>OY728130.1:1995793589-1998519960 GCA_963277665.1 Viscum album
ACAAGACATGAAAAGGGTAAAAATATACAATTTATACATAAGAAATAAAATAAATGAATTATGGGTAACTATTTTATCCAACATGGTTAATTAATTAAGTAACATCTACATAATATTAACAGAAAAATAATGCATAAAATAAGAAAAAATATATTCTGAATTAATTTAAATCCCTCAACATGATATTAAGTCCAACATGGACTTCTAATACTTGATTGGGAATGAAGTTCAATAGAACTATGTTTATGACCAACCCTTTTTGGGACACACCAGTTTATAATGGGATTTTTTTATGTTGGTGTTGGTGCGACATAACCATTTTACTTCAAGAGTTGTATCTCTATCTATACTTTTTATAATTTCGAATCAAGTGTTGAGTAAATACCATGTAGGATTTTAGGATAGGGGAGTCCACACTATAGATCAAGGGGTTACAATCCCATAGTTGGCCATGTCCTTCCAACCAAATTACCTTCAATTAGCTTGAGAAAACCTTATTAGGGTTATGCAAAGGAGAATATTGATCCATACCTCTATAATGCCAGATAAACTAGATATTAATTGTTAAATAGTTATGGCTATTGGAACTTAGTAAAAAAGTGGTAGATTTAATAAAATCAATTAACTTGTTCTCTCTCCCATAATTTGTAATCATGATTTTTTAATAAATTTATCTTTTTAATTATAGAATAAAATCAAAATATCATCATCCAATTTATCCTTATGATCATTATTTGTTAAATACAGAATCTTAATAGAATGTAACTTCAAGGAATTGTATAGATGCCTTTGGGTTATTGAATTCTGTGAACTTAAATGTTATGTGATATAATTCTCAATTCCATATCCACTTACTAAGGATGAAAGTGATTAATGATTTCAAGCCTATGAGTAATATATAAATGATGTATTCAATAATAAATGTTTGATGCTATCAACTATTCCTAGTGAACACATAAAGTATCATGAATATATGGATGCATATATAATGATGGATCACCTCTATGATATTGTATAAGAAAGAGCTATACATGTTCTATATGAGATTTCAAAATAGATCATTTTGAGTAATCTTGTGGAGGGTTCCTCGGTTGGGCCTCATGTAGTCAAACTCATCGGCTACAATAAAAACCTAGAAGTTCTTGGATTTAATATCTTAAAATAACTAGGAACTGATATCTTTCTGATATCAATAACTTAGTGCTTATCTATATATTTATTGAATTTTAATATGAACAACATTGAAAAGAATCTATGAGATATTATCACCCTTCTTCAAAATGTATATAAAGATATTAAGTGAAAAAAACCTTCCATCCTTATTGTTGAAAATAGAAAATGAAAGAAAATATCTTTAATCCCAAATGTTATTCATTCTCTTCATGTAAGTATAAGATCAAAGGGAAATAAATGGAATGTGATAATATGTATTTTTCTTGTAAAAAAAGGGCCACTATAAGAAAAAATGAACCCATCCAAAGAACCAAGAAAAATCTTTATGGGAATATGTTATCAGGTGAAATTTATCTATTTCTAAAAATTGGGTAATTGTTATTGTGTGTGTTTCTCACATATATATTCAAATATAAGAAACCAATAGATTTAGAAAAATTAATGAGGGTAGGTAGATCTACGAGTTGTCAACACAGCCAAACTCACTAGTATAGATATCAGGGGGTACCACTTGACATTTCCGATCAGTATGATCTTGGTGTAAAAAGGTTGTTATTTTGTTCCATATTCTGCCAAAATAATTAATTATCTATCCAGATATGATAAAAATGGATTTATTTTTAAATTGGGAAATAAATGTTTCTTCTTTTAAAAAGATAGAATTTGTTATGTAAAGGAACATTTAAAAAATGTTATTTATGTGTTAGATTACAAAAAACATTTAATTATAATTGATAATAATGTTACATTACAATATTATTACCACAAATTTTTTTGAATCACCATTTAGGTCATGTAAGTAAATATTTATTCACTAAATTACCTCAAGATGGATATTTTGATTCGTTTGAACTAAAACTGATCTGTGTAGGTCACCCATGATAACAAGGAAAAATGACCAAATCATAAATTAGTGGGAAAGGTTAAAGGGATAAAGTTCTTATTAAATTAGTTCATACTAATGTTTGTACCATTTTATGTTGAATCAAGGGGTGGTTACTCATACTTCATAACATTTTTTGATGAATTTATTAGATATAGATATGTCTACTTGATGAGGTTTATGTCATTTTTTTGATAAGTTAATGTAATACAATAATGATATTGGGAACTAGTTTGGTCATAAATTTATAAAACCTTCTCAATCTATAGTAGATTATATATAAATTAATACTTCATTAATTAGTTATGGTATTTTGGAATATTATCCCAACATATTCCTCTATATACACCTCTTTGAAACATCAAAAGAAAAAAGAGGAACCACACCTTGTTAGACACAGTGAGATCAATGATTATTCATGCAAGTCTTCTATTATCTTTTTGGGGATAAGTATTAAAAACATCAGCACATAAACTAAATCAAGTACCAAAAAAATTGATAAATTGTATTCTATATGAATTTGGGAGAATAAGAAAAACCCTGTCCTTGAATTTACATGTGAGTGGAAGAGATATGTTTTCAAACACCACTTTTTTTAAAAAATTTGAACCACAAGGAATTAAGTATTCCTGTATAGGATTCTCCATAGAAAAAAGGGATATAACCTATATAAACCCTCAATAAAAATGTTATAGTGGAAATAGAAACCATATTACATGAGAGGGATTAAATCTCTAAAAGATACTATGTGATCAAGATAGAATTTGATGATGTTGTGGCTCAATGTACATAAGAGTTGTTCAGGAATAAATTCCACAAAGACCTATGGAAGATGAAACCGTTATGAAGACATAAGTACTCTAATGGAGGATTTGGGAGATTAAGGAACCCAAATGTTATGGGTTTTTAGTCAACATGGATGGTGAATCATTATTAGTTGATAATATTTATCATATAAGCTGAAAGGAAGAATTATGTGAAATAAATGTTGTTAAGTGGAAAAAATTAATAAATTTAGATATTTATTCCATGTACCAAAACCCAGTAAATATTTACGTAGATCCTATAGTGGTTGAAAATACTGTTGGTTAGAAATGGGTATTTTAGAAAAAACTAGACATGGAAGGAAAATTCAGTACCTATAAGGTGCGACTAGTTGAAATAGAGTTGAAACAGTGTCAGGGCATTGACTATGAATAAACATTTTCACTAGATTAAATGATGAAATCCACAATAATTCTACTTACCATTTTCCACTTACCTTGACTATGATATTTTGAAAAAGGATAAAAAAACATCATTCTTAATGGGAACCTTCAAAAATAGGTTTATATGACCCTAACTGAAGAGTTTTGACTACAATGTTTGGTAATTAAATATGAAATATGTAAAAGTAAACTTATGGAATATTATAATAATCTAGGTCATGGGAGATTCATTTTGATGAATCTGAAACAGGATTTTGTTAGATAAATAGTGAGTGTGATCCTGGTATCTATAAATGGTTTAGTGTGAGTGTGGTCATTATCATAATAATATATAATGATGGAATATTAACCATAGGAAGTGAAATACCATTATTATAATCCATTAATATGTTGTTTAATAAATTATTCTCCACGTCTAACATGGGTAAAGCATCATATATTGTTGACATCAAGATCTATTGTGATAGATCCACGATATTTATCGACCTTGGTAAATTCATATTTAATGATAAGATATTGAATAGAATCAAAATGAAAAAATGTAATAGGGCATTGTTTCATGTGGCACATGGCATTCATGTTTCCATGAAAATGTGTCCACATACACATGAGGAAGTAAATAAAATGGAAAGGATTCAATATGTGTTAGCAATTGGGTCATTCATTTAAGATAGTCTACATACTAGGTGAGATGTTTTCAACACCTTGATCATGCTAGGACGATATAATGTTGATCCAGGTGTCCACCATTGGAGAGAAATCATGACATTTATTAGGCATCTGAGGCATACTAAGGATATGTTCCTCGTCGGTAGAAGAGATGAGGAACTATTAGAGGGTATACAGATTCTAGTTTCCCAACCTATCAAGATGACATGAAGTCACATATGAGATAAATATTCACATTTAATGGAGGTTCTATGATCTAGAAGATCACATAGTAAGTTTTTTTCATAGATTCTATAGTATTGCCTGAGTATATTATGAATTTTAAGGCAGTGAAGGAAGGAGTATAGAAATGAATCTTCATCCAAGATCCTTATGTGGTACCCAATAGTAAAGATCTTATCACCCTATATTGCGATAATATAACATTAGTGGATCTCTCAAAATATCCATGTTAACATCAATAAAATAGTCACCTAATTCTGAAGGATCCTATCTTAAGATATTTTTCTCAGAGAGGTGAGGTTGCAGTGACTTGTGTTTCCCCAGAGGACAGTGATTTATACCCTTTAACTAAAGCCTTAACCCTAATGAAAAACTAGTATAATGTGAGGTTTAACTGACTTAATGTCATAGGCATTGTGATAGAGCCCTAGTTGGAGTTCGTTAGAGTTGGATTCCTATAACAAACATATTTTAATTTGATTACATGTATATTCAATGTATTAAATATTAATTTTACATCTTATTTTCCATTTTTCATTTTTTATGAAATGATTTTATGTTATAATTTTCATGATTATTGTCATGTTGATAAGATTAGAGTAATTACACTCTATGATGAGAACATTGAATTGAAATGAAAACACTCTTACTAAAGTTCTATGGTTGGATAATTTACTATTACTGTACAGACAGTACTAATTTCATCAGGTGTGAGAGCTCATAAGTGGATGATGATTCTTTTCATGATGTTCACACTTGATAATCACTAATACCGGAGATTATAAGAACAAATTAGATAGTATGAATTCCTCATATTTTGGTGTTATAAGATATTCATATCTACAAGCATTCATAATGGTCATTATATTTTAATATTATCACTAATGTATGTTGTCACTCATACACTTAGATTTACTAACCAAAACTGTCAAACCATAGGTTGTTAGGAAGAAGGGTACATTGTTTGAATAGCGATTAACATTTAATCAATGGATAATTTATAGAAATATATTTCCATTTAATATTTATGGAAGAAGATATTTCAGCCCTTTGATTAGAATTTAATCATCACATTAAATTCCATGGAAACCATGTTATGATGTTTTTGTTTTAGATAGTCAAAGGAAGATGCATCATGTAAATAGGTTGATGACACCATCATACCACTTGGTTGATGAGGTATTGTGAAAAAGGGATTATATCACATACTATTAGTTTTTATGTGGTTGTTAACATTGAAACATTATGTTATTTCTCTTAGGTGCCTTGACCTATTACTAGAAAATAATCTTAGACATTATTAAAGCCCAAATAATTCCAATGATAAAGAATCATAGAGGGCTGCACACTAAGTGTTTTAGTTGATCTCGTTGAAATTCTATATGAGTTTAATAAATGGAATAAATATTATTTTCATGCTTAGTGAATAATTTTATTCATTTTATAATGATCAAAAAATTTCAAATAACATTTACTCACCATAATTTGAATAAAAATATATATATTTATTTTAATAAATATTTAAAAAATATTTATTTTCCAGAGTTTTAATGAAATATTTATTTATAAATAAAATTTTATTCATGAGTTCAATAAATTAAAGAGGAATTTGAATAGGCAAATAATATATCTAGTGAAAAATATTAATTGAAAATCTTGATAAATAATACTTGTTATTGTTCATGTTGGAAAACACCACAAAATTATAATAATATAATAATATTATGTGGAATGTGGGTTATTATTGGTAATAAATGTTATTTAATAACTAGAACACAATTCAATAGTATTTTAACTTATTGTATAACTTTATAAATAGAAGGATGTGTCTATTTTACAGGGGATCCAAAAATTGAGAATAAAGAATTTTTGCACATAATGAATTCTCTCTCGACTCCTCCTTCTCTCCTCTCAATAACAAGAAGTGCACGAGATATTTCGTCATGTTTGAAAAATTATCAATCATGAATGAATAATGCAAGTTATTTGATTGGAAAATCCGGAACCTGAATTTTGAGTGGCATTTTTTAGATATTATTGGAGCATATTTGGATCACCTCTTGAGGGATTCTGTCCTTGGATCCTCAAAGAATAATGAAGTTAATTTGAAAGGGTCATTTCAGATGATTAATGATCACGAATAAAGAAAGTTCCATATCTAAGGAATCTATTTCTATAATTATTAAATAACTTAATCACAATTTTTACATGAAATAACCTATATCTTGGTTTTAAGAAATGAAAACAAAATTTATTTTAACAAATCTCCCACCACCACACACTTCCACTGCACTCAAAACTAACACATAAGAATACAAAAACTCAATATCAAGTTAAATATAACTTAATTAAAACCTATACCACCACATATACGAACTCATTAGATCTCTAATAATTTATTATATCATAATTAAGAGATAATATTGAAAACATTCAAGGATGTTAATGAAAATAAGAAAAAAATTCAAAAAATAATAATTGAATCTCTTTTTTTATTGACAGTAAAATTTATAAAATTGGAAAGAATAATAAAATATTAAAAATAAATAATAAATAATTTCAACAATCTAAATTTCCTGAACAAGGATGAAAAAATGATGTTATTTTCTATGAATGAATGAATACGGGGAACATTATACAAAATAACATGTTTTTAAGAAACCAATGAAATTGAAGAAAATAATAATAAATCCTTCAAGGTTTCTACTTGAAGTGAATGTGATGACAAACTCCCCTCATTAAAATCAAGTGATAATAGTACTAAATGTATCATGGATAATATGGAGGTAAGCGATGAGGTAAATATGGTCTTTTTTTTTCTATAATTTATTTAAATTATCAAGATATTAAAACATTAATGGATCACCTAGTAGAATGATTTTTTTGAAATTATGAAAATGGTAAATTATTTTAAAAAAATATAATCTAACTTATAATTGAAATGTTGAACTCTAAAAAGAAAAGGATTCATAAACATGGAAATTAAAAGATAATTATATTAAAGATCATTTGAATTTCACTATATAATAGATTAAAGATGATCTCTCTAAATTCAAAAAATGAAAATAATTTCTAGATAATATTCTAGGATATCATAGTCATGGTATGAAATTATTTTTTATAAGATTGAATAATCATGAATGTTCTTAAAAAACTCAAAAAAAAATTAGTAGAATATATCCAAACAAAATAAAACAAAATTATTGTATTAAAACTAGATATTTAATTAATGAAATTATATAATTGTATTTGTTATGATGGACCAAAAGGGGTTCAATTATATTTTAATTTTTTTAATAGATACCCAAAAAGAAGATAATATGGATTCCAAACACACATTTTGATAAAATAGGTGGATTAAAAATCATTTGGGAAGATCTATATTGGTGTATGGATTATATTTTTTTGTCAACAAATTACAATTTTTTGTCAATGGTGATCAAGAGATAAAAAGGTATAATTGTGATCAATATTATGAAGTGGTTCTTATGTTAATGGATCTTGGAAAATGACATCATGTCTTGATAATTTAGGAAATATATTTTTAATACTTTGAGTTTCCAGGTGATTTGACAAGAATTGTTATGGATTCATTAGATGAAATTGGATGTCAGGGTTGAATAATTCTTCTGGTTAAATTTGATGATAATTTTCTCATTTTTATTTCAAATATATCATAAGTTTCTTTGATAACTTGTGGTGTGAGTCTTATAATTGGAAGGGGGATAAAAGGTGTTTCCAATCACATCTATGTTTGTTTGGAAATGAAGATATTACTGGAAGAAATGGTAGTTATACTAATTTCCTTGGAAAATATGAATATGCTAAATATGATCAATGAAAAGTTATTTATCATGATAGATGGAGTTTTTAATGAAAGTAGATAATTACGATAATATGGTTGGTGTTCCTGAAGAAGATTTTTTTAGAAACGGATGGTTTTATATAACAGAGTTTGCAAAACCCAGTACATGACCATGAAGCACAAATCATAGACCTTGTAGGATGTATGAAAAATGATGAAGGAAAATCAACAAAGGAAGGACTTTCGCATAGATGTGGTATGTAGAATACAAAGTGCAGTATAAAGAACTCAAAGTTAAGAATTATTTCCAAATGGTCAACAGTTTATAAGAGGAAAATAATTCATATGAGGTCATCATTAGTGATTGAGAGGAGATGATTCAATTTAATAAGACATCAACTCTCATGAAAAATGAAAGGGGCTATTAACACTGTATATCATAGCTTGTAGTGAAGGGTTTCCCAGATTGAAATTTTGGTTGATTCAAATTAGTGAGTTTTCTAGTATTTATTTACCGATATAAAACCCCTAATAATATCATTAGAGCATGAGAATAATTTATAACAAAATACCATCGCTCCAGGAATAATTTGGTGAAGACCAATGTATTTTTTGAGGGATAATTATATGAAAGGGAAGATTTCATTGGGAATAAATTTCCCGAAAGGGAATAAAAAATTCATGAAGTATATGCATGGAAGGTGTTTGTGATGATCTATAGAAAGAAACCAAAAGGGGACATGAAGAATCAATGGTTCACGAAGGAATTATCCAACCAAGAAGGAGAGGAAGTATGAGTGGCATCATCTATCCACGAATAGAGAGGCGGTATGTGGAAGTAGAGGAGGTCCACAGAAGCAGAGGTGGTCATTGAAAAAATGTGTTCTCAAAGAACTATTTCTATGTGGTGAAACATAGTATGAAAAGGATTCAATAATATTTTTAGAGGATAATGGGAAGTTTCTAATAGAAAAAATAAAGCATACGTACGATAGTTTTTCACAATATCACCATTATTATTGAATAATATGATCTGGGGGAACTCAACACATATTAAACTAACATACGTGGAGTGATTTTCATAGGACTGTTTCATGAACCAATGCTTTGGTATAATACCCCTAATGTGTTTCACAATGTAAAACCTTATGTCTTCCTGGTTGATATGCAATGGATAAAGAAGATAATATATGAATAGTTTATTTGTGTGAATAATAACAAGATGGTAACCTATGTATATATTTTCATTTAGAAGAATAGATTAAGACACGGCTAAATGATTTCTCTATATTGTGTGTCCATTAAGAATAGAGTGTTTACACTTAATGATTTATTATTACTCAAGGTAGATAAATTATGATGATGGTCTATTGAGATTATATTCATTGGCACAACAATAACAAATTAATTTTGGGATTATAGAAATAATAAAAAGAATAGATCTATGTAAATTTAGTTTTTCTTTTAAGAATAATATGAGAAGAATAGAAGAATATTTGGTCACCAAATTGATATCTTATGATTACAATTTGGGGAAAAAATTCAGTCTACATCATTCCACAACACATTCATATTATTTTGACTGATATAAGAAGAATATACTGAAGCTATCAAGTTTTATACTGGGTTGAATTTAGAAGAGTTTCTTACAAGATGATGTAAAATTAAAAAGGTGGAGAAGAAGGTTGTGTAATAACAATGCAGAACTATGGCATAAAACATGATCTAACTGATAGAGGAATTTCATGGTGTTATAAAACCCCATCAACAAGGAGATGACAATATTGGGAGGTGGTATAAAGATCCATCCAAGTGCTGTAAAATAAACACCATTGGATTGTTTTTAAAGTGATACATTAATACACTATTAAATTATTTACACAGTGAAAGATGAGTGTAAGGGAATATCATACTCTTTTTCTTCCATACAAAGGGATTATGTTCTAGTGTATTGTGTGGTATTGGATTGTTTACAATCAATACCCAAAATAAATCTACTCATGATGATTAGTGAATATTTTATAATATTGTTTGTTATCATTACAAATTTCCTAAACATGTATGTGATAGGGAAAATAGAATAAGAGAATCAAGATCCTATCTAGTTTAATAGGTACATAGATAAAAATATAAAATTTCTTTTAAAAGTCCACAACACCGATTCACCCCTCTAAGTGTTATGCATATCCTAAACTAGTCCACTCAATTTGAGTACACGACTAATTAGTTTATTAATTATTTGATATAAAAACGAATCAATAGAATATTCCCAAGAGGGACATGGTCCCCAGATAATACATGATTGATACAAATATAATGAACACACCAAGTCTAACTACTTAGTGAAGCATGGGGGTGAACATGTCACTTTATGTGATATCTTAAGGAGTAAGATCATCAGTAGGGGTACAACTAGATTTATTAATTCCAATTTTATTAAATATGTTCAATATTATTATATAATTAAAAATAATTTTATTAACATTACTATATTATATTAAAATGGTTTTATAGTATACATTGAAAATAGTTTAAGAAATATATTTAATACTAGAGTTAAATATTTATTTTCAGAATCATGAAATAAATAAATATATGTTATTGTTAAAATATTAATTGATATAAAACATGTAAAATGATTTAGTGTAAATTATAGAGATTAATATTCATAGAATTAATTCTTTGGTACTTGGTACATGCACACACTGTTAGAGTTATTGGTTCCCTAAAACCCACCACCCTTGAACGTTTGATTACATTCTTTATAAATGGTTTTTGAAAATAATATAATATAATTTCTTCTAAAGTCTTCAATATTATTCTATGTGATGGTGTATGTGATAATCATCGATGGATAATTTCCACAACAACTATATATAGTAGTTTTAAACATTGATGCGATACTTTAGATTCTATGGCTCTATTCCTTAATCCAATGTTTTATAGCCATATGATATTTTCTTAAGGGTCACAAATGATATAAGATATTAGGGTTAGGAGGCTCATAAGAACATAAGACAACATATCATGGTGTTTACCCCAAGTTATCATCAATAAGGGAGGTCATGAGAGTAAACCCAACAATAGGAATTCCACATGTTCAGGTTTCATTGGATAGTCTTATCTACAGACCTTTGTAATGATATATTTATTATAAAAAATATTAATTCATTTCATGAGTCAAATGGTTAGATGAATCTTGTAAACTGTGATGATGATAGTTCATGATGAAATTGGATGAATTGGGTGTTTCATGAATGGTATTTCATTATAGAATATTGTGATAAAGGATTTTAACTTCCATTAGATGTAAATATCTTTGGACCCTTTATGGAACAGAACAACCAGATTATGTCTATGACAATGTAGTTTTATATGGTTGTTTAGTTATGAAGAGTCAATGAAAGAGATTTTATCATATAGGTTGTTGACACAAGCTATGGAACCCATTTGAAGAGTATAATCAAGACAAATGAATTATATTAAACAGTAAGATTTCGCAGGAGGTTGAATTCTCATTGCAACATTAAATAATTATTTTATCAGTGACTTAACATATTGTAAGATTAAATCCTTGTACATTATATGGTTTAGCCCAATGACACTGAGAAAGGGTCCTAGTGGGGCATAAACTATGTGTATCCATGAACATTTATTAAATTATATATTTTTTACAATTATATCAAACTATTATTATTATGTCTAATAAATAAAATTTAATCTAGATTACTGGATGATCACAATATTTATTTATCTCTTTATAATGCAGTGTCAATCGTTATTTAAATAAATTTAAATTATAAATGAATTGTTAAATATTTAAGAGGAGTATTAGACTGAGTAATGGTCCAGTGATAATGGATTATAATTTAAATAAATATTAATTTACAAATAAAAAACAAGATTTATTTAGTCCTCAGGATTTTAACATATCATGTAAAAAATAATAATAATATTGTTGTTATTTATTAATGATACATTTTATGGATTAATATAATTTTAATGGGACTTTGGGAAAATAATATTTTAACCCTTTCTCAGTAAATACATGATTATATAATTATAAAAAAATTGAATTTTCAGTTTAATAGATAGCTGTTGTGCACAATATTTGGGTTTCTAGATAATTCTCATAGGCCAAAGATATTCTCATGAATGATCCAAGTCTCATGAAATTTTTTGATCCTCCACAAATATTTAATTCTATGGGAGATCCAATAAAATACAAAAATCCCTGTTAGTATTTTAAATAACTTATCACAAATGAATGATGCAAGGCATAGGGATATACACACTCGAATTTGGAGAACCATACCTAGTGGTTCAGTGTTTCATATTGCATGTGTTGATCAATTCTAAATAAAACCCACCAATTATTCCTCCATCATAATGAATGTAAGAAAAGAACAGTAAAAATGTTTTGGAATGAATAATTATTTTATTAAAAGGTCACTCGTAATTAAAAAAATTAATTATAAATTATATATGAAATGGATCATGACTTTTTGGATTCCACAAAAATATTTCTATATAGTACCTTAGAGAAATATAAATAAGATAATGAAAAATGAAGTTGGGAATCACCCGACACACCTCCACTAAAACTCAGAACAGACACACATTTTTCATGAAAACTAACATTTTTTACTATATTTTAAATATTTACATTTTCAAAATGATATTATTTATAATACTTGATTAATTTTTAAGAAATAGAAATATTCCATAAAATCGAAAAAGGAAGTATCCACTTTAATAGACCTTAAACTCTCTCACCTTGAACTTTTTGTACAAACCCATGTTTCTAGTATTGGAAAAAAATATTACACTTTTGTGATCATCAATTACTGTATATGATACATAGAATATATTTTTTGAAATATTAAAATTAAGCATGTAATGATTTTATTAAATTTACTACGAATTTTGAATATGAAAAACGTTATATGATCTTATCCATTTTAAGTGATCATAGGGGAAACTATGATAAAAATATTTTAGTGAAATTCATGTATTGAAAAGATTTAATCATTATTCTTATAATCCTATATTTCATAAAAATGGGATTTTTAGAATGTAAAATTTAAATTTATATGATCTTTTAAGAACTACCATGAATGAATTCAAAATCTCTCAGTACTTATAAGTTTTGGCTATAAATACTATTTTTTATAGACTTAACATTTTCCGTGTATGGATATTAAGAATACTCCTTAGAAATACTGGAAAGGTAAGAAACCCAATGTTTTTTATTTTATGTTTTTTGGATTTAAATTTTTAATTTTCAATGTTAAAGATAACGAAAGAATGATTTAACTTAAATCAGAAGTAGGCATTTTTATTTGGTAATCTAACTCAAGTAATGATTTTTTAATATTCAATAAGATTTCTAAAATCAAAGAAGAAATAAATTCAATTCTTTTTTATGATAGTTTTCCAAAACCTAAACCACAAATTGAATATTTTGGGGAAATCCTAGAAAAAATGACCATTACAATTCCATATCATTCTAAAGAATTTGATAATGAAAAAGAGACCCCTTAAGTCTATTTATTAAGTCATGGGTAGATATTAATATCATAAATTATTAATTATTCCCTATTATTTAATAGACTATAATCAAAATTAAATTTTGATTTTATATAAGGATGAGAATAAAGATTTAATTCCACAACTACAACCCCAGAATATAGATTATTCCATTAATGATACAAAATGGAAATTTTCTATGCATTAATAATTAATTCAATTCACTAGAAATAGTTTTCAGACTCTTTTTGAAGGAACCAATGAAAACACTGTTATAGTTAATAAGTGGTTTTTTGGAAATAAGTTAGACGAGAAAGGAAACATATGTTGAAACTGGGATTTCATTATTAAAAAATATACCATAAAGAAATAATTGATGATTATTATGAACCCCTTTAACCCATACCTTAAATTTAATGAATTCTAATATGGTTGAAAAATTACTATTAACACAGTTTAAAGCATCAAATAAATGTGAAAGTTATTTGTTAACTGGTTTTATAATGGGAAATGTTTATTTTGACAAACCTATGGGTTGTGAGGATTGAAAATTTCTAAAATAATGTGTTTATGTAAACTAAGGCTCTATATTAATTGAAAAAAGACCCACATGATTGGTATAAATAGGTAACTAAATACTTATTTGATAATCAATTTAAATATAGTAAAGTTGATTTTACATTGTTTTTAATTTTATATTAAAATTATTTGTTAGGAGTAAAAATATATATTGATGATGTTATATTTTGTTCAATTAAGTATTATTTTTATTGAATTCTTATATTTAATGAGAAAATAATTTGAAATTAGTTTTATGGGTGAGTTAATGATATTTATCAATTTTCAAATTATTCAAAATAATTGATGAATTTTTCTAATAAAAATAAACTTCACCAATGAAAAAATTAATCAAATTTAATGGATATCATTAATAAAATAGTACAACCATGTGTATTTTGTCTAAGATAATTTTGGTTGAATCTAATAAGGTGATTCACAATAAACATTACTAAGGTATAAAAGATAGTCGTATTTAACATATTGTAACTCAACCCTAAATTATGTCTATAATTTTCATTATACTCTTTTTTAATCCAATTCAAAATAATATTAAAATAAGGATATTAAGTTAATATTTAGATATCTTAAAGGCATGAAAAATCATTGCCTTTTCTATCCAAAAAAGACATTTATTAAACTAAACATTTATTCAGATTCCGAAATAGAGGTTTGTAATTTGATAGATATGTAATAAGGGAGACCTATCATGTAATTGAACAAATTTTAGTCACTTAGAGTATTAAGAAGAAAAATAATGATTCCCTCTACAAGAATAAATAATAAAACATAGGTATAGAATGTTTTTGTACTCAAATAATTTTGATAAAGAATTACATTATTAACAAATATCATTATAATAATAATTTACCCATTATGTGATGCCCTTGACTGACACTCCCAGATTTGGTTCCATGAACACATACATTACAAACTCACATTGATACTAACTATATAATCCTGGATATAACCATCCGTATTAAAATAATTAACACATATTATTTCTTCTATTAAATACAAAGGATATTTTTATTTTTTGGAATTTATTGAATTATAAAAAAATGACTACAAAATACCATATTCATTATATCAATAAAGCATTTTTTCATTATATAAAAACTAGCTTAATCCATAATGAGTCTACAACATCTCCAATAATTTATTTCAAATGTGATATATTTCTAAACATGGAATGTTTACAACTTTAATAATAGCACATGGAAATTGAAACATAATAAGGGGTAAGATCAATCACTCAGTAATGAAGAACATGACTGTCATGAAATAATGGAATATACATGTTAGAAATATTATTGAAGGAATAATTAAAAATATCAATCCATAATCCACTTGAAATTGAGAATATTTTATATTCATGAAATTAAATGGAAGTATGCATAACAATTATATTGATCTTATACTGATGGAAAACACAACTATGAACATCAAAAATATGTTTTCAATGTATTTTTTCTAGAAATAATACTTTTATGTGGATAGGTACACCCCAAAACTCAAAATGTTGTGTCTCATGAGACATATCGATGCATTAAGAATCTATATAATTTAGATCCATACCTATCACATGATTATGTCAAATGAATTCACCGTTAGAGTCAAAAATATAATTCATACCATTCCCTATGTGACATTTGGATGAATAAAAACATTTCAATCCTTATAACAAATAATAAACACTAAAAATACATTATCACCATACGTAAGTATTTAATAATCATCAAGAGTGTAAATAATTTTTTCATTGTCAATAAAAGGGATAACATAATCAAAAACCATCCAAAGAAAGAAGTCAGATAGTCAATAAATACATTCTTAATCATTCCAATAATCATCTCTATTGGAATAACAATTTATACAACACCAATAATTTTTCTATGTCAATAAATGGGATAACATGATCCTAACCCATATAGAGAATGTATGTTAATGGTTGTAATTAAAAATGAGCCAAAGGTGAGAAATATTTATCAAACTGTTTATTTGGTAATAGTGTATATACCAAAAAAATGAAAGAATACCACACAATACCTTCAAAGTGTAAGATAAAACAAACATAAATGAAATAATTTAAAGGGAATGATCATAACACAATGAACAAATGTTTAATAACAAAAAAGTCATTATTATTGTGTAAACAATAAAATCAATTGAAAATGAATAATGGAATTTTATTTTCCTTGTAAATCGCATTATATAGAAAGAGTATGATAAAAAATATCCACATGGTTATTGAAAACACATTACAAATAAAATAGGGTGAAAAAATATATTATGTCTCAAATGATAAGAATTCAGACAAATAAAACCCTTATGAATTTTGAAACATTTGAATCAAAACCCATTAAAAAAGTGATATTTTAATTTAACATAAATATTATGACTAAAATATCAATGATTATATGATATCTCAAATATGTTTTATATACACCACAAAAATTAAATTAGGTGTGAAATACCGAACATGTCTCAATGAGAGGAATTTGAGATGAAAACTCTTACCTTGTTCCTGATCAATTCTCTAATTTCCCCAAATTTTATGAATAATTATATTATTTTATTTAAATACATACTAAAGATCATTATTCATAAATATAATCACTTAATCCTCTCATTTACAATCTTTATATATATATATATACACTAGTTTTTAAAATTCTATAACACCGACAGTAAGTAATCTTTATCAATTTTACCTAGTTTTGTCAAAGACATATTGGTATCTATTATTTTAATAATGAAAATTTATGTATGATAAAACATGGAACTATTATAGATATTACAATTTGTTTTATAAATATATAATTCCATTTCATTTTCGTTTTAGTTTTGAACCTTGATGATGAAATCAATAGTTATCAGGTTTGAGTCATTCTTAATGGATGAAATGTGATTTCTCAATTAGTAAGTTTAATTTTCATATAATCTCACAAAATAAAAATTTATTTACATATTTATATCTTATTTTACTAGTATATAAGTCCAAATATTATTCCAGTATATAAATGTGTAGTATTGTTCAGGTAGGTGGTTAAACCAACCGAAACATGAACCTACATTGATTAATAGATGATTATATGATGGTTGAGATGTGAATAATAATGATATTATATAATATTTTAGTGTAATATATTATAATTGTAAAGAATTTAAAAGATAATATAATTTATATAAATTTATTACCTAGAAAAAATAGGACTCATCACTCTTAGTTTTCTCATTTAAAATGATTTAATTAACAATAATCATTTGTTCCTCATATCATTAATAAGATTTAAAATCTGTAATAATAAAATTTTAATGATGTCATAAACATAATATTACATCATTAAACCATTATTTGTACAATTAAATGTGGGTGGTTGTGAAAAATTAATTTTGTCGGTCTTGGTTGTCGTAGTCCGCACAGATGCATGAATGAAAATCACATTATTCTTCATGGAAGGGAAAAATAAATAGTATTGATATTAATATAGAAACATTAAAGTATATAAATGATATTAATATCATTATATTGGTATTCCTATTATAAATTTTAATGAATATAATTAATACAAAAAGGTAAGTAGTTGATAATAGTCGCATCATTTACTTGAATTTTCTTTGGAATTATCTTTGTAAATAAAAACCCTTATGCTAACTAGTGGCGAAAAAATAGAAACTGGAAGAAGGATATAATATGATAAAATAAAAAAAATTAAATGTGATATTATAATTTAATAGAGTCTTTAAGTGGAGTAAGTGTTACCATTTAATAAGTAGAGAAAATGTCACTTTTGAAAACACCTCTAACATTTTCAATAATTTGATGTCACTATTACAAGTTTAGTGGATCCATAATTAACAATAGAGGAGGTTAATGTAGATTAAGATTAAAATCACCTTAACCACTCATGTGGGATACAATGTTGATTGTTTTAAGGGATGTTTCTTTTAAATTTTTATCTTTTATCTCTATTTACAATCACTTTGATTATTAATTTTTAACATTAGTAATTTATATTAATGGAAAAAATCAAGAATGAAACCTTTAGAATTTTTAATAGACTAATATAAAATTTGGAAATATTTTTATCCAATAATATTTCTATGAGTTTGAATTGGTAATTTTAAGACTAGCGTATATAAAACATAAAAACAATTTTTAGAAAAAGGTGTTTGATGTATAAAATTTATGTGTAATCCATTGTTATTATAAATAAAAATTACAATGATATATTTTATTATAATATCAATTAAAGAAAATTTAAGAGGTTTTTATGTTAATATAAAACCCAATATCACCTTTAAAATACTTGACTTAATGAAAGGCTCAAAATATGTTTTTATTAAACTACTAATTTAATTTAGTTCTATAATTGTTGAGAACATGATTTAAAATATCAAATAATATATAAAAATTCATAATTTTATTCCATAAATACATATTTCAATAAATAAAATGTTTTTAAACTTCTAGGACATGCTTATATAATTATAAATTACAAATATTATAAGATTCACAAAAATGATAATTTTTTTCTAAAAGTCAATCTGTTTGAAAAATATAAACTTAAGATCAAATTTTAGTTATAAATAAAAATGGATTTCCATATTTTCAAATTCATAATCTAAAATTTATAAATTCATTTTTTGAGTAAAATAATAAAATCTAATAAATACCCTTTTCATATGAAAATTACTTTTTCAAATATTACCAATTGTTATTATTATTATTATTTCATTTATTTTCCACCTAAATTGGTCTAAAAAATTGTTAATATCATAAATAATTTATAATCAATAATTATATTTCATTTGAAATTGAAATTCATATCACATAAAAAATGATTTTTTTTTAGAAAAACACTTATCTAAAAAATAACAAATTCTATTAATCATTTTTGGTAAAATAATTAAATTTAATTCATATTAAAAGAGGTATTTCATTATTTTATTAATATATTTAAGAATATGGTTTTTCATATTCATTAACACTAAATCAAATTCTAGGTTCAATGAGTTTTATTTATTCATTTATATTTCATATAAAAATCTTACAGTTTCATTTATGTTTTATTCTATGTGCAATGAAAGCTATCTAATACATTTGGAACATTTAGCGAAATTAATATACTAAAATCAGGGCATGTAACATTATCCCCACATTTCATAAATTATGTCCTAAAAATATGACTAATAATATCGTAGAAATTTCTTTAGTAGACTCATAATTAACCATACACTGCTTGATGATTATGAGTTTTTTAAGATGTGGAATTACATTTATCTATATAAAAACATTTTATAATATGTTTCTAAGTAGATATGACCTATTGATAATTTTACATATAATTACACTAAGGTAAGAATATTATGATCTATTATGAAAAACATTACAAAAACCTTGAATGTGATTTATATGATAACAATACCACTAGAGATTTTTACACATCAATATACATTAGTTGATGAAAAATTAAATAACATAGGAAACTAGATAATCTAGAGTGAAAAATCACTATAGGTTACATTTGTAGTAGTTTCATAATATTTTCCTTTTTCACATGGTTAGTGGTGACTATCTCCCCTATTGGCACTTGGACTGGGACATTGAGTAACATAATACCCAACTCTCTTATAAATAAAGAAAATATTTTTCCAATATTTACCATTTACCATAAACTTAAGAGACTTATGAACTCAATCTCCAGGATTATATCATTTTACTTTCTATTTATGGAAATTAACCAATGTTTGTTCCTATATTTTTTTCATTTAGAAAATTTTATCCTCTTTAATTTATCATCTTGGATACTCAAATTTCCATGATATTTCGTCCTTATCATCTATAGTGTTCTTGCGATATCATCTATTTTTATGTTATTAATCATAATTTCTGATGAATTTTTTTATAATCACAAGATTTATACAAGAATCTCATATCCCACCAATATATTTGTCGGGATAGTATATATATTTAACATGGAATCCATTATAAAATTGGTTCCATCAGGCTTCAACCATTACTAAAACCAAAAGAGTTATTAATAATTACATTAATTATAATTTAATATCAAAAATGATATAAGAAAACATAACCTCAAGATGTATCAATTTATTACACTATCTTATTACCATATAGTTCTAACAAGTTTTATTAGACATGGATCAACCTATCTCACACTTATTTTAATATAATCAATTCTGGGATAAAACTATATTAATTTATGATTCGTTCTATCATACTTATTATCCAAAAATATTTAAAATTGATATTTTATAGAACCATGATCATTCTTAAAATATTATAGTCCCAATAATCATTGAAATATATGCACTAAAAATCCAAGAAATCCTTCATAGAAAAATCAATAATTCCTAAAATCATATACCCATGTATGAATGTACCCTAATTATATAATCTCAATAACCCTCCATTCTGAAAACCATTTGAGTCTATAAGATATTAAACCAAAATGAGATTATATATTCATACAAAATTATCTATATTTAACACAAGAATGTATTAATAAATAGTTAATAAATTAAAATACTAGTAAATATATATCATAATCCCAAAAAATAGACAATCATATTATAAAATATCATGGCTCACATTTTCAGTAATCAATTTCTAGGATATCAATATTATCCAACTAACTTTTATAAAATAAATTCAACCATTTTTTAACTTGATACTAAAATTATTTTAAACATCAGAGTTCACTATATTAAAATTATTTGTACTTAAATATTTATACCAAAAAATATAACATTTTCATAAAATAACTTTTCAATGTTATTTATAACATATAATATATTATTACCAAACATTAATTAAGAACTACTAAACAAACATCCTTAGATGTTTCACATAATCATCATGATTTTTAGAATATATATTAAAAGTATTGATAGAAATAAATCAAAAATGATTTTTTTTTGGATTATCCATATTTATTTTCTATTTATATATCATCCTCAATACTGTAGAAAATTTAAGAAACACTATTGGAAAATAAATTGATGCCAACTGTTTGGAACTATGGGAATAGCCTATAAAACTATGGGCACAGGCTAAAACTATCGTTCAGAGAACCATGGGAACTAAATACATTTGTATATCTCTTTGATTTAGCAATGTTTTGAATATTATAAACCCATGGTTTCAAATAAAGGGGAAGAGGTGTATGCTAATGTGTCATTTACCCTACACCCACGATTTTGAAACCGTGGCTATATGATTTAAAAAATTTCCTACCATGGGTTTCGATCCCTAGACCACCTATATACAATTCCCATTCCTAACCACTAAACCAAATTATTTAAAGGTATATAAATATATATTTACCTATATATATATTTAAATTATGGCTCTAGGTGAAAAATTGGGAAAATAGGTGTTCTCACATAATTTTTTTCTCTTATGGTAAACTTTTCCCCCACCATAATACCAATTGCTCTAACCATAGTTTTGGAAAACCATGGGTATATGTATGATCTATACTGATGGTTTACAAAGAAACATAGATAGAGGATTTTAACAAAAACCTATACCCACAGTTTTTCAAAAAATATGGCTATAGGTGGGAATTTACAACACATACAAATGGAATTCCAAAACCATGAAAATAGGTTCCCATACCATCGCTATACCCATGATTTCTGAAAAACCCTGGCTATATGTTCATTTTCCTTTATTGAAAAGTCATATTTTTTCTATTTTAAAAAGTATATAATAAAATTCTCAACCATTTATGCATGATTCCTTATTCATTGAAGGTACTGACTGTAATAATTACATATTCCATTTTTTGAGTGTGAATTCACATTCCTACAATCAAAATAATATTTTTGGTTTAATGTTTCATATAATTGGGAAAAAATATGACATATTAAAACATACAATTAAACAATACAATAATAATAAGTATCAATTTTTTCTACAAGAAAACTATAAAAATGAAACATGATTTCCTTTCATTATATATCTTAAAAACATTCATCCTAACCTTATCCTTGTAGTAAATATTCCTTAAACCTTGTTTTTTTTCTAAAATATTGGATTAGCACAAAAATCTCATTAAGCTACATAATTTAAAGAAAATCATTTGTCTAGTGAAAAAAATGAAAACATATGTAATGCATAAAATTATATTTAATGTTTATTGAGTTTTTGAAATAAAAAATTTACACATGAACAAAACAAACAAATTTTCTTCTCAAAGAGAACCTTTAAACCCCATATAATTCAAATAAAAACCATTTTTGGAAAGCTTTATCATTATATTCATAAAACCATTTAAAAACACTTGGAATTGGAATAAATATACCTAAGAATTCCAATGAAATTATATAACGAAAATAATAATTAGCTAATTAATTGGAGAGCTATAATGTGGATCATGTTATGAATAAGGTATATCTGGTCATCCATTTTTCATGATAAAAAATAGGTCTTAGCCAATCATATAAGCTATAATGGTCTCACCCATGAGTTATAATTTTTCTCAACAATTCGTATAAGATATATCAGGATCAATCATTAACTATAATAGGGTTCAATGCCTTATATAAGTTATATTAGGATCGACCATTTTCATATAATCTCCAAGTAATATATCAGGAATATAACATTTTATTCATTCACCTTTTCAATATAAATCCATTTTTAAAACACAATTATATATAAACATATTTTGATATCAAAACACCATTTTATTTTAAAATTTTTCTTCTAAAATTTAAAAAATAAAGTTATCATAAATCAACCATTTTCTTTAAAAGTAAAAATATAATCATATAATGGAAATTTCATATCAATAAATTTTTATGGTGGTTGGAAAATTTTCCCATGTCGTATAAGTTAGAAAAAATTCTATCTTTATTTTTTTATAAAAGTCACAAAGTACGTCATTTTGAAAATGAAAAAATGATTCCATAAAACCATTTTTTAAAAATTCAAACTTAGTAAAAATTAATTTAATAAATCATTAGAGAATAATTAAAAAAATGTCTAGAATTATTTTAGTAATATATTGATATAGAAGAAATAGAAGGTTTTAAGGGAAACTTTAAAATATAATTTTTAAAAGAAAGAAACTTACCTTGAGTATGAATCATCATTTAAATTGCGTATCATCCATAATAATATTATTTGGTGAATTTTTAATTATTTAATAACTATTTTCAAGTTCATTATTAATTTACTTTATTTAATACCATGTTATATATATGTAATCAATTAATTAAGTTCACGTTGGTTTTTTCGATAATATACAGTTAATAAGTCCCAAATTAATTAGGTATGTGTATTATTGTCAAAGTGGTAATTAATACACCATATCCAGAATAATATTAAAGAAATAATTATCACTTTTAAACATCAATTATACTTTTAAATCCAACCATGAATTATGGTTATGAAAAAGGAACAATGTTGCAATCATAGAGATGATAGGATTTACTTATGCATGAGTAAGATATTCATTTTTCAATGATCATTATGGAAAGAAGGTAAATATTATTTTAACATCCTTGAATGGTAATATTGTTATAAATATAATATATATTCTTCATATATACATATAAATATTTTTAATTCATGTGATGTGGTGATGAAAAATGAATCACAACATTTCATGGAGGTTGTAATTCAACATGTACACATGAATGACATTATCATTTTTATGTTCATTGAAATGTAAGAGTATAAATGATATATTATATTTTAATTATTAACGGATTTTTTTCATGGTTTAATATAGTTTTTCATATGTGGAATAATAATCAAAACAGAAATTCTTGATAAAAAACGACACCTCCTGTTCAGATAATATCATATTAATTGCACCTTATGATGGATAAAGTTGGTGTTATGAATAAAAAAGACCTATATAATGAGGGTATATATAATAGTTGTTTTTTGGGTAGTTATTAGATGAACAAAATAGGGTTTTAAGAATACATAAATGAGAAAAATATGTTTACTTTTATAAGAGAGGGTAGGTGAACTCTTGGAATTCTCAAAATATGAAATTAATATAAATTAATTTTTAATAACCCAAGGCGCAAAAGTGCGTTACTTATACTATAAAATTTTTATTGGTATTAATATCACCTTCAATAAAATTATAATTTTCTTACAATATTTATACCCTAATGTTTTGGTTTTATCCCCAATTTAACTCTGTTAACTCTTACCATGATGGCATGGATTTTAATATTTGAGGTTCAATATAGTTTTGATAAAATAATAAAAGACAACCAAATGGACTATAGATGAAATTTTGAATAATATACCAACAAATTAGCGGAATTTTATATTTTTATGAATTTTATATCATTTAATAAAACATTATTTACTATAAAATACCCATAATGTCAAATTTAATAACTATTAATTACATTGGATTTTATAATAACAAGATAAAACTAATAATTTAGAAGAAAATATTTTATTACCTCTATAACATGTAAATTTCATCTAAAAATTCGTTCCTTAAATTAATTATCCCAAATAATATTTAATTTAATATTTTTAATATCATTTATTTTATTTGTTTTACAAATTTAATAATTAATGCATTAGTATTGTGTAAGAATTTAAGATAAGTATATATTCACTAAAAATTAAAATAGAATCATAGATGAAGTTAAATATTTTTTATTCCATAGTAATATCTATATCCGATCATATACTCTGGATAACACTATATTAATAATATCACACTTACTAAAAACCAGAGCATGACATGTTTGGCAATTATTTAAATATAATATTTTTTGGGTCATAATATCATAAAGGTGACCCCAAAATTTCATTAATTGGACCCATGTATGATTTTGGTTAGGATAAACTCATAAAATAATATTTAGAAATATTTATGGGTCATTTAATAATTCTAACCAATTTATTTTTAATCAAAATTATCAGAAATTACCCATTACTGTGTGAATAAAAATTTCTATGATTAATATTCATATTTTCCAAAAATAAAAGTGTTCTATTTAGTAAATTTAAATACCGTAATTAAAAATATATAATTATTTTTTCCAAATTCAAAAAAAATAAGTTTGATAATTTAATTAAAAATTAAACATTTAAAACTTAACAAAAAAAGTTTTTTTTTCGGAAAATTACCAATTGAAATATATTTTTTTTTCTAAATTAAATTACACAATAAATTTGAAATAACATAGTTGTATTATTTTAATTCAAATGAATGAATTAAAATATAAGGCTAGCAAGAAAATTACATCTAAATAATTAATATAAAATCTATTTTCCCTAAAAATACGAATTTTTACTATTCATTTAATAATTAATATTTTCATAAAATTTATATATATTAATACTATGATAATTTTTACATGAAGAATCTAAAATAAAATAAAATTTTAAAAATTAAAATTCAATAATTTGAGAACTAAAATTTTAAATAAAATATAGTGAGAAATGAGTTTAATAAAACCATTTCATTTTTGTTTTTAAGAATTACATACTATATGTATAATGAAAATGAATTCATAATTCTAGAATCCTAATAAATACTAAAAATAATTAATTATACCATTAATTGGGTTTTTATATTCTCCCCCATTTTTTGAAACTTTATCCTCATAATATTGAACTTGGGTTTGATTGGAATGGTTTTACATTTTAAAAATACCATTGTTTAAATTTAACTTCATAAAAAGGATCAATAAAACTTCAACATGAAAACGAAAATTAGAAAGTAAAATGTTCCTCTAGAGTAACACATATAATGTTTTGATGTAGGAAAACATGCATATTGAAGAGAAAATATAACAACCATGGACTAATAGAGAGTGATAGAGAATAAATTTATAATGAAGTTAACCATATCAAAACATTAAATCGTTGATGGGTTTAAAGACCAATAATTTCATGGTAATAAAAGTAAATGAATAAAGTTTTTATTTTAAAATATTCTTCCTAGAGTAAAAGAGTTTGTTTTAGATCCCAGTGTAAGAAAAATGAGATATATATTTACAGAATAAGATTAATTTCATTTCTTTTCAATTTCCAATGAAAAATCATCCTTTTCTCCAAGCGATGAGTATTCTAGATGAATTTTTCATTTCTGAATAGTTATAATCATATTTTATAGATAAAAATCCATTTATTTATAAATATGTATTTCTCCTATTATTAGGCATTAAAAAACCAAAAATAATTAGTAAAAGATAAAATAATTTTCCGAAAATTATAACACATTATTTGACATAAAATACATAAATCTATAAAACTCCAAATAATACCAAAAAATAAACATAGATCACAAAAAAAATCATTAAAATTACTAAAAAATAATCTATAATATTAATGAAACTAAAAAATAATATGTATTTTATCTCATAGGAATCCATGATAATTTTAAATTTTATATCCCAAAATAACGTAAATCGCTATTAATGTATCAAAAAAAATGTAAGTTCCCAAATCGCATAATATAAAAGAGATGTTCATAATTTTTATATATCACCAAAATTAACATAAATACATACTAATAAAAGTTTAATCTTCCAAAATATAATTCAACTATTAATCCGAACTTATAATACCATAATATTCTACTTACGATAATCCCATAATGATTATCAAACAATTTTAGGGATATTCTTCCAAATTAAAATTAATCACTTAATCACCTAATCAATTTCTTATCCCTTGGATATATATATGATAAAAATATATGATAAAAAATCATCTTATTTTTAATCCATCAAATTATTTAAGTAAATGTATGATTTCATACTAATCGATACTTTACATAGGCTATTGATAGGAAATGTAGCCTTTACACAATTCAATTTTTGGTTCTAACCATGTGCCTTACTAGATGTAACTGGTTGTCACCCGACCAATGTGTTTTCCTTTTTCAAAAACTAATATTATTAAAACAATCCTAAAAATGTGAGAAACATCCTAATAGATAAGAATAATATATTAAATAATAAATAAATTTTTAAACCTTAATGGCTATCTCATACTATTCATTTCTAATCCCTAAATGTAATAACCCATCATTAACTCAAAAATTAATTTCTCCAAAAATATCATTAGTATCCTTAAATTTTAATAATCTAAAGAATAAAATAGTGTTTCTATGAAATTTAACTTATTATAATCCATAAAATTATAAACCTGTGATGGTATCCATAACTCAAAATTTAACCTCTCATGATAAAATCTTAATCACAAAAGATGTTTAAACCCTCAAATGATGCCAAATGTAGGGTCCTGACCTAAATAATTAAATATTATAGTTTCCTTAAGATCTAATTTCGTTTATTATAACCCCATGTATATATTAAGTTGACAGTTTTAGATTATTTTGATAAACTCTTACATAGTGAAACCAAACATTATAAGTGGAGGGTTATACTTAGTATCTATTTTCATAAAGAATAGAACTATTGAAAAGAAACATGATATCCATTCATGATAAATCTATATAATATTTGTAGTTTCCTCATACATGTACCTAAAACTACTTAAAAGCATTGAAAATTAATTTTAATTTTTTTTATGAGAACAAAAAGAGTCGTATTGTACCTAAAATAAATAAAACCATTAGAAAATTTAAAAACAAGAAAACTCATATAATGATTACAATTGTCATTAATGTTCTTTGAGCGTATGAATGAAAAAATACCACATAAAGAATACAAATTTTTTAATAAAATAAAAATTTTAAAATGAAAAATAATAAAATTAAACCCCATTTTTTAACATAGACAATTAAATTCAAAAAACCATTTCAAAACTCTATTAATTGGAATTACCTACCACATCCAATAAAATTTTCTTGGGAACATAATCATAACACATTTATTTAAAGAGATATAATAATTCTCACCCGTCTTATTATATTAATTAGGATCTCCCATTTCTTATGATATATATTTGTGATCACCCCTTCATATAAGCTATATGAGGCCCACTCGTGAGATATATTGGAGTTCAACCCTTCTTATAAGTTATATTAAGCTCACCAGTGAGCTATAATAGGGTTCAAACCATTGTATGAGCTATATATGGCTCAACCATTTATTATATAATTCTAAAAAACAATATACCATTTTATTGTTAAACATTTTCAATATAAAACCCTTTTAAAAAACCTTTTAAAAAAATCTTGTTTGTGTATCAAATAACACTTTTCTTTTAAAATTAAATTTTAAAATTGAAAAACTGCATACATCATAAATAATTTTTTTATTTAAAAATATACATGGAATATTATAAAGGAAACTACGAATAATTTCAATTTCATGATGGTGGATGAAATCTACTCATCCGATATAATTTAAAAAATATTCCATCTTTATTTATGTTTGAATTGTCAAAAAGTTCATCCATTAGGAAAATTATAAAAACATTCCATTGAAACCATATTATAAATATTAATACAATGTTCAAAAATTAAATTATAATAAGATAATTATAAGAATATAATTTTGAAAACATTTATCTAATACACGAATATGGAAGAAAAAGGGGGTTTAAAGGGAATCATTAAAAAGATAATTTCTAATTGAAAGTCCCTTAGCTTGTTTCTGACTCATCACATACATTGTTTATATTCATGAGTAATAAAAGTATGTTAATTTTTAGTTGTTTAAGAAATTTTTCCAGGTTAATTATTCCTTTGTTTTATTTAAAATGATGATATATCTAATTACACAATTAATTATGTTCACTTTGGATATTTTGATGATATGTAGTTTATAAATCCAAAATGACTAATATATGTTGGATATAGTAAAAGTGGACATTATTACAGCATCTAAAGAATAATATTAAATAAAAAATTACTAATTTTAGACATCAATTAATCTGTTAAATACAATAATGAAATATTGTTACGGGAAAAGAACAACGTAAATTTTTTTGAGATGGTAGGTCGTACGTACGAATGAGTAATGTTTTCATTTATTTCAAAAATTAATACGGATATATGTTAAATATAATTTTATATTTAAATAAAAATTATAATATCATAAATATCATATTAATTATCGATATATACTTACATATATAATCCTTATCATTTTGGGCTGAAAAATGAATCACAGATCTTCGTAGAGGGGGTGATTCCACATGTATGTGCCAACATCATCTTTATTTTTATGTACATGAAAAGTTAAGGATTTAAAATATATATTATACTTTAATATTGATATATATGGAATTAATATCATATATAAATATTATTTCCATCATTATAACCCTCCATGAGAAACAATGATTAAAAAAATAATAACATCGGTTCACGAAGTGGTAGTCCTCCAAACACACGAATAATGAATTATTTTTCCTTTTAATAGATGAAATGATTAATATAGGTCATGAATATGAAATAATAAAATATAACTACATGGATGATGTTATATATATTATTGTATGATGGTTGAACAAGGTTTGTGAGATTTGGATGAATAAATAAATAGAAACACTCGATTAAAAACGATACATCTTATTTAAACAATGGCATTTTCTTAACACCTTAAGACCACTATGGTTTATGGTTTTACTTAAAAAAATAATTTTCTAATGGGGGGAGGGATTATAATAAGGTATTTTTATTTGTATTCTCTAAACATAATTGGTTTTTATGTGTGAAGAAATGATAATAATGGGTTTCCCTTTATAAGATATAGGAAGAGCACTCTTGGAATTTTTCAAAATATTAAATTAATATAAATTATTTTTTAATAAAAAATTGATCCCAAGTAATTTAGTTATAATATAAGATTATTATGGGTCAAAATAACCTCATCAAATAAAAATTTGTTATTTTTTAACAATATTAACACCCTTAATGTTTTGTTTTATTCGAAATTTATCTACTTTATCTCTTATAGAGACAACATGGAATTTTACACTTTATGGGTCAATATTGATACTAAAAAATATCACAATACACATAAATATACCATGGTAGATATTTTCATCCTTATCCAAATAGGTTGTCAATATATTACATTTTTATGAATTTTATATAATTTAATTAAATATTATTTACCGTCAAATATCTATAATGTCAATTTTAATAACTATTAATTACCTTGAATTTAATAAAATGAAGATAAGACATATAATTTTTTTAAAAAAAGTTTATTATATTATTAACATGTAGATTTCATTTATAAAATTTTATGATTACATTAATTATCTAAAAATATATCTATTTTTAAGATTTTAATATCTTTTCATTTATTTTTTTCATTAATTAGATAATTATTGGATAAGTGTTTGGAAATAATTTAAGTTAATTATTTATTAACTAAATATTAAAATTATATTACAATGATTTTTATAAATATTTTATCTTCTAATATAGTATTTATAGTAAATACTATCCTTTATATCTGTCTGAAATTTCTTTATTGAAATTACATTAAAGGTCACAACTCATAAAAGTGGCCCAAAAGAACATAAATTAGAATATTGTATGATTAAAATCTCTATATACTCATATAATAATATTTTTATATGTTTTTTTGTCATTTAATAGTTCTTATAATTTTATTTTTAATATAAATTCCACAATTTAGTCTTTTTTATGGTAATCAAATTTACAAAGTATAAAATTCATATTGTCCAAAAATAAAAGGGGATTATTTACTAAAATTAAACCATATGATTATATATAAGTAATCTATTTTTCAAAAATAAAAACACTTATTCTTTTTTGAATTTAATTTAAAATTAATTATTTAAAACATTTTTAGTCAAAAGTTTTCATTCTATGCAATCTATTATTAGTTTTGAAAATCACAACAAACACATAAAAATTATATTTTACTGACATTATATTTCCTTTTTTTTGAATGATAATGTGGAGAATATTTTATTCAAATGAACTAAGAAATATTCATTAAAGATCAAATATTAACTTTTCTAACAATTCTGATATATCGATCTGACTAAAGTTTGATCTATCTAACTAACGAAATTCTAGTCCATCAGATCGACTCATGTATGGTGTATCTAATTGACTTAATTATAGTATATCAAATAGAACGATGTTTTTCCTATCAAAAGGATGAAATATAGTACCTCAGTATAAAGAAATATAGTATATCTGAATGACTAAATCTTGTCTGTCATTATGTAAAAATATAGTCATTCACTATGACTGAATATGGTTTATCGATATGAAAAACCTGTTCTATTGGTATAATTGAATGAAGATATCCCATGTGAATGAATCTAGCCCATTGGTATGGATAAATATCGTTTATTGGTATTACAAAATATAGTCTATTAGTGTAACACCCCGAGATTTTATGAAAAATATTATTTTAATTTCATTGATACACCACACCAAGTTTAGCTTGTACAATATGGAACACCATATTAGCTTGCAGTATACGCAACACAATTCTTGGATCGTGTTACACACAATTTCAAGTTCGTTTTATAATAGTCATTCTACGCAACATTGAGTGTGTTTATATATATATATATATATATATTCAATGTATAAATAAAATATGGTTGGATTCTGTTATATGAAACAATGAAGGATTCTTGCACAATACGGAACCCTGACTTGGCTTGCATTACACGCAATCACGACCTTCCCCGATAGCATGTGTTGTACGGAATACCGAGTTTTACTAAACAACGATATATTATTATAATATTATTATGAACTAGCCATTATGAATAGTATTAACTAAATTTTGAATTTTATAACATTATTATTCATCTTATATATTTTCTAAAACATTTTATGTGGACAAAATAATTTTTTCGGGTAAAATAAGTATTTTTCAAAAAATGCAGTTTTGCCACCTTTTGATGGCGCACCAACATTAAATCTAGTTTTTTACATGTTTATAAGTTCAATTTTACAAAATAAAATTATTCTTTGGAATAAGGATATAAAATTTTACCTTGGATAAAATTTTCATGTTATTCTGATAACTATCATATTTTAATGAATAGTAAAAACACGCTATATTTTAATTAAAAACAACTTTTTCATTGTAATAATTTATGTGGTTAAATTATAATATTGAATGGTATTAAAGTATAAATAGAATATATTTTTACTATTTAATATAATGTATGTCATTAGCATTGATTTTACTTTTAATTCGTAGGTTAAATTAATTCAATCTTTTGTAATGTTTTAAACAAAAACCCGCTTTCTTTCGACAACGAGATTAATTTTAATTTAATTTATATAACTTCTGTGTATTGAATTTGGAAAAATGGATTCCATATTTGGAATTAGTGGGTCCAAATTATATTAATAGACTACTTTTTATTTTTGGGCATTATGAATAGTAACTACGGTAAATTTTATTTACCATAGTTAAAGGTAAATCAGGTAATTAAGGGAAAATATAAGATTATAAAATTACGCTAACACCTGCCAAAATCCTATTGGATGACAAAAAGTAGACCCATATCACCTAAGGGTCGGATTAGAATCATTTAATGGACTTTTGTCCTTGAAAATAACTTAATTATTATTAAAACCAAAGAAAGTGACAACTTGTCACTCTCTTAAATATTATAAGTATTATAATTTTAATTTAGTGATAAACATCATAAAACTTCGAACATGAATAGTCTCCAGAAATCTAATAAAATTATCTACATCATGATAATTTATTTTGAATTTTTAGGTATTAAATAATTGTCATTAATGGTGATATATTAATGATACAGAAATTATTTATTAAGTGTGAAATAAGTAATATAGTTTTTATTAAAATAATAATACCTATTAAAAGGCCCACAAACCTGACCAAAACTTATTGGTAGTGTATATCTACACTTTAATCATCCAATGACCTAATATATAACCGTTTGGAACCTTATAAAAGTGATTATGACACTTATATTATTTTATTTTAAATGATGCCAAAGTTGTCACCTTCATAATTTAATAAATATAACAATTTAAATATTGTGATTTTAAGATGACAAATTCGAGTAATAGTATTATTGTTTACAAGGTTGTGTAAGGCTCCCCCTTTCTGAGTGGCTTGTACTGTTTTAACTTTTATTTAATTTTATGGGAGCAGGCCTCCTGGCTCTCGGGCTTTTTGGGTATTATTGTTAAAGGTAATAGATTTATTGTCATCATAGGATTTTAGTTTTAATTTTTATGCAACAGATCAGTATATTAAATATTTATACACAAATTTTGTAGTAATTATTTTATTAAGAGATAAACCAAATAACTTTTTTTAAAAATAATAAAATAAATATTATATGAACTATTTAATGTGATCCAATAATTTTATAGATACATATGACCTTTTATGAATCTATTAAAGCTTTTAGTTCGAACATATCTTCTTTATATATTTTATTTAAATTCAAATAAATGAATAGTGTCAAAATTGACACTATTGTTATTTTATAAAAATAACATATTATAAAATTGTTTAAAAATCACAAAAATATTTAAAAATAATAAATTTAAATTTATATGGTCTATAATGTTATAAAGTAAAAAATAATAGAAAATTCACTACAAATAAGTAATTATTTGTTATAATTTAAAATTTAGAATTTTATTACCACAAATAAACTTAAATAGATTACGTAAGGATAAATGAAAATGATAAGGTTTAAAATAAGATCCAAACATGTCTAAATTTGATTGGTTGATGAGATTATAACCTTATATCATCTAATCTTTGAATATGAGTCATTTTTGGTGGTTTTTAAGTGGGGTTATATTTATTATAAATTAATATTTTTAAGAATTACAAAGGTGCCCCTCTACTCCCTTACAAAAGGTCACCTCCTCCCTCTCTTCCAAACACCACATTGGGCCTTCAAGCTCAGCCAACCCCTGACCAATTCTCTTCTCCACTTCCCTAGAAACATCCTAGAGGTCCTGGTCTTCTTCAAAGACCAATTTTAGTTCCCTAAGTGGAGGTCTCAAAGAGGCGCTTCAAAGAAGAGGAGGTTCAGATACGTACGAAGCATATCAGACCTAAGGTAAGGGATAATTCTGCATATCTCAATTTTATCTGAGATTACTTATTCATAAGTATTTACTGGGGATATTTCAATCATCCATGTACATGTTTTATAAAAGTGTTTTCATGTATGTTTAAAGTTCTTTTTAACCATTCTTGACTTTTACTACATGGTATCTAATGAATCTTTCTTTTGTTTACGTTACGAGGTACTTCTTGACTTTTCCGGCAAAAGTACGAGAAGAATGTTTTTTTAACTTATACGGAACAAACGGATTTTTACAATTTTTATAAAGCCCTATATTCATGAAGCCACCTCCAAAATATTTCATGACTATTTTCAACAAAATCCTTTTCTTTTAAAATTGCATGAAATTTTGTAAAAGGAGAATGATTTTGAAGAGGAAAGGATATTTTCCTCAAGAATTCATTTAAAGTGTTTTATCAAAACCATTTTCTATCTAAGATGACATTATTTCATATGTGTATGTTTCAAGTATAATGACTCTATGATTTAAATGGTTTCACTTTTCTTATTATGAAATCCATTTCTTTTATATAGATTATGTGATGATGGGATGATGTTTATGAAACCCATTTTATTTATTGTGTTATTATGAATGATGTATGTTTATTTTGTGGGACAAGTAATAATGATTTCATTATGAGATGGGTGGGACCTATATCTCCCACCAATGTATTGGGTAAAGATTTATATCTCATGAGATAGACATGGCTGAAACGACATGTTAAACCGGTTCAGTAATACAGGACTGGAATGAGGAGTTAACTCGATTCAGAAAGGGACTTTGTCCACTAAGATGGTCTTGGCAGCAATGCCTTGGATACTATAGAAATCATATCATGTGCTTAATGGTTTCCAAAATTACATGTTTTATTCCTATTCTATTTTATCATTGTTAATGTTTCTTTATGATCTATGCCTTATGTACTTCCATGTTTTATGTCATTTCTCAAGATTTTGATGTTTAAACATTATGTTCATGTTTTTAAGTTCAAATGTATATGGTATGTTTTATTTTATCCATGATTACCCTTACGGAGCAGTTCAGCTCACCCTTTTTATGTTTTATTTACCCCAGGATATAAAGAAAGGTTTTAGGTAAGAAAAAAAGGGGAAGATCTTTATAGGAGATGTTGAAGATCTCTCACCATGATTAGAAGATTACATTCCAAGTTTCCGAAGACACTAAACTATTACGATCCTTTTGTGTCTGTTTTTTTGTTATGTATTAAGTATTCTGCTAAAGTAATGTAATGTCCATGTACGTCACGCTTTGTGTCTCTACAGTTGGTATTAGAGGAAAGGTTTAGTCAACCTTTGGAAACTAGGATGCGAAAATGTTAGTGAGATCCCTAGAGATATTACTAAGGTATGTTTAGGGATGTCCCTAAGGATAAGTATACGTATAGGATATAGTCCTAAAACTATGATAATGATCTTAGATTTTACCCTAAGATGTTAGATATTGAGGGTGCTTCCCCATTACTATGTTGTTCTACCTAGCATGATTTTTTCCTCTCACACTATTCTTTTTGGGTTTTTGAAAATGGCTAGAAACATGAAGATTCATGATAATGGAGGATATAATGGACAATGGAATGATATTATTCATGAGAAACCAAATGAAACGGGATTTGGAAGTCCAAAAATTGTTATTATGCCTAATCAGCAATCTCATAATATGATCCATAATCTCAACTTTGGTATGTTTCCCGACTCAAATAATAAGAGAATGATGGAGTTTCATGATGATCATAGAGGAAAGAAAGTTCAATTTCCCTCATGTAAATCAGGTGGGAAGAGGCATCAGGAGATTGTTTCAAAGGAACTGGAAGATGCTTTGGTTGTGGAAAAGAAGGACACAAAGCCAGTAAGTGCAAAGGAAAAGGTTCAGTTAACACCATGGATGAGGATAATGGTATTGCTACGACATCAACAATGGTTAAATGTTTTAAATGTGGAATGTACAGGCATTATGCAAACCAATTCCCTAATGGAAAATCTCATGATGAGAATAAACATGGTAATATCGGTAGTATTTATGTGGATGATGATGAGGAGACTACAAATGATATATGAGCTGAAAGAAGTGTTGAAGCTCAGTAGGTTGTTTTAGAAGGTAGTGGAATGATTGTATGTTTATCGAGAGTTATGTTGTATAGTTAATGGTACTATGGAATAAAGAATCGTCTAAGGATTGTTACACTATTGTTTTTCCTAAAAGTATTTGAAAGTATATGTTGAATGGTACCAGTAAACATGGAAGGTTATTCAGATATTTTTGGAAAGCAAATGATATGCGCATAATGAAGGGATAAGAAGATAATGAGATGTTTGATTGTATTCATGAGCTCATGACTGATATAAGGATCTAAGTGATATTATGGTTGGAGTATATATAATTTTTGGGATTTTGGTATATGGAATGTGTAAAATATAACAACATTCATGTTTTCACTAAGGTTTAATGGGAATTCATTTCTCAAAGAGAATACATGATTGGAATGTGACCAATAAGATATATGGGGGATAAACGATGGTATTCACATGCTTGGTTGATGAAATTTCAAGTAATCGTTTTGTTTATACTATGATCATGGACCAAAGTATTTTAGATAAGCCTAAAGATTAGAATGGATTATGTTGGACATAAGTTAGTATTGCTTAAGGATAGAACTTTTTTCGATATTATTGATGGGATGTTATAGTAGTGTAGTTTTAGAAAAAGGACAACCTGCAGGATGGGTGACAACCCATCGCGTCGGACAAGGCTGTGGGAATCAAACCCACCACCAAAGTGCGACTGGCCTTTATCACCTACCACTGGCCTACAGGAAGTCCTTGGTTAGTAGAAACTAGTTTTATTTTATTAAGCGGTATGATATATGAAGTATAAGTTCATTTTTGGAATCGTATATGATTAACCTAACCATAAGATGGACTTATAACTTTTGCTAACCTTTTGTTTGAAACAGATGGAATGACCCATCATTCTGCTAACACATCACGAATAACAAATTCAACTTCATTTATTTAAGGGATGAAGTGGAAATTGTTCAATTCACGAACAACAGTGAGATTGTACCAAAATCTTGTAAGTATTTATTTTAATTCATCAAAATTTGGGAAATGATCTTGAAAACAAAAAATGTTTTCCTAGTTCTCTTATATCTGATGAATCAGATGGTACCTTAGATCATCACAAATCTATAGCTTTGTGATTGTTGGATTTTTCATAGCCATGTTCTCTACCACTCTCCATCAGAACATAATGGTTAGGTTTCTCTTCCATATTCATATTTTCACCTATTTTATCCTATGTGGAAACCCAGTGATTAGTTAATTTGGGTAACCGTTATGTTTCATACATTAGTTTTTAAAGATTGGTTTTGGTATTCCTTTTTAAGATGTGGGTTTCTATTAAAGAAACTTTCGAGTAGTAAACCATTTATAACCCCAACGAATTTCGAGGGCAAAATTCATTTTATGAGGGGTAGAATGTAACACCCTGAGATTTTATGAAAAATATTATTTTAATTTCATTGATACACCACACCAAGTTTATCTTGTACTATACACAACACCATATTAGCTTGTAGTATACGCAACACTATTCTTGGATCGTGTTACACACAATTTCAAGTTCGTTTTATAATAGTCATTCTACACAACATTGAGTTTGTTTATATATATATATATATATATTCAATGTATAAATAAAATATGGTTGGATTCTATTATACGAAACAACGAAGGATTCTTGCACAACACGGAACCCTGACTTGGCTTTTATTACACGCAATCGCGACCTTCCTCGATAGCGTGTGTTGTACGCAATACCGATTTTTAATAAACAACGATATATTATTATAATATTATTAAGAACTAGCCGTTATGAATAGTATTAACTAAATTTTTAATTTTATAACATTATTATTCACCTTATAAATTTTCTAAAACATTTTATGTAAACAAAATAAATTTTTCGGGTAAAATAAATATTTTTCAAAAAATGCAGTTTTGCCGCCTTTTGATGGCACACCCACTTTAAATATAGTTTTTGACATTTTTATAAGTTCAATTTTACAAAATAAAATTATTCTTTGGAATAAGGATATAAAATTTTACCTTCGATAAAATTTTCATGTTATTCTGATAACTTTCATATTTTAATGAATAGTAAAAACACACTATATATAAGGCCCCAGCCTTAAACCTTACTTAATCTTGAGTTATTACAAGACTACACATTGAGGATCTTTTCAGTTTTAGAGTTTTAGAGAATTAGATCATAAAACATGCATTATATTCCACATTTAAACAAAGTGGTTACATAAAGATAGTATTCATTTTTCCCATCAACGGAAACACATTTAAAAATAAAGCATGGATTCCTTCTTGAAACTTCCTTGACACTATAATCATAACATGTACCTTTTCCTTGAACTGTGAAAAAAATTTCAAAAAAACATGGGATGAGCATAAAAAGCTCAGTAAGGGTTATAAAAAATATGGAAATGAAACATGAGTTCATATATACATATGAATGAAATCATACATTACCCATAAAACATATGCACATTAACATACCTCATCAAATAATGAATAAATCATAGAAATCATAAGACCTAAAAGGTAACTTGAGGCATTCATAACATTCTTACGTAGGGAGTAACCCTCTTGGTTACGTTTGGAATACCCACCATAGTATATTCCCTAAATCTCTTCGGAGAAACCTTAACGTTTCACTCCTTCGCGTTACCCAATTCATTAGAGAGCTATATCGGGCTCACCCACCCTTAGTTTATCACGGAACCACCCGACTTCATAATAATTCCCAAGAACCATAGCATAATCTTATCACATAAAACATGCATAAAGGAAACATAACATTTCCACCTTTCAATAACAAGATATCAATACAACACATTGATATAAAAACATTTTGAAAACCATTTTCAATACCAAAATAAAAGAAAAGTGAAACATGGTATTTATTTTTCTTTTAAAAAGAAGGTATGGCTTATAGAGATAGCTGAAACTCAAATAATGGTCACGGTGGCAAAGAAGTCATTGTCGCCGCATACGTACGACAAAAAAATTCCATTTTGTCGTTTTGTAAAACGCTTCATATAAAGAAGATTCCTTTTGGATAAACGTAAAAGTAAAAGGGGTTTATACATAGTATAAAAGAAGGTTGTGTATAAAACAAAATATGCCGCAAGGAATGGAGATTGAGACGAAGTCCCATACAAAGACGATATCCTTGGATTTAGGATAAATCAATTACATAATTATGTGTGACAAACGAATACAACAAATATAAGTGGATATTAAGTGTAAAACAATCAGAGGACATTCACACATATTCATAGTATGACATATTCATGGAGTACAAGTTTATCCCAAAGAATCAAAATTGGGTTAAGAAGTTCCCTTGCAAAAATTCGACAGCCTAACGGCGTCACTTCAAAATTAATAAAAAGTGTTGATGAGAGATAAAAAGGGTATCTAATCACTTTTACATAAAATTTACATCAATAAGGATATATAATAACATATCCCAACATAATAGTATATGAATTAAAAGACATAACAAAAGAATACTTTTAAAAAGAGGAGGGTGAAAGGTTCCCTTACCGACTTGGGTAACTTTCGAAACATACAACCCGTGAAAGAAAGACAATACAACATTGACGAAAATACTAATAAATGAATTTATATTACACAATGAGTAAAATAATGGGTAGTACATACACCACTCAATGGAAATTGTGGCAAATGTAGCATAAATCCCACGGGAATAAAAGAGAGATGAAAAATCCCTTACGAAAACTCGGCAGCCTAACGACGCCACTTAAAACTTCCAAAAATGGATTGATGAGATCAAATAGGGTCTCTCATCATATTACAATAAAATGTAAAGAAAACGGAATATAAAATAACATCCCCCATCATAACAAAGAGGAACTTAAAAGCAATAACATAAAGGAGAGTACTTAAAAAGAAAGAGAGAGGTCAGATCTATTACGAAAATTCGGCAGCCTAATGATGCCACTCAAAACTTCCAAAATGGATTGATGAGAGAAAATAGGGTCTATAATCATATGAGCATAAGAATTATAGTAGGATTAATATAAAAGAACATCCCAATCATAAGAAAGATGAGCTTAAAAGGAATGACATAAAAGAGTGTACTTAAAAAGAAAGAGAGGAGTAGGATCCCTTACCTCAAGTCCGACTTGTCTTGTTCGTTTCATTATATTCATGAATAATAAACTTTGGTCAATTTATAATTGTATAAGGACCTCTTTTATAGATTATTATTCAGTTCATATCACATATTATAATGTTATAATAATTGTTTAATAGTGTTAGTTCATATCAGACGTTTTTGCTGATGTTTGGTACATGAGTCAAGAATGAACTTGTTTGAAAAAAGGTTGCCCATGTAGTTATAAGTAAATAATATCCAGAATAGTATTAATGATTAAAATTTCATATATATCCAGTATAAAATCATTTTATACTATTCCATATCATTTGGAGATAAAAAAACAAAAAGCACCGTTCATGGAGACGGTAGGCCGTACGTACGCATGAACGCTACTTTCATTTTTTTCTTTGTCATATTAATGGAATTAAAAATAAATGATATATATATATATATATTATAATTACAGTATAATATATATATTTTATATAGGTCACATATGTTCATTAATTTCATAAATTATACATTCCATGTATTGCATGTACGAGTCACATCACTTGAGGGGGTGGTAGTCCACACTTCCTCATATGAAATTATCGCATTTACACAACATGGAAAGAATAAAGTTATGTTTTAAATATAAAATACATAAGAATATATTAAACATAAACACCATATATATCATATATAAAATACAGTGACATCATAATGGCCACCTTTAAAGGTGTTAAAAGAATATTGAACAATCATCATTTCGTGAGGCAGAAAATCGCCAACCACAGAAACAGTATGTTCTTTAACCATTAGACGAAGGTGTGTGTAAGTGTAGCTTGAATAATTCTTATAACAACATCCTAGTATATTTAATGTACTGTATTTGTTACAAAATAAATGAATAAAAAGTGTCTAGGGGGTTGGAGAAGCAAAATAATACAAAAGGACTCAAGTGAAGACATTACCTTAAAATCGGGTAACTCCCTTTGGTTTGAGCTCAAAGGCATCTTTGGGAAGACTTTTGACCAAAGTGATGCTTCAAGGAGTTATAGAGGGATGTGGAGAGACAAAATGGGCAGGTTTTGGCTGAGCCAAAGGCTTTGGAAGTGTGGGTAAGGAGGTAGAGATGAGGGCCTTTTATAAGAGGAGAGGAGGGGCACTCTTGGAAAGTAAAGAAATGTTACTTTATTTTAAAATGAGTTTCGGATTTAAAAGGTCCCACATTGATATAATTCTAGGATAAGGTGATAAGGGTTCTAAATATACCCATCCAATAGGTTTTGGACATGTGTAGAGCTTAGATTTTACATTATCTTTCCATTTTATTTAAATCGTTAAATAATGAGGTCATCGCTACATCATCATGATGTCTTAAATAATTTAATTTATTTAATGTCAAAAAAATATAAAAAAATACTATGATGTAGGAAATCTTTTTATATTTCCAATTAATATTTATAGTCCAAATTATTATTTATTTAGACAAAATTAAAAATATTTTACTTAGGTTATACATTCTTTGTTACATTTAACATTCTTTAAAAATAAAAAGATAAAAAGTCACTTTCTCACAAAAGTGATTCCATGGGGCCCCCAACTTTGGCACAAGGCATCCCATGGTCGGCCATGAGACTACCAGAAGCCTTAGGACAGAGTTTTTGGTCATTTGTAATTATTATGATATTATTTTATTATCTTTAACTACCTGATTACTCATTAATCAAGATAATTAAAGATAATAACCGTCATTACTATTCATAATGTCTAAAAATAAAAGAGTCTTAATTACCTAATTTGGACCTTCTGATTCCAAATATTTAATCCATTTTACCAAATTCCAAACACATAAATTTCAATAATTAATTTAAAAATAATTCCCATTGTCAAAACAAATAGCGGGTTTTTTAGAAACAATATTTATAAAAAGTTTGGCACTTGTTTATGCCCAATTCAAAAGTGAAATTAATCCCAATGACCATCATTGGATTAAATGGTAAAAATATATTCTAATTACACTTTAAAAAAATTAAAAAGATAATATAACCATATAATTAAATTATATGAAAAATCAGTTTTGATGTAAAATGTAGTATTTGTAACTATTCATTGAAAAATGAACATTGTCAGAAAAATACCAAAAATTAACCCAAGGTAAATTTAAATGTCCCAATCATAATTAATATGTTTTTTTTAAAAAATAGAGCTTATAAAATTGGCAAACTTTTGATTTAAAAATGGTTTTCCATCAAAAGGTAGTAAAACAATCTTTTAAAAATACTAGTGTATTCAATGCTTAAGATTGGATTCATTTGTATTTTAAGCCTCTAAAATGTATTTGATAAAAGTAAAAACATTTAAAAAATATATATTATCGTATTTTATTTATTTATATTCATTCATGTCAATACAACAACAATGTGTTAACTACCATTTAAAATAATATTATTTTATCATTAGTGTGCAACATATGATTTCAAAGGAACTCGTTGTTGCGTATTGGATAAGCCATCGAGCATAGCGTTCCCTTTAAATTAATATTGAAATTTTATTCAAAAACAGGAATAAATGTGAAAATTTCATATTCTTTATTTACCTGGGGTGGTACATCCTTCCCCCCTTTGGGGAATTGCGTCCTCGCAATTTTAAAATTGTGCTCGGAAACATCCTTGAAAGTCCCACATCGGAACAAGAGTCGGTAAAACAATCACTTTAAAATAAAGGGAGAGAAGTACAATGGTCACCCGAGTTAACCCATACTAGGATTACAAGTAGGAAAATATTGATATGGAAGAAAAAACAAAGGGTCATGTTCTGAGGGAGAGTCATAGAAAACATTCTTAGAAGAAAGTTAACCACCAGAAAATCACAAACTTGTGATGGGTTAAACGGTATTCGATTCCCCCGTAAGAAAAGTTAATAGACAAAATTTTGGTATTAAGTTACTTTTTATTGAGGAATATATTCATAAGGAAACATAATCACTTATCATGTTGACTTTCAAATTTTATTAGATTCCTTACACAAACTCATATTTTCTCCAAAAGACGAGTATTTAGGTAGACTTGTTCACATTGAGAGTACTATAATCAACTTCTAGAGAATCACCTAATCCACAAAAGAGAACTATATACTTCCCATGTCTTTAGACTTTACCCAAAACCAAAACCAAAAAGGTTAGTACAAAATCAGATAATCCAGAAAAGGATAACCCTTTATAAAAAGAAAATCTATTCTTAATCTCCAAAATATGTCCAACAAAACCCAATGTTCAATGAGGGCCATTCGATAAACAATTTGTCCATATAATTCTTCAAAGTAAACCAAACTAAGATTGAAACCAAAATATTTGAAGGATTTAGTCACATAGTCTTCAAGTTAAATCGTAACATTTATCTCCAAACAACATCAGTTTCTCTTAATGTCTCGTATTGAAAACTAATCAACCTAATCACATATCCTCCATGATAGGTTAATAAATTTTCATAGATAACCCAAAATAAACTTACACTTAATTCATAAAATCATCTAACTAAAAATAATCAGTCAAACTAACCAGGGACTTCACGTAGTCTAGTGGTAGGTGATAAATACCAGTCGCACTTTGGTTGTGGGTTCGATTCCCGCAGCTTTGTCCGACACGACAGGTTGTCACATGGTCTGCGTGTTTTTCTTTTTATAAAACTCCAAAAATAACCCTTTCATGTTTTATCCTTAATATTTTCCTTATACCTCTCATTTTCATCGAAATTCGTTACGATCTCAACATCTTAATTCTTGAAGTCTTATTTCACCACAATAAGAAAAAATAAAATGATTCCCAAAATGAATAACATTATACCTTGATCATGGTGTCCACTCAGTTTCATCATCATCTTGCTCACGTAGGTAGAAGTCCCATGCATTACAACAATGATTTAGAGATCCTTCAAAATCATTTGCTTCCACCATCCAAATACACCTTGTACAACATGGGTCATATGGGTGTTCACAGAAAAATAGTTTTGGAAAATAATCATGTATGACATATAATTCCAAAACATCTGAGAAAACATGATTTCTATAAAATAGTCGGACAAAATTTGAGTTGAAACTTTATATTATTGGCCCTTTTAAAATACCATAAGTGTATGCCGAGAGACTATATTTTAAAAGAAAATATAAATAGGTTGCACATGGGTCTTCTTCCTCACCACCATTTTTAAAATCATAATATGCTTCAAATTCTTGTGATAAGGTAAAATATTTGAAAATACCTTGATAATATTTACCTTTCATGAAAATATGAGAATATTGTGAAAATAGTATTTGTCTAAAAACAACCCATGATCCACAATGATAACGAGGTATAGTGGAGGTGTTGGATATCTCAAACAACTGCTTGCAAGTGAGTTGTATGCTAGAAAAAGTTTCACAATCATCTGAACATGACTTTGCAATAATTATTGAAAGCATGTCATCTGGAAGAGATACGAATGTCATTTGAGATCCTTCTCCTTCCATTCGTAACCGACTTTACTTGACCTAAAAAAAGTTATAAAACAAGGATTTAACTGAAATAATAGATTTAGGGACTAATCATGTGTCTAAAAAAACTCCTAATCCCTAAAGTTGTCTAAACTGACCTCTGATACCAACTATAAGGCCCCAGCCTTAAAACATACTTAATCCAGAGTTATTACAAGATTACACATTGAGGCTCTTTTCAGGTTTAGAGTTTTAAGGAATTAGATCATAAAACTTGCATTATATTCCACATTTAAACAAAGTGGTTACATAAAGATAGTATTCATTTTTCCCATCAATGGAAACATATTTAAAAATAAAGCATGGATTCATTCTTGAAAATTCCTTGACACTATCATCATAACATGTACCTTTTCCTTGACCTGTGAAAAACATTTCAAAAAAACTTGGGATGAGCTTAAAAAGCTCAGTAAGGGTTATAAAAAATATGGAAAGGAAACATGAGTTCATATATACATAAGAATGAAATCATACTTTACCCATAAAACATAGTTACTTTAACATACCTCATCAAATAATGAATAAGTCATAGAAATCATAAGACATAAAAGGTAACTTGAGGCATTCATAACATTCTTACGTAGGGAGTAACCCTCTTGGTTACGTTTGGAATACCCACCACAGTATATTCCCTAAATCTCTTCGGAGAAACCTTAACATTTCACTCCTTCGCGTTACCCAATGCATTGGAGAGCTATATCAGGCTCACCCACCCTTAGTTTATCACGGAACCACCCATCTTCATAACAATTCTCATGAACCATAACATAATCTTATCACATAAAACATGCATAAAGGAAACATAACATTTCTACCTTTCAATAACAAGATATCAATACAACACATTGATATAAAAACATTTTGAAAACCATTTTCAATACCAAAATAAAAGAAAAGTAAAACATGGTATTTATTTTTCTTTTAAAAAGAAGGTATGGCTTATAGAGATAGCCGAAACTCAAATAATGGTCACGGCAGTGGAGAAGTCATTGTCACCGCATACGTACGAAAAAAAATCCCTTTTGTCATTTAGTAAAACTCTTCGTATAAAGAATATTCCTTTTGGATAAACGTAAAATTCAAAGCGGTTTATACACCGTATAAAAGAAGGTTGTGTATAAAATAAAATATTCCTGAATGAATGGAGATTGAGACGAAGTCCTATACGAAGACGATATCCTTGGATTTAGGATAAATCAATTACATAATTATGTGTGAAAAACTAATACACCGAATATAAGTGTATATTAAGTTTAAAACAATCAGAGGACACTCACACATATTTATATTATGACATATTCAAGGAGTACAAGCTTATACCAAATAATGAAAATTGGGTTAAGAAGTTCCTTTGCAAAAATTCGACAGCCTAACAGAGTCACTTCAAAATTCAGAAAAAGTGTTGATGAGAGATAAAAAGGGTATCTCATCACCTGGACATAAAATTTACATCAATAAGGATATAGAAGAATATATCCCAAAATAATAGTATGTGAATTAAAATTCATAACAAAAGAAGTCTTTTAAAAAGAGGAGGGTGAAAGGTTCCCTTACCAACTTGGGTAACTTTCAAAACATACACCCCGTGAAAGAAAGACAATACAACATTGATGTAAATACACATAAATGAAAGTATATTACACAATGTGTAAAATAATGGGCAGTACATACACCACTCAAAGGAAATTGTGGCAAATGTAGCATAAATCCCACGGGAATAAAAGTGAGATGAAAAATCCCTTACGAAAACTCGGCAGCCAAACGACGCCACTTAAAACATCCAAAAATGGATTGATGAGATAAAATAGGGTCTCTAATCATATTAAAATAAAATTTACAGACAGAGTAATATAAAATAACATCCCCCATCAAAACAAATTGGAGCTTAAAAGAAGTAACATAAAGGAGAGTACTTAAAAAGAAAGAGAGGGGTTAGATCTCTTATGAAAATTCGGCAACCTAATGACGACACTCAGAACTTCCAATATGGATTGATGAGAGAAAATAGGGTCTCTCATCATATGAACATAATAATTACAGTAGGATTAATATAAAATAACATCCCAATCATAAGAAATATGAGCATAAAAGGAATGACATAAAAGAGTGTACTTAAAAAGAAAGAGAGGAGTAGGATCCCTTAGCTCAAGTCCGACATGTCTTGTTCGTTTCTTTATATTCCTGAATAATAAACTTTGGTCAATTTATAATTGTCTAAGTAACTCCTTTAGAGATTATTATTCATTTCATATCACATATTATAATTTTATAATAATTGTTTAATAATGTTAGTTCATATCAGACGTTTTTGACAATGTTTGGTACATGAGTCAAGAATGAACTTGTTTGAAAAAAGATTGCCCATGTAGTTATAAGTAAATAATTTCAAGAATAGTATTAATGATTAAAATGACATATATATCCAGTAAATATTCATTTTATACTATTCCATATCATTTGGAGATAAAAAAACGAAAAGCACCGTTCATGGAGACAGCAGGTCGTACGTACGCATGAACGCTACTTTCATTTTTTTCTTTGTCATATTAATGGAATTAAAAATAAAAGATATATATATATATATATTATAATTAAAGTATAATATATATGTTATATAGTTCACATATGTTCATTAATTTTATACTTTATATATTCCATGTATTGCATGTATGAGTCACATCACTTGAGGGGGTGGTAGTCCACACTTCCTCATATGAAATTATCGCATTTACACAACATGAAAAGAATAAAGGTATGTTTTAAATATAAAATACAGAAGAATATAGTAAACATAAATACCGTATATATAATATATAAAATACAGTGAAATCATAATGGCCACCTTTAAAGGTGTTAAAAGAATATTGAACAATCATCGTTTCGTGAGGCAGAAAATCGCCAACCACAGAAACAGTATGTTCTTTAACCATTATACGAAGGTGTGTGTAAGTGTAGCTTGAATCCTTCTTATAAAAACATCATAGTATATTTAAGATACTGGAGTTGTTACAGAATAAATGAATAAAAAGTGTTTTGGAGGTTGGAGAAGAAAAATAAAACAAAAGGACTCAAGTGAAGACATTACATTAAAATCGGGTAACTCCCTTTGGTTTGAGCTCAAAGGCTTCCTTGGGAATAATTATGCCCAAAGTGAGGCTTCAAGGAGTTAGAGAGGGATTTGGAGAGACAAAATTGTCAGGGTTTGGCCGAGACAAGGGCTTTGGAAGTGTGGGTATGGAGGTAGAGGTCGGGGCCTTTTATAAGCGGAGAGGAGGGGCACTCTTGGAAAGTAAAGAAATGTTACTTTATTTTAAAATGTGTTTCGGATTGAAAAGGTCCCATATTGATATAATTCTTGTATAAGGTGATAAGGGTTCTAAATATACCCATAAAATAGGTTTTGGACATGTGTAGGTCTTAGATGTTACATTATCTTTCCATTTTATTTAAATCGTTAAATAATGAGGTCATCGCAGCATCATCATGATGTCATAAATAATTTTATTTATTTAATGTCTAAAAATTATAAAAAAATACTATGATGTAGGAAATCTTTTTAGATTTCCAATTAATATTTATAGTCCAAAAGATCATTTATGTAGACAAAATTAAAAATATTTTACTTAGGTGATACATTCTTTGTTACATTTAACATTCTTTAAAAATAAAAAGATAAAATGTCACTTTCTCACAAAAGTGATTCTATGGGGCCCCCACGTTTGTCACAAGGCATCCAATGGTCGGCCATGAGACAACCAGTAGCCTTAGGACACATTTTGTGGTCATTTTTTATTATTATAATATTATTTTATTATCAATAAATACCTGATTACTCATTAATCAAGATAATTAAAGATAATAACCGTCGTTACTATTCATAATGTCCAAAAATAAAAGAGTCTTAATTACATAATTTGGAACTTCTGATTCCAAATATGTAATCCATTTTACCAAATTCCAAACACATAAATTGAAATAATTAATTTAAAAATAATTCCCATTGTCAAAACAAATAGTGGGTTTTTTAGAAACAATATTTATGAAAGGTTTGGAACTTGTTTATGCCCAATTCAAAAGTGAAATAAATCCCAATGAACATCATTGGATTAAATGGTAAAAATATATTCCAATTACACTTTAAAAAAATTAAAAAGATAATATAGCCATATAATTAAATTATATGAAAAATCAGTTTTGATGTAAAATGCAGTATTTGTCACTATTCATTGAAAAATGAACATTGTCAGGAAAATACCAAAAATTAACCCAAGGTAAATTTAAATGTCTCAATAATAATTAATATGTTTGTTTTTAGAAATAGAGCTTATAGAATTGGAAAATTTTTGATTTAAAAATGGTTTGCCATCAAAAGGTAGTAAAACAATCTTTTAAAAATACAAGTGTATTCAATGCTTAAGATTGGATTCATTTGTATTTTAAGCGTATAAAATTTATTGGATAAAAGTAAAAACATTTAAAAAACATATATAATTGTATTTTAGTTATTTCTATTCATTCCTGTCAATACAACAACTATGTGATAACTACCATTTAAAATAATATTATTTTATCATTAGAGTGCAACGTATGATTTCAAAGGAACTAGTTGTTGCGTATTGGGTAAGCCATCGAGCATAGCATTCCCTTTAAATAAATATTGACATTTTATTCACAAATAGGGATAAATGTGAAAATGTCATATTCTTTATTTACCTGGGGTGTTACACTATATTTTAATTAAAAAAACTTTTTTCATCGTAATAATTTATATGGTTAAATTATAATATTGAATGGTCTAAAAGTATAAATAGAATATAGTTTTACCATTTAATATAATGTATGTCATTATCATTGATTTTACTTTTAATTCGTAGGTTAAATCAATTCAATCTTTTGTAATGTTTTAAACAAAATCCCATTTTCTTTCGACAACGAGATTAATATTAATTTCATTTTTTCAACTTATGTGTATTGAATTTGGAAAAATGGATTCCATATTTGGAATCAGTGGGTCCAAATTATATTAATAGACTACTTTTTATTTTTAGGCGTTATGAATAGTAACTATGGTAAATTTTATTTACCATAGTTAAAGGTAAATCGGGTAATTAAGGGTAAATATAAGATTATAAAATTACCCTAACACCTGCAAAAATCCTGTTGGATGTCTAAAGGTCGACCCATATCACCTAAGGGTTGGATTAGAATCATTTAATGGACTTTTTTTCATGAAAATAACTTAATTATTATTAAAACCAAAGAAAGTGACAACATGTCACTCTCTTAAATCTTATAAGTATAATAATTTTAATTTAGTGATAAACATTATAAAACTTCAAACATGAATAGTATCCAGAAAGATAATAAAATTATCTATATCATGATTATTTATATATAATTTATTGGGATTAGATAATTGTTATTAATGGTGATACATTAATGATATAGAAATTATTTATTAAGTGGGAAATAAGTAATATAGTTTTTATTGAAATAATAATACCCATTAAAAGGCCCACAAACCTGACCAAAACATATTGGTAGTGTATATCTACACCGTAACCATCCAAGAACCTAATATATAACCATTTTGAGCCTTATAAAAGTGATTATGACACTTATATTATTTTATTTTAAATGATGCCAAAGTTGTCACCTTCATAATTTAATAAATACAACAATTTAAATATTGTTATTTTAAGATGATAAATTCTAGTAAAAGTTTTATTGTAAAAGTTAATATATTTATCTTCATCATAGGATTTTAGTTTTAATTTTTATGCAACAAATCAGTATATTAAATAATTATACAAATATGTTGTAGTAATTATTTTATTAAGAGATAAACCAAATAAATGGTTTTAAAAATAATAAAATAAATATTATATGAACTATTTAATGTGATCCACTAATTTTATAGATACATATGACCTTTTATAAATCTATTAAAGATTTTAGTTCAAACATATCTTCTGTATATATTTTATTTAAATTCAAATAAATGAATAGTGTCAAAATTGACACTATTGTTATTTTATAAAAATAACATATTATAAAATTGTTTAAAAATCACAAAAATATTTATAAATTATAAATATAACTTTATATGGTCTATAATGTTATAAAGTAAACAATTATGGAAAATTAACAAGAAATAAGTAATTATTTGTTATTATTTAAAATTTAGAATTTTATTACCACAAATGAACTTAAATAGATTAAATAAGGATAAATCAAAATGATAAGGTTTAAAATAAGATCCAAACATGTTTAAATTTGATTGGTTGATTAGCTTATAACCCTATATCATCTAATATTCGAATATGAGTCATTTTTGGAGGTTTTTAAGTGGGGTTAGATTTATTATAAATTAATATTTTTATAAATTCCAAAGGTTACCCTCTCCTCCCTTATAAAAGGGCACCTCCTCCCTCTCTTCCAAACACCACTTTGAGCCTTCAGGCTCGGACAACCCCTGCCCAATTATCTTCTATACTTCCCTAGAAACATTTTAGAGGTCTTGTTCTTCTTCAAAGACCAATTTTAGTGCCATAAGAGGAGGTCTCAAAGAGGCGCTTCAAAGAAGAGGAGGTTCGGATACGTACAAAGCATATCGGACCTAAGGTAAGGGATAATTCTGAAAATCTAAATTTTATCTGAGATTGCTTATTCATAAGTATTTAATGGGGATATTTCTATCATCCATGTACATGTTTTATAAAAGTGTTTTCATGTATTTTAAAGTCCTTTTTAACCATTATTGACTTTTACTACATGGTATGTAAGGAATCATTATTTTGTTTACTTACGAGGTACTTTTTGACTTTTCCGGCAAAAGTACGAGAAGAATGTTTTTTAACTTATATGGCACAAATGGATTTTTACGATTTTATAAAGCCCTATTTTCATGAAGCTTCTTCCAAAATATTTCATGACCATTTTCAACAAAATCCGGTTCTTTTAAAATTTCAGGACATTTTGTAAAAGGAGAATGATTTTGAAGAAGAAAGGATATTTTCCTCAAGAATTCATTACAAGTGTTTTATCAAATCCATTTTCCATCTAAGATGACATTATTTCATATGTGTATGTTTCTTGTATAATGTCTCTATGATTTACATGGTTTCACTTTTCTTATTATGAAATCCATTTCTTTTATATTGTTTATGTGATGATGGGATGATGTTTATGAAACCCATTTTATTTATTGGGTTATTATGAATGATGTATGTTTATTTTGTGGCACAAGTAAGAATGATTTCATTATGAGATGGGTGGGACCTATATCTCCCTCCAATGCATTGGGTAAATATTTATATCTCATGAGATAGACATGGCTGGAATGGAAAGTTAAACCGGTTCAGTAATAGAGGACTGGAACGCGGAGTGAACTCGATTCAGAAAGGGACTTTGTACACTAAGATGGTCCTGGCAGAAATTCCTTGGCTACTATGGAAATCATTTCATGTGCTTAATTGTTTCCACAATTACATGTTTTATTCCCATGCTATTTTATCATTCTTAATGTCTCTTTATGATCTATGCCTTACGTACTTCCATGTTTTATTTCATTTCTCAAGCTTTTTATGTTCAAACATTATGTTCATGTTTTTATGTTCAAATGTACATGGTATGTTTTATTTTATCCATGATTAACCTTACTGAGCATTTGAGCTCACCCTTTTTATGTTTTTTTTACCCCAGGATATAAAGAATGGTTTTAGGTAAGAAAAAAGGGGAAGATATTTATGGGAGATGTTGAAGATATTTCACCATGATTAGAAGATTACGTTCCATGTTTCCAAAGACACTAAACTATTACGGTCCTTGTGTGTCTGTTTTTATTGTTATGTATTACGTATTCCGCTAAAGTAATGTAATGTCCATGTATGTCAAGATTTGGGTCTCTACAATTAGAGTGATTGAGATTTTTATATCAAGGGGACTTTTTTTAGTCCATTGTTGTGATAGATTTTAGTTCATTAGACTATGATTTTTAATTTAATTATAATAATAATGTTTTTAATCAAATTAAGAAATATATTTATCATATAGAATTAATTTTATAGAATTGTAATGTTTCTATATAAAATGATATTGGATTTTGATATATATATAATGTTGAGCTATAAAACTGAATATCTTTTGAGGTCGTTTCGACCATATTTTAGAATCACAAAAATTATGACTGTTGAATGAGTAACTATAAATAGAGATGAATTTGAGGAGATGGGATCTTATTATTTTCATAACTAAACACATGTTATGATTTATTTACTATAACCACTTGTTAAAATTATATTAGTAATATTTTTATGAGATTTCAGTTATACAAAATCTATTTGAGGATTGTAAAAGCTTTATATCATCTTTTTTCATTTGTATTCTCTATCAGATCTGAGATTAAGATTGAGGGATTTCAGGGATAGGAATATGAATAGATAGAACCAGGAAGATCAAGGGTTATAAAAGATATGAATAAATAGAATATTCTGATGGTATTGATCAGGATATTTTTTCTTGAACAAAGACAAACCAGAAAACCCTTAAACTTTTGATAATTTTGAATAAAAAACAATTACGACATAATAAACATTTATGTATACTCCTTGTAAGAGAGTGATTTTAATTAAACATAAAACCAAGATTAAAAAAATAATTAATTATATTATATCTCACATAGGTAGTATATATACCACATAAATGAGATTATTTTCATAATACCTCACATATCTCGATGAGATGAATTTGTAATAGAAACCCAAACCTCAGTCACAATAAATTCTAAAATTACAAAAACAAATCATGAATAATTAAATAATGTTCATTAAATACAAACCTAATAACATTATTCATAACTATAACCTTTTATAACCCTCATTTATAATCAGTATTTATATATACTATCAATCTTTTTCCTATTTTTACATCGACTGTCCGTAATTTTTATAACATTGAACTAGTTTTGTAAAAGGCATGTTGGTATCTATTATTTTTCCAAAATTAAAAAACAATAATTTAATTCAAGGTACTATAATTTATCTTCCATTATTGTATATAAATATATAATTTCATTTCATTTCATTTTTGGTTGTGATCCATGAAGATGAAATTGATGATGATCTTGTTTTGATGATTCCTAATAAAAGAAAGATGCTTTATAAATTAGTGGGTTAATGATGATATAACATTTATACAAAAAAACGCATTATTTACATATTAATATGATATTATAATAGAAAATAATTTTTAATTTTCATACATAACATAATTGTATATTACTGTTCATGTGTGTAGTTATACCAATCCAAAGATGATCCTACCATGATTAATTAATGATTATGAGATGCTTTAGATATAATATAATTATATATTATTAATAATGATATTAATTAGTGTTTATTAGTTTTATATATCATAATTTTAAATAATTATAAATATAAGATAATTTATATAAAGTTATTACATTAAAAAAAACTATTTTCCTCTTAGTTCATTCATTTTAAACGAATGAATTAACGAAAATACTTTTTTGATATTATCATTAATATGCTCTACAAGTTTTTATAAAATAACCTTAATGATGGAAAAAACTACATATATTCTTATTAAACCATTCTAAGAAAAATTTATTTTGAATATTTATGTGAAATTAATTTTTTTTTCAGGGTGGTGGTAGTTTCAGCATATATACATACTATGATTTTACTTTTCATAATGCATGATAGAAATAAAATGTCATAGAAAATAATATAGATGTACTAAAATGAAATTATATAAATGATATAAATAAAAATATATTATTATTACTATAATTAGTATTAATGATGACAATTAAGAAGAAATGTTATGTGGGTGATAATAATCACATCAGGGACTTGAATATTTATTGAAATTATCATTAGAAATGAAGGCCTTATTCTTACTAATGGTGGGAATAAGAATTTTAACATGGGATAGGGTTATATAATTATAAAATTATAGGTGTTTCAAGAAGAAATTCTATTTTATGGTGAATCTTGAAGTGAAGTATGTGTTACCATTTTAAAAGCAAAGAGAAGCAAACATTTGTAAGAACCTTTAACATTTTCAACAATGAAAGGTTAATATTACAAGATAAATGTATTATAAAAAAATAGTAGGGTAATGAAATTTTGGGTATAAATTATCCTTATCCTTCCATTTATGAGACAACATGGATTGTTTGAAGGCTTTTTATTTTATCCTTTTAACTTTTACACTAATTTACTTTTACAATGGTAAATAATTATAAATCCTAGTAATTAGTATTAATGAAATAATTAATAATGAAAACTTTTTATAATTTAATCCTTATTAATATAAATTTGTTTAATTCATTTTATCATAAAAAAATTCGAATATTTTGAAAAGATAAATTTATTAATACGGAATGTAATGCATAAAAATGTTTTTGAAGAAAAAGTGTGTTTTTAATCCTAAAATATTATGTAGTTAATAGTTATTAAAATTATAAATTATTATTAATATTTGATTTATTATAAATATTATAATATTTATGAGGTTTTCATGTTAATAAAAATCCAATTCTCACCTTGAAAATACTTTTTTCAAGGAATGACTAAGAACAATTGTTTTATTAAACTAACATTCTAATTTAATTCTAAAAATATTTTACATTGGAACTATAAGTTCAAATTATATATTAAAATGTGTAATTTTATTCCATATATAAATATTTTATAAAATAAAATGTTTTTTTAAAATTATGTATTATTATTACATAATTATAAATCATAATAATTGTAATTTAAAAAAAAACAACATTTTTGACTAAAAATAAATATTTTTGGACAACCCAAAACATTTCATCGTAGGTAATATTATTATTATAAAAAAAATATTTTCATATTTTACAATTCAAATTATAATATTTATAAATTCTAATTTGGAATGAAATAATAAAATATACTTAAAACATGTTTTTATTAGAAAATTCCATTTTCAAAAATTAACTACAATTATTCTTATTTCATATCATTTACTAGAAACGTTTTTTTTAACAAATTTATAATATTAAACATTATCATATATAATTTTCTTGTGTTTCTTGAAATATAAATTCAAATCATATAAAAAGAATTTTTTTAGGAAAAAACTTTTCTAAATTATAAAAAACCTTATTATTAATTTTAGGAAAACAAATTAAATTTAATTCAAATTCAATGTAGTATTTATTTTCTTTATACATATATTTAAAAATGTGGTAACTATTTTTAATTTCCATGATTTTATTATTTTGGTTTCAATTCATATAATTAAACATTTATATTTCATCGAAATATATCACTATTTAATTTATGTTCTTTGTTGTGTCCAGTACAAGTAATGAAAATTTTTTTCGCACATTAAAAAATGATATATATTAACATATTGGTGAGTTAAATATTAATTAAATAAACATTACTGTGACTAGTATCACTATAAATCTAATAAAATAATAAATCACTAAGAACATCTACCTTTGGTATCGGTTCTTGGAAAACCTCTTTAAAAAGGTGACAACTTACTTGTGTTTATTATCACTGATCACCAACCACAAAAACATATTAACCAATCCACTCATGATTTTTTTTGATTTTATTAAAGTAAATATACATATGTATATATATAACTCTTTAATGGACATGAAATCAATTGAAATATATATATATATATTGAAAACTTTTTCTTCTTTTATGCATGTTTATTTTTAAGACATGACTGAATCAATTATTTAATTTATTTTTTGATAAATTATTCAGAGCATAAATTAATTATTAATTTTTTATTACTAAAATGTGATTGTTTTATTGAAATATTCAATTCGTTGAAAATTATTTATCAATTATTTGAATATTTTTATCATGTTTCATGGCTCCTGGTAATAAATTTTCTAATGGAGGGGGAGTTCACATGATAGAAAATATTTTTTTATCATTTATGAAAAATATTAGATTAAATGGATTTATATTCTACTATTTTAATATTTTTAATCTTTACTAAATATTATCATTATACAAGAGTTTAGGGGGAATTTTTTCTTTGAGAATGACTTTTTTATATCATGTGTGATATTATTTATTATTTACCAATTTTAAATTTTTATCATATGGAAGGATATTCAGTTGTCTTACATGACATGAAACACTTGTCTAATCTACTTAAATATATATATATATATATATATATATATATATAATTCTAGATTTATCTATGCTTTGTTGAAATTTCTGTTTGATCTTTATAAAAAGTCAGAGAGTGTGTTCAGGTTTTGTAATTATCGTAATATAGAAGAATATTGAATGGATCCTTTTCAAATTGATTTATGTGTTTTTATAAGTACACATTCCATATTTGATTTATGTGCTTTTATAATTACATGTTAACTCTAATTATTTATTCTTATTAATTTTTATTATTTTTTCTTATTAACCATTATTATTGAAAGTGTTTAATTGTTGAATTAATTATTTTTGTTTGAATTGTTTTTTTATAATTTATCTATTAGTGTTTAACAAATATGGAATAAGTATTCCATGTATTCTTATTTATATTGGATAAATTTTACAAATTATATAATTGTATATGTTCATTGGGAACTAGATGAAAATCCATATGTTTTATGAATTTTTTACAAGTAAAAAAATCATTCAGGAGAAAGGATTAACTATACAAATCTAGTTCACCATAAAATTAATTATTCTGTGAGTTGCGGAGTTTAAATATTATTCAAACACTAAATGGATATATTCTTACATGAGAAAAAAAATTTCCATTTTATTTATTCCATAGTGTTAATTTTAAAAAGTATTTATTCTTATAAAGAATGGATGATTGTTATGTATCTTGTTTATATGAAGATTTATTTTTATGAAATTAAAAAACAATTATTACATAGTGAATATAGAGAATAATATTTTGACACAACTTCTAAGAAATTAATTTATTCTTATGCAATAAAAATTTTATATTTCAGGGTTTTTATTCATAACATGTATGGTTACACGTGATTTAATCTTATATAGAACCCTATAATATAGAGTTATTATTATGTAATGTATGAAATATGGATTTATTCTCACATAACATTAGTAAATATTTTTTATTATAATACAATGTATAAGATTGAATTTATTCATACACAACGTTCATATTCTAAAGATATATTTTATATAGAAGAAGTTAAAAAGGTTATTTTATTGTAATAAAACTATATTTATTTTTATACAAAATGAAATTGAAATTTACTCCAAAATGATTTAAATTTAGTTTTATATTATAACATAAAAGTGTTACATAAAAAATTTAAAATGGATGATTAGAAATATTATTTAAACGAAGATTATAGTATCCAACAACTATAAAGATCTTATTTCTTAATAGCATAATATTACTCAAATATAAAGTATTTTCTTTCAAATTTAAGATATTAATAAGATTTTGACTTTGTATTTTTGATCTAAAATTTCTAGAATAATGAAAATGAAATGGTTATAAATATTTATAAGTATATGGATAAATTTGAGGAATATTTTTACCATGATTATGTTTTGATTATTTATTTATAGAGAAAAATATCCAAAACGACTATGAAGATTTCTAGTTTCTAGGATAATATCATGGATATATTACACAAATAAAATTTATGGAAAATATATATATTTTATCTCAATATGATGATAGAAAACATAATAAATAAAATAAAATATCCAAAAAATTACTAGGATCACACACTCACGAGGTTGTTTGTTCTCATTCTTATTATTCCACTATTTAGGTCTCTTATATCATAATGTAATTTCTATTCTTGTTATATTATTGATTTTTATTTTCCTTTATTTAGTTAAATAAATAAATTCTTTATTTCATTTGTATTTATTTTCTGTTCATTACTAGTAATTTTCATGTATTGTGTTTGTTTCTTCCTCCATTAAAAATAAATCATAATTATTTAGTCATTGGTTACATGGATACTAATAATATAAAGTTATTAATATAAACCAAAAATAATTCAAGAGAGGATACATATGTGAATATGTATTTGATTTATAGCTTAAATACTAAAAAAATCATGTTTGTTTTTTATTTTCCCCATTAACACTATTTTTGTATTATAATTATAAAATATATTGATTTTTTAAATTTTTTGATTTAAATTTTTAATATTAATTAACCCTATATTACCATCATAATTGTTATAATATCCTTATAATACATCATTCATAATTATATTACTCTAGAGAAAACTTCTTTTATCACATGGGTTTCTATTTATTGACATTAAAATATGAATATTTGAGGAGGTATTATAATGAGTAAGGATGTATCTATTGGATAAAAAAGTTTTTAAACCATGTGAAAATTTATTTTCCTTATGTACTTTTATATCTCTCACATTCATTCATCATCATAATTTACCTTGTGTTTTTGGATATACTATGAAGTAACCGATATGAGAGAACTTCATATTTTGGTAATGATTTTTTGGAATAACTAAATCACAACAATTATAGAAAATCATCAATTATTCATGGGGACTTTAGAGCAAGGTTCACTCCCAATAATATTTATAGTTGTTCTTTATTTCATACATCTTTTATATTAATTAATTATAATAGAGAGTATGAATTATATCAATAACATGTATGTTCCCATTCTTGATAGAAAATTATTTCACTTTTGGAGATATAGGATAGTTCCATATCTTTTATTAATTTGATTGGGTTTTCTTGGAATCAATGTGAATTATTCTAATTTACCCAATGTTGATATAAAATTTTCATTATAGGATAAAATTAATATTTGAACTGATGATATAAATCATAATGTGTAAATCTAATCAATATATAAAAAAATAACATATGTTATGTGTTCTAAAATATTGAAATTAAAATAGTGAAAACATTATGAAATTATTGACATAGAAGTGAAGGATAGATAATTATGTTTTCAAACATGTCAAGCATAGTTTAAGTAAATTAATATGGATAAATATGCAACCTTAAGTGGATTCTAAGTTTACATAAATTATTATTTTTATCTTGATTCATAATTTTTGATAAATTCTTAATGATTCAACCATAATAAATAAATTTATGCAGATTCTATAAGATAGGATTGATATAAATTTATTATGATCATGAATTCTATGAGTTTTACATTCAATACTAAACTATATATTAATATAAAATTAGATTATAAGAGGTCTATTTTTAATGAAAAGAGACATGTAATAAATGATGGCTTTCAAAGTCAAAAATATCTTGAAAAAGAATGATTTCAAATGTCTCATGAATAGTGATCAAAAGTCATAGATGATTCCATGAAGATCAATTTGTTAATATAATTTTTATCCAAAGGAATAAAAATAAGGATATTTAAGTATGAAGAAAATTCATTTAACTATTTAAATTATGTAATGATTAGACATTTTTTATCTAGACACACTAATAATAAATAAGATGAGAGTTACCAATCTAAAAGATAATCATATAAGATGAAAAGATTATGAATAAGGAAGATATTAAAAAAATGTGAAGGAATATCCAACTCAACCAAGAATAGATGTTTTATATCAAAACCTGAATATTAATTTTTTCATGGTATGAGTATAAAGGAAGATAATGATTAAAAGTATAAAGGTGATCATTCTTTCATGGATTAATAAAATTATTCCTATGATTACAATAGTGAAAAATAAGGAAGTATCAAAGATGATAGTGGAGATGAAGAAACAAAAAAGGAGTTATAAATAATAACATAGATAAGTATTTTATTTAATGAAAATATAAAACATGAAATGTGAAATGAACATTGATGAATGGGAATGGATCATTGAGTAAACTCTATAATTCAACTTTTAATGTGGTAACCAATAATGAATAAAATTTATCAAGATATATGGGTGATATATATTTGATTATTGTAGAAGGATATATGATTTTATAAATAATATAAATAAATTTTGTTTTTAAGAATAACGATGTCAAATTTATTGGGTAATGTTGTTTAATGTAAATAATTACTAGAAGAAATTTTATTTTGAGTTCAATAATTCCTTCATATAAGTTATGAACACTTCCAAATTAGTGTATAAAATTTTAAAAGATATTATAAATCATTAATATTATTATAATGAGTCACATAATATCAAAATTTTCAGATTAGTTTTTAAATATAGAAATGATAGTGATGATAGAAAAGTAAATAAGATTTCAACATTTCCAATGGAAAGTGAAACAGTCATTACAACATCATGTGGTTGTGTTAGAAATAAAGACACAAAAATGTGTGTAAAACAAAATAGGTTGAGACTATGACTAGGGTAAATGAAAAGGTGAAGGAAATATTTATAATTATTGATAAATATGGAAAACAATAAGGAAGTTCTCAAATATAGAAAAATCAATATGTAGTTGTTTAATATTTTCAATTAAATGGTGTTATTTTATTAAATAATATGTTTTTTATAGTATTTATGGACATAAGGAATAAATTTATTATTATAATATTGATTTTTAACAATTTAAAAATGGAAAAAACTTAACATAGGTAAAACCTTAGAAAACAGTAGGAAAACTGAGATATATGAAAACAATTTGATGAAATTGAATATTTTTTAATACTCATGAGTGAACATGTGGTTGGTGTGATCTATAATGATAATATGAAAATAAATGTCCTACATTACTACTAGATAAACTGAAAAGGGTAAAATCCAAATCTAATAAGATAAGGATAAATCAAGATGAATTCATAGTTGTTGAGGTGGATTTCAAATTTTGAAAGGTAAAAACCATGGATCCTAGATAATGGTTTCACGTCATATTTGAATTTAATTAAAAAAATAAACTATATTAAAAAATAATATATAGTTTTTATGACTCTCAAAAATTATATTTCTTGAAAATTTAAAAGGCATTGGAAGCCCAAAAATTGGAGAGAAGAGGTTTGGATCAAATGATGTTCTTCTCATTGATGTATTGAGATAAAATATATTTAAAGAATATCATATATTTTATATTCGGAATTAGGTTATTTTTATATATGAATAAATTTGTCATAAAGATAAAGGATAAAATTATTATTATAAATTTAAAGTAGATATATTTTATGTTATTCAAGATAAAAAATAAAAAAAATATTTGTTGCATAAGTATAAAATAATTAAATGAACTTTGGCCATTTAGGTAAAAATAACATAGAAAAACATATCAAATATTTACATGTGAGAAATATACGAAATCTAAATTGTAAAATAACTAATTCTATTTATTTTTTAATAAATTAATGATATTAATAATGTTTCAGGAAAAGATAGAGATCAAAACATATAGGACACATGACCATATTCAATTGGATTTATATGAATTAATGAGCATGAAATTTAGAAGTAGAGATAAGTATTTGATCATTTTTTGTTGATTATACTCACATGATTTGTTATTTTACTTTTTTGTAAATAAAATATTTTGATATATTTAAATATTCTCATCAATGTATTGAATATAAAAAAGTGTATACTATCAAAATATTTTGTTATTATAGTGGGTGAGAGTACTATAACGATAAATTTGAAGGGTATCTTCAAATAATTGGAAAAAGAAATAAATAAATTTCTTAATATTCAAATTTATAAAAATATTTATCCAAATGGAAGAATATGATATTAGTAGAAATTGGGATAATCGAGTTGTCGATGTAAGCCACTTCAAAATTCATTTGGATAAAAGTAACTATATTTTTTTTAATTATCAATTGGTAGTTACTCTATTCAAATTTAATTAATATACATTTTGATATTTGTTTAAAAAATAATTTGAACCCAAATATTCAATAGGTGTTTAGAAAATGATGTTACTCTAATATTAAAATAATTAATTTTGGACAACATGATGAATAATCAAATTTATGGATTTTTATTAAATATATATTTGGTGGAATATGATACCGATGTTATAATATGAATACAGAGAAAATTGTGGATAAATTTTATGTCATTATCATTGAGAATAGTGGATTATCTTATTTATAATTTCTCATTGATAGGGATATTGAGGAAGTATGTTGATATGTTAATGATCATTATGGAATTACATCAAACAGTATAATAGTCATGAAAATTTTCAAAAATTATTTAGATCTTTCTAGAAAATTCTAAGTCCCAAAATAGGAATTTTATTTGTTTATTGGGATTAGAAAATATATTTAAAATAATAATATAATTATATATAATAAAATAGGGGTTTTAAATTGAATAACATTGATGAATTATAATCATATAATTTTAATTTCATTAGTTGAACGAAATATTGATAAAGAGTTTTAATGCTACATATATTATATTGAAACAATGGGGTGGAGTAAAATAAAATTTAGATGAATCGAACATAATAATTGATATTATATCTTAATGGAAATAATGTAATTTTGATAAATTGTGATTTTATAAATAAAATGAACATGTTAAATAATTATCATGGTACAATGATTGTTTATCCTGAAAGGGATACTATCAAAATATGGGTATTCATTTTGATGTTATGTTTTCTCCAATAATATGGATTGACACAATTTTTATTTTTCTTATGGTATACAAAAATGAAATTGATTTTTTTTCAAATGGATGTTAAGAGAGAATTATAAAATGGAAAACATTAAGTGAATATTTATAAATATAACATCAACATCTTAAAGATAATTTTTCTAAGGAAAAAATTACTTTTCTTCTTGTGTTCTCTTTAATAACAAGAGGCAAGTAACTAGTAAGAAGGGTTTATAAGTTTCACATGGAAATTGATTTATATTCTAAATAATCTGATGTTCTGAATAGACCATTCAGTCACATTGAGAGGGGGAGGGGGATGAGTTAGTGTGTCTTGTTTTACTAAATTCTTTTCATTTTCACTTACCCCTTTTGATTCAAACCATTATCACCTATTAAGATTAGTGTATCCTATATGTAATATAAAAATTAAATGATAATATTTATTTACAATGTTCATTTGTAATACCATCTTCTTTCCATATTGGTTATACCACAAAACATATATTTTATGCATTAATTCTATTATCAAATAAAATGGATTAGATAGGAACAGATTATACACTATAGTAGTGGATTATATAGTTGTTCCTATTTATACCACTAGAGATCCAATTCTTCTTCCTCAGATGGTTAGACCCCCAAATACTCAATTGGTTAAACACCTAGTCTCTTGGGCATCTTCAACAATTTTTTATACCCCTAGTAAAAATAACATTATTATTAAATTGTTCTATTATTGGATGACCACTTGATTATTCACATAGATATTAATGGATCTAAATTTATCATGTGTAGCTTCAAGTACCTTTTAAAGATAATGATCAAGTTTTTCAAAATTTCTTAAATATATATTAAAACCTACGTATGACCAGTTTCCTTAGTGAAACAATGCTTGATAAATTCATCCTTTTAGAGATGAATTCCTGAACACATTGATCACAGAAAACTCAGATACTAATTATATTTGAATTAATTCCTCACTTCATTCTCAAATTAGTTTACATAAGTCTTGTAAAGAATATTCCATGTTATTCTCTCAATCTTAATGCATGTAAAATAAAATGCATGGTTTTCTTCATTATATGAATGAATTAAGTACATGAAAAAACACACACTTTCTACACTACCATTGACTATAGTAATTTAGTTCACCTAGAAATTCATAATATTATCAAAAATATTCTCATAAATCATGGTGTTCCACTTTATACGCACATTATTTCATCCATTTGTATTTCATATATCATGAAAAACTCATTCATGAAACCTTTCACTCCTCAAATTTTATATATTACTTTATTCTCAAAAGTAAATAAAGATATCCTATAGTTTATCCACATAGAACACTCAACTATAAGTATACAATGTGTCTCCACATAATGACTTTTCATAAGTGATACATATGAAAACCTCACATGAACCTTTTGACTTTTTCGTGTACCCCAGGAGGTTTACGAGATCCTTATTTCATCGTTTTGTATCAATGTATGCAGTAACTATTTATTATCCTTCTTGTAAAACAATTAAGATATATTTATTAGTTCATGTAATCAATTAATCATCATGAAACCATAATGTCTATTAATAGAAAAATAGGATTTCAACGATCGTTCTTTGAGAATATAGAACACTTAATTTTTTTGTCTCTATCTCTCTCTAAATATTATCTCTTAGATTTGTGTTAGGTTGATATTGAAAATAATGATATTTAGTGTTTTTATAGATAGGTACACTGACTCAATGATTCAAAATTCAAGGACATCCATAAGTTTCACTAACTTACTCTAATAAATATTTGTACTACCTCATTTCACCTGGTATGCAATTTCTCAGTGGTTTTATGATCATGAAATTTTATGATCAATTCACGTGATCATGTGGTTCGACCATTATCACAACATAGACAATAGTTCTCAGTATTAAATTTATTCAACTAGTAATACTCAAAATTTTCTTGGCCTTTGTTAGATCATCAATTGTTTCACCAAGATAAATATTTTATTTCAAGTAGAAGTCTTCATCTAAAGGTAAACGTCTATATTGATGAGGTTATAAAACCAATATAAAAGTGATTAAAATACTACGGTATATCAATATCTTTCAAATAGGAATTAAAATTAGAGTGATACCATTATCGGACATTTATCCACACTTTTTTCTATATTTATAGTTTAAAAAATCTCATTACATCAACTATTTGAACTGGTATTGGGGTTTCATATCTGAAACACATTTAACACCAACTGGGCTCAGGTGTTGTACCTCCTCTTTGAAGGACCATTTTCCCACCATACGCACTATCACAACCAACATCTCTTGCTGACACTCTAAAACCCACTTATGACCTCTTGTAATAACAAAATTTCTAGCTAGAGGTAGAATTCACACCTAATAAGTGGATTTAGTCTTTTTCACTTTTGGGGAGATGATGGAATATTTTTTAATTGAAATCCCAATGTAAATAGGTAAAAAAATTCAATCTGAATCAAATTAAAAATCAAACGAAAAAAATTCTACAATTATAATTAATTTCATCGTTGTTTTATTTTTGAATTCAATTATAAATTTCAAATCACATCATCTTAAAATAATTTCCACTAATATCATATGTTTTAAACAATGTGTACTTTTCCTACTAAAATTGAAATATATTTTAGACATTTAGAATGGTTCTGTAAAAAAAAAATTAAAATACATTGGTTTTTTTCTTCACAACTAATTGAGATAAATTCACCCTTAATAAACCCTCAGTAAATCACACGTGTTCTTCAATATCCCCTTTTGTTTTCTATCAATACCCATTTTAATTATAATATTAATGTCATCATGTCCCCCATATTGATAATTAAAACAATGATATAAGCATGGGAAATAATTATTATCTCCATCACTAAAAATGTAAGAACATTTTCTCATATTCTATCACATATATTTTAGTTTATGAATAATTGAACCGTCACTAACATATAAAATAGATAAAATTAGTCAATTATATGTCTATGTGAGCCTTTAACGATGTAGAGATCAAGAGGGATCAAATTTAACATCAATTTTGTCAATAAGTTATCATAATGTGATACCAACATTGAAACCTTTATTATGGTGTTCTATAAAATATTTTCAACCAATTTCCTATATTCATCTAATTAAAGAAAGATAAAAAATATTCTTGGGAAAGATTTCACTTTCCATTTTTTCAAGTAAACTTTTCTTTTTTAATCATGTAACCACTCAGCACTTTTAGGGTTTATTTTTAATTAAATATATTGGAATATTAAATCCACATACCTCAAATATGACAATATTCAATATATAGATTTTTACCATCAAGAATTTTTCTAGGCATATCTCCCCAATTCTTCAAATATTCATGAGATATAAACTGAGTTAGAGATATTGGGAGGGTGTTCTTCCATTGAACCCATAAAGAGATACACATTATACTTATTCATCATAATTTTAAATCATCGTGAATAAAATCTAAAATTCTTCTCTGAATATTTAAAATGATGCAAAGAATGAAAATGATTTAAATAATCCTCAATCATATAAATAAACAAAATGATGGATAAAATTTGAGTGGAAATTAGTTCATAGATATTATCAAATTATTGTCTCTCATAGAATAAATTCCTCACATTCAATTCCCTATGGTAATAAGTTAGTTATTCAATCCTACTTTTTTATAGAAAATGAGCTAAGATTTTCTTCTCAATGCAATTTCATATTTCTAAGAATATTATATATTTCTTGCCTCTTACGACTATTTTATTCATATGACCAAGAAATATTTTGGAACATCCTCATTATTCCATTTATTTGTAGACTCTTTCTTCTCAATAATATTTATCGAATGAGAATCCACATATGTTCTCTATTTATTATTCAAGAAATAATCTTGTCCAATAATCCATGTGAATTTTTTTTACCTAAATTACCATACATATTACACATTTTAAAAACATCTTTAACATTTATTAAGATTCCATTTTTAGGAAATTTTTTAGATTTATCATCAAATATTTCTTCCAATAAGTAAATCCAATTGTATTTTTTCTAGATGAATTCTTTATAAGATTCCATATTTATTATGTTAGTTTTGTTATTCATGTAACATTCAAAATGGTCTCTAATGTGACATTTCCTACAAAAAATATAATCATATTTCTGATTCTTTGACACTCTTGAATTCATTATTTACAAAATTCCTAGGATTTTTTTAATAATATTCTTATGTTATTCACTTCCCAAGGCTTACTTGCCATCTTCTTTTATTAATTACTTACCTTTTTATTTTGGAATTATTTTTAAATAAATAGATAATTTTTGAATGATTAAAATAAACCATCACTTGTCCTAATAGTGACTAATTCAATTGAAATACTCACTGATATATTCAAAATACCCATATCTACTATTAATAGACTAATTCCATTTCAATGAATTATACTTAAAACTGTAAGGGTTTCAAATTTTCCTCAGTTATACTCCCCAGAAATATAGGAATTTTGTAATTTTTAACCTATGAAATACTTTTTTCAATTATTAATTTTTTTATTACCAAATATCAAACAACACAAATGGTAGCCAACAGATCATGATATCTTCTTTTGTGATACATTATTCATGTTATTGATATTTTATAACTTATTGTTATTACATTTCAATTTTTTTGATTTATCCAAGGAACAAGAATTATTTTACTTATTTACATCAAAATTTATAGATATAGTGGATCCCATAGTATTTTACCTCATCCATATTTTTCAATATTTTAATTTTAACTATGTAATAGGCATTGAAACTATATTTTTACATATAGATTTATCAGAAAAAATGTATCAAATTATTCAATGAGTCATAAGTATATTTAACCTTATGTAATATTGGGATATTCTTGTCAAGATATACAGTTTTTTATAAAATCGAAACTTATCAGAAGAATTCTTGAAAAAACATATTTTCTTTGCATGTTGTAATGTCTCAAGATGAATGAGAAAAATAATTTTCTAATTTATGTGTCTCCATCAACCTAAATGTGTTTTCCTACATTGATTGATGATGGGACCTTAACTAACCAATTATAAAGATTTCTAAATAAATACATTTGGTTACACAAGATGAAACGTTAGTTAACTATGATTAAATAGAATTTAATTGAAATTTATAATGATTATACTTTTATAAATTGGGAATTAAGATTTATTTAACCATATCATCTTGTATATATTCTTATATCCTTATAATTGTTGTAATAAGTTTAGTCACAATTATATTAAGTTCCAATTGTAACTAATAACATGCATGTCATTATATATTAGAATTGTAACCTATCTAACTACATCATGTTATATATAAATATTTTTATTATTATTAAAAATTTAATGGAAATAAATGGCATAAAATTTGAATCCCAATTGAAAAAAATGTGTGTTTTACTATATAACATGAGACTAATGCACCATATATTGGTACCTTTGATAGAACATGTGAGAACATAACCATAACCCAACCTTATTTGTTGGTTTCTGGGAGTGCCTCTTTTGACCTTTTATGATCTTTTATGTCACCTGGACATGTGTTTTGGAGGAGGAAGATATTAGTATTGACTCTTATATAGGAACGATATGTACTTTTCCTATTAATTTATCTCAGATCTATTGTGATATCAAATACATTTGTAAGGATTATGTTAGAATTGTAGAATTTTTCCAAAATGAATTCCATGAGTTGTATTCCAAGAAGGTGGTGACAAATCCCCTCCAAACACGGTGCGACCTATACCACTGGTATTACATCCAGTAGTACCATTTGCGTATCCTCCTATTATTACTGATCGAGGAACTGATGTTCAATTTCTAGATGTTTTATTATAAATAGTTTAGTCTATATATGGATCTCCAAAACTAAACCATTCAATGTTAGATCTAACTAAGGAGTTCCAATAGCAAAACCCTCTTACTTTTTCCAGGGACGGTGGATCCTAGGTAGTGGGTCCATGGCTAGAGGCTATTACCACTATCATAGATCATCAAATGAAAACTCCAAAAAAGAGAGTAAAGCTCATAAATTATATTCTTAAAGGTAATGATAAGATACAAAGACCAGTTTTTAACCATGTTGATGAATGTCAGGTTACTGTTTGAAGGGAATTCCAATATCATTTCTATTATTATTTTTTTCTTGATACATTTAGAGCTAATCTATCAAGAGATTTTTTATTCATGGAGAGGGGATGTTTATCATTTATGGACTACTACACTCACTTAATGGAGGTCTAACGGTTCATTACTACTCTCCATGGTGATGAGTTTTCTAGTGATGAGTGATTTAATGATAAGATCAGGTATTCCATATGATCACAATTGATTTTTCTGAATGAGGATTACTTGTAATGTAGTCAATCAATCCATTACCACCAAGAAAAACCTACGGGAAATAGAGGGTATTGGCCAGGGTAGTTCAATATCTAAATACGGAATCATTTCATATAGTGTCAAGAAGTGTCTACTTTTGGATAATAATCGTTTTAGTGGTAGCCAATGTATCCACACAGGTTGTATCAGTGGTATGTTACAAGTGTGGGAGGCTAGGGAATTTGAATAACCAGTGCACTAAATACCTAGTTGAGTGCTAATATTACAATATAATGATCCATATTAAGTAGGTTTGCAGAACCATACATTCAGTTGGTAGTGAGGTAGGATCCACCTTGACTCCAGTTCCTAGAGTGGGATCATCAACTCCAGGTTAGGTTATGATATGAAGTACCACCAGCCGTAATGGCCAATGATGTAGACAAGGACAAGAATGTAAAGCCTCTAATATATAGCACCATCTCATAAAACGTGATTAGGGCTTTTATTCTATAGGTCTGGGCTATGTATTGGGGACTAGTTATGTTTTATAACATACTATTGAAGAGTAGAGTGTCGAGCCTTCTATAAATCTATGTACTATTTTTGTAGCAATTATTTTAGTATATGCCATATTTTACATAATCATATCTATGTATATCATGGACCTTATTGTGATCCAAATTCTATACATTAGTGGATTTATGTCCCCAAATACTCAATTGGGATTATAATAAGAAAGTATACACCAAAACAAGGAGTTCCCCCCATAAGAATGGTGAATTTAGTTCCTTATACAACCTTTTTATCCTCAATAATAAATTCTATGAAATCATTCTCTAAATGGAATAGTATGTTATTTATCAAAATCATTTTGATTGCTATCCCCACAGGGTTTCCTTCATATCACCTTAGTGTTGTAATTATATTCATAATAGATAATGAGATGTCTATGAATGTATAGATGGTCATGAGAATCCTGGGATTCCTAGAGTGGTAGCCTAGATTTCTAGTATTTTTTTAAGTGATCCGAAAACACATCAAAAATATTTACCTCCACTAGTGGATCATTTTAGATATGTCATACCTGATGAATTTTCTATTTTCCCTCCAAATAGGGAGGTAGAGTTTTCTATTGAGCTTGTTATAGGAGAATCTATAGTATATATTATTCCTAATAGGATGGATATAACTAAGATTCAAAGACTCAAAAGATAGTTGGATGTCCTAGAATATAAGTGATTTATATGCCCCACTACATTATCTAGGGGTACAACTATGATATTCTTTAGAAAGGTGGATAAGACTGTAATTATCTGCATGGATTATTTAAAATTAAACTAGATTACTCTAAAGAATCAATATCCACAAGCACATATAAAAGGAAACTTCTAAAATCATCGAGGAGACAAGGTTTTATTAAAATTCTAATTTGAGGTCTGGATATCATCAGTTATGATTTAGTCAATCAGATATATTGTGTATTTATTTTTGAAGTAGGTTTAGATTTTATGATAGTTTGGAAATGTGGTTTGGCCTCATGATTTCACTTTTTTCATGGTTCTGATGAATCTATTTTTGCTTCCATATTTTGATTCATTTCTATTCATTTTAACTGAATAAATATTATTGATAACAAATACTATAAATTATTATTCCAAAAACATTGATATCATATTTAGAAAAATAATAGAGTATAGGTTATATACCAAGATCACAAAATTCCACTTCTCAAGTAATAAAATTCACTTCTTGGGCCAAATTATCATTTAAGGAAGAGTATATATTGACCCAAATAAGATGATATTCTTGGTTTCTGGGGATGATCTGCAGATCATATTTCACATATTAAGTGTCTTGTGGAAAGAGGAATGGAATAGAAATTTTATTCACGATTTAAAACCCATTCTGACACCTCTTAAATGATTCAAAAATTAGGGCGTTAAATACTTATGATATAATGATTGAGAGAAATAAATTTAGGTGATAAAAGTGTGTATAAACTCAGGGTCGGTCCTAATTCTACCCAATCCTGTTAGAATCTGTACTGTTTTTTTTGATGCATCATATATTTTCCAAGGAGCAGTTCTGATGTAGGGAGACCCAGTTGTGGAATATTGGTCTTTCTATTTGAGACCTCATGGGCCCAATTAGCTAATGCATTAATTTAGATAGTAACAACATCAAATTATTTATGTTAATGAAAGAGATATATGTTTGGAGAATGTATTGTGGTGTACTCAGACCAAAAAAATCCTTAAATACATATTCAATAAACATGAATTGAATCTCAGAAAAGAATGGTGGAATACATTATTCTTATGACTTTAAAGTTGGTCATACACCAGGAATGGTCAATTCAACTTCTGATTATCTTTTCTAGAAGACTCAAACACTTTAGATTCAAGATGATACTAGGTAATGATTGTGGGCGACTCTCATTTCTAAGACATATCTTGAGTTTCATGAGTGTCAGGAGTAGCCTAGTTTTATATCTTTTGCAGTGACCTCTTTAATTATTGAATGATTGAATATATGATAGATATATGATACCATGGGATTATTCCCAAGGGAATGTGTTTTAAGTGAGTACCCATAACCGGTATGTGTTAGTAATGAGTATGAGATCTTTCATAATAATGGGCATGAGTGAGTACCTACAGAGAGGTGAGACGACATCATGTGATAATCACATGCCTCTTTATGGGTAGTACATTCTGAACTCTCCAAGATGTACCATGAATTATGCTGTTAGTATTGGTGGTCATGTATATAGGGATAAATATGAGATTTTTTATATGGTATTATACCTATCCGTGAGTGATTGTAGAACACCAGTGACCTACATGGATTTTTTTTTCATTTCCCATTCTCAAGAGGAAATGGGATAATGTCACTATAGATTTTGTGATGTTTTTTATAAGTTCACCTTGAGGTTGTTATATAGTATTTGTTGCCACGTATACACTTAGGATGGTCACCCACTTAATTACTTTGTAAGGCTCTCTACCCAAGTGAATATATGCCTTCATGGAATTCTATATAACATTGTATTAGAGAGGGATTATAATTTAAAGTTATGATTTTGGAATATATTTACAAAGGAACTAGGTTCATAGGTACTTCTATGTAACTTCTATCACCTTGAAACTAATGGTTAGTATTATCATATGATATAGGAATTATAGGGAATTATATTAGAATTGATACTATATTTTAGAGGTTCCTTGGAGAAACACATAACTATTTAAAAAGATTCTTATAACAACAAAATCAAATAGGCTATACATATGGATCACTATGAGGCTCTATATGGTTGGATATTCTATTCACCCGTGTTAAGATTATGGATAGGAGAGGTAGAGAAACTGGGAACTCAACTCGTTAAGGAGACTTTAGAGCAGGTAAAACTGATCTGAAAGCATATGAATATATCTCAGTATAAGAAGATGTATTATTTATATCACCATCACTAATCTCTTGAGTTTGAGGTGTGGGATAAAATATTATTTCACATGTCATCTAGACTGGGGAATCGATAGATTAGGCATCAAGATAAGCTAGTACCTAGATTCACCATCCATTTTGTGATTCTAGAGAGGTCCAGAATGGCGGCTTATCATATAGTACTACCTTAGAGATTTTGGGCTATACATATTGTTTTCTATGTTTCTAAGATACATTTTTACATTGTGGAGTAATCACATTTCATTCATCTTAATGATATTGAGTTGGATGTTGATTCTTATTTATAAGAGTATTGTATATGTATTGTTGATCATATAATCAAGGATCATCAAGGCATGACATTTCCTCTAGTGTGTTTACTATAATAGAGTGACTATGTACATTATGAAATCAGGACAATACATGACAATTTAAATTATTTGTGTCCAGAGTTACTCTCATAAGATGTTTCACCCCCTTCATAAGGGAAACATGGGGATCAATTGTTTATATGGAGGGTGGGCTATTAGATTCTAGCTATCTTAAAGATTTATTGATTCACTGAATTAAAAATTTATCATAATTTTTTATATAAATATATGTTTCTATTGGATTAAATAAAGCTTTGATGGTGTGTGGTTCTTTTTCAGAGCATGGATCTCTTGTTTTTAGGGAAAAGGGTTGTGGTGCCCGGTTTGCTCACAATTTGATGATAACCTTGCGGTTAAAAATTAAACCCTCAAGGGGGAGATCAGAATTTGAAAACCCATGAGTTGGAGTGTGAATATCCATAAAGAATCTACACTTTTTAAAAATTTAAAATCATAGATATTGAGAACAATTAGTAGTAAAAATGTGCCAAGCAGTATAGGGAGGAGGCCTTGGGTTAGGGTCGAGCACATAGTGTCCACAAGGGTGGAAAATCTATGCCCATGTACCATTAGTGGGGATTGCCCTCGTAAATTTCAAACCACAAGTTTAACATATAGTTTATCAAACCATGCAGCAAAAATGGGTTCCCCTTTAAAATGGATGAAAATCTAATTTTACCTGTGTAGCCATTAAACCCTTTGACCCCTCTTTTTCCCTCATTCCATGCACTACATCCTTTCCATTTGAGATTTGTTCTCCCTCTCCTATATGTTTAGTGGTATCTACTCCATATGTAATTTTAATATTACATCATCAATATTGATTGATCACCCTCATTTATTCTATATTTAATATTTTTTTATTTATTATTTTTCTTCTCCATATCAGATTCTACTTATATGCGAGATTATATACCCTATTTTTTGGGTTTTTGATTTTTTAATTTAACTCCTCCAATTCTAGTAAAATTGTTTTGATGATATCGGATAAAGAGCCATATAACAATATAAGATAGGGGGTTTTGTTATTTTCCTTTAATATTATGATGTCTATAATGTGTTTTGTTTTGGTGTGATCTAATCTTTCTATGTGTCACCTCTAAAATATAATGTTCCTGTAATTTAAATGTTATTACTTTATGAGATAGTTCCATAGTCCCCATTAAAATTTCTTGATGGTGATGAAACCAACTCAACCACCCCTTTTGGTTTCATTATTGGGCACCCTTAACAATTTTAACTTGCATTTTGGCCAAGAAACATTCATAGATGGGTTTTGTAAGGCATTTGATATTAAAAATAAAAAATTGAATTGTTAAATGATGAAAGAAAAATCATTATTAGAATTTACATTAAACATGAAGTATATTAACTATGACATATTTTCATCACCAAATGAGATTAAATTGAAATTTTTAATGGTATAAATGTATTACATGGTCCATATAAAATGATGAATTACTCTCACAACTAAATATGATTCAATGAAAGTAAATTAGATTATATATCACTTATATATTATTAAGACCATCATGTATAGTTATAGGATGGTAAATGGAGTGTATTGGATTCCCCCTTTAGTTTTACTGGACTACATAGATGATGGAACCCAATTCATATATGTGTTTCCTAGATTTGATACCATGATTGGACTTGGTCCTTGTATTATATTGAGGATTGTCGGGTCATAATTCTTCAGAATGATCCTTTAATTTTCAATGTATATTAGAATTACATGGGTTATCTCTATAGATTGTGCTTTATGTATAATTACATGGAAAAAATAGATTTTCTCCTTGGGAGCCAATCAAGTCTCGCCTGAGGCTACCGAGGGTTTGTTTTTGAGTCTCAAAACACTTACCATTATAGGAGTGAACTTTCAAGGGTTCATCCTTGGATAATAGTGACACCCCAATAGCTTGACATCACATGTTTTTATTATTTGTTAGGTCAACATATTATGGTCAAGGATTCCTTGGTTATCCCTTGGGTCCTATAATATTATTAGTATCACATGGTCACTCATTATAAGACACATCATCTTAGGGAAAAGAACATATGGTTGGATGGGAGAACTCCAGGAACCCGAGGTGAATTGGTTAAATTATTTTAATAAATTATTTATTATCTACATTCTATTTATTTTTTACTCAATGACTAGATAGTATTACACACCTTTGGTGGTGGAATAATGTGTTTTACTCACACCATGTTCAAGATGTTGATTGGTGTTTGGATAGACTTCATTGATACAAATAAAAAAGGGAACAAAGCTACTATGGATACATGGTATTTCGATACTAGGATGGAGTTTGGAAGTAGATGATTTATCTTTTTCTCATGATTCTATTTGAGATACTTTTTTCCTTTATGTTTATTTTGCAGAACATGTTTTGTGTTTTCCTTCTACCTTATTCACATTATATCACACATTTTGATATAGAATAATGCCATTATAAATTTAAATATAACACTGGATAATGTTTATCTATTAGAATTTATCTAGAATTTTTACACATGCTTCTATTTTCACTGTGATTCTTCCACAGTTGTATTATATTGCTTCCAAATATTTATCTATTTTCTACCATTGTGATCCAATCTAACATAGAGGGTATATTCTCTATATTTTAGCACCTTATACCCCCTTCTAGATGGAATCATTTAACATATCGGGATGTGTTCTTTGGGACATGTTTCCAATGATGTCAGGATACTCATGAGTGAACCAGATTCGGGACATCACATTTACATTATCCCACCATTAATAAATTTAATCATTATATTCTTATCATGTTATCATCAATAAATGGGATTATAATTTGAAAATAACATTGTTTATGTAGAAACCTAACCCCCTAAATCCTAGAGTTGGTGTTGTGATACCATTACATTTGTATAAGATACATGAAAATTCCATCACAAAGGACCAAATAGATTATCAGTTTTGGTCAACTAGACACATAAATTAGTGTTGTACTACAAATGAATACAAAAATTAAAAAATATTTTTTTATCTAAAGGGTAATAATTTTTGTCTATATTTAATATCCTTTCATATATTTTATAGAATACTTTAAGGAATCCTATGGAAACGAATCATAATAAGGCTGATCTCAAATTCTATGTAAGGGTACGTAGAAAGAATGTTATAATGAATCAATTAGAAAATTAAATATGGAAGGGAAATTACAGAACACACAATCTATGTAATCATTAAACTAAGATGGAAGTTCATAAATAGTATTAAAAGGTAAATAAATATAACATATTCGAATTAATTAATTATGTGATAATGAAATAAATATATAGATAATGTCAAATAGAAAATATCATGAATAATAATAATAACAATTGGAATCTCAATAAAGTAAATTCGAAATTAGTAGACATTGTGTTTCATATGAACATGATACTATTACTATCAAGATCTCTTGAAAGATGGTTTAACATTCTACTGTCAAGAACAGTCACAAAAACGTTTACATCGATGGGTATAAGCCCATCTATACTTCTTGGAAACAATCTCAAACGGTTTGTTGCCAACTAATTTCATATCATGAGACTACCGATGCATGAAAGGTATTACATTAAATAGTCTCCAACCCATGTCTTTTATGTCTAAATAATTCATCCTATATCGAATAATAGATATAATTCAAAAACAATTTGCCTAATAAAATATCCATATTAAGGAAAGAATACGTATTTATAAATATTTTCCCAATAAATAAAATGAACATAAAAGAAAACACCAAATGTAAAAATGATATATGTTTTAGGAAATGTACATATAAATGATAAATTATTTGGATAATTTGGAGAAATTAAATGTTCATTGAATGTAGGAAACTGAATATTTCAATGTGAATAACAATGGAATAAAGGTAGTGAATGTCAATATTATCCTTGAAAATGGAATCATAAACCATATAGAGGAATAATATGAATTGTATCAATAACAAATATCCCAAGTGGAGTAAAATAAATATTTGTTATCATTTTTGAGTCTAAATACTATAAAAATAACTTTTAAATACATTTTTTAGGAAATAATAATTTTTTATATTTTTATTTTATTTATAATCATTTTTAATGAAAATCACTTTTGAAATAATTTTATTTAAATATAAAACTGTTTAACGTATAATGTAAGAATCTAAGAAAGGATTCTGGGTAAATCTAAACATGTTGTATAGGGTAAAAATAATATTTCTTTTTCGCGGTAAAAGGATATAAAAATTTCTTATTTGGAAAGAGACAAGAATATTTCATGGAAAACATTTGAAAAAGACAAAAGAGGTAAAAATTTCTTGAATAAATTAATTTTAAATGACTGAAATGAGTTATGAAATCCTTTTTATAAAATAATTTTTAATAAGAAAATAGATTCTTCATCTTAAATGAAAATGAAGTTGATTTTCTTTAAATTATTTTTTAAAACATTTTGAGTACCATATTGTGGAAAAATGATACTATTACATGAAAAAGGTCTTGAATAAGAAGGGGTAACGAAATTATATTATTTGTTAAACTATTATCACCTATTTTCCTCTAACATGAATTCGAGTTAAATTAATTCTGAAGGAAATGAAATTGTGAAGTAATCCATTGAAAAGGTGATAGCATTGGAATAAGAATAAATAAATGAATAGATTATGCATGTCAATTGTAAATCCACATAAAATAAGTAGAAATAAAATATGTATTTATATATAGTAAAAAGTTATTACACTGATAATATTATAATATTAATGACAATGAGGAAGTAATATAACCCAATAAAAAGGAATCATGTTATAAAATTCATTAACACTTGGTAAATTTTCATTAAAATAGAAAATAAAAACACAATGGATATAAAAAAATTAATGATTTAATATAACAAAATTGGTAGTAGATATACCACATAGAATAAATAATTCATGAATATGACACTTATGTCACAGATTTTGAAATTGAGATGAAAATATATTCCCTTGTGTTTCCTTTTGAGTGAATGTTTTTATCCTCCAGTAAAATTGTTTTAAAAAATTAAATAAATTATAAAATAAGAAATATCATTTTTATAATATCATATATTATATTATTATAACATATTATTATGAATTTTTTTAAAATATTTCATTATTTTCACTATTTTGGGTGTTAATTGCATATCTTTTCAATTATATTTTTACTTTTGATTTATTTATTCTTACGTCAATCATAATTTCATATTGTAGAAGATGTAAAACATGATTTAATTTCCATATATATTTAGTGTATATGTATATATTTATTTATAATAATTCATAACATTTTTGGATTGGAAATGAAATGCACCGTTCATGGAGACAGTAGGCCGAACATATGCTCGATCACTGCATCCATTTCCTTGTCATATTTAAATGAATATTAACCAATGTTATATATGTATATTATAATTATTATATAATATTTATTCCATATATATGTCACAAAGTTTTATTACAACTCTCCATTATTCATCCCATGTATAGTGTGAAAGAATCGCATCACATTAAAGAGGCAGTGGTCCACATGTCTAGAAATAATGTTATTATATTTACATAAAATGGAAATTAGGAAGGTATGTGTTAAAAAAATTAATGAAATATAAATAATTAAAATTTATATATAAAACATATAAATATAGTGTCTCTATCATAATTCCCATAATTAGACGTCATAATGGAAGATCAAATAACCATCGTTTCATGAGGCGATAGTCTGTCGTACTCCCGAATGGTAATCCCTTTAACTTTCACATAAAATTACATGTATGTGTCGGTATAAGAATTTGAATAAAAATAATAAGAATATTTAATATAATAATTTTATTATATAATAAATGAATAATAATAGTTGAGGTAGTAGATAAGGAAATAAAATGAAGGCCATTATTGAAAAATGTCACCTCATTTTCAGGAAACTATTTTTGGTTTATTAAGAATGTAATCATTGGATTAATTTATGAACAAATTGATGATTATGGAATGAGGTTATATATGATGGGATATTAATTGGTTAGATTATGGGTGATAAAAAAGGATTTAAATGTGTGAATAAGAGGGAGGGGTGAAAGCCTTTTTATAGTAGAGGAGGAGTGTCATTCTTGTAAAATTTTAAAAAGGGAATTTCATCCAAGTTTTTCCCATTTACGGTGGATAAAGTAATGGTTCCCATTATTGAAAAATAAGTATAGTATCAAATAAAAATTCAAAATTTCTTTTGATAAAGTTTATAGGTCAGTTTGTACCTTATGTTTAATGTTTATTCCCTTTTTAAGCTAATTTTTATCTTATTATTGTAATTAATATTTATCACATTCACTTATATTTATGGTCAAAACAAGTTTAAATTATTAGGAATTATAAAAAATATTTATTAAAAATATAGAATCATTTTTAAGTTCCAATAATTGAATCTTCATAAACTAAATTAAAATTAATCCCACAGACAAGACGACACTGCATGTTTTTAATGTAAAAACATTCAAAAGTTTTCTATGATTTTATATATAATTTTGAAGTTATATTTATTTAAATAACTTAATTTGGATTAATTTATGTAATATTTATCTGATATTTATTTTTAATTAAATTTATATATAATTTAACCTTATAAATTATTGAGACGAAAAGTCGATTTCAATTAAAATTCACTATTTTTCAATATTTATCAAAAAAATTAAACTTCATACAAAAATTTAAAAAAATTTCCCTAAAAAATTATGATATTATTATTTATAAAATTAATTTTATTTTAACTTATAAAATTTCCCAAATTTTGTCTTATATAATGTTCTCCATCAAAAGGCCTGTAAATATTTTTTATAAAATTATTGCTTTTTTATTTGTTAAATTTTGTTTATTCTAATTTTATGACTATAAAATCGATTATATTAATATAAAAATATTTGGTTGAATATATAAAATATATATTTAATTAATATAATTCCCTAATAAAAAATACCATAATCATGATAAAACACCATTTTTAACATTAACAAATTTACATTATATTCAATTGGTTTTTATATTCAATTATAATTAATTTGTAAAATATTAATTCAGTTAATATTTTTATAAACATTATATTTTCATTAGAGAGATAATATTATTACTAGATTATATTTTAATTTCTTGGTCATATCTTATTATATTATGTAACAATATTTTAATGATATATTATTGTTCGGTAAAACCTTGTCATGTGTGTAACACAAGTCATGAAAGAAAGTCATTATTTAATGCGATGTAAGGGAACTCAATACTATGTTCATTGAATTAAATATAATAGATTGAATTTATTTAAAATGGTAAATATATTTTAATGATGTGGGATATTATAATCCATTATGTTCTTTATGTTGCATGTCATACATGTTATCAAATTTAATGTTTTACATTAAAATTTTTGGGCATGAATGTCTCCAAATATTATTTGAATTACGTCCCTGCAATTTAAAATTGATCTTCATAATCTAGGGTTTTGTATTTGAAAAATAATTTTTTTAAATCCCACATTGTGAGAAGAGTTTATAAAATATTCTCTTTACAAGAGATTATTAGAAGTATAATATTTACATGGCATAACATATAACTAGGCCTCTAAGTAGAAGAACATTACTGGAATGTGGAGACACATACATATAGAAAAAACATAAATAAATATATGGAGTGACTGATATCATGAATAAAAAAAGCGAATGATCCATGGAATATTGAGGTCTTAAATGGTATAAATCCATGCGGATTTAAAATAACATCTTATCCATAAAAATAATGCCATTAGGGAAATATTTTTCTGATAATTTTCCTAATGTTTAGTTCTTTTTTTACTTCCAAAGAATATAAGACAATATAATTAATTTAAATGTTTCTATAAGTAAAACATTCATACATTGTTCATTCCTTGATCAATTACTAATTTATCCATTACATTATGAAATGGATTCCCAAAAATTAACCATGATGCCTAAAACACTAAAATACACCATTAATGGATCATATGGCCCATAAAAATAGTTAAACACCTATAAATTTGTCTCTAACTATTTTCCAAGACTAATATAGTAAATACATTAATCAATAAACCTAAATGAAACACTACTGGTTCATCATTAATATTTATTTTTCAAATTTATTAACAAACAACTATGACATATTGATGAAGACATTGGGTAGGCTAGTGGTAGGTATCAAACCCTTATTATCCATTGGTCATGGTTTCATGTTCTACAGCAATTTCAAACATGATGGGTTAACACCCAAAATATTGGTTTTACTTTTTATAAACTAAATTAATATAGTTCCAATAGTGTTTCCAAAATGTATTATCAAAATTTTTGAAATGAAATTAATCATTTAGGATCATTTTTTAGTTGGTATTTCAATGAAGCCTACATTTATTTACAAATTTGAAAAATATTATTTTTTTTATCAACCCTAATTTTTATCAATACCTTTCAAATTATTTCTATAAAATGTAAATACATTGTTCATCAAATATATTATCCCTCTAAATCTTATAAAGTCAATAATTTTCTCGAAAATGTACTTAATCATGGTAGACTCCCATTATAATAAACCCAAAAAAAGAGGTGTTTATGACTTATAACTTACGATATACCTCAATATTATAGTCTTGTGAAGGTATCCATAACTCTTTATTTAATAAATACTTATGTTATTAAAATAAAATCCTCAATGTATATCTTTGTGTTATGTCCACTAATCAATATTTTCATTAATCTAGTTCTCATGGTTACAACTAAACACGTTCTAATACTAACAATATCAATCCGACCACAAAAAACCTTGAGTCAATTTCATAATACCATTACATCGGAATAACATAAAAGTAAATTATATCCTAAAGGATAGAATATTTTAGTAGTCTTGGTAAACTGGATATATAAATGAGTATTTAATTACAAATAAACTCACATATTATAGAATATTATTTTCTAGGATAATAAATTTATTCTATCATGTATATCCTTTAATTTATTTATTAATGAACTTTATGGAATCCTTAGTAAATGAAACATATTAAAGGGATGATCAAATTCCTAGTAAGGATAAGTAAAACAAGATAAATATTGAATCAATTTTCATAATCAATATGTGAAGGTAATTATATAATAGACATTCATATATAATCAATAAACTGATAAGGTAGTGCATAAAAAATATGAAAAGGTAAATAACTAAACGACATGCCATTTAATCATTGAGTTGATAATGAAATGAATCCATTGATAATTTCAAAGAAAACATATCTTGGGTAATAATAATATTAATAAATAAATTCAAAATAAAATAAATTTATAATTATTGAATGTAATATTTCTTAGGAACATGATACCATTACAATAAAGGCCTTTCCTAATGTATTTTATCATTTTACTATCAATACCTTTCATAATATATTTTTAATCTTTCTATAGAATACCATATATTCTAGTATGAAAAAAACATGAAGGGGTTTTCAACAAATAATTTATTCTCATGATACAACCTATGCATCGAAGGGCCATCTTTAGATGGTCCCCAACCTATTTCATTCATGTCCAAATTATTCCTCATATATGAAATAACTAATTTAATACAAAAAATGTATTCCTTTTAAAATATCTATATTGAGTAATGGATATAGATTTATGAATATTTCCACATTAAATATAAAAATATTAATTTAAACACCTTATGTAAAGATGATATACAGTTTATCCAATGTAAATATCCATGATAATTGATATAGATAAGAGGGGTAAATTCATTATTCAATGATCCAAAGAAAAAAAATATTTTAAAGGTACTAATAAAGGAATAAAGGTATTGAATTTCAATACAATTATTGTACAATGTAATCATTAACCATCCATAAGAATAATAAAAATGGGATCAATATAACATATCAAAAAGGGTGTAAATTTTTTTTTGCCATTGATGAAATAAAATACTATATAAATATATTTTAAAAACACTCTTGAGGAAAATATCTCTTTTATTTCGAAAAACATTTTACAAATAATTTTCATTGAAAAAAACTTTTGAAAACATTTTCTTTTCAATTTAAACATTAATACTTAAAAATTATACATCAAGAAATTGTGATAAATAAATATGTACATATTTTAGATGGTAGAAAGAACATTCCATTTCATGATAAAGGGTTAGAAAAAAGCATTGTTCCGAAAGTGATAAGAAAATTCCTTTAGGAAAAATTTTAAAATTAAAAAGGGTAAAAAAATCATTAATAAATATTTTTTTTGAAATACTAAATTTTTTTTGAAATATATTTTAGAAAATTGGGGTTTCATGAAGAAAAAATGTTCTTTTACTCAAGGAGAAATGAAGTTGATTTTTCATGAAAACATTTTCAATAACATTGAGGGTAAAAAAGTGTTTAAAAATTGTAATATTATTCGTTAAATTTCATTAATAACCATAGGAGAAAAAATTAATGGATTTATTAAATAATTAACCAATAATTTATAGTAATAATAATTTATGTGTAAAAAATCAGGAACAAAAAGTGATTCTAAATTTAAACATTTAAAAGACCATAATATTGATGTGAGAATAAATAAATTAATATACTATGAATTTCAATGAAAATCCACATAACATAAGTATAAATATAATAAAATGTATTAAAATATGATTACACACATAATTGTAAAATATTAAAAACAAAAATAAAGTAATATAACCCAATGGAAAGGAATCGGGCTATGAAATTCATTACTACTAGGCAACTTTTTATTCAAATACCCTTAGAGTAAATAATTACAATTAAAACTAAAAATACAATTAATATTAAATAATTAATGTAATAATATTTCAAAATTGATAATAATCCCACCATAAAAAATAAGTAAGCGGTGAATATGACAATTATCTAACAGATGTAAAATGTGGAATAAAAATGCCTTATATTCTGTTTACTTTTGAGTATATGTTTTTAACCTTCTGTATTATGGTTTTAAAAATGTCAATAACTTATAATATAACCATATTATTGATTATGATATAATATATTATATTTTTATGATATCTTATTACCGGTTTCTTAACAACCTTTCATTATTCTCACTATTTTGGGTGTTAATTCTCCAGTTTTTATAGTATATTTTGACAGTTTAATTTTTTATTAGGTAGATAAGGATTTAATAATATCATGGTTTAAAATAAATTATTTAATTATCATATAAGTTCAGTATATATGTATTTATAATTATCCATAATATTTTAATATAGGAAATAAAATACACCATTCATGGAGATAGTAGGCCTTACGTACACATGGAAGTTACTTCTATTTTCATGTCATATTTAAATGAATGAAAAGTAAATGATATATATGTATATTATAATAAAATAATAAAATTTATGTCATATATATCAAATTTATTTTTTAAACTATCTTTTATATGTCACATGTATAGTGCGAACGAATCACTTCGCTTTGAGGAAGTGGTAGTCCACACATCCAATAATGATGTTATTGTATTTAAAAAAAAAAGAAATGAATAAATTTATTTGTTATATAAAAACTAAATAAGTATTAATACAGAAAAAATTTCATACATGTCATATAAAAATAATGTTTTCATCATGATTCTCACCATAAGAGTTGGAAAAGGAAGAACGAACAATCATCATTTCATGAGGATGTAGTTAACTGTACATATGAATGATATGTCTATTATCCATTAGGTGGTTGTGGGTGTATTTATAAATATATAAAATTTAATAAAAACATATAATAATATTTAGGATACTTAGTTTATTATATAGTCATGGAATAATAACAGCTTAGGGTTGGATAAGGAAAGAAAATGAAAATGATCATTGAAGAATTTGTCATTATTTTCAATTAATTTGTTTTGGTTTATACCAAAATACTTCCTTGAATTTATTTATTCCCAATTTCAGTATTAAAGGATGAGTTTAGGGATATTGTGAGAATACATGGTCATATTTTTTACGATCCCAAGGGCCTGATAGGTGTGAATAATTCGGAGGGAGGTTCTTGTTTATATTGGAGGAGGAGTTCCATTCTTGTAATATTTTGAAAATAGAATTCCAACAACATTTTACCCTATTATGTTGCTCCATTAATTGTCCAAATTATAGAATATTGAGGTTAGGGTCAGAATATGAACATAAAAGTTCATTTTATCATTTTACATGGTTATGTTGGCCCTTATGTTAATGTTTTTGTCCCTTGTCAAGCTAATTTGTCCCTTAATAGTTGTAATTAATTTAAATCACATTCACTAATGTTCTCGGTAAGGAATAAATTTAAATGTTTTTGACGTTATAAATGTTAATTATTAAAAATAATTAATCCATTTTTTCAAATTCAAATCATATAATATGTAGACATTAATTTAAAAATAATCTCATAGACTGAACAATAATATAAGTTTTTTAATTCAAAAATTTCAACAGTTTTCTTTGTTTTGATAATTAATTTCGATGTAAAATTTATTATCATTTTTGGAATTTATTAAATTGATGTAATATTTGTCTGATTTTACATTAATACAAATTTAAAATATTATTTAACCTTATAAATTACAGAGTCAAAAAGTCAATTTTCATTTAAAATTCAATATATTTCACATTTCACCAAAAAATGGAACTTTACAAAGAAAACCAAAAATATACCTTAAGAAAATAATAATTATTGTTTTTCAAAACAATCCTTATTTTGACATTTAAAAGTTATAAAATTTCTATAATTTAGTTTTAATGAATGTTCTCTATAAAAAGGAGGAAAAATTGACATTAAAAAATATTTCTTTTTATCCATAAAATTTTGTGTGTACATATTTTATTCTAATAAAAACTATTGGATGCATATTTAAATTATTTATTCATTATATAATATTTAAATTTAATTAATTGCAATCACTAATAGTAATTAATTTAATTTTGATAACAAACCTTGGTGGGCTTAAAATATTTCCATTCTATTCAATTTGTTTTTTTATTCATTTATAATTAATAGGTAACCTATGAACTCATTTTATATTTTTATAAACAATATATTCTCATAATTATGTTAATAATGTCCATAATTTACAATTTACAGTGAGGTAATATCATATTATAATAAATAGTAATTTTTAATAAAATTTTTTTTTTGGTAAAACTATGTCTTCAATGTAACACAAGTCAAAGGAGAAAGATGTTATGTGCGAGGAAGGTTAGCATAGTATTGATTTCATTGAATGAAATATCATATATTGAATTTATTTTAATTAGTAAATATATTGTAAAGTCATGAGATATTATATTCCCTTATGTTCTTGGTGTTGCGTGTCATATATTCTATAGAATACAATGTTCATATTTTAGAATTTTGAGGCACTACAGTTGAAAACTAACATTGTAGAAAGGGTTAATAAAACGTAATTTTGAAAAATTTAAATTGAAATATGAAGGTAATATTAAATAAAAAATAACTAGGTTTCCAAATAAGAAAATGTTTGTTGGATTTGAATATATAGACTTGAAGGAAATTAATAATGTCTATATAATGACTATGATTGATAGTGATCATTGATCACTAGAAAGTGAATGATCATGATAATGTAAATTACCAAAAACTAAGAACCATTTTTTTAAAAAAATACCATTTATTCGTCAAATAACAAGGTAATATGATAGAATGTTTGTTCCAAGAAAATTTCCTATATATGAGGAATTGACTACACATTTTGACTAAAACATAATGTAATATAGTTAAATGATTTTCATTAAATCAAAAATTGTAATATTTTTCATTTGTTGTAGTTTTCAATCAGTTTCCACCACAATTTCATATTTTAATTTAATTTAAGAGTATGAAAAATTAATGCCTAAATCAATATAATCAACATCATATTTTCAATGAGGTGTGTAATAGTCGAAAAATATAATCTTCTTGTCTTTAGTAAAACTAAAGTGGTAAGAACAATGAAATTTATCACACAAAATGAATAATACATAATTTAAATAAATAAATCATTAATATGTAAAATTCAATAATAATAAAAAAATTTATTATGAATTAATTTTATAAATAATTCATCATACATCCTAAATAAAATAAATAAGAACGTATTAAATGAAAATTTAATATTGTATCATTCATCTTACATCCCAAAAATGAAATAAAATTAATCCAAAATAATTTTTAAGTTCAATCACTGGATACACCTATGTGTTACTTGTAATTTTACTAGACAATATGCCTACCAAAATATTATTAATCAAATTAAAAAATCATTTCATAAAGAACTAAAAAAGGGTGTATATTACTCTGAACTTATGATCAAACATAAAAATATAATCCCATGATAATTTCCATAACTCTTAAGTTAACATCTCAAAAAAACCCTAATATTCAAATTTATCTAAAACCTTATTTGATACCAACTATAATAGCTATATATCCACACTCCTAGATATTGGGTGATAAAAAAATCTTTTACATAACGACTTTGATAATAGAAAAACCAAAATTTCAATTTTCCAAAACATATAATATCAAATTGAAATATCAAATCAATTATATACGCAAGAAACATTTAGGCTTAGATTATTAAAGAATTAGAAAAAACACTTACAAAACAATACACATGTGTTCAAGTGATTATTTTTTCCACCATTATATATATTTTTTATTTAAATATATTCTTTTATCATGACATGTAAAATGTTTCACACATGAATTCTTTCTTGACATAATGAATTTTTGCATCAATGTTCATAACACAAGAAAATGAAAAAGATAAGAAGAGGGAATTAAAATACTCTATAAGGGTAAAAATAATCATTAAAAATTGAATGTCAAAAATAAGGAAAGATTATCATAAGGGTGTGATGAAATAATAAAAGTGTAAAACATATCATACCCATAAAATTAGGGATTATTAAATATATGACTAGAAATAATTCTTTAGAAAATTCAAGAATCATAGTAATCAATAATCATGATCCATGTCATGTCAATTTTGATCAATGTTACCTTAAAAAACTCATAGAAGGAATAAATTTTGTTTGGATTTCTAGGAAAACCACTATAATATTACTATTATAGTAACCTTTAAAAATGGGATAACATTTTTAAAGGAGAAACCAATGCATTTATAACTCCATATCATTACCCAATGAAATGAAGGTTTATAATGTACCCACCCATTATTAGTTTTTCACATAGCCAAAAATCAATTGTTTAGAGTAGAACCACAAAACATGGGTTTATAATGGAACCACCCTTCAATTAACCAATCAAATTTCAGATACCTTATAATGAGAAAAAAAATTATAAAAAATATTTTTTATACATAAAACAATTTTTTTTTATTTCATTGCTTTATTTACTCATGGAAAGGAAGTGGGTATTATCAAATTAACTTTGAATCCATAATAATAATTATATGGAACAAATAAGGAGTATATTATTAGAATATATTATCAGTGAAGAATAAATAAAATCAAGGATTTTGGTCAGAAAGAATATAAATAACATTTAAATTTCATTAAAAACATTATTGAGGAAATTACCCATTACATTTTGAAAACAACTTTTTTTAAAACTAAACATTTACAGAATATTTGGTAAAAAATTCATTTTAAAATTGTCTTGGTAACATTAAAAATAATATTCAATTTAAATATATTCATAATGATTGAAATTTTTTTTTAATTAGAATATTTTAAAATATAACATTCTTTTAGCACTTGGGTAATTGATATCAATATGTGTCATAGAAACAATGTTATAAATATTCATTTTTATGTGTAAAAAATGTTAAATAAAGGAAGAGATGCATGAAAATGTATTTATGAAATAATTTAAATGTAAATAAGAATATTTTTTAAAATATTTTAGAAAACATGGATATGGAAGATAATTATTACTGGTATAAAAAAGGATACATGGTTTATTCTACTTATAAAAAACAATATTAATATTTCTTTAATAAATAAGTGAGTAAATATAAGTTAAAAATGTAATGTACATTCATGAATAGAATAGAATAAAATATATATGGTTTAAATAAATAAGATCATATGATCCCTCCCAATAGAACCTTGAATATACATATCCGTAGAATAGTATGATACCATATCAAAACATTGTTACCATTTCAGTTACTTTTGAATCTTAATCCAATGAATGAAATAAAATTATATATTAAATACAATAAATATAAGAATAAAAATGATATAAAATTTAATGCGAAATTATCTACACTTAATAATATAATATAGGTTCTTAAAATAAACATATATCTAAAATAAATTAAATTTTTCAAAAATAACCATTATAAATATCATATAATTGAATTATAAATTAATCACGGGAGAAATTATATGTATCTAATGTAAATAAAGATAAAAAAGTGAAAAAAAACACAACCAAAAATATTTTATTTAAAAAATAATCAGAGCATAATCGAATCAACGAAGAAGTGATATAACACAATGAAATTAAATTTAGTTAATATGACCCTGACAAAATTGATAATATAGAGACCCAAACTTATTATTCATAAATAATATATATTGATAGTTGAATATGGAATACATATGATAAAGATCTATTATATAATTGTTCAGATCTAGTTCCTTTGTAAAAATAGATACATAAACAATTGGTACAAAAGTTAGCTATGTCATCTCCTACTAAGTTCTTTATAACAAGAACCCATCTTAGATATATCACACATAATAAATTCATTATATCATTGGAAATAGAAATAATAAATGGTGATATTAGATAAATAGTATGTTTAAATAAGAAATATATCAATGTGACATGATTTTATGCATATGAGATCAATCTAATAATATTTGAAAACTATACCCTTCATATCATAGATCATAGAAAACCTCATTTCATGGAGACCCATCAAGAAATTCATAACAAGTTAGGTCTGGGATGACCACCCATGTACCTGCTTTGGGATTGGGATAACCTCCTATATACTATCATTTTTGGCTTAGCGAAACCTCCAACATACCCCCAGATCTCATAGAACATTATTCATTACCTAATACATGGGTGTGGGGGAAGAAATTGGTCCCATTCATCACATAATACAAATATTTGTGTACAAAAGTATCATAATACATTAATCATATCAAAACCAATGAAATAAAATAGACTTCATACAACAATCATCATATTATAACCCATGAAAGGAAATGTGTTTTATTAACAATTTATCATATCAAATATCATATTAATGTAACGGGCTTCATAAAATCATTTCACCATAAGAATAATCCATCCAGTGAATGACTAAGAGTGGTATGAATATATTTTAACCCCAATAAAGCATAACTAACATCAAAGTTGGAAATGAATTTTTAAAGGCACATTATGAATTTCTAGAAGAAAATAACCTTTAATTGAAAATCCATTATTAAAAATGAAAATTAATAATACATTTTTTAAATCATATTATTTAAAAATAAATTATTAAACTTTTAAAGGGTGATTTAATGTTAACTTAATAAATTTCTTGTAGAAATATCTATTCTTCATTGAGAATCATTTTTTTTAAAAATAAAACTTTTATAAAATATTTTTATTTCAAAATAATCATTTAAACATAAAAAAGTAATCATTTAAAATTTGGTTGGTCATAATGGTAATAATTTTATTCATTATAAAAAATATAAAACAATGATTTCTTTAACATTTTCAAAAAATAAAAAGATAAACTTATTGGGAAATTGGCATAAATATTCTATTTAAAATACTTTTTAAAAATTTAAACATAAGTAAAAATGTATTTAGTAATTCTTTTGTAAATTTAATTATTTTTTGGATTTTTTTTAGAAAAAATTAATATAATAGAAAATGGGTTGTTGATAGTAGAGATAAATCCACTTTGTTTTATTTAGAATAATTATTTTGGAATCATGAGTACATAAGTAGAATAAAATTAATTGAGAAAATTTCTTCTCCAGAAATAACCAGAGGAGATGGAAGTTCAAGGGTTAATTTAGTGATTTATCATAATATTTCATCATAAAAACATAAACATAAATAGTCCCACTAAATTATGGGAATATATTATAAAACCCTTACCTATTTGATAACTTTTAATTCTTAGACCCACGAAGAATAAAAATAAATGAAGCATAAAATATCATCTGAATAAATAAATTCATGATATTTCATCTAAAATGGTCTGAATATGTACGTCATAAAAAAAGATAGGTTTATAATATAACATATGTCTTAAAGAGGAAAATTTTAGACCGAAATCAGTTACCATATGTCTCTACTTCGTTCATAAATGTTTGATCCTACTGTATAATAAATATTTATTTATTACAAATCTATACAGGATGATATATATATATATATCATAACATATATGATTTACTTATGATCTTATAGTACATGTTTATTAAAAATTCTATATTGAAATCATGTTTTGAACAAAAACTATTTTGCTTTTCATGTACATTATGATTTATTTTTCTTAGTAATCTTACATTGGTCATGGTTCCATAATATCTAAAATTTTAACAATGATATAATTAAAATATATATATACTGTATATATATATATTGATTAATCCAAAAAAGTTAGATATTGAAAATGAAATACCACATTCATAAAGATGATATACTATACATTAATTTGAAAATTGATTCCATTTTCTAAATGGATGAAATTAAAGAAAATTAAATTTCTTATTACCTTTGAAAAATTATTTTTATTTCATATATATATAATATATTCATTAAAAAAACCCCATTATGTTGGAGTTCTAAAATATTTTCCATAAAAGGATTTGTTAGGAGCTGCCGGATTGCTCGAGTAAATGATATTGATGTATGAAAACACCAATAGTGGAAGGTATTGACCCAAAACACATTTTAAATCAATAAATTAAGATCCTAGAATATCCTATAGGGTTTTAATTTCTATCTCAAAACGATCACCCATCTAAGGATAACTCTCATCACTAAAACAAAATTCATTATCAAGATCTTTTTGAAGAATTATCTAAATATTTGAGGTAATTATTAATTACCAATCAGATATAATTAAATGTGGTATTACATGCAATATAACAACTTCCTTAATGTATATAATTTAAGATGATCAATTTGTAAATCATCAATGATAATGATGAAGTTTGATAACTTTTTATGTAAATCAACTTTAACCCATTTAACATTATTCCCATTAGATGTTTTAGGGAATTATAATGTTAAAATTGTTGGGGATTTTGAACCATTTCCAATCTAGTTTAGATAATGGTTGGAGAATCCATTTATACCTTTTCCTCTCATCCTTAACATGTTGACATACCAAACAAGGTATGAATATTCAAACATATTTTTCATTATATTTTCTCACCAAAAAATACTCTTTCACACCAGCATGTTGTAGGAGTTATTCCATTTTCACACATTAGTTGTGTTTTATGCCCCATGGTATTACTATATGCGACCATTTTTCACCTAGAATATAGGTTATCTTCTTTATTCCAAAACCATATTAATATAATTCCAATAACATTCCCAAATTACAATAACCCAGAATTACTTTAATGTCCAAGATAAGATCAAACCTAAAGGTTTGCAATTCCATTAATATTATTTAAAAAATAATTTAAAGTCATTCCTCTATAAATTAATTTTTCACTAAAACATAGCTCAAGAGTTGAATTTATAAAACCTTTCCCAAAATATTTGTAATCATGAAAAACTCATGTCACATAAAAACTTATGAGGGGTGTCTAATAATTTATATTATTCCCAACCATGGAATCATAAACCTATGATGGTATCTATAACTCAAAATTTAATATTAAATGGAGGCATATATGCTTTCAAAAAATAATTCACCCCTTATTCTGTAAATAATGCATTATCTCATTGAAAAGTATTTCTATTAAAAAATGGGCACATCCTAAAATTAATAGAGTATGAAATGTGATTTCATTACTCAAAAATCTATGTAAAGGGAGATAATCAATTATGGGAATCACATCATGTCCCACTAAGTGGTGAAATTACCAAATAAGTAGTAGAGGAAAAGTGTACCCTAAATACCATGATTAAAATCAACTGTTTTTATTATACATGATTTCCCCTTTTAATTTTTCTGTAGAGGTTAATGTGTCTTATCATACTCAATAGACCTAGGAATGGAAATTTTATTCACATTATTCCTATAATCCATTTATCTAAAACACTCGAGTGTGGGGTTTGAAATTTGTGGAGAATTATCTTTATTTTCATCACTAGATAACTTCTACCAATCACATAATCAATCATCCACTAAATGACATTCCTTTACATAATTAAAAAATTTATTAGTCCCCTTAGGATATATTCTTCCATGTTTCCTTCCACACATTGAGCGTAAAGGAAATATCATATTATTTTCTCCATGGTTTTTATATTTTTCAGTAAATTCCATTTATTTTTCTTATTAAAACCATATTATTGGTGGAAAACTCAAATATAAAATTCAGTAATTAAAGATCATATAATGATTTTTTCATATCTAACAAATTTTTCTATGGATTATTCTCTTCAAATAATTCGTTTTAATCTACTAATGATTTGATAAAACATACTTTTAAGATGGATGATAAAACCTAAAGCATATATCACATGTTTTATAATATTTGTCTCATAGTTACCCATAGATTCTTCATCCTTATACATTAGATCATGTAATTATATCTTCATTTCTTATGAGTAATTATGGGGAAGTACTTATTTAAAAATAATATCATAAGCCCATCCCACCTTATATAGTAAATTTAATCTTATTGTTTTATACTCTTGATATGTTTCCACCATTGATAATCTTTTCCTTCAAAATAATTGATAAAACAAAGGATTTTCTCATGTTTTAAAATTTGGAGAATATAGAATATCTTTTCAAGGGTGTTGATCTGTTGTTAAAAAACAAGTGGATCATCAGATCTACTAAAATATGGTGGAGATTTCCTCAAGATGGAATCAAAATTATGTTGTTCCATTTTTTTCGTGTTTGGATGTTTAACATGATTTATATCATGAGAATGTTGTTTGAGAATATAAAATAGATACTATATTCTAGATTCAATAACATTTGTATTCTCATCCTAGCATTAAATTAGTTTATTCCGGATCTATACATTGATTAAAAGAAAAATTTTTATTGTTATAAACCATAATCATGGTCGGAAACCACATAATCATGAAAATAACTCATAAGATTCCAAAATCCTAAAACCTTATTTTCATTATTTGACACCATAGTTTTAACCTTGAACACTCCTGGTCACTATTTATATCATTCATTATGGATTTTATAGTGTTTTTTAATTTCCAAAACATATCTCGTGGGATTTTGAAACCATGTGCACAGTTTGGCCCAATTTCATATACTAGGAAATGCTTGAATTGTGTTTGATGATCCTTTTTCATAGTAAATAAAACTAGGTACATCTATGCCAGAACCACATCCACGTGTATTATCAAGATGGGATGTATTCTCGTGGAAACCACTTGTTCTATCCTTTACCAAAATTACATTATATTTTTTTTATTCTTTGATGTTTTCTTACCGTTATCCCTAAATTTTTATCATCAGAATTTATAAATGTTTAACTAAACCATTCTCTAAAACAAACACTAGAGACACAAACTCCTCATACATAATAACTACATCATAATAGATAAATATTAAATAAATTACATATTTATCCATCAATAATTGTGTTGGTCTAATGCCATTGGAAACTTGGTCACACAAACAACTGGTCTATAATTAAGTTATGTCATCTTCCAATATGTTCTGTATAACATGAATCATTCATTAATACATCAAGCATAATACTTTTATTCATATTATTGGGTAATGAAACATATTAAAGGGTTATGTTAGATTCTAAATAAAGGGGAAAATGGAGTCATCAAGATAAAAAAATCATATGGGTATGAGAACCTAATAATAACATTTTATAAGGAATGAATCATAATGGAATCAAATAAAACAATCCATGAGAGTACGAAAATGCAATAAAACATAGATTGGGGAAAACCCAAAAGCATTGTAAACATTATTTTAGGGATATACACCAAGACATTCATAACATGTTAGTCTTGGGATAACCTCCCATGTACCTGCTTCGGGCTTAAGATAACCTCTAGTGTACCCTATTTGTGGGAATGAGATAGCGTAACATGTACCAGATGATCTCATTAAACATTAATCATTAACTAATTCATTGGAGGTAGATCTATGACTCAACTATCACATAATTAATACTCTTTTATTCCACTAGATAATATAAAATTTATCATATTATAACTCACAAAATGAAAAGGGTTTCATAAAAATAATCATATAAGAAACCAAAAATAATAAATGGATTTCATAAATAATTTATCATAACATACATTCAGGTAAATAAATGGGATTCATTGAATTTTTTTCATCATAAAAATAAACCATCCAAATTAATACAATGAATGGTATAATTTAGTCATATCCCTATAGATATATAATTAACATCAAAGGATGAAATTTTAGATAGAAAATAATTTTGGAAATTTTGTTGTAAAATTTCTTGAAGAAAATAAAAATTCTTTAAAAATAATTTTTTAAAACTAAATATTCATAAAACAATCTCAAAATACATTTCTCAAAATATAAAATTTCAAACATATAAAGGAAGATTTAAATATCATTTGAAACATTTATTGAAGAAAATATATGTTCCACATTGAAAAACCTTTTTTTAAACATAAATCATTATGAAAATATTTTTCATTCAAAATAACCTTTTATACTTACAAATAACTATTTATATCAATGTGTTGTCATGATGGTGGGAAATTTTGTTAGTTCCCTAAATGTAAAAAATATTCATTTCACATTTTTAATAAAACCCATAAAATCCCTATTTGGAAAAAATATGAATATTAATTTTAAAAAAGTTTTTAAAAATTAAAACATCAGTAAAAATGAATTTGATAAACATTTTTGAGAATTTTTAATAAAAATTGAAATCATTTTAAGAAAAAATTGATATATATTAAAAATAGTTTTTAACTTAATAGTGAAATAATATCAGTTCTCTTTAAAAACAATCATTTTTAATCATGACTAAATAAAAATAGAAAAATTATTATAAAACATTTATTTTCAATAAAAAACCATATTATAAGAAAAATTATTAGGTTTTAGGATATTGGTCATAATATTTCATCATGAGGAGCATAAACATAAACAATTTAAATAAATGATGTGATTTTATCATAAACCCTCTACCACTTTGGTAACATCAAATCATAAAAACCATTAATGAATAAAATTTAATAAAACATAAAATATCATGAGAATAAATAAATTGATGATATTACTTATAAAATGTTCTATATATACACCTCATAAATGTTTATATGTGTATAATATAATGCATGTCCCAATGAAGACAAATTGAGACAAAAATATATTAACTTATTTTGTGAATTCCCCTTTGAATATTTAAACCCCTTATTTAACAAATATATTATTTTTGAAGATATACTAAATAACCATAATTTTTTATATATCACATAATATATGATTTTCATATGACCTTTTATTACCCATGTTTCAGGAATGAACTACTTTGTTTTTCATGTATTTTTTTAAATTCAGTCCTCTTACATTGATTATTGTTATATCATATATTTTTTCCAATATATAAATATAATATATATTAAATATATATGTATTTATATTAATCCATAAAAGTTAGATATTGAAAATGAAATACATAGTTCATGGAGATGGTAGGTTGTACATACGCATGAATGTGGATTCCATTTTATCGATGGATGAAATGAAATAAAGGTATATAATATATTACCATTATTGAAAAATAATGTAACATATATCAGAAATATTTATTAAATTTACTCTAATTACCTTCCATGTAATACATTAATGAAAATCGAATCACATTGCTTTATGAGGCGGTTGTTCACCATACACACGAACGATATTATCATACCCCCCATATAATGAAAGCTAAGAAGGTATATATGATTGAATAATAAAATAAATATACTTATGTTAAAATAAAATATATATTAATTAAATATATCATTATTAATAACTTTCTAAAATATAAATGAAAAACACAATACATTGGTTCGCGAGGAGGTAGTCCACCGTACACATCAGTGATGTTATTATTTTACAGCGGGTAGGGAGGCAAGAAGGATGATTTAGTATTATAATTCATTAACTATAATAATAAAATTAATATAATATATAAAAATTAAATACTTCATTATATCCATCCGTGAATGGTGGTGATGAAAACAATAATCATATATTCGTGAGGTAGTATTCTTCTATACACATGATCATCTGTTTCATTTCCACTTTGGTTGAAGAGGAAGGGGAGATAATAGATGAAATTTAAATACTAAATTCGAATTATATGAGAGATAATATTGTTTTTATATAACCATAATTAAATAATATTTTAATGATTTATAAGAATAACTAAAATAAAAACACATTGTTAAAAACAATACCACCTTTTTAGATAACCTCATTAGTATTAACAAAAACCATCCAAGATTGGAATTTTTATTTCAAAATTCCTATAAGATGTGGTTACTAATATAGGGAATATATTTTTTTAGTTATAAACTTATGGAATGTTTTTTATGACTTAGTAGAAGAGGAGAAAAAAAAATTTCTTTTATAAGTGGGGGAGAGGACACACATGGAATTTTTTAAAAGAATAAAGTATACTAATTTTTACACATTCTAAAAAGCTCAAAATATCATCCATTATCGAACCATATAGGTTATAAGGTAAAATTAATTCCCTAAAATTGGTGTTTAAAAATATTATATTTCATTTTATTCCATATCTTTTTAGTTTAACCCCCATAAAAACTCACTATACCCTTAACTGTGGAAATTATGTTATTTATTTTTTTTCAAAATTATTTTAGATCAAATATTATGTTGAAATTATTATTTAAAAAAAATATTTTGATTAAAAATATGATTTTTTTTTAAAAATTCAATTTATTTAATTGTAGAAATTTTATTTAAAATTGATCATGAAGACGGGAGGGTAAATTAAGTTTCCAACGAGAACATGTTCAAAAGTCTAAAAAGTTTATATATAAAAATAAAATATTAAATTTATCAGAAATGACATAAATTTATTGAATAAATATATTTATTGCAGTAATTTTAATATTAAATCCGTTTTAAAATAAAACCTATCTATTAATTTTGTTTTGAATGATAATGAAGGTTTTTAATAAAAACCAATATTTTCACTATTCACAAAAATTAATATTTTCAGATATTTTTAAAAGTAAATATCTTATCATTTAGTAATTTTGATTTCAAAAATTAATTTCATTTTTTCCAACAAATATTCTTTTTGAGGGAAAAATAAATTTTAAAATAAGTGCACCAAATAAGACAAAACTATTTTTTAGAATAATACAGTTTCTATGAATTAAATTAGATTTATTCATATCTAATTACATGAAATGAACATAATATGAATTTTCATAATTTGATTAAATATATAATATATACATTGAATTAAAAATATTCACAGAAGATATTTATTAAATATATATATATATAACACGTTTTTTCACATAAAAATTGTTTTTAGAAAAATATTTCATTTGCTTGAAATGGTTTTTTTTAATTTAAAATTATGAATAATATTTAAACAAATATTTTATTTTATATAAATATATTAAACATATATTTTCATAATTTATTTAATCATATTAATACAAAAAATTCCAATGGCTAGATGATAAATATCGTATCAAATAATAATATTTTAGTAGTGTGTTGTATTTTTTTAAGACTTAGTATTGCAAGTGTTGACACTTGTGAAATAAGAATCGAAAATTATAGAATTGAAGAAATACCTGAAGTATGGTTTTTATGTTCTCCATAAGGAAATGGAAGAAAAATCCTAGATACATGAAAACTAAGTAGTCGAATCATTTGAATCACGTGACCCCTAGGATGAAACACAATCACATGACCATAAGAAGGTCACATAGACATGTTAGTCACTTCACATGATCTATTCATGATCAGTTGAAGCCCCTCCAAGGATCCCTCTAGTTAGTGTGAAGGATTCCATATATGTTTTTATGATCAAGTGAAGGTTTATTGATGATCCCCTTTGGTCAAGTGATGTTAATGGAAAAAGAAGCCTAAAAATCACTCAATGACCCTTGTAAAACAAAGAAATAATGCTGAAAAAGATAGAGGCTTCATGTGGTTAAAGATAAATTATTCTTCATGGGGATTTGTTATGATCCCTATGTGATCACAATTGATCCCATGAATTACCTTTTATATTCAAACATGATGGCATGATGGTAATTTAACATATCACCTATATTATGAGAAGACCATAAAACATTTCCATTCAATCATGAAATGAACCACTAGATCCACAAACAGGAGGAATGACCACAAATTAAAATGCTTTCACGATTTCGTAAGACCCTTCAATAATCACGGGACACAACATAGATAAGTAGATCAATTGTCCATGTGGGTTCTCATATTTCATATCTAGATCAATCATTCATCCTGAGATTCCTTGATGGATGATTAATGGGAAAAGGATGAAATCCTTATAAAATCAGAAATAAATGATGGAAAAGGCCGAATCCTATCATAAAGGGTAGATGCACTAATTTTACTGTGAAGGGTTATGTGCCTTGTGTGATCACCATTGTCTATGTGAACACATATGATAAGATAAAATGATCCTGTGAAATGAATATAAAAAACCAAATTGATCATGAAACTTTCTTCAAACAAGCCATCTTGGTATCATGTAAGCCCATAGACAAGTGTTTTTTATCATGAAAAATAATCATCTAAAGAAATCCTAGTCTCATGAAGAACCCAAGACATGATAAGAAGATCTTGTGAAGTATCTTTCACATGCCTACATGACCCTGTAAAATCCCATTGACATTCCAAGGGATAAATAAATATGGAGAAGATAATGTATTATAATGGACCATATTTATCATGTGACACAAAAATGATTACATGGATAACCCGTGAAAAGATCATGAAAAGCACAAAATTTGATAAAACCAATACTGAATCATGTGAATATATATGATATAAACATTGTGAAATTTAGTGTAGATATAGGGTGGGGAAGCATATAAATTCACCCCTTGATATAAGAAAGAAGAGACAATAGAATAAAGGGGCATCCCTGGGAGAAAATAAGAAAGATTACACTTCTTAGAGTGGAAATCCATCAATAATAAAATTATTTCACTTGGTAAAGGTGGGGAATAACCTAAAGGATCATGTTTCATGCATATGTGCCTTATGTGATCACCTTATTGATCACACAAAAGAAATATATTTTTGTAGCCAGATTATGTGAAGGATTTTTTTATTTACAAGGTCAATAGAAACCTCATAAAGACGATTCTTTAAAAACATTGAGGCATATATGCAATAGTGGCTTAAAAATATGGACACATTATGTGAAGATGGATACACTGCTTTTCATGTGATGGCATCATAAACATTTCATGACCTACCCAGATCATTTTACAAAACCACTCATGTCATCAAGGTCATAGACAACACCCAAACATGTCAGCCATATCTTGTGAAGGAATTTAAACATATTTTCCAACTCATGTGATGTCCTACAGAGATATTGTATATGTTATGTTAATTCCTCCAAAATTTCAAACTACATGATGTGATAGAATTTATACATTTCATCTTTGATCATGTGACTCCATTTTAAGTTTCAAAATTTATCACTTAAAGGCTCTTAGAGATGTCATATAATTCATGTGAATCCCTCTAGAATTTTCATATATAATCATGAGAGACCATTGGATGTGTCCATGATGATTAGATGATTCCACAAAGATATCATGGAAAATTCATGTGAATCCCTTAAGAATTGACAATCTAGATCATGCAACAACCTTATAACATGTCATAATTGATCACATGGGAACCTTTAATGTGTCTGCATTGATCAAGAATAGGTTCTAAAAAGTTCCATATGAGTCATACGATAGTCCTCCAACCATGTTATTCTGATCATGTGGAAGAACTCTAACATATCTTCTTCAACCAAATTAAGCACATTGGGACATGACAACCTTGTCAGACAGACACTCAAGACATATTATATGTGCAATTAGATCATGTTAGATAGACAATACTAACATATCAACTAGAATCTCGGGACATGTTAGGAGGAAACATGGGATATGATTGGAAGACCCCAAAAACTTCATAACCTTATCTAGTAAACACATTCAAACATACAACCAAAAAACAATGAGGATTCTGAATTCAATTCAAACAGTATATATAAGACTACATCTTAAGGCCTGAGGTCCAATGGCTATCAACCATCATATTAGTCCCTCTATATACCAAATATTCCTAACCCATGGGACTAAAACCCTTTTATGTATTTATCATTTTTTTCATCAATCATTATATTGAATATAAATTGAACTATAAAGAATCCAAATACTTCTGTTACTAGGATATGAATGACACCATTCTAAGACTCAAGGTATTCATCCATCAATTTTCATGTTACAACCCAGTTCATAGGTATCATGTTCATATATATTTATTCTGTTCCCTTGATATCACTTTTTCTAAAATCAATCATGGCTTATGTAGGAATGGGGATTTTAAACTATAATATCACCCAAAACATAAAAATTCCCCCTCTTTTGAAGCCTTAATTTGTAATCCCCATTTAGTGAAATGATACAATTGTCCCCATACAAGGGAATACACATTATTGTAATTTTGAAAGGAATCCCCATATTGGTAAACCCTATTAAAAATAACCATCACAAAAATTAATTATACATCACCATAAATAAATACTTTTATCTTAGAATTAACTACAATGAATCTAATTTATTTTTTGTGTAGGATACATAGGATCCCTTCATAAGGATCAAACTCTATACTATGTTCCTATGTTCACTAAAACATGTTCCTTCCACATGAATTTAAACATTATAGATTGGAATAAACTAAACTATGTGGGTTTTGATTTTGGTTATAAACATGATCTATATGAAACCCCATGAAAGATCAATACCATCCTCAAGACAACAATCACCTCCCTAGATGGCATTAAACCCTAAAGATACTAATTACATGGATGAAAAATATATATAGAAACGTAATGTTATGAAATAATAGAAAATAGATGATGAAAATCAGATACATACATACGGTATCATCAATAACCCCCTCTATAAACAGAATTATTCCACATCTAATTATTTTTTTAGGGTGACCAATACAATATTGATATTTGGAAGAGATTCATCAAAATATCATACATATATAAGATATTACTAGAATAGGAAAGAAATCCCACAAATATGTGTGATGACCTAAACCTCCCACCATATCGACCAATGTGAGTTCCTAATCACTGTTGGGTCTGAACCCCCAAATGACCACCTATCTTTGGAATTCTAGTTTGTACCTAGTTAGCGATGTGGGAATCATTGGTTGTTTCAATAAAATATGGAAAATGGTAAACCCATTGTGAATGATTGTAAAAATATACGTTAAAATTCCACAATAAATCCTCAATCATAAAACCAAGATAGTGATCCCAGTGTGAAATGATGTATTAACAATGTACCTGAATCATTATACGCAATAGACATCATACCTCTAAAACCCCGAGGATAACGATACCATCAATCATGTTTCGAGGGAATAAATGCTCAAACCAACATGAATTCTCAAATAATTAAAATTAGTGGTTGAATAGGATATGGACCATTTTTTTACTATCATATGAAAACAAAAATGCTATGCCAAATATGTAGATTATCTAGAGTAGGGTTCCCATGAAATAATTTCATTCTCACTCCAACAAGTCCACATGAGAAAAATTAACAAAACAAGAATAATAAAGGAAAATCGATTTACCAGTTCAATGATGGTTAAGCATGTTTCATAGATTAGATGATGAACTGATCAGTGACCTAGTTCCTTATTATATTTTTTAAACCTAATACTACTATCATAAACAACACCTTGACCCAGGATCTTATCTTTATAAAGAGAATGTTCTCCAACATTATCTATAGAAGTATCCTATGTTAGGCATAAAGAAAACTCATCCACCTGATGCCTCCACTTTTAGCTGGAAAATGTGATGGTTTGGTAACACCACCAGGATGGTATTATAAATCCTTTGAGGTTGCATGTAAATTTCAATAGATGTTGAAGATGAAAAGTTTTTATTCTTTAGGGAAAGATACAATGAATCCAATGGATCCTACCCCACCACAAATCACTTTTAAAACATATCCTTAATGTATAGAAAAGAAAACACTACAAATATTATAGTGGTCTATCATGGAGTTCTGGATGACTCTATATCTGTTTAGGAGTGTCCAAGTAGGTATCCTCTCAATGTTCATCACCAAAATCATCCCACTAGTGCCCCACATTCAACTATTGAGGGAACCACCAGATAGAATACCACTATGGGGAATCATGGAAAGATACCGTGGATTTATTTTTGGGTTTGGAACATATCCATATACTAATAGCCAGAGAAGTGTATCACCATGATTTATACAAATAAGAGGCTATTATAGAGCAAGAGCACATTCTTTATCCCATCTAGGGGTATTATGAAAATATTCTAGTAAAGGAAATGAAACATGACCATGAACATATTCCCATTCAAAATGGGGACAACCATGTGGTTTTAGAACCTATATCAGGATGCATGCCTTTTCTTTTTAAAAAATACCGGCGACGTTCTCCAAAGGAATATGGATGAGCCCATATCCTCCTTCGAACTGGGAATCCACAATATGTTTAGAAAATGTATTGGGATGGGCTCATATTCCGAAAAAAAATATAAGTGATATACTCCAAAGGCGTAGAATTAGATTCATATCCACGTATAACTGAGTTCTGTTAGGACAATATGGAAATCGCCTAAGAGTGGGCTCATATCCCTACCAATGAAGCCACTTGGCTTATTCCAACAACTTTGAGATTCCCAGATCATACCCTTACATCCATGGATGAATAAATTAATTGACTTCCTTCAATGGAAATAAAAGAGGAGAATCAAATCAATTAACCCATTATAGAGTTATATCAATATATTCTGATGTGGAATGCATATTTGAATGGGTATCAAATACCTGTTTCATCCAGTATTGACCAAAATATTTTCAGAATCAACCTCGAGGAAGGCTCAAATTCCAATAGATAAAATAGAATCTCACTATCATACTATAATATCATCTCAACCATGTCCTAATAACCCCATAGACACAAAGTACTATCAACATATTTTGAAAACCATCAAATAGAAGGTTCATATCCTTACTCATCACCAAAAGGTAGGTCAACATATTACATCAATAATGCTGAATGGTGAGAATTTCCCTAATTTTATCAATTATATATTTCTAAGGTTCTTTGAAACATATACATAAATCCTCAATGTTCCATAAACTATTCACCCAAACAAAGAAGGTGATCATTACCTCAATACACATCATCACAGTAGTGCAGATATGGATCATATAGTCTCTAATATTAAAATCAACTGTGTTCTAACTCCCCATAGCGATATCTCTCTCCAACAAGGAAATACTACAACTTCCCAGAATATTAATTATATAGAGTTTCTTATAGTTAATGAAGATTCATATATATAGGTGATCAAAACATCAAGGATATTCATATATAGTTTCCCTTCAACCATCATTATTAATTTATCACTGTGGGGAGGTGACCAAAAAAATAAACCATTGTATTTTCACTACGTATAAAAATATAAATCTAATAAAGACATGGTCAACATGGCTATATGGAGAGATTTATCTAGAAACATCTTCTATCAATGTTCTATCCCCTCACCAATTCTGACCATGTAACCAAAAATTATCTAGAGAAGGTGTTCATGCCTTATCGATAAAAATATATGACAAAAATTCATTAGAGGTTACAGGATAAACACCTCCCTTATCAAGGATATGATAAAAATTTACATATCACATATACACTATATTTTTAGTTGGACTGGGATTTATTATCAATTTCCATGATCCCATATATTTAGGATCATGAAAAATAACTATGTAGTGTCTATCTTTTTATCATAGAAACACTCTTTCATTCCATAGATTGAGGATTCCACATCACTATGCCCCTAAAATAGAAAATCTCCCAGATACGACATCATATAATGTTATACCCATAGGAGAAATTAAGGGATTCTGTGAGACACAAATAGTTGGTCAATAGAATGAAATATACCTTCTTTAAGGATGTAAAGACATAGAGATTGGAGGGATAGGGATACCAAAAGACACCTAATCTATGCCACTCCGAAAATGGGAATTCATTTAAAACAAAGAAGCCAATTTTGTGTCTAACCTGATAGATTCACAAAGAAAATGAATCCCATCATGGGATACCATTTTAGAAAACTCATACCAGAAAAAATTGAGGAATATAAAACATATAAGAATTTTTGAGGAGATAGCATCCTCCAAGAGAGAACCCAGCACACAGGGACGGGGGAAATTTTACCACCGACTCCACCCCTTTGGTCATCAAACCTAGAGAGGATCTATTAAATATCATTGGATGTTTCAATATAATCTAATACTATAGGTAAGGTGATATTTTTATGTCTATATCCATAAATATGATAATCAATCCCTAAGAGAGACTTAGATAAATTATGATCAATTCCAGATCAACCCCATCCAATAAGGTTGTGGGAATTTATATCTCAATCTCCATCTCTATAGCCCTAAAATCCTCAACTAGAATCATCAAATACTCTAAATAGGATAAAAAATATTCAATAGTATCCTCAAATATTCACCATTTTATAGGTAAAGAGAAATTATCATCATTATCATCACATAAGAAAGAATCCCTCTTCTCCAGGTTGGTGGGTGAATATCAATGTTTGGAATCCCTTATATTCTCCCTTCCATTAGGTGAAAATTTTCTATTTGGGGAATGTTCGAAAAACATGACCAAAGACTCCCTTAGGGTCACTATGCCCTGACTGATATAGGAGTAAAATACATTGATGGAAATAAAACAATGTTTCGGTTATAATAAAAAATAGTTAAATATGGCCAAGGTTCAAGGAAATGACCCTGATAAAACCATCAAAGGATGATTAAGTTGTGTTGAATTTCCCTATTTTGTTGAGAGTTATGGGAAAAATACCATTTTGTGACTAAAATAATAAATATAATCACTATCAATAAGAAATATTATGTGCACCATGACACAATTTCATATGGACGCAATGAAAAAAACATACATTGTGAGGAGGGTGATTAGGATCCCTCAACTAAGGCTATACATACATAAAATAGATGAACATGCCAAAAACATTCACTAATAAATAATGTGTTTCCATATATATGTTTATAAAAAACCAATGATAAAGGGGAAATTGTGGCTATATTCCACTCACATCCCAGAAGATCTAGAATCCCTTTTATAGAGGAATGAATGGAAAAACATGAAATGAGATACAAAATATCAAACAACTCAATAAGGAGATAATATGGGGAAACATTACTATTGGGTATCCACTTCGTATAGAGATGAAAATCTCTCCACCCTCATGTTAGGAGAGATATAATCTTCATATATGTGAATCATTTCAGTAGTAGGATGGCTTTGGATACCGTAAATTAGTTTACATGAATGAGGAAATTGAAGATGATCATGATTTACCTCTATTATAGTGACACCACCTTCCTCATCATGGTGATCATTAAATCCTATCATGGATTGAAAATTAGAGTGATATTGAAAATGGCCCATATAATAAAGTCTATCATGATCCCTAGATATGGGAGGTGGTCTAGAAATAAATACCTTAAGAACTGATCAATGTCATTGAATACATGGAATTCTTAATAGATTACATTGAAGGGTTTTGTGTATCCATGTATCCAGATAAGAATTCATATCTTGAATGGATGGGTGAAACTCTTCCCCAACCCAATTTTGTAAACCCTTCCTTCTTAACCGTTGACAATGTAGGATATCTAGAACAACATCTAATGTACTTTGTGTCCTGATTCAGCCAGATGATGGGACCTCGATATTAGCAGTAGGTGACCATGATAAGATGTATTGTATTATATATGTTATTTCCAACCTTTTTTAGACTATAATCCTTCCATCAAGATCCATTATTATATGATAATACCTATTTCATTAATTACCTTTTCAATTCAGCTCAATTCTAATAAAAGCGAGAATTTTGACCTCAAAATATCAGATATTGAGAGGAAAATAGGATATCATACCTCATCATTGAATGGAAAGGGTTAACATTTTAAATTAATATCCCTCTCTCTCAAGAGAAATTTCTAGAACTCTATAATGAGAATCATCAGGATGAGTTTAAAACACATTTGATCCCGATTAATTATCTATGTGGATTACTTGATTTTATAGAAATGGAACAAATTATATAATATTTCACTATATGGACCCAATCTAAATTTTATCACATTACCTAGGTATAGGAAAAAAGGCTTAGTAAAGAAGAGACCACTTCTATTACCCTCAAACCAGTAGCAGTGACATTTAAAGCACCCAGGTAGGACCTGAATTGGCCGGCATCCCCTACTGAGTGGTAGAAGCCACAAAATCACCCTTGACAAAATTGAAAAATAGATTAGGGTCGCTCAATATTTTATAAATGTATGAATAAATTTCAATCCATAAAAAATGAGTTGGTCCTTGATTTATTATTTATAGCAATGTTAAAACCCTACTCATGATTCCAGAGTTTAGGAACCCCTATTAGGGCTACCTAACTGATCTCTATGACTACTTGCCTTTCTATAAGAGGTTGTGTCACACCATTTGATATTACTTTTTCTCCAAATAAATTCTACAAAGCATGGTTTATTCTAGTTAAATGAAACTAAAAAACTACCGAGCATAGGTGACCTATGTTACCATCACTCTAGTTGAATAAGATAGTGAATAAAAAGTGGTTCGGGCCAAGCATGGATAGATGTTTGATAACTAAAAGAATCGAATGATAGTTAACTACGATCAAGAAACCCTTATAACAAAGCATCAAAAATGAACAATGATCTCATATAATATGGTGGAAACATTTAAAACACCTCCAAAATAGAATTTTAATCACTATATATAATAAATATAAACCAGAATAAGAGACACATCCATATCCCACACATGATATAACTCTTACAAAATTCATTCCATCAACATATGAAAAATGGGAACCACTCCACCAAAAAGATCCCTCATCAGTTGCAGAGATCATTTTTTGGTTCGGTTAGCATTGATCACTTAACTTATCCCTTTAAATTATTTATTATAACCTTGAGTATGAGTTTAATTTATCTAATGAGGGATCTAGTTGATGAGGATTCCAGAGCTGAGGATATGGGGGATGATGTGGGTGTGGATGAACTGAATATTTCTATCACATTCCCCATGGAGGAAATATATTCAGTTGAGACCCAAGTTTGAGTGCTCTATTAATCCCAATAGAAACATATATATTCTTTAGATCCCTTAAGTGGTCATCCAAACCAATTCATCTTACACGGTTATCTAGAAAGGGAATGTATGTATGATCATATCAGAAAAATGGAAAAGTTGATGCGACCCATGCCCATATTAATAGATCCTCCCTTATACATTTTTCAATAACTAGAATCTTTCATCAATTACACCTCAAATCATGAGCCATATAATAAAGGGAAACCTCAAATTTGGAATCTCATTCCTTTGGAATAAATGAATAACATTGTAATATATTTTTTTTGTTTTCCCAAAAAAACTCTAAATCATGGATACTCTTCATATTTAAAAAGACCTCATAGAGCCACTCATTGAGGCTACCTAGAACTGACAAGATATTGATAAATACGTTTGTTCATATGATTTTTTTGAGTAGTGACTATTCCATCAGTATTCTATTCACAAGGTACCTCAAAATAAATTAACATGAATTATTTATCTAAGAAAATATTAGGCCCCTATATGTTTTAGGTAAAATTGAAAATGCCTATATCTGATGGGCTATGAATTAAATTGGCTTTGGGATCAACCTCATCCAAATCCAAGACCCTAGAAATTTGGGATATAGTAAGGAAGAATTATTTTTCACAAAGCTAACCATTCTTGGTTATGATTAGAGTGAAAAAATACCACTCATGAATATCAAAATAATGGTTCAGTTTATGGATATCACATCTAACATTGACTTCATGGATATGCTAATAGACAGAACATATAATGTTTTTCTTGTAATTACTTGGATTTAAATTCACTTAGTAGTGATTTAAACAATTCAACAATTATTAAAATAACATATTGATGGGATGGTTGACATACTACTCGGTGAAGCTTCCCATTCGATTCATCTAATGCTATATATGTTGATGTAGGTTTCTATAAAGGGAATGTAAAACAACTAATGGTGGATGATATAATAAGGTTGGTTCCCACAATTTATTGGGGACCACTACTATGAATACTTGGAGTATGTTTGATCATGATAATGTGCTTCCCATAAACCTAATCAGTGAATCAAATACAATCCCTGATGCATAGGCTCTCCCTTATCCAAGTTGTAGAATAGAAAGAAAAAGTATTTCTATAATATATCTATAATAACTATAGTAGTTCAAGATGAAAATTTCATTTCCCAGGGAATATCATACCACAATAGTGGAAAATATTCCCTCAGATTACCCACCATGTCCAAAAATGACTCCTTCAACTCAGAGATAGAAAAAGAATAGGATGACCTTGGGAATGCCCTCCCTTATTTTAGGAATCTGTCCCCACCGTCATCGATTTTCATAAATATCTTAATCTATAAATTGAAGAAGACATGTGACCTATATTGATTTCTGGAAACATGCATCTGGAGGAGAAGGAGATAAATATTTCACCTCTAAACAACATTAATACTTATTCTATTAGAATTATATAAAAATTATTAGGATTAACCATAATGTGGCTACACATAACCTAATCCTACCTAATGACCATCGAGGTTTACTTTTAGTAGACATGAGGATGTATCTATCTCATGAAACTAATGTGGAATTGGAAATTTAAAAATTTATCAAATACAAATCTTTCTAGTATGTTCAATAACCAGAATAGTTTTCTAACATCATCCCTTTCCAAAAAAGAATGATAAAAGTAGGATATGCATCAATTAATGGGACCCCAATTGACCCTAATCGAAAGAAATTTTCCTATTTAATTTCACAAAGGAATTAATTGTTGAAACTACAAGATTCCAAAAACATTTCTTTATGGATGGAAATTTAGGGTATAATGAAATAAAAATAGATCTTGAAGATGAAGAATCCATCACCTTAAGATCACCTTAGGGGAAATTTTTTATAAGGTCATTCCCATTTGCATAAAATATTGATGTATCTATATACCAAGGTTCCATACATAATATATTTAATCACATATTTGGATAAATATAAGAATGTAATGATGAAAACCTGGTAATACAATGTTGATAAAGATGTGATCAATTCATATATCATTAAAACAAATTCAATTACTTTCAGAAAAAATGTTTGAGGATGAATCTACATATGTGTGCATTTAGTGTACTATCATAGAAGTTCCAAGGAATTTTGGGTTTCCGCAGTGGTATCAAGTTCTAACAAGAAAATGCTACAAAACTCCAAGCAAAGTCTCCTTCCCTGAATCTCAATGAACTGAGGGTCACCCATGACCCCCTTGCATACATTTGAAATTTATTAAATAAAATGGATGAAAATTCTCTCTCCGTAACCATGTTAATGAAGAATGGTGTCATTTAATAGTGGGATGAGAACTTCCAAGAATCCATTGATAATATAATGAAGTACTTATTGCACCCACTAACCATGATTCCATTAGTTGAAGGAAATAAATTTATCTTATATGTTCACATAATGGAATTATGTCTTAGTTATATCAATTACTAGAAAAATTATGTAGGGTGATAAAATATTATATATTTATTTATTATAATGATTCCATGTATTGAGACCCAGTGATTTGATATTGACATGAACTACCTTGAACTTATATTTGTTGTGAAAAAGATGAGAAAATACTTGAAGCACCATGAAGTCCACTCTTCCTCTCATATAGAACCTCTCAAGTATATCCTTATACAAACCCTAAATGTTATTTTATATTTAGACATAATTTATTATATAAAACATCACATAATACAACCCAGAATATTGAGAGGTATAGTGACTTTGGGGATTTAGAACATTACATGACAACTTAAGACATAAAGTAAAACATTGTTATTGAAAACATCTTTTACATGGCCACAACATTCCTTCATAATTATCATGGAATGGGATAACTTGAGGAAATTCATGAGAAAATAGTGAGAAATAAATCCCAATAAGGTAGTAAAAAAGGAATAGCATGAAGAATACAATATGTGTTAGGAGATAGAGATATCAATGGAGTAGAAGAGAAACATTAACATAATGTCACGATATAATGTGATCATCATAACATGGAAATGTGGAAACGACATAAAATAATATCAAATTAACATAATGGAATCAGGTAAACCCTTGTCCCAACATGATGAAAATAATTCCTAAAAATGAATCGGGTATACCCCTGTCCTAACATGATGTATCATGATACTAAACATTACCCAATGCATTGGAGCCCTACCAGGTTGCACCCTTTATGATCATTTTAATCTCTTGCTTAAGTGTGCCACAGAGATCATATAACATGGGTTCATTCAACAAAATAATTTAATCCATGATAAATGAATTTTTAATACAAATATGAATGTATATAATAAATAACTATATTCGAATATAGGTGAATATTTTTGGTAGATAAATTATAATGATTTTTACTACACGATGATTTTGGCCTGGAAAATCGTGGTGCAATTCCGGCAACATAACGACATCACATGGGGATACATAAAATGGGTTAATGAGAGAGGAATGAGTATATAATAATTTAAAAATTAAATGTTCAGTAAGGGGATCATATAAAGACATGTTCAAAAATGATGAATTTGTAAATAGAAGGCATAACATATGAAATAATCTTGAAGAAGGAGGAGGGATGAAATAAATCTTATGAAATTTCGGCATGGTAACGAGTGTACATGGGGGGGATTAATGAGAGAGAAAGGGGTTTCTCAACATTCAAACATAATATGGATAGTATTGGGGAGTTGAGAAAATATACCCTATCATATTTTATTGAAAATAAAAGGGTGTAACAATATAAGGAAACATGGTTAAAAATGATAAAGGAATGTGAGGATCCCTTACTTGGATGTATGATCCGAATGTCCTGGGAGAGACTTCTTGGGTAAAAAAGGGTGACTTGGGAGGACTATAGGGAGTGTAGAGAAGATAAAGGATGGGATTCAAGGAGTTTTAATTAATAGTAATGGGTTATTGGGTGGGTTTATATATGAATGGTGGGTAATTCATTATTATTTATGTTTTGGACACTATACACTGAAATATTCAAGACACAAACCATCCCATGGTTTTCTGCCCATGGTTTCATGACAAGGGATGATTAAAACATTATTTTATAAGGAAAAGGGCCAAGGATATTATAATATTATCCTTTTTATGTGGGGGTGAGTCACACACTCAAGGAAATGAATTTAAAATCATATAATATATTATACATTTTGGAGGATTCACTCATTAATTATAAAATAACTCAAATAAATCCTAAATAAAATTCTTTTCAATTTAAAACATATATTTGGTCGAAGATCCATTCTATGGTATTTATAACATCACTATTGGGTCATTTTGATGTCATAAAATATACTATATATTTATATATTATTTAATTTTATCCAAAAAATTCAATTGTCTCAAAAAATTATAAAACAGTAAATATTGGATAATTTTGATATACTAATTTGAAAAAAAAATATTAATTTTATATATTTTTTCTAAATATGTAAATTCCCTCATTAAAAATTATAATCCACATTTATTGAAAAATGATGTGTTTTGAAAAAATAGTTTTAAAAGCTAAATAAAAATTACATTTGACTTCATAAAAATTATATAATAATTTATTATTAATTAAATTATTTGGATAAAAATTAATTATTAAAATATTAACTACATAAAAAATTCATTAATTCTATAAAATAAATTCTTTAATTAAAAAAATACAGTATCTATTTTATCGTATATAAATATAAATCTTATCAAAATGATTTCCTAACAATTTATAGATAATTAATTGATATAATAATAATTTATAAGAATTGTTTTTATAATAATAATACTAAAATCCTTGATGTATATATTTCTCCAAATTATCATATTTACCTGAAAAATAAATTTATAAAATTTGTTTTTTTATGAAATACTATTCTCATAAAAGAATTGGTTGAATAATACTTTTATTTTTAAGATGGGATTGCACAATAAGTAACTAATACATTGTTACATAACACCTAATAAAACCTACATAAGACCTAAGGTAAAGGTGTGAAATGGTTAAAGACTCCTGGGGCAGTTGGGACAACATTGGCCTGGTGGTAATAATTATTAACTTTAACATCATTCACAGATGCTTCCATTCAATATTTACTTGGTGATTCTCTGCTTGGGCTTGGTCAGGAGAGAAGCTCCATGTCTCTACCTCCATTCCAAGCTTCTAAAAATGAGTTTTGTATAACCTGAGTACACTGGATGAGTCCATCATCTCTTTTATCTATGATAAAAGGATTTTTAAAAAACTTATATTTATATTAGATGTGTGACCACGTTTTAATGGATATTTAATCAATGTTAATGATACTTAATGGTCATTTAAACCAAATAATATTAAAAAAAGAGGGAATGACTTTTATATATATATAAGGAACTAAAATAAATGTAATTTTATTCATAAATGATTAGGTCATTAAAACCTTCCCCCATAAGAAATTTCTCCCTCTAAATATTATCATCTCACATACAAAACAAATGATGGTAACTATACCTCATCACTTTTATAGTTACAATGATGATTTTTCAAACTTTTGGTTTCTCCACAACACTGTGATGTGGGGTGTTGTCTTATTTCGTAGAACATTTTCTATATGATCTAAGATCATAATGGATTCTCTTAATAGGATTGGTAATTCTTCAAAGGTACCACCTCTGGATTGAGTACATGTGATTGTTCAGGCATGTACTTCCTCAAGAGTGGTACATAGAATACATAATGTAGTTGAGAAATGTTCAGGGGGAGTCAAAGTTGATAGGAATGTACTCCAATGCGATCAAGGATATCAAAAGGGACGTTGTACCTCGGTTTAGCATTCCATTCATTCCAAATCTCATCACTCTATTCCATGGAGATATGTGGAAGAAACCCATATCTCCAATGTCAAAATCTAGGTCTCATCGACTGTTGTCAGTATAACTATTTTGTCGACTCTGAGTAGCTTTGATGTTATGTTGGATGGTCTTAACCTTCTCCACCATTTCTTTAACAATTTATGTTTCTAGAAGTTTTTACTCCCCAATATCATCCCAACATGTCAGTGTTCTGCACCTCTTCCCGTAAAGGGATTTAAAAGGATCCATTTGGATGATTCAGTGGAATATATTTTTGTAAGAGAGATCAACCAGAAGAATATGTTGTTACCATCATCCTTCTTATTCCAACGAGCATGCTCTAAAAATTATCTCAAGTGTTTGTTTTGTCCCCACAGATTGGCCATCAGTTTGATGATGATATGATGTACTAATTTTCATCTCAATGTTTAGAGCATATTGAAGACTCTTTAAGAACTTATCAGTGAATCTTGGATCTCAATAAGATACAATTGATATTAGTACACCAAGACACCTTAGCAGTTCTATTATTTATATCAATGCAAGTTTATCCAATGAAAAATCCACTCAAATCTCAATGAAGTGTGTAGTCCTTGTAAGATGATCCACAACAATCCAGATAGCATTATTTCATTTGGATGTCTTCATAAGTCCAGTTAAAAAGTCCATGGTAATGTTTTAAAATTTACATCTTGATATGGGTGATGGTTTCATCAACCCCTTTGACATCTACCTCTCATCTATCACTTTCTCACACACCCTACACTTTGATGTATATTTACCAATCTACTTCTTCACATTATATGAAAAATAATACCATCAGATATATCGATACATCATTGTGTTTCGTGGGTGAATGGAGAAATTTTAACTGTGTTAATCATCAAAGAGAACATTCTTTAACAATATATTTTAAGGAACACATATTCTTGACCCAAATCTCTCAATTCCTTATTCATTAACATTGAACACGGAGGATTTCCTTTTTTTAATAGTTTCCATTTTCTTTTTAATTCCCACATCAGCATTTTGAGCATCTTTTAACCCTTCTAAAAGATATGGTTGAGAAATAATTTGTGAAAGGATTTCTTATGTTTCTTTATTATTTATTCCCATGTATATACTCATCAAATCTAAGATGATTGGATCCTTTTCAATTCCCATCAATGATAGAATCGCGGGGTCCCATTTACTTATAGCATCTGCCACCTTGTTTGATTTCTCAGGGTGCTAATGGATTGAGAATTCATCATCTTTGAATTGGGAAGGTAACTCCACAGATGGTTTACTAAAGAAGATCTATATGGTCTAATCTTAACGACCCTAAATTAAATCAAAAAAATGGTCTAATTTTAAATACCTAAAAAACTAATTGAAAGATTCACAATGCTTGCTTGGTTGAAAACAAAAAAAAATAGAACCCTAGGAAAAAGTCATGCCTCTTCTTTCTATATATTAAATTTTTATAATCAAGTAAATACTAATAATTTATGAATTGAAAAGGAATAAAACTCACTAGGTCAAAAAATGGGTGGTATGGAAAAAAGGCATGTCTAAGAAAATTTAGCTATCCCACATATTAGGCATAATAAAATGTTTGGGGAATAAAAAAAGATATACAAATCTTGTGGGTAAATTTATCTATCCCAGTAAAAAATGAATCTATGTCACTAAGTCCACTAACATTGGCATAAATTAGAGTGAACTACCTTTATGATATATATTTAATCCAAATTATAAAATCTAAATGAGGTTATTCTAGGAAAACTAGATTGGATACATAAGTGATTAATCTCATATTGATATGACTTCATAAGCATTTCAAATAGAAATATGTTATCATCTAGGCATAAAAATACAAATGTTTGAGTTTAATTTTATTATACAAAGGATGGGTATCTTTAAGGATATATATGATATCAAATTGATGAAATTTCATGAGAATCATGAATAACTGAAATCTGGATAATTAAATGTAATGTTTATAAGATTTATTCATGATGTAAAAAAATAGGGCAAAATCTCTACATTCAAAAGTCTCCCCCATGAATCCCAAAATAAATATAAGTTCATCAAACTATAGTCCCATCACAACACATACATAGATGATTCCTAGAACTCCATAGACTTCAACTCCAAGGAGGTAATGTATTGGCATAATTGATTAATCAATTCGGTTTCCACCACCAATATCCATTGTAATACCTCCATCCTATAAAAAAATCAAGTATGGAATTCTAAGCTAGGTTAAGGATCCACTGATTCTCTAATACAGTTTCCTATAATGCTTTAATTTTATTATAAAACCAAGATAACTAGTCTTATAGATGGATGATTTCAAACTATAATAAAAAAAATTTCATCCTTCCTAGTGCTGATCAAGTATTTTTGATCCATCGCATCCACCGTGCATTGGGAATACTCATTCAAGGCCTCAAACTAACATCATTTTACTGAATAAAAATCCATTATTTCTACGACCCACAACTCAAGGAATTTACCTTTCTATCTTATGGAACTCACTTCCTTCACCTTGGGATGAATATATGTATAGTCAAAACACCAATAGCCATTTGTGGTAAACATATACCCAATGTATCAACCCAATGTTTATCAATGGAAATTATATTCTAGTAATTATTTCATATAATAACATGATATCACAACAAAATGAACTAAAAATTACTATGTGACCATTAAACATAATATTGTCGCTTTTGGGATGTTAGTTTAAAAAATCAGACATATACGGTTGCGATCAGTGAGATGTTTGGAGTCTAATTGAACAAACATAATTTTTAGTGAATAGAAATATGCCCTTACAAATAGTAAAATACCATTAAGAATATTAATATGACCCTTATGAATAGTAAATTATCCAAAAGAATATTAACCTTACCAATGAATGCATAAATATAATTTAGGAATTTTATAAGTTATCACACGACAATAGTAAAATTATTAGTATTTTTTATAAGTCAGAAATAAATAATTGAAATAAAATATTTAATTCGAAAAGAAGTCATATTTTCCTAAAAGGTGTTCACAAATTATAAATTCTATGTTTAATGGCTTTTTAATGATTACATAAGGACTTATGTAAATTTTGAATGCATTATAAAATCAGTTATAGTTTTAAAATCCATAATATTCATGTAAATTACGATTTTAAATAAAATTTAAATTAATAATATTTAAAAAAATATTTTTGAAAAATGGTTTTCATTTTTAGATTCTATATTTTCATAAAGGGGTAGTGTAAATTTTTGGAATTTTTTTAAAATACATGATTTTTGATGAATAGTGAAATATGGCCATTTACTGTATATATACATTATAACATCAGTGGACTACTCCTAGAATCATGTTTGATGTAAGTACCCAAATCTCAAACTCACATGCACTTATTTCTATTTTTAGTCTAGGAATCGTCATTACTTCTTGTATTGAGTGAAATTAATAAACTAAGGAATTAAATATTATGAATACCATATTCCCCTCTACTATAAATACCACCTCTCCTCACATCTTCTCTTCACTACTGTCAAGCCCTCTACCTTGCCTAAATTCTATCCAAATCTCTCCCCACACTCCTCCCCCATGTCCAACAACCCATAGTCTCTTCTAATGTCAAATTCCAGTACCCTTAAGAGGCTCTCAAGGAAGATTGATTCAAGAGGTAAATCCCTCTTTTCAATTATTTTAGATTATTTTCTAGTTCATTTGTTTTATATTATATCCTTACCTATCCTCATCCAAATATTATGAAAACTAAAATACCATAATTCTGAAAACCTTCAATTTCTCTTTGTTTTTGGCCTTTCTGCTTCCCTGGTGTGTCTTGACTCTTTTGAAAGACCCATAAAAATGTTTGTTTTGCTAAGGATGATAGGTATTAAATTTATATTTTCATCTTTAGTTTTGGTCATGAAACAATTTTTGTTATTGGGGAACTGGAATATTATGTAATTTGTCCTATGTATGGTTCAATATTCTTTTTGTAAATACGATATTAAATTATAATGAAAAATGAGTTCGTAGTGATCAAAAACCGCCAATTACCCCAAAGGTCATCACTAAAGTTTTATAAAATGATTCACCATCCGTCTAAATAAACTAATGAATTTTATAACCATGTAATCTTTTTAGTTTTCACTAATATCATATAACATAATTTCTAAATAACCACTTTCATCCTACATGTTTATCTAAAAACTAATACAAGTGAACTGATCATTAAGACCAAGGAAGAAAACGCTCCCAAACAATGAAATTGAACCTCTTAACTCATCCAAAAAGACATTAATGAACTTAATAAGTTTATAATAAATCAATAAAATGTATTGGAGGTTTGGTAATTAATTTTATTATTCAATTCATTAATATCATATGGATAACTTCATCAGACTTAAGGTACATGATCCTCTCTCCCTATCAATTATTTATGAATCTTCTCTATGTTATGTCCTTTTATGTGTAACTGCTAATATTTGGGATTGAATTTTTAACTTCCTAATAAATCCCTAATGATTTATAAAATATGAGAAAACCCATTATATCTCATTAATCCATCCTAAGTAAACACTATACTGTGCCGATATTCTGTAAGATATTCTAGCGGAACCTACTTTTTTCCTTTGGGTTGCCTTATCTTCCATGTACAAAAATGATGTTATATTATATTTTTATGTGCATCTTTTAATTATTGTGTACATGTTCCAAATTCATTTATCATGACACTTTCATCAATATAATTTGTGTATGTACATGTTTTTAAGTGATTCACTCCTCAATACATCATGATAAGCAAACCTATTTTGAGGGAACATCCAGAATTCTTACATGATTTTAAGTTCCCTCTATATTCTATTTTATAAAACCATTGTCTTTATAAAATCATACTTTTTTTATTATGAAAACGTTTTTTTTCACTTAAATTTTTATATAATGTATTGTTCCCTTTTCTATTTTAAAGGTTCTATAGTATTTTCTATTAAACCATAGAAAAATGTTTAAATGACAAGATTTAATAAACACTATTCTTACATATTTTAAATTATAATTGACATCACATATCATGATACATGAATATTTAACCTTATAAATGTCCATTTATATTTTAGTTCCTTTCTTTCATGGAAACAATTATGATATTCCCATTTTTTATTCTTTATGACATGATTATGGTACCAAATTCATTCCATGGGTAACCCTTATTTTATGTAAGATTGATTACATATAATCATTTATGTGGAAAAAATATTCATGAAAAGTTAATATAGATTCTCTCCAATGAATTGAGAAAATTTGAGTCTCATGATATGTTATGTGCGACTATATGGGTGGTTATCTATGTCTTGTGATACCATGTGTGATGGTCTTAGTGGTTAGCCATAGAATGTGGGACAATGTGAAACAGTCTTGGGGGATATCCCTGACTCATGAAAAAGTCATGTTTTATGTTTCTGCCACATTATTATGACTCTATTTTTATATTATTCCTTGTTTATATGTTATGATTCTATATGTACATTCCTTTTTATATAATCATGTCATGCCTTCTATACCTTATGCTAATTCTTTGTTCTTGTGGATATTCCCTTACTAGGCTATTTAGCTCATCTCTTTGTTCATCTATTCCCTTGGGTAACCTATATAGATGTTTGAGCACAATGCAATTTAGGATCTCAAATTTATGATTAAATAAATGAATATTTTATTTAGTTCCATGTTTTCAGTTTTATATACCTAGTCTTCCAAGACACTATACTTCTCAATCCATGGAATGTAAATTGATTTATAATTATGGTTAAAATCATGTAATGTTATATGTAAAAGGAAAGGGTTTCTATAATTGATATCAGAGGATAGTCTAGTTATTTTTGGAGATTAAGAATATAGATATTTAGTAAGAAATATAAGGGTGATAATAAGAATTTGAAAACATCCCTAAATATTTCTATGTATAGTGAAAGTGGATTATCAATAAAATATATTGCTATCTAGATACAAATAGGTATATGTAGCTCTAGAATAGATGTATCTAGGGTCAATAGCTTAAAAAAACACTTTGATCTAGACTCAAATGGGTACTGGTGCACCACAACAGTCCTTGTTTTACTCTTTGTTTGACACTCTCGAGGGATATGATTTGGTAAATTAATGATCTTAGTATAAACCATTATTAGGGGAATAAGTAAAATCTCATAAGAATATATGTTATGAAATAGTTCAAGGATAAGAAATATTCAAACCTAGGGAATCACAATTTATGATATACATTTTATTACACATTTATCATCTTATGTTCAAAGTTTCCTTTTTTGGATAAATAACTATGTATTCAACCCATATAATTATATATTATTTTTAATAGTTAATGGTAGAAAATAGAATATAATTTAAAATAATAATTGTGATAGGGAATTTGATGATTTCAATAATGTTATGCCTGATATGATTGGAACAGTTGCTCAAAACCTCATGAATGTACTTAATCAGTTGGATCAAGTTTTGAATAATAACATGAATTGTGTGGAACACCCACATCTTCCAAGGAAAGATAAAATTTCTATTAAATAATTAATGTGGAAAAGTTCTCCCATGTTTAGTGGATATTCTGATCCCCTCCTTGCGGAATTGTGTATTAACTCCATTGAAAAGATATTCTCTATTCTCTAGTGCTAAGAAGAAGAGAAAGTCATACTAGCAGTATATCATTTTGATAGGGAATCTAATCAGTGGTGGAAACTTACCCAGAATACAAAGCCCTCGAAGAAACATGATTCCATGTATTGAGAGGAATTTAATAGAATTTTCTTCAATAAATAATTTCCCCGAACACTCCATCTTAAGATAGGAAAAGATTTCCTAGAACTCAAGTAGAAGGAAGTTGAGTCAATCAGTGCGTATGAAGGAAACTTTACAATGATTTCAGTGTACAACTATTTCATTGACATGAACTCTAAATTCAAGGTGAATTACATATTTAGAGAATAAAAGTAGAGTCTATTAAAGGTTTTGGTGATTATAGACTTTGAATGTTATAAGAATATTATGCATTGTTCATTCAAGGCTGAAATGGAGATCAAATAATCTTAGTGGTATCATGAGCCTGGTGATAAGAAAAGGAAAATTAAATCTAGTGTGGGTGGTCCCACAAATAAATTCTATTATAGAATGAATCTCGATCATACAATGTGTAAATTTTTTTGGAAGAAGCATACTAAGAACTATATAAATGGAACTATGAATTGATTATAATGTTTAAAGTTGGGACATCTATCAAGAAACTACCAATGAGATATAAAGAATACTTCTAATGTTGAAGAAGAATGAAATATTTAGAGAAACAATAACCCTGTAGTGCATTATTACAATTTCAAAGAGCATGGGCAATATGCGGACAATTTCCCTAATCTATGGGTTGTCAGAAGCAATCAATAATTACCTCTAGTGAATTAATGAAGTTATTATGCTATCACTAAACCTGAGGTGGAGTCAGAAAAGATGTGGTGGCAATTATTCTAGTTATTTATTCAAGAATAGAATATGTACTATTTGATTATGGTTTTACACATTATTTTGTATCTTATATATTAAGTATAACTATTCAAACACCACCTTAAAATGTTGAGGACATGTTTTCTATGAGAACATAGAATGGATAAATTATTTCATCCATGGTTTATAACTCCTCCCTAGTTGACATTTAGGGACTGAACCTCCCAAAAAATATCGTCATACATTCTTTAGTGGCTTTCGACGATATCTTGGGCAGGGAATGACGAGATTTATAAAAAAAAAACATCATCTATCGATAAAGAGAGACCACTTTTCACATCCTGAAGCATCCTCAAATTTTTAGAAGTGTAAGGAAGAAGATGAAGCTCTTTTATAATTATTGTCTTTTGTGTAGGTATTAATTCATTATGAGTAAGAATGTCTAGCTCAAATGATTGATAAAAATGAGAGAATCATTCTTAAAGACATTCCCATTGTGAGGGATTAAAATGATGTATTCTCTAAAGAGTTACATGGTCTTCCTCCTGAATGAGAGGTTGAGATCTCAATTGAACTTTTTCTTGGATCTCATCCTATATCAAAGATACATTATAGAATGGCCACTATAGAGTTGGAAGAGTTAAAGAATAGTTACAGGAGAATATGGCGAAAAGTTTTATATGCCCAGTGCTTCACCATGGGGTGATCCAGTCCTATTAGACAACAATAAGGATGGATTAATGCTGGTTAACATTGATTATCATGAGCTTAATAAAATCATGATAATGAATAAGTATCCCCTTCCATGGACAGATGACTTGTTTGATCAACTTTGTTGGGATAGTTATTTTTCTAAGGTGGAACTTTGGTTGGGATATCAACTATTAATGGTGAGGATGGAAGTTATTCCCAGGACTACCTTTCGAATGAGGTATGGACAGTATACGCCCATAGTTATTCCCTTCAGACTCACTAATTCTCCAATAATATTCATGTTTTTAAGTAATATTGTCTATAGAGATTAACTTTGAAAAAAAATTAGTAGTCTTTATCAATGATATTCTAATATATTGTTAGAGAAATGAGGAATATGAAGAGCATTTGAGTATTAGGTCAACGATTTAGCAAGTGATGAATCTATATGCAATGTTTTGTAAATTTATGTTTCAGATAGAAGAAGTATGGACCCTTCCCTGAAAAAGGAAATTAAATAGTGGACCAGGCTAACAATTGTAATGGAAATACATATATTTCTAGGTATAGATGTGTATTACCAATGAGTGGGGAATAACTTATCATGATTTTAAAACCTAATGAAGAAGCTAACACAGAAGGGATTAATGTTTTTCTAGACTCAAAAATGTGAAGATTGTTTTAAGGATTTGAAAAATATGTTAATCACTATTCCAATACTCAGAAATTCAATGACTGGAGAACTCTTTTTGGTGTATATTGATTCTTTAAAGAAGGTATTAGGTTGTGTTTTGAAACTCCATGAGAACAACTATCCAACACAAGATCCGGAGTTGGCCGCTGTGATCTTTACATTAAAAAAATAGAGGCATTATCTATATGGGGAGAAGTGTGAGATATATACTGATCACAAGAGTATCAAATATATATTCACACAAAAAGAGAACAATATTCCCCAGAAAATATGGAATGTTATCATTAAGGATTATGGCAACTCAATCCACTGCCATCCTGGTAAGGAAAATAATGTGGTGATTTCTCTAAGTAGAAAAGATTATGCATATTTATCAATTATGAGAGTTGAAATGGATCCGATATTCATAGATTTTTTGAGGATAGTCATGGGAATAATTAATGGAGGAACACCATCCATTATTTCTCAAATTATTGGTCAGCTATCCCTTATGGAGGAAATAAGGTATACTCAAAGAAATGATGTGGATGTTCAGAAAAGGATGGTATCCATTAAAAATGGGGATTCATCAGAGTTCATGATTTATGAGAAAGGATTTGTAAGATTTGGTTCATGATTATGTGTACCATATAATCTAGAGATAAAGAAGCAACTTTTGAATGACCCAAATAGATTGAACTTCTCTATCCACCTAGAGATCACAAATATATATCAAGATCTCTAATAGAACTTTTTGTGGAACAATATGATGACATATATTACTATGTATACATCAAAGTTAATGGTTTGTCAACAAGTGATGGTTGTACGATAGAAGTCTAAGGGGATGATGCAACCACTACCCATACCAACATGGAAGTGGGAGAAGATGACCATGGACTTTGTCACTGGACATCCAAGGAAATCCAAAGGAAACAATGTTATATGGGTCACTTTGGATGGTCTTACAGAGACTGATCACGTTATCACAATTCAGGAGGACCTCTCATTGGATCAACATTCACTGATACATATCTAATAGGTGGTCATTATGTATGGAGTACCACTATCTATTATATCTAATCGAGATCTGAGTTTGACCTTGATGTTCTAGAAATGTCTCTGAAATTCTCTAATAATTGAACAGAACTAAAGTATGGTGTATCATCCTCAAACTGATGGACAATCTAAGTGAAAAATTCATACACTAGAAGTTATGTTGATATAATGTTCTATAGACCTCAATTGAGGATGGGGACAACATCTTCCACTGGTTGAATTCTCCTACAACAATAGTTTCCACTCTAGAATATGAATGGAACCATAAGGAGACCTTTATGGGAAAAAGTGCATAACACTAGCGTGTTGGGATGAAGTCAGTGAGCGTAAGCTATTAAGACATAAAATTTTTAATGAAATGGTGGAGAAGGTGAAAAAAATTTAGCAACACATCAAGGTAGCCCAATATCGAAATAAGAGTTATGAAAACAATCATCGACTAGACATTGAGTTCAATGTTAGAGACTAGGTTTATCGATGCAAATATCCATTGAAAATTGTTACGAGGTTTCGGAATAACGGAATGATAAGTCACAGGTACATTAGTCCCTTTAATAATGTTTATCATATTGAGGATGTGGTCTATCGACTAGAACATCCACCTACTATGGCCAAAGTACACAATTTCTTTCATGTATCTCTCTTAAGGAAGTAAATACTAGACCATTCACATGTAATCTCTTCAGAGGTGGTATTGTTTGGGAATTATCTTTCATACGAGGAGTATCCATTTATGATATTGGATTGTAGAGATGAATCTTTACACAATAAGACTATTCACCTGGTCAATGTAATTTTGTGGCACCAAAATTACGAAGAGGCATCATCGGAATTGGAGGAGGTAATGAAGGAAAATTACTCACACCTATTTACAGAATAGAATGTAAAAAAAATTCAAGGGTGAAATTTCATTAGGGGGGAATAATGTAATGACCCAATGTTTTAAAAATCCTAATTCCCTTCTTATAATTATGTCATATAATCACATGATATCACAACACAACGAACTAATAAGTTATATGTGACCTTTAAACATAATATTGTCACCTCTAGGATTTTAATTTCCAAAATCACAAATACTCAGTTGCGATTAATATGGTGTTTGGAGTCTAATGGAAAAAAAATAATTTTTAGTGAATAGTATCTGACCATTTTTAATAGTAGCCTAACCTTAAGAATAGTTATATGACCCTTATTAATTGTAAATCTTTCATAATAATAGTTACCTCACCCATGAATGTATAAATACAATTTAGGCATCTTATATGTGATAATATGACTATATTAAAAGTATTAGTATTTATGTAAGTCAAAAATAATTATTTAAAAAAAAATTAATTAATTTAAAAAAATTATTTACCTAAACAGTGTTCATAAATTATATAGTTTATTTCTTCTAGTATATGAAGATTTTATAATACCTTATGTAATTTTTGAAAGTATTATAAAATGAGTTATAGTTATAAAATCATTATTTTTCAAGTTAATTATGATTTTGATTAAAATTTAATTTAATCCTATTTATAATATTAATTTTTAATATTGGTGTTAATATTTGGAATATACACATCGATTAATTGTTTGGGTGTATTTTTAGGATTTTTCTAAAATACTTGCTTTTTTTTAATGAATAGTGAAATATGGTAATTCACCGTGTATATACATTATAAATAAAATATAATATTCCGAACATCAGGAGCGATTTAAGCACCAAAATATCTAAAAAATATTCACTTATTTATATTTTTGGTCATGTATTCATCACTATATTTGGATTTGAATGAAATTAATAAACTACGAAATCAAATATTATGAAAACCCTCCTCTCTTCCACTATAAATACAATCCATCCTTACCTCTTCTCTTCACTCCTCTTAGGGCTTGTTCCATGCCTTAATTCTTCCCAAATATATCCCCAAGATCATCCTTGATAAAAAAAATTCCTTAGTATCTTCAAAATACCAAATCCTCTCCCCTTAAGAGGATCTCATGGAAGATTGAGTCAAGAGGTAAATTCCTCTTTTCAAACTTTTTACTTTATTTTCAAGTTCATTTGTTTTCTTTTCCTTCTTTAACTATACTAGTCCAAATGGTCTGGAAAACACATTACCTAACATGTACTAGAATATTTTTTTTGATAATGGAATAATTTATTATAATCTCCCCTCTACTCTTCTTTTATACTTTATTAAAGACACTATCTGAGATGTGTTAATTTACCACATTCAATGACGATGAGATTTTAATTTCATTTACTATATTCAATTGTGGTCCTAATTTTTTTTGTTATGGTTGAAAAAGATTATTATTTAGTATATCCTCTATAATTTTATATAATCTTTTTGGACACATGATATTAAATTATAATGAAAAATGAGTTTTTAGTAATCATAAACTCTCAATAAACACAAAAGTTTATCACTGTTGTTTTATATAATGATTCACCTTCCCTCCAAATAAAAAAATGAATTTTATGGCCATGTAATAATCTAGGTGTTAATCAATGCCATATTAATTCAATTATGGACAACCATTTTCAACCAACTTGTTTATCTGAACAAGAATATAAGTGAACCAAGCATTAAAACTAATGAATCAAATTCTCCCAATCAATGAAATTGAACCTCATAACTCAACAAAAAGGACATTAATGAACTTAATAAGGTTATAAAAAAATAAAATATTATTGATGTTATGTCATTTTATGTAAAATTACTAATATAGGGGGTATGATTTATCACCTTCCCCATACATCCTTCATGATTTATAAAATATGAGAAACCCATTTCTCTCTCATTCATCCCTACCAATTACACCAGATACCATGTCGATATTCCATATGATATTTTACCCAAACCTCCTTTATTCTTTCCGTTTTTTTTATTTTCCTTCTGTCTAAATTATGTTGTCCTATCTTTTTATGTGAATCTGAAGAACAATATTTACATGTTTCAAATTCATTTATTATGAACCTTTCATCATTCTCTTTTGGGTATATACATGTTCATTAGTGATTCCCTCCTCAATACTTCCTGATAAGGAAACCAGTTTTGAGGGAACTTCTAGAATACATACCATATATCAAGTGAACTCTAGCTTCTATGTTAGTAAATAATATGTTTTATTAAATCAATCTTTTTTATTATGAATACCTTCTTGGTTCACATCTTGTTTTATATAAATGATTTATCTATTTTCTATTTTAAAGGCTCTATATTATTTTCCTTAAAACTGCCCAAAATGTACTAACACTAAAATTTATTAAATACTTTTCATTAATGCTTTCACTTATACTAGAAATCACTTACCCTGATTAATTAATATTTTCCATTACGAATTTACATGTATATTTTTGTTACATTATATCATGGACACTTTTTATGATACAACAATTTTTTATGCTTTAGGAAATGATTATGGTACCTAATTCCTTCCATGGGTAACTCTTATGTTATGTAATATTGATTGGGTATGATTATTTATATGGAAAACATATTCATGAGAAGTTAATATGGGATCATCCAGAGAACACCCTAATTTGTTGGGTAATGTTGATTCCAATGAGATGTTATGTGTGATGGTCTTGGTTTTTATCCTTGGCTTGTGCTACTATGTGTGATGGTCTTGGTGGTTAGTCTTGGCTTGTGGTACCATTTGTAATGGTCTTAGAGATAATCCTTCAAACATATTGAAGTCATGTTTTATGTTACTTCAACATTATTATGACACTATGTTTATATGATTCCATGTTTATATATTATGATTCCAAATGTACATGCCTTTTTATATCATCATGTTATGCCTTTTATCCCATGTGTCAATGCTTTATTCTTATTGTTATTCTGTTACTAGGCTATTTAGCTCATCAGTTTGTTCATGTGTTCACCAGGGTACCCTATGAAGACGATTGAGCATAATAAAAGTTAGGATCTCAATATGATGAATAAATAAATAAATGTTTTTTAGTTCCATGTTTTCAATATTATGTACCCAGTCTTCCGAGACACTAGACATTATGATCATTGGATTGTAATCTGTTGTATAATTATGATTAAAATCATGTAATACTATATTTATTTTTCTTGGGTCACTATAACTAAGATTACCTAGTTGTCCTTCAGATCTTCCAAATGGGCATACAAAATGAGGGCATGAATCTCCATCCAAACATTCCACTACATTTGTTGTTAGAGTGATTTGGACTTAGAGGAATGACCTACAACAAGTCCTAGATAATGAATATTTTTGATGAAAAAGTAACTAAGTGTTGGAATCATACATTTGGAATTTGATGAGGTGGGTACAGATTCATTATCTGGATTGGATTACTTGGATTGATGGATTCTTAATTAAGAGGAGATTGAAACATCCGAGTTTTGAGGCGAAGGTACTGAAACAATAGGAAAAAAGTTTTATCTGTCAGTAGGTAAATAATGTGATTTTATTAGATAGTCAAAGGACATGATTGATGTTGGGATCATACATTTCTCGGTTTCACCAAAAGAAACCTCTATCGCCCCATCCTAGTATTCAGGTGTAGGGTTGATTCCCTCCTGAAATGAGAATCCAGGCTGTACCATTGAAGTTTTTCTATCATCATATATCACTTTCTGCCTTTAAGGGATAAAATTAGGAATGAAATGATAAATGAAATGAAACAAAGTGGACCATGTGTTTATTTTTTGAATAATTTCTGAACTTTTACCAAATCTTATTATATCAAGTTTAAATTAATAGTGGAGTAGCTATGAGCATTATCCTCCTCAATAAATGTGCTTTCCCATACTGAATCAAATGGAATAAAAATTGGAACATCAATAAGAGGCACCAGGAGAAAACTGTGTTGACACCTCAACCATGTCCACTTTTGATGGGATGGGGTTGATATTCAGGGATTGACTAAAGTGACATAATAATCCCCAATATCAATGAAAACAGGGATCAATGGTGACATCAACATTTTTTAAAAACTAGAATGAGCTATTTTAATGACCAAAACTAGGAAAATAGATAAATGTAGTGTTTAATTAATGATTCTTGGTGAGAGGGATATGACAATTTGGAGCAATTTCGTTTCACTTTATTCTTTAAGGAAGGACCACTATATGAATTTTATGCTGAAGGTGTTGAATATTTCATCGATAGAAGTGTTTATTGATATGCCTCAGGTATGATTTTCAAACCCTCATCAGAGCACATTGACCTAGAGAACCCTCATTGTCAGTCCCTTGGTCACCGCCCAAGTCATATTTGGTAGCCATACCCGAGAAAGTATATATTGTGGTTAGTTTGAGTGACTAGACTCTTTCATATTCTAACCATACAATAGAAAATGAAAAATAAATAATTACATTCACAATGACACCATAGACATTTTAATATAATAGTATGACAAGTCTCACCACCTCCCTAATAATTGGTTAGCCCTTTTAATCCCCAAAACCTTTATCATGCTAGGGACTACAATCAACTGCACTAAAGTTGAATGTAAGATCCATACATTCAAACATTCCATCATCACATCAAGGTCTCAAAAGAAATCCTCTACCTTTGTTGGTTGGATTTTTTTAGGAGATGCATTTGGGAGAAGTAAAAAATATTACAAAGCCATCCAATTGTATTTCTAATTGATACAACATCCTCTAGAGCTATGAATTTTAGTTGTATAGTATCTAGATCATAAATTTTTAAAGAAAATTGGGAATTATATGTATAGATGAATCTTTTATTACATTCTCTACACTTATTATAGCCATGTCAGTTGACACTTCACCTAGTAACAAAAATGATGAAAGATGATTCACCTCTTCATGTTGTATATTTTAGGATTTTGGTCTTTGTGAAGATATTTACTAGTTGGGAATCATATGTTTTTCACTTGTTGGTGGTATCCTTAAATATTCAAGTTATGATGTGGATCATCTTCTATTCACATATGAGAGAATGAAAAATATAATATAATCTTGAGATGATCTGATCTCAATGTTGTTTTTCAGAAATTCTATTTGAACATGAGTCTCCTCTATGGGTAACATCAACCAAAACTGGCAAGACAACAATGGGGGATTTTTTAATCATACTTGATGAGGGTCAATAAATTTTTTTGAATTTATTTGTTATTTATGACTAAACCGACAAGGTGCATACCATTAACATAAAATGCAACTATTAATGTGGGTAGAAATGATTCCCTAATGGATTGGAATCATTTAATTATGAGGCTCAGAGATTTTTCGCCATTTTCAGTTATACTACCATTTTCCATCCTGATGGGTTTGAATGATAAATGGTCATAATGACTCAATCAGGCCATGAATTCCCTATAATTTATTATAATGTTCCTCACCCCAGTAACTCACTAAATAAAATTATTGGAATTAATGTTTGGAATGTTATGTATTCTAAGGTATTAATAGTAGCCCAATTGTACCCCCATGCATTACCATATTATCTAAAATGGTCAAAACAAATCAATGTGGGGATATACAATTAAAATATGGCATAAGATATGGTATATTTTAGAAAACATATGGATATCCAACCCAATATGCCTCTTTCATTCTATAGATGTGTCCATTATAATGGTGTAAAATATTATTCCGCCCTTCCCATTTCCTAAGAAAATTTATATTATTAGGTACCTAGAATGAATGCCAATCAACTAGATATATTATTAAATATTAGGAATAAACTCATGCTCTAATTTTCTTAATAAAACATCTACAATTTTTAGCTAGTGTACTCCCTCTACACCGTGAGAATCTTTTGATGGAAAAACATTTATTTTCATGACTGTAGTTGGATTCGCCCCCCTTCCTGGAGGTGGGAGGGGGTGAATATTCTCCCTCGACCTACGATTACATGGGTGTCTTTTGTACCTTTCTCTAACCCTTAATTTATTCCTGATTTTCGATCAATTTCCTTGAGTCTGAAGGTTCTGAATATGCATCTTGGGGATCCTCAATTTACGATCTCTTGTTCGAAGTTCTCTGAGGCTTCTAATCTATTGAATTTGACCATGGTGGCTTGAATCAGTCAATGAAGACCTTCAGTTGATGAGTTTGACATATTTTTTTTATTAATTGGGATCTGCAAGATCGCATGGTGGTGGGTTGGAATGATAATCATCATATGATGATACATTTTTCCTCGGAGGAAGACTTAATTTGTGCCATGTCTAGAGCTCCTCGACGATGTGGTTGATGCATCTTCTTTCTATTCCGATGGACATTTTATCTTTGCATGAATCATGACTCGCCCTGTGTCGCCAACTGGGTAAGCATTCCCCACCTTTCCATTCCCTTGAATCCCACGATTATCCGTATTCTAGGGAATATCATGGAGAGTTTTCTATGCTCTGATGATCGCACATCATCGGTGAGTCACCATGTTTACCCACAACTATGCGTTGAGGTGGATGCTTCGAAGCCGCCAGTTGAATGGATTTGGATTACGGTTGGTGAGGAGTTTCGCTGGAAGAACGTGGTGGTATTTGAATCCTGGGCTGTTAACTATCCGGGATGTCATCATCTGGGTCACTATGATGATCATTGTCATAATGGAAGCATTCCTGTTCTAGTGAAAAGAAACGGTAAAACAACTAGTCAAGGACAGATGATTGTTGATGTTGCAAAGACTGTAAATGGAGGGGGTGGCTCAGAGTTGAGAAACGCAGCTATTGCTATGGTGTTTGAGAGATTGAAGAAGGACCTCAGGGCCGGTTTGAGTCATGTGGATGCTGCTCCTCATGGAGGTGGCATGGGGTAGGATACTGCAATGGCACATCCTGAGGGAGGGTGTGTTGTTAATACTGGGTATGGGGTCTATGGTCTTAAGTAGTGTGTTGATGGTGCTGGGTATAACCTTACTGGTTTGAAAGAGGGGGGGGGGGGATTTTGCATTCAGATCGATGTGGGAAAATTATGGATGCCAGTCCATGTCTGCAAATGCATCCTGCTACTTTAGGGAGTACTATTGAAACCTATTACTTGTTCCAAGCCTTGGCACCTGATGAGGTTTGTTAAGTGGAGGTGGATGATTTAATACATGATGGTAATAATATGACTGACGTTTTAGTTGATGGAGTGAAGGAGATGGATGTTAGGCAAGAGATTGAGGGGAAACCTGAAGAGGTATATTAATTGGAGGTTGGTGCTTAAATTAAGGAAGGTAACAATATACAGTTATTTTCAATTCATGCACCTATGGAGGTATATTCTAGCCAAGAGATTGAAGGGAAGCCACCATGCTTGTCAATGCTTGACTGTAAGAGGCGAAATGAACAGGCCCGAGGGGTGGATGATGGTTTCCATGGTGTTTTGGTTGCTGGAAATTGGGGGGATGTCTCAGATAGTGTCAAGGAAAATGTGATGGTTACACCTTCCTATTGTGAGTTTCTCAGGGACGAGAAGAGGAAATCTGGAATCGAGGTGTCCACCACAACAATATGAAGGACAAAGAATGACTACTCTGATTTTTCGAAGCCACTGTCCACTAGATCATCTTTCAAACAATCTCCACAGGAGTTGATCTCATTGACGAAATTGAACCTTAGAAGGAAGTATGCCATGATCCTAAGACATTATGAAATCTTGGTATGGGAGAAGACCACTACAGAATGAGGTTCTAATGGGGGTTGTGATGGGTATGATGTTTATGATATGGAATCAGTTTTAGAATTTCGGTATGTGCTTGCTGTACTTTTCTTTTTCATTAATAAATAGTCAGGGTCCTACCTCTGACTGACTTTCCTGGTATACAATCAATTTCGTAAAAAATTTATTTTCCCATGGAATTGAGACCCCATAAAAGGGACTACGTAGTTAGACTGACCATAACCCAATAAATGGGAGGGGTCCACTCTGCATCATCCCAAATAAATGATGGGGTAGAAACTAATAACACTTGTTTCATAAAGTTTGAGTGCCTCAAATCTACTCAATATACCTGAGACTAAATCCTCCCTCACATTTATTCAGATGGAATTTGGTTATGTTTGGATTCCATCAGATGACCACTTTTTTAATCAAGTCCTTATTACATAAGGTGATGGTATAGGAGATCTATATGGATTCATATATCCCAATTGTTTTCAAATATGTGGAATGTTCAGTAGCAGTATGCTATTCCCAAAAGGGATAGCCCCAATTCGCCCCAAATCTCCCTCTTTATTGATATTCCTAGTTAAAAACCACTATATCTTCTGGTTCATTGTATATTTCCACATAATTTAGTGGTATATAAAGATATAAAAATATTATTATTATTATTTCTAAGAATATTATCATAAAATTTAGTATATACCAAAATAAGAATTTTTCTTCAAGAATAAATTGAACCATGTGGGAGATAATGGACCTGATGGTTCTTTGGTTCCTCAATAGAAATAAAGAAGGAAAAATCATTGAGTGTGGTAGAAGGATATGAAAATTATTTATAATACACAAATTCAAAATTTTTAGGAAGTCATAGAGGGGATATTACTGAAGAATTATCCCCATTAGATTTATTGGATTTTCCTATGATGAATCAATAATATATTGATAGCTAAACTCAAGACATGAAAATATTTCATTCAGATGAGTCACTACTGATATTTCATATTTTTATGAAGTCATACATGAATTGGAGGAAATCTGTACAAAACATTTTATCAATTATGTTGAGTAAGGAACCCTATTAAAAGTTCTGTAAGAATCAAAAAACCTCATTTGAATCACATGAACCATATAAATATTCAAGAACACATAACATGATATACGTCCTGTGAATCACGTGACCCATGGAGCATCTCACGATCAAATGATCCAGTAAAGGACTCATGATCATATTACAATGGTCTGGTCACACGAACCGTGTTAATACCAAGAAATAACGAAATTAAACCATCCAATCATGTGAATCCCATATAAAATAAATGCATCTATGAAATGTGCTGAGGGTTAGAGAAATTACAATAATTTGTTTTTCATTTGATCATGTTCAGAGAAGAAGCAGTCACATGAGGAATTCAGGTAGTGAGATCACCTGATCGTGTATCATTAAGTAGTTTTGAAAAGTGTTTCATATAAAATTGTTCATGGGAAGCTGTAACATGATAGAAAAATTAAAATATTTTAAATTCCATGCCACTGGTTGAATGAGAAGCTCCCTAGTTCCCCTATTTATAGAATTCCCCCTAGAATATCAAAGTTCACATAGAATACCAAACTCCCGTTGGGACACTGATCAATGAAAGTGTCAATGTGTCAGGTGGGAAATTAGTTTCCTTAGAACTGAGTCCTTATGCATGTAGACCGTGAACATGAGAGGGATCATTTTTTTATTCTATCAAGAAGAGAATCATAAATTGTAGAATTGTTGAAATACCCAACTAATTTCTATTATTTTCACTACAATACATGGGATAGAGTATCATGGATAAATTGAGACCATGTTGATGAAATATGAAAATTTCTTGACCTCCAAAAGGAAACATGACCTCATGATCATTAGAAGGACGTTTGGATGGGTCATGATCTTTACATGATCTGTTCATGACCACAAAAGACCATACGCCAAGCCCTATTATTCTAAAAAACATGTCTAGATAAGTGCCGATAAAAATGCGAAGGCTTCTAGATGAGGCCCTTTTGTGAAGAAATGCATTCGAAGATAGATTCCTAATAGTCACTCAAATTCCCTTGAAAAATAAAAAAATAACAAAGGAGGAGGCTTCATGTGGTAGAAATAACATTTTTCATCATTAAAAGGGGTTATGTGCCTCATGTGATCACCAATGATCATGTGAAGGCCCTTATCCAAGCTTGTTTTATCTAATGAATGGACTATGACATGTAACATTGATCTTGAAAAAACCCTTGTAAATATCTATTTAATCATGTGAAACATCTTTAGATCTATATAAAAGTTGAACGATCACCTATGACAGTGATCAATAAATTTCAAAATATCTGTCACTAATCACGAGACACACTATAGAAAAGAATAGATAATGTCCATGGTGGTGTTTTAACACCATCACCAGTTCTGTATTTTGTCATTTGATTATCAAATTGATGATCAATGGGAAAAGTCCAAAATAATTTTAAAATAATGAATAAATGTAAGAAAAGGTGAAAGCCTATTGTAAAGGGAAATTATTACAATTTTCATAAAATGTGGTTATGTTCTACATGTGATCACCATTCATCACATGTGGGCCTCTAAAAATATATAATTATCTCATAAAGGGATAATGAAAAGCCATCTTGATCTTGAGAAGGTAATTTAAAAAGCCACCAAGATCTCATGAAGGGCGATAGATAATTATTCTTGATCATGTGAAATCATATTTGAATGGAGTCCTAGTCTATTAAAGACTCCCAAACATGTAATCATGATATTGTTCTGGCTCTTGAAATGTATTTATGATCGTGAGAAATACCTTTGAAATTATAAGGGTTCAATAAATTTAGTGATGATTTCATATTATCATGGTCAAAATTTATCATGCGATAGTGAAATGACACTATGGATGGCCATGGTAGGATCATGAGAAATGTGTAATTTGATACATTGTCAACTAACTCAATTCTATATTAGTTATATGTATTTTGTGAACAGAGGAACTTATTCAGGGTCACAAGGCCTATAGATTCCTCCCTCATGACACACAAATGAATAGAAAAAGGACTCAAAGAACACCCATGGGAGTACATAAGTGATAATGGAATTCTTAGAGTATATATTCTTGGAATCTCAAATATCATTCACCAGTTAAACTCGGAGAATATCAAAAGGGATTACAATAAATTCATATATGCTTCCAGTGATCACCCTAATTACCTTGAAAAGGTCATCTGGTGTGCCCACAATAATACATGATGAAATTTAAGCATGCCATTATTTTTTATTAGAAACCACAATAAGCCAATTATTGAAAAACATCGATCCATATAATTGAAATAAATAATGAAATATAGGGAATCCTTATGAGAAGATAGATATACATATTTTTATGTAAATTCATCTTGCACATCACACGATCTAAACATATTATGAGAAAGATACTAGGAAGGTTATCTTGGTCATGCAAAAACACACAGACATGTCATCTAGATGATGTGGAGTACTATGAAAATATAATCCAAGTCATACAAATCCTTCCATACATATTGGACAATAATCGTGACTTCCAATACAAACGACAACAAGATCATGTGGTGAAATTCAAATATGTTAACCAAGATCATTTGACACCCTTGGAAGTGTCTCCATTAATCACATAGAGGCACCCAAAAATGAAATAATTGTCTTGTGAATCCCATTAGGCTTTGTATACTTAATCATAAGACAACTTTGGATATGTCTACATCAACCACATGAAGGCCCACAAATATAAAGAAAAATTCAGTCATAACCCTCCATAAAATACATCCAGATCATAGAAAACCATTCAAAATTTTATCCTTGATCACATGACACTCTTGGATGTGGTTTCGTTAATCTCATTATGACCCTTGGATGTGTCAAATGAGTCATGCGACAGTCCTCCAAACATATCAGTCAGATTATATGATAAAACTATGAAATATATTCTTTATCCATGCATAAAACCCTGGAAGATAGCATCCATGTTAGACAGACAATCAGGATATACTAGAAAGATAATCAAGATTTGTCAATAATAAATGTAGGACATGTTAGTAATACACTAAGGGAATGTCAAACAGATACCCTATGACATGATACCCTTGTCTACTAGACACATTAAATCACAGGCCCAATAAACAATTAGGACTTTAATTCCTATAAACATAGGATATGTTGGACACATTCCTAAGGCATGAGATACCATGGACATCACACTTGGTACATATCCCTTCATATTTTATATATTCTAAAACCATGGTACTAAAATACTATTTCAGTTTTATCATTCTTTCTCATCCCTCAATGAATTTGGAGGAAATTGAACTATGATAACTCTGTTTCTTAATATAAGTAGGATACATACGATTCTTTCCTATGTCCTGATCTTTATATCAATAACTGTTCTAGGGCCTCTGTAGTGCATAACTCATATGTCCATATGTTGTGAGTTTGATCACATTCTATCCATTCATTCTCACACCAAGAATGAGTCATGTGGGATTAGGAATTTTCAATGATCATACCACTCACACTATAAATTCCTTCCATGTAGGGAAATGGTAATGCTTATACCACAGTCATTGATAAGATATTATTTCCCCAAGACAATGGAATCAACCTTGAGCTATGTTTTGAAGGAATTCCCATATTGATAAACCTTGGGGAAATAAAACTCATGAGTATTAATTATCTATCTATATACATTAACGAGTTGAACACCAATAAAAATTTGATGGCTCTAATTACTTTTATAAATAGGATATGTAAAATGAAAATCTAAGGATCAATCTCTATGACCAGTTCCAAGGCGTCCATGTACTTAACCCTTTCACATGATGTTAAACTTCACTGCATCAACTCAAATGTACTACATGGGTTATGATTATTTTCATAAACATGATAAATAGGATGACTCGTGAATGTTAAATACCATCGTCAAAACAAAAATTTACCCCCTCTATGGAATTAAACTATGGAGTTCCTGGCTATATAACAACAATATGTGAAAAACTACCAATTTATAAATAATAACGTTAAACAGATGAAGAAACCAAGAAACATATAAATGGTCTCAATAATAGAACACCCTCTATATATAGATGGATTTAAAACATGATCATTTTTTAGGGTAACTATTTCTGCACAAATATTGCGAATATATTCATGACCCAATCACACATCTATAAGATAGTACCAGAATAGGTGATATTTCCCCCCTCAAAAGGTTTTTATGAGCATGTTCTCCCATCCTCTCAACCAAGGTATGTTCATAACATTCGTTGGGACTAATTCCCAAAATGGATGCCAATATTTTTAAAAATGGTATATACTGATTTATTGATGTGGGAACCATTGGTATTTTTTATAAATTTGAAATTGATAATCTTGTTGTGAATTTTTTTCAATCATACTTGAACCCCCCCTAATATTTTCTCATATAATAAATAATGACAGTGAACCCATAATGAAAGAATGTAATAACAAAATAATGGAATTATTATAAGCTTCGAGAATCAAGCCTCCTAAACCTTAGAGATAACCATACCATCCATCAAATAATGAGGGGTGAAACATGTAACAAAATCTATAGAATAATTTATATTTATTTGAAAAAAAATTTCATAAAATCTAGGGGTGTTACAGGTAAATTCTAAATCAAAAATCCTTGGATGAAATAAAATTAAATGAACCTAAAATACCCTTAAGTATGGGGTATTACTTAAATAACATGTAAAAGGTAAATCTATTCACCATATAACAGAAATGAGGTGTATAAAACTGAAAAATTCCCAAACAAAGAAAAATTTAAATAAATTCCATTACCTTAACCCCTAAATCATTTTTCATTTTCATGAAGAAGCCACTTTGAGGGAAAAGTGGAAACCACACATATAACACCTTTCACTATCAAAATTGAAACCATATCCAGATTCCAAATTCAACATACAATAGCATCATCATAAGATCCATCACATCAGTGACTATTCCCACAAATCATGTTGCCACTAGGAAACGTGTGTCACTATTATCATTACAGAACCATAATCATCCATATAGTACCGCACTAGAGAAGAAACCATGAAAAAGAGAACATCACCATCATCTTTCCAACGCCACATAAGACATCACTCCACTGAGAATGTCATTGGAGATTAGAAATGCACCGCATTGACTATCCCCATTAGACAAACTCAACATCACTTTTCATACCGTTTTCATTACTACCAGCGTTCTTTAGTTCTATCGTCTTCAACCATCAAAGTTGGAGTCTATTTTTAAAGCTTACAAAAATAGAACATCCACAAAACCATGCCATTATAAAAATCTCCACAATGTAGGAAAACATCATTGTAATAACAGCTACTTGAAAAATGTAACATAAATCAAACCTCTATCGAAGAGCCAAACACCCACCTGAGACCACAAGAATCTTAAAACAAACCTCCCAGAGCCTCCTAGGGACCCATGTGACAGATTGACTAGAAATGGGGTGAAAGTTATAGATTCTAGAGCAGGGTTGTGCAGATAGTGACCAATGAAGGGGACCATTCCAAAATCCATATCTTTAACCATAGGAGAGATGTGAATTTCCATCAGAGACATCGAACCGAAATCACTAGTCTAGATGTGCGCTGACGAAGAACTGAAGATTAGACATATAACAGCCCTCCTACAAAACCATCCCATGTAGACCCAAATCACGAATCGATACCTACTAAAGTGGAGTCTAGCATGATTGGAAATAAAAAGGGTAGTAGATAATAAGGGAACCGATGGCTGCCACCAACGCCGACCCAAGCCATCTTAGTCTCCAACACACAGACCTACATGGGGGTCCAATGTGTCAGGATTGATAAAAAGAGGGTAGATAAGCATTCCATGATTCCCACACAATCAAGACACATCATATGGGAGTGGAGAAGAAGAGAAAAACTAGATAAGTGAGAAGAAGGAAACAAGAGAAGTGGGGAGGGCCATCAACTTCGAGTAGACCCTCAAATTTCTTACATTGAGTATAAACATTCCATGTATGAACTTTAACTCATGTTTAATAAAATATAATAAAATATTTAATTGTTATAAAAAAAATGTATCAGGTTTATGAAATTTTAATTAAACCATTTTTTCATCTATTTTAATGACATGTTTAATTACTTAATTGATTATGCTTACATCAGACATTTTGAGGACGTTAACTTATAGTTTCTAAACAACTTCTTTATGTTCACCATTATTAAAGTTGTCATTGTTCCATATTATCCAAAATAATATTCATGAAATTTTTATAGTTTTTATACATTTAATAATATTTTATAACCATCCATGATATTTACATGAAAAACAAATAACATCGCTTCATGGAGGTGGGAACCCACATGTACACACAAAAAATGATATCATTTTACAATTGATTGAAGGGTAATTATAAAGAAGATATATTATAATAATATAATGATAATTATGTCCTAAATATGATATATACACATTAAATATTTAATTATTAATATTCATGAGAGGCGGTGGTGTAATATGAAACACATCACTTTATGGAGGTGGGAGTCCACATGTAGAGATGAACAAATATTTTTATTCCCCATTTGAAAAGAGGAGAATAAAAAGGGTCATAACATAGAAATAATATGATTTTATTATATTTAATATAATTTTTTTATATCATCATGGTTATAGAATATTTTAACGTGGTGGAATAAGTAAAATGAACATACACATATGAGAGTTACACCCCTATTTAGAGAAATAGACTTTGACTTACACATTAAGACTTATAAGATCATCTTTTAATGAGAAAGGATTATATATGACATGGAGATGAATTATATTGAGCCACTTGGTCTTCAATATGATGAAATATAGTTCATAAATGTTGTTAGTAAGAGTGTATTGGAGGTGAATTTTTATATGTGGGGGGAGATGTACTATTGTAATTACATCAATTAATAAAATAATATAAAATACCCATTTTGTAAAATTTACACCAAAGTGATATATTTAGAATATATGATGATTTTTTTTTTCTAAAAATTCTCATAATATTAAATCAGTACTTCTTTATGTAATTTTTTAACCCTAATCTATTAATTTTAACCCCCACAAACCCTTTTGACGATTACTGCGATATTCATGTTTTTTACTCTATAAGAATCATTAAATTTATAATAAAAAGAAAAGTGACCCATAAGTGGACCATTTATTGTATTAAATAACCATTTCCTTTAACATGAATGTGTATAATATTTTTATTAACTTTAAATCACTAAATAAAATATTATTTTACCTAATATATCATTATACTCATTTTCAACAATGTTCACATAGTTTTACTTTAATGACATCAATGTAGAAATTTAATTATAATATAATGTTTTAAAACATAAATAATATGTTATATTAATCTAAAAATTCATTTGAATCGACAATTCACCCAAAAATATTATTTTTTGAGTTTATAGAATCATTTACATGATATTGTACTACATACATAAGCATCGGTCGACGTTGTGTATGTATTTAAAGAAATTATTTAAAAATTTATAATTTTAAATAAATTACCATGATAAAAAATAATTCATATATTAAATAAAAATTTATAAAAATACATATCATCTTTTTACCCCTATCAAATACTATAGATTATATTGAAATAAATAGAGTGGTATTTTGATTCTATTATTTATTTAAAATCACAATAAGGTTGATATTAATGGAAATTGGCAATAAATTACAAAATTTTAAATAATTGGGTCGTTATGTTTTAAAAAAATTATCCAATTAAATAAAGTAATTTATTATGTATATTTTTTGGCCTTATCACATTATTTTAAACCTTATTTACAAAATTTTCTGTTAACAAGGTGACAAATATTTTCCACTATTACTATTGAAAATAAAAAATATCTAAACCGAACCTAATTAAATTATTCAAAGCATTTGATTAAAAATATGGAATCCGTTTTAAATAATAAAATTTATATTAGTTTTTGAAATTAATTTCAATATGAATTCATAAATTGCAATGAAATGAAGTAAAAAAAATGCATTTTAAGCCTAGAAATGAACATATACAGAAATTAGGTCTATTGATAATTCCTATGAAATTTATTTGATTACATATAAATTTTTAAAAATTATATTAATTAATGATTATATTTAAATCATAATGGAGCTTTTCTATGAAAAAAAAATCACCATTTTTAAAAAATATTTATTTTTCACTATTTACATAGAAATTAATATTTTTGAATAATTCAAAAATTTTAGAACATGATAATTTTGATACGATAATATAAAAAATTATAAACTTATTATCAAATGTTTTTAAAAATCACTCAAGGCATCCTCTGGGTGTTTATGGGTGTGATTATATTTTTTGTCAAATACAGATGGTCGCGAAGGAGTTTCGTTGATGTTACTGAAGCAAGATTTTACGGTGGTGCAGCTTCCAAGAGTTTTCAAAATTTTAGGTCCCCAAAATCATGATTTTTTTGGAAAAGGAGGGTTTTTTTGAAAAGTATTTGTAGTTTTCAGATAAAAAAGAATAGCTCATAGGCCTTTAAATGAGTTTCATAGAATAACTAAGTAAATTACGAAAGGAAAAATTTCCACATAGCAGTGCTATTCGGACCGCAAAGGAGGCTACACGGACGGCATACATGAAACAGTTCCAAGGAGGGGTGGAGTCTATGAAAGGCATGGAGTTCAAGGGATAGATTTTTGTTTCAGAAATGAGGTATTAATTTGAGGAGTCATAAATGTTTTTCATTTTTGGATGATATATATTTCTGTGAAAAAATAAAGGCGTTATGCAGACCGCATAGCATTGTCTGCGGTGATGTTTGTGCCGCATCAAAACATTGGAAAAATTAGACTAGAGATATTTTAGGATCTATTTTACTATATAATACCATTAATCCAATGATTTTCATTAGAAAATTTCATTTCTCCTGGAAGAATTATGTGATTTATGGAAGTGTTCGTGGGGAGGGATTCTATGAAAGGGAGAGTTTGGGGGAAAAAATTTTATGAATGGTGTTTGTGAAGGTAGTTCATAAAATCATATTGTGAGGAAGTGTAGCCAAAAAAAATAAGAAGGTTACATGTAGAATTCACGAGCCTTAGGAATTTAGAGTTCAACAGAGGATAATTGGTCCACAAAAGAAGTGTCTGTCTATGAAGGAGGGGCAGTCTGAAGAAGACAAAGGTGGTGCATGAAGTAATGGCACCATGTGGTGCAAATATCTTCACATAGGACTGAATAAATTTTTTAAAGGGAATAAAATATTTCTCCAAAGAAATTTACACAAACCAACAATCCGCAGAATATTGTATTTTATCTATGTGTGAAAATGAGACCTCAATAGAGAATCTATCTATTGTTGAAGATGCTTGATTTAACACAAATGATGGGATCTAAAAGTCTATAAACTATAAGCAGATCCCATCTAAGACCAGTGAGAAAAGGAAGAGGAAGATTGTGATCCTTTGCACTAGCATTGATCTAGAGTAATAAAAATAGGGTGTGAATCTTGGGAAAGTAGTGATATGACCTCAAACATTGTAAAGACATTGAGCATGGTCATAAAAGTGATATAGCCTAAACATTGTAATTTGGTAGTGAGCCTTATTGAATTTGGTACATCAACACAACATTATTGAATTATCCTCGGATATATCCCAATTATGGTGAATAATGTAAAATCACCACATCCTATGTATGATTTCATTTCTCTTCATACATTGTCATGTGTTATGGACTAAAAATAACCATTTTTATTAATTTTAGAGAAGAAAAGAACAATAGTGTCACAGGGGTCTGAAAAAATGAAGGCCAAGAGCAGCATTAACCACATGATTGAGGCCCTCCCGAGGAAAGGACCATAAACTAGTGAACAAAACCATACCATGATTTGGTGAATCCATGTATGCCAAGAAGTCTCCAACCTTGTTCCCCTACCTCCATGTGTGAGTGACCTCAGTGTGATTGCCAAATAGTTGTTTGCACTTCTTGATGATGTACTCTATTTTCCATAGAGACGGTCCGGAACCGGATAATGCTTTATATAGGATAAGAGAATCTGTTTCCACCGCATTGAGTATAATTTGTCTCTGATTACACATCTCCAAACAGGTAGCGATCTCCTGCACCTCCGCCTGAAGAGCATCACCCCTGCTGTAGAAAGCCGAAAAGGCTACAATGGCAGTCCCCTCATGGTTCTTGATTACACCTCCTCCCTGTATCTCCCCCCCAAAAAGGACACATCTATGTTAAGTTTCAGTCTGATGTGAAGAGGATGCCACCGCACCCAATTCCCCTGCCCTGCACCATATCTCTGATTGATAAAGGAGTAGTTCGAAGCCATGAAATTTACTGATGATGCGCCATGAAATTCAGTTTATTGCCAAAGGAGGTCCTGCAAAAAATTCCTCATTTTGAAGATGATACAGGTCTGAGAACCGCACAGGTCCTTATGCATTGCCTCATTCCTGGCCGTCCATAGGGTCCAGCACCCCGTAAGAAGAAATATGGCCCGAGCTTTCCTCTTAGCACCATTTTCCTCAGTTCCGTTAAACCAGCCCCTGAGAAAAGCCTCCTACGACCCTCCTAGCCAGCTCCATCCCATATATAACCCTAAGGCCTGCCACACCCAAGAAGCCCATTCACTGTCGAAAAAGAGATGCCCCATAGATTTTGCATTGGGTTTGCAGCAACACCAACACTTGGAGGCAGTACTCACTCCCATGAGCTGGATATTTTCCTCAGTGGGAAAAGCCTAATTCCACACACTCCACAGCAGGAAGTTGAATTTGGAAGGTACCTCTTTGTACCACAGCAACACTCCCCATGGGTCTTCAGTGGAGGTGCCCCTCCTCACACGGTTAAAATCCTTAATTTAAAACCTAACGGAATTTCAACCCATAGAGATAAGTCTATCCATATCATCATTGACCACAATGTTATTAAAGCCCACATGATGATTCTCCTGAAGAATGGCGGAAAGAATGTCAGGATGATCACTTGCCTCTTTGAGAGAGAGATCTGGAGTGGGGCAGCCTGGAAACCACATCTTTCCAGCCCCCCAGTTTTGAATCTAGAAGTTAAGGCCCCCCTACCCACCATCCATTTTAGGGTTGTTGGAAGAGTTCTAAATACGGGTGTATCAGCTTCCAAATATTAGATGTCCTCACCCTCACATCGCTGACACTCAGCCTATATCTACCCTGTATAAACCTACACCAAACTGTTTTTCCTTCCATAGCCTCCCAAGAATGTTTAGTGTGAAACCCTTGCATGGTCAGAGTGACACTCCGCATGTTAATGCCTCCCTCTGAGAGAGGTTTTGAGAGGCACATCCCAGACGCCCAATGATGTCGTACTTCCATTTTCCCATCCCAAATAAAAGATACCATAATCCTTTCCAGTGTACCAATCACAGTTTTGGGAACCTTCAAGGTGAACAAAATATGCATGGGAATGGACACAAGAATACTATTCCCAAGAGTAATGCGACCTCCATAGGAAAGGAATCTGTTTTTCCTGTTGAAAATGTGCCCAGTGATCTTTCTAACAAGATTGTCAAAGTGTTGAATTCTAAGAGAGAAAGGACTCACCAGAGCCCCAAGGCACTCCATTGGAAATAAACCCTTCCTCATATTCAAGCTGTCATCCAGGGCTCTTTCCCTTCTATCAGAAACATTCCTTGAAGTATAGTAAAGAATTTTGTCCCTATTCACCACATGACCCCTCCACTTGTTGTAGTCCTCTAGGAGCCCTATCATCCCCTACACCGACCTCTAACAGTCATTAATAAACAATATGGTGTCATCCGCAAACATTAGATGTGCAATACCTCTTGTATCATGACAGGTCCAAAAGGGAATGATCTTACCCGTATGAAGACTTTGGTTGATTTGATGACTAAGTGAATTTTGGGAGAGAATGAAGAGAGTAGGGGAGAGGGGATCCCCCTTCTAGAGACCATGAAAAGCCTTAAAGAACCCTAACTGTTTTCCCATAAACGAGGTTGAAATCCATGTTGATCTAAAACAACGGAAAAGGAGATCACGAGTCCAAGTGGAGAACCCCATATAGGACAACACCCTAAGAATGAAGCACCACTCCATCCTATCATATGACAAACTCATATCCATCTTGATCACCAGATTACCCCCAAATGACTTGTTTTTGATGTCACTGATCAATTCTTGCACCACTCCAATTTCCCCCTGAATGGACCTCCCTTTAATAAACCCATGCTACTCAGGAGCCACCTAGGAATCCAAAATATGGGCCATTACTTTATTTAGAATGTTGGAAAAAACCTTGTAGGGTATATTGCACATGCTTATGGGTCATTACTGATCGATGGACTATGGATTTCTCACCTTTGGAATCAGAACCATCTTGGTTGCACAAGCAATACAGGGCAAGTTTCCTCTATGGAAAAAGTCTTTAACTGCCCTCACAAGATCTCCCTTGACAAGGTCCCATGTTGCTCTATAAAAGGACCATGGAAAGATATCAGGTCCTGGAGCTCTTTCAGGATTTTATGTCCAAAGAGCTTCACGTATTTCTTCATCCTCTGGAATGCTCCTTAAAAGGATATTAACTTCATCCAAAACACAGTTGGGGAAATCCTCAAAAAAGTCTGCACTACCCCTTGAAGAACCTCTGGCCATGCTAGAATTGGTCTTTTCCAACAAGAGTTTAATACTTTCATGTGCCATAGAACCCACCTCATCACGGTCGCTTGAAAAAGAACCATCTTCCTTGAGGATGTTCGGCCTGTAGACACACTGCCACTCCTTGATGCATGTGTGAAAATAACCGGTATTTCGGTCCCCCTCGTGCAGCCATCAAACCCACGCCCCTTCCCTCACCACTCACTCCTATCTTAGGATGGTATCCATGAGTAAGTTATTCTTCATCCGTAACTCATCAAAACTATTTTCATCCCACTCCTGTTCCAGACCAGCTTCCAGTCGATCAGCCTCTTTGCTGATCTCCACCACATCATTGTCCCAAGTGGGTATGTTCTTCCTCCAACACCAAAGAAGGTGCTTAAGCCTCCTTAGTTTATTGGGAAGAGTAATCCAAGGGTTACCTAATTGCTGAGAGCTCTGGGCCTCCCTAAACACATCAAAGAATCCTTGTTCCTCCACCCAGGAAGTAGAAAACCAAAAAGGATTCCCCCCATGCAACGCTGCTTTCAGGGAAAGACGAATTGGAGAGTGATCTGAGATGCACCGCCCCAGATGAGAAACTTTGTAATCTGGAAACAGGTTTAAAGCTGCCTCATTCATCAAGAACCGATCCAGACGACACCACGTTCGACTCCCACCACACAGATTGTTGCACCAAGTAAAGGCGTCACCCTCATACCCCATATCCTGCAGGCCGTTCCGAGCCATGAATTGGACAATGACATGGTTGGCACTTCTTGGGAACATGCATCCCACCTTCTTCTCCATAGGGCTTGCAACAATATTAAAATCACCTCCAATGATCCAGGGATCGTTGGATGGGTTGAGGCCATCTAAATACCTCTATAAGACCTCTCTATCCTGAACATTAAACTTTGTATAGACAAAGGAAAAATGAAATGATTGAGATCCAACCAAAATTTTCGTGGCGAGAAACTGATCAGACACGCTGTGAAGGCCAACCAAGACATGGTCCTTCCAAAATAACCAAATGTGAGAGTTGGGAGGATCCCCGTGCAGGAAACCATGAGTTCTCATCCTCTGAGCATAATCCTTGATCTTGAAAGACATCAGGTTGGGTTTGAGAATCACAACCACGGAGATGGAATTGTTGCCGAGTTCATTTGAAATGAAATTGGATATTTCTCAATCCCCAAGACCTCGAGCATTCCAAATGAGGACCTTAAACATTAACACGTCCACGCCTGGCATTGGCCCCAGACTCCTGGCCCTTAACCGTATGAGACGATAGGATGGTTACAACCTCCCCACTCCTCGATTGAGACCTGATGTGAATATTACTCTGCGCCTTTGAACGGAGAACTCCTAAAGATCGCGAACCCGCAGGTGTTTCTGAACAAAAGTTATGAGGAGAGTCGCAACACTGAAATCCCACTGTACTTTGATGAATCCCCTTCAATGGTGATGGAGAAAGCAGTGTAAGAGAAGATAGGATCGAACCAGGCGATGATGGGGGAGAGGACACCACTGGCGACATGGATAGCTCCCTAGTTGATGGAATGAAAGCAGTTTTAGAGCCATCCTCACCTTGTTATAGCATGCGAACCTCCGAGATGCGGATGTAGGATCGAACCTAAGGAACGAGAGCGAGCGAACCAACCTTGAGTGTGTAGTTGGGCAACACCCCAGTTGGAACTTCCTCCCACTGCTGAAGAGATGGATCTCCTCCCATACCTTCTTTGAATAACACCATGTCTCGAATAATAGAACCTGACCCTCCAATCCAGAAAGGCTATTTGGATAAAGAGGACACTGAAACCAAAACAGGAGAAGCCACACCATTACCCTTGACATTTCCTTTCGAGCCTGATGTGAAGGAGCTGGAAGGCTTTGCTGAGGATTTTGAAATATCCTGGGACCTGTAACTACCCATCTGGGCCTTGCAACAAACCTGCAAAGAGTGACACGAATGATGGTAGAAGGAGCCGAACTGGGGAAAGACAGGATACACCAGAGGCTGGTAACGTTGCGACATCCCTTCAATCCGAATAAACATGTGATCCTGCAGGGGTTGGGAGATGTCCATTTTTATGAAAATCCTCCCCACAGACGCCTCCGCGAGGCTTTTCATCCTCCCATCCGTGCACACAAAATTCCCCAAATAATCCCCAATATCCACCTGGAAAGTATCATTCATCAACAGAAGGGGAAGCCCTGGCATCGAGACCCAAACCGCCACCTGGGGGCATTCAAAACTCGCATGAGCAACCATCGAACATCGGGAAAGGGAGAACCTCCGGTGCCCCACACACCATGGGCCCATGTAATATGCTTTCACAAAATCATCCCAAGACACAAGAATGTTGCAGAAAGCTTTCCGATCCATGATCGACACAGAAGCCAGAATATCCAGGCCCCAATGCGAATGCACTCCTGCGAAACCGCAAGAGGTGGTTTATCGGAACCAAAACGTGTAACCAGAGTCCATTGAAGTTCCAAGGATGCATCCATAAAAGACTCATTTGAAACCTCAAACTCTGGACAACCATTCTCGGAGAAGGAAGAAACCCTAGGGGAGGCCAACACCGAAGATGCCAGATCCACACCCGGCCCCGAAGGGGGGGGGGGGGTGAGAGAGAACATCCTTGAAATAGGGCCGAGGGGGTCGCTCCGAGGCATCACCATCCTCCATATATCTAACCGCAAACCCGGGCATCGGAGTAGCGGGCGGGATGAGAGCGTTTGAATTCATCTTTCCTGGGTTATGGATAGAAGAGTATTTTGTTTAATGATGAAACAATATCTGAAGGGGAAGTAGTTTTAATATGTCATATCCCGATTCACCCCAACCTCTCAAGGTATTTAACACAGTTAGTCTAATATCAAATAAATTGTTTTTAAAATGTAGATGAATTTAATCGCAATTTTTATCACAAAAAGTAACAAAAATAATTTTTGAAGAAAAGATATTTTTATAGTTAAAAATTACATTACTGAAAATTGAGTACTCTTTCCATAAGAATTAATCAATAGATTTGTATTCAGTAAGATTATTATATATATATATATATATTAATTAGTTTACTCATTTTAACATCCTATAAGTGAATAAATATGTTATAAAAGTCCTATTTAAAATAATATTATTTCATAGTTTTTATAATCTTGGTGTTTCATTTCTTGTATGATATGAAACATAGTCTTTTAAAAATAATGGGGTAATAACATTTCCCACCATTTAATAAATTGTGCACTATAAATTTTTTTATGATCTTAGTAATGATGGGTTTTGCATTTGAAAATAACTTTTTCGATGAACCACCTTAAAAAATGGGTTAATAAAACATCCTTTTGAAAATAGTGAAAGATAAATATGATTGACATCTAGAATATCTCATAAATAGGTTTATAATCAGGTAATAGTTAGATGGAAGATGAAATATGTACATGGATGAAATGATTAATATCAAAATATGTATAGAGAAAAAATGTTAGTTAACATTGATCATAAAGAAGTGAATGATAATGAGATAGACAATAAACATAAAACAGTAAACCTATAAGGAGTAGAAAACACCATAAATTTAATATAAATTAAGGTAATAGGATACTATATTTTTTTCACCGTCATTTCTTAGAGTTAAGGAATTCCTTTATAATTTAGATTAAAAAAATTAAGAAATATACATAAATTATTTTCTTCAAATCCATTATGATAATTTTATTATTTGGATTCATGATTCAATACTTTTTCACCATAATATCATCCATTACAATATATTATGAATATGATTATTTAATTTTGGATGCACTATAATCAACATCTAATTTTTCTTGTGGTTAATAAAAGGATGAAAATATATCCTTATAATCATTAATAAAACAAAAATTGTTTAAAAAAATATGGTAATTTCCAAAATAAATAACCCTTCATATTAAGAAATAATGAATTAATAATAAAAATTAAATAATTATTCCCATTGATCAAATTAAATCATTCGAGAAGTAATTAATCCTATATCCGAAATAACCTCAATAATAATATATTTTCTTCAAAGGTTATCTTATAACATTAATCTTATATCCTATAAAAGTAATGACATTATTTTTAAATAATCATTTGTGTTAAATAACATGATTCACCTAAGGGTTACTTGTACATTGACAAAATAAAATTTAACCTGAATTGTTATTAATCACATTAAAGTGAAATTAGTTAAATAGCTAAAATGGGTTCTATGAGTTTGAACTTATAGTAAACCTTAAACTTATAAACCCATGATGGTAACCGTAACTCATAACTTAACCTCCCACGAAATTATTATATCATTCATAGTTATCAAAATCCTTCTATGAAAGTAACTATAAAATCTGTTGATCTCAACTCCCATATCTGATGATATAAACATATTTTTTAGAATATTCTATTTGATACTAGAAATCATGATCCAATTAAAACCATAAAAACCATAAAAATTAGAATATAAATATTGGATCACATACATACACTTTGACCTTTTAGGTTTATAGTTTTATATATTTAATAAAAAATATTACCTTAAAATACCCATGTGTACAAATGATAAATTTTTTATGCTATTATCTTTTTTTGTTATATAACATTATTTCTTCAAAATATCCCATCATATTAATCACATGTCAAAACTTTATAGATAAAATTCATTTACCATTAATCTTAATAACATAGGGAAATGGGAAACATAATATGGGTGTGGTTAAATGTTTAGTAAGGGTAAAAAATACCATTAGGAATTGAATGAAAATAGTGTTCATAATATAAGTATAAGGTTTTCCTGACATAATAAAATTATATAGAATATGAGAAATAATTCCCAAAAAATCATGGATTATTAAGAATGTGACATTAAATAAGGATTTAACAATTCCAATAGTCATAATACTCAACCATCATGAGTCTTTAAATGTCAATAATGATCAAAGGTACCTTTAAAACTAATTGAAATCATAATGAAAAAATGTTGGTAACATGAATTATCATTATAATATCACTATTAAAATAACACTTACAAATGGAATAAGATACCTAATAAATTAAAACAATATCATAAGGAAATTTTATAACTGGTTAACTCTACAGATAACATATTTTCAATACATAAATATTACATATTAATTTATTAATAATCAATATATTTTATAAATTCATGCTTCAGGACTATAATGGTTCAATGTAATTCAAGACTAGATAAACAATCATACTATTTCAAGAATTGTATTCAATATCTCCCATAATGATCTTCTAACATAGTAATCTACATAGATGTATCATAAAAAATATATTCTTCATAACCTAGGGAAATGAAACATAAAAAAAGGTGAACTTATGTGCTCAATAATGGTTAAAAATGGAGATATCAATGTTCACTTAAAAATTATTATAAGCATTTAATAACCTATAATTATAAATTTAAATCCACACCATTCATAAAATATAACATAATCATTACTTAGGGAACAAATATTAGTATGTTGTGAGACATGAATCAAAAAATAATCAAAGAACATAATCTATTAGAGCACAACATGGGAATAAGATATATGTTCTTAGAATAAAACTAATCATAAAAAATCCCTTCCTTATTCAAGGATCACTTACAAGACTATCATAGTGGTTTTATTTCAGTCCCTATTCCATCATATCATTAGTCAGGGTTCACTTCCAAGACTATCATAGTGGATAGTGTCCCTTACTATATCAGTTTCACTCCCCATTCTTATCTTTATTATCTCATGATATATCCATCTTTACCTAATTAATTTGACGACTATATAATTCCCTAAAATCCATTAACATTATAATAATCTATTTATATGTGTGAAACATAATCATAAAACATTTATCATATATCAAAAACAGTGGAAAATAAATAGGTTTCACAATTATTTCAACAATTCAACATTGTATAATCCAGGGAAAAATGGGTTTCATAAAAATGTCATAATCATTATCATAAAAGATTCATATAAAAAATATTTATGGCAACCTTAGAAATATGTCTAAAAAATAATAAGTAACATAAAATGATGTTTTCATAAATTAATATTCATATAAAATATCACATGGGATATTTCTATAGGAGAAATACTCATTTCATTTCAGAATAACATATTTAAAATATTAAAATTTCCATATTATTATATAAAAAATGTTTTTTAAAGAACCATTTAACCATTTAAATTAATATTCACATATTTTATCGATCTTGATGGTGTGAAATTATAGTCATGAAGTGAACATTTAAATAAAGATTCCTTGTACAGTTTTGGTACAATGTCAAAAGTACCTTATTTGGAAAACTTAATGAATATTACATTATAAATTTTTATTAAAATATAAACATGAGAAAAAATTATGTTAAAATATAATAGAGTAATATTAAAAAATTCCAAAAAATTTTTTACTGAAAAAAATGAATTGGAAGAAAAATAATCCAAATAAAATATGAAATAAAATATTTTTTTTCAAAACAACATTTTCTCATTTATTTTATGTACCCACTAGATGAAAATAGTATTATTATTTGAAAATAACGTGAATAAACATAAGTAAAAAATATTCATGATATTAGTCAGAGTTATATCATGAATGTTTATAATCATAAACATAATTATAAATAGTCTCAGTAATGAATGAGATTGTGACATAAAACCCAGACCTCCAGATCGACTAACATGAAAGTGCACCGAATTGTATTATAATAATTTTAAATTTATTTTAATTCTATACCACCATCATTTAAAAACATATAATACTCTATGTTATCCACTTATAACATTCCAACAACCATTTAATTATAATTCCTTAATTATTTCATCCTTTCTTGGTGTTAACTATTTCATTTTTCATGAGAGTTTTTGTTTGGATGTTCTGGTCCTTGTACATTAGACAGGGTCACATAATGTAAATTATATTAATAATTAGTGGAATATATATATATATATATATTAATTATATACATATTTTAATCATCCACAAATGTTATATATGAAATGAATGAATTAAACCATTCATGGAGATAGTATGTTGTACAAACAAATGAATGTTGTTTTGGTTTTCTATGAAAATAAAGGAAAAAATAAATATATATTATATTATAAATAAAGAAACAAAATTATATCATATATAAAATATATAAAATTTAATATAACCTTATTAAAATCAATGTAAAAGATAGATTTATTGAAAATCATATTGTGTTGTGGGGGTGGTGGTCCACACGTATGAACAAGTGGTGCTCATTTTTCTACAGATTGGAAGGTAAGAAGTACGATATTGTATTATAATTATAGAAAATAATTTTTTTCAAAATAAAATATATACAATTTTTACCAATTTTAATAAATATCCATAAAAATGGTGATAGAAAATTAAATATATCACTATGTGGAGATAATAGTCCACATGCACTCATAGGCGATACATTCAATTTCTAATTGTTTCAAAAGTGTGTTAATAAAAGTGGTCACATAATCATAATAAAATTTCATTATATTTAGGATACTGAATTAATTATTTTATTATCAATATCATATTTTTATATGTGTTATAACATGGAATAATTTAAATGATGCTGGGTATGAGGATTATATCTTCTTCGATAGGCCTCTTTTTGATACTTTGGGAAGGACCCTTAGAGTGGTCTTTTAAAAAGATAAAACCCTTTTATTCATGGATTTCAAAGTTTAGAAGATAATTGGTTAGGGTTAGGTATAAATATATGTATCAATGTATTGTTAATAAGAGAAAATAGGGGTGCCCTTTTATATGTGGCAGAGATAACACCATTGGAATTTCATAAAAGATTAAAATAAAATAATTTCATTCTTAAAAAATGCATCCAAATAGATATATGTAAAAATATGGGATAGTATTAGATAGAAATATGGATATTATATTTCATATATATATATATAAATGTTCAATTAAAAAAATTACACCTAACTATTGGTTTGACCCCTTTGGTAAACTCATTTCAAACTTAGCTTCAACAATAAATATTTATTATCCTTTACTATTCATTATGAGAAAAATTAAGTTGAAATTGTTATATAATATTAATTAATTGAATAAATATACAGAATAATTTAAATCAAAATAAATTCACAGAATTGGCATAATTTAATTTAAAATTAACCCCATAAAATTTGATGAAAAGTGTTTTTCAACAAAACAGATTTTCTTAGGTATCAAAAACTTTTATACCAAAATCCAACGGGAAATAGTATCTAATAACATTAATTTGATTATTAATAATATAAAGGAATTTATTATACTTATAAATCATATTAAGAAAATTATAACTATTTAAATTTCTGAAATAAAAACATATTTTGAATAAAAATCAGTATTTTTAACTATTCATTGAAAAATCAATATTTTCAAAAAAACCACAAAATGTGACTCTGATATAATTTTGACACGTTGATATTATAAATAACTTTCATTCAGTATAATAAATTTCATAAAATATTTGAAAATTAATTATATTATTTTTTCAAAAAAATAAAAAAACACATTTTTGAGAAAAAAAGAATTTTTTAAAAATACATAGAATTTATTACAAAAATTATATAATTATCAATTTAGATTATTTAAATAAAACCTATATTTACAATTTTATCTTTTCATATTATTATTAAATCCATTAATTTAATAACATGTTTATAATGATATACTATAACATGTTTCATATAGACATTTTTTTCATGTATCAAAAGATATCGATGAAGTTAAACTAATTTGAGGAGAAATATATCATTAAATATGATGGTGTTAGATTATATCCCTTTTAAAATAAATTTTTACCTAGAAATTATATAACTAAGACATAAATTAATGATTAAATCTCAATTTCATCACATCCTCATGTTTTGATGTAACTTCTTTGAATTACTGATTCCTCTATAGAACATTAAATGATTGTGTAGTCTTCTTTCATAACACATTATCTCAACAAACCAATATTTTTATTAGTTTTTATTCATAGAGAAGTTCATGATCTAGCGGTACATCATTTTGGTTCATTGCATGCGAGGGAAAATTTATGTTCTTTCTCAGAAAAGGTATATAAAACACATCGTGATATTTGGAGAGGTTTGATGGATGTGACAAGTGATAAGATATTATCCCTAATTGATTAATAATCATAAAGATAATGATAAACCAGGAGATAAAATTTCTGTTTTTTAACATAATTACATTATTCCATTGAGAATTTTATTATAATACCTTCTCATAAATATAAAATTCTATATTACAACATTAATTTACACCATAAAATTTCTATCAAATCTAATCAACTTTAATTTGATACCGAATGACTAGGATTTTCCCTATCAATTATTCAAAAAACACAAAACCTAAGAGAATTCTCTATACAACTTCATCCTAGAACAATGGTGTTCTACACATATTTTCATGGAGGATTTCAAAAGAATCCATCTAAATGCCCTAGTGAAAAATATTATTATATTATAATTTTTTAAGAGGAAGGTGTTGATCCCAAAAATGTTTGAAATCCAAATATTAAGATCTCATGAGATCCTCTAGGGTTTAAATGGGTCTCCTCGGCATGTCTTCAATCATAGGATCATAAGTAGTATTCAAACAAAACACTTAATACGTATCAAGAACTTTATGGTAAACCTATGATCCTGATCAAATAATATAGAATTTGGTACTCTATGTGACCTAAAAACTCCCTTACTTTTTAATCTTGAAATCTGGTCAAGGGAGAAATATTATCTGATAACGATGAATTTTGATGAAATATTACTACTTTCCACTAGAACCTAATTATAATTATTTCATTTAGCCATTTTTGGGGAGTCCAATGACCAAATATATGGTGATTTTTTCCTATTTTCATTAATGTATGGGTAATTGATGTGACATCTCCTTAGGCTTTTGATTCTTTGAATTAACATGCTAAAAGGATAAGAACCCTATTACATAATCTGCAATATCTATCTTCATGTTATCCAACAAAAAATAATCTTTTAGTTATTTATAAATATTTTTATATACTATATTAATATAGAATGATGAACAATGTTATTCATCTAAAAATTCCTTATTTATGTCTTATATTGATAGAACTCATACCCAGTTCTAGAACTATATAATTCCATCATTATATAGTTTAACTCAAGAACTTTACTCACCTTATTTTATAGCAATATATCTTATTTTTTTCCTCTTTAATAATCACATGGATAGATAGTTAAAGACTCATTTTGGAAACATAATATTTCTACCACGACTTCAAGATTTCAAGTTACATATATAATAAATCTAGAAATATTGGATCTTTTGTGATCCCCTTAAATGATAAGGATGCATGACCCTATTGAATTAGGGAATCATATACTGTGTTCAACATACAAGGGTGGTATTATATTGATATTTAAATTTTTTTATTCAACTCCAACCATATTCTAGGGATCAGATACAACTATTTATGAGTGAATTTATACTCTTAAGATTTATGATCAGAATATATGTCATACCATTCTCTATAATGACAACTATTCCATATCTTTAATATTAAAATTGAAATCAGTAAAACTAAATCAAATGTTTGGTAAATCTTCTGTACCACCATTAAATTTAGAGAGGAATATTCCATTCCTATATAACAATACAAAATGTCACCTCACAGTCCTTTTTGATGTGTCATTAATTTTCAAAAATCCTTCCCCAATATAAGGTATTTCAAGAATGGGTGAACTAACTAAACATATCTCAAGTTCCTTGAAATCATCCACACATTCATTAGTCTAATTGAACATGTCTCCCATAGGAGATTTCTTGGTGAGTGTATTATATTTTCATGTGAAATTATCCACATAGCATCAATAGTATCTAGCCAAACCAAAAAAATTATGGATCTCAGTCCCAGTGATTAGTCTAATAAAACGTATAATAACATTTATCCTTGATGGATCCATAGGTATAACAAATACTTATATATTATACCAATGAAATGGAACATATAATATAAAAAAATCACACATGGTAAATTTTTCATACAACTTATCATTCCTTTATGTCATTTATACAATCCTCAAGTGATCATGTCAATCTTCCTTGATCAAGGAATATATAAGGATATCATGAAAAAATACTACCAGAATCCAATTAAGGTAATATCAAAAAACTCTATTAAAATAATTCATTTGGATTTATTTGGAATTAGTAAGACCATGTTATGTAACTATATGTTTATAGAGTCTATAAATCATTCAAGATATTATATTGGGTATGTATTCACTTTTGTCCCTCAATTGATTGTTCCAAAACCAAATATCAATCTTGTGAAAATGTTGAGATCCTTAAAATTAATCAAACATGTCATAAATATGAGGTAGAGGATTATTATTATGGATTACGATTTATTTAAGTTCATATCAATCAATGCTAAGTCACATTTATTAATCATCCCTCATAAAAAAATAACAGGTGAACCTCACGGTGATTCACTTGGCTGAATGAATTCCTAAATAAAATTCTTTTTTCCTCTAATTCCGAGAATTCAATCTGGAAAATTCATTACGGAGTCCTTGAATTTGGTTAACCACCATCTATGAATTATACTAAAAAACAACTTCATTACTCATAGTATTTGTATGAAATTATACCAACAAGGTATCAACAAATTCCTAAAAAAACATAGAATCATTAATTATTAGATTCTCCCCAACCATCTGAGAAAAATAACCCCTATGAATTGATACTATGATCTAAAAATTGGATTAAGTTTCCATCAAAAGATCATATGTATCATCACACCAAAATACGGTCATGTGTTTTTTTTATAATATCAAATATGATTTACCTTCTCTGATAATTTATACGGGATTTATGTAACGAATGAAAATCCATGACCATAATTACATCAAATGAAACTAGAGGAAGAAAAATAAGTTTTTTAGTAAGTGAATTCCACAAAATATCAATAAGAAGAAAATAATAGAATTGATTTGTGATCATCATTAATTTTTTATTTTTTAATACCAATTTGAAATCTAATTTTTTGGTAGGGTTGTGATAATAATAGAAAATAATTCAAACATAGGAGGGTGTGTAGATCAAGAATTAAATAACACATTGAGTGTTTGAGGGTAGATAATAATTTTATCTTCACAAATTTATTATCTTACCCCTCATTAGTAATAGTGATATCAAGATATTACCCTTTGCCTATATTATTATGAGTTTTCTGATGTCAAAAATCATCATTAAACATAAAATTTATCATTGGTTAGCATGAAGACTACCCTCATTGAATTTGGAACAATAGAGTGTTGGTGGTGTATTCTCTGATACATTATCTCCATCATTGTCTATATTTTTCATCCAGCTAATCTGACAATCTATTTTTCAATGAAATTACTTTCACAAATAAAACATCAATCATTATACATAGGAAAATTTTCTCCAGGTTTCCATCAATAATTCTAATACAAATAAAATCTCTTATTATTAGATATATTATTTTTATTATTATTATTTGGATTAGATTCCATTTTTTTCTTCTAAAAACCTTGATATTTTTTAGTAATTGCATTATCTTTTTACAACTTCATAGAATATTAAAATATTTCTTCATAGATACTAGGGTCTTCTATGGAAAATGACCTATTAAGACTTGGTTTTAGGACACTGATGAATTCACCAGTCTTACTTTTATGTTGAATGATAATACCAGAAGTGTAATTAATAACTATAAATAAATTTTCCACATATTTACTAATAGATTTATAATAATTCTTCTTTATTTCAAGAAATTTCTTCTCTGTTTCGTACAATTAATTAGAGGAGAGTGATTTTCATAAATAAGCGCATCCCACTAATCCAACTCTATGGATTCAATTTCATCCCATTTTTTTGTGTTCATAATAAGAGTAAAACATTGAAATTATTGTTCATCCAAATTATAAATAACAAAAAACAATTTCTTGTCCTTATCACTATAAGCTAAAAAGTATCTTTTTGGTGGTACTAACCCATTTCTCAACAACTATTAGAAAAATATACACACTAAAATATTGTGGATTATACCTGATGAAGGACTCCAAAGAAAGTTATTCTATCATTTTATCATTTGGAAGATCATCATTATTTATATTTTGAGAATGTTTTGAATGAAGAACGAAAATATTTTTTATTCTATAACACTTAACATATGTATTTTCAGAGATGAAAATTTTAATTATACATAAAATTAAAAATTTTAATGATTATTTTAGGTTCTAACGATTTTATAATAAAAATAATTGTGTGTGAAATAATAATAATAATGTTATTCTAAAAAATCATGAAATATCATTTTAATATGAATAAATCACGATTTATTATTTTCACTATATGACACCATAGGATTAACCTAGGTAATTCAGTGTCATAATCTATTGAATGCCTTAATTGTGCCCAATAATTGAAATCAAAATAAACACAAGTATACCCACAATGAGTGTCAAAACAGTTGTTATGTAAGGGCAAAATCACTATACATCAAAATGATTGTTAAGATATACTCGGACAACCATTTTTATGGTTATTATCACTAAAATCATCAGGATCAAAACTAAACCAAATTATTTTATTATGAAAAGGATTTTTTGATGTGATAACATAATATTCTATTCATAATAAAAAAATATTGATGTTATCCTATAATTAGGATTTTTGTGGGGTTTTCACCAATGTTATCTAATCCTAATATCAAAATTTGGATTAAATATTCTTCTAATAACAACTATACCCACCAATAATATTTATACAAATATATTTGATAAAAATATATAAATATTCAATATATTTTATAAATACAAGCCTGAGGACCATAATGGTTTAGTGTCTTTAGATATTAGATACAAAATATTCTTATTTTATGAAATATATTAAACATATCCCATAAATGTCTTACCAAATAGTCATTTTTTTAGACATAACCTACATGAAATCTATCATCCTATCATAGAGAAAGAAAACATAATAAATAGTGAGTTCATATTCTAATTTTTGGTAAACAAGTGAGGTAGATAATCATAATATGAAAATAAGTGTATTGGAACATGAGAATAACATTTTAGAACCATAACCAACTTTAAAATTGCACATACATGAGTCATGGAATAAATATTAGTAGTTATTAAGACATAAATCATAATATATTCAAGTAATAGAATCCATGATAGAATAAAATTGGCCTATGAAATGAATATTTTCCATACACATAAGAATAGAAAATAATTTTTTTATTTTTCAAGGCTAATTTACAAGAATATTAAAATGGAATGGGTAAACTCCCCAAACCATCTTAGTAGTTAAGGTTCCCTCGCAATACCATCTTACTGAACATATTCTCGTGCTGAACTGAGTTCAATCCTCATTTTAGTCCTATGTAACTCATGATATACAATTTTGTACCCAATATAGTGAAGGGAGATATAGATTCCACCGATTACATAATGAAAACAATATTTATTTCTTCCACATGATCATAAAAAGTCACAATATTATAACCCCTAAAATTGAATGGGTATCATAAAAATTTCATCATATCATAACCTATAGAAAAAAGAAAGGGGTGTGATCATTGCATCATAAAATAACTCCTAGAAAGAAATTTGTTTCATAAAAATATTTTTATTATAACATAAAATATTAATAGAAAGAATATGAATATTATAATCGGTTCTTATCCCTATTAATTCATAGGTAACACCAAAAAATGTCATCTTAGAAGGAAAATAATATTGAATGATTATTAAAAACAATTATTGAAAAAATATTCTATTTTATTTGAAAACGTATTATTATAACATAAATGATTTTTAAAAAAAATTATTATTTGAAAATATTTTTTAAAAAATATAAAGGAAGCATAAAATTAATGATTTTTAATTCAATCAAAAAACAATGTTCTTGTAATACATGTCCATATAAATATTCCATTCACATATTTGGTAATATCCCATCCAACATAATTTTATTAAATGAAATAAAGAATCATTTAAAAAAAATTAATAACTAAATCGTGGGTAAAATTACCTTTCAAAATAATAATATCATAATAAAACATTTATTTTTAAATCATGTTTAGAAGAAATGGTTTTGGAAAAAAATATATTTCCAGGTAAAGAGATATATAATGTAAGTTATAATGATTTTTTATAATTTTTAGTAAAACTGCGTGGGAAAATTATACCATTACATGAAGATATCCTGAATAAAAAAAGATAAGAAAATTATTTGAAATTCTTCACATATTGATAATATAAATTTAATTTTGTAATCTTAATAAGAAATAACCCCAAAATATAATTATATTTTAACATAAAATAATTACTAATTTGGTAACATTGAATCATAATCCCCATGAAGTAATAAACTAATATTAAAAATAATAAATCTTTAGGATGAATAAATTAATGACATTATATGTCAAAGTGGCTATATATACTCCTTGGGAATGAATATAAGTGCACAACACAATGTACATCTCAAAGAAGGTAAATTACGGAAAAAATCATGTACCTTATGTCTTGACTTCCATCACACAAGTTTAACCTCCTATATAATAAGGATAAGATATATATATATATTTTTAAATAACCATATTAATATAAATCATATCATATATAATTTTCTTATACCCTATAATTTTAACTTTAATTCATGTTTTGGGAAATTGCCACTTGGTTTTTTATATATGTTTTGAAATGTTATTCTTTTTCCTCTATATTAGATCATGATGTCAACATATGAAGAATGTAATATGTGATATAAACATCATATATATTCTATATATATATATTTATAGTAACCCATACAATTTAATGATTGAAAATGAATCTAACCATTCATGGAGATGGTAGGTTGTAAGTTTGCAAGGACGTTATATCCATTTTATTATTAGATTGAAAGAAAGAAAATCAAATGATATATATTATAATTAAATTATCACGTTTATCTTATATATATATATATATCATATTTTTATTAAAACCTTCTTTAAAATATTCCATGTAATTTGTGAACGAGTCACATCAATTCTTGAGGCTGAATTCCATCATACAAACAAAACATGTAATCATATTTCCACAAAATGGGTTTTATAAAGGTATGGGTCATATAATAATAAAATAATCATAATAAAATAATAAATATAAGATAATTTTTATATATAATATAAATTAATAATTCTTCCCAACCATAATGGTATATAAAAGAAAATATAATTAAATCTATTTGATAGGAAGTAGTCAGATGCACTCATGAATGATGATTTCATAACTCAAATGATGGAAGAGTTTTCTATTATAGGTCATAAACATAATATAAAAAAATTTAATTATATTTAAGATACTAATATTTTAATATCATCTTTGTATAATTATAATTGATAAATGTGGATGATTATATAAAATATAATCACTCATTGATGAATGTTACCTATTCTTTGGGTATACTCCTAAGGTTTGCACTAAAATAATTCCACTATTAGATTTAAATACAAAATAAATCATATATATTTAGTGGATGGATTTTGGGAAGATATTTGGCTATATATTTAAAAAAAATATGTTTTAGGGTGGTATTAAGTGAGGATAGTTGGTTTACTTTTATAATTTGGGTGAGTGGAAAACATTTAAATTTTATATAGAGAGAATTCCACCCATATTTTACATAGATCAAAAGGGTCAAAAATTGACCATTATAGAAAAAATATGTTTAAAGTTATAAATATTGTCATAAAATGTTCTCAATAAATGTTAATATGTTAATTATTCCCATATATTTTTAGTTAAACCCTAGGTAAACCCATTTTTACCTTAATAGTGATAACTAATTTTTATAGTATTCACAATTAATTTTAGAAGAAAATTTCTATTTATAAAGCATAAATTATAAATATTTATGATTCCGATTATAGACTCATTATTTATAATTCCTAATAGTATATGTGGAAATGTTTAATTTAGGATTAATAAGGAAAATGTAATGTGAAAACAAGTTTTTGAAGAGAAAATGATCAAAAGATTATAATATTTTATATTCAATTTCAAAATTAAACACTTTTAAATAACCTAAATTATATATATAGTTTTATAATTTAACTAATTACACTTTAAAACCTAATTAAAATATAATTTATCATAAAAATAACTTTAAAAAAGTTAGTTTTCAATTAAAACTCAGTATATTAAATATTTATTAAAAATGAATTCTTTCTAAAAACATCCAAAATGTCACTCTAAGATAATATTGAAATTATGAATTTAAATTTAAATTTTATTTGATCATTGTATTTTTTAAATGTGTTAAAATTATTTTTATTATAGTTCACAAAAGAAATAAAAATCACTTCCTTGAAAAAATAGTGTTTTCAAATATATGAAGACTTTAGTAAAAAAATTATTTTATTATCAATATCTTTTTGTTATGTAAACCCATTAAAATTAATATGTAAAAATTAATTATCAATATTCAATTTTCTATCTAATAGTTAGGATATTATATTTGAGTTTTAATTGCATTATTTATAGTATGTTGTGTTTGTATTAAAACACAATTTCATGTGTCATACATGAAAAACGTGTATTTTTTAGTCTGAGATAACCTAGGGTTTCATGTAATCAATGAATGGTTTAGTGTTTTGTGTAATAAAATACATAAAAGAAATTTATTTAATTCTAAAAAAATTAATTCATTGAAACTTAGGGTGTTAAAGGGTCCACTCCCCATTACATCACATCCTTAGTCAAATTTGGCACCCAAGGCTATCAAATGGAAAAATTACGATATAGAATTGGGATCAATCACCCCTGATGTAATTATTATCTCATGAGATAATGATAAATACCCCATTTATTTGAGGGATATATAATTTTGAGCAAACTGATCTCAGAATCATAATACATTCATATGTGTTCAATAAGATCATAAAACGTTTATCATATATCATAACACATTGAAAAGAAAAAAGTTTAATAAAAATATAAACATTATAATAATGAACCAAAAAAAATAATAATAAGGATGGTATACATGGATCATATCCGTAATAAATCATAATTAACAACAAATATTTAATCATTATTGAAAATTCTTTTTAAAGATCACATCGAATATTTCTTGATAAAATTATCCTTTTCATTTTGGTATCACATCTTTAAAATATATATATATATATATTTTATGAAAGTATTTTACTTGAGAATAAACATTGGAACATGAAAATAAATATTCAAATATTTCGGTGATCACGATCGCGTTCAATTTTCTTCATGCTTTGTATGGTAAAATAAATATTCTAACTATATTTTTGGTAAAAATTCAAAAGGACCTCATTCAAAAAAATGATAAGAATATTTATTTTAGTTTTTTATAAATAATTTATAGATTAAAATAAATTTAATAATTCATTGGATAATATTAAAAACATTATTGAAAATATTTTAAATAAAACATGGACGGCGAAGAAAAATATTTTGGAGAAAATAGGAAAAACATCTTTTTTTCATAAAACCATTCTCCCAATATTTTTTAGTACAATATAATGAAAAATAATATTATTACATAGAAAAATAAATGAATAAATATAGCATAATAATATTAATGAGTTTATTGAGTTTTATATCATTAAATTTCAACAAAAGAAACATAATCATAAATAATCCTAGTAAAAGATGAGATTGTAACATAAAACATTTACCTAAAATATAAATTCCTTCAAAATAAGTCTATCCTATTAAATATTAAATTTAATTTAATTATAATTCTATAAAATATAATACAAATACAGATAAAATCATAAAATATTTTGTTGTAACATGTCAAAATCCATTTATTAATAATTTTTAATTGAAATCATCATTTCTAGGTGTTCAGTATTTCATTTTTCATAAGAATTTTAGTTTGGATGTTCGAGTGTGTGAACATTGATAATTCTCCCATAATATATATTATTTTATTAATTATATAATTATCATACATATTCAAAATATATATAATCATATATAAATGGTATATATATTTAAATGATTTAAATCGTTAATGGAGGAGGTAAACCGTACTTACGTATGAACATTGTTTTCAATTTAAAATGAAAAGAAATAATGGAAAAATACTATTTTATAAATTTTAAACCATAATTATATCCAAAAAAACATTTATAAAAATTTAATATATACTTATTACCATCCATAAAAAATTGATATAAATAATTAAATCACATCGCTTCGTGGAGGTGGTAGACCACACATATGCACGAGTGGAGTTATAATTTTCAACTAAATTGGAATGTTAGATGGTATATATTATAATAAAATAATATATGAATAATTATTTCACAATTATAACATATAAACTGTAGTCTAGTAATAATAACCATTTATGAAACTAGGTGATAGAAAATAAATTATATCTCTATGTGGAGGTTGTAGTCCAAACAAACACACGGGCGATAATTTCACTTCCCATTTAATTGAAAATTTGGTTAATAAATGTTGTTAAATTATCATATTAATAGTTATTTATATTTAGTAAACATGATTTGTTATTTTATAATAAATACAATAGAGTTATAATAGATTGAAGAATAATTAATTTAAAAGAGGTCGGGCAGGATTATTACATATTATTTGACATGAATCCTTTAAATACATTCACAAGGACCGTTCGAATGGTATTTAATGAAAAAAAGAACCACTAATTTTAATATATGTAATTTTATAATATTATTTGTTGGGGTTTGGAAATGTTTTTTTATTAATTAGGTGTAAAAAATAAAAATGAATGTTGTCCTTTTATAAGTGGTAGAAAAGAAACACATGGAATTCATTAAAAAATTATTTTATAATATTTTCATAATGAATTTAAATTACTGAAAAATATATATAATATTATTTTTGAATGGATGAAGGTAAACTATTGATATAAAATAGGATTTTTAATTTTTTAACTAGAAAACATACCCTTATATCTTGACTGAAGCAGATAAATCCATTTTAACCTTAACTACAATAATAATTTCTTAATATTTTTACTATTAATTATGTTTAAAAAATAAGATGAAATCATTATATAATATTAATTAATATGATTCAAAATATTTAATAAATTTTATTAATTTAAATTCATTTAATTGGTAGAATTAAATTTAAATGTAATACATTAAAACCCATATAAAACAGTTCTCAATAAAAAAAGTTTTATTAAGTATAAAATTTTTCTTATGCAAAAATAAAATAAAAAATATATTAAAATTTAATTAATTAGATTATTTATTATATAAATATGATAATTATACTTTAATATTATTTTAAAACAAAATAAATATTGCTTAATACCTGATGAAAAAATGGTTTTCAATTAAAAACAATATTATAACTATTAATTTAAAAATTAATATTTTTATAAAAATATAAAACGTTCTCATTGAGATAATTTTGAATTTATGATTTCAAAAAATTAAGTTCATATTTAAAATATAATTTCTAAAAGTGGAAAAATTACTTATATTATTTTCTAAAAACAGAAATAAAAACTATTATTGAGGAAAAAATGTATTTTCATAGTATAAAAGGACATTACCAAAACATGAGTTATTGTTTGGAACTATATTTTATTTATATAAACACATTATAATTTTTTTAATGTAGTCATTCATATTACGTAACCAAATTAATAGCTCTGATATATTGATATATTTTATTATGATTCATTTATACTCAGGTTTACATGTTTCACTTGTAATGTCTGGAATCCAAATTCCACTAAACTGGTGGTCTGTACCTGATTGGTCACAAGGCCTCGAGCACATTTCCCAAAACTCTAGAGGCATCCAACTATCTACAAGGGCCTATGGTATGATATTGGGGAAATTATGCCTTCATTGGCAGAGTGTAACACCACCAAATAATAATATAAAATAGAAAAAGTAGTAAATATCATATAATTGAAACAAACAATAGAAGAATTATATTAAAGACAACCATAAGTGATGAAATATAAAAGATTATGCTTCCTCTCATATGTTCTATGATATAATCCAAAACATGATACAGTACAATTAGATAAAAAATAATACCAAGCTACAAAAATAAAAATAAAAACTCAGAAGCATCACAAGCCTCAGCTTGGTACCTTTCCCTCCTGCTCCTAAATAGAAAATCACGTACCTATAGAAGAGCTCCTGCAGATATCGGCACCTAAAAAAATATATTCTGTTAGGGCCCAAGAGCATGACTAAAATGGGGTGTGAAAAATAAATCTCTATAGGAAACCACCCAAGATCTATGCCTATATTTTTGTGAGTATATGCAACAGGTAGTGTACAAAAAATGAATAACAGTAAACTAGGAAGTTCTCAAAAGTATACAATCCTACAAGTGATGTTTTCAATTATAATTCATTATATGTAGTTTAACCATTTAATTGCAATGAATTCTATAATTCTCGAGATCCAACCTATGCCATTCAATCCATCATATAAAGGATGCTCAAAAGAAACCTTAGAAGGGTATCTAAACAAATAATGTGAAGATAAAATCCAAGCTTGTTCTTTATCTTGGCAGACATGTCAGTAGTTATTCCATTTCAATATTCAATTAAACACCTCACCTACCAACATAGAAATACACCACCTATAGGAATAACGAAACCTCACCTCAAAGTTTAAAAAATCCCCACCTATAGGCATAACAAATCCTCTTCAGTAGGTATATCATTCATCATGGTCGATATCAATATATCAAAATTTTAGAGTAATAGAAAACACATGTAAATTATACTATTAAATGGTTAATATAATAATAACTCATGTGAGAAAAATTTATAACAATAAAAAAGTGAATTAAACTATCAAAACTCTTAATCAATTATACTCACATGGGTAATTTAAATCACAATCCTAACACGTAATGTAATAATTAAAAGGCTTAAACAATAATTGTCATAACATGGGAAAGACGGAAAACACTAATCCAATGCCCTTAATCTATAAAAATTCAATTTAACCCAATCATAATCCCATTACAATTCAATTCATTTTTAATAACCAAATATGAGAAAAACAAGGATTGTCGTATAGGAAAACTATGATAAATGAACATAAACGAAAATTCATGGGAAACACACCCATGAGTTGGCCCTAATTCTTGAGAATAAACATTACGCATAAATAATAACACATATTCAATTACTTAACCATCATTAGGAAATAAAAAGGGTCAAAAATAAATCAAAGCAACACCGAAGAATGGTAACATGACACTTCAAAACATATATTCATCTTGAAAATTAATGAGGTGAACCAGACCACCTAACTAGTCCTCGTGTGACCCTCCTCATCTCGCGTGAACATCTAATTTAGGCTAGAACGAATTAAATATACCAAAATAGGTAATATTATTAATGTTTTATAACTTCATTATGCGCAAAATGTCACGACCCGTCCCCGGGGCCCATGTCGTGACTACGCCAAGCCTGCATTCCATAGGCCAGGGGCTAGCGACTAGCACCATAGGCGTAAATCCTGATAAAAGGGAATAAAGTTCCTTTATATAGTAAACAAACACAACAAAGTACGCAACTGAAGAAAACACTAAGTAAACTGAGTACAAAAGTAAGTGCTGAAACGTAAATGCACCGGTATACAAACCCAACTGAAAGTACAGAACAACTTGAAGTCTAGTACAACAGCAGTAAAGTAAAGCAGCAACCACTGAGTCATCCTCTGGAAATCCCACCTGAAGGGTGGTTAAAGATGGTGTCCTCGGCACCTCAGGTCCGTCCGTCCACTCCGTATACGTCATGCTAAGTGGCCCACCTCTAGGTACCGTACTACTCCACAAGTCTCTACGACGATCAATGTTATCCATCGTCTGCATCCAACACAACGTAGTACGGGCATATATCGTGCAGGGGTGAGTATAAGATTACTCAGTAGGGACCCCGAAGGTCTCCCAGAATCCAATAAGTATAATCCACCATAAAATATACAATCACTATGTTTCAACCAACTCTACTTAGGTATATTACCATACATATACCAAAGTCATCAATCCAGTTCGGATCCAACTCTCAAGCCCAAGTACAACCCAGTCCACATAAGAAAAAGTCAATCACATCAATGACAATGATTGAAAATCAAGAATCATCTCACACAGGTATACATATTTAGTAAATTGCTAAAGATGATCAGATGCTATCACTGATTCATCTAAGCTGTCAAACCCACATAGTATTCTAGTCCAGCTATGTTGTCGGGCCCACGTAGGATACTAGACCAGCTACTCTGTCGGAACCATGTATGATACTAGCACATAATTCTAACTATTGGAACCATGTAGGATACAAGTATAGTAGTCATCGTTGTCGAACCCACGAAGGATTCCTGTACAGTTGTCTTCATCACCAAACCCACGAAGTATTCTAGTATGGTAGTCGTCGTCGCCGAACCCATGGAGGATTCCAGTACGGTAGTCGTTGCAGTTGTAGGCAGCTCTAGGGTTCGCACACACAACACGCTCGATTCAGGGAGGGTCTTCTCTTCTAAAAAATTGGGTGATACATCAACTGTCAGGAAGTCTAGAGTTGATGTATCCTGAAGTTCGGTCTCATCAAAAGGAACCCAGCGTGACAGATGACGCTTTAATCGGATGCCCAGGCTGAGAGTTATTAGAATTTTTGCTCTGAGCTCTCGGTTGGAAATATGTTCGTTCCAAACCAAGTCGTTTTCTAATTTGTCCAAAACTCAATTAGAGTATCTCAAAAGTACCTCCTCGTTGTAAGGGTCCTAATGCCACTGATGGCGCATCGATCAGACGCGGGGTCTATAAGTTATTCACGTTTAAGTAAAAACGGGCCTAGCCCATTAAGCCTAGTGGTCCGACGGGTCAGGTCAACCCTGTTTTGGGGGGTCCGACCCCGCAGAGGGTCGGATCAGCCTGAAGAATCACACGGCCCCACCCGAGGGGGGGGGGGGGGGGGTGCGGCCAGGCCCGGCTGGTCGCGGATCGAACGACTAGCTGGGAGGTCCGAGGGGGGCGTGGCCCCCTTCTTTCCCAAACCGGCGGTGCTGAGCGGCGCCACCCTCCAAACCGGCCGACCATCCCAATGCATGTGGCCCGCTCGTGAAGGCCCCTATTTTACTGTGCAACACCGTCAGGTGCTGTGGCTCCTTCACCCAGCCGGTCAACGAGCCGGCCGATTCGCCGCTGAAGCAGCCTGTGGAATGCAGGCCGCGTTCCACCGCATCACAAAACCCATTGTGGCGCCACGGTCTTCCTTCGGCCCGACCGGCATTAGCTGGCCGGTTCTCCATCGGCTGAGCGGCCTGTGGTTGCGGTCTGCGGTTCCTCCGCACGTGGCTGACACCATCGATCATCACCACCTGCCATTGTGAATTAAAAATCAAGAACAACGGGGGGTTGACGAGCCATGTTCATTCATCCCGCGCCCTCAGCGTTAGGAGGTAACATATGTCCAAGGTTATTCCAAAGAAACCAAAAAGAATGGGGTACAATTTATTCCCAAAAAAATGTACAAACCCCTACCTTGAAATTGACGACGCATGTCGGCGAGCTTCAGAAGACAAGCGTCGCGGTAGTCGGGAATCGTGGATGAACGGTGTCATCCTGCCAATGTTGTAGGAGGTGGAGGGAAGAGAAGTCATGGATAGTTCTTCGACGGAGGTGTTCTTCATTGGGAGAATAACACCTTTCTTTTCTAATCTTTCAGAGGTTCTAACCCAAAATATTTTTCAAGAAAATATTGTATTAAGGCTCCCCCTATTTTAATAAACTTTCCATGAATTTTCAAAATGATTCAAATCCTCCTAAAGTAATTAATTAATTTGTGGAGGTCAAAATAATTAATTCAAGGTGTTTTCATATTAATGACCTAGTGGAAGGTGGATAGTTTAACAATTAAAGAGGGGAGTTTTCAAGAATTAAAAAGTGGGTTTAAGGGATTTTAGGAGGAGTTATGGGGAGATGAAAAGGTTAGGCTCATGTGGGCCCCACCTCACAAATATCCTATCATGGGAGGTTAAGTGGGTGTGGGCCCCACCTCTAACACTCCTTGAGAGGAATTAACCAACACCCATAAATAAAATTGTGTTCAAAAAATTTTATTTATTTGAATCTAAATTCCCAAATATTAACTCTCAACCCACATAAATGCAACTGTGGTAAAGGTCCCCTTATGCGAATTCCAGCACTGCGAGTTCATCAGTGTCCTCATATTTCTATTCCACGAACCGGTTCAAAATATAGAAAAACCCGTATGTATTCTTACTAAACGTACCAGAAAAAACATCAGTAACTGATTCCAGGCACACCGGGCCTCAGAATCAAGTTCCATAAAAAACTGCAGACTCATAAAATTCCAAAGTATTTAAGAAAAACATTTCCTTGAAATTTTTGGGAATTTAAATTATTCCTACCTCAGGGATTTACGTTCCCGTAAAGATAAAAAACACACTAGAGAATGAAATGGTGGTACTGAGCTCACATCTGTGCCTCCCACTCCAAAGTTCTCTCCTAGAGGTTCCTGTGTTGCCAGTGAATGTGCACTAGAGGAATCGACAGTCCATAGAGGACCCGCTCCTGTCAGTCCTCGATCTCCACTGGGACCTCCGTAAACGTCTCCCCATCATCAATCTCTAGCTCCCCGTGATCGATGATGTGGGTCGGGTCATTCACATACTTACTCAGGTGAGATATGTGAAAGACATCATGCACCCGGTGCAACTGAGGTGGAAGGGCTAGGTGGTAAGCCACCTCACCAACTATGTCGAGGACTTGGAAAGGTCTGATGAAACACAGAGATAACGTGCTGCCCCGGAAAAATATTCATAGACCTCATCGAGGTGAGACCCGTAGGAATATGTGGTCACCATCCTCGAACTCCAGTGGTCTCCGTCTCCTATCAGCATTGGACTTATGAATGCTCTGTGTAGTCTTCATCCAGTCCATGATGATCTGCACCTTTTCTGTTGTAGACCGAACCATCTATGGTTCTACAAGTGCTGACTTCCCATGGTCAGTTCAGCATAGAGGTGATCTGCATGGTCTGCCATACAGTGCCTCGTAAGGTGTCATCCCAATGGTGGAGTGGTAACTGTTGGTGTACGCAAACTCCACCAAGGGTAGGTGATCCTTCTAATTATGACCAAAGTCAAGGACACATGCACGAATCATGTCCTCGAGAGTCTGAATGGTCCTCTCAGTCTAGCCATTCGTTTGAGGATGGAAAGCGGTGCTCCAATGTAGTTTTATCCCAAAAGCCTCATGTAAAACCCTCCATAGTCGGGAAGTGAATCATTCATCTCGATCGGAAATGATAGACGATGGCACACCATGAAGCCATATGATATCCTGAACATGGAGACATCACATGCTCCCTACTGAGCCTTTCTCTCTGATCGGAAGGAAGTGGGCCGACTTGGTGAGTCGGTCAACGATCACTCAAATATTGTCACGCCCTCTAGATGTACATGGATGAAACATCACAAAATCCATGGATATTCCATCCCACATCAACTCCGGGACCTCTAATGGTTGTACCAAACCTGCTGGTACCTGGTGATCTGCCTTCACTTGCTGAGAAGTGAGGCATCGGGAAACGAACTCTGCTATAGACTTCTTCATACCCGGCCACCAGTGCTGTCCTCTGAGATCCTGATACATATTCACCACTCCTGGATGTACCGCTATAGGGGAAGTGTGGAACTCTTTCTGCACCTCCTCCTGTAATGCATCTTGTACCATGGTATGTCCTCTGAAGAGGATGACATGCTCCCATCCCTCAAAAAATCTATCGGGTGATAGCCCTGAGGATATCTGAGCACGTCGTGTTTCGTAGTTAGCATCCCCTCGTTGTGCATCTCTAACTCACTGATGAAATGGAGGAGTGACTTTGAGAGACTAAAAAAGTTTACTCCATCAATATACACAAAGGATATCTGCAATGTAGCTAGCTACTTTGTCACCTCTCTTATCAGCTGAATGCCCCATCTCCTACTGAGAGCATCAGCTATAATGTTCCCCTTCCCAGGAGTATAGACTATCTCAAAGTCATAGTCCTAGAGGAAATTGAGCCATCACCATTGTATTAGGTTCAGGTCCTTCTAGGATAAGATATACCTGAGACTCTGGTGGTCAGAATAGACTATAAAGGGCTCACCCATCAGATAGTGTCACCACATCTTCAAGGAAAAGAACACTACTTCTAACTCTAGGTCTTGGGTTGTGTAGTTCTGTTCGTGCTGTCTCAACTTCCATGAACTATACGTGATCACTGCTCACTCATATATCATGACACACCTTAGTCAATTCCCTGATGCGTCATAGTATACTACGTACCGAATGCCCTCCTCTGGTAGCCTCAAGATGGGCTCACTGGTCAATCTCTTCCTTAGCTTCAGAAAGCTCTGGTGGCATCTCTCTGACAACACGAAGGGTTTCCCCTTCTTCATCATAGCTGAAAAAGGTGCTGCAAATCTGAAGAAGTTTGGCACAAATCTCTGATAGTACCTAGCCATACCTAGGAAACTCCTTACCTCTATCACGCTCCTGGGTGGCTCCCAAGGAAGCACTACCGCGATCTTCGCTGGATCCACTACAAATCCCGCCTTCGAGATGATGTGTCCCATGAAGTGTACCTCTCATATAAGGAACATACACTTCGAGGGATTTCCATAAATATGGTGCTCTCGGAGTATATTTAGTACAACCCTCAAGTGGTAGGCATGCTCCTCCTTAGTAGTCGAGTAAATCAGTATTTCATCGATGAAGACTACGACAAAAAAATCGAGGTAAGGCTATAAGATCCTATTCATGAGACTCATGTACACTATTGGTGCATTGGTTATGCTGAAGGGCATAACCAAGAACTCTTAGTGGACATACCGACACCTGAAGGCCATCTTCTGCAGTTCCTCGTCTCGAACTCTGATCTGGTGATAGCCTGACCTGATGTCTATCTTTGAGAACCATCGTGCTCCCTTGAGCTGATCAAAGAGGTCATCAATCCTCGGAAGTGGGTACTTTTTCTTCACGGTCACCCGATTCAGGCGTTGGTAGTCGACACACAGTTGAAATCTCCCATCCGTATTCTTGGCGAACAAAATCAGAGAGGCCCAGGGTGAAACACTGGGTTGGATAAATCAATTCCCCTAAAAGTCCTCCAGATGTACCCATAGATCACGAAGCTTGGTGGGAGACATCTGATATGTTGGAGTTGATATCGGTGTTGTCCCGAGGTATAGGTCAACGTAGATGTCTTCCTCTATGTGAGGAGGTAGTCCTGGAATGTTGTCCGGAAAAATGTCTGCATACTGATCCACCACAATAGGAAAACCCAAACTCATCACATCAACTGTTCCAAGGATGAGACTATCCAACTGATGTGTGATCGACTGCCATCTCCTCTGCATAAGTCCATCATGCGCTGCTAAGGATCCCATCTCTCTAGTGAAGTTGAATGTGAACCCATCCATGTTGATACACTACACTTTGCACCTAATGTAGTCGATATGAGCATGGACTATAGACAACCAGTCCATACCCAAGATGATGTAGTAAGGCCTCGACATCACTACAAGAAGATCCCAGCTGAAGCTCTCGCGTCCTAGAGTAAGCTAAAACTGCCGACACCAGTGTGTAATAATCATGCCTTCTCCCGTAGGAGTCTCTAGCCATAAGAATTGAGACAACGACTCTTTCGGAATCTCTGAGCTCTGAACAAGGGCATCGGAAATAAAAGAATGACTCGCATCGGTGTCTATAAGTACTGCATCAAGGGTAGAGAATACACAGATAGTACCTAGAATCATCTCAGGTACGTCGTGGTCATAAGATTCCACTACCTAGAGCTGAGCCTGCCTATGTATTCCAACTCCCTATGGTCGGGGTGGACCTTCTGCTGGTGGTGGTGGTAGAGCCTCAAAACATCGTCCACCACCTGCTGCTCGGACAAATCTCCTACCTCATCCACCTTATCCTTGCGGACCGCCATGGTTGAACTTCAGCCTCTTCCTAGGAGGTGCCTCCACTATCTGCTACTCATCTGCATGGTGGGTTGGGCACTCTCAAGACATGTGACCATGCCCGCCACATGCATAGCACTGCCTGCTCCTCCTATAGCTTGCTCTATTTCAGGTACCCCGTACAACCGAACCTGTATCCAGAGGTTGCTCTCATGATGGCCTGGTCTACTTGGACTTCTACTACATCTGTCTATTGGTGGCTGTAGAAGACTCTACTATGTGTCACCCTATTGAGGTCTCGCTACTGGTGTCGGCTCAATGACAAAGCTCTCGATAATAAGGGATCGCTCCTGTACTCCCGCCTACGTCGGAATGCTGAGGTAGATCATCGAAGCCCTAATCTCGTGCCTTAGTCCCTGCTCAAAGGTTTACGCCCTGAAGAATGGGTCTCATGCCATGTCCATGGAGTAGCGAGAGAGGTTATTAAACCTCACTGAGTACTGAGCTACTTTCATGCTACCCTGCCGCAGGTGAAGTAACTCCGGAATCCGTACTGCACGAACGGTAGATGGAACAAACTCTGAGCGGAAGAGACTCTCGAAGTCTGTCCAAAGTAGAGATTCCTCTTCATGCACCTGGAGCATCAATCTCCACCATCTCCCTACTGATATGTGTAGGATACTCGTGGAAAGGATCACCATAAGGTTTACTAGTGTCCCTACCAATCCGAAGACTTTGACGATAGCCTCCAGCCAATCCTCTACTGCCTGTGGGTCTGTCTCTGTAACACCCCAGGTAAATAAGGAATATGACATTTTCATATTTATCCATATTTTTGAGTAAAATATTAATACGACTTTAAAGGGGACGCTATGCTCGATGGCGTACCCAACACGCAACAACGAGTTTCTTGGGAATCTTACGTTGCACTCTAATAATAAAATAATATTACTCTAAATGGTAGTTAACATGTAGCCATTGTAATGGTGGGAATGGATAGAAATAACTAATATATGATTATATATGTTCTTAAATATTTTTACATTTATACAATAAAAGATAAAGGCTTAAAATACGGAAAGAATTCAATTTTAGGCGTATATGCCCTAGTTTTCCCTAAAGGTTCACTTATCACCTTTTGATGGAGAACCATCATTAAATATAGTTTGTTCACTCTTAAACATTCTTTTGGACCAAATAAAACTCTTATTAAGAATCGGGACATCAAAATTTACTTTGTGTAAATTTTTGGTATCTTTCCGATAAAGTTCATTTTTTTAATGAATAGTGTAAAATGTTGTATTTTAATTCAAAACCACTTTTTATTCTAATTTATTTATATGATTAGATTATATTTTGAATTGGTTTTAAAGTGAAATTAAAAAATATTTTTACCATTAAATCCAATTGTGGTCGTTGGAATCAATTTCACTTTGAAATCAGACTTAAACTAGTGTCAATCTTTTGATACTTATTGTTTCATAAAACATGCTATTTGTCATGACAGCGGGAATTAATTATTAAATTAATTAATGTGACTTATATGTTTTGAATTTTTTAAAACGGACTTTATTTTTGAATTCAGAATATCAAATATAGCTTAGGGTGAATTTTTGGGATTTTTCTGAAAAACTTCAATTTTTGATGAATAGTGAAACCACTAAGTGGTACTTATAAAACTGATTTTCTGTTTAAATGAAATTTTTCCATCATTGTGTTTTGATTTTCAAAAATCCGACATACATGGTTGTCATTAAGAAGTAAAATGTGGTTCAATGAAATTAAAATAATTTTTTGGTGAATAGTAACTTATTAAGTTTTTAATCGCGATTAATGGTAATTAGTGTAGTTTAAGGTAAAAATAATGCTTTAATAAAATGAGATGAGATTTACACATGTCTTACCATCATTGGTTGTATCATGGCCGACCAAGACAAGCCATGGGTCAACTTTGGGACCCCATGGATCCACTTTGGTTGGGAAATGACATAAATAACATTTTATTTAATGTAAAAGTAAAATTGACACAAACATGATATGTTTTACTAAAACACTTTTTAAATGGGGTTATACAAGTCATCTTTTTGATTATAAATATTCATTGGAAAGATAAAAAGATTTCCTACATCATAGTATTTTTTATATAATTTTTAGACATTAAATAAATTAAATTATTTATGACATAATAATGATGCAGCGATGACATCATTATTTGACGATTTAAATAAAATGGAAAGATAATGTAACATCTATGAACTACACATGTCCAAAACTTATTGGATGAGTGTATTTCGAAGCCTTATCACCTTATCCACGAATGATATCAATGTGGGACCTTTTGAAACCGAAACACATTTTCAAATAAAGTAATATTTCTTTACTTTCCAAAAGTACCCCTCCTCTCCTCTTATAAAAGGCCTCCACCTCTACCTCATTTAACACACACCTAAAGCCTTTGGCTCGGCCAACCCATGCCCATTTACTCTCTCCACATCCCGCTTCTCATCCTAGATGATTCCCTTTGGGAATAATCCTTTCAAAGGAAGCCTTTAGGCTCAAATCAAAAGGAGTTACACTTTTAAAGGTAATTCATTCTCTCATGTTCATTTGTTTTATTTTGCTTATCCAACCCCCTAAACTCTTTTTATTTACTTCTTTTGTAACAACACCAGTATCTTCAATATACTAGGATGTTGTTATAAGATTTATTCGAGCTACACTCTCACACAACTACATCAAATGGTTAAAGAACATACGGTTTCCGTGGATGGTGAAATTCTGCCTCCCGAAACGATGATTGTTCAATACTCATTTAACACCTTTAAAGGTGTCCATTATGATGTCACTATTTTTATATATGATATATAATATGTTTATGTTTTATTTATTCTTCTGTATTTTTCATTTTTGTCTTACCTTTATGGCTTCCATTATGGGTATACGCGATATCTTCATTTAAGGAAGTGCGGACTACCGCCCCCTCAAAGTGATTTGATTCGTTAAATACCATATGTGGGATGTATAAAGGATGGAAATATGATATTATATATGATATTATACTGTAATTATAGTATACCTTTATATCATTATTATTCCATTCTATAAAATACGAAATAGAAATGAAAGTAGCGTTCATGTGTACGTACGGCTTACCGTCTCCATGAACGGTGCATTTCATTTCATACCTCTAAATGATTATGTAATGTTATAAATGCATTCATGTACTGGATATATATGACATATATGATATCTACATAATGAATACAATTCTGGATATAATAAACATTTGGCCACACGAACAACATGTAATTGTAAGAAGCCCACTTTCGACTTAAGAACCAAATATCGGCAAAACAAATATTATTAACTTAAATGATTACATAATTTTTATGACATGATAATAAGTGGTATAAAAGTAATAATGAACTTGAAAAAGGTTCTTAAGGAATTAGAAATTAACTCAAGTTTATTATTCAGGAGATTAAAGAACGATCGAGTCAAGTCGGACCTGAGGTAAGGGATCCTACACTTCTCTTTGTTTTTAAGTACACTCTTCTATGTCATTCCTTTTAAGCTAATATTTCATATGATTGGGATGTTATTTTATATTAATCACACTGTAATTATTATGTTCATATGATGAGAGACCCTATTTCCTTTCATCAATCCATTTTGGAAGTTTTAAGTGGCGTCGTTAGGCTGCCGAGTTTTCGTAAGGGATTTTTCATCTCACTTTTATTCCTGTGATATTTATGCTACATTTTCCACAATTTCATTTGAGTGGTTTATGTACTGCCCATTATTACACTCCTTTTGTAATATAATTCCATTTATGGGTATTTACATATTCATTTTATGACACTTCTTCAATGGGGTGTACTTTTCGAAAGTTACCCAAGTCGGTAATGGAACCTTTCACCCTCCTCTTTTTTAAAAGACTTCTTTTGTTGGGTCTTTTAATTTACATATTGTTATGTTGGGATATGTTCTCATATATCCTTATTGATGTAAATTTTATGTCCAAGTGATGAGATACATTTTTTTATCTCTCATCAACTCATTTTGATGTGATGCCGTTAGGCTAACAAGGGAACATTTTAACCCAATTTCGATTTCTTTGGGTTCAACATGTGGTCATTGAATATGTCATCCATTGAATATGTGTGAATGACCTTTTATTGTTTTACAATTAATATCCACTTATATTGGGTGTATTTATATTTGTCACACATATTTTTGAGATTGATTTGTCCTTAATTTAAGGATACCTTCTTTATAAGGGATTTCATCAAATTTGACATTTCTATTGAGGGTTTATTGTTTTTATGCACCAATTCACTCTTATATGGTGTATATACTATCCTTTGGAGTATTATATCATGAATCCATTTATTCTCATGATATTATAAAGTTCTGACTAAATGTTATTCCTCAATTATTGTATTCAAGTGTCTCTAATTTTGGTAAAAACCCTTTAAGCAAAATGTCATTTTAAATGTTTTAATTATTTGTTCTCATTAATATCCATGTTTTCAAAATGGTTTTAAGGATTTCTTTTTATGGATATTAATGGTTTAAAATTTTAAGCTTCAAGGTGGTATGGGACACTTTGATTCAAAAGTCTCTTTATTAAATATTTTGAATGGTTTTGAAAATGGTTTTGATAAAGGATTCTATTATTATATATTGTGATGTGGAAATGTTATCATTCCTTTATATTGGTTTTATGTTTTATGATTTTATATTGGTACTTGGACATTATGACGGGTGGTGCCGTGTATACCAGGACGAGTGGTTACGTTATAACCTCCAATGCATTGGGTATGGAAGTCGGCCGTATGGCTATTCCATTAAGTATGTATGGAAATTGGTCGTATGGCTATTCCATTAAGTGATATGTGTGGGAGTCGACCGTATGGTTATTCCACTTAAGTATGTTTATGTCCCAAGTTACCTTTATATGTGTTATGTGTTGTTTATGTGGGTTTTATGGTAATCCTTTGGTTACAAAAAGGTAAGTAATGATACTTTTTTTTTCAGTGAAAAGTTTTTACTACTTCATGAAGGTGAAAAGTATTACATTGATAAAGTATTCATGGTTTAATTGTTGTTTTGAAAAACTAACAGTTTTTATTCTTTGTGTATCCCTTACTGAGCTTCTTATGCTCATCCCAAGTTTTTGAAATGTTTTTCACAGGACATAGCGTGGAATAGGGTCAAGGATGGGATCAAAGGAAAGTCATGCTACCTAAAACATGGAACTATACATGTTTCTTTTAAAGAGTTTTTATTTTATGGAAATTTAGTAGAAGCGACTACTTTGTAATCTTTTGAGATGTAATAGTTATGTCCTAATTCTGTAAAACTCTAAACTTGAAAAGATCCTCAATTTGAATTACTCATTTAATTCAATTTTAAGTAAGGTTTAAGGCTGGAGCCTTATAGTTGGTATCAAAGGTCGGTTTAGATAACTTTAGAGGTTAGGGTATTCTTTAAGCATAAGTGACATTACCATAATGGTTTGGATTTCAGAAAGAGTCCTAGTTTTAGATAAAGTGAATGAGTAAGTGTATCTTATTGTTTACCTTCCTCATTAGTACATGATGGTTTTGTTGATATACTCACACTGACATTTCTATTTTTAGTGAATGGATGGATCTAGCAGGCACCAAAGAGACAACAGGTTTGAAGGAAACTGTGGTGGTTCTCTGATTAAGATACTAGATAAAATGGAGGATTCAATGAGGAAACTCGTGGTTGTTCTAAACCAAATATCAAGGAGTCATGATCTACCACTTAAACCTTGGTGAGTTCTCTAATGCATCATGTACGAGAAGGCCAACTCGATGTGGAAATTCAGGTAATAATTATTAAGGTAACCATTAGGGTTTATATGATACTTAATTTTTAGGTAATTATGGGTTACTCTATGCTATGATGGAAAATGAAAGGAATGAGATAAACTTGAGGTTAAAATATGTTATGATTATTCTTGAAGATTTTTTTCTTATTTTGGGGAATGTTTTAAGAAAAAGGACAACACGTAGACCGTGTGATATCCCGTCGCGTCGGACAAAGCTGCGGGAATCGAACCCACAACCAATGTGCGACTGGTATTTATCGCCTACCACTGGACTACATGAAGTCCCTGGTTATTTTGACTGATTCATTCTAGTTATGTGATTTTATGAATTAAGAGTAAGTTGATTTTGGGTTATTTATGAAAATTATTAACCTAACATGGAGGATATGTGATTAGGTTAATTACTTTTCAAAACGAGACTTTAGGAGAAACTGATATTGTTTGGAGATAAATGTTACGATTTATGTTGGAAGACTGTGCGACTAAATCCTTCAAATATTTGGGTTTCAATCTTATATTGGTTTACTTTGAAAAATTTTATGGACAAATTGTTTATCGGATGGTCCTCATTGAACTTTGGGTTTTGTTGGACAAATTTTGGAGATTAAGAATAGATTTTCTTTTTATAAGGGGTTATCCTTTTCTGGATTATCTAATCTTGTACTAACATTTTTTGTTTTGGTTTTGGTTAAAGCCTAAATACATGGGATGTATATAGTTCCCTTTTGGGGATTATGTGATTCTCTAGAAGTTGATTATAGTACTCTTAATGCGAACAAGTCTCCCTAAATACTTGTCTTTTGGAAAAAATATGAGTTTGACTAAGGAATCTAGTAAAAGTTGAAAGTCAACATGATAAGTGATTATGCTTCCTTATGAATAAATTCCTCAATAAAAAGTAACTTAAAACAAAAATGTTGTCTATTAACTTTTCCTACTGGGGAACCCAACACCGTTTAACCCATCACAATTTGGTGATTTTCTTATTGTTAACTATCTCCTAAACATGTTTTCTATCACTCTCCATCGGAACATGACCCTATGTTTTCTCCTCCATGTCCCTATTTTCATACTTAGAATCCTAGTATGGGTTAACTCGGGTGACCTCTATCCTTATCTTTCTTTATTTTAAGGTGATTGTTTTACCGACTCTTGTTCCGATGTGGGACGTTCAAGGATGTTTCCAAGCACAATTTTAAAATTGTGAGGACGCAATTCCCAAAAGGGGGGAAGGATGTAACACCCCAGGTAAATAAGGAATATGACATTTTCATATTTATCCATATTTTTGAATAAAATATTAATATGACTTTAAAGGGGACGCTATGCTCGATGGCGTACCCAACACGCAACAATGAGTTTCTTGGGAATCTTACGTTGCACTCTAATAATAAAATAATATTATTCTAAATGGTAGTTAACATGTAGCCGTTGTAATGGTGGGAATGGAAAGAAATAGCTAAAATATTATTATATATGTTCTTAAATATTTTTACATTTATACAATAAATGATAAAGGCTTAAAATACGGAAAGAATTCAATTTTAGGCGTATATGCCCTAGTTTTCCCTAAAGGTTCATTTATCACCTTTTGATGGAGAACCATCATTAAATATAGTTTTGTTCACTCTTAAACATTCTTTTGGACCAAATAAAACTCTTATTAAGAATCGGGACATCAAAATTTACTTTGTGTAAATTTTTGGTATCTTTCCGATAAAGTTCATTTTTTTAATGAATAGTGTAAAATGTTGTATTTTAATGCAAAACCACTTTTTATTCTAATTTATTTATATTATTAGATTATATTTTGAATTGGTTTTAAAGTGAAATTAAAAAAATATTTTTACCATTAAATCCAATAGTGGTCGTTGGAATCAATTTCACTTTGAAATCAGACTTAAACTAGTGTCAATCTTTTGATACTTATTGTTTCATAAAACACGCTATTTGTCATGACAGCGGGAATTAATTATTAAATTAATTAATGCGACTTATATGTTTTGAATTTTTTAAAACGGACTTCATTTTTGAATTCAGAATATCAAATATAGCTTAGGGTGAATTTTTGGGATTTTTCTGAAAAACTTCAATTTTTGATGAATAGTGAAACCACTAAGTGGTACTTATAAAACTAATTTTCTGTTTAAATGAAATTTTGCCATCATTGTGTTTTTATTTTCAAAAATCTGACATACATGGTTGTCATTAAGAAGTTAAATGTGGTTCAATGAGATTAAAATAATTTTTTGGCGAATAGTAACTTATTAAGTTTTTAATCGCGATTAGTGGTAATTAGTGTAGTTTAAGGTAAAAATAATGCTTTAATAAAATGAGATGAGCTTGAAACATGTCTTAACATCATTGGTTGTATCATGGCCGACCAAGAAAATCCATGGGTCAACTATGGGACCCCATGGATCCACTTTGGTTGGGAAATGACATAAATAACATTTTATTTTATGTAAAAGTAAAATTGACACAAACATGATATGTTTTACTAAAACAATTTTTAAGTGGGGTTATACAAGTCATCTTTTTTATTATAAATATTCATTGGAAAGATAAAAATATTTCCTACATCATAGTATTTTTTCTATAATTTGTAGACATAAAATAAATTAAATTATTTATGACATAATAATGATGCAGCGATGAAATCATTATTTGACAATTTAAATAAAATGGAAAGATAATGTAAAATCTATGAACTACACATGTACAAAATTTATTGGATGAGTGGATTTCGAAGCCTTGTCACCTTATCCACGAATTATATCAATTTGGGACATTTTGAAACCGAAAAACATTTTCAAATAAAGTAATATTTTTTTACTTTCCAAAAGTACCCCTCCTCTCCTCTTATAAAAGGCCTCCACCTCTACCTCATTTAACACACTCCTCAAGCCTTTGGCTCGGCCAACCCCTTCCCATTTACTCTCTCCACATCCCTCTCCTCATTCTAGATGATTCCCTTTGGGCAGAAGCCTTTCAAAAGAAGCCTTTAGGCTCAAATCAAAAGGAGTTACACTTTTAAAGGTAATTCATTCTCTCATGTTCATTTGTTTTATTTTGCTTATCCAACCCCCTAAACTCTTTTTATTTACTTCTTTTGTAACAAAACCAGTATCTTCAATATACTAGGATGTTGTTATAAGATTTATTCGAGCTACACTCTCACACAACTACATAAAACGGTTAAAGAACATACGGTTTCCGTGGATGGTGAAATTCTGCCTCCCAAAACGATGATTGTTCAATACTCATTTAACACCTTTAAAGGTGGCCATTATGATGTCACTATTTTTATATATGATATATAATATGTTTATGTTTTATTTATTCTTCTGTATTTTTAATTTTTGTCTTACCTTTATGGATTCCATTATGGGTATACGCGATATCTTCATTTAAGGAAGTGCGGACTACCGCCCCCTCAATGTGATTTGATTCGTTAAATACCATATGTGGGATGTATAAAGGATGGAAATATAATATTATATATGATATTATAATGGAATTATAGTATACCTTTATATCATTATTATTCCATTCTATAAAATACGAAATAGAAATGAAAGTAGCATTCATGCGTACGTACGGCTTACCGTCTCCATGAACGGTGCATTTCATTTCATACCTCTAAATGATTATGTAATGTTATAAATGCATGAATGTACTGGATATATATGACATATATGATATCTATATAATGAATACAATTCTGGATATAATAAACATTTGGCCACACGAACAACATGTAATTGTAAGAAGTCCACTTTCGACTTGAGAACCAAATATCGGCAAAACAAATATTATTAACTTAAATGATTACATAATGTTTATGACATGGTAATAAGTGGTATAAATGTAATAATGAACTTGAAAAAGTTTCTTAAGGAATTATAAATTAACTCAAGTTTATTATTTAGGAGATTAAAGAACGATCGAGTCAAGTCGGACCTGAGGTAAGGGATCCTACATTTCTCTTTGTTTTTAAGTACACTCTTCTATGTCATTCCTTTTAAGCTAATATTTCATATGATTGGGATGTTATTTTATACTAATCCCACTGTAATTATTATGTTCATATGATGAGAGACCCTATTTCCTCTCATCAATCCATTTTGGAAGTTTTAAGTGGCGCCGTTAGGCTGCCGAGTTTTCGTTAGGGATTTTTCATCTCACTTTTATTCCTGTGAGATTTATGCTACATTTGCCACAATTTCATTTGAGTGGTTTATGTACTGCACATTATTACACTCCTTTTGTAATATAATTCCATTTATGGGTATTTACATAATCATTTTATGAAACTTCTTCAATGGGGTGTACTTTTCGAAAGTTACCCAAGTCGGTAATGGAACCTTTCACCCTCCTCTTTTTTAAAAGACTTCTTTTGTTGGGTCTTTTAATTTACATATTGTTATGTTGGGATATGTTCTCATATATCCTTATTGATGTAAAGTTTATGTCCAAGTGATGAGATACATTTTTTTGTCTCTCATAAACTCATTTTGATGTGATGCCGTTAGGCTATCAAGGGAACTTTTTAACCCAATTTCGATTTCTTTGGGTTCAACATGTGGTCATTGATTATGTCATCCATTGAATATGTGTGAATGACATTTTATTGTTTTACACTTAATATCCACTTATATTGGGTGTATTTATATTTGTCACACATATTTTTGAGATTTATTTGTCCTTAATTTAAGGATACCTTCTTTATAAGGGATTTCATCACATTTGACATTTCTATTGAGGGTTTATTGTTGTTATGCACCAATTCACTCTTATATGGTGTATATACTATCCTTTGGAGCATTATATCATGAATCCATTTATTATCATGATATTATAAAGTTCTGACTAAATGTTATTCCTCAATTATTGTATTCAAGTGTCTCTAATTTTGGTAAAAACCCTTTAACCAAAATGTCATTTTAAATGTTTTAATTATTTGTTCTCATTAATATCCATGTTTTAAAAATGGTTTTAAGTATTTATCTATATGGATATTAATGGTTTAAAATTTTAAGCTTCAAGGTGGTATGGGACACTTTGATTCAAAAGTCTCTTTATTAAATGTTTTGAATGGTTTTGAAAATGGTTTTGATAAAGGATTCTGTTATGATATATTATGATGTGGAAATGTTATAATTCCTTTATATTGGTTTTATGTTTTATGATTTTATATTGGTACTTGGAAATTATGACAGGTGGTGCCGTGAATACCAGGACGGGTGGTTACGTTATAACCTCCAATGCATTGGGTATGGAAGTCAGCCGTATGGCTATTCCATTAAGTATGTATGGAAATTGGCTGTATGGCTATTCAATTAAGTGATATGTGTGGGAGTCGACCGTATGGTTATTCCACTTAAGTATGTTTATGTCCCAAGTTACCTTTATATGTGTTATGTGTTCTTTATATGGGTTTTATGGTAATCCTTTGGTTACAAAAAGGTAAGTAATGATACTTTTTTTTCAGTGAAAAGTTTTTACTACTTCATGAAGGTGAAAAGTATTACATTGATAAAGTATTCATGGTTTACTTGTTGTTTTGAAAAACTAACAGTTTTCATTCTTTGTGTATCCCTTACTGAGCTTCTTATGCTCATCCCAAGTTTTTGAAATGTTTTTCACAGGACATATCATGGAATAGGGTCAAGGATGGGATCAAGGGAAAGTCATGCTACCTAAAACATTGAACTATACATGTTTCTTTTAAAGAGTTTTTATTTTATGGAAATTTAGTAGAAGCGACTACTTTGTAATCTTTTGAGATGTAATAGTTATGTCCTAATTCTCTAAAACTCTAAACATGAAAAGATCCTCAATGTGAATTACTCATTTAATTCAATTTTAAGTAAGGTTTAAGGCTGGGGCCTTATAGTCTCTATGCAGAACCTGGGTGGTCTCTATCGATTAAACTCGTGCAATGCACTCAGGTTGCGTGAACTCTCTTCTGCTGGGGCTGGTAGTATCGGTGGGTCAGTGGGTAGTGGTACCGCTGGTGCCTCCACTGTGATGGGGCCATGTACCAAGGCCTCATCGCTCGGTGGTCTACCATATCGCACATAACTCGAAACCCTAGCTGGCTACCTTCGGGGGGCCATTTGAAAGGAAACAGATGCGCCACAGTAAAAAAAGTATACCTGGAGAGATGAAACAATATAATCACAAAGAAATCTTTTGAAACACACATGCAATCAGTGTTTTCGTGCACTAAGTTGGAAATCAGTGGTCAGGGTCCTGGTGTATGGATACGTCGGTCGTCGAACCAACACTTGAATCCATTACTGAAAACCACACTTAATACTCTTAACACTATAGCTTCACAGAGAAGAAAGATCAGAGTCCCAAGTTCTACAGTAGAACCGACTCCTCTAATACCAATTTGTCACGACCCGTCCTCGGGGCCTATGCTGTGACTACCCCAAGCCTTCCTTCCATAGGCCAGAGGCTGGAAACTATCACCAAAGGCATAAATCCTGATAAAAGTGAAGGCATCTCCTTTAGATAGTAAAAAAACACAAAAGAGTATGAAACTGAAGAAAACACTAAGTAAACTGAGTACAAAAGTATGTGATGAAAAGTAAATGGGCCAGTATACAAACCCAACTGAATGTACAACACAAATGAAAGTCATGTAAAATAGAAATAAAGTAATTAAGCAACCACGGAGTCGTCATCCATGAATTCCACCTAAAGGGTTGGTACAGATGGTCTCCTTGGCACCTCGGGTCCATCCGTCCACTCCATATATGTCATGCCAAGTGGTCCACCTCGGGGTACCTTCCATCTGCACAAGTATCTACCACAATCAGTGATGTTCGTCGTTTTCATCCAACACAACGTAGTGTGGTCATAGCCCGTGCAGGGGTGATTATAACAATACTCAGTAGGGACCCCGAGACTCCCGAAGGTCTCCTAGAATCCATGAAGGATAATACACAAGAAATACAATAAAAAATTATCAACCAACTCTACTTAGGTATATGACCATACATATACCTAATTCATCAATACAGTTCGCCTCCATCTCTCGAGACCAAGTACAACCGAGTCCACATAGGAAAGAAGTCAATCTCATCGATGATAACGATTGAAAATAAAGACTCAGCTCACAAATTTATAAATCTTTTGTAAAGTGATAAAGATGATTAGATGCAGTCACTGATTCATATAAGCTTTCATACCAATGTAGGATACTACTCCAGCTAAGTTGTTGGACCCACGTAGGATACTAGACCAACTACTTGGTCGGTCCCACATAGGATACTAGTATAGAAGTCGAACTATCGGACCCATATAAGATACAAGTACAGTAGTCATCATTGTCGAACCCACGGAGGATTATAGTATAGTTTTCGTTTTCGTTGAACCCATTGAGGATTTCAATACGGTAGTCATGGTCACCGAACCCATGGAGGATTCGAGTACAGTAGTTGTTGCAGTCGCAGCCAGCTCTACGGTTCCCGTACACAACACGCTCGAAATCAGGAGGATAATTTCCTCGAGCAAAGGGGGCGACACATAAACTGTCATGAAGTCTGAAGTTGATGTATCCCGAAGATCTGTCTTGTCAAAAGGAACCCAACACGACAGACGAAGTGTCAATCGAATGACCAGGCTGAGAGTTATTAGCATTTTTGCTCAGGGGGCCCGGTTGGAAATACGTTCATTCCAAACCCGGCCATTTTTGAACGTTTTCTAAACCTCACGTAGAGTATCACAAAGGACCCCCTCATCGTAAGGGTCTCAATGCCGCATATGTCGTGTCTATCGGATGCAAAGTCTATAAGTTATTCACGTTTATGTGAGAACGGGTCCGCCCCATTATGCCTAGTGGGCCGATGGGTCGGGTCGATCCAGTTTTGGAGGGTCCAACCCAGAAGAGGGTCGGACCGGCCCGAAGAATCGCGCAGCCCGACCCGAGGTGTGCGGCCCGGCCCAAAGGGGGGGGGGGTGGTGTCCCGGCCTGGCGGGGCGTGGCCCGGCCCGGCACGGCACAACCCGGCTGGCCGCGGCTCGGCCCTGAGGGTTGAGTGGTCCGGGGGGGGAGGGGGGGCGCTTCCCCGAACCGGCGGAGCCGAGCGACACCGCCCTCCCAACCGGCCGACCGAAGCCGTCCAACCTTCCCATCGCAAGCGGCCCACTCGGGTGGGTCATGGTCTTTCTGCACGACACCTACCGGTGGCGCGACTCCTTCACCCGGCCGAACGACGAGCCGGCCGGTTCGCCACCAAAGCGGCCCACAGATTACGGGCCACGGTCCCCCATAGTGTGGCACCCCTTGTGGCGCTGCAGTCTTCCTTCGGCCCAGCTGGCATTAGCTGGCCGGTTCTCCTTCGGCCGTGCAACCCACGGTTGCGTGCCATGGTTCCTCCGCACATAGTCGGTGCCTTCGATCATCACTGCGTCCCACTGTGAATTAAAATTCAGGAACAACGGAGGGTCGTTGGGCCGTGTTCATTCAGCCCGCGCCCTCCGCGTTAGGTGGTAACATATGGCCAAGGTTATTCCAAAGACACCACCAAAGAACATGGTACAAATTATTCACTTAAAATTGTACAAACCATAAAATTGTACAAACCCCTAGCTCGAAATTTACGTTGCACATTTTCAAGCTACGAAAGACGAGTGTCGCGGCAGTCGGGCATTACAGAAGAACGATGTCATCCCGCCAATGTTGGAGGAGGAGGAGGTAGGAGAATTAGTGGAGCGTTCTTCGATGGAGGTGTTCTTCGTTGGGAGAAGAACAATTTTATTTTCTAATCTTCTAGAGGTTCCACACCAAAATATTTGTCAAGAAAATATTGTATTAAGTCTCCCCCTATTTAAATAAACATGACATGCATTTTCAAAATGATTCAAATCCTCCCAATGTAATTAATTAATTTGTGAAGTTTAAAATAATTTAATCAATGTGTAGTCATATTAATGACCAAGTGGAAGGTAGAGAGTTTAACAATTAAAGAGGGGAGTTGTCAAGAATTAAACAAGGGGGTTTAAGTGAGATTAGGGGGGAGTTTTGGGGAGATGAAAAGGTTAGGTTCGTGTTGGCCCCACCTCAAAAATATCCTCTCATGGGAGGTTATGTGGGTGTGGGCAACACCTATAACTACCCTTTAGAGGAATTCACCAGCTTCCATAAATAAAATTCTATTGCACAAATTTTATTTGTTTTATTCTAAATTACCAAATATTAACTCTCATACCACATAAAACGCAACTGTGGTAAAGGTCCCCTTAATTGAATATCGGCGCTGCGAGTTCATCAGTGTCCTCAGATTTCAATTCTGAGCACCGGTTCAAAAGATATAAAAACCAACACGTACTTTTACTGAACGTACCTGAAAAAAACAACATAAATTTATTACGGGCACTCCGTGCCTCAGAATCAAGTGCTGTCAGAAAACACAGACTTGTAAAATTCCAAATAATTTATGAAAAAATTTTCCTTCCAATTTCCTAGTCTTTACAAAAAATCATGAATAACAACTAATGGGGAATCGAGAGATTACTGATTCGTTTCAAATGCTTCTGACTAAAATTGAAATAGAGTCTATACATATGATCATGAATCAAAATGAGCTCTGGTGGTGCTTCTCACGATACCCGGTGATCCCTCAATCCAAATGACATAAAAACAATGCTCCCTACCATTTAAGACAAAAAAGAAAACTATATGTAATTTACTAATAGGATACATGCTGTGTAAGTACTAAATCCACCCCCTATACTAACTCCCCTTACATGCCTTGTTCAACCATACATGGGTAAGTTACACTATGTCTAGGAACCATGTTTGGTTGTATAGGAAATGAATCCAACATTTATCCCATTTATCTTTTTTCCCTATTATATGAACCAAAAATAAAAAATTCATACCTTAAAAGAATAACCAGGTTCTTACAATCCCACCCCATAAAGCAATTCTTCCCAAAATTTCCCTTCCAAGGGTGGTGAAGAAGTATATAAGAAAAAATTCTGTCAAAAAGTATGTACATAGGCCTCCCTCTACTAGGTCTCATATTGTACTCAGACATGATTTTAGAGCACCCATTCTATAGGAACTGACTATCCTCAGAGAACCTTCATGATACGATCCACAATATGAATTAGATGCTCCTCAATGGAAGGATCAACATGAAGCTCAACCTTTTCAAGAGAAAAAACACGAGATGTGTCTAAGTTATAGTGGAAAAGTTGATATACATGGAATACATCATTCATTGACAGGTTCTTTTGAGGTAACTACAACTGATAGGAAACCAGACTGACCCTTTATATAATCTCAAACAGCCCGACATATCACGGTGAATGATTACCCTGTCTCTTTATCCACCGGTGTACCAACCTGATGAAACTCGCAAGAAAACATGATCCCTGACCGTGAACTCTAGAGGTCTACTATGGTGATCAACATAAGATTATGATGATACTCTATAGTAGTCATCTACTTCTGAATCAAATAAACTTGTTCAATTTTCTCCATGGAAAGATGAGGTTCTAGCATAGATTCCTCTACTTCCTACAGAAGACACATGGGTGATCTCATGGTCGAGTTGATTTTGAGAAAAAATCATGATATCATCCACTAATATAACCCAAAAATAATCCAATAGGTATGCATATCTTGGTTTATCAATGCCATGTAAACTGTTGACGCATTCGTGAGACTGAACGACATAACCAGATACTCATATACACCATATCCACTGAGAGATGTTGTATGAGGTATGTCTATATGTTAATCACGTACATGGTAAAAACCAGATCTTAAATAGATTTTTGGGAATTATTGAGCTCCCTAGATCTGATCGAATAATTCATATATTCACAGCATCAGAAGCTATTTCTTAACTATCAACCGGTACAATTTTCTATAATCCACTAATAGAATAAGGGTATCGTTCACCTTTTTTAGAAAATGGACTTAATAAACCCCTAGAGAAGCACTGGGTCTTATAAACCCATTTTCCTCCAAATCCTTAAACTTCCTCTTGATATCTTAATACTCCATCATATCCATCCTATACAGAGGAATGGATTCTTGTAGAGATCCTGGTATTAGAATGATAGAGAACTCAACCTCTCTCATAGAAGGCAGGGCTGAAATGTCATCTGGGAAGACGTCCCAAAAACCATCAACCACTAGAGTTGAATTTGTCTGGCATGTCCCCTGGTCATCAACATATGGACTCATAATCAAGGCTATTACTCCACCCAACCCTTGATGCTGGGGTCCTGCTCAGCCTTCCAGGACATCCCATTCACCTTTTTGTAGAATATATCTACCCACTGGTGACATGAAACTCACCATATGCAAATAGCCTACGATAAAGGATAAAAAAGGAACCAACCAGTCCATTCCATGAATGACATAAAATCCTATCATCTCTAAGACATATAGATACCATAAAAAGTGACACACACCAAACTCATGGGGGAACTCTTTAATTTGACACAGACCTTCCATTATTATCCCTAACCGAGTTTCTACAATCATAACATCATCAGAAGTGAAAACACAGAGACCAGGCCTCTGTACAATGATAACATATATAAAATTATGGGAAGCCCCTATATCGAAGAGTGAAAAATATTAAACTAATGGGACTATAATATTACCTCTAATAATAGAGGTTCTGAGATCCTTTTCTTTTTGGGTGTATTTCACTGTATCGGTTAGATCGATATCATGACCATGCGATACTGCCATGATGCACTGAGTTAATACACCCTCCTATCACTGAATCCCTCGGGTCTGGCTATCAGGACCGCGTCGTCCACCTCGACCTGAATGATTGAACGCACCCCAACTACCAGCCTGATGAGAATCCATTGACCCTACTTTTAAACATGGTGTTAGTGAAGAACCTATATCACTTGATGTTGGTGGGAATACGTTTCATAAGGGCCGTAGAAGGCACATCTTGCTACAAGCTCAACACTTGACTAGCTCCATCGAACATTGCAGTCTCATATTCCCAAATCTGATGCACAAGTAAGAAATTGTATGTCCACCTAACGAGACATTTTGGTTGCTCGTATCACTGTGAGAAATATCCACATGATGATTCTTTCTCCTATTCAAGACAATATAAGATCTCAATGCCAAACGACCCTAGTTTTCACCACTAGATTACCGTAGATTTTACTTTGTAATCAGAACCAGATTTACAATGGAATATATAGAATCCCACCTAAAAACATTCCCCTATGATTAGTTTTTGTACCCAATACCATCCACAAATCACCTATCCATGTATGCTCATCACCCATCATAATATGTGTGAATATATGAAGATTAGTGAAACATGTATAGTAGTCCATCACTAACATGTTACCCTACTCTATATTCATGAACTGATGAGCTCTATCAGACCTCTGTGTCTCAAGAAAATAGTTGTCATAGATGTCTATCTGAAAATCACCCATGCCATGTCTTGATGATGCTCTGTCTAGGTGGTAACATCCCACTACCTCTTTACCGAAACAAGAATCTTATAAGTTGTGTGCTTGAACCTCTTCTCAGAAGGCATCTATAGATGTTTTATGATAGAAAGTATGTCTTCCATCCATGACATTGCATCCCGTGGTCCATAATCCCCTAAAAATGTTGGCGGATGATACTTATGTAATAATCATGTCATTTCTGCCAAAAAAATTGTAGGCTCAGGTACACTCTTGAAGGTTTCTATAATCCTCCTGAAACCTTCATGGAAAAGTGCATATAAACCTGTGTCCAGTATAACAGATGATGCCACAATAGGAATAACATGAGGATCTTCTTGTAACCCATGGCTTACCACATTCAAGGCATGATCATCACCACTTTATTGGCGTAAACCATGAGGTCATTAGGGTGGTATTACATTTCAGGGTCATGCACACACCTCAGTATGATTTGCGATCATGGTTCAGAGTTCAAGAGTGAAATAACTAAAAAAGAGGAGGAAGCCCTCAAATGTTATCAAAAGATGAGTAAATGACTTGTATAGAACATAAACAATGTCTACACTTAGAATCTTACATGGTTTTGTACTCCCACCACCCGGGGCATGTAGACATGCAAGGTACATGGTGTGTTAGTCAGGTACACGGTGTGTACAAAAGTTACCCCCTCTATTCCATGTACTCGTATACATATGCATTCACATGGGATCTATCTATTTTATCCCAAAAAGAGTGTACAAACAGTACACGACTTTTTACTTGAAAAACCCACCATCCCGTGTTCCATCTCACATGACCGGAAACAAGATCACCCACTACGAAGAGTGTTTTACAAATACAAGGCATGTAACCATGAAAAAATTATTCCTCCTGCAAATATGAAGAACACACAACATGTTAGGCTAACTACACACTATATAAATTGGGTTTTCTAGAAATAAACTCTTGATTTTCCAAAAAACCCATGTTCAGTAGAAAAACCAACCAGTGGTATGCCAAATTCGGACCTGTGAGGGCCAATACTCCCAGCGAATTAAATTTTGGATCCCAAGCATAACATATCCCAATAAAATTCTATACATAAGTTGGAATCATGACCCCCACAAATTCTAATACTAGTGGTCCCACACACCTTAGAGATCAATGATTGGCATCTATCCAATTCAAACCATAACACGTATCAATACACCTATCACAATAGTATATATATATCTCATGTAACTATCACAACAACAATTATATCTATCACAAAACCTATCACAACAATATGTAAGCAGTAATTATCTCTTAATGGCATGGATAAAATTCATGGAATATTATTTTTAACAAGTTCCTACATGATGAATGAGATAGAATACCCTCATCTCATTGGGTTTTAATAAAATAATACCACGATAATATAAATAATAATAGAGAAAAACTAGTGTGTCACCCAATAGTGAAATTCAATCAACTATAACATCGCAAAATCAAATAATCAGAAGTCAATTCAAGGTAATTAGTCGTTTCCATATTCAAGGGGTAGCTACTCTTGCGAATTTCATAATACCAAATCCTAATGCATTTCTATCTAATCTAATTGTTTCAAACCAATAAAGAAATCGAGGAAATAAATGCCTATGATACTGGTTTGTAACGTCCTAGATCCGAATGTCACTAAAATGGTGCTCCATACCCAGTTGATCGCATGGCCTCAAACTCATTTCACCAATCAAAAAAGGATTCAGATTAGTAGCAATGGCCTAGGGTTTGATAGTGGGAAACTCTTCCATCATTGGTAGAGTGTAATAAATCAGAATAATAATATAAAATGATGAAAGATTAAATTCCATACAACTGAAACAACCAATGTAAGGCTGATATTAAATATAACCATAAGTTATAAAAAAATATCATTCTTCCTATCACATGTTCTAAGAATGCAACCAATATTAGATACATTATAGTCAGATACAAATTCAGTACCATGGTATTAAAATAAAAAATAAAACTCAGATGCATCGCTAGCCTCAGCTTTGTCCCTTTCTATCTTTCCCCAAAATAGAAAATCATGTACCTATAGAAGGGCGCTATACCTTATCATCACCTGCAATAGTATAATATATTTTGAACCAAAATCATGACCCAAACAGGGTGTCTAAAATAACTCACATTATAAAAGAACCTTAGATATGTGCCTATTTATTAGGGAGTATTTGAAATTGGTAGTTTACAAAAAGTAAAAACAGTAAACTAGGAAGTACGAAAAAGTAAAAAATCATACAAGTCTAGTTTTCCATTTTCATTCATTATATTCATTCTAACAATTCAATTACATTGATTTCTATTAGTATTGATATTCGATCTGAGCCCATCAATCCCCCCATATAAAGAATTCTCAATAGATAATTCATAAGTCTATATAAACATGTAATGTAAAGACCGCATCAGAGATTGTGATTTTTCTTGATGTACATGTCATATGTCATTGCATTTGAATATTCAATTCGATACCTTTCCCTCAAGAATAGAAAAAACCCACCCACATAATCAATCCTCACCCTCATGAATAGAAAACTCCTGCTCACAGGCATAATAAATCCTTTCCCACAGGCATAGCGGTCAATCATGGTTGAGCCAAGTATATTATTATATCAACATAATAGACGACACCTATATATTATACTATTTCATAGTTTACATAACAAGAACTCATTTGGGATTCAAACATAATAAGAAACATGTGAATTAAAATATCAAAAGTAATAAACAATTATACTCACATGGATAAATCTTATAACAAGGATATGATATAATCTAACAATTATAAGGATCTAACAATAATATGAATCAAATGGGAAAAGGGAAAAAACACTAATCCCATGACCATAATCCATATAATTTCAATTTTACCGAATTTCAATTCCATTATAATTCAAATCATTTTGAAAACCCAATAAAGAAAAAAAAGGCTTGCCTCATAGTCAACATAGGCCAAATGGACATAAATGAAAATTCAAGGGAAACACACCAATGGGGTGGCCCTAATTAAAGTAAATGAAAATTATGCATGAATAATAACACATATTTAATTACCTAAATATCATTGGGATGTAAAAAAGTTGATAAATAAATCAATGTGACACCCAAAAATGGTTGCATGTAAATTCAACAAAAACATTCTTCTCGGTAATTAACCAGAGGCACAAGACCACCTACGTTGTCCACGTGTGACTCTCCTCCTCTAGAGTCAACCTCTAATTTAGGCTAGAATGAAGTAGATCTAAAAAATGAGGTTAAATAATTAAGGTACATTAACATCATAGAGAACAAAAATCACAAATAATGAAACAAGAAAAATTAATATTTTTCGTATTCTGTTCAAACACATCAGAAGACAATTGAAACAATGTTTGAGTAGATGATCAAGAGAAAAAATAATATCTGGGAATGCTGCTCGTGATACCTGGAGAGCCCACTGTTCAAATGATGGAAAACAAAACTAATCCCTATTTTATCCTAAAAAAATTACACGAAATGTATTAGTAAGCTACACAACGTGTAAGTACTAAAACCCTCTACCTGTGAAAACTCCACTTACACTCCATGTTCAACTATACATGGGTATGATACATAGCATGTTCAAATATGTACATAGTGTAACAGCCATGTTAGGCCATGTAAGGCTAAAAGATACCATTTTACCACATTAAATCTTTTACCTCATATTTGATCCAAAAAATAAAAGATTCTTACCTCAAAAAAACGTGGCTCTTACATCACAAGATATAAAATTGAATGAAATTATTTGTGTAAAATTATTTCCTAAAATATTCATGTTTTATAAAACCCTTCACCTTACCCAATGAAATGGAGGATTAAAATGGATCTACCATTCCATGGATCATGATGTGACACTCATCCCAGGTATATAATAGATTCAATTATCAATTTTGCATAACAGAACCACCCCTAAATCATCTATAAAAATTCCAATTACTATTTAATGATAACAAAAACTATAAACCTGATCTTTTCATCATAACAATATCAATTATTCTTTCATAACACGATTCACCTTTTGAAAATAAATGGGTTTCATGCAAATATATTAGAAAAAACTATAATCGATCTTTAGAAATTATAAATATGTTATCATTACGGTAATAACAAATGGATCCTAAGTAAAATAAATTGTTTTTTCATTGATGAATAGTTTTTCAATTAAAATATCATTACAAATTCATGATAAAATATACCATCCACTTTGAAAATAAATCCTTAAAAAATAAGAATTCATTAAATATTTGGGAAAATTTTTATTTGAATATATCATTCAATACATTAAAAAGAAACATCAATGAAAAATTATTAATGATGGTGATAAAATAATGTTAAACCTTATGTGTTAAAATAAAACATTCCTTTCACACTGTGGAAAAGAATATCAAAATTTATCATAAAAACAATAAAAAAATTCCTTTTTAAAACCATTGTAAATAATGTTAATGATTCTTTTGGATGATCTTATGAAATCATTTATGTCTAAAAAATAACATTCATGAAATTGTTTTAGAAAATATAGATACTGAAGAGAAATATTTTCAATCTAAAAGAAGTTACATGATCAATATCACTTAAAAACAGCTTCCCTGATATTTATTGAACCAATAATAGAGGTAATAAAATTAAATATATAAAATAAATTCAAAACCATATTATAATAAAATATATGTTTTAAATGAATATAATAACATTTTATTCCTCCCAAAGAAACTTTTTATATTGAAAATCTAAAAATAAGAAGAGATTGAATCATATATATCTTTAGCATTTTTGTAACATTATAATATTATGCCTATGAAAAAAAAAGAATCCAAATGAATCTATAAATATCATGAATAAAAGTATATAAATTATATAACATTTCATGGGAATGTGTATATTCCTCAAAAAATAATATAGGTTCATAACAAAAATATATGTCCTGGAGAAGGAAAATTAGTGATGAATAACCATTACAAAAATCATTTTAATGAATTGAGTAGTAATAAATGGGTAGAATATGTGTAACAAATGTAAATTCAAATAATATAAGTTAATATTCAGCATAAAAAGATTTAATCTCACACATAATCTTGGAGTAATATAATCAATTATATAGTGATATAACCCCATGAATGAAAATTGAGTTATGTAATCCCTTATTACATTGGAAACATACAAATAAAAAACCCTTAGATAAAATAGATTTAACCAAACATAAAACATCATAATGAATTAATTAATAATGATAAAAAATATAAAAGTAAATTATATATACCATATAAAATAAATTAGTTGTATAACATTAAAATATCCCTTAATGAAGATAAATTGATACAAAATCCCTTACTTAGAGTACAAATAATCCATGTATGTCCTTTTACATATCTGTAATCAACATATATCAATTATTTAATTATTTTAGAAACATTTACTGTTTTATTTTTTTTATTATTAATCCATTATTTTGAGTTATTTCATTGGTATATTTAATTTTTTAATTGGTCAGGTTTAAATCCATCATTTGGAGGATGTTTGGTTCATAGTTGAAAAAATTAGGTATGTTGACCATAAAAAAGTTATAATTTATAAAACATATAAAGAATAATAATAATAATAATTTTTTATTTTTATTATTTTAATATAATTATATAACCATACCTTAATGGCATAAATGGAAATCTAATAACATTTCTCTATAGAGGTGGAAATCTAAACGTAAACAAAAAATGAATATATCATCTTCCAATGGATGGATGGGTAATGATAAAGATGATATATTATATTAAAATAAGGGTAATTATTCCATTAATATATTATATATAAATTAAATCTATTATTATAAATATCTTTGAGATGTGGTGGTGAAATACCAAACACATCACTTCATAGAGGTAGAAGTCCGCATGGATGGCTAAATGGTGTTTTTATTCCCTATTAAATTGAAAAATAGAAGAAAAAGGATAAAAAAGTCCTAATATCATTAATTTATATATTATATAATGATGTTAATTTATAATAATATTTTAAGAATATTATAATTATCTAGAAAAAGATGGAAAATGAAAATATCTAATTAAGAATTATAAATATTCTTCATAAATCCACCAATAACTTACATATTAGGTCTTTAGGATGGCCTTTTGATTATAAAAAAATAATAAACGTAATGAATAGAAATTTTTATAATGGAATTGGATTGGTATTTTTTCAAATATGGTTCTAAAAAGTTTTCAGGAAGAGAGAAGATGAGGTATCCCTTTTTAATTAAAGAGAGGGGAACTCATAGAATTTAGTAAACTATTAAATTAACACAAATATTTTTTATATAAAATGTGGAGAAAAACTGTTTTATTTCTAATATAGGATGACTTTCAATTTAAATAATATTATTCAATAAAATTTTGATATCTCAGGTTAGTTTTTCACTGTTATCTCTTGGTTTTTACACTTATTATCCTTTTTAATGATTACCGTGATGTCAATGTTTTTTACACTATAGAAGTCATGGAAATTACAATATATGAAACCATGATACATAAATTGTTCATAATTGAATTTTTCATCCATATCTCAGTCACTTTGATGATTATGTGTTTTTTATCTATTTTATGTCAAAAATTAACATATTTGTTTAACATAATATACAATTATGGTCAATTTTTAGAGTATTGAAATAGTTTGGCATTAATAACATGAAGATAGTAATGAATTAATAATTTAAAATTTAAAAACAAAATTAAAATGACCTATTTATATAAAAAAATTCGAGAATCTATAAATCAAAAAGAAAATATCAATTTTATCTTTTTTTAAATAATTTTCATCATTTTTATACTACTTTCACATACATGATGCTTGTGTTTCTTTTATATTTAAGCTAAAAATTTCATCACTAATTTTTTTTAAAATAATTATAATGATTAGAAATTAATAAATAATTTAAATAGAAATTTATAACTAAACATAAGATCTTTTAATCTCTATGGAAAAATATTTATTATATTAATTAAAAGTGAGTTCTGTTTTGTTTTTATTCAATAATTAAAATAATATTAAGGAAATTTTCTAATCAAATAGGAAATGTTTTTCCAAATTATTAAAAAAGTATCTATATGGTTGAAAAAATTATCCAATAACAAAAATAAAATCATTAGGGGTATATTTTGGGTACTATCACATTATTTTTAAATATAATTACTCGATTTTCCCTTTCTAATATGAAAAATATTTTCCACAGTTACTATTCATAATGAAAAAAAACTAAAATCAAACGATTTACAATATTAGAACCACATTATTAATAATATTTCATCCATTCATCAAGATTATGTTCCTATATGAGACAAAAAACATTAATATAAATGCACAATATGAAATGAAAATTGTGTTTGAAAAAAAGCCTTGTAATAAAAAAAAGTACTTATAAAACAAATAATGTATAATGATGGATAATATGTAATTAATTAGATTAGTTATAATTAAGTAATACTAATGTTACAATAAGATAAAATTAAATTGATAATGTGAATTTTTTATAAAAATATTATTTTTTAAAAAATTAGTATTTTTTTATTATTCACTGAAAAACAAATCTATTCCAAAAATTTGAATATTCCACCCAAAGATAATTTTGATAAGATGAATAAAAAATTCATATCATTTTTATAAAATATTATTTTAAGAAGTGTAGTAAAATAATTATAAATTTTCCTATTAAAACCAAATCAAATCATTTTGTATAAAACCCATTTCTTATACCTAAAATGTCCTTATTAAAAATAGAGATATTATTTCTTAAGATATTGTCAATATATTTTTATTTATTAATACCACATTATATATATTTTCCATAATTCATTTACTCATATTCACACGCACCAATTCGGTATAATTGATATAATAATCACTCATAAAATAATATTATATCATGTTTTTTATATGTTTGGTGTTTCATGTTTTGGTTGATATATAGTATAATCTTATTCAAAAATATATAAGTATTTCACTTACTCAATAATTGCCTGAATCAAAAATTTCATTGAATATACTAGGTAAAAAATAATATGAAAGGATCCCATTATTATACTATCACAACTTTAATTATTAATAAATCTCATAAAACATGAATCAATTTCCCATTATGTTATAATAATAGAAAATTTAATCATTAATAAATATTAATTTAACTCCCTTACAAAATAAAATAACACAATTAATTCACACATGATTATTTCCACATATTTTCATATATTTCCAGCACTTACGTCTTAATTGAATCCCAAATTTTTACCTCAAGACATATTTCATTCCATTTATCATATATCATAATCATAAAATTATTTTAATAAACTATTAAATAAAATTTATAGAATTTTATGCATTCCAATTTATATGAGACACCCTTAACTATAAAAATAATCATTACTATCTCTTATTAATATCAAAGAGTTATAGTTATAAACCTATATTCCTAACCATTATCATTAATAATAAAAATTTATCATATAGTAAACCTCTTAAATTCACCCAAGCATATTCATTTATAAATTAGTTTACATAAATAATTGTATAAAAAATCAATAGTTCCAAATTATTCAAATAGAAATAATAGCATTAGTAACATTAGAAATTAATATTATATGTTTCTTAACAGAATTCCCGTAATCAATCATTAAATTAAAAATCATTATGTTCAAATTAAAAAATTATTACAAGAATACTATTACATAACATGAAAAAAACCATCTGTGAAAATAAATTAATAAATTCGAATTAATAAATGTATCATAATGATTTATTAAATTAAATCATAAACAGAAACTTAAAAATAATTAATAATTTACAATTTTTTTCCCAACACCCTTAAAATTATCCTAAGACACATCCCTATTATTTCAAAAATTAAGAATTTTCCTAACAATTTCAAACCACAATCTCATCCCCTAACCTTTATCAATTTTAGTCAATACAGTATCTATTAAATTATAAAAAACTACATGGATTGAAAAAACACCTTTGTAACACATGGATGATTTTAAGAACCATAAAAAATTATAGGTTTAAAATCAAATTAATTCCAACCCCTAACATAGAATGAATTTATATATATAAAACCTCTACATTAAAAATATTTAAAAACCATCAATCATAAAAATACCATCTTTTATCCTCATAAATAATTCAATGTTTTATTCCCTATTTTATTTAACATAAATAATATATTTAAAAATTATTAACACCATTTACACTCCAAAAACATTTCCACTCTTGATATAATCATACCTGAAGCTAGTACCTATCAGACATTCATTCAACCCATCCTAAACGATTCTCAATGCAACGTCATTAATTGTATCCTACACTCGGCTGAACCAGATTACTTGATGTTCAAGAGGAATTTCATAGGTCACATCCTAGATAAATATTATACAATGTTTCTGCATGAACATTCTTATAATAAAATGTTATTTATCCTCTAATGTAATACAATCCATATTAAAAATTACTTTCTCTTTCGGTGCATCTAGAACCATGAGATCCCAATAGATGAGGAGATCAGATACAAGGGGATCTGTCTCATGTTTAGTTTCTTATTATATAGAACCCCCAATTAGGAATTAATGAACAATATATTCTTTCAGAGCTATTGGGCATGATACATGTGGAGTATCATTTCCAACATTATTGGTATCTTACTTCTAGTGGGAAATGACATAACCTTTTACAAGGATTGTTTCCAAGGAGAAGATTTGAAGGGATTGAACTAAAAGTCAAGTGTCATTCTTATCACTGTGGGTTTATGGTGCATCTAGAATTCCATGAACAAGGCTCAGGTTGAAGGCATTCACTTCTGAAGCCTTTTAATTATGTTTTGGTCTAGATCTCTTGCTAATTTGGGATCTATTTTCAAACACTATGACACCAATATCACCATGATGATTGTCTTTAGTGGTATAAATGACACTCTATCCCTACCAAGGGCATCTTTCCTAGGCTGATGGGTTTTTTGGTGCCCCCTCAAAAAGAAATGGGTTCAAACTAAATATTGATGGCTCATGTTGTTTGGACACCAAGAGAGGAGGTTGTGTATTCTAAAACTCCAAATTATCAACAATCATCGTATCAATTAACTTTTATAGCAATATAAAATCCCTTATAACTAAGGCCAGATCCTTGACTAAGGGACTGAAAATTTGACTCTCCCACAATATCACCATTATGGAAATTGAAACCTAATTCTCGATAATTTTCAACCCTTTACAAGGATGGTGTGACCCCCCTTTTCCATCAACTAAAAATTTAGAAGATAAAGAAGACCCATTAGTTGGGAAAATGTGTTCTATACATGGAATGAAGTAAAATTTGTGGCTGAATTTCTTACCTCCAAGGGTTACCAGAATCAACCTAGTATTATTTTCTCTAGTATGGGCTCCCTTCCCATAGAATGTATAATTTTTTTGGGAAGATTTACTTAGACTTCACTACATTTGTTCTCCTGGACCTTTGTGTATCACTTAATGTTTTGGTTTTATTTGATTAATAAAATATTCCACCTTTTAGGAATTTTATTCTAAGGTTTATGAATCACTGAATCATTTAATAAAATCACAAGATAATTTCATAGTTAATCCACCTGAATAATTCCTAATAAATTTTTTATTTATAGGTATATTGAATTATTAACTATTTTCTTATCGAAAATACACATCATAATAAAATTATAGCATCACATCATTCAATATACACTAGATTAGTGAATTAGAATCACATAAAATATTTAAACCACATTCCTCATTTGAAATTAACAATCCTCATAAGGATGATAAGCCTTATTCCACCTCAAATCACTAGATATGATGAATTTTTCTAAATCTAAAAATAATATATTAATTATAACATTACAAAAATTAAATAATAATTATTTTGAACAAAACCATATAAATTATAATATGAACACTATTATAGTTCCATAGTAACCAATATATCTTCATTCCACTAATAAGTGTTGTTGAAATCATAAATATTAATAATAAAGAGTTTGAGAGTGAATTTTTGGAAGAAATCATAAGATAATAAAATCTCTAAATTAAAAGTGCATACTTAATAAAAAATTCATGACCCTGAATTTTATTAACTACACCTATTAAAAAATTGGTCTGGTAATACATGAGTCTTTGATTCTTATCCATTGGCAACCTCAAGGCTATTAGCCACCTGATGTAACCTAAAAGGTTACCCAATGGTTTGGCCTAGGTAACTCCCCCTTTACCAAAAATAATTGGTACCCTATGTCTATATACTTGGTACTGGGTTGGACCTTTTTCTTGTTTCAAGGAAACACTACATCTTCTACCTCCATTTATTCACACCCATAATCTAAAACATTAAATTTTCCACCTAATCATATTCTTTTAGAATCATAAATTAAAAATTAAAATCCATCCAACAATACATGAGATATTAAAAAATCTAAACCATAATGTTTCTCCTCTATATTATGTATCTTCAATTGATTCCCATCCCAAAAACAAACATAAAATAAAACTCATAAATAGATTATACATGATGCTACCCACTATAGGAGACTCCATACTAAGATGAATAATCACCCATAATGACATCACATATAATGAAAAATTAATAATACTACCCCATCCAAGAACTTTTATCTATAAATAAAAAACTAAAATTAAAAATTTAATGTTGAATTCTTTAATGAAATCACTAAACTAAATATAAATTCTCTCATTGTTATGGTTTGGAATAAAAAAAATTAATTTCACCTTGAATTAATACTCAAGAAGTCATTTTCATAACCCAAATTCTACAAACAATACTAGAACACAAAATAAATTAATTAACCCCAACCCAAAAGAACATAAAAAACAATAATTTAACCTTAGTTAAAATATTCTTCAATAATCATTTAATTAAAATTAATGATTTTTTACTGAATTTTCAACCCAAAAAAAACTAAAAAAATTACACATCCAATCACAACATAAAACTAGTCATAATAACCCAAATAGATGTTATTCGATCGTTAAAATAATCCATTTTATCATAACATCACAAGTAACAAACCATTTTATCACATGATCCTACTAAAAATTAACCCAATTAAATAATTCATCAAACACCCAATTTGATCATTAATAACTAAATTAAATTAAATTCTCCAATGAAATATCAAATATCTACATCAAATATGTGGTATATTTAATATGACATGATCTTCAAAATAATAAAATTTTAAAAACTTGTTAAATTCCACTATAACATTCCATTTCGTCATTCTCTTTACAAAAATCAATCAATTTAATGAAAAATTCCCTAATTAATATTTAAAATTTCAAATTAACATTCTATTTAACATTAAAATTATACTATGGTAATAAAAAAATCATTAAAAAACATACCCAAAAATGACACATGCTAAAATATAAAACAGGAAATTAACATTCTCAAATGATAAAAAAATGTTATCATTAATTAACCCAATTAACATAAAATTTTAATAAATGTGAAAATATTAAAACCCATTTGAATCATTGAACAGTCAATTTATAATAATTTATTTATCTTTCAAACATTGTAAATCTTAATAAAACACTCATATCAAGATAAATTAATATTTTTTCAAAATTCTAAACAACCCAATAAATAAATCAACCAAATCTGTTTTATTTATTATATTAAATAAACTATTAATAAAATATTTATAATTTAATACTCCCTTCAATATTAAAAATTATCATTTAATATATCAATAATAACATAAAACAAAATGAAAATAAATCATTTCTAATCCAAAAAATTATAGATATAAAATTCGAATATGTTATAAACTATTACTAATATCAACCAATGAATAATTTACCATGTTAATTTATCATTGAAATCACATTTAATATAAATATTAATAATATAAAAACAATAAATCATATACAATTTCAAGACATATTATATAGTCCTTAAATATTTTATCACTTAGTAATCGGGACATACCATGGTCAAAATTTCATCATTAAGTTTCTCTTATATTTGGGGAAACAAAATACATAACTAAACCCCATTAAATTAAACTTTAAAGCACTATAATAAATCATTATTAGACCTCAATATAAATGTGCCTAATTCAATCCAAAATGTTCCTTTTTTAATTAAAAACTCATACTATATAAGATCAATACAATAAATTATTAATACACAATTACACCATAATATCAAACACATTCATTTGATCTTATAAAACCAATTCATTATTAAAAATAAATTTAATAAAACATTTATTATTTAGTTAATAATTGAATTGTTTAACTAAAATTAATTCCTTTATTAAATTTACTTGTCAGGTATATTCACATGAAAAATCATATACAAGTTATTTCCATATATTCTAAAAGGCTTCACGAATACCCCACTATATACCCTCAATAATGAAAATTATAACAATCCTAAGAAAAACAAATTTATTTAAATGTCATCAAACATTAACTCATAAAAATATATAAACTAAATATCCTACTTCTCTAATCACATGTTCTTATAATATAGTTATTCTATCTCAAAAATATACATATCTTCCATACCAAAAACTGAGATTTAAACTTTTTTATATTATTTCCAAAATATGAGGACTTTAGAAAACCACGTATCCAAGAAAAATTCCACACACCCTTATATGTGTTCCTTGATCACTTAAGGTTGAAGATGAGTTCTGTGCATATATAATTATTTCTTGAGGATTGATTTACATTATAATGGATTTTAAAAATAAAACATACATGATCAGAGTAAAAAAATAATGGAATATCATTCAAATAAACCTTAATAAAATTTAAATAGATCCCAATGATAGCCCACATGTTAGACGTATATACAAAATGTTCTGATCATATCAAACACATGAATATAATAAAATAAAACGATGTCAATTAATGGGAATCATACACTACAATCACATATATAAACTCCTTAGTAATCAATCCAAAAATACCAGAATCTATCTATAAGCTACATAGGAGTGCTATACATCCCTATATAAAAAATATATAATTATACATTCACAAGATGTAAATTCATAATTTTTGAGAAATATATCATATTATTAGCCCACCTAGGACACTAAACATATCATATTTTCAAATAAACTCATATTTTTATAGTGAAATTTATTAAATAATTTAAATTAATCAATAAGCATACAATATATTAAATTAAACTACTACCAAACTACTTTATCGAAGAATATATCTTTGTTGGCTAATGTTAATATAAGTGTAGGATTTTTATTGGATTATGTAATAGCTAAACACATAGATAAAAAACCTGCCAAATTATTTAAATTATCACCATATGTACAAAATTCATTGCATATTAACATGATCATAACGTTTGAAAACCATACAATTCTTATGAAATAATAAGATTATCATCTTCACACAATATTAAATTATCTCTTTTATTAATCAAAACAAGTACATTAATTTAGAAATGATTTTTAACCTTTCACCATATATTTATATCACTAATTTATTAATAAAATATATAATATCCCAATATATAAAAATAATACCATGTATTATTGTGTACAAAACAGACAACACCAATTAAAAATGATCAAAAAAATATTATTTTAATTATGGTCATTCTTATATTGAAAATGAATTATAAGGTATAGATATGATTATAAACATTATTAAATATATATATCTTTTCTAATAAATAAAAATTTATTTGTACAACTTGAGAATTTAAAATAGGAAAACTATGTTCTATAGTGTATATGACAAACAAAACAAATATTTGACGAACAACAAAACGTTATTATGTTAAAATTGTTACCTAGAAATTGAATTTGAAGGTATGAATGGGAATAACCAAATTATAAAAAATATATACGAAGGTAAAACTCCATAAAAATTCATTTATTAACTATTAATAAATAAACAATCAGTTTTTTATTAATGAAATTGAATGACAGAAAAAACGGTTTCCATCTAATAGAACATTGATTAATTTTTATGTGAAAATCATATATTTTATTTATACAATTTTAGATGATATATTTTATAAAATTAAATTAATTTTTAAAATCAAAATATCAAAAATATATTATAGTTATTTTGTAGTAAATTTATTATAAAAATTAATTTTTCCATAAATAGAAAAAAGATTGTTTTTTTTTGAAAATTGTAAGCTTCTCCAAAAATTTTCAATGTAGAAATTATTAAATTTATAGAAAGTAAAATTATATTTATTATATTGTTAATAATCCATTTAAGTTCATTATGAACAATTTTATGGCAGAATTTGGTTTAAAAATAATTTTATAAATAAAAATGAATTTTTTTAGAAAACTATTATTCATTATGCCCTATGTTTTTATTTTATATTAATTTATAACACTCCTAAAAATTTAATATTTAATAGTGGGTTATAGATTTTAACTCATAAGAATCAATTATCTAATTAGGTGTCTTTTATTTTTTAATATGAATAATAACAATAATAATGTTTTCTGGATAATGATAAAATAGATTAATTAATGATAAAAGTAATGTGATACGGCTATAAATTAATCAATAAACAATCCTCTATCCTATTGGGTTAGTGGTTAAAGTTTTTTATCTTATTCAATAATAAATAGCTCTTTGTGATATATTTCTTCTATTATGACCATAATATTAACTTAGAAAATAAAGAAACACAAAATTCCACACTCCGAAAATTAATATATCTAAATTTCTACATATTAAAAAAATTACAATAATTTTTTATAAATTATTTTTTAAAATAATAATTAATTTTTTATTTTGGTAAATTTTATAATTTTTAATGGTGAAATAATTAGATTAATTTCTTGTGCATCGCAGACAGTGTATTAAATCAATTAATAAAAAGTAAAATATATTATATTAAAAATATAAAAGTAATAGAATCTTGATTAATAATTGTGTTATAAAATATTTATTTGTTAATATATAATATAATAGTAATATTTATTATTCATATTTTATTTTCATTATTTTCTTTTACTCTTTAAGGCCAAATTTAGAAAATAGTGTCAAATATGTCATTAATGGTATTTTATAAACATAATATAATATTACATTATTTAAAAAAAACATTTAAAAATTAAAAGTTATATAATATATGTTAATGTATTTCATCCATTTTCCATTTTCAATAAAATTTACACCTTATGAAAAAATAACCCTTTAGTATTTAAAAATTAGTTACCACAGTAAAGGATAAATATGGTTTACTAAGGGGATAATAAATCATATAAGGTTTAGAATCAAACCAACAGCTATATAAATTTTAGTTCATGATTGTATTTTGAAATTATCCTCTTTTTATTCAAATATTTATCCATTTGTTTTAATTTTTCTTTGGAATGACTCAATTATATTTTAATCATTTTATTAATTCCAAGTGTGCTCCTCCAATTTCTTATAATATGGAACCTCTTCTACCCTATTCCACACACATTTTGAGCCATATAAAAAATATATTAATACATCAATATATACCTTAATAACATTATAGAGTTTATTCATTTATAAAATACAATTCCTTCATGGAGTAAGGTGTGAGCCAAAATAAGGTTATAGACGAAGATGTATAGCTCTTAACTGAGAATTTTTAAATTTATTTCTTCTTCATACTATTATAATTAGATGGTATCCATTATGAAATAATTAAATAAATATAAATAATTGTTATTATGATTATGGAACTACCATTATCCATCTTTTCATCCTATGAAAATCCAAAATTCCGCTTGTTCAGATGTATAACATGTTGTCTCCATGTATATAAGTTATTCATTTTAAATCACCAATACAATTAAATAGTAATTATTATGTATTTAATAAATATAAATTTTATAAATGTTATTTATATGATTCTATGATAGTGAATTATTATTTACCACTATTTTTTTCATCGAAAATGTAATTGAAACAACACTCGTGTGTATATACGACCTACCCTCTCCATAAAAAGTTTATTTACTTTTTCTGTCAAAATATTTTATTGATGGGTATAAATATATATAATGAATATATGTGATATAAATATCATGTTTAAAATTTTGGAAAATATTTAACCATGTTCAATGTAAAATGATCAAGACTATTGAACTAAAACTACATGAAAACAAAGAAATTATCACCCATTATTGTGATTTTTAAAATGAATTTTCAAAAAAGGTGATAAAATGACATAAGAAATTCATATAAGGAATGATATTAATAATTATTTTATTTTAATAGAATTAAAATAAATATATATTTATTATACATGAGTTTTTAATGTGTGTGAGGAAATACGATACTTGATGTAAGTGATTTCTAATCTAACCTTTATTTCTAGGAGACATTTTCCATATTCGGCACTCATTTCTTTTGTGTTGTGTATTTTATGACCATTTTAAATGTTATATAATTTATATTATTATATTAAATATATTTAATGTTTTATTTTATGTTATTATTTCAAGGTCATTAGGATTCAAATTTTTCCAAATTTCAAAGGGTTTTAAGATAAAATCTCAATTATTATGGGGATTGTTTATAGTCTATCTTCATATAATGAAATTTATGTATCTAATTATATATAATTATATAGAAATTTTTTATTCTATTATTATTTTGGGATATTAGATGTTTTCATTACATTTTAAAATATATAAATACCCAAGATACCAATTGAATATTTTTAAGGAAAACCTACTTTATATTTTTCTTGGTATACGATAATTTTTCATCCAAGTCCGTGTTTTTAAAAACGATTTAAAGAATATTTTAAATATTTTAGTATAATTTTTTAAATTAATTCTTAACCATGATTTATTTTTTAAAATTTTTTAAATAATTATTTTCGTTTTTGTTTTCCAAATGATGTACTTTTTCACTTTTATTAATGAATGTATGAATGAAATGTTCTTTTTAACATATAATCCATGAACAGAATTCCACATCGTCATTACTGCTCAATTAATTTGAAGATTACATTATAAGATTCATAGTTTATCATCAAATAAAATTTCTTCTTTAATATTTGGGAAATTTTTTATTATAAAAAAATGATTTCAATGTGAAAAAGAGATTTCCCTCATGAATTATTCTTGATATTTGTTTAGGAAAATTTTATCTATGATAAAATCATTTGATGTCAATTATGACATTCCGGGGTTAGGATCATATGATACCAATATTATTCTTTTATTTTATCCTTTATTAGAATGATGATGATAACTTTATGAAATCCATTTATTTTTCATGGGTAATTCTATGGTGGAATAAAAAATGTTTTATGATATTTTGACATAGGTATGAATATATTATGATTATGTGATGGTTGGCTCTGTTATATATACCCAATGAATTTGGTGCAGTGATATTGATATATCATTTGATGATGATTATAATCATGGACATGGTTAATACTATATTTTTAAGAAACTTGTTATTTTTTAAAAATAAACCAATGCTATATAACATATAAAACACACAATAAAAATCCTAAAATAATGATGAAATATTGTAATATTATAATTGTTTCCAAGAAATTAAATTGAAGAGAATAAATAATGATAGATTTTTTTTAAATATTTATTTATTTATTTCAAACTCAATAAAAATTTATTGATAAATATGTATTAAATAATCCCCCAATTTTTGAGTAATACAATTCTTTTTTTTAAATATATTCTTTTTTAAACAAAATAATTTTATTGATTTTGGTGTGAATAGATTATAATAAAATTTTGAGATTTTAGAAACTTTATTTGCAAAAAATAATTTAAATTTTGAAACCATAATATAAACATTAACTTGGGGTGATATTTTATAATTTTTTAAAGAATATTTATTTTTAGTGAATAGTGAAAAATACAAATTTTTTAACGAAAACCATTTCATTTTAAAAAATTAATTAATTAAAAAGATCCATAAAAATTATAATTTAATTTCATCTTACAGAAGTATTCTTTATTTATATTTTTTAAAATTAATTAAATTTTAATCATATTTATACTGGAATTTCATATAAGTTTATTTTGAGGCCTAAAAATATGTTTGTCTAAATTTTTTTTTAAAGTGCCTAATGTTTCTATATTTTAAATAATAAAAATAACACATAATGAAGAATGGTTTAAATTTAATTTTTATATTATATTACTATAAATATTATTTTAAATTCATATAATTAGGATAATTATTCTTAATGACAATATAAGATCATATTATGCTTATAAAATACATTTTTCGGAAAACAAGCATCTTTTGTCTTGTATGTATATAAATTTTTAAATTATATCATACAAATTATTTTAAAAAAGAATTTAAAAATAAATTATATATTTATAATTAATAATATTTTTATTTTATAATAACCTCATCTTTGTTTTTAGACATAATGAATTGTGGGAATTGTAAAAAATGTTTACCACAGTTAAGGTTAAAACAAGTTTACTAGGGTGTTAAAAAAGAAGATATAACAATTAAAATAACCTAAAAACAAATCTAAACTCTATTATATAGATATATTTTGAGCTTATATAATCAAATTATTTAAAAATCTCTAATATTTATTATTTTTTTCATATGAAAAATGTCTTTATTATCTTTTCTATTTAAAAATTTGAAGTGTGTCATATCCATCCTTTATAAAAGGAACACCTTATCTTATCCACTTTACAAAAAAAAGAAATTTCATGCATGATATACCTAAAAAAATTTCTCCTCACATCCCTAATCAATATCTTTATTCCCGGTATAATTTTGAAGCCCTCTTCAGAAGTATTTTTTTGCGAAAACCAATAGAGGTCATCCGAGGAAAGGGTGTCATTCATAACTGAGGATTTTGTTTTATTTATTCATAAAAAACCAACAATTCATATTCAAACATGTGGATTATATATATATATATTATGTTACTGGTACATCCTACATCAATATCTTCTTCCATCAAATGGGAAACAGAACAATCGTTAAAGTGTTTGAAATACTACCATTCACGAATCCATGTAATAATTTTTCCATCACCTCGTATCATGGATATTTATAATCAAGTATTTAATATATATATATATATTTATTATTCAGGATATATTTTTTATTTAGGAAAGTTAATATATCATATATTTTCATACCTTTTCATTCATTGAAAAATGATAATGTTGCTCATGAATTTGTGTTGACTACCACCTCCACAACGTGATGTGTATGATTTTTCATCACCAAATGGATGAAATATAAATGTATATTTAAATAAATAATATTATATTAATTTTATTATGGACATTTTATAATGATAAAATGATACTTACATTCTTTCTATAATGATCGTTGAAAAATGGAAACGTTGCTTATTCATAAGTATAACCTACTATCTCCTTGAATGTAATATAGTAAATTTTTCATGACCATTATCCATGATTGGGATTAAAATTTAAATTTCTGTATGAAAATGTTATAATTATTATTTATAAGATGATGGAAAAAAGAACCTTCTTTCCATGGTCAATATACCGAAGCTATTTTGAAAATAGTGGCCAAATCTTTTAAAAACATCCAACATAGGCCTAATTGATTATGTATATAAACATGCAATTAAAATTAAATAAATAAATTATTTAATTATATATTATTATAAAAGGAATATTTAATCAAAAAATTAAATAAATTATAAGATTTTATTATATAGGAGTTAAATGACATACTTGTAAAGTAAAGACACGAGGTAATGGTTTCTCCTCTCTCAATTATTTATATAAGAAATATACCATATTCAATATTTATTTATATTGGGAAGTGAAAATAATTATTATGAATTTATTTTAAGATTAATTTAATTTAAATTTTTCATATTTAAAAACCGATAAGTGTTTTTTTATTTCATGTGGTTTCAATCTAAATATCACAAAATCTATAAAGAATTTATAGTCTCACTTTTTTATGGGATATATATATCTTATTCACAACTTGTTTCTTTTTTTGTGTATAGAATGCTACATTATGATGTTATATCCTTAATATAATTATAATAATAATATTTAACATTTCAATTAATTTTATTATTTAATTCTTATTATGATTAAAATGATGCCAAATGGTATGGTTCTCTCTAGTTACTTTTACTTATGTGAGATATATTTCATATTGGAGAATTTTTTATTATGTGTGGTGTATATAATTACCATAATATATATTACACCATTAATCCATTAATTTTAATGGTATTTAAAATTTCATTGTAACTTAATTATTTCATCGTCCTTGAGATTCATAAGTTATTGAAGTGGTACAGATTTAGGTTGCAATTTCATTGAATATCCAGACTACTTATGATCAAGTATCCAATTATAAAATATTAAAATATAATTCCAAAAAAATATTATTACTTTTATCTTCTGATTATTTCTTGAAAATATATATTCTAAATTCAATTTCCTCTTTTATGAACATAAAAAAACAAAATAAATTGTTTTTAAGGAAAAATGTGGGCAATTTCTACTGGGTTGAGATTCTTTATCTTCCACGTATGTTTTTTTAAAAAAGATTTAAATTTTTTAACTATCATACTATGATAGTTAAAAAAAAATTTTCCCGTGATTCACTATTTTCATTAAGGTTTTAATGAAATTTTCCAGTCATTTTCCAAAGAAGATATTTTTTGACATTTTTTTTGAATATGTGAAAGCAATATTTGTATTGAAATACTCTAAATGAATGGAATTTTACACTGTGATGAACACTTTGTTCTTCAAAGAATATTTTTTATGTATTAAAGTAAATTTTAAATTAAATGTATTTTCACATTAGTTTATAAATTTTTTTGTTTTAGAAAGTGATTATAAATAGGAAAATTTTTTCCCCATGAACATATTTAAGGATATATTAATATAGTTTCTATTTATCAATATTAAAAAATATTTATGTTACATACACTCAACTTGGGATATGTTTTAATGAAACCCCCTTATTATTTCACTTTATTGATTATGATATTTTCATGTAACCTGTTTTTTTCATGGGTGAATTGATAAATGAATGAAAAATGATTATTATTATGTTAAAAAGATAAATATAATGACTTTTTTTAAAGAATGGTTTCTAGACATTAATGATGATGATGAGTGTAACCAAAATAGTTCTTAGTGAGACCGATATATCTTATATAATGGTCACACATATAACAAGATATGTGAAAAAAATATATCATATATGATGGCTTTTCCTAGATAACGTTAGGTGAGCCCGATATATCTTATACAGATGGGTTGGACCCATTATAGCGGGCGAGTGATCCCAGTCTGCATTATATTAATTCCTGATACCCATTATAATTCATGGAGAATATGTGAGCATGATATTACCTCAATTATTGGTGATCCCCATTAAAGAACTCTAATTAATTGGGTAGTGATTATGTTCTTCAAATAAATTTTTTGGAATTTTTCTATATGGTTATTCTAAATTTCAAGGATTATGTAATGATTCTATGAAGAAAATTTTACAATATGCTAAAAAAAATTATTATGATTGCTATGGGTTTTAAATTATTCTTTTGATCATTATTGACAACACAAGGATTATGATTATTTAGAAATTTGAATCACTACATCATTAAAGATTTCATCCCTGAATTATATTTACTAATCGATTATTTATGGATATAAATTATTTTATGTTATGCTCATAAACATTTATTTTTTCATCATACCCTCATACTCATATTATTCTCATTATTGACATTTATTTTTTAATTCTTATGTTTATCCTTTCTAAGAATTTTACCGCAACCATATTATGATTTCTATTCCCCTGGTTAGGAATAATGATTTAAAATGAATTGTGTTCAGAAACGATTTATATGTGAATAATTATGTGGAATTTTTTTAAACATATCATAGAATATGAAAATATTGGTATTGTGGTAATGATACTCTCTTGATGTCTTGTATATTGATTATGTTCGAGTTGTTCCTAAATTTATATAACACTAGAACTAAATGTTCCTTTGTTATATAAGCGATTCAATATATCCTTTTGATGATTAATATCCTCAATGCATGAAATTGGGTCACATCCATAGATATAAAATTATTAAATGAAATTTTCAAATTTTTAGCACAAAATTCTGAATTGTGTGTTAGTCGTTGATATAATTTTTTTCACAAATTGATTTTTGAGTATGATTTCTATATAGCTATACTCAAAGAAAAATTATTTTATGTGATTACAATTATCTTTTTTCAAATATTGATTCATGAGTATGATCAATTTCTATCTACTCTCTCAAGAATAAACATAGATATGATTGAATTTAGATATTTTTTAAGGATTAATATTTCTTATTCATATGATTCCACATGACTATATTATGAATCTTGGATATTTTTTATTATGTTAATAGAATTATTGATCATGCTTCTAGATATGAAGTGATTTTAAAGATTAGGAATTATTTATTTGTGTATGAAAATTTTATGTTGAGAAAATGAACATTGTTAAATAATCATATCCAAATGATCATTTTTTATTATAATTATTGATATCTCCCATGGTTTCTCATAATTACAATTTGAGATTCCCCTTTCTTATTATAACATTCCATAGATTACGAATAATGGTTCTAAGTAGGGTATGTATAAAAAGTGTAAAATATAGGAATATCTTTGTGGGTGTTGTTGAATATATTTCATGAAATAAGTATATAATGTATCTAGACTCCCAATAAACAAAATAAATTTATTCCTAAGATATATATTTATAAAATATATTGGATATTCATCTAAAATGATGCAATATTTATATATGTTGTTCTCTGACTGCTTCAGTTTGTATCATAGGAAATTTTATGTCAATATTGGAAGATTATTATTATATGAATTTGGTAAAAACAATGGGGATAATTTCAAAAGTAGTATAACATCAAAATTTATTTTTCAATGGATGATATTATTTGATTTTAATAATAATAAGTAATTGTAAGTACACTACACATTGATATAGATTTAGAAAACTTTTTTCTACAGTTAGAAACACTAAAAATAGTGGATCAATTATATATCAACCATAATTCTAGTACTTGGTGAGTGTTACCTTAATACTTTCCTAGTTTCAAAATCCTAGGGGCTATTATAAGGTTAATTAACATTTACTTTTTGAACCATTCAAAATTAGCTAGATAGATGTTGACCATTAATGAACTAGGTGTTATAATAGGATACATCATTAGAATTATTTTCCTGAATATATTATTATTCACTCTAATTTTTTTATTATCATGTTTAAAACTTGTTTTTGTTTTAATCATTGGATGGAATCCAATGGTATCATGTAAATAATAAATTTTATGACCAATACTATGACTATACTCTTGAAAACCTAAATACCATTATACATATGATGTAATATCTTGTGACTATGCTCACTAAACTCTCTCAAGATATGAGTTGTAATACAGATCATGTTGATATTTTAAATTCACCAAGGAGGGATAAACATATTATTAAAAGTTTTAGGTGAAAAAATATAAAATCATTATATATGCCTTCTATCCAGTTGGTTTTCTTATATTGAATTAATGCGATGTAAAATATATTTTCTGTTTTTAGTGCTCAAAACATGAGAATTTTATGTTATAAATTTATCTTATATAAGGTGATGTTGATCAATGGTGGACTCTTAATAATTATACAATTTAAGAAGATGAATTAAACACCATATAATATGTTATGATAATGATTTAAGTACTAAATTAGTAAAATCGATGAACACTTAAAACTAAAATAGAGAGGGCATTCAATAGTTGAAACATAATGAAAATGAATACATTGGTAACTATAAAGAAAATTTTACAAGTCTTAGGAGTTATACTTCTAGATTTATTATTAACCAAGAAATAAAGATAAACTGAATCATTATTTTTTTGAAACCATGCATTCAAAAAGAATTATCCTTATGAGTCAATGGAATCTATGAATAAATCATTTGATGTGAACTCAATGTGGAAATGGATGTTGGAAAACTCCATAGATATAGTGATAATAAAACCATGTTAATGATTCACAGATGAACTTTAGGTATTCCACATGGTGGGAAGAAAATTTTTGGAACTCCTACATTCAAAAAATTTGGAAAGCAGAACATTGGTTAAATTTAGAAATAAAGAGTTTATTTTTCATGTGATGGAAGCCTAAACATCGATCAAATAATGTTGAAATGATGTGAAGAGGGTTACCAATGAAATGAATGGTGAAAAGTTATAAATAATACACCACTCTCACACTAGTTAAATAGATTAATGATATTTGGTAATTTAAAATTTTATACCATAATCCATTGGATAATAAGAATATTAAGCTAAAAAACCTCAAAAGTCAATGAACAATGAAATGATTACAAAATCACTACATATGAATTGAATCATGATAATTAATGGTACCCTTATCCTCCATTATATATTTAGGGATTCAATGCTAACATTTTTATCAAATAATCCCTATCAAAATAATATTGGTCAGTATTTTGTAATATTTGATGCGATTCTAAGAATTTATTAGCTTTATCCACAATGATTCCTTAAAAATTTCTAGAATAAGGAAATAATATTTATCCTGAGTAAAACTATAATCATAAATATGTGAATTTATTAACCCAATTATAATATTTTTAGCTTATATATGAGAATATGTATGCAATAAAGGGTGAATTATCATTTGTAAGCACATAGGATTTTATTTTAGAAAATTATTAATATATTTGGAAGAATATATGATCATGTTCTATGAATTTAGGTATGAGACTTTTTTGAATAACTATTATTATTTTATGAAATTTAAAAATATTTTCATGGAAGGATATGACAAAAAATTATTATAATATTTAGGTCTCAAAATTATCCAACACATTTTAGAAGATTCTTAAGTATAACTATATTTTGGTGACTAGATTAAGAATAAGTTTGGGAGTTATTGTTGAGGTTTTAGAGATTAATGTAATATATTTATCTATATTGAATAACTTGTGATAAAAATTTTGGTTTTGATTATAATTATAGATTAATTAAATAAATTATATTTACTTTTTTGTATTTTATCAGCTAGTAAAAGTTAATTTTAGTGATTTAGACAGGAAAAATTCAACCTGAATATTCATTTCATGGAGATAGAGTGGAACTAAAAATTTATTTAAGAACAACCAAAAGATAAAATTGTGGTCATGAAATAGAAATAAATCAACTATGTATATTTTATTATATTATCTATCATGATAGTTAAATTATACATCTAATTTAGTGAAAGGATCTTTAAATAAAATATTCCAATTTTTCATTAATTTTTTATGAATCAATGGTCTTTTAACCCAAAACATTTTTATAGTTTTTGGTAGTTAAATTTTTCATAACCCTTTTCTATATAAATATCTATTAGTCTGTGGGTGTTAGTTTTATTCTTCACGTACATATTTTCCCTTCCCAATAATGTTCTCCAAAATAGAAATATAATTTTTTGTTACTCAAGATGACCGTAGTATTTCCCATTCTCACATTTGAAGATGAAGTTTTATTAACCCTTTTTAAGAAGTGGGTTTTACATTAATAAATTTTCAAATATCAAAACCATGAATTACTAAGAACATGTTAAAATTATGAGGATGGAATTTATTAACTATGGGTGAGGTAACACTTAATTATTTTAAAATTATAAAATTATGTTCTATTGTGAATATAGAATGATATAATAAGCATAAACAAACCAAAACAATATTATATGAATTTTATAACCTAACCATTGAATAAAAATTTATGAGGGGAAATAACCACATTATGATACAAAAACACATAGAGTTATATATATATATATAAACATTATGCTGAATATAAACGAGATTATTAATTATTAGGATATAAGAATTCAAATTTTTGTTAACTTCATATTATGCTTCAAAAATATGTTTCCTACAACATTATTTTTAAAGAATTTGGTGATAAAAATTTATATTTTATTATTGATAATTTTAGAATATATAATTTAATAAATATAATTCATTTTTTAAATAAATATGTAAAAATAACTTTGGATGAATTTTAAATAATTTTCTGAGAAAATATATTTTTCAATGATTAATTTAAAATAATGATTTTTATTTAATATAGTATTTTTTTTCAAATTATTTATGAAGTTGCATTTATTTTTAATATAATTTCAACACAAAATCAGTTCACTTATATTATGAATAATCCAATTATAATCATTATGAATAATGTTTCAGTTTTATTAGGTAAGAAAATATATTAATACTTAAAAAAGATTTTTTTCTAAAAGAATATTTTGTATTATTTTTTATATTTTTATATTAATTTACATTTTCCTAATTATATAAAATGAATCTAGAAAATTGGATTCAATATTTGGAAAATAGTTTTCTTTTATTTTTCAATTTGAAATGTAACCTTAATATGTTTTTGTTCCCTTGGTAAAGTAAAAATGGGTTAATTATAGTTGAAACTATTTTGATAATGCTTAAAATTCATCCAAACACTTGACTTCATCCTATTGGATGTTTTGTTTTCATCAATTTATATTCATGTCCCAAGATATGTCCACTTAGTTTCATATTTCGTTGTTTATAACATTTTTATTAATTTAAGAAAATAATATATTCAAAATGAAACTCTTTAGAAATTAAAATTACTAAATTTTTTACATACGAAGAAAATGAGGATATGTTCAGTTATAAATGATTATTTTTAATAATTTTTTAAGAAGTTAATTTACCTTTAAATTTTACTGATTAAAAACTTATATTAAATTATTATGTAATGTTGATATATTATTTATTATGCTAATAAAAAAATGGGATAAATTATTTTTAAATCATTTAAAGTAATCCAATTTTGATGAATTATCATGTTCCAAAAAAATTATTTAATAAAATATATTATATTTTTGTGAAATGATTATATTTAAATTCCATATTTTTCTTATTGACTATAATATCAAATTAAATAATGTGTCTCAAAAATGACTTTAATGATATTTTTGTGAATATAATATTGTACTAAATAATATAAAAATCATTTATATCGTTAAATAGTAAATATTATTTGATATATGGTCTATAATTTAATCTTTTGTACATTTATTATCCAATTTTCACCTTATAATATAAATTATAACATAATAAATGTGAAGAAGTCGTTAGTGAGATAAATATTTAAATTTGTGAACTAAGGTTTTCGTATTAAATATAATGTGTAAAACGATTCAAAAACCTATATAGATTTCAATTTGTTGAATATATTATCAAAATACACAATTTTTATTCAAATATTGATCCATTTTTAATCATTTTTATGGATAATGAAATAATTTTATTTTAATAATTTCTATAATTCTAAGAGTACCCTTCCCCTCACTTATAAGAGGGAACCTCTTACCCTATCCTCCTCACACCATTTTAGAGTTATATCTCATACAATCCCTACCATAATAACATATACGATTTTTTCACCACATATTATATCTTATTTTATTTCCAAAATAATATATCATCAAGGTTTAAGGTGTAAACCAAAAGATGGGTTTCAATGAAAATATATAACATATAACAGTTAAATTTTAATTATATTTATTCATAAACCTATTTTAAATACATAATTTCTATCATCAAATAATCAATTAATTATGTTAAATATTTTCAATTTTTATAAAAATCATGTAATAATAATTATCCACATTCTTTCTATCAAATATAATGTGAGAACTGGTTTCAGGCATACTTAGGACTTATAATCTCTATGTAATAGTGTAATTCATTTTTTCACCACATTTTTGGATGGTTATATAGTAATATTTAATAAATTTATATGTTATTTATGATATCATTACTATTCGTTAATGATTATTTACTATTTATCATTCATCCATTTTTTCCATTGAAAAATGGAAATAACATTTATCTGTATGTATGAAATACTGCCTCCATTAACGGTGGAATTTACTTTCTACCCCCACCATTTATAGAAGAATATATGTATATATATTGTTAATATTATGTTAAAAATTATTGATATTATGTAACTTTTATAAATTTATAATTATTGAAACTGTAAAAATGAAGCATGTGTGAAAACAAAGCAGTTCTCCCCTGAAATAGTGTGTAATAATGAAATGTGCAAAATGGTGAAAATATCATATATGAAAATATTATATGGTATGGTATATATAATTATTATTCTATAAAAAATTTATAACAAATATTTTTTTATTATTTCTGAGTTTCAAACATTTATGAACAAGACAAGACTTGAGGAAAGTTATTTATACTCTCACATTTATTTCTGGGTGACATGTCAATTATTCACTACATATTTATTTTATATAATGTACACAATTCATCATTGACATTTTATTTCCTGAATATGATACTATTAATTATATTTATAGTTTCATTTCATTTTATTTTTTCCGGATGATTTGGATTAAAAATATTACAATGTGGTGTTCGTTTTATGTAACAATCTCAGTACTTATTGTTATTGTTTATTATTATGCTTACAATGATGGAATTCTACTATGTACCTTTAAATAATTATATTGAATTTATTTATACATATGTTATTTGTGGTATTAAATGTTTATATTTCATTTCACACTCTTTAAATACTCATGATATCAAAATAATGTATTCAAGGAAACCCAAATTTAATATGCTCTTTGGTAGAAAATCCTTTTTCTCCCATGTTCTTGTTTTCTAAAAATATTCATATGTATTATTTTAATATTCTTCTAAGATTTTTATGTTCATTTTTACCCATTATTTAGTATTAGAAAATATTTAAACTGTTTTTTTTATTTTTCAAATGATGTATTTTTTACTTTTTCTAGGAAATTATGAAATGATAGTTTTCTTTCAACTTATATAACTTGAATAGAATATCCAACCATCATGAACACTTAATTATTTCTATAATACTTTAAATTTTACATTGTTCTATTCAATGGAGATATTTCCATAATATTTATAAATTTTTTAGGTTTTTAATACAAGATTTTTAGTGAAATAGTTATTTTTCTACAAAATTATTCTGAATATCTTTAATAGAAAAATTTCATTTATGCTAAAATTATTTGACATTAATTATGTTTTACTACTGATATGATCAAATGATACCATGCGTAATCTTTCTCTAGATGGTCGATAATTATTATGATGAGATGTTGATTGAATATATTTTATTTTTTATAGATAATGTTATGATGATATAAATATTTCTTATAATTATGTGGAATTTTTTTAATGAATTATGATTATGCGCTGATTAGATTTATTATATCCCACTAATGTATTGTGTAATGTGATATTGATATCTCATTGGATGATAATGATAAGAATGGACATGATCATGAATATTTCTGTTCATATTTTGATGTGTGGGTATGATTTATTTCTAGATTTTTTCATAAGAAAATGCACAAGCATTCCTGTGAATATATTTTGTTCACATTTTTAAGTGCGAGTCTGATTCATTTATTTATTTTATCTCTAGATTATGTGGGGTCATTATTACATTTAACTATGTCTACAAGATTATGATTTCTTATCATTATGTTTCTACATAGCTATATTATGACTCTTCTATGATGATTCATGCTTAAAAACCCTTCTTGGTTAGGCTTCATGAGATTAAATTATTTCTAATCTCATTATCTATGTTTTTTTGTATGAATATTTAACACTGAGATCATTTAGTTGAATATGATATCACACCCTTATATTCTTCTTATACTCTAATGATTGATATTTTTTAGGTTTACTATCACTGATAATATGATCTCAACCATTATTATGTTTCCTTTCCCTAGGATATGAGTAAGGTTATATGTATGGTATATCTAAGAATATTATTATATGGGAAGATCTTTTTGGGATATGTTGAAGACCATCCATTATATAAGAATATTATGTATCTCATCATCAATATCACTGAATCATTATGGTCTTTAGACATGTACTTGTAAAATAAATTAAATATTAATCTAAAATGAATCAATTTTTATGTATTTTGTACATAATTATCATTATCAATGACTAATTATTTGGAAATTATAACTCAATATTTTTTTAAAAGTGATTCTATGCTTCAAAAATACCCTTACTTAAAAAATTCTTTATCTTAATTTTTGTGAATGAATATTATAAGAAATTTCTTCTAATTTGATAAATTATATCTATTAAAAAGGATATAATTTTACAAGTCACTATTTAAAAAATATCTTAGGGTGAAATTTTTTAATTTTTATGAAATGATATCTTTTTAGTGAATAGTGAAAATTCTGAATTTAGTTAAACTGTCATTTTTTTCATTAAAAATATATAACAATACATTTAATTTGGTAGTAAAATATCATAATTATTATTTATTTTATTGTAATATAATTAATTACATATTATACAACATTATACTTGATTTTGGTATAAGTTCATTTTTGGGTTTCAAAAAATATTTTTCTAAAAACTATTAGTTCGTTGCCTTTTTATTTTATATCATAAAATATATTATTCACATTAAGTTATTGAATCTTGTAAAATAGATTACAAATTTCTATCCATGTTTTCTAATAATATAAATATATCCTTTTTAATTTTAGGCATTATTAATTGTAATCGTAGTAAATATTTGTCAACTCTATAAGGGTAAAACGAGTAAAATAGGGTAACAATATGAGATAGGGATTAAAATACCTATAATAGTTCTATTAATTTTATTAGATGTGTTTTTTATATAATTAACATCCATGATTATGAAATTTGTCGATTTCATTCCACATTCCATTGATTATAACATTAATTTTATTTTATACATTGGATAATGTCAAAAATACCACTCTCTTGCTTTTAATTTCTATAATATTATTTGACAGGGATAAAAATAGATTATTAATAGTTTTAAATGTTTAATTTAAATAAAAATATTTTTTATCATGGTATTGTTTTTAATTATTTGTGATGAATTAATTAACTTAAATGCTTATGCAATGCCGATGTAGTCCCTGTGAAAAAACCGAATGGACATATAAATGATTTAAAAAAATCTTACAGTAATAATTTTTTCATGACTTATAGTTCCACTTTATTATTTAAGATACATATAAAATATAATTAATGTTTTAAATTTATATATTAAAATTAATTGATGAGATTTGTGTCATTCAATTCAAGATATATAAATTTTCATGAAAATGACTATACCTCTGTATTATAGTAAATAATATATCATTAAATGATTTTAAAATCAAAAAAAATATAAATCAGACAAGAAGAATAGGGAATATTTTAAATTTTCCCATATGGACTACTTATAAACCATTTTTTCATTTCAACTAAATTTATTACTCTTAATGATTTAAAAATGTGTTGTCGCAGCTAAAGATAAAAATGGTTAACATGAGGTTAAACTAAAGATATAAGGTTTAAAGTGACATTCTAACTTATCTAAATCCTATTTTATGGGTTTATTTAAATATTATATAATATTGAAGTATAAATTAATAAATTTGGGAACCCCATGTCCATGAATGTGAAATTATAATAATTTAATATTTTGGAAAATTACAGGAGTACCCCTCCCCTCACATAAAAAATTGAACCACCTCTCTTCAATTCCTCACACATTTTGGGTACTCTATAATATAAATAACCTTATAAAATCCAATTAAAATCTTACTACCCATGAACTAGTGTCTCTTGTCTCATCAAAAGAATAAACTATAAGTCTTAAGGTGTATCCAATTATGGTTTTATAATGAATATGAATAACTCAAAATTGTGCAATTTAATTTTATTTATTCTTCTATGAACATAAAAAATTTCTTTGGAGAAAATTATGTAATTAAAAAGAAAAAAAATATAATAAATTTTAGTTATTACTATGGTAAAAAACATATTTTCATCTCATTTTCTATCGAATGGATAATGAAAACATCATTCATGAATATGTGGTGACTACCTCCTCTATAAAGCGACATGTTTCATTTTACATAACCAACTCTCATTGAATATTATAATAATGGATTCAATTTTTATATATATGATATTAATTATATTTTTATCATTATTGGAAGATAATATATAATATATTTTCCTAACCATACATATATTTTAAAATGATAATGTCGTCCTTGCATACTTGTGGATTGTTACATCTACAGATTTTTGTGATTCATTTTTCATATATGAAATTTGAGGACGATTATAAAATGGTATTTAATGAATAAAAATATTAATTGTGTTACTATTTTAATTCTGAATATTAAAATAAAATACCACTTTGACAAATTTCAACATACTAAATTCTTTTTGGAACTATGAACCTAACATCAACAAAAAACATGATATTGACTTACTGATAATTTAATTTAATGTTTCATTGAAATTAATGAAATAAATTTATTAATTATAAATTTATAAATATATAAAATGTTCATATAAAAGTAAATAATTATTATAATTTTATCATATCAAAGTTAAAGAATATATATAAAGAGTAAGGACTCAAGGAAAAGGGTTTCTTAACTTAATTTTATTTAATTAGGTTATATCAACTTTTCATTGATTATATTATGAAAAGATTATGTATAAAGTTGTTTTTTATTTATATTTTATTTTTTATTTTCTTACATGGATTTAAAGTTTTAACACATGATACTCTATTGAATAATTTTCAATTAAAAGATATGATCTTTGTAGTTGTTATTCATCTAAAAAGAATTTTATTTGGGACTTCTGTTTATGTAATGAACATATAATATTATACTAGGTGTATATTATAACCCTTTAAATGTTATATCAAGTATCACATAATATTCATGATATTTAATTTTTTATTTAATTACATTTATTTTATACGCATAATATCTAAAATTTACTAAAATAGTCATGATTTTTTTGATAAAATGTCATCATATTTCATGATTTTGAGTGTTAAATGTTCTATTTGGTTGGACCATATACTGTTAGTTTCATGAATATCATCATTTTTATTCACCTATTTTTATTAATTTGGTTTATATGTTTAATTTTTTTTTCTTCACATATTGATTAAGGAAACATCAAAATATCTATTTTCAAGTGATACATATCTCAAATATTAATTTAGATTAATAATATATTTCTAGATATGAATGTTTTTAAATATTTTTTTTAAAGAAAGTTATTATTTACACATAAATGATTTATTATGTTAATTTTAAATTATCTTTTAATTTATTTACAATAGTTTTAAAAATGAATATATTAAATTTGTTTATATGAAATATTTTGACTTTCATAACCAATTTGTGAATGGAATGTTCTATTTTAACATATGATTCCTAACCACCATTTTATATAATCATGAATATTTTTTAATTGAATATTATATTAAAATGTTTCAAATATTATTTTCCAATATTTTTCCTTAATAAATTTTAATATTTTTGTTTTTATAAGTAATTTTTATGGTACAAATGGTATTTTCATCAATAATGTTTTTATGATATTTTAATGGTATTTATATTCACCAATTACAATAAAAATAGATGTTACATGTGATCCAATGGGGAAGTGTTGTAAATATACAAAACTAATTTTTTAGGAATGATTATGATTGTTTTGAAGATATTTTTATAGAACCCGTTTATTTTCCATGGGTAAATCGTGATATGTGTAATCATTTTTTAATTTTTTTATTGAAATGTAAAAACCTAAAATTGTTCAACTAATTATATCATAAATAGAAATATGTATGGTGGATTGTAGTGTGGTCTTATTATATACTTAATATGGGTGGTTACATTAAAAACCATGAATGGTTTATTCTACTATAGACCTATAATGCATTGTGTTAAGAGAAGGAGTCGAACAATTATAGGTTTCACTTAAGTGATTATTTGAAATTTTCGGATATGTTATTACATTTTTAAGATTTATTATAATAGTTATATGATAATTATGTTCCATGATATAAAAAATTATTTTTATGCTTCCTTTTGGTTTATATAGGTGCCTTTGACCAAGATTGACACTACATGACTCCTAATTATTGATTGTTATGACTCTTTCATTTTTTATAGTTTTCTTCAATACCGCATGTTTAATGATCCATGTTTTGATGGGTATTAATTCTCTTACTATATGATAATGTATTGTTTTAAGTCACCATACCTTTATGCTCTTATTGTTCACAATAATGATATTTAATTTTCAATGATTATGTTTACACTAACTAGGAATTTGAAATAAACCTACTTTTTTTACAGAGACTCATACATAAATATAAAATCATTTTAGATTGTTTTAGAAACATTAAATTAGTATCCTTTTGAGAACTATTAAGGTTTAGTGTCATCGGAAACACCGATACATAAAAAAATATAGTCATAAGAGATCTACATTGTCTAGTACTCAGTTCTTCAAAACTAGAAACCTTTTTAGACATAAAATTCATAAATATTTCATTACATCCTAGGGTTGGGAATAATAAGAAATGAAGGGATTAAATGATCAGTAAGGGTAACCAGAGGATATAACAATGATCAATTAAGCATAATATGATCATAAGGACATGATAAAATGTGATAAAAATATGGAAAAAAACATATCATAGATAATAATGTTAAATCAAGTCATATATATTTATAGTTTATAAGACTTGAATCCTAATGTAATTAATGAACATGAGCCAAGGGTGAAAAAAATTTCCATAATACATAAGTTTGTGGCATAAACATAATCATAGAAAATCATTTCTTTATCCAAAGAGTACTAACAATCTATCATAGTGTATTTATTTCACACTATATTCCATCATATTCATAGTCAAGGATCACTCATAAAACTATCATAGTATCTTCATCCCCTAACTGAATGTGGATATCATTTCTTTACAGTCCATTCATAAATATTTCATACATTTCAACAAAGCATAACCCATGTAAATAAATGGGGTTCATAAATATCTTATCAGCAAAATCATAAACCATCTAGAAAAATAATAAGGATTATATCATTGGATATTATAAATAATATATCTTATGTAACATAAAAATATTTAATCTCAGATGAAAAATTCTTTAAGAATACCACATAAATTGTTTTTTTGAGGAAAATTTACTTTTTTGAGGACCTTCACTACCTGGCTCTGGTAGTGGAAATGTGGAGGGAAGCACTCCTTTATATGCAGCCGTTGTAGCTAGCAGAAATGACAAGGGTGTTGGTAATGGATATACTCCCCTTGCTTCCATAATGGTTCATGGGGATGAACCTATTAAATGGTGGGATGTAGTTAGTCATGACAGTGAGGTGGCCATTGATCGTGCTTTCTTGTTAGAGGAGTAATATATGACTAAAGGTCAGCTTGTCTCAAATGCTAAATTATTTTCTCATGTAGGGAATCATGTTTCCTCTGGTATTATGTCTACCCATGATTTAGAGGGTCTAAGGGGGACCGATGTCCTCTCTATTGATGTGGCATCTAAGGTTGATAATGTCCACCCTATTGTTACTCTATCTAAGGACACTACTGTTTCGTTTGAGCCTGTAGAGGCCTCTGCTGTGGCTGGCCTGGGTTTGGAGCAGTAGTTTCTGTGTGATTCTGCTCTGTAGTCTGTGCAGGTTCCTGCTTCTTTTGGTTCTGCTGCTGCTCCTGATCTGTTTCAGGAGCAACATATGATGGTTAAATATCCTATTGTTGACATGGTTAAATCTCCTATTGTTGACATGATTGCGGGCAATGCAGGTATTGAGGTCAACGAGCAGTATTCCACTAAGGAGAAGTCGGATCCTAGTGGAGTCCTCCCTTGTGCTGATAAGGTGGGATCTCATTTTGGTTTGGCTCCATTACACGAGCCTTCAAATGAAGCTGTTACTGGTGGTTTTTCAGTGAAACCCATCTTCTTCACTATGCTGGATTCTATTAATTATTCGGATTTTGACAAAGCCTACACGGAGAGAAGGAGTCGAAAAGGTGAGGAATTATTGTCTCTTATAGTGACTAATGACACTGGACCCAAATAGGTTCCTTCTGAAGTGGTACAGACTGATGACCATGTGCGGACTGGTGACGTGCAAACAGAAGAGTCTCAAGATGTGCCTCTGCTGGTTGATGTGGATCACAATGAGGGTGCAAGTGACAGTCTGGTGAAAATGCTAAATGAAAGTGAGGATTGACCGACTCCTAAACAGTGGAAAAGGGGAAGACACTCCAGAGATAGAGGCGGGCCTCGTGGACGGGGTCGTGGAAGAAATGGATAGTTTTTTCATATGCATTGTATTGATAGGGTTGATCCTTTGCTGTTCGTTTCTCTTCCTATGTACTGTTTTCTTTTTTAATAATATTTTTCGGAGGCCATGAATCTTTTCATGGTCTACTGTTTGCGGTATTGGGGAAACATTTTAAATAACCTTTATATCATTGAGTTGTAATGATGGTAGGGAATTATTTTTGTCCTATGTATGTTAAAGGAAATATTTCATTCACAATGTTGATAGAAAGTAAAAATTACCGTGTTCGTAAAATGATAACGCGATTAATTTTAGACCATTTTATAAAAAGTCAAAAAAGGGTGAAAATTATGATTAAAAATAATTTTATAACGTTAAAAAAATTCTTGAAATAGTTTTCATTGAAACATGGATATCATAGAAAAATGATTTTCAACCGAAGAGAGATATGAGGATAGCTTCCATAAAAATGTAATTTTAGTCTCTTGGTTAATTAAAGAGGGAAAATGGGAGGAAAAATTTAATTCAAATAATTAAATTTATTATAATAAAATTCATGTTATTATTGAGATATAGGTAATAAAATTTTCTTATTAGAACCATAATCTTAAATAATATCGATAAACAATGAGATTATAACAAAAATCCATTACCTCAAGTATTATCATTCTTGTACATTATTGAACCTCATGTATAATAAATATATATTTATTAGATATTTATTCCCTAATCATTAGCATATATGTCATTCCATATATTATTAACTTTAAACATCTTATCACATGTTCATTAAATATTTTTTTAAAAAAATTAATGTTAAGAGTGAGAACTCCGTCATCATCCATGAAGGCTTTAGTTTGGTAGATCGAATCCTAATACATTTATCATGAATCCATAATTTATATATTTTCAATCATTTTATTAGTATTATAAGTAATAACTATTTATACTTTTATAACTATTAATATAAATTTGTGATAAAAAATGAATTGAAACACTTTGTGAAGACGATAATCCCCACTTACGCTCGAGTAGTTATATGAATTTTAGATTGAAGGAATGAAATAAATTTAAGTAATAATTAATATTTCTAGAACCATAATTATAACATAAATAAAAAATATTTTCATTAAATCTATTATGATAACCATCCATGTAATGTGGTGATAAAAAAAAACAAATTACACCACTACATGGAGATGGTAAGGCATACGTGTGAAAGGGATATGTTTTTGCTTCCATAGGATGTAAAGAAGGCATATAATGGTTGTCATATAATTATTGTCACAATTAAGAATATTTAATATAAATAATTCCTTAATTTATAATGTATACCATTGAATTAATGGATTTTTAAGAGAAATAAATATTGAAGATACTCGGTTAATGGTTATACCTCTTCATTGTCAATCCTCATTTGGATTACACCTTTAGGCTTGAAAGAATTTTGTTTTTCCAATACTTGAAACTATAGTATGTGGAAAAGGAATATATGATTATATTAAGATATGAATAGTATGATATATAATTCCAAAAAAAATTAATAAAGAAGGATTGGATTAGACAATATTTAAGTAAGAGGAGGACTCTCTTGAAATTATATAACATATTAAATTAATACTTATTAATTTTCATTTATAAATACTCAAAATTTATATAATTATATTTTTAGATGAGTATGGGTCTAAATAATATTATCCAATAAAATTTGAAAATGTTTCCTTTCATGGTTTTACCCTAATCTCTTTGTTTTAACACCATGTTATCCCTTTTCAAAATTACATTGAAATCAATGTTTTTTACTCTTTAGGTGTATAACAATTTACTAAAAAGTAAAAATTTACAAATAAATATACCATGGTTGATATTTTTTTCCATATACCATTCACATTGATAAACATATGATTTTTATTAATTTGATATCATTTAATAAAATAAAATTAATTATAATATATCACTAATGTTTATATTAGAATTTCATGAATTACTATAATATAATATGTGTATAAATCATATAAAATTGTTACAAAATGATTTGGATTAAAATATGAGGAATATTTTATCCTCATATATATAATTAATCTAAATATTATAGGTTTATATATTAATTATTACCATATCATTTTTTTAACCCATGTTCAACCAATTTTAACCTTAAAAGTGGTAATTAATTTTTTAATATTAAATAGCTATATTTTTACATATAATGAACCATCCAATTACAAATGTTAATGTACTAATTTAATTTATTTTTGTTTTAATTTTTTATTTGTTTTGTGAAATTTGAGGATGGATAAAAAGTCTTCATAATGTGAAATAATATTTAAGGATTTACATTAATTTAAATTATTAGAGTCCACTTATATATATCTAATTGGATTAAGAGAATATTTATAGGGTTCTAGGATTGGATGGGGGTTTATAAGATTTTTTGTAGGACTTTGACATCGCACTTCCCTCCATATACTTTCACATCATAAAATGGATACATGATGTGATTATGTTGATGGAGAGATTTCTTAAAATGGTTCAAATCATGAAATGTTTAGAAGTCTTGAAACAGTTTCACATTATTAAAATGTCCATTGTTGTTTAATTTAACCTAAAGTGATGTTTTTTCATTATATTTTTTTAATTTTTTAAATTCACATCATCAAATGGATTCACATCATGAATTGTTTAAGACTAGTGTATTTTGTCATGATTTTCATATGATTATTTTCTAATTCAATGTGCATTATTCTCACAAGAACCCTTGGTTCACTACTTGGATATTTGTTGTGTCTTTGATACTCTATTAGGTAATATATATATATATATATATATATATATATAGTGATCACATCTCTTCTCCCTGTTAAGTATCCATTCTACTTCATCATTCCCAACGGTCATGGAAGTCTCATGATACCCTATTTTTGGATGTGTTTACCCCATGGAAACATTTTGATTGATCATTTATAAATTCATGCTGACAAATTTTCTGATAGAATAACCTTCATGTTGGTTGTAGTGTGACAAGCGATTCATTTGATGTATGTTTTTCCAAAAAATTTTGGTATGAAATATAATTTTAATGTTTGAGAATAATTTATAGGGACTCTATTTTTTGTTAAGTATTACTTCCAGTGGTTGTGGATCTTATATCCTTTGGAGTGTGACATAAGTTTGAGGTTGGTGGTTCCATCTAAAGATTTTGGTGGTTGAACTACATTTCTAGGGTTTTAATTTTTGTATTCATTAATTAGAAGGATTTATATGTTTCTATGTAAATTGGTTTTTGAGAAAATGAGGATTTCCCATGTTTTGAGTAAAAGAAAATGTATTTTGAAATAATCATGAAATGAATTTAATAAATAGGTTTAAAATCATGGTTTTTAAAAATTGTCTTGGAAAATATAGGACATGATAATCCATATATACTTAGATGGATGATGTATAAATATACCTCATCCAAGGAAACTATAATGTGGTTCACCCATGGTATTTTCTTCTTATCCCCAAGTCTATTATTCTCTGGACTTGTTAGAATCCTTTGGAAGGTACTCCTTTTATATTGTTCCTCAAATCTCAATATTCGATACATATATCAAGGTAATTGATGCCCATGATTTTCTATTTTTGTGTATGAGTTGTCTAATATTAATGACCTATAGTGTACCATGGGTTGATGTTACCTATGATTTAAATTTAAATTTTTTGTATTTAATTAGATTCATTAATATATGAGAAATTATTTAAAAACGTTTTTCAAAGATTATTTATAACTTTTGAAAAAGGGGATGTTTTGCAATGATTTTGTTATAATTACTATTCAATTGTTTATCATTACATGTCTCATATAATGTTTTACATCTTTGGATTTTTATGAAAATACTTTTTTTGGTAACACCTAGTTGTGATCCTATTAATATTGTTTTTCTCACACCTTGTACACCCCATTAGAGTTGTGTAGACCTAGTTATGTCTTTTGATATAGATAAATGAAAAACACTATAGTCCGGATGTGAGATTTTTTAGGTAATTTTTGATAGATGGTGTTGAGATGGTGGGAGTTTTACCATTATATTACATGGAGAAGCCAGTTTCTGTTCTATTTTTTCATTGTTATTGGACATATAGTTTCATTTGTACTAGCTACTTTTTTGTATCATTTCTGTTGTCTTGATTTAGTGTTATGGAATATATTTTATGGTTTTATCTTCAAATATTTCTTTCTACAATATATATATATATATATATATATGACATGATGTATAAATTATGTTTGGAAAAATTATTCTCTCTAGTTTTTGACTGATGACCGAGTTCTACTTTCCATCTCATGGGGATCGGTAATTCCCTTCTAGTATGTGTAAAATCAGGTCAAGTTCCACAATTGAGGGTAAACCAAGTCCGATCATTGCATATTGGGAAATAATTAGCTCAGAAATGGTTAATGAATGGAATTTTCTACTATTTATCATTTGAATTTTCTTCTTTCAATATTTTTATGATTTTTAAATCATTTAATAATATGTATTTCACATAAATGACTATTAATTTTATTTTAGGGACTATTCACATAATTTGACTTTGAAAAAGACAGGAAAATAATTGAAGTATAATAAAAAACATTCAAAAATCTATAAAATGTTATATTTATATTAAAAATCCATGGGACACTTTCACTCACCAAAACAATTTCCCATTTAGATTTTTTAAAAATATTTAGTTCATTTTTTACTGCTTATACAAGTGTTGTGTGTGAGTTTCATATAAATATATAGAAATTATTTAGTGAATAAAAATTAAAACAAAATCACCATGAAAAAAATCAATCACTGTCAAAATGATAATTTATAACTAAAAATAAGTTTTCTTATCCATGTAATAAATTCCTATTGTTATTAAAATAAAGAAACATACATTTTTGACTTTATCTTATACTTAAGTATTATAAATGTCAAAATCTAAGATAAATAGAAATAAAAGGCTACATTTTCCAAGTTTGTATGATTATTGGAGTAATATCCACGTCCAATGAAATAATTGAAATTGTTTAAATTAATTTTAATCCCTATCATATTGGTTTAAACACTAATAAACACATTTTACTATTAACATAGTAATAAGAATACACTATTGTTACTAATCATAATGGGAAAAATAAAAAAAAGCTTTTTAAAATCCTTTTCCTCCAAATTTAAAATTTTTAATATATTTTTCAATATTCAATTTCTTTAGGTGGAAAAAATTAATTTACGAAAAAAACTCCAAACACAAAAAAAGATTATTTTTTCAGAAAAATCCATACATTAGTATATAAATGTGTCTAAAAAAATGCTAACCATAAAATTGATTTCAATAAACAGAATTGGATTATTTATAAAATTTTAGAACTATTTTTTCTTCGAAACCATATAAAAATTGGTACTTTTAAAATTAATTAAAAAATATATAGTTTTGAATATTAATTAGTTTTTTTACTATTCAATGGAAAATAAATCTTTTCAGAAAAATACAAAATATTCAAACGAAGTTAATTTAGATATAAATATTTAATTTCTTTATATTTTTTTAAAATAATATTTTTTTTGACTTCAAGAATTGAATTATAATATTCACTTCAAAAAACGAAGTAAAATCAATTTTTGAAGAAAACATATTTTGAAGAATAAAATGAATAAAAATATTGTTCATTTTCCCTAATATATTATCAATATATTTTATTCAATATGATCTTTATATATATATTATAATTTTTATAAATTTATTCATACCTTCCATTTCAAATAATATGTTATAATCATCATAAAATAATAATATTTGTTGTTTTGTTAAAGACCAATGTTTTGTGTTGTATACACTATCAATCATAGTGTTCTTTTAAAAATATATTGTGTTATAGATTTTATTATACCCATATAATAATGAATTATTTTAAATTAATTCATTCTATAATGGTTTCAAGTGTGGTGATTTTTTGGGCATTGTTAAAGACTTAATTTTGAAAAAGAAAAGGTGGGTATAGTGGGAAAATACCAACTTTAATACATGAGTATTTTTATGTAAGATTTTTTCTTAATTTTATGAATCTATAATTTTTAAGGTTACTTAGGTATTTAATTGAACCACTTATTTGTTTTTTTATGTTTTTTATTGATTAAATTGGGTTATGTTTGCTGGTATTAAATCCAGAAATTTAAAGATTCTATTTTTAGAACCATATCCTGGAGTGCAGGTTCATGGATGTTATAAAATCATCGTTTCATTATCTCAACAAATATTTTTGAATCATGATATTATTTATAACACATAAAATAAATAATATAAAATAAAAAATTAAATGATTCATAATGTATCTCAATATTTTTTATAATTCAATACCAAAAAAACATATTAAATCAACCGATAAAATATTATATTAATCCCAAAATCAATAAAAATTATCATAAGACCCATCCATTGAAGTTAAAATTTTAATCATTATCTTTAAATTTTCAAAACACATGTTCACCCATTAACTATTATCAATTTTGATCAATACCATCATTATTAATGACTTTAAACTACAAAATGAGATATCATGACCTCGTTGTAACAGATAGATGATTTTAAAAATCAAAAGAGTTTACACATTATAACTTCTTCTAAATAAAATACCGAACATAAAGGTAAGTCTCATGTAATGCCCATATATATATATATATATTAAAATACTGTTAAAAATACTGTACCCATGTTTTCAATAAATAGACAATTCAATAATTTAAACCATGTGATATAAACCATAATTAAATTTTTTCCATCATTATAAACGTAACTTATAAACTAAAAAATGAGAAAAAACATGTTAAAAATAATTTACATATCCATCAAAATAATTAATTGTTTTAAAAACCATTATAAATTGACACAAATTAATTGTTACCTAAAAATTTCATTTCATAAATTCACACATCCATTAATTATAAGTAGTATTACTTCAATTTGTCACATTTTATCACAAGGTTTGACTATTAAACAAAAAATAATCAAACATTCATATTAACAATTCAATATATGAATTCCTTAATTAATATTCTTTTTTTTAAACAATACTTATTCACATATATCATTTTATTATAAGGTGTATGAATCACTTAATCATTTATACCTAAATTTATGACATATTTTCGGTTATAGTAACATTAATAAATCACGATAATTACTATATCTACTTTATCATTACATTTTTAAATATTTATTGGTCAAATAAGGGCATCATGATTAAATTAAAGTATTATATGATTTAATATTCATTATACTAGTGAATTAAAACCATATTGAAGATCAAAGTATCTATGTATTCTTATATAAAAATTTTAGACACGTATTTGAAGCCCAATTCACCTTATAATTATTGAATATAAATAATCCATCTAAATTATAAATTGTACAAGAATTTAAAGATACTGGAATCTAAAACCTGATACATATAAAAAAAATGTATGTTTAATGATATACTCTCCATTTTAGTTTCAAAAACACCAAAAAAAAACTACACTCCTCCATGAAATGATGGTAAATTCATTAAAATAAATTTGAATGAGATTAAAAGAGAGTAGCAAAAAAAATATTTTGCTAATGATTTTTTAAAATTGAATCTCTATCAAGAATCTAAAAATCAATGGTAATGATATTAGTAATTTACTCATAATAAAAAAATTTCTAGGAATATACCAGATACTTTGTTCTATCCACCATACACATAGAGGCTATAAACCACTCGATGTTACTAGAATAGAAACCCAGTGGTTTGAAATGGTTAATTTTCATCATTTCCTTAGCTAATGAGTTCACAATGGCTATATACCAGGAACCCTATGGATTATAATAATTATTTTTAGTAAATAAAAGATATTCAGTCAGACTAAAATTAAGTATTTCACCAAAAAATGAAATTTATTTATAATATAAATCCATTTAAAATGAAAAATCATGTTATTAAAATATTCAATTTAAAATATTAACTCATTATATTATAGAAAAACAATAAGTATTTTTTTAAAATTGATGTTTTTTGTGTGTTTAAGTTAAATAAAATTTTTTATTAGATAACAGATGAACCATGAGCCTATAATTTTATTATGGAAATTAGTTCTAATTACATGAATTTTAAAAGTGGTAATGCGAAAAAAAATTATTTCAATGAAGGCTACAAAGACCCACTAATATTGATTGTGTATATCGATAAAATTATTTTTTTCATGTTTATATTGAATAATTAAAACTTATTAAAATAAAATGAAAAAACATATTGAGATGTTAATTGTCTATGAGATAATATTATTTTTGGGTTTTTAAGAGATTAGCATGACATATTTTATTTTTATTTTATAAGAAATATATACCTATATTTTTTTGAAATGGTTTTTAATGGAAGACTAAATTGATACTTCAACTATTATTTCATATGTGAACAAAATTTCGCATGCATGAAAATAGAAGAAGTTTTTATCATAATAATTTTTATGGTCTAGTGTAAATACAACTTTAATTGAAAATTTTATTATCAGGTATCATATATATTGATGCACTTTCCGATTGAATCCAAAAAAACCCAGAGGGATTGCTCGGTACAGTAGAAAAGGGAATCATGATATAAAAAAGGAACATAATTTATAATTATGATATGAAATTAATAAATTTACACCACTTTATTGTTTTTTTCTCTATTGATTGTGAAAGATATATTGTACATTACAAATTTACTCTTGGATGTTGATTGTTCAGAAGATAAATGTGTGTTTATTAACTATAAAATGAAAAATTAAATCATAGTAAGCATAACGTAATATATGTATGTTGTATCATCTCAAGACATAAATAAAATGATATTTATTTTATTATAAATAGAATTTGTGTGGATTGAATTCACATATAATTTTATGATTTGGTAAAATGTACAACATGCAATCTATTATTTAAATAATTATATAAAACATTCAAGGTCATCATATATTGATAGAAATTTATTCCTTAAAAAGTGGATGGTATAAAATAATGAGATAAACATCGATTAAGATTCTCTAAAGGGGATATTTAGGGATATATTGAAAAATAATTTCATAAAGGATAACTTATTGAACATGACAATTATTTTGGGAGTGATTTATCTATCAAAATATTTATGAGTTAATAATAGTATTATAACATATTTACAGCATTAAATTTATTGAAAAAATAATTAAAATACATTGTGAGATATTTAAACATAATGGTAAAAACTAATTTTTTGGTATATTGATAATGGGGTATAAAAATATCCATAGGGATTTCATTTCAGGGGGAGACCTATGGACATACTGGTTTTTATTGACGTATTCTCAATTAATTACCATGTCTTTAACAAATAAAAGTTAGTATACAGATGATACCCCATGATTTATGTTAAAAAATAGATATTACTAAGTACCTGAATTGACAGATAATTAATTTAGTATCAATTAGTATATTGATTATTGGATAATCCTTAAAACACTATTATATCGAATGGTGCGGTGTTTATATTTCACTCAAATTGGTATATTATAATGGATAATTTCATTAAATGATAATTAATGATTTATTAATGATGTTATCATTTTTATATATTTTCATCATGATAATGGGGTGATATAATATAATTTAGAGACGAAGTATAGGAAAATTAATGAGAAATTTCAATGGTAAGAAAAGAAATGACATGGTTTTCATAGAAATAGTTCATGTTTACTGTGAGAGTAATTGAATATGTGTGATGATGAAGAAAAAATAATTTTTAATGGTTATAATTATTAAATAATTTATTACAAGGACTACTATTGACCATGGGGAAGGACACCACAACATTGTTTCTTCTAGTATATAGTGGTTCATGTAGAAAACATTCATTTAATTAATTTAATTGAGTTATGGTTCTTTAATATTGAAGGTCTGAGTTTTATGTTCACAATAAGGGGGAAAAACGTGGTGAAGTCCCCATTTCATACTTCATGAAAATTGATAATCTCATTAGACATGGTTTAATGAAAAAAGTTAGTATTCCATGATTATAGAAAAAAATAAAATGGTTTGAGGATACTATGGAATAATCTGTGGAGAAAACACGCATGGAATGACTGGTCAATGATACAGAGCTAATGTACCACATCATAATGTATATTTAATAAATCATGGATTGGTTAAATATAAATTTTTGTAAATGAAAAAACATTAAATATATGAAGATTTTTTATAATTATGTGTGTTGCCTTTGGTTTCTCTTTTACTATATAAACCACACTACCGTCTATCTCAATACGTCAATATTTAGGATGAGTTTAAATTAAAATATAGATTTAATTTGAGTAATATGAGGGAAAAAATACATATTCATAAATTGTACTAGTATAATTATAGAGACTATTGGGACAATCCTTGAGATACGATGAATGTAAACACATTATCTCCTCATCAAAAGCATATAAATAAGGTGAAGAAATTTCGTTAAATATTTATTAAAAGTCATTGTTGTTTATATCAACCTGTATTTATTATTTTAATATCTTAGAATTAAAATTCCATATTACAACCCAATTATCCAAGTTATTTATTGACAATACAATATGAATTTTTTAGATGTATTTCCTCCAATATGCACTAAGTGAATAACCACAATATAAAAAGAGAGTACAAACCATTTAATAATTTATTATGTTGTTGTGCATCCCTTTTATTCACAATAATTCATATTTATCCTAGAAAAATTAGTTTTTATATCCTAAATACTATATGACACTATAGTTTTAAATATTTTGATTATTTTTTCGGAATCACTGATTCGCTGTCCCACTTATAGACTAAAAATTTCATCCTTGGGAACAACATTATGTTATTCATTTATAGTTATTTCTTTTAGGCCTCTCATAAATGATTTTATTTGTGAGTTTTTAATATTTCTTCTTGTGTACCAAGTATTGTTTAATGTATTTCAAATACAAATAGTGAAAACAAATAAAGATCCAAAACATTTAGAAGAATTTTAATTATAAAAACTTTTATGAACATTTCAAAGAACATGAACATCCTAGACAATGGTATTAATATATCTATGGATGTGGAATACATTTGGATGGAATCATATAGTTTTTAATTTTATTCATGATATTACATATAGTGTGGTTACTCAAATCTTTTTAGTGGTATACATTTATCAATTTTAATTTTGCAATTCAAATTCTAGTATTTGACACAATAAAAAATGTGATATGATGTTATAATCACCTATAATTCTAAACACAACCATCAATGAAGATATAATAATGAAAACATTATTATAAATAATAATATGTGATATTAATAATTATGTTATGGAGTAAAATCATTTTAGGGATATGAGATATCATTTATCATTTTTCTACAATGATTTAAATTTCCTTAAAAAAGGTAACAATATAGGGTATATTGATGTGTACTTTACAACGGTTTTAATTTTATTGAGTTTTAATAATGAAATGCATTATTATTTATAAATTAGTTATTAATTATGATTAAATATATTTAAAACCTTATTCATATTTTTAAATTTATGATATGTTAATTTTAAAAATCATTGACTATTTATAATTGGATAATAAATATTGATGAAATATTAGATAAATAAAAGTTTAATATTAATTATCTTAATTTCAATAATATATTATTATATTATTTTGATGTAATTTTTTAATGGAAACTAATAAGTTACTCATAATATTTTTATAAACTATAAAATAAGATTAATATAAAATTTTTACAATTATTCTATGGTGGGTTTACAAATTTTATTATATGGAATTTTCATATTAATTTCATAGATAAAGAATTTATTTAAACCATACCTAAATTGTTTTTTCTTCAAATGATAATAGTTTAGTTAAATATAAAATACATGATTATATAAATTTTTATTTTTTTTATAATTTCAATGTTAAAATAGTATACAATTTCATTAAAAAATGGATAGTTTATATTTTTATAAATAAAATATTTTAAATACGAAGGAGTTCATATTTATACCATGAAAATATGAAATATATTATGATCCTACCTAAGAAATAAATATAATGATGTTGTATTTATATTTCATAGAAATTAAACATTACCTTATAAAATTTTTGAAATTTTTTGGATTTAAATTTTGTATAATGTTCATCATAAATCATGCATAAAACTATCAATTTCATTGTTACATATTTGTCCAGTTATTCTTGAATATAAATTTTTTTATTTTTATTTTTATTATTATATTTTATTATTATTAAAACCATTTATAAAAGTGTTATACATTGAATGTAAAGAGTTTTATGTTGAGTCACAACATAATATTAAATTTATCTCAGTCAATATCATGGTCTGCTGGTTATAATTTTAATGTAAATATTTTTTAATATTATTTAAATATATTTTATAGATGTTATAAATTTAAATCAATATTAATTAATTATATATCAATGTTGAGACTTTGGGTGAATCTTCCAATGGAATATTGTTTTTGTTTTTTAGAATGTCAAGGGTTAATATTTTTTCTCACCATAAACACTTGAATATGGTAATTATGTTTCTTATGCGTGTACAAATTTACATGAAATAGTATCATATACCATTTTAATGTAATTAAAATGAATATATATTTTATTTTATAATAAAATTTTATTATGGATGTATAAAAAAAATATTGTTTGAATTCATATTTATACTTTAACTATATTGGAATAAATTAATTTTATTAATTTACATAATATATAAAAAATAAAGTAAATAGAAGTAAGTATACTAAAGGGAAATAATAAGACGAAATAATCTTGAGTTGTATACTTTATTTGATAATGAGATAATAAAGATCTTCAAAATACTATGGTTTTATATTCATTTTAAAGATAACACTCATTATAACATGATTAATTAATATAGTGGGATGTGTTAATGTTGAGTGCTCATGGATTATATTTTGTAAGGTGATTAGAATATGGGTGACCAAAACAATTAAGTTCCCATGACCATGAAGGGTTCTATGGGATGAATCTATGTCCAAATACAATATAAGAATACATAAACCCCATGTATAAGATATTTGAAGAGATATATTAATAAAATTAAATGTAAAAATACAAAAAATTAATACCTCATTATTTATGATGAATCATATATAATAGAGAGTTTTATTTATATTACATAAAAGAAAACAATAGGTTCTTATCTCTAAATATATTCTCCAGATCTTGATTAAACAATCACTTTTTTAGGTCTACATATATCAAAACCCCAGTTTTACATTTTGGAATGATTTTCATTTATTTATTTGACTTATCATTCTCATTTTCTTTTACGGCATTTTATATTAAATTTGAATTTTTTATAAATATAGTGGGTGTTTCAGAAATCCTAAACAGTTTGGGGGTAATTGTGAGGCAACCATGAATTTTTTTCTATAATTGATATTAAAAATTCTTCTGGCTGGTTCATGGTTAACCAAACCATGTAGACTAATCATGTTACTGCCAAGGTGATGTTGTGATGATCTACACTATTGGTGCACAACTTGGAAAACCATACATACAATAAATTTAACCAGCCTAGAAAAAATAAAATAGGCAATAACCTCATGCACCATACTCATTTTAACCAATTAACTCCTCATATTATCTACTTAATTTCTCCACACTTCTCAAACTAGACCTCTTCCTAATATTCTCCTTGGTTGGATTTCATGTTATATCATTATCACGTTATTAAAGGAATATCTAATAAATAATCAAATATTCACACATTCAGCTTCATCTCTAATTATTTTTTAGATTTTATTCCCCCCCTATGGCCATGAATTCCACGGGATTATTCAATATGAGCCTTTGTGTGTGTTCCATGATGTGTGTAGTTCAATCATGATTTTATAGGGGTATTTCCACTGGAATTGTAGTTTCTTTCCATTTTTCAATGGTTTCATGTGATAAAGGTATGTGTTTTCATGTTATACCATATGTTAATTAACTAAATGTTCTCCACTAAATTTATGAAGAATTTTTTTTCATTATTTTGAATAATAACATAATTTTTTAGAACTACTAGTGTGTATTAGATTGATTTCAAATTATGCTCTATTGGAATTGGTATGTAAATTGCATGATATTAAATTTTTTGTTTATATGGTGAATTAGATTTGAAAAGTGTATTATTTGTCTTGGGGAAATAAAATGGGAACCTCGAGTACTAAGAAGGAATGACTATGTCATTTATGATATAAAATGGTCCACCCATCCTAACACTTCAGGTATGACACAAAACAAACTAAACAAGCTTATCAAAGTCGTTACCACTGGGATTTTGGCTTCATCTTACTAAGATGGTTATGAATGGTATTTTTTTAAATTATTCAATAACTAAGAGTATGTGAATTCTATGATGAGGCCAAAACATATATATCTTAATATTTTACTATTGATCTTGCTTGTGTTTTATTATTACTATTCAACCTTTTTTAAATTAAAAAAATGTTTTCCAATTAAAATGTTATTCAATCTAGAATATTAATTTTTGTATGCAATGGTATTCATGTTATACTTCATGTTACACTATTGGTATTTTATTATCACAACCAACATACACCCAGTAATTGTAATTATAATTTTTGTTCTCAAGAACGTTTAAAATCAAGTCATATCTTGGAGGGAGTGGATACTATTGCAAGAAGATCGTGATTTGGAGATGATAGTGACATGGTGGGGGTGTTTACAATCATGTAACTTGAAAATGGTTTTTTTATTTTTTGAGTTTGTATTGTAGTATTTTATCCCCCTTTTGTATTGAATCATGGATCCCCATCCAATTATATATTTTGAATAGGGATATTGTTTCTCATTTATGATATGTTTGGATGTTTATTTTTATATACGATTTTAATTCCATATTTAAAGAATTATTTATATTTAATGGATGATTTATTTTGAAAATTATTCCTAAAGAAAATTATCTATGATCTGGTAATATTTTCCCAACTATTTGGATTTGGAAAACCCTTATGTTATTTCCATGGGCTAACTAAGGTGCCAAATTTAGGGGAATGTGAGGCTGTTTCATGAAAACATGGTATCAATGATGGATTTTTTTGATCCATATTATTTGGGATGTCAATTTAGTCTAGTGCAAGGATTTCAAGGATTGAGTATGAAATATGATGGTGTGTCTCTCCAGAAATCTTAATAACCTCCATTAAGTAACGAGTGGATGTTGTAAATATTATTATGATTTTGGATTTGTTTTAAACGTCCTTATTGTGTAGGGTGAATTATATTAATAAACTACACATAAAATATGTTTCATAGAGGGTTGTGTGTTTTTATATTTATTTTGATTATGATTTATATTGAAATTTCTAATAATTTTAATGTTTATATTTTTGGTATTGATGGATTTTCTCTTATTTGATTCATGTAGCACTATACCCCCTCAAATGTATATGTTGAACCCTCTAGAGGACACTAAAAATTAATTTATGTGAGTGGATCCACTTTTTGATAAAAATTTAATTAATATTGTAGTCCAATATATTCAATATATGAAACATGAATTATTGGTGGACTCTTTCAAGATATGTAATATAAAAACTATCTGATAAGCATCAAGCCCAATAATTCCTCACGTATAAGCCTAACTATTTTCAGTGGAATAAAAATCCACTAGGATCCAATGATTGGTTAGAGAAGAAAAATAATATCTTATAATTACCTGGAACTCAAGATACCATTATAGTTATCTCAATTTATTTCATTATTTAATTTTTAGGTGAATTTTTTGGAATCATTCATATATGAAAAAAACCATGGTGATATAGAGTATAACTATCAAACCAAGATCAATAATCAATAATTCTAACATGCCAAAAAGGATTTAATGAAATCATGAGAATTTTTCTACCTATAAAAAGGATATCATCCAATCATGGAATATCTGGACTCATTTTCTGAGATACTAATGTTTTCCATTATGATCATTTGAAATGAAGATATTTAATATAGGCACTTTAATATAGGAATGTGACTCAACATTTAGTCCTTTATATTATTGTTGAAGATTAATAACTATAATTAGGGTTTTTATTATTATCTAGTGGTGGATATTAAATGATCAATGATTTAATGTTCGATTATATTTCCTCTTATTCCTAGTATAAGAGGGACTAATTCCTTAGAGAAGAAGTGGAAGAATAAAGAGTAGAGAAAGGGTTGTTTCATTTCATTTATGTATCTTTTATACACATTTTGAATTATGTTTCACTGTTAGATTATACATTTTCCATTAATGTGGGAATCCTAGATATGTATGGTCCTATATTAGGTGTAACCTATAGCTTTCAATTCGTGTATAAATATAGGCTATCTCCATATATTATTTTGAACCACCATACCATCCATGAGTGGTGTACGATCCTCAATCCATCTGGGAAATATGGTGAAGTCTCTTTCCTCGTAAGTAGTGGAACGCCATCCTCATGGTAGTGGGGTGGTACTAGAACATCTTTGTGTATGGCTCAACTCATGTCCATGTATTCAGCTAGTGGAAATATATTATCTAATTTAGAGGTAAAGTGGTCACACGAAGCAAAATAGGTGACTCTGGAGTCTGGGGTAGGATCTTGGATAGTGATAGGTACTATTATTATTTTTATTATGGATAATTTATTATTTAAAATCAAAGAATCTCATTTATTAATCTCTAATTATTTAATAGTTCATTTAAATCATTATTCTGATAATATTCCATATGTGATGGAATTATTGACTACTAATTGAAAGGAGAGAGGGAAATGTTTTTTAATTCATCTATGAGATATTTATTAGAATATGACTTGGTATAATGCCTTATTTTCCTTGAAATATATCCTTTTTATGAATTTTTCATGATTTACTAGATGGAATCCAATAAGGCTCATATCAATTGTTACCATTAGAGAGTAAATTTCCACATCCATTATTGGAACACCCAAGGATTCAGGGAGAATATGACTTGATGTCTAGAAATGTGAGACCCCCTCTTCCAAAATTAGGATGAATCATATATTAATTAACATCAACATTAGTTGATTATAAATAATTCTATTCTTGCATTGAGATACCTCTTTTGGTTTGAGAGTTTCTTGATGTATCCCAAAATGATTTTCAGTGTTACCCCCAATGATGGAAGTTGTTTTTTCTATAGATATAGTGTTAAGGACTCATCTAATATCTCACCCTTTATATAATATATATCATGATGTGTTAAATTAATTAACTATTTAGATATAAAACTTATAATAAAAATAATTGAATCATCCAAGAATGCCCCTTGTGCCGCCCTAATTCTTTTTGAATAAAGATAGATCCTTACATTCATTTTATATTGGTGACCAAAATTTTGAACATGAAAAGATCAAGAATAAATAATCATTCCATTATACATATGACCTATATGATAAAATAATGTATGATAGGTTGTTTTCCAAGATTAACATTCTTTCGGGCTATCCCAAACTCAATGTGACAGAGTTCGAAGTTTCTAAGACAATGTTTTGAAGTAGATATAGCAATTCCATGTAACTAAGGATGCCAATTAGGTTAACTAGGGTTCCTCAATTCTCCATACCACTCAAGAAAAAGATATTTTATAAATACCTCAGTACCTTTGTAATGGTATTCATGGATGACATTATGGTTTATTCAAAGATAAAGAAAGAGCATACAATTTCTTATATAAATATCATGGGGATGCTTCATGATTTAGGCCTCTTGAATAATCTATACAAGTGTAGTTTATATATCTCAAAGATATATTTTATTAGCCACATGGTTCAAAAAAAAATTAACTTTGTCAATCCTCAAATGATTAACTCTGGGATATATTAAGAGGATCCCATGATTGTACACAATATTTAGTGCTTATTGGGGATAGTAGGATACTATCAATGATTTATAATGTAATTATATTGGTTTGTCTCACCCATGAAAGATCTCACCTAAAAAAGGTGTTGTATTTGTGGATTGGTGAGTGGTAGAATTTCTTATATGAGCTATTCTAGTTGTAAACATCAGCCCAAATTATTATTTGATCAATGGTTATTCTTGGTAATTCATTGTACTATGATGCATCAGGTTTATTCATAGGTTGTATTCTTATATTGTTTGTTCTTGTGGTAGTGTATATATATAACCTACATTTACCACATGAATAAAATATCTCAAACAATTACCTTTAGCATGTTGTTATGATGCATCCTCAAATTTATTGGCGCCATTATCCCTTTTGGGAAAAATATTGGTAACATAAGATTATTAAAACATGAGATATATTTTTTCATTATGGATATCAATATATATAAATGAATATGGTTAGATTAGATTAATGTATTTTATTTTTAGATTACTTATATTTCATTAAATGATAATGTTGTTTCCAATGCCCATATTCAGAAACTACCCTCTAATGATGTTAAGGAGTCTAGTGATGCATTTAGTTTGATGTGTCTTTTTTATACGATACTTCTAAAAAATAGGGAGGAAAATAAGAGTATGTTTCTTAATATAAACCAATTAATTACTCCACCTGTTGTGATTATTCATTATGAGAAAGAAGGTTGTGATGAGAGTCTACACATTAATGAATGAATTTTAATTGGTGGGGTGACCATAGCTGAATGGTATCTATATCCTAAGGGTATTATATATTTTCATAATTAGTATATGGCCTATTTTTTTATGAGGAATGTGGCGAGAGAGGATTTTCATTCGTTATAGTTGTATTTTTACTCATGTACCAATAAGATATATTAATATCTATCATGTAATTTCTAGTTTTTTAGTATGAGATAGGATAAAGAAGACGTAGATTCTCATTGAATTAATTTTAAATAAAGAAAATTTGAGCATCAAAACACTTTAGGTTCACTTCACCCACTTCCCATACCTACATAGAAGTGGCATTAAGATTTAATTGAATTCCTAATTAGGATAAAACATGCCCCTTAGTGTAATAATTTTATAAGGGTCATGAATTATTAGTTTTACACGACTTTTAACATTATTCTAACAAGGGACATCACTGGTGTTGAAGATACTGGTATGTTGTATCTCTAACAAATCATGAGGTTTCATGAGATGTAATATCACATTTTCATTGATAGAGACCATTAGTTTTAATATTGATATAATAAATCACATTAAGAGGTAATTTGACCCCATGTCATGTTATGAACAACATACCACGCATTAACTGATGATCAGATATAGTATGTGATCAAGGCTCTAGATACTATTCTCCATTCATATGTGTTGTATTTTGGAGGCTCATAGGATAAACATATGGATCTGATAATATTTTTTTATAAAAATAGATTTCATTTTTCAATAATGATAGATATTTTTCAAGCTCTATATAGTCATCTATGTTGGTCTCACCCATATTGCATGAATGTAGGATAGATTCCCCAATTCATGGAAATCATTGTATAAGAGGAAAAGAGAAAAATTCAATTGATCATACATAAATTTATAGTTTTTCAGATTCTTTAAAATTTTGATGATGATATTCAATTAAATAATTGTAATTTATAGTTGGGGATCTAGTGTTTTTTATGGTGTCACCTCTGTTGGGCCACCAAGGAGTCTAGAAATATGGTATTCTATTTTCATGGAATGTATGATATTTGGAGATAACTGATCAGACCGAGAAGGGTTCATAACAATTAAAGATTCCACATTATTTCATCATAGTCCAAAACATGGTCCATTTCCCACAACGGAATATATAGAACCTATATCCTTATCTTGTCTTGAATTTGTAATGACAATGTTTAGATCTCAATGATTCTATAAACAAGAAACCATTTCAAACTATCGAATCTGAATGGAAACTCTAATGTAATAAAAAATTATGTTAGTTTCAGTGATGGGAAAACTCATGATCCATTCTCACAATAATTGTGAGTAATATTCCACTATAAATCTTTAGTGGACTCATTTAGAATACACAGAAACCAAATGTAGTAGTTAAACTTAATAACCTAATCCATCACTGTTTACACAATGTAAAGATACTTTATTCATGATTATATTTAAAATTATAAAATAAATATCTTAGAATTATATATTCACAAAATAAAAAGAATTTTTAAATTCATCAAAATGATACTACCATAAGATGACATTTTGGAATTTTTTTAACAAAATTGACTTTTAGGTGAATTGATCACCTATTATGATTGTTAAAATTCAGAACATTATGACATAACTATGATAAAAGAATAAAATAAAACTAATTAAACAGTTAACATAAACAAATATATTTTATATAAGTAATATTTAATATTTTAAAATATAATTATTAATTTATAAACATATTTTTGATATTTTAAATCTTAAGCAGCTTGTTTTTATAAAATTATTTTAATGAATTATTCATTTACAATTTTAAAATAAAATTATATTGCATTTAAAAATTTGATTATATTTTTTGGATATAAAATAATGTATTATTATGTCTTATTTTTTAAAAAATTATCATTTTATTTTCAGGAATAAAGGATAAATAACTATGGTAAAAACTATTTATCATGGTAAAAGATAAAATGGTAAAAGTAATAATTTTAGTGTTAAAGGAAACTAGAAATGATAAAAATATTACTAGAATTGGGTGGTTGAGAAATTACTGACCTTATATCATCCTTTACTCAATTATAGAATTTTCATGGTTCCACATGACATGTTTAACATGTTATCCATTTATATTAAGCAGAAATGTTTACAAAAATTCTATTCACGCCGATTATTAAAGGGGAATCTCAAAACACCTTGAATTCCAATATCAATATTATGTTTACTAATGAAAATATACCATATTATAATACCTGATAATTTTATTTCACTATAATTAAATTCTTCTTGTAATATATTCTCATAATACCTTTCATTCCAAGTAATCCTCCAAGGTAAACTCAATGTTCCAAACATATGTTAAATATTTTCACTAAAATATTTTCCTTTTATCATTCAGCTTAAAATATGTATTTATCAATATTAAAATATGATTTAATTATTTATAATATAATTCATGTTTTTAGATTATTTTTCTATATAATAATCACCTCCCTCTTTCCCCTTAGGAAATGAGATAACATCAATTGTGTGTATGTGCATACTACTACCTGTACAACATAACGTGTTTGTTTTTTGACCACCTTAAAATTATGATAGTGATATGAAATTTAATATATAATTATGATATTTATAATGTTTTTAGGATTTCAAATTAGTAATCCATGTTTATTTTCACCTATTTTATGTATAATGAATTCATCAACTATGAATACCTGCAGACTATCGTCTCAATGGAATTATTGAATTTTAATACACTTTTTGTCAATTACTTTCATGGATGGTCATGATCATAGTTCTAATGGAAAAAATATTAATTTGATGTTATCATGAAGGTTGTGGTATGATAAATTGGATAACCAATTAATGATACGAACAATAAATGATCATCAATATTTTAATTGATTAAAATTGACATACAAATAGCAATTCATTCATTCAAATTATGTAACATTCTCATATCCATTAATTATTCTCATAATTCCTTTTTCATTCTAATATATTACACTAAAACAATAAATAACATCATTAATATACTATATTAATGATATTTGAACATAATCACCTCACTATCATCCATTAATCATCGTATGTTCATGATTGGGTCATTTTGACCACATACTTGAAAAAGTATATGAATTTATATCATGAATGACTATTGGAACGTAATTAATTATAAAATATAAAATATACATGTAAATAATTTTTAGTTATTGACTATATTTATTTCATATAAATATTCTATTCAATAATAGAGGAAATATCCTTAGATCATCAATAATTATTGAAATAATATTCATATAGATTTTATTTCCATGATAAAGAAAAAAATTCCCATTAAAGGAATTTAAAATTAAATAATTTTTTTAAATAAAATAAAAAATAACATTAATTGGCTATTAATTATGAAAATTGGTGTAAGAATGAATACAGAAACTAATATTAAGAAACTAGTACAAATGATCAAAACTATCAAAACCTGATGTGAAAAACAGGTAGTGTTAAAATCGAGAATCAAAATTCATTATGAGTGTAAAAATAAATTAAAATAAATAATTTTATAAATTACGTGATTTGGATATCTATGATTTTTATATAATAGGTTTATCTAATGAAATCGAATCCAATTTCCTGGTGTCGTTGTCTAATTTATTACATTGGCCTAAGATACAAGGAATCATATCCCTATGGAGAGAATAGATTAGTTATACTGGTAAACATGTAACATACTAAAATTTATATTACAATTGAACACATAAAATAAACAATGTGTTTTATTTGATAACTCAATTATTCATCAAATAATATCCATGTATATCAATCATTTAACACTTCCTTGTAACCTCAGTAAAATAAAACATGAGAAACGGGTGAGCTCATATGCTCAGCAAGGGTATACATTAAATATTATGTATCGTGAATAAAAAATAATAATCAATATTACAAGGTAAATAACATAAATAAGATCTATTTACTCAATAAAATGAGAAAAACATGGTAATAATAGATTATGATCCTATAAATCCATATAAATTACAACATAATATTTAAAATTATCAAAATGATATAATAACTAATAAAATAATCACATGTAAATAAATGATCTTATAATGAGTAAATTAATAAAGAAAGATATATTATATTTTAAATTCATTTCAGAAGCATGTTTAAATATATGGTTATAAAGCCATAAATTTTTTCTAATTTATTTTTATCATTAGACCAATCGATGCATCAAGAGTTTATCTATAAATAGTCCCCAACCATCACTTGTTGAGTTTAACTTAATCCTATTTTAAAAGGACTGAATGATAATCAAGATAGACATCAATATTTAACATTTAACACGATAAATTTTAATACTTACACCAATCAAATAAATATAATAATAAACTATATTGATTAATATACTCAATGGTAAAAACAAAATTCATTCTCAGTCAGACAAAAAATAAACCATCAAAATTAAAAAATAAGAACCATATTAATAGATCATTTCCCCAATTTATCATATGAATAGTTAATGGATGATGTCATTAATGAGTGTAGGTTCCATGAAATGTCCATTAAAAACGTTTATCAGTATATAATATTTTCATTTAGAAAATATTTTTATAACTAAAAGATCAAAAAATAATTTCAAATGAAATTTATTTCAAAATATGATTTATAACATGTAAAACTATATTTAAAATATTCAGTGCTCATGGTGAATGAAAATTTCATTTATGCAGAACATGTTTAAAATTTTTCATTTCATGTTATCAGTAAAAGCCAGACACGCATTGTTTTTAAAATGACTTGGTGAATATTTTCAAAAAAAATTAAAATTAAAAATTGTAAAATGTTTATTGAATAAATTATTTTTGAAATGTTAAAAATATTTTTTAATGAATTTTTTGAAAATATGGATTGTTATGAAAAAGGATTCTCATATAAAGAGAGAAATAATGTCAAATTTGCATTAATATATCCTCTCAATCATTTTAAGTACTAAAGAAAGAAAAAATGAAACTATTACTTAAATAAGATAATTAATAAAAATAGTAGAAAAAATATATATTTTTTAATATATAAATATAAAATTATTCCCGTAAGGGGTATGTAGAGGAAAAATCAAGTATAATGGTGAGATTGTGAAATAAACATTTAAATTGATAGTATGTTCTGAATCATAAGACTCATAAAAGAAATATTAATCAAATAAAACCATAAATAAAATGTAAAAATATATTAATGATATAAAGTATCAAATTAGGTTTTATATACACCACCCAAAGTAATTATCGGTTGATATGATGTGTTTCTCAAGAAAGTAATTGAGAGATGATCAACCCTTATCTCTAGTTCGACTTCATTCGAAGGAATATACAATGTATAATGTGTAATAAAATTTATTAATTTATAAAAGAACAATATTCATATAACAATTATCATATTATCCTCTTAGAACATTTTACCACATGTTTATTAATAATATACCTTTATTTTCATTGTTTTAGGTGTTAATTTCATTTTTTTCTCATTAATTTTTTATTATGAATGTTCCATTTATATAATACAGGATATTAATAAATCATATTTAGAATCATATTAATTTTAAAAATATCATATTTATTCATTTTATTAATTTTAATAAACATTCGTTATTTTTTTACTTTTAAAATGAATCGCATTGCTTTATTGAGATGAAAGATTGTATATATTCACCTGAGATGATATCACTACATTAATGGCTGAAAATGTATGAAATATTATGATATAATAATTTTGAATAATATATATCATTTCATATATATCACATATATTCATCAAATTTATACATATTACTTTCCAAGTAAATCTTATGTGAAAAATGAATCAAATCGATTTGTGAGGTCATGTTCTGTCGTACACATGAGAAACATTATCTTATTTTACAAAAAATAAAAAATAACTACTAATATGTGATGTTATAAATATATAAATTCAATTATATAATAAATATTATATATATACAGTTAATCCATAATTATATCCAAACATGGGAAGTCTCTACTAAAAATAAGATGCATTAGTTTTTGTGGTGGTAGTCCACCATGCACATGATTGATGATTTCATTTCCCATTTGATAAAGGTAGTTATAGATTATGTTATTACCTAAAAATAATAACATCTAATTATATGTTATTTACTTGGGTTATTATATTATATGTTTTAATACATAATTTATGGTGAAAAAAGAAGAACGAAAAAGTGGGAGCTTCATTAAGATGCTTACCTTCTCTTAGAGAATCTTCCATTAGATATCTTCTTAATGACACTAGGGTTGATATTATTGGATTTTTAAAAGGAATATAATTTGTATAAGGAAATTGGAAAAGAATTTGTTTAGGGTTTTTTTGAGTGAAATGTATTGAGTGGTGTGAGTAATTGAATGCAGTGAGTTCCCTTTTATAACTAAGGAAGGTGACATTTTTTTAAATACCAAATATTATTCAATAATGGGATGTAACAATAACCAAATTTTTATTAATAATTGATATTTAAATGAGTGCATTGAATATATAGTCCACATAATGTATAAACACAGAAAAAAAAGGTTTTATACATGTTCTATTTAACATATATGTTACCATTCTTTTTACATTTTAATTTTTCACAATGGTAACTTGCATTTATAATATAGGTATTTTATCCTTTAACAACAAAATAAAATTTTCATTATTAAATAATTTATACCCAATAATTATTATAATTAAATCCATTTTATCAAATAATAATCCTATGCATGTTTAACATAATCTTTAACATAAGCGAATCTAACATGAAAAGTCATGACATTAATCTTAACCGAAGTAATAATATTTTTAATCTCTGGGGTCCAGTATAGTCACTATAAGAGAAATTATTTTCCATTAATGTATAATAGTTGAAATATTTAAACATTTCAAAATAACTTTTCATAATATATTTTTTAAAAAAATTAATACTTTTTATAAAAAAATATTAATCTCAATTTTAATATTATTAATTTAAACTGAATTCTAAAAATATCAAAAAAAATGATGTAATTTTTTATATTATGTTAAAAATTTGTAAAATTATATATTTATATAAAAAATTAATTTTATATAATAAATATTTAAATTTATTTTAAAAATAATATTTCTAAAATAATTTATTTTATTTTTATATTAATTAAAAAATTTCCATGTTGGTGTTGATAAAAAAAATAATGTAATTATATGACAACTAAAAATTAAAAAAAAATTAACCTCATGAAGTTGATTTAAATATTATACAAATGAACAACCATATTTTTTCAAATCTTTATTTTGTTATATGTGTTCACATAATTGAAATTTAGAAACTATAGGTCGATATTTTTTCTTTTCCTTTACATAAATTTACAAATAGATCACGTTTTGGTCAACGTTTCCAAAAAACTCATTGAAAAAGTTAATAAGGGTATTAATGTCAAATTACTTCTTTCTAATAATAATTGTAAATGTTTTTAGTACATTTTAACACATATAGTATTACTTTAACCGCATGGTAATCTCATTTTTACCTTAACATTGGCTATTGTTTCTTAATATTTTCACTATTCAATATTGTCATTAATTGGGTTTAAAAAATTTCATAATATTAATTATAATTATTCAAAATATTAAATCCATTTTTATAAATTCATTTCATATAAGTGGAATAATTAAATTTAAAATTAAACCGCATATGTGATGAAAGGGTAGTTTTCCAATGAGAAAATTCTCACAAGTATAAAAATTTTCAATTATTGAAATTTAATAAGAAATTGATTAAAATGGAAAAAATTATTACAATTATAATATAATTGAACTATTAATTCATTAAAACTAAATAAAAATTTAATTTAAATTTTTAAATAATTTTTTAGAAAAAGATAGTTTTTAATAAAAATCATATTTTTCACTATTTATCATTAAAACAATTTAGAAATATTCTAAAAAATTAACCAAAATATAATGTTGGCATATAGAATTAAAAAATAAAAAATAAATTTTAATAGAAATTTTATTTATTCTGTAAAAATAATTTTTAATTGAATTTATCAAAGATCAACAAATTTTCATTTCAAAAATGTATAATTATTTAGAAAAAAAATTATTTCTCTTTAAATTGATTTATATTTAATTTATAACTAAAATATAAAAGAATTCTTTATTTTATACCTTTTTAAACAATATATTCTTATAATTTAGTTATTTCTATTCATACACTTCATCTTAACAACTAGGTTATAATGATCATATTTGAATTAGAGTATTTTAATTGAGTTTTACATTTCATTCAAACCTATCATTTTTTTCATTTCAATATATCAAAGAGATTTAATTTATTTGAAATGAAACATATTGTAAATTATTGGATTGTAAAATTCTCTTATGCTATTGGGGTTACTTTTCATATACATTATCGAATATGAGGCTCCTCTTTTTAAATCATGGCCTTTTAAAATCAATACCCATTAAATAATGTGCAACCTCAAAATTAAATATTGTTCTAAATAATCAAGGGTTTTATATTTTACGATAAACTTCATGAAATCACACATCATTAGATTGGTAAATAAAACATCCTCTTGATTGGAGATATAGGGACATATTAAGGACTTCCAAAATAATTTTTCACTAGGTGTTCTAGTAGGATAACGATGGTTGATGTAATTTCCCGAAATTTTCATATAATTTTTTTAACATTATTTGGGTTTATTATTAGTCACCTAAAATTTACGGTCCATGATTCTGAAACTCGGTGTGCCTGGAATTTATTTTTAAACTTTTTATATGGTATGTTTAGTAAATGTGCAGGAGACGTGTTCTATCTTTTAAAGTGGTTCTTGGATTTTATATGTGAGGGCATGGTAGAATCCACAGTGCAAGGATTTACATAAGAGAATCTTCACATCGATCACATTAGGTAGGGAGAAAAAGAAATTTTTTCAGACATTTAAAGCAAGAATAAAATAAAATGTAATTGTTATTTAATTTATCTACAGCGGTTGAGCTGTAGTGGTGGGACTGCTTTGTTTTCAATCCATTTAGTGTTTTGACCATACTTTATTTATAATAGAACCATTTGAGAAATAAGAGGTTTATTCATTAATGGGAATCAATAATTCCTCGGGCGTCACTCACATTTCCCCCCTCTATTTATGTGAGCCTCGAGGATTAGTTTTGACAAGGCTTCACTAAGAAAGAATCATCTGGTGAAGTAACGCGATGTTTTCCACCAACGAGGAATAGAGGCTTGGAAATTGCTGGAGGAATCGAATCCGGATTGTCAAATGATGGCGGCTTCCATGGACAAGGACTCTTCATCCACCACCACGATGTCCCCAACAAATCATGAGGTAGGGATTGTTTAATAATTCAGAAAATTCCCTCGATTCTATTCCACGTTCATGAACATGCGGGATGTTGTTTCGGGGGATTTCAATGGGGTTTAAACAATATATATGTGGGGTTTTTATTTATTAACCCTTTTTTATGATGCTAAAGCATAGGGTGAGAGAGAAATGAACAAAGCCCAGACCCTCCGCCATTTTTGTTTGGTCTCTTTCCTCAGTGACGAACATACAACACGATGACAACCAAGAGCCGCACAGTGATGGAGTCATTCTGAGAGGCTTGAATGCAAGAACAAAAAGGAAAATGAACCACCAGAGCTCACCCCTATGGCCCGATGAAGATCTGTCAGTGTTGTAGTGGTGTCCAATTCAGGTGGAAAAGGCTGCGGCCAATGCTCACCAGCCACAGAAGAGGACGACGCCTCTTAGCGCCACGGTGGACCCAAATGGGCGGTCGTCACCTGGCCAGATGTGTTAGAGAGGTGGCATGCCATCACATACCGCAGTAATGGTGCCATGGATTCAAAGCCATGAAAAGAGTGGGAACCACACCCTATGGGTCCCATGGAACACATGTCGGTGCCATATGGTGTCTCTAGTTGAAGAGTGGAACTGCTCTTCTTGAGCTGTTCGGGAGTTGGTAGCCACTCGGTTGGTGTGCTGCACTAGCGCACTAGGCCACCTCACCCGGGGGGGCGTGACCACACCTGGAGGACTGCGGCCTCACCCAACTGGGCTGGCCTGTGCCCAGTCGGGCTGGGTCGGTCCGACCTGTTCGTACTGTACCCAGACCTATATCGGGACCAGATACACTTAAATGGCCATATCTTGCGAAACATACATCTATTTGAAGAACCTTATGTGACAATGTGATCCTTGGAGCGAGATGGTATATTTGAGACAATTAAAGTGATTTTTAATGAATTTTGGAGTATATCCGGGTTGTATCAAATTTGAATCCAATCAGGCCCTCTGTAGTAAAATGCCAAAAACACATAGACTCAGCATCCGGTTGACGCGTTGTCTGTTGCAATGGATCCCTTATGACACGAATGACTGAAGGGTTACATGCATGTGATCTTCATGGTAGTTTAAGAATGACTTAAAACCTAATTATTAGATCTAGGGTGTTACTTGTAGTGAGATTTAGGATGAATACTCCCTTGATGACTCATGGTGAGGGTATTCCATACTCCTCTGCTCCGATAATGACAAGTCTCACCACATCATGAGTGCGGGATATTTTTTCTCTACGCTGGATTTTCCTATATTTGGAGTCAGTACTCCCCTATTAGACTATGTCGGGGGTCCTCCATACATAACACACATAGAGTGAGGTACTCCCCTACCTGGGATGGTGTAGGTCCTCTATGTTTGGAATAGGTACTCCCCTGTAAACGCAGGGTGCGGGTCTCCTTATGCATTTCTACAGTACAGTTAGTACTCCACTTCCATGCCATTTTGTGGTTCCAATATCCTTTTTTCGGTACTCCCCTGACGTACTAGGCGGGGTCCTCCCATAGGGAACAAACTAAGAGAGTTGTACTACTCGATCGGGTAGGGTTAATGTACTCTATATTAGGAGTAGGTACTCCCCTAGAAATCCAGTGTACGGGTCATCCTTATACTGTGCTAAAATAGAGTATGTACTCCCCTACCATTCTAGGTGACAGGTCCTCTAGCATGGGGTTTGTACTCCCCTGACATACTAGTGCGCAGGTCCGCCACAGTGAACAAACTACCAGAGTTGTTCTCTCATACAAGGTAGGGTGACACTCTTCACATATGTAGTAATACTCCTCTGTATCTGATTTGAGATGGGGAGAGGGTCCTTCAGGGGAGTTTGATCTCCCTCGACTATAGGACATAGTTACATGGAGTGGGCCCCTCTACATGATGTAATCGATACCCAGAGTAGAAGTTAGTAATCCATCGATGGACCGAGGTCCATGCCACTTCTTAAGATGGTGACTGAGATATCATAGGTTATATTAGAGTAATTCTCCCCCATCTGAACACAATGTCGATGAGTGGGTCGCTTCACTTAGTTTCTCTTGGTCTTTCTTAGAGCGCAAGACCGTGACTACAATTCCTCTAGTGTCCATCATTAGAGGCAGTTCTAGCAGAATGTTCTGGATAGATAATGCCCTTTTGAACATTCCATAGGGAATGGTTATGTTGTACCTAATAGAATACATCTCCCAGATAGGTTCTTTCAGGGATGGTCAGTTCATGGAGTGTGTACTCGTGATCCTTCAGTTAGGGTTCGAGGCTTCATTGGAAATATTTGAAATGGATAGAGGTCAGGGACTTTTGTTTCTTTGTGGATGAGATGAGTACATATGGATGACCAAGGTATATGCAATTTAATATATATAAGTAGATCTGAATATGTAAATTATTTGTGGTTTTCATCATGGTTATTTCGTGGTATTTTTCTATTGTGGATTTTTGAGTTACCATCAAGGGTCTCGGGGTCCCCTAATGAGTATTGAGCTACACACCCCTGCACTGGCTTAGCCCGCACATGTTGTGTCATGTTCAGATGCTTGACGTTATGATAGGGAAGCTTAGGGATACGGGACTGACGAGTGTTTAGATGGTAAATTTGGTGGCCTCGGACCAAGAGGGGTCCAGTTGGACCAGGTAGACAGGACATTCTAGTTCAGGTTCTTGTAGATTCACTACTCCAGCGATTTGGTGGGATCTTCCGCAGGCAGTCCTTAGATCTCCATCCGTACCATGCTATTTTTAGTTCTTTAGTTAGGCTTCTATATTGTCCTGGTTATACCACCTAGTGCATTATGTGTTGTTATAAATTGGTTGTTGAAAACATATTGTTCAACTTTCTTCCATGTGGTTTTTTTGTGGGCGCATCAATGTATAGGAATCCAAGAAAATTCTTCCCACATGCAGGTTGACACCTTCGACGCTGGTCTCCAACCCCTTGCCTTGGGGAGGCGGGCTTCGGGTATGTCATGACATGGGCCCCAGGGGATGGGTTGTGATAAATTTGTATAATAGGTTCTCAGTTATACCTCAATGATGGATGTTTTATTGTTTCTATTGTTAGAATAATTGTTAACTATTTCGAGTTCAGATTTCAGGCCAAGGACTCCAGTGTTGATGCGGTGGGCAACATATCCGTACAATAGGACTCCAGAAACCAGTTTCCAAAATAATAACATGAAAACACTGGTTTCTGGAAAAGAAGGAAATATACATATTGTATTGATGGTTTTGATTTCTATAATCCTTCTCGAGTCATCTCTCCAGAAATAACCATATAACCGTGGTATATCTTGATCTATCTTGAGATGCCTCCACATGGAAGATTGGTCAGGATCCCGATATGACAACATGAGGATAGCCCGCCTAGCAATGAATCATCCGTTCAGTGACCAGTGATTGAGATGGCCCCACCGGGTGGTGCGGCAGTGCTACCAACACTTGATGGAAAACATCTACTATTGGTGGTTTCGACAAAGGACATTCATAGGGTCAATGACCTTTATGAGTTCTAGGGGTAGAGACATCCCAGGTTCTGTTGCGAGACATACCCACAGGATGTTGAGGACTGGTTGGAGGCTATGGCATGGGTTTCTCGCTTGGTTGAGACACCAACAGAATGGATGGTGATCCTAGCTTCTATCCTCATTCAGGGAACAACATGGAGATGGTGGATCCTAACACTCCAGACACACGATGAGGATTCAGTACTATGATCGTTTCCCGAGATGGTAACTTCGGGAGGCTTCCCGTAATACCACTTCCCGTTGGTCAGTAGTTACTATCTAATCTACCGATAGTGCACACATATAGGCTAAGTTCCTTACATGTGATTCAGTGACTAATAAAACTCGGGTTCGGAGGAGAGCCCATTTCACAGGTGGCTAACAACTGCCCTAGAAAGGTGAATGAGTTTCCATCTATCATGGGCTCCATTAGATCAAACGGTGGTCCTGGTAGTGAGCACTCTATGTGTCTAAGCATGGAGATGGATTGGTTTATATTAACCCTATCTTATGATGATGTTACATTTTCCATGGATATATCTTGAGAACCTTCCTTAGAGAATGGGGTCTCTAGTAATGAAAATCTAAGGGGACATGAAATACGATACTTGACGTGCTCATATATCCTCAGTACATGCTCTTGAATAATTTTCTGAAGGTGGGTAGCACGTCATTATCTTTAGAGGACGCACAATGGTACTTGTGACACTATGAGAGGAGGTGTTTTTGAAGTTCTACTCTTCCTCATTTGGCGGTACATCTGGGTGTGGGCAAGATGTACCGGTAACTCCAGCGTCAGTACCAGTGGATAAGGATGAAGAATGTAGTGGAAGATTTCATATCACAATGCATCAATTGTCAGCAATTTAAAGTTGAGCATCAGGTTCCTTCATTATTGATCATATATTTTTATCCCCAGACTGATGGTCACATGAAGCGGACCATACCGACCATGGAGGACATGATTCATGCTTATGTCTTAGATTTTGGTTAGAGATGGAAAGGCCACCTGCCACCGGTGGAGTTCGCATACAACAGTAGTTGTCACTCCACCATTGGCATGGATCAATTTTGGACCCTATATAGGTGATGTTACAGGTCACCAATATACTGGACAGACCTTGGGAAGTCATCACTTATGGATTTAGAGTTGGTACGAGATACTATTGAGAAGGTACAGATCATCTAGGAGGGGTCGAAGGCTACATAGAGTGGGCATATTTCTTATACTGATAGGAGACATAGAACCTTATAGTTGGAGGAGGGATGCCATGTCTACCTATGGTTCTCACTCCAACAAGGATTTTGGAGATTATTCCAAGGAAGAAAGCTATCACCGGGGTTCATCAAACATTTCCAGATTCACAGCACAGTTGGAAAGGTGGAGTACCACCTAGCTCTTCCCCAAAAGATTCATCGGGTGCATAATTTGTTCCATGTGTCATAGCTGAAGAGATGCGTGAATGATCAACCACACATTATCAACTAGGGTGATTTTGAATTTATCCATGTGGAAAAATTTAAGGAGTTCTTAATGGAGATAGGGGATCAACAGGGGCAGGACCTTAATGAATGATCAATTAATCTAGTGTGCATTCAGTGGAAGCACATGAATCGCGAGGAGAGAACAAGGGAGTGGGAGGCTTAGATTCATGCTATGTACCCACCATTTGTTTTTTTCTTTGTTTTAGCTTTTGGGGACATAAAACACTAATGTGGGTGGAATGTAATGTCCTAAAAATTATGTATAATGTTTTCACTATTTGGGATTATACGATCGTTTAAAAATGTATAGATTGTGATTCCAAGTCTCGGTGTCCCCAAAATGTATTTTTGAACTTTTTTAAGGTAAATTCAGTAAACCCGTGGGTGGCATTTTATATATTTTGAACTGGTGCTCAAAATTAAAATCTCGGAAAACTGTTGAATCTAGAGCGCCATGAATCGCTTAATGGAAGATTCACTTGGACTACTGTATATCGGGAGAAAATGTTATTTTTTTGGTCATTTAAAAGAATTATATAATAACATGTAATTTTTATTTTATTTTTCTCCAACAATTGGGCAGAGGTGGCGGGACTGCTGTGTTGTCAATCCATTTAATGGCTTGAATAACCTTTATTTATAATCGAACCATTAGGGAATTAAGAGGTTAATTCAATAATGAACATCATTAAATCCTCGAAGCATTACCCACCTTCCCCCCCCCCTCTATCTATGTGAGGTTTAGGGGGGGTGTTTTGACATGGCTTCACCAAGAATGGAACTTATGGTGAAGCGACGTGATGTTTTCCACTTACGAGGAACAAAGGCTTAGACGTCGTTGGAGGAATCGACCTGGGATTTTCAAATGCTGAAAAATTCTACAGACTAGAACTCTACATCCACCACTGCAGCATCCACAATGAATCATGAGGTAGGGGTTGTTTATTAATTCAAGAAATTCCCTTGATTCTATTACAAGTTCATGAATTTGTGGGAGGTTGTTGAGGGTTATTTGAATTGTTTTTAAACAATATCTATGTGTTTTTTTATTTATTACCCTTTTTTATGATGCTAATGAGAAGGGAGTAGGCTAAATGAACAAGGCCTGAACCCTCTAGCATGTTGTTTTGGTTTCATTCTTCGGTGATGAACTTAAAACATGACTGAAATTGGAATCTGAGAGCCGCCCGGTGACGATGACATTCTTAGAGTCCTGAAGGCACAAACAGTAAAGAAAATAGACCAACATAGCTCACATGGTGGCCCACAAGAGATCCTACGTCCTGGCACCAGCAACTGGCACCGGGGGGGGGGGGGGGGGGGAGCAGCGGTTGAAGCTCCCCGACTGTGGATGATGGCAGTGCGGTTGGGAAACGTAGTGGACCCGAAGGGGAAACCGACATCTGGTCGACTGAAATGACAAGGCGACATACCATTGCGCACTACGGTGAAGGGGTCATGACATTAAAGCCACGAAAAAACGGGGACCCATGCCCTCTGGGTCTTGAGGACCACGTCGTTGTGCCACATGGAGCCACTAATTGATGATCTAAACTGTTCTTCTTGAGTATTTCAGGAGTAGGTGGCCACCCAACTAGAAATCTGTGACAATGCTCTGGGTCGCATCTCTTGGTGGGCCCCGACCAACTAGAGGGCCTTACCGGTCCGTGGGCCAACGTGGAGATCCCGCCACGGAATGGCCCAACTAGGCCAGCCATAGTTGGTTTGGGCCTGGATGGTTCATACCAGGACAGGGTCCGATCAACCCTTACTAGGTCATATATACCCGAACTGGGCTAGGACATCCCAAGCTGGGTAGACCGGGTTAGATCGAACCTAAACCCCTCTCGGGTCCAGATACCCTTAAAAGGCTATATCGTGCGAACCAGACGTCCTTTTGATGAACCGTATGCGGCGCTAGGATATGCGGAGTGAGACGTTCCATTTGAGTCACTCTATGAGTGTTTTAGAGAATGATAGTGTATGTTTGGGTTGGATAGAACCCAAATACAACCAGGCCCTCAGCACTAAAATGCCAATAACATTCAGACCGGGCACCTGGTGGACGCGCCGTCTATTGCATTGGAACCCTTATGACATGATGTATCATCATATTACATCATAGTGGATCTTAATGGTGGTTGAGGTATGAACGAAAACATGAGGAGCCGAATCATTGTGTAAATTGTAGTTAGAGTTAGGATGGATACTCTCTTGATGACTCAAGGCATTTGTATTCCCTAATCCTCTGCTTTGGTAGAGACGAGACTCTCCACATCATGAGTGCGAGTTCGTTTTCCTCTAAGATGGTTTTTCCAATCATTCGAGTAAGTACTCCCATATTGGACTAGGGCATGGGTACTTCATAATTAACACACATATAGTCAAGTACTCCCATATCGGGTAGGATGCATGTCCTCTATTTTAGGTGTAGGTATCCCCTATCAACCCAGGGTGTAGGTCCTTCTTATGCAGTAATACAACAGTGTTGGTACTCCCCTGCCAAGCCAGGGTGTGGGTTCTCTTGCCTGGGGTCAGTACTCCCCTAATGTACTAGGGTGTGTGTCTCCCATAGTGAAAAAACTAGTAGAGTTGAACTCCCCTACCTAGTGGGGTGTAGGTAATCTATGTAATGAGTATGTTCTCCCCTATCAACCCCGGGTACATGTCATCTTTATGCAGTGCTACAGTAGATTCGGTACTCCCCTTTCATTCTAGGGTAAAGGTCTTATTGTCTGGGGTCGGTACTTCCTTGACGTACTAGGGTTCAGGTCCCCCATAGTGAGATGTACTCCCATACTGAGTAGGGTGTGAGTCCTCATATATGGAGTAGTAATCCCCCATCTTTGAGTAGAGATGAGGAGCAGGTCCTTCTAGGGAGTTGGATCTCCCTCGACCACAGGACATAATTACGTGGAGAGGGCCCCTCCACATTATGTAATCGATACACAAGTTAGAGGTTAGTACTCCATTGATGGACTGAGGCGCATGACACTTCTTACTTGAGAGAATGAGATATCATGGGATAGACATGAGCAGTGATCCACCAACTGAATTCAGTATTTATGAGTGGGATTATTCACATGGTTTCCCTTGTTCTTGCCTCGGGCCCAAAACTGTGACTGTGAGTCCTCTATTTGTGGGCACTAAAGGCAGTTCTAGCAGAATGATCTCGATGGAGCACATCATTTCAAACATTCCATTAGGAATGGATGAGTTGTACCTGATGGAGTACATCTCTCAGATGGGGTCCATCAGGGATGGCCAGTTCATGGATTATGTACTCCTGATCCATGAGTTATGCTTTGAACCTTATTTGGAAATCCTAGAAATCACTAGAGGTTGGGGCCTTATGATCTTTTGTGGATAAGAATAGTATATCAGGATGACCTAGGTATATACAATTCCATATACCTGAGTAGAGTTGACAGCGCATAATCTTTTTGGATTACATTGTGGTTGTTTTGTAGTATTTTTCATTGTGGATTTCTGAGAGACCATCAAGGGTCATAGGGTCCCCAATTGAGTACAGAGTTACTCACCACTATATGGTCTTCACTCTCATGTGTTCTGTCTAGTGTAGACGTTCGACGTTTCGATAGGGACGCTCATGAAGACGGGACTGACATAAATTACGATAGAGGACTTGGTGGCCTAGGACCAGGAGGGGTCCTATAGAACCAGGTAGATATGAAATTCTTCTTAGGATTCTAATGGCTTCACTACTCTAGTGATATGGTGGGATCTTCCATAGATGGTCATCAAAGCTCCCTTTGTACCTTGCTATTTTTAGTTGTTTAGATGAGCATGTATACTAGCCTGGTTACACCACTCAATTCGTTACTTTCTAGTGTACTCTAGTTTCCGATTTCATAGTGTTTACCTTTCAGCTTTGTGGTTTTTTTTTGATATTGCATGTGTGAACAGGTATCTCGGAAAATGCATCCACTTGTAGGTTATCACCTTCAATTCTAGAATCCAACCCCTAGCCTTCGGGAGTCGGGCTTGGGGTATGTCACACCATGGGCCCTGGGGGACGGGTCGTGATAGTGGAAAATGTAAATATGGACATGGGTGAGAATACTAATGCCCATGGATTAATATATATTAATAAATAACATGGTCCTGAAAAATTTAATACCCAAAAAACCGTATATCTGTGAAGAATTAAATGAATATTGGTTCAATAGAAATTAATGTAATAGGTAATCGTTGTTTACTTATGGTCTTTTTCTTAAAGCTATGGGATTATGTTAAAAATATGAGAGAGAACACCAAAAAATATATATAAAATATAATACATTGGTTTTACTTCAATTGATTCATACTTTATCTCTTACTCCATATAATGTATACCAAATAGGAATTTTTATGATTGAAGCACTTAAATAGACATTTAAAATATTATTAGGTCAATAATATAATGAAAAATCATCACTCCAATATCTATATATTTTTTAATACCTTAATGGAAAGCACATGTTATCCAATAACAACCAAAGTACAACATAATCTATTCTATACATATTTAACATAATAACTCATCAAAAATATTTCTGACCAAGTTCAAAGTCCAAAAACATATAAGGGAGGCCACTAAATCAACATTATATTTATCATTAAATATAATGTGTCTATTAATATGACATTATGAATATGTAAATACAATGACCACCAGACAACTTTAATGAAATAATGAACGCTTCAAAAAAATTAAATCTAATATTGATTAATATATTCTATACTTAGATAAATTTGGAAAAATCTTACTTATATTACAGAATTGAATAAATATTTTCAAGGATACCAGTAATTTTATATAAATATTATAACGCCCCAACCCCAGTTACCTAGAGTCGGTGAATTATTACATAACAGTGGCATAATCACAAAAGATCAATTCTTGAAAGACTGGTTAGTTTAGTATCCTTGGAAACACTGGATACATTCATATGCCTTACATTACATCAAAGAGTGAAAAACTAAAACAACATAGTATTCATAGTCAACACTCGTATCCCGTAAGACTATCCCTGTAGGTCATTCATAAAATACTTATTCACATCATGGGAAAAATAAAACATAGAAAGGGGTGAGCTTAGATGCTCAGTAAGGATAACAATATAGAATAAACTGTCATGAAGAAGCATAAACATTTAAGGCAATGTATAACTAAAACAAAAGCCTTTTAAGCTTGAACATCAGCATAATATGGAAAAAATAAAATGGAATAATGTCATTTACTTATTCACATGGATATTGTACTAGTCTAATAATCACATGCAATATCAATAACAACTTTCATAAAGATGGAATGCATAATACAAGACTATAACAACCACTTAGTCAGGGCCTTGTGCCAAGACGACAAATAAGATTTTTCAAGGCCTTGTTACAAGACACTAGATTGTCTCATGAGACCAACTAATGCATCATGGAGCTATAGCGGGCTCCACCCATCACTTACAAGTCCAATGCATTCTTCATATTAATAGGTTTAAACATAACATAAACATTCGTATTAAAACTAGCATAAGAAATGTCAATACTTTAGCCATATACCATGAATGGTATAAAAATAAAACAACCACATTCAAAAATATCACAAAACCATCAATACTATACAGAAGTTTTTTATCACAATAAATCAACTTCAAATAAGCTTAAAATCCATCAATGGTTTTTGACATAGATGAAATCGAAACTATTTGAGGGAAATACTTCTTTTTTTGAAATCATTTAAAAGTCACATTATTATAAAATAAAACATTTACATTGAAAATTTTCATATAATCTTGTAAGGGAAGATTTTATTATTTTATAATGATGGAAAATAGGTGCACCCGCCGTATAAGTTAAAAAAGACATTCTTACCTTAATTCTGTAAAAAATGCTAAAAAGGACATTGTTTGGAAAACGACAGAAAGATTCCTTTAAAAAAATTTATAAAAATTCAAAAAAGTGTATAAATGAATTTAACCCATATTCTATAAAATATTAATAATGTTTTGAAATACTTTTTTAAGAAACATGGATGTGGATGATAAAGAGGACCCAGTAGATAATTACATATAAACAACCTCAGATAATGAAGAGATTATGAAATAAACCATTACCTTGTAATTATCCTTGGTTGTGGGTAGGTTAACCTCTGCTATAATGGTGAAATAATTTTTATTAATTTATAAAAGAATCATATACATTAATATGATATCATATATGATCTTTTAGCATTGTTTTGTTAATAATATCTTAGTATTATCATCATTTCGGGTGTTAATAGATTCATTTTCCTTTATATTCCTTGTTATGTCAGTCATAATTATTATGGATGGGATGTATCTTATTCATATCCAGAATGATATCATGTCCTTAAACATTATTTTTAATCATCTAATGATAATTATTCTTGAATGGGTACGATGGGGAATGAATCTCATTGTGTTCGTGGAGACGGTAATCCGTACTTACGCACGAGCAACAATATCACTCTTTTTATTTTAAAATAATATATAATTCGATCGTATATCATATACAGAGAATAATTATCATGTAATATTTTTTATTTAAATCAAATATCCATCATTGTTATACCAATCCATATAATCATGTATTGAATAACAATTACACCACGGCATGGAGACGGTATGACATACGTACACATGTATGGTGACATGTCATTCAAAGGATGGATAGAATAATGAATATGGTTTTACCATATTTATAATATCATCATAGTATATATAAGATACTGGAGTTATTATTTTATAATGTAAACAACAAAGAAAAAGGAAGTGAAAGAAGAAAGGAACTTGAAACAGGGGGTGAGATATTTACCTCTTCTTCGGGTTCTTCATTATGATTTGATCAAAAGGGCTCCTTAAGATGGATTTATGACACAAGGATGGTCTATAGGATGAAAGGAGGATAGTTTAGAGGGTATTTGGAAAGATGTTGTCCAAGCCAAATGGCTTTGAAGGTGTGAATTAGTGAGTAGTGTGAGTTCCCTTTTATGAGAGGGGGGAGGGGCACCTTAGGAAAAGCATGACATATTATTTTATTATAAAATAATTTTGGATTTATAATGGCTCAAAAATGGATTATTTAAAGTCTCATGTGGGGATAGGTGGAAAACCACTCAACCAATAGGTTTTAGACAGGTTTGGGTTACTATACTAACTTTATCTTTTCGATTTAACTGTAAGTTAAATAGTTTGACATTTATCAAGTCTCTTTGTATTTTTATATTATATAGTTAATAAACATAATATATACTTCCAAGAGACCCCAAACCGGCCCATTAATGATAAAAATATAATTATATATGTCCTTTGGCTGAATCATTGATTTTTAGGAATAAAATATCAATTAATAATATAATATATGTTTTAAAAACTCTTTTATGTCAATTTTGACATAATTGGGTATTTTGTTTTTCATAAATTCATAACATCATTATTACATCAAAAAAACCATAAAATCAATCCTAATATGTCATATTAAACTATAAAATTAGTGGAATTTATAAAAAGTCTCAAATTACATTTATTTGGATATTTATAATATAAATTATTTTAATATTTCATTAATTAAGTAATTACTGCATCATCATTGCTTCAAAAATAAATTAAATTATTTAAGGTCTAAAAAATATAAATAAAATATAATTATATAGGAAATAATTTTATCTTCTAATGAATATTTATAGCCAAATTTATCTTATATATAACCCCATATTAAAAATGTTTTAGTTATTAGACTTTGAATTTAACTCTTTTAACTCTTCTTTGAATTAAATAATAATAAATGTCTTAATATAATCCAAGTTGACCAAATAGGTTCACATTTTATTCCTAATGTTTGTTTGGTCGAACCATACTTATCCAATAGAATTAGGACATGTGTTAGGGAAATAATAATATCATTTTTCCCACAATTACCCTATTTACTTTTAGCCGTGCAAAATGAAAGCAAAATGTTACTATTCATCAAAAATTATTTTCATCTTATTGAACCAAATTTTACATACTGGTATCATCCGTGTATTTTGGATTTCAAAAATTACACTCATAGAAGTAGTAAAATTATTTTTTATGTGAATTATCAAATTCTCCTAGGAGGTGCGTAAAAGACGGTGGAAAGTTCTATATACTTTTTATAAATATAAAATTATTATAAATTTACAAAAATAAATTACATTAAACATATATAGGTATTAGTTTTCTATTTTGACCTAAAATAAATTTAAATAAGATAAATAATTATTTAAAAAAATATAGTTTAAACTATAACTCAGTGTTCTTTCACTATTCATCAAAAATTGAAAATTTCAGAAAAAATACAAAATTTCACCCTAAGATAATTTCGATATTCCCTATCCAATAATTTAGTCCATTTGGAAGATAAAATTTATTAAATTTCAAAAAGTTGGTATTACTAATCATAACAACTAGTTTTATTGGTTGTGGTTTGTTAGAACTCGAAGTAGCGTACAACACACGATACTGTATTATTCATAGAGAAATGTACCATGGAATCTTGGGGTGTAACATTCTACCCTCCTTAAATTAATTTCTTCCTCAAAATTTCTATAATACTACCACATGAAAAGAATCGCGTGGTTCTTCATTATAAGTTTCTCAGGTTCCCACGTTGCCTCTTCCATATTATGGTTTCTCCATAGAAGTTTTACCAGATGAGTCATCCAGTTTCTTAGCACTTGTTCTCTCGTATCAAGAATCATGACATGCTCTTCACAACAAGATAGATCACGTTCATGTTCTAATTCCCCATAGGTGAGTACATGTGTTGGGTCAGTTATGTATTTTCTCAACAGTGATACGTGGAACACATTGTGAAATTTGAAGAGACTTGGAGGCATTGACAAATGGTAAGCTATAACCCTAATTCGTTCAAGAATTTTGAAAGGTACGATGTACCTGGGACTCAATTTACCCTTGTTACTGAAACGTATAACACCTTTCCATGGAGATACCTTCATGAAAACAAGATCTCCTACATGAAATTCAAAATCCTTCCTTTGGTTATCGGCATAGATCTTCTGTCTACTTTGAGCTGATTTGATGTGGGTTTGGATTACCTTTAACTTTTCCATCATTTACACAAAATATTTTGGGCCTACAAGCTTTCTTTTACTGACATCATCACAACATGTTTGTGTGCGACATCTCTTTCAATATAATGCATCATATGGTGCTATCTGAATACTTGAATGGAAGCTATTCTTATAGGTAAATTCTACCAAAGGTAAATATTGATCCCACATACCTTCAATGTCTAGTGAGCATGATCTTATCATGTCTTGTACAATTTGAATAGTCAGTTCTAATTGTCCATCAGTTTGGGTGTGGTCGGTAGTGCTCAAATAAAGTTCAGTATCGAGGGATTTATGAAGATTTTTCTATAATCTTGAAGTAAAATGGGGATCACAATCCAAAAAAATTTATAGGGGTACTCCATGAAGACTCCCAACTTCATTAATATATAGTCTTCTTAGATGTTCAAGTGGTAGATCTTCTCTTATAGAATGAAAATGTGCTGAGTTGGTAACATGATCTACAATGACCCATATTGCATCATTCCTTCTAGGAGTCATTAGTAGTCTCATGACAAAGCCCATCGTAATATTATCCCATTTCCACTCTAGTATGGGAAGTGGATGCATGAATCCCCCAGTCTGTTGCCTTCCAGCTTTCACATTTGGACAAACCATATATCTTGACACAAAATTAGCAATCTCTATATTCATTTTATCCCACCAAAAAAGTCCCTTTAAATCTCTTTACATTTTGGTTCTCCCAATTTGTATAGATAAATTGGAACTATGAGCATCATTCAACAATTATATTTTTAGATCAGATATATTGGGAACACAATTTCTCTTCCCAAATTTCAAAATTCCATCTTCATACACAATATCACTCAATCTCACATCATTCCTAGCATTAATCTTCTTTTCAAACTCTTCATCATCAGTCTGAGAACTCTTTATCCTTTCTAGTAAAGATAGTTTCGAAACCATTTGAAAAAGCATTTATGTTTCACCTTCCATGGTTATTCCCATATCAATCTTTACTATACACATGTATATATGATCCTTTTCAACTCCCATATTGTTCAAAACTCCATGATCCTTTCTACTCAAAGCATCTTCCACCTTATTTTCCTTCCCCGGGTGGTAGTGTATCATGTAATCAAAATCTTTGAGTAATTCAAGACAAATCCTTTGCATCATGTTGAGTCCTTTCTGTGAGAAAATATACTTCAAACACTTGTGATCATTATAAATCTCACATTTTCACACTAGAGGTAGTGTCTCCAAATCGTAAAAGCATTGATTACAGCTGCTAACTCAATATCACGAGTAGGATAGTTTTTCTCATTAATTTTCATCTGTCATGATGCATAGGCAATAATTCTATCATTCTTCATAAGGACACAACCAAGTCCTTTCTTCGATGAATCACTATAAACAATGAACCCATCATTCCCCTATGTTAGAGTCAATATCGGATCATTGACTAATCTTCTCTTCAGTTATTCAAAACATTCTTAACACTCTATTGTCCAAATGAATTTAAACCCTTTACGTGTGAGCTTTGTTAATGGGTTAGCCAACCAAGAAAAATTCTGGATAAAACGTCGATAATAACCTACTAAACCAATAAAAGTGCATACATCAGTTATACTCGTAGGTGGTGGTCATTCTTGGATTTCTGTTATCTTCTATGGATCAACAAAGATTCCATATTTGGAGACAATATGGACAAGAAAAGAAATATCTTAAATCTAGAATTAAAACTTGATAATATTCCCATATAATTCTTGTCTTCTAAGAGTCTTCAGGATAATGTGCAAGTGATTTTAATGATCTTGGTAGATTTTGTAGTATACCAAGATATCATTAATAAATACCAATAAAAAATAATCAAGATATTCCATGAAAACATTGTTCATTACATCCATGAATACAGAGGGAGCATTAATCAATCCAAAAGCCATTATTGTAAACATGTAATTTTCGTACCTGGTTCAAAATGTAGTCTTAAAAATGTCTTCCTTATTCACACACAAATTCTGGTATCCAGATCGAATGTAAATCTTTGAAAAGTATTGAGCCCCTGGAAGTTGGTTAAATAAATCATCAATGCGAGGAAGGGGATACTTGTACTTTATTTTTACATCACTGATTTCCTTATAGTCGATACATAACCTCATAGATCCATATTTCTTCTTAACAAAAAGGAAAGGGGCTCCCCATGGAGAAACACTACTGTGAATAAATCCCTTATTACTCAATTCCTCTAGTTTTTTCATTAGTTCAACTAATTCCACAATGGCCATTCTATAAGGGGTCTTCGATATGGGCCTTGAACAAAGAATTAAATCAATGGAAAACTCAATTTCTCATTCTGGAGGATGTCCAGGTAAATCATCCGTAAACACATCTATATATTCTTTCACAATAGTTAAATTCACTATATGAACACTCCTTTCCTCACCCACAGTTATTTAATTCTCTTCCTCCCCAATAATTGAATTTAGTTGAGCTTCTGGGGGTGGATCTAGATAAGAATGAGGTGGTGATGATTCTGCTCTAAATATAAGGTGTTCTTTAACTTCATCATAAAAAATCATAACCTCGTTCTTCTTACAATAAAGCTTCACATCATGGTCCGAAATCCAATCCATACTAAGGATTATAAAAAATTCAATCGTGGTTATGTCAATTAGATTAGCAGATAATGAACATTTATATGATCTAATGGGAACGGATTCATAAAAACATTGTTGCGATGATACTTCCTTTAGGAAATTCAACTAACAAATCCCTTGTTAAATCAAATTGAAAATATATAATTTTATTAGCAAACTGGGATGATATGAAACAATGCGATGATCCAGAATCAAATGATGCATTTCTTAAACATGAGGAAACCATTAAATTACCTACCACCATGTCTTTTGGAGCTTCTACCACAGCAGTAGTGATAGCATAACCATGGACTTGATCCCTTGGACTTTTTTGAGTTAATTTCCCCTAACTCTTAGGACATTAATTTTCATAATGTCTCATCTCCCTGCACTTGTAGTATTGAACTTCGGTAGGCTCTTTCTTCCACTTATAATCATGAGCTTGGTGGGCTTTTTCACTAAAGTTGTAACAATCTCCCATTCCTTTCAAGCAAGTACCAGGGTGGTTTTCCCACATTTATTGTAGGATGGATAATCAAATTTTCCATTATTCCCCTTATTTCCATTTCCAGAGTGATCAGCAGATCTCTTCTTCTCTGGATTTGCTTTATTGTTGTAAGACATAGAGAATTCTTTTTCTGTCATGATAGTGCATGAGAAAATATCTTGGTATGACAAGAAGGATTATGAGACTAATGTTCGATGGAGAAACTATTTTAACCCATAAAAGAAACGATCAATCTTATTTCTTGGGATATGTATATAATCTACCACATACCTCGCAAACCTTGTAATGTTAGCCTCAACTTTTGCGACATTCTCATCCTCCTTTTTCCTCGGACTCAGAAATTTCCTTTCCATATCTGCTCGATGGTCATGAGGAAATTATTTTTCTATGAAAATATTGTTGAACTCCATCCATTACATATTTGATACTTCATCATCTTCCTTTGTGTTTTGAATCAACGACCACCATTGATCAACATCTCCGGTGAGGTGGTAAACTGTCATGATAACATTTTCTCTTTTACTACTCCCCAACGGGTGAAATATTTTCTCTAAGGAATTTTTCCATTTCTCATCGACTAATGGATTTGTACTCCCATTGAATCTTGGTGGTTGTTGCCTCATGAAGTGATCTAAAATTTTTCCTCCATGTTGTGGACCTGGGTGATCCATACAGGTAAGGTTATTATTTATAACTTGATTGAGCTATCCCAGTATGGTGATTAGCTGATCACCACCAGTTGCATCCCCAACCCCACTATAATTATCTCGAGCAGGAGGGAAATCCCTACATGGAGTGCGTGTATTGATACAGTTTCCATTCCTTCCACTAGGCGCTATTTCTAAACAGTGGCATACACTAGATTAGTTTATGAATCACAATACTTAAATAAAAACTTGTAAAACTGTTAACATAAAGTGAACAATTTTTGGATATAATCCAAAATCATAAAAATATTTTCTTTAAGGAAGTATATACGCATAAACCCTTCATAATTGTTTGTAAAGAAAATGAGAATTATCCTAATCATATCCCCCGGGAGTGTCGTAACCAAGAGTGCAACAAGGGTCATTGTCATGCACCAGTTCCCATTCGAGTCTAGCTCAAAGCAGTGTTTTCAGGTTTTACCCATAGGTACATCTGTGCCAGAGCTGCCTCTAACTGCTAATATCCAAATAGGGATGTATTTCTCGGAAAACTCATAAAATCTCTACAATACCAATATTATAGGAAGTTCTTCTATAATAATCCTCAAATTCCATCTTAGGTATATGTGCTCTAATAAGAGTTTATTTAAATCTAGCTTCCAATGTTTGTACTAAACTTCCTATGATTCCAACTATAATTCCCCAACCCCAATTACCCAGAGTCAGCGCATTATTACATAACATTGTAATGATCACAAAAGATCAAGTATCGAAATTATGATTAGTTTAATATCCTTGGAAACACTAGATACATTCATAAGACTTACATTACATTATAAAGTGAAAAACTACAAGAACATAGTCTCCAAATACAACACTCATATCCCATAAGACTATCCCTAAAATTCAGTGATAAAATACTTCTTCACATCCTGGGAAAAATAAAACATATAAAGGGGTGAGCTCAGATGCTTAGTAAGGATAACAATATAGCATAAACACTCATGAATAAGCATTAACATTTAAGGCAATGTATAACTAAAACAAAAGCCTTTTAAACATGAACTTCAGCATAATATGGAAAAAATAAAATGAAATAATTCTGTTAAATTATTCACGTTGATATTCTACTAGTCGAATAATAACATGTAATATCAATAACCACTTTCATAATAATGGAATGCATAATGCAAGACTATCATAACCACGTATTCAAGACCTTGTTCCAAGAATACAAATAAGATTTTGTCAAGGCCTTGTTCCAAGACACTAGTTTGTCTCATTAGACCTACCGATGCATCGAGGAGCTATAGTGGGATCCACCCGTCACTTACTAAGTCCAATGCATTCCTCATATGAACAGGTTTAAACATAACATAAACATTCATATTAAAACTAGCATTCGAAATGTCAAGACTTTATCCATAAACCATGAATTTTAAAAAAATAACACATCCATAGTCAAAAATATCACACAAAACTTTGATGCTATATGGAAGTTTTGTATCACAATAAATCAACTTCAAATAATCTTAAAATCTATCAAAGGATGTTGACACAGATGAAATCAAAAATATTTGAGAGAAATATCCCTTTTCTTGAAGTCATTTAAAAGTCACAGAATTATAAAATAAAACATTTACATTTAAAATGTTTTAATAAGCTTGTAAGGGATGCTTCTACGATTTTATAACGATGAAAAATAGCCACACCTTCCATATAAGTTAAAAAAAATACATTCTTACATTAATTTTGTCGAAAAGGTTAAAAAGGACCTTGCTTGGAAAATGATAGAAAGATTCTATTATAAACATCTTATAAAAAGTCAATCAAGGATATAAATTCCTTTAACCCATAGTATAAAAAATATTATGAATGTTTTGAAATACAGTTTTAAAAAAACATGGATGTGGATGATAAAGAGGTCCTAGTAGATAATTACATATAAACATTCTCGGATAATGAAGAGATTGTGAAATAAACATTTAAATAGTAATTTTCCTTTTTCAAGGGTAGTTTAACATCCTGAATAATGATGAAATAATTGTTATTAAATTATAAAAGAATCATATACATTAATATGATATCATATATGATCTTTTGACATTGTTTGGTTAATAATGTCTTAGTATTATCGTCGTTTCGGGTGTTAATGGATTTGTTTTCCTTTATATTCTTTCTTATTTGGTTCATAATTGTTATGGATGGGATGTATCTTATTCATATCCAGAATGATATCAAGTCTTTAAACATTATTTTTAATCATCTAATTGAAATTATTCTTGAATGGATATGATGAGAAATGAATCTAATCACGTTCATGGAGACGGTAATCCATACGTACGCACGAGCGATAATATAACATTTTTGATATTAAAATAATATATAATTGGATAGTATATCATATATAAAGAATAATTATCAGGTTCTATTAATAATTTACTTCAAATACACATCATTATTATACCCATCCAAATAATCATGTATTGAATAACAATTACACCACGGCGTGGAGATGGGATGCGTACGTACACGTGTATGGTGACATGTCATTGAAGGATAGATAGAATAATGAATTTGGTTGTATCATATTTATTTTAACATAAAAGTATATAGAAGATAATTGAGTTATTATTTTATAATGGAAACAACAATGAAAAAGGAAGTGGAAGATGAAAGGAACTTGAAAGAGGTGGTGAGATATTTACCTCTTCTTTGGGTTCTTTCTTTTGATTTGATCAAAACCGATCCTTAGTGTAACACCCCGAGTTTTTTGAAAAAATATTATTTTAATTTCATTTATGTCTTGTGTCATACACTACACCAACATTAGCTTGCACTATATGAAACACCCTATTAGATTGTAGTATACGCAACACTATTCTTGGCTCGTGTTACACACAATTTCAAGTTCGTTTTGTAGAAATTATTATATGAAAAATTAAGTATAGATTTTGTTTATTGTATAAATAAAATAAGTTTTGAATTATGTTATATGAAACACCAAAGGGATATTTCAATACATTCATCCATGGCTTGGCTTGCATTACAGGCAATTGCGACCTTCCTCGATAGCGTGTGTAGTACGCAATACTGGGTTTCCCTAAACAATGATATATGGTTAAAATATTTTTATAAACTAGAAGTTATGAATAGTATTAACTAAATTTTGGATTTTATGAAATTATAATTCATCATACACATTTTATAGAACATGGTATGAGAACAAAATATTTTTTTTGGGTAAAATAAGTATTTTTTTAAAAAGTAGTTTTCCAGCCTTTTGATGGTGCACCCACATTAAATCTAATTTTTGACATGTTTATAAGTTCAATTTGACAAAATAAAATTCTTATTTGGAATCAGGATATAAAAATTTACTTTGGATAAATTTTTCATATTATTTTGATAACTTTCATATTTTAATAAATAGTAAAAACACGCTATATTTTAATTAAAAACAACATTTTTCGTCGTAATATTTTATATGGTAAAATATTAATATTAATTGATTTTACAGAATAAATATAATATATTTTTACCATTTAATATAATTTACATCATTATCATTGATTTTACATTAAATTCATAGGTAAAATCATTTCAATCTTTTGCAATGTTTTAACTTTTAAAACTCGTTTTCTTAACAACAGAATTAATTTTAAATTAATTTCTACAACATCTATGATTTTAATTTTGAAAAATGGATTACATATTTGGAATTAGGTGGTCCAAATTATGTTAATAATATAATTTTTATTTTTATTCATTATGGATAGAAACTACGGTAATTTTTTTTTACCATAGTCACTAGTACAAAAACCTTTTTTTACATCCCAATTTATGACGTTGGTTTTTTAGAACCGACGTGAAAATATATAAAAATTGATTTTCACGTCGGTTATTATATAACCGACGTCAAAATACATTTTCGCTGATTTTTCATGTCGGTTATATAAGAACTGACATTAAAAATCCGTTTTAGCTGATTTTTCACGTCGGTTATTATATAACCGACATGAAAAATCCTTTTCCAGGAAAATATATTAAAATTTTCACTTATTTTTCATGTCGGTTATTAAATAATCTACGTGAGAAATCTATTATCTTCACTTTTTCACATCGTTTATTTAATAACTGAATGAAAAATGTTTACTAAAATGTAGTTCATTTCTCAAGTTTTAATTTGACAGGTCACGGAGCTCAAACAGAGTTACAGATTAAAAGTTATGGCCTTCAGAAGTTGATCATCTCTAAACAATGTCTTAAGAATGTCCAACTTCTAAAGGCGATAACTTTTAATCCGCAACTCCGTTTGAGCTCCGTGACCTGTCAAATTAAAGCTTGGAAAATGACGTACATTTTTATAAACTTTTTTCACATCGGGTATTAAATAAACGACGCGAAAAATCTATTTTCATGAATTTTTCACGTCGGTTAATTAATAACTGACGTGAAAAATGTTTACAAAAATTTATTTCTTTTCTCAAGCTTTAATTTGATAGGTCACGGAGCTCAAACAGAGTTACGGATTAAATGTTATGGCCTTCAGAAGTTGATCATCTCTAAACGATGTCTTAAGGATGTCCATCTTCTAAAGGCCATAACTTTTAATCTCTAACTCCATTTGAGCTCCGTGACCTGTCAAATTAAAGCTTGAAAAATGAAGTACATTTTTGTAAACTTTTTCACGTCGGTTATTAAATAACCGACGTGAAAATTACCTTTTAACTTCGGTTATTAAATAATAGACATGAAAATGTCATAAAAATCCATTTTTCACGTCGGTTATTTAATAACCGACGTGAAAAAGTGATGAAGATTGATTTTTCACGTCGGTTTTATAATAAACGATGTTAAAAATAAGTGAAAATTCTAATATCTTTTCACGTAGGTTATCATAAATCCAATGTGAATGATATTTTTAATATCCCGAGAACGCGAAATTTCAATTTTTTTACATCGCGGCATCGAAATTTTCAATTGCCGCCTAAAATTTTTAATACCGCGTTTTCTCATAGAATCTAAATTATATGTTTCCATTATAAACCCATCCTAATTTGAAGATCATTTATTTCAACCATTATCATTCCCCCAAATCGACTCTTTTTCTCTCGAACGCGAATCAATTATTTCTTCTTTCCGCGATCTTGTCAAGGTATATTTAATCATACATCCAAGATTTATGGTTTTTATGATTTGTTTTCTAAATTTATATACCATTTTATGATAATTTCATTCAACCATAATCCTTACATTGAATCAACATGTTTTATCTTCAACTTGAATCAACGATTTCTTATTTCCGCGACCTCATCAAGGTATTTGTAATTATTTTCCCATGATTTATATTTTATATGAGTAGTTTTCTTAATTTATATACCATTTAACAATTGTTAATTTATTATAATGATGGATGATTCTTTATATCATGATAAAACTGAAAATCCCCCTACGGATTCAAAAATTCCTTCTAATATGATGTTACGGTTGGCTCATTCAATCTTTCCTCGAAAGAAATATCAAACTTCTGATGGTCATAACTTTTGATCCGTAAATCCGTTTGAGCTTTATGACCTATCAAATGAATGATTAGAAAATTTTATAAAAGATAGTAATCATTTTTACCTCATTTATTTAATAACCGACGTTAAAAATAACTTTTAACGTCGGTTATTAAATAACTGACGTAAAAATGGCTTCTTATCGCCATTTTCCAGAATGTATTTCACGTCGGTTATTTAAAAACCAACGTTAAAAACTATATTACCACATTTTTTACATCAGTTATTAAATAACAGATGTAAAAAATCATATTTTTAACGTCGCTCGCAATAACATCGCTTAAAAACTGACGTTAAAAAGAAAAAAAACCAACATAAAAAAAGCTTTTTGTACTAGTGAGTAAAGGATAAATCGAGGTAATTAAGGGTAAATATAATATTATTAAATTACCCTAACACTTTTCCTAATATAATTGGATGACTATATTTTACCCTAAATCATACTTGGGTCAAAATGGAATGTAATGGAACCCACATGTATTTGATTAAGACCTTTTATTTAGTTTATTTAAAGGAAAGTGAAATGTCTCACTCAAACTTTAATAATTACATTATTTTTAATATATAATTATACAGAATATAATTTCTATTATAAATACTCATTTGAAATATAAAATATTTTTATTTATCATGGTAATTTATTTGAAATTTTTAATAGATATTTTATTACCTTAACTTCTTATACATTAATGAGGTAGAAATTATTTATTTAGTGAAAAATCAATAATATATTTTTTATTAGAATAATAATACCTATAAAAAGGACTAGAAACTTGAAAAAACATTGTTTTTCGAGTATATCTATACCCTAGACATCTAAGGGTCGTTATTTGGACCATTTGGAGCCTTATAAAATAGATTAGGACATTTACATTATTTTATTTTAAATGATGTCAAAGATGTCACTTTCATAATTTAATAAATATAAAAATTTAAATGTGGTGATTTAAAGAAGATAAATTTGATTAAAAATATTATTATTAAAGTTAATATATTTATATTCATCATAGGATTTTATTTTTAATTTTTATGCAAATAATAAGTATGTTAAATGATTATACATAAATGATGTAGTAATTGTTTTATTAAGAGAAATATCAAATAAATGGTTTTATAAATATTAAAATAAACATTATATATACTAATTAATGTTCTACACAAATTTTATAGATGGATATGACATTTTAGGAATATATTAAACTTTTTTGTCCGAATATATACTCTGTGTGGAGTTTATTTAAATTCAAATAAATGAATAGGCTCAAAATTAACACTATTGTTATTTTATAAACATGTAATATTATTAAATTGTTTAAAATCCCATAAATATTTAAAAATTATAAATGAAAAATTATATAGTATAAAAGGTCATAATTTACCCAATTATGGATAAATCACAATATACAAGTAATTATTTATAACCATTTAGTATTTATAATATTATTACCACAAATAAGATTTAATAAATTAAATAAGGATAAATCAAATTGATAATGTTTAAAATAAATTCCAAATATGTCTAAATTTTATTGTATGATGAGATTACAACCCTATCTCATCTCATATTCAGATTTAAGTCATTTTTGGATTTTTTAAAGTTGTGTTTGATTTTATTATAAATTAATTTTTTTAGGATTCCAAAGGTGCCCCTCTCCTCCCATATAAAAGGGCACCTCCTCCCTCTCCTCTTCACAACATTTTAAGCCCCAAATATCGGCCAGAACCTGACCATTTCCCTTATCCACTTCCCTAGAAACATTATAGTGGTTCTGGTCTAATCAAAAGTCCTACTATAGTCCATTAAAAGGAAGCTTAAAGGGGTGCGTCGAAGAAGAGGTAATCTCTTCTACCGATTCTTTCAAGTTTCATTCTTATTCAACATCCTATTCATTAGTTGTTTCATTGTAGAGTAATAAAATCAGTATCACTAATATACTGATATGATATTATAAATATTAAACAACCCCATTTCACTTTATATCTATCCTATGAAAAATGAAATCATCGCACGTGCGTACGTACGTAATACCGTCTCCACGCCGTGGTGTAATTAGTTATTCCACCACCACCTTACTTGGATGAGTATAATGGTGTAAAGAATTACTATATATAGTTATTATAAAATCATAATTATTCTGAGATATTATATCATCCACTCCAATTCAATTCAATAATTATGGGAATGATATCATCGCTTGTGCGTACGTACAGATTACCGTCTCCACTAAGAGATGAGACTAATTCTCCAGGTTAACCACTCAAGAATGATTATAAAGTTTATATAAGAAATAATAATGAAATATATGACATGATAAAGCTACTGTATTTATGTATATATATATATGTATTTCAACTACTTACTTCTATTCAAGTCAATAAGGAACGGAAAACAACGTTCATGCGTACGTATGGCCTACCGTCTCCATGAACGGTGTATTTAATTTCATTTAACTATATATTATATATATATATATATTGAATATATATGATATATTAATCATGATTTACATTTTTTTAATTAATTAAATCAGGATATAAGTAATATTAATATCAAGAACAAAAAGTCCAAACACGTTTGATAAATAAAACGATTTTATCTAAAACGCTGCTTTAACATGGAATTTACAAAAGAACGGGTAATATAAGATCAAAACTGAACGATATACGATATAATAAAAATTAATATGATTTTTTAATAATTCAATTACATTATTTTAATTATTATACAAGATTTTCGGTTATGTATGAAGCATATTGGACCTAAGGTAATGTATAATTTTTCAATCTCATTTTTTTCCGAGATTGCTTATACGTAAGTCTTTACTGGGGTTGTATTTGTCATCCATGCCCATAAAATGTTTTTCATAAAGTGTTTAATATTCTTCCATGTATTTTTAAAGTCATGTTTACCCCTTTTTGACTTTTACATTGTGTTATGGATGGAATATTTTTTTTTACTATATGTGGTACTTTTTACTTTTCCGTTAAAATTACTAGAATAATGTTTTTTTATAGTGTGAATGGATTTTTATGGTTTCATAACACATTATTATCATGAAGCTTACTCTACAAGATTTAATAACTATTTTCAACAAAATCCTTTTTTAAATTGTATGGAATTTTGGGAAAAGAAAATGATTTTGAAGAAGAAAGTATATTTTCCTCAAGAATTCATTTCAAGTGTTTTATCATAACCATTTTCCATATAAGATGGCATTATTTCATATGTGTATGTTTCCAGTATTATGTATCTATGATTTACATGGTTTCAATTTTCTTATGATAAAATAATATCCATTTGTTTTATATGGATTATGTTATGATGGTATAATGTTTATGAAACCCATTTTATTCTTTGGGATATGATCAATGAATTATGTTTATGTTGTGGAACACGTAAGAATAATTTCATTATGAGATGGGTGGGACCAATATCTCCCTCTAGTGCATTGGGAAATGATTTATATCTCATGAGATATACATGGCTGGAATGGTAATTTAATCTGGTTCAGTGTTACAGCACTGGAACAGGGAGTGAACTCGATTCAGAAAGGGACTTTGTCCACTAAGATGGCCTTGCAAGCAATGACTTGGCTACTATGGAGATAATATCATCTGCTTAATGGTTTTACACAATTTAAAATTTTATTACCATGCTATTTTATCATCATTGATGATCCATTATGATCTATGCCTTACGTACTGCAATGTTTTATGTCGTTGCCCAAGATTTTGATGTTTAAATATTATGTTCTTGTTTTTAAGGTCAAATGTATATGGTTTGTTTTATTTTCTCCATGGTTACCCTTACTGAGCATTTGATCTCACCCATTATATGAGTTCATTTCCCTATGATATAAAGAATGGTTTTTGGTAAGAAAAAAAGTGAAGATCTTTATGGGAGATATTGAAGATCTTTCACCATGTTTAGATGATTATATTCTGAGTTTCCAAAGACACTAAACTGTTACGGTCCTTTAGTTTCTGTTTTTGTTTTGTATTAGATATTCCGAAAAAGTAATATAATGTCCATGTACATCATGATATGGGTCTCTGTAGTTGGTATCAGATGAAAGGTTTAGTTAACCTTTGGCAACTGGGATGTGAAAACTTTAGTGAGATCCCTAGAGATATTTCTAAGTTATGTCTAGGGATATCCCTAAGATTAAGTATAATTATAGGTTATTGTCCTAAAAGTACTGTAACAATCTTTGAATTAACCCTAATGTGTTATATATTGACGGTAATCCCCCTTTATTTTGTTGTTTTCCCTAGCATGATTTTCCCTCTCACACTATTCTTTTTGGGTTTTAGACGATGGATGGAAGCCGTAGTAACCCCGTTGATCAATGTAATTGAAAATGTAATGATTGTCCTCCTGAACAAACCAATGTTATGGGAGATGGAGTGAAAAATCTTATTGTTATACTGACACAAGATATGAATCATTCTGGACATCCAAATGAGCAAAGATGGGAACAATATTATATTGAGCTCTTTATGAGGCAACATCCACCTTCTTTCAGTGGGTCTTCTGATCCACTTGTTTTCAAACAATGGATCAGTACCATTGAAAAGATATTTTCCATACTTAACTATTTGGAACATGAAAAAGTAATTCTGGCTATTTACCATTTAGATGGTGAAGCAGATCAATGGTGGACTCTAATTAAGAATACAATTCCACAAGATGAAATTGAATCCATGGAATGGGATGAGTTCAAGAACTTATTTTTCAATAAGTACTTCCGTCTTATTCATAAAACAAAGATGGAAAAAAATTTCCTTGAGCTTATGCAAAAGCATAATGAATCTGTTGGTATATACGAAGAAACTTTTATAAGGCTTTCAAGGTATGCATCTGGGTTTATCATCCAACCTGAATGTAAAGTTGATCGATTCTTCAGTGGGTTAAAACCAAATCTTCGAAGGGAATTAGCTATAAAAGACTTCAGTAGATTTTAATAAATTGTGAGTTGTGCTATCAAAGTAGGAATGTAAGTTGGTGTTACATATCCATCTCATGGTTTTAACAAGAAACAAAAGATGGAGTTTAATGAGAAATCTCAGAATAATGGTGAAAAGAAGATGAATGTTTCTTTATGCTCAAAGTGTGGAAAGAAGATTGAGGGAGATTCTCTTAAAGGGAATTGAAAATGTTTTATGTGTGGAAAAGAAGGTCATAGAGTAGCTGAGTATTGAAGTAATGGAAAAAGGGTTGATAATGATGTGAATAAAGAAAAGACTTTAGAAAACGCACCACCAACACTTTAATGCTTCAAGTGCAATGAAATGGGGCATTATGGGAATCAATGCCCTAATCCAAGGGTTAATAATGATCAATGTGATCAACCTCTTAAAGAAATGTATAAAGGTAAGTCACATGCGATCACTATTTGTGATGCTGAGTATGAAAATGATGTTGTGTAATGATTATGTGTTCATGTAATGGGATTTAAAAATAGTATCATGGAATCTCATTTATGTTATCGTGGAATTCTAGAATATCTATTTATTGGTTTTCAATAATTATATGGTATTGGTAACCATGAAAAGTGATTGAAATATTTTTGGAATGATGATGATATGCCCCCAATGAAGGGATGAAGAAAAAATGAAACAAGCTCACGGCTGATATAAGGACAAAGTGATATCATGGTTCGAGTATATAGAAATTTTGGGATTTTGGTATGTGGAAAGAGTTAACTTTTGACATCATTAATGTTTTCACTAGGGCTCTATAGTAATTCATGTTTAAAAAGAAAACATGATTAAGGTATTCACATGTTTGGAATGTGACCAAGAAGATATATCTTATGATATATGGGGGATAAATTATGGTATTCACATGCTTGTTATGTGACCTTTCAAGTAATCATTTTCTTTATACTATAAGATTGGACAGATGTATTTTGGTTAAGTCTGAAGATTAGAATGGATTATGTTGGACATTAGATAGTATTATTTAAGGATAGAAATTGTTTTTTGATGTTATTTATGGAATGTTATAATAGTATAGTTTTAGAAAAAGGACAACCCATAGGACGAGCGACAACCCGTCGCTTCAAAAAAGGCTGTGGGAATCGAACCCACAACTGAAGGGAAAAAAGCCATTATCACCTACCACTGGCCTACATGATGTCCCTTGTTAGTTGAAACGAGTTTTATTTTATTAAGCAGTATTATAGATGAAGTATAAGTCCAGTTTTAGAATCATATACGATTAACTGCACCATATATGGACTTATGTATATTTGATAACTTTTGCTAAACTTTTTTTGAGATAGATGGAATGTCCCATTATTCTATCGCATGATCTACTAAAACATCACAGAAGACAAATTCATCTTCATTTCTTGAAGAGATGATCTGGAAATTGTTCAAGGCACAAAAAACAGTGATATTGTACCAAAATCAAGTAGGTATTTCTTTTAATTATTCTTCAACTTTAGGGAAATGATCTTGAAAACCAAAAATTTTGTCCTAATGTCCCCATATACGATGAATCAGATGGTACCTTAGATCATCACAAATTTATGGCTTTATGATTGTTGGATTTTTCATATCCATGTTCTCTACCACTTTCCATCAGAACATGATGGTTAGATATCTCTTCCATATCTATATTTTCACATATGTTATCTTATGGGGAATCCTAGTGATTAGTTAATTTGGGTAACTGTTATGTTTCATATTTTAGTTTTAAAAGATCAGTTTTGGTATTTCATTTTATGATGTGGGTTTCTATTAAAGAAACTTTCATGTAGTAAACTATTTATAACCCCGACGAATTTCGAGGGTGAAATTCATTTTAAGGGGGTAAAATGTAACGCCACGAGATTTTATGAAAAAAATATTATTTTAATTTCATTGATGTCTTGTGTCATTCACTACACCAAAATTATCTTGTGCTATACGCAACACCGTATTAGCTTACAGTATACGCAACACTATTCCTGGCTCCTGTTACACACAATTTCAAGTAAGTTTTTTAGAAATTATTCTACACAACATTAAGTATATATATTTTTTAATTTATAAATGAAATAAGTTTTGAATTATTTTATACGCAACACCAAAGGGAGCTTGCAATACACGCATCCCTAACTTGGCTTTCATTACACGCAATTGCGACCTTCCTCGATAGCGTGTGTAGTACGCAATACCAGGTTTTAGTAAACAATGATATATGATTATAGTATTGTTATAAACTAGACATTATGAATAGTATTAACTAAATTTTGAATTTTTAGACATTATAATTCATCTTACACATTTTATAGAACATGGTATGAGAACAAAATAATTTTGTTGGGTAAAATAAGTATTTTTTAGAAAATACAGTTTTTCCACCTTTTGATGGAGTACCCACATTAAATTTAGTTTTTGACATGTTTGTAAGTTGAATTTGACAAAATAAAATTCTTATATGGAATCAGGATATAAAAATATACTTTGGATAAATTTTTCATATTATTCTGATAACTTTATTATTTTAATTAATTGTAAAAACACAATATAAGTTAATTAAAAACAACATCTGTCATTATAATAATTTACGTGGTTAAATCTTAATATTTAATGATTTTAAAGAATAAATAGAATATATTTTTACCATTTATTATAATTTATGTCATTAGAATTTATTTTACATTGAATTAATAGGTAAAATCATTTCAATCTTTTGCAATGTTTTGACTTATAAAACTCATTTTCTTAACAACATGATTAATTTTAAATTAATTTCTGGAAATTCTGTGATTTGAATTTGGAATAATTCATTCCATATTTGTAATAATTAGGTATAAATTATGTTAATAAGATACGTTTTATTTTTAGTCATTATGGATAGTAACTACGGTAAATTGTATTTACCATAGTTAAGGGTAAATTGAGCTAATTAAGGGTAAATATAATATTATAAAATTACCCTAACACCTTTCCTAATATACTTGGATGATTATATTTTACCTTAAATCATACTTGGGTCGAAATGTAATCTAATGGAACCCACTTGTATTTCATTAAGACCTTTTATTTAGTTTATTTAAAGGAAAGTGAAATGTCTCACTCAAACTTTAATAATTAGATTATTTTTAATATATAGTTATACAGAATATAAGTTCGATTATAAATAAAAATTTGAAAGATAAAATTTATTTTGTTTTCTTGGTAATTTATTTGAACTTTTTGATAAATATTTTATTAGCTTAAAATCTTATACATTAATGATGTTGAAATTATTTATTTAGTAAAAAATCAATAATATAGTTTTTATTAAAATAATAATACCTATCAAAAGGACCAGAAACTTGACCAAACATTATTGGTCAGGTATATATATACCATAATCATCCTAGGGTCGATTTTTGGACCATTTGGATCCTTATGAAACCAATAGGACATTTACATTATTTTATTTTATATCATGTAAAAGATGTCACCTTCATAATTTAATAAATATAACAATTTAAATGTTGTGATTTTGAGATGATAAAATCGATTAAAAATATTATTAAAAAATTTATTATATTTATCTTAATCATATGATTTTTTTAATTTTTTTGCAACTTATTAGTATATTAAATGATTATACAAAAATGATGTAGTAATTATTTTATTAAGAGAAATATCAAATAAATGGTTTTACAAATATTAAAATAAACATTATATGAACTAATTAATGTTCTCCACAAATTTTATAGATGCATATGACATGTTAGGATTCTATTTATCATTTTGGTTAGAATATATCCTCTATGTGGATTTTATTTATATTCAAATAAATGAATAGTGTCAAAATTAACACTATTTTTATTTTATAAAAATAGAATATTATTAAATTGTTTAAAAATCGCATAAATATTTAAAAATTATAAATTTAAATTTATATTTTCTAAATTTTCATAAAGTACCCAATTATGGATAATTCACAACATACAAGTAATTAATTATAACCATTTAAAATTTATAATATTATCACCACAAATAAGTTTAAATAAATTAAATAAGGATAAATCAAATTGATAATGTTTAAAATAAATTTCCAACATGTATAAATTTTATTTGATGATGTGATTACAACTCTATGACATCTCATATTCTGATATAAGTCATTTTTGGAGGCCTTTTATGTGGGGTGTGAAATTATTATAAATTAATATTTTTGAGGTTTCCAATGGTTCCCCTCTCATCCCTTATAAAAGGGCACCTCCTCCCTCTTCTCGTCACACCACATTGAACCTTAAATCATGGCCAAAACCTACTCATTTCTCTTCTCCAATTCCCTAGAAAAATTTTAGAGGTTCTGGTATTCTCAAAAGACCAAATCTAGTCTCTTAAAAGGAAGCTTAAAGGAGGGGCGTCGAAGAAGTGGTAATATCTTATACCGATTCTTTCATGTTTCTTTCTTCTTCAACTTCCTATTATTTAGTTGTTTCATTATAAAGTAATAAAATCAGTATCACTAATATACTGTTATGATATTATAAATATGAAACAACCCAATTTCACCTTATATCCATCCTATGGAAAATGAAATCACCGCGTGTGCGTACGTACGTAATACCGTCTCCCCGCCGTGGTGTAATTACTTTTTCCACCACCACAATACATGGATTGGTATAATGGTGTAAATAGTAACTATATATAGTTATTATAAAATCATACTGGTTTAGATATATTATATCATCCACTCCAATTCAATTCAATAATTATGGGAATGATATCATCGCTCGTGCGTACGTACGGATTACAGTCTCAATGACGCGATGAGATTCATTCTCCATGTTAACCACTCAAGAATGATTATAAAATATATATAATGAATAATAATAAAAAAATTTATATTATAATGATACTAGATTTATGTATATATATATGTGTGTGTTTCATCTACTTACTTTCATTCAAGTCAATAAGGAAAGTAAAACAGCGTTAATGTGTACGTACAGTCTACCATCTCCATGAACGGTGTATTTAATTTCATTTATTTATCTATTATATATATATATTGAATATATATGATAAATAAATCAAGATTTACATTATGGATGTAATTAAATCATGATATAAGTAATATTAATACCAAGAACAACAAGTCCAAACACGTATGATAAATAAAATGATTTTACCCAAAACGTTTTTTTAACATGGAATTCACAAAAGAACGAGTAACATAAAGTCATAAATGAAACATATATGATATCATAACAATGAATATGATTATTTAATAATTCAATGACATTATTTAAATCATTATACCGGATTTTTGGATACGTATGAAGCATATCGAAAATAAGGTAAGTGATAATTTTTCAATATCATTTGTTTTCAGAGATTGCTTATACATAAGTATTTACTGGGGTTATATTTTTAATCCATTCCCATAAAATGATTTTCATAAAGTGTTTAATATTATTCCATGTATTTTTAATGTCTTTTTTACCCCTTTTTTACTTTAAATTTGTGTTATGGAAGGAATCTTTCTTTTGTTTACAATATGTGGTACTTTTTGACTTTTCCATTAATAATACGAGAAGAATGTTTTTTATGGAGATAATATATTTTTTCAGTTTCATAAAGCCTTATTTTCATGAATATTACTCTACAAGATTTAATTACTATTTTCAACAAAGTCATTTTATTTTAAAATTGAATGGCATTTTTTGAAAAGAAATTAATTTTGATTAAGAAAGTATATTTTCCTCAGAAATTCATTTCAAGTGTTTTATCAAAACCATTTTTCATATAAGATGACATTCTTTTATATTTGTATGTTTGACGTATAATGTCTCTATGATTTACATGATTTCAATTTTCTTATGATGAAATGATATCCATTTGTTTTATATGGATTATGTTATGATGGGATGATATTTATGAATCCCATTTTATTCTTTGGGTTATGATGAATGATTTATTTTTATGTTTTGCCACATGGAAGAATGATTTCATTATGAGATAAGTGGGACCTATATATCCCTCCAATGCATTGGTTAATGATTTATATCTCATGTGATAGACATGGCTGGAATGGTAAGTTAATATGGTTCAGTGTTACTGGACTGGAATGAAAAATGAACTCGATTCAGAAAGGGACTTTGACCACTACGATGGTCTTGGCAGCAATGCCTTGGCTACTATGGAAATCATTTCATGTGCTTAATGGTTTGCCACAATTACATGTTTTATTCCAATGATATTTTATCATGATTGATTATCCATTATGATCTATGCCTTACGTATTTCCATGTTTTATGTCATTGCACAAGATTTTGATGTTTAAATTTTATGTTCATGTTATGATTTTCAAATGTATATGGTTTGTTTTATTTTCTCCATTCTTACACATACAGAGCATTTGAGCTCACCCTTTATACGTTTTCTTTTCCCCTTGATATAAAGAAATGTTATAGGTAAGAAGAAAAGGAATATCTTTATGGGAGAAGTTGACGATCATTCACCAATATTAGAAAATTATATTCTGAGTTTCCAAAGACACTAAACTATTACGGTCCTTTGGTGTCTGTTTTTGTTATGTATTAGATATTCCGCAAAAGTAATGTAATGTCCATGTATGTCATGATATGGGTATCTAAGCTTAGGATGGCATTATGTGTAAAATAAGGCCACTAGGATGAAGGGAGGACAATTGAGAGGGTATTTGGGGAGGGGTTGGATGAGCCAAATGGCTTTGAAAGTGTGAATTAGTGAGAAGGGGGATTTCCCTTTTATAATAGGGGTAAGGGTCACCTTAGGAAAAGCTATAAATATCATTTTATAATAAAATCATTTTCAGTTTCTAATGGCTCCAAAATAGTTTATTTAAAGGCTAAGGTGGGTATAGGTAGAAAACCACTCAACCAATAGGTTTTATATTGGTTTGGGTAACTATATTAACTTTATCTCTTTTATTTAACTCTTAGTTAAATAGTTTTACATTTACCATGTCTCTTTGTATTTTTATATTATATAGTTAATAAACTTAAAATATACTTTCAACTAACCCCAAGTAGTCCATTAATGATACACCTATCATAATATAAGTCCTTTGACCGAAACATAGATTTTTTGGAATAGAATATCAATTAGTAATATAATATTTATTTTAAGAACTTTTTAATGTCAATTTTGACACTATTGGGTATTTTGTTTTTGATAAATTCAAAACAGAATTAAAACATCGAATAAATTCATATAATCAATAGTAATATGTCCAATTAACCTAGAAATTTAGTAGAATTCATAAAAGGTCTCAAATTACATTAATTGGGATATTTATAATATCAATTATTTTAATATTTCATTAATTAAGTAATTAATGCATTATCATTCTGTCAAAAATAAATTGAATTATTTAAAGTCCAAAAAATATAAATAAAATATCATTATGTAGGAAATCTTTTTATATTTATAATTAATACTTATAGTCTAATTTATCTTATGTATAATCCTATATTAAAAATATTTTAGTTATTAATCATTGATTTTAACACTTTTAACACTTCTTTGAATTAAATAATAATAAATTTCCTAATCTATTCCAAGTTGACCAAAGAGCTTCATATTTTATTCCTAAGGTTTTTTGCGGTAGACCTATACGTATCCAATCGAATTAAGACATTTTTTATGGTAATAATAATATCATTTTTACCCTTAATTACCCTATTCACTTTTAGCCATGGTAAATAAAAGTAAAAACTTAGTATTCACTAATAACTATTTTCATTTTAATGAATAAAATTTTACTTAATGATATCATCCAAGCCACTGGGATTTTTTAAATTACACTCACATATGTGGTAAAAATTATGTTTTATGTGAATTTGCAAATTTTCCTTGGAGATGGGTAAAAGACGGTGAAAAGTTCTATAAATTTTTTATATATCTAAAATTATTATAAATTGAATCCAATGAATTACATTAAAAATATATAGGTATTATGTGTATATTTTGACCTAAAATAAATTTATATAAAATAAATAATTATATAAACACAAATTCTATTTTAAACTATAACTCAGTATTTTTCACTATTCATCAAAAAATGGAATGTTTTCAGAAAAATACAAAAAATTCACCCTAAGCTAATTTCTATATTATGAATCCAAAAATGAAGTCCATTTTGAATGAAAAAATTTATGAAATTTTAAAAAGAGGGTATTACTATTCATAACGGCTTGTTTGATTGGTTGTGGGGTGTTAGAACTAAAAGTTGCATACAACAAACGCTATTGTATTATTCAAAGATAAATATACCGTGGACTCTTGGGGTGTTACAAATATATTTTTATCTCTATTATCACAACATCAGCCACATATTAATGGCTATCCTCCCATAATCATCTATTTCCTAAAAAAGATTGATATTCTATTATATTACTTTTGTTTTTCATTGGTAGCATTCTACATATGTATAGAAATACTTATATAAAAACTACAGCAATAAAATCCATTAAAATTTTATGATTTATATCATTGATAAAAAAATTATATATCTTAATTACATTATTCAAATATATATCCACTTTAATGATTCGACATCAGCCATATTAAAAGCATAAGCTTAACTTTGATCTGGTAGCTTCATTTACATTATATTCCCTTGGTTTTTGGGGAATGTGTTTTTGTAGTTCCCCATATCATAATAGATGAACCAATAAACATAAATGGTTTCTTTCTTACCTTTGAAATCAAAATTCAGTTTGCATTTCTCTCTAGAATTATAGAAAACTGACAATCCCTTAAAGAAAGTACAAGGGTGCTTCCTTCCACAATTGTCGCATGTGAAAAAAATATTTCATTCCCTTCTTTAATTTATCAATATTTTTCTCTACCATCCTCTTCTTCTTTTTATTTTTCTAAAATCTATTTGATTAGTATAATTCTTTCTATTTATTAATCTCACATGATACTATTTCCCTATATGATGTGAATGTTTGGGAGAATAATTAACTTTAAAGTATTGGGATTAACCCCTCAAATAAATGGACAACATTACACTTTTGATTATGAATGATTTCTGCATCATAAAGTTATAACCTTGTATGTAATATTCATTATTAGAAAATTTTCATTCTTCAATTTGAATTTGGGTCAGAAATTTTGTCTTTATATCCACTTGTTACTCATGGGGAAAACACATTTCTAATAATACTACCTTAAAATAATTACATTCCATGGATTCTATTTGTTATTTGTCCATATTGTTTTGAATCAATTAACTCCATTGATCCATCTCTTTAGAGAGAAGATAAAATTCCAGGATAACTTTAACCCTTTCATTTCCTCCCCAAGTGAGAATTATCTTCCCAAATAAATCTTTACATTTCTTAACTATGTATGTATTTTTACTCCCATTTAATTGTGGATGTTCTTTATGAATATAATGGTCTAATATTGTTACACCTCTCATTGGATCAACATGCTACTCCATATGGGAATGTTTATTACTCATAACATAAGTTATCTTTCATAATATGGATATAATTTCATTAATTCTATCTATATCTCTATCTCTATATTCATTATCATTACCAAGATGGGAATCACAATATGGTGTATGTGTATTGATAAGGTCACATTCCTTCCACAAGCCACTATTTCTACGAAATAGAAGCCAATAGATTAGATAATTTCCTTATGAAAGAGAAAATATAATTCCAATAATAGAGAAATACTTATCATAAATTGAGAAATTTTTGTATCACTAATATCATAATCATAAAATTACATTCTTTAGTAATGTTTACAATTAATAAAAATATATTATAATTATTCAATTTATGGGTTTCTTTCATTAACATGGTGATGTAAGGGTCAATATATTTTCTCCCTTTTTAGATTTATTTCCCATAGGTATTACATTTCCAGAACCCCTTCCACTTGCAGTATTAAACATGGATGAATTTTTAGAAAAAACAACTTAATTAGTTTTATAAAAAAACATTAGGATGTAAAAAAATATTTATCCTCAAATTATATCATATTATTATCATAAAAAATCTATGTTTTCTTTAATGTAGTTCCTAATGTTTATACTAACCATTATCTAATACTAATAGTAATGACCCAACTCTAGTAACCTAAAAAAATCTACATTATTACATTGAAATAAGATACAGGGAATCACATTAAAAAAGAATTTATAGATTAGCTGAATTGGTAAACTAGATACATACAAGAAATTTAAATTATAAACGAATACATGAAGCACACAATGTGTTTTCATTGAGAAAAACATTAATCCTCATAGTGCATCCCTATATATCATTCCGAAAGCAATTCATAGTATCCAGTTGAAAATAAAACATAATAATGGGTTGTGATCATATGCTCATTAAGGGTATTCATATAGTCAATGCTATCATGAATAAATGATAATAATCAATAATGAAGGGTTAAAAATGAAACACATTCCATTTAATCAATAAAACAAGAATTATATGGATAAAATAAATGATGTTCAAATAAATCCATATAAATAATCACATAATCTTGAAACCCATCCCTGGATATTCTAACAAATATAACAATACAATGAAAATAAAATATATCATAATGAGGGAAAGAATAATTCAGAACATCTAAAACTATTTAGACCTTTCTCGAAACAACTTAAATTTGTGTGTAGAAACCCATCTTCTTTGGCCAACTGATTTGTCAAATGAGACTATTCATTGAATTAAGGGGATATCAAAAAACTTTTACCACAAATCACATACTATGTCCAATTAATTCCTCCTATGATATGGTAGAAACATAATCAACATAAATATTCTTTTTTATAAACTAAAATATTATAATTAAAACATACCCCAATCAAAAAAATATAATCATAAACCATACATTATAATATGGTGAATGGTAATAAAATTTTACATCCTCAGTCAAAATGACCCAAAATGATCCCACAAAAAGTCTGTATGATATAAATAATGCATATCATCAATGGATAAAAAATAAAATATATTGGTTTACCATATTTATGAATATAATTACCATACAAATGTCATTAACTCTTTTTGAGGTAAAAAACCTATTAAAATTGGGGATATTTTTTAAAAAAATTAAAAAAAATATTTTGAATATAATTATCGTAGAAAATAACATTTCAATAATTTAAAATTTTCATTAAAACATTTAGTAGTAATGATGATATAAAATTACATTCATTTTGTATACATTAAATCAAGGATTACTTTGAACTTTTTTGTAAAATCCAAAATAGATTTTTAAAAAAATTACATGAAGACTCATTGAAATATTACTGAAAATGTGAAAACGGGTAAAATTTTATGTAACAAATAATTTAAAAAATGTTAAAAATTTAAATTTTTTTAAATCTAGACTTATATGAATTGGATATTAAACTTAAGGTAAAAATGAAGTCATACTTATTGAAAAAATATTTTTAAATAATTTATTACACTAAAGTGAAGACAAATGGTTCTATTACATGAAAAAAATTCATGATTGAACTTATTAAAATAATTTAAATAGTGTTTTAGATTTAAATATTAAATAAATACCCCCATGAAATAATAAATCAAAATCAATGTAATGTCCCATAAATTTCAAGAAAATTTTTTTTCCCTTAAATTTTTTGGATTTTATGAGTACGCAGTTTCTGACTGCACTTGATTCCTAGGCCAGGTGAGCCAAGAATAATTTTCTGAAGTTTAGCTCAGGTACGTTCAGTGAATGAACGAGCAGGTTTTTCAATATTTTGAACCGGTGCTCGGAATTGGAATATGAGAGCACCAATAAACTCGCAACACCAGTAATTTCTTAAGGGGACCTTTAAAGTAGTTACGTTTGTATGAGATGACAAGTTAAAATTTTTGGATTAAATAAGAAATGAATAAAAATTGTGGAACAATTTTTATTTTATATCTAAGGTGGTCATATCCTACTTGGGGGAGTTGGGGTGGAAGCACCTAAATACCCTTGCGAGGATATCTATGAGGTGGGGCCCACACAAGCCCCAACCTGTCACATTCCCTAAACCTCTTAAACCCCCCCATTAAACTCCTTTGTTTAATGTGGACATCCACTTAGTTTTAAATGTGTAACCTTTCCACTTCCACTCTCTCCCTCTACCTCTTTAATTCTTTCCATCACAAACCTTATTTAATTTATTGAACCACGATAATTAATTAATTAAGTGTTTGAAATTTAAAATTTGAATGCTTTTAAATATTAAATAAAATAATGAGAAGACTTATTTATTTGGGGGTTTGGAAATTTTTGTGTTGGACGAAATTTGAGAGAGCTCTTGAGTTTCGAAGAACGGTACATCTCCTTGGTTGAAGGACGCCAACTCTCCAATTAAGATCATCGACTTGGCGATCCCGTATTTTTCTCGATCCTCTTCTTCCTCCGCGAAAGGGGACGAGGCACCGATGAGGAAACTCACCAACGATGACTCGCCTTTTATTCTTCTCTCTGTGACAAAAAGGGGAGATGCCGCTTTTTCCTTGGGTGTTCTTCGACGTCTATGAAACCTCTCCCCATGACGCCATATTTCATGATGCATGAAATTCGACATCTATTGTTGAGGTAGGGTTATTTGTTCCAATTTTATTTGAATAAAATTGTTCGTTTTTCTCCTTGAAACCTTGTACATCTTCGGCCGATTGTTACCGACTAACATGGAGGGCACGAGCCGTACAAACATGGCCTGACGACCCTCCATCCTTTCTTGATCATTTTGGAATTGGAAACCGGAGGCGGAGAAGGAAAGGGGCCATCACACCGTGTCGGAAACATGGCGAACAAAGCCCGTGCGGTCGCGCCAGTTGTGCTGGAGGAACTGCGGGCCGCATTGCGGGGAGCTTCTGCGGAAGAACCGTCCGGCCCGTCGGCTGGCCAGGTGGAGGCGAACCACAGTGCCAGGAGGGCGTCGTAATGAGGAACCGGCTGACCCGTCGGCTGGCCGGGCAGAGCATGACCGTGGCACCAGGAGGGGGTCGTGCTGGAAGACAGGAAGCCTGCCGTGTGGGTTGCGTGCGCCAGAAGGTCGGCCAGCCTAGCCGGCAGGTTTGGGAGGGTAGTGCCATAAGGCACTGCCGGTTTGGGCAGCAGGGGGAAGCACCCCCGCCTCGAACCGCTCAGCCTAAGGGCCAAGCCGCGCGGCCGACTGGCTGAGCCAGCCTGTCTGCACGCCGAGCCGGGCCACGCCCTGCCGAGCTGGGCCGCGCCCTGCAGGGCCGGTCCGAGCCCCTTCGGGCTGGACCGTGCCACTTCGGGCCAGGTTGCACCCCTCGTGCCAGGGCGTGCAACTCACTTGGCTGGTCCGACCCCATTTCGAGGTCAAAACCGCCAAAATCGAGTCGACCCAATCCGTCGGTCCATCAGGCCTAACGGACTAGACCCGTTATTCACTTAAACATGAATAACTTAAGGACTGTGCGTCTGATCGACGCGCCGTCTACGGAATTGGGACTCTTTCTATGATACAATCCATTTGTGATACTCTATGTGAGTTTCAGATAGCTTTGGATATCAGCCGGGTTAGAAATGAGCGTATTTCTAACCGGGCCCCTAGAATGGAAAAGCCAATATCTCTCAGACCGGATGTCTGATTGATCGACGTCTGTCGCGTTGAGTTCCTATAGATGAGATGGAACATTGGGATTCATAAACTCTAGACTTCATGATAGTTGATGTATCGACCCCTTGGCTCATAGAGCGGACCCTCCAAGAATCGAGCATGCTATGTGCGGGAACCCTAGAGTTGATTGCGACGATGACGACGACGACTATACTTGGATCCTACATGGGTTCGGCAGTGAGGACGATGGTACATGGATCCTCCATGGGTTCAGCAGCGATGATGACTATACTTGGATCCAACATGGGTTTGGCAGCATTGGATACTGTACTTGGATCCAATGTGGGTTCGCCAGCGACGACTTCTGTACTTGGATCCTACGTGGGTTCGGCAGAGGAGACGGTTCAGAGGCTACATCTAATCATCTCCACCCCTCTTCATGAGTAGTATACCTATATGAGCTAAGTCTTGAATTTATATCATTATCATCGATGTAATTGACTTGCTTTCCTGTGTGGAATGGGTTTTTCTTTCCTGTGTGGACTGGGTTGTACTTGGGCTCGTGAGTTGCAGCCGAACAGGAATTGATGACTTAGGTATATTTATGGGTATATACCTGAGTAGAGTCGGTTGATACATCATGTTATTATCTTTCCTTTGTTTTATCCTTTGTGGATTTTGGGAGACCATCGGGGGTATCGGGTCCCTACTGAGTATTGTATACTCAACCCCGCACGGGCTATGCCAGCACTACGTTGTGTTGGATGCAGATGACCGACATCACTGATCGAGGTGGAGTCTTTTGGAGTTGGACGATACCTAGAGGTGGACCATATGGCGGTATGTACACGGAGCAGATGATCGGACCCAAGGAGCTAAGGAGACCATCTATACCCACCATTCAGTTGGGATATCTGGAGGACGACTCAGTGATTGTTGATTTAATTTACTACAGCTGTACTTTCTTTTCTGTTGTACTGTAATTTCAGTTGGGTTTGTATTCTGGCCCATTTACTTTTCAGAACTTACTTTTTTACCAAGTTTTTACTTAGTGCTTACTTCTCTTGCGTACTCTGTTGTGTTCGTTTACTTTTATAAAGTAAATTCCTTCCCTTTTTGGGATTTATTCCTTTGGTTCTAGTCGCCATCCCCTGGCCTATGTAAGGCGGGATTGGTGTATTCACGACACGGGCCCTGAGGACGGGTGGTGACAAATTGGTATCAGAGGAGTCGGTTCTATCGTAGAACTTAGGACTCTGATAATTTCTTTCTGAAAAGAAATAGTGTTAAGGGTATTGAGTGTGGTTATCAGTCTAGGGAGTCCAGTGTTGGTGCGGCGGCCGAAGTATCCATACACCAGGATCCTAACTTCTGATTTCCGACTCAGTGCACGAAAACATTTATTGAATGTGTATTTCCATGGTTTCATTTGTGATTACATTGTGTCAGATCACCAAGTATACTATACTAACCATGGTGCACCTATTACGTTTCAGGATGTCCCCACAAAGGCAGCCAGCTAGGGTTTTGAGCCACGTGCGAGATGGAAGCCCACCGAGCGACGAGGCCTCAGTGCAGGGCCCCATTACAGTGGAGGCACTAGAGGTACCTCCACCAACTGGGCCACCGATACCACCAGCCCCGGTAGCAGAGAGTGCACACCGCCTAAGTGAACTGCACGAGTTTCAGCGACAGAGGCCACCCATGTTCTGTGGAGAGATGAACCCTCAAGCAGCAGAGGATTGGCCGGAGGCTATCATATGAGTCTTCATATTGGTAGGGACACCATCAGATCTTATGGTGATCCTTGCCACGAGTTTTCTGCACGTAGCAGCAGGTAGATGGTAGAGCATGATGCTCTCGGTTCATAACAAGGAATCTTTACATTGGATGGACTTCGAGAGCCTCTTCTGCTTGGAGTTTTTTCCATACACCCTCTGTGCGGTGCGCATCCAGGAGTTACTACAGCTGCCGCAGGGCAGCATGGCAGTAGCCCAGTACTCAGCGAGATTTACTGACCTCTCGTGCTACTCCACGGACATGGAACAAGTCCAATTCTTCCTGGCCCGGACCTTTGAGCAGGGACTGAGGCATGAGATCAGGGCTTCAATGATGTCCCTCAGAATTTTGACGCAGGCAAGAGTACTGGAGAAATCCCTTCTTGTGGAGATCTTCCTTGCTGAGCATATGCCAACAGCGAGGCCTACCGCAGGGTGACAGGTAGCAGAGTCTTCTGCAGCAAGAAATAGAAATATGTCGCAGAGGTGAAAGCAGACCAGGCCATCAGGTGGGAGACCTCAGGATATTAGTTCGGAGGTGCAGGGCACACGCAGCAGAGCCAGTCATACGAGAGGCATGAAATGCTAGCCATGCGCAGGGCAGGGCCACATGGCTCGTGACTGCCCAACCCGCCATCCAGAGGAGCAATAGATGGTTGAGTGACCACCCAAGAAGAGGCATAGGTTCGACCATGGTGGTCCGTAGGGAGCCGGAGAATGAGGTAGTGGAGCTGGCCAAGTAGTAGGTGGTGGACGACGCTTCAGGGCCATACCACCACCACCACCAGGAGGACCACCCCAACCACAGGGAGCTGGCAGACAGGGGAAGGCTTAGCTCCTGGAAGTCAAGGGCTATGACCATGGTGCACCTAAGATGATTTGAGGTACTATATTGGTCTACTCCACCCTTTCTCCAGTTCTTATAGACACAGAAGCGAGTCATTCATTCATTTTCACTGCCCTTGTTCGGAGCTCAGAGATTCCAACAGAGCCGGTGGCTCTCTTATTGTGGCTAGAGACTCCGACGGGAGAAGACTCGACAATTACATAGTGGTACCGGCAGTGTGAGCTTACTCTAGGAGGTGAGATCTTCTGCTGGAATCTTCTTGTAGCGGCGTTGAGGCCTTAAGACGTCATCTTGGGCATGGATTGGCTATCTACAGTCCATGCCCAGATCAACTGTATTAGTTAAAAAGTGCGATGTGTCTACACAGATGGGAGCATGTTCACCTTCAACAGCAAGAAAGGAGCCTTTTCAGCGCAGGATGGACTTACCCAGAGGAGAGGACAGTTGATCATAAATCAGTTTTCTAGACTCATCCTCGGAGCAGTTGATGTGCACAGTTTGAGTTTTCCTATTATGGTGGATCAATATACTGACGTTTTTCCTGACGATGTTCCAAGACTACCACCTCGTAGACAGGTAGATTTCCACATTGACTTGTAACCCAAGACAACATCGATATCCACTCCAGCATATCAGATGTCTCCTCCTAAGATTTGTGAGCTGCGGGTACAGCTGGAGGACTTGCAGGGAAAGGGATTCATTTGACCCAGTGTTTCACCCTGGGCTTCTCTAATATTATTCACCAAGAAGGTGGATGGGAGCTTACGACTTTGTGTTAACTACCGTCACCTGAATCAGGTGACTGTAAAGAACAATTATCCACTATCGAGGATTGAAGACCTCTTCGATCAGCTCTAGGGAGAATGATGGTTCTTTAAGATAGACCATAGGGTAGGCTATCATCAGCTCAGAGTTCGAGATGAGGATCTACAGAAGACGGCCTTCAGGTGTCGGTATGGCCACTATGAGTTCTTGGTTATGCCTTTCCGTGTAACCAATGCTCCAGCAGTGTTCATGAGTCTCATGAATAGGATCTTCTAGCCTTACCTCGATCGATTTGTCATAGTCTTCATCGACGACATTCTTATTTACTCGACCTCTGAGGAGGAGCACGCCTACCACTTGCAGGTTGTACTGGATACACTATGAAAGCACCAAATTTATGGTAAGATCTCGAAGTGCCAGTTCTGGATTCAAGAGGTTCACTTCTGGGGACATGTCATATCGGAGGCTGGGGTTGCAGTGGACCCAGCGAAGATCGAGGCGGTACTTTCTTGGGATCCACCCAGAAGCGTGACCAAGGTGCGGAGTTTCCTAGGTGTGGTTGGGTACTATTGGAGATTTTTTCTTGACATGCAAAACTTTCATCTTTGAAAAAGAAGGGGAAACCATTCTTGCGGCCAGATAGATGTTCAGCAGAGCTTCTAGGAGATGAGACAGAGATTGACCAGTGCACCCATTTTGATGCTACCGGTGGAGGGCGTAGGGTACATAGTTTACTGCGATGCATCAGGGACTAGACTCAGGTGTGTCTTGATTCACAAGAGGGTTGTGATCTCTTATGGTTCACATCAGTTGAGTAAGCATGAGCAGAACTACGCAACCCATGACCTTGAGTTAGCAGTAGTGGTCTTCGCCTTGAAGATGTGGAAGCACTATCTGATGGGAGAGCGCTTTACAGTCTACTCTGACCCCCAGAGTCTCCAGTACATCTTCTCGTAGAAGGACCTGAACCTGAGACGTCGGTGATGGTTTCAGTTCCTCCAGGACTATGACTTTGAGATAGTCTATACTCTTAGAAAGGTGAACATAATAACTGATTCTCTTAGAAAGAGGTCGGGCATTCAGATACTTGGAGAGGCGACAGAGCTTCTAGTCTCGTTGCAGATATCCTTCATGGATAGAGATGGAGAAGCCTTCATACAGTCACTCATAGTCACTCCTCCACTGCTTCAATAGGTTAGAGAGGCACAACATGGGAACATTGACTGTGAGATGCGACCTGCACATATATCCTCAGTATAGGAACCTGATGGATTTTCTGTAGGAGGAGAGCACATAATCCTCTTCAGGGGATGTACCATGGTTCCATTTTCATTACAGGAGGAGGTGCTAGGGGAATTTCGCACTTCCCCTTTGGCGGTACGTCTAGGAGTAGAGAAGAAGTACTAGGATCTCAGATGACAGCACTGGTGGCCGGGTATGAAGAAGGTTGTGGCAGAGTTTGTTTCACGATGTCTCACCTGCTAGTAGGTGAAGGTGGAGCACCAGGTTCAAGCAGGCTTAGTGTATCCCTTAGAGGCCCCGTAGTGGATGAGGTACAGGATATCCATGGATTTCGTGATGGGGCTTCCACGTACTTCCAGTGGGGATGACTCTATCAGGGTGATCATCGACCGACTCACCAAGTCGGCCCACTTCCTACCTATTAGAGAGTAGGTCTCAGTGGAGAGCTTGTGATGCTTCTACATTCAGGAGATTGTACTGATTCATGGTGTTCCATCTACTATCGTCTTCGATCGATATTATCTCTTTAATTACCGGCTTTGGAAGGGGTTACAAGAGGATTTTGGGACACAACTACACCTAAGCACTGCCTTTCATCCTCAGACAGATTTCCAGATGAAGAGAACCATTCAGACTCTCTAGGACATGCTTCATGAATGTGTTATCCACTTTCGTCGTAGCTAGGAGGATCACATACCTTTGGTGGAGTTTTCGTAAAACAATAGCTACCACTCCACCATCGGGATGACACCATACGAGGCACTGTATGGCCGACCATGCAGATCACCTCTGTGCTGGACTGAACCTGGGGAGTCAGCACTTGTAGGACCAGAGATGGTTCGGGCTATAAAAGAGAAGGTATAGATCATCGAGGAGCGGATGAGGACTGCACAGAGCAGACAGAAGTCCTATGCTGATAGGAGGCGGAGACCACTGGAGTTCGAGGATGGCGACCACGTTTTCTTACGGGTCTCAAGTTGACGTGGATTACACATATTTGGCTGGGGTGGAAAGTTATCTCCATGCTTCATCGGACCATTCTTGGTCCTTAATAGGGTTGGAAAGGTGGCCTTCCGACTGTCCCTTCCACCTGAGTTGCACCAGGTGCACGACGTCTTCCACGTATCTCAGTTGAGGAGAAACGTGCATGACCCGACGCATATAATTTATCACGTAGAGATGGAAATCGATGATAGGGCGACATTTGTGGAGGTCCCGGTGGAGATCGAGGATCAACAGGAGCAGGTCTTATGTGGATGGTCGATTCCTATGGTGCACATTTGTTTGAAGCACAGGAACCTCTAGGAGAGCACATGGGAGAAAGAGGCTCAGATGGATTCTCAGTACCCTCATTTGTTTCCCTAGTTTATGTTGTATCTTTATGGGGATGTAAAGCCCTGAGATGAGGGTAATGTAAAGATAGGTAAATTTCAAATAATTTTTTTTTCTTAAATTCTTTGGGATTTTACGAGTATGCAAATTTTGACGGAACCTGATTCTGAGGCCTAGTGAGCCCAGAATAATATTATGAAGTTTAGCTCGAGTATTTTCAATGAATTAATGAGTGGGTTTTTCAATCTTTTGAACCGGTTCTCGGAATTGAAATCTGAGGCCACCGGTGAACTCGCAACACTGATAATTTCATAAGGGGACCTTTACCATAGTTGCATTTCCACGGGATGAGATGTTAAAATTTGGGGATTAAATAATAAGTGAATAAAAATTGTGGATCAATTTTTATTTTATATCTAAGGTGGTTATATCCTACATGGGGGAGTTCGGGTGGGAGCACCTAACTACCCATGTGAGGATATTTGTGAGGTGGGGCCCACACGAGCCCCAACCAATCGCATTCCCTAAACCCCTAAAACCCCACATTAAACTCCTTTGTTTAATGTTGACAACCACTTGATTTTAAATATGAAACCTTACCACTTCCTCTCTCTCTCTCCCTCTTTAATTTTTGCCAACACAAACCTTAATTAATTTATTGAACCACTACAATTAATTAATTAAGTTTTTTAAATGTAAAATCTGAATACTCCGCATGATTAAATAAAACAAGGAGAAGCCTTATTTTATTTGGGGGGTTGGAAATTGTTGTTTTGGAAGAAATTAGAGAGAGCTCTTGAGTTTTTAAGAATGGTTCATCTCCTTCGTTAAAGGAATCCAACTATACGATGAAGAACATCGACTCGGCGATCCCATTTTTTCTCCATCCTCTTCTTCCTCCATGAAAGGGGAGGAGGAACCGATGTAGAAACTCACCAACGAAGACTCACCTTTTATTCTTCTCTCTGTGAAAAAAATGGGAGATGCCGCTTCCTCCTCGGGCTCACATCGACGTCTACGAAACCTCGCCCCATGATGTCGTCTTTCGCGATGCCTGACGTTCGACATCTATTATTGAGGTATAGTGATTTGTTCTAATTTTATTTGAATAAAATTGTTGGTTTTGATTCGTGAAACCTTGTTCATCTTCGGCTGATTGTTACCACCTAACTCGGAGGGTGCGGGAAAAACAAACATAGCCTGACGACCATCCGTCCATTCATGATTTTTTTGGAATTGGAAACTGAAGGCGGAGAAGGAACGACTCCACCACACCATGCTGGAAACATGGCGAAGAAAGTTGGCACCATCGCGTCAGATGTGTGGGAAGAACCACGGGATACTTCGACGGAAGAACTGGCTGGCCCGTCAGGCGGCCGGGCGAAGGTGAACCGCAACACTTGGAGAGTGTCGCCCTGAGGAACCGGTCGGCCTGTAGGCCAGACGGGCGGAGCTGTACCGTGGCGCTAGGAGGGCGCCCTGCTGGAAGACAGGAGGCTCACCCATGTGGGCCACGTGCACCAGAAGGTCGGCCGGTATGGGAGGGCGGCACCTTAAGGCGGCGCCGGTTCAAGCAGAGGGGGTCGCACCCCCGCTTCGAACCCCGCGACCGGTTGTCTGAGTCAGCCAGACCCCGTGCCCATATGGGCCGCACCCAGCCGGGCTGCTGTTGAGTCAATAAGGTTTTCCTTATGACATTTCCATTACTTATTGTTTTGAAAATCACAAACACCTTATCTTTAAGGAAAATCAATTTTATAAGGAAAATCGCTTTTATAAGGAAAATCTCTTTTATAAGAAAGGTCGCTTTTATATGAAAAAATATCCTTATCATATTCTCATCCATTTATTTCTTTAGTATAAGATTCGGATTCATTTCTATATTCTCAGAATCATTTGAAAATTTTATATGATGCATTCTGTTTTAGGTTACGAATTCTGGATGAGAACTGTAATAAAGTTCTACTCCAAATTCTGGATACGAATTCTCATTAAGAATTCTGATGACAAATTCTCATTACAAATTCTAATGATGAATTCTCATTACGAATTCTGATGACGAATTCTCATTACGGATTCTGTTGACGAATTCTCATTCTGAATTATCATTCTGAATTCACCTATTAAACCAAATCTGATCATCTTTGCTTTATACAATGTGAATTTATTTATACTCCAAATATTATTTTTCATTAGTCTCCAAACATTCATTTTACTTACACTTTTATAATTTTTCTACTCTTTCACATTTTTTTTACACTCTGATCCTTCACTCCGAACTTTTGAGTTAGACTTTAAACGATGTCGTACTTTTTGCTTCACTTATTTTGTTATAAAACGATGTCATCTATTCTGTTATAAACTAACCGTTGGTTAAGTTACACGTGTACAGGTCCCTCCGATTTTTAAGGAAAATATGACCGTTGGAAAGGAGACCGACCTTGCATATAAATAGGAGCTCATTTGAAAGAGCTCACAACTGATGGATAACTTCTTCGACATTGTGAATACATGCCGTTAAAGTGATTTATAGAGAGAGATTCTCTTATTAACTCTCAAAGCTTCATGTGACTCCGAATGTTGGTGATTAAATTCAAGGACTTACAGGGATAAGAAGACAGTGGTGCCGACTACCTTGAATTCTGAGGGCTTCCTTGCTGAGGAAGATAGAGGTTTCCAACTACCTTGAAGTTGAGGGCTTGCGGGGATAGCAAGACAGAGACTCTGATATTCCTATCGAGGGCTTACCCTAGTGTGGGTAAGACAGACTTGCTTGAAAGTATAAATCAAGAGACCTTTATCCAAGGTTGTTGGATACCCTTCTCTTTGTGTTAAAAGACTTATATCTTGTTACTTGTAGTTTTACTACTTGTTTATTTCCGCTGCATTTTGTATTGTAAGGAAAGTATAACTTTCTTATACTTCCCTACTTGTACTCTGATTCATTTAGATTCTATACGCTTTAAGGTAGAATCTCATTTTGTAATCTTTAGTGAAGTTTAAATTTCTGGATTCATTTTTCCGGAACCTACTTTCGGAATCGCTTTCCAGCTTTAAGAAAGTACAAAGGACTTTAAGTTTATAACTTCATTCTTTATTCCAGGTTTTCATTTAGTGTTAGAGTTGTTGTGAATTAACTTAGTTTAACGTTGTTAAACATAGCTCTTTCCCTTCTTTAAGGGAAACATAGTAATTTGTAACTAACTTTAAAGGTTCTAAAGGAATTTTTAAAGTATTCAATTCACCCCCCCCCCCCTCTTGTATATTGAGCATCTACATCATTATTTCGATCCTAAAATTGGTATCAGAGGTTGGAAACCTCATACTCTATACTAATCCTACAATTGGTATCAGAGGAGGTCTCTGAAATACTTGTACTCACGTATATGTTTTTCTTGCTCACTTTCCCATTCCAAACATTCTCATTCCAGAACTTTCACATTCCGAACTTTCTCATTCCGAACATTGTTATTACGAACTTCTTCTACTAACAAGTTTGTGTGCCAAAGGTTATTTTAAGTATGGCAGGAATAAATGTCGATTCCATTGATAATGTAAATCCTACAAGACCAACAATATTTGATGGTAATGACTATGAATACTGGAGAGATCAAATGAAGACTTTTTTTATCAATACTAGTGTAGAAAACCTCGTTATGCTTACTAGAGATTATAAAATTCCTAATAAGGAAGTTAGAACCTTCACTACCAGGAAAAGCAAGAGTATCAACTCAATTATAAGGTACGCAATACCTTACTTTGTTCAATGACTAGAAATATATATAGAAAAATTTCTTCTTGTGAAGTAGCTAATTGTATCTGGAAGAAGTTAGAAGTTACACACTTTGGAACTTCTAAAGTAATTGAGACTATGAGAGCTATGCTTACAGCTGAAGATCATGGCTTCAATTTTCCTTATGGTGAACCAATTTGTAAGGTTCAACAGAGGATTGTGACTATTGTCAACAGTTTACTGTCTATGGGAGAAAAAGGGTTAGATGATGAAGCACTTGTGGATAAGATAATTGATATTATGCCCAATGAGTGGGAATCCAAGAGAACTGCTATAGATGAGAACCGGAAGGTCACTTCTCTTGATGAGTTATTTGGAACTCTTGTCTAACATGAAACCAGAATGAAGAGAGATGCAGACAATATCAAAAAGAAGAATGGAAATGGTACAATTTCTTTTACAACAACATCAAATCAGATGAAAGCTAAGACTCCTGAGAGAGTAACCAGATCCAAGTCTAAGAAATTCATTTTCCAATCAGAATCTAGTGAGCGTGAAGTCTCTGAAAATGAGTAAGCAAATCTTACTCGAAGGATGAACAAGATAGCTGGCCAACAAAATTTCCAATCCAAGTATAATAAAAAGGACTGGAAAGATAAGAAAGATGGAGAAGTTCCTTGTTATGAATGTAAGAGAGCTGAACATATTAGACTAGATTGCCCTTTGCTAAAAAGAAAGAAAGGAATGAAATGTATTCAGACAGGAACATAAAGAAGTATTATAAATCCAAATCTAAGAATTTTCTGAAAGCTAGTGACACTTGGAGTGCTAGTGGTGGTGACTCTTCAAATGAATCTTCTTATTATGAATATTCAGGACAGAAGAATCCTAGTCGTATAGCCAGACTACCTTTTATCAATCATTGCTTTATGGCTAAGGTACGAAATGATGAATCATTGACCAATGTATCTTTAAATTCTAATGATAGTAAGTATTATAACTCTTCTGATGAAGAATCCTCTTCTGATGAAGAAAATACTTTACCTACTTATGAAGAAGTCTCTAGGTTTGCTGAACTTATTGAGATTGAGAATTCTAAACTCAATAAGAAACATGATAAGGCAAACTCAAGGAATAATATTCTTACAAAAGAGATATCAAATCTTTCTAAAGATCTTGATAGAAAAAATGATGATTTTGAAACTATTTTGAAAAATCTTGAGGAAGTAAGTTCTGAGAAGAACAAACTTTCTAAAGAGTTAGAAAAAGTAATTTCTAAGAGAAATGTTTTTGAGCCTAGCTCTAGTTCTAAAACTAATGATTTTGAGGATAAAAACTTGGTTATTAAACTCAAGTCCGAAATATTTTCCTTAAAGAAGTGTTTATCAAACTTTACCCATGGTAAGGAGAATATTGATAAAATGTATTACCAAATACAACCTTTAAGAAATAAATCAGGATTTGGTTATACCCATGCAAAACCAATTTTCAGTAACAGTTATTTTGTTCCTCAAATTGCCCCATTTTTTACCAAGTGTCAATGTGGTGGTCATTGGGAAAAGAATTATTCCTTAAACAAAACCCAATCTTTAGGATTTCACAAAGCTTACTTTTCTAAGAATATGTGGGTACCTAAAATTTTGTTATCTGGAAATCTCGGATCCAAACATGTTTGGATTCTGAAAGTCTAATTCTCTTCTTGATTTCAGGAAAATAAAGAGAGTACCAGTAGTAACACATGGTACATGGATAGTGGATGTTCCTGGCATATGACTGGTAACAAAAGCTATTTTGAAAAGATTATCAAAACAAAATGAGGAAAGGTAACTTTTGGAGACAATGCTAAAGGAGATATTATTCTTTAGTTTATCGGAACGCAAGATCAACTTGCTGATATTTTCACAAAATATATGCCTTCTGATAGATTTGAATACATTAAACAGAAGTTAGGAATGATAACTGTAAGGTAATCTTTCTTAATTAACTTTCTGTTGAAAAAGTCTCCTTACAGTAATAAACTCCTTTTGATAGGGGGAGTACATTGGATTGTTAGAGTAACTAAATTTATTTCAAAGTTTGTTTTTCAAACTTTTCGGAACTAAATTTCTGGTATGGGAATTCCTAGAACATAAATTTTCCATAATGGATATTTTCATATAGAAAACTTCTGGAATGGAAATTTTTGTATTGAAAACTTCCGGAATGAACAATTTTGTACTTGTGTTTCCGTAATGAGATTTTTGTACCGAGTCTTTCATAATGAGATTTTCGTTTTAAAAAATTTTTAGTGAAATTTTTTTATTGAAATCCATATAATGTTTTTCATACTGAGTTTTCCGTACTGAGTTTGTTTTTCGTAGTGAGTTTTGTGATTTTTTTTCTTTCGTAGATAATTTTTTTTCAAATATTACCCATTACGAATAATCCTCCTAAGCCAATCTGAAAGGTATGATTTCATTACTCAAGTTTTCGTAATAATACTTTGATTTCTGGTATTATCTTATATTTTGTTTTCGGATTATATTTTTCTTAAATACTTGTTTTAATAAAAACCTCAAAAGATCAGATTCAAGTTTTCTTGAGAATTGGATTTCAACCGTCAGATCTGATCTTAGCTTGTTACAACTGTTCGATCAACCGAGGAAGTTGAACCGTCTTCTCGTTGCCTATATAAAGGGGACACAAATGGTTGTCCCACATCGGTTTTCAAGCTCCAGCGTCCCGAAGCTCTGCCTCTCCATTTTAAAGCCGTTTCGAACTTCATATTTCTTCGTTCCGAACTTCTCAGAGGTCTTCAGATCTGAATGATTGTGGAAGTAGCTTCTCAAGACATGTCTTCCTCTAAGCCGATTTCTAAGTGGTTAATATATAGAGAAAGGTGGTTATTCCTTATTTATTCAACAAATATGATTCTCTTATATCCAGGAATATTAAGCTTAATGGATGGGATGATGTTGCTGTATCTAAGACCGGAAATCAAGATTAAGTTTTTTTGGATTTTCTTGTAGAGTTTTATGAGACGGTTTCCTTCTATAAGGAATATGGAAGGGAGAAATTATCGTTTAAGTCTTATGGAATGACTTATAAGCTTTCATATTCCAAGGCAGCCAGCATGGTAGGGATGAACAATGAAGGAGAATCCGATTTCATCTCTCAAGTTTTTCCGGATTCAAAGGGAAGATTCGACAAGTAAAAGGCATTGGAAACTCTCAGACTGGCGGATGACAAGGCTGCAAAGATTTCTACTCTTTCTAAGAATTTTTGGATTCTATAATTATGGGTACAAGGCCTTATCGTGCCGAGAATGGGTGGCAAAGACACTTTGATGAAGAGAGAGATCTACATTCTAGATTTCTTGATAAATCTAAGGAAGTTTAATCTGATGAAACACATTCTTATTACAATTGAGAATGTCAAGAAAGGGAATTATAGAGCTCAGATCATAATCTATCCAGCAATCCTCTCAAAGTTGATAGTTTGGTGCCTTGAGACATTCAAGGAGGCTTGCAAGTCTAATCCAAGAGTTTGAAAGATTATGTTGGTGAGTGATGGTACTCTCAAAAGGATGGATGTAGCCTCCGATAAGAAGATTGTTCAGTTTATTGATTTACCTATTCAAGAAGAAGTGGTTCCGAAAGTTTGTGAACCTGAATCCTCGAAACCAGTGAGGAAGAGAAAGTTGAAAGAAGTTGAAGTTTAAGCAGAGATTCCCAAATCTAAGGACGTTCATTCTGCACCTCCAAAACCGAAGAAGAAGAAAGCTTACCCTGATGAGGTAGTTTCTAAGTGGAGGGAAATCAAAGAGAAAAGAGTTCAAGAGGAGCCTCAGTTTATCTTGGATCCTGCAGAGGCCAAGGCCTTGAAGGAAAGAACAACAGATGATCTAGAAAAACAAGTGAATGAAAAGAAGCTTATGAAGAAGATGTCTAAAGCTGAGGTAGTTCAGACATTATTAAATTTTACTGAGATGGCCTCCGGAAACAATCTCGTTCCGAGATATTTTTCTTTGGAATATCTACCTAAGACTCCAGGAAGAAACATTGTCACTCCGAACCTCAAAAGCTGAGTCTCCTAAGTTAGTCAGTCCTGGGAAGGATGAGGAGAAAGGAGAAGAAGAAGTAACTGATCATGCAGAGGAATAACAACTTCTACATGATATTTCTCAAATGGAGAATGTATTGTATGGTGCTCAAAAAGTTGATGATGATGAAGACAATTTTGTTCAAGTGTCTGATAGTGAAAAGAGAACTCCGAAACAAGACTCCATTCTAAAAAGGGAAAAGGGAAAACAACTTGTTGTTGATACCCCGAGCTCAGTGGTTGTAAAGAGAATGGAAGTTGGTAGTTCTTCAAAGAGAAATCTTGAGCATATTGAAGAAGAAAATTCTCCAAGAAAAGTCTCAGACTCGGAGTCATATTCATTGGGGCATGACATTGTGGTTCAGTCTTTAGAGAAGTTGCTGTGTACTATTCCTACTTTATCAAGTATTGATTCAAGATTCTAGATGCTCCAACATTCTTTGAATCAGAAAACAGACTCCGTATCCATGGTTATGGAGAAATGTGTTGAGATTGAGGCTCAGTTCAAAACATTCCTTGTCTCCTATAAAGCCCATAGAGGATCTTGCAAGAGGATGACTAGTTGGTCAAAGAAGACTGTAGAAGAGATGAAGCTCTTTGATGACTCCCAAGATAATGTAAAGGATGCCTTTGATACAGAAGACAGGAAGATAAATGAACTTACTTCATCCTTTGAAGAAAAGTTGATAAATGAAAAGAATTTCCGGATTCAAGAAGTTAGAGATCTGAATGGGAAGCTGAATTCTGTTTCTCAAAACTGGAAGTATGAAAGGGATCATCGGATTGAGTTTCAGGAGAAGTTGTTAAAGCAAGAACAAATCTTGAAGGCTCAGGAAGAAATGCTTCAGGCTCAGGAAGAAAAGCTTCATGCCCAGGAAGAAAAGATTGAAGCTCAAAATGAAAGAATTGTTGTATTATAGAAGAAAGTCGAGGAAGACCATAAAGAATTGAAGAATATAAAGACTATTCATAAGGGTCTCATGGTGAAGGAAAAAGATCTAAAATAGATAGATCTGATCTTTTGTTGTATCCAAACTTCTTTGTTGTGGAGCATTCAAACTTAATTAAACTTGTGCTTGCTCGTTTATTTTATTGTTGCTACTAATTTTTCAGGTACATTATAATACGTTCCATTCCCTAAAATTCTTTTTGAAAATCACATAGGGGGCGAAGGAAAAGAACCCTAATAAAGGGGGAAAACGAATCCTAACAAAGGGTGAGAATGAAAACAAACTCTAATAGAGTTTATCTAAGGGTGAGTTTTTCATTAAATAAGACATTCTTATTCTTAATGAAATATCATTCTGGAAAACTAGAATATGATCCTTAGAGTTTCAAAGGCTAAGGGGGAGTTAGTCGTATTCATCAACATCCATAAGCAAAGGGAGATAGGCCTTAATGTTTTTCATTCTTCTTAGACTTTCTTTTTCATAAGGTTGTTTGTGCTTTCCAAAAAGGGGGAGATTGTTGAGTCAATAAGGTTTTCCTTATGACTTTTCCATTCCGTCTTGTTTTGAAAATCACAAACACCTTATCTTTAAGGAAAATCACTTTTATAAGGAAAATTGATTTTATAAGGAAAATAGATTTTATAAGAAAGATCACTTTTATAAGAAAAATTATCCTTTTCATATTTTCATCCATTTATTTCTTAAGTATAAGATTCAGATTCATTTCTATATTCTCGGAATCGTTTGAAACTTTGATATGAAACATTCTGTTTTAGGTTCCGAATTCTGGATGAGAACTGTAATAAAGTTCTACTCCGAATTCTGGATATGAATTATCATTACAAATTCTGATGATGAATTCTCATGTCGAATTCTGGTGAAAAATTCTCATGACGAATTCTGATGACGATTTCTCATTACGAATTCTGTTGACGAATTCTCATTCCGAATTCTCATTCCGAATTCATATATTAAACAGAATCTGGTCATCTTTGCTTTATACACTCTGAATTTATTTAGACTCCAAATATTATTTTTTATTAGACTCCGAACTTTAATTTTACTTACACTTTTATAATTTGTCTACTCTTTGACATTTTGTTTACACTCTGAACCTTCACTCTGAACTTTTGAGTTAGAATTTAAAGGATGTCGTACTTTCTGTTTCACTTGTTTTGTTATAAAACGATGTCATCTATTCTGTTATAAACTAATCGTTGGTTAAGTTACACATGTATAGGTACCTCCGATTTTTAAGGAAAATATGACTATTGGAAAGGTGGCCGACCTTGCCTATAAATAGGAGCTCATTTGAAAGAGCTCACAACTAATGGATAACTTCTTCGACATTGTGCATACATGTTGTTGAAGTTATTTCTAGAGAGAGAGGCTCTTATTAACCATCAAAGCTTCGTGCGACTCCGAATGTTGGTGATTACATTTGAGGACTTCCGGAGATAGGAAGACAGAGGTGCCGACTACCTTGAAGTTCGAGGGCTTCCTTTCTGAGGAAGACAGAGGTTGCTAACTACATTGATGTTGAGGGCTTACGGGGATAGCAAGACAGAGACTCTGATCATCGTATCGAGGGCTTACTCTGGTGTGGGTAATACAGACTTGCTTGAAAGTATAAATCAAGATACCTTTACCCAAGGTTGTTGGATAGCATTCTCTTTGGGTTAAAAGACTTATATCTTGTTACTTGTAGTTTTACTATTTGTTTATTTCTACTTCATTTTGTATTGTAAGGAATGTATAACTTTATTATACTTCCCTACTTGTACTTTGATTCATTTAGATTCTATACGCTTTAAGGTAGAATCTCATTTTGTAATCTTTTGTTACGTTTCAATTTCCGGATTCATATTTCTGGAACCTACTTTCTGAATCTCTTTCCAGTTTTAAGTAAGTACAAAGGACTTGAAGGTTATAACTTCATTCGTTATTCCAGGATTTAATTTGGTGTTAGAGGTGTTGTGAATTTACATAGTTTAACTTTGTTAAACAAAGCTCTTTCCTTTGTTTAAGGAAAAAATAGTTATTCGTAACTAACATTACAGGTTACAAAGGAATTTTTAAAGTATACAATTCACCCCCCTCTTGTATATTGAGCATCTACTTCATTATTTCGATCCTACAGCTGCGCCGGGTCAAGCCGAGTAGGGCCGAGCCCCTTCGAGTCGGCCACCCCACTTTGGGTCAGTCCGCTCCCCTCGGGCCAGGCTACACAACTCACCAAGCCGGTTTGATCCCTTTGCCGGGTCAGACCCGCCAAAACTAAGTCGACCCGATCTGCCAGCCCGTCGGGCCAAACGGATCGAGCCCATTATTCACTTAAACGTGAATAACATAAGGATGGCGCGTCTGATCAATACACCATCTGCGACACTGGGACTATTTTGACGAGATGGTCCTTTTGCGATACTATGAGTGAGTTTTGGACAGCTTTGGATATCGGCGGGGTATGAAACGAGCGTATTTCCAACCGGGCCCCTGGAACAGAAAAGCCAATATCTCACAGACCGAGCGTCCGATTGACACGCTGTCTATCGCGTTGAGTTCCTATTGACATGATGGAACTTTGGGATACATCAACTCTGGACTTCATGACGGTTGTTGTATTGACCCCTTGGCTTGTGGAGCAGACCCTCCTAGAATCGAGCCTGCTGTGTGCGAGAACCCAGGAGCTGGCTGTGACGACGATGACGATGACTATACTTGGATCCTACGTGGGTTCGGCAGTGAGGAAGACTGTACTATGATCCTCCGTGGGTTCAGCAGTGATGACGACTGTACTTGGACCCTACGTGGGTTTGGAAATAATGCTTACTGTACATGGATACTACGTGGGTTCAGCAGCGACGAGTTCTATACTTGGATCCTACATGGGTTCGAAAGAGGAGATGATTCAGAGGCTACATCTAACCATCTCCACCCCACTTCGTGAGTAGTATACCTATGTGAGATGAGTATTGACTTTCAATCATTTTCATTGATGTAATTGACTTTCTTTCCTGTGTGGAATGGGTTGTGCTTTCCTGTGTGGACTGGGTTGTACTTGGGCTCGTGAGTTGGAGCCGAACTGGAATTGATGACTTAGGTATATGTATGGGTATATACCTGAGTAGAGTCAGTTGATACTTCATGTTTGTATCTTTCCTTTGGTTTGTCATTTGTGGATTTTGGGATACCATCGGGGGTCTCGGGGTCCCTAATGAGTATTGTATAGTCACCCATGCACGGGCTATGCCCGAACTATGTTGTGTTGGATGCAGATGATAGAAAGCACTGATCGAGGTGGAGTATAGTGGAGCTGGACGGTACCTAGAGGTGAAACATTTGGCGGGACGTAAACGAAGCATACGGTCAGACCCGAGGAGCTAAGGAAACCATCTATACCCACCCTTCATGTGGGATATCCGGATGACAACTCAGTGATTGTTGATTTACTTTACTGCAGTTGTAATTTCATTTCTGTTGTACTGTACTTTCAGTTGGGTTTGTATTCTGGCCCATTTAATTTTCAACACTTACTTTTGTACCCATTTTTTACTTAGTGCTTACTTCTCTTGCATACTCTATTGTGTTAATTTACTTTTATAAAGACGGTTACTTCCATTTTATTGGGATTTATGTCTTTGGTACTAGTCTCCAGCCCCTGGCCTATGGAATGAGGGTTTGGGGTAGTCACTACATGGGCCCCGAGGACGGGTCATGACAATCAATCTCTAATAATGGGGAGATTGTGAAATAAACCCTTACCACTTTGGTATCTTCTAGATTGTAAGATTCATAAAGGAAATAATAATCAAATTAAACATTAAATACCATGAATAAAAACATATCCATGGAATAAAATATCAAAATGGATAGTATATACACTATATAAAGGAATGACATGTGTATATCTTGTATTTATCACAAATATAAAAGCAAGATAAGAAACCCAAACCTCATGTTTTAATTCCTTCACATGTATCTTAACCTCATGTAAAATGGTTTTAACCATTTTATTTATTTATTATAGAACCATATTAATATTTACAATTTCATATATTATCCACTTATAACATTTTACAACCCATTTAACTATAACAATTCATTGTTTTCAATGTTTTGGGAGTCAATTGCCTTATTCTATAATTCATGTTTTTTATGAAAGTTGTATTAATTGTCCTTACTATATAGATAAATAATATATAGAATTATATGAAGGTTATAAATAACATATTTAATACTTATATTTTTTAAGTATTCATTTCTTTAAATTAAAATTGAATCGCATTTATTTTGGGAGATAATGGGCTATATTTACACACAAGCGACAATATCATTTTCTTAATGGGTGAAAATGAAATGAATTTTATGATATATTAATTTTAATGAGTTTAAAATATTTCATATATATCATGAATATTTATTAAATATATCCTTATCACTTTCAATATAAATCAAATGTGAAAAATAAATCATATCTCTTTGCGAGGTGGTAGTCTACCGTACACAAGAGTAACATTGGTATATTTTAATGAAAATGGAATGTAAGAAGGTATATCTGATATTATAACTATAATAATATAATTATTTTCTAAATATTATATATATTCATTAAATCACTAGTTATATCCCACCATTTGAATTGTTAATGGAAAACAAGTTATATATGTTCGTGAGGTGGATGTCCACCAAGAAAACACTTGATGATTTCATTTCCCATTTAATGAAATCAGAGAAGTATAAATACTATGACAAAAATATAATAATATATCAGTATATGGAATAAATTATTGTTGTTATATTTGAAAATTAAAGATATAATTGGTCATGGGAAGAGAAAAATGAAAAGGAGAGACCTTTGTTAAGATGATTACCGTATCCTAGAGAAACCTCAAATGAATATCTTCTTAAAGATACTAGGTTTTATATTTGGTGAAGTAAAACACCCCTATACTTTCTATAATGATGTTTGAGATGGATTTATCTTGGTTTTGGGGAATAAAATTTTCATGAGAGATGTGAATAATTTAATAGAGTGACTTCCCTTTTACAATACTGGAAGAGTGACATTTTTGTAAAAGATAAATGAATAATCAATAATGTGATGTCACTATAGCCTAATGTGGCGATATAATTTAATAATAAAGTAATATATGGATTATATGTTATATAAAAACCTCCAACACACAAAATAACACATGTTTTAAATAGGTTCTTCATTAACATCTGTGTTTCCATTCATTTACGATTTTATTTTTTCACTAGAGTAATTAGTTTTTTTAACCAATGTACTTTATCATGTAACCCTTAAAATAAAAAGATACTTATTATCTAAAATTTAAAATATAATTGAATTAAATTCAATGTAACGCCTCGACCCTAGTTACCCAGAGTCGGTGCATTATTACATAACATTGGCATGATCACAAGAAGGATCAAATCTCGAAAGACCGATTGGTTTAGTAGCCTTGTAAACACTAGATATATTCATAAGTTTTACATTACATCATAAAATGAAAAACTACTACAACAACATAATGTTTCCACAGTCCACACTATAATCCCCTCATAATATCCCTGCAGGTCATTCATAACTTACATCTTCACTTCCTGGGAAAAATAAAACATAGAAAAAGGGTGAGCTCAAATGCCCAGTAAGGATAACAATATAGCGGAAACATTCATCAATAAGAATAAACATTTAAGGCAATGTATAACTAAAACAAAAGCCTTTTAAACATGAACTTTCAACATGGTATGGCATAAAAAAAATGAAATAATTCCATTTAATTATTCACATGGATATTCTACTAATCGAATAATCACATGCAAAAATCAATAACCACTTTCATAATGTTGGAATGCATAATGCCAGACTATCATAACCACATAGCCAAGGCCTCGTGCCAAGACTACAAATAAGATTTTGTCAAGGCCTTGTGCCAAGACACTAGATTGTCTCATGAGACCTACCGATGCATCGAGGAGCTATAGCGGGCTCCAACCGTCACATATTAAGTCCAATGCATTCCCATATGAAAAGGTTTAAACATAACATAAACATTCGTATTAAAACTAGCAGACGAAATGTCAATTCTTTCCCCATAAACTATGAATGGTATAAAAATAGCACATCCACAGTCAAACATATCACAAAACCTTCAATACAATATAGAAGTTTTGTATCATAATAAATCAACTTCAAATAATCTTAAAATCCATCAAAGGATGTTGACATAGATGAAATCAAAATTCTTTTTAAAGAAATATCTCCTTTTATTTTGAAATAATTTAAGATCCATATAAAATAAAACATTTTCTTTGAAAATATTCTTATAAGCTTGTAAGGGAAGCTTTGAAGATTTTATAACGGCAGAAAATAGCCGCACCCGCCGTATAAGTTAAAAAAACATTCTTACCTTAATTCTGTCGAAAAGGTTAAAAAGGTCCTTGTTTTGAAAACGACCGAAAGATTCCTTTATAAACCACTTATAAAAGTCAAAAAGGGTATAAATGACTTTAACTCATATTCTAGTAAATAGTAAAAATGTTTTGAAATGCATTTTTAAGAAACATGGATGTGGATGATAAAGAGATCCCAGTAGATTATTACGTATATACAACCTTGGATAATGAAGAGGTTGTAAAGTAAACCCTTACCTTGTACTTTTCCTTGGTTGAGGTAGGTTAACCTCCTGTATAATGGTGAAATAGTTGTTATTAAATTATACAAGAATCATATATATTAATATGATATCATATATGATCTTTTAACATTGGTTTGTTAATAATATCTTAGAATTATCGTCGTTTCGGGAGTTAACTTACTCATTTTCTTTTATATGTTTTGTTACATAAGCCATGGTTGTTGTATCTTATTCATATCCAGAATGATATCTAGTCCTTAAACAACATTTTTAAATCATCAAATGATAATTATACTTGAATGGATACGATGGAGAATGAATCTCATCGCGTTCGTGGAGACGATAGTCTGTACGTACGCACGAGCGACAATATCATTCTTTTGATATTAAAATAATATATAAATGGATGTTATATCATATATACAGAATCATTAACATGTTATATTTATTATTTACATGAGTTAAACATCATTATTATACCCATCCAAATAATATTATATTGAATAACAATTACACCACGACGTGGAGACGGTAAGCCGTACGTACACACGTATGGTGACATGTTATTCAAAGGGTGGATAGAATACTGAATATGGTTGTACCATATTTATAATAACATCACAGTATATTTAAGATACTGGAGTTATTATTTTATAATGGTAAGAACAAATAAATAGGAAGTGGAAGAAGAAAGGAACTTGGAAAAGGGTGGTGAAATCATTACCTCTTCTTCGGGTTCTTCCTTTTGATTTGATCAAAAGGGATCCTTAGGTTGGCTTTATGATCAATCTAAGGCCTCTAGGTTGTAGTGAGGGATGTTGGGAGAGTATTTGTGCATAGTTTGGCCGAACCAAAAGGCTTTGATGGTGTGAAGAAATGAGAAGGAGGAGTGCCCTTTTATAAGAGGGGTGAGAGGCACCTTTGGAAAAGCTAGAAATATTAATTTATAATAAATTCATATTCAATTTCTAATGGCTCCAAAGTTGATTATTCAAAGGTTAAGGTGGGGATAGGTCGAAAAACACTCAACCACTAAAATTTAGACAGGTTTGGGTACTTATATTAACCTTATCTTTAAGTATTAACTCTAAGTTAATTAGTTTCACTTTTACAATGTCTCTTTGTATTTTTATATAATATGGTTAATAAACTTACTATATACATCCAAGAGACCCCCAAGTGGTACATTAATGATGAACCTATCATGATATAAGTCTCTTGGCCGAACCGTAGATTTTTAGGAATTTAATATCAATTAATAATATAATATTTGTTTAATAACTCTTTTATGACAATTTTGACACTATTCAATAGTTGATTTTTGTGAAACTCATAACAGATTGATTACTTCGAACAAAATCACTTAAATCAATCCTAATATATCATATTATCCTATAAAATTAGTTTAATTCATTAAAAGTTTCATATTATATTTATTTGGGTATTTATAATATCAATTATTTTAATTTTTCACTATTATAGTAATTACTGCATCATCATTGTGTCATATATAAAATAAATTATTTAATGTCTAAAAATTATAAATAAAATATCATTATGTAGGAAATCCTTTTATCTTTCTAATTAATATTTATAATCTAAAATCCAACATATATAACACTATGTAACAATTGTTGTTCTAAAAGATATATGCTTGTGTCATTTTTGTATTTATTTTAACTTAATTAAAATAAAGTGTCATTATCACTTACAAGTGGATCCATGGGGTCCCAAAATAGACCCAAAGATTCCCATGGTCGACCATGTATCAACCAATAGGGTTAAGACACGTTTTAGGGTAATTTAGTATTATTATAATATTATTTTTTTAACCCTTATTTACCGGATTTACCCTTAACCATGGTAAATAAAATATTTACCGCATTAATTATTCAAAATGTCTAAAAATAAAAGTTACCTATTTACACAATTTGAACATCCCGATTCCAAATATGGAATCCATTTTTCTAAATTCAAAACACAGAAGTGGCAGAAATTAATTTAAAATTAATTCCCGCTGTCAAAACAAAAAGCGTGTTTTTAAGAGATAATAACTATCAAAAGATTGACACTTGTTTATGTTCGGTTTAATTGTAAAATTATGTCCAATGACCAACATTATATTAAATGGTAAAAATATATTCTAAATATACTTTAAAACCACTCAAATTCATAATTTATCACTATTAATTATTTTGATTAAAAAAGTTGTTTTTAATTAAAATTTAGTAATTTTCACTATTCATCAAAATATGAAAGTTATCCAAAATGTACCAAAATTTCACCTTAGGCTGAATTCGATATTCCGAATCCAAAAATGAAGTCCATTTACAAATATAATATATATATAATTTCAAAAAGTAGGTATTACTATTCATAACGGCTAGTTTGATTAGTTATGGTGTGTTAGAACTCGGTGTTGCGTACAACACACGCTATCACATTATTCAAAGAGAAGCGTGCCGTAGAAGCTTGGGGTGTTACATTCTCCACTCCTTCAAATAATTACGTCCTCGTAATTTCTAGGGTATTACTGCATAAAAAGACTCGGGTGGTTCTTCATCATAAGTTCCTCGGGTTCCCACGTTGCCTCTTCCATCTTATGATTTCTCCACAAAACTTTTACCAGACGCGTCGTCCGGTTTCTCAGTACTTGTTCTCTTGTATCAAGAATCTTGACGGGCTCTTCACAATAAGACAGATCGGGTTCCAGTTCTAATTCCTCATAGGTGAGTACATGCGTTGGGTCAGGCATGTATTTTCTCAACAGAGATACGTGGAACACATCGTGAACTTTGGAGAGACTTGGCGGCATTGCCAATCGGTAAGCTACAACCCCAATTCGTTCTAGAATTTCGAAAGGTCCGATGTACCTGGGACTCAATTTACCTTTCTTACCAAAACATATGACTCCCTTCCATGGAGATACCTTTAGGAAAACATGATCACCGACTTGAAATTCCAAATCCTTCCTTCGATTATCGGCATAGCTCTTCTGCCTACTTTGAGTTGCTTTGATGTGATTTTGGATTACTTTCACCTTTTCCACCGTTTCCTCCACCAGTTCTGGGCCTACAAGTTTTCTTTCACCAACGTCATCCCAACAGGTTGGTGTACGACATCTCTTTCCGTATAACGCTTCATATGGTGCCATCTGAATACTCGAATGGAAGCTATTGTTATAGGAAAATTCTACCAGTGGTAAATATTGATCCCACATACCCTGAAAGTCAAGTGAGCAAGATCTCAACATCTCTTCTAGGGTTTGAATAGTCCGTTCTGATTGTCCATCTGTCTGAGGGTGGTAAGCAGTGCTCAAATGAAGTTCAGTATCCAGGGATTTCTGAAGACTTTTCCAAAATCTTGAAGTAAAACGAGGTTCACGATCAGAAACAATCGATAGGGGTAATCCATGAAGTCTCACAACTTCATTAATGTATAGTCTTTCTAGACGTTCCAGAGGTAGATCTTCTCTTATAGCAAGAAAATGAGCTGACTTGGTAAGACGATCAACAATAACCCATATTGCATCGTTCCTTCTAGGAGTCTTTGGTAGCCCCATGACAAAGTCCATTGTAATATTGTCCCATTTCCACTCCGGTATGGGAAGAGGTTCCATGACTCCTCCAGGCTGTTGCCTTCCAGCTTTCACTTGTTGACAAACCATACATCTTGACACAAAATCAGCAATCTCCCTCTTCATGTTGTCCCACCAAAAATGTTCCTTCAAATCTCTATACATTTTGGTGCTCCCAGGGTGTATAGAGAAATTGGAACTATGAGCATCATCCAGCAATTCCCTTTTTAGATCGGGTATATTGGGAACACAAAGTCTCTTCCCGAATTTCAAAATTCCATCTTCATACACAAAGTCTCTCAATCTCCCATCATTCACAGCTTTAATCTTCTTTTGGAATTCTTCATCATCGGTCTGAGAACTCTTAATCCTTTCTAGTAAAGATGGTTTGGCAACCATTTGAAAAAGCATTGATGTTTCACCTTCCCTGGTTATTCCCATGTCCATCTTCACTAGAACCATAAAAATTGGATCCCTTTCAATTCTCAAATTGTTAAAAACTCCATGGTCTTTTCTACTCAAAGCATCTGCCACCTTGTTTGCCTTCCCTGGGTGGTAGTGTATCGTACAATCATAATCCTTGAGTAATTCAAGCCATCTCCTTTGCCTCATGTTGAGTTCTTTTTGTGAGAAAATATACTTCAAACTCTTGTGATCAGTATAAATCTCACATTTTTCACCATAGAGGTAGTGCCTCCATATCTTCAAAGCAAAGATCACTGCTGCTAACTCGAGATCATGAGTAGGATAGTTTTGTTCATGAATTTTCAACTGTCGTGATGCATAGACAATAACTCTATCATTCTGCATAAGGACACAGCCAAGTCCTTTCTTCGATGCATCACTATAAATAACGAACCCATCATTCCCCGATGGTAGAGTCAATATAGGAGCATTGACTAATCTTCTCTTCAGTTCTTCGAAACATTCTTCACACTCTTTTGTCCAAACAAATTTAACCCCTTTACGTGTGAGCTTCGTTAATGGGTTAGCCAATCGGGCAAAATTCTGGACGAAACGTCGATAATAACCTACCAAGCCAATAAAACTACGTACCTCAGTTATACTCGTAGGTGCTGGCCATTCTTGGATTGCCTTGGTCTTAGAAGGATCAACAGAGATTCCATCTTTAGAGACAATATGGCCAAGAAAAGAAATCTCATGAAGCCAGAATTCACACTTACTAAACTTCCCATATAATTCATGCCTCCTCAGAGTCTTCAAGATAATGCGTAAGTGATTTTCATGATCTTCGTAGGTTTTGGAGTATACCAAGATATCATCAATAAATACCACCACAAATTCATCGAGATACTCCTTGAAAACTCTATTCATCAGATCCATGAATACAGAGGGTGCATTAGTCAATCCAAACGGCATTACAGTAAACTCGTAATGCCCGTACCTGGTTCGAAATGATGTCTTCGGAATGTCCTCCTTCTTCAAACACAACTGATGGTATCCAGATCGAAGGTCAATCTTTGAAAAGTATTGAGCTCTATGCAGTTGGTCAAATAAATCATCAATACGAGGTAGGGGATACTTGTTCTTTATCGTTATAGCATTGATCTTCCTGTAGTCGATACATAACCTCATAGATCCATCTTTCTTTTTAACAAAAAGAACAGGGGCTCCCCATGGAGAAACACTTGGGCGAATAAATCCCTTATTACTCAATTCCTCTAGTTGTTTCTTTAGTTCGACTAACTCTACAGTGGCCATTCTATAAGGGGTCTTCGATATAGGCCTTGATCCAGGAATCAAATCAATGGAAAACTCAACTTCTCGTTCTGGAGGATGTCCATGTAAATCTTCCGGAAATACATCTACAAATTCTTTCACAACAGGTACATCCTCTATTTGAACATTTCTTTCCTCACCGACAGTTATTTCATTCTCTTCCTCCCCAATAATTGAATTTAGTTGAGCTACTGGGGGTGGATCTAAATAAGAATTAGGTGGTGACGATTCTGCTCTAAAAATAAGGTGCTCCTTATCATTATCATCAGGAATCGTAACCTCTTTCTTCTTACAATAAATCTACGCATCATAGTCCGAAAGCCAGTCCATACTGAGGATTATATCAAACTCAATCATAGGAATGACGATGAGATCAGCAGATAAAGAAAATTTATGTGCTCTAATGGGGACTGATTCAAAAAACATTGCTGCAATGATACTTCCCTTATGAGTTTTAACTGACAACTCCCTTATTAAATCAAATTGGAAATATCTAATTTTCTTAGAAAACTGGGAAGATATGAAACAATGCGATGATCCAGAATCAAATAATGCATTTTCTAAACTTGAGGAAACCATTAAATTACCTGCCACCACGTCTTTTGGAGCTTCTACCTCTGCAGTAGTGATAGCATAAGCCTGGCCTTGATCCCTTGGCCTTTTCTGAGGTAAGTTCTCCTGACGCTTAGGACATGCATTTGCATAATGCCCCATCTCCCTGCAATTGTAGCACTGAACATTGGTAGCTTCCTTCTTCCCCTTGCAATCATGAGCTTGGTGGCCTTTTTCACCACACTTGTAACAGACTCCCATTCCCTTCAAGCAAGTACCAGGATGTTTCTTCCCGCATTTACCACAAGATGGATATTCAACCTTTCCCTTATTCCCCTTATTTCCATTCCCAGATTGATCAGCAGGTCTCTTCTTCTCTTTCTTTGCTTTAAAGTCATAAGACTTAGAGAATTCCTTTTCGGTCTTGATAGCACATGAGACAATATCTTCGTACGATGAAAAGGATTGTGAGACTAATGCTCGACGGAGAAATGGTTTTAACCCATCAAAGAAACGATCAATCTTACTTCTTGGGTTGTGAATATAATCTCCAGCATACCTCGCTAACCTTGTAAAGTTAGCCTCATACTTTGTGACATTCTCATCCTCCTTTTGTCTCAGACTCAGAAATTGTCTTTCCATATCTGCTCGATGGTCGCGAGGAAAGTATTTTTCTAAAAACAGATCTTTGAACTCCCTCCATTCCATATTTGATACTTCATCATCTTCCTTCATGTTCTGAATCAATGACCACCATTGATCATCATCTCCAGTGAGGCGGTAAACTGCCATGATAACTTTTTCCCTTTCACTGCTCCCCAAAGCCTGAAATATTTTCTCTAGGGAAAATATCCATTTCTCAGCTACTAAGGGATTTGTATTCCCATTGAACATTGGTGGTTGTTGCCTCATGAATCGATCTAACATTGATCCTCCACGCTGTGGATCAGGGTGCTCCATTCGGGTAAGGTTATTATTCATAACCTGAGTAAGTTGTCCCAGTATGGTGATTAGCTGATCAGCACCAGTTGCATCACCATCCCCACTATAATTATCTTGAGCAGGAGGGAAATCCCTACATGGAGTGCGTGCATTGATACGGTTTCCATTTCTTCCACTAGGCACCATTTCTGAACAATGGCATAAACTAGATCAGTTTATGAATCAAAATACATAATCCCATACTTATAAAACACTTAACATAAATTGAACTATTTATGGATATAATCCATAATCATAAAAATGTTTTCTTTGAGGAAGTATATACTCATAACCCCTTCATAATGATTTGTAAAGAAAATGAGAGTTATCCTAAGCATATCCCCCGGGAGTGTCGTAACCAAGAGTGCAGCAAGGCTCGTTGTCGTGCACCAGTTCCCGTTCGAGTCTAGCTCAAAGCGGTGTTTTCGGGTTTTACCCCTAGGTACATCTGTGCCAGAGCCGCCTCTACCTGCTCGTATCCAGACAGGGATGTATTGCTCGGAAAACTCACAAAATCTCTACAATACCAAAATTCTAGGAAGTTCTTCTATACTAATCCTCAAAGTTCATCTTAGGTATACGTGCTCTAATCAGAGTTTATCTAAATCTAGCTTCCAAGGTTTGTACTAAATTTTCTCTGATACCAACTGTAACGCCCCGACCCTAGTTACCCAGAGTCGGTGCATTATTACATAACATTGGCATGATCACAAGAAGGATCAAATCTCGAAAGACCGATTGGTTTAGTAGCCTTGTAAACACTAGATATATTCATAAGTTTTACATTACATCATAAAATGAAAAACTACTACAACAACAAAATGTTTCCACAGTCCACACTATAATCCCCTCATAATATCCCTGCAGGTCATTCATAACTTACATCTTCACTTCCTGGTAAAAATAAAACATAGAAAAGGGGTGAGCTCAAATGCCCAGTAAGGATAACAATATAGCGGAAACTTTCATCAATAAGAATAAATATTTAAGGCAATGTATAACTAAAACAAAATCCTTTTAAACATGAATTTTCAACATGGTATGGCATAAATAAAATGAAATAATGCCATTTAATTATTCACATGGATATTCTACTAATCGAATAATCACATGCAAAAATCAATAACCACTTTCATAATGTTGGAATGCATAATGCCAGACTATCATAACCACATAGCCAAGGCCTCGTGCCAAGAATACAAATAATATTTTGTCAAGGCCTTATGCCAAGACACTAGTTTGTCTCATGAGACCTACCGATGCATCGAGGAGCTATAGCGGGCTCCACCCGTCACATATTAAGTCCAATGCATTCCCATATGAAAAGGTTTAAACATAACATAAACATTCGTATTAAAACTAGCATACGAAATGTCAATACTTTCACCATAAACTATGAATGGTATAAAAATAGAACATCCATAGTCAAACATATCACAAAACCTTCAATACAATATAGAAGTTTTGTATCATAATAAATCAACTTCAAATAATCTTAAAATCCATCAAAGGATGTTGACATAGATGAAATCAAAATTCTTTTTAAAGAAATATCTCCTTTTATTTTGAAATAATTTAAGATCCATATAAAATAAAACATTTTCTTTGAAAATATTCTTATAAGCTTGTAAGGGAAGCTTTGAAGATTTTATAATGGCAGAAAATAGCCGCACCCGCCGTATAAGTTAAAAAAAAACATTCTTACCTTAATTCTGTCGAAAAGGTTAAAAAGGACCTTGTTTTGAAAACGACCGAAAGATTCCTTTATAAACCACTTATAAAAGTCAAAAAGGGTATAAATGACTTTAACTCATATTCTAGTAAATAGTAAAAATGTTTTGAAATGCATTTTTAAGAAACATGGATGTCGATGATAAAGAGATCCCAGTAGATTATTACATATAAACAACCTTGGATAATGAAGAGGTTGTAAAGTAAACCCTTACATTGTACTTTTCGTTGGTTGGGGTAGGTTAACCTCCTGTATAATGGTGAAATAGTTGTTATTAAATTATACAAGAATCATATATATTAATACGATATCATATATGATCTTTTAACATTGGTTTGTTAATAATATCTTAGAATTATCGTCGTTTCGGGAGTTAACTTACTCATTTTCTTTTATATGTTTTGTTACATAAGCCATGGTTGTTGTATCTTTTTCATATCCAGAATGATATATAGTCCTTAAACATCATTTTTAAATCATAAAATGATAATTATACTTGAATGGATACGATGGAGAATGAATCTCATCGCGTTCGTGGAGACGGTAGTCCGTACGTACGCACGAGCGACAATATCATTCTTTTGATATTAAAATAATATATAAATGGATGGTATATCATATATACAGAATCATTAACATGTTATATTTATTATTTACATGAGTTACACATCATTATTATACCCATCCAAATAATATTATATTGAATAACAATTACACCACGACGTGGAGACGGTAAGCCGTACGTACGCACGTATGTTGACATGTTATTCAAAGGGTGGATAGAATACTGAATATGGTTGTACCATATTTATAATAACATCACAGTATATGTAAGATACTTGAGTTATTATTTTAGAATGGTAAGAACAAAGAAAGAGGAAGTGGAAGAAGAAAGGAACTTGGAAAAGGGTGGTGAAATCATTACCTCTTCTTCGGGTTCTTCCTTTTGATTTGATCAAAATGGATCCTTAGGTTGGATTTCTGATCGAACTAAGGCCTCTAGGTTGTAGTGAGGGATGTTGGGAGAGTATTTTGGCAGAGTTTGGCCGAACCAAAAGGCTTTGATGGTGTGAAGAAATGAGAAGGAGGAGTGCCCTTTTATAAGAGGGGTGAGGGGCACCTTTGGAAAAGGTAGAAATATTAATTTATAATAAATTCATATTCGGTTTCTAATGGCTCCAAAGTTGATTATTCAAAGTTTAAGGTGGGGATAGGTCGCAAACCACTCAACCAATAAAATTTAGACAGGTTTGGGTACTTATATTAACCTTATCTTTAAGTATTAACTCTAAGTTAATTAGTTTCACTTTTACAATGTCTCTATGTATTTTTATATAATATGGTTAATAAAATTACTATATACATCCAAAAGACCCCCAAGTGGTACATTAATGATGAACCTATCATGATATAAGTCTCTTGGCCGAACCTTAGATTTTTAGGAATTTAATATCAATTAATAATATAATATTTGTTTAAGAACTCTTTTATGTCAATTTTGACACTATTCAATAGTTGATTTTTGTGAAACTCAAAACAGATTGAATACTTCGAACAAAATCAATTAAATCAATCCTAATATATCATATTATACTAGAAAATTAGTTTAATTCATTAAAAGTTTCATATTATATTTATTTGGGTATTTATAATATCAATTATTTTAATTTTTCACTATTATAGTAATTACTGCATCATCATTGTGTCATATATAAAATAAATTATTTAATGTCTAAAAATTATAAATAAAATATCATTATGTAGGAAATCTTTTTAGCTTTATAATGAATATTTATAATCTAAAATCCAACATATATAACACTATGTAACAATTGTTGTTCTAAAAGATATATGCTTGTGTCATTTTTGTATTTATTTTAACTTAATTAAAATAAAGTGTCATTATCACTTACAAGTGGATCCATGGGGTCCCAAAATAGACCCAAAGATTCCCATGGTCGACCATGTATCAACCAATATGGTTAAGACACGTTTTAGGGTAATTTAGTATTATTATAATATTATTTTTTTAACCCTTATTTACCGGATTTACCCTTAACCATGGTAAATAAAATATTTACCGCAGTAATTATTCAAAATGTCTAAAAATAAAAGTTACCTATTTACACATTTTTAACATCCTAATTCCAAATATGGAATCCATTTTTCTAAATTCAAAACACAGAAGTGGCAGAAATTAATTTAAAATTAATTCCCGCTGTCAAAACAAAAAGCGTGTTTTTAAGAGATAATAACTATCAAAAGATTGACACTTGTTTATGTTCGGTTTAATTGTAAAATTATGTCCAATGACCAAAATTATATTAAATGGTAAAAATATATTCTAAATATACTTTAAAACCACTCAAATTCATAATTTATCACTATTAATTATTTTGATTAAAAAAGTTGTTTTTAATTAAAATTTAGTAATTTTCAATATTCATCAAAATATGAAAGTTATCCGAAATGTACCAAAATTTCACCTTAGGATAAATTCGATATTCCGAATCCAAAAATGAAGTCCATTTCCAAATATAATATATATATAATTTCAAAAAGTAGGTACTACTATTCATAATGGCTAGTTTGATTAGTTATGGTGTGTTAGAACTCGGTGTTGCGTACAACACACGCTATCACATTATTCAAAGAGAAGCGTACCGTAGAAGCTTGGGGTGATACATTCAATTTATCAAAATAATATGTGGGTCTAAACTTTATGTTCATAAAAGAACATATTACATTAAAAATCACTACTTTAACCAAAACCATTGTAACACTGTTTTTACACTTTAGGGGTTACTATAGACACTATAAAAAAATTGGACCATTAATGAACCATATATAAGATATTTTAATAAATTTATCAATCACTTTGAAGAAGATATTTATTTATAAAATTTAGATCAATTAATAAAATATTATTTTGAACTAATTTTATTTAATAAAATTTTATAAAATATCAAGACAAAGATTGAATATTAATATATTATTTTAAAACCTATATAAAATTATATATTTTTCTAAAAATTTAATTTAACACAATAATTTATTCAATTTTATTTACATTTTACACTTTTATTACAATTAATTTAGTTTTTCTATTAATTAAATAATTTTTTTGTTGGTGTTGCATAATAATTTAAAGTATTCACATGAATAATAAAAATTAAAATAAACTAAAATTACTAAATGAGTTTAAATATCACTTCTAAAAATCCTACCTATACCAAATCCCATATACAAATGATTTCAGAAAACCATTTGGATAGGTGGACCGATCCCAACCGTTTCATAGAACCGTTGGGATAGGGATGCCTAAACACAGTATTCCCAATATATTTCTTAAACCATTGGGGTAATTTTCATTCAATAAACCGTATCCCAATGTGATTTAAATCCATTAGGATAGAACCCCTAACACAATTAATTTAAAGAAACCATAGGTATATATTACCCCAAAATACCCAGTGGTAGTCATTCTTACTCCAGAATCGATCGGCCGACATATTTCCCTAAACAAAAGCGCTTATTTATTATTAGATTCTAAACGGTTCCTCCCAACTGGCAATTCATAATTGATTAATGTAATTTTTTTCATCCACATCATGTCGGTATGATATAATGGAATTATATTTTTTTGCAGGATTTTTTTTTCATTTTTTATTCGGCTTCATTTCAATTACCTCGCGTTAAACATGAAAACTGTTGCTTGTTTTAGCCACTATATATTATGATCCTCTAATGTGATTGAGTTTTTGAACTCGCCATTCATAAAATTTTATACACTCAATCTTAAGGGTATTTTACAATTAGGTTCCCGATCACTACCTATAACACCAAACCTCATGTTACTCAGAGAATTTGGGAATGTATAATTATACTCTTGAATTTTATATATCCTTCATTATGTCTAAAACTCAAATTTTTAAAATATATTTACGAGGAATAGATGATATTTATTGGTAACCTACACAAGCTATAGAATACAAACACAAGAAATATATCATTTTAGGTTGTTATTTTGTTGTGATCATTCTTCATCATGCAAGAATTTTGATTAATATTAAAGACAACAATATGATCATGAGTTATTTTATCCATGGTTTATTTAAAATTTAATGTTCATTGACATGATTTCTTGGTTTAATTTTATTATTCAACTACTTGGGTTATATTTCATATGTTATATCCCTTGGAAGTAGCTTTTTTTATATTTAAAATTCAAAAAAATGTTTTATGGATTTTTAATTTCATGGATTCCCTTTAAATGAATTTTTTATATAGTCTAAAATGTTTTATTGTGGGATTTAAATTGGAAATTATAATTTTTTTGGATTGAAATTTTAAATGTGTTGTTGGTAATTTTTTGGTCATTGAATTTTTATAAATGTTAAAAATTATTTTCTCAATGAAAAAATGTTATGTTTAGGTTCACTATGATAATGGTTTTTGACCATTAATAATTAAGATATATTTATTTGTTGTTGGGTTATTGATCATGAATTATATTTTTTTAGTTGGATTTCAAAATATGGAGAGGTAATTTAATTATTATAATTGTTAATAAATATGATACAAAACATATACTAAATAAAATATTTTTTGGTAAATAATTAGTAAATGGGTTTTCATTTTATTTTATTGAATTGTATGTTTTATATCACTTTATTTTATAGAATATAAAATTTAACTATTTTATATTATTTTTTTCAATATATTTCATTCTAATTCAATTAATAAAATTGGAATACATATATTTTCAATTATGTAATTGATCTTTTTAGATGTTTCATTTTAAATAAAATTGTTTTGTATATATTGACATGAATAAACACAAAAACAAATACATTTTCTTCTATTATCATTATAAATAAAATGGACTCTGAAATATTTAACCGCTTTTGACTAGTTCTCATTAGGAACATCAATATTTCTCTTCAATGGTATATATTGAACATTTTGGTTTCTATGAGTGGTTATGTTTGTTAGGCCATTCTTGGTTTAAAAATGATCAATATTGTTCATTTTAAGGAGTATGATTTATATTTTATATATAACTATAGTTTCTATATGTATATATAAAGAAATATATGTTAATTATGGTTTAGGATTTCTAGATTATACTTCCATTATTATTTTAGAGTCATGGATACCACTTTGTTTATGATTAGATTCAGAGTAACTAAATGTCTCTTTTATAATGGGTAAACCAAATATGTAATTTTTTTTGATTGATGTTATTATTTTTTATGGTGACTCACTAAATAATCTAAATTAATATGAATTGATAAGACCCTTGGAAAACTAATGTGTACCAAACCGACCTAACTAGCCTAGAAAATAAATGAACAGGTCCTAACAACCCTTTACACACTGATACCCAACCAAACTATAATGAAACTGACATGACCAAACCAACTGAATTGAATTGAAATGAATCGACTTGTACCAATAAGACTTATGTAGACATGAAATATAGTAAACATCATTAAACTGTCCAAAAATAAAAAATAATTTATCTAAATTGAACCTTACTAAATGAAATTCAATAGTATTGATAATAAAGGAATTGATATAAAAAATATTTAATAAAACCTTAATAATCATTCACTGACCCAATACAAATAATAAAACCAAACCCAACTAATATCAAGGTATTATTATTATAAATGAATTAAATATCATGGTTTTATGTTTTTTATATTTTGATATATATTTATTATTATTTTTGTCTCTTATATTATGATTACCATGTAGAGTATTGTGTGAGTTAATGATTAATATAAAATGAGAAAATATCATGTAGTTAAACATATTTATTAATATCATTCAATATTATTTAATGTATTTTACCAAATTATTTATCAAAATTTTTAACATAATGGATAAAATATGGAGATACGAAACCGATCAGATCTTAATCGATTTTCAAAATAATTTGGAAATATTTTTAGATTTTTCATCATAAAAATACATTAGATAGTGGTCACAAACAATTACCATGTTATAATTTTTCTGGAATACCTTGGTTTAGCCATGAAGAAGTTATCTACCATAAAACCAAATATGGTTTTCAAATAAAGTACTAAGATTGGTATCACAATGGGGAGAAAATGGAATGTCAAAATGCTGATGATCTAAGTTAGAGGACCAGATTGGAAAATTTGTTAATTTTATAGTTTCAATTTATTCATCATCATGGGATAAAAAGAATTCCAACCATTGAATACTTTGATACAAGAACACATGATGCGTCTAATTGAAATGATGTAGTTTATAGGGTGAAAAAATTGAATGATTCTACCAGGACTCTAGTAAATCTAAAATCTGATAAAATGAAAAATATAGAATTCTCAATCCAATTATTTCAATGAAAATATATGTATGAGATTTCTAATACTTTCATCAAATAAATTATTACATTATTTAAGTAATTATATCCTGATGATGTAGGTATTCGCTAAAACCATTATATGGCATGGAAATTAGCTGTGGAAAATGGATTTCAAAAAAAAATATTGATTACCTAAAATATTAAAACATATTCTCGGAGAAAACTTGTAAATGAAATGATTTTATAAAATTTGAAATATCCCAATGGAAGCCAAATGATGATAAAACACCATACTGTGTTCCATAGAAAGTAATGCGCCACTTTCCATTAATCCCCAGACTCCATAATCTTTTCATGTATGATGAAAAATATATTAAAATGACATAGAATGATACTGACAGAAAGAAGAATATTGATGAGTTAGTTCACCCTACAGATGTATTTTCATGGAAGAGATTTGATGCTCGATATCCTGATTTCAAATCTGGCATGCATAAGGTGAGGTTGGGTCATTCATGTGACAATTCTAATCTATTTATAAAGATGTTTACTTCACACAAAAAAAATTGTTAGATTTAATACACATTTATAACCTTTCCTATGGTTTTGTATGAAAAAACATTCTATTTCATGAGTATCCTTATATCTGTTCTATCTCATCCCAACAATTAGATAGTTATATACATGAAACATTAATAAAAGAGTTTAATCTTCTTTGGGATATGGTTGTGCTAACATACGATTCTTGTTTGAAAGACATATTTCAAATGTGTGTTGTGCTTATGTGTATGATCAATGATTTTCCAAATTATGTTATGTTGTTTGGATAGATCATGAATGTAAAATTATCATTTCTGATTTTTATGATGAATTCATGATCCTGCAGATAAAAATATCACCATAGATTCAATTTTATAGGAAATCAATTAATCTTTACAATGGACCATCCTTATAGATATAATCATCAAATATTTGGAAACAACATGAAGACCAATGATCCACCACAACATAATTTTGAAATTGATGTGCTTAATTAATTGAATGATTTTTTTTCATATTGGAATGTTGAAAAGAAATATATAAAGAGGAAGAATGATTACACTAAAATTTGTTATAGTTGGAATAAGAGGAGTATATTTCGTTGAGTTTCCTTATTGGTAAACATATGTTTTATTTCATTTCATAGATTTAATTCGAGTAGAAAATAATATATGTGAAATGTTTTTTTGATTCTTATAAATTTCAAGGTAATGGAAAAAGATAATTTTTGATCTCATTGGGACTTGGTGTATCGAGGCATCAAACCAGAATTGGATCCTATGTGTATCATTGAAAATAAGTGGAAGGTTACATGTGCTTCTTATGTGATTAAAATTTATTGAAAAAATGTCAATTTTTAGGATTATTGGAGACTATTAATGTTCCTGATGAATTTTCAGACAATATGTAAAAATGGTTCAATAGAAGAGAGTTAAATCTGAAATATTTGAATACTCAAGGTTTTCATGTCCTTCTATAACAATTGATTCGAAAAAAATCTTAAATATTTTTTCCAATAATTTAATGTTGTCAGTTTTTTGGTTGTTCCATTTTTTAGAGATACTTTTGCTAAGAATTTTTCCATGTATTTCTTTCAAAAGAAATTCTTGAGGATCCTTTAATTTTGTGTGCTTTAATGAAAATATTTACTCAATCATTTTTCACTGTCATTATATATCTATCTATCCATCTCTCAATCAAAATAATTCTTGGTGGACCTGCATAATTTCATTAGATGTATCCAACTGAAAGAAATAAGTACACATTGAAGTTATATGTCTTAAATAAGAATCATCTTGAAGGTTATATCCTTATTGGTCACTTGGATTAAGAATTTATGGATTTTTTCTCATTGTATATGTAATTTCTTACTATGATAATGAACATACCAATGAGAAATGATGAATAATAGTATGAGAAAATTGAACCCAATGTTCCATCACTTCCTCAAATAGGAATAATATCCGCATCATATACATTAATTACATCAATACATGAAGAGTGGGAGATGGAACATTGCAATGTTTTGGTCAACAATTATTTGTTTGATTAATACATAAATTCTGTAAATTGAACATGTATATACTATTTTATCTCCAATAATTACACATATATGTTAATATTATTTAATTTTTATCTATATGGAAAAAAATAAATAATAAATAGAATGAATTTTTCATTATCTTATAGAAGAAGAGTGAATTTACGAAGAAATGAGTTTTCTTCGTGGTTAAAATTGAAGGTAGAAATATTAAAATAACAAGTTAATAAAATAAATATCTAATTATGTTTAATATTATATTATTTATTATTTATTGAATTTTCATGTTGAATCTATCTGTGAGTAAATTAGAGCTTTTTCTTTAGTCCTAATATCAATTTCTTGGGACTATATATCAATTACGATCAATGGGTTCATATTCATTCCCATTGAATGAGAAAATAACATGATAACAAAACTTGATGGTGTTATGATTAATTCAATGATAGACTATTATTTCATTTCATCAGATAGAAGACCTCAATTCGAAAATTTATAGTCGTTAAAAAATAATACCACTAGATTATTATACTCATGTTCAAGTACCTATGATGAAATGAAAGTGGTTGTTTTTTACGATGAGGAAGGGAAAATTTATTAATGACTATAGATTTAAAGTTGTTGGCATGAATCACACTCTTTCTACTAATTAACCATATGTATTATTGTTAATGGAGAAACATGTATTTTATTTCAAATATCATCTTAGACCTAAAAATGGTATCATTATTGATGAAATTAGAAGACATATTTTTCATTATGATGATGATGGGTTTGAAACCATCCCTACTACCATGATCCAAGAACAATTTATTAATTATGGTGAATCTAATATATCAACTATAATAGTTGATTGTGAACCTGATCATGTGGTGGTAAATATATGGAATCATTCATCCGTGTTCTAATTTCATTGGGTTGAGCTCATCATGGATTGTTAAGGTTGGTAATATTAAAATTGATTTACTATTGATAAAAAATATTTTACATCCTACTTAACCTTCATGTTATTTTTAAATACTTATTTGTTGTTGTTTTCTTTTTGAATAATTTTATAAAATAGAATTGAATTGTATTCAACCAACAAAACCAAACACAAATGTAATAATTAAATTAGAACAAAAAACATGGGGATGTGAATTGGACATATCAAACTTATTGATATAAAAATAAAAACAACAGAAAATAATCACCTAACCAAAATAATTGAAAAATTACCTAACCCAAAATATAATCCAAAGGTACTAAGATAAAAAATATTGAAAAAATTTCCTAATCAGTTAACACAATCGACCCAAATGACCAAACATAAATAATAACAAACAAATTCTATAATCATTTGACAAAAATGAACCAAATGACGTAAAAATATAAATAATGAAATGAGTTAACCAATATTGAATTGGATCGAGTCGATAATTTATTAAAACTATATCATTCCTACTCTAAACATGAGAATTTAGAATTACTATTTATTTTATTGCATTTCTTCTTTTTTTCTATTCTTTCATCTAAATTTAATTTTTTTATATCACTACACATATAGTATTTGGTTTGAAAAGTTGTATTATTTAATTTAGTCATGCATCATATTTTAGTTGTTGTTGGGGTTATACATTATTTATCAATTTCTATTTAATTCAATAATTGCTTTCAAATGAATGATAAGAAACCTATTAAGTAAATTAAATGAAAATGGATTACAAACAACAATCTCTGAACAAATGAGATGGGAATTCCCCTATATGTTCATGTTGTGATTATTTTATCTCTCTCTCACACAAACAGACACACACACACACACACATAGATATATACATATATATATTTATCAATAACATTTAAGGATATGTGATTAAATTTGATTTAACATTTTATAATGAAAACATAACTTAAATTCTATTTATTCAATAAGAATCTTTGTGTTCCTAATGCTATGGATGGCAGTACGAGGGTGTGGTATTAGAGTTTGGAGGTCCAGACGGTGTACCAAATTAGACAATGTCCCTCCCATTGACATACCATCTACCACACATTATTATCCAGTAGTGTCTTTAGGGACATATATGATCTTCAACCCTCCAATGTTTTAACTATCATTTACATATGAACCTTCACACCGAAATTTCCTGCATCCAATGGCGATTCATACTCCTCATCCATATGTGCATGTGTCCAGCCATCCATGCCATATTCTTTTCCTTCTATATACTTCTCTCTGATCATCTATAGTCCTTATTCTTCAAATTCCTCTCTAAAATATTCTGAGCCAATAGAACATATAATGGGACCTACTCCATCTATCCCAGGTGATGATCCTTCAGTTCATGTGGATCCAGTGTCATGCATTGATTAGTCCATCACATGTATATTTATAGAACCATAATATTTTTAACAATATTTTATTTTCATTATATGATTTATTTATATAATATTTTTTATCCAATAAAATCTAGATCCATCGATAGTAATTATGGGAAAACATGTATGCATGCAGTGTAGAACTACCACACTCAGTTAATAGTGGAATACAAGAATAGAAACCAAATGACCAATAAAATAGGGAAAGAATGTAGGAGTTTTTGGGGGTACTTTCCATATACTCCAACACCATTCCCTCCAATCAATTATCCTAGAGATACATAACAAAAAACATCAAGGATAAAGCATGGGAACATATATGGGTAAATAAATCTATTGTATTTAATGTTATATTATTTTTTTTATATTATTTAATATTATCGTGGTATATTTCTTTTAATTTTCCTAATTTTGAGGGTGTGATGCTAAAAAGATTAATGTAATCTGGTGATCTATGTTGATATTATAATAATGGGTATTATATTAGCTCACATGATAGGGTTTCAAAGATTTAGAGTCCATATCATTCAGGGATGATTTTCCGAAATAAAATTATCGACAAATGACTACTCATTGGACGAGTACCATGTTCAAGGAATTCATCAAATTTGAGGTTTTTAAATGAAAATATTCACATTTTTTCCATAATGATTTTTTTATTTTTTTCATAATCATCAAGAAAAAATAAAAAAACATTGATTCGATGTAATGCCTCAACACTTTAGGGCACTCTACAATGTCAGACCAAGATAGAAATCAAGTACGATAGTTGTTTATTATTTTTCATTAAGACATAAATTTTTATTTTTTCTTCCATGAGTCATTCGATTTAAAATCTTTGGGTAGAGTAGTGGATATTGAAATAAGAAAAACATAACATATTTATATTTTATTGAATAAAACTCTAAAAAAATGGATAACATAGAATACAGTTGAAACAACTCAAATCTAGCTTAGAAACTATGAATTGAATTGGATAAAATTGATCTAACACTACATTTATAGAATCAACTAGATGTAAACATAATTTAAAAATCATAAACTAAACTACATTAAACAAAATTAAAGAAAAAAAATCATTAGAATAAAATATTATTGGACCAACATGAATTCGACTTCTATATGTTTTTTTTCAAAATCATTTAAAATAAATATTTATTTTGTTTTTGATATGAAATTTAATATTATTAATGAAATTTTTAATATGGTTTTATATAATAAATTTTGATGTAGATGGAGGTATTGAATATTGAAGTATGTTTTTCTTATGAAAAACTGCATTGCATGAGTAGAATGAAAAAATATGGAAGTGCGGTAAACGACCCGACACAATAACATATTATAATTATTACTTTGATTATTTAAAATATTAATATATATTATTTAACTTAATAATTTTTTTATTTTTCATGGGATTATTTTGAGGACCTTGAATCCAATTCACCTGAAAATTTTGAGCAAAATGATCATTTACATCTTGTTTATTGAGATGACAACCATGCCAAAGTGTGTTGACGACATGGGATGAGTACAGTCCTGATGAGTTATTGTCCCACTTTAGGTAATAATTTTGGTACCACTAGGATGGTAACATATCACTCACTAGAAGCACATATTGAGGATAAGGCCTAAAAGGCAGAAAAATGGTCACACATGTGGAAGAATGAGATGAAAGGGAAATTAATGAATTTATGAAACTATTGATAGTTTTATTTCATTCACATCCACCCAGGACTACGACATCTTTTGATGAATATATGTATTCTATTAATTAATTATATAGTTTACTAGGTGTTAGTTTTAGTGGTGGTTGATATGACTTCATTCATAGTGATGGGGATAGAGAATATAATGGAGAAGAAGAGGCCAAGGAAGAGGATGATGCCGAGACCGAGAGAAAGGGTGAGGCTGAGGGAGAGGCAGAGTATGAGAGCGACGATGAGGATGGGGATTAAGATGAGGATAAGAATGAAGAAAATGATATTGATGGAGATGAGGACAAGGATGATGCTGATGATGATTGTAAAAATAGTGATAGTGATGAGGGAAATATTGACCTCTTAAATTTATATTGATATTTATGAAATTTGATGTTTGATGATTTGGTTTGACTAATTATTTGTGTGATATTTTCCAGTCTTGTTATCATTGGCTAAAAGAATCAATTTTTATTTGATATATTGTCATTAATTTAAGGTTCTATTTTATAATGATGTTTATATTTTCATTATATCATGTTCTATTTTTAATTGTAAGTGAATTTTTTTATGATGTTTTTTATGTGCATTTCATTGCATGTGGTTATTTTTTTCGTATGTAGCTACATTATAGAAGGTTTTCTTGTTTTGTATCTATATTGTGTTTTGTTGCTATATATGAATAGTAGGTGCATAGGTGAATTGAAAGTACTATTGTGGAGATAGGGGTTGTGGGTCTATACCAATAGTTTTATAATGGTTGGTATTAATATATCACAATCATTCACCTTGAACCATTGGAAACATGAAATTTTACCCACCCTATACCAACATATTATTAGAGAAAAATTGTAAAAGGATGTCCTAACATCTCCTATACCACTAATTCCTAGAACCATTGGGATAACCTACCCCACTTATTTTGAACCACTAAGATATGTAAATTTTTCCTGTTGTGAATTATCAAAATTATTATCTATATTAGTCCACATATTTCTTTTTTCCCAATGTGGAAACATATATGAAATTTTAAACCAACGTAATCCAAATTTTTCTTTTCCTTTATGTAAAAAATTATTTAGTTCACTTTTAGGTAAAAGTATCCCATAAAATTATTAGAATAATGTCACGACCCGTCCTTGGGGCCCATGTCGTGACTACCCCAAGCCTATCTCCCATAGGCCAGGGGCTGGCGACTAACACCAAGGTGTAAATCCCAACAAAAAAGGGAAAGACATTGCCTTTATAAAGTAAAAAAACACCACAGAGTAAGCTAGCAGAAGTAAACACTAAGTAAAACTGGGTACAAAAGTAAGTACGGAAAGTAAATGGGCCAGAATACAAATCCAAACTGAATGTAAAGTACAAATGAAAAGAATGTACAACAACTGAAAGTAATGCAGCAACGTTGAGCTGTCCACTGGAAGCCCCACCTGAAGGGTGGCTACAAATTGCCACTTCAGCTCCTCGGGTCAAGCCGTCCGCTCCGTGTACGTTCCGCCCAGTGGTCCACCTCCAGGTACCGACTGCTCCACTAGCCTCAACCACGATCAGCGCTATCCGTCGTCTGCATCCAACACAACGTAGTGCGGGAATAGCCCGTGCATGGGTGAGTATACGCTACTCAGTAGGGACCCAGAGACCCCCGAAGGTCTCCCAGAATCCACAAAGGATGATCCGCAAAGTAATGATAGAATCACGAAGTAACAACCAACACTACTTAGGTATATGCCCATACATATACCTAAGTCATCAATTCCCATTCAGCTCTAACATCTAAGCCCATGTTCGATCACATCCACATAAGAGTGCAACCCAATCTATACAGGATAACATAACCCAATCCACATAGGAAAGAAAGTAAATCATATCGAAGATAATGATTGAAATTCAAGACTCATCTCACACATGTTTACTTCTTTGTAAGGTGATAGATATGATCAGATATAGCCACTAATTAATCTAACATGGGACCCACGTAGGATACTAAACCAGCTAAGCTGTCGGACCCACACAGGATACAGACCATCTACTCTGCCAGTCCCATGTGGGATAGCAAGAACAGAGTCATCGTTGTCGAACCCATGGAGGATTTCAGTACAGTATTCATTGCTGCCGAACCCACGAAGGATTTCAGTGTCGTCTTCATCACTGCCAAACCCACGGAGGATTTTAGTATAGAATTCATTACCGTCGAACCCACAAAGGATTTCAGTACAGTCTTCATCACAACCGAACCCACAGAGGATTTCAGTGCAATCTTCATCGCCATCGAACCCATGGAGGATTTCAGTACGGTCTTCATCACTGCCAAACCCACGAAGGATTTCAGTGCAGTCTTCATAGTCACAGCCAGCTCTAGGGTTCCAGCACACATCATGCTCGATTCCAGGAGGGTCCGCTCCATGATCCAAGGGGGTCGATACATCAACGGACACGTAGTACGGATTTTATGTATCCCAATGTTCCATCTCGTCAAGAGGAACTCAACGTGACAGACGACGCGTCAATCGGATGCCCGGTCTGAGAGTTATTGGCCTTTTCGTTCCAGGGGCCCGGTTGGTTTTTAAGTCAAAACCAACCCGACGACACTCCAACTACATCCAAACCTCAAGCAGAGTAAGCCAAAAAGTCTGTCTCACTAAGAGGAATCCAAAAAAGTCTACGACACGTCAATCGGACGTCCGGAGCTCATGTTATAAGCGTTTCCGCTCCGAGGGCCCGGTTGGTTTCGTGTTCGAACCTACTCGGTCGTACACAAAGTTCTCTGAAACCTTGAGTGTAATATTACCGAAAAGGCCGACTCATTCCAAGGTTCTCCATACAACTGACGGTGCATCGATCGGGGGTCTAAAGCATATGATATGGGAAAAAGAACGAACCTGTCTGGTTTTAGGGGGTTTTGGGCCCGGACCGACCCGGCCCGGCCTGGGCGGCCGGTTGGCCTGATGCGGGCGAGGCCCGCTTGCGGCCAGCTCGGCGCTGGCCATGCCGAATAGAAAGGGGGGAGTGGCTTCCCCCCCCCCCTTGATAGAAACCCCCCCATGTGGGCCACTCCTCTTTCCATCCAGGGGTTATGACCCCTGGTTTCTCAGAAGTCGGCCTACCCGGTCCGCCTGGTCGGTGCTGCTGTCGTGGTCCTGCCCTTCCGAGGTGCCAGTGGCTGGAGGTTCCGGCCGCCCCACCTTGCTCCGCCGCGCCCCTCCACTGCGGCCCTGCTCTAGCCGCGACCTCTTTGAGGTTCTCCGGCACGGCGCGATGGCGTCACGGCTTCGTTCGGCCTCAATGGCGTGGCACGACGGCGCTGCGCTTCTTCGCCGAATTCCTCCATGTTACCGCGCTGTGTCGCTGCACCGCGCTGCCTTCATTCGAGCCGCAAAAAACACAACAACCAAGGGGGAGGAGGGTCGGCCATGTTCGTGCGGTTCGGCCTCCTGCCACTAAGTTGATACCAAGTGGCCCCAAATTAAAGACGAAGAACAACAATGATCATTCCAAGAAAAAAATTAACCCCTACCTCAAGGTGTCGTCGAACAAAGGTTCGTCATGGGAAATAATCGTCGTGGAAGACGGCGTCTCGGAACAAGGTTCCATAAGCGCCGTCGGCATCACGGAGAATAGAATCATCGGCGTCGCGGTACCCGACGTCACACCGTCGATCTCCAAGGATTCGGCATTCTTAGTCGTCCTTCGTCGGAGGCCGGCGTTCTTCGTCAGTGATGGTACATTCTTCGCGTTCTTCAAGGAGGAAGAAGAGGATTCCAAAACATGAGAAATTCCTCACCAATCCCTCTCGAAAAATGAACCAACCCATAACGAAATAAGACATGTCTTATTTAATTAACACACAATCCATCATATCAATTTGAAATTCAAAATAATTCATTCAATTAATTGAATTAACTGAAGAGTTTTAACCATGCAATTAATGTGAGTGTTTACTAGGCATTTAATAGGGGTGTGCGGGTGAGTTACCAAAATAAATGCTCGTGGGAAGTGAAAAGGAAATAAAGGGGGTGGGGATCGTGTGGGCCCCACCTCACTAATATCCTACCTAGGAGTTATGGTATTACTGGGTCACACTCCAAACACCATTCCTAGGTTATCATTTCATTGAATAAAAATAAAATTGTAGCACAATATTTTATTTTTTTATTCTTTAGTTAACCCAATAGATTAATAACCTCACCCGAGAAAACGCAACTCCGGAAAACATGTTCTTAAGAAATGACATGCGATGCGGTTCTATCGGTGCCCTCGGATTTTGATTCTGAGCACCGGTTCAAAAGTTAGGAAAACCCGCTCATTTGTTAACTGAATGTACCCGAGATAAACATCGGAAATTGATTCCAGGAACACCGGGCCTCAGAATCAGGTCCCGTCAGAAACTGCGTTCTTGTAAAATCCCGAAGAAAATTAAGAAAAAAAATTCCTTGAATTTAAAATTTCTTTACATTACTCTCACCTCAGGGCTTTACGTCCCCGTAAAGATACATCATAAACGAGGGGAACAAATGTGGGTACTGTGCACGCATCTGAGCCTCCCTCTCCCAAGTTATCTCTTGGAGGTTCCTGTGCTTCCATCTGAGGCGCACTAAAGGAATCGACCGCCCACGTAGGACCCACTCCTGTCGATCCTCGATACCCACCGGGACCTCCGCAAAAGTCGCCTCATCGTCAATGTCCAGCTCCCCATGGTTGATGATATGCGCTGGGTCGTGTACTTATCTCCTCAGCTAAGATACGTGGATGACGTCGTGCACCCGGTGCAACTAAGGTGGTAGTGTCAGGCAGTAATCCACTGTGCCTACCCTGTTGAGGACCTGGAATGGTCCGATGAAGCACGGAGATAACATGTCGCCTCAGCCAAATCTTTGTAATCCACATTGAGGTGAGACCCGCAAGAAAACATGGTCACCATACTTGAACTCTAGTGGCCTCCTCCTCCAGCCAGCATAAGACTTCTGCCAGCTCTGAGCTGTCCTCATCCACTCCTAGATGACCTGGACTTTCTCAATCATCGCCTGGACCATCACTGCTCCCACAAGTGCTATCTCCCCAGGGTCTGTCCAGCAGAGAGCTGATCTGCAAGGCCGTCCGTACAATGCCTCGTATGGTGCCATCCCGATGGTGGAGTGGTAGCTGTTGTTGTATGTGAACTCCACCAAGGGTAGGTGGTCCTCCCAGCTATGACCAAATTCGAGGACACATGCACGGTGCATGTCCTCGAGAGTCTGAATGGTCTACTCCGTCTAACCATCCGTCTGAGGGTGAAAGGTGGTGCTCAGATGTAGCTGCGTCCCGAATTCCACTTGCAACCCCTTCCAAACCAGGAAGTAAAGTGAGATCTCGATTAGAGATGATAGATGATGGAACACCATGAAGCCGTACGATCTCTTGAATGTAGAGGCATCCCAAGCTCTTTACTGATCCCTGATCTCTGATGGGTAAGAAGTGAGCCGACTTGGTGAGTCGGTCGACAATCACCCAAATGGAGTTGTGACCTCTGGAAGTACGTGGATGTCTAGTCACGAAATCCATAGATATCCCGTCCCACTTCCACTTCGAGACCTCCAAGTGCTGTTCCAAGCCTGCTAGTACCTGGTGATCCACCTTCACCTATTGATAGGTGAGGCATCGAGAAACAAACTTAGCTACAACCTTCTTCATACCTGGCCACAAGTACCATCGTCTGATATCCTGGTACATCTTTGCCACTATTGGATGTACCGCCAAAGGGGAAGTGTGAAACTCTCTCAGAACCTCATCCTATAAATCTACCAGTACAATGACATGTCCTCTGAAAAGGACATCATGCTCACCTCCTAAAGAGAATCCATCAGGTTCCCATCCTGAGTATATCTGTGCACGCCGCACCTCAAAGTGAACGTCCCCACGCTGTGCCTCTTTGATCCACTGTAGTAGTGGAGAAGTGATTGTGAGTAACTGAAAAAAGGTTCCTCCATCTCTATCCATGAAGGATATCTGCATTGCGGCTAGCTGCTCTGTCGCCTCCCCGAGTAGTTGAATGCCTGTCGTCCTGCTGAGAGCATCGGCTACTACGTTCCCCTTTCCAGAAGTATAAACTATCTCAAAGTCATAGTCCTGGAGGAACTCGAGCCATCGCCACTGTCTCAGATTCAGGTCCTTCTGTGAGAAGATATACCTGAGACTCTGGTGGTCAGAATAGACTATAAAGTGCTCACCCATCAGATAGTGTCGCCATATCTTTAGAGCAAAGACCACTGCTGCTAACTCCAGGTCATGGGTAGCCTAGTTCTGCTCATGCTGCCTCAACTGACGTGATCCATCGGCGATCACGGCCCACTCCTGCATTAGGAAACATCCGAGTCCGGTACCAGATGCATCTCAGTAGACTATGTAGCCTACTCCCTCCACCGGTAGCCTCAAGATAGGCGCGCTAGTCAATCTATGTCTCAGCTCGTGGAAGCTTTGTTGACATCTGTATGACCACACTAAGGGTTTACCATTCTTCGTCAAAGCTGAGAGTGGTGCCGCAACTCTGGAGAAGTCTGGTACAAACCTCTGTTAGTACCCATCTAGCCCCAAGAAACTCTGCACCTCCGTCATGCTCCTGGGTGGCTCCCAAGCTAGCACTGCCTCGATCTTCGCAGGATCCACCGCAACTCCCGCCACAGAGATGGCGTGTCCCCAAAAGTGGACCTCACGTAACCAGAACTGACACTTCGAGAGCTTTCCATAAAGTTGGTTCTCTTGGAGTGTGTCTAGAACATCCCGCAAGTGACAGGTGTTCTCCTCCTCAGTGGTCAAGTATATCAATATGTTGTCGATGAAGACCACGAAAAATCTCTTGAGGTATGGCTAAAAGATCCTATTCATGAGACTCATGAACATAGCTGGAGTTTTGGTCACTCAGAAAGGCATAACCATGAAGTCATAGTGGCCATACCGACATCTGAAGGCTATCTTCTGCACGTCCTCGTCTCGAACTCTGAGCTGATGATAGCCTGATCTAAGGTCTATCTTCAAGAACCATCGTGATCCCTTGAGATGATCGAAGAGGTCTTCAATCCTCGGTAGCGGAAACTTGTTCCTCATGTTCCCTTGGTTTTGGTGACGATAGTTGACACACAGTCTCAAGCTCCCGTCCGCCTTCTTGGAGAACAATATCGGGGTAGCCCAGGGTGAAACACTAGGTCAGAAGAATCCCTTGCCCTGTAAGTCCTCCAGTTGTACCCGTAGCTCTCGATGCTCAGCGGGAGCCATAAGATATGCTGGAGTGGATATCGGGGCTGTCCCGGGGTATAGGTCAATATAAAAGTCTACCTCTCTGTGAGGAGGTAGTCCTGGAACGTCATTATGGAAAAACGTCCGCATACTGATCCACCATTGCAGGAAAACTGGGACTCCGCACGTCAAATGCTCTGAGGATGAGGCTAGCCAACTGATGAGTGATGGGCAGTCCTCTCCTCTGCGTGAGTTCATCCTGCGCTGCAAGGGCTCTCTTCTCACCGATGAAGGTGAACCTGGTCTCGTCAGTGCGTATACACCACACCATGAGACTAAAATAGTCGATCTGAGCATGGACTGTAGATAACCAATCCATGCCCAAGATGATGTCATAAGGCCTCGATGCCGCTACAAGAAGATCCCAGCCGAAGATCTCGCCTCCAAGAGTAAGCTCACACTGCCAGCACCAGTGCGTAATCCTCGAGTCTACTCTCGTAGGAGTCTCTAGCCGTAAGGATCGAGCCAACGGCTCTGTCGGAATCTCCAAGCTCCGAACCAGGGCAGCATCAATAGAATAATGACTTGCTCCTGTGTCTATAAGAACTCCAGCACTGGTGGAGTAGACATAGATTGTACCTCTAATCATCTCCGGCGCGCCATGGTCGTAGGCCTCTACTACCTGAAGCTGAGCATGTCTCTTCCCGCCAGCTCCCTGTGGTCGAGGTGGACCTCCTGGTGGTGGTGGTGGTGGTAAAGCCTCAAAGTGTCGCCCACCACTGGTTGCTCAGCCAGCTCCCCTGCCTCGTCCTCCAACTCTCAGTGGACCGCCACGGTCGACCCTCTGCCTCTGCCTGGGTGGCCCCTCAACCGTCTGTTGCTCCTATGCAAGGCGGGTCGGGCAGTCACGAGCCATGTGGCCCTGCCTGCCGCATGCGTAGCAATCTATGCTCCTCAAGAGGCTGGATCTGCGCCCTGTTCCCCGCACCTTTGAGCCAGTATCCTGAGGTCGTCTGCCTGATGGTCCTGTCCTCCTGGACCCCTGTGACATCCATTGAATGCCAGCTTCAGACGAATCTGCTACATGCCGCCCAGCGGTAGGTCTCACTTCTGGTGTAGGCTCATCAAGAAAGCTCTCAATGAGAAGGGATCTCTCTAGTACTCCTGCCTAATTTGGAATGCTGAGGGAGATCATTGATGCCCTGATCTCATGCCTCAGTCCCTGCTCGAAGGTCCGGGCCCGAAATAATGGGTCCCGTACCATGTATGTCGAATAGCACGAGAGATCGGTGAATCTCACTGAGTACTGGGTGACCGTCATGCTGCCCTGTCGCAGCTGTAGTAGCTCCTCACCACATGGAGGGTGGCTGGGACGAACTCTGAGTGGAATAGGCTCTCAAATTCCATCCAGAGGAGGGATTCCTCATCGTTCTCATGAAGCATCAAGCTCCACCATCTGCCTACTACCGCATGTAGGAGGCTCGCTGCGAGGATCTCCATGAGGTCAGCTGGTGTCCCCACTAACCTGAAAACTCGCACAACTGCCTCCATCCAATCCTCGGCCGCCTGAGGGTCCATCTCCCCGCGGAACCTGGGCGGTCTATGATGCTAAAACATGTTCAATGCACTATGGTGACATGCACTCTCAGTGGCTGGGGCTGGTAGCATCGGTGGCTCGGCAGGTAGTGGTACCACCGGTGCCTACACTGAAAAAGGGCCCTGCACCGAGGCCTCATTGCTCGGTGGGCTGTCATCTCACACAAAGCTCGGAACCCTAGATGGCTGCCGTCATGGGGCCATCCTGAAAAGAAACAAGTGTGACACGGTCAAAACAGTATACCTGGTGAGCTGACACAACGTAATCACAGAGAAAACTTTTAAAACACACATGAAATAAATGTTTTTGTGCATTGAGTCAGAAATCAGAAGTCAGGGTCCTGGTGTACGGATACGTCAGCCGCCGCACCAACACTGGACTCCCTGGACTGATAACCACACTAAATACCTTAAACACTATTTCTTCACATAGAAGAAAGATCAGAGTCCTGAGTTCTGCGGTAGCACCAGACTCCTCTGATAACAATTTGTCACGACCCGTCCTCAGGACCTGTGCCGTGACTACCCCAAGATCGCCTCCCATAGGCCAGGGGCTGACGACTAGAACCAAGGTGTAAATCCCAACAAAAAGGGGAAGGAATTGCCTTTATAAACTAAACAAACACCACAGAGTAAGCCAATAGAAGTAAACACTATGTAAAACTGGGTACAAAAGTAAGTGCGAAAAGTAAATGGTCCAGAATACAAACCCAAACTGAATGTAAAGTACAACTAGAAAGAAAGTACAACAACTAAAAGTAAAGCAGCAACGTCAACCCATCCACTGGAAGTCACACTTGAAGGGTGGGTAGAGATAGCCACCTCATCTCCTCGTGGCCAACCTTCTAATCCATGTACGTTCCACCCAGTGGTCCACCTCCAGGTACCGAATGCTCCACTAGCCTCAACCACGATTAGAGTTGTTCGTTGTCTGCATCCAACACAATGTTGTGCGGGCATAGCCCATCCAGGGGTGAGTATACACTACTCAGTAGGGACCCTGAGACCCCCGAAGGTCCCCCAGAATCCACAAAGGATAATCCACAATGGAAACATACAATCACAATGTAACAACCAACACTACTTATGTATATGCCCATACATATACCTAAGTCATCAATTCTCGTTCGGCTCCAACATCCGAGCACAAGTTCGATCACGTCCACATAGGAGTGAAACCCAATCCAGATAGGATAACACAACCCAATCCACATAGGAAAACAAGTCAATCATATCGAAGATAATGATTGAAAGTCAAGACTCAGCTCACACAGGTATAAATCTTCGTAAGGTGATAGAGATGATCAGATATAGCCACTAATTCATCTAAGCTGGGACCGATGTAGGATACTAAACCAGATAAGCTATCAGACCCACATAAGATACAGAACAGCTTTTCTGCCTGACCCATGTATGATAGCAAGAATAGAGTCATCGCTGTTGAACCCACAGAGGATTTCAGTACGGTCTTCATTGCTGCCAAACCCACGTAGGATTTCAGTGCAGTCTTCATCACTGCCGAACCCACTGAGGATTTCAGTGCAGTCTTCATCATTGCCAAACCCACGAAGGATTTCAGTGCGGTCTTCATCACCGTTTAACTCATAGAGGATTTTAGTACGGTCTTCATAACTACTAAACCCATGGAGGATTTTAGTGCAGTCTTCATCTCCAGCGAACCCACAGAGGATTTTAGCACGGTCTTCATCACTTCCGAACCCACAGAGGATTTCAATGCCGTCTTCACAGTCGCAGCCAGCTCTAGGGTTCCCACACACAACATGCCTGATTCCGGGAGGGTCTGCTCCACGAGCCTAGGGGGTCGATACATCAATTGACATGTAGTCCGGAGTTTATGTATCCCAACGTTCCGTCTCGTCAAGAGGAACTCAACGTCACAGACGGCGCGTCAATCAGACTCCTGGTCTGAGAGTTATTGGGTTTTTTGTTCCAGGGGCCCAGTTGGTTTTTAAGTCAAAACCAAGATGACCACACTCCAAATGCGTCCAAAACTCGGGAGGAGTAAGCCAAAAGGTCCGTCTCACTAAGAGGAATCCAAAAAAGTCGATGGCACGTCAATCGGACGTCCGGAGCTCAAGATATAAGCATTTCCGCTTCGAGGGCCCGGTTGGTTTCGTGTTTGAACCAACCCGACCATACCCAAAGTTCAGTGAATCCTTGAGTGTAATATACCGAATGGACCATCTCGTTCCATGGATCACAATGCATCTAACAGTGAGTCGATCGGAGGTTTGTAGCCCATGATATGGGCAAAATAACAAATGTTTCCGGTTTTAGGGGGTTTTGGGACCGGACCGACCCGGCCCGAGTCCCCCTTGGTTAGCCCGAACCGGGTCGACCCGAACCGGGTCCGGGTCCAGCCCATTAGGGTGCGGCCCGGCCTGGGCGGTCCGGCCCAGTGCGGCCAGTCCGGCCTGGGCGGCTGGTTGGCCTGGCGCGGGCGTGGCCCGCATGCGGCCAGCTCAGCGCTGGCCGTGCCGAACGGAAAAAGGGGGCGACTGCCCCCTTGATTGATATCGTGCCCCCCCCCCCCAAATGTGGGGGCCGGTCCTCCTTCCAGCCGGGGGTTACGACCCCAATTTTTCGGCAGTCGGCCGGCTGGTGCTGCTGCCGCGGGACGGCCGCGGTTCCTCCCTTCCAAGGTGCTGGCGACCGACAGTTCTTGCCGCCCCGCCTTGCTCCACTGCGGCTTTGAGCCGCGGCCTTGTCCGACCGGCGTGGCGCGACGGCACCACACCCCTCCGCCGGGGCCCCGCTCTGAAAGCAGCCTCTTCGAGGTTCTCCGACGCGGCACGATGGCGCCGCGGCTTCGTTCAGCCTCAACAGCGCGGGGCGACAGACTCACGCTTCTTCGCTGCATTCCTCCATGTTTCCGCGCGGTGTCGCTGCACCGCACCGCCTTCTTTCGAGCCGCAACAAACACAACAACCAAGGGGGAGGAGGGTCGGCCGTGTTCGTGCATTTTGGACTCCTCCTATTAAGTTGATAACAAGAAGCCCCAAATAAAAGACAAAGAATGTCAATGATCATTCCACGAACAAAATTAACCCCTACCTCAAGGTGTTATCGAACGAAGGTTCGTCGCGGGAAATAATCATCCCTGAAGACGGCGTCGCGGAACAAGGTTCCGTAAGCGTCGTCGGCATCACAGAGAAGGTAATCTTCGGCATCCCGGTACCTGACGTCACGTCGTCGATCTCTGAGGATTCGGCGTTCTTCATCGTCCTTCATCGAAGGTTAGCCTTCTTCGTCGGCGACAGTGCGTTATTCTCGTTCTTCAAGGAGGAAGAAGAGGATTCCAAGGCTTGAGCAATTCTTCTCTAATCTCTCTATCACAATGAACAAACCCTTAATGAAATAAGACTTGTCTTATTTAATTAACACACAATCCAACATCTCAATTTGAAATCCAAAATAATTCAATCAATTAATTGAATTAATTGAAGAGTTTTAACCGTCCAATTAATGTGAGTGTTGACTCGACAATTAATAGGGGTGTGCAGGTGAGTTACCAAATTAAATGCCAGGGGGAGGTGAAAAGGAAATAAAGGGGGAGGGGATCATGTGGTCCCCACCTCACTAATATTCTACCTAGGAGTTAGGGTATTAGTGGGTCCCACTCCAACCACCATGCCTAGGTTATCATTACTTAGAATAAAAATAAAATTGTAGCACAATATTTTATTTTTTATTCTTTAGTTAACCCAATTTATTAATAACCTCACCCTAGAAATTGAAAATCCGAAAAAGGTGTTCTTAAGAAATTACTGGCTCTGTAGTTCCATTGGTTCCCTCAGATTTCGATTCCGAGCACTGGTTCAAAAGTTAGGAAAACCCGCTCGTTCGTTCACTGAAAGTACCCGAGCTAAACTTTGAAAATTGATTCCAGGCACACCGGGCCTCGGAATCAGGTACCGTTAGAAACTGTGTTCTTGTAAAATCCCAAATAAAATTAAGAAAAAATTCTCCTTGAATTTTACGAGTCTTTGCAAATAATTTCTATAGGTAATATGGGCAGAAATATTTACTTCCAATAGTATTTGGAAAGGATTTTACATCATTTTAACCATTATATTTTAATTTTAATACCATGGAAAACTCATTTTTACCATGAAAATGTTAATTAAATTTTACTTCATTTAGAATTCATTATGTTTGAAATCTATATTCACATAATTAGATAAAATTAATTATTCTGATTCTAAATTTGAAATCCATTTCTAAAAATTTTAAAAAAAGATTTTCCGAAATCAATTTAAAATTAAACCATAGAGGGTATGAAAGAGAGATTTTTGAATGATTAATTATCACCAGTAAATAATATTTTAATATAATAAATCGAGATAAAATTGATTCTAATGACAAAAATTAGTAGAATTGAAATATAATTGAACTATTCTTACTATAAAACCAATTTAAAATCCAATTTATTTTTTTATATAATTTAATGGAAGGGTTAGTTTTCCATAAAACCCTATTATTATTAATTATTCATTAAAAATTTAATATTTTCTAAAAAATTTATATGATAACCGAAATATAATTATTACATTTAGAATTAAAAATATTAAAAATATTTTTTAAGATAATTTTTTAAAATATGTAAAAACTATATTATATTATATTTGATAAACATGACTGAAACTCTATTCTGGAAAATAATGTTTTTTAGAATACATTACTTAATCTTTCAAATGGTTCTTTGATTATTAATATTCAATACAAATACAAGGAATTGATTTTATGAATGTTTAAAAAATATAATTTTAATAATTTATGTATTACTATTTATACCCTTTGGCATAATGGCTAGGTTATATTAGTTATGTTTAAATAAAAATATTTTAATAGTGTACTGTGTTTCCTTCAAAATTGGTGTGTCATGAACTGTAATCTATTAGAGAGATTGAATTTAATTAAATATAAATATTTGAAATTAATTTGGTGTCACATTATCCTATAATATTAGTGTTTTGTTCCATATATGCCATCAAATATTATGTTTCTAATTTAAAATCTTAGGGTACTAAATTTAAACTATATATGTTGTAGTAAATAAAATATAGGTGTTTGGCATATTAATTTACTCCCTTCATGGAATGTTTTTTATTATTCTTCTCATTTAATTTATATGTTGTATATATTTTGTCTTAGTGATATTATATCAATAAATTTCATTATTAATATTCTTTTAAGATCTATTTAAATCCTCGTTTTTAATGAGGATGTTATTTAATTTCTACCTAATCCATAATTGTATTTTTCCGTCTCAATGATCATTCATTGGGACTCATGTTATATTAACCAAATATTTCCATTTTTCTATTTCATACATTGACAAGGAATAGTTTTACAATGTTAATAATGAACATTAATGGATTTAAAATTCTATATAGTTATCCCTCCCACATATAATTTTAATTCAATAATTACCAAATTTCATGTAAAACACAATCATATCTATGGTGTAAAAACCATCCTATGTTTTGGTAAAGTAAAAGTGTTCATAGTTTTAATGAAATAAAATCCTTATTTTTATAATATAATGGGGATGAAACTATGGAATACATCACCCTTGGGGTAATCAATATAAATATAGTTGGTTAAAAATTAAAAAGACACTCTAGAGTGATATGATTTAGAATATCCACTTTCTCATTATGAACCATGATGAATGATGTTGTCTTTCATTAAATTGGAATCCTATTAATGAAATCTATTGATCATAATTATTATCTTCCATGGAAAACCCAACACATCAAAAATACACCCCATATTTCTTTGAATGGGGTATATCATGTTACTCTGACAACATAACACAACTACTATGTTTTTAGCGATATTATCCTATACACCCTCATTATTCTATTCAATGGTGTATTCTTTTCATTCTTAATTTTTTTCATTATATGGATAACCACGTTTTTTATTTCGAAATATGTTCATTATAGAATGGTATGAAATATATTGTTTACGGTTATGGTGAATTCATTGGACATAAAATGGTGACATGTGGGTATCAACATTATAATTCCATATGGTGAATAGGTATGTCCAATGAGACAAATGTTTTTTGGTCTTGGTGTATATCTCTTCCCATAAAAGTATAGTTTCATAGTATAAGTAATTAACTATAATGTTTTGATTTTCAACATTACAAATTTCATCAGCATGAGTTCAATGATTTCTATTATCACAATTTTAATTTAATTACATGGATATTTTACATCCATAATTTCAGATTGACGTGGATTTGTAACATCCTTGATTTTAAGGTATTTTCTATCAGTTTTAAGTGTGAGTTTTAGATTTTTTTAGATATATGACATTTTTTTGGGAGATTCAGTATAGTCTATGTTACTAATATCTTACTGGACACTTTTATGTCTTGATATCTAACCTACAATGTAATTTATTTATTGGGAACCACCCATAAGATGTTTTATGTCACAATAATATTGCATAATGTTGATTCCATTTCACATCATAAATTCTTTTTTTGTCGTATGACCTGATTTTACAATGTAAAATCATCTATTAGGGTAAATTTATCTCGATATATTTATCTTTTTAGTTTATATGATTTATAGAATATGTATACTTTAACGGAGGAGTTTGTTGTATAAATACATTGGTTGAATAGAATTTAATCACATTTGTCATTTGATATTTCCCATTCATTTTATATGCATGTTAATCCCTTAAACCCTAGGTATTCTTCTTGTATTGTTTTAGTTTCTCGTCATCATATGAATCACATTTTTTGGCCCTTGATCTTTATGGTTGTTATGTTGCATCTATATAAGTAAGTAAAAGTTTTTATCATTTTTTTCTATTGTTATATAGAGTATAATTGAACCATTTTTATATAATATACTCATCAAGTATTGATTTTCCTGTGATTTATCTATATCCATTATGTGATCTTCATACATGGGATAATGTTTGGTTTTAAATGTGGTGTTGTGTGTGTATTTTTTGAGGTATGTTGTAATATAACCTCCCCAATTACCTTTTGATTTATGTAATTAGATTATAATATGGTGGAATAAATTCTTGGACCACTTTTGTTATCTTTATCCTCCATCTAGTGTCTGTGTGTCCCATTTTAGGTGGGTGCCACCTATGTTTGAGGCTAACAGTTCTATATGTAGAATATGATGAATGAACCATGATATAAAAAATTTTATAAACCAATTTTAAATGAATTGGAAAATTTAATTTGTATAACTAATTTTTTTTAGTAAAATTTGGTTTTGGTAATGTAAAATGGTTTATTTTCTCCCAAGGAATATTTCTATTGGGAATTGATATTACACCATGAGGGGGATGAATCAAGGGATGTTATTTTAATCCCTTTCCCTATTTTCTTAAAATATTTTATGGGCACTAATTATTGAATGTGGAACAAGTAGTATACTATAATAAGTAGTCATGAGCCCTTGGAATGATTTAATGTGCTTTGTTTTTTCATTATTTCTTCACTGGTATAAAATCATTGAAATTTATTTACATTTATAGAAAATTTTCATTGAAAATAGTTTTCCTTTACTATTTAGAAACTTTAGAAAAATGGAAATTTTTACCATGATTTTGATCTATACAATTTTAGCACTTATCAATCCACATTTTCATTAAGATCATTTTATTACAGAGACTTAACATGGAACACTTGGGTGGGATCCGACTGAGACTATTTAGCTCACACCCTGAACAGGCCTTTGGATGTGTGTAGACCTCATTATGTCTTTTGAGGTAGGAAAATTTAAAGAGATATAGTGAGGTAGTGTGGTTTTATTTTATCAGCGTATATTAGCTAGCGGTGAGATGGTGGAACATTTCTCAAATGATCAAATAGAATATTTTATTTTATTTTGATTTTATTTATTGTTTTAAAAAACTCATTTTTATTATTATAAATTATTTGATAATATTTTTTCATCTATTTTCTACCAGTTATGATATATTTTTCTTTTGGTTTTCATATACCATTTCCTTCAATTATGAATGTGTATGTAATGTCACCTAATTCCTATTGTATTATATTATTCATTATTGTTTTTTTGATGCATCAGTTCAGGTTTATATCCAATGGGGATCCGAAATACATTTTGGGTATGTGGGGGTCGTTTTGGGTTCATGTTATAATTGTATTCTGGGTTAGTACATTAAAATTTGGTTTTAAAGTATTTTTATCATTAGTATTTGGAAGTTGATAGAAGAGAGATATGATTTTTGAAATATGATGTGTACATTTCAGTGAGTTCCTGATGAAACATATGTTACCATGTGAATTTGGGATGTGTGTGTCGTATGTTGAGTTCTTGATCACAATCATGGTTTTTAATTTTGGTTTTATGGTTGATCTGAGATTATTTAGGTTGTTTGGTCACATATTTTGTTTTTTATGTGTATTGATATTCCTCTATAATGTCTTTTGTGGGCTCCACATGTGGGTGAAACAGAAGCTCCTCAAGGGAATCCACCTCTACATTAGAATATTATAAATGCTATATTTTGAAGAGTTCTGTCCATGGACCAATATATATTAGATTTCAAGAGTATAGTTGTTGAGGTAAATCCATGATATAGAGGAGAAATGTATCTATATTAAAAGTTATTTAGTGAGAAACCACCATCTTTTAAGTGTACAAATGTGATCCAGGAGGGAGAATACTTTATGGACATGATCGATCATATCAACAACATCCAAGATACACATAATAATATCAAGGTGATTTAAACTAAATTAAAACTCAGGGAACCCAATAAGATTTTGTGGGGTTATATGGTATAGGAGGATTGGAACATGGTCCATGATTATATCGGTTTCAAGATACTAATCATTCATAAGTTACTCTCTGCTTATCTATGATAGTGTAGTGTTTTTATTTCTAATAATTATAGTAAGGAGATCACTTTGTTGTGGAATACAGTAATTGGATTGTAGGTATATATCATTTAGATTTAAAAGTGTTATTGTATTGTAATATAGAATATTTGAAGTAAATTCATGGTTCACAACCAGATTTCATATTACTAGTATTAATGTTAAAACATTTTACATATGAGATGTCAATAGATAGTTCTTTGATAGAAGAGAAAAACATAACATGAAATATTGGATTCTCTTACCCTACTCACCCAAAAAGTGGAAGCATCAGTGGCACACAGATTAAGATGAGGAATTTAATGAGCTTCACCAGAGTGGTGGAAGTTGTTCATACTAGTGGTCCTCCTTTAAACCATTAGTAATATTCAGTTATGTTTCGCTAAAATTTTATCAATGTTGAAAGGTAGGGTACACCCTATATTCTTGTTCCATTTCTGAAATGATGTGAAGTGGTTGTGGATGCTAAAACCATAGTCAAAAATCTATCGAGTCTATGAATATGCCTCACAATAGTCAAGTATCATAGGTTTTAATGGGAACTATAGAACTATAATAATCTAAACATTCAATAGGGGTCCTATTGCAAGACATATGAGTGGGGAACCTTTATACAGTGGATGAGTTTATAGAAAACATTAATGTGGTTCCATCGATAGTGACACCTACAATTTTTATTTCACCATCTATATTAAATAATTTTGTTGATAAAATTACACCTACTATTTTATATATGTTGGTATTATAGATGTGTTAATATTTACTACAAATTTGAACTCCTTTTTCATTTAGTTTAAAATGCATCTTTGAAAGAGGATACATAATGGTTTTACTCTATGTCTTGATATATTTAAATAGCTAACGTGAAGTTAGTATAATTTATCTTTATTTTTGATCTAGAATTGTTTGATTTCATCATCAGGATGGATTAGATTATCACTTATCATGAAGAGGTTGATTGTTATCATAATCATATCACTTTCCATGTTTTTGATAGGAACTCTTGGGTGTTTAATGGAAAGTGTGAACCAAGGTCTGTATTTAATGTACCGTCTTGACCAGAGCTTATGAATGTATTGTATGATATTATTCTTAATCTAGATATAACTTCTTCTCTTCATGGCCTTTTTCAGTTCATTGATACATTCCTAATGTTTTCTAAGAATAGTTATATAGTTGTATTAAAAATTGATTGTTAGAGTTTATGACTTAACATGTGCATGGTATGTAGGTGATATCAGTACCCTATATTCATATGATAATATCGAGGCTGAAAGAGGTCCTGATATAGTTGTATTATCTAATTGAGAATGTTTTTTCACTAGTGTTTTACCATGGGAATTCCTTTTTCTATTTTCAATAAAGGATGATGGTTTACATCAATAGATATTCGACCAAAAAAAGTAGAATCTGGTAATGTAAAAGAATAATTATTCATTTTCCTAGGTGGATGATTTGTTTGATTAGTTGAAATTGGAGATGTGGCGATCGAAGATTGAAATTTAGTTGGTTTAGAATCATACCAGGGTTTGGGAGTTTAGTATACCAAATATAACATTTATGAGAAGGGATATAACTTATGAATATCTCATAATTATTTTTTTTCTAGCTAACACTCCTACGATTTTTAGGTATATAATGAATTGGATTTTTCATCAGTATCTCACCAATTCTCTCATATTGTTCATTGATGATATTTTGGTCTATTCAGGGAATAATAGTTATCATGAGAACCATCTAAGTATGGTTTACCAAACCACAATGAGTCACAATTTTTAGGAAATCTTTTGATATTATGTTTTCAGATTCAATAAGTTAATTTCATAAGGAAAATTATTTTTGAACATTCCATATCATTCAATCACGGGAAAACGAACGATGTCTTTTCATGGGAGGTTTTATTAAACATTTTTCGTATTTAAAGCAAACTAGGACTTCTTGGACCCTATCATTGGTTTTTCAGTGTTGGTTTCACCTTTTAGTGCTTTTACTAGGGAATGGTTGAAATGCATAACAGATGGAAAGGGATAGAGTTACTTCGATGAGATTAAATGAATTTTGAAAACTTCACCTATTTTGATGTTACGTAATCATGGTACAGTGTATGTGGGGTACTATGATTATTTTAGTGATAGTTTGGGTCATGTTCCAGTGTAGTATGACTATATAGTGGCGTGTATTTCCCTTTATATTCGACCACATGAGAAGAATTATCCCACTAATGATTTGGATCGTTCTTCTGTTATGAAAGCACTTATTTTTTGGTGGAATAATTTTATTGGAGAGATATTTATAATCATTGATGACCATATGATCTAGAAATATATATTTTCATATATGAAATTGAATATTAGATATATATGGAGGCTGTAATAACTTCATATGTTCAATTTATACATAAACTACCCCTTTTCAAAGGGGAATGTCATCGTAGAAACACTCACCAAAAAAGCACAGTCATGATGTGTCTAAGAATTTAAGGAAATGTGGAACACGTTGGTAAACATCAAATAGTTACATATGGGTGGTTAAGGGGACAAATTGTGTATAGTTTTGAGTATTTCTAAAATACTATCACCTCTATTTGAGTATATTCTATTGGTTTAGTAGTAAGATGATGAGTTTAGATGAATTTGAAAAACTATTAATAGTGGAGAGACTGTTTCTAGTTGTCTCAGATGTCTGAAGGTATTTTTCTCTGTGGGAATCGTTTTTTCATCCAATAATTTAGTATATGTTCAATTTTGTTTTACTATTTTAGGTCTTCATGGGAAATTCATCCAAAAACTATCAAGACGTTTTATGAAATGAAATGATGTTTCTGGAGGTTAGGTATGATGTGTGATATTAAAAATTATGTGTCTCGTAGTTATAGTTACCAGTATATAAAGACATAACATTTGAAACTATTTGATTTTATCTATCTTATTATGGTATTTTTTTTATTAAATGTGATGATATTTCCATTGTACTAGTTTTTAGATTAATAAAAAGTATATGAGGGAATAATATTGTCTTTGTGGTGGTTGATTAGTTGAAGACTGACTGAATGGCCCGAAGGCCTTCTTTTTTATTGATTTTCTGATAACCTCCCTTTCAAGGGATGAGGGGGAACCCTTACAAGGACCATAGGCTTAGGAATTACATTTCCCGTAGGCTTGGAGACATTACGTGACCCGTAGGTCTTAATGAAATCATACAGATTATGACTACTTGAAACTGCTCCTTCCCAGCATCTACATCGTAATCATCTCTCCACCTTTGCTTGACTGTTCTACTAGCATGACCATGTGTAGTGGTGCACAGGCGCAGTACCGATGGAAAATGCCATACCCTCTCAAACTTCCAATGTCTGTTTATCCCTGCTCTGGTGGATGTGTTCTGCTATTTCCTCTTCTGGATTGGTTCCTTTGTAGAATCTATCTGTGAAACTACAAATCAGGTGGCTCTGAGGACCTTGAGGTGCCCTAAAGGCCTTACTGAACTGAAGACCTTGGGTGGCCTGAAGGCCTTAAGGACTCCAATACCAAATCGGTGGCCCAAGGTGAAGAGTTCTGGCTACTACAGTACCGAATAGTAACTGCTACAGTACTGCTACAGTTCCTCTACAGTGCTGTTATAGTACCCCAAAATTATTCTTCTATCTGGTTTTGAACCTGGGTCTCTTGGATGCACTTCGAGAGACCTAACCAACTAGGCTAAGGCACATGTGAGAATATTCATATTTTATTCCAATTAAGAAAACAAATACGTTTGATGATCTCCGTAAGCTCTATGTGTAGAATATTTTTCAGGGAATACGGGGTTCCTAATTCAATTTTATCAGATTGTGATCCCATGTTTACCTACCAATTTTGGGAGAGTCCAAAGACGTTAGGGGAATCAAGTTCAATTGACTACATCTTATTATACATATAATTATGTCCAAACAATGTGTGATATTGTTATTTCAGAGGATATTCTCTACATTTACATCTTCGATATTGGTGGATAATAAGATATCGACTTGGGTTTGGTTGAGTTATCTTAAAAAACTATATATCATTCATCATTAAGATTGAATACCATTAATTCTTTGTAATTTCGATTGTATAGGTCACCTCTTTGTTGGGAGGTGGTGAAAAAATACTCTATTCTAGGAGTAAGTTTCATTCAGAAGATTTTGATAATGATTCATAGTATACCTTAATTTCTATTTATATTCTTTGGCTGGAATAAATCATATGTGAATCATCAATCCTATACTTTTGAGTATTTTATTCGTGGTTGGGTTTTTATAAAATTTTCTCCTTAGTCAGGTTATTACTAGCTTTGAAAATAAGGAAATATGGATTTGATATATGATGAACTATTTGAGGCCACTATATAGATTGGATAGGTAGCATATTAGATAGAATCACAATTTCAGTTGATAGGTATCCATGATGTTTTCAACATATCTCAACTCAAGAAATGCCATCCTAATCCCTCCAATGTTATGATTTGGGAAGAAGTCGAGTTGGATATAGAAGATTCAATTATAGAGAAGCTTGTGAATATCATTGATTATATGGAGAATGAAATGTATGGTATGTATATCCCATTAGTTTGTGTGTTTTGGAAAAACATATTAGATAATCACAAGACATAAGAGAACAAATCATTAGTGACAAATCAGTACCCTCATCTCTTTCTCAAGAACCCTTATTTCACATGACATCCTGGGGATGTAAAATCATATGGTTTAGAGATTGTAAAATTATGGGTTTCATATTATAATATTTTGATTATTAAGAGTTCTTTTTCATGTTTAATGTGAAAATGAGTTATTTTATGGAGTTTCTGTAGAGTGTAGGGCGTATAATTATTTCTTGATATCTTTAAATTTTATATTATAACTTATGATAGACGTCATTCACTAGGAACCAACCATAATATATTTTATATTACAATAATATTAAAATAATTAAAATCATTTTAACATTGTTAATTTATTTTTCACCGCATGACTAGCTTTAATTGAATAAAATCCTTGATCAGGGTTAATTATACTCAATGCGATTTCATGTTCTGTGTATATGTGTTGTGGGATATTTATTCCATAAATGAGGTGTTTACGATATAAATCCTTTAGGATAATAATATTTATTCACATTGAAAATATGATGTTTTTCATTCCTTTAATTCACATGTTCCTCCCTTGAACCCTATGTGTTATTCCCCTTGATTTTTATTGTATATGCTCCTTATGGATTACTACATTTATCACTTGTTCTCTGTGGTTATTATGTTATGTCACTCTTGTTAATTGATGTTTCATATTGTTCATTTTAATTATTCATAGCAATGTTGTTGGACCTTGTTTATAGGATTCTTTATAATTTAGTGATTTTCATGTTTTTCTTCTAGATTTGTTGTGTGAGATTCTATGAGGGGTATGTACTTGTTTAATTTGTGGTGTGGCATGTGTTGTTCTCAAGTTATTTTTTAATATAACATCTCATTAAACCATTTATTTCTTATAATTATTTTAAGATATGAGAATGGATTCAAAGTCCACTTTCTTCATCTATTAATTCCATCCAATATTGGTGGATCCCATTGTAGGTGTGTGTGATCCAAGAATGAATTAGTTTTTTATGCCTCCATGTTTGGTTTAATGAACCATGATAACTCATTATTTATATATTTATTTATAAATGATTTGGCATGAATTTTTGTGTGTGCATAAATTGATTATAAATAAAACATGATTTTCCATTGGATTTTGTAATGGAAAATCAGTGTTGTCAATAAATTTAGATATGGGATTTTAAAGACACTCTAATAAAAGAAAAGGTATTTTTGAAACTGATTTTGAAAAATCAAGTTTTAAATGATTTGGGAAATGCATCAAATATTAAACCTTGTGTACATTTATGTAAGGATCACATTAGGGTCATAATCCTTGTAATTTTCAGGAGTTTTACTCATTGGGAATTCCACTACTCTCTTGGGAAGTTGTTCTAGGGTATTGATTTGATAACATCAATAGGTTCACTCATGGGGTGAACCACTAATCCCGATATCAATTGATCTAGGAGCTTGTGTGTAGACTGGTCATTGATTGTCAATAAAATAATCTATTATCCTTACCTATTGTGATCACATGGAATGATTTACCCATTATTGAGATTTTTGTTACCCATAAATGGATATACCTTATTTTAAATTGATAAATTTTTATAGAAATTAGACTTTGATTTTTTTCTACTTTTGGAATTATTGAAAAAGAGAAATGATTTCCAATGTCTTGAAATAAAATTATTTATTATCTATGATGAAATGTTTTCATAAAATGAGAATATTTGGATTGTTTTATAGATTATATAATTGAAATACATGGTATGGATCCTACTAAGAAATATTATCTAATAACCTGTACACCCTGACTAAAGTGTGCAAACCTTGATATGTGTTTTTATATTGGATGATTAAAGGTTCCACAGTGAGGAAAAAGGTTTTTATGTGATTTATCTGTAGTTGATGGTGGAGACATGTTAGGACATTTTCCAAATTACCATAAGTTGTTGGTTTATTTGATTTTGTTTTTCTTTTTTATAAGCCTCTTACATTATTATTAATCTAAATACAATGTGTTGCATCACTTCTATAAGTTTCTCTAAGTTTTGGACTATATTTAATCAGTATTTCTCTTTCCCTATTCTATTTTTTTAAATATAGTTTACTTGATTTATTTAGATTGAGAATAATATTTCTATCATCCTATTTTTGATGCTTGGGTTCTTCTCACCAGCCCATAAGGATCAAGAAGACTAGTCACGTATGTGGTGGATCAGGCTAGGTTCTAGTTATGTGGGTATCCCAATTCAGCGTGTTATAAAATTCAAGTTTCTTATTTATTCTTATATTATAAATTTCTCATATTTTTTGATATGATAGATTCTCTAAAAAGATACTCCTTACATTATATCAGATCTCACCCATATCTTATTTACTTTCCCCATGAAAACTACAGTAGAACTATATATAATATTGATGGGAATTATGGAAGGAATAATGATGTTTTCACAATGTGTTCATATTTTATCTTATGTTTTCAAATGTAATTTATGTATTAATCTACTATTCCAATACTAATAATTTTTTTGACCTTGATGGAAGTCTTTTATTAAATATTAATAATATATTATAACTACCTGATCCCAGTTTCCATTGTCCAGGTTTTTACAACATATAATCATTTATAGTTCCCCAGGTAGACAATTTGGGGTTATAATATACTCAGGTGGGAGGAATTGTCATAGAAATGATTTCACTTTCATGTAGTGATTTTTTTCATTCTACATTTTATTGGGTCATTTATTATAATTTTTTTAAACAGTGGGTTTCATTAGGTTAGCATATGTTTTGGGGAAACTATGAAAATATGTCTACAAAAAATATTGTATATTCATATAGTTAGATCATGGTTTACCAAAATATGAATACTAACCATGAAGGTGACTAGGTGAAGTACTAGTGACAAACAAGGTTATCAAATAGTTTGGAATATTATATGGCCAAAACCTATGGGCTTACAAAAAAACAATAATGGTGAGATGAACTAATTGTTCTTATGTGTTTTTAACATTCATTTCCTTTATTATCTCACATAATTGTTTTTTTTGTATTTTTTCACACATGTTATCTATTCATCCTCATATCATTTAGTGGAATATAAGTAAGATCGTCATCAAAACATTTAGGCAGTCATAATTTATGGACCTCTTTTTTTAGTCATTTAGACTCCTGGCCTCATATTTCATGGACTTTCTACCTACACATGGCCATTATAGCTTATGTTTTTCTAATATAAACCTTTTGGTTCATGCCTTGATGTTTTTTATCCCACTTACAAACATAGGGTCATCCTCCACAAGGATCATTGTTTCTATCCAGTTTCTAATGGGTTTGAGTGATGAAGGGTGGTGGTTTTATGTTATACTATTTATTGATAAAAAAACGTGATTTCCTAAATTTATAATAAATGTTTTATTATTTTTAAGAAAACAAGGATATTTTATGAACTATTTGTGTATGATGGATTGATTTAAAATCATTTTTCTTGTTAATAGGAAATTAAATGGCTTAATATGTAATATTTTCTTCATTATGAAATTTTAATATAAAAAGATGATTTTTAAGAATGTGGATAACATGTGGGAACCCTATGTACATAGGTAAGATGACTAAGAAATATAAACTAATAAAATATCCTCCATCCCTAGAACATTAACTATAATATAATAATAAATAAATAAATACTTCCATAGATGTGGTTATAAATTTGAAATAAGATTTTTCCCCCAAGAGGCTCAAGGATTGGATATGATGTGAATGGTTTGATCAACGAGAGAATGAGGGTTCTTTGATGAGGCCCACTTTTCACAAACCTTGGGTTAAACCATTGTCCTTGTTTATTCTTAATTATTATATTTCTAATTTTGGTTAATTGAATTGATAAAAATAATTTTTATAATTTTTTTGAAACTAGTATTTTAATTCATTTTGATCAACAATCATTCATGGAATACATGGGGGGACTTATTGGTATTTTTTGTTTCACTCAACAAAGACATAATAATTATATGTTGACTTAATATTTCCAGAATCATGTAAAATAAATGATTCTATAGTAATAAAGAAAAATATTTCAAGAAAATCATGGTTGGGTTATGATAGTGGAATGGTGTATGGTTGACCATCATTTCCCACAAAGATGTGTAAATATATTTTTTATTACATTTGGGTTTTGGTTCTTAAACTTATAACCCTTTTATAAAAACATCTAGCTCCCCATTCCAATATTTTTTATAGTTATTGAAGCACCATTATGTAATTTTTGGGTGTTATTTTTATCTATGAACATTAATGCCCTCATTAAGGTATTATTTATGTTTATTTAATGAGTTTTCAGTCAAAACATTATGATATAAAATTATCAGTTCCTAGGAATCAGTTTATAGTAGATGAGTTTTTAGAATTCCATTAAGGGATTTACATCATATTTGTGAGTGTTTTTATTAATGGTATCCTATATTTATTCATTATCCGTCTACATAAAATGTTTTCTAGTACCTCCAAATAAAATAAAAAATAATAAAAGAGTTGTATAAAGCTTATAATTAGAGATATATGTCCATTTTTGACATATACTACTAAAAGTATGTATAAAGAGTCCAATATAAATAATTCCATCATTAAATTAATGAAATGTATTTCTAATAAAACTATGTTCTAGAAACCCTTTATGAACCTCATTTATAGTACCATACCAGAAATTCTGAATCTAATGTCACTTGATTTCAATGTTTTGATAGAGGAACTATGATATAATCTCTCACAATGGATTTGCTATACCGTAGGATATAATTCAATATATAACAATAAAAATATTTATATTGTTTAAACATTGTCATACTCCATAGTAGAAACACTGCTATTTTTATTAATAATGGGAGACTAAGATATTTATTACTATATAAAGGAAAAATTGGACCAACATGTCCATTTATAGAGAGTCATAATGGATAATCATGCTCTACTACCTTATGTTCTTTGTGGACATCCATTTTATTTCTCAAATCAATATATAACTACAATGCCTTATCTTTTTATCCTTGGGGAATAGTGAGATAAATCCACCTTACTCTTACATATATCTTTATTGAATCCTACATAGAATATGAGTATGTTCCCTAGAATAATATTATATATATAATATCATTTCCTATAATTAGGATTATTAAATATTAATAATAATCTTATCATTTTATGATTATTATTTTTCATGAAATTATGTGTGATAAATTTTTATGTTTTCTTATCACACCAAAAGGTCATAGGAGTTCAACACTATAATGATAATAAAGATGCTACATGAATGTATATTTAAATATATGATATATTTATAAGTGATATCATTTTATATGATAGAAATTATAAATTCCTTCAAGAGTGGAGGCTCATAAAACCTTGAGACAGTTTATCAAGGTGTATTCGATTGGTATTATTCATAGAATGAGATTATGAGAACATGACCCACCAGTAGGATATATATTTAAACATGTATTTAGATATTACTATTTTTGATCATGTTTAATATTTTATTGTCTTTGAAATTATTATTAATTCTTAGTATTATTCAAATACATTAATGTATTAATGATAGTCGTGATTTCATATGTTCATATAAAGGATTGATAAATTGGGGGAATCAAGATTAATATTAAATTAATTAATCATTGGAGAAATTATTTTTCCTTTGGTTATTTAATAGAAGTAGAAATCTCAGTTAATTTTATAGAGATTAAAGTGCCTTACTAATTCCATGTTTATGGTCATGTATTGGCATATCTATTTCCATAATATCAACAAGAGTCATCGATCATATTTTAGGACACCATGGGTGTGAAACTATCTTGATTAGAGGTATTTAAAAAACATGATTTTATTAAATAATATATGTTTGTATGAAGTTATCTTCATTACATCAATCACATTCATTCATCATGTGTTACCCATAATGTAGTGAGATAAAAAATAATGGAATTTAGGAAGTTTTCTCGAATGACATTGTGAAAGATGCCTAGTTGGTCACACAATAAGTGTATTATAAACCTTAGTAAAATTCCATATGAATTTGATATGTTAGATACATATTATTATTGTATGTGGTTTATTAATTTTTCATGTTTTTTATCAGATGTAATTTTCACCACTTATTCGAGAGAATTTTTTTTGAGATAAATATTTAATAAATATTTATTCTATTTTTAGAGAATATTTTTTAATTTAATTATTAGTGAATAATATAGTGATATCTATTTACTAAATAAATATCCATTATTCAAAGACCATTAAATATCATATAGGGTTTAATGATAGAGATTAATGCTTAATAAATAAATGTAATATTATGTATTTCTTCGAAAAAATTAATTAATTAATTTAATGGTATTATATTGATTATACTTATATGTTTAACATATGTCATTTAAATAATAATTTTATTCTTAATATTTAGACATGGGATTATCCAAGGATTAAAAAAATAAAATGGTCCAATTTTCAATTTTTAATATATTTGCCTAGATCTCTTTGAACCCAGTTATGAAAAGAATTGGAATTATAATTCCTGTTCAGAATAAATTCTAGAGAATCTCCTAAGACATATTGAGGTCGTATCCTAGAACTCTCTCTAGAATAGATAGTGATCCTCCAACTCTACCCTCTCGATTATAGAGAGAATATGGACTGTCATTCCAACCAAAGTGGTTCTCATGGATATCTATAATTAATGAATCAGGTGTTTGGAAATTCCACTATAACACTTGGATATTACTATAGTGATGTTCAAAGGATCATTTTTCACAGGTGGATCACTGTTAGATGAAATAAACACTTGATTTCTATGTTGAAATGTTGGTATTATGTAAAGGGATCATAAAATTATTTAATAAATAATTAAATTTAGTATAATTAAATTATTTATCTAAATACATTAATTATAAATTATATGTGATTATCCTTTAATATTATTTACAGTGAAATAGTAAATTATTCATTAATTTAATTCTATTATTTATGATGATACTTTTCATTTACATATCATATTATTCTTTTATGACGAAAAAATATTATACGGACACTCCCAAATAGGTGCTTCTTTAATGAACAAAACTTTCAGGTTGTTTTAGAGTGGAAAAATAAAAATTTATCATTATATATTTATCATTAATTTATTATAGGCATTGTTTGTATGTTTCTATATCTATGATTTTTGTAATTTAAAGTGAATGATAAAATATTCTCTTATATTTTTATATTCCCAATCATATGACTAAAAATATTTCTAATTTGCATGATTAACATTAAAGAGATATCTCAATATATGCCATGAGGTTAAGATGAATATTAAAAAACTACATGACTGATATCCCATTGGTAGACACCATGTACACATGTAAATTTCACTAGGATAACCCATAATAAATCCAAGACATAATATAATAAGTACACATGAATGTCATTAAATACATTGAATGTATTGACTATGGGAGGATGTAACAAAATTTTATAGACTTCACATGGTGTAATTCTCTTACACACCACGTATTACATGTGATTACAATGTGGAAAACATGGGGTCTATGAAATTCAATTCAGTTATTACAGGAAACAATGATTAAAAACATATGAAACATCATGCTCACATAGTGTATAGATCATGTACATATCATGTTCCCCATACACATCTATTGATGAAAATGATACCTAGTCCTTAGTCTTTTGTCACGAAAAAAGGCCAAAAATTATATGGTGTGAAAACTAAAGTACATTCCATTGAACACATTTTACCCCATATTATTGATTTGATACATAAATATTAATTTATTATAAAATTAAATCTAATCAACACGTTTATTTTGTAATTTATATAATGTACATTCCATGTGACAGAATTATTAATTGTATATACTAAATTAATTTAAATTTTAAATCCTAACGAACAAACTATTTTTGAACTTTACTTTTATTGAACTCTCTATTCATTAATATCATTACATGATATATAATTTACACGTCTCTATGTTATATTGATTCACATGAAACACCATGTTATTTTGATTTATACCATGTATGATGGATTCCATGTGAATATACATTAATAAGACCATGTTGGGTATTTTGGATAGGTAATTAAAATTTCCTCCAAGAACACATGTTTGATTTATTAATTTAAAAAAAATATTTTTTGGGAATATATGGATGATAGATAATTATAGGATGGTTGGATGAAATTAACATAACATTAATTAATTTTTAATAAGACAATTAATTAAATTAACAAGAGGTTTTTTTTATTAATTAATAATAAATTAATGTGATATATAGCTACTATGAAAACATATATTTACTGCATATATGTATATTATCAAGAGCCTAATCTATTACTTTGTATATAATTAATTTTATTTTACTTTAGTATTAGTAATAATTAAATTTATGAGTTGCGTTCCTTCAACTACTCTCATTATATTAATGGTTGGGGTTTTATGGAATCATTTATGTAAAACCAACAAAGAAATCCTTAGTTCCTAACACTTTCATGTGAGAAATTATTTTATATTTGTTGGAGAAACCATGTTATTGGAGGAGTTTTATGTTAGAGTCCAGGAAAAAACCAACCCAATAGGTTCACATGAGCATATGTGGAATTGTATTATCATAGACCTTACTATATCAGGTATACACTATATCCCAAATATTTTACCTAAAGCACACTCTAAAGATCCGTTAATTAAGAATTTATAATGGAAAAAATTTAATTAGACCAAATCTACTTCATTTTTTGATTTGTAAATTCTATATTATCTTAATATTTATTTAGGTGATTTTTTCTAATGTAATTGATTATTAGGTTCCCGGATAAAAATATATTTTTTGAAAAATAATAAATTTAGTTAGTTTATGTTCAAAAAATATGTTTATAAAAAACTATAATTCGTATAATATTTATTACATTTTTAAAATTATACATTTCAAAAATAATATATTGAATTTAGAAAACCTAGGATTATCATTTTTATTAACTAATAATATTTTATAATAAAAACTATTTTGTCTATATTATTTTAATTTTTTTTGTTTAGACTTGATTTTGAAGACAAATAAAATTTATAATAAACCAATTTATATAAATAAAATCATATAAATGGGAGATATTTCCCAACACATTAAATTTTAATATAAAAAATTCATTTTTTTTAAAATCGGGGTTTACACATTACCTGTGTTAATGTTCAGATTGATTTTTCAAACATATATAAATTTTATCTGAAAAAAATAGATTTAATATTTAACATTATTGGGTCTAAATTTTTTAATAAGTTCTATTTTAATCATCAGCAAAAAAACATATATAGTAAGTTGAAATCTAGTTCTCATGGAAAGTCAAAAAATTGTGAATGTAATAAATCAAGGACTATAGTGGTCGATAAATGTTAGAAACAAGTAAATTGTTACTATTTTGAGAAATTAAAGAACTAATATCATACCCCACTAAATTACATTCCATTTTAGGGCCACATGACTTGGTTATCATGTTTCATATCAATATTGATTTTTAATATTTATAAAAATTACATTCTAGCCCCTTATAAAAAGGGTAACTCACCACACCTTTAATTAAGTTTAAAATACCAGTTTCCTCCAAAAACTATTCCCTTGTAACATCCAATAGAATTATATTTCACCTTTTTAATATTATCATGAAAATATATTATCCCAGTCACCCCTTTCCAAGGAGTCCTCCATGGAAAATCCTATTTCCTGAAAATATGTACTAATTTTATCAAATTTATTTTATTTTATATTTTACATTTGAAAATGTAGTTTTATCATTCCTATAAAATGGATTTGATATTTTGTTTATACTTAATTTCAATATTCAAATGGAATAAGTATTAACCACCCTTCCCCCTTTCCACAATGAAAAACCAAAAAAATAAAATTCATGTGTGTGTGAAGACTCCACCTCCAAGAAGCGTCATGTTTCAATTTCCATAACCAACTAATAATTATAGTTATAATATTAAATTTAAAAAATAATTATTATATTTTTATCATATATTTTTATAAAATGATAAATCATATTCTACATTTCCCACACTATATGGAGAATGAAATCATTAACCATTTTGTACATTCAAAATACCTCCTCCATGGCATGACTAATTTATGTTTTTTATAATAACATAATTTTAAGGATAGTTACTAAAATAGATTTAATGGATAAATAATTTGTTTAATAAATTATTAAAATTATATAAATAAAAATTTGACAAAAAAATAACGATATGAGAAATAAACAACTGTGGTAAATTTTATCATCAAAATAAAAATCCAAGAGAAAAAATGATTTATTCGTATAATTTAATAAAATATTATAAGTTATATTATTATTCTAATTATTTAAAGTTATTATCTAAAACACTAAACAAAATATGTTTATTTTTTTTATAATGATACTAATACTATATCACATCACAATCATCTATTAATTATATTATATTCTTATTTGGGTCGGTTTAATTGCCTACTTGAACTAGGAAATAAATTAATATCATGAATGAAAATGGGAACATAATTTAATATAATTTACGATACGAATAAAAAAAATTATTATTTGATATTAATTTTTTATGGTAATAATAATATTAAAATAATTAGTTAATATATGAATGCCTATTTGTTAAAAATTACAAAAAATACTCATTATCAATTTTATATTTTTTGATTGTAAATAAAATAAAATAGAATGAAATAATAAAATTATAAATTTCTATAATAAAATAATTATATTAAAATTTAGGATATGGTAATTATAAACTTGTGGATATGAATTAATAACAACACAACTATTAAAAAACTTGTTCTAAATGATGAACATTACTCACACCTGATTTTGAAAACTGATATACATAACTAATAAACTTGTAGAAAAAATATGTATATTATTGTAAAGAATAGTTATAATTTTTAATATTTTCTTGAAATAGGTAATTAATATCGATTTTTTTTACATGAGGTTATAATAAATTCATTGAACTCGGAATAAAGGTATGGATTCTTTGTCTCAAATATCAATTCCTCGCTACATGATTATGTCAGACACCATGTTCTCTATTACAATGTTTCCATACTACCCATGTAAAATTGTATATCTTGATTATATCATTATCCATGGTATTTAATATTACATTTGAAAATATATAGTTAATGGGATATTGTTTTAGAAGTTATATAATATTAAATAATACCCAATAATCCTAAATTTTAAAAAGTATAGTTTGTGTGATTTTTGTAGAAATTATATACCTATTTGGATTATAGAAAATATATTATATTCTGAATTATATGAACATATGTGTAATCCCCCAAAAATAGTATGGTGAATATCAACATAATATTCATTCTTTGTACGATGAGTAGAAATAAGACTCTAGATGAGATGAGACACTCATGGGGGATATATTTTGGATAATTCACATGATATTTAGAAACCATAACAAAAGACTATCCTAATATAAAACTAGTATCATAGCATTATAATCTATTTAACTCAAAACAATTCAATTGATAACTCAACACATTGAATGTATCCCCTTCACCACCTTATATATATTTATTTATAAAGATCATTTTATATAAAATTAAAACTATCATACAATCTATATATTGATTTTTTGGGATGTTCTTATAGATAATAAAATCATTCCATTAAATAAGGAAACATTTTATTTATATATTTTATTAATATATATAGTAATTATTCTATTTTTTTATGATTATATAATAATTTCCTTAGGGATGGGTGGTTAATTTCATGATTTTTCAAATGATTAATGGGTTTGTCCTAATTAGCATGGGGTTGGGCCTGATATAGGTTTCCCGTTGATGCATCAGTTTGTATGATGCGATATAAAATACAGGGTTCTGGAATATGTCATAACCATTTGTGATTGATTTATTAGAATAATGATTTGATGATATGTTTTTTGTCTCAAATGTTTCTTTCCATTATTATGAGATCAATAATTTTACCCATGTTTTTAATTATTATAATTGATATAGAATACCTTAGATTCATTTTATTATTTTATTATTTATATCATGACCATTTTTCATCCATAATTATCATGCCATGATTATGTTATGATATCTTAAAATGTATGCTACTACTTAATGAGCATCTAAAAACACACTTATTTATTTCTATTCCCTAAGAATCATAGAAGGGAATGTTTTGTAATATTCAAGGACATTCTAAAAAAATAATATTGTTCTCATGGATATTTATGTTGGAAATTATATTGACAATTGTAATGTGAAAACTATTAATTTATTTAGTCATTCGAGATTACTAATGCATTCTATATATCTCTAACTCTTTTATTATACACCAAAAATGTAATATAAATACCATATCCATGATTCTAAAGTATGGGTTGTTTCAAAAATATATAGAATGAACCATGTCATGGTTTAAAGTGCCTTTCCTCTTGGTTCAAGTGTTATATTATCATGTTCTAGAGAAACTAACCATTAGGGAATCTAATTATCCAATCATCATTATTATTTTATTTCTTTTATGTTATATACTTAATTTAGATTTCGATGCTTTATCCTAATCACATTATTTAATGAATTTTTTAAAAAATAAAACATTTAGTATAATAAATTATATTATGTAAAATTTTACAATTACATGGTAAATCACAATAATAAATAAAATTAATATTAATGATTATAACAAATTAAACAAAATGGTAAATTTATAGATATATGTTAAACTTATTAAAATAAATATATTATGTTAGAATAACATTACAATACGTAAGTTAAAATATAACAATAATTCAAAGCGATTATAAAAAAAATTGGTTTTAATTATCATGTAATTTTAGATTGGGTTTTGTGTTAACTAAACATAGTTTAGATCAAGGGTTGATAGAAAAAGTAGGACATGGTGAATAATGTGGAATGTTTTGGGGAAATAATGGTTCAGGATTTCAGGACTGGTGAGTCCCCAAAATATATCATAGATCTATGAGTTGTTGGAGTTGTAATGCAATTCCTTTCTAAAATCCATCTGATATCTTGTTAGGTTAATGTATGATTAATGGGAAGTGGAATATGGATATTTTCCACATGATTATCCATGCAATAATTTATTTAGAATATTATAGTGTAAGACATTGGATTTTGATAAAATGGTGGGTAACTAATAAATATAAAATTTATTATTTAATTTTTCAATCAAGATCACGTTTTAAAATTGGGCACATAATTATAATAGAAATGGAAATCCACAAATATTTTATTATATTACTATAATCCATACTAGAGAAGGATGAATTTATCACCAGATCTAATTTCCAAGAATGGTTCATGTGATTTCACATTATACTATTCTATGAGTTAAAATTCCATTTATTATAAACTATAGTACAAAGGTCTCTATAAAAAAGGCTAGTGAGTAAGTTGTTCCCTTATACCTTAAATGCAATGATGTTTTCATAAATGTCTATTTTTTTATCTTACGATTGATGTATAGATATATGATCAAGAAACACAATGATATATGTACATATGTACTGATGTACCACCTTCATTATTTTATGAATAGAAGGTGAAATAAGGGAGATATGTGATATTCCTTGCAACATTCACATGTGATCTTGGAGAATTGGCACCAAATCTACCACTATTAGTTAATATGATTATCTCTATATCACATTTTCATATTGGGATTTAAGAACCCTAATGAGATTTAAATAGATCTTATTCAATCAACATTACATAATTCATTCTCTAGATTCAATGTAAATTATTCTATGAGAAAGAGTATGATGTCTATTTCATAACTTCTTATAGTAAAACACCAAGTAAATAAAGACATGGGAGTGAAAATCATGTGGTACTTATGGTGAATAAGAAAAATAATAACCAATTAAATGGATATAAAACTCAATCGTTTTCAATTTATCACGACAAATATCATTTTGATAAGAAGAATATCCAATGGAAAGTAAAAAAATAAGAAACATTATGTTTTTATGTGGTATGATAAGACTCTAGAATAATAACTGCACCATGTTAAAGTATAAAAACGAATATTCAGGAACATCATTATAAAGTAAAATATCTCTATGTCCGGATATATGTTTTTATATATAACTTATCGTCTCACATATGGATCAAAATTTATAACCATGTAGATTATGAAATTTTTCTAGGGGAGTGGTGAATCATTGAGAAAATAACAAAGCATGAATTTTTAAATTTCATATATGATTATACACATTTCATTTCCAATATAAAAGATATGGGTATTAAAATAGTGTTAATATATTCCAAATCCTAACAAATACAAAATTAATAAATCATTACTGGATAAAAATTATATTATTTCTAATTTTTAAAATATAAGAAATTTGATTTAAAAATACCATATATATTATGGTATTTCACATTTAAATAATGAGACTAATGTTTTATATTATGTAATGTGGGTATTGTAAATTCATAACAAACCAAATTTTCATGAATTTTATAACTCAAAATAGTTCTATTACCTTATTTTTAATTTGAATGAGAGGAATCTAATAAAGATATATAATGATTATTAGTTATAATATTTAAATATAAATAGAAATAAATTTTTTCCTGATTTTTTATAAATAATATTGACCAGGCCCACTTTTGTTAGACATGGTGAAAGAGACAAAGAGATTCTAGAGTTGATTCACATTAATGAGTGAAGACCATTTCAAGTAGAAGTTAGAGGTGTGTATTCTTACATCATAAAAATTGCTGATTACATGATTAGATTTTGTTATTTCTACATGATAATGTATATGTTTGAATACATTGATAAATTTAAATATTTAAGAATGATGTATAGAATAAATTTGGTAAGAAGATAACGATGATTTTATCTAATAAAAGGAATGAGTGCCTTAAATATTTGTCCATAAATTTCCTATTGCATCAAGAAATTCAATATCAAATTAATACACTTTATACACTATAGTATATTAGAGTTAGTGAATGGAGTAACCACACCATGCTTGACATGGTAATATTGATGACCTCTCATCATGATCATTCATTACCCTTATGGTGATATACTCTAAAAACAATGAAACACACTCTAACTGATGTTACCTTTTTAGTTGAAAATATAATTCCTTTTGTGGTATTGAGTGAATGGAATATCATTTTATCACATATTCTGTCATGATTTTTTCTTGAATTTGTTAACACCAAAAATGGAAACAATTTACAGTCATTGGAAGAAAGTGTTTCTTTAAATGATATCCTAGAGAATTCATGTGATATTCGCTATAGGACCCCTCTAAGACGAATGTAATAGTAAATATATATTCCATTTTTATTAATATAGAGAACATATTTAAGAAGGATAGTGGAAGAGAGTCTGAATTTAATAAGTTTTATTGATAAGACACTGATGTTGGTATATGATAGCATTCCACTCATTTTCATAGAAAATGTCATTTCTGAAACACAAGTACAAGATATGATTTCCAGATAGAATAACAATATAAAATAAATGGTTTTCTAATCACCAAGGTTGGTAATTAATTATTTTTGTACAATAATGTTACTCTTACCAATAAAGAGGTAGTAGAGAGCCCATAATATGTATGCCAATATATATATATAAATTTTGAGATAGATTTTATGCATTTGAACCGGGTATGGTTATTGGTCGATTCCATAGTAAAATTTATAGTATTTTGAGTGAAAATGGGTATTTAATAGAAATATATATATATATATATAGAAGAAACATGAGTTAATATAATGTAAAAGTATTGTTTAATAGGTTTAAAACACATTAAAACATAAACTATGAAAATAATCCCATTAGATTCCATATTTAAATCTATCAGAATTATACATTTTGTAATAGATTCCCCTGACCATGAGATATGTAAGATAGATGTAAAAAAATACAATAATCAGAACCCCTAAAAATATGTCAACTTGACACAAATAGAATTGTTTATGTTTTCAAGTAATACTAAAATGATAATATGTTACAAAGGTACATTTCTCAATTAAAGGAAAAATCCATGTCATAATTTTTTTTCCAATGTATCCATAAAATAATTTATTTTCATAGAGAATAAATTTGATCTGTGTGATTATAAGTTGTTTTCATGGAGTAGAGTTGTTAACCTAGTTGTATATATCAATCAACTGTTATTCATTGGAAGTGAAATAAGAGTTTTATAGTCAGTTGAGGAATGGTTGAACTAATTCTTCTCTATGAATTAATTAGTTGAAGTAGTCATTATAATTCAAATTAATATTATTCTTGATATATACACGATTATTATTGGGCTATGTCTAGGTATATATATTTTCCTGATACTAAATAGATCTAGTAAAAAATTATCAATGGTCAGATTAGCTCTAGTGTCAGTTGGAGTATATATATATTTTAAAATATTTCCTTGAAAAAAATAATAAAGGGAGAGAATGAGTTAGATTATATAATATTTTTTGATATGATAAATTAGGTATTCTATTCTATATATTCTGATTGATATTTCATGAACCTTTAACATGGGAGGGAGATATCATTCTGATCATGGTGAACAACACTGGCCTGCTATTATGGAAATTCTCAAGTATCATAGGGGAAATGGTTTATATTAATTGTATATGGATGAGAAGATAAGATATTAATTTTGAGTTATTCCAATTAAAAATATCAAAAAATATCAAAATATTTATGAATACACAACCAGGATAGGTCTGAAGTCTTAATAGATTAGTTTTGAACTCGAAGAGTAGAAAGCAGATAGTTATCTCCAATTCTATATCTTATTGGGTTTGGTGTTATAGAACCAAGTATTTTTACACTTATTACTATTATATTTAAAATTTTAATGTTAATAAAAAATCACATATTTTTCATATTTCTTATTAATTTGAAGTAATAATGTCACTGGTTTTTTGTCACATTGAAAATGTAATAATTTCTCCCCACTATGATTACAACCTTAAACATCCATGATGAGGTTATTAAATATTTTAATATAGTTTTATAAATGTATATGAATGTGAACAAATTATGTACATTTTTGGGTGTGATTACTCATAAAAAGATGTAGATTCTTATCATGAAGGGCATAAATAGTAATCTCTAAGAGGAGAGAATATGAGAACAAACCCCATAGTAGGAATTCCTCTTTTTTAGTGTCATTTTATATTCGAATTTACGAGTTTGTCTGAACGTACTTATAATTTATTCTTATCAATAATTCATGTCATGAATGACAATCGTAGATTTACTAAGAAAAACTATGACTCTATATGTTCATCAGAAGTAGGATTAATTTGGTGAATCATGACTGACAAGTTCTTAATGGAAAGATCGAGGAAATATTTGTACCATGCATCTTTATGGAAGTCTATATCTCATCCATTTTATTTGAATAGATACATTATATTACATTCCATGTAATGGTGTAAGGGAAATTTAATTTTGGATAGTTAAAGAAAGATATATTATGAATTTATGTTGATGAAATAGATATGAAACCTAGTTGACAATATATTTTGATAAAGGAAGTAAATTACACATAAGTAATTCATTTATCTTTATCAATGTTGCGACATTAATTTATTTATATTTGATTCCTTTACCCATTGCTAGACAATAATCTTGGACTATAGGAAAGACCACATAATTCCTACAATAAATAATCTTAGAGGGTCACACTGTATGTTTTTTATTGATATTTTAAAAATAAAATTTTCATTTAATTTATGGATTAAATTTTATTCTCATGAATGTGGAATATTTTTATTCATTTTTTTCTTATAGGAAATATTTTATTGAATATTTAATAATTTTTTATTCATTGGTCTGTGGATAATTTATTTATCAAATAAATCGTGAGGGGTTTGAGCAGACCAAGATCATTTCTAGTGATAAATATTAATTTTCATGTCAAGAAAATGATATTTATCAATATTCCAGTAAGAACAAACCATAAAAAATAATAATGATATTATTAAATGGAATAATATCTTTTAATTATTATTATATTATATTTGGGTTGGTAAACAATTAAACAACATTATAAATTTTACCCTATCATTATACATAGATGATTTTGTCTATTGTGCGGGGTTAATAAATAATTTAGTATAATTACACAAAATGAAATTCTCTTTCAAATTAAACCTCTCATATTATATTGAACAAGAATAAAATCATATTTCCTGAAGGATCATCAACTGACTAGAAAGAAAAATTAAATTTAATAGATTCACTATAATAGCACATTGAAATCTATTTGTGTCACTCCCATATCAAGTGAAAACATATGTGTTACTGCTAGAGGTATTATTAATTCGGATCCTTATAAAAAACATGTTCATATAGATAGTGTTTTTCTAACAATCAATAACATCTTCAAAAAAAAATTTCTTAGGATAAGTCCTCCATTTCTTATAATCATAAAAACCTAATTATAAATTTAATATGAAATGATCCTTTCCTGGGTACAGGTTTCTCTTTATCAATATCCAGTGGAAATTTTCATTCATGGAAACTAGATAATGTATTTTTTTTGAATTATCCATCAAATCATGAAAATATTTTCCCTAAAAACATCAACCAAGGCACCTCCATAGATCCAAGAACCATTAATTGATATTACAAAAGTCATATTTCAAATTGATTGGTATTTATATGATTTTGGATTAATATTCAGAATCATAGATAGATATTTCATTTCACAAATATTAATTATTTAATAGGATTTTTAATTAACATGATTTTATGAATTTTATTATCAACTCTGAGGGCTTAATTTTCATAAAGCACTATAAATATATGAGGAATTACTTGATATTCCCTTAGGAAGTTACAAGAGTTATGGGTGCTCATATAGGGTTACAAGGAATGTAGAAAAAATACTATCCATGTACCCAATTACATTACATCTTGATATGCCATGAGGTACAAGACACGTCAAGTAGTAACTATATGCGGTGTGTCTATTGCATACCACATGTAGAATGGGCTAGTCTGGCACATAAGATGACAAATTACACACCATATAACTAGTTTACGTGTCATGTAGTACTCAAGGTTCAATAGTGAAATTTATCTTAGATGTGTAGTCAAATACACGACCAATCTGAGTGAGATTGACAACCTAGATTAATAATATGAAACATGATGTGTAGTTGGTGTAGATGATGTATAACTAGCATATAAGATGTGAAGTCCATTAATGTTTATGTTCGAAATACAAGTTGAGTTCTTTGGTGAGTGAAGAAGACATATGACATGAAAGATATATGATTTCTCGATGGATTGTACAATTCATTACCACTAGTTATTTTGTCATGTGCGATAGAACATTTGTGATTGATATCCATCGCAAATGGCCATTTTCAAAAAACAACATCACAATTGAAGGTATTCGTGATGCACCATCGCATGTAAAAAATAATTGTGCTGGGTAAAAAGACTATCACTAATGATTTTTATTTTCCTTATAAAATTTTAATTTCAAAAAATAGTATATCTGTCGTATATAATAATATAATTTTGTTAAAACAACTAAAATAGAAAAAAACTAAACTAAATTAAAACAATTACAATAATTATAAAAATATAATTAAAATCTAAAATAATTTGAAATATTTCAATAAAATTTACATATGATTTACAATATTTACATATATTTAAAAATATTGTAAGAAAATAAATAAAAATTTAAAAAATTAAAAAAATTAAAAATTAATTGAATTTATAAAAATAAATTACTAATAATTACTAATTTTAAAATTAATTGATTTTTTTAAACAATTGAATAATTTAAAATATTAAATCAATAAAAATTAATTAACCAAAATATACCTAAAATATAAAATTTTTATATATCCTAAGAAATATGTGAAAATAATAAATTCTTTTTAATAAATTATAAAATAATTATAAATATAAACAAAATTACAAAAAATTAAAATGTTTAAAAATAAATAATGAATTTCAAAAATTGAAAATTCCTAAAAATACAAAAAATTAAAATAAAAAAAAAATTAAAAATAATTACATTTAATTTAAAATATTAATTCATAGTTACAAGTAATAGAGAATTAAAAACTAAAAAAATTAATAACATTAAATGTATTAAAAGTACTGAATAATTGAAAAATAATTTTAAAAGTTTCATATAATAAAAATTATATAAAAAAATATAAAAATCTTTAAAAAATGAAAATAATTACAAATAATTAAAAGTAATTTACATATAATTTAATGTATTTATACATACGTGAAAATATTAGAAGTTAAAAAATGTTATAATCATTTAATAAAAATAAATATACTTTTAAATATTTAAAAATTTAAAAATAATTAGAAAATTAAAAAATAATTAAAAATTAAAAAATATTAAATTCATTAAAAATAATAAAAATGTGATAAAAATTTAAAGAAATTAAAAATCATCGAAAATATAAAAAAAAATTCCAAAAATGTAAAATATATAAATGTTTTTTAATAATTTCAATAAATTTAAAAAATACCTATAATTTAAAATATTTATTCATATTAAAAAATATTAGAATTTTATTTAAAAAACACACTAAATAATATTAAAAATAATTGATGGAATATAAAGAAATAACTAAATATTAATAAATATTCTGAGAAACAATATTTTTTAAAAAATTACAAATCATAAAAAATATTAAAAAATAAATAATTTAATAATATTACAGTCTATTAAAATATGGAAAAATAAAAATAACAAAAAAATCAAGATTTCAAATTTATAAAATAATTATTTTAATTTAATATAATTTAATAAAATATATGATTAATTACTAAAATGGTGTAAATCATTAAATGTACAATTTTTAGGTCAAAGTATTAATGAAATTGTTTCAATCATGTTTAAATGAAAATAAAATTTATTATTGCTCATGATCTTAAATTTGTCGAACTATTTCATTTTCCCTTTTCTAATAATTTATAATTACTAATATTTATATACAGACACATATGAATATTAAAATTAAATAGAGAACAAAAAATAAGTTGAATTGAAGTCAGAATTAGATAAGTTGAAAACCCAAGGGGTTTCACACATATATAATCAAAATACTGAATAAATTACTTTATATAAACAATCATAAATAATAATTTTAAAATAGGGAATTTTTTTCTTCAATCCTAAATGCTATATAAAATATGAAAATTAGATGAAATGATTTTCCAAATTTTTAACCAAGGTAAATAATATAATAAAAGGAATGAAACTGAAAAATAATAAAACTAATATAAGAGGAATCTATACAAAAGAGAATCGAAGATGGACTTGTAGAAAAATACTAGTAATGAAGGGATTTTGATCAACACAATACCAAAAATAAATCATGTAATAAAATTATTAAAATAAGAAAATTATGAAAATATAGACAAGGGGAATCCTTACCAAGAAAAAAAGAAGGTGAAACTATTAAAAAGAAGTATATTATAGCTTCATGGTGTGAGGAGGCTAGTTTTTGTGCTTCATTTTAGTTTGGGAGACGGAGGAAGATAGGAGAGGAAGAGTGGAAGAAGAATAAAAGAGAGTTCTGATCTGTTAAATAAATTTTGTTAATTGTGAAAAAAAATTTATAATGGATTAAATTTCCTCACAAATAGTTATTGCAACAAAATCAATTGTGATGGGCATTAATTAATGTTTCGATTTCTATTGAGTGGAAGGGAATTTTCAGTATAAGTATAATCATGTCTTTGATGGTCTTCATGAATACGTTTCACATTGGGTGGTGGGATATCCCACCAAAACTAGTTGTGATTGATTAAATATATCGTAATAAATAATCCCTATTTTCTATGGATAACACATCCATCATAAATTTTTAATGTATGGTGAATATTTTTTTGGGGAACACCGATATCACAATTTCCCAATCACAAATCGTTTAAATTCTAGTAGTTCATATAGCACTATGTCTGATGAAAACACTGAGTACTATAGTGGGGTGCAATGACACTAGACATTCTGTCTACATAGAATATATCTAGTCTATTTCATCATGTAGTTTGATCAAGATACATGTTGATCCCTATATATTTATATTGAGTAGACTAAAAACTATGTACATGACATGTAGCTCGATAGTAAATTAAATATAGTCTCCCAATATAGGTGAAAATTAAAATTAAAATTTTTATTACTACATTAAAAACATATTATATTGATTAGTACCTACACTATTTTATAATTTAATAATTTTTTCAAATAATTATTTAATGATAAATTATTTTTTTATAATTATCTATAATAAGTATTTCTACAACTAATTTTCCATAAAATCATATAAAATGGCTATCTGAAAAAAATTAATATCCATTAAGATAAAATCGAATTAATATGAAAATTATTTAATTAATATAAGCATTCTTATATTAATGATAATGAACGAATATAAAGGAATGTTAACCTCTTTTACATTTTCATATTTAATGCATGTGAATGAAAATTCATGAGTATGACCAAGATCTATGCAAGTGGTTCATTTATTTAATGTAATTTATTACATGTGTTTTAACTATCAATGATTAAATTGAATATGATGGAATGTGAGGCATTCATCCTTCCAATATTTTGTGAGACTTGTGTGTGGAATGTTATTTTTGAAATTCTCCTAAACCAATCCTTTAGTTCCTTGTAGCTCAATGTGAGTTATAAATACTTTTGACTGATGTAGAATACTAAGATGTGTAGAGGAAGTTCAAGAAGGAACCATGGGGATTCAAACATAAGTGATACATAAATTGATAGGTGGAATGTTTTAATTTGTAATAATAGTTGCACAAGGAGTTATTACTATAGGGTTATAGGTTGATTTATTATACCATTAATAAGTCAACCGTATGATAATCTCTTGAAATGGTAATTTATTTTTTTTTTCTTATGATTTTAATATTATATTGATGCTAGACTGTTATCACAATAATAACTAAACTTATTTGACAATATGGAATATAAAAAATTGATTGTGCATAATATGTTTTTATCAAAACATGGATAATCACATGATAAAAACCCATATAATATTAAAAATACATGTAATAGACAAAATTGGATAATCATATACATGATAATGAATACCTCAACTTAATATTAAGTTATACATGGCCTTCCATTACAAGATTAGGAATAAAAGCTGTATAATTATGTTTTTTAGAAACCCTCATTGATAAATATAATTTAATACATGAGTTATTAGGAAGGTTATGGGTTCAAATAAAAATCTTACATCATGAGAAGTATTATTTGCTAGACATGGTGTAATATGGAGTATTGTGTTAACAAAATCCATGCCATAATTTCATTATTAGGGAGTCCACTCTATGGTTCATGGAGCTATAAACCCAAATTTAGAAAATAACTGCTTACTGATATACCTTCAAGTAGCATTACTAACCCTTGGTGTGGTTATGAAAAGCGAAATATGGTTACATGACACTTGAATTTCCTAGAAACAAAAAATTTTGAGTTAAATTTTGAGGTATATTAGGAGTTGATAAAATTTCAGTAAAATTAAAAAAAAATTAATTATTTTTATTTCTCACATAATCTTTAATCAAGAAATATACTAGTAATCTACTCATTAGAAATGCATAATAAATGGAAATTTCATCATCCACACTATTCCTATGATCACTTTTTGATAAAAACCAAATCCACAATGGATATAAAATGAAAGAGTGGTATGGATTTCTTTAGGTTGTATTACACCATGAAATAAATTCTTACATTCTAAAATCATCACTCCTTGATCTACATGTCAAGGAGGTGAATGATGAAAATTTCAGTGTCTATGAAGAACACTTGGATGACAATGATGACGTTCAATGATTAATTGATTTATATATGTCTTGGGATCTGAGGAAATCTCACAGACATATTGATTCTTACAATATGTTAGAGAATCATTTTGGTATTTACTATGATAAAGAAAGACATGAATGGTTTGAGATATATGATGAAATCATATTAAGTAATCATGGACATGGTGGACCTATAATACCAATCATAGTCAAACTCTTTGAAAAAATATATCCCTTATAGGTTCTTAGGTTTAAACTACAAGAAAATGATACTAAGATATCATTATTACATCACACCCTTATATATTTTCTATCTTTTTCTGTAATATTTATTATTCAAAAAATTAAGATGTATATCCAAGATCCTCTCAATATTCTACACTATTTTCCTAAAGATACAATGTGTGAAAATCCTTCTATACTTATTATGAATAAATTGACTGAAAATTGAATATATCAAAGCCCAAATCATCTTCACAACACCCTTCCATAGAGAGAAGCATCAATGTTAATGTAAGGGAGTGGGATATTATTTTTTTTACGAGGAAATATGGGACAAGGGAAGAAAATAATAACTCAACCTATTAATCTAGGGTATTTTTAGGTTCATTTGTTATTTATTTCAATTTTTCTATTTCTATAAATGGGGTATTATATATTGATTTTGGTTTAAAAATATATATTAAAATAATTATTACAAGTATATTAACAAATATTGAATGAGGGGGGGGGTAGATCTATGAAGATATTATGAAGCTTAACATTTTTTTGTAGCTATTGGGGACCAACACCTCACATTTCAAACTGAAACTGACTTGGTTTTGAAATATTTTTATTATGTTCTATATGTTATTTTTATTAAATATATTGACTCAATACAGATGGATTTGTTTTAATATCTAGGAATTAATGTTTCTTATTTTTCATTTATAAAATTTATAACGTTAGGTATATTTAATTAATGATTTTTATGTGTTGGTTTAAATGATTTATGTAATGAAAACTTATAATGAAACTTCATCACATAACTCATGCCACACCTGACATTAGCATCACTTTATTGGTCATTTAAATGTAAATCGTTGTATGTAATTACACTAATATGTAAATTTAGAGCCATCTAAACTAAAACCACTAGTTATATGTCACATATATTTACAAGGAATAATTTTTAATGTCCCTTTTCGTAGAAAAGGATGAAGGGCCAAATAGATACTTTAATTAGTCTATACTGACAATTGATTAGCGTTATGTGTGAATAATGGAGTGGCTAGTCCTACTTCATAAATTACATATATTATTTTAGTATAAATGTGTACTTCAACTTAATAGGGTATAAGTAAGAATCCTTTAAAATATTCAATGAATACAATAATGTATTTGAGATATATATTGGTAATAAAATTTTAAAAATCCAACTAGAATGTGGTGGATGATATCTTAATCAAGACTTCACAAATTATTTAGAGGAGTTTGAGATCATATCCAGAACCACTCCTAGTAATACACCACAATGGAATGATGTGTTTATAAGGAGGAGTGACATCCCTCTTGACATGGTAATATCAAGATGAGTTATGAAAATCTTCAGTTATCCTTTTGGGAAGACATATTATAGACAATAAAAATACTACTAAAAAAAGTTCCAACTAAAGAGGTATATGGTATACCGTACTATTTTGGGAATATATAGAAATATGTGTTTTCATAATTACATATGTTGGGTTGCAAGTATTTTTTTAAGGACTCATTAGGTAATAATTTTTTTCTCCATGTCACAAAGTGTTCCATTATAGGATACCCCAAAGAAACAAGAAGTTATTACCTACATCATCCCTCTGAGAAAATGGATATAGTATAAAGACATTCAATATTATTTTTAGATTGTGAAAATATATAAAAGTTATTGTTAGTGTGTGGTAGGATTCGATAAAGTAAATGCTCAAGGAACACAATAGTTGTAATAAGAAAACAATTAATCATATCCCCATTGAAGAAGAATTTCTAGTGACACATGTACTATGTATGAGTACATGTGAGGTTAGAGAACTATATTATCAAGGGTTTCTACTCACCAATGATGGTTAATCATTACAGGTTAATAATAATGATCCTCTAACCTATAAAAACATTGAGTGAAACATAAGTTTTTAAGCCGAAAGAATAATTGAATTATGAAAATATAATCCATATATGATATCCAACCATGGATTTTTAGAGATCCTTACGTGGATTTTATGATAATTGATTGAAATTTTTTTTTCACGAAAAAACTAATCATAGATAGGAATTTTAGTAAATATAAGGAACATCTTGTTCAAATAAGGTTCATATAGTGTCAATTTATAGACTATGATGGAAAATTTTCACCAGTTGGAATAATGAAATTAATTATAATTATAATTTCCATGACATTGTTCCATGGATATGAGATTTGGAACATGGATTCAAAATTGATTTTATGAATGAGAACATTTAGAATGATTTCTACATAAAACAACAAGACTGGATTGTGACTCACAATGGTGCGAACAAGTTTTAAAAATTAAAAATTCTAAATTTTGAATTAATGAAATATTCCAAGTCATGGAAAAAGTAGTTTTATGATGCTGTAAGGGTATTTGGTTTCATAAAAAATGAATATGATCCATGTGTCTACAAAACTTTTAGTTTTATTGTAATTGTTTTCATAAAAGTATATGATGATGACTTATTAGTTATGAGAAATTAAATTAGAGTCTTATAGTCCATTAAAACCTAGTTAAATTAATGCTTCTCTATGAATGGATTATTTAAAATGACATATATTATTCGGATAATGATCCATGATGGTTTATTCATGAGGTATTTGACACAAAGAACAATAAATGAATTTACAAGATACCTAATAGATTCATTATGGAAAAATAAAACAGTGGGTATTTTCAATGTCACATGAAATTGGTATTTATTGGAAAATATATCATCAAATACATGTGGAATGAATAATAATAGAAATGATTCCATACACATCATTTATTGTGTCAGTTAGGTTCTGTATGCTATATGATATGTTAGATGATTCATACTCCTTGAGGGAAATAGGTAGATATCAACAAGAACCAGTTGATTGCCATTGGATTTTAGTCATGACTATACTTAATTATCTCATGTGTACTAATGATATTTCTATGGTGTATGGAGGAGATTAGGAACTATTCATTGGAGAATATGATGATTCTAGTTTCCAAATTTATTATTATAACCTAAATCTTATATTGGTTATATTTTCCTTTTTATTTGAGGTGATTTGAGATGGAAGATCTTAAATAAAGATATGGTCTCTGATTATATAGTATTCTATGAGCTTATGATGAATTATGAGGTAGATACAATATTTTAATGGATACAAAACCTTATCCTAGATCATGGTGTGTTACACATTACTATGTATCCTCTCATAATCTATTTTGAAAATACTGCATCGATGAATATCACAAAATATACAATGACACATCAAAAGATAAAGTACATACATCAAACGTATGATATCATGAGGGATTTTTGTTAATTATGTAAGGATACAATGATAATAATTTCGATGAAAGAAAATGTGTGAGACCCCTTTAATAAATCATTAAATCACCATAAACAGGATCAACATGTGAGGTCTACCATAATGATGAATGAAGGGAATTATATCTACTCCAAAGGGTGTTTATTAGTGTTTGTGTTATAGAACCAACTATTTATATTTCGATTACAATTATATTCAAACATTTTAATTGAAATAAAACATCTTATTACATATTTATCATTTTTTCACATGACATTGATGTAATAATGTCCTAGGGTATCTATCGCATTGATTGGGTCATAAAGGCTCTCCACTACGAAGAAAAATATGATGTGATAGGATAATATTATTAAATATAGTTATATGTTCAGATAACATACTATGATATTTAACATAGTATGTAGGATTTATGTGTGAGTACTCACAAGTGGACGAGGCTTCTTCTCATGATGTTCATGCATGGTAACCACCAAAATGGGAGATTGTGAGAAAAAAATCACCAATTATAATTATTCATGTTATTGTATCATTAGATAGTTATATATGTGATATTGGTTAATTGTCTCTATAATTTATGATGATCATTTATTATTATTGTGACTCATGTACCATTATTTACAGACAAAAACTATTATACCATATGTTCACAGGAAATACGGGACATTGAATGTATAAAAATGGCATGTTTTTAATCGATAAGTCAAGGAACAATTTGCACCTTCCATCTTTAAAGAAGATGATATATCATTTTACTTATTAGAATAGAACCATCACATTAAATTCAATTGGATTGTGGTTAAAAAATGACTATTTTAGATACTCTATGAAATACATATCAATCTTATAGCTTGATGAAATAGATGTAAAACATTCTTAATGAGATATTATGAAAAAGGGATATTATTATATAGTGAGAATTCATATGTGGTAGTCAATGTTGCAACATTAAGCTGTATATATTAGGTTCAATAACCAATTTCTAGATTTTAGTATTGGAATTTATGGAAGCCTTTCTAATGATATTGAGAAATAATCGTAGAGGGTCAGATACTATTTTTCATTTAATCTCGAATACATTCAATTTGAATATAATTAATAGATTAATTATTTTTCTTAAGAATGATGTCTGATTGTAATCATGTTTTATTGGCCAAAAATACTTTATTTAATATCTAAAAAATATTTATTAATTGGTTTGTGGTTAAATTATTTATTGAAAAAATGTTGAGATGTTTTGGCATACCATTATATTTTTATGGGATGAATATTAGTTTTCAAACATAGAAGTTAATATTTATAATTTCTATATATGGCATGAACTATAAAATAATATTATTATTATTATTATAAAAAATGTGTGTGGTTAATAATTATTATGTTAATAATGTTTCAGTGAAAAAAAAAATAATTTTACAATTTAAATCCCAGATCAATAAATTGATGGATATGTTGATAGTGTAGGGTTAAGAGAGAATTAACAATCATTCAAACTAAAAAATTCCACCCAAATTCCCCTTATCATTTACTAAAGAATGATAAGAACTCGTTGAATACTAATGTATCATTATGTGGTAATCACAAACAAAACAATACAATGGATTTGATACACTAACACCTGAAGATAATTATTCATCACTTGGAGATCAATGGAGCATGTGTGGATCACCAGTAGAGTGATTATGAAAAGAGATCCTTACAACCCGGTGATTATATTTCAGAAAAAGGATTTATACGTTTAAAAAAATATTCACTGATGAAATTTTTACATACTAGGTAAAACATTCATTCAATATTAAATAAATTAATGGAAATTTATCATTGAGAAAAACAATATGGGTTCCAATTTTTTCTATGTCAGTACTTGGTGGAAAAAATTTCTTACGTCATGGAATTTACGTCATGTATTTTTTTTTATAATGATACTTCAAATCAATAAAATATTTCTTGTTATAAAAACCACCAATGGATTTCTACTAAACCAAAACATTCATAGAAGATCCTATATTTATAGATGATTCATATTTAGCCAAATAATCTATTTGGAGACACAAATATTTCCAAGTGATTGATGTGATGCCTACTAGTACTGACCTTATAACATTATAAGATGATAATGAAATATATGTGGATATGACAATGGATCCAATGCCACATTAATGGATGGATTACATAATATAAATATACCGCTTCATGAGGGTTATTTATCAAATATGTGAAGTCACTATGATCATATTTTTCATTGAGAAGAACTTATAAGGACCCTTTTATAATTGTTCATGTTAATAGATACATGAAAATTACATTAGATACCACGGGCTATTGGTTTGTAGAAGTAGAATTTAGTTATAACTGGGGTTTATTGGATTTAGAACCATAAAATAAACATCATTTTACTATAAGTTTTCACATATTCATATTTATTTAATATTAAAATTCTTATGACATCAAATTTGTTATTCCATGTGATATTTTATGTGATAATTTCCTATGGGTTCTCATCACACTAGTAGGTGACAATATTTATCTTCTCTTATGGGAACGAAGAAATTCTATGATAGTATACATAAATATATACTCTATATATGATTGAAATATTTTGAAAAAAATAATAATGATCATGTATGTTAGAGAATGATACTCATGAGATTTTCAGAAACATTATCATGTTGTGTTCCCATGGAAATATTCAGAACAAGAAAATATGGGAACCTATTTTACTAGTAGGAAACCCACATTTAAATGTTTCATTGTATATTCATATCTATAGAATTTTCTAATGGTATTTATAATTTAATATTAATACTAATGCATATTATGAGGAATATATATTGATGTTATGATGAAAACCACAATGAAATATTATTTTAGTGAGGTTTGATATGTTTTCTATGACCTGAGTAATTTTAAATTTATGCACAATACGAGTAAGGATTTATCCTTTTGTTCCTTAATGTAATTTTATCTCTAAATCCCTTTGATATAAATTTAACAACCTTATTTATGACGTGGTTATGGTTTTTTATATGCATACTCATTTTTATAATGTAAAAAATATACATAGAGCATATATGTTAATGGAATAAGTATGAAACCTACTTGATTAAAGGTATTTAGATGAAAATATTATATTACATATTTTGAATTCCTATGTAATTATTTTCTTTGTGACATTTAAATTAATTCATTATGGGGGAAATGAAATGTTTCTAAATAATAAATGTATACTTTAAGAAGTTCTTCCATGTTAAACTAAGAAGATGTCCTATAAGGTCACACACTTATTGTATTTAGAAACTTGTTAAATTCAATATTAATTTAATAATATTGATAAATATTATTCAAATTTTTGTTTTATGAATTATTAAGATTTTTTGGATCTCATTCATTATGTGATAAGTAATTTAATTGAATTTTTTAAGTTGACTATTTAGTAAATATTTATTCTCTATTTTAATGAATATAATATTTACATATTTATTAATAAATAATATTGATATATATTTTATTGAATAAATATTCATTATTTATGTACCGAAAAATATAGATAAGGATTGGTGGGAATATTTTAATAGCACAATGGGAAATTACCTATTAAATATTATATTACCAGATACTAGTTTTTACATTCCCAAATATAATAAAAATTTTATTCCTGAATTTATCACATTTCAGGTAAATTATAATGATAATAGTATTTTTATACAGACATGGGGTTCATTTGGGATTAAAATAACTATAATTTCTTTTGTGAACTTATTATTCTATAACCCTAGATCTATTTAAACTCAATTATGGAAATCCTTATAAAACAAATCGTTATTCATAATGAATTATAGTGAATAAATCAATCCCTAAATTGATCATCTCCTAGAATTATCTCAAGAATGGAGAGTAATCCGCTCACCCCCTACTATATATATTTTAGAAATAATATGGAGTGTCCTTCCACCTGAATTGATTCTAGTGAAGATAAAAGATGAACAAGACAAGCATTAAGATTTTACGCCGTAACAGCTAGAGTTTCTTATGATGAATATTTGGGGTCTGTTTTGCATATTCACATCACCACTAAAGGGAATATAACCTTTCTCATGTGATTAAATGATGATAGAATCTAAATACATCGTTATATTAATCAATGAATTATTAATTTAAACATAAAATAATTTTTATATAAATAAATTAATTATAAAATATATGTGATCATATCTCCCTCATGGCTTTGATATAGTATTCAAATAACAACTTAATGAATTATATTGGTAAGGCAGTTATTTTTCACATAAATATAGAATTATTCATCAATAATGATAAATATATGATTTTTCTACTTCCTAATATGTGCTTCTACTATTATTATAACCTTCGTCTATTTCATTAGAAAATCCATAGATACTATTATTCAATATAAAAAGATACTTTTATAGAATTAATTTTCTCCTTCCACACATCCATTATCTATGTTCAGTTATTAGTAAAATAATTGTATGACTATAGTTCTATAATTCATTGGTTTCATTTTACTACCATCATCAAGTTGTATATCATTTCTACCAAAATCAATCCTCCCGATATATTTATATATTATATTTTCTAGGAAATGATTTTATTAAATAACCTAATAACACCCCACTTGATAACTCTTTTCTTAGTTTCAACTGTCTTTTGGATCACATAGGAAATATGGCTAATCATTCCTCTTGTCGAAAGTGTATGTGAATATCTTATTCATTCTTATGGATGACTAAAGTCACATTAAAGTAGTAATCAGCATTATTATTTCCTTAACTATAAACTTTGTCAACATTTTATCCAAATTATAAATTCACCTATCATCCATATATCTATAAATCTATTTAACATAATATTCAAGATAATTTAATACTTTAGTGGAATGTTTGTTGTTCATGAGTGGTATAATAAATTCTTTACATGGGTCACCACACTTAGGTAATCATTAAATAATATGAATTTCTCTATTTCTTTCCATATTCCATAAAACACCTTATCCATATATTATTATTTCCATGAACTACTATCATCACATATAATTCATCATTGATTTTTATCTAAACTATTGAAATTTTTATTTACTTATAATTTTTTTAATCCCTCCGTAGATAAACACAGGTAATATGTTACTTCTCTCTAGGCTTTCATTAAATTAACCAATTGTAAATATATCTTTATTTTTCATAAAAAATATTATAAATAATTAACACTTAAAAATAATATCACAGTCCTAAGAACAAAAGTTGTATTGCATTTTATAAATATCTACAAAAGTAACTTATTATATAACACATGTTTACATTCCTCCATAATTGAGAAACACTGGAATCCCTTTTATACATATCATAAGTAATGATTATCTTCATAACATGGGAATTATAATCAAAAGTTAATGGGTGAGATCAAATTCTTAGTAAGGTAAAAAAATATAATTATGTCATTAGATGTTCAAAACATAAGAATATGATAAAATTTTACTAGGGAGAAATTTAGTTATAAAAAAAACATATGAAAAATAATAGTTTTTTTGTAATATCATGATATAATGAAATTCAATGTAAAATAAACAAACATAAAACATGAAATACTGTGTGGAATCAAGATATATTTAATATAATCCGTGTTAAAAAATCATAGGTATAAATAATGAAAATGCAGAATTCACAGAAGACACAACATTGTGAAGATGTTTAGCAAAACAATATTCACATGGTATCACATATTTGTGAGCATATCAAATAAGGTACACTGTTTGTATTTTAAATGTAATCCATGAAGGATCACTCTTTATATTGTGGTTGTAATTTATGAAGCATTAGAATATATTTTTTTAGCATAATCCAAGAGGGGTATCCATTTATTTAGTGAGTATAAAATAAGAAGGATGACCCTTTATGTTGTAATCATAATCCAAGAAGGCCCACATAATATATTGTGAATTAATACAAGTATGTTTATCATTAATTATCTCATGAAGTATACAACATTAAACAATTAATTATATTGATATATTGGACCCACATTTCATTCATCCTTAAATATGTGTTCCACTTGGAAACAATCATTCATCATATCGTAAATAACCCATCAAAATAAAATGTATTTTAAATACCTTTAAATATAATCATATAAAGAAAATATTATTAATACCATAAATTAAAATAATAAAATAATTGAATATATACAGTTATCTAATGATACTAAATAAATTTCATGGTAGATCCCATTAAATGTAGTATATAAAATTTATACCATATTGATAAAGGGACTATGTTCTAGTTAATAAATATCCTAATTAGAAGCTGTATAGAATCATGCTGAACATTGTTTAATTGATGAAATAAAAAAATGTGTATTCCTAAATGAATGGAATTTGAAAATATATTCTGTCTTTTCAATGGGATTGGTTACCCAAGATAAAGAAAGTGATTGAATAATAGTTTTATTGAAATCAACATTTAATAAGCCTTCTAGTAAAAAATCTTGATGAAAATAGTTGAATAATATCCTCATATTAGTAATAAAATATGTAAAATGTAGTTTATGTATGTGAAATATATTTTTAATGGCATTACAGAGATCACTTTTTAAATAAATATTATCCTTGAACCATTAAAAAAATATTAAAAAACATGTTTTATAAACTATGATGGTTTATACTTTTCTTCAAGAAATTATATAGATGATGTTTCATAAAAAAGATCAAATGATATTAAAATGAATTCACATAGAAAGTGTTAAAAATATATTCTTTTAAAAATTTGATGAAAAAAACCAACATGGAAGATAATAAAATTTTATTTAAAACAGTTTAATGAATATAAAATTATTATAGAAAGAACACTATTAATTATTTGGGAATATATAAGAACATTCCTTAAGAATCTAGTTAGTATATACATGAATAGGGAGGTTATTAAATGAATTAAAGAGATGAGGAAAACTTAAATTATAAGAAAAAATCACATAAATTATGAGTAAAGGGAAAATAAACGTTTTATGGGAATTTTTAACACCATGAATAGCTAAAGGGGATGATTAGTGGTTCTATAAATTATAAAATTCTCTATTAGTATTTTATATAGAAAAATATTAATATGATGATAAGAATGGCAGCCAAACGCTTAGGGTGTGAGTAACATTTTAATTAAAAAACCCTTTAAATAGATCTATTTATATTGAACAAACGATAGAATAAATAAAAGGTAATTCGTGATATAACATAATAAATGATTGGTTAATATATTATATAAATAAATATAATGCACAAAATCATACATGACACATGAATTTAAAAATGAGACAAATAAAAACTTTCAACTTGGATATCCTTTGAATGAAAATCCATTTCAATAAAGAACATGATACAGATATTCACAATGATTAACTAAAATAATATGTTAAAATAATTCCATTATGTAACAATCACACCATATCAAATATATGATGGTTCTCATTATGAAATGTGTATTACGAAATTAAATTTGAGACAAATAACCCCTTACATTAATTACTGATTTCGAGAAAAGCACTTCAATAGAGTGAATAAAAAATATATATATTAGTGAAATATTTAAAAACCTTATTGATATATATATTATTTTGAAAACATCTTATACTATTATTCCCCAAATTTATATTAGTTTTTTATGTATTTTCAATATGGGGTGTGAGTAATCTTAATTATTTTAAACTAGTTTCATAATAGGGATATTGTTATTCATTATTCACTAAAGTATTAACTTTACCAGATCATATAAGGTATTTTAATTGATGATTTGTAATTATTTATTATGTAAAAATTCCATTCAATATGTTTTATTTCAGTTATCACTAATGGTGAAATCAATATTGAGAATGTTTTAGTGATTTTTCATGAAGGGATGTTGGTATCTTAATTTATGAGTTTAGTACTAATTTTTCATTTTAGAATTGATTTAAAAAATTATTTACTTATTTATATCATATATAATCTTTAATTAAGTTATCATAATCATACATGATATTATTCTTTATCATTAATTTTGTTGGTGGTTAGACAGACCCAAACATGAATATATCATAATTTTTGTATGAGTATAGTTATAAAATTAGTTTACAGTAGAACAATATCAATTTTATAGAACCATAACAATGTTTTTTAAAAATTGTTATTTTAATGAATCATATTTGAGGATATTTTAATAAATAATAATGAAAATATATGAAAAATGAGGTATGTTACACTGTGTAGGTGGTAGTCTATACATACACTGGAATTACATTTTTCATATTTAATAATTAGAAAGGGAAAATATGGTTAATCATTGTTAGCATGGAATAATAAAATTAAATATACAAAAAAGTTATTTTATAATATATGATAGGGGAAATTATATTTTAAAAATTATCATAGTAAAGAAAATAAATATGGAAGGACTATTACTCATGTTAATAACTGTAGTTTTCCAATATAGGGATGAGAAGAAAATGAGTTATGAGGCTCGCTTCATATATGAAAAATAAAGAGGATGTTGAAAATGGTTATATGTGATTCAAAAAGAGAATTATATCAAGGGGAATCTAAAAAAATAGTATTATTAGAGTTAACAAGAGGTCCCATTTAGAAGTGGTTAGAATGCTGTTTTTGTATGTATTTTATCATAATATAAATAGAACCAATTTTTTACATTGTAATAAGAATAAAAAATGGATAATATTGGAGTCGATATATGTTTTTTTGATTAAAACTTCACCAACACAATTTGAATCATTTTTTACATGTTTTGGATTTTACCCCATTAGTTAACCCATTTTACACTTTTGGATTTTACCAATGTAACTATTTTTTACATAAGTAATTCATTTTATTATTAAAAATAAAAGGATTAATATTACATAATAGGAAAAATATAATTCAATAGTTTAATTCCATTTATTATATTAACTTTTTAAAAGTGATATAATGTAATTGTGAAATATTAAAAGTAAAATGTGTTCAATAGAATTCTATAAAATTGTTTAACTTATGGTATAAAATATTAATCATATGGTTTTAAAATAAAATAAATATTTTAAAATTTTTAACATCACTTATAAAAAATAGATTTTTTAACAAACCCGTTTCATAAATTTAAAATTCATACTAATATACTAAAAATTCCATAAAAATCATTGTATTTGAAAAAAAAAATTTGTACAATTGACATAAAAAGAAATAATTTTTGGAAAATATTAAAAAAATTCCCAAAATATAATTTTTATTATGGATATATAATTTTTTCCCATTTTTTAATATTCATGTTTTAATATTTATGAATATAACCTCCAAATAAAATAAAAAAATATTATGGAAAAATGTTTTCAATGGAAAATAAATTTTCAAACTAATAGATATTATCAATTTTAATTTTTATAATATTATAATAAAACTAGAATTAATTAATAAATATTAGTTTTTATTAATGATGTTATTTAAAAATATGATACTTATTTTTCTTGAATTAAATTTATAGCCTAGAAAAAGATAAAATTTAGAAAAAAAAGTTCATGAAGAAAAAAATTAACTAATTAAGGTTCTATAAAATGGTGTATATATATACATATTTCATAATTAGAATTCTCTTATTCATAATAACTATTTTTATTGATGTGTTTTAACTAACATGTTATTTTTCTAAATAAATATATTATAAGTTCAACTTTTTTAGTGTTCTGTGTATACCAATATATAAAAATAATATTATTTATGTGAAAGACATAGTGAAATTTTGGGTATTTACATTATCCCCAATTTAATATATTGATTCCATAATTTTTTTTCCTTAATAGTAAAATAGTTAAGAATATCTATTTGATATAAATGAATCCTGATTTAATTTCTAATGTGGTTTTATCCTTACAAACATTGTATAACTATTGAAATAATATTTTTACCCATAATATGAATGTAACATCTTGGTTCCTACATTAAGATAATTACATATGTTTTTGACTATTTTTTTGTAGAGTTTTTCACATTTTTTCTAGAGTGACTTAGAAATTTTAGGATGTTTCTTGTCCTATGTATAGTTATTGAATTGTTAGTGTAATGTCATAGAAATTTCATATATATTTTTTGTTAATTATATGAAATTATTTTCAGATCGTAAAATCAGATGGTACGCGATTCTGGGGCCCGGAGTGCTCGGAATGATCCGTCGATGTTTTGTTAAGATTTTATTAGCACACGTAAGGAGTTTTCTTTAAAAAAATGGAATAACTCTTAAACGATTAACTCAGATCAGAAATTTGATGGAATTGTTGCACTCAATATGGGGAGTTTACCATAGACGTGACTTATGTTTAGTCGGTGCGGGCCTCCCGTGAGAAAACCTAAAAATGGAATAATCATAAATAAAATAATTAAATAAAGTTATTTTATTTTTCAAATCCATATAACACACAAACGGTAACTTGGATTAAAAATCTGTAACCACCTCTGAACTCTTGAGGGTATGCTTTCCTTAGTTAGACACTAACATTTTCCATCATGGGCCACTTGTGACTGTTAGTTTTTGGTTGTAAATAAAATAATAAAGGGACAATTATCTTATTGTAAAATTTATAAAATTTAAATGGTAACTCGAATTGCAAATCCGAGAGTATCGTTGTGTTTGTTGTGGAGTTTTTCCCTTAGGAATAAAATAATCTCAATAGGTGCCGGTCGAGGGTTACTGTTAATATTTTTATGAACTTTTTTTCATGTACATTCAGCAAACGCACAAGTGGCATTTTGTAACATCTAAAATGTTGCTCAGAATTGATATTTGAGGACACCGTTGAACTCGTAGACCTGAGATTCAATTATAGAGACCTTCACCTCAACCACAGTAGGTCGAGGGTGAATGTTAGTTTTCAGACCTTTCGCGGGGGTGTTAAAAGAATTAAAATAAAATAAATCATCCTTTATTTTAATTTTCTCTGTGAGGCCTCCCATTTTAATTTGGGGGTGGGACTACTCGAGAATGAAAATTCCAATTTTGAAATTAATGATGGGTACCACCTGAACCTTGAACACCCTCTTCAATGTGCGAGGTGACTCTTGGTTTCTTCCCCTTAATTAATTGTTCCAAATTAAACTTAATTGTTGGGCCAACCCAATTAGTTTAATTTATATGTTGGCTACTCAACTTCCTCTAGGTTAGGGGAATTGTTATAAAGTAGAGTACACAGAGGGAGAGCTTTGGATATCACATTATCTAACAAAAGAGATTATCCAATAATAAACGAGGACAAATCTTGTGCCTGGATTGGAAGAATATTATAGAAGAAACAAACACCGACGTCCCCTCCATAGAATTCATCTTCCTCCTCACGCCTTCTCCAAGAAACAAGGTATGGGTTTTATATTATTTAAATTTGATTTAATTTTTTTATCCATTCTTCATATTTTGGATTCAAAATGACGAAGGCCAAACTAACATGGCAATTTCCCCGCACATATACTTTGCCTCTTCCTTTTTGATACTCAACGTGTTCTTCGTGTATTCTTCAACACCAAATAATTAATGAAGCTGGAAACACAATATTTTTTTAGGGAGACATAAATATGTGGAGCCCCCACCCAATGATCATGAATATACGGTCAATATATTTTTTTGGGCTTGGAACAAAGACACAATCGCTCGCTGAAGAAGGCAGCAGCAGACACCTTGTTGGCCGCATGAAGGAACGGGGCATGTGTCTGCGCCACTGGATGAGCAAGAGGTTGCGGCCTGTTGGTCGCCGAAAATCACGGGGTAGTGGCTGATACACCAGCCGAATGCATAACAGAGGGGCGTCATGCATCCGCACAGCTGGTGGAGTGGGATTCCGTAGCCTCTTGGCCACAGCGGAGGCCGTAGGGTGGCCGACATCTGGCCGACCACAGTGGTGCAGAGGCACGCGACCGTGCCACTAGGAGGATGTTTGACTGGCCTTCCGGCGAGCCCTACCACACTGGGAAGGACCCCACCGGCGGGTCCTGCATTTCATCTACGAAATGGTCCATAGAAAAATCAAGATCATCATGGGGTGCCTCCCCTGGGTGTTGGTCACAGTGGACCCCGCCACAGCAGTCCACCAGTTGAGTGGGTCGCACCGCAATGGGATGCACCGTAGTGGGCTGCGCCTGGCAGGTCTCCCCCCTTTGTGGGCCGTGTCGGGCATTCCAACACCTAGACTATTCGGGCAGGACCCATGTCGGGCCGTGTCGGTCCGACCGGGTTGGACCAGACCCAAGCCCATTTAGACCCATTTTCACCTTTATGTGCATATCATGAGAACCGAGCATCCGTTTGACAGACTATTTGCGACACTAGAATAATTTGATTCAGATAGTCTTTTTGGTATATTCCACATGATCTTTTTATAATTTTGGAGTACGTCTAGGTTGGATCAATCCTCGAATCCAACGGGGCCCTCGAAGTGGAAACAGTAATAACATACAGACCGAGCGTCAAATTGATGCGCCGTCTATTGCATTGGGTACCTTATTACATGATAGACCATTGGGATACATCATTGTCGGTATTTGGGATATTTGTGGTATGAATGAATGCTTTGTTATAGGTTCTCCCAAGAGCGATATGTACGGAATGCTACGACTGGTTGAGGCTTGACGACTGCTGACCATTATGACTCAGAGTAACTCAACTAGACTATTGGGGAGCACCTATGTGTGACGTGGCAGACCCATGGTGGGTAGCATCTCTACGGGAACAGCTTAACCATGGTACTCGATATGAGGAGTACCTCAACAAGCCATGAGGGGGAACACCTCTAATTGACGCTGCAAACCCATGGTGGGGAGCGCCTTTGTGGGATGCGACAGACCCATAGTATTTAATAAGAGGATTACCTCATTAGTCCAAGGATAGAGGGTTGTGCATCTGTGTGACGCAGTAGACCCACTATACTCAATATAGGTGGAGTTCTCCAATAACTGAGGTGTTCGACGTTGTGATTGGGGATGTAGCTTGTCACTACCCATAGAATAAATCATATTGTGAGTTGTCTTTACATTTTTCTTGTGATCGAGGATATGCTATGTGGTACTTTACCGGTGTGTTAATATACATTCATGGTTTTAAAATGTTGTTTTTCATTGTGGAACTCTAGGAGACCTTTGGGGTCTTGGAGTCCCTACTGAGTATCGTTATACTCACCCCAGCACAATATACGCATACACCTTTTTGTGTTGGGTGCAGATGACGAGTAGTTGGGATGAGGTTTGAGGGAACCAGGACTAGGTGGTACAAATAGGAGAAGGTAGACGTGGAGTGTGGAGGAGGTGATATATACCTACCATTCAGGTAGGAACCTCATAGGATGGCCCAGTAGCTATTTTCATTTTTCATTCAGTTATATTGTATTTTCAGTTGTACTTGTAGCTTTACAGTTGGGCTTGTATTCCTCCACATTTTACATTAATCAAACTTTTACCTATATCAGTTTACTTCACAATTACTTCTTGTCACGTTCTTGGACCATGTGTATGTGCAGGATTAAAGGAAATGCCTTCCAATTTTAGGGAGTATGCCTTTCAGGGCTAGTTGTCAGCACCTAGCCTATGGAAGGCGGTCTTGGGATAGTCACGGCACGGGCCCTGGGGGACAAGAAATGATAGTTTGAGAAATAATGTGCGCTAACCTATAGAATTGTGTGACTTCTGTTAGAGTTATATATGTGGTTGTATAGTCTGTGGCACCGTTAATACTAACCATGTAACCAACCACTAAAATTATGAATGTTGAGATAGTGGGGTCATCACGGTTGGTTCATGGGTTTGAAAACCATGAGTCTAAACTGTGAATCTCTTATAGTAGCCTAGAATGGGGTGGATGATTTTCCAAGCAGTGTGTTTAAAGTATGATACATTAATTAATTACTATAAATTTTAATTTCAATAATGGGTACTCTCTTGAATTACCTTATTCTTTTCCTTTTGGTATAGGCTCTCAACCAATGGGACTCTTCCTAGTGATTTTGGAAATTCCTTAACTCCTGCTGGTTTTTATCAACAGATCCAAGGCTGTCTAATCTAGATTATTATTGATACGATCCAATTTATTACGGTTCTTATCTGATCATCAAAGACCCACACACAATTATTTAACATAATATTTGATCATGGATCTTGATTTGAGAAATAAGGTTTTTAGAATGATATTTTTGGGTTTATGTTAGATCTGTTGTGGTTTTGTGATTTGTTGTATTTATCTCATATTGTTTTTGTTTGATATTGGGGAATCATTAGGGTTTGTTTTTTAATCTATCTCTCCCTTGGTTACATATGATGAATTAGGGATTATTATTTTATTTTTCTTGTTCCAGGATTCCTCCTCGAATGATTCTATTCCATTGACACTCTATTTGAGGATCCTATGTTGGACATTTGTCGAGATTGTTTTAATGGTCGGAGGTTTAATAATAAAATTCTTATCAAAAGAAACTTTAATTATTTTCATTATTATAAGTGGATTAAAAATTATTTCTGAATCATAAATTTGAATCCTTGATATTATTCATTTATAAATTTATTGGTTGTGTTGATACTCATTGTCTTTGACTTTTCCAAAAAAAATTGATTTCCAATAAATTTAATTGAAATGAATAGATGATTTGATAAAATATTGTAATATTTATTATTGAGAAAATAATTCATGGAATATTTTCTTATTTTAATATTAGATAAATTAATATGATATGTATGAGTTTTGATGAAAACCATTTGATGTATCTTTTTGTGCTGATATGGGATGTTTTTTAAAATTTAACTTGGGGTCAATTTGAATTTCTTTTTTGAAATGGATTGATATCCCCTCATATGATTTACTATGTTAATGCACATGGGATCCTGGGTTTTAAAGTCATAATATCACACACTAGGTATGCATGATCACTATTGGAAAGTATTGATGATATATATTATTATAAACTATCATGATGGAACATAGTTTATTCATTGAGATGGATTCTTTTTCCACCTAGGCTTATGAATCTAATAACGTGTCTACAGACCTAGAGTATTATTTTAATGATATGTGTATGAATAATATACTAGCCGAACCACATGACTCTTGACTATGGTTCTGTGATTGATAATGTTTTTTTAAAAGATATATGATTTAAAATGTTTATATATCTAATTAATCATTTCTGTATTTATAAAATGATTTATACAAGACTATTTTGAAAAAGATGCTTATATATTTCTACAATGTTTGAAATGCACTTTTGAAACTACTTTTTACTATCCTTTAAAATAATTTAGAAAGAATGTATTTTTTTTAATGTAAAAATATTATCATACCATTCATTACATGAAATAAAATATATCTTTTTTACTTTATATATAATTATTATTGACATTCAACTGGGATATTATTTCCCACACCCTACATTTTCCATTAGGTCATTTTGTATTTTATTTTTTCAGGTCCAATAATATGAAGGTAGTTCTTAGAGGTTGTGGGTGTTCTTTTTTATTGGTACCTTGGATGTTAGTGGTGAATAGTATAGTTTGTTATCCACTTGTATTTTCAAGATCTGGCTATGATGTCTGGATGTTTTTATGAGAAAACATTGGTTGAAATACCATTTTTTTGGAATTGTATCAATCTTTTGTTGTACTTTTATCTTAATGAGTGTTTGGAATACCAATAATTTATTTATTACTATATGTTTCATGTTCTTTAAGATTTATTATTATGTATAAATAATTCTCTATAAATTGTATTTGATGCCCAGATGCTAGTCATTGGACTATGGGGATCAAGAACACCCTTTGGTACATGTCAATATTGATTTAGGTACTATTTTGGTAGGCCTTATAATTTGTTTCATAAAAAAATTGAATAAGATATGATAATTTTTATTATTTTATCTAGGTATACATTTGGGGATATCATGGAAGATACGATAAATGATATTTTGGAATTAAGTGGCTGTTTACGAGCGAGTTCTTTGAAATATCATACCACTACCTTCTATAAGTTACAATTTTATCTTTGGAAAAGGTAATTTGTGGAGTTCTTTTGTAACATCCGAAGTAAGTAATGAATAATAGATATTTTTATCTATGTCTATTAATGATTAAGATAGTGTTTTAGAGGCTTAAAATGAAAATAAATACAATCTTATGCATGGAATACACTAATATTTTTAAAAGATTGTTTTACTGCCTTTGATGGAAAAACCATTTTGAATCTATCTTTTGACAATTTTATAAACTATTTTTGTCAAAATAAACTTACCCTTTATGATTGGGAAATCAAAATTTACTTTGTGTGAATTTTTGGTATTTTTCTGACAATGTTCATTTTTTAATGAATAGTGAGAAATACTACATTTTACATCAAAACTGCTTTTTAATCTAATTTATTTATATGATTAGATTATGTTTTGAATTGGTTTTGAAGTGAACTTAGAATATATTTTTACCATTTAATCCAATGGTGGTCATTGGAATCAATTTCACTTTGAAATTGGACTCAAACTAGTGTCAATCTTTTGATACTTATTGTTTCATAAAAACACGCTATTTGCTCTGACAGCGGGAATTAATTATTAAATTAATTAATGTGACTTATATGTTTTGAATTTTGTAAAATAGACTTCATTTTTGAATTATTAGTATCAAATATAGCTTAGGGTGAATTTTTGGTAATTTTCTGAAAAACTTCAATTTTTGATGAATAGTGAAACCACTAAGTGGTAATCAAGCAAACTGATTTTTCAGTTAAATGAAAGTTTACCACTAATGTGTATTGAATTTTGAAAATCCGACATACATGGTTGTCATTTAGAAGTAAAATGTGGTTCAATGGGATTAAAATATTTTTTGATGAATAGTAACTTATTAAGTTTTTAATCGCGATTAGGGGTAATTAGGGTAGTTTAAGGTATAAATAATGCTTTAATAATATGAAATGACCTAGACACATTTCCCAAACTTATTGGTTGTGTCATGGCCGACCAAGACAAGCCATGGGTCAGCTTGGGGACCCCATGGAGCCACTTTGGTTGGGAAATGACATAAATATCTTTTTATTTAATATAAAAGTAAAAATGACACAAACATAATATGTTTTACGAAAACAATTTTTACATGGGGTTATAAAGATCAGATTTTTGATTATCAATAGTAATTGGAAAGATAAAAATATTTCCTATATCATAGTATTTTTTTTATATAATTTTTAGACATTAAATAAAATAAATTATTTATGACATAATAATGATGCAGTGATGACATCATTATTTGACGATTTAAATAAAATGGAAAGATAATGTAAAATCTATGAACTACACATATCCAAAACCAATTGGATGAGTGGTTTTCGAACCCTTATCACCTTATCCACGAATTCTATCAATGTGGGACCTTTGAAAACCGAAACACATTTTCAAATAAAGTAATATTTCCTTACTTTCCAAAAGTGCCCCTCCTCTCCTCTTATAAAAGGCCCCCACCTCTACCTCATTTCACACACTCCTAAAGACTTTGGCTCGGCCAACCCCTGCCCATTTAATCTCTCCACATCCCTCTCCTAATCCTAGAGGACTCCTTTTGGGCAGAATCCTTTCAAGGAAGCCTTTAGGCTCAAATCAAAAGGAGTTACACTTTTATAGGTAATTCATTCTCTCGTGTTCATTTTTTTATTTTTCTTCTCCAACCCCATAAACTCTTTTTATTTACTTCTTTTATAACAAAACCAGTATCACCAATATACTAGGATGTTGTTATAATATTTATTTGAGCTACACTCTCACACAACTACATCAAATGGTTAAAGAACATACGGTTTCCGTGGATGGCGAAATTCTGCCTCCCAAAACGATGATTATTCAATACTCATTTAACACCTTCAAAGGTGGCCATTATGATGTCACTATTTTTATATATGATATATAATATGTTTATGTTTTCCTTAAGCTTCTGTTTTTTCATTTTGGGAATACCTTTATGGTTTCCATTATGGGTAAAACACGATATCTTCATTTTAGGAAGTGCGGACTACCGCCCCCTGAAAGTGATTTGATTCGTTAATACCATATGTGGGATGTGTAAAGGATAAAGTTAATGATATTATATATGTTATTATACTAGAATTATAATATACTCTTATATCATTATGATTCCATTCCAGAAAATACGAAATAGAAATGGAAGTAGCGTTCATGCGTACGTACGGCTTACCGTCTCCATGAACGGTGCATTTCATTTCTTACCTATAAATGTGATGTAATATTATAAATACATGTATATGATGAATATATATGATATATATGTTATCCAAATCATTAATATCATTCTGGATATAATGAACCTTTGATTAAATTAACAACATGTAAGTGTAAGAAGTCTATTTTTGACTTAAGAACCAAATATCGACAAAATGAACATTATTAACTTAAATGATTACATGATGTTCATAACATGGTATAAAATGAATAATGATCTTGAAAAAGATTCATAAGCAAGTAGAGATTAACTCAAGTTTATTATTCAGGAGATTAAAGAACGGCCGGGTCAAGTCGGATACGAGGTATGGGACTTCGTCTCAATCTCCTATCATTGAGGCATATTTTATTTTATACACAACTTTATTTTATACGGTGTATAAACCCCTTTGACTTTTACATTTATTCAAAAGGAATATTTTTTATACAAAGTGTTTACTAAACGACAAAAGGGAATGTTTTTGTCATACGTATGCGGCGACAACGACTTCTCCACCGTCGTGACCGTTATTTGAGTTGTGGCTTCCTCTACAAGCCATAACTTCTTTTTAAAAGAAAAATAAATACTATGTTTTAATTTTCTTTTATTTTGGTATTGAAAATGGTTTTCACAATGTTTTTTTTGTGTTGTATTGATATCTTGTGATTGAAATGTGGAAATGTTATGTTTCCTTTATGCATGTTTTATGTGATACGATTATGTTATGGTTCTTGGGCATTATTATGAAGATGGGTGGTTCCGTGATAAACTAAGGACGGGTGAGCCCGATATAGCTCTCCAATGCATTGGGTAACGCGAAGGAGTGAAACGTTAAGGTTTCTCCGAAGAGATTTTAGGGAATATACTATGATGGGTATTCCAAACATAACCAAGAGGGTTACTCCCTACGTAAGAATGTTATGAATGCCTCAAGTTACCTTTATGCCTTATGATTTCTATGATTTATTAATGATTTTATGAGGTATGTTAAAGTGCCTATGTTTTATGGGTAATGTATGATTTCATTCTTATGTATATATGATCTCATGATTCCTTTCCATGTTTTTATAACCCATACTGAGCTTTTTATGCTCATCCCAAGTTTTTTTTGAAATGTTTTTCACAGGTCAAGGGAAAGGTACATGATATGATGATAGTGTCAAGGAAGTGTCAAGAAATAATCCATGTTTTATTTTAAATTTGTTACCATTGATGGGAATGAAGAATATTATCTTTATGTAACCACTTGGTTTATATGTGGAATGTAATGCATGTTTTATGATCTAATTCTCTAAAACTCTAAACCCGAAAAGATCCTCAATGTGTAATCTTGTAATAACTCAAGATTAAGTAAGGTTTAAGGCTGGGGCCTTATAGTTGGTATCAAAGGTCGGTTTAGATAACTTTAGGAGTTAGAATTATATTAAATGATTATCCAAAAATTTTTTTCGAAATGATATAGCATTTAATGATTACCATGTTGCTTCATCTAAGACATGTTTTTTCAGAATGGTTTTCCGTAGAGGAAATAGGGAAGCAGTTCTAGGAAGGCATACAGAAGGAAATAACCTTCCGAATCAGCATCCTGAGATGGTCGGAATTGGAACTGAACAGTTTGTTGCAGTAATGGCGCAGTTGACTCAAGCGATAAATGGTGGTGGTATCCATGCACGAGATCAGCCAGATCAACCGCAGAGGAACATGTCAGTGGTGGAACATTTCATGAGGCAACATCCACCATCATTCAGAGGATCATCTGACCCTGTGCTAGCTGAAGGGTTGATTAAAGCACTAGAGAAGATTTTTGATGTCCTGGGGTGTTCAGACAATCAAAAGGTTAGTCTTGCTATTTACTGTTTGGAGGGTGAAGCAGATCAGTGGTGGTCTATGGTTAAAAATATCAGGGACGCCGATGAGATTGATGCTCTTGACTGGGGTGAATTCAAAGGTATGTTTCTTGAGAATTATTTTCCTAAGGCTGTTCGACATAGGATGGAAAATCAATTCTTGGAATTGAGGCAAGAAGAAGACTCAGTGGCTGCCTATGAAGAAAGGTTAAATTGATTGGCATGGTATGCTCCAAATTTTATCCGGGACCTTGATAGTAAAATCAATCGATTTTACTCAGGATTAAAGCCAAAATATCGAAGGGAATTAGCTTCTCGTGAGTTTAAAAGTTATGAAAAGCTTGTTCGATGTGCTGAGAAGGTGGAAATGGAGTTTGCCGATGACCAAGTTTTCTATAACAACCAGCAGAAGAAGAGACCGAGGTGGCAGGAGAAAGGTAAGAATTCTTCAAAAAAGTCTGATGGTAAGAGAACTAAGTTTCCAGTTTGTGATAAATGTGACAAAAGGCATACTGGGGATTGTATTCTAAATTCTGGGAAGTGCTACCGATGTGGTAAGATGGGACATAAGGCTCGTGATTGCACTGAAAAGGATCAAGGTGAAGGTAAGAACAAATTTGATTTACAGTTAGTGAAGTGTTATAAGTGCAATGAGATGGGTCACTATGCAAACAAGTGTCCGACAAAGAGCTTGAGTGATGGGAAGCAGTTAGACTACAAGCAGAATGGGGTGGTGAAATCCTTTGCAACTACTTCAGCAGATGTCGGGCCATCAGATGAAGTTGTATCAGGTACTTTGTTTGTTTTTTCAGATTATGCCAGTGTGTTGTTTGATTCAGGTTCTACACATTCTTTCATCTCTGAAACATTTTCTAGTAAAATGGGAATACCATCTCAAGAAATGACTCCTGAACTTTTGGTAAAAACACCTGGGGGAAATGTTGAGGCAAAAAGAATTTATAAGAATCTTCCTATCCTTATCTGTGGAAAGAACCTACTTGCAAACCTTATTGTTCTACCTCTAGTAGAGTTTGATGTTATCCTGGGTATAGATTGGCTCTCTATTTACCATGCTAAGATTGATTGTAGAGCTAAAGAAGTTTATTTTCAGAAATACTTTCAGTTTGTTTACAAGAATGAAACCTTACTTTTGATAACATATCAAGAGGCCGAGAAACTTGTAAAAGATGGAAATGAATGTTACCTTGCGCACGTCGTTAAAAATAAAGGAACTGTTCAGATTAATGATGTACCAGTGGTAAATGAGTATCCTGATGTTTTTCCTGATGAGTTGCCTGGAATAATACCAGATCGGGAAGTTGAGTTTACTGTTGACTTAGTTCCTGATGCTAAGCCAATTTCAAAACCCCCTTATCGAATGTCACAAATTGAACTTTTAGAGTTGAAGGAGCAATTGCAAGATTTATTAGAGAAAGGTTTCATTAGACCTAGAACATCACCATGGGGTGGTCCTGTTTTATTTGTTAAAAATAAAGATGGTTCTATGAGACTTTGCATTGATTATAGAGCCTTGAGTAATATCACTATTAAGAAAAAATATCCTTTGCCTCATATCGATGATTTGTTTGATCAGCTCCAGGGAGCTCAGTTTTTTTCAAAGATTGACTTGAGATCGGGGTACCATCAGCTGAAGGTAAAGGAGGCAGATATTTCGAAGACCGCGTTCCGTACGAGATATGGCCATTATGAATTTGTAGTAATGCCTTTTGGGCTAACCAATGCACCTGCTGTATTCATGGATTTAATGAATATAATTTTCCATTAGTTCTTGGATAAGTTTGTGGTGGTTTTCATTGATGATATTTTGGTGTTTTCTAAAAGTAAAGAGGATCATGAAAAACATTTAAGGGTTATCTTGAAAACCTTAAAAGAAAAGAAACTGTATGGTAAATTCAGCAAGGGTGAGTTTTGGTTGCAACAAATTTCTTTCCTTGGTCACATTGTTTCTATTGATGGAATAACTGTTGATCCTGCAAAAACAAAAGTTGTGGAAGAATGGCCAAGACCCACAAATGTAACCGAGATTCGTAGCTTCCTTGGTTTGGCAGGCTATTACCGAAGGTTTGTTAGAAATTTTTCACGGTTATCTAGTCCAATGACTAAGCTAACTCGGAAGGGTGTCAAGTTTATCTGGACAAAAGAATGTGATGATTGTTTTCAGGAATTGAAAAGAAGATTGGTGAATGCTCCAGTTTTGGCACTACCTTCCAGGAATGGTGAGTTTGTTATATACAGTGATGCTTCATTGAAAGGACTTGGTTGCGTCCTAATGCAGAATGATCAGGTAATTGCTTATGCTTCACGACAGTTGAAAACTCATGAGGTAAATTACCCTACACATGATTTGGAATTAGCTGCTATTGTTTTTGCTTTAAAAATTTGGAGGCATCATTTGTATGGAGTAAAGTGTGAAATATATATCGATCACAAAAGTTTAAAGTATATATTCACTCAGAAAGAGTTAAACATGAGACAAAGGAGATGGCTGGAATTAATCAAGGATTATGATTGTACAATTCATTACCATCCGGGAAAAGCAAATAAAGTGGCTGATGCTTTGAGTCGAAAAAGTAATGCTTCATTAATAATGTTGTGTTTGGAACGTGATCCTTTGGTTAAGGATTTGATGAACTTTGGTATAGAAGTTGTTGGTGCAGGAAGTCCTTCTGTTTTGTTTCAGGTATCAGTGAGATCATCTCTATCAGATAGAATCAAGCAAGCACAGAAGCAAGATAGTGAGTTGCAGAAAAAGGTAGAGCTGGTTCAGAAAGGTAAGTTGCCTGAATTCAACATTGATAATGATTGCGTTTTGAGATTTGGGAAGAGATTGTGTGTGCCTTGTGATTCACAGTTGAAGAGAGAGTTGTTCTGTGAAGCTCATAGTTCTCCGTTTTCAGTTCATCCGGGAAGTACTAAGATGTATAGAGATCTGCGGGAGTATTACTGGTGGGATGGAATGAAAAGAGATATTGCTGATTTTACTGTGATGTGTTTGACATGTCAACAGGTTAAAGCAGAGCGGCAGTTACCGAAAGGGATGCTTCAGCCTTTACCAATGCCAGATTGGAAATGAGAGAATATATCCATGGACTTTGTTGTTGGATTACCGAAGACATCTCGAGGTAATAATTCAATCTGGGTTATTGTTGATCGCTTGACCAAATATGCTAATTTCCTTGCTATACGAGATACCTTCTCTCTTGATCAACTTTCCCGTTTGTATCTTAAAGAGATAGTCAGGTTACATGGAGTTCATCTCTCCATTGTATCGGATCGTGATCCCAGGTTTACTTCTAACTTTTGGAAAGGCCTTCAGAAGTCGTTGGGTACTGAATTAAATTTTAGTACAGCTTTTCATCCTCAATAAGATGGGCAGTCAGAATGAACAATTCAGACATTGGAGGATATGCTACGAGCTTGTTCTATAGATTATCAGGGATGTTGGGACCAACATCTTTCTTTGGTTGAATTTTCATATAATAACAGTTTTCATTCCAGTATACAGATGGCACCATTTCAGGCATTATATGGGAAGCGGTGTCGAACTCCAGCTTTCTGGGATGAAGTGGGTGAAAGGAAGTTGATGGGACCAGAATTGGTAGAAGAGATTGCAGAAAAAGTTCAGCTGATTCAGAAGCACATGAGAACAGCTCAGAGCAGGCAGAAGAGTTATGCGGATAATCGGAGGAAGGATCTATCTTTCGAGGTAGGTGATCATGTTTTTCTCAAGGTTTCTCCTTGGAAAAGTGTGGTGAGATTTGGTAATAAAGGATAGTTGAGTCCAAGGTTCATTGGACCATACGAAATTCTGGAGAGAGTTGGATCAGTTGCATACCAAGTGGCTTTACCTCCGAGTTTATCTCAGGTACACAATGTTTTTCACGTTTCGATGTTGAGAAAGTATATGCCAGATCCATCTCATGTTTTGAGTCCAGAGGTAGTTCAGTTGGAAGAGAACCTATCTTATAAGGAATAACCGGTCGAGATTCTTGACCACAGGGAGCAAGTGTTACGGAATAAAGTGATTCACCAGGTAATGGTTTTGTGGAAAAACCACATGATTGAAGAGGCAACATGGGAATCTGAAAATGCAATGAGGGATAAGTACCCCCATTTATTCGATAAGTAAATAAATTGCGGGGACGCAATTTTCTAAAGGGGGGAAGGATGTAACATCCCAAGTAAGTAATAAATAATAGATATTTTTATCTATGTCTATTAATGATTAAGATAGTGTTTTAGAGGCTTAAAATGAAAATAAATACAATCTTATGCATGGAATACACTAATTTTTTTAAAAGATTGTTTTACTGCCTTTGATGGAAAAACATTTTTGAATCTATCTTTTGACAATTTTATAAACTATGTTTGTCAAAATAAACTTACCCTTTATTATTGGGACATCAAAATTTACTTTGTGTGAATTTTTGGTATTTTTCTGAAAATGTTCATTTTTTAATGAATAGTGAGAAATACTGCATTTTACATCAAAACTGCTTTTTAATCTAATTTATTTATATGATTATATTATGTTTTGAATTGTTTTTGAAGTGAAATTAGAATATATTTTTACCATTTAATCCAATGGTGGTCATTGGAATCAATTTCACTTTGAAATTGGACTCAAACTAGTGTCAATCTTTTGATACTTATTATTTCATAAAAACACGCTATTTTCTCTGACAGAGGGAATTAATTATTAAATTAATTAATGTGACTTATATGTTTTTAATTTTCTAAAATAGACTTCATTTTTGAATTCGTAGTATCAAATATATCTTAGGGTGAATTTTTGGTAATTTTCTAAAAAACATAAATTTTTGATGAATAGTGAAACCACTAAGTGGTAATCAAGCAAACTGATTTTTCAGTTAAATGAAAGTTTACCACTAATGTGTATTGAATTTTGAAAATCCGACATACATGGTTTTCATTAATAAGTAAAATGCGGTTCAATGGGATTAAAATAATTTTTTGGTGAATTGTAACTTATTAAGTTTTTAATCGCGATTAGTGGTAATTAGGGTAGTTTAAGGTATAAATAATGCTTTAATAATATGAAATGACCTAGACACATGTCCCAACATTATTGGTTGTGTCATGGACGACCAAGACAAGCCATGGGTCAACTTGGGGACCCCATGGAGACACTTTGGTTGGGAAATGACATAAAAAACTTTTTATTTAATGTAAAATTAAAAATGACACAAACATAATATGTTTTACGAAAACAATTTTTACATGGGGTTATAAAGATCAGATTTTTGATTATAAATAGTCATTGGAAAGCTAAAAATATTTCCAATATCATAGTATTTTTTTTATATAATTTTTAGACATTAAATAAATTAAATTATTTATGACATAATAATGATGCAGCGATGACATCATTATTTGACGATTTAAATAAAATGGAATGATAATGTAAAATCTATGAACTACACATGTCCAAAACCAATTGTATGAGTGGTTTTCGAACCCTTATCACCTTATCCACGAATTCTATCAATGTGGGACCTTTGAAAACCGAAACACATTTTCAAATAAAGTAATATTTCCTTACTTTCCAAAAGTGCCCCACCTCTCCTCTTATAAAAGGCCCCCAACTCTACCTCATTTCACACACTCCTCAAGCCTTTGGCTCGGCCAACCCCTGCCCATTTACTCTCTCCACATCCCTCTCCTAATCCTATAGTATTCCCTTTGGGCAGAATCCTTTCAAGGAAGCCTTTAGGCTCAAATCAAAAGGAGTTACACTTTTAAAGGTAATTCATTCTCTCGTGTTCATTTGTTTTATTTTGCTTCTCCAACCCCCTAAACTCTTTTTATTTACTTCTTTTGTAACAACACCAGTATAACAAATATACTAGGATGTTGTTATAATATTTATTTGAGCTACACTCTTACAAAACTACATCAAATGGTTAAAGAACATACGGTTTCCGTGGATGGCGAAATTCTGCCTCCCAAAACGATGATTGTTCAATACTCATTTAACACCTTCAAAGGTGGCCATTATGATGTCACTATTTTTATATATGATATATAATATGTTTATGTTTTCCTTAAGCTTCTGTTCTTTCATTTTGGTAATACCTTTATGGTTTCCATTATGGGTAAAACACGATATCTTCATTTTAGGACGTGCGGACTACCGCCCCCTGAAAGTGATTTGATTCATTAATTCCATATGTGGGATGTGTAAAGGATAAAGTTAATGATATTATATATGTTATTATACTGGAATTATAATATACTCTTATATCATTATGATTCCATTCCAGAAAATACGAAATAGAAATGGAAGTAGCGTTCATGCGTACGTACGGTTTACCGTCTCCATGAACGGTGCATTTCATTTATTACCTCTAAATGTGATGTAATATTATAAATACATGTATATGATGAATATATATGATATATATGTTATCCAAATCATTAATATCATTCTGGATATAATGAATCTTTGACCAAATTAACAACATGTAAGTGTAAGAAGTCTATTTTTGACTTAAGAACCAAATATCGACAAAATGAACATTATTAACTTAAATGATTACATGATGTTCATAACATGGTATAAAATGAATAATGAACTTGAAAACGATTCATAAGCAAGTAGACATTAACTCAAGTTTATTATTCAGCAGATTAAAGAACGGTCGGGTCAAGTCGGATATGAGGTATGGGACTTCGTCTCAATCTCCTTTCATTGATGCATATTTTATTTTATACACAACTTTCTTTTATATGGTGTATAAACCCCATTGACTTTTCCATTTATTCAAAAGGAATATTTTTTATACAAAGTGTTTACTAAACGACAAAAGGGAATGTTTTTGTCATACGTATGCGGCGACAACGACTTCTCCGCCGTCATGACCGTTATTTGAGGTGTGGCTTCCTCTACAAGCCATACCTTCTTTTTAAAAGAAAAATAAATACTATGTTTTAATTTTCTTTTATTTTGGTATTGAAAATGGTTTTCACAATGTTTTTTTGTGTTGTATTGATATATTATGATTGAAATGTGGAAATGTTATTTTTTCTTTTTGCATGTTTTATGTGATACGATTATGTTATGGTTCTTGGGCATTATTCTGAAGACGGGTGGTTCTGTGATAAACTAAGGGCGGGTGAGCCCGATATAGCTCTCCAATGCATTGGGTAACGCGAAGAAGTGAAACGTTAAGGTTTCTCCGAAGAGATTTTAGGGAATATACTGTGATGGGTATTCCAAACGTAACCAAGAGGGTTACTCCCTACGTAAGAATGTTATGAATGCCTCAAGTTACCTTGATGTCTTATGATTTCTATGATTTATTCATGATTTTATGAGGTATGTTAAAGTGCATATGTTTTATGGGTAAAGTATGATTTCATTCTTATGTATATATGAACTCATGATTCCTTTCCATGTTTTTATAACCCATACTGAGCTTTTTATGCTCATCCCATGTTTTTTTTGAAATGTTTTTCACAGGTCAAGGGAAAGGTACATGATATGATGATAGTGTCAAGGAAGTGTCAAGAAATAATCCATGTTTTATTTTAAATGTGTTACCATTGATGGGAATGAATAATTTTATCTTTATGTAACCACTTGGTTTATATGTGGAATGTAATGCATGTTTTATGATCTAATTCTATAAAACTCTAAACCCGAAAAGATCCTCAATGTGTAATCTTGTAATAACTCAAGATTAAGTAAGGTTTAAGGATGGGGCCTTATATCTTTGTTCTAATTCTATAATTTTCATAAACAATGATAAATTACATGTGTTTCAATTTAGTGTTTTTACAAGTGGAGTTTATGTTCTTGTGTACCATGGCTGATATTTTCTTGTTAACTTTTAATTTTGTGTAGTATCATCCCCCTAAGAAGGAATATTATCAGAATTTAAGAGTTAGGTGGTGACGTACCAAAGTTATAAACTCTTATATATAATTCAAAATTTATACATATTTTTTAAAATGATTTCCATGATCTGGTCCAAGGGGTTTCACCTTACCCCGCATTGTCTACAGAGGATTTACCTCGAAAGTAAATTAGAAAAGATCTTTATTTGATGTTTATTTTGGAGAGACGATCATATTTTTAGGGTATTAATGATCCTCATGAGGTAGAGTAATCTTAACTATTCTTATGGTTGAAAAAGAGGTTGTGGACCTTAATAGAGTACCTTCTTGAAGTCACATTTAGTATCTGGTAAATGATAACTACATAATTAAAAAGTAGAATAGTTGGGAACTTGTGGTGTGATTTCATAGAGTATCTAAATATATGTATCTATTATGGACACTTATGTCACATGAAAAGATATTTACACGTTTTCACTTCTGTGCATAGTAGTATTGTATCTTTTTGACTAAGGTAATCTATGGAATAGTTATATTCTTCAAGAAAAAATACAGTTTTGGCCACATAAATCAAGAATAACGAATCTTCAAAAAGTGGATGAGTATCTAATGGGAAACAATGTGGGTCATTATATAGTTAAATGTACAAATATTGTTGACTCGTCTTTATTTACTACGTTATTTGATATTGTTTCCTCTAAATCTTTTATATCTATCAATAGAGTTGACTTATGGAATCTCTATATGGACTTTATGCCTTATTTGATAGAAATATCAATACTTTTGAGTATAAAGAGAAATTAGTTTATTTGATAAAACTCTTATATATTCTACTTATCAAATTTTGATATTTTTTTCGACATTTTGGTTTTCAAAATGAATCCTATGATTATTATTGTTATGATGGATAGGTTGATATTTCATAAAACTTTTATTGACTATTATATTTGGTGGGTCGTCTTTACTACCCAAGTTAGGACTCTCGTGTTTTTCAGGGAGAATGGTTCCGAAGGACATGTCATGAAAAAAACCTATTCAATATTTCAAGGGGATTATATACAAGATTTCTTTTGAAAATGGGTATTAATATTCATGTGGTGATCTTCCTCTATTAGCAATTGATTTTCCCACTATTTTTCAACTATATTTTTATGGTTTACTACCAGTGAGGGGGGTGGAGTTCTACATTCATTTTTTCCAGATAATTATCACATACCCATTCATTTATATTATATAGAACTACTAAATAGAAACTTTAAAAAATATCAGTTTGATGACTTGATGCCCAAAGGCTTCATTTGACAATGTGTGTCACCTTGGGAAGAACATTTTCTTTGTTCCTTGATAAATGATGAATTGATTTGATTTTGTGTTAACTATCATAATATAAAACAATTTACGGTCAATAAAAATTAAGTGTTACCCTATATTTATGATTTTTATGATATTATTAAATGGGACAATTGGTTTTATAGATCAATATACAGTTTAGTTATCATTAGCTACTCATTAAGAAGTCTGATATCTCTAATATTGATTGTAAAATCATGTACAACATTGATGAATATATTATTTTTCTATTTGGTCTAACCAATTCTTTATTATAATGATGATAAATAATATTTTACGCTAGTACATTCATTATTTATTTTTATTATTCATGGATGTCATGTTGGTTTACTCTGAAAATGAGGTGGATATTGTGTATCACATGATAGAATTTCTAGACATATAAGAGAATCACAATTTTTTGTTAAGCTGTAATGTCCCAGTTTCGGAAGCAACCTAGAGGCGCCTCGTACTGGTTTGGTCACATGGCCTCAAGCACATTTCCCTGAATTCCATATACTGCAGACTAGTAGTGAGGGCCTTGGGTGTGATAGTGGGGAAACTATGCCTTCATTGACAGAGTACATAGCAGATGATAACAAAAACATAAATGAGGGGAAGACGTAATAATGACATACACCTATAAAAGCATAAAAAATGAATGGATAAACTAGATAACATATATAAAATGATGCATGAGAGATATGTCTAGGTAAAAATTCATACAAGTCACAATGTTTGAATACAAAAATACAAAACCAATGTGCAAAATAAAACAGATAAACTCCTCAGCATCGCAAGATATATATTGGTCCCATGCTCTTCAGCTCCACAGAAAGTCAAGTACCTTACGTAGAAGGTATCTAGGCCTTATCTATACCTACAAAAATATAATCTATTTGGGCCGAAAAGCATGACCCAAATAGTGTGTGAGACTAAATCCTAGTAAGAAACCACTATATTATTTGTGCCTAACAATAAGTGAATATATGGAAGGTAAAAGTACAGTAAAATGTAAACAATAAACAGGAAAGTACTCTATAGTAAACAATCCACAGTTCAATATCAAGCAACATTGAAACAAACAGATAATCCTCAAACAGTTAACCCTATGGGAAGTACTCACAGGCATCCCCTCTAGTCCTACCTAAGAAGTACAAACAACCCTTTAGAAAGTACACACAGCGTAACCCATCTGGTTATTTCATAGGAATTTAATAAGACTATTTGAGGAAGCTCTCATAATTTATCCCCTTATAGTCAAAGGTAAATCAAGAATCTCTGAGGAAGATCAAACAGTCTATTCCCCATATAGTCTAGGTAAAGAAGACTCTCTAATGATGCTCACACAGTCAAATCCCCGGATAGTGTAGGGTAATCACGGACTCTCTGAGGAATCTCACATGTCAATTCCCCTTATATCCCCAAGGTCTAAGACTCTCTGAGGAAGCTCACTCGGTCGATTATCCTTATAGCCCAAGTCATTCAATTCAAACAAAGACTATTTGAGGAAGCTCACGCGGTCAGTCCCCTTATAGTCTAAAGCTGTCAAGGATCTCTGGGGAAGCTCACTCGGTCAATTCTTCTTATAGCCCCAATTGGATCTAGTATTTCGAGGAATGCTCACTCAGTCAATCTCCCCTTATAGCCTAAAGTAATCAAAGACTCTATGAGGAAGCTCACCCGGTCAATTCCCCTTATAATTTACTAAGTTAGGTTCTCACGACCCTACGTAGGTAAACAAGCATAACAATATAATATGGAAAAATTAAACCTACAAAATTAATTAGCTATACAGTGTACAACATATCTAGCATGTTATAATACAAACTCCCTATCCTACAAAAACAAGCATGAGAAACATGAAAGGAAGCCAAACTAGCAAAACAAGACCAAACAGTCATAAACATAACATGCAATGGAAAAAATCCAAAGCCTTGAAATCATCCCAATTCATATCCAAATTACCTCTACACAAGCATACAATCATGGTAAGAAAACAACAGGGGTAAACCGGTAAACATGAAATACCCCGTTCAACGGTATTGGTGGAATATGCACATAATACTGAAAGACTACGAATGAAAGGGCACAAAAAACCTACCTCGGGGATAGAAGATCAATATACTTGAACCTTGTAGCATGAATCTACTTGTAACACCATAGATCTAAGAATAAATCCAAAATGGTCAACCCACGATAACTTGGAAAAGAAGAGGAATTGGAAAACAAGGCTCAAGAAGAAGAGAGAAATCACTGATGCCATTACAATGCAATCAACGGTGTTTGAAATGGAGAACAGATGGTGGATTATGGTCTCATCGAAGATCTAGGGCCATACGAAGCTCTCGGTCACAAAAAATCAAAAAGAAGAGTGTTCTGGTGATTAGAAGCGACCCCTGTGCGTTTAATGAAAAATACAAAATACACTGTGTGTACTTCTGGAGTACACATCATGTATTTTCATTTTCCATACATTGCTTTAAGTGGCTACCAAGTCACTCCCATGTGACCGTGTGTGTGGCTACTACACTGCCACCACATGACCTACTGTGGCAAGTAAGTACACGATATGTACTTAGAAAATTTCCAGAATATTCTCTTTTCGCCAAAAACGACTAGAAAAGGAAAAACATACTTTAAAAGAAAAACTGGTTTCTTATAAACATCCCCCCCCCCTAAAGAAACTTGTCCTCGAATTTTCCTAGCATGTCGTAGAAGAAGAATCCCCGAATTGTTTTTGACACTATGCTTGTACATCGACATGCCTCTCCCATATCTCATCCTATACTCGCTTGTGCTACCAGAGCACTCAAACTATAGGAATAGACCGGCCACAAAGAGCCTTTGTACTGTGATCCACAATCCAGATAGGATGCTCCTGAAATGACACATCCACATTGAGCTCAACCTCCTCAGGTTGACAGTCATGAGATGAGTCTGAAATGTAACGTCGAAGCTGAGAAGAGTGGAAGACATTGTGCATATCCCGGTACCACTGAGGTAACTGTAACTAATAGGCAAGCTTCCAAACACTCTCCAACACCTCAAACGGCCTAACTTAAATTGGTGAAAGATGAACATGTCTCCTAATAATCTCGTGTCCCAACCTCGGTGTGACACGCAGGAAAGCCTGATCCCCGACCATGAACTCCAAGGGTCATCTCTACTGATCATCATAAGACATATGTCAAGACTGTTCAATAGCCATCCTCTTACAAATCAACTATATCTGCTCTCTAATCTCATGAACAAGACGAGGTCCCAGCAAAGCTATCTCTCCTACCTCTATCCAACATAAGGGTGATCAGCATGGCTACCGTACAAAGGCTCATAAGGTGACATTTGAATAGTTTCTTAAAAACTATTGTCATAGGAAAACTCCACAAGAGGTATATGCTTCTATAAAGAACCTCTATAATTTATAATGAAAGCACAAAACATGTCCTCAAGCACCTGAATCATACGATCGGACCGGCCTTCTGTCTGGGTGTGGTAATATATACCCAAAATTACCCATTTAACCAAAGCCTTCTGAAGCCCTTGACAAACCGAAGAAGTAAAATGTGCATCCATGTATGAAACAATGGAGTGTGGAACTCCATGTAGGCGTACAATCTCTTAGATGTACAACTATCCTAGTTCATCAACAATGGAGGTCTCCTTGATCGGAATGAAGTGAGCAACCATCGTGAGTCTATCAATGAAAACTCAAACAACATCATTCCCTCGAGGCAACCTCGACAAACCAGTCACGAATTCCATCACAACGTTATTCCACTTTCACTCGGAAATTGGTAATTGATGTAAATGCCATGCTGGTCGCTGAAGCTCAGTCTTCACCTACTGACAAGTGGAACACCTAATGACGAAACTAGCAACATCCCTCTTCATACCTGGACCCCAATATTGATGGTGTAGATCACAATATATCTTGGTGATTCAAGATGAAATTCATAAACTATGGAAGGAAAATCCCACATAAGCTCCTAGCGTATGTCATATGGAACCCATACACATCCCTAGAAATGCAAGATCTCATACTTGCCTATGGTCTATCTAGGAATAGGGTACACTCTTGACATGCATTCCTTAAGGACCAGGCCTTCAGAATCTAATTTCTGCCTCATTTGAACTCGATCAAGAAGAGTAGAGGTAAAATCTATAGAAGAAAGAAACATCTGCCCCAAACTATCGTGTACCTCCAAATTCATCTCAGAGAATAGAGCGATAAGCTGCCACTCCCTGCTGGCCTCATAAACAACCTATATCTGAGTCCTCCTGCTCAACGCATCAGCCTCTGCATTTCCCTTCCCTGGTGTATAGGCAAGCTCATGGTCAAAGGACTGTTGGTGCGCAACCCACCTGTGCTGTCTCAAATTCAGATCATGTTGAGTGAAGATGAATTTGAGACTCTTCTAGTCGGTGAAAACCCCAAAGTGATCTTTTAGAAGGTAATGCCTCCAATAGCATAGGGCATGAACAACAGCCACCAACTCCAGATCATGTGTTGAGTAATTCATCTCATGTGGCCTCAATTGTCGAGACCCTTACACAACGACTCCATAACCCTTCATAAGAACAGCTCCCAGCTCCATAAATGATGGATCATAGTAAATAGTATAGATTTTTCTTGGATCTATCAAGACTAGTATCGTTGCTGAGGTCAACCTCCCTTCTATCTTCTGAAAGGCTGATTCACAAGAATTTGACCATTAGAACATCACCCCCTTCTTAGTCAGACCTGTCAGCAGTGCTACTAAATGTGAAATGTCCTCTGTGAATCTTCTGTAATATCCAAGCCACCCTAGAAAACTCCACAACTCAAAGATGTTCTTCGGCTGCTTCTAGGAAACTATAACTCTCACTTTCACTGAGTCCACTGATACTTCTGCCTCTGAGATAACATGACCCAAGAAGTGAATCTGGTCCATCCAAAAGTGACACATTGAGAGATTATTATATTACTGATACTCCCTCATTGAACTCAAAATGATCTCCAGATGGGTAGCATGGTCATGTCGAGTGTGAGAGTACACCCAGGTATTGTCAATGAATTCCACCACGAAAGTATCCAAGTATGGATGGAACACTCGGTTTATCAGTTCCCTCAAAACTATAGGCACCTTCGTGAGACCAAACGGCATAACCAAATACTTGTATAGACCATACCTCCTCTTAATGGCTATATAAGGTATATTTTATGGTCTAATACACAATTGATGATTAGAAGATCTTAGGTCAACCTTCGAGAACAATTGTATCCTCAAATCTGATCAAAGAGAACATCAATCCTTGGAAAGGGATATCATTTCTTGACCGTCAACTGGTTCATCTTCTGATAGTCCACACAAAGCCCGAGGGTGCCATCTGACTCCATCACAAACATAATAGATGAACCCTAGGGAGAAGTACTAGGTCAGATGAAACCATTTTTCTGCAACACCTCCAACTGCTTCTTGATATTCTGTAACTCAGATGTAGATATCCAATAAGGAGGAATGGACACTAGTGTCTCTCCTGGAACAATCTCAATCGATATGTCTACCTCACGCTTAAGAGGCGAGCCAGAAAAGTCCTCTTAAAAGACATCTATGAAATTATGCACCACTAGAGAAATGTCTAACTGTGAAGTCCCCTAGTCATCAAGATAAAAACAAGAAATCAGGGCTGTAACTCCTCCGGACCCATGATGTTATGGACCCACTCTTATCGTCTGGACATCCCATTCAACCCTATAATTAAAAGATCCAACTTCTGATAATGTTAAACTCACCCTGTAGTGATAATGATCGAAGACTGTCTGGAATAGAACTAACCAGTCCATCCCGAGAATTACATCATAGCCCATCATCTCTAGGACATAGAGGTTACAAAAAATGTTACATCCACCAAATTAAAGAGGGAACACTCTACACTCACGTACACTAGCCGTTCTAGTCCCCAACTGAGTGTCTAGCATCAAGATATTGGCAGAAGAAAAGATGCAGATACCAAGGCTCCCCACAACAGCAATAGAGAGAAAACTATGGGAATCCCCTGTATCCAAAAGAACAGAAGCTAAAAATGAGGCTACTAAGATCGTACCTAGAATGGTAGAATGTCTGGGATCCTGCTACTGTTCGGTCTGCTCCACTGCAAAAATCTCACATGTACCGTGGCCTTGTGACCCTGCCTAACCACTCTGAGCTGATCCACCCTGATGTTGCAAAAAAAACCCCAGTGACTGGATACCACAATCACAACCTCCACCTTGGTCTGAACAGCCGGAAGAACTCCATTTCCAAGATTGGTGAGAAACTAGTGGCGCTACTCCTGAATGAGGAGTCATAAAAGAACCCATGTCACTAGCTGCTAGTGAGAATAACTGACAAAAGTGTTGAAGGTGAGCCATCATAGCACAAGATCAACACTCCACTAGGTCTCTCGGGCAACGTGGCCTCGTATTCCCGCTTCTTCCACACTGGTAGCACACCACCTGGCTACCAAAAGTTGCATCATGCCTACTCTGATCTCCTCATGCAGCCTCCATAAAGTGCTTCCAGCTATCAGCTGGAGGATCACTTACTCTGGATGTTGAACCTCTCAGGTTCACAACACCATAATCCTTCATATTGCGCTCTGTGATCAGCTCCTGGTTGAAAATAGAAGATATCGAAGTCAACCTGAATATATTCACCTTTGACCGGATGTCGTTCCTCAGACCATCCTCAAAATTCCGTGGATGGAACAACTCATCACCTTCTTGATTATGGATGAAATGTTGCAGCTCTGTGAAGAAATAGGAATACTACATAACTGTAAGAGTATCCTGCTATATACTCATGAACTCTCGGGCTCTATCGGCCCTCATGGTCTCCGGATAGAAGTAATCATAGAAGATGTTCTGAGACTCATCCCAAGACATATTATTCTGGCGTCCTGCCTATGAGATCACATCCCAACACCTCTTGGTAGTGTCTCAGATCATGTAGGTAACAAGATTTACCCTCTTCTATTGAGATATCTCTAGATGCTCGAATATCGTAAACATGGATTCTAGCCATGAATCTATAGCTTGGGGTCCTCCATCCCCTTAGAATGTGGGAGAATGCTGCTACTGTAAGACCCACATCAAATCAGCCATCGACAAGGCAGGACACGGCGCTCCCTGAATGGTTTGCATTATCCTCAAAAATCTCTCCCTGAACTGTGCATCATCACCTATGTCTGGTACAACAGCTGGTGCCAAGGCCGGCACAATGGGAGGTTCTGTAGGTGGTCCCTGATCAGCCATATCTAGTGTCTGATCACTATTTGGAAACTGGCACACTACCGGTGGGTGTCTCAGTGTCATGACTCTGCAAGGTCATGTGCACAAATTAGATCAATATTTTTAATGATTCAGAATAAAGAGTGCAAGAAGGGAATGTGAGAAAGTAAGCACTCAAATTTTACAAAACATGACTACACGGTGTTTACATTTCCTACATGGCATGTTCCCAGAAGTCATTTACATGGGAAGGTACTCCTGCCTAAACTGGCCGTGTAACTCTCCAAACACACGATGTGTTTTCTTGACACACAGTATGTACTTGAATCCTCTTTCCCTGCCGAATTCCTTCTACACAGCTAAGCATCATGACACCCCTAAAACAAGACTACACGGCATGTACAATTACTACACAGTGTGTACTAGACAAGCATCCCATAGACCGTGTTGTTTGTGACACAACCTAACACATGGCTCACAATACACGGTGTGTTCTAGACAGAAATGGATTTTATGAGAAAGGATAACACCAGCCCGTGTTGTTCGTGACACACCTGGGTACCTTGGTCAGACTACACGGCATGTTCAAGGTGGACACGTCGTGTATGAGAAAGGATAACACCAGATCGTGTTGTTCATGACACGGCAAGGTACCCTAGTCAAACTACATGGCATGTTCAAGGAGGACACGTCATGTACGATAAAGGATTACACCAACCTGTGTTGTTCGTGACACGAGTGGGCATGGGGTCAACACTACACAGTGTGTGTGGACAATACACAGCGTGTTCACTCAATGTTTTCCCCATCCCGTGTCTCTACCCATACAGCCTATGGTACTATTTATATACTACACGTCATGTACATAAAGTTCATGATGTGTACTTAAGAAAATAGGTTTCTTCCCAAACAGAAGAACATAGGGCGTGTACTTAACATCACAAGGCATGTATTCTACATTTTTCCAGACAGTAAGCCTCATAAACTACTATGGAACCCAGAAAGCCATGAAATGAGCATAGAAAGTGAAAAATTCTTATCTCTGTTGGCCCATACTCCCCTCAAATCAATGTTAGGCTTCATATACACATTATAACATGGAAATCAAGGTAATGATCCACCAAATTCTGGTCCATGAGGGCCCATAACACCTCAAGAACTAGAGTTTGGTGTTCATTCAATAAAATCTATACCCAAATAATACCATATCAAAAAGCATGTATTTTTATCAAGGAATCTATCACAACATCATGCATATTTTACTCATCATCTATCACAGCAACATGAAATCACTAATGTATCATAGATGGCATGACAAAAATTCATGACATGTGATTTCTAGCAAGTACCTATATGATGCTTGAGATGGAATACCCTCATCTAATCGGGTTGCAACAGAAATAGAACATCAATAACATGAATTGTAACAACACAAATCATGTGAGTCACTCAAGGAGATGTCAAATCAAGTGTAACCATTGCAAAACATGAAAAATTACAATTTAAATGAGTTAGATTGGGTTTTCCCTGTACACAGGTTAGATACTTCCGGGCACCACTTAATACCAAGTACCTATTCCGTCCTATCCCTTACTAAAGGCTACAAATAGTAAGTCAAGAGAAAATAAATCCTCTGAGTCCACTATGTAACATTTTGGTTGTAGAAGCCACCCAGAGGTGCCCTGTACCCAATTGGTCACATGGCCTCAAATGCATTTCCCCGAATGCAAGAGGCTGCTAACTAGAAGCGAGGGCCTTGGGTGTGATAGTAGGGAAACTATGCCCTTATTTCTAGAGTACATAGTGGAAGAAAACAAAAACATACAAGAGCTGAAGCAGTAATAATGACATACAACAGTAATAATAGAAAACTGAAATTATAAGCTGGAGAACATATATAAAATGATGCATGATACATTTTTCTAGGTAAATATACAAACAAGTCACAATACTGCAATACCTCAATAAAAAACCAATGTGAAAAAGAAAGAAGAGAAATTCCTCATCATCACAAGACATATCTTGGTTGCATGCTCTCCAACATCATAGCAAGTCATTTACGAAAAGTAGAAGGGCACTTTCCCTTATCTATACCTGCAACCATATAATCTGTTTGGGCCCAAAAGAATGATCCAAATAGGGTGTGAGACTATATCCCAGTAGGCAGCCACCTGAATATTTGTGCCTAATAGTCAGGGAATATAGGGTTGGTTAAAGTATAGTAAACAATAAACAATAAACAGTATAGTACTCATTAGTAAATAATCCACAGTTCAATATCAATCAATAGTGAAACAAACTGATAAACCTCAAACAGGTTACCCTCTGGGAAGTACTCACAACCACCCCCTCTGGTCCAACCTAAGAAGTACAGACAACCCTCTGGGTAATACACATATCCAAACCCCTCCGGTTCTATCAGAAATTTAATAAGACTCTCCGAGGAAGTGCTCATAGTCTATCCCCTTATATTCAAAGGTAAAACAAGACTCTCTGAGGAAGCTCACACAGTCTATTCCCCATATAGTCTAGGTAAAGCAAGACACTCTAAGGAAGCTCACACAGTCCATTACCCGTATAGTCTAGGGTAGTCATGGACTCTCTGAGGATGCTCACACGTTAATTCCCATTATAGCCCCAAGGTCTATGACTCTTTGAGGAAGCTCACGCAGTCAATTCCCCTTATACACTTTCAATACCCATATAATCTAAACCAATCAAGGAATCTATGATAAAGATCACTCGTTCAATTCCCCTTATATCCCCAAGTAGTTCTAGGCTCACTAAGGATGCTCACTCAATGAATCCCCCCTTATATCCTAAAGTAATCAAAGACTCTCTGAGGAATCTCACCTGGTCAATTACTCTTATAGTCTAATACACCAGGTTTTCACGGCCCTGTGTAGGTCAGAGAACATGGTAGTATAATAGGGACAATGTAAACCTATATAATTACTTGGATAAATAGATTATAGTATATCTATCATATTTGAATAGAAACTCTCCATCCTACAGAAACAGGAACGGAAAATAGGCAAGGAAACTAAACATTCTATATAGGACCAAATGATCATAAACAGAACATGAAAGGGAAAAAATCCAAAGAAGTGAAATCATCCTAATCCATATCCAAATTAAATCTACAGAAGTATACAATCATGTATGGTAAACAATAGGGGTAAACTAGTAAACACACAAAACCCTGTTCAAGGGTATTGGTGGAATTTTCCCATAATACTCAATGACTACGAACGAAAAGTCACAAACCACCTAACTCGTGGTTAGAAGATCAATATACTTGAACCTCAATGCTTGAATATCCTCGGAATTCGATAGATATTTTAAAAAATCCAAAACAAGTGACCCACAATAACTTAGAAAAGAAGAGGAATTCCAAAACAAGGCTCAAGAAGAAGTGAGAACTCACCGATGTGATTCCAACGCAATCAATGGGGTTCGAATAAAATGCCGGATGTGGGCTCGGGGGATCGTCGATTATCTGCGACAGTATGGAGCTATAGGTTGAACGAGACCTAAAAGAAGAGCGTTCTGGCGATTAGATGTGACACAAGTGTGTTTAATGAAAAAAACTAAATACACAGTGTGTACATTTTGAGTACAGGGCATCTACTTTCCTTTTTCGTACTCCGATTTAAGAAGCCTCCAAGTCACTCCCACACGGCCATGTGTGTGGCTACTACATGGCCATCACATGGCATGCTGTGTCAAGGAAGTACATGTCATATACTTATAAAGTACACGGCGTGTACTTAGAAAATTTCAATAATTTTCTCTTTTCTCCAAAAATGACAAGAAAAGGAAAAACATACCTAAAAAGATGATTCGGGTTCCTACATAAGTGATAAATCTTGGGTTTATGGATTAAAAAATGTTAATATATTAGGTAAAAAGTACATTAAACACAGGTTCATAGATGATGCATAAATGGTGAAAGTTGTTATTCCTTGGGATGAACCAATCGATGTCTTCAGGATTCAATGATTCTTGTTTTTAGTTGGGTATTAACTCCTATTATTAAATGATTTCACAAATTTGGATTCTATATTGTCCAATATCACCCATAAAAGAGTGACTCTCATTTGGGATGAAATATATTCGACATACAGTGATACGTTGAAGTATTATTTGAATTTAACTAATGTTTTTACTCTTCGAGAGGTAGTTTAGGGTTATGTTTCTTTTAATGCATCAGGTTCAGGATTGGGATACATTCTCATGCACAATGATCATGTGGTGTCCAATGTTTCTCATTAACTACGATCTCATTACAATTACTATCATGAAAAAGATCGTAAACTCATAACTACGATGCACACACATAAGATATAATGGAATTTTCTTTCTGTAGAAAAGGATAACATCAACTTTGATCCCCAAAACATTAGTTAATATTTCTCATAATAATATTTGATTGTCTAATAGAGGTGATGGGTAGTGTAACTATAATTTCTCATATTTGATATTTCCTACACCTCAAGAAAAATTTAAATTTTCAATTAATGATTTTTAAGAATCATCCATACTACATATTGAAAAAAAATTAGAGTAATGGAATATCATGGATCTCATTTCTTGCATTCATTTTAGAGTCAATGAGGATGGGAAAGAGGTTGTTTTTGGGATTGTTTAAACAATTAACTCTATTATTGAAATGAATACTATGTAGAAGAATATTGATGATGAGTTCTGAGTCATTAGGAATTCTTTATAATATGGGGTAACCCCAAGAAAATTGATGATGAATTAAAAGGATATACATTACTTCAAGAAATGTGTTTTCATTCCATCTCTTATGAAGATGTTTATCATGGGGACTTCCATAAATCCTAATGGGAGGTACACCTATGTAGGAAAAATATATTTTTTGATATTATGCCTCAATTCTCGTTGGCATGATTGAAACAAGTTGTCACAAATTTTGTTATTCATTGTATTACCAGTTAAAATGTCATTGACTAACATCTAAATCCTTTGGGGTTATATAACCTTCTTATACCAACATGGGTGTGGGATGAAATATTGATGGACATTATGGTTGAGATATTTTGTACTCTTTGAGAATGAATATGATTTTTGTTTTAATTAACTAATTGTCCATGTTGAGTAACGTTATTCCCACTCATTATATTAGAAATGATGAGGTATTTCGAAATCAATATGTGTAGCTGATTGTAAAATTTCAATGTGTTATATATAAAATTGTTTCTAACAAGGATTCCCAGATCACCTCTGAATTTTTGGAGATGTATTGGATGAAATTTTACACTATACAATGATGAGGAATATGTAATACCATTATCCAGATGGTTATATGGAATAAGCTACAGAGATTCAAGAATACATGCTTCATGATTGCGTCCTCACTTTACAAGATATTTTTATTTACATCTCTGACTGGTTAATTTTTCCTAAAAATATAATTTCATATCATCTATTAATAAAAAAAATTGTTGCTTTTATATGTAATGACTTTTAAATCTCTACTTTTTGACTAAGGATTGGTGAAGCATCCCTTTTTTAATGTATTAATCATAAAGATAAAAAATATATATAGTTGATATGAAAAATATTAGAGACATGATATTTCTAATATAAATATTATATGTATCATCAGCAACATCATTTGAAATTATTTGTTGGAGACAATGTGTTCTTGAGAGTTTCACCGCAGTTGGGTCACCGATATCTTGGTGGATATGGAATGTTGGAACTGAGATTTATTGTTTAATATGAGAGAATTGAGTTGAATGGGAATGTGGCTCACCCTATGGATTTAATTCCATTAGTAAAATTGATCCATGGTTTGATTCATATGTTATATCAAAAAAAATATTTTATACCCATCACATGTTTGATTTATGAGATGCATACTAAAAAAACTAACATAACCAAGATTGAGAAAAAAAATTCATATTTAATTTCATGTAAATATAATTTATGGGAAGTATATTCTTTTTTGTTATAGTTATATGGAAGGATGATTCAAATTCTCATAAGATGTGGGAGAATAAAGTGATGATGAGAGAGTAGTAGCCTTCTCTCTTTTAGACCAGTCTACCTGACTATATTTTTTCGGATAAAAACATATATGGTTTGAAAAACTATAAAATTAGGACTCCAAAATTAAAGCCCTTAAATACAATTTATAATCAAATTATTATTTGATATTCTCTGGGATAATTGTTTTGACATTTGGAAAATTTTAGAGGGTTTGGGCATCTTAAAAACATGCTCATAGTTAGAGAGAACCATGTAGGTCAACCTAGAACTATTAATATTGTGTTTTATTCACAAACAGGTGATCCTTATTACATGTGAAGTTAGTACTAACCATTAGGAAAAACCATAAATTTATGTGAACTGAGTTATTTTGTTCATGTAAAATTTTCACACAGTTTGTCAAACTATGAAACCACATCATGAAACTCTTCCATTAGTTCGGAAGGGGGTGCATGATTGTAACATTATTTCAAAAATCATGTATTCCACCCATATGATGTGAATATATTACATTAAATATTAATTTTATGACCCAATACTAACCCTAATTGCTTTATTATTATCCTACTGGAATAGAATATCGACAAATAAGACTCAACATGGAGATTTTATCATCATGGTAATCATTTGTGATGGATTTAAGGGTGTTGGATAAAATGTTTCCATGTTCTGATATTTTATTTTATTGATTTTATGAATCCATATAGATACAACATTATATCATTGAATTAAATCAATGATATGTTTGTGGATACAAGATCTATGGTTTTTTAAAACATCTTTTAGGGATTCTTATATATCCATCATGTTTTTTGATTTTTTAACTGATTCTCTTTTGGTTATTGTGTGATATTCGAGAATCATTGAGGTGTGTCTCTTTTTTGTCTCAATCCCATTATTATTAAGGTGATGAATTGAATATTATTAGTCATTTTTTTGGTTCATTGATTCATCCTTGGTCGATTATGTCTTCCAGGCTCTCCAATTGAGGTCCTCATGTTGGTTTTTCATCGATAACCAATTTGCGGTCGGTTGTTCCATAATTAAATTTCATCCAATTGAATACACTACACAATTCAAGATTTGAAGTGTATTTTTTTTAAAAAAATTAAATAATGAATAGTAATATTTGATATTTTTTCAAAATGTAATGGATGTGTTCAACCTCTTTGTTTATAGGTTTTCAAATAATGGATTGATATATTGAATGTTTATTGGAAACAAATGGAGAATTTAATGAAATATTTTGATTTGATTCTTGAGAAAATAAATCATGGAATTTTTTTTTATTTTGAAATGAGATGAATAGTTTAAAATTCATGAGTTTTGATAAAAAATATACTTGATGTTTTTTAATTATTTAGAATGTTTTGAAAACACAAAAATTGGGAAAAATTTAAAATGGTCGATTAAAATGAAAAGTTAGCTCCTTTTTTGATTGATTTTTATGAATAACATGGGAGAATTTGTAGTTCTTTTAGAAAAGAAGGCAGTACTCATGCATTATATCTACCTAGAAATAAATTGATGATGAAATTAATACTAATGTACCTTGAGGGTAATGAGTTCATTCATTTGAATGAGTTCCTATTTTTAAAGGTTTGTGGATCTAGGGAAGTTAACAGACACCAATAGATGTATTTCAATGAGATGTGTGAGAATTCTATTCTTATCTAACTGATAAACATGTAACCATGTTTATCGTATTGATCATGTATTTCTGAAAAATTGTTTATATATTCCACGGGCTTTAGATATATTTCTATATATATATATAATGTTGAAATAATTTATTCATTCTTATTTTAAAAAATACGTTTATTTATTTCTTTTTTGATAAAAATTCAAAAATTCATCTATTTTTTATAATCAATTGAAATGATTTAAAAATAATTTTTTAACTTCCTATAGTATTACCTTGCAATTATTTATTGGAAATATAATATTTATGGGTTATATGATATGTAATTATTATGTAATTTATGGTGAGATTCTACATGGATGATTATACTTACACCATACATTTTCCATCAGAAATTTAAATATTTTATATACTAAGTATAGGAAAATAGAAACCACCACATGGTCATAGTGGGTGTTCTTGATTAGTTGGAACATAATTTTTTGTAGTAACCAATTTAGTGTGTGATACACTTTATTTAGAGAAATAATAAGATTTTATGGAAAGTTTATGTACAAATTTTCATTAAATGTCATTTTTATGACTTTTATTTTTTTATGGTACTTTTTCTCCTGAGAAGTGTTTTTCATACCAAGTAATTACTGATTCACATTAAATAGTTTTTAAGGAGTTATTATTATAGAGAAATAATTATAAATTTTTTTTATTTAATTCCCATCCATGAGTCATTTGCCAAAAGGAACAAAAATTCCTTTCCAAACATGTCTGATATGATTCATGTACCATTTAAGTAGGTTATCCGAGTTGGTGAATGTAGTGTCCAAAAGCCTTGTTGCATGGAGATGGTGCTTTATTTATTAAAATGGAATAATACGAAAGAAATGACATTCAAAATGAGTTAATAGTTTTTTAGTTTCAGAAAAATCGACACAAACATGAGTCTTTCATTACATAGAACAACTCATGGATTTCTTATAAAGGGTTATAATTAAGGGTGAGATCAAATAAAATAAAAAAAAGGCCTTCGGGCCATTCAGGCAGGTTATAATTAAGGGTGAGATCAAATTTTTTAAGGGTTATATTAGAAGAAATCTATAATGAATCAATACACATAAATCACATCAAAAGGTAAATAACTGAATAATCGTGACATTTAAATAATTTGAATATCAAGATTTAATAACTATTAATAAATATATAAAGGTAAATAAATGAAAAAAAATTATATTTAATAAATAAATTGACTATAATAACTAGATAAGGCATAATAAATATAGAATTTTAAATAAATGAATACATGTTTTATTTGATCAATAATAAAATATAGAAATGAATTGAGAGATTATATCATTGCAATTATCTCAAGGAAAAAATAACAAAATTATAAATGAAAGAAATTCTTATGTATTGGTCATCATGATCTCAGGAATTTGATACATTTATAAATAGCATCCATCCTCAATGTTTTTTTAAACTGATGGGTAGTAATTTACCAAAAACCCATTTAACAAATGTTATCCAATTGATTCATCTCATTGTTCTACCAATTATTCGAGGGGATATCTATAACTTGGCCCACCCATGAGTTTATTTACAAATAATTCATCATATATTGAATAATTAGTTTAATTATTGAGTAATGCGAATTACCATTAAATTTTCATACATAAAAAACAATACATATTATCAATATTTTCCTAGAAAATAATATTAAATTCTATGAAAAACACCATATTTATAAATGGAAAATAGTTTTAGCAATATGTATATCCATTAAAAATAATATGGATATTTAGGGGAAATGTAATTTACAATGAAGAGAGAGTACCTTAAAAAATATCAAATGATTTTCCACCATGATCTATGTAATGATAAGTATTCCATATTTATTTTATGCCGAAACATACTAAACATTTTAATACGAACTATGTAATAAAAAATATGATAAGTAATTGAGAATTTCAAAAAATAGGTCTTAGAATAACAAAATTTACCATATTAATGGAAAATTATAGTCTATTTAAATACTGAAATAAAGAAAATATATTAACATGATACTCTTGAGATATATTAATATAGTGACCAAGATTTATTCGTGTTTCACTTGTTATAAGGAATTGAACCCTCAATTATATAATAAGGAATTGGGTGATAAGACCTATAGGGTTGGCCTGTAGATAATACCTTCACCATCAGATATTTTTTAACCATGTAATTGAATAATGTTGAATCAAATATAGGTATCATAGATTTGTGGTTTATATGAGGGCACCTTATGAAATGATAAACATTCATTGAATACTTGAACACAAATATATGAGATAAAATGATTAATTAATTGAAGTGGGTGACCTAATCCTTCATAGACTCATTACCCTGATGAATGTTCATAAGTTGTTCCACCCCCTCAACCATTAATTACATAACATAATTTCACTAAATGAATATGATCATAACTAATTCCCCAAATAGTATATCTATAGAAAAATTGGAATGAAATTTTATGTCAATATAGAATATTTCCTTCAAAAAATAACTATATGGTATTTATGAAAGTGGATTATTTGGTTTTAAATAATTTCAATACAACATTAGTATTTTCAAAAAACTCTGGTGGTACTTGGGGGTCCTTGGTCACCAAAAAATATAATAGAAAACTGAAAAGTGCTTGTCTATATAACTCTACCTTGATCTTGGATGGGGTTGATATTAATAAGTTCACTCGAGCTCTTGGAGGAACTTGGCTTTGGGATAAATAAAGACACAAATAATTTATGATTCCACAAAACATTTTTGGGAGATAAGATTGAAATATAACAAAACAGAAAAACCAATAAATAAAGTTGAATATTATTCAGTTAAATGAAACATTATCGTCCATTTCTAATAAGCATCTAAAGAATTATTAGGTAATTTCCAAATGTTTAAAATAAAACCATTATAGAAATCATTGAATTTCACTTGAAAATATAGTTCAAATAAATCATTATTTTCCAAATATATTTAAATTTTTAATATATCATATTTGTTTTAGAGTCCTCATATAAAATGTATTTATAGTTTTTCAAAACAAAGTTTGACTCACTTTTAAATCATGTCCCTTGATAAAAAATATCAATAAAATCCAATATAATGACATTAACATACCATTATACTCTATATAACTTCTAATTAATAAAAATAACAAAAAATGCAATCAAATTGAAAGTAAAAGTAAAAATAGAATAAAAATATTAAGGGTTTTGTGTCTATTCATTGGTTGGAATCATATTTGTGTGGACAGTAAACTGACAAGAAAACAGGCCGATAGGAGATCAAAAATCCATTTTCACAAGAACCAAATGATTTTCTAGGATATGGGGGAAAATCATAAATTTTGAGTTATTGTCTTTTTTTTCCAGAAATCTCAAAAATATACACAAAAAAATCTAACCATCCATAAAGATTAAAACACCATCAATCCAAATAAAAATTAATAAAAAATCCAAATTAATTCTTAGAATCAAGACACAAATCCGGACATCTTATGGTAACATAGTTTTCATTGTGAGAGGTAGGGATTAAGAACCTACTCATGACCTACCCCCAGACCACTGTTGATCCAATATTTCATATACAAAAAATATCAAATAGAAGGGGTGTCTTAATAAATAATTCCCTCTAAATAACATAAGCATAGATTCAATTTGTTTCAGGAACTAATTAGAGCCAAACATCTCATGGGAACATGATCTATTATACAATATGGCTTGATGTATGTTCTTAACCACCCATGGCTAGTGAGTAGAACTACATCATCATATTTAATCATATGTGAATGGTTTCTACTAGATAAATAATTATTGATGAAATATAATTCTTAAAATAACAAAACATAGTGAGTTTATATTTTGGATTCCCAAGAAGGAAAAATGAAAAGGTACAAAGGTATCCAAAAATAGATGAACTATATTTATAAAAGTATAATAAAACAAAAAATTAATTTAACATGGCTGAAAAAACATACAAATAAATATTGAAACCCAAGATGGTTGGTACACCTACAAAAACACAAAATCCAAAAATACTTGTAACTATATCAATGTGACTATATGTCACAATCCATCCACCATCAAGAATAATATGATCACTACATGATAAATACAATTCTAGAACCTAAAACAGTAAAATATCCACTAAGTTTATATACACCAAATAGACTGTGTTATGTGTGAGAATAAAAACCCAATAAAATTTCAGGAAATATTACAATATTTTTCTTTTTAACAATATTTTATAGATATTATATTGAAATATAATAATTTAATGAACATATTTTTTTCAATATGAAAAAATAAATACAAAAACATTAATAAAATAAATGTTAATACATAAAAAACATATAAAACATTACAATCATTTTTTGAACAATTTATAAAAAAATGAATTTGAAATCCCCTTATTAAACTCTTTTCTTTAGAAATAACCAAGAAGTAACATAAATAATAATCAAATGAAACACCAACTGAATAACTAAATTAGAATAAATATACCAAATAAATCCAGAAAAGGGGGATAATAATGTGGAAGAAATAAACTCAAAGAAACCAAAAAAGACGCATACTAATATAGTTATGTTGTAAAAATGAGATTGGATTGAACAGAAAATGTAAGATATTTGAAAAAATAATTGAATATATAGATAATCATGTTTAACTATTAATAATTCTATGAGATGATCCAATATGTAGTCAAGTGAAATAATATATTAGCCTTTCAACTTTTCCCTAGTCCCATAACAACTAGCTACTCAAACCTACCATCACCAGTGGAACTCCCCCATAGAAATCAATTATACAAGGGATCTAGTTTGTATCACCGTGAGTAGAAAGTAAAATTCTCTTAATATATTTATAACACCCCTATGATCTACATGTTACCAATAATAAATGGTAAGGATATATGTATTCCAAATAATACACAAACTATAAATAAAATACATATAAAACCTTACTATAGATAAAACTCAGCCCACCCTTACACACACTTCTCCATAAATCTCTGATCCAAACACAAATAAATGACAACAAAAATCAAATATGATTACCAAAATCATTCCTACATAAATCCGAGTTTATCTAGATTTAGAGTGTGTATTGTTTAGGAAAAATCCATTTACATGAATTGAATTATAGTCCTTTAATTTAAAACTATTAATATGTTTTCCCAAATTTCATTTAAAATCCATTTTCAAATAATCCTATTTTTAATGTTCCCTTTCTAATGTGCCAAACGAGCCTCTTGTTTCCCACCCAAACATTATATATATATATACAGGTAGAAATGTATACATAAATGCATATATGTATCTATACATTCCTATGAAAAACTCTTACACATGCATATATGTAAAAATACATGTGAACCTCATTTAAAAACAAATTAGAAATCATTTGAATTTTCAGAACAAATTTGAAACCATAGGTGAAACCCAAATTTTAATAAAGTTCATAAGGAAAAAGAAAATGAAAAATCCCAACATTATTCATCAATTACATAAACATGATAAAATTGTATAATTGGTAAAAATATTTAATCTATTCAAGCCACACTTAATAGTGGATTAAACATAAATTACACAGAAAACCCCATATTACCAGTTGGAATCTTTTAGAAAATAAATGAAATGTAAATTGATAATAATAGTTTCTTGAATTATTTTATTTGGAAATTATTATTATAAATTTCAGAAATAATTTTGAGGAAAATTAATTTGGAAAACCCACATGAAACGCAAATTACAAGGAAAAAATGATAAGTACAAAAACACATGAACTTAAAGAATCAATAACGATGAAAAGAATTATATAAAAAGGAGAGAAACATCTAAAGAGGAACCTAAACTATAGGATAATCAATTAAATAATATGTTAGAACAAAATCCACCTATGTTTTTTCTAACACCAACCCAAGACAAAATGGGAGGAATAAAATTTGAACAAAGAAGGAATCATAGGAAGAATGAGGGATATCCTTTAGTGAAACCACCAAAAATAAAACAAGGATCATCAAAATTAGGGGGGATAAGGAGGATAATACCACAAATAGTGAAAATAAGGATGAATTGAACGAATTAGATGAGTTAAATGGGTCTACAGATTAATGTTCAGTAAGGGTAGAATAATCATTTAAAAATTTTAAATTTTTTGGCCAACTATACGGTCTTCCAAATTATGTTCCTACCATGTACCATTAATTGAATACAAATAGAAAACTACATGGATTTTCCAAATAGTTAGGGAAAAAATTCCAAATAAGAAAAATGGGATAGTTAAAAACTCTTCGTATTCTTTAAGGTCACTAAATGCTTAGTCTTAACCATGTGGGAAACTATTCACTATGTACTATAGTCAAATCATTTCATAAACTCAAGGAATATACACCCAAAATTCAAGGGAAATTTTATTATTAATGAATAGATAAAATAATTAGGACTTTGATGACCAAGGTGTAAAAACTATGAATATTTTAAATTCTTATAGGATGGATATTATTTCATGAAATATTATATAATGAGATAAGGAATTGGGTGTCATGTTGTTTTAGGTCATATGATTAGGAAAATGTTTACAATGTTTGTAGTTTTATTATGTGTACCTTATGATATGGTGTATAAATTTATATAATTTTTAATTTCATACATACATTAAATTATTCAAAGCACTTAATGATAGACCTTTCATTAGTTGTAGGTCTAATACCGTCTCCATTCATAGCAATCAGGGAGTAATATCTAGTGAAGTTGATCCTATGAATAGAATAAGGTCCTTCCCATTTCTGATATATATTTTTGTGTATACATCAAAATTATCATGATCATCCATAGATCCAAATAAATTCACATTAGATAAAGGATCATATGAAAACATTCATATTTAATGATTATAAAAATAAATTATAATGAGTATTATGGTTGTATAGTTTGCACAAATTTTTTCATCTTGGTGCTCTAATCCATCATCACATATTTCGGATATATCGTTTTAATACTATTTATTACCGATGGTAACGTGTATTGAGGGTAATTGAATATTAATGGGATGGACCACCATTATCTTATACCCTTGTGAATATGGGGTCTCCTTTGTTGCAGTATGGGTTGTGGTACGATATTATAATAATTTAAATATGTTTTTGTTTAGATGAAACATATTTCATTTATATAGTATCACGTATAGGATAATTAATGGAGTTATATTGAAAGAAACTATATATCCATTTTCCAATGCATGATTAATGGTTTAATGTTTATATTGGATATTATATTCATGATAAAACCTATTCAGTTACGAAGAACATTAATTTTTTTTATTGTCCATCAATATTTTGTGGGGGATAAGGTATCTGGTAATAATATTGAGAATCAAGAAATTAATGTCAACTCTCACTCAAAATTATTTAAAGGAAACTACTACAAGACATTGAAAAATAAATCAGTGATAATAAGGATGAACTTGAACTACCTGTGTATTGTTGGCGGGTGTACACCCAAGATATTTATTCCTCGAATGGAAAATAGAAAATAACTTTTTGTGGTGTAAAATATTTCAAGGTTGTAATGAGTGATGTTATCTTGTATCAAAAAAGAGTTTCATTCCATCATTAATTCTATACAGTACTATATAATTTATTTCTAAAAATGTCATAGAATTTTTATTTAATGGGATAGAAATACTCCTTACTATTGGGAAACTTAGTTGCTAATATAGAATTCATGCATGATAGAGAGATTCTTACCTTATTTGAAAAACATATGGAGAACTCTATTAGAGACTTATCTATATAAATGTTTAGGTGAATTAAGTCCATCATTGTAGAAAAATTTCACTTCCAAATGACAGATTTTTGAGTTCATTCCTATATCCGGTGGGAGAATCCCATTTTTTGGTAGTGTATTATAGGATATATCCATCCAAACATAGTATAAATAATAAAATATAAAGGCCCCATTTATCTCAAGGTGGTGTTAACATTATTCCTTCCATATCACTGTTGATTAATGTTGAAACCACCCATAAATATACGGTATGAATTTCTATTTTATATTTTTTTGTATTTTCCAAGATTATAGTTATATTAGAAAGTGAAAATTCATAAGTGAACTATTAATGAGAAATATACAATAATGTTTTTTCATAATGGATGCTATGCATTAAAAAATAAACACAATTAACAAAGGTAATAAACACTTATTGCTGGAATAAATACCACTAATTTTCTTATTCACAAACATTAAATCTCATTTAGTATTTGATTAGGACACTATAATTTGATTTTATAGTTATATGATATAACTAGGGATTGGTATTCTACCTCATTGTAAGAAAAACTTACAAACAATAAAAATTACTAATCAAGAACCACGTTTACTTTAGACTGACTGACAATTCTTTTTTTTTGATTTGCATAAGCCGGATTAAAGGGAACCGGTACCCAAGCATACAACCTCAAGAACCAAACAAGAAGTAGACAAGAACAACCCACAAACACAACTTACATGTCCTCGAAGCTAAGGTCCTCTCCGCCTCCCCAACCGGACTCATATTATCCAGTGGAAGAGGTCGTTTCCCAACCTAAAGGCCTCCAATAGTGAGCACTTTGAACCCGATCCCGGAGCTGGTCCAGTACTGGAAGGTCCGTCAATTCCCTTTTTGTAACGATAATCTTCATAATAGATACTGTCACCATCTCCTTCCTCTTAGAGGTAGGCCGAGTCTTCATCGGCCGTGGAAGACATGAGTAATCCTTCGTTGGCTGGCATCTTAGGGTTGCAGAATCATGCCCTTCCATAGCCACCAGATTCTGCTTCCCATTCTACATAACATCGCTAAAGGACCGACCAGTAAGTCGACTAACATTCTCTTCACCGCCCTCAGGGATCTCCCTTTCTTTTCCTGCTTGACCCCAAAAAACCGCCTCTGGAGTAGTGTTCTCCCTCAAAGGCAGCAGCACCCCCACAAGGGCAACATTGTCCACAGGTGTCATCGAAACCTCCAACACATCACCAGCAACCTCCTCTTCCTATATCGTAACAAATTCCACCTGATTGGAGCTCATGTCCTCAGGACAATTGTCAGCCTCTATAGCCTCCTCTCTGACCAAACCGGCTCCGGACTCCGAACATGCAACCGGCTGAGCCTCTGAGACTTCTTCACCAATCATATCACCTGAATTACCATCCTCTTCCAGGTAATCCTTCATTCCAGCATCATTCATGCTCTCAAATCTATTACTCAAAGATATAAAAGGAGGATCCAGAGGATCAAAACCCTTGAGCTCCCTAGCACTATCCATGTTCAGGATAGTCTCAACCTCTTTCTCAACCGGAGTACTAGTAACAATATTATCTTCACCAGTCAGCTTACGGGCCTGATTTGAATCACCATCCACAGTAGAGTTAGCCACCTCAGAGTGCCTTCCTCTAACCTTAGGTTCCCTCGGCCTCGGTTCAGGATCCCCCTCTACCTCTGAACGAGAATTCATATCCCTCTGCTAAGGGATATTCTTCCCTTGACCAGTGACCTCCCTCGGTGTAGGAGGAAGTCCCATGCGGCAATTCTCAACTGAATTCCCCAACCTTCTGCAATAACCACAAAAGTCTATCCAATCCTCATAAACAACACACTGTTTATAGCGATACTCTTCACCAATAGTAACAATAACAAAATCAAAAGGAATAAGAGATGCATCAATCTCCACACACACTCTGGGATTCAAAGGGTGACAAAGTGCCTCAGTTCTACTATTGAAACATAGATAGTGGCCGACCATGTTGCCAATCATCCTAATAATTGAAGGGTTTTGAAACGGTAGTGGGAGCTTAGGGAAACTTACCCAAACCTCAATTGAAGGGGGATCCCACTTCATGTGTAGGTCGAAGGACCATCGGAGGAGAAGAAAGCGAGATCCCTTGCAGAGTCATGGAGCCCTCGACCATGCTTGAATGAGACCAGTTTCTGACTCAGAGCGAATCATTATCTTCCTATTGTCGAGCAAACCTACCACCGTGTGCTCTTGGAGATCCCATGATCCAAAAATGAAACAGTCAAACTCATCCACAGAAGGTATCCTATACTTGAAACGAGCTACTAGAGTAAGGTTCAATAGGTTAGCGGATTCCGAAAACTTAGATGATGATAAGGGGTGATTCGGCACCCCATCAAAAAAATTTGGGACTTTAGGGTTTAACAAATCTTTCAGAAAGGGTGGGAGGAAATCAGGATAGGAGAAACGAAGGAAGGTCCCCGCTCTCCCACGAGATGACGATTCTCCCTCCCTTATCAAAGGGGGGGGGACCGGCATGGTGGTCGTCCCCTTCACCGCCCACGTTTACTTGAGAGATAGTTAAACTCTCTAATTTATTCATTTTATCTTCTGGTTCTCAAAGCCTCTTTGAGTTTGGATCCTTGATACAACATAAAATGTATCTTCAATTATTGTAAGGTTTCATGGATAGAAATTTCGTCATTATTAGTGAGATCTGTGTTCAAAAATGATCATTATATGATAGGGTGTTTCATATTGAAATATTTTAACACTTCCCAATTGATTCTTTTCTAAGACAAAAATGGGTTAAAAATTTAATTTAGAATAACCATTCATGACTGTAAATGTCTAGTTATCATTAGAGAAATAAGGATTTATTTGAGATGGTCAACATGGGGGACTTAGTGGAAACTATAATTTTATATATATTGAATCGCTTTCTACACTATGAATAGATGTTCATATTAGTTCTTTATGATACCATAATATTTTGTATAATCATCCAACATAGTCATTCAGAGATAATAGTGGATGGTTTTTTTTCTAAATGGTTATTTAGAGTGACTATGATACTAGGTAACCATCCAAAATTTCCATATATAATATCAGAGGCTTACCTTATATTAGATATATCAATATTAGTGTGTGAAATAGTTAAATATGAGATATCTGATGTATTTCTAAAAATATACATACCAGTGATGAGGAACACCTTTCATTATAGTCATTGCAAGGTGAAATAACATTTCGTTGATATTATAAATGAAATAACTAATATATGAAACCCATCATTGAGGTTATTTTAATTACTAATGGTTTTTTATGTGAGTTATATTGTGTATCACATTGGATTTTTAGGGACCACAAAAAATACTTGATGGGATACCATAATGTTGTTGAATTTTCCAGACGTCACTCTGAATGTGTATTTCAAGTGGCTTATCTTCAAGGAGTGCTTCCATATTTTTTATAAATGTTTCATGATTGATAATTTGATCAAAATTTTATGTATACCTGACCACTAGATAATCCTCATAAAATAATATATTTTACATAAAAATGGATTTAAAAATTTGGTTAAAAGTATAGTGGTATGTGGTATATGAAATCCTCAATCCAATGGGTATTACATGGTATGGATATTACCCTTGGGCTTATCTAAAAGAAATGAATACTTCAAATCCAGGGGACATATAGTTCTAATTATATATAAAATTTTAATTCATAATGGAGATTGTTTTGAATCAAACCATTTTACGAAGTAGTGGTTTCAATATTATGAATGAGAAATATTAATTTGGGTAGTGACTGTCGAGATCCATAAAATCAATTATGAAATTAATTTTCCCATTTTTTTAAATAGAATCAATTTTTGTGAGGCGATTTGGGTATTGAAATTCCCAAATGAACATGGATTTAATGAGATTATAATATTAAACATCTATTTTGGTAGTATGGGATGCATGAATTATTCTTGACACTTATTTATGTTAATTATAGTCATATTAGAGACCCAAAAAATGGGAGGAAAACTGAGGATATAACCTTGTAATTTCTATATAGTTCTAATAAAATACATCATTGTATTTATTTTTAATGGAAATATACTTATCATATTCACCACTGGTAATAGAGGAATTAATTAATGTGGAATGCAGTCTTCCGTAATTCATTGATTTACGTATCTATTTTTACCAAAGATGTTTGAAAAACATTCCTAAAATAATATTAAAGAATATATAATGTTTTTATATTTCTTTTATTAACTATTGTGAGTGGATGATGGAATTAAATATGTTGATTATAGAGATTATATAGGGTAATTTTTATCGATGATAGTATATTATACTCCCATATAATAGAATGATTCATCTTGTGTGGTTGAATATATTAAAAAATTGGATATGCCTAAATCATGAACTATTATTTTAGTATTTATATCCATCTTATCAAAGAGCCATGGACAGGTTGACTAATTATTCACTGGACTGGATTTTTGGGTCCTATTGATGTATATTTAAACAATGGTGGCTATCCTTGATGACAGTGGTGGTTTCTCAATAGAATAACATGCTTGGCCATAATTAAAGATGAAATTAGTTAGAGGGTTTAATTAATTGGCCAATTTGACTCTTGTAATATAAAGGAATCACAAATCTAGATTTCTAACATCAATTATTTAACGGTTTACATATAATATCTATAATTTTTACCATTTTTATTGATGGGAGTGGTATCCATGCATTTAATAGAAATGAATTGCATGGGGTTATTTCACATTGTCTTCATGCCGTCTGGTTTAATTATCTTGTATTTATGAATTATGATTTACAATACTCAAAATGGGAAATATTGGTGTATAATACCCTAATTTCCCATAAATATAATATTTTAGGCATGGATCTATGACATGGGAACTAATTCATGAATGTGAATCAATGGTCTTCACAGTATGATGTTAAAAGTCCTGTCATGGAAAGCCTCCATAAATTCATTGTTATAAATGAGATCATTTAATTGGTTTCTCAAATTCCATTAATTGAGAGGGATCTAATTTATCTTATTATAACCCAAAATTTTTAGGTTATAAGGAATCAATTCATCCTTAATATAGTCCCAGATTCATATGGTTTAGACCAGGATGAGATTGATCTTGGAATCATTAATTGGTATGACCCAATGGATGTGAACACCATCGAGCATTCCAAACACATATATGTGTCTAATATGTCCTTATATGATTGTATTTTGGAATTGATATATGAAGGAAATGACCATTTAAAAATACATAGAGATAGTATGTACATGAAATTTTTTAATTTAAAAAATAATAAAATTAAACTATTTGAGTCAGAATAAGCTTCAATAAGGGATTCACTATGTTCTGTTGAAATATAAAGGGAAAACAAGATTGAGATCTTATAATTAATTATAGATAGATGACTTAGGATTTTATATATCTGGAAAAAGGGTCAATTATTACTAATATGAGATTTATTCCTTGAATCAGGCACATGGAAAAGAGATGATAGATAAAAATACTCCATTGATAGACTAGATGTGGATGGAATCCTCATAGCCTTTAGGTTAGGTTGAACTAAAATTCCCTCATTTGGTTATTGATCCTAAAATTGTATGACATACTATCGATATTTTTCTATAATAAGTATTGAAAATTCCATATAAGATTCATGAACATATCAATGTATCTACAGATCTCAAAAGAGTACCAACCTCTATGCGTTTATAGAATATATAGATATAGTGGAAATAATTCTTAACCACTAGGATTCACCATGATTCAATATTATCTAACCTTTATGATCTTTTCTATAAATATTTATGGTTAATTAATGTTTTTATGAGTCCTTATAATCAACAGGGACTCTCAGGTGATAGATATTAATATATCCATTTTGATCATCCTCATCTAATCAGAATATTGTTTGGATTGGTGGTTCCCATTCTGTATGTTGTAATGCTATAAAATCCAAAGGAGTATGCCCTAGTTTGGGTATTGGAAAAGGGTCTTCACCCAACAAGTTGATGATGGATATGTCAAATTTTAGATGGATGTGATGATAATGATTAAAACATTGGTATCATATTATGGATAAGGGTCATGATTGGTTGATTCAGTTGTACCCAAAGCATTACATGTTTTTGAATAAATGGTTATTTATATTTAGTCATTATTCTGGAATATAAGACTATTTAAAATATCTTTTATATATTTAAATCCTTATGGTGGACTATCATGGAACAACCCCCAATCTAATAGCCTAGATCTAGTGTCTAATTTATTACACTAATACAAAATAAAAAGGATCTCATCCATAAGTACCAATTAATTTAGTATTCTTAAAGAAACAAATACATACATTATTACCATAATAAAATGGAAATATAAAATATCTAAAAAAATTATATGATCATTTATATTATTAATATTATAATTCTCAATATCATAGGTAACATAAAAAAAATTATGAGCTTAAATCATCATTAATAGTAACATACAATTGAATTTATTACTAACAAATAAATAATAATAATTACAATAAGGTAAATAACCAAAAAACTTGCTACTTATTCAATAAAATGAGCCAATAATGAATCCATGGATAATATAAAATTAAATAATATCATGGATAATGATATACAAATTCTCAATGAAGTAAATGATTAATATTGGACCTCATTATTTCAAAAAGCATGATATCTATATAGTCAATGCTTTGAGCCAAGACAGTTTAATTGATGGGTATAAATACACTATAAATGTATTTAATTATAGCTTGATGATATGCCTTCTGAGATATATTGATGCATAATGGGAATATCCCTATCTTGGTCTCACCCATCGCTTTATTCCCAATTAATTATTTATATATTGAAAGATTTATTTAATTCACAGACAATATTCCTTATCAATGAATATAGGTATTCAGTAAATGATATGTATTTTTAAAGTTTTCCATAGTCAATAAAATAAAATTTATAATAAAAAACCATAGTTGTAAATGATAAATGGATTATAAAATAAGTAATGTCCAATGTAAAGAGATTAATGATGACAATTAGAAAAGTTTTTTTTTTGTAAAATAATTTTTATAAACAATGAAAAACCACATTTAAAACACATATTCATTACGATTTTCCTTTTAAAAATAATCTAGGTATTGTAGAATTAGATAATGGCAATAATATGGTTGGGGCAATGGGACTGTTTGTTAAAAGCCTATATTTTAAAAATAAAACATTACTTTTGAATTTTTAATAGAAACAGCAAAAATTGACCCTTTATGGTAAAAAAAGAAAAACTACTACATAAAAGCCATATATAAAATCCACGATGACATAAAAAGTAATTAGTAAATCCTTTGAGTATTAAAAATGACTTTTGAATTTTTTTTGAGAAATAAGGATATGGAAGGAAAACATACCCAATCCAAAAGACAAATAAGATAGACAATTATTTTAAGAATTCCTCTTCAAGGAGTAAGTTGAATTGAATTATAAATAAAAATTCATAAATATAAAATAATTTTTTATATTTAAAAGTGTTAGTATACATAACACATAATAATAGATAAGTGATTAAGACAATATATATCCCAATTGTGTAAAAATTGGGAAAAAATAGCATACCTAAGGTGCAAATCATCCCACATATTTTTATCATCATAAATGATAATCATAGGTTTATTATTTTCATTAATAAAAACTATTATCAATTTTATTATTAATTTTATTTTATTTATTTCCATTTAAATATTTATTTTCTTAATCTATGAAATTCATGTAGGACATTCTGATGATATTCAATTAATATGAAAAAAGTGACTTCATTAGGTTTAATATAAAAAAAGAGAATATTTTTCCATAATATCCAAAATAATAATGAAGTTATAATTATCATTTTTATATAGTTATTATACTCTAAACATGATGTATTGTTATGAAAAATTAACTTCGTTACAATCATAGAGATGGTAAATTGTATATTCGAATGAGTAACATTTCTATTTTTCAATTATCATTATTGAAATAATTTAAGTACTATTTTATATTTAAATAATTATCCTCTTATCATAATACCATATTATTTCATTTAATTATCTTATATATATATATATATATCATTCATGTGTTGTGGGAATATAAAATGAACCACATCACTTCGTGCAGGTGGTAGTCCAGACACACAAACAATATTATTATTTTTCAAATGATGAAATGTTAAAAAAATAAATGTTTAATTACATGAAAATAATATAAAAACTTTATTATTACCATTATATACATTAAATACATAATCATAACCATAAATTAGATGAGGTGATAGAAAATTGATTACATTGGTTCATTAGGCTATTTTCCACTTTATTAATGAACAGGATTTTCCATTCTTATTTTATAGAAGAGGAAATGGATATTGGGTATTGAATGAACTTAAAAATATATTGGTGTATTAAATTTAATTATGTTATTATATTCTCCTGGTCGAAGAATATTTAATGTAGGTTGAAGAATAAATAAAATAAAGATGAATTGTTAAGAATTACAACTCTTTTTGGACAACCAATTTAGGTTTAAACCGATAACCATAAATGGTTGTTTTTATGATAATATCATGTAATATTAGATTTTTGTATGGTTTTAAGGAAGAAATTTAAATAGTTATATTCTAAATAATAATTCCCTTCTTCTGTAAAGGGGATATGATATTAGGTGTTATTTTATAAAAGGGGTAGTGTTTAGAATATAATTTCTTTAAAAAAAATAAAATATATTAATATATTAACCCTAAATAATTATCCAACAAAAAAAGTTTTAGAATATTAGATTCTATAGGGTCCAAATATGGCCACATAATTGAAATTATAAATTTCATTAGGTTACTTAGACCATTATCTCCTAATTTTATCCCCTGGTAAACTTGTTTTAACCTTAACCATTATAATAGAATTTTACTATTTTTTCAATTGATTATGAACAAAAATTAATTTTATGTTAAGAAATACAATTAATTATTATTATTCCAAATATTTAATCCATTTTATGAATTTAAATTCATTGAATTAGGATTATTTAATATAAAGGCAAAATCTATAAACACCATGAAAAAGTGGTTTTTAAATAAAAGTCCTTTTAAGTATAATTATGTTTTATTTTAAATATTGTATTATAATATTATTAAAAACCATAATGGTAGTATAAATAATATAATTAAACACTTATTTAATTTAAAAAGCGTTAAAAAAAGTTACCTTTTTAAATTAATTAATCAAAAATATTACTATTAATAAAAAGTTTTATTATCAGCAATCATTGGAAAAAAACTACTCAAAAAATCTTAAAAATTCATTATAGGATAACTATATTATATTATTTAAAAAATTATTTTTAATTTATAAATTATTTTTCCCAAATTTGGAAAAGATTTATTATTTTATATTCTCATAAAAATAAAAAAAACTTAATTCTTAAAAAATACAAATTTAACGAATAAAATGAATTATCTAAAATTTTACTGTTTATTTAAAAATAATTAATAAAATAAATTATATTGAGTAAGGGAATCATATGTATTTCATAATGTTTATATGATTATTCATACCCTCCAACTAAATATCATCGTTATAATGGGAATATTTAAATAATAATAATTAGTTGTTCATTTAGGCTCAGCGTGTCTTATAGTATATGATTAAAACGTAACGATATTATAAAATCACGAGAGATTATATTATTTCCTAAAATAAAAATATTATCCCTTAAATTTTCATATATATTACCTTAAAAACAAATTAAGATGGTTATTATTTAGAAAACGCTTTTAGAATTCTCATTAATTCATCCCTTTTATTATTTCTCTAAAGAAACTTTACTCATCGAGTCGTATGATTCCTAATAAAATACTCTATAGAGTCGATAATTTAGATAGTTACATCCAAATGAGATATATTTTTCTCTATTTATATATATTAATCGATAATCAAATGTATTGTGTCTGGAATATATGTAATTAATTAAGGGATATGGAACACATCATCCATATTAGAGAGTCTTAGTGGAATTTCCAATTGGTAAGACACAAGTCCAATTATTTTAAGAATTTTGAAGGGTCAGATATACTTTGTGGTCATTTTATCCTATTTATAATCATTATAGAACACTTTCTTGGATATTCATTCATGAAAACGTGGTCTCCCACATAAAAATCCAAATATTTCCCTCAATTTTTGGTATAACTCATTTTGTCTACATATATATTCTCTAATAATGGATTGAATAGTCTTTAATTTTTTTTATTATATCATCGACATTTAATGGGAATAAAATATTAATTTCACCGACTTCATCACAATATTTTTGAGTATAAAAAATTTTCCATATAATTCTTCATATGATTCCATTTAAATACAAGAATGAAAGTTACAGTTATAGGAAAATTCTACAGAATGTAAATTTTTATCCCACGTACCATGAATTTAAAGTGGGCATTAACATAAAATATCTTATAAATATTTAATGGACCATTCTAACATCATATTTGTATTATAATGATAGGTATTGATCATATGAATCTTAGTACATAGAGCCTTCTAGTGTCTTTTCAATAATTATGATGTAAATCACATATCATAATAAATCAATATTGAAAGACATGCGGAACAATATTTTAAATATTAATTAATATAAATTATTTTGAGATGATCAAGAGGACATTCATCACTTATATTGTGTAAATGTGAATATTTATTATGTTGATTATCATTAAGTGATATTTCATTATTTTTTATTAGAGTATTTGGTGATCCATTGAACATTTATATATAAATTCCATTAATTATTCACATAAGAATAGGTTGAGGATTCATTAATCCTATAGGATAATATCTCTAATCCTTCAATTATTGAAAAACTAGGTATCTTGAATCATAAGTATCAATTTTCTTCTTTTTTTTCTCCCATAAAAATTGTTCCTTCAAATCTCTATTCATCATGGAGATACGGTAGTTAATATAGAAATTTGAGCTACGTGTGCCATCAAATAATTCCATTTTTATATTATGTAGATAGGGAACATATATTATCTTTAAATATTATTTAATTTCATCTTTATACAAGAACCCTTCCAATTTACCTCTATTCACATCTCTAATTTTTGTTTGAAATTTATCATCACAAAGCATGATTTTTTTTATCATTTCTAATAAATATGGGTTATCAATCATCTGAAAATGGTGTGATGCTTCCATATCATCAACCATTCCCTGATGCATATTAACTAATTCCATAAACATGGGATCCTTATAAATCCTCAATTTGTCCAGAAGATATTGATATATTTTTCTTAATCCATCAATTAACTTATTTTCCATCCATGGGTTATTGAGAAATTATAATCCTTGTGTAGCTCAAGCCATTATATATTACTTTCATTGATGTATTTTTGTGAAAAGATTTATTTCATACTAATATGAAATTTTTATATCTCACACCATTCCCCATAGAGAAAATTATATTATATCTTAAAATCAAATATTATAAATAATAACTCAAGAACATGAGTTGGATAGTTTGATCCATGGGTTTTTAACTACCTTGATGCATATGAAATAACATTATCATCATGTATAAGTACACTACCAATTACCTTATTCAATTCATCATTATATATCACAAATCCTTAATTTTTTATGGTATTTTGAAAATATGATCATTCAAAAATCTATAATTTAATTACTCAAAATATTATTCACATTTTTTTGTCTATATGAACATAACCCCTTTTCGTGTAAGCTAGTTTATCGAGTTATCCATTCAAGAATTCTATTTAGTAAATAACCATTAGTAACCTACCAAAAAAATTAATCTATTTACCTTAGTTATTTTTATGAGTGTAGTCCATTATTTGAATAACTTTTTTATTGATAAATCAACTATGATTTTATCCATAGAGACATTATGTCCATGAATAGAAATATCTTGATGCTAGAAATTACCCATTCAAAATTTCCCATATAACTCTTCTCATAAAATAGTCTTATGTATGATCCTCATGTGACTCTCATGGCCCAAATAATATTTATAATATAAAATGATATCTTAAATAAATTGAATAAAAAATAATCATGATATTCCTTTAAAACTCTATTTATTAGTTCTAAAAAATAGGCGATGCATTACTCAATCCAAATGGAATTATTATAAACTCATAATTTCCATAACCAATTCAAAATAATGAAATTTTAAGATCTTCTTTATCTAATGAAAATTGATGATACGTAGAATGATGTTAATTCTATTAATAATATTTATCTCTCTGAATTTGATCAAATATGTTATCAATGAGTGGTAGATCATACATGTTCTTTATTGTAATGGGATTTATTTCTTTATAATTAATTCATAGACTCATAGATCCATATTTTTAATTTACAATATAAATATATTCTCTCCAAGATGACACAATAGGTTATATAAATCCCTTACCAGAAAACTCAACTAGTTTTTTCATTAACCCTAATAATTGCTTAGTGGCCATTTTGTACTAAGACATTGATATAGGAATTGCACTATGGATTAGATCAATAATCTATACATCACACTATGGTGGATGACTATGTAATTCTTAATGAAATTATTCAATTTATTCTTATAAAATATATAGATTCTCAATTTGTTGATTACCTTTTCCATCTGTATTTTTTGATATATCTTCATCAAAAAAATCTAATTCAGAAGTGCAACTTGGTATAGACATAAACATGACTTAGTTTATTATGTCTCCACATAAATATAAAGAATTATATTTCCTCATCAGGAATAAAAACTTCTTTATCTTGAAAAAACATTCACTATATATTGAATTCTAATATAAACTAAGTATTATAATATAATTAACCATCAGTTTAATAATCATATTTTCAAAAAATCATGTTTATTTTTCTTAATGGTTATTTATTGATAAATAATTGTTGTGGTGAGATATAAAATTGTAAATTTTACTAAAAATACCCCTCTTAAGGTATTAGGTAAAAATAAAACTTCCATGCCAAATATGGTATATAAAAAAAGTTTGAATTTATATAATAAATTAAATCATTGGAAAAAATTAAAGTTATGATTAATGTACCTTCCACTGTATATTTATGAACTTCAACCCCTATTTTATTTACCATATATTTTTAGACTTCTCCCCTTCGCCTAATATGTAGTAGAAACCCTTCAATAGATGGACATTGGATGGAATAATACCTAAATAATTTATAGTTAGAGCACCAGATAGTAGTGGTTTCCTTCTTCCCATTACATTCAATAGCTATATGAAAATTATCTCTATAATTTTTACAAACTCCCATTACTTTGATTAATTTTATAGTATCATTCCTTCAACATTTTTTACATCATGAAAAATGAATCATATTCTACTAATTTATTGATGATTTACCTTTTTCTAGATACTTATCCAACCTCCCCTTCTATTGATTTACTTTGAATATATAGGATCTATAAAATTTCTTCTCCTTTTTAAGGAAAATTGATACTATATTATCATATGATGAAAAATAATTATAAACTACAACCACTCAGTATATTTTCATAATCCAATCTATGTAAAGGTCAATCTGTCTTTTGGGATTAAATATTTTGTTCAAAAAATAATTGTATAATCTTGAACTTTTTTCTTCATAATATACCTAAATTTCCTCTTTATAAAGCATCATATTAATGAACATCAAATCCATTTTATTTCACAATTATATGCATAAGTATTTCTCAATGAAAATTAATTTTAAATTTATCAATTATTTTATTTATATTTATTAATCATATTTAGTGTTTTGTATAAAGGGGCAAAATTTATCATTATCCACATTCAAAAAATATATCAACAAAATAAATATTCACTTTTATCCTATCCCAAACTGAGGAATAAATTTTCTAGAGACCTAAAACATTTCCAAAATACCAATGTATTAGTTGTTTAGATAAATAATTATGTATTTTGTTGAATAAATTAATCCAATATATGAGAATAACACAGTGGAATTTTTTTTTCTATTTGGGAATGTATAATCATCAAAACTATAGTAAGATATCCCAATATGTACATGATAATCTCTGTTCTAATACCGGCTACATTTTTTTTCTTATGATGGTGATATCTATAGTGTCTATGGTTATTTATTACCATTCATCTATTAGGAAACATCACTTAATATTAGAACATATTGAGTTTATTCATATTCATCATGAATTTTGATCCATAAATGAAAATCACTATAATAGAAACAATTCTCAAATATAGAAGGTATTATAATAATTCCCATGTTAAATATGTTTAATTTGAATCAATTTCAAATGGTTTATTATAAACATACGCTAATTACAATTGTATGAAAACAAAATCCAGTAATCTATATCTATTATAAAATTATTATATTTGTGAGATATAAATAAAAAAATATCTTAAAGGGTTGATCATATTAGTATTCTACACGAACCATATAAATACATGATTCAAATATTACATTTCATATATATAATACATAACATAAAAAACATTCATCCATCCATGATATTATTCATAATTCCATTATTTATATCATGAGGAAATAATTAAAAATAAATTGTGAGATTAGATGCTCATAGAGATTTACATATAGTATAATTTATCAGGAATAGATAAGGGATAATCAATATGGCATGGTAAATAATACAAAATATATTTCGTTCAATAAATTACACGAGATTGAAATGAATCTATGGATAATAGAAATTTAAATAATCTCATTGATAATAATAAATTAATTCTCAAGGAAGTAAATGATTAATATTGGATTTCATAAACCAAAACATCATGATATAAATACCATCAAAGCATTATTCCAAGATTGTTTAATCTATGTCTATGAATACACTAAAAACCTATTTAATGATAGATTATATAATTTTCTCATGATTCCAATCAATGCATCATGGGAATATCTATAATAGGGACCCAAGATTCACTCAATGTACAATGAATTCAACTAATACTGAATGATTAATTTATTTCATAATCAATATTAATTTAAAAAAGTTGTAAATATTGAGTAAATAATATACAATTTTTATGTATTCCTTAATCAATCAAATTACATTCATAGTAAAACACAACTGGTATAAATAATATAAGGAATAATAATTATTAAATTAATTATAATGAATTTTGATATTTAAAATAAATTTATTTTCAAATGATTATAAAAATGTGAAGGTTTCTTAGGAAAGTTAATGTACGATAATTAATAAAGAGAAGAGTGAGGGACTTTTGAAAAGTTTATTTTGTTGTGAAATAAATTATTTAAAATAATTGAAATGAAAAATTTAAAATATATTTTTTGTAAATTGTTTAAATTTAAAAAGTCAATTTATTAATATAGAATAATATAATGGTATTAAAAGTGATTTGGTTTCGGGAATGTGCATTAACAATGTAAATGTTATCAAGAAAACATTTCTTTTGACTTTTTTTCAAAAAAAAGATGAAAATCGCACTTATAGGGAGAATAATATAAAAATGTCTTTCAAACCGTGGTATAATTCAAGGAAAAATGATAATTTTTTTAATAAGTAAATTTTGTAATAAAATGGAATTGGTAAAAAAACTAACAAATACAGATTTTGAAGAATCCCAGACCAGATCAAAAAGAGAAACAATAAGGATTTTTTTTAAACATTCCTCTTTGAAATTAACATGGATTGAATAGTTGATGAACATGAATAAGTACATATTTCTGTAAAATTTCATTAATGTGTATTATATGTAGCACATAAAAATAAATATAAATTTAATAAAAAATAGTTCTCAATGGAGTGGAAATTTAGATAAAATCCATTTCCATAGGCCGGACTAATCGTATATGTTAGTTATATCATGAAAAATTAAATTATGTTAATTAATTAATTTATAAAGAACCGTAATCAATTTTTATTATTCCTTTATTTATTTATTACCCTGTTATATTCATATATTTATCAATTAAGTTGAAAATGGACGTTTTGACGATATTCAATTCACTTGCCCAAAAATTTCATCACTTCGTTTACTATATAAAATAGGGATGTTGTTAAATTATCTATAGAATAACAATAATTATATAATTAAAATTTATATAAATAAATTATACATTTGAAACCAACAATGAGATATGGTTTTAAATAAAAAACTATGTTATAATCATGGAGATGGTAAGTCGTATGTATACCGGAGTCACATTTCAATTCCACAATGATCACGATTAAATGAAGGTTAGTATTATTTTATATTACCATTATGATATCAATATAATGTTATTTCTTTTAATAAACATATTTATATCATTAATGTGATGGGGTAATGTAAAATGAATAACATAGCTTGCTGGCGGTTGATGTCTACAAGTACACATATACGATTTAATCATTTTTCAATGCATGGAATAATAAAAAAATATATGGTACATTAAAATACCATAATAATATATATTATTTTAATATAATATATATAGATTAAATAAATCATTATAACTAACAATGATAGGTGTTGATGGAAAATAAGCTAGTTTGAATCGTGAGGTGGTAGTCTACCACAAACACAAAAAACAGTTTTGTTTCCCATTAAAAGTAGAGGTTAAGTGTATAGGATATACAATTAACATAAAAAATATTAGTATATGGAAGACATGATTTTATTTTTTTATCATTTTTTATGAATATTTTTTGGAGGTGGAATATGAAATAATATGATGATGTTTAGTTTATAATTATACCTCTTCTCGAGACAACCTCTTTTGGTTTACACATAAATCCTTACTAGAATGGTTTCATGATAAAAATATGGAATATAAAAAGTGAGTATGTATGTAAGGAAGTTATATTGGTAGGTATTTAACAAAAATGTCCCCTCATGTTTTGTGTTTAGAGAATAGAGGTTGTGTTTTTATTAGTGGAGAGAGGACAAACATGGATGTTTTAGAGGGAATATAATTTAACAATGTATTAATCAAGTACAAAGTGCTTAATAATGGACCATTTTAGATTATTATATGATATAGGGTAGAAATATATCTATAAAATAGAAATTAAACAAGTTTCAAGGTAATTTAATCCATTATCACATTAGATTAACAACTAGTAAACCTATTTTAATCTTAACTATGCTAACTATTTTTTACTGTTTTCTCAATTTAATGTGTCCAAAAAATAATATTACATTATTAACTACTATTAATTATGATGATTCTAAATATTTAATCCATTTTATCAAAATCAATTCATATTAGTGGTTGAATTTTATTTATAATTAAACCTGAACAATGTGGCGAAACTGATTTTTTATGAAAAAATTCCTTTTAAGTATAAAAATGTGTTTCTGAAAAAATATTTTATAAAAATGAATATAAAGACCTTAATATGATTAAAAATAATATTATTCAATAAATTTTCCTCTTCAAACACGATAAAAATATTTAACATTTTAAAATATTGAAAAATAAATAATTTTCCAAAAAAAGTTGTATTTTTTACTATTCATTAAAAACTATTGCATTTTAGAAAACTCCCCAAAATACACCCTAAGATAATCTGGGTATGATTATTTGACTTTTTTCATTTTATCTACTAAATTTTTGAAAAATGAGAAAAATGTATTATTTTAATTGATTATGAATTATTTTTAAGAAAAAACATTTTTGAAAAAAAAAGGCATTAATTTTTTTTGATTTTTTACTAAAAACTAATAATTTTTTTATTGAGTAAAAAATTAAAATATATTTCATAATCTGCTTATTACTATTCATACCCATCAATTCAATGTAATTTTTATAACAATCAAATTTAAATAATAATATTTTGAAATTCATTTAATATTAAATTTTCATATTGAATACACAATCAAATATATTATTTTTTAAAATATAAGGTTCTTAATTTGAAAATACTCTAGTCACCTACACAATCCATATAACTAACTTGAATAATACAGATCTAACTATCTTCTAGAGTATATCTTTTAAGATGAATCAGTGTTGAATGTTGTACGCCATCATCTAGTAAATAAGGTAGTGGTCAAGGAGATCATTAAAATTGAATTATTCGGTCTCATAATATCTGAAACTATAAATGGTTATTTTCCATGGTGTTTAAGAATAATTGTAGATCCTTTTCCTTTCAAAAGTAATAAAAATTATTCTTCATGTACTGAGTTTTGGGAAATTCGACATCATATTCCAACCCTTAAGAGGTATTTATTATTACCATTTTAAAAAAATAAGATCTATCACTTGATATTCCATGAGTTTTGGAAATTATATTGGTATCAATGATAGATTGAGTGTGATGGTCATATTATACTCTCTACTAGAATTCTTTCATTATGTAAGTGACATCATCCAGGATTTTTCATTGTAAGGACTAATGGAATATTCTATGAAGATTGTTAAGGGGGAAAACACCATAAACCATGTCTATGATTCAAGAGAATGAGTAGAATTTGAAAATAGTCATATAATATATATAAATATATATATATAATAAATATTCATTTGGAAGATGTATATTTTTTAAATATGGAAATTTTTTTTAGCTTATGTTGATGTTTGATGCACTATAGTTTTAAATTTACATGTAATTTAAGTGGTTAAAAACTATTGTATTTCTTAAGATTCAATAAAATTATATATGAAACAAATAGTATATATTTTCTCTGTTAAAGACAAAACTGGTCTGTTAGTTGTTATATAAGTTAAATTACAATCCTATGGATATTTGTATAATGAAATTAAGCTTCTTGACCCCCTTTTCTACGTAGTAACTATAATATATCACCATTGATACACAATGTAAATTTATTCTACTTTTTAAAACTTTTACCATTTAATTTTTGGATTTTATGATTCCCAATGATTAGTGGGTGTAGACTAAAGTCCGTCATTTTGAGGAACAGTTTTTATTTAAGCTACACTACTATATTCAACCAAAGCATGGCATATATTTTGAGTTGACAGTGACTCAATGGAGTTATAGATTGTTTGTGGAACCAATGCCTGGGATAATACTCAATTGTAGGTAGTAGCAGGAACATGATATTTTCAGATCACTTATTCATATTTTTCACATCTATAAATATTTTTCCTAGAGTATTTTTCTTAACAAAGTTATGGTTAATACCCAAACAAAGGTAATTCGTGATAGAACTCATTTTTTGGTGTTAGATAAACTATTTTTCTTGGATCCATGCTATTCAGGTAAGCATATTTTTCTCTCATTGGTGGATAAATTCCATATTATTGAATGAAAATTCATTAAAATTGAGATATGTTCCACTTTTAGGGAGTTAAATTGAAAATATATACTTACTCAATGTAATTATATATTGATTTAAAACATCTTATCCATATCAATTTAATAATGTGAAATCCTTTAATGAATGGAAAAGGATCTACAAATTCATGTTGTTGGTGAGATATATATTTAGCCACAAATTATTTATCCATAGAGAAGGATCAATGAGGTAGTAATAGATATATATTTGCAGGAACACCAATTTCAAGTGTCCTTCTTTGATGATGGGTTCACATGTTCATCACATGTTTAGGTGAAAACCATAATCCAAGAAATTTCCTCTTCGTAAAATTCTATTATGTTGGTTTAAACCGTTCTATTTCAAAAAAATATATATAATTAAAAACATTCATTGGCATGAATCACACAATAAAAATTAAATTATCATCTACATTAGATTAATAAGTTGAATATATTATCTATGAATTTCGATCGAGGTAAAAATCATATTCCATTATAATATCAACTTTCATGATAGTATTTTTTGAATTATGACCATTGAAAGGACTTCATTACTCTCCTCAATGCTCAATTAGATGTGGTTTATTGAGGGTGATCAGTATAGGGTCTCTAATGGAATACTCAAAATACACCAAAAGGAAATGAGATTGATCACAATGTGTTGGTAATGATGAGGCAACTTATAATACATTTTCTCCCATTCTGGTGGAGACTAAATTAATTATAAGGGGGAATTTAATAATTCTCAATCACTATAGTCTAGGGAATTTTTTGTTCTTACAATATATTTTACATTTGTTGGTATATATTTAATTATTCTAGGGGTAACAGTGGGGGTAAAAATTCCCCCAGCCTAACCAAAATGGGGTTTTTCCTATAATATTTTTGAGGTATCATCAATTATTTATTCCATAGATCATGTTTTTGTTCATACATGATATTATTTTCATTATATATTTTCTGGTATTCATAATATTATTAATATATTTTGTATTGAAGTGGTATATTTCAATTGATAGTTCTATGTAACAAAATCATGTTTTGTTATTTATAGATTCAATAATGGTATTTAAATCATGTTATGACTCTACTAAAAAGTTAGGTTAGTTATTGGTTGTTTCTTGGTTTTTATAAATTTATATTTTATCTTAATTTTTCCTCCATGTGAGAAAATTGTAGGGGAATATAAATGGAAATCATTACATTTCCAAAGTGAGGATGGTTTTAGTGAGTTCCATTCCTCTTCAGGATAGGAGAGGATTTAAGAGTACATATAGGAACATTTGTATTTAAACTTTTATAAAAAATTATTTTTCATTGTTTTCATATGCTTTTAAAGTATAATATTGGAAATGATTATTTTATTTAGTATAGATTTTGATTGTATGTTCACCCCCTCTTAATTTTTATTCATATTTAATAGTGAAAATAATTTTTATGATAACAAATTCCATTTATATTTATATTTAGTTGTCTATATTTTTCTATTTTGATAATATTATCCTTGATTTAATTTCCTTGGAAGAAAGATACATTGGGATATCATGAATGAATTTTTATGGTGCATGTATCCCTTAAAATAACCAATATTTTTAATTGAACAAAAATGGATTCTGGAATAACTAAGATGTAATAATATAATAAGAATTTGGGAATTGATAACTAGACAATAACTGTGGAATCATAAAACTACTTCATTCTAATCTTGGAACTAATATATATTGTGATATAGAAATGTGTGTTTTAAACAATAAATTTATGAATACATTATGTCGTTCTATTAATATAAATGTGTTTAGCCATGTCTCAATATAAAATATAGATCAATAAATATATATAATACATCATATAATATGATTTGGTATAAATAAGTTAAAATAGACCAAAAATATGATGTTATATATAAAATATAACGACTATATAATTGGATGATATGAATTGTTAATCTAAATGGTTAAAAATTATTCATGAATCATAAATAGTATAAATTATTTTAGATAATATTTTTATTACACTATTTTGATGAATCACTATAACATTCACTCACTAGGAAGTGGTTATAAAAATACATGGAAATTGATGAATGTAATGTTTTTAAGGAATATAGTTTAATGAAATAATTGGTTAACTAAAATGATACAAACTGAAGTTAATGAAAATTATAGAAGAGAAGACTTTCGTGAATAATGATATTACATTTAAATCAAAAATAAAATCTTATTAAAACATGTATAACTTTATACTATATTAAATTGAGAATAATTTGAATGATAACCTTGCTATAAGAGTTTATATAATGTTCAAAAGAAAGAAATTATTTCAAAATCTATTTAGAAAATATAATTAAATATATAATTGAAATTAAAAAATTATTTCTGGTAAGTATAATGACATTTTAGAAATGGCATGATAAGATTGATGGACAATTATATATATTAAATCGAATTATATAAAGTTAAATAATATTTTAAATAATATATTTATATATAAAATTAATCACAAGATAAGGGGGATGGATACATCTATATTGAATAATTAGACTCCATCAGTGATTTAGAAGGTGAGAGTGAATCAGTTTGATCTATGTTTAATTAAAAACAATACATTAGGTTAATGAAGATATAGATTCTAGATCTATAAATAATTCATATTCTAAAACTAATTTTGAAAAAATAACCAAATAAAATGATAAATTAAAATAAATTACTTTTAATGAATAAATTATATAGGGAGTTTTGACTGTAAAATAAGATACTTGTCAAACAAAATTATATGTTTACCTAATAAAATGATATTTTGAAAATTACAAAATAATGGTCTAATAGAAATGTTGACAATGAATAATATAACATAAATTAGGAATATAAAAAATAAAATATATAAAATATTGTAATTAAAAATGAATTCGGTATAATCATAGATATTTTCACTAAGAAATTTTTAGGGGGAAAATGAAATTGACAACATTATTGGACATTAAATTTCATTTAATAAAAAAACGTAAAAATCAAAAGGAAGTAATTTAATAGATTATGAAATATGAATTGTTTTTCTAGTGAAATGTTTTATAGTTATTTATATAGTTAAAAATAAAGGACGAGATTTTGAAGAATGAAATAGTAAGACCGAATAAAAATATATCAAATTTTGTGATAGGAAAATAGTTGTTTGGTAATATTACGGATATAGATAAACCAAAAAATATATATAATTTGTTTCTCATATTAAGAAACCTAAAATATATAATACATCCTATTTTCAAATTATTAATAGTAATTTTTATATACATACATGTTTTACGTTAAATATTAAATGGAATTTTGATAATAAAATTTCATTGATATTTATTTATAATATTGATATTCCTTTTGCATTTATTTCTGAAAATATATTTTCCATATTACACAAAAATAAATGTACTAAATCTATTTGGGTAATTATGAAATCATTTAATAATCCTATTAGACTAATGATAGAAAGGGTACAGAAAAACATTTATGCTTTATTGATTCTAATATATCTACCTTAAGAGTGTCAAATATTCACGGTATATGGACTAGGATGGAATAAAAAATATGAATTGAAATCCTTAAAACTTTATATCACAAAGACAATGTGATAATGGATTTAAGGTATTCTATAATAAATCAAAAGGAAAAATTAAATTAATCAATAAGGTGGGAACTTTTTATTCTGTTATAATTTCAAAGTTTTATTGGTAAAAATAATAAAATAGAACATAATAACAATTTCAAAGTTTTTTAATGATAAAACAAATTATATGTTTGAAGATAATAAATTTTTAGTTTTTTAGAATATATCTATTTTAAATTAAAATATTAAAAAAAATACTATTTTCTTTTTCAAACCCACTAATTTATATGTTAAGTTACATTCTATTATAGAAATAAATGGTATCTTACATAATATCAGGCTAGGACATGAAATATTTTAGCTACAATGTAAACAGTTTAAAAATAGGCAGGTTTTATAAAAACTCATCCAAAAAGAAATTATGTATTTTTTTTAGAATCATGTTTAAAATTTAAAAAACATATCTAAAAATTCACATTTATTAATGGAGTTAAATAATAAAAAAACACCTCAACTAATTTTTCGACATTTATCAGGTCCTAAGAAAACTGATAGTGTAGAAGGTACGAAGCATGTGTTCTGATATTATGATATATTTTAGTATGTCCACTTATAATTTTATTATATGTCATAAAAATGAAACATTATATATGTTTACAACTATTTTTTAATTTGTTCAAAATAAAAATTTTTAATTAATTATCTTTGTTACAAATGATAAGGGTAGTGAATTTCTAAATTTGGAATTTGAGATTTTTTTTAGGATTGTGGATATCCAAAAAAAATTATTCACATAGAACACCACAAAAAATAGTGTCACATAATGTAAAATAAAACACTATAAAAATTGGATAGAATAATTATTAATTAATTAAAATTTATTAAATAATATACGAATAAATTGGATTATTCAATAACATCTATATTAAATAGGGATTTAATTAAAAAATTATTCAAATAATGTTTTTGAATTTTTTACTATATTAAAACCTATTTTTCTATTTCAGATTATTTGTAACACCATGATATTTAAGGAAATTATTTTCATCTAAATATAATCTATTCGATTACTTGAATTATAATAAACATTGAGTTTTAGCGAACCGTGATGTACTATTAATATTATTATCTGAACATGATTGTTAAAACCTAACCATTAAGAATTGAGGTATGAATACGGACAAAAAAATTTAATATTTAGGTATAACTATTTTATATAATTAAAACTTATTGGTAAAAAAGTACATATTTTTTAGAAAAGTCATTATATGATTTGAAAATACTATTTTCTAAAAAATGAATTTTATTGTACTTTGTGAAAAAATATTAAAATAAAATTTTGAAAAATATTTTTTTTAGAAAATTAAAAATTGTTTTGGGATCAATATGTTATAATTATTATAGAGTGATGTTTTATAATGATAAATTTTCCAATGAATTGTAAAAAGTGTCTATTTTTTAAAAACAATTGCCTTATAAATAAATAATTTACCCGATTTTATTTATTTTATGATGGTTCTAAAAATAATGTCATCTCAATTATATATTTCTTTAATCATATTTAGGTCATTTTAATCTTTTTTATATTGAATTTTGATATTAAAATTTTTTATACTTGTAAAAATCATCCCTTTGGAAAAAATCATTTTCGCTACATCTACTGGATTACTCATAAATTAAAATATGTCAATTGTGTTATATGAATTCAAAAAACAAATTGAAATCAGATTAATTTATATTTTTTATTATGTTCAAATTATTTTCTATTTGTAGTGATTAATTAATACAATGCAAATTAATTCCCTTGATTAATGATAAAATAGGGTTTTGTGCATTACATGTTCTTTTGTAAAAATTAATATTTCATACAAATAATAAATTTATTTAAGGAATTTTATTTATTATTTATAATTATTTGTTAAAAATTATATAATTATTATTTTAGTCTTACTGGTAGATGATAAATTACTTAGGTAAATAAAAAACCAGTTACCTTGGTGAAAAACTAAAATGGTAACATTACGTAACTTAAAGGCTAAAGAATAAAATATTTAAATATTGTAATTTTTTGGTGGTGTATCAACCATAAAATATTTATAATCAATTATGATTCAATTTTTGAGTCACTTGGGATGATATTGACTTCCCATTATTGAATATTTTTGTCTACTTTCATAAATTTCACTCCTCTTCAATATTAAAAGGGGACTTACTCGCCTAAATTATTCACACCTCCTAAGCCATTTGGATTAACCAAACCCAACAAACATATATCCTAAACATCATTATCCATGTATTTAATCTTCTTTTTTATCTCAAAATATCATCCCTATGTTCCTTAATAAGATATCCAAAGAAATATTTTCTATGTGAATGCAATTTTCCTGATTAAACACATTGTTTCAATTATTATTATACCACATTTATTCCTATTATATTAATTCAAATATAATTATAAAAATATATAAAACATACTTTTATTTTATTATGTTTATTTCTAAATTGATAACCACACCCACTTCCCTTAAATGGAAAATTTAATCCTTAGTCATGTGTACAATGGACCAGTGCCTCGTGAACAGATGTGATTTATTTTCCATCATTAAGAATCATGTGTAAATATCATGGACAATGGTCTACCGCCTCACAATGAAATTTGATTCATTATTTACTTACACATTACATGGAATAAAAAATGGGTAGTTTTAATGGTAATATGTGATACATATGAAAGAAATTATTATTTATGGATAATATATTGGTTTGACCATATTTTTTAATCATTCAAGAAAATGGAAATCGTATTAATGTGTATATACGGCTTACCATTTCTATGAACAACATATTTCATTTTCTATATATAAATTTTATGTATTAATATAAATACATATATAATGAATATATATTATATTTATATAATGTATAAAATTCTTGTGAGTATGGAACGATGACCAATATAACATTACTGAATATTCTAAATCAAAACAAACATGAAAAATGTAGTCATTACCTGAAACATGATTTTAATATGGAATTTTTAAAAAATTATTAATATAAAATCATAACAACATAATATAAAGTATTATATATATAATCATGTTTTTTAGATATATAAAATAAATTATCATACATGTGTTTTGAACATGATTTGAAGGTTGTCAGTACATTAGTTAAGGTATTTTTGTTACTATTTTCCTTCTCTGAGAAACATGTTAGGTTATGTGCCTATATTATTAAATAAGGTGTATAAACTAACCCTTTGACATGTTATATCATTAATATTATAATTTTCACAATATGTAATTATTATTTAAATTTTTTTTTCAGGATTCTTATGATTCAAAATATTACAAAAACTATAAGGGAATTTCATCTCATGTTTTATTATTTGGGTTATATGTTATGATAAGAACCTATATTCATTTATTTGGTGTATATACTGCCCATATTACATTTTCTCCAAATTTATTTATTCATTATCAAGATATTTAATGTTTTATTTATATTTATTCGTTCATAGGGGCTTACCAATCATAAGATACACATGTGGTAAATTGTTTTGTTATAATCTCATTATTTATCATGATTGTTAATGATCATATTTCTGGTGATGATACATTGTGATAAAATCCCAATAATGTGATGAATTTTATTCTAATATCATTATTTTCATTAAAAAATAGGTTCTAAATTCACTTCCTTCCCTTTATGTACACAAAATTTTATTTTTTATAGAAAAATAGACTTTATTTATCTCTTAGATCAAAAATATTTTCACTTCCATCTCTATAATTTGGGAAAATGTTTTAAATAAATTATTTTTAAATTATCCTATTGTTTTTAAAATTATTGTTTAAGCAAATTTTAGTTTTTACAAAGTGTTTTAAAAAAATTATCCATATCATTGTGCAAATAATTTATATTTGGGGTTTATAATAAATGTGAATGGGATCATTCATTAATAGTGTATAAAAGGATAAAAATTTTACCCCGCCATGACCAATAAATTATTTTAAGATTCATTTATTAGTTTCTAAATATATTATCAATGAAATTATATTTTAATTATTTTATTAATTATTATCTTTCCTAAATTATTTTCAAAGTGGAAAGGCAAATTTCATCTAAAATTTTCTTAGCTATATTTTGAAAATCATTTTCTATCTATGATGACATCCTTTGATGTTACATTTTAATTAATAGAGATATGATATAATGATATCCTCATTGTTAATTTTCTATCTAGTATATGTTTATAAAGAAATGATATTTATGAAACACATTCAATTTCTATGGAATTTGTTATGAATAAATGATGAAATTTTTATTGAAGAAATCTCTTTTACATAGGTTATTATATGAGAAATTATTTGTGAAAAAAATTATTTTCATGGGATCTAATATAGTTAATATTTTACATTTTTATGGCACCCAAATTTATAGTTTATAGTCCATATGGGGACTATATATCTATCCAATTAATTTGGTACTGAGAGATAAATCATGATATAATTATGTATTTAATGAACATGATTTTATGTTCATAGGGTTATGTGTTGACCTGATTTAATGTCCATAAGGTTCTGAATTTTTCTACTTTCATGTATATATGGTTATTAATAGACCTTCTTTTAGGTCTATAATATCTTGTGTGGACCTTCTTTCATGTCTATAAGATTCTATGTGGGAATGACTTCTTTTCCTTAACCTAATGAGTGAATAAGTCATTATTTATGAATTTTTACAAGGTTTGAAACTTATGTGAATTCCAAAATACCACTTCTTATGAAAATTTTATGCTCTCATGAAAGATTTTGTTTGATTCCTTTATAATTTATGTATTATTTACTTCTATGACGTATTCCATGATTCATTTTTATGATCAATGATATACATGGGATATTTTTGAAATGTTATTCTCATGTTCTCATACCCATATGTTCATGTTATGTTTATGTGATAATTGATATCATCTATATTTATCCTTACTAAGAACCTCATCACACCCATTATTTTGTTTCCATTACCTAGGTTATGAAGAATGTTTTTATGTAGGATATGTCTATGAAAAATTAAATATTGAAAGATAATTATGGAAGATTTTCATGATCATTGAATAATGAAGATTAATGTGTATCTATTCTACAAATACACTAAACCTTTACAATCCTAAGGAGTATATTTATAGAATCTAATTAATATTAATACAAAAATATATAATATTTATGAATGAAATTCTGGGTTTATGTAGTTATTATAAAAGGAATGGATTGTTTAACATTTTTAAAAAAGGATGGGAAAAATTTAGTGAGACCTATATGGATGTGAATAATGATATGTCAAATTATAAGTCTAAATATGAGTCAAAGTATTGAAAAATTCCTTTTAATTTTGGTAAAGAACAATGTGAGTTGTTTAAGTGAATTTATATAACTCTCTAGATTATATATGTTGATGTCAATCTAGTATATTAGAACCTAGGGTTAATAACTCTGAAAAGGTAATTTTGAGCTAGACTCGATCATCACGTGATGCATGACAACTAGCCAAGCAAAACTCCTAGTTTGATATTCTTAGGGATATGAGATAATAATTAACTCTTTACAATCTATCATGAATGATTTAAATAGACAAATAATATGAATGGCCTAGGTTAAACTAAACAGGTATTATTTTAAAAGGATAATTTCATGTTTTAGAAATATTATAAATGATATTTCATGATTCTGGGTATTTTCACTATGATTAATATGGCTCAGATTATTCATTTAGGTCTCAGTCTATTTAAGGAAAAATAGTAAATTAGGTTAATATTGACTGTGTTATAAAATTTTTTAATGAGAAATCAAGTGGTATGAATACTATGGTGAATGAAATTAATATTATGCATAAATGTTTATCATGAAATATGATTAACAACATTCACCATAACCAACTCTTGAACACCCTTATGAAGAGAGGGATAGATATGACTGGAGTCTCACAAGGGGATTCCAACAATAAAGTAATGCTTATTTTTTTATATTTCTAGAATGTAGGAAGAATAAATTGAGGGAATGACTCAGGGAAATGATGGATTTTTTATGTGTGGAGAAGAAGGGTACATATTAAGCAATTATTGAGGGAAAAATAAAATTTGTTTTTTAAAAATTAATGATAATTATATTATCCCTAACAAATTATCAATGGATGAATTCTTTAAAGGGATAAAATAAGGGAATCGTGAAAATAAATTTACAGGGGGGAAATATCAAGAAGAAGATCAAAATGGTTGCCTGAGTATTAATTTTGATGTGGAAGATAAAGGGACTAAAAATAAAAAACAAAATAAATGAGGTATTAAATTGTAAGATGAAAAATCATAGTTTACGGTATAATAATAATATGGGATGATTGAAATTTTAATTAATTTAAAATTCATGAATTATGTTATATGAATCATGATGTATATAAGGATCGTTTTGTTGAAGATTATCACTAAGGATATGAAATAATTTGTAAAATAATATGAATGACTTGAAATGTAATTTACTAAAAAGTAGATATTTTATGGAAAATATATGATTTATTGAATTATTACCCTTAATATTCTATTTATGTTATGATAATGGTGTTTATTTTGGATAAATATATGAATGATATAGATAATCTAAATCTGATAGTATTGATGAAATTGGAATTGATTAATTATTTTTTGTCAATGTGATTTATGTTATCAGTGATGTTGTTTATAATTTTATTTATTTAAGAAATATATTCAATAATATATGGATTTATTTTAGAAATGAGGAAGCATGTATGTCTTCTATGATATTTTATGATAATTTTTGTCGTTACCTTGTTTCAAAATAATATATGACCAAGATATTCTTCCATTTAGTTTGGGATGATTAAGAGATAATTTATCATATTTTTTGCTTACGTTAAGTTGAGTTTTGTAAAAAAATACACCAAGCCTATTAATTTTTAAAATTTAGAAGGGTATTAATGATTACCATTTATATAATGGTTTACATTGAACTTTTTATGGTTTTTTATAGATTAATTTACTATTTTACCATATAAAGATTTATTAATATTAAATAACTTGTGCTAACCATTTTGATTTTGATTATAACCAAATATATAAGGATAAAATTAATATTTTTTAATAGATCATATAATCCTATAATGCTTCTACCATGTAATAAAAAATCATCTTCAATTCGTGGAAATAGAGATGAAGAATAAATTAATCAAAACACAACCAAATAATTGATTTTGGTTTTGAAATCGAAATAAATCAATTTATTATATTTTCAAATGTCCTCTATATTAATGTTGAAAATTAATTGGGAATTAAAAAAAATATGTTCAATAATTATTTTTTCTTATTATATTTATTCCAGTTGAATTAATTTGATTTTCAACTATAACAAATTTCTTGGATTTTTTGTCATTAATTTTATTCTTACTATGTTTTCTATCAAAATATATTAGTATTTAGGAAGTTTTAGTATCTTACATGTCCATATTTTCAATTCCCCACATTGTTCTCTTATTTTTGGACCTAGTTATGTGACTACACATTTAATTTTCCCCCACTTTTTAAGTAGACTTTTTTACCCTTTTTATGATGCAGGGTTTCAATGAAAGAATTTTCCAATGTTGAACCATTAATTATGGAGATGAAGTTAAATTGTGAAGAAAACATTTATTTAATAGGGTGGATATAAAATCATGATATTTTATTAAATTATTTCCAACTAAATTTAATTTCATTAATTGGTTTTATTACATGGAAAACTAAGTTTTAATGAACCATGGTATACTATTAATATTGTTATTATTTCATCTCACTATTATAACATAACAATAAAACATTGTGGAAGGAATAAGAATAAATAACCATTAAGAGTTAATTAAAATGGATTAATATGAAGAAACATATTTTTAAAAAATTATACAATATTTTAGTAATGTTTTTTTATCTTTTGGAAATATTATTCTTTAAAAAAACAGAGATTTCAAGGAAAAAACGTAAAAACGTAAAAATTAATAATTATAGAAATTGTATTTTAAAAAATAAAATCATTTTTGGAATTTATTTTTTAAATAATCATAGTGTGAATATTTGATATCTTTATAAAATGATATATTTTTTGATGAATATAAAAAAAAATTTTATTAAAAATGAAATTTAATTTAAAAATTTTATAACATAATATTTATTTACGTTGATTTCAAAAGTAAAATTTAATAAAATATATATCTATTAGTCCAATTTAATCCATTTTAATAAATTTTATGTTGAATATTTATAGTAAAAACTTATTCACTTTTGATGATTTATCTCAATGAAAATCAACTTTTTCGTCACATCTACCTAATTTCATATTAAATTAAAATATTCCACTTCTATTATTTAAATTTGACTAAATAGGAAAAAAATTTGGAAATAGAATAATTTATATTATTAAATTACATAAAATTAATCTCGGGTCATAATGAGTAATAAAAAAAATAAAAATTAATTAATTTAAATAAGGCTAAAACAACATTTTCTGCGTTACATGTGGTTGTGATAAAATTAATTTTTAAAAAACATTAGATTTTAATTTAATTAATTGGATTATATATATAATAATGGGGTAAAATTTATCTACCAAGGATCATGTAATTTATGTTCTAAAATGATTAATTTCTATGGTTAATAAAAAGGTAAAAGGTACCGTGGAGAAAACTAAAAGAGAAAAAATAGGTAAAAAATGATATGGAATAAAATGTACAAAACAAGAATTTTTTTGGTGGGTATCAATCATATCATATCTAACATCCATTATTTATCAGTTATCATGACACATGGTGTGAGACTGACTTATAATTATTTATTAGTTTTGGGTATTTATAGAAATAAGAAACATCATAAATTATAAAAGAAAAAACATCCTCCCATCACATTTACAAACCGCCTATTCCATTTGGATAAACCAAAACCTTACAAAATATGTCACCATAATCATTATACATGTTTTAGTGATTATTGTATTCTCAAAATTCACACCCTGGGGTCCTTTATAAGAGTTCCAAATGAAGTTTTTCAAAGAAAACTTAACCAACTTCATTAGACTCTTTCTTTTTAACTCTTCTCTTAACACAATTATACATGTTATATTAATTAAATATTAAAAAATAGTTTATAATATATATAGATATTTTATTATTATTATTATTTCAAAACTATAATTCACATTCTCTTTAATCAAATGTATAACAAAACTGTTTTCCATGTGTATGATGTGCTTCAACCTCACAAATTGATGAAAATAATTTTCCAAATCCACCTCTCATAGTTGGATATAATTATGGATTGAACATATTTATATGAATTTATTATATAATTATTGTTCTATAATTTTGATATCACATATATCTTATTTCATTCCTTTCTATGGGAATACAATTACATTGCTCGTGTGTATGACCAACTACCATCTCACAGAGTGATGTAATTCGTTATTCACATATGATATTCATGGAATGTAATAAGGATAGGTTTAATGAATATATGTGATATATATATTATAAAAATAATTTTTAATGGTAATATATATTTACCATTATTTCATTTCATCAATTCAAAAATAGAAAATAACAATCATGCGTACTTACGACATTCATTCACCATGAATGATATATTTCACATTATATCTCTATGTTTAATTGATTACACTGTATATATAATGATTATATATGATATTTATATTATTTTTAAATTCATTTAGATGATGTAACCATGATAAATGAAAAATAACTAAAAATACAGAATTAAAATATACATGAAAAACAATGTATATATTACATGAAAATTGATTACAATAGAGAATTATTAAAAAATGGGTTATAAAATATAAATATTATTTTTAATATATATTTAATAAACCAATATTTATTATATAGAATGGTCAAATATATATGAATAAAGATGACACTTAAGGTAAGAGGTGTTTGTCTCATTTTTTTCTTTGAGACAATATGTCATGTTATATACTTATCTTTATTTAGTAGGTGTATATAGTGAAACTTTGAAATATTATTCCATGAATTTATTTATTTTCACGACTAATATTTATTATTTTTATTTTATTCTTTCAGGATGCTTATTATTTCAAATATTTCCAATGTGGTAAGGGAATTTCATCACAATTTTTCATCTTTGGGACATATGTTATGTTATGCACCTATATTCAATTATATGGTCCATATACCACCCCTAATAAAATTTATATAGTTTATTTATTTATTCTAATGATATTTAATATTCATATAATGGTATTATTTCATGTGGATTATGATTTTGAAGAAACCCACATGGGTAACGTTTTATATTGCAATATCATTTTGATCAGGATTATTACTGATTATGTTTCTAAGGATGAAAAATTATGATATAACTCTTAATAGAATTATTAATTTTCTTATCCAATGGTAATTTATTAAAAACAATATATACATTATTTTTCACCTTTTTTATACTCTAGTGTCTGGAATAATATTTTTATGAAAAATCAAAATTGTTTTCCACTTCCGTTGAAAATAATTTTTCTTCCCTGTAAACGTTTTATAAAAATATTATATAGAAATTTAATTTTAACTATTCTTAAATGATTGTATAAAAACATTTTTACCCATGATTTAATTGTTAATTTTTTTAAGATTCATCTTCATGTATTTTTCAAAAAAAAAATTTGGATTTTACTGAAAATGTGAAAAGAATATTTATTTTACATTTTTACAACATGAATAGATTTTCCTATAATCTTTAAAACAATTTTATTTAAATTGTCACGAACCGAATATGGTCACAGCCAAAACCAGCACCAGACCCAGCCCGTGACAAGACCCAAAGGGTGTTCCCTATCCCCACGACCAGGAACAAGTGCCCGGGTATCATTTATCTTCGTTTGGGAATGATTTACCGGAATTTGAAAGCATAAAACCTTAAATACAATCCATAATATAAATTCTGAAATTTATAGCCAAACAAGTATTAATAAAATAACTACAACTAAATACATTGGATTAAATACAATAAAATTGGTTCAAATACAAAAAATGACAATAGAAAGACATCCCCAAGGACTCCACACGACAAGGGGGTCATCACCCGCAAGTCGTCTCCACAACTCTGCCCCAATGATGGGGACTAACACCCAGAACCGCCATCACCATTGGCCTTTCCATTACCTGAGTCAAAAAATAATAAAGTCTAATTACACCCAATGGGTGTAAGTAGGGTGTGAGCTTAAGCCCAATAGGATACCACCCAATGATTCCATGGTTCATGCAATACAAGATGAAAAAGCAAGCAGTTTTAATATGCAATGAAAAGCGGTTACAAATTCCAAGAAATGATACTTTAAATTGAAAACATTTTTCAAGATAAATCTTTCAGAATGTTAAAAAATTTAAATAGGAATATTAGATACTGCATTATAATTTCAAAGACAACAAAATACAAGGGAAAATACCACAAATCCACTAGGCAACAAAACCGGGAACACCCCTAGGCACTAGATTGTCTCGGGCCCCATGTACCTCATACCTTGGTGTAATGTAAAAATAGTAAAATCCTTTCTCATGCACGAGCCACTAGTAGGCAACATACCCATAACATATTTGTCCCCAATCATCATCCACATAGTATAGATAGAGCATTTTTTATCCAAATGCTTAGTGAAACAGGGACAAAACCCATCCGGTCCACTAGCCGTACTAGTACAAATCCGTCCCACCTAGGTACCCAGGCATCCCCCTTTGTGCTCAAGCAATTTCAGGATTTAACACATATCCATTTTAATTTGAAACACCAATACATGTCACATTCACCAAATAAAGTAGCTATCGCATTTTATACCACTTAAAAGACACAACAAACTCTTTGAATTTGAATAAATCATTTTCTCAAAATCCCGTTTTGTTTTGCACACAAAACCCCTTAAGAAACCCAATTGTACACTATGTTCACACTTTTAAGTTACCAAAATAGTAAATGCAGCCCAATATATTTCAATTAAAACAAAAAATCAATTTTCGGGCATCCCCATGTTAAACAAGAAGTGTTAACTTTGTAAAACCTTCATTTTTACACAAAAGTGGAACCAAAACTTCACTTTCTTTACAAACACAATTAAAACCCATTTTGCAGCAATAACCAAAGGGGATAAACATTATAAATAGTATATTATGCCTTATTACAAATCAATAAAAACAACTATGTATTTATAGGGAATCTCCGAATAAACAAATAAAACATTTCTTTGGAAAACCCCCAATTTCACACCAAATTGGTATTTAAAATTCAATTGCAATAGAAACATCATTAGAACCAATTTTTGCAGCCATAATAAAATGGTATAAATATGAGAATATGATAAATACATCATGCTAATACACAAATATTGCATCAACATTGGGATCAACTACCAAATCAAATGAAACCATTGAATCCTTTGTGCGAAAACACAAACGCACCACCGCCGCACCTCAACAAGGGTAGATCAAACCTAAAAATAGAAAATTGGACCAAGAAAACCCAAGGATAAACCATAGGTTCAAACCCCTACCCACTGGTCATTTTTCAATTTAATGAAAAGGTAGGAAACCAAAAAAAATAATGAAACCCTAATCAATTTGAAAGGGGAAAATGAAATGGACTAATTTACTTGAGAAATCTAGAATGAACCCCCCCAAACACCAGTATCTGAAATTTAAAAAGGCCAAAACTCAGGGAATGTTCGTAAAAATATTATTAGGTCATTTAGGAATAGGAATGGGTGGAAAAAATATGAATTGATAGAGTTATGATTGAATGAACATTCCTCATCAAATCTAGCCTAATTTAGAAACCCTAAGATGTTCGTCCCTAAATCTATATTTCTAAGAGCTCAAAAGAGGGGGTAAAGAGGCTGGGGGAGCGGCTGGTTATAAGGGGATCATATTAGGCTCGGAATCACCAAAAATTACTTAAAATTGAATAGGTTATTAAATAAATAAAATTAATTTTTAAAACTGGATATGGGCTTCCGGGCAGGCCCAATCCCTTAAATAAAAACGAAAACAAACCTTGGTTATGAATTTAAAAAGGATCCAAATTTTAATTGTGGTGTTAATATATCATGGTAGGACATTTAGGAGTTTGAATGAGGGAAAAATATTACAAAATTAATAAGTTATAAAAGAAACAAAATTTATTTTTAAATCTGGAATTGGGCTCACGGGTTGCCCCAATTCACAAAAACTCACCTATTCTCCATAAAACCATTGGAAACCCCCAAAACAAAGCATTAATGGAAATTAAAATAAAAATACATTAAAAATAAGCTATTTATGTGAAAATTCTCCCACTATGAAAACATTCCGCCCTGGAAAGTCACAGTAAGACCAAAGAAAAAACCAAACCCAACTAAGAAACCAAGAAGTACTCATTTGCCAGGTTTTTTCCCTAAAGGCCAAAACACCTCCAGTGATCAATGAAGGAAGTTATACTCTCACAAACTTAACTTACACCAAATTCTTGAAACAATCAAGCACATTCGTACTTTATCCCAAAATAAAACTCCTCAAACACTATCCTAACAAGACCCAAGCAACTCACCCAAACGAACAACAACTTCAAAAAATGTTACATTTACCATACATTAACTACCCATTGGGCACTCTCCAGTGCCAACGTTTACTCAAGAAAGATGTTGGTATCTAGATATCTCCAAATGATACTATCTACTCCAAGCCAAGAACATGGAAAAATCTATGTTACTGGTACTAGGGGACACAAATACGCTCCCCACCATAAGAGACAACCAACTATCTTAACCAATCAGCACTGGCCGGTAAAGAAAGACCCCAAAATTTAAAGAGTTGGTGTGACCACATGGTTTGTTTGCATGGATTAGGTAACCATACACTAAAAGTGGGGATCCTTCTTTCCACATGGTTTTCTATGGCATGGTCACTATTAACCAAGTGAAAACCGTGTTCTGAAACAGTGTAGACAAACTTCAAACCTTTCCCCAAAGACTCAGTGGAAACCAAAAGGGGGAGGGAATAACATTGGGTGATGACATGGTTACACGACCCTCCACCTATTTCCACAGAACATGGAAAACAGAAGAAAGATTATGACACCATAGGTTTAAACTCTTCCGAACTTTCATACTGAGGATTTGACTTTGTACAAGGGTTTAAATGACCTTGTGATTTCCCCTGACTACGAGCCAGCTTCTCTCCAAGACCTATGGCTGGAGCTCAAATGATTGAAGCATCTTCGGCCTCGCAGTTAGGCTTTGGAAATCCCATGAACGGTAATTCTTCTTTCAACGCATCCAACTACTACAACTCAATCCCATATATGTTTTACAGACATAACACATTCCAAACTCACTTTACCCGATCCCGCTATTTCACTGAAACAAGGGATAAGAAGATGCACACACATCACACCTTGTTTCTTCAGGTGAGAAACAACAGAAGTAAAGAACACCAACACTCACCTTCGTCTAAAATGGAAAATTTTGAAGATTTTTCATGGGAGACATTCTCCCAACATAACAGGGACTCTCCTAGGATTTCACGACATTCACCTATATGGTCAATCGAGCACATGACATCATAAATCATCATCGAACATGACCATTGCGACTGATATAAACAATTCATGGAGATGAACCTTATACAACATCCCCAAACAACACAAAATCCTAGAAAGTGGCCACAATATTCTATCGTGACCATATTTCCCACATCAGTGGTTTAACATTTATTAATGCATCAAAGAAACTTCGAAGAACCCAAAGGACCTCTTAGACACCATTGAGACACTCATCCACACTTACAACCCTAGATCACACCCACCCTCAATGTATCAGGAAACATAAGAAACTAAGGTCTCTATCAACCTTCCATGAGCACTCTCCCGTAACAAGAGGATATAAAAATCAATGAAAGGAAAGGGTGTAGACTCAATCTAAAAATCTAAAGAAAATGATTCCTTATATTGATCAACTAGAGGGTCTTCAAAAGGCAAAACAATCTGGGTTTCACTTCAGTTATGCACTAACCATTAATGGGGCGTACCTTATACAACTATTGACCAAAGGACCCAACCAAGATGGTCTATTGGTCCTGATATACCACAATCTAGAACTAAACAAATTAAGGGAACCACCGCAATGACATCCCAAAACATTTTTCAAATGATACCACTAATCGTCCCTACAACACATCTCACCAACCAAACACAAACCCAAAACACCTTTCAAACAGAAGGGGTTCTTGGACTCAAAACACCCCACAACATCATCATTATCAAAAACCCATAATACAAACTATATCAAACTATTCATCAAGACATCATGTTTTTCATTAAAACTATTTCTTTGAAAACAAACTATTTATCAGTAAGCATATCCACCAATGGTACCCCAAGGGCCTCACACATGCATGTTTTTGTGCCAAACCGGGCACCCTCCTCATATCCGTCCCAACACTCATCAAGTCATTCCATCAACCATCCATCATACCATATAACCACATGCATGTGGTTACTAACGGAAATACCAAAGGTTAAATCAAATATTATTTCCACTTTTCAAAACCAAAACGGTCAACCAACACATCCTTTTTTTCAAAAATGCTAACTAGGAGATCAAAATCCCAATTCAAATATTATTAAAAATTTTAGAAAGACACAAACATTTATACAAGAACTCAGTTTCAAGATATTCACAACAATTTTAAAACATCTCATCCCATTAAAACACCCTTTGATTGTTTAGAAAACTCTATTGGAAACACTTTACAAAACAAAAATAAATATAGTTTCTGCTTTCAAAAGAGGTGTAAGCACACCATTTTACATTTCAAAATAATTCTGAAAGTTCAGTTCCACCATTTCATTATTAAAACCATTCCCTCATTATTTTAAAATCATTCAAAAAAACATTACGCTTCCTAAAACCAAGTCACTTTAAAACCAATGTTCCAAGATTTCAAAACTAAAGAACACAAGACAATACGAGAGGAAAATAGTTCTAGTGGGTGAATAGGACATATGGTTGGAGACCATACCTCAATCACTTCACAGTCACAAAGAGTGTTCTAGGGAAGATCCATGGATCCACATGGCTTTCTAGGCCCTGCGATTTCACTGAGACCATTAACCCAACTCTCTTTTCATTTCCCCTAACCATTATTAAAACAAGAAATCCAAAGGACTTAGATTAATCCTGACATCCCTAGGAAACGTGAATCCTGTCATGAGGCGTGTTGATCAGGCACACTACCCATAACTAGAATACCAAGTCCCTATAATCCTAACTAAATAATATCCTGACTCTTCCCGAAATAACACGACCCAACGAGTTAACCTGAACCTCCTCTGATACCATTTTGTCATGAACCGAATCTGGTCGCGGCCAAAAACAGCACCAGACCCAGCCCGTGACAAGGCCCGAAGGGCGTTCCCTATCCCCACGGGCTGGCACAAGTGCCCGGGTAACATTTATCATGGTTTGGGAATGATTTACCCGAATTTCAAAGCATAAAACCTTAAATACAATCCATAATATAAATTAGAAATTTATAGCCAAAAAAGTCTTAATAAAAAAACCAGAACAGAATAAATTAGATTAAATACAATAAAATAGGTTCAAATACAAAAAATGACAATAGAAAGACATCCACAAGGACTCCACGTGACAAGGGGGTCATCACCCGCAAGTTGTCTCCACAACTCTTCCCCAACGATGAGGAGTAACACCTAGAACCGCCATCACCCTTGTCCTTTCCTTTACCTGAGTCAAAAAATAATAAATTCTACTTGCACCCAAGGGGTGTAAGTAGGGTGTGAGCCTATTCCCAATAGGATACCACCCAATGATTTCAAGGTGCATGCAATAAAAGGTGAAAAAGAAAGCAGTTTTAATATGCAATGAAAAGCGGCGACAAATTCCATGAAATCCTACTTTAAATTGAAAACATTTTTCAGGATAGAACATTCAGAATGTTAACACATTTAAATAATTATATTAGATACTGAATTATAATTACAAAGACACCCAAATACAAGGGAAAATACCACAAATCCACTGGGCAACAAAACCGGGAACACCCCTAGGCACTAGATAGTCTCGGGCCCCATGTACCTCGTACCTCGGTGTAATGTAACCATAGTAAAATCCTTTCTCGTGCACCAGCCACTAGTAGGGAACATACCCATAACCTTGTGGTCCCCAATCATCATCTACATAGTATTGTTAGAGTTTTCATTATCCAAATTCTAAGTGAAAGAGGGAAAAAACCCATCCGGTCCACTAGCCGTACTAGTACAAATCCGCCCCACCTAGGTACCCAGGCTTCCCCCATTGTGCTCAAACAATTTCATGATTTAACACATATCCATTTTAATGTAAAACACCACTAATGGTCACATAAACCAAATACAGTATCTATCGAATTTTATACCACTTAAAACACACAACAACCTCTTTGAATTGAATAAATCAATTTCTCAAAATCCCGTGTTGTTTTGCACACAAAACCCCTTAAGAAACCAAATTGTACACGATTTTCAGACTTGTAAGTTACCAAAATAGTAAAGGCAGCCCAATACATTTCAATTAAAACAAAAAATAAATTTTCGGGCATCCCCATGTTAAACAAGAAGTGTTTACTTTGTAAAACCTTCATTTTCACACAAAAGTGGAACCAAAACATCACTTTCTTTAAAAACACAATTAAAACCCATTTTTGCATCAATAACCAAAGGGAATAAACATTATAAACAGTATTTTATGCCTTATTAAAAATCAAAAAAACAACTATGTATTTATAGGGAATCCCCAAAGAAACAAATAAAACATTTCTTTGGAAAACCCCCAATTTCACACCAAATTGGCATTTAAAATTCAATTGCAAAAGAAACATCATTAGAACCAATTTTTGCAGCCACAATAAAATGATATAAATATGAAAATATGATAAATAAAGCATGCTGATACACAAATATTTCATCAACATTGGAATCACCTACCAAATCAAATGAAACCATTGAATCCTTTGTCCGAAAACACAAACGCACCACCGCCGCACCTCAAGAAGGGTAGATAAAACCTAAAAATAGAAAATTGGACCAAGAAAACCCAAAGTTAAACCTTAGGTTCGAACCCCTACCCACTGGTCATTTTCCACTTCAATGAAAAGGGAGGAAACCCAAAAAAAAATAATGAAACCCCAACCAATTTGAAAGGGGAAAATGAAATGGACTAACTTACTAGAGAAATCTAGAATGAATCCTCCCAAAACACCGGTATCTGAAATTTAAAATGGCCTAAACTCAAGGAATGTTCGCACAATAATTATTAGGTCATTTTGGAATTGTAATGGAGGGAAAACAGTATTAATTGAGAGAGTTATGATTGAATTAACATACCTCATCAAATCTGGACGATTTTAGAAACCCTAAGATGTTCGTCCCTAAATCACGATTTCTAAGAGCTCCAAAGAGAGGGTAAAGAGGCTGGGGGAGCGGCTGGTTGTAAGGGGCGCATATTTGGCTTGGAATCACCGACAAATACTTTAAATTGAATATATTATTAAATAAATAAAATTATTTTTTAAAACTGGATATGGGATTCCGAGCAGGCCCAAGCCCTTAGATAAAAACCAAAACAAAACATGGTTATGGATTTCCAAAGGCTCCATATTTTAATTGTGGTGTTAATATATCAGGGTAGGACATTTAGGAGTTATAATTAGTGACAAATATTAAAAAATGAATATGTTATAAAAGAAACAAAATTTATTTTTAAATCCAGAATTGGGCTCACGGTTTGGCCCAATTCACGAAAACTCACCTATTCTCCATAAAACCGTTGGAAACCCCCAAAACAAAGCATTAATGGAAATAAAAATAAAAATAAATTTAAAATAATCTATTTATGTGACATAAATATTCCTTTATATGATTAATTTTTTTTTTAGAAAATGTATTTTTGAAACATTTTATGATTTTTTATTTTTAAATATTTATTTTCAATATGAAAATTGTATTTTCATTTTGAAACGTTTCAATTTATATATCAAAATTAATTTTTATATAAGATAAAATCATTTAATGATGATTATTATTTAATTAGGATATGATCCATGTTTACTTGACTTATTATACCTTGTATGGTTAAAGTTTATGAGGAAATAAATTTAATAAATCCCATTATTTTACCATGGGATATGTTATTATGAAATGATAAAAAAGTTTATTTAACCCATTTCTTTAGCATTTGTTAATCTGTGATGGAATATTTATGAAACCCATTTATATTAATGGGTTATAATATGATGAATGTTTTATGATATTTTGGTAAACAAATTTTAGATTATCTTATATTTGCGACATATATTTCCCTATAATGTATTTGGTGATGATTTATTACTCATGAGTTCATTATGCATTGTGTGAACCTCATTTCATGATCACAATGTTATGCATAGACCTACTTTTCTAACCACAAGGATATGTGTTAGAATACATTCATGTTTATAAGGTTATGCATGGACCTTCGTTCATGTCCATAGAATTATTTGAGGGCTTGATTTCATGTCCTTACTATAATAAGATAACCAATCCATATTTAAACATGTTTGTAATAGTGTAAATTTATGTGTATTCCCCTATTATCTATCTAATAACAATTTTATTCTCTCATGGATCATTTTACATGATTATATATAATTGAAGTCTAACAAACCTCCTATAATTTATTGATGACTCATGTTTATGATCTATGATATGCAGGGTATACGTTTCATATATTATTCCTATATTACCGTATATTTATACTCAATTTATACTTCTGTGATCATTGATATATTCCTTTTCTACCCTAACAAAGAATCAAATCTCACCATTTCAGAAGTTACCTTTCCCCATGTTATAAATAATGATTTTAATTTGGGTATGTCTTAAAGGAAAAATATATGGGAACATATTTATATGGGATATTGAAGATGATTCAAGAAACAAGAAGAAATCTTATCTCGTCTCAAAAACACTAAATATTTACTATCCTTAGGCATGAATTTTTGAAATCAAATGAAAATCATATAAAATTACAAAATAACTATGCAGGAAATCCTCAATATTTATAGATTTTGGGTGTAATGTTTTTATATCAATTTTTTTAATAATTTAGGTAATTTCATTATGAAATTTGATGATATTTTTAAAGGATATTTTTATAATAGTAAAAAATATCTTATATAATTAAATAGAAATAACGTTGTTGGAATATATCAATGCTGAAATTTATGGGATATGTGATAATTCTAAAAAATCTAGTTTATATTAAACATGATAAGAAGCATATTTAATTTCATTGAAAATAAATTTCAAAATAATATAATATCTTTTAATGGGAATGAATATCCATAATATGTATTTAGAGTTTTGAAGACTCCTAAATAATAACCTTTAGAAACAATTATTGGAAATGTTGAATCTATAACTAAATTCATGGAATTATATTGGAATTATTGAGGTAATTCTACTTTTTAAAAAAATTATATTATAATGTTGTGGAAGATTGAAAAGATGTGAATTTGATAGTCTTCATGGATATTGAATGTAATTAATTTGTAAGAATTAGGTTATTGAATTTTTAATCCCTATAAAATTAAAAATAATAGAAACTAAATGTATTTTCAGGATTAAATTCATTTTTTTCTCAAATTGTCAAAAAATAAAGATGGGCTTCTTAACCAAATATTTCTTCTTGAGAAAGGAAATGATCTTTTCTGAATATTTTCAATTAATTTATTTGATTAAATATATTAATATTTTATTATCGTTTATTCTTTTCATGTTTTTAATTATATATCATGTTATATTAAATAAAAAATATGTTTGATAGAATATACGACACTCAAAACTGAGCATAAATATTATTATTCAAATACTATAGTTATAATGTTGTTGTTTAATTGGTTGGTATAAATAAGATTAATTTTTTTTAAAATATATATTGTGGTCCAAATTATTGAAAAATTCTTTATTAGATATTAGTAAATAAGAACCCAATTTGCAATAAGTTCATTATTTTCATCAAATATATGTTTTCATCTATAATTATTTTATTTATTTTTATGAGTGAATATTATAAATAATGATAGGAATATTTATGAATTGTTTTTTATAAAATGGATATCTATTTTAAAATCACAATATCAAAATTATATTTGGGGGAAATATTGTCATTTTATTTCAAAGTATTTATTTTTCAGTGAATAGAAAAAAGATAACTAATTATATAAAACACTAAATAATTTCATTGAAATGTATCATTATGATTTTCATTTGATCATAAAGTATCTATTCACTAAAAAAAATTATTATTAAGTATATTGGAAATTTAATTAGACTTTATTAATTTGATATATATACTTTCACACTTTTTAATCATTGTTTTGAAAATAACATCACACTTTCATAAAATAATATGTTTTTTAATCATTATACAAAATAATTTTTTCAAAATGTTTATAGAAAGAAATTATTTTTAACATATGTAAAAATAATTATATTCAGATGAAAATAAAATGTATTTCTCAGTGGAATAACTCAATTTTTTCAAACAAATGAACTCATTTTTTTCAATCATACAAACTCAGAGTTTTCCCTCAGAAACATAGATCATAACATTTGACTAACATTTCTTATTCCATAAAAAACATTGTTTAGTCCATAAGATGAACTCAATTCAATATATTATATGAATTCATTTTAGTGTATCGAACCAAATCCATTTCGGTCATTAAATGAAGTATTTTTTTCCAAAAGGTGATTACATCACAATCCTTCAAATAGACATAGTGTATTACAACATATAAATGAATTTTAGTCCATCAGGTAAACGGAATTTATAATTGAATGAGCAAAATTATTTCTATTGCAGTGATTGTTTAATATAATTTAGATGATGCTACTAAAATTACCATCAAATGAATATTATGATGATCATTCTCATCCATCAAGATAAATCTCTTCCAAGGCCAGCAAAACCAACTCTGAAAATCAATGAATATAACAACTAGAGATGTTCCTATAAATAGGGGTGGATTTATGGAGCTTCAAACTGATTATTTTTTCACATCAAACCATATAATGTTTTCCTAATGTAACATATTGTTACTATTTAATTGTAAATTTATTGAGTTTTTGTTTTAAAAAATCTGAGTGAGGATTGTAAATTTGGTAGAACAATTTTCTTTTGAAATATTGATTTTGAGCAGGTTTGGTTGAGGGATTTTATGGATAATATGACTATTGAATTCAATCATTATGATCATTGGCTTCTAGGGATATGAAGAAAGTGGAAATTATGATCATATTGATTGAGGACTTCTTCTTGAAGAAATAACAACTATTAAATTTTTTAAAAAATGTATATATCTAAATACTAGGTTTTTGAATTCCATTACACTTAATGTTAATATGTTCTTTTTTCCTTCATAAAATTTAAGTATATTTTAAATTTAATCTTTGTAAGGTTCTGTTTTTCGTATTTTTATAATTCAATATTTATCTTATAAATTTATATAAGGATGTTTATTTTTGAAATTTATATTCTTTAACGACTATGATTATATGAGTTGTATTGGTTTGAAGTGAATATAATAGAATCATTGAAACCGTTTAAAAAATTCTATCTAATAGTTCAAAATAGGTATTATTTTCTAATTTTATTACTATTTTTAGAAATAATAATTTACCCATCTCGATTCCATTGATATGCTCATTGCTCTTAAAAATAAAATCATTTAATGTTCTAAAACATATCTTTATACTTTTTACATTTTATATTATGAAATTTCTAATGTTTAAAATGATTTTTAATATTTTGTTATAAAATAAAATTTATAAATTTTAAGTAAAATGTTTTCACAATATCGTGTAGTTATTGAATGAGTGTTTATTATTTTAAAAAAATGGAATGTTTGACTTTTGATACTATTGAGTATCTTAATCCTAGCAGAAAACCAATTTTTAATCGAGCTAAATATAAATATTGGTGAAAAAATATCATAACCTTTGTTATCGACACTATTGTAGATAACATTATCATGCTTAATAGAAAATATCATATACATTTGAATGTATTTTATAATTAAAAAAACATAATTCTTATTGTCATTTTAATTATCGAGTAAGGAATACTTTTATATGCTACAAGAAAAAAATATATAGTGTCAAATATCCTTATTCGAACATGAAAACAGTATCTAGAAAAAGGTTGAAGTTTTCTTTTTGGTACTTCTAAGGTTATTGAGACCCAAAGATATATGTTAAGAGAAGATTTTCATGCATTTATTTTCTTACATTGATAATATATTATAATGATTCATTAGAGATTCATATCTATAGTTAATATTTTATAGTCTATGGTTGATAAGAAACTTATAGATGATACTTTAACTGAAATGATGATAAATATTATTCCTAAAGGATAGAATTCTAAAATTAAATATTAAAATAATATATAGTAGATAAAAAATACTAGAACATATGGTTTAATTAGAACTCTCATTTATTATGAGGTATGTTTAAAAAATTATAGTGGAAAAGAAAAAAATAAAATTTTGTAGCTTTTACTTCTACTTACTATTTTTTTAAAGAAAGGTAGATATTTAGAATAAAATTTTATGTCTCTATAGAGAACAAATGTTTAAGTCAAAATAGAGAATATGTATTATAAATTGTTAGAGAATGAGTTAGTTAATCTTACCAAAAGAATAAACCTGATTGAGGTGAAGAAATATTTTTGATACAAGAATAATAATTGTTTTGCAGATAAAATCTAAAATAAGTATTCCTAGAAAGTGATATGTTTTGAGTGCTAGGAACATGGTCATATAAGACCATAATTTTAACATCTCACCACTCATAATTGGATTGAGAAGTGACAGGTGTGCAACCAGGCCTTAAGAGACATCGCAAAGATAACAAAGGATAGAAATAAATTTCAAGAACATTATAATAAATTATGCTATGACGGATATATTGAATTATATAACAAAAAAACATAAGATAAACCCACCCAAACCAATATAAAATGAATTAGTACTAAAATAAAAGTCAAAGTGTAAAAAACCATCAAAAAACATTAAACAAAAACATTACAGAATTCGAGACCCATAAAAATCAAAGACATAGATGAAATTAAAATAGAAACTCCCAAACAAATCAAATCTCAGACTCCATATTCTATTCCAATTGAATCAAAATTCATCAATAAATAAATGTGATATTTTTTCACTACTTATATCTTGATATACAACGTCTACAAACACAACAAAGTGCCCAAGAATTGTGTGAGTATAAAACATAGTATAATTTCTCCAATTACATCCCTACTCATGCCACTAAGATAAATAAAATGTCACCAATATTTCTATAAAAAATTTACATAAAAATAGTTAAAAACATTTTCAATGTTTATATAAAAAACAAAGACGTCCCACGGAAAACAATTTTACAACTATAAATCTTTTTCTGGATTCCATTTGGAATATCCATTCTATAATTATAGACACCCAAAAATCTACACATGCATCCCCAGTTAAGACATCAATACACATTGTTGGTCTCTCTTTGATCTTACAAGTTCTCACAATTTAACCATTACCATGTTCCCCAACAAAATAAACCCTTCAACATGGTCAAGAATAATGAAAATGAACACAAAACAACCATATATGCCAAAACCCATAGAAATAAAATCATGCATTTCCATATCAATAAAACATATATTTTGTTGATTTTTTTTTAAAATCCTTTTCTATGAAGTAAATCAAAATACACAATTTAAAAATCACACTTTAAATATTAACATCACAATGTTTTTGAGAAAACCATTCCATTTCCCTAATTTAAAAAAATCATCAAAAAAATGTTTTCCTTCAAGAACCAGAATTCTAATTTAATATAAAATTCATTAATTATAATAAATTTGAAAAAAATACATCCATTTCCAAATAAAAGATACTTATATTGAATCCATTGGCCTCTCAATAATTTGAGAAAAGTAGTATTGAAACAATAACCTCTAAATACTCACTATGAAACTCGAAAAAACCTCAGATCTTTTACTATTAAATGAAACAATTATCTCATCATGATTTCCATCACATAACATGAATAAATCCCCAACAGATTAGAACCATGACTCCAATATAAGGAATAAGAATATATCTATGGAAAATGATGAATAATTAGAATGTACCAATGAATTTGGGACTCCAAGACACTTTGATACACCTAGTAATTTTTCTCAGATAAAAATTGGTTTCCAATTCCAAATAAAGAAGATAAACTAATTTCATGGTATTATTAATGGAAAACAGGTGGTTTAGGGGGGGGGGGGGGTAAACTGAGTTAGATCCAATATATAAGGATTTATTTTTTAACAAGTCATGTTTAGGGTGTACTATATAGAATACTGTGTGATAACAGTGAATGATCCACTACCTCTAAAAAATATCACTTGGTTGGATCAAATGGTTAGAAAAACTATTTTCCAATCATGTTATTCCCCGTTGTCCTTACATTCATGGTCTATCCTATCCAACCACACATTTTCGCCAAAATATGATCTAAACTATGTGCCTAACCATTTCTCACTATTTTAGTTTCAATATTTTTTTTAGAGGTGTTGTATGATTTAAAGCAACCTTTCTCAAATTATGATCCTTCATAAAATCCCAAAAAAATGCAATATATCTTCCAAAACTCCCAAAACATATCCCAATTACATTATATAAACAAAATAAATAAATAAAGAGCCATGAACCTGAAATTGGGGGTGAAATATTCTACCCATCATTTTACATTCTATCTCTAGAATGTGGAAAACTCTTATTTCCTAAAATATTTATAGCCACTGATCCTCCATTTCAATTTCATACTCCCATTTTTGTTCTTAAATTAGACCATGTTTCCATAGAACTTGAACCAGAATTATGCTCTTCTCTTGAAATATGTTCTCTTATCTCTCTACTATCTACCCTGGCACATTAAACTATGTATAATACAACTCAAGGATAACATGATTCCATATAAACACAGGGTAATTATTTTGTTGATACTTCTTTAATTGAGTTACATGAAATTCATTATGCACTGAACTAACCTATTGTGGAATGGAACACTAATATGACACCATAATAACCCATTCATGTATGTAAAAATGGAATATGTATTGGGGATATAACTTTATGTTATTTAAAATATGACTATTCCCAATCCTTGGATAGATTATAATGATTACATGACCACACAACTTTAATGAAAATGGCCATCGATGATAGTCCACATAAAAGTTCAGATGACGTTGTGCCATATTCATTCTATTCATAATCTATTGTGCCTTCTCTATTATCTATTACACAGGGATCAATCCAACCAGGTAAGTCTCACCAATTTTTACACAAAAATAGTGGGAATAATAGTGAAATCAAATCAGTGCACCAAAAGGATCCATATAAATTGAGGCTTTTTAACTATTGTTATAAGTTAAATCCATTAAAGATAGGTTATCCCCTCCATGAGACACCAAAATCCATCACACAATCCATGATCATGTACTCCAACGATTGTATCATCATTTCATATTTATCATCCATTTGGGGATGATATGCCATACATATAGTCAACTAATTCCTATTTTCATGTTATAAGGGTTTCTGAAACTGAGACTTAAACCTCGGATATCAGTCTAATAATATCGAAATGCGTATGCAATTCCTTTTTACAGCTTTGTAGATATATATTTTTTCAAGTCATAAAAAATATTGAATTCATGATTAAGGATGATATGGGATGAAGTTTTGTGTTGATAAACTATCACCCATATGTAATAAGGTTAGGAAACCATCCTTGGTAGACATATTAAATAATCCATTGTTATCCGATCCAATTTCCAAACAAAAAATAGGTAATTATAGAACCTAACCTGATAGCCACTTGTTTTATACCTTAATGTACTAAAATTTTAGGCATCTCATAACAATCCCAGTAAATTTTCTTTTCAAACCAGAAAACCAAAATTGGGCATTCAGTTCCTTATACATCTTTGTATTCTATGATGAAAAACCCATTTTAATTTATTTATGATTGGTATACTAGTTTTTTCATGACAATTTATTATTATTTCAACTTATAATTGAATTGGAGTTTATACTTTTTATCTTACCATTGACTATTAATATATCAATAAAATTTTGGTTGTGACCATCGATGCGTGCTTTGAATATTTCCCACCATTCCAAACCCAGGATTAAATCATAGAAAACCATCTCAAGAAAAAAAATCACAAATAAATTCAAAGCCATCGATTTTAATATAACATGATTTTTATATAGAGGATATACATATAATTTTTCCAAGATGAGTGTGATGTTTCGAAACAAATAGTACCATCTCAATAACAAAACCAAGAGGATTAAAAAATCAGTATAAATAAATGAATGGGATACAATCATATAAAAAATTCATAAGGGTAAAATTCAAAATAATTATACCTCTCATGAATCAAAGGTCTAGATTAATTATTTATAATCATTTGATCATATCCATAAAATTTAATACATATTACACTTTTCTCTTTATTACACTATTACAATTTAACTGGTTGAGGAGTCATGTTATTATTTGAATCACCATGAATTATTTAGTTCCATTGATGAGTTGGTTTTGGTGGAAATAATCACACTAATGCTTATGATACTTAAGAAACATGAGGTCTGTCCCTAGAACTCAACCTATGATAACTATGTCATTATAACTATTGTTTACCTTTCTAGTTCTAATTGTGGCAGGCTTATGGTGGTGTTTTAAAATCCTGTATCATATTCCAAATAGAACCACAGAGAATACGTCTCTACTTACTCTTTGGTTTAGGTGAAAGATTCATCGATCAAACTATTGGAATATGAGTTGTACTTCCACCTTATAAATAGGGTCCCCTCTTATTTTTATTCATGTCATTATATTCTCAAAAGTTCCCATAGGTATAATAATTCTTCATCAAACTACATTACCATTGATGCCCCTTTCTCCCATTATTACTCTTTTGAACATACTAATATAATCCATTATATATATAATGGAAATTTTTGATAATATCTCTACCATAAAACCCAATTAAAAAATGTGTTCCTTCAAGTTAACATTAGAAAAAGCATCTATTGAGAAGTGGAATAAATTCAAAAATTAATCAGAATACTCTATTAAAAATAGATCTTCCCATTTCAAGATGAAGAAATCTGTTGTTCTAAAAATTTTAAATGTTTTAGAATATAATTTTGTTTGGAAAAATACATAAAAATCTTACAATTCCACACCATTTTTCTATATAGATTCATTTTTTAAATCCAAAAAATGACATACAAGATCATAAAATATATACATTTCCAATGTGTCTTTTATTTCACCTAGTATTCCTATGAAATATATGATTTGATTCATCCTATATAGCCACATTTCATAATTTTCGTGATATAAATCACCCTGAAATATTTTTGGATTCTATTTCTAGAACTAAAAATAATGACCTAGTTATCATCATTTATACCTCATGTCCCACCAATCCATGGATTAAAAATCCTGGAAATAAATATTATACAATTGCAGGTTCACATGTTTCGCAGTAGAAACCACATTCTCATAACCGTATTTTAGTAGGTTTATACATTGCAATCCAGGTTCCATTTTAAATAATAAAGAAAATCATTACTTATTAACACTCTTTAGAATCTAAAGGGTTAACAATTTCATATTTATGACATCACATATATAATAAAATGGATTTTTTAATGTAAACTATTTCTTATTTGTGACCCATTTTTTGTCGAATCACCGTGTTTTTTGATAGTCAAATGATTTTTAACATGCAACTACCATTACTTTTCAAAATCTCACATTTAAAAAAATTCAAAATATTTTAAAAATAATCCATTTCTTAACCTGTCAAAAATCATTTACTACAAATTAAATATGCATCCTTATTGGTATTTCCTTTATATCAATTCATGTCATGATCTTCTTAATGGCTAAAACCATGAAGATGAGGATTCAAATACAATAAGTGTCTCTAAAAAATCATGTACCCAAAATAACTAGTAACTTGATGCTATTCATAAATAGGTTAGCTATGACATTTTTATATACTTTACATGTTATGACTATCATATTACATACAACCAACCATATAGAAGGACAAAACTGCATGATTTTTAACTCTTGGATTCAATAGAATGATACCATTTATGACATCATAACCCTTTAAATTATCTTGAAATATGATGATGGTTTTACTCAGACTTCTATGAATTAAACATCACATAAAAGGATTTCAATAAATCCCAAGGGCTTTATAACAAATGTGGGTGTATTATCCAATTGAACATGTAAATAGTCAAAAATAATGAAAACTAGAAAAAACCAATATATGATGCTTGGGGATGAAATAAAACTCAAATAGTAACCAAACCATCAACAAACAATAATAGAGTACAATGCATAAACTGAGTCCCAAAAAACTCAATGACGTAGAAGACATGAACTCAGCAACTCCAAACCTACTCTATAGTCTGACCCCACATGCCATGTATATTGTATCTTGAGGAATCACTAAATAAATTAGATATATTTCTTTTAAATATATCTCGATATACATCATTTGAAAAATCACCAAAGTTCCCATGTATGGTGTGAGTATAAAACACAACTTGATTTACCAAATGACTCCCTACTAACACCACTATAATAGAAAATAATAAAATAATTTATATAATAAAATTTATATAAGAACTATTCAAAATAATTTGAAGACATAACATAAAAACCATAGAAACTAAAAGTAAATCCACTTCACAACAATGAAACATTTTTATTAAAATCATTTGGAAAATATATTATATCATTCCATAGATCCACACATGTACACATGCATTCCTTCAAAAAAATATGCACATGCATTCCCAAGAGATAGTTAAATACTCATGACTGGTCTCTCATCGATCCATGATATGCTTATAAGGAAACCATTAACAACTGCCCAAATATAACACACCCATTCAATGGTGTCATGTCTAATCCAAATGATCTCATGCCCACCAAATATTCCAATTCCCAATAAAAGAAAAACATGCCTAGAAATATCAATAAATTTTGTTTTGGTAAAAACATTTCTACAGATAATTTCTCTGAGATAAAGTGAAATAAACACCTTAAAATCACCTTTTTAATATTAGAATCACAAGGGTTCCATAAAACTATCCCATTTCCACTATTTTGAAAAACCCTCACAAAAGTGGTCTTCCATAAATAATCTTACATCAATTCAACAGTCAATTTCAAGACTATTAAAAAAATTGAAACCATGACATCGAGTTATAAATTAGATGAGCCCAGGTTAAATCCACCTACATCTCAAAAACAATAATAAACAAAAAATGACATAATAACATCAATAATATAGAATTGAAACTCTTAGAAACATCCTTATATCTTGTTAAATTCAATAAAAACAACGATATCTCACACGATTGAAATAAACCAACAAGAATATATACCCAACGGATATATATATTATTCTAAGAGTTAGATAAAAGAACATATCTAAGGAAAATTATGATTATTGAGAACTTAATAAACAATATTGGCCCCCAACCTTCATTAATTTTCATATAAATTACTCTTGTGGTTGAAAATAATGGTCTCCGTAGACAGTGGAGGAAGTAGAGTCTATGATGTGGTCTGTTATTTAGGGGGGTATGAGTTTAGTTGATAAAACGAGTTTGATCCATGATTTTTGGATCAAAATTTCAATGGTGCACAATTAGGGTGTACCGTTACGAAAACCATGTTATAGCCATATGATTAGTCACTAAAAGTGGCTAATATTCATTGTTAAGATATTAATATTAATGTTTTTAAAAGTTCATAAACATCAATTTTAGTCCAATTCAGAAATTGAACTTCATTTCCCATCATTGTGCAATTCATGCTTAAAATATCAATTTGGGCTCACTCAATAATTTGCTTGTGGAAATTACAATATTCATCATTTTAATTTGAAATTTTGGGATATGATTTATCACTCTATTTTTAACATTTTATCTTTTAGGTCCGATGGATGAATCCCAAAGGAAGATGGAGAATTTTGCGCCTGAAGGCAGAAACTTTCTGGAAAAGCATAATGGGCCTAAGGCCCATCAAACAAATGTGGGGCCCAAAAACCAGGCCCAATGAAGCTCAAATTTATACAGGAGAAAGATAAAAATATGAGGATTATTTTATTCAACTGTGGCCGGAGCTAATTCTGATGTTTTCATGATGATAAAGGGGTATGAAGTTAACATTTAAATGGTGGACTTGTCATTAATGCAGAGAAATCCGTCTTACCATTTCGACCATAACTTCCAAACGGCTAAGCCAAAGTTCCTGATATTTTGAGATATTCTATAAGACACATGGACTAAGATATTTTATATTTATGACACCTTCGGATTCGGCCAGATGAAGTGTTAAACTCACACGTCAAAATGGAGGACGAATCTGGACAGTTTTCCGGGTCAACTTCGAAACGTCAATTTCCTTTTGATTCTTCACCCTCCTTTTGACTCTCTTAATTGTTGGGGGGTGAATTTAATGTTGGGGGTGTAACTAAGGCTCCTAATATGCCTATATAAGGAGCTGGTGGTGAATGGAATAATCATCTAACATTTTTCCTTGAATCTAACATTTTTCTTTGAATCCATATTTTCCTTTCAATTGTAATTTTCTGCTTTCCTTTTGTAATCGTATCGTCAATTTTTCCCATGTAAGTTTTTCTTTCACGTTGAGTATCTTAATAAAATTTGTTCTTCTTCTTTATTTTTTTTCTTTTTATTTTATTCACACGTTGATACCGTTGAATCTAGGTGTGAATTTATTCACACCCGCACTTGTGATTTCAATCACACAACGGTGGAGTGTTCGTTCTTTTAATAATTTTCTTCTTCTTCAATTCCGCCCCCATAAGTCTACATCCTGCTTCCATTGGTAGAATAGAATCAATGGAGGGCTAACCTCTTAAGGGTTGATCCAAGGGAGTATCAAGGTCATGGATTGAATGTTATTTCATGTACTTAATATTTAAATCTATTCGTTATTTTAGGATTTCCATTTGATGAGTTACATTCTTTCTCATCTTTTCCAACCTTAACGATGACACATTTTGAGTGCTAGTACGATCTATTTCCTTTGAGTGCTCATTAAAGTGATCCTTAAAGTGAATTAGTGATTGGCCTTGGAATTGTGTAGGGATTAAATTGGTGAATGATTTGAATGAATTATCTCATTGTTTGGATATGTCTTGAATTAATGACATGATATTTTCTAAGAAAAGAAATTCATCCAATCCACACCAAGAAAAACCCTAAGATCAACCCACCATCAATAATTGTTTAGTTCACATCATTTTTTATTATATCTTATTTAAATTATATCTTTAGTTGTTCCATTAAAATCTACCTCAATGTTGGCCACTTCATAGCCAATCCATCAATAAATCATAGCGTCTCAAGGTTACTTCTTCGGTCCCTGTGGATTCGATCCCTACTTGTACTTCAACGACCGCATACCTGTAGGGTAAATTTGGGCGCAACCAAATTTTGGCGCCGTTTCCGGGGACCCAAGTAAGTTTTCTTAGACACTCATCTTCTTTTCTCACCCCAAATTCTCTATTCTCACCCTAATTTCTCTTCTCTTTTCCCCTTTCTGTTTCTGTGTGTCCAATGAATCCCAAAAAAATAACTTTCAATAAACTACAATGGATTGTCTTCAACAATACCCATTAACATACCAAGGCTATAATGAACTGGAAAATCAATATTTTGAATCACCTCAGATAGAAAATTTCATTGACCAAACCAGGATTGAATACACCACACCAGATGAGATGTACAATCAATGGGATGCTGAATGTTTACAAGATCAATTTCCATACCTATCAAGAATGATTGAAAAGATAAATAATGAGGAAGTCCATGATGTACAATCTTATATCAACCCTAATCCTGAAAAAATTCTTGAACAATTGTGTGAACAAATGGATAAAATGAATTCAGAAGTTTCATCTTTCAGATTAGAACTACAAAGCTTTAAGACTTTTGAGGAACCCGTTCCCACTCAAGATATTCTTTCCTCATCATTGATAGATGAATATTTTATCCCAAAAACCTCCCATGAATTGAAAAAATAACTAACCTTTGGATATGGGATAACTGAACAAGATCAAAGAAATGTTGAAGGGTATTTAAATCAGGATGAAATTAATTCACAAGGGGAGAATTTGTCTTCATGGATTGAGTGTTCGGAATATTGCTCCAATAACAATTTTTTAGAATCACCGATCATTGAACCATTGGGAGATATAAAGAATATTGTGTCTATACCCACTCATGAAATTCAAATGGAAAATTTTGTGGATGAATCATCTTTTCAAAAGGAACCAATTCTTTCAAATGTTTTTAAAAAAGAAACAATTTTTGATTCAAATTATCATTCTTCTTTAGGAAAATTCAATCAAACTGAACTCAACATTATAATCCTTCCTTCCCCACTCAAGAATCCCTCTATTTATGAAAACCTAGACCATTCAATTATCATCCATTTTCATCAAGAATCTCACAAAGTAGGAATGAACCCTGAAATATTAGGAAATAATCAAAATGAAACTCAATCAACCATTACCGAAATTCCTTGGACTTTCACACTCATTGTTAATCATGGGATTTCACATGAAAAAAATTCTAAAAAAAAGAATAATCTGAATCTTGTTGAGTTGGATAAAAATGGGGTCCTAAAAATGTTGAAAGTTGGAATTGGATAAGTTGGGGGGGTTCAAGTCGAGCTAACGACGCTAAACAAAAGCGCTTCATGGGAGGCAACCCATGGTTTTCATGTTTTCTAATCATTTTGAATCATTTTCTTTTTCATATAATAAATTAACATAAGCTGTTGACCTGTTCTTCTTTTATGAGTAAGGATGGGTATGAAAGGGGAGCGCCATATTCATCCGTGTCACGTGGTGTGATCTCTGAGTAATACCTTACCCAGAAAATATAAAGAAGACAATGTATCATCAGTTTATTTTGTTTTGTTTTATTTTTATATTTTTATAGGTTAAAAAAAGACATGTCATAAGCCATAAGGAAAATCCATTCACCACCATCCAAGCCACTGAGACTCAAATCCAGGATTGAAGGGAGACTATGGCATGTGATATCATCATCAACCACCAGGTGACTTCATTCCATGATTTTCATTTTAAATTTCTTCATTGAACTCCTCTCCTACCCCCTTCTAACTTTTCTTTTCTTTAAACACTGGGGACAGTGTTATTCTATGTTGGGGGGGGGGATAAAAAATGGTTTTTTTTGAATAAAAACATGCATATAAAAATTCCATTAATCTTGAACATGATAACACACATTTCAAAATCTAAAATTGGATATCAAATAAATTTTGCATGCCTTGATTCTGATTTTAATGCAAGTTTAAGTTCATGAGCACAGTTTTTGGAAAGTGCGGTTGTCCAATGTGATTTTTCAAAGTTTACATTTTCATCCTCTTAATAAAAATGCCACAATGCACGTCTTTTGGATTGTGGGTGTAAATTTGAGTTTTTGGGTCCCTTTCATTATAGCATAGGGTTCTGGGGTCACTTTTAGTTTAATTTGAGTATCCAAAAAAAACAAAACAAAAAAAAAACAAAACAAAAAAAAAGACCACATAGAGCAATGTTTTGTCCAAATGCGTGGCATCCGGCACTTGGGGATCGTGACTCCATAGTTGTCTTGCCCAGAGTTAGGCTTTATATCTCTATTGTAGAGGATGAAATTGACAAAATGTGTGGCGTCCGGCACTTGGGGATCGTGACTCCATAGTTGTCTTTCCCAGAGTTAGTCTTTTCATATCTATTGTGGTTAAAAAAAATAAAAAAATAATAAAAAAATGGATACTCATCTTAAGGTTTAATGTGATTCCCACCTAGCGCTTCCATTTTTTCCCCTTGAACAATAAAATGGGCCCCATATCTTTTATGATGCACAACACTTTATCATGCTTAATTGGAATTGGATAAAATGTGGCGATGAATTTGAACAAAGGAATGGGATTGGGCTTGGGATATGCTTATGGACATAGCTTGTTTTAAATGATTTTGATGGGTTTTCATAATTTTTTTGGTATTAGATATTTGGGTGAGTAATGTGTATTTAAATGTTTTTGGAAAAGGGGATTTGGATTTCATATTTGTAATTTATTTTGCTCGGGACTAGCAAAACTCAAGTTGGGGGGTGTGATTAGTCACTAAAAGTGGCTAATATTCATTGTTAAGATATTAATATTAATGTTTTTAAAAGTTCATAAACATCAATTTTAGTCCAATTCAGAAATTGAACTTCATTTCCCATCATTGTGCAATTCATGCTTAAAATGTCAATTTGGGCCCACTCAATAATTTGATTGTGGAAATTACAATATTCATCATTTTAATTTGAAATTTTGGGATATGATTGACCACTCTATTTGGAACATTTTATCTTTTAGGTCCGATGGATGAATCCCAAAGGAAGATGGAGACTTTTGTGCCTGAATGCAGAAACTTTCTGGAAAAAGCATAATGGGCCTAAGGCCCATCAAACAAATGTGGGGCCCAGAAACCAAGCCCAACGAAGATCAAATTTATACAGGATAAAGATAAAAATATGAGGATCATTTTTTTAAACTGTGGCCGGAGCTAATTCTGATGTTTTCATGATGATAAATGGGTATGAAGTTAACATTTAAATGGTGGACTTGTCATTAATGCAGAGACATCCGTCTTACCATTTCGACCATAACTTCGAAACGGCTGAGCCAAATTTCCTGATATTTTGAGATATTCTAGAAGACACATGGACGAAGATAATTTATATTTATGACACCTTCGGATTCGGCTAGATGAAGTGTCAAACTCACACGTCAAAATGGAGGACGAATCTGGACAGTTTTCCGGGTCAACTTCGAAACGTCAATTTTCTTTTGATTCTTCACCCTCCTTTTGACTCTCTTAATTGTTGGGGGGTGAATTTAATGTTGGGGGTGGAACTAAGGCTCCTAATATGCCTATATAAGGAGCTGGTGGTGAATGGAATAATCATCTAACATTTTTCCTTGAATCTAACATTTTTCTTTGAATCCATATTTTCCTTTCAATTGTAATTTTCTGCTTTCCTTTTGTAATCGTATCGTCAATTTTTCCCATGTAAGTTTTTCTTTCACGTTGAGTATCTTAATAAAATTTGTTCTTCTTCTTTATTTTTTTTCTTTTTATTTTATTCACACGTTGATACCGTTGAATCTAGGTGTGAATTTATTCACACCCGCACTTGTGATTTCAATCACACAACGGTGGAGTGTTCGTTCTTTTAATAATTTTCTTCTTCTTCAATTCCGCCCCCATAAGTCTACATCCTGCTTCCATTGGTAGAATAGAATCAATGGAGGGCTAACCTCTTAAGGGTTGATCCAAGGGAGTAGCAAGGTCATGGATTGAATGTTATTTCATGTACTTAATATTTAAATCTATTCGTTTTTTAGGATTTCCATTTGATGAGTAACATTCTTTCTCATCTTTTCCAACTTTAACGATGACACATTTTGAGTGCTAGTACGATATATTTCCTTTGAGTGCTCATTAAAGTGATCCTTAAAGTGAATTAGTGATTGGACTTGGAATTGTGTAGGGATTAAATTGGTGAATGATTTGAAAGAATTATCTCATTGTTTGGATATGTCTTGAATTAATGACATGAAATTTTCTATGAAAAGAAATTCATCCAATCCACCCCAAGCAAAACCCTAAGATCAAACCACCATCAATAATTGTTTAGTTCACATCATTTTTTATTATATCTTATTTAAATTATTTCTTTAGTTCTTCAATTAAAATCTACCTCAAAGTTGGCCACTTCATAGCCAATCCATCAATAAATCATAGCGTCTCAAGGTTACTTCTTCGGTCCCTGTGGATTCGATCCCTACTTGTACTTCAACGACCGCATACCTGTAGGGTAAATTTGGGCGCAACCACCATACAATATACACTACCTCCAAACACACCTCGCATAGTCATCTCAAACCATTATAAAAACCATGTGACAACTGTTATATATCCCAATATCCCTCCTGAAATGGTTTTTTGGAAGCCTCACAGTTTTTAAAAACTATGCAATTAATCATTTTCCAACCTAGTAAACACTATTTCAGTTTCTCATTTTCCTAATATGTGTTACATAGTTTATTCTATTCTTTCTCAAACCACATGCCTCTAGAAATCCCTAATAGACATTGAAAATATCATCCAAACCTCCTGATATATATCCCATTAATTTATATACTGAAATTAAATAAATAATGAGTCATGTTCCCAAAACTATAAGTGAAATTTTATTTTCCTAAGTTGAAGAAGAATGATAAGAATTGATTATATTTTGAGAGGAATTCTATTAAGTTTAACATAGATAAGAGTATTAAATTATTGAATGAATTAGATACATGGAGTGCATGTAGAGGTGATATGTTCTATAGATAATTCTACATATACTAAAAATAAATATCATTGGAATATTGGTTTCATTGTTGGATATCCAAAGTGTAACAATTTATTCATGGCTACGGTTTCTACATAAACTATAAAAAATCTTATAGTAAATTGTAACTATCATGATTCATAAATTTAGAATAATTATATATCTTCATATGATATATCTATATCATAATAGAATAATACATTACTAATAATTGAATATGTTTCAAGATGTTATAATCATTTAGATAAAATTATAATGTTTATAAAAAATGATATGGATGAGGAAAAACATATTAATGAAAACATTATAATTGTTACACTCTCTACTCAATATTAAAATATATCACATTTATTAGATAAATATAATATTGAGAATACTAATTTATCAAAATACATATAAAAACAAAATTCATATATTTTCTTATTCAGGATAAATATTATGTGTGAAAATAAATTATGAAATTTCATGTCTGAAAATCATACTCACAAGATTTATTAATTTTGAATAATGTTTTTAAAATTTACATACAAAAAATCATATTAGGTATGTATCTAGAATATTTTTAAGTAATTCAAAACAAAAATTTTAAAATAATTTTTTTGTTCCAAAAGTTAAACCATTCCCCAAAAAATTCAATGGTCTAGAAAACGGAAAATTCATTTTCTTAAATATAGTGATGTCTTTAAGATTTCACAAATCCTATTTTACTTATGAATTGAAAAATAAAGAACATAAAAATGATAGACCAATTTGGATTCAAAAAATATTATTTTCTAAAAATGATCGGCCCAAGTAGGTATAGGTTCAAAATAATGACCTTCTACCCTTTATGAAAATAATAATTGTACATACAATAATAATATTTTGTACATGGAGTGTTGATTTACTAGAAATATGACTTTTAGAAATTATTTCTTAAATATGAATATTAAAATGAAGGATTAAAAATTCGTATTGTGACAAATATCATGAAAATTTATTAGAATATCTAATATTTAACTTCATGGAAAACATTAATTTCTAAGGTTTTATTTATTATAGGACATAATCACATCCTTTTTAACATAAGTTTGTTAAGTGACATGGTTTATATTGTGATCTTCAGGAATGTTTAATGTATTGTTCATTGTTTATAGGATATTTTTATTCATTATTCTAATATGCATGAGAATTTATACACACTAGGCATAACAGACCTTACGATTCAAGATCCAATAGGCCATAGTGTAATGGATGATCAATATTAGATTTTTCATAGATTAATAGACCACTACAATGTTATAACCTTAGATAAACATTATAAGGACATGTCATAAATATATAGAATATTAGGTTTAATTATTCTAAAGATTTTGATTAGTATCAAATTGGAAACCAACATCAGTGTGGTTATAAATTTATTATTGAATTGTCACCATTTCATTATTTATAGTTAATGTACATGTATATATTTTATCCTACACCAACCTGTGATATTGGTGGAAAATTAAATGTATATGTCTTATTTGAGGACTACTCATGGTATTCATGGTAGAGAATTTATAAATGATTAATTGGAATAATTTTATTGTTAAAAATGTATAATACATAACTTCTTAAAACTAATAACTCAAATGAAAATATTTTATTAAAACGAAAAATAGAATTTTCAAAAAATTATGATAACTTTTTAGAGAGAATACTGGGTTTCTAAATTTTTTTGTGAAGAATAGGATTTTACTACCAATTTTACCATAAATCTTTTCATTATAATATTAATTCTAAATAAAACACATTATGAGTTTTTTACATGATGACAATAAAAACATTCTTATTTCAATGTTTCCATAGGAAAAGTGTACATAATGATTATTAAAGTTAATCTATAAAAATTTTCTCCAAAATCTGTTGAATGAATATTTTTAGTTTATTTCACCACATGATAGGGTAGTTTAGTTTTTAATAAAAATATTGGTTCTGTTGAGTAAATACTATATGATAAATTTGAGGAAATATATATTTTTAAAAAAACCACCACACAATTATTTATATGTTATTTTAAAAATATATTTTTAACACTTATTAGAAATTTAATCCCATTTAAGAGTAACTGAACAAAATATTTATGATGTTATACATAAATAATAAATTCATATTTTTTTGAATAATAATATTTTATAAACCCAAATAATTTTCCAACAATTAAGAGTCAGCCTAGTTTTAATTTCATTATTGATGTATACGAACAATTTATAACTCTAATTTCATTGATAAATAAATTTGAAATTAGTGTAATTAGAAACAATTGAACCCTAAAACTCTTAATTGGACTTTTAATGATGAAGATTAGTTAAAATATATGCAATTTACACTCAATGAATTTGAAACAAATCATGTTTGGACATTAGTTAAATGACCCAATGATTCTTCTATTATTGGTGTAAAAATTATTTTTTGAAATTAATATGATGAAAATGGAATTATAGTTTTAAATATAGTTGGCCTTGTAGTAAATCATTATAATCTATAAGATGGAATCAACTATAAAATAACATATGCACTATTGGTTATACTAATTATATCGATGTTCTTCAACCATACGTTTTATTTTTTCAATTAAAAACCCTTCCAAATGGACTTTATGTGTTCATTTTGTAATAGTTATTTACTGGGGGAATTTTATTTAGAACAAACCCATGGTTTTGAAGATGAAAAATTTCCAAATCATGTTTTCAGAATTATTAAGGCACTGTATAGACTTAATGATGCCCCTATAGCCATGCATGATTGATTAATTGAATTTTTTTTAGAAAACATTTTATGGGTGATGTAGATAAAACAAATTTTATTAAAAATGTTCCTAATAACACTATCATTATTCATATTTATGATTATGGAATTATATTTGAGTCAAATCAAAAATGAAATTATCAATTCTATTACAAAACATTTGAAATATAATTTTGAGTTAAAAATGATGGGTAAATTAACATATTTTCTTTAGTTTTCAAATATCACATAAACTATATGGAAACATTATATCTCAAAAAAGTAAATCAAATTAAATCTTAATAAATTTGGATATGATAATACTAATAGTATATGTACTCATATCAAAACCTAAAATAATTTAGCTGTTGATGAAAACAGGAATCTAGATGTCCAATAATTATTTAATGGAATGATTTTTATTTTAGTTTTTATTTAAAAAAAAGTATTATATATTTGAAGTATTTAGTATGATTTTTTGAATGATATCAATATAATCATAAATATTCACATCATGAGGATGAAGAAAAAATCATTCTCTTATGGGAAATATGGATTTTTTTCTTAATTTATTGTTTTTTAAATAATTTACAAAATAAATATTTTTGTATGATGAATATGGTGGATATAAAGTGTATAAGAAAGGTAAATAACGAAACTTTCATTTGATAGGAGAAAATTTATCTTCTTGGTCTTATAAGAAACAACATATTGTAGCACATTCTGCTACTAAAGCATAGTAGTGGAAACACACACTCACTGAATTTTTCTTCAGTATCAGTAAAACTAGAACAAAAAATTGATAATAAAATTTCTCTAACAATTATTAAAACCCTAGTATATCACTCATGAGTTAAAAACACTGATATAAGAAACATGTAACATACCGACCCAAGAGCTACAAAATGTTACATTGATCTAGTGAGTCACCTGGCCTCATGCATGCCTCCCCATACACCAGAACATTTTTACTTGCAATGAGGACTTAGGGTGTGTCTATGGGGAGACTATTCCCTAATGTTAGAGTGTAGTAAAATTGTATAATAATAACAATTAATATAGGTATAAGATAAATGGATGACATGAGATAAATATAAAAAATATTGAAATAATATATAAGAAAAAATTAGTCATGTTTTATATGATGACCATTCTATTTATCTATAAATTAATGATATATGTATAAAATAATATAGTATAATAGATGTATCAAAATATACAAAGGACCAAAAAGGACTATCCCTAGATAGAATCCAAATCCATGGTCAGTCATTTTCTATCTTTCTTTTATGCACAACAAAATCAAGCATCGTACAATAGGATATTTTCCCAATAACTACATTCATACAACATGTATGATAAGGTACCTAGTGGTGGGCCAATCACGAGGGGAGAGATCAATCAGTTGGTCACCACTTACGGTGACTATAAAAAATCAATTCTATGTGATATTAAGAGACGCAGTGTTAAATATATCAAATGTACAACAATAATGTAAATAGAGTGTTAAGATAAAACTATCCTATCAAGAAGAATATGTATCCCTTAGAATTATAGTCTGAATCCCATAAAAGAGGGTAGATGTAAGACAAGAATAAGAATTTGAGATTGTCTTTTATAATCACTTGAGACCAATACCAATACTGAGGTTATCTATAATGCATTGTAAAACCAATCACATCAAACACACAAAGTAATAAGGTGTATTACATCCACAATCACCTCACAGTGTGATAAACTTTATAAAATCCCCAACTTCCACATCATTTAATCTGGTTTTATAACACAAATTGCCAAATCCAAGTTATAGAAGACCAAGGAATCCACATAGAGACCATGTTTTATCTCTCTGGAAACTCAGTATAGACTTTCGAAGAGTACAAGGAGCATATCAATATAGAATGTTTTTTTTCGAGAACATGAAATCCCAATCCAAGTGTTATCAATGCCCATGGAATTCTACAAAATCATGATTCTTAGAGCAAATAGGTCAATCACATCAACTGCCATAATAAAGGAAAATATTGTGGAAATTTCCACAACATTATGTTAAATCAGGATCCAAAGAACTCATCCTATGTATACACTACCATAAAAAATACATCATATTATTTCATTACATTTCTCAAAACATGCGTTTATCGAACTCTTTTCCAAAATTTCCATTCAAAAAACATGATCAATTTATCATCTTATATTACATACAAAAAGATGAATCAACTCTATCATTATCATTAAATTTAATAGATCCCTTTCATTTATAAAGGAGAAGGTAATATATATTTTTATCAACATTATTCAATCAATTAAATTTTTATTAAGAAACCTATTAAATATTGAGAGCTCACGTGAACAAAAATTTGTGTTAAAAGATAGGAATGATGCATAGGAACACCCAATAGGTGGATTAATATGGAGAAACAACCTCCAAAAACAAAAAATGAATAATTAGGAAACCGAAATATGATCTGAATCATTATTAAATGACATTAAATTAATTTTAGGGGCGACACAAGAAGGCCCAACATGTAGTGCCACAAAAACATGCTATAAAAACTCTAAATCATAACAGAAAACGTATACACATCTTACTATATACACATGCTAAAGAACTTGTCCATTAATGACCTATGATTTAGTCTAAATAGGGAGGAAAATCAAAAATAGATAAAAATATTAAAAACATGGAATATTATCATTCACCAATATATATAGTTTTATACTATGATAAATGAAAAATGAAAAATATTGTAATACGATTGAAAAAATACCATCATAGATCCAATGGGACAATTTCCATTCAAATCCATGTTTAGATATAAAATCCAGATCAAAGTCTATGAAATGGAATCTATAGTTACTTCAAAATGTGAGATGAAATCCAATGGAGGAATAGATTTTGGTATTTTATGTTATAGGATATATTTATGGAAAAATTTCATTTCCCACATTTTAACTTGGTCACATGGTTTGGTAGCAGGATTAACCAAATCATGCATCATTGTATGTATTAAGGAGGTCCTCTATAGTTTAGGCACAAATTTTGAAAAACCACATCGAAAAATTTATGCACACCTCATCTATAAACTAAAGATACCTCACAAGATTATGTGCCCTTATTTTCATGGTTTCCTCAAACCATGTTCCCAATGGTAACCCTATGTCAATCCCTACACGGTTTCTTTAAACCATGTGGCATGGGTTCCACGACTTCTATAAACCATTCGACCTGGCTCCCATTCCCCAAATAGGACCCTCTAGGATCTAAAGAAGCCACATACACCCCTTAAGATCTTGTGTCCTCTTTACGAGTTATCATTAGGCAACAAAAAATAATTAAAAAAAAAGGTCCATTCCTCAAAAGGAAACCAGGATATTAAAATACTCCCCCTTAAATAAATTCCCAATTAAATTTCCATTACATGGGTATTCTTATATCTCTTGTGAATTAGTCCATATACTAAGCTCATACATAGGCCTCACACTCCAAATCCTCATCTTATAAATGTTCATCCTTCTATGTCTCATGTAATAGAGGAACTAACCAGCCTCAGAGATCATATCTTCTCCTTTTAACAACACAAATTGAATTATAAAGGATTCATCTACATATAAATCCTCCTCATCCATATATATAGAGTGAGATGGTTTTTATTGATAATGTAATTGTTGACATACATAAAAGATGTTAAGAATAGAGCAGTATCTCTGAGGTAACTGCCACTGATAGTCAATGGGCTTGATTGTCTCTGGAATCATGAAGAGCTATAAATATCATTGTAAATTAATAATATATCTTATAATCATTTTTTTTCTTATCCTCATTGATATTAATAAAATAAAATCATCCAAAACCACAAAATCTATTGGTTTTCTACATCGATCAGCATAAAATTTCTTTCAATACTGTGGGACATCAATTTACTTCGTGATCAACAAGACCGGTTTTGATGTCTCTTGCATGACCCACGCTACAAGAAGTGTTGCATATCCTACATCTAACAAGTATAGGGATGATCATCATAAAATACTATAAAATTATTCATAAGGTTCAATCTATATCATTTCATAATATCTATTTTTATAGGTGAACCCAACTAGGGGTATATGCCTCTCCGAAGAGCCATTTAAATAAAGGAAGCATGCTCTAAAAATTTCCTCATTAGAATGCATATTGTAATCTGATTATCCATTAATACGAGGGTTGTAATTCATTCCTAGAAGAACCCATATACCCAACACCCTATGAAAACTCTTCTAGAAATAAAAAATAAACCAAGAGTCCCTTTACAATACAATGGTCTTATGAATCCTGTGATGTTAAACTATCTCATAGATATATAATCTCCAAGTCTCATCAACTATGAAAGAATCATTTATTGTCAATAAATAGGTGGACTTCATGAGCCTATCCTTAATAACCCATTCAACATCACTACCTCGAGGTGACCTTATTAATTTAATAACGAAATCCATTACAATGTATTCCAATTTCCATCAAGGAATGTGTGTCTACATTAAATTTCTTGATCGTCCCTAGAGGTTATCATTCACCTGTTGATAGGATGAAGGTATCATAGGAAAAACAACTACCTCACATTTGATACCTGACAACCAGTATTGATGGAATATGTCATGATACATATTGATAATTCTGGGATACGCCACCAAATTTAAGATATGAAACTCGCTCATCAACTCTCATATTTCTACTAGAACACAAATGTGTCCATGCTTAAAAAAATTATTCTTCACTAATGGTCCAACCAGGAGGTGGTTCCCCACCCACCATTTTCTCCCATAGGAATGGTTCCTTAAAATATCATAATTATCCCATCCACACTCTATCCATAAGAGTTGTTATCACTACATATTATGACAGAAAAGTCTATCCTTGGATATATTTCACATCCAAGTTCATCTAATATATAATGGCCATAAGATTCCAATTACTACTGCCCTCATGAAATACATTTATATGTTTCTCCTTTATTTTTGAAACAACAACAACATATTATTTTCTATTTATATAGGCATGTTTGATGTCAAAAGAGTTTAGGTACTCAAACAACCTTAATTATCTTAAATTCGAGTCACAACATGTAAATATATATGTCAGGAAATTGTGGTCTGTTTAGAAAAAAACATTCTCCCATTAAATGGTTCATCAAAAAATGAAATGTGTTAACCACATTGGATTACTTGAGTTCATATTTCAGATAGATCCTCTCATGTAGCTTCAATTAAGAATACCTATACACTATGACTCTCTCCTCACACATCATACCTATTATTAGCTTGATACATGATATGTCATAGAATATAATATTACATATATTCATCTTTAGAAAAATCATCAAGGATACTGACATCAATATCCCATTGAGTTCCTAAAATTATGTATCACTTGTATCCGAACATAAAAATATTTCAACCTTCTTAGTTATTCATGTCAATGGTTCTTTTAAGGGTGATAAGTCCTCTATTAAATACATAAAATATTCATCTATCCCCAAGAAAAACATTATATCAATGATTTTTGTGGGATTCTATTTGGAAACTATAACTCTCACCCTCTCTAGGACTACTGATTCTCCTGTATTGATAATAATATGACCCAGGAAGAGAATCATATCCATAAAGAAAAGGTATTTTTTGAGTTTATTATTTAACTAAATTTATCTTAGTGTATCCAAAATGAACATAAGATATTTGACATGTACATATCGATAGTGATAATACACCAAGATATCATCCATGAATACAACCACTAATGAAACAATATAAGGTTTGAAAATCTATTCATCTGCACCATGAAAACAACTAGTGTGTTCATCAAACTGGATAAATTAACTGCATACTCATATAGACCATACCAGTTACAAAATGATGTATAAGGCATGTCTTATAGTCAAACAAGAACCGGTGTTAACCCTTTATAAAATCAATCATTTTGAAATATTTATTTCCTTGGAACTAATCGAAGATATCATATAACCATGGAAAGGAATGCCTGTTTTTAAACATTAACTATTTCAATTTTTAATAATAAAAAAATATTGAAGGTACCATCCACAATTTTTTAAAAAATTTCCAGAGAAATACATAGAGAAGTACTGGGTAGTATATATACATTTTCTTCCAATTTCAATTTCTACCTCTTGCTATCCTATAACTCAATAGAAGCGATCTGATAATCTTGTATATATTCAAGTGATTATCCTAGAACTATCTCAATAGATAACACCACCTGTGATTATGGAGGTTAGTTAGAAAGGTTTTCTAATAAAATTTCATTGAAATGATCATGCACTGGAGGAAAATTTTTCTAATGGATTTCCAAATCACCAAAATATAAACTATAAATTTGAAAAGTCATACCATCTAATCCATGATGCTCGTTTCTCGATCAACCTTCATTGAAATCTCATTCAGCCTTGTGAATAAGAAATAAAACTTATTGTGATTTGAATCCCACCATACTATGATAACAATAAAGATAATTTTGATAAGAAACTAGTCATTCTATCTCATTTATGAAATGAAACCCTATCATCTTGAGGAAAAAGACTCTCAAATGAAGTGACACCTAACTATATGTAGTGGAAATCAGTTAGGTCCACAAGGCTGAATACCCTAAAGGTGGGGGTGAATCAGGGTATGACTAATTTAAAATTAATCCCCGTTCTGATCTTGTTTCTCTGTTAAGAAAAAGAATCTTCCCTCTCTTTCCCGTTGCACAATATAAACAGAATGTAAAGAATGAAAAGGACACATCAATTTTTACTTGGTTCACCCTCACTGGGGTACGTCCAAGGAGCATACACCATCAATGTGCTGATGTACCAAATCCAATATAAGCACACTATTTTTTACATGGTTTGGTATAAATCACTTCTATTTCTAGGATCAATACATTTACAAAGTTTAGGGCCAGGTCACTGCTTTCCCACGGGTGTCTACCTGTTTCCCTCTCTCTGGCCCACTACCATTGGAGAGGTTCACCTTCTTCCTCTCCATTTTCTCACTATTATGGAACGGATCCACTAACAGTTTATAGACATGTAGTTCTCTTCATTATAACTAATTAATGCACCCTCCATGTTATGTAGATGCTCTGTTGAAGTCCAACTTTCACCCATAGATGAATCTACCTTTGCAGCGAAGGTATCAGGCAAACTCCTAGCTTCCACGCAGTCCTAAATCACAACCGTGCATCAACCATACTCGGTTCCCTTCTCTATGTCGGCGTGCAAGTCTCTGCATACAAGTTACAACTAGAATGCAAGTCCAACTCAACCACTTTCCCGACACATGCTTCTACAACTCCAATCATGCGCGAATCACACCCTTTTACGCCCAAACCAATATTGGCATGAAACCATAAACTATCGCACTTCTTCAAAATATAGTGCACAAGTGACACCAAACCACTTGCGTGATGCCTTCTTCTTCTACTAAAAACATTGGTTACTTCCTTACTTTCTTGCTCAAACCACCTTTCGCGTGAAACAAACCACCGACGCCCATCTTTAACTTGTGAAAACAACCACCACTTGCATGACCCGCACACCTGCGCAACAGGAGCTCTAATTTTTTATAAATGTTGAACTCGTACAGAATAACGAAGGTTTGACCCTTATTTATAAGCATTTGGACACCCTGTGTGATGGTGCACAAGTTTACCCTCAGCGTGCAAGTCGTGGCGTGCAAGTCTGTACCGCCCAAGTCACTTGTGCGACCAACCCTAGAACCTGGGCGCTCCATTTCCCTTTGCCATTTTTTGATGTTCTGGTCTTGAAAAACATATGGTGCACAAGTTTCATCTCCTTCTAGCCAACTGCACACAAGTCCATTTTCCAAAACCACTTTTCTCCATTTTTCAATTTTTAGGCCCAAAAAATTGGGAAACAATGGAAAATGATGTCACCTTAGATCTTATCTTTTTGTACTGCCTCCGGATCATCCATTCCTTTGTCAACATTCTTGAATCAAACAAGGATCGTTAACCACAGCCCTTGAAATCGACATGCCACCATGAAATCCCCTTTTTCAACAAATTTGTACGTCATGGTTTGATTTTTCAACAATCACAACACAGATGTCCAGTTTGTCAACAAACACAATAACCTCAAAAATGATTCAATGATACCATGAGGGATTTTTTCCCAACAAAGTCTCTATACATGAATAATCTCTCCGTTTTAATCCTTAATGGATAATCCAAAATCATAATTCCATTAGAATACTAATAGTGACCCCAATGATATTTACAAAAGGTTTAGATATAAAACCATGAGGGATATCTAGATCGAAAAGATAAGATATTATAGTTAAGGATACTAAGATCATACATCACATTTTAAACATCCCGATTCTATTATCTTCATGTATAGGCTATACATAATATATCTGGCCTGAACTTTGGCCCTTTGAAACATATACAATACCATGATTAGTCTCACATTATATTCTATATAAGATTGGTTCTTTCATGCATCATCCATGTCCACAAACTCATACTAAATGATAGCCACAACTACATATTTCCGCCTAATATGATGATTTAAATCTATCTCTTGAACCATGAATTAGAGTCATTATCCTTTAACTAACCACTGTAGGGAGGGTCTATAATTCTTTTTACATGAGCCATCATGAAGCATGATAAACACATGACTGGTTCCGGGTCACATTAATTCCACATATATCCATGTCTACCACACTGAAGAAATAAAACAACTCAACTGACGTTGACATTCTAACTTTTACTTCCCTTATGAGAATCCTCAAAATGGATCTTCGTGCTAGAATCTATTGAACCCATGGTTGAGATTCTGAACTGCATGCCTATGTGTCTTTACCTTATCTAATGTTATATTCAGTAATCATTTCTTGATTCACATTCTGAATAATAATAATTTAATGAAACACATTGAAATGTGATCAAAGGTGAAGGACGATACCTTTGTCGAAGTGACTCTCTATAAATGGATCATTAAAATGATAAATTAGCACAAAATAATAATTATATGTTAATTGTGATGGATATTCCATAATAGTTATAGTTCCCTACCCCAAATTCATTAAATCGCTATTCCGTTCAGCTATTTGCGTCTCATGAAAAAATTAATCATAAAATATGGAATGAAAATACATCCAATACTTATCACGCATCATATATTCTTGGTTCAAACCTTCTCACAAGATCTTAGATACTCCTTGAATCTTATTTGTTGTGAGAATCACCATACACTAAATAAGTGTCTCTAGATGATAGAAGACATAGAAAATAGACTCAATACATAGTTCAATAGCTTATAAACCTACATCCTCCAAAAACATGGGAGTATGCTTCTACTGGAACACATAATTCTTCTCATCCACAAATGACAGAATGTTATTGTACTCTCTAAATTGTCTGCTTGAATATTATAAAACCTTAAAAAACAATGCCCCATCACTTATATCTGAAACTAATATTAGTTTCACAGTTGGAAATATAGAATTATTTTCTACTATAACATGGACCACCACCTCCAGAGCATGGTCATGAATACCCTCTTAGCATATGAATGGTGGTTTTCTTGGTGTCATTTCTCTACAATTCCAAACACATGGCTCAAAAAATAAAGATAATGAAATTATCATAGTTAACAGTGTATGATATTTTTAAATCTTCATATAAATAATCCACACCACACTACATGATAATGAATCCAATATAGGGTAAAATAAAATATCGTACAATGCACCAGATACACTGCCTACTTCTGACTATAGTGTCGGGGCTATATCTAGTTCTATGTTTCCTTAATAAAAATTTTGATTAAATTAATAATTTTTTTTTCAAATACTTTATAAATCATGGAACCAAATGGTTCACCACATATGATCTATTTGGTCTTATACACTTCATGAACCGAAGTGACGTTTCATCTTAATCCATACTATAAAAAATTCTAGTCCATTGTACCATTGCTCTAGGACTCCACATGCAATAATTGGATGCTTAGTTTTTCTATTGTAGCATAAATAGGAAAATACTTATAATTTTATGATATGTCCTATCAGTAGAAAATATGTTTCCCAATTCCCTGCATAATTTATTCATCAAACTACATGTATATGACTCAAAGAGCATATAATGAAGTTATGTATTTAACAAATGAGTCAAAAATCGCATGGAATATTAAATGGAATGAGGATTATAATTGTTTCAAAAAATAATGCATGAGATTCATACCTTCATCTCATAAATAAAAGGTAAAAATATGTAATAACAATAAATATCAACAAATAAGTGATTTAACTAATTGTGGAATCAAATAATCCATAATTGGAGAAATATAGAAACATATTTTTTTCTATGTAATTTTTATCATTATTATACATTGTTTAGATACTCCTAAACAAAAAACATTACAAAATTGAAATTAATTTATTTTCTTCTCTCTATTTTCTCGAAATAGAAAATCCATGATAAGAAAAATAGCTCTGATAGGACTTTTTAATGTCCTAAACTGATATCAAGTAAATGGTTCCCCAACCTGGTGGGTCAAATGGACTCCATCACTCCTCCTTGTTTTCCAGAGGCAATATGTGAGTGCCTAGGGAATTCACATTGGGATAATATGACCTCATTTCAGATTGTAGCACAATAAAATCGTAAAAAAATAAATAACAAAAGAAGATAAATAACTAACATGAGATAAAAATCTAGATAACTTTAACAATAAATAAGTAAAAAATATTTTTTGTACTATATGATGATTGTGAAATGTATCTACAACATAATAGAATATTTATACTTATATAAATTACTATACAAGTATCAAAATGTGAAAAAGACCAAAATGAATTGTCCGTAGATAGCATCGTGATCCTAGATCAACCCTATTCTCCCCTCCACCTGTGAAAAGACAAATAAAGTATCATTCAACGGGTATTTTCCACTGTCCATACCTACATCCCAAAAGTCCATACAAGTTCCCAAAAGGGGCCCAAACTGGGTTTGAGATAACACTAAATAGTCCAACACCAATGATTTATATAAAAAATCTAGTGTGTTTGATATAAATTGATGTAGTGTGCAGTATATCACACGCACAACTATAATGTAAATAAATTTTCAAAGAGAAATAATCGTTTCTATCCAATGATGGATCCTTATTATTAGTACTCATGCTCCTATAAAATAGGTTAGTGATAGAACATGAATAATAAAGTGATATTGTTTAGTCTTACAAGTCGAGTCAAATAACCATATTGGGTATATTTATAAAGTATAGAAAAATCCTCAACATTGTCCACAGTGTATAATTAGAAATGTAACATTCAAAATGACTATATCGTGTATTAAATTGTATATAATCTACTATGGCCTCACCATGTAATATAGTGTCAGGCCATGAAGGGTCTCATACAAGGTATCGAAGATTATGGCATTCATGTCGAGTCCCATTAGCATATCAATTGAAACATGATAAAGGCTCATTCAGATTCAAAGAATCATGTCAATAGAGAATGTACAATGTGATTCCATGAATGATCAATCCAAGGTGTTGAAAGGCTTGTGGCATCATATTAAATCCAGGTACTAGGAATTAACTGGTCTAAGGCATCCACTATCATAATTAATAACCATGGAGTTGAAATGTGCATAAATTCCTATAAACTTTGTATCCTAGTAACTCATCTATGTAATCCTTGGTAATAATCAATTGATTATATCATTTCATAACCATTCACATTCTATGAGTTCATATAACACATTTTCACAATTTTTATTCAAAATAAGTAATCAATTTATCTTTAAGTATCACATGGAAATGGAGGTATCAACTCTAACCTAATTATTCAATTAATTCCTTTTATTTAAAAATGAAAATGGAATGAAAGGTTCTATCAAACTTAAATAATCCATTCTATTCTCATTATGAATCCCAATAAATATAGAGTGCTCACATACAAAAAACTATGTTGTACAATATAGGTCACATACACAGGGAGACCCCATCAGTGGCCTATGTTGGGGAAAAACCTCCTTCGGTAAAAAAGGTAATAATCAGAAATCTAAAAAAGTAATAATTTATTATAAAAAGAAGTTAAACTAATTTTATAGGAAACTTTCTGAGGCCCTAAATTCATCGCAATGGAAATATGCAACAAGAAACATTAAATGTTGGCAAAAAGTTATAAACCACCTACGTTATACATGTGGAAGGGCACATCTCTAGTATTGGCGGCTGATTATGTACAGATAATATAAAAAATAAGTAATTGAAAAAATACTAAAAATAATGCATATTATTTTAGAAGAAAATAATTATATTGATACCAAAAACAAACAAAGAATATCACATGATGATTGAAGAACATACCACCATGCATCCAACAAGACTAATGATATTAGAATCGGAGTACAAATGAAAAATTGGGATCGAAGTCCATGAAATTTATTCGAAGGAAGATCCAAAAAGGGTGCTACTATTGAATAGAGGGAAAATGAATGGTATTTTTGGTTATAAGTTTTCATAAGGGACAATTTTTCTTTCACACAATTTTATTAGGTTTCACTTTTTGGGTGCATTGTTGGAAAAACATGCACTAATTGGGTGACCATCTCTGTCTCAAGGGGGACCTCATATGATTCATGCACATAGTTTTGAAAAATGGGTGGAAACCATTTTTATTGTCTCTACTAAATACTACATAACCCCCATATGGGTGTATGCCCCTGGTTTAATAGCTTACTAGAACTGTGGGGACTCATACATCCCAATATCTAGGCCCATATGGTTTCCTCAAATAGTGTGGATTGGGTTGCAGAGTTTCTAATAATCATGCATCCTAGTTAACTTTTCCAAAAAAAATCTTTTGGTCTAATAACAAGATGAGGACACCCATAAAAAACATGTTACCTCATTAGAAATTCTCAATTTTCAAAAAACATGCATTAAAACTCCAAAAAAAAGATCCATACCTCATAAAAAACACATGATCTTATAGAACCATTTTCATTGGGATCAACCAAAAAAATGAAATATCATTGTATAATTTATTGTAATACAATAAAAAAATCTATGATTTATTAAGAAAATAATAAAGAATGATAGATTTTAATATATTAGATGGATTATAGGAATTGTAATTTAAAAATGACTATTTTTATTTAATTCTCATTTATCATTCATTATATATTAATAATACTATTTTAAAATGGGGAGTAACAATTATTTTATATCTTCTAAACTCATGTGTTTTTCTAAATTATTATGTTTTCCTAAAAATGCGAGTTTTTCAAAAAAAAATTATTTTTTCATGAAACATTATTATTTTTAAAAACCTCATATTTTCTAGAAACATGAGTTTTTATAAATACCACATTCACATACAAAATATTAGTTTTTCTAGAAATACCAGTTTTCATAAAAAATTCAGTTTTCCAAAAATAAAAAACTTTTCTTAAAAACAACAGTTTTCACAGAAAGTATTTTATTTTGAAAAAAATCAAGACAACAAATATTTATGAAATAATTTCTAAAACCATTATATTATTAAAAACTTTTTGATTAATTTTTTAGTAATAGTTTTTAATAAAATAAATTTATATACTAGAAAAAATTTATAATATAAATATTCAAATTTAATTTTCCTGGTATTTTGAAATCCATATATAATATTATCCTTGTTCTTTATATTTTATGTTTTTTATATTGTTTTATTTTTAATAACCCTAAAATTTATTTTATAAACACTTATTATTGTATTCTAGGGAAAAAAATTCTTCTGATAAAATACATCTTGAAAAAACTATAATTGTTCAGAGAAATAATTTTATCATTCAAAGAAGTATTTTAGTCATTGAATTAAAATGTGTTTTAATACCATCCTTTTGATATATGGATGTTGAAGGATCACTTCTGAGATATTATCAATACATATGTGGGTTACTAAATAACACATTTCTCTTTCTAATTGATATTTAATATCAACCTTTAAATTTCTCATCACCCATTTAATTTAGTTCATTTCGATATGAAAGCTTAGTCTGATTAGACATTTTATATTACTGAAGGAAGGGAAACCTCAAATTATTTTTCTTATAGATTAATATCAATTGAAATATTTATTTAAAAGTATTTATTTGAAATAACATATTATATTATCAAGAATATGATCTTGTTTCATTGTTGGGATAACATTTTTGTAGAAAATGATGACTTTGAACCTCACTATTTGGATTTGGAAGAAGAATTTTATTCATATATATTTTTAATTTTTAAATATAGTTTTGATTTTATTACTTTTAATAATTTTTAAGAATGATAGAAGATATAAATTTATATATTTTATGACTAAGTATAAATTCATCTTAAAGAAGTATGAAATTGTTTCAATAATAAAATTCTAGAAAATCTTGATTATCTTGGGAAATCAAAGGATAAGATATATTTGTTTTCTTCTTGTGATAAAGTTAGAAGTTTTTTTTGACTTATATCTGAATGAAAGGGATGTCACTCTTTGGAAACATTTTTGTCTTATCCTATAAAATTTTGAAAGATATACTTTAAAATTTTTAGATATATATTTTTTATACTAATTTTGAATCAAGTAAATGTCTAACATGGATAATTTTGTTTTTATCTCTATAAAATTTATAAATAAATGTTCTACAAAGGTTAATATCATTTTATTTCATTGTTTCATCCACATGAAATTAGTAAATTATATAAATATAATAAAAATTAAAAGCATGGTTGTTTCTAGGGTAGATAAGTTTTATTTTAATAATAAACAAACTATTTATAGAATTATATATCTATATATTCTTAAAATAAAGAAATTGGATCAGAAATTATTTAAGGCTATGTCTGATGTAGAATTTTTGAAATTGAACCAAAAAGATTAATAAAAATAAAGGAATGTACTTATCCTCTAAAAAAACTGAAGACCATGTTTTATATAGTTTATATTGAATTTATTAAACAAAGTGTGAAAAATAATCCAAGGGATCCATGTTTTGATTTACAAAATGATGAATTGTTTCATTAAAATACAAAACTCATTAAATTATTAAAAAATAAGAAAAAAAATATACAGAAGAAATGATTTGATGTGGCTAATGTTGTGTAAAATCTTTTGAATGTGAGGAAAGAGATCATGTAGATGTCCATTATCTATACTAGAGTGATCTCTTTTTAGTTTCACTATTATTAGTTCTTAATTAGATACATCCTTTTTTATGATATCCAGACAGTGCCTCAATCAATTCCACCTATGTATGATGCTTCTGAAACCATTTATTTATAATAATAACTTTTTTAACTTCTAATGTTCTTTAATACATTTAAAATATAATTTAAAGGATGTGGAAAAAGAACTATAATTATTAGAACAAGTAGAAGCTCATGGTTGGGATGATTTAAAAAAATTAAGAAAAGATAATTGAAGGGATGACAATAGTAAAAAGTGATTTAGAGAAAGAGTTCAAAATAGAAGAATAAAAATTTCAAATTAAAAATATGAATAAAAATATTCTTAGACATTTTTGTTCCCATTTCATTCTAAAAAAGCTACTGATTTGGATGTTTCATATCATAAAAAAGGGTTTGAAATATATGAAGTCAGTCAATATTAACATACTAATATATCGTAAAATGTAAAAATATACATTATTATTGGAGATATTTATCTATCTAAAGTGGAATAAAAAAGAAATTATAAAATAGTTTAAGCTTCCAAACATCATGTTTCCGATGTTTCATCATATTCTACTAATCTTCTAGAAGGTTATTCAGATCAATGATTTGAAATAATAATTAAATATTTTAATGAAGTGTTGATGATGTTAAAGGGGTCACTTTCATAATTACTATGTTTTATGTCTCATTGTTACTACATTCAATGTAGGTATTATATCATAGAAAAATATGATGTCTTATAAAACCTATGTTATACTTATTTAGAAAATGAAGAATATTTCATAATCATTGGAGGAGATTTTAAGGATGAAATAATAACATTAAAGAAAACTGTTGTATATATTAAAAAAACATAAAATTTTTAAAATTTAATGATGATAAAATTGAATGGTCTATAAATCATATTTGGTTATATCATGATATTTCAAAGAATTTTCTTATGATTTTTTTAAATATATATATATATGATATCAAAATTCATTAAAATTATTTATAAAGAAGATTTTTTAAGATAGAAACATAAGTTTTTGTATCATGAACAAGATGTCTTGAAATTGAATGTTGAATATATTAATGTAATGTTTCATGAAGATGTTCTTATCAGGATGAAACATGGGAATAAAAATAGTCAAACGCTAATGAACAAGATTTCTGAAATGTAATTATTAGACAATGATTTGGATAATTGTGTTTGATTATATCAATAAAATGAATTTCCTTGTGAATAATTTACATAAGAAAAAATATTTTCTATCTATAGGAACACTTATTTATTTTTTAACATCTTAAAAAAAATATATTCTTATACAATTAATATTTATTCATATAATTTTGATTGAATATTTTACAATATATATTGGATACATTTTTTTATTAATTTTTTCAAATATTATTAAATTTTACAGATTTTTTTAAAGAAAATTATATAACATATTAGGTATAATTTCCATCAAATATTATTTTTTGAAATTTCAAAAGTGAAAAATTATTAAAGAGAATCTATAATTACTAGAATATTACCAATAGTACAAATGTGATAATAATATTTCAGAATTTTTCTATTAAACATAAAGGGAGGCACAAGGATTTATTGTGAAAATAAATGTTCTGAAATGTATATGTAAAAGAGATTTTATATTTTTCATGGTTATTACTGGTTCTCTTTATGTGTTTTGTTCTATGATTTAAAAAATGGAAGAGATTTTGGATTCAAATATTATACACTATAAAATTTCAAATATTTAATTTGGAAATCATATCACATTTTCTTAAATTACTTTGTTTTAATAACATTATACTTCCCAAATATTTTTAGAATGTTCTATATAAAAAATTATTTTATTGAATGCATAAATCCTTATAATTAGAGGAATATAATAATTATATTCAGGTAGAAAAACTCAGTTTGATCCATCTTATGAACCTATTTTAGTCTGTCATACAATCTATGTATTTCTGATTAGATGAACTTCGTTCATAGTATTATATAAACATAGTTTAATAATTCTGTTGAACATAGTTTAGTCTATTAGACGAACTTAGTTCATTAAATTAGACGAACAAAGGTATTTTCATCGTAAAAAATCATTTTATTACATCATAATAACACACTGTAATATCATCAAATATACTAAGTTCAGTAAATATAAAAAATGGAGTTCATTGCATCATATGAAAAAAGGTTAGTCTATTAGAAAAAAATTGGTCTATTTAAAAATGATGTTTAATACATATGATAGATATCATTTATAATAAAATAAAAAATATGTTAACTATATCGGATGTAATATTAAATAACATTGTAATGATTCTACCTTAATGGCCATGGGAAGAAGTATTTATATATTATCCCTAGTTGTCATGATGGATATCATCCAATGCTATTCCAACCAACTCTGAGAATCATAAAATATGATAGTTTGAGTTTGCCTACAAATAGAGGTTCATTCAGGGAGTTGGGAGAGGATGATTTTGGAAACCCAACCAGTATATTAATTATTCACTTATAAGAACTTCATATTAGATATTTTTAAATCATTAGAGTGTTTGTTTATATGAAATTTGAGTAAGGATTATAAATTCTTTGGATCATTTTTCTTTTATAATATGCAATTCAGCTCTGGTTTGATCGAGGGTTTCTAGGGATATATATATTTCTCAATATGATCATTATGATTAAGGGAATCAAAGGTTAGGAAGATAGAGGATCTTATAATCTTTGGAGTTGGGTGATTTATTCTTGAAGAATAAAATACGTTACAATTTAGTTAAAATTTTGGAAACCTTAATTCTAGGATATTAATATCCTTTTTACTAATTGTTAGTGTTCAAACTTATTTTAAAAATCTTATATAAATTTTAAATTGTAAATTAGTAGAGTTTTTCTTCATATGTATAAATTTAATTATTTTATCTATGCATTTTTATAATGAATATACTTTTTTGTTATTTTCTTTTCTTATAAATTATGATTAGATAAATAGCCCCAATTTGATGTGAACACGAATTCAAATCTCATAACATTAGACAAAAGATCCATCAAATTGATTAAAATATGAAATGATGTTTTCTAGTTCTAATCTCACATAAATGAAAATCCACCCCACATATTGTAGATATTTATTAACTGTTAAATTCTAGAGATTAGATTTCTCTATTACTTCATTTAAGGGGACAAAAACTCAATTTTCTTAAAACTTTGCGCATTTTTTTTAAAAAAATATATTAAAAGTAATTTAATTTAGTTATTGGAATTTAATTTGGAAAATCATTCCAAATATTTGAATTCATAAAGTCAAATAAATTATAGAATAAATTTTTGATTTTTTTGAAGAAGCTATATTTCTGAGGAATATTAAAAATTAACATTTTTAGGAAATAAATCATCTTTTATAATATCAAAAAAACTTAAATATGATAAATAATTTTAATAAAAATATCAAAAATATCATGTGCTAAAATATAATGAAAATATCATGAAAAAATATGTAAGCAAAAATGAAATATAATTTATTTTAATGTAAATTATAAAAATCATTTTCAACACTGGTGTGTTGCTTGCGCAACACTAGAAACCTGAAATTTAGTATAATAAATATAGTTTTTGTGATGTAAGAAGTCCTTTTAAGACATTGTAAACAAATATGAAGTAATAATTATTATATTTATTTATGTATTCATATTATTTAATTATATAACAAATTACTTATCCAAATGTTTTTGCAATGCTTGTAAAAGGATTGAAATGTAAAAATAACATATTAAATAAGTTTTCATGATATACATGTGAGTAAATATAAATATTGAATTAATATAAGGATTTACATTTAAATTTGATAATATATTTTTATAAAGAGACTTTTTTTACTTTTTACTAATGAAATAATTAACATAAATTACTAAGAAACTTTGATACATAGCCTGTAAAACCTATAGAAAAATAAAATAAATGATTTCAATAACTCTAAAAGTAATATTTTATTGGATATTTAAATTCTCCCATGAATTTTTAAAAAATATAATATATTATAGATATTTTGAAGAATTAAATTCAAATGAAATTATTGTAATAAACTTTTAGAATAATAATTATGTGAATAGATTGTTAAAAAAATTAATACTATTTTATGTCAAATATATTTTATAAAAATAATTAAAAATAATAAAAACAATAAAAATATAGTTAGATAAAAATAGTAAAATTATGATGATAATTGGTCGAAATTTTCATCCCTTTCACATTTATAATAAAATTTCCACATTATAAGTTAAATTATATCTCTTTAATATTGAAAAATTCATTACCACAGTTAAGGTTAAAATAGCTTAACCAAGGGGTTAAACCAAAAAATATTATTTAAAATTATATATAACCCTATAAATATATTGTTTAATGATTATATTAAGACAGTATCATATATATATTCAAAACCATTTAATTTTTGAGCCATTTTTTCATGAGTTATCCAACATACTATATAATAATATTTTATGTATTTTAAAAAATGAAATAAAATATATTTTAAAATAAATAAAATATTATAAAGTGATCTATAATTAATAAAAATACTAAATTCAACCATCTGAGTAATATATGGTTTAAAATATCAATTTTGGTCCATTTATATTTATATTTTCATTTTATTTTAAAATCCAAGACCCCTAACAATTGAAAAACATTGATGATATGGTAATTATTAAAAAGGGTAAAAAAGTGTAAAAATAGAGATAAAAGTTTAAATTGTTAATAAAAAATATTTAAAATTGTTTTTATTGAGATTATATAAACTTATAATAATATATGACTATAATTATATCAATATGAATATATTTTTTAATTAAAATTATGTTTTATTAATTTAATACATTAGGAAATTTGAAGAGTTCCCCACCCCTCACTTATAAAATGGAACCTCCTCTCCCCTCTTACTCACAAATTTTTAGAACTATTTCACCCATACCATAGAAATATATCTGTATAAATTAACTCCCAACACCGTATAGCTCCTGTTATCACTTAAAGACAAAATATAATAGGCAAAGGTTGTAAGCTAAATAGGTTCTTTGTAGAGAAGTTATAAGTCCTAACAAATATGTTTCAATATTATTTCTTCTTCTGACTCTATCAAATATTATTTTAAAATAACATAATAATAAAATTATTATCTCAAATATATGGATATGTTTTTATTATTATAGAATATCCATTTTTCTTCTACTCATATTTACTATGTGATTTGGAAACATTGCTTGCGTGTATGTGTGGATTGCCAAACCCACGAAGTGATGTGTTTCATTTTCCATCACTACCTATCTGGGAAGTTTATAATGATATAATTATTTAAAATAAGTAACATTCATAATATAATTAATATAATATTGTGATAATATATCTTATAGTCTCTTACATTTCCATCTATTAAAAACTGATTTTGTCACTCATGCATACTTGTAGACTACCACCCCCATGAAGTGATGTGATTTGTTTTACATCACCACATCACATGGATGACATATATAATATAATTTAATGAGATAAAATGATATTTCATATATAAAAATATTTTTATAATTATAAATTAATACTTACTTAATTTCCATCATGACCATTTAAAAATGGAATCATTACTCATTTACACGTACTACTTACCCTTTCAGTGATTGGAACAAAGTTAATTTTTCTTAAATATAATTCACTTTTTTTAAATAATAACTCATATATTAAAATTATAATTATATCATGATTTTTTTATAGATATTATGGGATAATTTTCTCTTTGAACGTATTCAACATACCATATTCATTTTGGGCATATGGACTTGATATCATGAAAACAACAGATGTGAAATTAATTGATTAAATAAATACATATAACATTGAAATAAATAAATTAAAAGAAATAATAAACATAAAAAATGCATTTAAGAAAGAAGATAATTAATATATTTTTATTATTCAAGAATATAATTTATGTACTTGATGATTCAAACTAGTGTTAAGAGAAAAATTAACATAAAACATCCTTATAAATGTTTAAATGATTTATTTTATAAACATTATTTTATCAAGTACATATTTATTAAATTGTTTTATAGATTTAGATTTGTGGACATGAAAAAATATTAAATAACATTATATGACTTTTTTTTAAAATTCATTTCAATGTTTTTCAAAATAATATTTTATGTGTTTTATACAAAATATTTTTAATTCATTTAGAAAAGAAAAAAAGATTTTTTTTATTTTAATGTATATTGTTTCAGTGGACTTCACCACCTCAAAAATGTTATTGGATTTTTTATATTATTAAACAAATTCCATGTTTAATTATTAGGAAACCCATTCTTTTGTCTATGTGTTTTAATATGGGAAAATGGTTTTTAAAAGGAAATTTTATTTTAATATATCAAACTTTTTCAAATATGGGATCAAAAGATTTTTCAAGGGTTCTAAGATGAAATAGGAAAGTTAATATATTATATTAATGATATGGTACCTGAGAATTATATATAATAATAATTTATCCTAAAAAATATATATGATAAGAGTTCTTGATTCAACATATATACAATTTGAGATCAATATATTATATATAACTGGTGTGCTAGATATATATCTCTAATACACTGGGTAATGGTCTATATCAACAAAATAAATAAGGAGGGAGATAAATAAGTGGATTTATCTTAATTTTTTATATATGATCTAGTTATTTGTAAAAAAATTATTAATATAATTCTCAAATTTTCCTCATAGGGTACTTATGTTCTTGTTATGGGTGTTAATGGTTTTCATTGAGAAATAAGTGTGTGTTTTTCTTGTGTTTATTATTTACTTCATATTTTGAAAGAATATTTTGATAAAGATAATAATTTTATGGATTTTATTGTTTTTCAATGGAATAATAGATTTCCAACTTTTATTTATATTATTGAACCATTTGTTTTCATTTACATTTTTTATAATATTTTAAAATATTTTAAGGATCTGTATGAAAAATATAAGAAGTTGTACTAAAAATCATAATTATTTTTAATGAGAGAAAATATGTCTTATTTTAGTTGTTTTTTACTTTAAAAAATGGATAGTAAAATAATTTTACAACATGTAATGTAAGGATAAATTATGTTAGTGTTATGAACCAAATCTCTAAAATAATAAAACTGAAAGTATCTAGGAAATGATATAAAGGGAGTTATTTTATAAATATTAAATTTACACATTATTTATGAATAGGACCACATTGTTAGTATCAAATGTTTCTTTAGATATCATTCGATAATAGGATGTTTTCTAGTGATATTAATATAATAGTTATATATTCCATTATTTTTTTCTAAGATTAATGGCGATCATTGGTTTAATGGAATAGATACCCCTTTTTAAAAGATAGGAATACTTTTGGTGACATTTATTGATTTAAAATAGATATTTGAGGTATATATAACCCTTAAGATTAGTATGAGAAAAATTTATTTGATGAAGATATTATTTACATTTTATTGAAATATGAGAAATTGTTTGGAAAGCATTTTAGGTCAATAGGATCATCAATTAAAAATATGTCTTTCGGTATGTTCGGAAAAGGAGGTAATTATGGGTTAATACAATTTCATAATATATTTTTTATTGTATAAATAATCATGGGATTTGAAATTTATTTTTTGATTAAATGATTGATTTTATTTCAGAAGAAGTTCTCTATTTTGGTAACCCTATATGATAATGATTAATATAAATATTTTTAGATATGATATGATTTAATTTGAATAATAAAGGATGAATTTTATTTAGGAAGAATATATTATTCTTATATAGATTTATTTTGATTCAGTTTAACTATACAAATAATTAGCATATCTTGAGGTTTTTCTAAATAGGACATATAAGCTTTCGATATGAGAATATAAGATTGGGTGATGTAATTCATATATTAACATTAAATATAAATTCAAAGAATGTGTGATAAAATCATTATAATAATTGGGCTTAAATCTTAGTTAGGTATATTTTTATGATATTTAAGGATATATATTTATGAAATTATTTAATTTTCACATTGGGTGTTCTTGTTAAATTTTCTAGATTACTATAATATTTTATTTCATTTGAAGGTTTACAAATTTTATGAATTATCATACCTTATGCTAACCATTTTTTGGTTAATGTTTCAAGAAAGGAGGAATACATTGTTATCCTTTAGTCTATTTCGCGATCCACTAAAAGTTGATTTTAGTTTTTTATGAATGTGAAATTAATCATGAAAATTCATCATTTGGAGAACAAGATGAGATTGTGGTGGAAATTTATTAAATGATGATACTATAATTGCTATGAAAGTACATTTTCTTATTTTCATCATCTATATGGTAATGTGATCCTTCAACTCTAATAAAAGAATCCCTTTTTTTAAAAAAAATATACCCTCTTACCTTTCCTTCTGCAGAATCGTTGGGTTCTTCACAACCCATTGGTTTATGGTTTTGGAGTCATTAAATTTCTAATAATCATTCATTTTATTGTGATCAATGTAATTTTCCAAACTCCATCATTATTTTGATATTACAATTTTCTTCAATGCCTGTGTTTTTACTTCACAATATTGTTCTCTTATTTATTATCCTAGGATGTGCTATTCAAGATGATTATAATATTTATATTTCACTCTTATCAAGAGGAAGTACTATTAACCGTATTGATGATGTGATATTTTAAAAAAGATATATTCAAATATCAAATTGCTGATTACTAAGATCTTGTTCAAATTTAGGGGATGAAATTTTTTAAAAGGGGTGATTTAATATCTAGATATTTTAAATGAACACCATATTTAATAGCATCCACAACACACAAGACCAAGATTAAATGAACAACAAAGTATTGTTATTTAAATGTTATAGTTATAACATATATGTTAAATTTATGTTTATTAATTTAATTAACATAATTATAAAATATATATAATGTTCCGACTCAATAAAAATTTATTGATTAATTCCACAAAAAATAGTAATAAATTTTAGTAAAACCGTTTAATTTATCAAAAATAAATTTTATTTAAATTTTCATTTATATAGATTATTGTGAGTTCAAATTATTATTGATTTATAAAAAATTTATAAATCATATATTTCAAAAATGATAAAACTTTTGAAATAATAATATCAAAATTTATTTAAGCTAAATTTCCGATATTTTTATGACATGATAGATTATTAGTGGAAAGTGATAATACTATTTTTTTTAAACTATCATTTAACCTCTTTGAAAACTAACGATATGATTTTAAATTTATATTAATGAAAGAATATATTATTTAATTACATATAATATCATTAATTTTATTTTAATTATAAATAGATGTTATTTTGGTGTATGTTCATTTATGGGCTTGAAAACACAATTATCTAACATTGATTTTTCATTTTGTTTTACTCATTTATATTAGAAGTGATTTTATTCAATTGCAATAAATTAATTTTAAAAAATATAAAATAATTTATGGATTCATAAATATATATTTCCTCTCATATTAGTTTCTTATGATTTTTATGAAGAATATAATTTAATGATGAATAGTAAAAAATTATAGTTTTTATGAAATAAAATATATATTTATGTTATATCCAAAAATTAAATATGTTATAAAAATTTATAAAACATTTGTAAAAAATAATTTATTATAAGTAAATAAAAATATAATTAAAAATTAATACAAAACACAGAAAATATAATTTTCTTCATGATAAATATGAATATCATTTTAGTGTCTATGCAGTGCTTGCACATCACTGGGAAAGTGAAATTTGGTTTCCTAAGAAAATATGGAGAAGTCATTGATTGGATGGGTAAATAAACATTAATTATTAGTGATTATTTTTATTAATAGGTTAAAATTGTTGAGTCACATAACTAGTTACTTGTCCCAATGCTTTAATAATTCTTTGTCAAGGCTAAAAAAGTTAAAATTACATTTTAAATATGTTTTCAGGATATATATGTGTGCAAATATAAATACTGGATGAATAAAAATTTTTATCCTATGGTGATTTTATTTTCTTTTTAGTAATGAAACAATTACCTTAAATTATTTTATAACTCTAACAGAATTATTATAGAAGAAGTGAAAATAATGAAATTAATTTAAAAGATATAAAATTAATATTTCAGGATGATTGAATGATTTTTCTTAAATGAAGATTCATATAATATATTATAGATGATTTATATGTTTATAGTGTTAATTTGTGGTTTTCCTATTGTTTTCAATTTTAAATTATGTTAGTAGTTCATAAAATGAACTTAATAATATTTAATATTTAATATATTTTATTAAATTATTAAAAAATAATAATAATTATGAAATGGGACAATTATGATTATAAATGATCTAAAATTATGTCACCTAGTAATTGTGGATATAATTTTAACATAATGAATAAAAATACAACTGTATTGTATTGAAAAATGTATTATCACTATTAATGTTAAAATTAGTTAATCAAGGGGTTAAACTTAAAGATGAGAATTTAAATGATATATAACAATTAAAAAATTGATTTTATTATTATATTAATACTGTAACCACATTATTTTATAATCCATGTAATTGTGGTTCCATTTAACATGAGTTAGGAAAATAATATATTATAATATTTAATGTATTTTTAAAATGACATATATGATATTTTATTGTCATAATATTTTTTCTAAATTATTTAAATTTAATAAAAATACTATAAGTGGTCATTTGAATGATATATCATTAAAAATATCAATCATGGTCCATTTATGTGCCAATATTCCTTTAATAATAACATTCTTGACAGATAAATTTTAAAAAACATTCATATCAAGGTAATTGAAAGAAGGGTTAAGAGAGGTTAAAATAGATATAAAGTGGTCATAAAATAATCTAGAAAAGTAAAAAAAATTATTATATTATATTAATTCAAATAATGCTCATCCAATCTTATAATTAAATCAATTTAGATACATTTTTAGGAATATTAATTTATATTATTTTAATACGTTATAAAATCCCAATAATGCCCCTCCCCACACATATAAAAGGGAACCACCTCTTCTTTATTAAATGGACATTTTGAGTACTCTAGTTAAGTAAATAAATACCAATTTATAAAATTACATTACTCCCCACATCCTTTTGGTCTGAGTCTCACCAAAAGGAAAGACATAGGGGGATTAATGTGTAAGACAAAAAGGTTTTCTCAAGAGAAGGTATAAGTCATAACAGAACTATTTCAAAAAACTTTCTTATACCAAATACTTAAGATATATCTTATCCATGATTAAATAATAAAATCACTATCATAAATATATTTAATTGATATTAAGATTAGGTAACAACCCATTTTCATATTATTTTTCATCATATTAGCAATGAAAACCTCTCTCATGGGTAATTATGTATTACCACCACTATGATGTGAATTGTTTCATTTTCCATCACATTATATCATGGATTTTTAATATAACAGATTTTGTTTATTTATATGATATTCATTAAAAAATTAAAAAATTTTATTTGTAATTTATTATATAATTCCTTGCAATTTCACCTATTAAGAAATAATAATGTCGTTCGTGCATAAGTGTCGGCTACCACTTTCATGAAGCTATGTGATTCAGTTTTCAAAACCACATCACATATATGAGGTATAAAATTATTTAAATTGGAAAAATAATCATTAAGATATAATAATAAATATTAAAATATAAATTAATACATACTTCCATTAGATCAAGATCATTGAAAACAAGAAACGTTACTCACGCATACGTACAGCCTGTCATATTCATGATTGTAAAATAGTTTATTATTCAAAAAAATATATCATTTTTTAAAATTATATTTAATGTATAAATATTAAAATTATTTCATGATTTTTATTCTACAAATGATTTAATAATTATATGATTTAACACAGTGAACATAACAAAGTAATTTTGGACATATGTACCAAATATCGTCAAAACGTGTGATGAGAACATAATCGACTATATAATTTTATATAAAATTTTAATGTATAAAATAAATTCAACATTTTAATTGAATTATTTATTAATAAATAAATAATTAACATAATTTTCTTATTCATAATGTTAAAAAATGTATGTGAAGAGTCGAACATGAGGAAAGAGACGCATTAACATTAAATTTTTTTAAATGTTTTAATTTTTTTCAATCATTCTATTTTAAATAAATATTCATGAAATCATATTTTTGATATATTAATATGGATATAAAATAATTTAATGGACCATTTATGAGTCTTATTAAATTTTTTATTTGGTTTTCAAAATGAATAATTTTATGTATTTTATTCAAAAAAAATTACTTCATTTACAATAGGCCAAAAATAAATCTTTATTTTTATGTATACAACATAAATGGATTTTCCCATTAAAAAAAATAAAATTTTTTCTTCCATTATAAGCTTAAATTTTTTTTTAAAAAAAATAAATTCTTTAATTTTAAGGATTTGTTAGAATTAATAATGTATTCTTAAAATTAGAAAGTATTTTGATTTCTAAAATTTTTTGCCTATGGTTTCAAAAAACTTCAATGGTTTTAAGATAAAATGATGAGATATCAAAATGTTTTATTTTTTATATAGTATTTTAGAATTATATATTTTGATTGGTAATCCTTATATAGCTTATACGGTCTATGATCCTAATATAACATAAATGATTAGTGAGCTTTATATAGATTTTATGAAGGGAGAGACCAATATTGATCAATAATGCAATATTTAATGTTACTTATCAAAATATCAAAGAATGATGTAGTAAATTGGGAGTTTTATACAATATATTTAACTGTGATATAGTTATTTCTGACAGAAGTTGTGAATATAATGCTCTATATTCTATAAAAGGATTTTTATTTAATTTTTATGGGGATTATTGGTTTTCATTGTGAAATATGTTTGTCAGTTTAATGTGTATATAATTTAATTTATAATCTGGAAGAATATTGTGGTAATGTAAATATTCTATTTGTTTCTTTTTTTCAATGGGGTTATAGAATTCCTTCTTTTTTACCTTAATGTAATTCTTCATCTCACACCATGTTTTTAAATATTCTTTATAGGGAAAAAGGATGAGTATGAATAAAAACATGTCTTGTGGAAAATTATAAATATTTACAGTGAGAGAAAATAATTTTTATTATAAATACTTTTCATTATGGAACAATTGGACACTAAGAAGAGGTTTCCAATTTTTAATTAATGAGTTTATTTTGTAATATTTATGACCAGAAACCCTGAAACATTAAACTTGTATAGATCCTCAAAATAAATTTAGTGATTTCTATTATAAAGGTTCAATTTATTTAGTTTTCAAGGTCAGGACACTATATCTAAATTTTATCAAATAGATTCCAAAAGTGATTAATAAAATGAATTATTTCTTAATATGTATAAGTTAATCAACCACCGGGTATTGAGCATGAAAAATTAGAAAATCGTGTTTTTAAATTTTCCCAAAAATTATATATTCTTAAGAAATATCCATGATATTTTTGTCATAAAATAACATATTTTATATTGAATGATAATTTTATAAATGGAATATTTTATCCATGATTATTTTTTATGAATGATAAAAGTGATATTTTAATTGTGAAATATATATTGATGATACATTATTTGGATATTCATGTTTTTTACAATGAATTGAATTTTATACTTTAATGATAAAATATTTCTATATGATTTTATAAGGAGAATTTAATTTTTTTTCTTTGAGTTGATAATTTTAAAATAACTAATGAAATATTGTTAAATAAATTAATTTATGATAAATATATTTTTAATAGGATTATCCTTGATTCTTGTACATCCTTTTTAACTCATATGATTATTAATAAAAAATAATTTATTTTAATCTAGAAAATATATTGAATTAAATTTTTTATAGGAATGATTTGATATAAATATTTTAAACTAAATCAAAATTTTATATGATTTTTAACATTTTTATGTGATCAAGGATTCAATATAATCCATTGGAATTTTATTTAAAATAATTACAAAGTGAAATTTCATATATTAAAGGGAATATTAACTCTAGTTTATTTTAGTTAGGTCTATGATATTTGATTTTATTTTTGTACTTTGATTTGGATTATATAACATCTAGGATTGATATAAAAAATTCTATCATATATGTATCATTTAATTTAAAAAACATTGATTCAATGGATATCTAAAAACAATTAATATTATTTTTGTCCACAACAATAATAGAGTAGATAGATACTACTGAATTATTTATAAACCATTGGATTAAATAAAAACTATAAACATTAACTGTCTATTTTGAGAAAAAAATTCAAATTAATTATGATAATACCTATATTATTTCAATTAAAAATAATCCTTTAAAATATTCAAGAAAAAACATATTTAATTTTAATTTCATTTTATTATATGTAAAGTTAATAAGGGATATATTTCTCTAAATTTACATCAATTGATAATAGTCTTACTGATATATTTACAAAACCCTTAGTGGTTTTGAATTTTTAAAATATTTAATTTAAATATGGTATGAACGAGATTTAATTTAATATAATTTTTGTTTAATATTTTCTAAATATCTCTAAAAAATTTAGTTTTTAGAATGTATAAAATGTGTTTCTTCTAGATTAGATTTAATTTATTAATTATTACAGGTTCATTTTATACTATATTTATAAGATGGTGAATTGTTTTTCACATATATATTTGTTGATTTATTGTTTTAATTATACCTTGTTTTATTATTCCTCTATATTATATATGTTTTTAATTAATCTATATTTAGGGATCATATTTTAATGAATTTGAATTATTGGTATATTTTTTACTATGTTTTAATGGTTTTATATATACATTTATTAAGGGAATCTTAAATTACATTATATTTATAATTATTTGTATTAATTTTTTTTATAAATTTCTATTTCAGAAAAATAAATATTTTTTATTCATTTTATTTTTAATTTTTTCTATTTCAAAATGTGGCATAATTTGATAACATTTTTTTCTATTCTGTAATTTACAAAAACAGGGAGATTGTTAGTGTTATGTTTTATTATTTTGGATTTTTTAGTGTTTAATATTATTTATTATTATATATGGAATATTAAAGACTTCAAATTTTTCTTAATTATATAATTATTTTATAGAGTTTTTTCATAAATTATTCTTTGCTTAATATGTTTTTGTTATTATATCAGCTTTATGGTGAGTCTCTCTTAACCAAAAAGAAGATAATATCAACTATTCAAAAGAAACATACAATACATACTAATGTTTGAAGAAAGCTTATGAGGCCTTAATTGTCACTTATGATCTATAACATAAAAGATTTGTAATTTTATTTCATTCTTATAAAATTAAAATTGAGTTGTACAACATGAGTCATATAAAGTTAATTTTTCATAGAATTATTATAAGTAATCTATGGAAATAATATAACTATGAAGACATTTCATATCTCTACCAACATAATAGAATCCTATTTTACTTTGCTAAATTTATAATTCCACATTTACATTATAAACAACATTTATTATTTTTTTCAAAGTATTATTCATTTGTTTTTTATACTATATCTTAAAATTTTAGAATTTTACTACCCACAATAGTTTTGTATATTTTTTGTTATACTAATTAAAAGGGTACATTTTCAATGTTTTTACTCGCATAAAAAATTATGGTTTTTCTTGCTTATGCATGGGTCTATAGAAATGAATTTTTTCTTGGTTGTTCCTCCTAGTGATCCAAAGGGATGGTCTTGATAAATTTTTTCAATACCTTTCAAATTTGAGGTTGGTTTTAGTGATTTTAAACCCAATTTAAGAGAATATATATAATGGTATATATAGAATCATTTCGGTCGAAAATAATTTCAAAATATAGTGTCCACTGTGTAACTGAATTGAATTATTCTTTTGTTTTTATTTCAAATGTTTCTAAATTTTCATGTGTTTTTAGACAATGATATTTAATCTTATTATTTTACTCAAATTAAATTTCCAAAATGGTTTATTAACCCCCTATAGAACTATTTAATTTCAATGAATTGAAATTAAAATTTTATTGTGTTACTCACACATCATTTTCAATTTCACACATACCTTGATTCTATGAACGAGTATCTTGACATATTACATAAATACATACTAAGTAGTAATGTGGGTCCACACACTATATAATTACCAAATATTTATTATACTACTGTCAGGGTGACACGACGTGTATCTAAAATACATGATATCAATCTTGAGTAAAAATATTTTCAATGTATCCTGTTAGGCTAAACATGTATATTCAATTTACATGTGTTGTGTGATTACTCTTGATGGATATCATTTCATGTATGACTTATATACAATGTAATATATATATACACTCCAAAAAATGTGATTTTTTATTATTATATGTAACTTTATGCTTGGGTGATAGTTTTGGTTTTATGATTTTCGTATTCATTATGTTTTTACATAAAATCTGAAGAAACATACATCTTCAACAAATGTGTATAAGATTCTTGTTTATTAGGTATTTGGGTTTTTTAATCTATGTAGAGTTAATGATGATTATTGTTGAATTGTTCTAGTGTATTCAGATAGTCATAACCCTCTTGGGTTAATAATTTATCTTGTTCCTTGGTCTTTCTAGTATTTATTGGAAATGTGACCCATTTGTGTTAACATGGTGTGGTTTCTCCACTTCTCAGGCAGGTAACCACCTTAGTAGATTCAAAATTCACATTTAATGTTATGATTCATTCATTAGTGTCGATAACCCACAAAACTAATGTACTCTTTAATGGGGTGTGGTACCATATTACTGTTAATACTAAGGAATGATGTAAAAGTGAAATATGTGAGATAATTCAAGTCATATGAGAGTGATAAAGATTTTTTGGACATTGGTCCCTATATTCATATACTTTTCACTTAAGATTTAATTTATAATTAAGAAAATAAAAATAAAAATAAATATGTTATCACATATTGATTTTTATTATACATATCAATGATGTGATAATTTCCTTGAGTATATATCATATTAAAATTTTCATAATAGTTACTTGGTATGATGGGAACAATAAGATGTTGTGATTATATATATTAAATATAATTCAATAGTCAGATAACGTACAATGATAGGGATTGTAGTAAATAGATTTTCAGGTGTGAGTACTCTTAAATAGATGAGTCTTTTTCTCACGATGTTTTCACCAAATAATCTCGATGAAGGAATATTATGATAACTAACTCTCGAGTAATAATTCCACATGTTTTGGTGACATCAAATATTCTAACATGTGAGCATGTGTAATGGTCTTTATACTTAAATATTATTATTTATTTATGTTATGACTCAAACACATAAATGTATTTCATTAATGATGAGGATAAAATTTTGTGGTGATGTTGGATAGTTTTGGAGAGTCATGAATCAATTTTTTTTATTAATATATTAATGAATGATTTTATCCTCATAAAATTATGGAAGATTATATCTCAACCAATTTATTGAAATAAAACTACATCCTTAAATTCTATTTCCATAGTGTAATAACATTTATTTTATATAGTCAAATAAATACACATCAAGCACATATGTTCATGAGATAGGTTTAAAACCTTATTGATGTTATATTGAGAAAAATATATTATATTACATAGTGATCATTGGAATGTGGTTATTTATGTTGAAACATTGAGTTTTTTCTCTTGGGTTCCATGACCAATTTTAAAAGAGTAATACAGTTCATTTGGCGAACCTACCTAATGCCAAGAAGAAAAATCCTAGAGTGTCTCACAATCCTTTCTTCCATTTATCACGATTAAATTATATTTGAATTTAATTAATGTAATAAATATTATTATAATAAAAAGAAATTAATTTTATTCTTATTTAATTAATTACATAATTAAAATATATATTTAATCATCAGATTATGAATAAAATATATTTATTTTTTATTGAATATTTAACAAATATTTTTTTAAGGATTCATGGATGGAAATATTTATTTAGTAATAAAAGGTTTATTGTTGTTTTCACTAAATGTAGTGGAGGATAAACTAACTATCACTGAAACAACTAATAAATTTCTATTCCTCTAATGGTAAAAATATATTCATCATTATGCAGGTTTACACATTCCATAATAATAAGAAGATTATTATTTTATAGAATGAGGAATCTTAAATACAATTATATTATTTATGGTCTACTGAAAATTTAAATAAAATTTTAACATAAACTCCAGATCTATAATCAATTGGTTATCTTTATTTTGAATGATTAAATCAAAAAAAATTGAGAATCGTTTCACACAACAAACATGCCTCTCGAATTATTCCTCTTATATTCATGAATGAGAATAAATGTATCAATCCCAAAGAATCTTGATGATATATATGTGAAATATAATATGTGATTGATAAAACATGTTACTGGCCAAAAATCAATCAGTATAGCTTGAAGACCAAATAAGTGCATGTGGATCATTAATCAACAGTCTATTCACTTGTATCCTAATATAGAATTAATGGTAATCTGGAAATTTATTTTCATAAGATCAAAATCTATATCAAATAATGTTCCTTTGATGAAGTAACATTTATTTCTGATCAAAAAGTAGATAATTATAATTTTATCATTAAAATATCTATTATTGGGGTTTAGGGAAACATTATGTTTTAAAATATTTTTAAAATAACAACCACCATATGTGCTTCCACTGTGCCGAGAACATGAAAACAACATTAGTGATGTAACATTTAATATTTATAAGTATATATTAAAATTTGGATCTATATCTTCAATAGTGATTTTATTTTCATTTCAAGAGTTATTCATTATTTAATCTGATTTTTTAAATTTACATACCTTCAATAGTTTAAATTGTTTTATTCAAGATTAATTTTTGTTGCTAGGAATTTATAATGCATTAATGAGGATTCAATTATGAGGTGATAAAAATTCTAACACATAAGACTAGGTTACATGGTTTGAAGCAAGTGTAAATATTGTATGACTTAATGTACTGTATATGGATATGGAACATGATATATGATATTTCAATACGTAACAACATGTGACGAATTTTTTATATACCATGTGTAGATCATTCTAGTCTAGCACATGACTTGTCAGATTATAGTTCATGTAGCTGGAATACATGTTGATTAGTATACATGGATCAGTTGTGAACTTAAATAAAACAATGTTGTCAAAAACATAATCAAAACTGCATGAGGTAGAAATCATGGGGAATTAAAAAAGTTCACAATGTTGAGATGACATACATGGTGTGTAGTTCATTAATTAATACTTGAAAAATCCATGTATAGTTCCACAATTGTTTATGGGGAAACATGAAATATATGATATAAATTATTCAGCTTTATTATAGATATCATATAGTACATCATCTAATGAACACAATGATTTTTTCATGGGGTTGTGCAGACACACAAAAAATAGAACATAGAACTTGTAGATTCATAGCACATGCTATATATTCTAGCCAATGAACCCTCTGAAGCCCTGGTCATGTACCCTAGACACACAACAACTTAGGTTGATGATGTGTAACAAGATAGTATATTCAATATAGTCTACCAATGAAGGTCCGAATAAATATTAAATTAAATTGAAAATTGCGGCAATAAAACCTAAATATATTTATTGGAACTTATTGTATTAAACAATTTAATAATTATTTTTCTACATTTTAAATGTGGATTTATTTTTTTATGAAATTATGAAATTATTATTGTTAATGCTAATTATCAATGATTTCATTTATGATGGGTATCCTCAAGAAAATTAAAATAATAATTAAGATGAAAAGGAATTAATAAATTTATGTATTTATTATTTCAAGCATATTTATCTTCATAAAAAATAATTAAAAATAAATTAATATTAATAGATTTTACATTCTTGTATTCATTGCATATAATACCGCTCAAGATCATAATAATGCCCTATGCATGTATTGGTTGTTTAAATTTAATTTATTACATTGGTTTACAATTATTTGATAATGAATTCTATTTTATGTAGTGTGATTCATCCCTACCTCTATTATTATGTAGGACATGAATTTACAATGTTATTTATGTAATTAAACTTAAACAAAACATTTGATCACCAAATTAGTGTGTGAATTATAAATAAATTTAATTAATATAGTATCCCATAGTATATATTGGTAGTAGTAGACATATCATTAATGATTCCATACAAGATAATATACAAGTGGATAGTTGGAATGTTTCAACTCTTTACAAGACCAACACAAGGAGTTATACCCCTAGGTCATAGGTTGATTTATTGTTTGCTCAATATATCCAGTATGAAATATTCCCACGATAATGTTATTTATTTATTAATTTATTTCTTTTTTATACATCATTTATTTTATAGATACAAGGCCATGATCACATAATTAAATAAAATAAATTTGAAAATATAGAATTTAAATAAATGGATTATGTGTAATTGTTTTATAAAACATGATTAATAATTTATGAAAAATCAACTACATATTAATAAAGCCTGAAAAGACAAAGAAAGTAACAATTTCCACATAATAAATAAAATCCCTCAAATAAACATTATGAGATACCTGGCCATCCATTAATTTACATGGAATGAAACAAGTGAAACTATGTGTTTGACCAATCCATGTTGAGATATTTAATTTTACATGGGGATTTTATATGATTTTTTTGAGTTCACATAACATTTTACCTCAATAGTTTCATACCTTTATATAATTGGTGTAATTTTAAGGCAAGTGATGAGGAAATACTAATAATTATATCATAATTGGTGAATCGACTTAACGATTCATGGAACTACATGCCCATAGTTGAAGTTGACCTGCCTACCCAAATAACATCAAGTAGCTTGAAGAACCCCTATCTATTTTATTCAAAGGTGAATATGGATCCTTTCTGTTGGAATTTCAAACAATATATATCTTTTGAGTTCAATGATGATAGATTTTTATAAATTCAAAATTATTTGTAAATTAATAAAATTACATATTATTTTTCCATAGAAAATTTTTAATCATGTAATGTTATTATCATCTTTTATTATTATAATAAATCAGAAAATGAGTATATTGTCATCATTCATTAACTTAGGGTATGTCCATATAAATAAAAATTATGGGATGTGGTAAAATAATTTCTATGATGAATTATTGTTAGAAAAAATTTAATATGTGTTGGAATTTCCTATTTCAGTTTTTCCACCCTAGTAAGTCACTATATCTAAAACGGTAGCCTACCCAAGATATGATAAGGTTGTTTCCAATGACTAGTGTATTATATTCTCCAACATGTCTACATATTGGATTCAAAAAATTAATCACATGAATTCATAAACCATAATTTACCATCTCCATTACCTTTAGAAGGACATGGAATGTCTTGATATAAATATGATTGTAAATTCATTGTATTAGTGTAATGTAGAAGAAGAAAATATAGATACAGATAACGCTTTTAAAATTAAGGGGTATATAGATTATATAGAAAAATTATTCTTCCACCTATAAAAGAAATTATATATTAATCTTGTCTTACCATCATTACCAACAATATTATAATTATTTGTAGATTCCCTGCTAAAAAATAGACAAACCACTCAGGAAACATTTTTTTACGTCACCAAAAGGATAATGATTGATTGGAAATTGTTTATCCTCCATTTTCATAGGAATGTTTGAATGAAAATTGTGAAGGTCTCTAGGATAATATAAATTCAATTAACCCCTTATGAAAATCTTTAGAGCGATTAAAGATTCAAAAGAAGAATAATGAACAAGAGGCTATTTTATTATTATAATGAATTAGTAGACAATGGAAAATAAATTTTAATTATATAAATATGAGATAAGTTTCATCCACTTTAGGATTATTTATCAATTTTCTATTACCATATTCTTTATAAAACAAAATATCATTAAACAATATATATGTTTGAAAAAATGAAATGAGCAGGAATAGAATGGTTATAGGTTCAAGTCAAAAGGAGATGAGGAAGGGTCATTCTTATATCTATAATGGGATCTTATAAATTAACATTTCTAAAATTTATTGATATAAATTTTTAATTGGTATTACCAAAATATTTATCTAAATTCCCAACTAGAGACAATGATACATTATTCCACTTTTGGAATAAATGTTATTATTGAACACTAATACTAAATTATTGGATTAGTATCTCTTGAATCTAAGATATACATCCTAATGACTATTGAATATAAAATATAATATTCATACCATATTACGATGAGATAATTCCATATCAAATAAATGTGTTATTGTTTGACCTGTTTGTGCCTATTAATGTGTTTTTGCCTCAATCGAGATAAAATACTAGAAATATATAAAAACAACATAACATGTTTTAGATAAAGAATACATTAAAATTAAATGAATTTAAAAATTATTTGGATGTTATTCAATCATCTCCACCTAACCCATTCTAAAGCTATAAGTAATGTCATTCATGTTATAAAATTTCATGAAGAAATTTTAGAAACTCTTAGTGAAGTAATTGAATGATATTGGTAATGAATAAGGAACCAATGAGTGAGTTTTTAAGGAAAATATTATCAAAGTACTAATTTATAATATATATAGATTAATGTTTATCCTATTACTCACAATTTCATTTACAAATCAATTACAAGATGTGCATAAAATGAAGATCATTGAATAGTCTTATATACATTATGTATCTCCCATTATTCAATCAAAGACCTATATTACTATTATAAGTGAAATAACTAACCCTATTAAATAAAAATTTATAATTCATAAGATATCGACTACGATATGATAAGAATTTTTTAGGACAGTACCACCTATTTTTTTTGAATCCAACTTTTAAAAGAAATCCCTATCCATAAAAAAATAAAAACATGAAAGTGAATATATTTTAAGGACCATATTGACACATTAAATATTATCTTCTTGTCATTATCGACCATATTTCCAAAAATTAATACTATATCCTTGAATATATCTGGTTAATACATAACTTCTAAAGTTTAAGGAACTGAATGCAGATGAGTTGGTTTATGAATACTGGACCCCACTAAGCATAGTTGGAGGAGTAGTTCCAATTACACATACTGTGTAGGAACATATAACCAAATATGTGGTTTTTGTTTACCTTAGTGGGTGATAAAAATTTTATTATTTCATATTAAATATAGATATAAACAAAATACAAGTGATAAAAATCTAACATTTAAAAGTATATATAAATTCAATTTAAAGACTCCATGTATCAAGATGGAGGAAAATATATTTTTAATATTTATAAGACTTGATACTATTGGTGTATATTAAAGTGAAACTAGACATGGATTGTACAAGATGATACTAATATATGATGATAGATTATTTAATGGTTCAATTAGTGATTAAAGGTATTCAAAACTCGTCATGATTTTTTTCAATTCAATAGGTCAAATCATATTTCTATGATCCTAATACTAGGATATTAATTTTTAAGGACCCCTCATCAGGATGAATCCATATAGGAGATATTTTATTATGTTTCCAAATGCGGAACATATTGAATATTTATACTATTAATTACTAAAAAGTGTTTGTGAATTAAATATATTCATATAATAATTATGGACTTATATAAATTAATTTATTATCAAATAATGCATAATGATCATAGAATATTCATTTGTAAATTAATGAGTGACCTTTTACTCTATCTAGTTAGTCGGAGAACTATATGATTTCTAGATAAATATTTTGATTACATATGAAAACAAATTTGGGGTATTATCAGTTTATTGAGACTTAGAAATTAAATTTCTCCTTATTTGACTTAAATTATATACCATCTTCTATGAATGATTTTTTAAAAAAATGGATCTGCGAGTTAACTAAATCTTGTCATACTATATACATTAACAAAATTTTGAGAAATATAAGTTTAAATAGCACAAGTCAAAATGTTTTTCAAAGTATAATGATAATATAAGAACACGAATGATATTCCAGAGAGACCATGGATATTAAAATAATATCACAAGCTAATGTTCTATGAAATCATCACATGTTACATTAAATGTACTAACATTTGATATTTCTAATTTATAAAGAATAATATATGAATAGAAAGTAGATATAATATAATTTCATATACATGAATTTAAAACAATATGATAGTACCTTGTAAATGTATTACTGGATGAATTCATTTTGTATGTATTGCTGGGAATACATATGACTGGGTGTTATGAACACTTATGATTATATTGTTTAATTTTACCAGGTGTCATGGAAAAACGAAAAAGTAATATGAAATAAAAACTTATTGAAATTAATTGTTTACATATCTAAAATATTTGAGTATGTTTTGGATTAGGATGTTTCAAAAAGAGTGGTTTAGGAATTTTCTATTCTTATTTTGGATTATACGAAAAGAAATACCCTCATCATTATTATGATAATATTTTACAATTGACTTTTTCATTAATTCAATACATTGATATTAGGAAAAAAAATTATGTACAATCATATATATAAATAGTTAAGGAATTTTCTCATGATATTCATATTGATGTAAGTTAATTTTATGTATATACATGTGGCTTTACCATCCCAAGACATTTTAATATATTAGTCCTAACATTTGTCTCCATACTCAGCTAAATAATGTTTTACATGTGCGGACAAATTAGTATTTTATATTGGTAACTAGTGAATGTTTTAGTTTGTTATAGTTAGTTCATAACAACCAAATGGATTTTAATTTGGATATTATATATATTAAAATATGTAAAAATTAATATAAAAATGTTTTCAAAATTTTATTATTGTTATCCATAACAATAATGTGATGTTTTCTTAGAGTATATGTCACAATGATAAGGTCATATATGTTCCCCTCTATGATGAAAAATTGAGATGTTATGATGATATATCGTTAATATAGTTCTACAATATCATAATAAACAATTATAGGTAAGATAGTATATAGATATTTTTATGTTTGTACATGTAATTGAGTAAAAAATATATCATGATGTTCAAAAAATTTAATCTCCATGACAAGATATTTGGAGAACTGGCTCACCAGAATGAATTCTACATGTTTTTTTCTCGTCATATATTCCTACCATTTACTATGTGTAATGGCCTTTACATATTATGATTATATTTAATGCATGTTATGACACATAAATGTATTTCCTAAACCATAATGGAAAAAATATGTGGTAGAAGTGGCATAAAATGGTGCACTCCTTAATGACATGTCGATCATTAATAATTCATTGAAGGATTTGTCCATTATTTATTTATTGAAGTTGACATCATATCCCATTGATTGAAATAAAACTATCTGATTTATTTCGATGGCCAAGGGGTAACAAATTTTATTTGTGATAATCAATGGAATAAGTACCGAGCACATAGAATGATGACATTGATGTGAAACATACTTGTTATGATACTAAGATAAAAATTTTATATTTTACAGTGAGTGTTCATATGTGGTTGTCGACATTGAAATATAAAGTTCATTCTCTCGGGTGCCTTGACCCATTTCTAGATAGTAATCATGGACTTTTGGGAAACCTACCAAATTCCATTGACAAATAATCCAATACGACCACATAGTAGCTTCTTCTGTTGATCATTATTAAATTTCATTATAATTACAATAATGAAATAAATATTAATTTCAATATTGAATAATAATATTATTCAATTTTTATTGATAACATAAATGAAATAAATATTTATTCTCTATATTATGTAAACAATATATATATATATATTTTTTTTATTTAATAAATATTTATTAAGTGGTTTGTGGATTGAAATATTTATTTTTAAATAAAATTTATATTTGATCTCAATAAATATAGGGGATGATTAATTGACAAAGTCAACATCTGTTGATAGGTATTAATTTTCAAGATGGTAGGAATATATTATTTATCGTGCAAGTTAGTTCATTATAAAAAAATGAAAAATAATATTATAAGGGATGGGATTTTTTTTATGATTAATATTTTATAATGGTTTGTTTCATAATTAAATAATAATTTTTCTCAAAACCGTGATCAAAATATTGATGGTTATGTTTATTGTTCAGGGTTAAAAAAACAGGAAATGGAAATTGTTCTGTGTAGTATATTTCTCTCTCAAATGCTTCCTCTTGTTTTCTAAATAATGAGAATAATTTCTCCAAGCATGATGGATCATAAATAAATGATGATGAAAAATTAAATATTATGGATTCAGTATGATAGAACCTAAAAATATATTTTCATCACTCTAAGATCAAAGGGGAATGTGTAGATCACAAATAGTAGGATTCAACTATTGGATTGTAATGACTCAAACCTCTCTAGTCAATTTCCATTCTAAAATAAGGTGTTTGAGGTGTTTTTGGAGTTCAAGGTGACTTGTCCCCAACACTTTTCCAAATTTCTAAACCATTTCATGAAACCGTGTCACAAAATGGTGTCACATCCATTGAAAATTTCCAAAATATTTCATGAAACTGTGTCATGAAATGGGGGTACAAAAAGGTGGCACTGAAATTGTTGCACAGAAATAGAGGTACATGCACTTTGGTACCAAACTGGTGGCACAAAAAAGTGGCTCCAAAATGGTGGCATAGAAATAGTGGTACAGAAACAGTAGCACAGAAATAGTTGCACATAAATAGTGGCATAGAAATGGTTGCAGTGAAACGATAACACATAAATGGTAGCACAAAAATGGTAGCACAAAAAATATCACACCGAAATTGTTTCATTAAAAGTGTGTCCATAACTATTTCATTTTCTTTTTCAAATTTCTATATTTTTTTAGATTTTCTAGTTTTTCCAATTTAACATTTTCTTTCACGAAAAACACATTCAAGGCCTTATTTGAAGGTAATTAATGCTGATTCAAAGCCTATAACTACTATATTAATTTTTCTATGTCTTTTGATGCCTTTACTAGGTCCAAATTCATGGTATGTTTTGATCCAATTTAATGGAAAATCCAGCGTATCTTAAACTGATTCTCCATTAAATCTTATAAAGGGACAAGATATATTCCTCCCTTGTTCTACCTTTTTATTCCCTATTGTGAGATGGTTGAACATTTTCTTTTTTCTTATTGGATTTGTGTGATCATGCATTACTTCTTGGATTGGTTCCCTTAAAGCTCTTCCTTCTATATGCACACCCCTTTTATTGGTGCAACCAAGCAGTATCGATCAATCATTAATATACGGTATGATCTACCATCATTCTTCTAGGTTCCTCTCCTTCTATTTCTCCTTTCCCTGTTATGGAATGTTATATCCATGGTCCAAATGGTGTTTTATTGGGTGTTGGATAGTGTGGTGGTGTCTTTACATCCTCGAGTGGATGAAATATTCCACGAGAGGTGATCATGATCTGTTTTGTTGGATTAATCTCATGAAAAGAGCATCAGAAACGATTTCATGTAGGGGATTCAAGGTTTCTCTTTTTCTTTTACATGAAAATATAGTGTTACCAAGTTTTATCCTAATTGATCATAATGTAATTGACATAATAAATATTTTATCCAGATAAATAAATAGGTATCGGTCATAAGTTATTGCCTCTTGTTTTTCTAGATTGTGTGATATCTATGCTAGCCTTGTTTTGCATGTCATTATTGACGTAAATTAGTAAATAATGTAAAATGGGATTAATTGTAATTATTTTTCATTGATAAATAGGCATATAAATGAATCTGGTTAGTGTTACAGTAAGCATGTTTAGTTGAATTAATTAATGAACCATAGGATTGTTGATGCATGTTCGTATTGAATTAAAGTCATGTTAGTGAACTAGTTATTTAATTTTTGATCACTTACTATTTAGGTTTTATATAGTTGGAACATAAGACAAATTAATCAGTTGATTCAAGTCTATTTAATTAATTGGATGTTTGATAAAATGATAATTCATGGTAGGGTTTTGAGTTACCCTCTTTATTGTAAGGTTGAGTGTCTTGTGCTTTGGAGCCATGAGTGCTCATTATGTTTTAAAGTTGGATTCCTTGTTTAAGGGCCAAGAGCCCAGTTGATATGATGTTTTTTTCTTTCTTCTTGTGTGGTGATATGAACTTTGATGGTGTTTCTTATCCTTTCTGCATTGTGCGCATCCATCAGTTAAGGACACGCTGATTGTTTGCCCACATTCCTGCATTCCAATGGTGGATGGCATATGTCACTTGTTTAGTGGATTTTTCTTCTTGATCGAAATGGAATAATGAGATTTTAGTCTCTCCATCAATTGATTCCTCCTTGGAAGGACTCATCTAGTCCAATTATCTCTTAAATATTAAGTTTTTTTCCTTAAACTCTTCCTTATGCCATATCATTGTCGATGACGGTTAATTACACTGCTTCTATTAGGACATCCCAAGGGGTAAAGTTAGGGAAGCAACCTTTGGTTGAGAGAGTAGTGATGTTGGACATTACTGAAGTGTCTTGAAGTTGAAACTCGAATTCATCTGGTTTTCTTCACCTTATGATAGGGATTCTCAAGGGCACAAGAAGCTTGAGGATTAACACATTGAGTGCAGGGAATTATATTCCATAAGAATGTCTTTGATTTTTCCTTACCTTACCATGATTAACATAGGGTATGCCATGAGTTTATCTTCTAGAGGATATGGATCAGACTGATCAGGACACTAATGGGAGTGGATCAGATGGGTGAGCCCCAAAGAGGGACCAACAAGGACGTTTACTGAGTGTGGGGATCAAAATGCCTAATGAATATGGATATGAGGATGATTGGGTCCCTACAAAGGGGACACCATGGTTTTCCATTTTTTGGGATTGATGCTTAAGTTGGTTTCTTGCGTACATTATCCCAAGAGAGAAGGATCAATCCCACATAGTTCAAAGGGGGGATGAATTTGGTTGTTCCTAGAGGACAATGACCCAGACACATATTGGGGGCTTATGTGTGGTTTGCGGCCCTGGTTGGTCCGATGCTAGGGTGTATACCAGGGATATGGGTCCCAAAATGGGGAAATAAATGGCTTACTGTAGATATTGGAGTAAAATGGCTTATAGTTGATTGGAGACTTAAACTCTTTATCGTTGGTTGGGGACTACAATGGCTTACCACTGGTTAGGGTTGAACCTCTGGGTGGCTTCCTATGTACCCTTTATAAAAGATAGAGATCTGACCCTACATTGTTCAATGGTGTACAGTTTAACATAATGTTAGATGAAATGGGGGCATATAGTTTATCATCATGTTGGATGAGGTGAAATTACATGAAGTGGTCAGGTTAGGTTCGATAGATGATGGGATTGGACAATATAGAGTCTTCCCCCATAAATTTACTGAAAAGGGAAAGGATCAAAGTCCACATAGTTTAGTGGAATATAGTTTAACATCATGCGGGATGAGTGGGGGGAAACAGGATTGAACCTTATTAAGGCTTCCTACATACTATACTTCGATAGGGGAAAGGTTAAAAGTCCAAAAATTTCAGAATGGGGGTTTGGTAATTACATGATAAGGTGGCCCATGGAGGGTTTCATGATCGATGCTTACTCTAATCCTATATGAGTCATTCTTGGTGTGTTAAACAAGAGGTAGAAAAGAACAAAATATCACGCCGAAAAAGGTGTGTCTGTGAGGAATAGAATGTGTCTTAAGTGTGGTTTGTAGACCAAAGAGAAAATAAGGGCTTACACATGTTTATCCACAAGGGATAGGGAAATTGGGACTTACTCCAGGATGGAGGCCCTGTGAGGTCATATCCTTGTGGGATATGGATGGAGAAATGATGGCCCCTATGCCCCTATCCCCTATCATCTTTTTACACAGAAGAAGAGAGGGGGAGAAGAGAATATAACTCTCGCAAGAATGGTTTTTGGATTAAAATAATATGGTTTCCCTTCCCAACAGACAGATTCATCTCCATAAAAGAGGATCTCATACTATGTAAGGAATGAGCTCACACCCATGGAGACCAGTGGGTATGGAGAATGTCCGAGATTGGGTTCACCATGTATATTACATGGGGAGAGTCCCTAGTTTAATGTCATGTGCTGAGGACAATGGTGTTGGGCAGTTTAACATCCTGCATCTCAGAAGATAAGGATGCACTCCTTACCCATAAGTCTTACATAATCAGCATTCTTTAACATTAGGTGAAGGGATGGAACTAGCAATTCCACGGTGAGGCGGGGTTACAATGTGATCCATTGAGGGTCTAATGTTAGCGTGTCTATGAAAAGAATAAATTTTCATTAGTGGGCATATGTGAAGAAGCATGAGGCTATGCAACACAATGTGAATCACCACCCATGCTAACAATAAATCACTTCGTAAAAACCTGGACGGTTGTACGGGATAATGGTTTGAAAAGAAAAGAGGCTCAGAGGAAGGGTTATTGTAATGATATGGTGCTCCATAGAGTGGAGAGTCAATGCGAAGGGGTAATATTCATGTAGTGGAGTGTTTTATAATAGGCACGGGGTATACATGCATATGGAGGGTTATTCGTGAAGTGCAAAGTCTATCATGGAGTATGACATCATGGAGTATGTATGCCATGCAAATAACATCATTGTGGATCAATGTACATTGTGAAGAACAATGACCTTTCTATAGCGTGTGGTTAACATGTGCATGGAAGTAACTTTGAAAATATTGGGTTCTCTATGAATACCCAAGTCCTATTAGGGATCTCCTCCTTTTGTGATTACTCTATGGGTCTGCGAAGGAAATCCCTACTTGAAGAGGGGTTGTATTTGAGTTAAGGTATTGATATTTCTCAATGCTCAAATACCATTAAGAGATTATTATTTCAATTTTTCATAGATCAGAGTTTTATTCATGATTTGGGAGTTAATAAGGAAATAGAGTGGGGTATCCATCCTTTTCGTTCTAGGGGATCCCAGTATTTATAGGCTTGAATTGTTGTGATGATTTGACAACTCATTACGGAGACACGCGACACTCTATGATCGGATGTGGATTATATGAAATTTTTTGTAACCACGGAGTCATCCCTCATCCCCTCGGTGAAAATGCCTCCTTAATTCCCTCTATAGCACTCTTGGAGGCTTCCTTTATATACCAAGGGATTGTATAGGTGATCCATTTCCTTTTGCGATGCAATTCATCCCGTCACTTTTGTTGTAACTATGGAGTGTCCCACTTCTTTTACTCTACAGTGGTAGCAGAGGGGGCCTTGGCTTTGTACTTTCTATAGCACTGATCATCTCTGCGATAGAGATTCATGAAGCATCCCCTTTCGAAACATTTCCCTCTTTGTGTATTTTCCATTGTCACACATTTTGGTGCCAAAAAATCTCACCCCTCGATTTGGAATCGTGGAGAAATGAGGTTCAAAGTCTAGAGGTAGATCACCAAAATTTAAGGCAAATCACAAATAATGTTCAAGAAGCACGCTCATGATATAGAGAGGCAACGTATGGGTTGATAATTTCATAAATCTCATCAGGTCCAGGTGCTAAATGAATATTAGAGTTCTTCGCCTATAAATAGGGTATTCTTACCCCTCTTTTTTCATTACTCATATCTATTTTTTTGATTTTTCACTCTAAATCCAAATCACCACACACTGTATGACCATTATTTGTAAATATGGACCTTTATACATTGTGGTGCACAATGAGTCTTCATAACCTGTGACCGTGTGCTCCACAACATGTGGCTACGAGGTTTGTGGCAGGGCCATGTGACCTGCCTATATGCAAAAAGCTCTACGAACGAGCTCTGAAAACAAGCTCCACGAACCAAAACAAAAAACAAAAATGTTTTTAAGATTTAATATCTAATTAAAGGGATTACAGTGGGTCCTTGTGGATGCTTCTCGGAGGGCTGAGCTAGCTGATAACCTAGGCATCAGGGAGTATTTGCAGAGTCAGTTGAATGACGAATATTTGGGGGAGCTATTTTTGGACAGCCAGAAGAACTAACCCCTATTAAAAAACCATACCCTATTTGGATTTAGTCTAAGGTATGTTGTTCTCATTACCAAAAAAAATAAGGGACGAGCTAGACTACAGGTTCAAGAGAATACCATGCCAGCGCCATTGGTTTTGGGTGGTCTACAGTCTTACATGGTAGGGATATAAACCTGGATGCTAGTATAATCATGTAATCAATGTTGATGGGAAATCATTGAAGCCAGAGGTCTCTCCCCCCCCCTGTAGTACCAAACCATTCTAAAGGTATCTTTGGGGAACCCTAAGAATGGGTGGACCGATGAGTGGGATTTGTGCCTTGGCAGAATCTTCATAGAATACTGGGTATGGGATTACTGGGTATGTGCCTCATGCAAGGATTTGGGGGCATAATTGAGGTGATTAGGACTATATAAGGAAACATGGTCCACTCAATTACTTATTAACTATATGAAGAGGATAATGTTAGATTTTCTGAATCGGTGGTCATTGAGTACTAACACGTTCCATTTACACCATTGGGAGGTCAGTATCATCCTCTTGGACAGGCAAAAAACCTCAGGGATTCAGATATTGGGGGTAATGTATGATGGGTTCTTCCTCTCTAAAAATACCATGGAGGACCCAGAGAAGATGTCGATTCTAGAAAGGGTATTGATAGACCTGGTTCAAGGGGAAGATAAGAAATCAGTGAAGGATGTACACTTTAATTGGTGGTTCAATTGGTTCATAAATTCCCCAGTAGACGGGAAGTTTCCTGTGAGGCCTCCAACCTTCCCAAAGGGTGTTCGATGTAGCAAGGAGTACTCCAACATGAGACTCTTGGAGGAAAGAAAATGGAATACTTGGGGGATCAGTACCAGTACCATAATGTAACTAGTGATTAGGATGGATGCATTCATTTTAGTGCTCATCCATAGTTAGATTCTTCTAGTAAGGGACACAAACAAGGGCATGCAGCCAAGCACGTTTCTCATGGTGTCCATGGTGGATATGGGGGAGCAGATCAATATGGGGATATATTTGATTGCTAAGATATATAAAATGTTTTCACACATCATTGAGGTGAAGAATCCACATTGTGTGTGTGGCCTGTTCCATCGTCTGTATAGGTGTAGAGAAGTGCACATGGGAACCTATGAATATCCAACCACCATTTCCTCTCCAATGTCAGACTAGTGACCATCTATTTTGAATGTAGTTGGGAGTTTTTTGACAATGATGACACCACCACTGGTACGAAACTGGGTCTTGAAGGTGGAATAGTTCCGCATCCATGCATTCCCATTATCAATAGGTGTGTTCATAGATGATGAACAGGGAACAGAAAAGCATCATTACTACCATCTGTACATTATGGGTGGAGTCTTGATGGTGTGGGTTGACCGCGTTCTCGTGATGGGGTCCCCCCTCAACCTCTATGTCTGGGCCTAAAGGTGGCGAAGGAATCCTATAGTGGTGGGGTTGTAGTAGTGGTGAGACCCACACCAACTGAGAGGAAGGAGGCAGCGGCTGAACCAACGGTCCCGGAGGGGAAGATTCATCTGGAGGGGAGTCCACATAGGGGGTTCTATAAGATATCCACCCAAGCTCCAAAGATGTGGCTGCACTATATAGATATGCCAGAGGATTCTGTCTTCCTGGAGGAATGAGACATCATGGGTGTTGATAGGAAATTTCACAACCCATCTTAGATATGGAACCATCTATACCATTTGGGGTGGATTTGTTGGTAATAACTCATTATAGTGTTGGTATAGAAGTATCTCAAGTAGAGAGGGAGAAATATATCATCAATCTAGGGGACATCATGCATTCTCAGGGTTCTCTTCATCTAATGACAGATCGAGTGAAGGTGATGCTCAATAGAACAATCCCTCAATAATTATCATCCAAACGATTGACAGAACGCTTCCCCCTACCTGTAGAATCATATGAGTCTTCCTGGGGGGAAGAGGCTGAAAGAGGGATCCCTCTTGAAGAGGGCGATGTAACCAATTCAGACTTGGAGCTAGAAGTGTTTTTGTAGGCTCATAAGGTAATATCTAATCCATTTTTCTCATAGTCATTTTCATGTCACATAGGACTTATCAACTAACATTTTACCTATGTAGTAGGTTCTAATATACAAGACCCACTCTCGTATAATAATATATGAACCTACGGGCGCATCAAGATCTGTACCGCTGACAACGGCGATTAATGTGCCATGTGGGGCCACAATACCAAGGTTTGTTCTCCCATAATTTTCAGACATTTCAACCATATACAGAGGGACACACCATAGGGTTCCAATGTCAACAACATAGGGGTGAGACCGACTATTTTACTATTGTATATATCCTTTATAGAATTTATAAATGCAATTCCATGAATCAAGTCAAGTGATTTCTATTTGTTTTTCACAAGAATAGTTCTTCAAATTTCATGGGCTTCTTTGGTGTGGAAGGTGGTGCTCTCGGAACTACCTTTCTCTAGGGAATGATGGTGGTTGTGAAAGTGGATTCCCAAACAGACCAAACCAAAACAATATTGATCATAGGTTGGACCATTAGTAGAACAGATCCTAAAATCATTGAGGTATAATCTGATGATAGGGTTAAATAAAATGACATGGGTCCTAACCTAACTGACCAAACAATTGATGAATACCCTACTGATGAGTTCATTGAGGCATTTCCTACATAGGATCCTTCTGACCCCAAGGACCAGAACGAGATAGATTCTAATGAATAGAATAGAAATTTCTTCCATTAATGTGCATGGATGCTGATCAAGTGCTTCATTTGGGAGACCCCATAATCACAATGGATTGACCAGATGGGGAGGCTTCATTCCTGGCTGTGAAAACTATGTGCTAGAGTAGTGGACGCCCAACGTCCCAATATGCTCATCTGAGACTTCATGGTGGAGAAGATAGGGGAACATAATAGTGGCCTTTCTGTCAGATTGGATTGGAGGAAGTCTATAAAAATGGAGATGCTCTAGGAGGCCTAGAATGATACCCATCGGTTGAGGGTGCTGGTGGGTGAGTATTTTTTTCTCGACATGAAATCGAGGCTCATATCCACCTGAATGTCCAGCAAGGAGAGGCAAAAAAATAAATGAAGTGAGCCTCTATGTAGATTTCTATCATTTGAGTCATTGAATAGTTGTCCTGAATTAATATTGATGAACTATTCCATATAATTGTTGAGGAGGAACAGGTTCTCAATAGGAAACAACGAATCCTGGATGCTACCAGTGAGAGAGTGGCAGAGTTGGAATGGTCATTTGAAGAGGTCAACCCAAACCCATAAGGGGCCAATACTTGGGCATTGTAATTTTTGTAAACTCATATATGTGCCTCCATGATTAGAGTGTCCATGAGTTCCATTAGTTGTATCCGGTTTTCTACATTTCCATCACTTGTGTAAAATATCTAGTGATTGACCCCTAAACTCACGTGGGTCGTGCCTGATGTGAGAAACAATGGATGAACACATCATTATTCCATCCGAATATTTTAGTTATTAATATGTCTCAGGAATCCAGGGTCAGATAAACCAAGTTAGAGTTCCAAGAAGAAAGAGAGAGGCCTTACAAGAGAATAGAGTTCTCATAACTGTCGAATTTCTATTTTCCCAGCAAGATCTATTTCACGAGCGAGGTAACACCAAGGTAATTAGAATAAATTCTAACAGAGTGTAGTGGAATGTGTGAATCATGATACCCAAAAATTCTGAACACCATAGGGATGTCATGAAATCAAAATATAATTGTTGATAGGGTTTGGAAAACAATATCCCTATTACATTAGCCTGAAATGGGGATTACAAATGAGGGTCGGTCGCTGATAGTGTTCAAAACATAGGTAATAACTCAAAATTCAATCCATTAGTCTTCCAAAACATTATCCTAGGGTAATAGGTTATCAATGGGCCAAGCATCCAGCCCATTATGGGGTTCTTTCATGCATGAAAGAGGACGATAGTCAAAATAAAGGGCATGTAAAGTGTAGCGAGTGGAGTGTTGGGTTGTTCGAATAGATACCAACACACTTGAAATTATTCCACCATGATTAAAAAACATTAGGTGAGTGAATAGGTATGATTAGGGGCCAGACTCATTTATCTAAAGAATCTATCTGGAAAGAACCTAGATTAGATCATATATTTTCATCATACAAATTATGACGATAGGCATGTAGTTCAATGCTGTATGGTGAGGATAGACCAATGAGTGCTCCCTAAATAGGGGATGATGCTAGGATAACATAATAGAATATTTAAGAGCATGTGGATGGATCTGGGAACTAGACATGCATATGTCATTATATATCCTGCTAGGTAAGAATCAAACCACATGTAGTTCTTTGGGCATAGCGTAGTCAAGACCAACATTGATGGAGGAATTCTCTCTGGTGAGCAAGCTGAAACATCCCTTATTTATCATGGGGCATCATGAAATTTTTCATGTTAGAATTTCAGTTTAATTTCCTTCATTTAGGACATGGTTACCCAGAAAAGAAACACATGGTGCGGTATGTGTCCTAATTCGAATGAGTACTATAAGAGTCCACACCACACCCCGTGTTCCCAATGAGATTTTAGACCATTGACCAGAGGTGGTCAAACATGGGCTAGACCCAATAGAGAGTGCTTGGTCATTCTTATATACCCCATGAAGATGGTAATCAAGCCATATGTAATTCGCAGAGTGTAATTTAACGTTGTATGTGATAAAAAATGTGTAGTTCAACTACATTAGTACACATCCTTCTAAAACAACTAATTCATGTGAGTCATTCTTAGTGTGGGAAACAAGGTGAATTGATTGGATTTTTTAGGTACAGGGAGTCACACATCATGAGTAATGGAATTGTTGTAGATTGATGTCCCAAAAATATTGATCTGCCTACTTAACACACATTAACGCGCAGAGGTGAAAAACTAATTGTGCATGAATCCCACTAGAAAATAAGTTAGTGGAGAGATGTGAATCATGGATCTCGAGATATGGATCACAATGACAGTGGTGTGACAATGGTGATTTTTTTACCATGCTGGAAACATAGAATCTGTTTCGCATTAGCCTGGCATGGGGACAAACAAATGATGGCCGACTGCTTACCTTGTTAGAAACACAAGACCTATCGCAAAATGTCTCCTGAGGTTTCCAGGGCATTGGCCAATGATGGTAGGTAAGCCTATGTGACATGAGGCCAGGCCACAAAGGGGTCCCTTCAGACATTGAAGTGTACGAATGTCCAAATAAAGGTCTCAAAAAGCATGTAAAATAATTGAGTGAATCTCTATGTGATGTTCCACACTATGGGTTCTTCAACACGATGCATTCATGTGTGATAATGAGACGTGTTTGATAGGGTATGTTGAATCCCTTTCCATGAAGAAGGTTCTTGGAGATGAAAACTACTAGTTTTATTTCCTAAATTGGACCCTTTAATGGGGACATGGTTTAATGGAATGTGTGAAGGGTGGTAAAATAGCCAAAGTCGATGCATATTTCTCATATAATGATCTTAGTTTATGGTTGTTGAATGTGTTCCATAATGGAAGGAGTCAAGGGAGACACATGGTGAAGCTTTTGGAAAACCCGACATGAATGAGGATAGCATCATTCTATATCACACCGTGTGATCCCTATAGAGTCCGGTCCAAGGGGGAGAAATGTTTCAGCATTTAAGACACTTGGGGATGGAAGATAAGACGAAATCTATGGGCATTCCTACGTATCACATGAAGATGGGAATCTAGCCATATGTTGTACTTATATGTCATAATGATGGGGTAGATCTTAGTTTACATTCATATAGATCTGACCATAGATGGATTCATGGCTGGGAGACCCATGGGGTAGTCATTGAAACACCATATGTGAATGAGGATAGTAGGAGTCCATATCACACCATGTGCTCCCTGGGAAGATTTTAGGTCGAGGGACAGAAAATGAATGTTGGGATGGGCCAGAGTTAAAGTAAAAGGGGTTCCTATGTATCCCATTATGATGGGGAGGAATATATACATTGTTCTAGAAAAAGGCATGGTAGGGTACCAATGTAATGGATAATATTGTCGTGCGGGTATGGCCCACTCACAAAAATATAAAGCATTTGATGAATATTTTTTGGTTCTTTAGAGCAGTTAAGTGTGTGTTTTTTTGGAAGCCAAAAACCTATGATGGAGAAATAGATCATTGATGTGGGAGTAAAGCAATGTAAAGGCCTTGAAAAATGGCAAGGTGGATGAATGATAGCAAACATGATGTCATTCTGAGTGAGGACACCACAAAGCAGTTTTGTTTTTCATCATGTGGTTTGGACGATAATGACACAGTTTAGGGTTTCATTAAAGAAGACAAACGTGCATTTTAACGTCATGAGGCCAAAATGAAACAGTTCATGTTCATTTGGGAACATTCAGTATAGTTTAGCATCATATGGATTGACTACATATTGAATAATTAGGTCCTAGATGGAATTTGTGAGGTTTGATAAAGCACATCTAGCATGAATGAGGGTAGGTCCACATTACATCGCACACAACTACATATGGGAAACCATATGTTGAGGGAGATATAATAGATCAGATGATATTGGAATGGACCCAAATAAGAATCTTCTGGTTGTTCCTATGTATCACATGAGGATGGGAATCAATCCACACATAGTTCTAATAGTGCAGTTTAATATTATGTGAGATGAAAGGCAGGAGAGACTAGCTCCTAAAAGTGGAGTTCATGGTAAAATTATCAAACATATTTGGGCGTTCCTACGCTTCCCATAAATATGTTTATCAATCCTTAAGTAGTTCTGAAAGGGACTGTGCAGTTTAACGTTCTACGGTAAGGATGTGTAATGATCATAGTTTATGTTTATAGAGCTCAGACAATGAAAAAAAAGGTGAGACTATTCCATGCGGGTGTAAACCATGATGAAATCTCTAACTCCATGTGAGTTGTACTCTATGCGGGAAACAAATAAGGATAAGGTCTTCACAATGAATGGAAAATAAATAAGGGGGAATGTTGTGGATCCTTTAATTACACCACACAATGTATTCTTCCTTTTAACATGAGAAAATGCAATGATGGACATCACGAAGAGTGTCAGAATTCCACTTGGACATGATGGAGTTGAAACAGATGTGAATCACGCAACTATTAATTAGGGAATAATGGATGTGGTGTGATGAAAGAGGATACATGTTTATTATATTCAAAGCACAGTATCCATATCATGTTACTGTAAATGGGAATAATAAATGAGCATCAACCACTGACCATCGCAACATAGGACATGTTTCAAATTTTCTTTCGAAATCGTTGGGGACGTTGGCCCAAGATGACAGAAGAGCATCAAGTAAAATTATTCATACCATTCGGGGGACCTTTCGAATGTGAAAGATATTGAAAGCCTAAAAAAATGGGAACAATTAGAATGAATATGGCTGAAAACATGTCTATGTAGAATCCACCATTATATGTCCTAAACTAGAGTTCTCTTGGGCACGTTAGGGAACTTCAATTGTTGGTTGAGGGGACCAATTTGGCCAGAGACGATTTAAGATGTTGAGTGAAGGACATGGGAATAAATATCCTTGAAGGGGGAGGTATTTGGAGTGGCCATTGCAATACTAACATGACGTAAGCCCAAAAACACACCACATACGCCCCTCTTAGAGGACTCAGGCCAAGGGGCCAGAAAGATGAGGAGGTTTCTATAAAATAGGGATGGACCCAGAGAATTATGTATGGGAATTCATATATATCCCATGAGGATGGGAATCAATCCACATGTAGTTCATGAGTGTCATGATGTTTAGCTTCATGTGAAAAGGATGTTGTAGATCATAGTTTATAGTCATAGAGCTCAGACTGAATATGCCCAGTGTAATGTCATGAGCATGGGAAAATGGGTTGAAAGGGTAAATCACCGTGCCTGTCATTTGAGAGACTATAGAACAATAATGATAGAGGAAAAATTATTACCATGTAATTATCATAGTATCTATATTGTTTATTATAATGGGAATAACAAATCAGCACTAACCGCTAACAATATTGATCACACGACACTTGTATCAAATTTTCATCAAAAATTTTCCTGGACATTAGACTACGATTTTAGGGGATCCCTAGGGCCTAAAATCCAAGATTGTCAGGGGTTCATTCAAAATATTAATTATTATGAAAATCCTAATGATGGTACGCATAAATATTGGTAATAACTGTGCAGTTTAACATCTCGTGGAAAGGATGATGGTTGTAGGGGTGTCTCGAGGGGATGTATGTGGTGTTTCAAAAATAGACAGACGTGAATGAGAACATAGAGTTCACCCCACACTGCACAATCCTTAGTGAGAACATTATATAGGGGTAAAAAATATTTAGGGACCTATGGCTTGGACATGGACAGAAAGTCCTTTCTAGATTGAAATTTATCGTCATGTGGGATGGGTTATGAGTGATTTTGAGTCTGTCAGTTCAGATGGATCATGATGTTTAGCATCATGTAATTAGGACAATGGTGATCTTACTTTATGGTCATAGAGCTTAGACTATGATTGTGTAACCCTTTATGTGGGTAAGGCCTTGTCAAATATTATAATCACACCTGAGCAATTCTTGATGTGGGAAACAACAAATGGGATCAGTTTATCCCTTCTTATAACAGAAAGATAATAAAGGAAAGATATTAGGTAGGGTCAATCCCACCCTGACCAACATCCCTACTCTAGGAACACAGAAATTCAAAGGGATAACATGACCAAATGATTCTTTGCACCCAATATTTGGGACGTTTAGGGGTGGAAATAATTATGGAGTATGGATGTTGACCGTGTTCTAAACACAACATCCATATAGTGTGACCTGAAATTGGGAATAAATGTGCATTTACCACATACCATATTTTCAATGAGGTACATATATCAAATTTTCATCCTAAATCCTCAAGGATGTTGGCATGAGACGGTAAGAGAGCCTAGAGGCCATGCATCCATGCCGTTCGGGGGTCCATTCAGATGTGAATGATGATGAAGAACCAAATAAAGGGGACGCTTAAAGCATGAATATTCCCATCCAGTTAAATGTCATCAGGGTTGGGCAGAAGAAGTGGAGATCTCCATGGAGGGGGATATATGATGCTATCAAGATAACCCTGGCGTGATTGAGGGAAAACAATCCATGCCCCTCATCATGTGTTTTCTGAAGTATCTAAGACTAGTGGTTGGACCCAGAAGTAGATATAGAAGTTTGGGGATAGTCCAATAGACAACATGTCCATCCCTTGATATGTATTCCAAGTGGATGTGAATCAAGACACATGTAGTTCTGAAAGGGATATATAGTTTAACTTCATGTGGTAAGGATGTGGGAGGATAAAAGAACCAAAGTGGGATGTGGTGTGATCATTATACGCCTGACATAAATTGGGTTGAAGATGTATACACTAAACTATGCACAATTTTCAATGGGAACTACACCTAGGGGGAACTCTAACTGAATAATTTGGGGGCTGAACTCTATGACAAGGCATCTGAGCAGTCTTGTGTATCCCTTGAGTATGGTAATAAATCCACATTTAGTTCTTGAATATGATGTTGAGTTTAATATCATGCGGGACAAGAGTGTGAAGAGAACATAATTTACGGTTGTAAGGCTCAGACCATTTCCCAGTTTATCATCTTGAAGGATGATTTCTAGGTTGTTTTATGTCCATCAGACTAGATGGATCATGCATTTTAATGTAATGCAGTGATGAAATATAGTTTTACTTTATATGGGATGATATACAATTTAATATCATTCGAATAGGCGCGATGTAGTTTTACATCTTTTAACTCAGACAAATCACATATTTTAACATCTTGCAGTAAAGAAGTCATATTTTATTGTCATGTAATACTAGATTACTTAGGTAATGTATTTCTTGAGGAATTTGGCATTGGTGGGAGGAGTTATATGATCACCATCCATGGTAACCTGGGAGTACACGCCGTTGGAGAAAACATTGTGAATGATGTATGGTCCATCCCATTTGGGATCCATTTTAGTGGTTTCCTACTAGGTATCATCCGAATTCTTAGGTACAAAACCATGTCACATTGTAAGAAAGATCATAGGAGAACATTCTTGTTGAATTCTCTAGGGATCTTGTTCTTATTACTCTATAGATTATGTAGGGAACAAAGCATGTTATTATCGAGCACTTCTAGTTCAGCCAAATGGATGATGGTTACCTTATCTAGGGTTTTCTAATCATAGATAGTTGTCATCAATGAAGGTAACTAAATCTCGATGGGTAGGAATGCCTCTGTTACGTACACTATGAATATGGTATTACCTGACTAGAATGGAGAGTCATCATTTGATATGCCTATAGAGCGTTCGGGAGTTTGTCAGACCAGCTCTTCTTGTTCTGGCCAACCATCTTCTAGTGAATGTTAGAGAGGGTTTTTTTAAATGCCTTGATCTAAACATTTTCTTGTTCATGGTAGCAAGAGGTATAGTTTGAATGGATGTTGTACTTCGCATATAACTTCCTCAATTCATCATCATGGATGTTGGTGTTGTTATTGGTGAGGATGGAGTAAGGGACACTAAATTGTTAGATGATATTGGAGCTCCAAAATTCAATGATAGAATGGGCCTTGACCTTCTTGAGCAGAACTGCCTCTACCCACTTGTAAAATAAATCCTTATTGGTCAAAAAGAATGACCACTGGAGAGATTTCATAGGTGGATAGTGTCCCACAACATCGATTCCACAAACTGCAAAGGGCCAATAATACTTGGTACTGTTGAGAAAATCTAGAAGCTGATGCACTGAATTTTCATGTATTTAGCATGCCTAGAACCAATTTTGAAAATCAATACAGTTACAGATCATGGTGGTTCAGAAATACACTAATCTCTGAATCTACTGGGAGAGTTTCGGCCCTATCTGATGATCCCATTGGAAGTGTCATGAACCTCCTACATGACCTAAGAAATCGTAACTCCTTGAATGCAATGGAGGATAACCTCATCAAAGTTACATCTTTATAGGATCTTCTCAAGACTGGGACCACTATAGAGGATAAAAAGCAATGCATGAAATCAATTTTGATTGTTCTTGGCTAGATCTTCTAGGATATTTTCCTGCTATAGATAATCAATAAAGGGGGTCCTCTATTTACTTTCCACCTCCAAATATGTGACAGGGGGACCCAGGTGTCTTGACATGGAGGCTGTAGTGGTAAGGTGTCTTACATTAGGGCTATCATCGTCTTCCATAGTGACGGGAGAGATAACTCTTTGGTGCGCCACATGAATAATCAAATCATCATGGTCAGACTCAGCATGATATGTGTCCATGCTGTCAAAGGCATCACCACAACTGATCTTCGAATGATGGACATAGGTAACATCTAGCTGAGATGGGAACTAGTACATCAATAGGTGGGTACATTACAATATTGTTATAGGCTTTAACATCCTGATGACGTAGTCACCATTGACCTGTATGATGACTAGTCTGGAGTCCCCTTTCACATGTAATTGGGGAACATCAATCTTAAGGGATAGCTCAAGACAAGTAATGAAATACTCATACTCTGCCTCATTGTTGGTACAAACTTATGACAATAATAATGAATGTGGTAGAACATCTTGTTCTTGAATGATAAAGACAATACTAAGGACTAATCTATTGAGTTTGGGGTCATTGAGTCTTCTACTGGTAGGGCTTTGGGAGGCACCATCAAAATGGATTTCCCAACATGGAAGAACATTGTCTACCAAGAGTATTTCCTTATCTGGAAAATAAAGATCTAGAGACTGGTCTGTGAGAGCGGGATGGGAAGAAATAATGTCTACCAACACCTGTCCCTTAATGTCCTTCTAGGGGACAATCCTAACAATGAACTGTAGGAGGATCAAAACCCATCAAGCTAGACAACCTATCATCATAGTGTAGTTTGCAATGTACTTCAGTGGATCAAATCTGGTCACTAGATGTATGTCATGATGCATCAAGTAGTGTCACAATTTTTTATTGCAAATACCACTGCGAGGAAACACTTCTCGATAGAAGAGTATTTGGTCTCTATAACTCAGAGAAAGACGCTGAGCTAAAACAGACTATTCTCTACCCCTTTTTTGTTCTTCTAGGAGGAAAGGGCATCAAGATATCATTTCTAATAGTTCAAATGAAGTACCAGGGGCCTTTAGAAATTGGTGTCATCTGAACCGGAGGTCGTAACATATATAGCTTGATGTCCTCATAGGTGGTCTGACATTCTTCATCCCAATGATAATCAGTGCCATTCTTCATAAGCCAGGAAAATGGCATGCACATTCAGCCAAATTTGTGATTAATTGTGGTATATAGGCTATGTTTTCTTGAAGTCCTCAAATATCCTAAACGTAGCTCAGAGGATAAATATTATTGAAGACCTTGACCTTCTCTGGATCTATATAGACGCCTCTATTTCTAATAATGTAGTCGAGGTACATTCTAGAGGTGACCTTGAAGGCTCAATCAAAGGGGTTCATCTTTAGATGTCAAGACTAGTTGAAGTCTAATACGTTCTCATGATATCCAAGATGGTTCTGGAAGTTGTGAGATTTTACCACCAAATCGACCACATAGAAGTCGACCAATGTCCAGAGGATTAGCTTAAAATTTGATGCATAGAATGCTAATAGGTGGAACCTAAATTATTTAGATTGGAGGGAATTACATCGAAGTAGAACGTACCTTGTGGTTCTCTAAAGGATATATAATATTCATCCTTAGGGGAATTCAAATTTGGTTATATGTAGAATAACTGTCCCTGAATGAGAGAGATTGGAACCCAGGAGTGGTGTCAATCTATTGGTTTGTCACCGGAAGGTGAATGTCATCTTTTGTACAGTGACGGTTGAGATCGAAAATGTTGATGCAGCCTCTGATATGTTTGATCCTCTTCATAAATAGCATAATTTTATCCAAAAATAAAGGGTACTGGACTTATTTGATGAAATTGGATCTGATTATCTTATCAACCTCTGCCTTGACCATGGCCTCGTGAGAAGGGTGCATCTTTCTAGGAGGCTATTTGAACCCGCTAAGATTTGATGGATGGCTGAGGTGCTGTATGGAGACTATAGGATCTAGTCCTGGATTCTCAACATAAATCTAGGAAAATACATCATGATGTTTCTTCAGAAAGTCAAAATATTTCCATTTCACTTTGGTAGGAATAGTAGTGCTGATAAATATGTGTTTTGGATCCTTTTTGTTAATAAGGTTCACTTGTACAAATTAATCAACCATGGTGGACACACCCTATTTAAAAGAGGGTGGAGCATCTTCCAAATATTCTTTTTTAGTAATGGAGGAGGGTTACTTAGTGGGAGGTTATTCCTCTGAGTTGAAAATTATTGATGGGAAACTGGTGCCAGCCTAATCAGTGATGGGAACCGCATCTAGGGACTCCTATACTACTGAAACCATAACAATGGAAGCCATCAACCCAATCCTATCTGGCCTTCAGCCCAAGTTCCACGCTTTAAGATATCAAATCAATACTGGTGTGTTGGCTTGATCTGGGTTATCCCAACCCGGTGAAACAGGGAAGTATGTCGTATTGGCATTTCGGTAGGGCATACATCCCGATACCTTATGGAAGTAGGAGGTTATGGGATCACCCAATCCTGATTTGTATAAAAATGTGAGGTCATATTTTGATATCCCTTATACATGAGAATGTTCTTCCCCCTCATTCCATCGAAAACATATCATTGTACCAAATCTATATTTGTGGCCTCCAATCAGGGGATCCAAAAAATGTAGGCATTGTTAGGCCTTTCCATAGGTCGGTCGTAGCCGTAGTGGGTTCAACATTACTATCCTAAATTTAATTGTCCTTTCTCTTTCAATAGTCAGCATCTAGATAGTGGGATTCCCAAGACGAAAAGGGAGACACATTACCTTGGAGTATTCTTACTAGTCCTTTAAGGGAGTACATAAGGCATTGGTGATATGAATGGGGGACCTCCGTGTCTAGGTTGATCTATGGCCTACACATCAATGCATTGTAGGCAGTGTCCTAAAAGAAAACCATGCACGTGGTGCTGGATAATAGGCTACTGAACTAGATCTTCAGGCAGATATTGTCGGCCAGTATCTATCCAACCTATCATAACCATATATTATCAGATTAGAGGGGATCAAATCATCCTTAAACAACCACAATTTTTATAATGTATGGGTGAAATAAGGTTAATCCATGACCATGTGCAGATAATACAACATTGAACCTCCTCAGCATTGAAATGTATAGTGATGTACATCAGTAAGATTTTCCCCCGTATGGGAGACCCTTCATCTTCTCTAGAGAAAGAGATGATGGCCTATAATTCTATATGCTCGGCTTCCTTAGCATGGAAGGCGTTTGTGGCTGCAGCCTCCATCTCAAACTGGAGGGGGCTTCTTAAAGCCTCAGCATGGGATTCACACATATCCACTGATAGGTGAAGCGACTTGAGGATAGAGATCCTCACAAGAATTCTGGAATGTTTCTTAAAGACATCATACTTACATGCCAAGCATGAAATTTTGATGATATAAGGTTGTTTTCTGGTAGGGGATAAGATGGGCCCTTTTGGAGGAACTGTCAGCTGACTTGTAATGACCCAAGCTTGACGTACATGGACATTACATTACTTTTGTGGAATACATAATACATAACAAAAACAAACACATAAGGACCATATTTGTTTATTGTCTTTGTAAATATGGAACATAATCTTCTTATCGTGGGGAAAGATCTTCAACATCTCCCATAAAGATCTTCCCCTTTTGTTTTCATACCTAAAGCCTCTATTTATATCCTGGGGAAAAAATAAAACATATAAAAGGTGATATCAAATGCTCAGTAAGGGTAAGCATGGATAAAATAAAACAAACCTTATACATTTGAACTTCAAAACATGAACATAAAGTTTACACATAAAAATATTTAGTTGTGAAATAAATCTTGGCAGTACGTAAGGCATAGGTCATAAAGGAACATTAATCATGATAAAATAGCATGGGAATAAAACATTAAATCGTGGAAAACCATTAAGCACATGATATGATTTTGATAATAGCCAAGCCATTGCTGCCAAGACCATCTTAATGGACAAATTACCTTTCTGAATCGAGTTCAATCGTTGTTTCAGTCCTGTAACACTGAATCGGATTAACTTACCGTTCTTGACATGTCTATCTCATGAGATATAAATCATTACCCAATTAATTGGAGGGAGATATAAGTCCCACCCATCTAATAATGAAATAATTATTTAATGTGACACAAAATAGACATACATCATTCATAATAACCTAATTAATAAAATGGGTTTCATAAACATCATCCCCTAATAACATAATCCATATAAAATAAAATGGATATAATTTCATCATAAGAAAAGTGAAACCATTTAAATCACAGAAAAATTATACATGAAACATAAACATATGAAATAATGTCGTCTTATATGGAAAATTGTTTTGATAAAACACTTAAAATGAATTCTTGAGGAAAATATCTTTTCTTCTTCAAAATCATCTTCTATTCACAGAATGCCATGAAATTTTAAAAGAAATTTTTTTGTTGAAACTATTTATTAAATATTGTAGAGTAATCTTCATGAAAATAAGGCGTTAAGAAACTGTAATAATCTGTTCATGCCGTATAAGTTAAAAGAACATTCTTCTTGTACTTTTTCCAGAAAAGTCAAAAAGTACCTCATATGGTAAACAAAAGAAAGATTCCTTCCATATGATGTGGTAAAAGTAAAAAAGAGTAAAAAATACTTTAAACATACATGGAAGAAAAGTAAACATTTTATGAAAACATTTTGAGAACATATGGACATGGATAATAAACATAACCAAATTAAATACTTAAGAATAAACAATCTCGGATAAGAATGAGATTGGAATAATTATCCCTTACCTTATGTCCAATTTCTTCCATATGTGTCCGAGACACCTGTATAGTGGGTTTAAACATATTATTAACTTGTAACAGAACCATAATAATATTTATGATATCATATATGATTCACATACAACTTTATATTATCTGTTCATATGTCAATTCCATGTTAAAGCAGCATTTTGGGAAAAATCGTTTCATTTATCGTCTGTGTTTTGACTTGTAATTATTAATATGATTATTTAGATCATGATTACTTAATTTTATAATATGAAACATGATTTATATATAATATATATTCATAATATACATATATATATATAATATATCAGTAAATGGAAAGAAATACACCGTTCAAGGAGATGGTAGGCTGTACGTACGCATGAACACTGTTTTTCATTTCCTTATTGAATTGAATGGAATTAAGTAGATGACATACATATATATATATATAAATCCAGTAGAATTATTATTTCATATATTTCATGATTACTTATTATATATACTTTATAATCATTCTTGAATTATTAACATGGAAAATGAATCTCATCGCGTCATGGAGACGGTAATCCGTACGTATGCACGAGCGATGATATCATTCACATATTTATTGAATGGAATTGGAGTGGATGATATAATAACTAAGAATCAGTGTGATGTTATAATAACCATATATAGTTTTTATTTACACCATTATACCCATCCATGTAAGGTGGTGGTGGAAAAATAGATTACACCATGGCGTGGAGATGGTATTAAGTACATACGCACGCGCGGTGATTTCGTTTTCCGTAAGATGAATAGAAGGTGAAATGGGGTTGTTTCATATTTATAATAGCATATCAGTATATTATATATACTGATGTTATTACTTTATAATTTAACAACTAAATAAGAATAAGTTGAAGAAGAAAGAAATTTGAAAGAATCGGTAGAAGAGATTACCTCTTCCTCGACGTTCCTCCTTTAAACATCAACTTAAGGGACTAGAGTTGGTCTTTTGAGAAGACCATAACCTTTAATATGTTTCTAGGAATGTTTAGAATGGAAATGGTCAGGTTTTGTCCGAGCTTTAAGGCTCAATGTTTTGTAAAAAGGAGAGGGAGTAGGTGCCCTTTTATAAGGGATGAGAGGGGAACCTTTGGAAAGTGTGAAAATATTATTTTATTATAAACTTATCTTCAGTTTCAAAAGGTAAAAAAATCATTAAAGATTAATATAAGATGAATAATGGTCGAAATAAAATAATCCAATCATAATTGGACATGTTTTTGATAATATTTTAATCATTATAATCTTATTTATTTAAATCATTTATTAATGAGGTAAATACTGCATCATTATTGTGTCATAAATAATTTAATTTATATGATGTCTAAAAATTATAAAAAAATACTAACATGTAGTAAATCTTTTTATCTTTCCAATGAATATTATTAGTCGAAATGATAATTTATATAAACCCTTATAAATCTTAATTACTAAATGATTTTTGTTAATGTCAATTTTGTCTTTACATTAAATTAATTAATCCAAATAGTTATTATCACTACCAAGTGGCTCAATGGGGTACCCAAATCAACCCAAGGATGACCATGGTCTTCCACTACTCATCCAATAATGTTAGGACAAGTGTTAATGTAATTTTTAATTATTATAATATTCTTTTAACCTTGAATTACCCTATTAATCTTTAACCGCAGTAAATAAAAGTCAAATGTTACTATTCACCAAAAATTATTTTCATCTTATTGAACCAAATTTTACATATTGATAATAAACATGTATGTCATATTTTTGAAATTCAATTCACAGAAGTGGTAAAATTTTATTTTAATGAAAGATTCAGTTTTTTAACTATCACTATGTGGATTCACTATTCATCAAAAATTGAAGTTTTTCAGAAAAATACCAAAAATTCATCCTAAGCTATATTTAATGTTCCAAATTCAAAAATGATGCCTTTTTTTAAAATTCAAAACATAGAAGTTCCATTAATTAATTTTAAAATTTATTCCCGTTAGCAAAATAAATAGCTTTTTTTAAGAAACAATAACTATCAAAAGATCGACACTTGTTTATGTCCAAATTCAAAGTGAATATAATTTCAATGACCAGAATTGTATTAAATGGAAAATATATATTCTAATTACACTTTAAAAACAATTAAAAAGGTAATCTAACCACATAAATTATTTCGATGAAAAAAGTTCTTTTTAATTAAAATATAGCGTGTTTTTACTATTCATTAAAATATGAAAGTTATCAGAATAATATTAAAAATTTATCAAAATTAAATTTTTATATCCTTATTGCAAGGAAGAATTTTATTTTCTAAAATTGAACTTATAAACATGTCAAAAACAATATTTAATGTGGGTGCGCCATCAAAAGGCGACAAAACTGCATTTTTTGAAAAATACTTATTTTACTCGAAAAATTTATTTTGTTCTCACACGATGTTATAGTAAATGTGTAAGATGAATAATAATGTTATAAAATTCAAAATGTAGTTAATAATATTCATAAATTCTAGTTCATAATAATATTATAACAATATATCATTGTTTAGTGAAACCCAGTATTGCGTACTACATACGCTATCAGGGAAGGTCGTGAATGCGTGTAATGCAAGCCGAGTCAAGTCTTCATGTAGTGAAATATCGATTTGGTTTTTCATATAATATAGTCAAAACTCATTTCATTTATATGTTAAACAAAATATATACTTAATGTTGTGTAGAATAATTTCTACAAAATGAACATGAGATTTTGTGTAACACATGCCAAGAATAGTCTTGTGTATACTGCAAGCTAATACGGTGTTGCGTATAGAACAAGCTAATTTTGATGTAGCATAAAAAACAAGACATTAATGAAATTAAAAAGAATAATTCTCATAAAATCTTTGGTTGTTACATTATACCGCCGTTAAAATGAATTTTCCCTCAAAATATTTCAAGGTTATAAATGGTTTTCTACTTGAAATTCTCTTTCATAGAAACCCACATCAAAAAAAGGAATACTAAAAATTAATTTTAAAAAGTAAATTAAGAATCATAACTGTAACCCAAATTAACTCATCACTGGGTTTCCACATAGGAGAACATAGATGAAAATATGGATATGGAAGAGAAACATAACAATCAAATTCTAATGGAGAGTGGTAGAGAACATGGCTATGAAAAATCCAATAATCACAAAGCCATAAATTTTTTATGATCTAAGGTACCTTCTGATTCATCAGATATGAGAGCACAAGGACAACATTTTTTGTTTTCAAGATCATTTCCCAAATTTTGAAGAATTTTTTAATTAAATGAAATACATACATGATTTTGGTACAATCTCAACATTGCTCATTCCTTGAACAATTTCCACTTCGTCTATTAAAGAAATGAAGTTGAATTTGTATTTTTCAAAGTTTTATCAAATCATTCAATAGAATGATAGGTCATTCCATCTATCTCAAACCTAAGTTTATCAATAATTATATACATAAGTCCATATATGGTGAGATTAATCGGATATGGTTTCAAAATGGACTTATACTTCACCTGTCATCCTGCTTAATAAAATAAAACTAGTTTCTACTAACCAGGGACTACTTTTAAGCCAGTAGTAGGCGATAAAGGCATATTGTACTTCGGTTGTGGGTTCGATTCCCATAGCCTTGTCTAACGTAACATGTTGTCGCCCGTCCTATAGGTTGTACTTTTTCTAAAACTTCACTATTATAACATTCTAGAAATTTAATCGAAAAAAAGTAAATCCTTAAACAATACTATCTGATGTCCATCATAATCCATTCCAAAATTTAGGCTTATTCAAAATACATATTTCCAATCTCATAGTATAAAGAAAACAATTACTAGAAATTTCATCTATCGAGCATGTGAATACCATCATTTATCACCCATATATCGAACGATATATCTTGTTGGTCACATTCCAAACATGTGAATACCTCAATCATGTATTCTCTTGAAAATTGAATACCCATTGAACCTTAGTGAAAACATGAAAGATGTCAAAAGTTAACTCTTTCCACATACCAAAATAGGAAAATTTATATATACTCAAACCATGATATCACGTTGTCCTTATATAGGTCATGAGAACATTTAATTTTTTTTCTTTATCCAATCATTATGTGCATATCATCTTCTTTCCAAAAATATTTGAAGAACCTTTCATGGTTACCAACACTATTCATCATATACTTTCAAAAACTCAAGGAATGACAACAGTGTAACAATGCTTAGATTTTTCTTTATTCAATAGTACCATACATTATTCTTGATAAACAAACAATCATTCCACTGCCTTCTTAAACCACTGACTAAGCTTCATCAATTCTTTCATATCATATATTATTTTAGGTCATTGGTTTTCATAATGACTATACATTAAACATTTAAAATATTTAATCATTGTTGATGTCTTAGCAATACAATTATCCTTGTCCATGGTGTTATCTAAACCTTTTACTTTTCACTTATGGGCTTTGTGTCCTTCCTTTCTACACCCAAAGCATCATCTAGTTCCTCTGAAACATTCTCCTTGATGCCTCTTCCCAAATGATTTACATGAGGGAAATTGAACTTTATTTCCTCTATGATCACCATGAAACACCATCATTCTCTTATTAGATGAGTCAGGATACATACCAAAGTTGAGATTATTGATCATATTGTGAGATTTCTTATTAGGCATAATAATGATGTTTTGACTTCCAAATCCCATTTCATTTGGTTGCTCATAATGAATATCATTCCATTGTCCATGATATCCTCCATTATCGTGAATCTTCTGGCTTCCAGCAATTTTCTAAAACCCAAAAAGAATAGTATTAGAGGCAAAAATCATGCTAGGGAAAACAACATAATAAAGTGGGAGTACCTTCAATATATAACATCTTAAGGTTAATTCTATGATTGTTATCGTAATTCGAGGAATATAACCTATACGTATACTTAACCTTAGGGACATCCCTAGACATACCTTAGAAATATCTCTAGGGATCTCACTAAAGTTCTCGCATCCTTGTTTCCAAAGGATGACTAAACCATTCCTCTTATACCAACCATAAAGACCCAAGATTGATATACATGGACATTACATTACTTTTTCGGAATACATAACACATAAAAAAACAAACACACTAGGATAGTAACAGTTTAGTGTCTTTGGAAACTCGGAACATAATCTTCTAATCGTGGTGAAAGATCTTCAACATCTCCCATGAAGATATTCCCCTTTTGTTTTCTTACCTAAAACCTCTCTTTATATCTTGGGGAAATGAAAACATATAAAGGGAGAGCTAAAATTATTAGTAAGGGTATGCATGGATAAAATAAAACAAACCATATACATTTGATCTTCAAAACATAAACAGAAAGTTTACACATCAAAATCTTGTGTTGTGAAATAAATATTGGCAGTACGTAAGGCATAGGTCAAAAAGAAAAATTAATCATGATAAAATAGAGTGGTAATAAAAAATTTAATTGTGGAAAACCATTAAACACATGATATGATTTCCATAGTATCCAATGCATTGCTATCAAGACCATCTTAGCAGACCAAGTCCCATTCTGAATCATGTTCACACCTCATTTCAGTCCTGTAAAACTGAACCGGATTCACTTAACGTTCCAGCCATGTCTATCTCATGAGATATATATATTTACCCAATGAATTGGAGGGAGATATAGGTCCCACCCATCTCATAATGAAATCATTTTTTCGTGTGCCACAAAATAAACATATATCATTCATAATAACCCAACGAATAAAATGGGTTTCATAAACATCATCCCATAATAACATAATCCATATAAAAGAAAATGGATATCATTTCATCATAAGAAAATTGAAAACATTTAAATCACCAAGATATTATACTTTAAATATACACATATGAAATAATGTCGTCTTATATAGAAAATGGATTTGATAAAACACTTGAAATATATTCTTGAGGAAAATATCCTTTCTTCTTCAAAATCATTTTCTTTTTCACAAAATGCCATGAAATTTTAAAATAAAAGGATTTTGTTGAAAATAGTAATTAAATATTGTAGATTAAGATTCATGAAAATAAGGCATTATGAAACCGTAAAAATCTGTTCATGCCGTATAAGTTTAAAAAACATTTTTCTCTTACTTTTTCCGGAAAAGTAAAAAAGTTCCTCGTATGGTAAACAAAAGAAAGATTCCTTCCATACTATGTGGTAAAAGTAAATAAGGGTAAAAATTACTTTAAACACACATGTATGAAAAGTAAAAATTTTATGAAAACATTTTGAAAACATATGGGCATGGATAATTAACATAACCACAGTAAATACTTACAAATAAACAATCTCGGATAGGAATGAGATTGGAATAATTATCCCTTACCTGATGTCCAATTTCTTCTGTATGTTTTCAAGACTTCTGTATAGTGGGTTTAAACATATTATTAACATTTAACAGAACCATAATAATATTTATGATATCATATATGATTCACTTCCAACTTTATATTATCCGTTCATTTGACAATTCAATGTTAAAGTAGTGTTTTGGGTAAAATCATTTCATTTATCGTCCGTGTTGTGACTTGTAATTATTAATATGATTACATAGATCAAGATTAATTAATTACAGAATATAAAACATGATTTATATATAATTTATATTTAGAATATACATATATATAATAGATCGATATATTGAAAAAAATACATCGTTCATGGATACGGTTGGTCGTACGTACGCATGAACGCTCAAATTCATTTCCTTATTTAATTGAATAGAATTAAGTAGATGTAATACATATATATATATATATATATATATATTAATCAATTAGAATTATTATGTCATATATTTCATTATTACTTATTATATATAATTTATAATCATTCATGAATTGTTAACATGGAAAATGAATCTCATCGCATCGTGGAGACGGTAATCCATACGTATGCACGACTGATGATATCGTTCCCATATTTATTGAATGCAATTGGAGTGGATTATATAATATCTTAGAATCAGTATTATGTTATAATAACCATATATAGTTATTCTTTACACCATTATACCCATCCAAGTAAGGTGGTGGTGGAAAAACAGATTACACCATGGCGTGGAAACGGTATTCCGTACGTACACGCGCGCGGTGATTTCGTTTTCTGTAGGATGGATAGAAGGTGAAATGGGTTTGTTTCATATTTATAATAACATATAAGTATATTATTGATACTTATTTTATTACTTTATAATTAAACATCTAAAGAAGAATAATTTTCAGAGGAAAGAAACTTGAAATAATCGGTAGAAGAGATTATCTCTTCCTCGACGTGCCTCCTTTAAACTTCCACTTAAGGGACTAGAGTTTGGATTTTGAGAAGAATAGAACCTCTAAAATGTTTCTATGGATTTTGATAAAGGAAATGGGAATGGATTGGCCGATCATGAAGGCTCAAAGTTTTGTAAAGATGAGAGAGAATTGGTTCTCTTTTATAAGGGAGGAGAGGGGCCCCTTTGGAAAGTGTGAAAATATTATTTTATTGTAAACTTATCTTCGGTTTCAAAAGTTCAAATAATAATTAAATATGTATATAAGATGACTCATGGTTGAAATAAAAACATCCAATCCGAATTCAACATGTTTTGGATAATATTTTAATCATTATAATCATATTTATTTAAATCAATTTTTAATGAGGTAAATACTGCATCATTATTGTGTCATAAATATTTTAATTAATTTGATGTCTAAAAATTATAACTAAATACCAAAACATAGGAAATAGTTTTAGCTTTCCAATGAATATTTATAGTATAAATGATAATTTATATAACCCCTTATAAAAATTAATTACTAAAATATTTTTTTAATGTCAATTTTGTCTTTACATTAAATTAATTAATCCAAATTGTCATTATCACTACCAAGTGGCTCAATGTGGTCCCAAAATCGATGCAAGGATGCCAATGGTCTTCCACTACTCATCCAATTAGGTTAGTATATGTTTTTAGTTAATTTTAAATTTTTATAATATTCTTTTATCTTAGAATTACCCTATTTACCTTTAACCGCAGTAAAGAAAAGTCAAAAGTTACTATTCACAAAAAAATTATTTTCATCTTATTGAACCACATTTTACTTCATGATAATTATAATGTATGTCATATTTTTGAAATTCAATTCACAGAAGTGGTAAAATTTCATTTAAATTAAAGAGTCAGTTTTTTAACTATCACTAAGTGGTTTCACTATTCATAAAAAATTGATGTTTTTCAGAAAAATACCAAAAATTCAGCCTAAGATACATTTTATATTATGAATTCAAAAATGATGCCTATTTTTCGAAATTCAAAACATAGAAGTGGAATTAATTAATTTTAAAATTAATTCCCGTTATCAAAACAAATAGCGTGTTTTTAAGAAATAATAACTATCAAAAGATTTACACTTGTTTATGTCCAAATTCAAAGTGAAATTAATTTAAATGAATAAAATTGTATTAAATGGTAAAAATATATTATAATTATACTTCAAAACAAATGAAAAAGATAATCTATTCATATAAATTATTGCGATAAAAATTGACATTTTTAATTAAAATATAGCGTGTTTTTACTATTCATTAAAATATGAAGGTTATCAGAATAATATGAAAAATTTATCCAAATTAAATTTTTATTTCTTTATTCCAAGGAAGAATTTTATTTTGTCAAATTGAACTTATAAATATGTTAAAAACTAGATTTAATGTCGGTGCGCCATCAAAAGGCGGCAAAACTGCATTTTCATAAAAAATACTTATTTTACTAAAAAAAAATATTGTGTTCTCACACCATGTTATAGAAAATGTGTAAGATGAATATTAATGTTATAAAATACAAAATTTAGTTAATACTATTCATAACAGCTATTTCATAAAAATATTATAACAATATATCCTTGTTTATTGAAACCCGGTATTGCGTACTACATACGCTATTAAGGAAGGTCACGATTGCATGTAATGCAAGCCATGTCAAGGTTGCGTGTAGTGAAAGATCCATTTGATGTTTTGTATAATATAATCAAAACTTATTTCATTTATACATTAAACAAAATCTATACTTAATGTTTCGTATAATAATTTCTACAAAACAATCTTGAAATTGTGTGTAATACAAGCTAAAAATAGTGTTGCGTATACTGCAAACTAATATGGTGTTGCATATAGATCAATATAATTTTGGTGTAGGGTAAAACAAAAGACATCAATGAAATTAAAAATAATAATTCTCATAAAATCTCTGTTTGTTACATGACTGGTGATGGGAATGTCCTGATGCATGCTAGTCAAAACAGAGGGAGTGACTAACGGATGATGGTTAGATGAATGAGGTCGGTCAATAACAGAACATGGATGATCAAGTTGCATTCGGGGCATCTCCTCCTGATCATGTAGAACAAACAATAATTAAGGCAAACCTGGTGACACAAGATGATATGGTTTCATGTGTTGAGCTTCATGGCAGGCCTATTGTCTGGTTTCAGTGGCATGCCCAACCTAGCTTGAAGTATTTATCGAGGCATTCTAAAAACTCTTATATCCTCACCTCTGTTGACACTGTTGATGGATGGGGAAATTGGGAGGATCCATCAGTCCCTTCTCGGTGTCAGGAATCATGTAGGGGTTTAGAAGCTCCACATTGTAAATCGATGTGCACCCTTGATAATCACATGAAGAATCATCCATCACAAGGGGAAATATAGGGGGAATTTTAAAACTCTGGGGGAATGAAATAACTGAGAGTATGGGATGATGAGGTCATTAGTTGGGGACTTTATTTTTCGTTGTGTCGCCAATGCATTCCCTTTTGGGGAGAGGGAGACTGAGATGTTGACATAGAAATAGTGGTTGTGGGTGACATGAAAACATCGGAAGGCTCAGGTCAATTCAAATATTCATGGGTAATACTATGGGAATTGAAAAATGCCTCATAATCTATCTGGTAATCATATTGTTGGGACCCGTGGATAGGAACCTACTACAACTCACCATCGTTTTCACTGTCACTGTTAGCATATTGGAATACACATGCCACATTTTCTTGTGTTGGGCCTAAACATACTATGATATTATAAGACTAGGATTGATTCTAGTTTTTAAACACATACAACATCCTGAGGTTGTGTCCTAGGATCCGGTTATTCAGGCATTAATTACAGCAATCGGTGAGATCCAACTCTTCGAGCCTCCAACATTCTGGCAACCGTAGAATTCCCTATTCCAAGGAACTTCTAATCTAATATAGTAATTGAGCCTCATTAAATGAGTTGGTCCAGATACATCTAGCTTGGAAAGAGAATCTAGGATTCTGGCCCTGATAAGGGGCCAGAGGAGCCTATCGAGGAGGTGGAACCTAGTTATCTCTCCTAGGCAAGGGCGTTGAGTTATGTATGGTCCTCTACTGATTCAGAGATTGGTGTGGCTCGACTGGTGGATATGCCTAAGGTGGAGTGCCTCTATGAGGATATCGAGGTGGCCCCATTGGTAATAACTCCCTATTCTTGGGGCCTCTATCTGTGAAACTACAGCGGGTTTGGGCTTAGCTTCTCTTCTCATTAAAACTACAAGAGGTAATAGATGTTCCTTCTGGGACTGCTGCAAAGCTTCCTATAGATGTTGGGACTTGTTATAGAAATTCTAGAATCCTCGGGGTATTTATTGGTTATGATATAGGGTACCAATTCAGTTTTGACATTCCCCACACACATTTTCAGAATATGTTCCAGATTCAGCAGCATATCCTGGGAGTAGGTGAGACCTTTCTATGAGGTGACAAATTCTACGACATGCTCATTAGGTCTCTACATAATCTATAAGTGGTCTGAATTACTCATCTTTCTTGTGGTGGAGCATAACTGGTAAATAAACTGCCTATGAAGTTCCTCATAGTCAGCTACTAAACTAATTTGTAGCGGGATGTACCAGAAAAACGTGGTACCTACCAATGTTTGTACAAACACTAGAAAAAATCATCAACGTGTTCTTGAAACTTGGGGTAATCCACATTCAAATAATTGAGATAAATGTGTGTTGCCACTAGGGTTTGGCGAAAACACACAACTTCATCTTGGGAAAGTGATTCTGGCACACTGATGTTTGTGGATCAAATTGGCGAGAACATATCTAATAAATGGTCTATTACCAGGATGTCCCACGATAACCTCTACTAAGACACGAGATGTGGACTTTGGTTTCCCAATTCATCAACTGTGTGTTGTTGGGGGATATTTAGAGTCACTGAATAGACCGCTAAGATGGTAGACTAGCTGGTGGGGAATACATTGAACATTTGACAAGACGATGTATCTTGGGTTATCCAATGAATAAGGCAATGATTGAGCCACCATGTCTTGATAAGACATACTAGTGACCATAGTTTCTAGTGCAGGGGATACAGTTACTAAGGGTGGTCCATGTGGTTTCTCATCCTCCATCGGTCCCTAGAATAACTCTCCATGATCACTAGTTAAGGTAGAGAATGAACCTATTGATGAAATGGGGGATTTAATGGCCATGCCCTAGAAAGAGGCCAAGTCTTCATCCTACAGGATTTTTCTTTGGAGTGAGGAGGGAATCTGGTGGGCCTAAACATTCAAAAGGTTGTGGCTTATGTTCCTTGTTCATTCCCCAGTCTTTATCACAAAAGATCTGGGTGATGGTTCCATTATGGAATTTCATTATTCTTCCAAATATGAGAAGTATAGAAGCTTAATTGTGGTCTGAAACGTCTCAATATTATTATTATTATTGCATTGGAGACCCACCCTCTTACCAGTTTGGTCCATCGAGAAAGGGATGGTTTTTGGCATGAAGAGGACCTTCGACCGAACTAGTAATTGGGTGGAGAAGCCATCTGCCTGAGGTGAGTTGGTGTGTGAGGATCACCCAGAAAAATGTCAAAAGGAACATAGGGAGGGACATCATTTCCACTAGCTGGCGCATGGAGGGAATCCCCAGGAGAAGTGTTGGAGATGGTAGGGCCTACACTAGAGCATGTGTGGGATGGGAAATATCTCTATGTATGTTTTATTTAGTTGTGAATGTATGAGGGTGGTATTTGTACTGGTCATACAGAACACGGGGAAGACCTTTGTGCTGGGTTCCAAAGAAGCGGGGAATACCTATTCATCTTTGATTTCCGAGATAAAGATTACCTTTTTTATTGATATAAGAACATGGGGAAGACCCCCACACTGATGATTTATTGGATGAGTAGAATATTCACATCAGCGACCTATGACATGAGGAACAGCTCCATACCTGAGGTCACAGGTCTAGAAGATACTTCCATGTGGGATGTCAGTGCGGTGAGGGGGGGGGGGGCTTTTCTCGGACTGATGGTGGAATGGGGAGGACCTTCCCATCGAGATTTTTCAAGAGGAGGAACTTCTCTCTCATTGGTGGAGGAATGGGAAGGACCTATGTCCTAGCTATCATCATTGTAGGATGACCTATGATAGACACCACCTATGTCGGTGACCATGAGAGTCATCCCGACTTGCCCGTGGGGTGGTTGGGACCTCGATCTAGGTCGTGAGTATAAGTTTCCTTGCACAGTATAAACATGGAATTTTTGTATCACGTCAGCGGTGGCATGTTCCACTGTAGTCGTTGATTTCGAAACCCTCGGGAGAGTATCCTCTTTATCTTGCACCACACATTGGCATCAAGATAACAGGATTGGGACTGTTTGTGTAGGTGCATAACTCACATAGTCCTCTACCTATGGAGATAGGTGGTAGGGCTAATGTGGCCTGTTGGGATACTTTCTTGGTTTCCCTTATGAAGGGATCACAATTGGACTAGCTCGGATATCCATCACCTCATTATTGTAGGATAGATAACCGTCGAAACGTTCAGAGGAGACGCTCTCAAAATGGGTGCAGGTCGTGGTGGGGAGCAGTGGATCCATGTGTGGCCCTTTGGGGTGTTAGTGATGATGAGTCATAGAATCCTCTAGTTTTTATTGTGCTATATCCCAGGTCGGGATAATCCCCTCATCCTTGTATAGTCGAATGAGGATGTTAATCACCCTACTCTCAACTATTTTAGATAGGGAGATGGGTCGTGGGTTAATAGTAACCAGGGAAATGGGGACCTTCATTGAAGAGATGAGTCTGTGTGGGATTGTTATGTTGACATTTCCCGAGCCCCAGCATCGGTGGCGGAGTGGTGATTGGTTTCCTATCATTTCATGGGTCCTATAAAGCATGGAGAGTCAACCATTAGTGTTGAATAAAGGAAAGGAATGACCAGTGCCCCTGCACTATCCCATCTCCCATTTAAGGTAAGAAGGATTCATGATGACAAGGTTGAAAACTGTGATTTACAATGATCATCGTCCCCAATCTCTAGGGAGTCTCACACTAGGCCCACTATTTTCTTGGTGGGACATAGAGCTAGAAAACGGGATCTAGTGACATGCTTATCCACTGATGTCTCAAACGCTAGTAATATCTACATTGGGGAGAAGAACTTCACATTGGGTACAACATTCTGTTTCTGAAGCCTTCTCCATGGAGTGTATCCATCGGTTGGGGACGCGCTGATCATTTCCCTACATTCCCACATTCCAATGGTGGGAAGCATTCTTTGCTTGTTTAGGGAAATTTTCTCTTTAATAAAAATAGGATTATATTATATCATTATCTCCTTCCATGGATTCCTCCTTGGAAGGAATTGCATAGTCCAGGTCTCCAATAAAGATTAATACGTTGTTCGTGAAACTCTTCCCCAAGACATATCATTGTGGACACTAGTAAATAACACAACTTGTTTTAGGACATTCCATGGGGTCAAGTTAGTAAAGTAACCTTCGGTCGGGGGAGTAGTCACGTTGGGCTTTGCTGGCATGTCTCGACACTGAAACATAGTTGCTTCAGCATTTCTACCCCTTATGATATGGATTATCAAGGGCATAGAATCCTATGGAATACCACATCAAGTAAATGGATTTACATTCCATAGGCTTGTCTCTAAGGTATTCTTAATCATCCCATATTTAACAAAGTGAATGTCATTAGTTTAATGTCTAGAAGAGATGGATCATACTTGATCAAGACATTGACGGTATTGGATCAGATGGGTGTGTCCTAAGAGAATGAAACTATGGTGTTTACTGGGTTAGGGGATCCAAACACCTAATGATAATAAATTAGAGGTTTCATGTGTCCCTAAAAAGGGGAATCCAAGGTTTCCCATTAGCTGGTATTGAACCTCATGGATGTTTCATATGTTCCTAATCCCATGAGATAGGGATAAAAAACACATTGTTATAAGGGTGTTGAATAGGGGTTTTCATAGAGGATAGTGACCCATAGACATGTTGGGGGCTTACGTGTGGTTAGCGGCCTGGGTAGGTCTGACGCCTGGGTGGCGGACCAATGATATTGATCCCTATAAGGGGTTTTCGGGAGCTTATTTTACATTGCGTACTACAAAGTCTTACCTTTGGTCGGGGACAGCAATTACTTCCCACTGGTTTGGGACTACAATGGCTTACAACTAGTTGTGGATTGCAACAACTTACCACTAGATGTGGTTGAACCTTAGGGAGGATTCATATATACCATGTATAGGAGAAATGGATGAAAACCCACATAGTTTGATGGTATATAGTTTATCATCATGATGGATGAAAAGGGGGTATACAATTTAACAACATGTTGGATGATGTGAACTGACATGAAGTGGTTGGGTCTGATAGGTTATTGGCATGAACCTCATGGAGGAATCCTACCTACATTTCCTTAAAATTTAAAGGTCCAATGTCCACATAGTTTGGTGTAATATAGTTTAACATCATGCACGGTGAGTGGGGGGTCACGATATTGAACCTTAGGGAGGATTTCCAGAGACCATTCTCGGATAGGGTAAATGATCTATATCCACATATATTGGAATGGGGGCTTGGAACATACAACCAAAGTCATCCCATGGAAGCTATCATGATTGATTCTTACTCTAAGACCATGTGAGTCAAGCTCGTTATGAAAAAAAGAGGCAAAAAAGACAAGATGATCACATCGCGAAATGTGTGTCTTCGAGGAATAGAACGAGCCTTACGCGTGGTAAGTGGTCCATAAAGAAATAAGGGTCATAGAATTTTCTCTCGGCCTAGAGAGATGTATATTGGTACATACTCTAGGATAGAGGACCGATGCTAAAAAAATCCCAAAGGGAGAGGGATGGGGAATATAGGTCATTGTGTCACTCTCTCCTCTAGTCATTGGGTACAGAAGAAGAGATGAGGATCAAGGATGATACATCTCACAAGATGTAATAGGGGCTTGCACCATGATTGCTTCCCTTCCCCACAGATAGATCCCACTCCAGCAAAGAGAATCTCATTCCATTTATGGAATTATCTCACTCTCGTGGAGACCAGTGGCCCTCGAGAATGTCTGAGATGTGGTGCCCCATGTATATTTCACGAGCTAAGGCTACATTTTAACATCATGTGATAAGGAATATGGTTCTTTGAGGTTTAAAATCATGTATCTTTGATGATGAGGATACACTCCTCACCCCTAGTACATACATAACTGGAACGATTTAACCCTTGGTGAATGGAATGAACCGACAATGCCTTGGTGAGGCGGTGTTACGAAGTGATCCATTGAGGGGGTGACATTGTCATGGATTTGAGAAGAAGAAATAGAATTTATTGTGCATATGAGAATAATCATGAGGTTATGAAATGAAACATGAAGAACCATCCCAAGTACCTTGAAATCACTTATTACAAACTGGAGGGTCATACAGGAGAAGGGTTTGCAATGAATAAAGGCTCACAGGATTGGGTATTGGGAAGATGTAGTTCTCCATAGATTGGATTGACTCTACGATTGTGTATGCTTTTTGATGTGGGTTGGACAAGCCCAAACATGGGTTATACATGCATATGAATGTTGCTTCATGTAGTGAAAAGGTTTTTGAGGTGTATAAATTCACGGAGCATGGATTCCTTTCAAAGAGTGGTATTGCAAAGCAATGTACATTGCGATGCATAGTGAACTACCTTAGCATGTGGTTCAAATGTGCATGGATGGTACATTGTGAATAACAGGTGCTCTGTGAAGACCCGAGACACCTTATGGATCTCCTTCTATTGTGATGACACATGTACTCTACTAAGGGCATTCCTACATGAAGATGGGTTGTATTTGAGATAAGGGAAAGGTATCTTACAATGATCAAATGCTTTGAAGAGATCAATTTTCTCTATGTATCATAAATAATAGGTTTCTTCACAATTTGTGAGCTAAGAATGAATAAGTTCGGGGAGTCTATCCTTGAGGTTCTAGGGGAGCCCAATATTTATAATAAAGAGGCGGTGTGAAGCCACATGGTGCTATGCGATCATTTGTGGGTTGCGTCATGTTTTTCATAACCATGAATTCAACCATCAACCCCCCTAAGCATAGATCCCTACTTAATTCCCTCTATAGTGGACATGAAAGCATCCGTCAAGTTCCAATGGATCGTAGTGGTAATCAATTTTTCTCAAGGTTGTGAATCTTCTGGTCACTTGCATCGTAACAATGGAGTATACTGACTATTTTAGTATGAGGTGATCACAGAGGGGGCCTCATCTTTCCACCAGACATAGTAATGAGGGACTCCACAAAGGAGTTTCACAAAGATTACCCTTTGTAAATTAGTTCCTCATTCCATATTTTCCCTTGGAACACATTTTGGATCCAATAGATGGATGTTGTGAGATATTGGGGGAGGGAGTCCCATTGGTTGTTGTAGTAGTTGATGCCTAGACTGTTAAGATACATCAGTTTATTCATGTGGGGTTCTGGGAGTATATTGAAGATAATGAATTGGGTTGGATATGAATGTTGGATGCTTTCATAATATTTTTGGTTGTTTATCGTATTTACTTTCCCCACTACCCAAGGTATATAGTTTTGCAACCCTCTTTCCAGAAATAGGCGAGGATGCATAGGGTATGACACTTTCTTTATTTTTTTATCTTCTTGATGTAGGATGGGTCTATACTCCTTCAATAGGTGGAAAAGACATGAGGGGTAGTTCATCTACTCATTGTGTTGCGCCCCCTTGTGTTTGGTTGATTAGAATGTTTTTATAAAATTATTTCGGTTATGAGAAAGTAATAATGTTGTTATTAATATATTGAATAAATAATTGTTATCCCATGGGCTTAAATCTGGCCGGGTCACAATGCTGAGGATTCAATTTAAAGGAATTGTTGATCAAGGTTGTAATTATAATGAATGTTAATGTTGAAATGATAAATATTATTTAATGTTAAATAACTAATTTATGTAAAGTGAAACTGATAAAAAAATAATAAAGTAATATAATGAATCTCTATAAATGGTTGTGTTCTTAGATGATACATAGTCTTAGAAGTTGAAGTCGGGAGTCTAAGAGACATTTGCCGCAGTTGAGACTACGACTAGGTTATGCCCATAGTGTGGTTATGATATATAGTATATTCTATATTTTCTGTATTTCTATAAGTTACTCCACCTGGACAGTTAGGGAAACTAACACCGTAGGGATTCAAAGCCCTAGGGGTGATTTCCCCAACATTATTGTGGGAGGATAGATGCCTAACTACCCCCTTATCTTGGCTTTCTTCTATTAGTAGTTACCTATGTTGTTGGAACAAAGATTATTTTTTCCCATATATGTGTACCAATGGCCATACTGGATTGTGGATATTCAGACTCATATATTCTGGGTATAGTGTCATAGGAGTAAAATATGTGTAACATGTATATTATGTGATGCCATGAGTATCCTTACTTGATGTGTGGGCTTTAATGGCTTGAGGATTAACACACTACATATGATACATTTTATATGAGATATGGTGGCTCCCAAAAACTATCAGGTTACTTTCGTTATGTGGATTTGGGGGTTGTGTTGCATGAGGTTCATGTTGTGCTACATTTCCAAGGTGTTTGTAAGAAATCCATTATGGAGAGAGATGCTTTGGACATGGGATGTTGGGGAAAAGAGAAAAACAAGTGGGGAAGTTGGAGAAGGGTAACCTTGATATTATTTATTATATTATATACTCATGTATCATATAGTTGGTGAGAGTATAACTGTGGCAGACATGAATGTAGTATACTTGTTTAGCTGATGAGTTTTTTTCACTTGTTGTTAACTGTGCTTTATCATGCTTTATTTACTTTTTCACGAGATGATCTAGGAAGGATTCTACTGAGTTTAATTTTATAATCACCATATCCATATCTATTTTTTTCATGTCCCTTGTAGTAGGTTAAAAATGAGCTTGGTTACTACAAGATTGGGGTTGTTGGAGCGGTTTGGGCTTTGTGGTCACTGTCTTTTTTTACTTTCTTTTTGTACTTTAATTTTTCTATTTCAGTTGTTGTAGTTTTTGCATTAAATTACATATGTGTACATGGGTTTTTTTTATATTGCAGTCTATGTGGGAGTTGTTTGGTGTCTTTCTCATGTACCTATTTCACAAGTGTTCCCTTAGAGGTTAATTCCTTTCATTTGCATGGTTATTATACCCTCAGTGCTAATTGCCTATCTAGGGCCAACTGGATGCTGGACTCGGGGGGGTCACTATCTCTCTTCTCTCATTTCTAGACCATGATGGGTACACCATGCGGAGAGGGGATTGTGACATGGATCCTTACATTGGATCTAATTTAATCTAAAAATGGAATTTTATATGATTAAAATTTACATCAAAGAATTCTCCAAGAATAAGGTAAAAAAAATTTATCTTAAGGAAATCAATAAAAAATTTAGCATATATAGATATTCTATTGGGGTTTTGGGAAACTATTGGTTATAATAAATTATAAAATGATGGATACTTATTGTGCTTCCACTATGATCAGCACATTTATATTTACTTGTTTACCCATTAAGAGTCTTATTCAACGAAGTTGTGTTTTGGATGAGACTCATCCTATCCTTAGGTTTTCATTTTATTAGGACTTCTATATTGGGTGTTTTCTTTTTTATATATACAAATTTTATAATTATTTATTCCCTATATGCATGTGAGATATGATCCATTATAGTGTTGTGTTATGAGATTTGTGATTTATCCCTAATAGATTATTATGTTGAGATTAAGACATTTATATAACATCTATGTCTTTTCATGATTCCCTATATTTGGTTTTGAGATAACATATTTTCTAATATCCAATTTTATGATTAGGGTACAAATATAGGGTTTATTTACACTCACAATATAATGATCATTAATCCAAAATGTATTTTGTATGTGAAGAAGTTTCACTGAATAAAGATGGCCATAACATATGTAGACTGAGTCGTATTCATGGATTAATTACATCATGGTTGATGGTGGTGTAATTTGTGATATTGTTATTTATGGTGTCCTTTCAATAATTCTAGGTTTCATGAATGTGTTGTCAATTTATTAGATCCCTTTTTCCTTGGTTGTTTTTTTATCATTAGTACATATCGTTTGGGATTAACCCTTATAGCATTTTATGGATATCCACTATAATATGCATGAATTGTTGTACTGTTTTATTATTTATAAAAACGTTAATCTATTTTTTAATATATTTATATATTTGATAAACATTTCTATTACTGGTTGTTATTTGATATTCTATCCCATATAATTTATTCCCTCTTGGTGCCAACCACCAGCCCTTGCCCTATTAGAGGTGAGCTTGGGGTGGAACACTCAACTCACTACAACATCAGATGGTGTCTTCATGGGTTGGTTCTTGTTAAGATTGTATTTTAGATGTTTAATTATTAATGATAATGTTTCATGTCATATTACATATGAGGTATAGTTTGAGGAAGTATGGATGTTATTCTTAGGTGGTCTGGAGTTCATCTATTACTCCATAGAGAGTGGGCCTGCTGTTATGACTGATTTATCCTTTCACAAGGACTATAAAAACATATTATTCAACTACAATGTATTAATTATAATTTACATGTACTAATGATGTTAGTAGATGAATTATAAAGTTATTAATTGTAATATACAAATTCATTTTTAGGTCATATCACCCAGATGTTCTCATGTTATCATGGGTTCATTTTCCAAATTGAGGATGCCAATTAGAGAGAAAAAGATTCTATTCAAAGGATGTTTTATGATGCCTCATTATTGTTCTTGATCACCTATAAATTGATCCATTAAGGGTAGTGACATCGGTTCTATGTCTAATTATGTGGAATCTATACCTCAAGAGAAGAGGGAAGATCTATACCCATTTGTGATTAGTACATGATCATTTTTAGAGTAGATCAACGGTATCACTATGATACATAAGTCTAAATGTGGATGATTTATATGAAAAATCCCATGACATCTTATAATTACATTGAATGTTCTTAGTATTAAGATAATATTAAATTACATTCCTTATTAAAAATCAATCCCTATGATCGTGGGTGTTTACGTAGGACCTCCTTTATGGGATTTGAGATTGAGGTTGCTCTTATAATGTATTACCTTCATGTTATAAATACATGGCGAGTGTTTTTAATATTGTGATTTTCCAGGATTTAATGCATCTTATTTTTTTAAACAATATAGTGGTTACTTATGGATTGATATAGCGGTGTTGTAGAGAAGTCTCTATTATAATGGTATTATTGATATTATATTCTTACCTATTTTGGATCTATAACCTTTTATATGGTATTTATAATAGTAGAGTTAATGAATCATAAGTAGATAGAAGTGTATATTACATTGGACTATCTTCATATCCACCCTCATATAATCATTTTTATTGTAATAGTGACAAAAAATCAAGCCACAAAAGGTTATGCATGATGGTTGGAATGAATTAGGCGGTAACCAAAAATGTTTGTGGTATGGTTTGAGTAATTTTGAATTACACATACACTCATTAATTCCATCACAATACAATTCCATAACTATTTTTTTGTTTGGGGATTGGATATTTCAATGGGGATCATTTCTATAACCATAATACAACAGACCCATAATAATTGTGGTTTTACATTCTTCACAACTACTATAATTATGAGTATTGCTTGTAGTGTGGAAGAAACATAGGAAATTTACAAAGTATGTCCACCATATAGATAGTCTATGTCATAACTCGTCCCTCGAGGCTCGTGCCGTGAATAACCCAAGCCCGCCATCCATAGGCCTGGGGCTAGTGACTAGCTCCAAAGGCGTAAATCCCTAAACTAGGAAGGCATTGCCTTTATAACCTGAAAACACACACAACAGAGTATGAGATGGAAGAAATACACTATTTAAAACTGTAAAAAAAGAGTTCTGAATGTAGAGGGGCCGAAATACAAACCCAACAGGAAAGTAAAAGTGCAATCGAAGAGGAAAAAACAACTGAAAGGGAAAAGAATCTCTTGGATCGTCCACAAAAAATCCTACCTGAAGGGTATGTAAAAATAGACTCCATAGCACTCCATGTCTTCCCGTCTCCTCCATGTACCATCATGCCATATGGTCCACCTCCGGGTACCATCCAGTCCTGGTACACTCAGCCTCAGTCAGCGTTATCCCTCATCTGCATCCAACACAATGAGGTGCGGGCATAGCTCATGCAAGGGTGAGAATAAAGATACTCAGTAGGGTTTCCGAGACCCTCAAGGAATCACAAAAACAACATGGATAAACCACAACGAATGAAATCATCTGATAACTCCACTTAGGTATATGACTATACATATACCTATGTTATCATGTAATCCATCTCAATCATGAGATAAACATGAAAGATACTAACCCATATCAAACAAGGATTTTACTCTAAGGGTAGTATTAAGTAACATCCCTAGTTATACTGTCGAAACCTTGGATGGTGGAGAACTCCTCCTCTATATAGTACAGTGGGCATGCTGCGTCACATAGAGGTGGTTCCCACTATCCTTGGACTACAGAGGTACACCTTTTATCGAGTACCGTGGGTCGTCTGCATCACACAGAGGCGCTCCCTACTGTGGCTCTACCACGTCACACAGAGGCACTCCCCCACATAGCATGCTGAGGTAATCCTTATTTTGAGTACCATGGGTCTGCCTCATCAGATAGAGGTGCTCCCCACCATGGGTCTACCGTGACACACAGGTGCTCCCCACTGGTCCAGTCGAGTCACTTCGAGTGGAAATGGTCAGTAGTCGTCAGGTCTCAGCTAGCTACTTGGTCTCTACTCACTGATCACTCGTCTCTAGGAGGATCCACTCCACGAGCAACTGGTCGATGATCCAACTGCAATGAATTCCCACATAGAAGTATCTAAATGGTATACAATGTCATAGGGTTCTCAACAAAATAGACGACGCGTTAATCGAATGTCAAGTTTGTGAGTTATTAGACTTTTAGTCCCAGGGGCCCGGTTGGATTCATGCATGATCCAACTTGACCGTATCTCAACATTACCCTGAACTCTAGTTGGGTATTCTTAAAGGGACTTTCATGCTACAATATTACCAGAACCATTGAAGGTTCCTCAAACAGACGTTCGGTGACAAATATATGGCCAAAGAAAGTAAATGGTAGGTAGTGGGCCCCTATCTGGTCTGACCCGGTGTGGGCCGACCCGGTCTAGGTCAACCCGACCAGCCTGTTAGGTCTAGTCCATCCCATTGGGGGGCCAACCTATTATGTTCATCCAGGCCCACTGGTCCAGCCCAGGAAGTCGCGTGAGCGGCTCGGCCTAGGCTTAGGGCCTGTTCGGTCCGAAGCGTGTCAAGGGTGTGGCCCGGTGCGGTTCAGCCCGAAGGGCGCAGTAGTGTCGGTACGGCCTGGGTGTCGCGATGGGGGTCATGAGATAGCTCCATATGCTAGTGTGTCCAGGGCTCTGGTTTGGTCATGTGTCGATCAGGCATGCCACCGGGCTGCTCGCCGACCACCCTGCCCGGCCGCCCGTCGGCCCGCCTGCCGCCCTGGCTGGCCACCCGACGGCCCGCCTGCCGGCCCGCCCGGCATCCTCACGGCCGCCGGCCGACCTGCCCAGTCTCCACAAGAACAAATTGATGCCATGCCCATGCCAGCATCCCTATCTGGCCCGCAGCCACCCTCGCGGTGCCCTAGCCGATCCAGCCTGGTCGCGCCCTCTAGGTCGAGTCGCGTCAGGTCGCGCCCTCGTGATGATCCGGGCCGAGCAGCTCACGTGGCCAGTTTGGTTGAGGCCAGTGGGCTGGGCAGAACCGAACAAACTGCCCCACCCTATGGGTAGGGCCAGACCCAACATGTCTGATTGGGTCGACCCAGACTGGGTCGGTCAGACCGAGTTGGACTAGACCGAGGCCCAATACCGACCCTTTACTTTCTTTGGCCATATCTATGGCACCGGAAGTCCATTTGATGAACCATCAGTCGTGCTGGTAATCATGGAGCATGATTGTCCCTTTAAGAATACCCCACTGGAGTTCGAGGTAATGTTGAGATACGGTCAGGTTGGATTGGGCACGAATCCAACCGGGCCCTCAGGACGAAAAGGATAATAACTCATAGGCCAGTCGTCTGATTGATGTGTCGTCTGTTGCATTGAGACCCCTATGATGTGGAAGACCATTGAGATACTTCTACGTGGGAATTCATGGTAGTTGGATCATCGACCAATAGCTCGTAGATTGGATCCTCCCAGAGACAAACGGGCAGAGAGTGGAGACCTAGTAGCAGGCTAATACCTGACGACTACTGACCGTTTCGACTCGGAGTGACTCGAATGGGACAGTGTGGAGCACATTGGTGTCACGGTAGACCCACAGTGGAGAGCGCCTTGGTGTGCTGCGGCAGACCCATGGTACTCGATAACAGGTGTACCTCAGTAGGATATGATGGGGAGTGCCTCTATGTGATGTGGTAGACCCACAGTGGGGAGCGCCTCTTTATGACGTAGCAGACCCATGGTACTCGACAGGAGGAGTACCTCAGTGGTCTAAGGATAGTGGGAAGTGCCTCTGTGTGACGTGGTAGGCCCACTGTACTCTATAGAGGATGATTACTCCAGTAACTAAGGTTTCGATAGTGTGACTGGGGATGTTACATGATAATACCGCTGGAATAAAATCAAGGTTTGAGCTGAGTCAGTAACATTTTTGTTTAACTCATGATTGAGATTGATTACCTGATAACTTATTTATATATATAGGTATATACCTAAGTGTATTTATCTGTTTATTTCATTCATTGTGGTTTAACCTTATTGGTTTTGTGAGACCTTTAGGGTCTCAGTGTCCTGACTGAGTATCTTTATACTCACCCCTGCACGGGCTATAACCGCACCTTGTTGTGTTGGATGCAGACGACAGATATCACTGATCGAGGCTGAGTGTACTTGGACTGGAAGGTACCCAGAGGTGGACCACATGGCGTGATGGTACACGGAGGAGACGAGTGGAAGTGGAGTGCTATGGAGGCTATCTTTACCTACACTTCAGGTAGGATTTGGGGTGGACGATCCAAGAGATGATTTTCCCTTTCAGTTGTTTTGTCATTTTCAGTTGTACTTGTACATTCCTATTGGGATTGTATTCTGGACCCTCTACATTAAGATTTTTTTATATTTTAACTTAGTGATTGTCTTCCAACTCGTACTCAGTTGTGTTTGTTTTCAAGTTATAAATGGAATTCTTTCCAGTTTAGGGATTTACGCCTTTGGTGATATTCACCCGCCCCTGGCCTATGGAAGGCGGGAATGGGGTAGTCACAACACATGCCACAGGGTACAGGTCATGAAAAATTGGTATTAGAGGAGTCTGTTCAACCACAGAACTTATGCCTATAATCCTTTCCTTTAATAAATAGTTTTTGGGGTATGGAGTGTGGTTTTTAGATCAGGGAGTCCAGTGTTGGTGCAGTAGTCGATGTATCAATACACCAGGACCTTGACTTCTGATTTCTGACTCAGTGCACAAAAACATTGATTGTGTGTGTGTTTTCAAAAGTTTTCTTTAAGTCAACTCTACCAGGTCAGCTCGCCGGGTATAATCTTTTGACCGTGTCGCATCTGTATCTTTTATGAAGCCTCCCCACAGACGACCATCAAGAGTCCAGAGACTTTTACACACAAATAGACCACCGAGGGATGAGGCCTCGGTGTAGGGCTCTCTTCTAGTGGAGGCACCATCAGTACCACTACCTATTGGGCCACCAATGCGACCAGCCCTAGCAGCAGATGATACATGCCGGTTGAGTGCGTTTCACGAGTTCCAGTGCTAGAGGCGACCCAAGTTCAGGGGAGAGAAAAACCCTCATGCATATGAGGATTGGGTGGAGGATGTGGTGAGAGTATTTATTATGTTAAGGACACTGGATGACCATATGGTGAACCTTGCCATGAGTCTTCTTCAGGAAGTAGTATGAAGATGGTGGAACCTGATGCTTGAGGTGCATGACTAGGTGACACAACTCTGGGCAGACTTCGAGAGCCTGTTTCGGGCAGAGTTTTTCCCAGCCACCCTATGTGAAGTGCGGATACATAAGCTACTTCACCTGCAGTAGGGTAGCAGGACAGTGGCACAATACTCAATGAGGTTCACCGACCTCTCTAGATACTCTAATTATATGTTATGGGACCCATTCATCAGGGCCCAAACCTTCGAGTAGGGGCTCAGGATAGAGATCAGGGCTTTAATGATCTCACTCATCATCTAGATTCAGGAGGAGGTTCTAGAGAGAGCCCTCTTGGTGGAGAGTTTCCTTGCTGAGAAGTCTCTAGCAGTGAGACCCACCACTAGTCGGCATGTAGTGGAGTCTCCTATAGCTAGAAGTAGACAGATGATGATGAGGTCCAAGAGGACCAGACCCACAGGTAGATGACCACATGACTCAGGATCAGTTGTGCGGGGCACCCGAAGTAGTGACATACATTCAAAGAGCATCCAGTGTTTATCATATGGTGGGCATGGTCACATGGCTTGTGACTGTCCGACCCTCCATTTGGATGATCAACATACAGTTGAGGGTCCTCCCAGGCAGAGTCAACGGTTCGATCGAGGCATCCCACAGGGAGAAGGCGAACATGGAAGAGGAGTTGGTCGTGCAGGTGGCGGTGGGTGAAGTTTCGAGGTGTTACCACCACCAGTACAAGGAGGTCCATCCCGAACTCAAGGAGCAGGAGAACGTACGAGAGCTCAGTATCAAGTAGCTGAGGCATACGATCACGGTGCTCCGGAGATGATTCGAGGTAAGATCTATGTCTAATCCTCCATAGTTTTAGTTATTATAGACACATGTGCCAGTCACTCTTTCATTTCCACCACCCTCGTTTGGAGCTCGGACATTCCAATAGAGTTTTTCGCTTGATCCTTATAGCTAGAGACTCTTATGGGAGTAGACTCGATGATCACGCACTGGTGCCAGCAGTGTGAGCATAAACTATGAGGTGATAGATTCGGCTAGCATCTCCTCATAGCAATTTCGAAGCCTTACGACGTCATCTTGGGTATAGACTAGTTATCTACAGTCCTTGATCAGATCGACTGTATTAGGTGCAAAGTGTGGTGTGTCCACATGGATGGGACTAGGTTCACCTTCACTGGCGAGAAGGGAGCCTTTGCAGTATAGGATTGACATTACATAAGAAGAGTACAACCAATCAGTCACCAATTGTCTTGCCTTACCCTCAAAGAAGTTGATGTAGAGAGTCTGACTTATCTTGTAGCGGTGGACCAATAAGTAGATGTTTTCCCTGATGATGTTCCAGGTCCACCTCCTCGTAGAGAGGTGGAATTATATATTGACATGGACCCCAGGAAGACACTGATATCTACATCAGCGTATCGTATTTCTCCCATGGAGCTTCGCGAGAAGCAGGTACAACATGAGGACTTGCAAGAGAAGGGATTCATCCGGCCTAGTGTTACTCCCTGGGTAGCACCGATTCTGTTCTCCAAGAAGGCAGATTGGAGCTTGAGGATTTGTGTTGACTACCGTCACCTGAACCAGGTAACCATGAATAATAAGCACGCACTCTTGATGATTGATGACCTCTTTGATTAGATGAAAGGAGCATGATGGTTCTCAAATATAGACCTATGATCAGGCTATCACCAGCTCAGAGTTCGAAATGAAGATGTGCAGAAGATGGCCTTCAGATGTCGGCACAACCACTATGAGTTCTTGGTTATACCTTTTGGTGTAACCAAGGATCTAGCAGTGTTCATGGGACTCATGAATAGGATCTTCCCACCGTACCTCATTCGCTTTGTTGTAGTCTTCATTGACGGCATTTTGATCTACTCGACTTCTTAGGATGATCATGACTAAAATTTGTAGGTAGTACTGGACACACTCTGAGAGAACCATATTTATGGTAACATCTCAAAGTGCTATTTTTAGATGTGAGAGGTTCACTTTTTGGGACATGTCATCTCAGAGGCTGGAGTTGTAGTAGATATAGGAATGATGGAGGCGGTAATTGCTTGGGATCCACCCAAGAGTGTGACGGAGGTACAGAGTTTCCTAGTTTTGGATGGTTACTAACGGAGGATCGATCCAGACTTCTCTAGAGTTGCAGCACCACTATCATCCTTGACGAAGAAGGGGAAACCCTTCATGTGGTTGGAGAGAAACAAGCTGAGCTTTCAGGACCTGAGGTAGAGGCTGACTAGTGCCCCCATTTTGAGGCTTCTAGAGGAAGGTGTGGGGTAAGTAGTCTCTTGTGATGCATTAGGGACTGAACTCGGGTGTGTCCTGCTATAGGAGATAGTAGTGATTTCATATGGTTCTTGGAAGCTGAGACAATACGAGAAGAACTATGCTACCCAGGACCTGGTGTTAGTAGCAGTGTTTTTCGCCTTGATGATATGGCGACACTATCTGATTGGTGAGCATTATACCATGTACTTTGATCAAAATAGTCTCAGTTATATCTTCGCTCAGAAGGACTTGATCCTGAGATAGTGGTGATGGCTTGAGTTTCTTAAGGACTAGGACTTTGAGATAGTCTATACTCCTGGAAAGGGGAACGTTGTAGCAGATTCACTAAGTAATAGATCTGGTATACAGCTGCTAGTAGAGGTGAAGGAGTAACTGGCTGCTTTGTAGATATCCTTTATAGACCGAGATGGAGAAGATTTCCTTCAGTCTCTTACTGTCACTCCTCCACTCCTTCAGTGAGTCTGGGAGGAACAACATGGAGATGCTGACCATGAGACACGACGTGTATAGATATCCACAGGGAAGGCACCTGATGGATTTTCTTATAGTGGTGAGCACATCATCCTCTTCAGAGGATGTACAATGGTACCCGTGTCACATCAAGAGAAAGTGTTGAGGGAGTTACTCACATCCCCTTTAGCGGTATATCCAAGAGTGGCGAAGATATACCAGGATCTTCGGTGATAGCACTGTTGTACTTGTATGAAGAAGGAAGTAGCAGAGTTTGTCTCTCGATGCCTCACTTGCCAACAAGTGAAGATCGAGCACTAGGTACTAGTATTCATTGATCAACCTTTAGAGGATCTAGAGTGGAAGTGGGATGGGATATTCATGGACTTCGTGAAAAGACTTCCATTAACATCCAAAGGTCACGACTCGATTTGGGTGATCGTTGATCGACTCACCAAGTCGACCCAGTTCCTACCGATCAGAGAGAAGGGTTCAGTAGAGATCTTGGGACATCATTATGTGTAGTAGATTGTGCAGCTACATGGAGTAGATTGTTCTTTTGTCTCCGATCATGATGTACGGTTTACTTCTCAGCTATTGAAGGGGTTGCATGAGGCTTTTGGGACACAACTTCCTTGGAGAACCGCCTTCCATCCTCAAACGGATGGCTAGACTGAGTGGACCATTCATACCCTGGAGAACATGTTTCATACTTGTGTCCTCGACTTTGGTTATAGATGGGAGGATCACTTACCTTTTATGAAGTTTTCATACAACAACAACTATAATTATACCATAGAGATGGCACCTTTTGAGGCATTATACGGGTGACCTTGCAAATCACCTTTGTGCCAGACTATACCTGGGGAGTTAGCACTTGTGGGACCAGAGATGGGATGAGCTACCATGGAGAAGGTTCATATCATCCAAGAGTAGATGAAGACTGTGCAGAGTAGACGAAAGTCATATACTGAGAGGAGACAGAGACCTCGATAGTTCGAGGATGGCAGCCACATCATTCTACGGGTATCACCTCGATGAGGATTACCGAGATTTGGCCTAGGCGGAAAGTTATCTCCATGTTTCATCAGACTTTTTTAGGTCCCCATCAGAGTTGGAAAGGTGGAATACCACTTAGCTCTTCCACCTTAGTTGCACTGGGTGCGCAATGTCTTCCATGTATCCCAACTGAGGATATTCGTGCACGACCCAACTCAAATCATCGACCATAGAGTGCTGGACATCGATGATGGGTCGACATTCATGGAGGTTCCAGTGGAGATTGAGGATAGACAGGAGCGAGTCCTACATGGATGGTCAATACATTTGGTGCGCATTCGCTGGCAGACAAAAACCTCTAGAGAGCACATGGGAGTGGGAGGCTCAGATGCATGCTCAGTTCCCCAACATGTTCCTTTAGTTCATGTTGTTTCTTACGGGGAAGTAAATCCCAGAGATGGGGAGAATGTAATGACCCAAAAATTCAGTGGAATTTATTTTCATAAATACATGGGAATTTTCTGAGTCCAAAAAATTGACAGTGCATGATTCTGAGGCCCGGTGTGCCCAGAATCAATTTATGATGTTTTGTTCAGGTACATTCAGAAAACGTACAAGTGGGTATTTAAAACTTTTGAACCATTTCTTGGAATTGAAATCTGAGGACACTGTTGAACACGTAGTGCCGGTATTATCCTAAAGAGACATTTACTTCAATGGAAGTGGGTCAAGAATAAAAGTTTGTTTTTGGTTTTTTGTTGAAAATAATAAATAAATTGAGATTCACATTATTTTTATTTGAGCGGCCATGTGGCTCTTTGTTTGTGAAAACCTCCTCATGGATGATGAAGGTGGGACCACCACACCTTAACCTCCAATGAGAGGTTATGATGGTGGGGCCCACCCGAACATAACCTCCCGTGAGAGGTTACCACTTTGGGACCACATGGGGCTTAACTCCTCTATTAATGGTGAGAGAAGAAAACCTCTTAACTCCCCTCATTAATGAGGGTGAGTTTCTCCACACCCTCCCTCCTTTATTGTTCCAACTTCTCTTTAATTAAATTGTGTCAATCCTCCACATTAATTAGGTGGTGCCAATTAATTTATTTCACCTTTTTGAATTATGTTCCAACAAAATAATAGATAAAACTATCTATTATTATATTCTTTGGCATCTTGGTGGAAACATGGGAGAAGAGGGAATAACTCTCCCAATGAAGAACGAAGAATGCATTCCTTCTTCAACTTCTTCCTCAGAGCTTCTACTGACATGGGACATCTTCAACTGACCTACCCTCCGTATCGTCGCCAACGAGCTAACGCAACTTGGTATTGGATGCGTGAAGAAGATGCGACGAACAATGATCTTCTTTATCTTTCTGTGACTCCATCAACAAATGACGAACGACAAACAAAGGTAGGGTGTTTTTACATGTTGGTGCTTTCCTTGAATATTCTTCAATGATTAGAACGAAATTGTGTGCGGGTGAGTTTTTGTTCATCCTTTTACTTCATGATGAGCCAATTGATACCACCCTAATAGTGGAGGGTGCGGGAAAAACCAACATGGACCGACCCCTATGCCATTATTGTTTGTGATGATCTTTGGCATGGTGATGAGGTGAAAGAATGACGAAGGTGGTGAAGATAAAGGCTGTGATACCCATGGCCTCCGCAAACCGCGCCACCTCCATGACATTCCAGTGCTCCAGGCCGAACCATGGACCTCCGACCGAGCCACCCCGGCCGCACCCCCTCCGGCCCCTGCCACCTAGGTCCCAGCTGCCTACCGGCCTGGTCGTGGCCTGCCTAGCCGTGGGACGGCCCGCCTGGCCCCACCATGCCAGACTGCCCGCCGGCCTGCCTGGTCACGCCCTATGTGACGGCCTACCGGCCCACCTGACGCCCCGCCCGACCACCCGTCGGCCCGCCTGAATCCCTATTAGGATGCCCACCGGCCTGCCTCGCACCCTGTCTGTCCACCCGCCGGCCCTCCTGTTGTCCATCCTAGCTGCCTGCCGGCATGCCGGGCCAGCCTCCGGCTCGCCAGCCATCTTGCCCTACCGCCCGCTGGCCTGCCCAGCCACCTGCTATCCTACCAACTCGTCACTGACTAATCTGGTGCCCTGGAAGCATTGCCACCACAAGCCTTCCAGTGGCCCCCCTTGCAGAAAACTTACCGAACCGGCCCGACCACACCCTTGGGGCCGAGCCGTGCCCTCGCGATGCTCCGGGCCGAACATCCCATGCAGTAGGCTGGGCTAGGCCAAGCGGGCTGGGTTGAACCTAACAGGCTAGCCCACCCAATGGGTCGGGTTCGACCCAATAGGTCTGACTGGGTCGACCCAAACTGGGTCGACCCATACTAGGTCAGACTAGACCTGGCCCCACTACCGACCCTTTACTTTCTTTGGCAATATCTTTGGTACCAGGCATTCGTTTGACGAAACTTCAGCGGCGTTGGTATACTTGAAGCATGACGATCCCTTTGAGAATACCCCACAGGAGTTCATGGTAATGTTGAGACACGGTCGAGTTGGATCATGCAGGATTCCAACCGGGCCCTCGAGACTAAAAGGATAATAACATACACACCAGGCGTCCAATTGACGCATCGTCAGTTGCGTTGAGACAATTATGATGTGGATGACCCTTGAGATATTTCTATGTGTGACTTCGTGAAAGTTAGAGCATCAAAAAATATCTCTTAGAGTGGATCCTCATAGAGGGAAGCAAGCAGAGAGCGGAGACCTAGTAGCTGGCTGAGACCTGACGACTGCTGATCATTTCAACTTGGATTGACTCCACTGGACCAGTGGGGATCGCCATGGTGTCACGGAAGACCCACGATGGGGAGAGATTTTTTGTGACGTGGAAGACCCACGGTACTCAACAGGAGAAGTTCCTCAGCAGGCTATGAGGGGGAGCGCCTCTATGTGACACGGCTGACCCGCAGTGGGGAGCACATCTTTATGATGCAGCAGACCAATGATACTTGACAGGAGGAGTACCTCAGCAGTCCAATGATTGTGGGAAGCAACTATATGTGACGCGACATTCCCACTGTACTCTATAGAGGAGGAGTTCTCTAGCAGCTAAGGTTTGGACAATGTGACTGGGGATATAACTTGATACTACCCCTGGAATAAAATCCCAGTTTTAGCTAAGTCAGTAACTTTTGTGTTTAACTCATGATTTAGATAGATTACTTGATAAATTATGTATATGTATGTGCATATACCTTGGTGGAGTTAACTATTGATTTAAATATTTATAGTTTAACCTTTTTGGTTTTGTGAGACCTTGAGGGTCTCGGAGTCCCTACTGAGTATTGTTATACTCACACCTGCACGGGCTATGCCCACACCTCTTTGTATTGGATGAAGATGATGGACAGCGCTAACCAAAGTTGAATGTACTAGTACTGGACGATACGCTGAGGTGGACCACATGGCGTGACAGTAAACGGAGGAGACGGACAAATCTGGGGTGATGTGGAGGCTATCTGTACCTAACCTTTAGGTAGGATTCGTGGTGGACGATCCCGGAGCTTCTTTTCCCTTTTAGGTATTTTCCCATTTTCAGTTGTACTTGTACATTCATGTTGGGATTGTATTTCCTCCCCTCTAATTTCATCTCTCTTTTTCTTATAGTTTGGCTTAGTGTTTTGCTTCCTGCACGTACTCTATTGTGTGCGATTTTAGGTTATAAAGGAAATTCCTTCCCAGTTTAGGGATTTATTTCTTTGGTTGCAGTCACCAGCCCCTGTTGTATGGATGGTGGGCTTGGGGTAGTCATGACACGGGCCCCGGGGGAAGTGTTGTGATAGTTTAACATATATATCTATGGAAACTAGGGAGGATTGGTTACATAGAATGGTTGTTTCACTCATGAATTCTATATTATATGATACCCCAGATACTCCCTCAATTATTGTATGAATTTCATGTAAGTTTTCTTTATATAATTTAATGATATATCCTACTACATAATGAATAGACTACCTATGGTTATGGAGTTTTTGCGTGTTTATTAAATATGATGGTAGAAGGTTTTCATCATTACATTGAAACCAATTTTTCCAATTGTTTTAATATTTAGATATTATATATAGATTAAATCATATTTATTTTTTTGAGAGAAAAGCTCCACGAGAATTTCATTGAATTTTTTAATGACATCTAGAACATTAAGATGATGTTTTTATGCCTAAAAATTTAAATTCAATTAAAATATAACCCATGTATTTTGTGTTAATCCTCATTGACATCACAATAATTTTAACTAAAATATATTGTGATAATTAGTGTAATTTTGAAGTTTTTTAATTTCTTTGGTTATACGAATTATGTGAAAAACTCTTAAGGTGTAAGTTATGGGTTTTCAAAATACATCATTAATGGTGTGGTGATAGATACAACCCTTAATAATTTGTTCTTACATGGATAAATTTATAGATATATGGGTAACTAACCAAGGTTGGGTTTTTTTGGAGAATGTGTTATGCCTTTCACTAATTACAATGAAATTCTCGTCTTAATGTATATGAGAGTCCCAGTACTCTGGCTTCAGATACTGAATATTTGGGGATATTGTAATTTGGTATAATTTACCTAACATACTCCATTAATTATGGGTGGTATACCACCTATCTTCAAAAGTGAAATTGGGGTTTTTATGGCATTTTGTGGGATATTCAATGTGTAGTATGGATCTAATGGTTCATAGTGGCTATGAAACCTTGGTGGTGTATGATGAATAAGGAATTATAATTTATTTTGGGGCCATTTTTTCTAAATATTGGGGAATATTTCTATGAGTTTTGTAAATTTAGTTTCTATTTTTTGCATGTCTAATTCTAGAATCTTGAATAGACCATGTAATATTATTTTAATGTCCATGAAATTTTAATTTGGATTGTACTAGAATGGGTCACCAATTTACATTTGGGTTGTTTTATAAAAAAATTTAGTAGTTTTATGATGTGTATTTTTTTAAATTTTATATTCTATCAGAAGGATATAATTTAGTATAACCAAGTTTTATTTAACAGTCCATGCAATCTTGTAATAAAACAGAGGTTCAGTTGTGTGTTTTTACTAGTTGATTTTTTGTTTCTTATTAAATATAGGGATTATTATTCCCTCGTAGATGGTACCCTATATAATGGACCTTATAATGTGATTTTTCATGATTTATTTTTTCAATCATGTTGTATAGATGGTTTACCCATGGCATGAAATTTCATTAATTAGGATATGTTTTTAGAATTATGAAATTTGAGATTTCCCATTTTTATAAAGATTTCCCAAGATTATTACTATGTGGAGGTGAAGGATGCATCCAAGAGTAGTTATGTAGGTGTTCCTCTTTATGAATATCTCAATAGAGGTTAATTACATATGAAAACGATTATATTATATATAGTGTGAGGTTAAGTGTTTGTAAAACTATTTAGTAGCTCATGTTTTTTCATTTTCCTGGATAATATGTTTTATGGGTCTGGTGGATTTAGCCATAATTATTTTTCATAAGTGAAATATAATTTTCATTTAATATTCTATTATTGGGTTGGTTATATTGTTTAGTGTTGTATATTTTCGAAATTAGATGAGCTTGTAAAAAATATCTTTTAATTGTTATGTTCAACAATAAATAGAGAGTTTATCCTTGGGTTAATTTTATTGAAAAAAATCAATGTAGAAGAATTTTAAGGGATATATAATTATTATTATATAAATTAATATTTATGCATTTAGAATAATTGTTTATATATCTAAAATAGTTTTTTAGAATCTTTATTTGACACCATTGTTTTGTTTGAAATCGGGTTTTCCCAATATAAAAATTATTTTTTGGATATGGATTCTAACATTGAAATATAGACCATGAGTGATTTATTAACATATTTTATTTATCTAAATTAAAATAGTGTTACTTTTAGTTATAATAATTGATTTGATCTTTACATTCCATGAGTTCTCTAATACGTAATATTAGTGATAATGTAAGGAATAGATTTTTATATAATAGATTAGTCATGGAGAAAGAATTATTTATTTATTTTATTAGGGGAATTGATTGATGAACATACGGTGAATGTTATGGGAAAAAAATCCTTCCTTACTAATTAAAAATCTCCCCTTAGGACCATGTGATATAATTCAACTTTCCCCATTAATTTTTAATTTGAGAAAAAATTCATTCAAGATATCATCCATCCCCATAGTTAAATGTAGGAAAAATCATTAATGTTTTTTGTTTTATTTGTGGTGATGGGGAAGAAAATTGGAGATTAAAGATAAAATATCGAAGTGAAGAACATTACCAATGAGGTTGGATATTCAGGTTGTTTAAGACACTTTCCTCATACACTTTATCTCTTACAACCCTCAAGATGAAAAAATTAATGATTCTATAGATGTTTCATATTATCCATTATATAATTCGTTTGAAATTAAATTTGGTATTGATTAAAAACATGATATTTGGATATTAATTAAAAAAATAAAAATGGGTTTGATAATTTTTTTCTAATTAGATTATTCCTAATTTAAATTTAAATTCATTATTCCAATAATTTTTATTTTAATTTTGAATGGGAAATATTTTAATATAACTTTTCCATGATATATTAATATTGAATGAAACTTGTTATGGTGCGGTTGGTTATTAAATATTAATATTTTTAAATTAATATACTATTAATATTATTATTATTTTAGAAAAAAGTGTGTGTACATGGTAATGATTATCATTATTTGTTGATAATTTAATTTTTGGATGTTAAAAACTTATTATGGTAACATTATACAAACATTTCCTCCCTCAAGTAGAGATTAATATCTCCCCTCGCATATTTTATGTATTCCATGGTCTCTGATATGAACTCAGTTTGTATAGTCAAAACTCTTATACATACAACTTTATCTTTTTACTATTCTAATATCATTTACATACTAGACACACTTTTAGGGTACATCATTTTCGATGGTTCTTCCTAAAGGGAATGATAATGTACTCAGAGCATGGATGATGAAAATAGATATTAGGGGCGAGAAGGATTTGGTTTTTACGAGGTTGCTTTGACCAAGTTCTTTTCCATATACTATTTTTATTTTCCAGATCAAAATATCATAATCAAAAAAATTATCAACACAAAACATATTATGTATCATAAAATAGGAGTCTATGAATTTTTAAAATGTATGTTCTAATTAGTTATAAATCCCGACATTCCATGTACTTCTCAGAGAAACCATGTATAATAGGAAATGTGACTTAACATGTACTCTAGATACATTTCATCCAATCTACATCACCTTGCACACCATGTATCCTATTATAAATTCAATTTACATTGACTCCAAACCAATTGATAATAATAAGTAAATAACATCCCTACATGATTGACATTCACATTATGTTCCTTATTATTAAAATCGTATAATAGAGAATTTATAGTAATTTATGTGTATTTATACATAGGTGTTGGTTTAAGTCATATTTGTAGTGAATTTTGAGCATTTTCTCACATATATAATAAGAGTATATACATTCTCATTATTTTTGATTTATATTAAAGGAATTAGAGATGTTTGAGTTCAATATATACAAAGACAAGATTAATGTTGTGGTTGAATAGTAAAAGATTATCCATGGGGCCAACACCCTCTAGGTATAAAAATTGCTCTAGGGAATGTGTGTTTCTTTACTTATTTCCCTAGATAACTGTCCTATTGTTCTAGGTAGTGTTTCCTTCGTTCCTAGAGTACATAACGTCGTTGATCAATTCGTACAACACACACTAAGATGTGAATATTCTATAAATATGTGTAACTCCTTTGAATGATGTACTAATTAGTGGGGAATATGTCCCCCATTACTACTACTAATTTGGGATGATATATAAGTGAAAAATTTCATATAGTGTATATTTTATGGTTAGGATGATGATTTACTATGATCCACTTCAGGTTACATCTTTAGTAACGTTGACTGGTGGATGATTCCCATTCAATGCTCATGTCGCCTTTGTGGTATGACTTAATATTGGGCTATAATCCTTCAGTTTAGAGGAAATTTACAAATATATATATCTCTAAATTCAAGGGAGTTATAATCCATTATATCATTGAACATCATGTCCTGGGGATTCCCCCTCATTCCTGGTTGTTTTTATTTTAAGATATTTATGGTTTCTAGAGGATTCTTCTTGATTCAATAATTTTTTTATTTTTGGTTGAAATATTGTTTTATCATTATTTATTTATGCAATCCTACGTAAAATATTTATTTTCACCCATAAATTGGATTTTTTCTGACTCGTGTAGTTTCTGTGATGATATTAAAATATTTCGAGACATCCATGATAGATGTGGAGTGAGTTTTCTTCATTGAAATGTTGAATAGTGGTTAATGGTATAACATGGAAGGAGATGGTTGTCGAATGAACAAGTACTAGGAGACCAAGTAGTGAAGATGTATCCTATTATTAGGGTCAGTGGTACATAGTGGGTTTTATCATATTTAATTTTTATTAACTTATGGGTTTATCCTTTATTGTGTTGTATTGGATACGTTTTCCCCATGCATGTATTATTATATATACTAATATATATATATATATATATATATATATTTACTAGGTTTATTGTCCAATTTTTTATATTAGAGTCATATTTTAGTTACATTTTATTATAATATAAGATGACCCACTTATGTTATTTCATCATTCTTATGTTCTCTTTACCTAGACCTATTGTAAGAGGGATTGGGTAGGTGGACAATCAACTTACTACTAGCCGAGGTGAGGTCCCATAGTCCCGAGGCATTTATGTGTTCAAATTTGAACTGGTCAACTTAATTATAGTATTATATAAAATTAATGGTCCATATAATTGCGAATAGATTTTATACTTTTATTAAATTTACTTTGTCTTAATTTTATTTTGAAAATTTATGTAATTATATACCCCAAAAATTCAAGCAAAATATATAGAGCTAATCGAGGGAAACATGGAGTTTCTACCATAGAGAAATTAGATGAGGCATCTCTGTATAAAAAAATATTGAGGATTAAGTAGACATAAACACATATATTTTTAAATTTAATGGTTATATAATTTTAGATAGATGATGAGTAATCTATATGAATATTTATTTAAAATTATTGATATTCATAAAGACAATAAAGGTGGATAAAAATGATATAACTGAACTGGCGATTTTATTTATTTTTCATTTACAATCAAGGTTTCAAAATAAGGATTAACTTCTATGTGGGGATATTAGTGTGTTAATTATGTATTGTACAGTCCATAAACCTACACGGTTAGTAAGACTACATGGAACATATAATTAAATAATATTTTACTCTTGAGAATGTTTCTTTGTGGTTTTTATAACAATGGTTTTTAAATCATCAATGAAAACAATATTTTTCTTCTAATGAATCATATGAAACACTACCATTGATCCATTATAATGGAAGTCTATGTGGTTTAATTTCATGTAAATAGAATAAATATGAATATTAGAGCCCTATCCAAAAAATCATAAGTTGTTTGATGCTTATTCAGTAAAATAAATGTTGTAAGAGGATCGTTGATGGTATCCCAGAATGTTTATATTTTAAATCAAAATTATATTTATCTGTTTTATTATTGAATTATGATGTTATTTTCAATTTTTTATTATATTAAGGGAATGTTAGAATGTGGATGTGACATGTTTTAAAATGAAAAAAAGAATGTTGTTCTTGAATTTATAATTTTATTAATTAATATGCTATAATTATTTGTACATGAGATAATTTTTTTATAACACATTGGATAATACATTAAAGAATAATAGGCCACAAGGGACAACATTCAACTAAGGAACCCGCATATCACCTGGGTGATCCACAGGGTGTCTCTTGGCCATACAGGCCCCTCAGGAGGGTCTACCTAATTGGAAGTTGGTCAACATAGCTAGTGGTTCATGGTGGAAACAATCATGTACACCGGAGCCCATGGGTGGGGAAATATCATGGGCATAAGTACCTCAAGGAACCAGCGATAGAAATATATGAATCCTTATGCCCCACTTGGAGGAGTGAATCACAAGGATTGGGTAGACCATAATGGTGAGTGTGTCCCCCGATAGCCCACAAACTTCATTACTACTGTGAACTCGTGCTCAAGATTTTAAATGAGACCCCAACCACCCCATGTAGCCATTTTGATTTAGAATTGATATTTTTTACTTTATCGCACTCCGCCACTCCATCTTCGATCTCTGCCTCATCTAATCACCCATTAACAATTCGACATATCCATACACCCACTACACAACTAGGAAGCACCAAAACCACTACTCCCAATGTTGGGGGTTGAGATCCTTCACCATGACCACCACCCATGATCACTGAGGATCAGTAATTCCAACTTGTTCAAACACACCCATGAAACCCCAAGCATCATCTGTTCTTTGATTTGGCCCGATGAAGGAGGACTATTTACTCCACCAAAATAATCCATTTTTAGGCACCATTATCTTGGATCGAACTCTATCTTCACCACCAAATGCTACCACCACCATGGGTCACCTCCAGTGTCACAGACGGCCACCATGATGACATTCTAGTACTTACTTCCACCATTATGAATCTTATAGGATGGTGGAGCTCCCGCTACAATTCTATATCAACTTCCATTTTTTTTCATTCCACGAACCCCCAATCCATAATGATCATTAATAAATCTCCATCACAGTTTTTCCACTCAGTATTACATGCATCAACTACTCAAATCGAGACCGCAATGGTTTATCACACCAAGAATGCGCTCGATCTCCATCACCACTAGAAAAGTTCATGGCCACATATAATCCCCTATGTAATGATTTCCAATCACCATGAATCCTTTATAGAGATTTATAAAACCAAGTGAATGTTAATGAAAAAAAGGATCTGCTTCCCTGCTGCCACACTCCACTATTGATGCCATCCTGTGGCGAATTCACTCCCATCACCCAGAACAAATAAACTCCACCAATCACCTCTCATGTCATCAAAACATAGCTGCTTGACATCCCAGAACACCATGGAGAATCATTTATAGCCTCATATGGCCATTTCTACAGTCTGATTAGGAAGATGAAAAATAGCTCTACTGCCACCATATGGCCACCATTCTACATGCATGTTGATCACCCTCATGCCACAACCAAGGCACTACTGTTTACATTGTGGCCCATGCCCCCAGGCATGCACACCAGAGGCTCCCCTATGTGGAACTCAGTCGATATTGAAAACCTAAACATTTGTTATCTATGAGTGTTTCTTTCTTCAGTTGTGTTGGTCATGGCAAGATTTAGATGCCGAAGCATCTCACCCACTTGATTAAAGGTGATTGAAGGAGTCTTACTCAGTCTATATAAAAGAGGTGAATACCAATTCTAATGGAATCATTGAGACCCCAAGTGTTGAGTTGATAAAAATCCATAATTATAAGAGAAATATTCCATTGTAAGGAGAAGGTCCCCAGCACAACAACTTCTAAGGAAGAGGATCCACCATGGTGGGTATGCCTCTTCCACTCCAATGATTTTCTCTCAACTCCAATTTTTTTAATAATTGTTATGATTCATTATAAAAATTATATAATAACCCCATTGCATGAAGTGTTAAAAGCCACTTCGATTGGATGAAGGGAAGGGGAACCCTATTTTTTTTATTTTTGAGTTTTGAATTATCTAATAAAAAATTATTTTCTCTTTAATTAAATGGTTTTAAATTTTCTAAACATTGATTTTAAATTAAATGGGTTTGTGATTTGTTTTATTCCTAAATAGTAAATTGATTTGATTTATTAATTTATTCCCAATATTCTTTATTTTTTATTATTCAAATTGGTTAATAAAAAAAATAATCAGAGTGATTTAGTGATTAATGATCATATAAGCAAAGAATGGTGGATTGATTTGTTTATTTGGGAAATATACATACTATATTTAGTATTTACTAGATAATTATTATAATTCCCATTTTAATTTATAGACATTGAAAAATCTAAATTAAATGCGAATAAAAGAAATGATTATTACTCAATTAACATAATTATTTTAATTAGAAAAGATTCATTGTTTCTAAGAAACTGTGATACTATAACAAAAATGAAAAAAAATAAACTAAATCAAATCAATTCTACCTCATCATAGCTCCAAATTCTATAAAATTTTATTATATTTAATCTTGTTATTTTATTTATTTATTACAAGTGAAACAAAGATTAAAACACATCACTTTATATATGATGTTTTGTTTCCAATAATACATCACCATTAGGGGGAAAATTTGGCCACACCCCCTGATAGGTTTTTTTCCAAACAGGAATTACTCCTAGGGATCTAGAATTAATATAATCATTAAAATTGTCTTGACTAGGTCCTCTACAAAATAACTATTTTATTTTTGATCCTAAAATTGAATAAACATTATTAGATAGGTTTATGAGTCTTAATATAATATTTTTGTTAAATAAATCAGTTTGGATGACCCAAGTGTTTGTTCAAGACTAAAAATCAATGCAATCAACCCATATAAAATATTATGGGGCCTTTTCTCACCACAATTTTCCAACAAAAAGATTTATCAACCATGCCTGTATAATCAATGGGTTTAGTTACGTATTAACCTGATTCCTATGAAACCTAAATTCCATGGCCATGATGGTGAAGATACTAAGAGATATAGTCAGGAATTTGGATTATGTTCATCACCTAATCATAACACGGATCATTATGTTGAGTTACATTGTGTAGATATTTGTGCAGCTAGATTCCCACATTATAAATTTTCACACAGACAATAATAGAGTGAAGGGAATTCTCAAAAAGGATTTAGAGGTCAAAAAAACCATTCCCTACCCCCTTTTAATAATCATCCACCTTTCTACAAATAATATCAAAAACCAATAAAATTCCATAAATCCTAAAAAACCCATTCATGAAACATAAATATTTTCAACCAACACTTTGTTCAATAAAATATTTTTGAGAAATCATCAACCAACACACCACTAACATTGAACCAAACTCTACAATATATGGTTCAACGACAAAAATAAAATGTCAAATATTAATCAAGCTAGATAAAAACCATTTTTGATATTCTAACAAAGAATCCAGGGAATCATCCAACCCATACAATTCCATATACCTAAGATAAAGTATATATAATTAAAAAATTTATTGGGAAAGAGATTCCACCACCTATACCAAATATATTTGATGATTCTAATCCTAAAGATCAACCCATAAACCCAAAATTGAATCCAGAAAATGAAAAATTGAAAAAAAAAGAAAAAAAAGAAATGTATGTTTCCATTCTATATTAACCTTGTCAACAATGGTTGAATAAGATCAACATCATAGAGAGATATAGGAATCCATTCAAAATGCTAAAATCAACAATCAATTTCTAGAGGTATTCTACCTAATCTAATGATATGCATGTTTTCTCAAATAAATATGCACATAGGGAAAGAAGTGTGATGGGTATGAAATAATAAACTTTTAAAGTAGTGTCTCATCCATCATCACGCCACATTTTCCCTAAAATGTCAATATCTATGGACATTTTCTATTCCCTACACTATAGGTTCTTGGAGATTTTCTTATGATTTGTGTGATCTTTTGATTATAGTAATGTCATATCAAACTATGATTTTACATTTTTGAAAATAGTTAAACTAAATTCAATAAAATTTGTTTTATAAATAAAAAACTCAGCTATAGTTTTTCTAGCTGGAGTTGTGGAGGATGTTCAATTTGGAATTGAATGAATAATTTGTTCAGTAGTCTTTTGTGTACTCTAAATAGAGAAAGATAGTGAACCAATAAATTCACAAATGATTTTGTGACAAAAATTCATAAAAACATCTTAAATTATCATTAATGTGAATGAATGATCCCTCACCCTGGATCTAGGAGACAGTATGGTAAACATCGATGATCATGACTCTAAAAGTAACCATTCAAATAATCATCCCTCCTTTTCAATATTAATAAAATAAGGTATTGATCTATCGATTGTTTATGTATTCTTGGAGAATTATAATCATTAAGGGATCACCTAGTAATTGCAATCAATAGGTAAAGAGAGAGTACTCCAGAATATGAAAATTATTCCTTTAAAACTCAAAAAATCAACATTGAATAATTTTATAATTTTATAAAATAAACTAATATAATACCCACTAAAAAGGAAATTTATTCTTTTGATATTAGAAATTGGAATTAATTATCATTCATAGGGCAGACAATGAATCTTGAATTAAACCCCAGTCATGTGACATAAAATATGTGTATATTTGGGATGGAGAATAGTTACAATTGATCATTAACAATAATCTATCTGAAGTTCAATAATATAATTTTATTGACCATATACAAAGAAATGCTAAAACCACAGGATTAAGTCAATATGATATATCAAGATTTAAACCCAAGGTCTAGTCCTAGTGATTTTTTTAGAATAAGACTATTGACATGTTTAGTAACACCTGAGAAGACCTAACCCACCTATAATGGATTTTGTAAAAAATATGAAATTGAAAAATTAATGACAGTCGACATCATTTACCCAATTTTTGACTCCTAATGGGGTATCCCCATCCATGTGGTTCCCATGAAATTAGGATTGAACACTATTGAAAATAATAATAAGGAATTAATTCCCATGAGATTCCAAAACAATTGGAGGGTTGGCATTGATTATAGAATGTTGAACCATTTCACCTGAAATGATCATTTCCAAATCACATTCATTGATTAAATCATATAATGGCTTGAAGTTATAACACATTAATTTATTTTTTATTGGTTTTCTAGTTATATTCCTGTACCAATTTCACTATAGGACCAAGAAAATACAACCTTTACCTGTCCATTAAATACCTTTAGTGAAAAAAAGATTCCCTCTACATTGTAAAATGCCCTAGGTAAATTTTAGTGATGTCTGGAAACCATTTTATTTGATGACATTGGGAACTTCCTAGAGTTTTTTCTCTATGACTTTTCCATTTTTTAAATTTCCATTGATCATTGGTTATGGAATCTTGATAATTTTTTGATGACATGCATAGTGAATAATCTAGTTTGGAACATTAGTGAGTTTAAACTTATGGTTCCAAAATAAATCGCGGTAAGACATATAATCTCACAAAAAAGAAATCTAGGTGGGTTAATCACAAATTGAGGTGATAAATTAATTAATATACCACACTTGTGTGAGATACATTAGATCATTTTTGGGGAATGTGGGATTTTATAGAAGATTCTCCCAAGAGTTTTTTAATATTTCTCTTCCAAATGAAATATTGTTCTTAAATGAGGATGAATTTGGTTTTAATGATAATTGCATAGAGGAATTTTATGGGATGAAATATATGTTTATTACCCCAAAAATAATGAAACCACCAAATTAGGAACATCCATTTGATTTCATTGTGCTTCTTCAAACCAAGTAGTTGGAATTTTTTATTCCTAAAGAATTAAAGGAAGTCCCCAAGTCATAATATATTCATCAATAACAATGGATGATACTCAGATAAATTACATAAAAACCAAAATAGGGGTTCTTTATGTTGTATTTTCATTAGATAAATTCATATAATATTTAATTGAAAGTAATATAGTTGTATTTTTTATCATGAAACACATAGGTACATGATGAAGAAGGAAGAAGCCAAACCAAAGCTGGTGATATGGATACTACTCTTTTATGATTTTAATATGTATATTAAATTCTAAAATGGAGTTGAGTACCATGTTGAAGATCACCTTAGTTTGCTACCCATCAATGCGGAAATAAAAATTATAGAGCTTATCCCACTCAATGATCACATACTAGGAGAGAAACAAAACATCATAGATTGTGAAGGACCATGGAATGATGGAATAGTAAATTATTTGGCCAAATATTTAGTAATTTCTTCTCTCAACATGCTTCTAAATCATAAACTAAAAGATGAATATAGAATCTATATCTTGGAAGTTCCATTTATCAGGATAATTTTTAATGAGTAATTCATAAGATTATTCTTACTAACATGTGAAATAGAATATGTTTTCAAATTTTATTATATAATGTTTCGTGAAGATCACTTTGTACATCAAATAATGTATATAAATTTATATTTTTAATTCGGAATGTATTGGATGACCTTGTTTAAATATTCTCATGATTAGTGTAAAAAATATTAAAAGTGACCATTTTTTGATATGTTTCAAAATGGCAGGAGATGTCGCAAAACCCAATTCATATTTTTGAGAAATCATTAATGTTTGGGGAATTGATTTTATAGTACCTTTTTCCATGTCTTTTTAGAAATCATATATTTTACTTACTATTGATTATGTGTTTAAATGAGTTGAAGGAAAATCCACCAAGTCTAATGATACCAAATATATTTTTTATTTTTTAGGGATAATATATTTTTTACAATTTGAATGCCAAGATCTATAATTGACGAATGAGAGAAAAACATTTCAGTATAATATTGATGGATATTCGTAATACATATGGGTTGAACCACAAAAAATCTAAACCTTACCTTGCTAAAAAATGTTCATGATAAACTGTCAAACTAAGAGATTAAATGTATGTTGGAGAATACAGTCATTTCAAAAAGAAAATATTCAGGGGATAGGAATAAAGTTACCTTTTAAGCATACCATAAGTTGTAAATAAACTATTAAGTATGATCCCTTACAAGTATATTTATAGAAAAAGTCCACATATACTAGTGGAATTTGAGGAACAAGCATATTGGGTTGTTAAAAAGTAAATTTGGATTTGGAGGGTACTAAAAAAGCGAGAAATAATTAGTTATAAGAGGTTGATGAAATCAGAAGGGAGTCATTGTAAAATTCCATAATTTATGATGAAATAACCAGATTGGAACCAGTAAAATTAATTTATCCAAAGAACAAACAACACAGAGACCAATTTCTAATCTATAATTATAGGATGAATCTTATTCCCAATAATATTCATTAAAGTTGGGAATAAAATTTTATTTTTAATAATTTATATAATTTTGATTCCATTTTGATTAAGAAATTTGTTAAAGGAAACACATTCAAGGTAAATTTGAAATTTCTGAAGAAGTTCCATGGATGATTACCTCAAGAACTGGTGGAGGATTATAAACTTCTCTAACCCATATACAAATTCCATTTCTTGAGGATAGGTCAAGAAAACTACAAAATATAATTGTTTTTCAGGGAATTAACCAGAGTTTTGTTGTATTCATAGGATTAAGGATATAAATCATTATTTCATCACCCATTTGAGACTGAAATGGAATGATTCTTACACTAGTATGAGTTTTTTTATTTTCCTATACTATTAAATAAGGAACCCTTACAACAACCGAAATAATAGAGAAAGATGAAAATGTTTCATGGGAAAGGAAGTTTAAATTTAATGTTTATCTTTTAAACTCCAAATATTTATGTCTTAAAACATTTTTCAAGCATTAAATTGAAAAATTGAATTCGATCACATTAATTTTTCTTTACATGACTTTTCTACATTACATGAGATTCTTAGAAACCCTATAATAACATATTTTATAATTCAATATTAATGAAACTATACGAGTAAAATTGAAATTGGATGAATAATGTGAAACATGGATATTTATTTAAGGGCTCATTATTTTATGTAATTAGATGACTCATGGAAATGAAATTTCCCAATAAATTTTAATACTTTGAATTTCTGAAAATTACGTGAATTTATATTTTATTATTCATCATTTCATTAGTTATTATCCAATTTCATAATCCTATTCCTGAGGGGATTTCTAGAAAAATTACTTACTACATTATTTTATTCATATTTCTTGATTAATCTAGGGAAATTGTAATGACCATAAATTTCATTTGAATGTATAAAAGAAATGACTATACAAAAATATATTTGAAATTACAAATGTCACGACCCGTCCTTAGGGCCTGTGTCGCGACTACCTCAAGCCCGCCTTCCATAGTCCAGGGGCTGGGGACTAGTACCAAAGGCGTAAATCCCAATAAAAAGCGATGCCATTTCCGTTATGAAATGAAAACACACACAAAAAGAGTACAAGAAGAAGCTACACTAAGTAAGCAGTAAAAAAACGTGCTGAAAAGTACAAGGGGCTGGAAATACAAGCCCAAAAGAAAGGTACAGCTACAAATGAAAATAAAGTACAACTCAAAGGACAACAGCTGAAAGGTGACAAGCAGCTCATGGATCATCCTCCGGCATCCTACATAAAGGGTAGGAAGCTGATGTACTCCTCAGTACTCCACGTCTGTACGTCTCCTCTGGGTACCAACTCGTCGTGAGATCCACCTTCGGGAACCGACTCGTCGTGAGATCCACCTCCGGGAACCGACTCGTCATGAGATCCACCTCCGGGTACCGTCCAGCTCTACAAGCCTCAACCACAATCAGTTGTGTACGTTTCCTGCATCCAACACAACGATGTGCGGGAAAATCCCGTGTAGGGGTGAGTATACGATACTCAGTAGGGACCCCAATACCCTCAAGGTCTCAATAAATCCAACAAGGATAATCACAAAGAAAGTTCTCAACAGATAACCCTTACTTAGGTATAAGCCCATACTTATACCTAAGTTACCAAGTAACCCATCTCATCCACGAGGTATCACATAGATATGAAGTCAATGGATAACCACCACTTAGGTATATGCCCATGCATATACATAAGTTATCTAGTAACCCATCTCAAAGAAAACACAAAGGTCATTGACTCATCTCAAACCGGGATTTTCATTATCGAAACCGCAAATACTGAAGAGCTCCATCTATGATGAGTACAGTGATCCTGTCACGACTATGATGTACTTCTCACTAACCTAAGACTGCTGAGATACTCCTCCTGTCGATTACCGCGGGTCAGCCACCCAAACACAGTAGTGCTTCTCGCCGGGGTCTGCCACCCAAACACAGTAGTGCACCCCCCGCCCCAATAGCCTACAGAGGTACTCCTTCTGTCGAGTACAATGGGTCTGCCACCCAAACACAGTAGTGCTCCCCGCTGTGGGTCCACCACCCAAACACAGTAGTGCACCCCACTGGGCAATACAAGTAACTCTAACTCGAGTTGGACAAGACGTCATCAGGTCTCAGCCAGCTACACGGTCTCCTTGCTCCGTTTGCTCATCTCCGGGAGGGTCCGCTCCATGAGCTACAGGTCGATACAGTAGGTATCACAAAGTCCCACGAAGAAGTATCTCTAAGGACCGCCTTGTCATAGGGGTCTCAATGCAACAGACGGCACGCCAAACGGACGCCCGGTCTTTGAGTTATTAGCCTTTTTGTCCTGAGGGCCCGGTTGGTTTTGTGTATGAACCAACCCGACCGTATCTCAACTGTACCTCGAACTCACATAGGGTATACTCATAGGGACTGTTTTCTCAACGTGATCACCAACGCCACTGATGGTTCGTCAAATGGACGCCCGGTCTGAAAGTTATCAGCTTTTACCTTCCTGGGGCCCGGTTGCATTTCGGGTACAATCCAACCTCGACATATTCCAAATGAGTCCAAACCTCAGGTGAAGTATGCCAAAAGTTCTGTCTCATCAAGAGGAATCCAACAAAGTCAACTGCACGTCAATCGGACGTCCGGGCCTTATGTTATAAGTGTTTCTGCTCCGAGGGCTCGATTGGTTTTGGGTTCGAACCAAACCAAACATACTTCAAATGAAACTGGTTAACCAAACCGGTCACACCATTTTGAACCATACGAAAAAACACACGAGTTGGACTACCCATTGGTCCAAAACGGATAGCTGGTGAAAAAGTTGCATTTCACCGCAACACCCGCGAACCGGGCCACATGGGGCTAGCGCCTCGACCTCGGCTTAAATAGCCAAAATTGTTCTTGAAACATCCATCTTAATTTCAGGGTCACAACCTCGCAGACGGTTCGACATTTTGACACCGTATGAGAGAGATAGGTCTGATACAAGATCCCTTAATAAAAATAATAATATTATTATTCGGTGTTTCGTGGGCCCGAGCCACAATCTAGAATTTAGTATTCTATATTAGACATGAATCGACCATATTGATGTCAGGATTACATCGCCACTAACGGCAAGCCAATCGGACGTCACACACATGAATGATGGCAGTTCAAAGATTTAATAATAATATTAAATCTATTATTTTCCGTGCGCTTTGGGTGCCCGATCCAAAAACACAAAAAAGAAATCCAATATTGGACTCATAAATTTTGTCTCGATGTCAGGGTCACACAGCCGCAAACGGTTCGTGAAACTGAGGTTGCACGAAGAAGATACAGTCAAAATACTATTTTCCCAAAGAAAATAATAATAACATTATTATATTATTATTATTTTTAATTTAATTTAATACTTTAAATTCTCACAACCAATTCCACGTACCACCCAAAAAAATATCCACCCCCTTGTCTCCAAGCCAATCATGCTCCCACTCTTTGATTACCCCTTTTTTTTATTTCTTTTATTTTTTATCAACTTAATAACTCATTCTCTCTCCAATATACCACATTATTCATGTTCCATTCTCCTCCAATTTTCACGCTGCCCTCACGTATCGGGAACAATGAGCCTCCGCCTCGCACAAGGCCTTCTTCTGGCCCACTGCGCTGCTACGCCTCCGGTCCACTGCACCTTCGTTCTAACCCCAACAATTATGACGGTCGAAGATTCTTGATCCTCGGATCGAGATCATCGTGTCTGTATGTCTCGAACAACGAAACATCAAGTTTCCAGCGAGCTTAATTATTTGACGAAGAAGAACATGTGAAGAATGCGCAGACCATGAATAAGAAAGGATCTTGGTTTACGTGCGGATCGATAGCCGTGTTAGTTTTCCCATTGTTTTTGAGAATAAAGAACATGGGGGATTGGCAATTAAATATTTATCATGTTTCAAGAATATCAAATTCAGGATAAACAAGAAGAAAATTAATTCAATCAATTGCTTATCGATCCGCAAATTAATTTATTTAATTCACGTTCATCATGAGAAATGAAACCGGGGTATGAAATCCACAAAGATTAAAACTACAAGTAAACACTCAAGCTTGAGGGTATAAACCACATAAATGATAAATATACAATATTCCCCTACCTCTCAAAGATGTCGCATGTTTTCAAACTATAGAAGAAGAATGTCGTGGTGGTCGAACGTCGTAGAAGAATGGTGTCAATTTCATTGACGTCGGAGGAAGAGCCGTCGTTGGGACTTCACGTTCTTTGTCGAGGTAGAAATTCATTCTTTGTTGATCGAGGAACACTTTTCACTCCTTCACAAGAGCTCTCTCCCAACTCTACCTAAGACAAAAAATGTCCCAAACTAAAATAATATACTATGGCTGTTATTTTATTAACCCATGTAATTCAAAATTAAAACCACTTTAATTAAATAATGTGTAGACATAATTAATGGTAGTAGGGAATGTGAAGAGATATCTTAATTAGGGGAAAGTTGGAACATTTAAACGCAAAGGAGTTTGAAAAGGTTAAGGAAAGGTGAAAGGTTGGGGATCATGTGGGTCCCACCTTTCAAGTATCCACACATGGGATGTTGGTTGGTCATGGGCCCCACCAACAACTTCCCATGGGAGAGAATAACTCTGAAAGATATAAAATAAAACTGGTCACACAATTTTATTTATTTTAGACTAAATTCCCAAATAATAAAACTCAACCCGCTCAAAACGCAACTACGGTAAAGGTCCCCTTAAGCAATTACTGGCGCTACGAGTTCATCGGTGCCCTCAAATTTCAATTCCGATCACCGGTTAAAAAGATAGAAAAACCCGCTTGTTCGTTCACTGAACGTACCCGATCTAAATTTCGAAAAATTATTATCAGTCACCCTAGACCAATTTCCATCATGGTTAGGCTTTTCCTAAGTGAAACACGCCCCAAAGAACCCAACGGTACTCTCATATTTTTAATCCGAGTTACCGTTTAGATGATATGACTTTTACAATAAAATAATTTTCATTTAATTATTTTATTTGTGGCCAAAAACTAACATTTTCTGGTGGCTCGTGCCGGAAAAAGTTAGTATTTTCATAAATAAATCATTCCCCAATGAGTTCAGCGGTGGTCTCAGATTTTTAATCCGAGCTACTGTTTGTGAGTTATAAGCTTTTGAAAAATAAAATAATTTATTTAATTATTTTATTTACGATTAAGCCAAAATTGGGTTTTCTCATAGGAGGCCCAGGCCGACTAAACTTCAGTCATGCCTAAGGTAATCCATCCATCCTAAGAACAACAGTGCACTCATATTTCTGATCCGAGCAACCGTTCAAGAGTTATTCCACTTTTTCAGGAGAACTGCTTAGGCGCATTAATTTAATCTTAACAAAACTTCGCCGGATCATTCCAGGCACTCCGGGCCTCAGAATCGGGCGCCGTTAGAAACCATAGACTCATAAAATTTTAAAGTATTTATGAAAAAAATACCTTGAAATTTCTGGGCTTTTACATTACTCCCACATCAGGGATTTACGTCCCCGTAACGCTTCAAGACACACTAGGGGAAACAAAAGTGGTACTGAGCACGCATCTGAGCCTTCTGCTCCCATGTGCTCTCCTAGAGGTTCTTGTACTGCATGGGGTTTCCTTTTCGCCGACCAAGGAAAACCCATCCCATCATTGTAAGTAAACCACAACCTTTTTTCCTAATACCGTCAATCGGTGTATGAACTATGGTTTCCCAGTCCATACCCAAAATAACGTCGTAAGGCCTCGCCGCTGCCACTAAGAGGTTGCAACCGAAACTCTCACCTCAAGGGTCAGATCACACCTGTCGGAGTAAGTGTGTTTATCGAGTCTCCTCTCAAAGGTATCTCCAAACGTGAGGGTCAAGTCAACGGTTTTAACTGGAAACTCTAGGTCTGGGACAAGATTCGTGGAAGGAAGGAATGATTGGTACCTATGTCTATTGATATGGCAGCTCGTAGTAGACACAGACCATACCTCAAATCATTCTTAGAGCCCTTGGGTCACACTCCGTGACTGCATGTAGCTATTCTCTTCCCCTTCCCTTCTCTTCCATGAGCCTGACAGGGAGTACAATGGTGGGTGGCTGTAACATGTCGAAATGTACCCCACCTCAGGCTGCTCTCCAAGCTCTGCTTCCACGTCTGCTGCTCTGCAGATTCATCTGTCCTTAACACTTCCTCTTCTTGAAAAATATTACATGCCCAATCCTTTGATACTGGTGCCAGTTCGTATCTTCCCACTGCTAATATTCACTGGATAAAACCAATCAGACAAAGAACATTCAACCACAAAGTTTCTCTCTAACACCCTAACATAAGTAGGAATGCATAGAGAAAGAGTGATTACCCGAATATCCTTAAAAACACCTCTCTTAGAGGTCCCATATCTAAAGAACTAATCGTATCGTAGTCATCAAGTACCATGAACGATCGGTACACCTCGATGAATACTCAGCTACTAACATGTTGTCCTGCCGAAGCTGTATAAGCTCTAGAAAACTCTCAGCCACCTCCTCAAGCCAGTCCTCAACCGCCTATGAGTCAGGCATGCCTCAAAACATGAGGGGTATCTGGTGCTGAAACATTTGTAAGGAACTAAGCCTACATTAGTCCTCTACCAGTACTTCCAGTTGTAACTGCTGACTAACAGGTAGTGATATAGCTGGCACACTACCTGAAGGTACTATCTCAGGCATCAGTCCATATACCTAAGCCTCATCACTATGTGTACCAACCTCATGGACACTCACTAGGAAACACTAGTAGTCAAGATCACCATCTTCTCTACTAGCTATAAAATTGGTGTAGATCTCTAGCAATCACCTCCAGCCAGTCCTCTGCTGTCTGGGAATCTGCCTCGCCTCATAACCTCGAAGGCTTATACTGCTGGAACTCGTGCAACGCGCTCTATCGGAGTGCACCGTCTGCTAGTATGGCTCATGGCATCCACTACCCAATAGGTGGTGGTGCTGCGGGTACACCACTCAAGGGTGACAATATAATAAAAAGGGCCCTGCACCAGAGCCTCATCGCTCGGTGGGCCGTCATCGTGTACTATCTCAGAACTCCAACTTACTGTCTCTGTGGAGACATCATAAACAGATGTGACATGGGAAACGATTTATACATGGTGAGATGACCTGGTTTGAGCTAACTTAAAGAGAACTTTTGAAACACACATGCAATCAGTGTTTTCGTGCACTAAGTTGGAAATCAGTACTCTGGGTCCTGGTGTACGGATACGTCGGCTTCCGCTACGACACTGGACTCCCTTATCTGAAAACCACACTTGGTACCCTCAACACTATTTCTTAAAATAAATAAATGATCAGAGTCATAATTTCTGTGGTAGAACCGAATCCTCTGATACCAATTTGTCACGATCCGTCCTTAGGGCCCGTGCTGTGACTACCCTAAGCCCGCCTTCCATAGGCCAGGGGGTGGAAACTAGTACCAAAGGTGTAAATCCCAACAAAATGGGAAGAAATTTCCTTTAAGAAACGAAAACAAACACAAATAGAGTACAAGAAGAAGCTACACTAAGTACGTAGTAAAACAAACGTGCTGAAAAGTACAAGGGGCTGGAAATACAAGCCCAAAAGAAAGGTACAACTACAACTGAAAATAAAGTACAACTCAAAGGAAAACAGCTGAAAGGTGACAAGCAGCTCCTGGATCGTCCTCCGGATTCCAACCTGAAGGGTTGGTACAAATGTCCTCCTCGGTACTCCACGTCCTTCCATCTCCTCCGGGTACCGACTCGTCATGAGATCCACCTCTGGGTACCGTCCAGCTCTACAAGCCTCAACCACGATCAGTGATGTCCGTCATCTGCATCCAACACAATGAGGTATGGGAAAAGCTCATGCAGGGGTTAGTATATGATACTCAATAGGGACCCTAAGACCCTCAAGGTCTCACTAAATCCAACAAGGAAAATCACAAAGAAAGTTCTCAACAGATAACCCTTACTTAGGTATAATCCCATACTTATACCTAAGTTACCAAGTAACCCATCTCAGCCACGAGGTATCAGATAGATATGAAGTCGATGGATAACCACCACTTAGGTATATGCCCATACATATATGTAAGTTATCTAATAACACATCTCAATCATGAGGAAAACACAAAGGTCATTGAATCAGCTCAAACCATGATTTTCTTTATCAAAACTGCAACTACTGAAGAAGTCCGTCTATGACGAGTACAGTGATCTTGTCACGACTCCGAGGTACTTCTCACTAACCTAAGACTGCTGAGGTACTCCTCCTGTCGAGTACCGCAGGTCAGCAACCCAAACACAGTAGTGCTTCTCGCCAGGGTCTGCCACCCAAACACAGTAGTGAACCCCCTAATAGCCTGCAAAGGTACTCCGTCTGTCGAGTACCGCGAGTCTACCACCCAAACATAGTAGTTCTCCCTACCGTGCGTCTGCCACCCAAACACAGTAGTACTCCCCACTGGGCTATAAAAGTCACTCCGACTCGAGTTGGACAACCAGTATTCAGGTTTGAGCCAGCTACACGGTCTCCGTACTCCGTACGCTCGTCTCCGGGAGGGTCCACTACATGAGCTACAGGTCGATACTAAAAGTATCACAAATTCCCACGAATATGTATCTCAAAGGACCACCTCATCATAGGGGTCTCAACGCAACAGACGACGCATCAATCAGACGCCCGGTCTGTGAGCTATTAGCCTTTTCATCCAAGGGTCTCGATTTGTTTTGTGTATGAACCAACCCAACCATATCTCAACTATTCCCCGAACTCACATATGGTATACTCACAGGGACCGTTTCTCAACAAGATCACCAACACCACTGACGGTTCGTCAAACGGACGCCCAGTCTGAATGTTATCGGCTTTTCCGTACCAGGGGCCTGGTTGGATTTCAGGTACAATCCAACCCGTCCATATTTCAACTGCGTCCAAACCTCAGGTGAAGTATGCCAAAATTTCTGTCTCATCAAGAGGAATCCAACAAAGTCGACGGCACATCAATCGGACATTCGATCCTTAAGTTATAAGTGTATCCCCTTTGAGGGCTCGGTTTGTTTCGGGTTCAAACCAACTCGACCGTACTTCAAATGAAACCGGTTAACCAAACCGGTCACACCATTGCGATCCATACAGAAAAACACACTATATGGACTACCCATTGGTCCAAAATGGATAGACGGTGAAAAAGTTGCATTTCACCGCAACACGCGTGAATCGACCCTTATGGGGCCAGGGCCTTGACCTCTACATAAAAATCCAAAATTGGTCTTCAAACATCCGTCTTAATTCCAGGGTCACAACCTCGTAGATGGTTCGACATTTCGACACCGTATGAGAGAGATATGTCTGATACAAGATCCCATAATAATAATAATATTATTATTATTCGGTGTTTCATGGGCCCGAGCCACAAACCAGAATATAGTATTCAACAATAGACTTGAATCGACCGTATTGATGTTAGGATTACATCGCCACTGACAGCAAGCCAATCAGATGTCACACACATGAGATATGGCGGGTCAAAGATTTAATAATAATATTAAATCTATTATTTTCCGAGCGCTTCGGGTACCCGATCCAAAAACCCAAAAAAGACATCCAATATTGGACTCTAAAATTCCGTTTCGATGTCAGGGTCACATTGCCGCAGACAGTTCGTGAAACCAAGGTCGCACAAAGAAGTTACAGTCAAAATAATATTTTCCCAAAGAAAATAATAATAACATTATAATATTATTATTATTTTTAATTTAATTTAATACTTTAAATTCTCACACCCAATTCCACGCACCACCCAAAAAAAATATTCTCCCCTACCTACAAGCCAATCACGTCCCCCCACTATTTGATTAACCCTTTTAATTATTTCTTTTATTATTTATCTACTTAATAACTCATTCTCTCTCCAATATACAACATTATTCACGTTCCATTCTCCTCCTATTTTCACGCTGCCCTCACGTACCGGGAACGTTGCACCTCGGCCTCCCACATGGCCTGCTTCCAGCCTGCTGCGCTACTACACCTTCGGTCCGCTGCACCTTCATTCTAACCCCAACAATTATGACGGTCACAGATTATTGATCCTCAGATCGAGATCTCCACATCTGTATGTCACGCTCAACGAAACATCAAGTTTCCAGCACGCTTAATAATTTGACGAAGAATAAGACGCGAAGAATGCGCGGACCATCAATAAGAAAGGATCTTGGTTTAAGTGTGGATTGATAGTCGTGTTAGTTTGACCATTGTTTTTGATAATCAAGAACATGGGGGATTGGCAATTAAATATTTATCATGCTTCAAGAATCTCAAATTCAGGATAAACAAGAAGAAAAATAATTCAATCAATTTTTTTTTGATCCACGAATTAATTTATTTAATTCGCATTCATCATGAGAAATGAAACCAGGGTAAGAAATCCACAATGATAAATCCTACAAATAAATGCTCAAGCGTGAGGGTATAAACCTCATAAATGAGAAATATACAATATTCCCCTACCTCGCAAATACGTCGCACGTTGTCAAACCGCAGAAGACGAACGTCGCAGTGGTCGGACGTCGCAGAATAATGGTGTAAATTTCGTTGATGTCGAAGGAAGAGCCGTCGTCGGGACATCACATTCTTCGTCGAGGTAGAAAGTCATTCTTCATTGAAGCGAGGAACACTTTTCTCTCCTTCTCAAGAGCCCTCTCACAACTCGTCCTAACATAATGAAACTCCCAAACAAAAATAATAGACTATTGCTATTATTTTATTAACCCATGTAATTCAAAATTAAAACCACTTTAATTAAATAAAGTGTTGGCATAATTAATGGTAGTGGGGAATGTGAAGAGATCTCTTAATTAGGGGGAAGTTGGCACATTTAAATTCTAGGGAGTTTGAAAAGATTAAGGGAAGGTGAAAGGTTGGGGCTCGTCTGGGCCCCACCATTCAAGTATCCACACATGGGAAGTTGGTTGGTCATGGGCCCCACCAACAACTTCCCATGGGAGAGAATAACTCCCAAAGATATAAAATAAAATTGGTCACAAAATTTTATTTGTTTTAAACTAAATTCCCAAATAATAAAACTTAACCCGCTCAAAACGCAACTGTGGTAAAGGTCCCCTTTAGAAATTACTGGCACGGCGAGTTCATCAGTGCCCTCAGATTTCAATTCTGATCACCGGTTCAAAAGATAGAAAATCCCGCTCTTTCGTTCACTGAACGTACCCGATCTAAATTTCGGAAAATTATTATCAGTCACCCTTTACCCACTGCAGTCATGGTTAAGATCTTACTTGGTGAAAGACGCCCCAACAAACCCAACAGTACTCACATATTTTCAATCCCAGTTACCATTTATAGGTTATGAATTTTACAATAAACTAATTGTCATTTAATTATTTTATTTATGGCCAAAAACTATTTTTTCTGGTGGCTTACGCTGGCCAAAGTTAGTATCTTTTTAAATAGAGCATGACCTCACGAGTTTAGCGGTGGTCTCAGATTTTTAATATGAGCTACCGTTTGTGAGTTATAAGCTATTGAAAAATAAAATAATTTATTTAATTATTTTCTTTAAGATTATGCCAAAATTGGGTTTTCTCATAGGAGGCCCGCGTCGACTAAAACTAAGTCATGCTTAGGGTAATCCCGCCATCCTGAGCGCAACGGTGCCCTAAGATTTTTGATCCGAGCAACCGTTCAAGAGTTATTCCACTTTTTCAGGAAAACTGCTTACACGCGTTAATTTAATCTTAACAAAACTTCGACGGATCATTCCTGGAACTCCGGGCCAGGGAATCAGGCGCCGTCAGAAACCATAGACTCATAAAATTCCAAAGTATTTAAGAAAAAAACATTCCTTGAAATTTATGGGCTTTTACAACTAAGTCATCTTTTGAAAAGTTATTTTCTTTAAATACCTCCATACATTTATCCTTCATTATCCCATAGAAACTAGGAATGAACTTGTTAGTGATGCACCTTGATTTAATGCATTTTTATCCATTCATACCATCCTAATAGAAATATGAGGGAATTTTTATGTTGATGAGTAGGGGGAAGGATGTTATGGTGGAATGATTATTACAATTTGAAGGAAAAGAATAGGGGTACTATTTTTGGGTATTGAGAATGGTTTTTGAATCATTCAATGCAATTTATTGTTTTATGTCTATAAAAAATTAAAAAATTAAAAAAATGAAAAAGTAACTAACAAAAATAATACATTTTTTTATTAGGGAAATCAATAAATAACTATTATTAGATCTATGTTTTTTATAATAAGTGGGTTGGTGGTGGCTGTGAGGTCTACTCTAAGCATATATTCAGAAAAATAAATAATATTAGTGGGTACATTTAATTAGAAAATCTAGTAAATAATTAATGAAATTTTCAAGAGGCTGCACAAATAAATAATTATTCATAATCTAATAATGATATTTACTTTGAGTTTTGGGATGATAGGAGTTGTTACAATTTGTAGGGTGAGAAATTCAGGGCACTTTGACTTTTGATATCATTATCTATGTTTAATATATACACCTCCTCATTGAATCGTATTTTTTTAACATCAATTACTAAAAACCATAATTCAAATAGAAATTTAAACCATAATTTCAAACCCCCATGATTTTATGTTCATTTTGTCCTTACAAATTTGAAATAGTTGTTCATTAACATTCCAAAGGATAATGGTAACCTATTCCTATTATTATAATAACTCTAGTTGAATGTTTATCATGTGTGATGAGAGTAGTTATTTAAAATCGAGGAAAATCATGATTTGGCATGTTTAAATAAAAATTATTTTATGAATTGTAATTAATGAGGAGAAACATGTCTCTATTTTCAAAGGGTAAAACTAAAATGGTTAAAATGATTATTCCTTTGATAATTGTGAATAAAAATGTGTATTTTATATAGAATATCAAAAATTAAATTTCACATTGGAAATTGTTTTATTTTATTACTTTTAAATATGAATATTTGTAACATTTTTTCCTTATAAACTGCTTGTGGAGATTTTATTCTTACATAAAGAATGGTTTATCTAAGGGGGTATTTGACAAACACATTTTATGTTCATATATAAAATAAAATTTCATTAGTTTTAAGTGTTTTAGTAGATAATTGGCACATAATTTTCAATGTTTTAAAAAAATATGGGAATTTTATATTATAGAATTGATATGGTATAAAAAGAATAAATAATTTGGATTTTTAATTTAGAATTTTATTTATGAAAATGTCATAATTATTTAAAAGTGTTATCAATAATTTTTATCTTTTCTGGCATGTATTTACATGAAAAATTGTCCACATGATCCATAATTCATCTAAGGACACCACACACAACAATGGTGACCCATAAGGTATCGCCTGGCCATACATATCCTTCCGGAGGGCCAAACTAGTGGGATGTATAGCCAACAAGATGGCATTGCATGGAGGGAATCATGCCCATTCACCTCATCCCATGGGTGGTGAAATTCAGTAGACACAAATACCTCAAGGAAATGACTGTATTGGATGGAGAATTTATGGGTGGCCTCGAGAGGATTGCATCACTTTGATGGGGTGGGATGTAGTGGATATGGGCATCCTATGGCACCCCCATAGACTTCATTCATCCAGTGAAACAATGATCTAGCTTATAAACAAGTGCCCTTTTTAATATTTTTTTAACGAGTGATCACTTCTCCTCAATGATCTACCACACTGCACCACTCAACCTACACTCTCTATCTCGACAGATCATGGGTTACCACTACAATATCTCTACCATACCTCTACTCAAACAGTAGCCTCTATAACCACTACTCTTGAATCTCAAGGTCAATCTCCTTCACCAGTTGCACTACTTATGATCTCTATGGACCACATAATACACCACAAATAAACACATTAATTTAATAATAATAATCATATAGTCTTATATGTGGCTAAATGATAGAGGCACACGACCTCTACAAAAACCCACCTAGTCCTAGAACCAAAAACCCTACTAAAACTATAGCATCATTATTTAATCCTGTCACCTTCATGGATCGCCTCTAAAGTCCCAGAAAACCACCATAATAAAATTTTTTATACATACTATTTCCTCCATGAATGGAGAAAGTAGGAGGACTTCCTTCCACCATTCGAGATCCACTACCATCATTCTGTGTTCATGGAACTCCCCCTCGATCCACCACCTACATTCATCATCCTCTACCACTACATCACCACTTGGATTTACCGGTATGCATGGATCTACATTGGATCAATGTCTAATAACCTTAAATTTAATTTTATGGTTAATCCGACATTGTGAATTCTTTATGACACAAAATGATCCACTACCCTACTTCCCTACTCCACTTATCAATTCATACACTAGAGAATGACCCTTGATAACCATGAACCAACACTCTTCACCATTAAACACTCGGGATTTCATGGATTCTATAAATGAAATTTTTTTCCACCATAGAGACTCAATAATATCCTCACCTGACTACATTAATGCCTGAATGTGGAGGAGGAACTGCTTCCCTACTTCCACCTTTCGGCTAGCCTACTACATTCTTGTTGAAAAACCTCAATCCTCTGTTGATTCACTACCGAGTACCATGTGGGCCATGACACCTGTGGATTCACACTGAAGGCTCCCACTAATAGATCTCAATCGACACAAATGTTATATGCACCCATTATCTATGGGTGTTTATTTTTATTATGCATGAGTCATAGGAAGATTTAGATCCCAAATGATCTCTCCCTATTTATTAAAGGAGGTCGAGGACCTCTCCCTCAAATTATGTTGTGGGCTAATTCCCCCACCAAAGAGAGAATCAATACCCCCAAAAATGAGTAGATAGACACCCACAACGAGAATATATATAGGCCAGTTTATGGAGGACCTACTCAAAACCACTACAAATGGATATGATCCACGAACAAGGGTAGTGCACAACCACTCCCACACATTCTTCTCCCTTCCACCATCCTGCAATAAACATTATATTCTGTTATCCCTCTTCTTAAATAAACACATTCCCTGGAGGGGTAGAATGAATTTTTATTTGGTAAAGGGAAGGGGAAACCAATTTTTTGATGTTTGGGATTTGAAATATCTAATAAAAGTTTCTTTTATTCTTAATTTAATGGTTTTAAATTTAACAAAATTTTAATTTTAATTTAATTTTATTGTGATATATTTAATTCTTAAATAATAAATAGCATTTATTTAATATTTTATTCCCACATTTCTTGATTTTGGTCTATGCTAATTGGTTGATCTATAAAATCAATTATATGAATGATTTGTTGATTATTATATATGTGAGCATAGAAAAATGGATTAATTTGAATATTTGGGGAATTTCAATAATTTATTTAATATTTATAGAATAATTTATATAATTCCCATAAAAATGTTTACACTTTGATAAATATAAATAAAAGTCCTATAAGATAAATATTTTTTACTTCATTCTTATAATTATTTTAATTAAAAAATGAGTCTTTTTTATTAAAAACCTTTATAGAAACACAAAAAGGGAAAAAATATCCTAAATAGAAAAACTTATCTTTCAGATAATCTCAAAATTATCATATATTAAATTTATTAATATATTTTTTATTTTATTTATATTTTACATGTTAAATAAATGTTAAAATACCACTCTCTAGAGACATCTTTTTGTTACCACTAATACAACACCACTTGGGGAAAAGTGATTTTTCCACACCCAATGATAGGTTTTTTTCAATCATTATCAATCTTAATATACATGAAGAATATGTAATATAAATCCTCAAATTATTTTTTGTAATGTCTCTAAATATTTATGAAGGTGTCTCAAAGGTATGTGAGGATAACCTTCAAAATTTAAATAGTAAGTATATGGACATGAGGAAGAAACTAAAGGAATCCATAGAGGCATTTTAGGATAGATAAAATGAAATTATAGATGACATGTGTGAACAAAGAGAAACCATCAATGAAATCATGATTTTGATTCAATTTCTTAGAATATTCCTAATAGGAATCAAATAAGAAGTTTTTAATGTTCAGGGAAAGGGATATAAAGGAATTGATCGTGTAATGTTTCCATAGTAAAATTTAATCATTTTAAATATAGAATAATGATGTTGATCCAATAGAAATAGAGAAATATCAGGAAGTGGAATTCATCGCTCTGAAATTTTTTTCGTTGGAGGATGATATTGAATATACAGATATTAATGAAGACATTCCATTCATTTCCTCAAATTTTAAAAATTTAAATCAATGTTCAAGAGGAATCATACAATAACTTTCCTTTTGTGTTAAAGGGTTTGGAACCACATTGAATTGTATACCAACATGTTTTTAGATGATGAAAAATATCATTTTCTCATTAATAAATATTGAATGAATGTGAATGTAACGAAAAATACTTGTATTTTCATCTAGAAGATGTGAAAAAATTAACTATAGGTTAATATCTTAAACGGAATGGATGTTCCTAGTGATTTTGGATTCTAAATTACTCAATAAAAATGTTCTTATAGATGTTATAGAAAAATTAGAAATGGATAAAAAATAAAACAGAGAATATATTAAAGATAAGAATATTATGGAACACAATGGGGAGTTTGAATCTATGGTTAATGAGATATATTTTCATAGATCTAAAATCAATTAATCAAATAGTTTAATTTATGATTCTAAAAATAAACTAGTAAAAAGAGGATAATATTATGTAGAATATGATATTAAAATGATCAATTAAGAAAATCAGGAATATTTAATGAAATGGGTTATGATTTGTCATAATGTCCATGTGAAGGCTAAAATGACCAATTGATTTACCAAAATTTAAATGGTTGGGTTGAAAATATAAAGTTCATAGTGTGTAAATCATTGGATTATGATTAATTCTTGAATATTGGGAGACACTTTGATATCCCACATTGACATAGGGGATGTTGTATTTTATGGGATATGAATAAAGAAATGGAAGATCATAGAAATATAATAAATAAGGGAAAATATCATAAAATTTATTAGAAAAACCATCAAAATGATTAATACATCATAGTAATTGATCAAAAGAAAATGTTAATTATGGTGGATGTTATTACATAACCAGTAACTCCTTAGAGATCAATTGATTTAAGGTATAACAATAAACATTGGAAAAAATTAAATCACAAAAGAATACAAAAAATACGGTTTAATTTTTTTGAAATATTGGGTATATGTTAAATAAGTATCAGTTTTATAATAGGTATTTGAAGTCACAAGGGTTATGTTTGAAGAAGTGTAACATCCCTGACACCGGTAACCAAATGTCGGTGGTTACATATATTTCACTGGTATGTAATAAAAGGGATAATATCACAATTGATTGGTTAGTTTAGTAATATTTAGAAAATAGATACATACTTTATTTCTATATTACATTAGAAACATAAAAAATAACTTTCAATATTAATAAAAAATTATTATTCCCTTTATTACAAACATTAAACAATTTATTGACCCCATCATGGTAATCTATGAAAAGGAAAACATAATAATGGGTGACATAAGAATTATAATAAGGGAAATCATGAAGAAGAACCAATCATTATTAAATAAATATTAAATCAATATTATATAGTCAATAATCAATAAATTTTAAAATGTAATCAATAACATGATATGGAAAAATAACAAGGTATAGAATATAATAATCATATATAAAACAATAGTTGATTTAATAATTAATTAAACCATGATGTTTTACATATTAATCGTACAATAATGTTCTCTTAACCAAGTCATCTTAGATATTATCAAGGACTCTAAACCAATATATATTATATACTGACAATCCTTTTCAATCCAGAAAACATATATAAATAAGTAAGGCATAAAAAAATACCTAGGAATGTTTGTATCATGATATATAATGATACATAAGGATGCTATATTGTGCCCCACCAATAACATACACATTTCCAATTCATTCATCATATGTTTAATAATAAATATATATTATAATCAATATACTCTACTATTTTTTAAATCTCCATATTTAATCATGTATACTAAACATCAATATTCCCCATTCAATAGAATATAGTGACCGTAATCAAACTAGATAAATAAGGTTAATTTTATAATTATAAAATATCACCAAATTATGTAGAAACCATTTTAAATTCCTTTTACATTGATTAAAATTATCTTTATAAATACATTTAAAATATAATTTTAAAGGATGAAGAATATGTTTTCCTTTGGGTGTTTTAGAAAAAATCGAAAAATAAGAGAACAATGGGAAAATTAACTTCATTTGAAAACAATTGAAACCATTAAGGGAAGATTAATAATGAATAACATATATGATAGTGGGAAAATATGTTTATGCGGTATACTTTAAAAAGCATTATACTTCTCTTTTTGGTATGAAATTCAAATATGTCTTGTAAAAAAGGAATTGAAAAGATTAATTATTAAAAAATTGAATGATTTTAAAAATTAGTTTAAAGTGATGTTTGAAAATAATTTAATTACGTATAAGATAATTCCTGATACATTTAAATAAACATGAACATTTATGAAAAAGGGGTAAAAAATCATAATCAACAATTTAATTAAAAATCATGTATAAATTTTAAAATAAAAATAAAATTGAATTAAAGTAATTTTTATGATACATGAATTACACTGAGAATTATCATATTAATGATATAATAATTCATATAGTAATTATATTGGCCATATAAATAAATATGTTAGCAAGATTTATAACATGTCTAAAAGAAAGTATGGTGTGACGACAAACCCTTATCATTGATACTCATTTAGTTAAATGAATTTAAATGCCTAGTAGAATATATTTATAACTATTATTAATATATTTATAATAAATATGTTTATCTATATATATTTGATATCATTTATTTATAACATATTTTCCCCATCTATTAAAAATTATTTGTTAAATTCATTTACTTAGCTGTTCAATGTTCTCTTTCAAATGCATGCTTTGATTTCATAGTTTTGATACTTGAACATTGGTAATGAATGTATAATCCTTATAATTTTAAAAATTTTAAATATGTCATGTTTACAAATTTAGTAAATTTTCATAACCATATATATAAAAATGTTTTTGAAAATGTAAAACGTATTTCATAGATGCTATAGTCCACACATATAAATGAGTAACGATTTAATTTTTTAATGGATGGAAAGAAATTAAAACAAATAATTTAAAATATATATATACCTATAATAATATTATAAATAAACTATTTATTCATTATATAAATTATTATGACCATCATTGTGAAATGATAATTAAACATGAATGTGTTCATTCACGGGGGATGTTTTTTGCACATATGTGTGAGTGATATTTCCATTTTACAATGGTTGAGAGGGTAATAAGGTTTATAATATAAAATATTTGTGGAATCATAATTATGTAACTAAAATTATGTATAATCATAAATTCTATTTTTATAACTATCATTATGAGAAGGTGGTGAAATACCAAATGCATCACTGCCTAAAGGTAGTACTCAATATGTACACAGGAATATCGTTTTCATTTCCCATATGATTGAAATGAGGTTGAAAATAGATTCCATAATATTAATAACATTTAATATTGTTAACGATAACTATTTAATTATATTAAAATTACTATCATATATTTTATATAGGAAGAAGACAAAATAATATTAATAGTATTTCATTATGACTTTTACAATTCATTTAGTCTTCTTCAAATTTGATTGAATATAAATCCTTTAAAAGATGGATTTATTAGCCAACAAATGTCATGAAAAAATGGAATGAATAGTTTTGAGATGTATTTTTATTTATTTATTATAGATAATAAAACTCATATGGTCCACTAGAAATGTTATATTATGTACCCTTTTATAAAAAAAAATAAATGGTGTTTTTTTAAATATAAGGTCACTATGGATTTTGGATGTAATATTTAAAATGAGAACTTGATCAGCAATTGATGTAAGACTACATTTTATAACACAAAAAATTCTACATTTTCTATAATAATATGTTAATTATTTTTAAGTGGATTAATAAAATATTGTTTAACATTAAATATCCCCATAGTCATTTTTGAGTCTATTAATAAAATTTTACTTTAAAAAGATCAATTTAACAATGTAGTTAGAAAAAGAAAATCAAAATCTTAAATTACCCACTATAATTACTTATCATTTTTTTGGATACCATAATTAATCCAAAACATATCACTTTTATTGTTTTTAAATTCATTTACTAGACTTTCCTAATGCTTTCCAATGTTTTGTGTCGACATTATGTAATAATGTTAGAAAATAATAATATAATATAATATTTGAAATAAATTACTGACAAATATTTTATTTATTAATAATAATTTTTATTTTCTATAATTTTTAACTATTTATTTTGGTTTTTATTATTATCCACATAATGTTTTATGTGAGAAAGCATGACCTTATTTTTATATTAAATTAATAATATAAAATAAATTTTATAATAAAATAATGTGGCACCAAATAAAAAATATTTATAATATACATTAATGTTGGGTCAGAATACAATCGTAAAATAGAATTTTTATATGTTTTATATACATTTTAATCCATATGTATTATTTTAACCCCCTCATTAACTAATTTTATTTATTACACCTGTAAAAAACATTTACAAGGTCACCTAATCATTATAAATAAAAAATAACATTATTAAATATTTTCAATATTCTATTTACTAATATTGAATACATTTTTAGTTACAAAATTTTTATAAGTGGAATTAGTTATTTCTAATATATTTTTTGAAAATAGAATAGAAAAAGTTATTTTTATTAAAATGTATTTTCAATCCTAAAATTGATTCTACACTAAAATCTTGAATATAATTAATCTATTTGAAATTTACTAAATTTATGAATAAAATAAGAATGTTTAATGTCTTTAAAATATATAAAAATTTTATTAGATAGTTTTTTACTATTAATTAAAATGATATTACTACAATATATATTTTTTTAAATAAAATTAAACTTTTGTTCAAAAATGCCAATAATTTGTTTCAAATTTCAACATAATTATTTAATAATCTTAATTTAAATTTTAAACACATATTTTTATTTATGAAATGGTTTCATATATATTTTAGTAATTATTATATAATAAATATTTCATAAAATTTATGGAATTCTTAAAATTGGAATTTTCCACTATTAATAGAAAAGTATGAGTTTGTATAAATTAAAAAATACACTCTAATATAAATTTGATATTTTGAATTAAAAATAAATTTTATTCCTGCATGAAAAAAATATATAATTTATTAATTTACCATTTTAAAAAATAATAAATATATTGAAAATTAACATTATTAGAAAATAACTTCATTAAATTTCGTGTTTTCAAAATTTTATATCATATCAATTTATAACTTATTTTTCATTAATTATTTCATAAATTTATGTATTTTACAATTGATCAGTATATTAAAATATTGGACGCATCAAAACATTTCATTGGAAACCAACCCTTCTTATCATTTAATGATTCTAATCATATCACATTAATGATTTATTTTCTAATTATTAAACTTCATCTGTAAAAAAATAAAACGTGTCATAATTGATTAATATGTTTATATTTAGAAAACTAATATTATATTATGTCACCAATCATTTTAGTTTGGTGTTTATTATGTTACAAGACAGTTTAAAAAAATATTTATTAATAGTAAAAACATTATAATATAATTGTTTTTTGTTTGTCCTCTAATAAAAAAATTGTTTCCAAACAATTTAAAATATTACTTAACAATTATTTAAGAAAAAGGTATCTATTAGAAATATTTTTCTAAATATATAATTTTTCATAATATTTTATCCTCATTATATTAGTTGAGACTATGAACCTCATAATATATATTTCTTAAACCATATATGAATCCCTTTAAAACATATACTTGTGAATGAGTTTTCAAATGTTCATAGTTGAATTATGGTTTCTCCGTAATGTATTTATATTTATCATGAATTTAATGGATATGAGATAAATACCTACATGATTTCTTTCTAATATTTATATCATATTTATCACTTTTTTCTATTCTGATTTTTAATTTTAAAAATTAATGAATAAGAAAGAATTTTCAGTCATAGAACATGAAATTAAATATTTAATATATCACAGTATTGGAAAAAGAAATCATTTTTATCCACTAATATAAACTAAAATGGGTAAAGAAGATAACATAATAATTAATATGAACAAACCAAATTTTAAAGAAGTAATAAATTAACTTCTAAAATAGTTATATTAACACTATAGTAGTTTTAAATTTCAAATTATAATAATAAAAAATACTACCAGTACAAAATATATTATTTTATACTTCATATGTTATTTCATTATTTAATTACACATAAAATTCATGATTATGTCTAAGTCAACAATATCTTTAATAACCCAATTTCCAAAATATGAAAATATGTTCTTCTTATTAGTTACCACTAATATATTCTCATTATATCCAAATTCCCACTCTATGTCATGATTGGAATCTTCTTCCTAAGAGTGTCAAATGATGATTTAATACTGCTTAAAAACATAAAATTATGCATAGATATAGAAAAAAAATAATGTATAAGTTTACAATAAAAGTACCCTCTAACATAACTTATGGGATGTCAACATCATTTATTGTAATTACGTATCCCTTCCTTGATCTAGTGGTAGATTTTAAGGTAAATTCCCTTGATGATTAGGTAATTAGTTCAAATAGTTCCATATCTAGATATAGTTAATGAACTATATATTAGTCGATTATTTATTTTTGTTTTAATCATTGTCATCATAACCTTTATCTCTATAGATGAAATGGACACTTGTTCCCATTACGAAAGTACAAGAATGGTTCTATCAACAATTAACACTTATTGGATGTTCCATCCTTACAGTATTCACCATTAGTTCATTTATTATTCCATAGCGATTAGTCATAATTTTATTCAGTTAATTTTTATCAGAAAATATTAGAGAAGGATAATTCGTTCTCTATCCCAATGGAACATGAAATTTTATAAAAATTTGATGAAATTACTTGGGATACTAGTACCCTTTATAGGATTATAGTAATTCCATAAGATATATGTTCAATATTAATTTCAATATTATATATATAGCATGTAGAATTAATAATCATGTAATTTTTTACTTGCTTTAAACAAAACATTCCCATTACTAATTCTATAAATCAAAAATTTCCATTCCATATCATATTTTTAATCTAATGTAAATTATTTATCAAATAATATTACCTTAAATTTATTCCTTTCAATTATCTATATTTCATCCTTCACCATTATATTTTGAATAAATTTTTAACATTGATCATCATCTCTCTTTAAACAATACATATCCATAATAATACTTTCCCTTTCATTACTTCTTAAAAATAAAAATATCATTTAATGGAACATTATCCACTGTTCAACTATTAATGGATCATTAATTCTATAAAAAATGTATATGTTTCTTTTATAATAATTTTTCTAATAAAACTGAATCATGAACTAAAGAAAGATATTTTTCAAAAAAAAAAAATTAACTATTATAACCTGATTCAACTAACCTAATATTGTTTTAATTTTATCATCCCCGACACCATCCATATTAACATGCTCAAGTGGGAAATAATTATATTGATATTAGGTTTTGATATGATTTCCATTCCTTATACTATGTTCCATTTCTAAATTATGAAATATAATTAAATATCTCAAATTATTAAGAATATTGATCTATAACATTAAAAAATTTAAATATTTATTAAATATTCATTGGTCTAATATAATATTTATTATAGATATGTAATTATAAAATCTATATTCTATGGTTTATATTAAACATTATCTGATACAAATTATAAAAAACCTAACTCCAGTAACCCAGATCTAGTGGTTATTTATTTTAAATTAGTATATGATAAAAGGTATATAATCCATAAGGATGGAGAAATTTAACAGTATTTGGATATTATATTCTTATATATTTCTCAAATTTCGTTGGAAACATATGACATTGCTTGAGAAACTCATAAAAAACTATTATTCCTTTTAAAAAATCCTCAAAATCATTCAAATATCTATTATTGGTACCATAAAGAATGGAAAGCATAATAAACGGTGAGATTAGATGCTCATAAATCAAAATAATCCATATGAATATATTATTATTATATAAGGAATAAAAAATATTTAAAATTATATAATCAATTGACTCTCTACATAATAAATAACATAATCATGAAAAATATCCATGGGGGAAAAATAATAATCACATAGAAAAAATAACAAATTTCAGAATGATGTAATATATTATGGTAGAAATATTTATATTACGAAAAGTTCTACTCATCCATGAAACCTTACATATCTTTAAATACTACGAAACAAGTACTATTATATAACATCAATTTCCCTCAACTATGATATAATACCTAAATAGGTAAATCATGATCCAAATACCTATCATTTTATGTATCATGAGATGGACTGGTGAATTGAGGGATGCTAAAGTGCCCCACACATCACATATAAATGTCTAATTCATTCTTCATATTGGATAATAGAATAATAAATAATCAATATTCCTTACCAAAAAATAAATTTAATTATTGATCCATGTATATAAAATTCCAATATTACCTAGTCAATAATCTATAATAATCATAATCCATCTAGAAAATTAATGTAGATTGTATAATTAAAGTTTACACAAAAATTAGATATAAAATCATTGAATGTATATTGATATATATGAAAAATACTTTTATGAATACATTATAATATTGTTTTGAAATAAACATTAAATTTAATTTTTATTTGTTAACTTGTTTAAAAAAACCATGAACAATAGGAAACAAATATTCATTGAAAAACAATAGAAACTTGTAATAGAATCATGATAATGAGTAATAACTATATTAATGGGAAAACATTGTCTAGTAATAAGCTTTTAAAAACATTTTTATGATATTTTATATAGAATGTAAAAAATTTACATTATAGAAAACATCGAAAAGATTCCTTTTAATACATTTAAAACTAAAGAATTGAGAAGTTGAAAATTGAATTTAAAAATATTTTAACCAATAAAAAATAAATTATTGAAAAGCCTATAATAATATGGTTTTTGATAAAATAGATTTTAAAATATTTAAATCAATTTTTGATGAAAATTCCAACTCAATTTATGAAAACATCCAGTATTAATGAACAATATAATGAATATAAAATACCATTATTATGAATATATTCATTATAAAACATTTAAATTAGGAAGTTTATGCAACATATATATTAATATAAGTTCATAATTCGAAAAATATCATCTTCAAATTTGTGATAAAAAACACTTTTCTTAGATAACTATTTTCCCAACATGTTTGAACCAAATTTATAATAAATATATATTTTTATTCAAATATAAGAAATCCATATTTATATCTATCCATATTTATACTATTTTTCATAACATATTTTCACCTTTCAGTCATTATTTTTTTAAAAAAATTATTTAGGTATTAATTTTTCTATTTGTCCGGTATGTTTTTACTTTGCTGGTCTGATCATTGATCCCTGATAATTGTTTTTTCATGACCCATCCCCCAGGGCCCATGCTGTGACTACCCCAAGCCAGCCTCCCAAAGGCTAGGGGATGTCAACTAGCGCTGAAGGTGTCAACCTGCATGTGGGAGGCATTAGCCTAGATACCTATATGCACACACACACACAACCAAGTCCCAAATCATAAAATGAAAACATCAAAACAACTATTAAATTGAGTGCAAGTACATTTGAAAGAATGTGGGCCATAATTAAAACCCATGAAAAAGTACTGAAAGTTGTAAAGCACGAAATGTAATCTGATGGACATCTACAGTAAACCCCACATGATCATGAGAGTAGTGAAGATAACGGAATCCGAATTAATACGTAATGTACGCCTGGTCCAACTGGACTTGGCCATGTCCTAGGCCACCAAGTACACCATTGTAGCATGTCTCCATACCGTCTCCCTGATCACCCATGTCGAAACATTATTATTCTGCCCCAGACACAACATGTGCAGGTGAAGCCCATGCAAGGGTGAGGGACATAGTACTCAGTTGGGACCCAAAAAAAAATTAAAGAAAACACATCAATTCATCTATGTAAAGCATGAAACACAAGGTAGCTCACACAATGTATATTCTTGGGTTGTAACAGTAGCATCGTCAGTCAGAAACGTCTAACTCATCGACTACTAGAGAATTCCCCCACTATCAATAATAGTGGGTCTTTTGGGTCACACAGATCCGCTTCCCACTAAGTGTGTACTACTGTGGTCCACATCCCTAATGAGTATTGTGGGTATGCTGGGTCACATAGAGCAGCTCCCCACCAGGGGCCAGCTGGGTCACACAATTTCACTTCCCACCAAGGCTGAAATAATATATTCCTCCTATAGAGTACCAGGGGATTTTCGGGTCACACAGAGCTGATCCCCCTTGTGGGACTTCTCGATAACATGGATCCACTTCCCACTTTGACATCATTGATAAGACTTTAGGTCCCACCAACCACACGATTCCATACATCGTGCTCTTGGTAGAACTTCTTCTCAAGCAATTACTTTCTTCTTGAATTCCAAAAAAGTCAGCAAAATGCATTCCTAGAGATCTGTCTCCTTGGGAGGGTCCCAACACTGCAAACAATACATCAATCGGTCATGCGATTTGTAAGATACAGCTTTTTTAGTAACCCGGGGGCCAGTTACAATTGGGGCCCATTCCTACCCAATCAGACCAACCCAACCAACCCGCCTTTTGAGTTCTACATACCCCGATTCATTCTGACCAACATGACCTGACCTGGTGTGGGTCGGGTTTCGTCTGATCTGACCTGGCTATTAGGCATGGTAAAATAGACCTGTTGGACCCATCCTGGTTGTCTAAGGGTCCATCCTACTGAGTCACCTAGTGACCCGACCTAGGCCCGCCCTGACTGCTAGCACGGGTCGAGCCCACTAAGGGTCATGGCCCGAAAAGGAGCACGACCCACTGGGGCCACAACCTGTGGGTCTAGAGACATTCTGTGTTAGGGGACAGTGGGGTGTGCCTAGGATGCGGCAGACTATCGCGTCCCTCCCAATCCAAGTGTGTCCCGTAAGGACCGGGCTGCTACTTAATGCTCCATTGGCTGGGGAAGACTGTCCACCCTCGACGTCAACCACATACTCAGTTCATGGGTTGACCTCAATTAACACGAGGACATGCTGGCGTCGCGGGTCTCTAGCGTTGTATCATGATTGACCACAGCTTTTGCAGCACCAGTGTGATGCTAGGGAGAACCACTCTACTTTGCCACCAACATGGTTGATGAACTACTCTTTCCAACTGGAACAGTATTGGCACATGTCGCTGTTATTTCCATCACTAGTGTGCCAGCAGATCCTTTGACGGACCATCATACGTGCTCTGGTGGCCCGTTCTTCATTTCACATATCTTCACAGCTTCCGGGGAGCATCCTTTTAACCACTAAGCCTTCAAAGTTTCCTTATTGTCACTACAGAAAAATAGTTCACTAGGTGAACACAAATAGAGGGGTCTGGTCCATTTTTCGTGTCGGCCTACACCCTCTAAATTAGAAGGATTATAGATGGGTGAGGTTTGGGGAGTTTCCATTCAATCATTACCTGCCAATATTTGAACCCCGAAAATAAATCCCAAAGAATGAAACACCCTCCCACATAAACAAACAAATCATGGGTCATCCTAGTGGTTGGTTGACCCGTGTATATCATTTTAAAAAAACATAGGGAAGAACAACAATTCAAAACCCCAACCTCTTTGAAGTTCATTGATTCTTGTTTGTCCTTGAGGGATTAATATGTTGGTGTTTCATCTTGGATCCAATTATTTAAATTCATGATGAAGAATAGGTAGTTCCTCCGTCATTTTTTTCTGGGGTGGAATTCCATCGGGGGTTTTCTTGAGAATCATACAAATTTTTAATCCAAAACATCCCAATTTCGTCGAACTGTAAAGAGGAGCACGTTAGAACGTTCCCATTATGATACGATGTAATGTCGTTAGGATGTTTTATTTAAGAAACAGTTTCACTGTTACACATCATTAAAGAATTGTTATGTTGTGATTTTAATGTGCCATTAATGAGCCACATTCATGCCCATCATTGATGCCCTATCACTGCCTGACAGCGTCATCGTCCACCACTCAAAAGTTGGAAAAAACAATTCTATTAGATAATTTTATAATTTTTCACAAAAATATCTACATAAAAACATATCCTCTCAAATCATGCCAACCTAATTTTATCCATTTCTAGGAGAATCCTGGTATTCTAATGTAAATGGTGTACTCTGGTTTTAAATCAGAGAAATGGTTCAAAAGATAGAAAATCATGCTCGCATGATTACAGAACGTACCTTAAAAAATGTTCAACATTCCATTCCAGGATCTTTGGATCTCAGGATTACATGCTATAAAATATCAATTTCTCTAAATGATTCTGTATAAATAAAAAAATTACATTGAAATTCGGAGATGTTATATTCTCAACACCTCAGGGATTTACATCCCCAAAACCCCAAATAAAAACTAAACAAAAATATGGGGGTACAGAGCTTGAATCTAATCCTCCCACTCTCATGTACTCTCCTGAAGATTCTCATGCTTCCATTGAGTGCTCACTTGAGGAATTGACCTTCCATGTTGGACCCACTCTTTTCGATCCTCTATCTCTAATGGGAACTCAGAAACTTCACCCCATCATCAATGTCCTGCTCGACCCAGTCGATGATGTGAGACAGATCACACACATACCTCCTCACCTATGACACATGGAAAACAATGTGCACTTGGTGCATATGTGGTGGAAGACCTAGTTGGTATGTCAAATAACATCCTTAGAGACACATACCACCTAACCAAATATCCACAATCCTCATCAGGGTGAGACCCAAAGGAACACATGATCACCCTTCTAAAAATCCAAGTGTCTTCATCTCCTATCCAAATAAGATATCTACCTGTTATGTGTTGTCCTCATCTGCTCTTGGATGATCTGTTCATTTTCAGTGGTATCCCATACCAAATATGTACCCATGAGTGCCGACTCACTTGGGTCTGTCTAGAATATGGTTGATCTTCAAGGCTGCATATACAAGGCCTCAAATGGTTCCATTCTGATAGTAGAGTGATAGCTGTTGTTGTATGAAAAATACACCCGTGGTAGGTTGTCCTCCCAACTACAACCAAAGTCAAGGTCAAAAAAAGAAGAATTTCCTCCAAAGTCTGTATGGTCTGCTCTGACTGACCATCAGACTGGGGATGAAATATTGTGCTCAAATGCCAATGCGTCCCAAACACCTCTTATAATAAATTCCACAACCAAGATGTAAAGAGGGTGTTGTTATCTGAGACGGTGATCAAGGTCACCCCGAGAAGCCTCACTAACTCTAGGATGTGGAGGTGTCACAAGCCCTCTATTGTTCCATGCTCTCGGATGGGTAGGAAGTGAGCTGACACGGTGATTCATCCAACGATCACCCAAATAGTGTCATGACCTCTAGATGCATGTGGTAACCTCATCACAAATTCTATTGAGATACCTTCCCATTTCCACATTGGTACTTTGAGTGGATGAGTCAAACCATCCAAAACATGGTCCTCGACCTTCACTTGCTGACAAGTGAGGCATCATGAAATGAACTCAGCCAGTGATTTCATTATCCCTGGTCACCAGTACTGATTCCATAGGTCCTGGTACATATTCTACTCTCCATGATGTACCAGCTGAGAGGAATTATGGAACTCCCCGAACACCTCATCCCGCAACACCACTAGTACTAAGGTGCATCCTAAGAAAAGGATGGAGTGCTCCCAACCTATCAAAAATCCATCAGGAGCCTGTCTTGAGGGTATCTGAGCATGTCAGGCCTCGTAGAAAACATCCCCTAGTTATACCTCCTCGAATCATTGTACGATTGGGGGCGTAACAACCATCAACTAGAGGTAAACATCTTCACGATACTCCAGAAGGGATATTTTCATCGTGGATAACTACTCTATATGCTCACTCAATAGATGCAACCAAGTCCTCAAGTTAAGCACATATTCCACCACGGCCCCCTTTTCAAGAGTATAGAAAATTAAAAAATCCTAGTCCTAGAGGAACTATAACCATCACAGTTGTCTTATGTTTAGTTCTTACTGGGAGAATATATACATGAGACTCGTGTGGTCATAGTGAACAGTGAACCGCTCACCCATCAAGTATTGACACCACGTATTCAAGGTAAATACCATGAATTCTAACCCATGTTCATGGGCTATGTAGTTCTACGCTTCCTGCCTCAACTATTTTGTGTCATAGGAAATCATTTCTTTCCCCTATATCAGGACACAACCCATTCCATTCCCTAATGCATCACTTAAAACTACATACCCCACATCCTCATTATGTAGTCTCAAGATGGGGGCACTAATCAGTCTCCTCCATAGCTCCTAGAAACTCTACTGACATTTCTCTATCTGCATGAAGGGATTTACATTCCATTTCAAATATTACAATGGTGATGGTGCTCTATAGAATCTAGGAAGGAACCTCTGATAGTAACATGCCATCTCCAAGAAGTTTCTCACCTCTGTCAAACTCCTAGGAAGATCCTAAGAATGCAATACCTCTATCTACACCGGATATACTACAACTCCTTCCTCTGAGATGATGTGTCCTAGAAAGTGGACCTCCCATATACAGAATAAGCATTTTATGATCTTACCATAATTATGGTTCTCTTAGAGTGTATATATAATTATCCACAGATGTGTAACATGCTGCTACTCCAATGCTGAATACACCCAGATGTCATCATTGAAGACTGTGACCAATCAGTCAAGGTAAGGCTTGAATATCCAATTCATGAGGCCCATGAACCCTACTGGGGTGTTTTTACACCTAAAGTCATCTCCAGGAACTCATAGTGGTCGTAACAGCACCAGAGAGTCATCTTAATTACATCCTTGTCTCGTACCCAAAGCTGGCGGTAACCACATTTGAGATCAATCTATGATAACTATTTTTTCACCATCAGTTGGTCGACAAGTTCATCAATTCTTAGTATTAGGAACTTTTTATTCACAGTCTCCTGGTTCAGGTTCTCGAAGACCAGGCACAACCTCAAACTCCCATATGACTTCTCGGAAGAAAGCACTGAGGTTTCCCAATGTGAACCGATAGGTCTTACTAACCCCTTGTCCTATAAGTCCTTCAGGTGTACCCTCAGCTCACAAATATTTATAGGATCCATTCAATATACTAGTATGGATAAAGATGTCATCTCAGGGTACATGTTGATATAGAAGTCGACCTCTCTACGAGGAGGTAGTCTCATAACCTATTAAAGAAAAACATCATCGTGTTAATCTAACACTATAGGAAAACATGGACTCCTCTCCTCCACTACACTGAGGGTGAGACTACTAAACTGGTGAGTGATCTTTTGCACCCTCCTCTAAGAGATATTTTCTTGTGCTATAAGGGTTTCTTTTTCCCTGGTTAAGTAAAACCTAGCCCCATCTAGGTGAACACACTACACCATATACCTAAATTTATTGACTTGAGCATGTTCTGTGGATAACTAGTCATGACCCAAGATGACTTTGTAAAGACTTGATGCTACTACTAGGAGATACCTTCTAATGGTATTTCCCTCTAGAGTAAGCTCACACTACCACCACCAGGGGTGTAATCATCGAATCCCCTCCAGTAGAAGTCTCTAACTATAAGGATTGGGACAATGGCTTCACCGGGATCTCTAAGATCCTAATAAAAGCAGTTTTAAAGAATGATTGAATATAACCTATGTCAATAATTACTTCATCTAGATTGGGGAAGACACAAATCATACCATAGATCATATCTGGAGTGCTATAGTCATAAGACGTTTCTACCTAGAGCTGAGCTTACCCCTATCCGCCTACTCCCTATGGTCGGGGGTGGACCACCTGGGGGTGTTGGTGGAAACATATTGAACCATCTCCAACTGCCTGCCGCTTAGCCATCTCCCTTGCCACATCTTCCGCCATGTGAACCTCATAGCTCGAACCTCTGTCCCAGCCTCAATGACTCCTAGAACATTTTCCAGTCATCTGTATGGCGGTTCGGGATGTCATGTGCCATGTATCCATGCCAGCCCCATGCGTACCACTGCATGGCTCCCTATCGACTCCCTCTGGACTAGAACACCCACACCATCATTCATGAGTCCTGGGGTCATCCTCTGAAATACAAGTCCCGCATGGGCCCACGTGTATGCGATCTGATGACTACAGAAGACTCTACTACATGGGGTCTACTTTTAGCTCTAGCAGTTGATGCCTGCTCCGCCAATAATAACTATACAAGAAGGGCTCGCTCAAACACTGTTTACTAGGTAGGGATGCTGAGAGACAACACTGATGCCCTGATCTCCCACCCGAGTACTTGCTCGAAGGATTGAAACCTAAAGAAAGGTTATCACACCAAGTATGTAGAGTAGAAGAATGATCCGTGAACCTCACTGAGTATTGGTCACCATCATGTTGTACTATTGTAAGTGAAGAAGCTCTAAAATGAACATAGAGCACAACTTCCGGGGGAATGTCCTCCTAGAAAAGCCAATCAAAGTAAACCCATGTGAGGGTCAACTCATCGTGAGTCTTGATGGTCATGCTCCACCATCTCCCTATCGATCCCTACAAATGGCTCGCAGTCATTATCACCATCTAGTCAAGTGGTGTCCTCATAATGTGTAAGACCAGTGTCACAGTCTCTAGCCAGTCTTTAGTGACATGTGGATCCATCTATCCCCTGAACCTAAGAGTTCTTTGTCTCCAAAAAACATGTAGGGAAATGTGCCTATGAACATCCTCTACCGGAACCAATGATAGTAGATGCTGAACATCGGGTGGTGGTAGCACTTGTGCATTACCTAGTGGGGACATCTCCATAACTAGTCCCTGAATGGACACCTCATCGCAAGGTGATCTATCCTCACGACCTCATATTGGGATCCTGGATGGTCATCAACATTGATTCATCCTAATATATATCAATATGTTCAATGATTTTAAGGATATGCGTGGTAAGATGACTCTTATTATAAAAAGAGACACTTATGCGACTAGTGTTTTTATGTATTGAGATGAAAAAAAAATTCAATGTCCTGGTGTATGGATACGTCGGCCACTCCACAAAAACATGACTCCCTAAATCTGAAAGTCAAACTCGCAACACTTAAATTTATTTCCCAAAAATAAAACATCAGAATCATGGTCATTGAGGGAGATCCGGCTACCCTCTGATACAACTTTATCATGACCCTTCTCCTAGTGCCTGTTTCATGACAACCCCAAGCCCACTTTTTGAAGGACAAGGGCCGGTGACTAGTGCAGATGGAGTCAACCTGCCAGTGTGAGGCTTTACACTAGACACCTATATGCACACACATGCCCAACCAAGTCCCAAATCACAACAACATGCCATTGAATAAACTGTGTGCAAGTACATCAGAAAGAAGGCAAGACATAATACAAACCGATGAAAAATTACTAAAAGCTATAAAGTATGAAAAGTTCACTGATTTACATCTATAGTAAACATCAACTAATCGTTATAGTATTGAATCTTCTGGAAGACAAACTAGTACGCCTTATATGCTACTCCAACTAGTCCCCTTCCAGTCCTAGGCCACTGAGCCCACTACCGTAGCATCTATCTGTCCTATCTCCCTGTGCACCCATGATGAAATGTTGGTCGTCTTCACCATACACAACATGTATGTGTGATTCATGTGAATGGGTGAGTAATACAATACATCATAGGGACCACAAAACAAAAATAATGAACACAAAACAACTCCACAAATTAAATCACCAAAGATAAGGCAGCTCACACCATGTATATTCTAGGGTAGTAACAGTAGCATCGTCAGTCAAAAAATGTCGATCACATCAACCGCTGGAGAACACCACCTCTATAAATTATAGTGGACCTACCGGGACACATAATGAAATTTTCCACTAAACTAGAACATTTTTGGTGCTCATCGTTCATGAGTATCGTGGGTTTTATGGGTCACACAAAGCCCCTCCCCACTGTCGGCCTGCTAGGTCACACCGATAAACATCCCACCATGGCAGAACTGAGGCACTTATCAAGCCTATTACTATTGGTATACCAGTTCACACAATGTCTCTCCCCACCGTTGGCCGACTAGCTCACACAGACCCACTTCCCACATGGCCATCCACGAGTAGTCTTCTGGTCTCATCCAACTGCATGGTTCTGTACATTGCGCACTTGGGAGAACCGCTCCTGAAGATATTAGTTTCTTCTCATAATCCATTAAAGTAAAAAAATCATGATGAAAGATACACCTCCATGAGAGGGTCCCAATGAATCAAATGACTCTTCAATCAGATGTGTGATTTGCAAGTAATTGGTGTTTTAGGAACTAGGGGAAGTTTGTATGGGTCTCAGTCCGACCTGGTCGAACCGAACCGATCAACATGGCTCAGGGGTTCCACATAACCCAATTTGATCTGACAGACCCGACCTGACCTGGTGTGGGTCAGGGTCATTTTGGTCTAGCATGGCCAACGGGCTAGGCCCAATAGGCCTAGCTGGACCCAGCCTGGTTGGCCGAGGGTCCAGCCTGCCGAGTCGCCCCAAAGATCAGACTTAGTTTGCCCAGCCCAAAGACGGCCTATGTTTAGTCTTCTAGGCTATAGGACTGGCCCGTCATGTTGAGCATCCAGACCAGCCCAACCTGATCTTTTTGCAGCATGCTTGTTAGAAAACTGTCCACATTAGCAGCTGTTTGGGTGCACCTGGGACACGACAGACCATCACGTCCCTCCCTATATGAGAATGTCCCGAATGAAGTGGTATGATTCTCTATGTTCCCTCGGATGATGATAACCAGCGACCCTATATTTCACCTGCGAACTCAGTCCATGTGTTTAGTCTGTGCAATGCAGGGCCATGCTGGCACTATGGGTCTCCATCATCGTAGTCCAGTCGGTCGTGGTTTTTTGCAGCACCATCGTGCCACTAGGGCACGCTCCTCTGCCTAGCCGTTGGCACGACCAACGACCTTATCCTACTTCCTAGTACACAGATGGCGCATACCGCTACTGCTGCCAGCACCGGGGCACCAGAAGATCTTTTGGAAGACCACTAGACATGCTCCGGTGGTCTGTTATTTGTTCCACCAACGCCCACAACCATTATAGAGAATCCACTTTATCGTGAATCCTTCAATGTCACCTTACCATCGCCTTAGAAATCTCCTTCACCTGGTGCAAAAAAATGGAGGGGTATAGTCCTTTGTTTTTCTCAGCCGGCACCCTCTGCATTAGAAGGATATAAGATAAGGGAAATTTGTGGAGTCTCCATTCAATCGTTACATTCAATGATTTGATCCCCAAAAATAAATCCCCTAGAATGAAACACCCTCCCACATAAACACACGAATCACAGGTCAACATGTTCGTGGGTTAGCCCATGTTTGTTGCTTCTAGAAAATGACTTCGAAGAACAAAATTTCAAACACCCCTACCACTTTGAGGTTCATTTTCACACATTATTCCTTGAGGGGATAAAATGTCAGGGTCATTTCTCGGCATTGATCTACTAATGGTGTGATGAACAAGATTTAGTTACATTGGTGTTCTCCTTTCTTCACTAGGGTGCAAGTCTATCAGGGGTTCTCCAGAAAAGCTATAAAATTTTTAATCTATATCTTCCCTAGTGTGTTGAACTACAAATAGGAGCATTCCACAACATTCCCATTATGATGCTACATCACATCACTATGCTATTTTATTTATGAAACAATGTAACTGTTATGTATCATTAAAGCGTAGTTATGCATCTAGTTTAACGATCCCATAATGAGGTTCATTGATACCCATCGTCGCCACCCTATCTCCACCCCACGACATTTTTATCTGATACAAAAAGGTGATAAATATTATAAAATAATTCCATTAAATTATTTTATTTTTTTTATGAAAAAATCCAAAAAATAAAATTTCATTTCAGCCTATGCAGGAAAATGTTAAGTCATTTTTAGGTGAATATCGACATTCTAAATTCAACGGTTCCCTCAGACTTTTGATCAAAGAGACGATTCAAAAGATATAAAATACGACTCACACGTTAAGTAAACGTACCATAAAAAATTTCAATATTCTGTTACGAGCACTCCAGACCTCGGAATTACATGCTGTCGAATTTCATGGTCTCGAAATAATTCCATATATATATATAAATTTACACAAAAATTCTGAGATGTTACAAGTTTCATCACATCCATAATGTTAATAACATAATATATAAAATATTTATATTTTGAAAATACTTTTAAAACCAACTTTGATATGTGGTTATAAAAACGTAAATATGTTGTTTACGGAGGCAGTTGTCCACTCGTACGCATAAGTGATGTTTTCATCTCTCAAAGGATAAAAAAATCCAAGGAGATAATGGATTAAATTTATATAAAAATAATAATATTATATATATCAAATTTATTTTTTAAATCATTCATGCTGACTATTCATGTGAATTAGTAATGAACTATGAAATGTGCAATTCATGGAGGCAGTAGTCTACATGTACACATGATTAAGATTTTTGTTTTAAAAAAGATGGATGTAAATAATGTTATATAAAATATTATCATTATATGATGATAATTACATCAATAATATTATATATACTCACAAATTTAATCAATATAAAAATCTATTTATAATGATGATAGAAAATGAATTGAGGCACTTCATTGAGGTGCACACATATACACGAGAGAAATTTTCATATTAAATAGGATGGATGGGATATAAAAAATAGTTTTTCCATCAATGAAATACCATTATTGTATATTAGATATACTTATTTAATTATATTATTATTTTTAAAATAAATTTGAATGACATGGATAATAGATAAACTTGAAATAAATCATTTCAGACATATACCTATTCATTTCATATCCTCCTTTACATTGAATTCAATTCTTTTTAAAGAGAATTTTATGTTTCCCAAAGGGGATTATTAATTTGGTGTATGATTTTGGGATTTTAATTTTGGAATATTTTTGAGTTAAAATTGAACTCATGTGTGTTTTTGAAAAGATATATATATTTTTGTTGTATAAGAACAATAAAATGTTGATTTAAAACATATTAGGTATTTAGGGGACTTGAATATAATTTTAAAAAATATAAGTGACTCAAAATATAGCATATATCAAATTATCAACAATTATATATTCTAATTTTCCAATTATTGAATTATTATTTTTGTTTAAATCAATTAAAAATATTGTTTAACATTCAATATCCTTATATTCATTTGGGGACTATTTACATTATTTGACTTTTAAAAGATAAAGATAAAAATTTAACTATAATATAAAAACTTAAATATTAAATTTTCCTTAATTGTTTTCTATAAGTTCTTTTAAAACTTAAATCCCATAAAAACATCAATATTTAATATTTTTAAAAACATTTTCGTGATTTCTATATATCTTTCACAATCATTATTTTGACGTTGTAGGAGAATTTATGATAAATATACTATTTTTTAATATTTAAAATTAATTTTTTACCTAAAATTAATTTATTAATAATAAATATTATAATCATGAATCATTAATGGTGTATTTTATCGTCATATGTATCACAATAATGTATTATGTGAGATAGAGTTACATTTTAGTTTATATTAATTATATAATATAAAATAAAATTAATAATAAGATTAAGTGGGAAATTTTGATAAAATTTAGATGATATAAAATGTAAGGGATGGATTTTCTATCAAAATCAATGTTATAGATGTTCTAGAGACATTTTAGGCCTTAACTCATAGTTAAACCCATTATTTCTAATTTTTACCCTTTTCCATTATGAAAAACATTTACTATGTTATATATTCATTAGAAATAATAATGATACAAATATTACTAAATAATTATAGTTTTATAATTTCAAATTTCAAATAAATCATTCACTATTGAATATTGTAATACCTTGACTCTAATATTCTAGATATTGTTGTCAACATATTACATTGGCACTAAATATAATAAATCACAACCCAAAGAACCATTTTGTTTAATAATATTGAGAAACCCAATATAAACATGATTAGTATATTAAATTGGAGATATAAAATGCATATCATAAAATAATTCTTTCACCATAAATGTTATTCATAATAAAATTATATATATATTGGGTAAACAAATAAATCATAAACATCAAGCTCAGATGATCAGTAAGAACATGTTTATAGAAGAAAGAAATAATTAATCATAAATATAGAAAAAATAAATGATAGATAAAATTATTGAATTTAAATAATCACATGAAAAATAAAATCATATAGGGATATCATCAAAAATTAAATAATCACATGGTCTTCGATAATTGATTTCATAATGATGAAATTCATTACATCGAACATATGGTGCCTACGGTCAAGGAAATGACCTTGAAACTTGAAAAAATCCTCAAGGTATTGTTCCAATACATCGAAAAGAAAATGGGTATTTCCTTAGATAAAAAATAATAATTTTATTTCTAATGAGACCTAACGGTGAATCAAGGGTATTTTGAGTATCCTCCCAATTTTATAAAATTTCCAATTAATTTCCTATATTAATAAACTAAATAACATAATAAACATGCATTAAAAAATTAAATCTCTATATTGGAAGAACTGGTCATACATAATTTTAATACTTTCCTCCAGTAAAAATGAATGAAAAAAATCCAAAAAAATACACTGAATGATATCAGAATAGTACATCCCCAAAAAAAATTCACAAATTATTTATACAAAGATGAAAATAGTTTAAAGAAACCATTTTATTTATATACATAAAATTAATTAAATCTCAAAACATCCCACATTTTAATGAATGAATTTTATTTTAAATTAAAATTATTATAGTATAATATTATTATCCAAACATGTAATGTTAATTATGGTGAAAATATTGTTTCATCTTGTATATGTTTAAAAAACATTCTATTTTTACTTTCTATAATAGTCAAAAAGTACATAATTCATAAAATGGCCGGATTTTTCATTTTTAACCATTTTATAAATATTAAAAGTTGTGTATAATTTTTTAAATAAATAATTAGATATTATAAAAAACATTCATTAAATCATTTTTATAAAATACGTATAAAAACGAAAATACATCCCTAATGGATACTAACAAAAAAATCTCAAATAATGATCATATTTTGAAATAAAACCTTACCTCTTTGGTAACATTGGGATCATAACACTCATGGAATAGGTAACAACAAATATTACATTAAATACCATGAAGATAATGGAATTGATGATATAAAATATCAAATTGGAATTATATAACCTACACAGAATAAAAAAATATGTGTATGATTGATGATCCATATAAGTAAAAGTTGGATAGGAAAACATTACCTAAGGTTGAAATTACTTTATATGTGTTTGAATCTAATTTATAATAAATATATAATTTTTATACATCTTTTCAATAAAATTCATATATATCATTCCATATATTATTTACATGTAACTTTTTATCACCCATTTGTTAAAAAATGTTTATTAAAATCAATGTTCTAGGTAAAAATTGCATCATTATTCATGTATGTTTTGGTATGGATGTTTTGGTCCATTTAGATATATCATAGTTCTATCATATAAATATAATTAATATTGATTTAATTATCATTTGTATTCTTTATAATCCATCCAATGTTAAGAATTTTATTTTCAATCACTTTTAAGGGAAGAGTGAGAACCCACACACCTTGTCTAATTCAGAACCAAAGGTCACAACTGATTTGTTAAAGAAAATTTTAAGCTGATTCGAGCCCAGATATCTAAAAAATATCCATGGAATAGACTTTATATGGATGTCAGAACCATCCTTTAGTACTCCTTCAAAGAGATTTTATAGTATATCCCTTGATTGAATGTGTTCCTCCTTGATGATCTTTCCCATGTTGTATCCTCTATGCAGAATACGGGCCTGATTGTCAATCAACTTACCCTGATCCTTAGTAAAGTTCACCAGAAGCAGACTCATCTTCTTTAAATCATGAATATCCAGCATGTTTTCATCCATTTCCTCATTAGAGTTCAATAGTAAGTCCATTTGATTTAGCATCGAAATTATATGTCGTTGTGAGTCATAATTGGAGTTATTTTGACATTGTTGCACTAATCCTGAATGCCAATTTTCACCCTCAAGGATAGTAGGGACAACAACCTCACAACTAGCCTCATGGATTTGGTGAACCTCCTCCCCTTCCACTATTTGGGCCTTGTGTTCCTTTGGAGTTACGAATTTCTTTGCTGACCGAGTCTCAATTGGCCTAGGGAGGTAGGAGTAGTCCTTGCATCCCTTTGTCTTCTGCTTCGTGGACACAATGCATCTTCCTGGGTGTTTTTTTCTTTATTCCCCTTTTTTTCCTTGGTCTATGTAGGCCCTTTACAAACCCTCCTGTAATAACATCATCTGAGGGTTGGCCATATTCATTTGATTTGTCTTCAGAGGTACTAAAATGGTTATAGTCTGAGCCCCCCTCATTGCTCAAACAGTCAAAGTTGTTACTTAATTTGAGGAAAGACAATGTTCTCCTTGAGTTTAGATGGTTACCAGCATCATTCAATGTCGACACCCGTTCTTGGGTAACCATATGATGACTACTCCTAGCGATGGAACTAAAACCAATACCCACTACCTGGGATTAAGTACAAGAGATTGGCAAAGTACCCATGGGCATCAGACCCCCACCTCTAAAGGACTCCCCCAAAACCTACTTATCTAGGTTGACATATGCTATTGAAGTCCCTGCTAGAGGATCGGGTGTAGCCTCCATGGGGTCCCCTTGCTGCAAGGAACAATTGTACAGGTCCTGCTTCAAACAAGCAAAAAATTCTGAAATTAGTGGCCCCGACTCCTTTGATATGGACCCTTCCATTTCAACTGGAAAGGTCTCACCACCATGGTGCAACATTTTGGAACGTTTCTCAATCAACTGCAGACCCTACTAGGAATAAATCTTCGAGGAAACACTACATCCCTCCTTTGGATCATCGACATAGCAATCGATCTTCTCATTCGCCCCAACAGCCCTCAAACCTTGGCAATGTTTGAGCGCCCTATGGCATCTTGAAGAAGAGAGGACTAACTGATGGCAGTGTGATCAAATCACTGGACAAGATTCAAAGACCACCCTCTTTTTCCATCTCATATCCTCTCCCTCCAAAATCCAAATGCAATCCGTAGGCGGTTTAGACACATCCACCTTAATGCAGACACAAGGATTTATTGGATGAAAAAGCACAGAAGTGCGTCTATAAGAACATAGGAACCGGCCTACCAGGACCCCTAGCATACCAATAATCGATGGATTCTGAAAAGGAAGCGTTAGATCTGGAAAGCTTACCCAAACTGCTATCGAAGGCACATCCTGCTTTAGGATGAACTCTAAGAACCAGCGAAAAAGATGAAAACCACAACTGTTGAAAGAGAGAGGAGATCCAGACCAAGATATGATCAGATCTTCTTTAGAGGAGAATCATATCATCATGTGGCACTGATCGAGAAGACCGACCAGTGCTCGATTTTCATACCCCATGAATCGCAAAAGAACCTGTAAAAAGAGTCAACTGAGGGTTGATGACCTCTTAATCGAGCCACCAATGTCACCTTGTAAAGGTATAAAGCATTGTTGAATTGCATCACCAGAAGAAACAGCTGAGGCCATACATTGTGAAGGATGGGGACCTTAGGACTAAGGAAAGTAACCAAGAAATGAGGAAGGGAGTTAGGGTTAGTGAAGGGAACGAAGGGACAAGCCTGAGGGTAAGGAGGATCATATTCCCTTCCCTCCTCCTGGGAGGGAAGGGCCGGTGCCTTATACAACGCCGCTAGGGCATCAACACCAAGAGAACCAGGAGCCTGAAAAGTGACTCACTACTTATTCATTATATTCATATTCATGTTCATCAATAAAAGTTAAACACTAAAACATGAATTAATTGATAATGGTGATTGTTGGATGTATATATGCATGAACATTATTTTCATTTTCAATGAATGGAATTAAGGGAATATAAATAATAAATAAAAATAGAAAACAATTTATTATATTAAATAAATCATATATATTCATAAAATATTTCCTTATTACCATCCATGAAAAACAGATTGTAAAATGAATCACATAACATTATGGAGGTGGTAGTCCCCACGTACGGATAAATGATTAAATCATTTTGCAATGGATTTGGATGTAAAATGATATATATTATACTATATTTCACAAATTATAGTTATTTTATAAATATCATATTCACTAATTAGTCCCTTTATTAAACCCATCCCATTAGAGTGGTGATGAACAATGAATTACACTACTATGTGGAGATAGTAAGTCATGCATATGCACGAGTGATGTTTTCTCTACTAAGAGGACGTAAAAGAGATGGAATATGGTTTTAACATAAAAATAAGATCATACAAGAATATTGATGATACTTTAGTTTTTATTCTATGATGGCCACAACAAACTATGAACTTGTAGAAGAAGAAAATATATAAGAGTGTGTCTCTAAAGATAGTTGCATCTTTTCGATTGAATTACTTTAGATATCATACTAAGGTACATAGAGTAACTATTATTGATTGAACATCGCATCTATAATGTGGATTAAGTTGTTGAGAATTGATTTTTTAGTGGTTTGGTTAAGATTGGGATCATAATTTTTTGTAGATATGTGAGGAAGTAGTATACCTTTTATAATTGACGTTAGGGACACTTATGGAATTTCATAAGACATTAAATTATAATAAAGTTATTGTAAACAAAAATAACTCCAAATAGATAGGTATTATAATATTTATCTCATTATGCATTAAATCGTATATATAATGAATCCTTAAATGGTTTGTGTGTCATTTTGAAAAAAGCATTTTGGGATAATACCTTTGTTAACATATATTAACTTTAAATTGGGTAACTTATTTTTCAATCTTAAAGGGATATAATTATACATATACTGTAAATATTGTCTCATAATTGGAAAATATATGAATATTTAGTCTTTATTTTACCTAATATTCCAAATTTCAAATTTTCAATTATTATTATCTAACATAATTAAATATATTTTTGAAAAATTAAACATAGAGTCAATTTTGACATAATTCATTTAAATTGACCTCAAATGTATCATCAAGAAATTTTATTTAGAATTTAATAAATTTTAAATCAGCTAATATCTTATATTAATCTATAAAATTTTAATAAAACTATAAATCACTGAAATTATATCACATTAAATTTTTTTATTGTCGTTTATATAATTTTTTAATTAATTAAATAAATAATATATTAGTGTTGTGAAATAATTTAAGGAAATTATATATAAACTAAAAATTATAAACAAAATATCATCAGGATGATATTTTCATTAGGAAAAAGTTGACATTTATATTAATTCTTCACATTATTTTTTCCTTATGTGGACACATAATATATATTTAAATCAATGAAAGTGACATTTTGTAACATTCGTTGATTTAAATATTATAGTGAATATTTTTTGGGATATTTGTACATTTAAAAAAATTCAATCCTAAAGTGATAAGCGTATAATTACCTTAAAATTTTTAAATAATACAAAAAATTACGATTTTATCATTTAGTTTTAACATAGATTAACTTTTTTTACCTTTTATTGAAGTGATAAATTTTGCCACGATTATTATTCATTTTTAAAATAATAAAAGTGAAATTTTTACCAAATTTTATCCTCCTAATTCCATGTATTTAATAAATTTCATCAAATTCAATACCTAAATATTGTGTAATTAAATTTTAAATAAAAATCAAAAATCAAAAATAGCATTGTTTTTAGAAAATTCCTTTTTATGTATTAAAATGTTATTATACCAAATTCAATCACAATATTTATGTTAATAAATATAATTTATTTATTAGTAATATTATATTAATTATTATCATTTTAAATAAAATTAAAAAAATATAACTTCTATAATACTCAAAAAATACTTTTTTCAATAACAATGTGTTTTCCAGTTATTCAACAAAAAATAAGACGTTTTATAAATATCTAAAAATTTCACCTTAAGCTAATAATGGAAAACATATTTAAAAAATAAATTTTATGTGTTAAATAAAATTTATAACATTTATTAAAATAAATAATAATGTTTTGTCGCAAAAATTATTATAAAACATTTTTAATGAAAACATATTTTTGAAGAAACAAATAACGTTTCTAAAAGTTGAGTACTTATTTTCATAACCATTAATCAATGAATTAAAATTTATGAGATACATTATATATGTTTCATAATTTTTTAATTCTATTCATTCCCCCCAATTAAGTATATATGTTATAATTTTCATTTTTGAATTTTAATATTTGTAGGTTCATTAAACTCGGTTTTGCGTGCATTGTGCACTGATGATCATATCGTTTTTTCAAATATAAGATTGTTACATAGTCCATATGAACATTTAAAACATTTCATCCTTTAAATTTAATTTTATTATTTATAATCAAGGGCCTTCCATTCTAAATTTCTTTTTATGGAAAACCCACATCGTAAAAATGGTTAATAAAACAACTTCATATAAAGGGTTATATGGATGTATTTACATAACTAGAATACAATGTTTATAAAATATGAAATATCACTAGGAAATGAAAATGTGGACATGAAAAGGAAATATAATTTCCAATTATTAATGGATATTTTTAGAGAAAATATTCATGAGTAAGGTAACTAATGAAAACCATAAATATCTAATAGGTTAAAACAATTTTGATAACATGTAATGGAATGTAAATGGATAATGTTTTTTAAGGCCATTTTCCAAAATTTTAGGTATTTTTTATGTAAAAATAGTGCAATAAAGATAAAAAAATTACTTGTTTTGTTTCAATTTCATTAATATAATATCATCCTTTGGTTGTGATATCACTTATTTCTAGTTCATCTATTACACTTGAAAGATGATATGGGAGATAAATTTTTTAGGCCTGATGGAATTTGAACAAATAATAAGATCCCCTAGTCAGTCTATCATATACTAATTATTTACAAAAACCAAAATGGGTTTCATAGTTTATTCAATATGATAAAGTATAAATCATCCTCAAATAATAATATCTAATGATCATCATAATCCATTTCATAAGAAGTTATCCTTAAGGATCCACCAAAATGTGTAAAATTATATATAAAAATCCTATTGTATGGTCACTAAATTTCTATAATAAACTTATCATTAATCACCCATAATATAGATCTTAGGTTGACTTGTAAATACCTTGATCACATTTTATCCTAAAACATGGTAATAACATAAATCAAAATAAAATTACAATGAAAGTATGAATACTTAAATGAAATAACACTCTTGTTATTCATTAAATAAAATCAAATATTATCATATATATTTTCATAATCCAAAAAATAGTAAACTCCAATATTAATAAATATTCATATCTATTTCAGGATCATGAGTACAATCCCATTTACTTTATCAATAATTAATTTTTCTCAAATAAATTTTTTTACCTCATCCTTGATGACATATTGAGGGATATCTTTTGATCAATCATGTATCTTTCCATAAAATATCACCTTATCATTAAATCACTTTTATATTTCATTAGTATAATTCAATATATTCCTAAAAATACATAATGAATAACTACTACATCACAATACTTTGATGTTTCATGATTATTATAACCAAAATTCCTTTGATTAAAATAATCATTAATTCCATATAGACAAGTACATTAATAATTCTATTTAAGATATAGTAATAGAACTAGAATGACCATGATCCTAGAAATTATTCTATGTAATATTCAACCAATTTTTGGCGTATTCATTTTCATAGTTTCCCAACTCTTTATAGTTTAATCATTTCAAACTAAAATATTATTTATATTCCATTCACTAAAAAACATGGTGGATTCTCTCCCCAAATATGTAGAAAACATCTATTACTTTCTAACACGTACCAAGGTGTTTTGTTCAATAATTATAAGATGAGTGAAAATCCTCCTTTCATTTTATACCGTAATTCATATTTTTTCTCTACCGTCCATTTGTTCGCATGTGTACCTTAATGAACATATGAATTGTGGAATTCCATTTCATTTTTTAAATCACATTATACTATATTCTCACATGTTTGGAATGTTTTTACAGACTAGTTCCCTTTGAAGGTAATGATTAAATCTATCCAATAAATGACCAATATTACTATTTTGATAATGTACAAAGTATGTGAAATGCCTCTCCAACTATGTAAGTATATCTTTATACTTAGAAACATTTTTTTCATCTTTTTTTCTTAGAATATATAAATTTCAATCAATATCTTCTGATTATTCGTGATGAAAATATTATTTTTGATGAAACTTTCATTAAAATCATTTTATTCTATAAATGATATTTCCTCCTCATACTTTTTTCTTTGAATCATAGACCACCATTGACATAGATCCCCTGAGATATGAAAAACGTCCATGGAAACATTCTCCCATTCATAACATCCCAATATGATAAATATCTTATTTGAGGAAATTATTCATTCCTCATCTACAAATGAATTTATAGGTCCATAAATCAATGTATTTTTTAGATGCATGATGTGGTATAAAATTATTAAACTAAATTCACGATCCTAATGATATTCTACAGAATCCATGTTATTATACATAACCTGAGTAAACTTACTTAAAATAGTTATAATTTTTTCATCTCTATCAATATCTGTAACACCATCTTCAAAATAATTCATAGGAGTGATATACCTACATGTATTAGGTGAAAATATACAGTTTACATTCACTCATATAGGTTCCATTTCAAAATAATGGAATATTCTAGATTAGTTCACAATATTGTGAACCATATGGTAAAATTTCATAGTGACTTAAAACAATAAAAATTACTTTGAAATTTAATTAAAACAAATTTCAAAATCTAAAGCATGTTGTCCTTGAGAATATTCAAAAATTAGATCATATGGTTATGTTACATATTCTATATTTTCATAAATCTAGTTCATATGGTTTCTACTAAACTTGTTTTGATACCTACTATAAAAACCTAAACTCTAGTATCCTATATATAGTGGTTACTTTATTACATTGTAATTAGATACATGTAATCACATTTAGAATGACTAAATATTTTAGTAGTCTTCAAAAACTTGTTCAAAACATATTTCCATTTCTTATTGAAAATATTAAATACATTTCATTAAATCATTATTTTATCCTTGATTTTAATCATAATACCTAGATAAATATATATAACATCCCTTGTTATAATTAAAATTAATTTATTCTAGATATTTTGATATAAAATTTAATTCAATAATAAATTTCAAATAATAAAATAAATAATAAAGGGAAAAAATTCAAAAAAATAATTAATTTTTCATCATATAATTATATCGAATTTCTGATAAGATTACAATATTTAAAATAAGATATAATATAAAGGAACACATTTTATTAATTATAAAATTAATGGCATGAAAGAATGTTTAATTATATGATATATATATTTTTTACATTTTAAATATATTTAAATTAATATTATAACATGGTAATTTAATTTTTATACATGTATAACATTTTCAAAAATTGAAAAAATCGTAAATCATATAAATGATAAATTAATGGTAACTTTGTTGAAAAAAATATATACATGAGTATTATTTTAAATTATAAATTTTATGTAATATATTTGATAATGAAGTTATAAACGTATAAATTTAAACATGTTATTGATTTATCAAAATTATTTTAAAACAATATATTATAAAATTAATGAATTTATTTATTAGAAATATTTATATTTATAAAATAAAAATAATAATTTATAAATCATATAAACTAATTTAATATCTAAGAATTAAAATTAATATATAATCATGAATTATTTTAATTATTTTTATTAAAAAAATTAAATCAATTAAATTATAATCAATAATAATAATAATAAAAGTTAAATAAAAAATAATAATAAATAACAATAATGTGAATAATCCATAATTTGGGCTTCTTTTGGGATTTTTTTGGGTCGAGTGGTGCCCCGGTCTTATTTCAAAAGGCCAGAGTTTAGTGAGCTGGGGTATAGAGCACGATATGGGAGTTTGGATCACTAGTGAGCATGTTGGAGTTGTGATACCAGTCAGGAGTCCATGGGAGGTTGTCCACCGGCGAATTGGGTGCCGTTAATGGTTATTGGAGTGAGTTAGGGTTCATTTCCGATGGAAATCCAAATGGATTATGTTTGGTTTTTCATCGACTAAGAATAAGGAGTTTGTCTATATTATCTTTTAGGTATCTAAATATTTTTGTTTTCTTCATCTTCATTGACTCCATTGTTCATAATTTAACCAATTGTTATATTTTCTTCTTGTTGTTTGGAATAATGTTAATATTTTTAAACTATAATCGAAACTAATTGTCAGTGTTTTGGTTTACTACTATATTTTTGAATTTTGAATAGAAGATGAAATATTTCTTATATAGGATTCAACTTTAGACAGATTATCATAACTATATGTGACCATTTAATTTGAATATATTTTCCATATCTGATTAATAAAAATGTTATCCTCTGATATTCAGTGTAAATTGAAACACATGTTGATTTTATTTGTTTTCTAGATTCTCCAATACACATTTCATTTGGCATGATGTTTTATTTATAAATATTAAATAGTAAAATTGAGTTACAAAATGACATTCTATCCATCAATCATTATCCAGGAGTACTTTACCTTTTTGAAGTGTTCCACACACACTGTTTGGGATGTTGAACACTCACTTTGAGCATTGCACCACCTGGGGTGTCTTCTGCAATCCCTTCATGGTGTATCCAAGCCTCGACATGCATTATAAATCCACTTAGGAAAGTGGATTGGATAGTTTTATTTATAAATATAGGTTTTCAGTTATTGTTTTTAATGGATGATTTTTTAATTAGTAAATTTTTGGATCTATATTTCCAAAGTAGGATGTGATTATATTTATTTTCCCCAAAGATAATTTTTAATGTGATTTTTTTGAAAATTTTTTTTAATGATTTTATTTTAAAAATTATATTTCTTAAGATAAGTTCATTATTCAAAATTATGTTTTTTATAACTAATGATAAATATAATGTAACATATATTTTTTTTATTAAATTTATATAATATGGCTTTTTTGGGTTATTTACTTTTAAAATTTATGTCATAATTTGAATTCATGATTCTTATGTTAGGTATATTTTTGTTTATCAATATTTTTTTTGAAATGAAATTTGTCTAATATTATGTGCATTTTAAATTCCATTATATATATATATATAGTTGTGATTATTATGGAAACAAAATTATATTTTTTTAGAATTTAAATTCATGGTTTATATATATGACTAATTTTATGTTAATGTTTGATGTATATATTTATGTTTTACTTTTCATAAGATATTTTTATTTAAATAAAAAATTTATGAAAGTATTATCATGGGAGTATTATATTTATATAAAAGTCATATATATATATATATATATTGGTTTTATAAAATGTTCAAGATCATTTGACATATTTGTTCAAGATTAGGAATATTTTATTAAAATAAATTATTGATGATTGTTATTTATTTAATAAAAAAAGTTTAATAATTACATAATTTTATGAAATGGAATCATTTCATATAACCATAATTTATAAATCATTATTATGGCTATACATTTTCGATTATCCATGCATTTCATATATTAATATTTTTAAATATATATTTATATACATGTAAACATGTTCATTAAATATGATTTTTCATTTATTATAACTACCTACAAAAAGTGGACATTAATATGACTATGAATGAAATTTTAATTACCCAGATTTTATATAACATACGATATATAGAAAAACATCTAAATATCAAGAGACTAGGTCACCCCAGGTATAAAATGTGATTTCCAATGAAGATATATATTTATATATATATATGTGTGTTGGTATGTGAATTTAATAAATTAATATGTTTTCAAATAAAAAAATACAGATGAAAAAGAATATATAAATATATATGAAATGGTGAAAATGATTTTATAAGATTGGAACATGAACATTTTAAAAATTATAAGGAGTTGGGATTGAAATCATCCGCTAAGAAAATGTATAGGCCCAGAAACCATTTAATGTATCATGTGGCCTCATGGTTTTCTTTTTGAAAACCTACTAAATGTTTTCCAAAAATCATTAGATTATTTTTAAAATATTTTCAATGTAATATTATTTTCATAGAATTAAAATATTTTTTTATGGAATAACAAAATTAAATTTTTCACTGGACATTTCAAACCACATTTCTAAAAAATTTAATTCTCCTCCCATGTTTTAAAAATATCCTCAAGGCTATCTTTTCCATTTTAAGTTAGATGATATTTCTTATGAAGTATATTATTTCATAGAAAAATTTGTATTTTATTTCAATTTTTTTCATTTATGAAAATTTTATCTTCATTATCATTTCTCCAGAACCTAAACTAGATATGGTCATGAATTATATTACAATGTTATTTAATATTCCAATTTTATTATAAAAAAACATTTCACAGCATATTTTACACATAACACAGAACCACACATTCAGGGCATCATAGTTGGTGTCATAACAAAGGACTATATATCTTTAGAGATTAGATGTTGTCTTCAATTCTGTAGAGTATAAGTGTTTATGAGTCCTTGTTTTCTTAATTATGAAGAACAATATTAAAAATTTTCTTGAGGCTGATGAATGAATTTAAATGGAACAATTCTTTTAAGAGGGGGGATGAAACATCCCATGTTTTTAAAATGATATTATTTATTCTTTTTATTTTCATATAAACATTAATTCAATAATTATTATCAACTATGAAAATAAATAATAAATTAATAAATTGTAATTTATATTCATAACAGTAAATCAAAATATAGTATCAAATTTCTCGATAAGTTAACATATGTTAAAATATGTTTTAATAAAATGGAACTATTTTCATAAATTATTCAATTAATTGAGTGAAATCATTTTTATTATAGTATTTATAATTTTCATATTTTAAATCCTTTAAAAATTATAATGTATCTTTTTAGTTAAAATATTATACTTATATTACGTTTTAAAACATTTATAATATGATAAAAAATTAAATGATAAATAAATGATAAGTTAATTCATATAAAATATAAAAATGAGTATTATTTTAAATTATAAATTTTATGTGATATATTTAATTAAGAAATATTTTAATTAATAATATTAATATATATATTTTTTATTAAAATTAGTTGAAAATAATATATTATAAAATATATAAATTTATTAATCCAAAAAAATGATCAGTATAAAATAATAATAATATAAATTAAATAACATAATATAATAAAGAGAATAAGAAAAAATTTATTAGATATATATATATATATTAGAATGGAGTTTATTAAATATATTAAATGAAATAAATGATAATAAATAATTACAACTATAATTTTTTAAAAATAATATTAAAAAATAATAATGATGAGAATAATCTAGAATGGGGGTTTCTTTTAGTGTTTTTTCGAGTCATGTTGTATTATGTTCTTATTTCGGAAGGCTAGGGTCGAGCAAGCCGAGGTTAAGGGGGAAAGCTAAGTGTTTTGATAGCTAGAATGAATGATAGAGTAGAGATGGTAGCATGGAGTTCAGATGTGGTTGGTCGCCGGTAAACCTAGTGATGCTGATGGAGATATAAGTGAGTCAGTGTTTTCTTCTGATCGTGATCTATATGGTTGATGTTTCATTTTTTCTTCAACCAAAAAGTGTTAGGTGTTTCTTTATTTTTTTCTTTTAGTTATCTGAATTGCATCATTTAATTCTTCTTCATTTTCTCATATGTTCATCATTTACACTATCTTCATGTTTTATTATTGATTTTTGGAATGATGCTAATATTTTAAAAATATAATTGAAACAAATTGTCAATTTTTGTGGTCCGTTACTTTTATTTTTAATTACGAATAGTCGATAGACAATTTTTGTCTGCAGGTTTTATTTTTGGCCATATTATATTATTTATATGCCACTATTTTGTTTGAATATATTATTTCAATCTGAAAAAAGAAAATTTATCTTCTTATTTTATTTTAATAAACGAAACTCAAGTTGGTTTAATTAGTTTTTTTGGATTCTCCAACAAACTACTATTTTGGTGCAATGTTTTATTTATAAATAATAAATAGTATAATTGAGTTAAAAATAGATGCCCCGTCATTTTATCTTAAATCTAGAGTTTTGTAACATGTTGAATTGTTGTACACACACTTCAGGGGGTTTTATATAGTCTTATTGGGAAATACACCATCTGGGGTGTCTTCTACACTTCCTGTTTGGTGTATCCAACCCTCGACGAGCAGTCTAAATCCTCTTAGGTAAGGGGAAATTTTTTATTTTTTATTTATAAATTTTTGTTTTATCTTATTATTTTATAACAGATTTTTATAATTATTTATCTAATTGTTCTCCATTTCATATGTAGGAATGTATTATATTTACATTCAATAAATTTTATGTTTAAATGTTATTTTTTTACTTAATTTTTTTCTAATACTTTTATTTTTAAAATTATATATCTTAAGAGATTTTCATTTATCAAAATTATGTTTTATTTTTAAATTCATGTTAAATATTCTCTAATTTATTTTTTCAATATCCAATTTAATTATATGGTTTTTAGGGAAATTTTATTTTCAAATTTATGTCATAATTTGAATTCATGATTATGTGGTGAAGGATATTTGTATTTATCAAATTTTTTCTAAACATGAATGTATTATTCTATAATGTTTATTATAAATTCCATGTCACACACACCCACATATATATTTATGTTATTATTATGGTAAAAATCAAGTTATTTTATTTTGAATTTAAATTTATTGTTTATTTATATAAGTAATTTTATGTTTATGTGTTATATATATATTATGTTTTATTTTTCATATGTTAGATTAATTTTCATCAAAATATATGAATTTATTTTAATAGAGGTATTATATTTATGTAGAAGTTTTATTGTTTTATTCAATATTCAAGATATTTTGACTTCTAGTTTCAAGTATATAAATATTTTTTTTAAATAAATTATTTTTTATTATTATCCTTTTATGTATGAAATAATAATAATTACATAATTTTATGAAATGGAATTGTTTCATATGCACATTATTTATAAATCATGACTGTGGTCACACATAATTGACTGTACAGGATATTAGAAACATTATAATTTAAAAAATATATATATATATACATGTAAATATGTTCATTAAATGGAACATTTCATATATCTAATCTACCATTAAAAATGGATTTTTATAAAATTATGTATGAAAATTTATGTACATGGTTGATATTTAACCTACTATATAGATATAAAAAATCTATGTTTCTGGAGACTTGTTTTCACTGAGTCTAATTAGTTATTAATAATAAAGGTGTATATTTAAATAATTATATATATATATATATAAGTGGGTATATGAAATTAATGCATTGACATGTTTTCTAAAAAAAAATTGCAGAAAAATAAATATATAAAAATATTTAGAAGGACATTTTTTTATAAAATTGGCACTTGAACATTGTAAACATGATATGGAGTAGGGTGTGAACCCATCCCTCTGGAATGTGGGTAGGCCCATATAACATTCAATGTATTTAAGTGACCTCATAATAATTTTTAAAAATCATTTTTATTGTTTTAAAAAAGTAACAAGATTATTTTTAAATAATTATCTATGAATAATTATTCTATATGAATTGTAATATTTTTAACGTAATTTCACAATTTTATTTCTCACTAGTCTTTTGAAAACTCATTACTGTGAAATTTAATTATAATCCCATGTTATAAAATGATTTTCACAGGAATCATAGATGTTAAAATATGGATTAATGATATTAATGATTTAAGAGACACATAGAAAAGTAGATGTGTAATTTTATTTTTTTTCGTTATTAAAAATATGTATTTTCTTGTTAACTTCTCGAGAATCTATACCAAAAAATGGTTGAAGATTATTTTTTATTGCTGTGTAATTTGTTAGTTTCTTTTAGAAAAATTACACCGAATTTTATTTCACTAATCCCAGAAGTAAAGGTTTAGGGCGTCATAATATCATTGGGAAAATAATACAAATAAATGGATGATATCAATTACTCAAATACAATATTAATATAATATAAACTACTAAATAATTAATAATATGGAAAAAATAAAGGATTTTAAAAATAATTCCATATAAATAATCACATTAACTTGAAATCCATCAATAGATATCATATATTATAAAATAATCACATTGACATAAATAAAGTATTTCATATGAAGGGAATGTATAATTACAAACATTTGTAACCTATCATCACAACCTTCTCCAAGGAATCTAAATACATTATCGAGGTTTTATTCAAATAAATATGATAACAAACTGGTAAGGCCATGACCAAAACCAAATTACTTTTATCCCTTGAATCCTACTAATTCATATAGGGTGTAAAGTGGGCCTCTAGGAAAAATTTCTATTTCCAATGAATTCCTTATATGAATAGAAATACCACATTAATTGACACACATTAAAAATAAATACATATTTTTATCAGATGAAATAGTAATATGTAATCTAAACACATTCCTTAGTCAAATTTATCATATCCATTCAAATGGAATATGGTGAATGATATCATTATAGAAAATTCTATACATAATATTAAAAAAATAATGTGTAAATAGTATAAATAATTTAAATATAATATTAATTTATTTCCTGAGGAAATTAATATTTTTTTACTTTGAAAATAATATTGTTTTTTATATTTTATAACAATTAAATTTTTAAATAAACCATTTTATTTAAAAAACCTTGTAAACATAAAAATGGAATTGCAAATCATAGAACCTCATTCAAAAAATGACAATAACATTTATTTTAAACCATTTCATAAAATGTAAAACATAGTTATATGTTGTATTTAATAAACAATTGGACAATATTAAAATAGTTTTTTAAATTTTTATGAAAATGTGGTAATGGAATAAAATAATTCCCCACCATAGACATTAACATTAACAAACATGAATATTGATGAGGTGGGAAAATTAACCTTTACTGATTAGGTAGAATTTGAATCATAACCTGAATAAAGGATGTATCATCAAATAAAATATTAAAAACGATGAATTTAAATAAATTTATGATATAATATATCAATGTGGTAGTATATACACAACAAAAAGAAAGTGTTGGGTATGACAACATGTCTCATAAAAGTGAAAGTGAGATGATAAACTCATCCCTATTGTTTGAATTTTTTCATATGAATTATATCAGTATTTATAATAAATATTGATTTTATACATATGTTTCAGAATCATATTAATATATATCATCCCATATTTCATTTACTTATTATCATCTATCACCCATTTATTAATAATTCATTTTTAAAATCACTATTCAATGTGAAAACTTCTTCCTTTTTCAAGTATGTTTTGTTCAAGATGTTTTAAACCTTTTACATAGATCATAGAAAAATCATAAAATTTTTAGTAGTAATGATATAATTATAATTCATATTTCTTACAAACTATTTCTTCATCATCATTAATAGTTACATATAGAAATATTAATTACATTGTTCATGAAGATGGTAGGTCGTGCATTTTCATTAAAGACATTTTCATTTATCAAAGGATTAAAATAAATAAGGTTAAATAATATTTATCATTTAATGAATCATTATTATATCATATTAATAATATATATTAATAAAATATATACTTATTACTATATAATTATGAGAGAAATGGGAAATGAATTTGATCACTTTTTGAAGGTGGTAGTCTGTACATATACTCGAGCATCGCTGTCATCTTCATATTGACATGAATGCAAGAAGGTATATATATATATATATCTATGTGTGATAATATAGTTCCAAATTTTTTTATCATAAATATAATATAATCTAATTATTACAAAATTTATAACAATCCATGGAAATTGGTGATGAAAAAACAATTACACTACTATGTGGAGACGGTATCTCGTAAACATAGAAGAGTGATGTTTTCGGTTTTCATAGGATGGAAAAAAGTTATAATATGGTTTTAATATAACCATAATAACATCCTAGTGTATTGATGATATTGTATTGATTATTTTAGGATGGAATGTTCACATTAATAGGTATTATAAGAAGAAATTAAACTTGAAATAATCAGTAAATATGATTACCACTTATTAGTTTGAATTCAATTAGATCACCTCTTAGCGAACTTAGAGTAGTAATTTTTGAATTACCAAAACATCTATAATTATTCTATTGATGTTTAAAATCAATTTTTTCATGGTTTTGTAAATCTAGGATGTTCAATTGGGTTTAAATAATTGAGGGAGGGGGATCCCTTTTATAATTGAGGTGAGAAACACTTTTAGAATTTCATAAAATATTAAATAATAATAAATTCATTCTCAATCAAAATGAAAACAAATTTAAAATACTAGAACCTATGGTTGAATTTTATTAAATATCATAAATCAAGAAAAGAATTAAAGGTTTTATGGGTGTTTTAATCCTTATCCTTTGGATTAACATCTTTGATTGTATATCTTAATATTAACTGAAATAAAATATTTCATAATATTAAATGATTATAATTTTACATATAAGGTAAATAATGACTCGTTATTAGACAAGGTATGGATTTTTAAGTCATATTATAACAAATTTTTCTTCTTCAATGTTTTTTTTTCATTTTTAAATATTTCATAAAATATTATTTTGTTAAATTATCATTAATGTTAATTTCAAATATATTCATTTAACTAAACTTATAATTCATCAATAAAAAGGTATATTTCAAATATAGTTCATTTAAACATCAAATTTTATTTATATTAATCTAATTAATTCTTGTAAGACAATATATCACTCTAATTATATCGCTTTTAATATTGTTAATGTCTTTTATTTTAATTTTCAATTTATTGAATAAATATTATTTTATCACTGAATAAAAGTTTAAGATAATTATATAATGACTTAAAATTATAAAGACATTATAATCATAAATATAATTTAACTGTGTACCAAATTGAAATTTATATTTATTCATATCCTTTAATTTTTTTAATGTGGGCACATAATATATATTCTAAACTGAGAGAGTGATATTTTCTATCTTCCTTAGATTTAAATATAATGTTGATCATTTTAAATGAAAGGATTCCATTAAACTTAAATATTATAATCTTAAGGTGATGTAGATACAAGTAAATTTATCCAATAATAATTTATTTGAAATATTATGTCTTTATAATTTTGTATTAACAGAGATTAACATGATATACCATTTACCATGGTGATAAATCATACCATAGTTACTATTGATAATGACCAAAAATCAAACTGACTTATTAACAAATTTTTAAACATATAATTCCAAATATGGTATTAATTTTATAAATTCAATACCTAAAAGTGAAATTCTTATATTCAAAATCCAATCCCAAAATGCAATGAAAAGATGTTTATGCAAAAAAATGTTTTCTTTTATGTATAAAAACTTCTTATACCAAATTGAATCATAAATTAATTTCAATGTATTTAATTTTATTTTTTATAATATAAAATAAAATATATAAATTGAAATTACTTTTAAAAAATTATTCTTATAAAATGCTCTAAAAATATACAAATTTTTAATAAAAAGTGATATTTTAGATTATTCACTGAAAAATCATACATTTTTTAAAAATATACAAATTTTACCCTCAGATAATATTGATATGATGATAACAAAAATGATATTATTTTTATAAAGTAATTTTTTTTTGAATTTATAGAAACTAATTAATGTTTTTTTTTAAAAAAATCATTAAAAATTATTTTTGAAGAAAACAAATTTTTGAAGCTTAAAACAACTTTTATGAATACATATATTTGAATTAATGAATTTTTATTGAAAATATACCTTCTATTTGTTTCATAATTCATGTAATACTATTTATATATTCTAATTCAATGTATAGATAAAAATGTTCATATTTAGAAAATAATATTTCGTGGTTCGTTTAATATCGACATTTATTGTCTTATAAACTATCAAACATAGTATATTTTAAAATATATGGGTCTTAAATATTCATGTATGTGGTATAAATTAATTCTAATATATGTATTCATAACACAATTATTCTTTTTTAATTACTTTTTAATCATAAAAATTATTATACAAAAAATTGTATATAATTTGTATCCAAGAAATTTATCAATATTTGGATAAAAATATAATATTTTCATATTTATAAAATAATCTCAAAACATAATTGGTCATTTTGATTAGTTAATTAATGGATAATTATTGAAATAGATTTTATTGGAATTATATATTACTTGTGCATGAAAAAAATACATACATGAGTTACCAAAGTCAACAAAACACTTTTAAATTCTTTATTTTACGCATCAAAAAAAATTTCATCAATTAAAAGGTTTCATATATTTTCTGTAAAGATTATTTCAAAAAAAATTCAGAATAGTTACGTAATTTGTATAATAACTATTTATCCCTATTCACCAAAAATTCATCCATTTATGGAAAACAAAAAATCTTTCCCATAGCTAATTTTAAACTGAATAATTCCAAAAATATGTTCATTATTACTATGTGAAAATATAAAATATTTAAATTTATCATTTAAATTAATAAACTATGTATAATGAAAATCAACTTGTATGGAAAAATGGAATTTTCAATGTTCAGGTGTTCTCAATCGTAATTCATATCAATTTATAATTTAGTGTAAATTAATTATTTAATACATTGGATAATTTTTTAATTGGTCAATTTATAAAAATTCAAAACACATGAAAAATAAATGTTGAAATGTACTCATTTATTTGAATAAATATTTTTAATCACATCACATTAATTATATATTTTCAAATCATTAAATTTCATGATTATGAAAAAAATAATTATTATCAAAATTTATTAATATTTTTATATTTAAAATAAGTTTATTATGATTTTTGGATAATCATTTTAGTTATAAGTTGTGTGTGTAACATGTTATTCAACCCAATATTTATTCAGTGTAAAAAATGTACTAAAATACTGTGGTGATATAATCTGAGAAAATTAACAATAACTATTATGTTTTGAATGGATATTATTTTTAGTGTGAAGGTTTTATACACAATGCAATGAATTTTTCCATCAGGTATAAAATAAAATTTGTAAATTGAGGATAAAATTGAATTAAAACAATATCTCATTGAGTCATAAAGAAGGCTAAAAATTCAAAAAAAATTAGAAATTAGGGATTATGTGGACCAATAATTTCTTAGATAAGAATATTCATATCCACCACTAATGGATGAGATTAAATAAGATTGGGTTGATAAGAGAAGGTATTAGGAGGTAGTAGTAGAGCAGATTGTTTTGAAAGAAAAAGGATGAGATGCAGTGCTGATCCTTGATAGTGGATGCACTATAAAAATGACAATAAATATATATGTTGGAATTTGAAAAGATAAGTTAAGAAAATTTGTATTCTATTAACAATTTATGAGTTGTTTAATATAGTTGGATCTGGTAAATATTAAACTTTTGGAAAACTTATGATAATAATAGACAATTCCTTGATTATAAGATAATATTATAACCTATGTAATGGAATGAAATTCAAAAATAATACTTCCATAAATATAAGAATGTATAATGTAATTGTGATTTATGGAGTTGATATAAATTGGGAATATCTAACTCATTATTATAGTGGACAATATGTTATTTTATATAAATGAAGATAATAGAATGTTTTGGCACAAATACTATTTACACTTGAGATTAATATCCATGAAAGAGTTGTTGATACATGATGGATAACATGACATCATTATGATTTAATGTGATTACAGTCATTACTTTTATCAAATATTGCAAATGAATATCCTCATATAAAAATTTATAAATTTATCAAATGATAATGTAACAGATTTTACAAATATCCAAGTGAGAGGTTATTTGAAAAAACATTAGATAAGTTATGAAGTCTCAATAATAAGTTTAATATCCCAATAATATATATATATATATATATATCTTTATAAAAACATGAAGTATATTGTAGATTACCTTACATGTACCCCAAAACTCTATGAATTATCCTAGCCCTTAAATTATAATGTATGAATAATAATAACCTTGTTTTGAAAAAAATTTATAAAATATTTAAATAGTGAAATTATATTGATTAATTATTTTTATTATTTTAGTAAATTTTCAATAATTTCTTTTAATTTTTTCCAAACATGTTTTCATTATAATTAGTTTTAATCAAATTTATATGCATAATAATTCTTTTTGTGGATATAATATTTGTAAAATTTATATCATTAAATTAATACCATTTTTTAAATCATCATTTCAATGTTATCATGTGGTGAATTTTTAATATTTTGTTCAAAAGATTTATTTTTTAATAAATATTTAAAAATAAAATTTTCTAAAAAAACTACCATTCATATCTAGTAAAAACCCTACGATGTTAATAATTTTACATACAATAAATATATTTATCCATTAATTATAAATGATCTCATTAATTACAAATGAATCATCATTATACTTTATTTTTTTCAAGTGCTTTTTGGTGAAAAAAACCTATTTATCTAAACACAATTTTTATATGAATAATGTTTATTTGTATTAATTAATAAATATAATATGTATTAATTAAATGTTTTAATAAAATTTATATGTTACATATTCAATATAATTTTTTAAACTTCATGTTATGGGTTATAAAATTCATTTAATAAAAGTAAATTATTTTTTATACTTAAAAAATCATTTTTCTAAAATCTATTTTTTTTACATATTGATAAATTATATAAAATTAAATTATTTCACTTATAAAAATAGAATCTAATAAAATGGATTCAATATTTTTAATCAGTATAATTAAAATAATTTAATATAGTTCACTAATTATTTTATAGTTTGGATTAGGACAATCAAGAAGGGGTGAATTGTGTTCATATAAAAATTTCTATTAAATTTTTTTAAAATTATTTCCCACAATTTAAAATTAAACATGCCAGTTAATCAAGGTAATAAAATTATAATTGTGTGAATATTAAAATATCTTCTTATAAGATTGATTGATTATATTTTATATTAATATGTGATGTTGATACAGCTTTGGAAACTATTCTAACAATGAAAAAAATTATAACTACTATTCATGATCAAAGTAAAATTTTGTTTTCATAAATATCAATTAAAATAGAGAAAAACTAAATTGAATGACACAACAGATCAAAACAAGTTGTTTATTCTCAAGCAGAGACCTAATCCACTCCACATGGTGATCACCATCCACCAAGAAATATATATATGTATATATATATAAAGCATTGATCCACACCCCCGATCAGGGTTAACATCAGTACATAGGACTTTTTAGGTCAGAAGAAATCTTCTACTATTATACGTCAGAAAAACTAACTACTAGGTCACACATGACATCTTCCATAGATAAACATGGGTAATACAAAGTGTGGAAGGATGTTTAAGTGAAGATATTTTCTATCCTCTAGTTTAATACATGAGACGTAATGTGTTTTAATACATACACACTCACTTCTTTTCAAGTAATAAATACAATACAAAATAAGATAATGAGAAATGATTAGAAATGTACTAAGTGTTTTTCGTTGTAGCTTCGAACTTGTAGGATGTTGCAGATATGATTTTTGATTCCTTTTGAGAAAATAGAGTATCGTGAGTCTCCTGCTCTAGTATCCAGTTGGATGATATGTGCCTTATAGCTCATCTTCTTCTTAGAGTTTCTACTATGAGAATGTTTGAGGTTTTGATCTACATATTTTCATCCACCAGGAATAGAGATTTATTCATCACGTTCTTTCATTTATTTATTCTTCTCTATAACACATATATTCAAATTCATGAATTCTAAATATATATTTCTCCGTTGGCACACTTTTCTTTTTATTTTGGGTGTATGTGTTAGACCTCATAGGGAGCATGATATCTACACATCATACCTTTTACTGTCAAGTGACATGTCTATAAAAAGTCATTAATTATGTTAGTGTCATTAAATGTCTAAAATATCACTGTAATAAATAAATTTTAAATTTAATTAGAAATGACAGAAAAATGGAATCTATGGAACTATGTCCCATTTTGTCTTGAAACGGAGTCACTAGAAATGGTTTCATCTCCTTTTCCATTGAGTGATGAGATAGTCACAGTGAAATAGTTGCATTGAGATCCGGAATCGGTAGCGCATATGTTGTGTCAGTTTCATGTTGTCCTAGGTAACGGTGTCTTGTAGATTATCTATGTTCTAAATGGAGTATTGTTACGATGTCATCGATATGGTATTAAGGAACCGGTGTCATGCGCTTTATGTAATATGGAAATGGTTATGATTTCAGAGTCACAATGATTGATTTATGGTGTCAGAGTCACGGTGTCTGGGTTACATTGTCATAGACATTTCCAAAATCTTGAATAGGCGACATACCTATGGGTTTTTAGAATTAGACAAATATTTTCAAACTGTATTAGGATTTAATACTCAAGGAATTGATTAGTCTTATGAATAAGGATAATGAAAAATAATCAAACAAGATTAATCATAGTTTATAATATTCAAACATGATTTGTGAGATTCTGAATCGGGATCTTATAAATGTTTTGACAATGAATTGTAAACAATAAACAATAATGAAATATTTGTGATATATTAAACATTATTATCAATATTTTTGAGAATTAAAACATGATTATAATGACTAATGATCATAAAAATAATATTAGTATGATTTTTGAGAATTAAGACATGAGGAGTCCAACAATATCTCCATTTTTTATGATCACAATTCATGGAATTTATTATACATATATTTTAATAATTCAATTTTATTGTTTATCACCCTTTTTAGAATACCAAAAAGATAATAATAAAAATAAAAGCCGAATGAAAGTATGAAATAAAATAAAAAACAATGTTGTACATTTTATTTGATAGGAAAAAATTTCATTACAAGTATAATGAAATATAAAATACATCCCAATAAAAATACATTATTCACTTCTCATAAATGATATCTTCCTTATATTTTCCCTGGGTAGAGATATCAGTAAGAATAATATATAGAGGTGCTTGAAGGGATAGATCCACTGGAGAGGGAATGAAATGTCCTATCTTCAACGAAAGAGGGTTCCAGTGTTGGTTTGGATGAAGACCAAGGTAAGGGTTGTTTAATAATAACAGGTCTAATCTAACTTAGATCCTGAGATATAGACTTGGTATCCTGAGAAAAGGTAGTTTAGGATGAAGGGGTTGAACCAGTCTACAAAGGGGAACCTATAAGAGCCACTATGGAATTACATTTCACATGGATATAAGGCTTCAACATCATTATAAAATCAGTAATGATCACAACTCCATACTGAATAGCTTTATCAAAGTTACATTATTTCTCTAGGACCATGTCCAATAGAGGATTGAAGTATTTTATCTTTTGAACATGAATCTTGAAGGATTGAGTGATAGGGAGTAATTTGAAATATTCTCCAGGGTACTGAAATTGATTGGAAATATCCTACTTAGAATAAATTATGATGAAGAAGAATTCTACATCCATAGATATTCCTTCTTGAGCATCATTTGAAATCATTAAATGTATCATCAATAAATCAAGTACTCTTTCAATAATTTTGATGATAGTAGAGGAACCTTCTTTACCAACACCACTTAACAATGACTCATGTTATCCTTTATAGTAGTTCTGATCAGATCACTATCTATAGACTAAGATGGCTATCTAGAGGCATTTGAATTTGTAATGGATGAAGTGGAAGAGATAAATTGATTTTTAACATTCTGTAAACATACATTATACTCACCAGTCATCTTGTTAAATCAAACTACAAGATCATACTTTTCACAGGATATCTGAATGTTTCTCTCGGCAACTTTTTCTTATATTGAAGTCAAATTTAGTTGTTTCAAAGATACAACTTTATATGGGTTCTGATCACTAACATCATAAAATAGATGAGAAACAAGAGCTCGCCTAGTTTTAAGCACTCTCTACAAATCTACAACCATAGATTTGAGAGACTTTAACTCATCACTCAACTATTTTTCTCACTCCTAACTTCTTGTATTTAACAAACTATTTTCATTTGAATTTTCAATATGATTTTCTCTAACAACAATGTTATATCTTTTTCACTAAAATTAGTCACTGGGAAAGGTTGTGACTTCATGATCTTTTCAAATCCAACTAAAAAGTATTTAAAAAAAATTCAATCACTGTGTCTCAAAAAATCAAAATATTCTTGAGTAGGATTAGGAACTCAAACTGAAACAGTTTCATACTACTTAGAAAAGGTTATTTTTATAGTAGAAATTGGTTTCAATTGAAACCTAGTAGAAATGCCAATGCCATTTATTGAGTTTTCTTGGGTATTGTCCACATAAAAATTAACTATCAAACCTCTAGAAAATATCCACAGAACATTGGGCAACATGATTCGGAATTTGAACACTTTATAAACTAGGGTGCTTCTCCCCCTAAACAGGTGAATCTCTTCTAGGAAAATAGACTTAATATATTGACCTATTTATAAATTATCAACATTTTATGCATTCCTATATCCATTCTAGATAGTTGAAAGGCATTTTCCATTCCTTACCTACCAAATAGGATTATTTTAGGTTCAACTATTTCTTATGACTATTCTTTAGAAACCACCTCTTTCTCAATAAATACTTCTTCCTCAATAGAAATCTCTTTTAAATTTTCCACAAGAGTTGAAATTTTTTCACACTAGCATTTAGTTTTTTTAGAAACAATTTTTCCAGCAACTAACTCTTCATCAAGTACTTTTTTGGGAACAAGTAGGCCATTTTCTTTATTGTATATAATATTTCCCTCCTAATTAGTATCTAATACATCTTCTATTTATTCACTTGAGTAGTCAACCAATTCATCTAGTTCCAAACCAAGGTCATATTTGTTCTTATTTGTTTAAATATTCTCAATTGGATTTAACTTCTCATGAAATCTTTCATTGTCTTCCACCCCAGACTTTTTCCAAGGATTTTTTAAATTTTCACCCTTATGATTATATCCTTTAATAAAAAAACTCATAATCCTCAATTAATTCTTTATTTGTACCAAATAATCATTTGGTAATAAATATTTTAGATATTAACATTGAATAAAACCGAGATGTTGATTTTGAGGTTTTCTTGATAATTTCACACATATGATGTATGACATAATTACACAGATTTATCTTGTTCCCATTCTCCATAATATGTAAAAAGGAATACATCTTGATACATAAAGGTATAAAAATATCCTTTTAAAAGGAAATTAATATATTTAATAAACATAAATAGCAGCCTTGTCTCACCGCCATGCTCAGGTATAATTTCCCTTTTTTCTTCTTATATGTAGTTAGACATCCAAGAGCCTCTTCAAGGATTAGAAAGTCAATTAGAGGAGGATATCCCCTTTGGTAATTCTGAAAAATCCCTTCAAGAGGTACTCCTAGACATATATCCCATAGCGTCAAAGAAAAGGTACATATTTGAACTTTTATCCAGGTCCTTACAACAAAGGAATCATTAGTATTTAATGAAAATAGGACATAAGGATGAAAATGAGAAACAAGCTTCATGTAAACATGACTTTTCTCTTTTTGAATGAGTCTAGAAATCCCCATTCTTTTAGTACATTAAAAATGAGTTAATTGCGTATCAGCAACTACTTTTATTATAATTATTTATATGTCAATACTATTCTATGAGCAAGTCTCAAATTTAGAGGTCCCATAGGCATTAATTTCAGATCCACTTTCATTTTCATTGATGATCGATGCTTATCACGTGTCGATAAAGACGAGTGCTTCATTCTGGGAATCCAACGTAGGTTTGATAATGATGAAGGGTTGAAATAGGTCTAATGATTGTGATATAAGGGTATCCATTTTAATATAATAGTGATCGAGTGAAGATAATAGTGGAAAATATAGTGTTTTTATCCTTTTGATATTTCAAACATCACAAACACAAAAACATGGTATGAAATATAAAAAATAATATATATCATAATATAGGAATGAAAATTCTAAAAATATGGATATATGTTATTATGGTGAGATTAGAACATGTCTTCACGGTGTTAGAATTACATTGTGACTCCAAATGGTGCGACCATATCATTGAGACAACATGTATGAGACAGTAATCGAGAGACAGTAACTGTTATACTATAAGAGTGAGACATCGACTTAATGATAGTAACTTATTAAACCTTGAATCATGAAACTTTATACTATTATGCATTAATTTTTTACTTGATGCTTTTCATTTCTAACTCATGTATGATGTAATTTATTCTTTCAAGATTTAATGGATTAGTGAATATATCAACAACCTAATGTTCTGTGATACTGAATTCCAAAGTGATATCAACTTTTTGATATTTATGTCTCAAAATGTGATTCCTTATATCAATATGTTTAGTCCTAGAGTGTGAAACATGATTTTTAGAAATGTTAATAGCACTTGTATTATCACCATTTATAGTTTCATGTATTAATTGATATCCATAATCAAGTAAATTTCTTTCATCCATAAAATTTGTGCATAAATACTAATAGCTGCTATGTATTCAGTATCAACATTAGATAATGCAACAATATTTTGTTTCATAATGTACAATGATACCAATGACATTCCAAAAAGTGACATGTTCTAGAGATTATTTTTATATCTAACATACCTCCACCAAAGTCAGCATCTAAATAGATATATATTTTAATGTAATTTCCTCTAGAATAGTACATTCCTAAATGGGTTGTATGTTTGAGGTTTTTTAAAATACATTTAACATCATTTAAATGAGACTCTTTGGGATTTTCTTGAAAAAGTTAACACATGAAGACACTAAACATAATAACAGGCTGAGTATCAGATAATTAGAGTAAACATCGAATCAGTATTTTATAATTTTTTTGATAAATATATTTATTGTTTTCATCAAGATACAACTTAGAGGGAGTTCTCATTAGTGTATCACTACTTTTAGTGCTATATATACCAAAACATTTAGGAATATATTTTTTATATTTTCACTAATTCCTAATAATACCATATCTATTTTGGAAGATCTGGAAACCATGAAATAAGTGTAGTTTACCCATTTAAATAATTTCAAATTAATTTTTCTCCATCTTTGAAAAAGAAATAAAAAATTAATTTTTAATGATAATAAAAATATATATCATCTATATAGATTTGAAAAACGAAGACCTATTTAGAAATTCGTTTTATAAAGAGATTAATATCATATCTACCTATTGTGAAACCTTCATAAATAACAAACATACCTAATCTATCATAGAATGATCTTGGATCTTTTTTTAAACCATATAACGAATTTTTTTAATTTACAATAATTATTTGGAAAGTGAGGGTTCGTAAAAAGAGGGGGATGTTCAACATAATCATCCTAAACTATAGACCTATTTAGCAAATCACTCTTGACATCCATTTGATATAGTTTTAAATTTTAATGTGCATCAAATGCCACAAGATTGTAATGGCTTCATGTCTTGCCACTGGTGCCAAGGATTCTTCACAGCCAATTCTTTATTCTTGAATATAACCTTATGCATCCAATCTTGCATTACTTATATCTATATTACCAGCTTCATCTACATTTTTCTAGAACCCCCATTTAAAGCCAATGTCAATGGGTCTTTAGGTCTATCCACAATTTTCCCAGAATTATTTCTTCCAAACTGATTTAGTTCATCTTTCATATCCATCACCCTTAACTCATCATTGATAGAATCATTGATGTTTTTAGGTTCATGTTGTGACAAGAAAACATGATGTCCCACCTAATTTTGAAGAGAAGCTCTAGTCTCTATTATATTTTCTAAATCTCTAAAAACATCATATAAATGATGGTTATTAAGAGTTCAAGAAGCTCTAGAAAATGATGTTCAAGTACATTCTATTTCTTCCACATCTTCGGGTTTATTATGGATTGAATCTATAGTTTTTTTAAAAACAAGAAATGTTAAGATATTATTTTATAATATGATCAAATGGTTTATCATCTTTATCCATATTTTACATATCATACTTAAGATTCTCTATGGAGGACTTAGGATCAAATGGATCTACTATAGTAAATTTTACATGGAATGATTCATCCGTATATTTGGATATTTGTTTATGACTCTATAGGCTTTATTAGATATTTAATATCCTATAAAAAATCATTCATCACTCTTGGATGAAAATGTTTCAATGTTTTTCTTAGTATTATGAATATATACATTTCATCCAAAAACATAGAAGTAATAATCCTTGGGTTTTCTATAGTTCCAAAACTCATAGGGAGTTCATTTATGAATTAATCTAATTAATACTATATTGATTATGTATCATTATATATTGAAACCTTCTTCAAAAAAGTAAATAGACATGTTATAATCAATAATAATAATTCTAGGAGTTTCTTATAATGTTTTATTTCTCTTTTCAACAATTCCATTTTTTGAGGTGTCCTAGTGGCTGAGAAGTTATGACTATATCCATTTTGTGAAAAAAAGATTCAAAATATTTATTTTCATACTCATGAACATGGTTACTTCATTAATATTTAATTATATTTCCACTAAGATTTTCAACAGTCTAAGAAATCTGGGTGAAAAGAGAGTAGGATTCACTTTTGTGAGCCAAGAATAAGGTCTATGTATTCATAGAATCATAATCTACAAGAAAATTAACCTCATGCATCCCATTTAAACTATAATATTTAGATAGTCCAAAAAAATCCATTTCACCCAAATCAAGAGGTTGATATGTTGAAATTTTTTTATTTTTATTGAATTATATATTATATTGTTTACCATTTTAACAAGGATTATAAAAATTATTATTTAGATACTCATGTTTGGGTAGTTCCATGACTAAACCTCTAATAGTGAGCTTGATAAGGGAGTGTATATTGTAGTGTCCCAGTCTTCTTTTCCAAATACAAGACTCTTTGTAACATTCAGTAATGCATGAGGACATTTTGAGAAACTAAAGAATCTATATTAATAGTATTAATATTTTCATTTCTAAAATCAGAAAATATTAATTCATTTTAGGAGTTAAAAACATTAAAAGAATAATTTTTAAATTTAACATGAAATCCAACATCAAATTGTTTTTAAACACTAGGAAGATTATATTTAAATCCACTGACAAAAATGACATTAAAAATTAGAACTGAGTTAGAGTTACCAATCTGGCCTAAGGAAATTATTTTTTCCTTTATCATTGCAAGTAAAGATGACATTCCCACAATCAATCATTATTAAATTCAAGAAGAATGATGAATATTTTATAATGTTCTTGGAACATACTCTTTACCTATTCCATAATATTTTAGAAGATCTCTTCAAACTATTTCACTTCAAAATAATCAAACAAAAACAGATTTGGTACCTAGATTTGTTTGGGTCATGTAACATTAGTAATGAGTTCATTAGGAACTAACATATACGTTATGGGGTTCATATAAAAATTATGTAACATATTTTAAATGTAGACATTATTTGGTCTGAAAAACAATAGGTAGTGAATGTTTTTTCAGAATCAGAACTAGAAGAATACTTTTCACTTTTAGGTAAAAAATGATTTTCCATATTTAGTTACAAACATCTTTTTGGTGAAATTTGTTTTCCCCGGTTGGTATCCTATACCAGTAGTGTATATAGGGGAATTTTTTTACCAATAATATGTGTAAGAGTATTTTTTTCAATTGGTAAACTTCAAAATTACCTTTATTAATGTCTCATTAGATAACTATATTTCATTGACCACTTTATGTAATTGAAATTTTTCGCTTTTTTGATTACAAGTTCAGATTTGACAGTAATTGTCAAGGATTTGTATTTATTTAATGATTTGTATTTAGCTTTTATATTATTGCATGGGTATTCTATAATATTATAGAAGTCATATAATTCTTCATTAATCAAATTTTTATAATCAATTTCATCTATAGAATAATAGGAATATTGTATGTGATGCTCAAGGTTTACCTCAGATGTGTTTGTCATAAAACATAAATTGTATTTGTCATCTATTTCATCATGCAAAGACTCTGAATCAATTAAACTATACTTAGAATCACACATTGTTTCCCCTATTCCCTTTTTATAATTTGTATCATTGTTTTAAAACCTCCTCTTATAGTTTATCTTAGGATAGTAAGCCATTACATATCCTTTTCACTTAAATTAATAACCTATATTTCATCAGACTTGTTACTTCTTTTACATTCCTTCATCCAGTTTTACTTTTGATAATATTTTCCTTTGATGTTAGGCATTCAGAAAATTTTCTTTCTTCTATAAAATTTCTTAAATTTTATAGCTAATTGATCCATATCCTCATCACTATGTAGTGATGATTATTCAATGATGGAACATTATTTCTGAGCTTGTAATTTCACATTTTACTTTTGTTTAGTGTTTTTTGTGGTGGTTTTGATGGACACTAACATTCCCATTGGACAATCATCCTCTTCCATGTTTATTTTTAACACTTCCTCATACATCATCAACATTCCAATCTTCTCTTAGATTGGTATCCTGTTAATATCAACATTTATCTATTTGAGACTGATATCGCAATCCATATATCTTGTAGACATCTGAATATTCTCATATTTTTTTCCTTGGCTGTAAAATCTCATATCAGAGAGATTATTGTGTTTAATATTCATTATACCAGAGTGACATGTCAAAAACTAGCTCATCATGCATAATTTTAATGTTATCATATTTAATATTATAATTTTTTAGTCTCCTTTCATTGACCCTAAAGGTTCCATCAAGAGCAACAGAAAAATTATCCAAATTTCATGCGATATTTTATAAAAATATATTCTCTTCAACTCTTTTCTCCTAATGAACAGTATAGTGATTTATTGAATTTAAAATTATTATAATAAGAAAACATAATTGGGCCATCCCAAGTGTTCTAATCTGTATCAAGAATCATATATTCATCTACAATTTATTACCAAATTTCAAAACCCATACATTCATAGAAAATTTTCATTTTAATTTTCTATTATGAAAAATTATTTCCACTAATTAGTTGAGGTATATTTATAGCATCACCTTCCAATCTATTATCCATATTAAAAAATAATGTGTAAAATTTTAATTTATATAAAAATGTATAACTAAAAAAAATTTTGAGATCATTAAAACAAAACTAAAATCATAGTTGAAAGAAGAAAAATATATTAAACTGATTAAAAGAAACATTGAAAATAGGGATTCTAAAAATCCATTAATACCAAATGTTGGTCAGAGTTGGAAACTCAAGAGTAGGGTGAATTGAGTTCTTATTAAAATTTCTGTTAATTTTTTAAAAAGATTTCACTAAAATTAAAATAAAATATGTATGTCAATCAAGGTAAAAAATTATAATTTCTTCACTATTCTAACAACTTCTTAGAAGATTGATTATTTCTCAGTAATATCAATATGAGATATGGATACAAATTTTGAAACTATTATAAAAAGGAAAAATATTTAAAACTACTATCCAAGACTAACTATCAATTTAAATTATTGTTTTTTAAAATATCAGTTAAAACAGGGAAAAACCAAATTGAATGACACAATGGAAAAAACAAGTCGTTCTGTCTCAAGCCAAGTCCTAATCCACATCACATGGTGATTACATTCTACAAAGAAATATATATATATATATATATATATATATTTGATCTGAACCATGGATCAGGGTTAAAAATAGTAAAAAAGACAGTCTAGGTAACACGGCCTCTTCAACTGTTCTACGTTTGAAAAACTAACAACCAGGTCACATGGGACCTATTCTACTATTACATGTGGGTATAAAAAGTGTACAATGATATTCGTGTGAGGATATATTGTATCCAATAGTTTAATGTAGGATATGTAGTGTGGTTTAATACCAACACACACTAGTCATCAAGTAATAAAAACAATAAACAACAAAGAAAAGATATTGAGAAAGGATTAGAAATGATTTCAGTTTTTTCAATGTAGATCTGGACTTTAAGATGTAGAATATGTTATTTTTATGTCATATTGGGAAAATAGAATTTCATTATTCTCGTACTCTAGTTTCTAGTTTGATGATATACACTTTATATCTTTGGTTCTTCATATAGTTGCTGCTACGATAATGTTTGTGGTTTTTATCCACTGTACTTCATCCACCAGAAATAGAGAGTTATTTTTCCTGTTATTTAATGTATGTTTTCTCCTCTCTATCACATACATTCAACTTCTCAAACTTTAACTCAAAATTGAACAAATTCAAAACTTTTCATTTTATTTTGGGTATATGTATTAGTGATGACAACGAGTATGATATATACACCTCATAACATGTACTATTAGAAGAAATTTCAATAAGAAATCACTAATTATGTTATTGTAATTAAAATACTTAAATATGACTATTAAAAACATTTAAATTCAATTGTACATGACATAAAAAAGGTCATGTATGAAACTGTGTCATAGTTTGTATTGAAATAGTGTCGATGGAAGCAATTTCATCTCCTTTTCCTTTGAGCTGTGAGACAGTCATGGTGAGACAACCACTATGACATAGTTGCATTGAGATTTGGAACCTACAACACATATACGGTGTTAGGATCTTAATGTCTTTGGTAATAGTGTCTAGTGCTCTGTCCAAATTCTGAATGGTGTCTTATTACGATGTCTATGAGATGGTAGAAAATAACTGGTGTCACTAAAATTATGAAATCTAGAACTAGATATAGTGTTAGATTCATGGTGTCTAAGTTACGGTGTCAGAGTCAAAGTGTTTAGGTTATGGTGTTAGAGACTTTTCCAAAATCCAGAAATGGCGGTAGAAATACAGTTTCTCAGACTTATCCAAATATATGTAAACATTCTAAAGAAGTAATAATCACAGAATGGATTAGACTTAAGAATTAGTATAATGAAACATAAAAGAATAAAGTTAAAAAAAATTACATGATTGAAACCAGATTTTTGATATTCTGAATCAGGATCCTGTGAGAGTTTAGACCATGAATTGTTATCATCAAACCATAAAGAAAGATTTGTGATACGTTAATCATTATTAGCATGATTTTTGATAATTAAAACAATATTAGCTTATTTTTTGAACATGAAAAAATTATTATCATGATTTTTTAGCATTAAAACATGAGGAGTCCAACATTTTTTCATAGTGAATAGTAAAATAGTAATATTCCACTACAACGGTTAATGTTAAAACAAGTTTATCATAGGGTTAAACCAAGAGATAAGGGTATAATTGAATTACAAACATGTAATATTTTTATTGGTTAAATATAAAACAAAATTGTATTTCTATTAATAGTAATCCCAACAAATTCGGATCCACTTTTCCATGAAAGTGAGCTTAAATCATTTAAATTGTTTACAAAATTCCATACATTTCCCTCCCCTCTATTATAAACGATAAACTCCTCTATACCCCTTTTAAACAATTTGATCCTTATAAATCCTCCAATACCTTATAAAGAACATTTATATAATACTTACATTAATCCTATATGTCGTTTTCTATTAATAGGTCTATTTCTTCATGGATAAACATATAATCTAAAGAGGTATCTCAAATAATAAGTTTATATCATACCCAAAATCATTAAATTTTAATATTTTTTTACACATAATAAAACTTTTATATCAATGAAAATAATTAATCTAGTATAAAAAATATAATAACATCTTATTTTTATTATTTCACAAAAATTTACCACATCTTATCAATCCAATGAGAGATAAAAATATCACTCTCGTGTATATCTGGACTACCACCTCTAGGTAGCGATACCACTCATTTTAAATAAAAATCATTCATGTTTGGTAACCATGATAGATTAAATTTACATATATCGTATTTATATTATTATTATTATCATGTAATTACGAATTAATATTTTCCATTCATTTTCAACGTCCCCCAAAAAATGGAAATGTCCCTCATGCAGGCATATGAACTACCGTCTCTATGTAGTGAAGTAATTAATTTTTCTTCCAAAATTTATATTAATGTTTATAAAAATGTATAAAATGATTATATATTATATTAAAATCATGATTAAAAATATGTATGTGAAAAAATAAGGATCAAATTCTATGTAACATAACCTCTGAATAAAATATACAAGAAAATCAAACAGTTAACCCCTGGAATGATGATGATAATGAATTAATGTTAATGAATGTGTAATAATATGTTTAAACTAAAAAATATATTGTATTATTGAAATTAATATGACTCTATTATATATTTATAATTAATTTATTTTTAATTCATTTTATTTAATATCACTTATGAATAAATACATACTTGATGTTAGAGTTTTTGGGATAATAACATTTTTACTAGGATTTCTTATTCTAAAATTTATTGATGATGAAATTGTATGATTTAACTGTAATAAATATTATTTATTTTCCTACATAATAGATAAATTTTTTATATTTCATATTTTATTTTTATTATCCTCTATTTTAGTATATAACATTCTAAAATAATGTTTTCATGAAAAACAGAACATTATTTTTATTTTCGCTCATGATTCTTTTCTTCCATCTCTAATTTTTCTTTAAAAAAATTCATTTTTTTATATTATCCAAAATTTTATGAAATTAATTTTTAAACATGTTTTACCTTATATAATATTTTTTTAAAATTAATATACTATTTATTTTCTAAGAAGGTTTCTTTTGACATTTTACTAATAATTTGAAAGTAATTTTATTCACATAGACCACATGAATGAATTTACCTACCATCATCGATAATTTTTTTATTAGAGATTACATTATAATTCATCATGGTTATTTCAAATTATGATTTTTCCTTAATATTATACATATTTATATATTATAAATAAGTTATATCAAATTTAGATGATATTTTTCTTAATTAATATTCTTATGGTTTTATAAAATTAAACTATTATATAAAAAATGCATGGATGTTTCTCATGATTTATTGGGGATATGATCCAATGTTTATATCCTAATTCATTCATTGGATTATTTTCGAATATGATGATATAATTTTTATGAATTTTGTATCCTTTCCATGATTTATTATTTTATAATATGATGAAAATTTTATGATCTTCTGGAACACGTCTATTTAATTTTAATTATATGTTGGGTTGGATAAAAATTATATAGACCCCTAATTAAATTTGTAATGATGTATATACTATTTAATAATAGTTAATTATACAGGTAGTAAGAAAAATTTAGAAAGAAACTATTTTTGGTAAGAATATCTTGGTAATAAAAAATTACTAATGAAATGATGGAAAGAGGAGTGAACGCAATCGAATATGATTTTCTTCGTATAATCCTTGAATAAAGAAATAATTTTATATGATTATGTGAATTATTAATATATAATTATCATTCCAATGTTCTATTTTCATGGATCATGATTTATTTTTAGGTTGATGCACTCCAATGTGTGATGTAATTTTTTTGATAATACCTTACATAATGTTTCATTATTAATGATCATTGACTGATTGGGTATAATTATTGAAATACATGATCATATTCTAAAAAACATATGATTATCATATTCAAAATTATTATAATTGATAAATATCTCTTATGTTTACCCGAACTATTCATATGTGTACACCCTTTCTTATGTTTCCCTTCCATGGGTTATGAAAAATGGTATTACGTATGATATTTCAAGGAAGGGTTATAGTTGTGTTCGACATAATAATAGATGATTTTGTTATTTAATATACTTGTTATTTATGTATCCATGTTTCTAAAAGAATTGAACCTCTAGGATCCTCAGGCATGTATTATTATGAAATGTATTAAATATTTACTTTAATGATGTAATATTTATGAAAAGTATTGGGAAATATAATTATTATCAAAGGTATGGATTATTAACTTTTATAAACATGGATAGGAAATATATAGTGATAACCATTAGGTTAATAAAATTTGTAAAAGAAAATCCAAAGTCTTGATAAACAAAAGAGTGAGGTTTCCCAAAAATTTATCCGTGTGTGGTTACTACAAGAGGATGTGGTTTTGGAATATATGCATCAAGGGTTGATAATCCCAAAAATAGTTGGTTGAGTATATATAAGATGTAATTCTATTGCATGGTGAATGGAATATTATTATACACCTGGTATAACACTCGTGGGGGTTATTTTGAGGATTATTAAAATATTTATAAAAATCCATTATAATGGATATAAAAAGTTAATTACCATGAATGACATAGGTTAAACTTATAGTATCATATATTGAAAAGAAGGTGTCGATAAATATATATCCTTTTAATGATTTCACAGGTTAAACTATCTGGATAATGATTCATTGTTGTGATACAAACCATTTTTGTTTTAGTAAGGTATTTAAGATAAAAAGATAGATTTGAGGTTATTATTTGTACACTTTAATATTGAAGTACTCTATTTGAACATAGTTATTATAAATAATATGTCATGAATATTATCAAATAATGAAACTTTATATTCTCAATAACCAGATGATAAAATATCAGTAAAAATTGTAATGGTACGATTATCACTTCTCAAGCGTATAAATAATTCACAATTGATATTTATAGAAATATGATTTTGATAAATATTGTTAATAATCATCTATTTGAATTTTATGGGATTTTCGGCATGGAATATATTTCATTATATAAATCCCATATCAATTACTTAGGATGAGAAGTGAATTTTTATATTTTGATCTAACCAATTATTTTCAATGAATGTGAGGATAAATGTGAAATTCTAGAAAAAATTACATCAATTGTGTGGTTATTTATTCAAATTCAAAGTGGTTATTAATATTAGATGGTTATGGATTAACTCAACATTGACGATATTCATATTATAATAAATTTATTTATATTTTTTGGATGGTTTTCCTAGTATTCATTCAAATTATAATGTTCAATTTGCAATAGAACTCATGCACAGTGCGTCACATTTTTCAATGACTTCATATAAAAGTAGCCCTCTTAAGTTGCAGTAAATAAAGAGGAAACTCCAATAGAATATTGATATGGGATTCATTTGGACAACTAAATTACTTTAAGGAATATTTATAATTTTGTTAAGAGGAAAGGTGGATCAATGTGACTCCGCATTGATTATCAGAAAATTTAATAAGATCATGATTAAGAATAACTATCATATTCCCTATATTGATGATTTTTGGAATGATTATAAGGAAATAAATATTATTCAATATTTTAAATTTCATCTATATATAACAAGTATGGTGTAAAAAGTGGAGACCTAATTATGAAAACATTTCATTCAAGGTATGGACACTCTGAATATATATTGATTCCATTTGGTCTTACTAATTCCTTCTTAATATTCATCGATTTAATTAATAGAGATTTTATAAATAAAATTTATTAGCTTCAGTATTATTTATATATTATATTACTATATATTATAAAAAAATTATGAGCATAAATATTGATAAATTATTGAAATAAAGACCCCAAGGAATGAGAAGATGTAGGAATAATATACCAAGTGTGAATTTTTGTCACTAAAAAGTTTCATTTTTGGGTCATATAATACCATGTGGGAGAATATCCTTAGATCCATCAAAGGTGGATGTTGTTGGATATTGGACTATAATAACAACTGTGATTAATATCCCAAGTTTTATTAGATTGGCTAGGCATTATTAGTGATTTTTTGATGGATTTTTCATAGCTATCTAATCCACTCACCATGTAAATTGATAATTGAGTTATGTTACTTTGAACCGATGAATGTGAAAAAATATCAAGGAAATAAAAGGAACTTTAGTCAGTACACCATTCATTATAGTACCCTATAATAGAGAAGGGGTTTTATTTATAGTGATGTATCAAAAAAATGGAATGGCTTGTGTTCCTAGATAGAATAATGTGGTGATAGATTATACTTCCATAAAAGTTGAATGTTAATGAGAAAAATTTCCCGACTCATGATTTGGAGGTATTATTGATTATTTTAGAATTTATTATATGGAGGAACTATAATCACAGGGAAAATTGTGACATTTAAACTGATCATGTAATTTTAAAATATTCAATCACCCAAATATAGTTGAATATGTGCTATAGTAGGGTGATGGTTTTGATTAATGATTATGAATGATAAATAAACCTCAAAAATAGTAAAATAAACAAGGTTGATTATGGATTGAGGATAAAAAAGATCCAATATTCATGGATTTTTAATGTTTTACCATTGAAATATTGAGAGAAGTGGAGAAATATTTTTATGTTCAGATGAGTGTTCAATAATTTATGAATGATATTATAGAAGGAGAATAAAAGGAGTATGTATAACAATAAAAGATTGTTGTAAATTTTTATAAGTTAAATATTGATTGAAATGGATTGTTATGGTTTTGGGATTGGTTATGTTCATGGTAAATACATGACTTGAAGACGTAATTATTGGATAATATTTATTGTAATTTTTTTTAATATTTATCCTGGAAGTATGATGATGGATATGGATTTGGAAGAGTTTTATAGTGGGAAAACATGAATTTATTTATTATATATTTTCCATATTTATGACTTGTATGAAAAATGATTGAGGCTAAGAGATATAAATAGAAAGAAAATTTATAATTGTAACACATAATAGAATGGAAATGGGAAAACAATACCACTGACTTCCTTATCAAAATCCCCCAAAAATCTAAATGTCATAATATTTTAATTTTTATGGTAAAAAAATTATGAATCCATCATAGTTCATTATCATTACATAATAATTCCATAAATATGATCATATTTGGATACACATTAAGAAATTTTTAATGTTGTATGATGCACTAAATTATGATATTTCCAATAAAGTTTCGAGGTTTACCTTAATGGTTTGGAAAAGTATTCAGTATGTTTTGGATGTGAAGTTGTGTTTTAGTAAACCCTATAATACATTGAACAATGGTCAGTCTAATAGAACCATTCAAATATATTATGATGGGTTGATTTCATATTATCCGGATTTTGAAGGTGGTTGGGATGAACACCTCCCTCTAGTTTTGTTTTATTACAATAATAACATTCACTTGAGCATTCATATGGATAATTATAAATACCATTATGAAAATATGTGAATAATTACAACATGATAGGATAAAATTGGATAAATAATGATATTCAAACCTGAGGAATATGTTGAAGTTTTAGAGAAGGATTGAGGAATTTTTCATCACATCAATGAAGAGCAGCGTTAATAGAAGTGATAGGAGGATAAATTTCAGAATGATAAATAATTTGATGTCAGTGAGAATGGTTTCCTATGAATCTATGAATGGATTAATAATATTAGATTTTTGATGAAGGGAAATAAGAACCCCATACATATTACCTGCTTTGAGATTCTTGATCGAGTAAGGTCTGTAGCTTATCACTTGGTGATCCTACCGAATATCTATTAAGTTCATGATGTGTTCCATTTATATCTCTTGATGAAGTATATACCTAATCCATCAAATTTACTAAAATCAGTGGTTATAGAAAAACACAATGATTCTTTTGATAAATAAAAACCATAATAATTCATTGATCATATTGATAAAGGCAAGCAATCAAATTCTACTCATCTTGTAAAAGTTATTTGAACAAATCATATATTTGAGGAAGTTATAAGGGATCCTAATATGTAGTGAAGAAAATATATCATTGTTTTTTTTGTATCACTGTGATTTAATTTGATTGAGAAATTCATTTTTAATGGGTTAGATTGTAATAACAAAATTTGTTTATATAAATACTTATAAAAAACATTAATTATATAGTATACTTCCTTAAATTGAACCCCAATGCCTATAAAAATCATGATATATTAATCCTTTATAATATATAGTTCAATTAGTATGTTTAAATTGTGATAAAAAATAATAAAAATATTTTCAATAATTATAAATAGTGTAATTTTATTGATAAATTGATAATAATTGTGTACAAAATTTCAATTAATATATTTGTATGATTCAAATGTATGTTTTCATTTAAAGTGTGTTTTAATGAATTTTTTCATCGGAAAATTATAATTAGTTTCTAGAATTGTTTGGAAATTTTATTTTTTGTAAATTAAAAAATTATCTAAATTAACATGATTATGATATAACTAGGTGATCTTATATGATATCACTAAAAATATTTATTTTTCCCTGAATAGTGAAAAGTATCATGTTTTGAAAAAACTATCATTTTATTTCAACTAAAATGACTATTATGTTTGAAATTTAAGCATAAATTAACATAATTGTCCTTTAATTAAAAATTATTTAACTAATTACATATGAATCATCATTATACATGGATTTTTGTAAGATAATTATTTTTCTAAAAATCAAAGTTTTCAAAAATCTATTTTTTCATTCATTTTGTTTTTAGTTAAATAGATTAATTTAACATATATTTAATAATTTTTAAAATATATGAATATATTATGTATTCAATATATTATTATTCAATTGATTTAATGGTTTTTAAAGGTGAGTAATGGATGTAAATTTTGTTTTATTCTAGAATGTTAAATTTTTTTAAACAAGTTTTTATTAACATTGGACTTATTAAAAATTTAATATATACCATATTAAAATTGAATCCATAAAAATATATTTAATATTTTTAATTCCTATAAGTAATTTAATATAGTAGGTTCAACTGATATTCTAGTCATTGTGAATAGTAAAAAAAAATTGAAACCATGTTTAATTTGAAAACAGGTTTACCTGGGTGTTAAACAAAGAGATATAGGTAAGATCGCTCTAAAACTATAAAATTATTATTATCTATATAAATTAAATACTTATATTATCCTAAATTAAACTCCATGTCCATTTAATTTCCCTTTCCCAGGAATGGGGCCTTACATCATTGAAATTGATTAATAAATTTAATGTGAATCCCTCTACTAATTTATAAATGGAAACCTATTATTTACTCTTTTCACATTATTTAAGACTTCTATATCGACCAAAAACTACTCAAAATCATTCCTATAATTAGTAATTTAATCCTATATCTTCAATTATTCTTAACATAAAAATATTTTAAAAATTAAGGAGTAATCTAAGGGAGCTTTGATGATGAATATGCAAAGATATCAACTAAGCACTTTCAATTTAATTTATTCTTCTAAATACAATAAATATGATAAATCCATAAAACATGAATAATTTAGAATCATAAATATGATGATTTATTATTTGAATGATATTATGAAAATTTATTACCATTTCTCAATCTATTGAGAGATGAAAGCATTGCTCGTGCATACATATAAACTAATTCCTCCACAAAGCGAAACAACTCTTTTCCCACAACCATCATTCAGGATTGTATATTATGATAAAATTAGTTTAAATTACAGATATTAATTTTATAATTATTATTCTATAATGATGATTTAATGTTAACCTTTATTTCATACAATCTATCAAAAACTGCTTATGTCACTCTTATATAGATACAACTGTCTCCACATAGTGATGTAATTATTTTTTGATCATTGATTTATATAAAGAGATATAAATGTGAATGAAATTAAAATATATTATCTTAATATCATTATTAAAATTATTGAGTTTAATTAACCGTGACCCACTTTCATGGATTAAAATAATTGAACCAAAACATACATGTAAAACGAAGAAGTTAAAACCATAAGCGTTGATGATAGTGAAATATTGTTAGTGAATAGGTGATAATATACTATAAGTGAAACATATAAGGTATTATAATTATTCTTATGATTCTGTTTTATAATTATAATAAATTTAAAATCTTTAATATAAGATATTATAATTATTATGAAGAAATACATATTTGTAAAAATTGTTTTATGTTACTATATCATTTTTACTGAGATTCTTTAGAACAACAAAATTAATGATAAAACTATAAGATATATATCTCCCAAATATTATATATTTTCATATCAAATTATTATTTTTTGATACATCATTTTTTCTTTAATATTACTCTCCAAATGTACTCATGTCACTGAAAAAATATTTTTATGGAAAACATGATAGGTTTTACTCTTTGTTTGAGAATATTTTATTCTATTTATATAGTTTCTAAGGAATGTTTTATAATGATTTAGATATTGAAAATCCATTTATTTAATTAATTTTATCTCAAGTATGAGTTTTAGTTAAAAAAATTTAGAGGAATATTTTTATAATTTTTGGTCAAGGTTCTTTTGACTTTTTACAATAAAATGTTAAAGGACTATTTTATTTATCATACACTACATGAGTTGTTTCTCTACCCCAATGAATAATATTTTCTTGTAGGATTTTATAATATATTTCCATAGTAATTTTAAAACAACTATTTCGACTTAATATTTGGGATACTTTTATTTTAAATAATTGAACCATTTAAAATGGGTATCTTCCTAAATAAATGTTCCAGTTTTATTTAAATTTTATTTTTATCAATAAAAATATCCATTTATGTTTCTTTTAATTTAATAAGGATATGTTCTCATGAAACCAAAATTATTCATTATCTCGATGGTTTATTATTATTATGATTGATTTTTTATCAAACCTATATCATTTATATTGGTTATGACATGATTATATGTTGAATGTTTTGTGATATTTTGGAAAACATAAAAATGGATTTAATTTTATAATAGGGGTCCTAGAATTATATATCCCTCTATTTAGTTGTGTATAGAAGGATATCTCATGAGATAATAAAGATTGTAATGGGGGGAATACACTTCATAAAAGGATATTGTCCAATATTACAACCTTGGGAGGAAACCGTGACTAATAAAGTGATGGAATGGGGATTGAACCCAATCTAATAATATAATAACTACTATGAGAATTGAATTGATAAATGATTTTCTCTACTTTTATTCATGACAAAATATTATTACTTATTCATATGATATGTTTTTGGGGATCTTTTATTTTAACAATGATTCTACACTCTTAAGTATTATGTCAGTTTTTTGAAAAACCATACACAATGTTTCATGGTAAAAGATATTTTACTATATATTTTTATTATGGCATGTTTGGATCATGTTCTCATTCACTTAGTATTATGTTATTCTCATCAATAAATTTTTTTGATATTGTTTTTGATTTCCCTTATTTTGAATCTGAAATCACACATCCTTATATTTCTCTTCCCTAGTATATGAATATAGGATTTATGTTTGATATGTCTAAGAAGGGTTCTAGTTGTAATGTATTTAATCATAAATGATTACAATTATTTATGTAATTTTTTTATGTTTCCATGTTTCTAAATATAGTAAACCAATAAAATCTTCATGTGAGTGTTATTGGTAAAACACAATGAATTTTCATCTAAAATTATGTAATATTTATGTCTTATAATTATATGTCGGTTTAATTAGGACTCCCAAAAATGATATAGTTGAGAAGAGGAATTTCATAATCCATAATATGGAATGACAAATATTATTCAACAAAGAAATACCAGATGTATTTTTCTGGAAATAAGAATTCATGAAATTAATTTAGAAATAAATATATATTATTTATATAAAAAGATGAGACTGCAAAAAAGATATGGTATGAGAGTAATATGATTGTTAAGAATATTTAGATCTTTAGAATTACATAATTTATTCATAATATGGTGAAGATATAAAATATTTTTGAAGAACAGGAGATGAAAATATTTTTCAATGACACTATTCAAATATATATGTCTAAAAATGTTTTGATAAATGTTTTTATATTGTTTTTAAGATTCCAGAAATAATTATATTGGGAACCCAAATGATCTTATAATAAAAAAAATACTAGAATAAAATGTTGATTATTTGAGAAAATAATAGAGAGAACACCAATTTATATAATATTTAGATAATGACACTAAAAATAAATAATTTTAAAAAATTTCTTCATGAACAAGATTAATTAGAATAATAGATAAAATCAATAAAAAAATTCATATAAAAAATGATCTGGTGTAAACAAAAATATTGAATTCTTATCAAAAACATAACTCTTTAAATGGTAAAGATTGAATGTTTTAATGAGGATTCAAAATACGAGTAATGGATAAAATTTATGAATAAATAGCACAATAAAATCATGAGAAATAAACCTTTTTAGAATATATTAATGTGAGAGGAAAAATGTTTTTAGATCCTAATGACTATTCAATAAAAAATTCAATAAATATGGTAAAGTGATTCGAAACAATGAATTTATTGCCTGAAACGGATACTCTAAAATTAAGGGAATTGTTTTGGATGAGATGATTACTCTAAATTTTATGTTGGATATGATTCAGTTAATCATGAAAATTATTTTTTATAGAAGAATCATGGTTTTCTAAATGAATGTAAAATCATTATTCAAAAATATAGTTCTTGAAGTGGATTTTTATATAGAGAATCCAAACAGATTTCTTAATTATGAGGATAAGAATAAATAATTTCAATAAAATAATTTTTATTACAGGATGATGAACTCACCATGATTACAATATTCAATGATTGATTAATAAATTATAAATCATGGAATCTAGAATGGGGGATTTGATCATGAAATATATGTTAAAAAGAATTATCAAAGGATGATGGTTCTTCTCTATATTTATGAGAAAATATTTTTATGAATTAATGAATCACAATATATTTTGATTGTAGAATTCATGAGGTGTTTTACTGAAATGGTGATTATTAGGGTGCGGTAATTTTTTATTTCTATGTAGAAGAATCTAGGAAGACGTGATACTTTTATTTTTTAATCCAAATATTGTAAATAATATGAAAAAAATTCAGAATAGAGGATTAAAATGATACAAACCCCTGATTACTACATGAATGAAATTGTTAAGGGATGAAAATAGAAAACAAGATTATGTGATTGAGAATTGTAATTGAAAGAATATTGTATATAACAATGATAAAATAAGGATTTAATTTTTACACTTGTTAGGACACATAGTTCCATGTTTGTTCCAAATAAAGTCACATTCCTAAAGTATAATGGATACTATGTTATTGCAAATTGATGTTAGATTTTTTTTATAACAAAACATTACAGAAGGAGTTATTGTTACTTATTAATGAATATTGGACTAGTTCAATTAATGATATAATGTATACATGGGTGTAGAATTTTATCTTTTAGTCTTTTTTAAATTTTGACTATGAAAGAAACAACATTGTATCTCATTGAGAAATGTGAAAACTAAATACATATTTGACACTCAAGAATGAAAATAAATGTTTTTAAGGAATAATTAACTCGAGGTTATTTATATTGATGTGAAATTTCTTATTGTAAACATCTTTGACATATAAATTGTTTTTAATCATATAGAAAAGGAATTTTGATCACATAAAATAGATATCAAATATCACTACATAAATTATAAGGTTTAGAATTTCTTGGTGAGATTAGAGTACCAATCTATCGAAAGTGAAATAGTGGAAATTATGATAAAATCATTTTAAAAACATCACACAAATCAATGAGTATTAGATATAATATCATACAACTTCATGCACAACTCCCCATATGAAAGAGGATTCTAAATAGTGGCGCGGTCTTAAATTGAAACCTGAAGAGACTATTTCATTTTTATATGATATGAATCCAACACATATACATGAAAAAGATATAAAAAAAAGATATCAATATAATAGAAGGAAAAAAGTAAAGACCACGTTGTATCAGTACTCCATACAAGATAACTATAAAACCAACCAATTTCAATTCTAGTACCAATTAAACAATGAAGAATGAAATAAGACATTCCATAATAAAAAAACATGATGTCGCTTGTCAGTTCAACAATATACCTTACCTGTATAGATCAGACTTCTGTCATAGGTCCCTTAAGCATGACTAGATCCCTGATAAAAAATTCTACACATGCAGTAAGATTACCATGCATGGTATTAGTATAACAAAGTAGGACACCAAAAATATGACCAGTTACCATGGGAAAAATTATATAAAAGTGTATTACATGACATGAAAATAAACACACAATTAAATAACCACATGCAAGGATATCATGCACTAACCAGGTTCCCACAGGCTCTAAACCTACAAACATTGGATCCATTCCTGAGGATATGTTTTTTCTAGTTATTAAAAAATTTAGAATAAGACACAATACCAACATCATTATTACAACAATAAAAGAGGACATCGTGCCTTATATCAATCCACATGGAATAAATACCCTAAAAAGTATCTCATGTCAGGCCATAAGTCAATCAAAACTCACTAAAATTATTTGGTCTCTCCTTAAACACATAATTTCAAACCAAATTTCTATCAATACACAAACATAATCATCGCAATCCACATTGCACATGTTTCTCCCTCTATCTGATAAAATATTCCACAAAGGGTCCACCTATCACCTTGATACGAGATAACATAATTATACGGTACATATATTTATATACACACACAATCCATTGTAAGGAATGTGTTGATCTATACAAATGAATAATAATCACATATCAAGAGGGGTCTTATGATCTATAAATTCAAGAAAAATTATGTTATATATATATATATTTTAAACAATATACATAAAATTGAAATCAATGTTATATCATAAGAATATCAAATACCAACATCATGGTTTTCCACATGAATCAAGTTCACACATAAAGATCCCTAGAAATATCCCCAAATGTCCATATTAGGATGAAATCATGATAAACCCAGAATAATAACAAGTCAATGGATTGTATGAGTTAGTGTTACACATCGAAATCCAATGTAATGAATAGATCTAGATAATTTTGAGAATGATCAAGAGAAAACCTGATTTCCACAATATCCATGAAAATATTGATAGAATAACAATTTATCATGTTATAATTCCTTGGTTCATAAAAAAAACTGGATATAGGGTCATCAAAATTGATAATATAGAATATCAAGAAAGAAATATAAAAATTTATGGAAATTGATCACTTACATTGAAATCCCTAGGATCAACCTCTTTAGATATAATAGAATTGCACATATTACGGAACATATTTTTTAAAAGATTCCAACAGAATCCTTATATTATTGAACCCTAAGTGTAAGATGAAAAATTATATTTTTAAATGAGGTTTCAATTTAAAACAATATTTTTTAGATTAATTAATCACATATAAATGGTTTGACTGCACTCTTTACCAAATCATGTTCTCACCATGTAAAAACAACTATCTAAATCGAGGCTACGCCACATGGTTTGGTAAACCATTCACTGTACATATCAAATAAATGTTTACAAAATTCACTACATGCCTGATCACCATGTAAATTCATTCAGTTTATTCAATACATAAAAAATTGACACCCTAAACCACTTCCAAAATATCCTAAACCAAACCAAAAACTCATCAGGAAAAAATAAAAAAAATAAAAAAACATAATCAATTTATTAAACTGACGAAAACAAGGAATATCACACGTAGAATATATGATTCCATTACAATATCCTCCTCCAATGAATTATCATAAAGATGTGTCTCTAGTGATCTTGAAGAAAAATATAGGGCCACTGAGCCTATATATATAATTCCTCCTATCAAGATTCTTATTCAGTGAATATTTGATTCAATAAATCAAAAATTAGAGACCATGGCTTCCCTCAAAAAACATTTTTTCCAATCAAAATTATGTACCACACATCCCTTTAATGAACCATTCACATCAATCTCAATATCCCAATTATCAAATACACATGAAGACTTAATGTAGAGACCCGAAGATTAACGTACATAGACATTACATTACTTATGCAGAATACTTAGTACATAACAAAAACACACACACAAGGACCGTAATAGTTTAGTGTCTTTGGAAACTCGGAATATAATCTTCTAATCATGGTGAAAGTTCTTCAACATTTCCCACAAAGATCTTATTTTTTTAAACCTAAATCCTTTCGTTATATCCTGGGAAAAAGAAAACATAAAAGGGTGAGCTCAAATGCTCGGTAAGGGTAGAAAAAAGAAATATCAATCACGCCATATACATAAGAACATATATTTTGGAAATCATAACCTGCAAAAGAGATCATAATTTCATAACATGGGATAAATCATAGTAGTGAAATGTAATCACAATAATCATAACATAAAACATGAAACTTTGTGGCATATACACATAATCATAGAGAATCATTTCTTATTAGTCAAGACTCATTGCCAAGACTATCTTAGTGGACAAAGTCCCTTTCTGAACCGAGTTCACTCCATGTTTCAGTCCTGTTTCACTGAACCGGTATAACCTACCATTCCAGCCATGTCTATCTCATGAGATATAAAATCTTTACCCAATGCATTGGAGGGATATATAGTTCCCACCCATCTCATAATGATACCATTCTTATGTGGGCCACAAATTCATAAATCATACATCATTGCATAACCCATGTAATAAAAACGGAATTCTTCAACAACATGACATCATAAAACAATTCATATAAGATAAAGGAATTCATAAAAATAATTCAATCACAACATAATCAAATAAATGTAATAATAGGTATAGAAACAGAACCCTATATTATCTTAGATGGAAAATAATTTTTATAAAACACTTGAACTCCATTCTTGAGGAAAATATCCTTTCTACTTCAAAAACATTTTCCTTTCTTAACATATCATACAATTTTAAACTAAAATAAGTTGATTAAAAATAAACTTGAAAACTTGTAAAGAAATATTCTTGGAAATAATGTTTTAAAAATCCATTCATGCCGTATAAGTTAAAAAAACATTCTTCATACTTTTGTCGGAAAAGTCAAAAAGTAACACGTACGAAAAACGACAAAAGATTCCTTTCATATCCTTTACTAAAAACTCACCGAAGGGTAAAATTGGATTTACACAATTGTAGGTGGATGAAAATAATATTACATATTGAGTAAACATGGATGTGGATGATAAAATACACCCCAGTAAATACTAAAGTATAAACAATCTCAGATAAAAATGTGATTGTGATATTTCTCTTACCTTATGTCCGATTTACTTCGTAAGTGTCCAAACCTCATGTATAATGATTTAAATAATGTCATTGACTTATTAAAGAATCATATTCATTGTTATTATATCATATATGGTTCACATATGACTTTATATTACCCATTCTTTTGTAAATTCATGTTAAAGTAGCATTTTGGGTAAAATCGTCTCATTTTTCGTTCGTGTTTTAACTTGTAATTATTAATATGATTACATAGATCATGATTACTTAAATAAAAAATATAAAACATGATTTATATATAATATATATTCAGAATATAAATATATATAATGTATCGATAAATGGAATGAAATACACCGTTCATGGAGACGGTTGGTCATACGTACGCATGAACGCTGTTTTCATTTCCTTATTGAATTGAGTTGAATTAAGTAGATGACATAAATATATATATATATATAAATAAATCCAGTAGTATTATTATGTCATATATTTCATGATTACTTATTATATATACTTTATAATCATTCATGAATGGTTAACGTGGAGAATGAATCTCATCGCATCGTGGAGACGGTAGTCCGTACGTAAGCACGAGTGATGATATCGTTCTCATGATCATGGAATTTTATTGGAGTGTATTTATACCATTTAAGAATCAACATCAAATTAAAATAGTCATATATAGTTATTATGTACACCATTATACCCATCCAAGTAATGTGGTGGTGGAAAATAGATTACACCACGGCGTGGAGACGGTATTCCGTACGTACGCACGCGCGGTGATTTCATTTTCCGTAGGATGGATAGATGGTGAAATAGGGTTGTTTCATACTTATAATAACATATCAGTATCTGAGTGATACTGATGTTATTACTTCATAATGAAACAACTAAATAAGAAGAAGTGTAAGAAGAAATAAAGATGAAAGAATTGGTAATGGACATTACCTCTTCTTTGAAGTGCTTCTTTCAAACCTCCTTTTAGGGAAATAAAATTGGTCTTTGAAGAAGACCAGGACCTCTAGGATGTCTCCATGAAAGTGGATAGGAGAAAGTGGAAGGGGTTGGCCGAGAATGATGGCTCAAAGTGGTTTGAGGAAGAGTGGGAGGAGGTGCCCTTTTATAAGGGAGGAGAGGGGTATCTTTGGAATAACTAAAACTATTATTTTATTATAAAGTAAAATTCGGTTTTAAATAGATCCAAATTGATTTATTTCGATGATAAGGTGGGTATGTGTATCAATTCTCTCATACAATATAATTTAGACAAGTTTAGGTTCCTATTTTAACCTTATCATTTAGATTTAACATTAATTTAAATAATTTTACTTTTATCGTGTCTTCTTGTGTTCTTATACTATAAGGTTAATAAACATACTATAAGAAGCAAAATGAACCACAAGTTGTTTATAATTAATATATATATATATCCTTATCTAATTCATTTGTACGAACCATAGATTTTAGGAATAAAATAACAATTAATAATATAATATTTGTTTTAAAAACTATTTTATGTCTATTTTGACACTATTTAGTAATTTATTTTTGTGAAAATCATAACAAAATTATTAGTTAGAAAAAAATTATTTAAATCAATACTAACATGTCATATTAACCTATATAATTAGTTTAATTCATAAAAGGTCTTAAATTACATTTTTTTGGGTATTTATAACATCAATTATGTCAATATTTCATTAATAAGACAATTACTGGATCATCAATGTGTCACAATAAATGATAATTATTTAATCCCTAAAAATTCTAAATAAATTAGTATGATGTAGATAATTGTATTATCTTTCTGGAGACTATTCATGTTTTATGTTTCATGAAGTGTATCACTAAATTAAAATTATTATACTTATAATATTTAAGAAAGTGACATGTTGTCACATTCTTTGGTTTTAATAATAATAAAATTATTTTCATGGAGAAAAGTCAATTAAATGAATCTAATACGACCCTTAGGTGATATGGGTCGACTTTTAGTCATCAAATTTGATTTTTTCATTTGTTATGGTAATTTTATAATATTATATTTACCCTTATTTACTCGATTTACCTTTAACTCTGGTAAATAAAATTTACCGTAGTTACTATTCATAATTCCCGAAAATAAAAGGTAGCTTATTAACATAATTTGGATCCACTGATTCCAAATATGGAATCCATTTTTCCATATTCAATACACAAAAGTTGCATAAATTAAATTAAAATTAATCCCGTTGTCGAAAGAAAACGGGTTTTTCTTTAAAACATTGCAAAAGATTGAATTGATTTATCCTACAAATTCAAGGTAGAATCAATGATAATGACATACATTATATTAAATGGTAAAAATATATTCTATTTATACTTTAAAACCATTCAATATTATAATTTTACCATATAAATTATTGCGATGAAAAAAGTTGTTTTTAATTAAAATATACTATGTTTTTACTATTCATCAAAATATGAAAGTTACTAGAATAATATGAAAAATTTATCCAAAGTAAATTTTTATTTCTTGATTACATAGAGAATTTTATTTTGTCAAATTTAACTTATAAAAATGTCAAAAAATATATTTAAAGTGGGTGCGCCATCAATAGGCGGCAAAACTGCATTTTTTTAAAATTACTTATTTTACACGAAAAATTTCTTTTGTTCTTATACCATGTTCTAGAAAATGTGTAAGATGAATAATAATGTTATAAAATTCAAAATTTAGTTAATATTATTCATAACGGCTAGTTTATAATAATATTATAATAATATATCGTTGTTTAGTAATACCCGGTATTGCGTACAACACACGCTATCGAGGAAGGTCGCGATTGCCTGCAAGCCAAGTCAGGGTTGCGTGTTGTGAAAGAATCCTTCGTTGTTTCGTACAACAGAATCCAACCATATTTCATTTATATAGTGAATATATATATATATAATCCATTTTGCGTAGAATAACTACTATCAAAATTGTGTGTAACACGATCCAAAATTAGTGTTGTGTATACCGCAAGCTAATACGGTGTTGCGTATAGCGCAAGGTAATCTTTGTGTAGCATAAAACACAAAACATTAATGAAATTAAAAGAATATTTTTCATAAAATCTCGGGGTGTTACATTCTACCCCCCTTAAAATGAATTTCGCCCTCGAAATTCGTCGGGGTTATAAATGGTTTACTACTCGAAAGTTTGTTTAATAGAAACCCACATCGTAAAAAGGAATACCAAAACATGGCTTTAAAAACTAAAGTATGAAATGTAACGGTTATCCAAATTAACTCATCACTGGGTTTCCACGTAGGAGAACATAGTTGAAAATATGGATATGGAAGAAAAATCTAACCATCAAGTTCTGATGGAGAGTGGTAGAAAACATGGCTATGAAAAATCCAACAATCACGAAGCTATTGATTTGTGATGATCTAAAGTACCATCTGATTCATCGGATATAAGGGAACTAGGACAACATTTTTGGTTTTCAAGATCATTTCCCTAAAGTTGGTGAATTAAAAAAATACTTACATGATTTTGGTATAATTTTACTGTTGTTCGTGCTTTGAACAATTTCCACTTCATCTCTTAAAGAAATGAAGGTGAATTTGTTATTCATGAAGTGTTAATAGATCATGTGATAGAATGATGGATCATTCCATCTTTTTCAAACAAAAGGTTAACAATATATGGTGAGGTTAATCGAATACTGACGAAGCGTTGTCGTGAACGCTCTCAAAAATTTTTATAGCTAAGTGCAGCACAGGGGCTGACCTAGGTCGTTCTCTTGAGGAGCTTTTATGGTTAATAAATCACTACTTCTATTCCACCTAATCTAATTCTTTTTTGTTGTTTAATATTTTATGAAATAAATGTAATTTAATAAAATAAATGAAATTCATAAATTAGAAGAAACATAAATTTAATTCTAAATTACTATGCAATGCTAAACAGAATGTAATTAGGGAAGAAAGGAAGTTCTCCCGAGAGAATATTCAGGGAGCACCTTCATTGGACAGCTTCAAATATTCTTAGTGTGCACACTCCATCGTATGTGTGCACACATTATTCTACCCCTGTTTTGAATGAAAATCCTACTTATCGATCGCCAAGAACACCCTCCATCCACCTCCTCAATTCAGGGAAAATGGTTCTAGATTAAGAAGTTAACCTTTAGACGACCACAGTGAGGATTACACCCACTATAAATTATCCTTAGAATTAACTCAAAGAATATTAAGAAGATGGTCTTGGGTTCAAGAACCTGATTACTCCTTTGGGATATTCCTCTTATTAGTTACTCATGATCATGAGTATTATAGTTCACGATGGTAAGATGAGAGGAAGAAAAGAGGGTGAATCGGTGGACACAAAAATAAAAACAATGCATGAATTTATTAGAAATCTAAATTACAATTAAAAACTAAAAATAAAGAAAAGAAATAAAATAAAAAAAATGGTGGAAGATTTGTGTCCGGCCTCCCTCGGTGGAGATCTCCTCCTTGGTGCCTTGAAGGAATGGATGGAGAATGGGATGCTTTGGGAAGGAGGTGAGGGCCTCCTTTTATAGGCAGAATTTGTCCCTCAAATGTTGACGCGTTGTAGACCCGATTAATGACATATTCACGCCTTCCACCCTTCATAAATGTTGTTTCTAAATGTCTTGGCCGTCTCCTCTCCAAATGTCAGATAATTTGGAAACCGTAGGTAGGAGTTATAAATTTTTCATTCTCGGTTTCTGTTTCTGGACGAAGCATCCAAGAAGGTTTCTCCAAACTAATGTCATTCAATAGCCTTTTTAATTACCTCCAAAATCCTCCAATTTTATTTTAGAGACGGCCCTATCTGTCCTAGAGGTATCCCAGGTGGAAACACATCATTTGGATATGTGTAGGCCGCGTTTGATGTCCGTTACTTTGGGTGGGTCCATGCTGTCCGCCCGGAAAAATGCCAATCTTAAATGATTTTTTAGACCCTTTAGATGACCGATTCATCTCCTGGTCCAGAAGACAAAAATAAAGGAAATACAATAAGGATTCTAAAAAATTTTAATTATAAAATTTGGAATTTTATTTTTCCTTAAATGACCAAAATACCCCTGACGTAAAATTCTATCAAAAATCCTGAATTAGTCGTTTTTCACATTTGGGTTCAAAATAGCACTAAAACCTAAAAACATGATAATTACCCATTCAATAACACTTTTGTGGGATTATAAACAATGTTTTACAGTATAAAATATATGAAAATGTGAGCTTCATCAAATACGATTCCAAAAATGAACATATACTTCATATATAATACCGCGTAATAAAATAAAACTAGTTTCTACTAACCAGGGACATCCTGTAGGCCATTGGTAGGCGATAAAGGCCAGTCACACTTCGGTTGTGTGTTCGATTCCCACAGCCTTGTCCGACGCGATGGGCTGTCGCCTGTCCTGTAGGTTGTCCTTTTTCTAAAGCTATATTACTATAACATCCCATCAATAATATCAAAAAAAGATCAATCCTAAATTATTTCCAACATAATCCATTCCAATATTTAGGATTATCTAAAATACTTCGGTCCAAGATCATAGTATAAAGAAAATGATTACTTGAAATGTCACATAACAATCACGTGAATGTCATCATTTATCACCCATATATCAGAAGATATATCTTGTTGGTCAAATTACAAACATGTGAATACCTAAATCATGTATTCTCTTGAAGAATGAATACCCATTAATTGAACCATAGTGAAAACATGAAAGCAGTCAAAAGTTAACTCTTTCCACATACCAAAATCGAAAAATTCTATATACTCAAACCATGATATAACCTTCTCCCTATATCAGTCATGATCTCATGAATACAGTAAAACATTTCATTTTCTCGTTTTCCTTTCATTATGCGCATATCATCTTTTTTTTAAAATATATCAATCACTTTACATGGTTACCAGTACCATAAAATTATTGAAAACCATAATAGACCAATACATAAATATTCCAACATTATTTTGGAATCCCATTACATAAACACTTAATCATTCGACCACATCGTTGTCATATTCAACATTGCCAATAGAGATCGCATGTGACTTCCCTTTGTCCTTTGCCTTAAGTGGTTGCTCATTTCGATCATCACTAACCCTTATATTAGGGCATTTATTAGCATAATTCCCCATTTCCTTGCACTTGAAGCATTGAAGTGTAGTAGGTTCATTCTGTGTATCCCTTCCTTTGTTTGCATCAGTAGACATCTTTTTCCCATCATTACGGCATTCAAATGCCCGATGACCTTCCTTTCCACATTTGAAACATTTACTTGTCCCTTTAAGACAATCTCCACCATGCTTATTTCCACACTTTGAGCATAGGGAAACAATCATCTTCTTTTCACCATTATTCTGAGATTTCTCCTTGAACTCCATCTTTTGATTCTTGTCAAAACTATGAGATGGATAAGTAACACCAACTTCCATTTCTACCTTGATAGCACAACGTATAATTTCTTCAAAGCTACTGAATTCTCTTATAGCTAATGCCCTTCGAAGATTTGGTTTTAAGCCACTAAATAATTGATCAACTTTACTTTCAGGTTGGATAATAAATCAAGATGCATACCTTGAAAGCCTTGTAAAATTCACTTTGTATATACCAACAGATTCATCATCCTTTTTCTTTAGTTCAAGAAACTCCTTATCCATCTTTTTTCGAAGAATACGAGGGAAGTAGTTATTGAAAAATAAGTTATTGAACTCGTCCCATTCCATGGACTCAATTTCATCTCTTTGACTCGTATTCTTGATAAGATTCCACCATTGATCAGCTTCACCTTCCAAACGATACACTGCTAAGATGAATTTATCATGTTCAGAACATTGAAGAACTGAAAATATCTTTTCAGTTGTACTGATCCATTGTTCAGCAACAAGTGGATCAGAAGACCCACTGAATGAAGGTGGACATTGCCTCATGAAGGACTCCATAGAATGTTGTTCCCTTCTCTTCTCATTTGGAAATCCAGAATGATTAATAGCTTGTGTAAGTATAGCAATAATATTTTGCACTCCATCTCCCATAACATTTGTTTGTTCAGGAGGACAATCATTTCATTGTCCATTACATTGATCAACACGGTTCCTTCGGGTTCCATCCATCGTCTAAAACCCAAAAAGAATAGTTTGAGAGACAAAAATCCTGCTAGGGAAAACAACACAGCAAAGGGGGAGTACCTTCAATATCTAACATCTTATGTTAAATTCTAAGATCGTTACCGTAGTTCTAGGACTATATCCTATACGTATACTTATCCATAGGGGCATCCCTATACATACCTTAGAAATATCTCTAAAGATCTCACTAACGTTTTCGCATCCTAGTTTCTAAAGGTTGACTAAACCTTTCCTCTGATACCAACTGTAGAGACCCGAAGCTTAATGTACATAGACATTACATTACTTTTGCGGAATACTTAGTACATAACAAAAACACACACACAAGGACCATAATAGTTTAGTGTCTTTGGAAACTCGGAATATAATCTTCTAATCGTGGTGAAAGATCTTCAACATTTCCCATAAAGATATTATTTTTTTTAAACCTAAATCCTTTCTTTATATCTTGGGGAAAAGAAAACATAAAAGGGTGATCTCAAATGCTCAGTAAGGGTAGACAAAAGAAATATCAATCACGTCATACTCATAAGAACATATCTTTTGGAAATCTTAACCTACAAAAGAGATCATAATTTCATAACATGGGATAAATCATAGTAGTGAAATGTAATCCCAATAATCATAACATAAAACATGAAACTTTGTGGCATATACAAATAATCATAGAGAATCATTTCTTATTAGTCAATACACATTGCCAAGACTATCTTAGTGGACAAAGTCCCTTTCTGAACCGAGTTCACTCCTCGTTTCAGTCCTGTTTCACTGAACCGGTATAACCTACCGTTCCATCCATGTCTATCTCATGAGATATCAAATCTTTACCCTCTACATTGGAGGGAGATATAGGTACCACCCATCTCATAATGATACCACTATTATGTGTGCCACAAATTCATAAATCATACATCATTGCATAACCCATGTAATAAAAGTGGGATTCTTAAACAACATGACATCATAAAAAAATTCATATAAGATAAAGGAATTAATAAAAATAATTCCATCACAACGTAATCAAATCAATGTAATAATAGGGATAGAAACAGAACCCTATATTATCTTAGATGGAAATAATTTTGATAAAACACTTGAACTCCATTGTTGAGGAAAATATCATTTCTACTTCAAAAACATATTCATTTCTTAACATGTCATACAATTTTAAACTAAAAGAAGTTGATTAAAAATAAACTTGAAGACTTTTAAATTATTCTTCTTGGAAATAATGTTTTAAAAATCCATTCATGTCGTATATGTTAAAAAAAACATTCTTTGTAATTTTGTCAGAAAAGTCAAAAAGTACCTCATACAAAAAACGACAAAAGATTCCTTTCATATCCTTTACTAAAAACTCACTGAAAGGTAAAATTGGATTTAAACAATTGTAGGTGGATGGAAATAATATTACATATTGAGTAAACATGTATGTGGATGATAAAATACACCCCAGTAAATACTAAAGTATAAACAATCTCAGATAAAAATTAGATTGTGATATTTCCCTTACCTTAGGTCCGATTTGATTCATAACTGTCCGAACCTCCTGTATAATGATTTAAATAATGTCATTGACTTATTAAAGAATCATATTCTTTGTTATTATATCATATATGGTTCACTTATGACTTTATATTACCCTTTCTTTTGTAAATTCATGTTAAAGTAGCGTTTTGGGTAAAATCGTCTCATTTGTCGTTCGTGTTTTAACTTGTAATTATTAATATGATTACTTAGATCATGATTACTTAAATCCAGAATGTAAAACCTGATTTATATATAATATATATTCATAATATACATATATATAATGGATTGATAAATGGAATGAAATACACCGTTCATGGAGACGGTAGGTCGTACGTACGCATGAACGCTGTTTTCGTTTCCTTATTGAATTGAGTGGAATTAAGTAGATGACATAAATATATATATATACATAAGTCCAGTAGTATTATTATGTCATATATTTCATGATTACTTGTTATATATATTTTATAATCATTCATGAATGGTTAATGTGGAAAATGAATCTCATTGCGTCGTGGAGACGGTAGTCCATACGTACGCACGAGCGATGATATCGTTCTCATGATCGTGGAATTGTATTGGAGTGTATTTATACCATTTCAGAATCAATATCACTTTTCAATAATCATATATAGTTATTATTTACACCATTATACCCATCCATGTAAGGTGGTGGTGGAAAATAGATTACACCATGGCGTGGAGACGGTATTCCGTACGTACACACGCGCGGTGATTTCATTTTCCGTAGGATGGATAGATGGTGAAATAGGGTTGTTTCATACTTATAATGACATATCAGTATATGAGTGATACTGATGTTATTACTTCATAATGAAACAGCTAATGAAGAAGAAGTGGAAGAAGAAATAAAGATGATAGAATTGGTAATGGACATTACCTCTTCTTTGAAGTGCTTCTTTGAGACCTCCTTTTATGGCACTAAAATTGGTCTTTGAAGAATACCAGGACCTCTAGGATGTCTCTAGGGAAGTGGAGAGGAGAAATTGGAAGGGGTTGGACGAGCTTGAAGGCTCAATGTGGAGTGAGGAAGAGAGGGAGGAGGTGCCCTTTTATAAGGGAGGAGAGGGGTACCTTTGAAATAACTAAAACTATTATTTTATTATAAAGTAAAATTCGGTTTTAAATAGCTCTAAATTGATTTATTTCTAATATAAGGTGGGGATGGGTCGAAATTATCTCATCCAATAGAATTTAGACAAGTTTAGGTTCCTATTTTAACCATATCATTTAGATTTAACATTAAGTTAAATAATTTTACTTTTACCGTGTCTTCTTGTGTTCTTATACTATAAGGTTAATAAACATACTATAAGAAGCCAAAAGAACCCAAAGTTGTTTATTATTAATATATATAACCTTATCTAAGTCATTTTTCCAAACCTTAAATTTTTAGGAATAAAATAACAATTAATAATATAATATTTGTTTTAAAAACTATTTTATGTCAATTTGGATACTATTTAGTAATTGATTTTTGTGAAAATCATAACAGAATTATTAGTTAGAAAAAAATTACTTAAATTAATAATAACATGTAATATTAAAGTATATAATTATTTTAATTCATAAAAAGTATTAAATTACATTTATTTGGGTATTTATAACATCAATTATGTCAATATTTCATTAATAAGACATTTACTGCATCATCTTTGTGTCATAATAAATGATAATTATTTAATCCCTAAAAATTATAAATAAATTCCTATGACGTATATAATGGTAATAGATTTCTGGAGACTATTCATGTTCTAAGTTTCATTAATTGTATCACTAAATTAAAATTATTATACTTATAAGATTTAAGAAAGTGACATGTTGTCACATTCATTGGTTTTAATAATAATTAAATTATTTTCATGGATAAAAGTCCATTAAATGAATCTAATCCGACCCTTAGGTGATATGGGTAGACTTGTAGTCATCCAATAGGATTTTGACATGTTTTAGGGTAATTTTATAATATTATATTTACCCTTAATTACCCGATTTACCTTTAACTCTGGTAAATAAAATTTACCGTAGTTACTATTCATAATTCCCGAAAATAAAAAGTATCTTATTAACATAATTTGCATCCACTGATTCCAAATATGTAATCCATTTTTCCAAATTCAATACACAAAAGTAGAATAAATTAAATTAAAATTAATCCCGTTGTCGAAAGAGAATGGGTTTTTCTTTAAAACATTTCAAAAGATTGAATTGATTTATCCTACGAATTCAAGGTAGAATCAATGCTAATGACATACATTATATTAAAAGGTAACAATATATTCTATTTATACTTTAAAACCATTCAATATTATAATTTAACCATATAAATTATTGTGATGAAAAAAGTTGTTTTTAATTAAAATATAGCGTGTTTTTACTATTAATCAAAATATGAAAGTTACCAGAATAATATGAAAAAATTATCCAAAGTAAATTTTTATTTCTTGATTCAAAAGAAGAATTTTATTTTGTAAAATTGAACTTATAAACATGTCAAAAACTAGATTTAATGTGGGTGCGCCATCAAAAGGCGGCAAAACTTCATTTTTTAAAAAATACATATTTTACCGAAATATTTCTTTTGTTCTTATACCATGTTCTAGAAAATGTGTAAGATGAATAATAATGTTAAAAAATTTAAAATTTAGTTAATACTATTCATAACGGCTAGTTCATAATAATATTATAATAATATATCGTTGTTTAGTAATACCCGGTATTGCGTACAACACACGCTATCGAAGAAGGTCGTGATTGCGTGCAAGCCAAGTCAGGGTTGCGTGTTGTGAAAGAATACATTGTTGTTTCGTACAACATAATCCAACCATATTTCATTTATATAGTGAATATATATATATATACTCAATGTTCCGTAGAATTACTATTATCAAAATTGTGTGTAACACGATCCAAGAATAGTGTTGCGTATACTGCAAGCTAATACGGTGTTGCGTATAGCACAAGGTAATCTTGGTGTAGCATACAACACAAGACATTAATGAAATTAAAAGAATATTTTTCATAAAATTTCGGGGTGTTACACTTAAGCTTTTATTTTTAGTGTAAGTCGCATATAACAGATCATGTTTAACTCATTTTCATAAAAGAAGATACAATCCCTAATCCCCCATGTTAATCCATTAAAAAATCTCAAAAATTTCAAAAAAGAACACTTCTATTGTCTCTTAGCTCCAGAAACACTGGTTCCACAATCGAAGTGATACATGTATGAAAACTCAACTGCCCACTATAAACTCTAAAGTTAATTATCCACTATCCATATATTAACAAAATCTATATTGATCAGTAAAAAAATTTAATAATTAATTTCATTTAATCAGATGTTTCATACAATAAACTCAACTTGGTAATATCCGACTCACCAATTTCATACCCTTATAAAAAATAGTGACATATTTTTCCATGATGATGATTAAAATAATCCATCTAAAATGAATACAAAAACTATTATCATATACAACATATTTCAATGTTATATGGTTATCCCATTCTCTAGTATTGTTTAGTACAAATTCCCTAAGAATATCCTCTAAAATATAGAATACACCCTCAAAATGTATGTCTTTTTATGTGGGATATTCCACACTCATATTCATTTTTCACCACACTTCCTTTTAAAGGATTTTCCAAAACATAAATCTATTTGGAGAATGTAAATTATATAGAATACCCGTAAAAAATATATGTAGTATCATTAACTAATGAACAAAAAACATACCACTCTCATCCATAAATTTTAGATAATCAAATTTGTATGAAAATTTCGGCCTCTAGATAAAACAATATAAAATCTACAGTATATCTTGGATACCCTAAGACCTAGGTAGTACCATGATAAAAAATATCATCACCTCATCCCACATTCTCATGTTTGAATAAATATGATAATGTAAACAACATGGTCATTGATTTATTTTTTATTTTATCCGAATGAAGGATATAAAATGAGTGATGAACCTTGTTATTACCTTTTTTATTCTTGTCCACCAGAAATGATGTTAGATACTCTAATACATCTTAGTTGATACTATATAAACCACCCATTTTGAGGTGTGTTATTCCCACTTTATTTCCTCTCTCATTCTACTATAAACTACCACCCAACAATATATATGATGTTAGTAATTATCATATAAGGACTATCTAAAAATATTTCATCCCTTATTAATGTCTCTTGCATCACTATAAGATCTATATCAATCTCTTAAATAATATTGACCTGGTCAACGAAAGCCTAATTGGTTACTAAGGGTTTATACAGTGAGGCCTAATACTCCCCTGATACACCCACCGTCCAATTCAATATTTGAATCATCAAATTATACTCATATTTATTTTCATGAGATCATATCCCCTTAAAATTCTTATATGATATTTTACAACAAAATTAGGTTATATGGTGTATAATGCAATCTAAAAATTGAACTACTACTGAAATCGACCCAACATATCTACCATTGAATCATATATCACTAAGAGAAAATTTAATGTATGATTTTATGGTTTTTATTAGCAAAAATACTCTTATTAAATAGATAATTATGCCAAAATATCAAGGCATGAACCTCAATAGTTGGCTCAAAGCGATTAGTAAGGTAGTTTTAATCATGGGTTCACAGTTAGTTGGACCAATAAAAAACATACTCATTACTCGTCATTAATATAATCACAAAAAAATATTAAGGTATCTTTATATACTGCATAACTAATACTAGGATTTTATAGAATTATAATTAAAATATAGGTCTAAATAAAATAATCTCTAAGAATTAATCCTTTTATTGTTTAATACACCTGATAATTAGACCCTTTTAGATATAGACTATCATATTTGAAAAAATGAAGGAGTATTCATTGTTAAAATTACTATAATAATTTACTAATTCCATATAATTATTAATTTCATACAAGATCCTTGGTCATGACCATGATGTAGCTTCTTCCCCCTTATATGAATCAACAAAAATACATGAATCAAATAAATAATTATTGGGGTATTATACATCTTAGTTCCAAGTTGGCACATAATTTTTTTTAACATAAATAAAATTAACTATAATTGATCTCAAGACAATCTATAAATAGCTAGTAATAAATTATAAGGTTCGTTAATATACAATGATTTCATCAACAAACCCTATGATGGGGGAATCTTTGTATGGTTAAAAAAATATACTCTTGAGGTCCATGAACACTACTGAATCATTCATAAAAACAATTTACATCACTAGGTAATTGTATATCACATATCAATTCTGGGATTCCATATTCATTATATCTTATTATATGACACAAATATGGTGATAGTCATATCATATATCCATTCTAGACAACCACCAGAATACCCTTAACTAATAAAATAAATAATATATCATTGAAATTGGATTAAAATTATTCATTGTGACATGATTTAATTTTTTTTATCTATACATAACATTATTCTATTATCCACCTTAATGGAAAAGATAAATTTATCTCACAAAGTGGAATTTATTATATGAATAAACCCATTTTCCTCAGGAACTTCTTGATTCTCATCCGACTCGTTCATCTTGGTTGGTGAAATCAGATGTGGAGGGATCGATATTGGATGTGTTGTGAGCCAATTCTAATAATAATAATTATTACTCTATGGGGAGGTATTTTAGAGAAAAAATATTAAAAAAATCTAATTAATGGTCATTAATACAGGGAAAAGCATTTAGAGCCATTACATGGTCTCTTCCAAGAACCAAACATTCCCTTAAGTATTTAATGCTTTATATTTGACTAAGGATCAACATCACTCTACCTACTATTAAATCCCATTCTCTGATTAGGAAAAGCTTCTATACATTCTAGGAGGTATAGGTCACCCATATCCTATAACACATTATATGATATGGGTAATGAGTTATTCCATATATATTTTTTATTATATCAAAACTGGACATCTCTAAAACATGTTAATCCTATACATTTCTATATCATGCATTCATTGTATGACATTTTGGATATTAAGGATTTTTCTCAGTCCACTTTGTGAGAGAAGTATCAAGAGGTAATAATTTGGGGAAAATTATTATTAGAAAAACAAACCTATATACTAATTGATATGATATAATATTATGTGAAACTAATATATCAAATAAGGTATCAATGAAAATAGATTTAATAAATATGTAATTAAAATTTTGGATGCCCCTCTCAACTATTAGCTAGAATTTGATCCACTATAATGACTCCACCCAGATTAGTTACACATGCTTTTCACCATGATCCCTATTTCACATGATTTAATGAAACATATAGAGTCTATAATGTCTATTGAGCCCCCTACATATTGTATTCTAAGAAAATTTTATACATTCAATGGTCTCGATCTAACATTATCCTATTTTCTCAATTGAATATTTCATATACATTTCATTCTTAAATGATCCTAATCATAACACACTAAAAAATTGGAAATATACCATATTAACATAACAATGAATCGTCTATTTTTTATCTTGGTATAAATTACAATATTTTCCAATATTTTTATATATAAATCAATATATAATAACTCCTCCCATAAAGGGTGAAAAGAAACGTTATATTTTCATGTTTCCTACCACCTCCCAAGTGCATCTCCTAAATCATTTTATTTTGTTTTTTGATTGGTAAACACATAGCTCTACTTGAGAACCAACCTGATGTTACATTAAATATAGGAAGAAGACCTACTTTTTCCTCCTCCTATAATCACTTCCTAATTGTAAGGGCCTTGCAAATCACATCTGAGTAAGTGGATAGGTCAAAGTTCCTCACCAGACATCTCAACTATGGTTATAAGGATAATATCAAACATTATATCTTTATATAATATTCTCTCTACAAAAAGATGATAAAAACATGGACTCTTCATAAAACAAGTAGAATATTTTGAAACCTTAATCATTTACAACTAGAATTATATTGACTCCTTGGATATATCCCGCATAATTATATTTGGGAAGAACTCCCCAAATAATAGATCATTGAGGGTTTCATAAATTTGGCCCTGATTTATATCAAATTGATTCATCAGGCTTCATCATCTATTAGCAGGACCTTTAAGTAGAATTAAACACAATTTCACTTGTCCCATGCATGAAGTCTCAACTAGATAAAAAAACCAATGATGATCTCAATCTATATGATAGTATCATAGGGTCCCATAGTACATTGTATTTATTTTAGATTCTATAAAATTATATATCAGGACAGTTTTTTCAATGTCATCCCATACTTATTGTCTCCTTCATCATAGATAGGTATTGTCCCATATACTCTATCCAAGAGTGGTTCTTATTCACGGATAGATAGAGGGAATACGATAAAATACTTCATTTCACTCCGTCATTTATATAGGATCTAAATGAGTATTTCCTTCAATGGGAGTAATCTAACCAACTTATCTATGTGGTCCCATAAGACATCACTATGAAAAAATTATATAATATCTCATAGTGAATGTATTGAAACACATTTAAAAATTTATTTAAAAATACTACCTATGTGATTAATAGGCCAACACATAAAAACCACATCATGTAGGCTCATCCTAATAAGTAACATATAACGATAATTCGAAACCTATTACCCTACTCAAGGCCGAAACCCATGCCTCTAGTACCTACATATTATTCATTTTCATATAAATATTATAATAATTTTCCTAGATATGATTAGATATTTAAATGTTATAAATAATACCTCTAAAAAATAGAACGTATATTTTAATTAGAACATAATTAATTAATACTATATTAATTAAACATATACATACAAATGACATGTGAAGATAGGTGCCCACATATGAAGCATAAACTCACCAATATCCCAAAAAATTAAATATAAAAAAATTATGCCAATCAATATGAAAAAATAATAAAATTATCAATAATAAAAACCCAATTTCTAGGGTAAGTCTAACAGAGGTTACAAAAAAGATAACTAGACACATTAATTACCAACAAACCGAAGTCCAAACTATCATTTCTCCTTTCTAACAAACTCCCAAATTCTATCTATAGGAATGAAATGGACCTAATTCTTTTTTTAAACATCCCAATACAAATCACCATGTTTGAAATGAAGTGTAACATGGCCTCAATTTCTCCTCCCCATACCTTAGAGGCTACCAACTAATAGTGTGTCTATAAATAAAAAGAGGATTATACAATTACTTTACTACATATAGAAAACAAAAACATAAAATTACGGAAGAGAGAATAAATTAGGGGAAGAAAAAACAAAATAAAAACCATGTTCTACCAATATGTATTATAGGAAAGAAAAAAACAAGAAACTATAAGTTATGTACATGAGAATGAAATATGGAAGATAAAAAAGTGACATTAAAATAGGAAACCCATTTTCCACCATAACTCCACCCATCTACCCCTTTTTCATTGACTAGATCCCTGACCATAATGACCATATTGACACTGATATGGCCATACAATGTGTTAGTATAACCCAATACGATAGCACCAATGTATCTTTAACCTAAGTGAAACATTTTTATAAAAGTGTATGTAATTAATGGAATGTATGATGATAAGTATAATATATCATGTTGGGAAATTATTCACTAACATGTCTACCATGAACCCTAACCCAGCCTTATTAATGTTCACATAAAATGAAAAGTTATGTTTGGTGGTAATGAATCCCACAATAATTCAAAAAACCAAAATAAATATCATGACATGAAATATTACATCACATTTAGAAAACATGCTATCATACCCCACAAACTATATAAAGTGAGACCACAGGGACATCATACCCCACTACCATGATTATGTATTGCTTTAAGGACATCATTCACTTGTCTATATCAATTAGGACCCTAAAAAATCCGGACATATCATTCTACACATATCTCCACCTATAAAGGACTATCCAATCCATGAAGGACCCACATGTCACCTTAACACTAGGTAATAGGAGTATGTGATACATACACATGTATACATATACAAGGAATATAATTGAAATTCTTGAGTTACACACACACACAAGAATATCATTTCAAGAGAGGTATCATAGGCTATAAACATATGCATGAGGATATTATAAAAGATACATTTACACAACAACCATTATATGGTAATGAACCTCTTAAATTAAGCATATCAAAGACCAACATTAGGTTTTACCACCTAAATTAGGATCACATACAAATAAATCCCTCGATCCAAGACAAATCAACAAATGAGGAATCAATATCCCAGAAGAAATAATAAGAACATTTTATGGGATTGAATCATTTAATATTACACAATAATATCCAATGTATGAAATTTATCTAGAAAAATACAATAATGATTAAGAAAAACCCACTTATACGGTCTAGAAATACCTAATTTGTATTCCCTTGGATAGACATCATTAAATCCAATAGCATTTCTCATTCGTGGGAAGGAACTCCATATGAATAACCACTAGAGTACCTTGGTTTGATATCACTATGTGTAAGTTGATGAATTATAGTTTTCATGGAGGATTGAAATTAAAAGACTATTTTTATGTTAATTAATCATGAAAAAAACACTTGGGCAAACAACATACCAAACAATGCACCAACCATGGAGGACCCAATATCTAATCATATGTCTAATCACATGGTTAGACTGATTTTCTTGTTAAACCTTGCACCAACCATATGAATGACACTATCTATAACGTCTCAACACCCACAATTAACTGGGAAATCCTTATTCATTCCCTTAAACACATGAAAACTTTTTCCTCCAAAATATCCTCTAAAATATTATAAAACTCGTCAAAAATTACCTAAAAATCCACCCAAACAATTATAACTATAAAATTATATAAAACAAATGTTATGTAATTGGAATAATACACCTATTAATTATGAGGACATTACACACACTCTATAAATAAGTATTTGAAAAGAAAAAGTTAGATTTTAGAGTTCAATCATCTCCCTTAATATAATATTTTTGAGATGATTGTGCCACTCCTGTATGAAATGTAATTATTTATGTTTTGATTGATTAAAATAATATTTATATTTTTGTAACATTCATAGAAGTTAACATTTAGTTCATTAGTAAAAAATGATTTAGATTAATATTGTTCATTGTGGGATATATTATCAAATATGTATTTCATGTTGTCTTTGGGGTTTTTTTTAAATTTGATTGAAGGGGGGGGGGACTAACCAACATTCACAAAGTGATAGACATGTGATAGTGTAGATCATGTGAAATATTTTAAGGGATGTTCATTTATTATTGTTCGACATTAAATTTTTAAAACAAGTGGTGTGAACAGAATTAGTAAATGGAATTAGTGGGATTTTTGGTTCTAAGTGGTGTTTATAGAAAAAAATGATGATATAATGAATGTATTTCATGGTAATCTTTTAATTTAGCTAATTTCCTAAAATATAGAATGATTCATGTAATATTATTATGGATGATTAAAGAATAAATAAACACATTAATCTAATGTAAACATTTAGGTTATAAAATGTGGGGTATCATGTAAAAAATAGGTTGATAGAGTGATTATGAGCTGTTAACAAACCCAAAAAAAGATATTATTAAAAAAATACATCATTTTAATTTACAATTTTCTCTATTGTAAAATAATGATGGATATATTCCAAAATACACATTATATAAATGGATATACATCGCATGGTCTATTTTAATCATTAGATGATGATTTTTGTGAATATTGATTAATTTCACAGTGAAGGATATCTTTACGACATTTTGGAATGTAAAAAATAAAATAACGCTCACATATAACTCGTGGAAATGACTGGAATGTCAGTGGAGTCCTTGTGGAACTCTCTTTTCTGCATGGAATTAGGATACATGAGATGTTTTTATTTAGAGAAATTAATTTTTAAGATTCAAACATCAGTAAAATATATTTTGTATAACCAGGGTGGATATCATAGTTGTTATGGTCCAATAGAAATGGGGATCTATGTTTCAGAATACAATTCCCAATCTGGTTGTGTGTTTGAGATTCTCATGTATAATGTCGGATACACATAACATTCATTTCATGGGTCATGATGGTATTAAAATAAGAATAAATTGAATTATTATTAGGATATATGAATTATCAAAATAGAAAAACATATGTAATATAGATTGGTGGGAAAAAAATCACTTTTATTTTATGGAGGTCCTATGTAAATTGAAAACAATAAAATTTTACTGATGTCAAGAAATAAAATATCCATAGAAATATTCAATGTCATAGTATAGAGTTTCTAAACAATGGTGTAGGTTAGGTATAGTTATTTTAACTATAAAAAAATTAGAATTTTATTATTCTTTAGATTTTAAAATTATTGGTTCATGGCATTAATGGATTATATGGACATTAAAATGGGTCTATTCGTTATTCTTATTTCAAGCCAAACATAATAATAACATTTTATGAAAGTAATTATTTTTATCTTTTTAGAGTTTTTTTGGCTCAAATTGAATGTGTTTGACATTATTTGGTGATGTTATTATGAAATTAAGAATTTATGTTTGTTATGGATTTCTTTTCAACCACCTTATTTTTTTCAACCATAGTGAAGGATTGCAAGTGTTTGAGTAGTTTTCCAATGAATTTTAAGAAAAAAGAAACTAAAATTGGTAACCGTGGAATCATTGGTAAATAATTGAGTTATGGTAGAATTTTCCATGTACATAAGTGTTTAATTGAATCTATTTTATCTCTTTCTATAAGAATGATATCACAACCGAACATAATAAATCACTCCAAAACATGCGTCATGTCAGATTAATTGTGACATGGATAAAAGAATATGTTCATTACCTATATAGGGTTACTTTACATGTTTTTTTGATGAATGTGGGTTTTAATCATGAGAAATAATTCCCCTATCTTATGGTAATATATCATAATATATATCCAGACAACTTTGGTAAAATCAATGTCGATGAAGGTGAACCATTAATCGACCACATAGAAATTTTTGGTGTATCATCGCAATTTTTTTTAAAAATATAAAGCCCATTGAATTGAGAAAAGACCTCTTAAAATGGGAAATAGAAACACATTACAAGAAAGGAAATGGCCAAAGGTCACAAGAAAAAATTATTCGACAAGCCCAAAGACAAAAAGATCCATGCTGGTACAATAAAATCTCATCTCCCCCTTCGCGAGACAATGCAACAATGAGATTAGTCAAAAAATGCATCATTTTCTATTTAATGAAGTTGAACCATGCTGGTGATACAATGAGGCAAAGAACCTATCTAACCAACATGAAAATGTTGAGGACATCCAGATGAAAGGTGCCAACACACATTTCCCTCTTTAGAGCTACCCACCCGACAAAGCAAGAGAAGAATCTCCGCAGTGTCAACCTGATGCAACTCAAGAAATGATTGAAACCCACTCAGCCAAGTCAAAGCAAAGAATCGATCCTTCTATAAAAAGATGATGCATGGTAGAAGATGGGTGTCAAAACACCCATCCCTAGAACGAGGCCTCCCACCCAATGATACCAACACAGCACCATCCAAATGCAATGAGAGAATCAAGCATCCGTAAGGAGATCCGCTTCTAGAGAACATGCAGCATCATGGAAAAAAACAGAACAGAATGGATTCCAGAGAACCACATCTGAGAAATACAATAGTAGAACACCAAAAACAAAGCCAGAGAACATAAAATGAAGAAACATCACCACCTCCACATCAAAATGTCCAAGAAATTCAATGCTTCCACACCAGAAATTATCTCAACATGAAGATCTGAAGCGACCCAAAACCTTGAGTCTCTCATGTCCTCAACCAGATTTGCTAAATTTTCTACTCCCTGGAAAATTCTCCAAAACAAAACGAAGAGGCAGAACCTTCTCCTGCATGAGATCATCACCAGAGCAAGATAAAATTGCGAGGAAAAGCAACTCGTCTTCCACCTGATGAAGAACCACAAGCACCATCGACCCAATGAACTCAACCACACAAACCCAAAATGCATCAACAACTCATCCCCATCCAAATATTTTTCCTTTTAAGGCAGATACAAATCGCCTTTGAAGAATACAAGAACGCCGCCAATGCCATCCTCAAAAGTTACCGCACGGAAGATCGGAAACAGGGAAGGGAGGGCTAGATATGAGAAGGTCCGGCGGAGGGGGTCACGCAGTAGAGAAAGTGGGTTTTCAGAGATGTCAAGGCCGTCATATGAGGGAGAAGTGGAGCACGTTTCAGGGATTAAAAAACCAAAGTAGATTCAGGAATGGGAGAGATGAAACCCAGTGACATCGCAAGATTAGTCCCAAGCGGAGGAGGAGGGAGCAGCAATGAAAATGAAAGTGATTCCAAGGCATAAAAGAATGCCAAAAGAAGGCACTGAGGCTAGAGTGAGAGCTGGTGCTCAGATGAGGGAGCCGCAGAAATGCGTAACCCTATATTAGCTACACTACGGGGGAGTGAGGTGGCATTTTTTCAATTACCTCTCTCTGTGGATTTAATTTTTGATTGAGGGTTAAATCATCATGTGTATCATCACAATAATGAATAATGATATTAAAATATTATAAGGGGATGTGTAGAAGTAAATCATTATCATATTTATGGTTCATTCATGATAATAAATTAAACAAATACATAATAATAATAATGGAGTAATCATAGGTAAATCAATCCATAATAGAATATGTTCTTCCATGAAGAGAAGGGTCCAATATCTGGTGATCTTACCAAAAGTGAAGGTCAGAACATGAATTGAGTACTATGACATAGTGCATATGTCAAAGGTGGTTCCCAAGTACTTTTATAAACTCTTATATTAAGTGTTTGAGATTTTAATCTCAGTGGATAATGTTTTTCCACTGTAAGAGTGGCTAATAATAAATAACGATTTCTAATTTATCAGTAGTGTAACATTGGGGTTTCTAGTGGAAGGAAAGTGATTCTTCACAATGTTGATAGTCACCCTATAATATAATTATATCAAGAAAAATATATGATATTAAATGTTTTCATATTTTATAGAATTTATGTGACTTAAATTAAAGAAGGTTGGATCAGATTATTGAGCCTCTTTTATTAGGGAATTCATTTTTTTGACATAGAGAAAGAAAAGTAGTTTTCATAGAATATATATTTTTAATTCATTTCGTAGAAAATCATTGTAATTAAATGATGGAAGTGAAATATGATATTGTGAAATAATTATGTGTTAATTATGGTAAATAATTCACAGAATATGAATATAAAACGTATTTGGATACTATTTAGTATTGAATTTATTGTATTTTTGAAAAATATTGAGATGATTTATTTTAAAAGAAGATAATGAAAATATAGGTTCATATTTATGATTAAGACATTGAATAATATTTATTAGTTAAAATATAAAAATTCATGGATATTTTTTAGCATTTATTTAATTAAATGATATATTTTCCATGATGATGATTGACATACAATATAGTTATTGTAACACCCTATGTTTCCACAGTACGCTTCTCTTTGAATAATACAGTAACGTGTGTTGTACGCAACACTGAGTTCTAACACACCACAACCAATCAAACTAGCTGTTATGAATAGTAATACCCACCTTTTGAAATTTTATAAATTTTATCATTCAAAATGGACTTATTTTTTGGATTCGGAATATCAAAATTATCTTAAGGAATTTTTTGGTATTTTTCTGAAAACATTCAATTTTTGATGAATAGTCAAAACACTAAGTTATAGTATTAAACTGAATTTTTATTTAAATAATTATCTATTTTATTTAAATTTATTTTAGGTCAAAATAGATATATAATACAAAAATAATTTCAATGTAATTCATTGGAGACATTTTATAATAATTTTTGATATATAAATATTTTATTGAACTTTTCACCGTCTTTTACCGACCTCCTAGGAGAATTTACAAATTCACATAAAACATAATTTTCCCACTTCTGTGAGTGAAATTTAAAAAATCCAAGGGACACGGTGGATATCACTTAGGAAAATTTTGTTCAATAAGAAGAGAATATTTTTTGGTGAATAGTAACATTTTAATTTTATTTACCATGGTTAAAAATAAATAGGGGTTTTAAGGGTAAAAATGATATTATTATTAACCTAACACATTTAATAATTCTATTGTATAAGTATAATTCGACCAAAAACAACCATAGGAAGAAAATATGAACCACTTATGCCCCTTGTATTAGATTAAGACACTTATTATTATTTTATTTAAAGAAGAGTTAAAAGAGTTAAAATCAAAGGTTAATAACTAAAACATTTTTAATATAGGATTATATATAACAAAAATTCGACTATAAAAATTCATTAGAAAGATAAAAATATTTGCTACATAATTTTATTTTATATATATTTTTAGACATTAAATAATTTAATTTATTTATGACACAATGATGATGAAATAATTACCTAATTAATAAAATATTAAAATAATTGATAAGATAAATATCTAAATAAATGTAATTTGAAGATTTTTATGAATTACAATAATTTTATAGGTTAATATGACATGTTAGTTCTAGTGAGATGAATTTTTTTAGAAGAAATAATGCTGTTATGAATTTTGAAAAAACAAAATATCAAATAGTGTCACCTGAAGGTGCTGAGCATCTGCCCCACTAGAACACATGAAACGCAGACAGGTGTGGGGTGATCTCATCCGCTTCGCCGGTTCTTTCTGAGGCTTATTGAGAAAATTCATGATGCACTTACACCCTTTGTGGCGCGTCATCCAGCTCTCATCTTCCACTTCTAAGTTTGATCATCAATTTCCTTGGGATCAGTGAGCCGATAGGCAGGAAAAACAACCAGTAGGCTAGCAGCAGGGTCTTCCTAAGACATTTCTCTTAGGGGGTTAGTCTCTTCAGCATCTGAGAGACCTTCCTCTCTCTCCTAGACCCTAGTGGCACCTTCATCGACCATCGACCCTTCCCCGATGGTAGCACCACTTAAATTCATCACCCCTGCTCACCAATTGTCGGGGCCGACTCGGTTTGGGAGGCATGTCCTAGATAGGGTGATATGTTTTCCATTGATTCGCTCATGGATGGTCTGAGCTCCACATCCTGATGAGCCTCCAATGTCTTGATCACTGTACAGACATGGAGAACCCAAATAAATTGATTCCTCCGACAGTAAGTACATGTATCGAAGCAAGGAACTTACATGAACCCTAGGCGCCAACCACCAGTTTCCTGGCCACTATAGGTGCTATCATGGTCTGGGATCCTTCAACGCTTGTCAGTTTGATAATGGGCGTCGGTGCCCCACCTTATTATACTGGCACTTCCTCCCCTCCTTCTATTGGGGACTCTTGATTAGAACCCGCACCAATAAGCTCTTGTGCAAGACCAGGAGGCTGAGTTGAGGATCGTAAAGGAAATCAGATAAAAGGATGAGAAAAGATAAAGGTTGAATCATACCTCGAGTAGCTATGTCACATCTATGTCAGAGCAGACGATCACACCGCTCTACGAAAGACTCCCTTGGTAGTATGCCCCTTGGGACCCTTCACCTTCAGTCTCCTATTCTCCTTTACCTTCTCCTTCTACTTCCTCCTCTTATATCTCGCTGCCCTCCGGCTCATCATTTCTGTCATCATCTTCTGAAAGCATTGTTTTCAGATCATGCTTCTGGACAAGAATCACATTCACCAAGAAATATGGCTCCTCACGCCGACCCTGTTGCAGTGCGTACGTGTCCATGGCCATCAGATATGAATGTTGTCGATTAAAGTTCACTATGTCGACCATCCGGAGAAGCCTGACTTCTAGCCGTTGGATCTCGTCTCACGCTATCTTCTACCAGAGGGCTTCAGTACTTACCGACTGCCGCAAGGTTATCCAGACTGAACATAGTGAAAGGAAGATTTCATCATGATATGGTTGAAAAAGATATCTTATTTTCTTCCCACGATGTTCTCTGGTCGCCCTGTGGGACCCTCATCTTGGTGATGAGGGCACGACTATTCCATACGACCTCCCCACTACTGAGGTTCCAGCCTGTGTAGGCCCCATTGTCCGACGTGCTTCTTGCCTTCCCCCTCTAATGGTTATATGCCTAATATCTCAATGCCCGAGTTCAACACTGGTGACCTTGAGTTGCCGAACGCACCTCCTCAAAAGCCCCTCAGGGTATTCTATGGCCCAATGTTCGACATACTCGGTTGAGAGGCCAGCTTCGACCCTAGTGGGAGGAAAGGTGACGACGACGCCGTAGCCAAAAGCCATTGAAATTAGCCACATTTGGTGAAGGACACAAGGATTCCTTTTATCCCAGACATCTCTGTATAATATTTTCCGCATCTAATGGAGACAACCAAACTACCTGGTGAACATGGAAGGCACGTAAGGCTCGTAGAAGATCATCCCATCAATACGGGCCACAAGAACCTTGCCTCTCATGCTCTTGAAGTACTCACTCTACTCTAGTGAGACTTTTTTGTGTTTATCATTTGGCTTGTTGGGGTGGGGAATGGGTTAAAGGTGAAGTTGGCATGATTTCCAATTCTGATCCTTACTCTATTCTCATTTATTGTTAGTGTCATAACGCCGACAGTGTTCAGCAGGGAAGGTCGCAGGCCGTTACCTGGAGGAAGGATGACATTTGGGAAGGTATACCCACCGTATTGAGCTGCAACCCAGCCATAGAAGTTCTGGAAGGGGCCAAAAATTCTTCTAGGTGACCCCCATCTCAAGATGTTTCCCATGATGGCATACAGACAAGCCGGTATGGGGGCCCCATGATTTAATCTTTTGTTGGCATCCATTATTCCCACCATCACCAGTGTAACTGGATGGATGCCCAACATTTTTCCCCTCACCGACAGGAGCCACACACTCAGGAATGTGGCAAGGAATCTGGTGTACCGAAAATTTATTTCCCAGCTCTCATTTATGTTGTAGCCCCATGACTGGTGGTTCCCTGCCTCCATGATCCTCCAGTATGATCTGCTCTTGCTCCTCTGAGCTGCGGTTGGACACTGTCTTCCTCTCCCTGGAAACTTGACTATCGGATCCCTCTCCAGGAACATGCTAAACCATTCCTTTTAAGTGATTTCCTTCAAGAAATCATTCACCCCCAGCCGCTACTTGTCCAGCTCTAGTAAATTCTACATTAGTATGGGGGTTCGTGATCTATTACCCCAGGTTCTCATCGACGGAAAGAATTCATCATATTGGTGGCCCTCCAAAGGGATACCCCCGATGCTGTGAATATCCCATAGACTGATACCGACATCCCAATGGTGATGGTGGAAAGTGTCGGTATCAGGGGACCATCAGGTGAATAGCTCTGGTCCGAGCTCAAGCTGGTGGTATTAGTGAAATTGTGATGTCCACGCCGCCTCAAACTGACAAATGTGCCGCAGCTCGGCCCCAAATTGGTCGCACGTATGGCGAACCGAGTACACCCAATCCCATTCGCTGTTGAAGTTGCCTCCAGATCCAGGTCCAAATCCTGTAATCCGCCCTTAGATTCGTCAGTGACACTCTAATGGAAGGTACTCGCGTAGAGGTCCGGGGAACTCACCACAAAAGGGTCAACCACAACCATGGTCCCAATCCTAGGATTCAGAACGTAAACATCCATATTATTAGTTTCTCGGGAAGGATGGACATTGTTGGTGATGTTGTATCGAGGGAGATCTTCTTCACAAGTCACACATGACCACGGTGTATCCATCTCAAAGCCTGGAAAAGGTACCTATGCCAAAATACTGAAGTCCCAGAGTGGATGATTGTTGTACAGGGTGTACACCTTTTGGGTAGGGGTTAGTAGAATGAAAAGGGTATATTTAATGGAGAAAAAACTTTGGGAGAAATAGACCTATGGGTTGGAATCCATTTCAGCCCTTCGAGAAGCGGCTTCTCCCTGATCTACCTGGTTTTTAGACATCTTCTTCCGACAAGTTTTTGGGTAGTTGGTGTGAAATAAGAGGCGTTGGTGCGATAAATCAGCAGTTGTTGCGAAATATCTGAATGCGGCACAAAATAAACCACATTTGCATGAAAAATCATGCCTGATATCGATGGAATTATTCTTAGACAGAGTGGGTTTTCATGCAAGACCAGAGCGAATTTCGTGCAAGAGAGCTTAGAGCTTGTCGCACTAAGAAATTTGTACGGACCATGGGATCCATGCCGACTTTTATAGGCAACACCCAGTTTTCATGCGGTGTAAAAAATAGATTCCACGCCCCACATGGGTTTTGCACGAAACTCTAGATTTTTGCGCGCATGGACCCCACAGAGTCCGAAATTTCGGTGTTTTTCCCCAGAATTCAACCATTGTGACCCCTCACCAATCCAATTCCGGGGGGGGGCATTTTTAGATTCCAAAAAATGATCAAGGGTTGAAGAATCTTTCAAAATTACAATGTGAAGTCATATTCGGATCCGGGGACCTAGTTTAGGGGGTCAGGAGGAGCCACATGAAAAAAATATCGAAGTGCGCGAAAAAATGTGTCTGACGCGGAATGTTCCAGGATTCCCAAAAATTTCTCGGCACAGGAGCAAAAATATTTTGCGCCCGCGCCCCGTGCGGTTGCCATTTTATGCCGTCGAATTTGGTGCGCTATTAGTTCGCACTGCTGACTTCGGCGCACAATTATTTTGCACAGCCTTGTTTTTCACACCACTGGGCGCCTATAAATTAAATTCAACCCCCTTCCATTTCAGGGATGATGAATCTGAACCAGCTCTCATACGTGAAATTGGATTTCGGCGCGCGCGAAAATGGATTTTAGGTACATATATTTTCACACCAACCCACCCATGGGGTCCTCATTTGCACGAGATCCCCTTGATTTAGACTGAATTCCAATCCTTTTAGAGCCACCCCCTACACACAATCCCTTCTACATGCACGAAGTCATGCCAATTGCATGAAATCCCCTTTAATTTTATGTGCCCCAGTTGCATGCAATCCCCTTCAATTGAATGTAGCCCAATCCTTTCATGAAATCCTCTTCAATTGCACTCACCCTAGTCATTTACGTGCAATCCTCGTTAATTAAGAATAATTCGCACTCCCTGCTTGAAGTACCTTCGAGTTTTTCAAAAAAACCTCAGCTTATGTTCCGCGACAAATCTCCCCGATTTCACACCAACCCGGTGTTTTTCGTGTAGGGCCCCTTATTTCACGTGCAAGCCTCAAAGGTTGCGCAAAATTCCCTGGGACCCCTCACCTCGGTGCTCTTTATATGTACCATTGCACGGGTTCCTGATTCCCTTCTAATGGGTGCCATTCATATGTGTCTTGCACACCCCGGGAATCTTCATCATATATTGTTTTCCCATACGACCTTCTAGGCTTGTACGAAGTGACATTATGGTCCTGAGGATGATACTTCCCCGTTTCATTTCTATACCTCATGCTTCTTCAAATAGGCATGCTAAGGGATATTGCATCTTCTCATAGCCATGATAATGTGGTCCCCTTGATGGTTAGCTCTATCACACCCCCAACATGGCATCGTCAATGCCTTCCATTCCACAATGAGTAGAGGGTATCAGTTATGTAAGTTTTAGGGGTGTGGAGTAAACCCACCGCGTCCGAGATGCAGTACATTAAACTACCAAGAAACATCATCCTTAGCACATGACATTAAACTATAGTCTCTCCCCATGCCTCGCACGTGGGGAACCCCTGCCTCAGACATTCTCCACGACCACTCGTCTCCACATGGATGGGATCACCCCCCACAGGGGATGCTCTTTATCAGAGTGGTGTTTCTCTCTAGGGACAATGCAACCACCTTGGTATAAGCTCCAGTTTTGAGGAGGCACCTCTGGTCATCCTCTCTTCTTGGATTCCAAGTCCCTCCCCCGCTGCGCTTTATCGCCCTTGTACCTACATCATGGAGTTAGTCCCGTCTTCCGGGGCTGCTCAACACGTAAGTCCCTCTCCACTTTTCATGGACTCACCTTTCACAACATGATCATCGGGTCATTATTATATCTTGTTTCTCTCACCGAGAATGACTCACGTGGGCTTAGAGCAAGCATCAACCATGGAAACCACCTTGGTTCACCTTACAGTTTATTCCCCAATCTATCTAGAACTACGGAGAATTTGATCCATGTCAAGGAAAGGTATGTAGGAAGCCTCCACGAGGTTCGAGCCCCAACACCTTGGGCCGCCTCAGAGTGTAAGCCCCTTCCATCCCGAACTACGGGGACTTTGATCGATGTCAAGGAATGGTGCATAGGAAGCCTCCATGAAGTCCAAGCACCAAAACCATGGGCCTCCTCTGTGTGTAAACTTCATTCCATACCAAACTATAGAGACTTTGATCTATGTGATGGCATTGTACGTAGGAATCCTCCACGAGGTTCAAGACCCACCACCTTGGGCCACCTCAGAGTGTAAGCCCCTATCCAAACCGAACTATGAGGTCTTTGATCCATGTCATGGCATGGTACATAGGAAGCCACCACGATGTTCAAACCCCACCACCTTGGGCCGCCTCAGAGTGTAAGCAGCAATTCCATGCCGAACAATGGGTACATTGATTCCTGTCATGGAATGGTACGTAGGAAGCCTCCATGAGGTTCAAGCCCCACCAATTTCGGTCGCCTCAGAGTGTAATCCCAAATCCATCCCAAACTACTGTGACTTTGATCTATGTCAAGTCATGATACAAAGGAAGCATCCAAGATGTTCATTCCCCACACCTTGGGCCACCTCATAGAGTAAGCCCCATTCCGTATAGAACTACGGGGACATTGATCCATGTCAAGGCATGGTACGTAGGAAGCCTCCACGAGGTTCAACCCCCTAACCTTGGGCCGCCTCAGAGTGTATGCCCTAATCTATCATGAACTACTGGGACTTTGATCCATGTCATGGAATGGTATGAAGGAAACCTCCATGAGGTTCAACCCCCACATCCTTGGGCCACCTCAAAGTGTAAGCCCTAATCCATCCCGAACTATATGGACATTGATCCATTTCAAGGAATGAATGTAGGAATCCTCTATGAGGTTTAAGACCCAACAACTTGGGCCGCCTCAAAGTGTAACCCCCAATCCATCTTGAACTATAGGAATTCTGATCCATGTCAAGAAATGGTATGTAGGAAGCCTCCTCAAGGATCAATCCCTACACCTTGGGCCGCCTCAAAGTGTAAGCCCCAATCTATCCCGAACTGTGAGGACTTTAATCCAGGTCAGGTATGGTACATAGGAAGCCTCCACGAGGTTCAAGCCCCTACACCATGGGTCGCCTCAGAGTGTAGCCCCAATCCATCTCGAATTACGGCGACTTTGATTAATGTCAAGGCATGGTACGTAGGAAGCATCCACGAGGTTCAAGCCCCACCACCTTGGGCTGGCTTAGAGTGTAAGCCCCAATCCATCCCAAAATACAGGGACTTTAATCCATGTCAAGGAATGGTACGTAGGAGGCCTCCACGAGGTTCAATCCCTGCCAACTTGGGCCACCTCAGAGTGTAATCCCCAATCCATCCTGGACTGTAGGGACTTTGATCCATGAAAGGCATGGTGCATAAGAAGCCTCCATGAGGATCAAGCCCCACCACCTTGGGCCACCTTAGAGTGTAAGCCCCAATCCATCCTAAACTACGAGGACTTTGATCGATGTCAAGACATGGTACGTAGGAATCCTCCATGATGTTCAAGCCCCAACACCATGTGCTGCCTCAGAGTGTAAACCATGTTCCATCCTAAACTATGGGGACCATGATCCATGTCAAGGCATGGTACGTAGGAAGCCTCCACGAGGTTAATGCCCCACCACCTTGGGACGCCTCAGATTGTAAGCCCCAATCCATCCCGAACAATGAGGACTTTGATCAATTTCAAGGAATGGTATGTAGGATGATTCCACGAGGTTCAAGCCCCTCCACCATGGGCCGCCTCAAAGTAAATTCCCCAATCCATCCTGAACTATAGGGACTTTGATCCATGTCAAGGCAAGGAATATAGGAATCCTCCACAAGGTTCCATCCCACCACCCGGTTGTGTCGACCGTCTTCACGTCGGTTAGCCATCACCATGGGCCGCCTCAATGTGTAAGCCCCATACATATCTGGAATTGCGTTAAACTGTAATTTCCCTCTGAACTACGTGGTCTTTGATTCCCTTCCATAGGGATATGTAGGAGGCCTCCACGGGGCTCAATCCCATCACTCACATCTCATCATAATCTTTTACTTGATCCTATGTGTCTCAAGAAGGTCATTAATTAATTCGGAGGTTCTACTTCCTCTAGATCTCATCCATGCATCCATTAACACTGTCCACTTCCTTAGGTGTCTCATAATATCATCGAACTATGAATACATTGATTCCCTAGAACAGGGATACGTAGGAAGCCTCTTCGAGGCTCACACCCAAAACCATCGTCACATTCACGATGGTTCCATCTCAGTTACCTTCCACTCCATTCAAACTTCCATCATCCATCCTGATTCTTAACTGGGCCACCGCATCCCGACGGGATCATGAAATTTCATTCCCCATTCCCCTAAATAGCATTCGAGAAGCCACCCACATGTTGGCCCCAATATTGGTGTTCCCCCTAGGGGGTTCATCCACCCGATCCACTTTAATTAGTGTTCTGATTAGTCTGATACATCTCCTCTAGACATTAAACTCACGGAATAACCTGTGTTACACATAGGAAGATGAGGAAAACCTCAGATACATGCCAATGGAATATGTTTCCCCGTGTTCTATGTGGGATGCCTAGGGCTTCCGCGCCCTCGAGAAGCACTATAATAAGGAATAGAGGACAGACATGCCAATTCCCCAGCATGAAAACACACCAGTGAAGCCCAATGTGACTACTCTCTTAACCGATGGTTTCTTCCCAGACCGAACCCCTTAGAATGTCTTGATAGAAGTAGCGTAATTAACTGGTGTCCATGAAGATGCGGTACTGAAAATAGCTTCACGAACCACGTGTTAAATTAATGAGGCATACCTAAACTAGGTGACGATCTCCAATGATGAATCCACGGAAGTAATAACCAATATCCCATCATCTTATTTCAATCAAGGAGAAAACGTCCCTAAAAAAAGAATGGATGTCGCCCGCCTTTGGAAAGCGGGAATGCGGGGTAACAGCTATGTGTCCTCTACATGATGGATGCGCGCGTCCCCGGCGAAAGCGTCGGAAACAATAACATGATAATGATTCTGTATATATGATATACCATCCAATTATATATTATTTTAATATCAAATGAATGATATTGTCACTTGTGCGTACTTACGGAGTACCGTATCCACAAACACGATGAGATTCATTCCCCATTGTATCCATTCAAGACTAATTTTCATAAGATGATTAAAAATAATTTTTAAAGACTGGATATAATTTTAGATATGAATAATATACATCCCATACATATCATATATGACTCACATAACAAATAATATAAAGGGAAACAAATCCGTTAAGACCTGAAACAACGATAATACTATGATATTATTAACAAATCCATGTTAAAAGATCATATATGATATCATATTAATGTATATGATTCTTTTATAATTTAATAATAATTATTTAACAATTATACATGATGTCATCCTACCCTCAACCATGGAAAAGTACATGGTAAGGGTTAATTCTACAATCTCTTCATTATTCGAGGTTGTTTATATGTAATTATTTATCGGGACCTCTTTATCATCCACATACATGTTTCTTAAAAATGTATTTCAAAACATTCTGACTATTTTCCAGACTATGGGTTAAATTAATTTATACCCTTTTTTGACTTTAATAAGATATTTAAAAAGAAATCTTTCTATCATTTTCCAAACAAGGTCCTTTATAACCTTTTCGACAAAATTAAGGTAAGAATGTATTTTTTTTAACATATATGGTGGGTGCGGCTATTTTCCACCATTGTAACATCATTGAAGCTTCCCTTAAAATATTATAAGGATATATTCAAAATAAATTTTTTCTTTATAAATTATGTGACCCTAAAATGATTTCTAAATAGAAAGAGATATTTCTAAAAAAGGTTTTGATTTCATCAATGTCAACATCCTTTGATGGATTTTAAGATTATTTGAAGTTGATTTATTATGATACAAAACATCCATATTTTATTGATGGTTTTGTGACATGTTTAACTGTGGATGTGTTATTTTTATACCATTCATGGTTTATGGATAAAGTATTGACGTTTCGTATGCTAGTTTTAATACGAATGTTTATGTTATGTTTAAACCGTTTTGTATGAGGAATGCATTGGACTTAGTAAGTGATGGGTGGAGCCTACTATATATCCTTGATGCATTGGTAGGTCACATGAGACAAAATAGTGTCTTGGAATAAATCCTAGACAAAATCTTATGTGTAGTCTCGGCACAAGGCGCTGACTATGTGGTTATGAAAGTCTGGAATTATGCATTCCATCATTATAAAAAGTGGCTATTGATATTGCATGTGATTATTCGACTAGTAGAATATCAATTTGAGTAATTAAACGATATTATTTGATCTTATGTTTTCCATATTATTCTAAATTTCATGTTTAAAAGGATTTTATTATTATTATACATTTTCTTAAATGATTGTGCTTATTTATGAACGTTTCCAATTTATTGTTTTCCTTACTGAGAATATGAGCTTACCCCTTTCTATATTTTATTTTTCCTAGGATGTGAAGAAATATTTTATGATTGAATTATAGGGATATACTAATGGGATATGAGTGTGGTCTATGGATACAATTTTTTTGTTTTTTTCATTTTATGATGTAATGTAAACCTTATGAATGTATCTAGTACTTACAAGGCTACTAAAATAATCGGTATTTCAAGACCTGATATTTTGTGATCATGCCAGTGTTACGTAATAATGAAGCAACTCTGGGTAACATGGGTGGATGAAATACATTTGGTATCAGAGGTTGTTTAGTACAAACCTTGGGAACTAGATTTAGGCAAACTCTGATTAGGGCACATAAACCTAAGATATACTTTGAGGATTTTTATAAAAGAACTTCCTAGAATTTTGGTATTGTAGATATTTTGTGAGTTTTCAAATAAATACATCCCTGTCTGGATACGAGTAGGAAGATGCAGCTCTGGCACATATGTAACTTTTGGTAAAACCCAAAAATACCACTTTGACATAGACTTGAACTGGAACTGGTGCACAAAAAAGGCCTTGATGCACTCCTGGTTACATCAATTCTAGGGTATATGCTTAGGATATTAATCATTTTATTTACAAACCATTATGAAGGGTTTATGAGTATATACTTCATCAAAGAATTTTTTTTTCTGATTATGGATTATATCCATAAACTGTTCAATTTATGTTAAATATTTTACATGTTTGGATTTATGTATTGTGATTCATAAACAAAAATAGTGTCTGATATTTTTTAGAAATGGTGCCTAGTAGAAGGAATGGAAACCTTATCAATGCATGCACTCCATGTATGTATTACCCTCCTGATCATGAATATTATAGTGGAGATGGTGATACAACTGGAGCTGATTAGCATATCACTATACTGGGAAAACTCACTCATGTTATGAATAATTACCTTACCCATATGGAGAACCTTGATCCATCGCATGGAGGATCAATGTTAGATCACTGGATGAGAAAATCACCACAAACATTCAATGGGAGTACAAATCCACCAGTAGCTGAGCAATGTATAAATTCTATAGAAAACAAATTCCATGCCTTGGGGAGTAGCGAAAGGGAAAAATTTGTCATTGAAGTTTACCGCACCACTAGAGATGTTGATCAATGGAGGTTATTTATTAAAAACACAAAGGAAGATTATGAAGTATCAAATATGGAATAGGGGAGTTTAAAGAGCATTCCAAAGAAAAATACTTTCCTCGTGACCATCGAGTAGATATAAAAAGGAAATTTCTGAGTCTATGTCAAAAGGAGGATGAGAATGTCCTAAAGTATGAAGCTAAATTTACTAGGATAGTGAGGCATGCATTGGATTATATACGTAACCCAAGAAGTAATATTGATTGTTTTTTTGATGGGTTAAAAACATTTCTCCATTGAGCATTAGTCTTTCAATCCTTCTCATCGTACGAAGATATTGGCTCATGTGCTATCAATATAAGAAAATAATTCTCTATATATTATGAATTTAAAGAAAAGAAATAGAAGAAGAGATCAAATGAACACTATGGAAATGGAAATAAGGGGAGGTAGGGAAAAGTAGAATATCCATCCTATAGTAAATGTGGTAAGAAAAACCATGGTACTAGCTTGAAGGGAATGGGAGTCTATTACAAGTGTGGTGAAAAAGGCCACCAAGCTTGTGATTTCAAGGGGAAGAAAGAGGCTGTCAATGTTGAATGATACAATTGTACGGAAGGGGGAATTATTCAAATGAATTTCCTAAGAATCAGAGGGAAGTTACCTCAGAAAAGTCCATGGGATCAGGGCCAAGATTATATTATCACTACTGTTGAGGTTGAAGCTCTGAAAGACGTGGTGGCAGGTAATTTAATGGTTTCATCATGTTTAGAAAATGCTTTATTTAATTCTGGATCATCACATTATTTCAAATCATCTGAGTTTACTAATAAAATTAGATATTTCCCATTTGATTTAACATGGGTTTTTTAAATCAAAACTCTTATGGGAAGTATCATCGCAACAATGTTTTGTGAATCAGTTCCCATTAGTGCATATAAATTTTCTTTATCTACTGACCTCATCGTCATACCCATGATTTTATTTTATATATTCCTCGGTAAGGATTGGATTTCAGACCATAAAGCAATGATTTATTGTAAGAGGAAGGAGGTTACAATTTTTGATGATGATGATAGAGAACACCTTATCTTTAAAGAAGAATCGTCACCACCTAATTCTTATCTAGATCCACCCCTAGTAGCTCAACTAAATTCAATTATTGTTGAGGAAGAGAATTAAATAAATGTGGGTGAGGAAAGGAATGTTCAAATAGAGGATGTACCTATTGTGAAAGAATATGTTGATGTGCTTCTAAAAGATTTACCTGGACATCCTCCAGAATGAAAAATTGAGTTTTCTATTGAATTAATTCCTGGTTCAAGGCCCATATCAAAGACCTCTTATAGAATGGCCACTATGGAATTAGTGGAACTAAAGAAACAACATGAGGAATTGAGTAATAAGGGGTTTATTCACTATAGTGTTTCTCCATGGGGAGCCCCTATCCTTTTTTTAAGATGAAATATGTATCTATGAGGTTGTGCATTGACTACTGGGAGATCAATGCTATAACAATAAATAACAAGTAACCCCTACCTTGAATTGATGATTTATATGACCAAATTCATGAATCTCAATACTTTTCAATGATTGAACTTTGATCTAGATATCATCAGTTGTGTTTAAAGATGGAAGACATTCCGAAAACAACATTTCGAACTAGGTAAGGGCATTAAGAGTTTACATTAAAGCATTTTGGATTGATTAATGCACCCTCTAACTTCATGATTCTAATGAATACAGTTTTCAAGTAATATATCGATGATTTTTTAGTGGTATTTATTGATGATATCTTTGTATAATCCAAAAGATACTAAGATCATGAAAATCACTTGAGCATTATCATGAAGACTCTTAGAAGTCATGAATTATATGGGATGTTTAGCAAGTGTGAATTTTGGCTTCTAGAGATTTATTTCTGGGCCATATTGTCTTTATTGATGGAATCTCCATTGATCCTTTAATGACTAAGAAAATCTAACAATGGACCACACCAATGAGTATAACAGAGGTATGTAGTTTTATCGGTTTAGTAGGTTATTATCAGCATTTCGTCTAGAATTTTGCACGATTGGCTAACCCATTAACAAAGCTCACACGTAAAGGGGTTAAATTTGTTTGAAAAAAGAGTGTGAAGAATGTATTGAAGAATTGAATAGAATATTATTCAATGCTCTTACCTTGACTCTACCATCATGTAATTATTGGTTTTTTATTTATAGTGACGCTTCAAAGAAATGGCTTGGTTGTGTCCTTATGAAGAATGATAGGGTTATTTTCTATGCATCACAAAAACTAAAAATTCATGAGAAAAACTATCCTACTCATGATGTTGAGTTAGCATCTGTAATCTTTTATTTGATGATTTGGAGACACTATCTCTATGGTGAAAAATGTGAGATATATATCAATCACAAGATTTTGAAGTATATTTTCTCACTTAAAGAACTCAACATGAGTAAAAGTGGATGGCTTGAACTACTCACGGATTATGATTCCATTATACACTACCACCTAGGGAAGGCGAATAAAGGGGCATATGCTTTGAGCAGAAAAGATCATAGAGTTTTGAACAAGATGAGAGTTTAAAAGGATCCTATATACATTGATCTAGTAAAGATGGATATAGGAATCACCATGGAAGGTGAAAAATCAATACTTTTTCAAATGTTTTCAAAACCATATTTACTATAAATGATATAGTTTTCAGACTAGTGATGAAGAGTTTCAAAAGAAGATTAATGCTGTGAATGATGGGCGATTGAGAGAATTTGTGTATTAAGATGGAATTTGGAAATTTGGGAAGAGACTTCTTGTTCCCGATATACCTGATATAAAACGGGAATTGTTTGATGATTATCATAGTTCCAATTTCTCTATACACCCTGGGAGAACCAAAATGTATAGCGATTTGAAGGAACATTTTTGGTGGGACAACATGAAGAGGGAGATTGCTAATTTTGTGTCAAGATGTATGGTTTTTCAACAATTTAATGTTGGAAGGAAACATCATGGAGGAGTCATGCAACCTCTTCCTATACAGAAGTTGAAGTGTGATAATATTACGATTGACATTTTAGGGGACTACCAAATACTCCAAAAAAGAATGATGCATTATGGGTCATTGTTGATCGTTTTACCATGTTAGCACATTTTCTTGCTATAAGAGAAGATTTAAATGACTGGAAAGACTATATATTAATTAAGTTGTAAGACATCATGGTGTACCACTATCAATTGTTTCTAATCGTGATCCACATTTTACATAATGATTATGGAAAATTCTTCAGAAATCCCCAGATATTGAACTTTGTTTGAGCACTGCCTACCACCCCCAAACTGATAAACAATAAAAATGGACTATTCAATCCTTAGAAGGCATGTTGAGATCATTCTCACTTGAATTTCAAGTAATTTAGAATCAATATTTACCTGTGGTAGGATTTTACTATAACAATAGCTTCTATTCATGTATTCAGATATCACCATATTAGGCATTATACGGAAATAGATGTCGCACACCAACCTGTTGGGATGATGTTGGTCAAAGAAAACTCGCATGCCCAGAACTTGTGGAGGAAATGATAGAAAAGGTAAAGGTAATCCAAAACCATATCAAGGCATCTCAAAGTAGGCAGAATATCTATGCTAATAACCAATGTAAGGATTTTGAATTTCTGGTAGGAGATCATGTTTTGTTTATGGTATCTCCATGGAAGGGTGTTATACGTTTCAGTAAGAAGGGTAAATTGAGTCCCAGGTACATCAGAAATTTTGAAATTCTAGAATGAATTGGGGTTGTAGCATTCCGTTTGGAAATGCTGGAAAGTCTCACCAAATATCACGATGTATTCCACGTATCACTATTTAGAAAATACATGCTTCACCCAACACATGTACTCACATATAAGGAATTAGAAATAGATCTCGATATGTCTTATTGAGAAAACCATGTCAAGGTTCTTGATACAAGAGAACAAGTGCTGAGAAACCAGACGATTCATCTAGTAAATGTTTTATGAAGAAACCATAAGATGGAAGAGGCAACGTGGGAACCTGAGGAACTTATGGTGAAGAACCAACTGAGTATTTTTATGCCTTAATATTCTAGAAATTTCAAAGATGAAAATATTTTAAGGATGGGAGAATGTAACACCCCAAGCATCCGTGGTACGCTTCTCTTTGAATAATATAGTAGCGTGTGTTGTACGCAACTTCGAGTTCTAACACACCACAACAAATCAAACGAGCCGTTATGAATAGTAATACCCAATTTTTGAAATTTTATTAATTTTATCGTTCAAAATGGCCTTCATTTTTGGATTCATAATATTGAAATTATCTTAGATTGAATTTTTGGTATTTTTCTGAAAACATTCAATTTTTGATGAATAGTGAAAACACTAAGTTATAGTTTAAAACCGAATTTTTATTTAAATAATTATTTATTTTATTTAAATTTATTTAATGTAAAAATAGATACATAATTCCTATATATGTTCAATGAAATTTATTGGATTCAGTTTATAATAATTTTTTATATATAATATTTTTATTGAACTTTTCACCGTCTTTTACCCACCTCCTAGGAGAATTTTCAAATTCACATAAAACATAATTTTACCACATATGTGAGTGAAATTTTAAAAATCTACGTGACACGGTTGATATCAGTAATAAAATTTTGGTTCAATAGAATGAAAATCATTTTTATTGAATAGTAACTTTTTTACTTTTATTTACCATGGTTAAAATTAAATAGGGTGTTTAAGTGTAAAAATGATATTATTATTACACAAAAACATGTCTTAATTCTATTGGATAAGAATAATTCGACCAAAAACACCCTTAGTAATACAATTTTTGCCTCTTTGGTCAACATGGATTAGATTAGGACACTTATTGTTATTTTATTTAAAGAAGAGTTAATAGATTTAAAATCAGTGTTTAATAACTAAAACATTTTTAATATAATGTTATACATAAGATAAATTAGACAATAGATATTCATTAGAAATATAAAATTATATCCTACATAAGGGTATTTTATTTATATTTTTTTACATTAAATTATATAATTTACATATGACACAATGATGATGCAGTAATTACCTAATTAATAAAATATTTAAATAATTGATATTATAAATATCCAAATACATGTAATTTAAGACTTTTTATGAATTTCAATAATTTTTTAGGTTAATATGATATGTGAGTGTTGTTTAGATGAATTTTTTTTGAATTAATAATGCTATTATGAATTTATAAAAAAACAAAATACCAAATAGTGTCAAAACTGACATAAAAGAGTTTTTAAAACAAATATTATATAATTAATTGATATTTTATTCCTAAAAAAATATTTTTTATCCAAAGTAATTATATAATGATAGTTGTATAATTAATTAACCACTTGGGGTTCACTTAGAAGTTTATAGTATTTTTATTAACCATATAAAATAAAAATACAAAGAGACATGGTAAATGTCAAACTATTTAACTATGAGTTAAATCTAAAAGATAATGTTAATATAGTGACCCAAACCTGTCTAAAATATATTTGTTGAGTATTTTTAGAACCACCACCACCTTATTATTTAAATAATCTATTTTGGAGCCATTTTAAACCTAAAATGAATTTCTTACCCATCTTATAAAAGGGAACTCCCCAATCTCTCTAATTCAAACTTTCAAAGCCATTTGGATCGTCAAAAACCCTTCCCAAGTACCCTCTCAACTATTGTAAATTAATCCTAGAGGCCTTAATTTAGTTAGAAAGCCATCCTATAGAGCCCTATTGATCAAATAAAAAGGATGAACCCGAAGAAGAGGTAAATATTTCATCACCTCTTTCAAGTTCATTTCTTCTTGCACATCCTTTTTATTTGTTATTTACATTCTAAAATAATAACTACAGTATCTTCTATATACAGTGATGTTACTATAAATATGGTACAACCAATTTCATTATTTTATCCATCCATTTAATGACATGTAACCATACGTGCGTACGTATGGCTTAAATCTCCACATCGTGGTGTAATTGTTATTCAATACATTATTATTTGTATGGGTTTAATAATGATGTGTAATTGATTTAAATAATAAATATAACATGATAATGATACATTATATATGATATACCATCCAATTATATATTATTTTATATCAAAACAATGATATGGTCGCTAATGCATATGTACGGATTACCGTCTCCACAAACACGATGAGTTTCACTCCACATCGTATCCATTCAAGGCTAATTTTCAACATATAATTAAAAATAATTTTTAAATACTTGATATAATTTTATATATTAATAAGGTACATCCCATCCATAAAAAATATGGCTCACATAACAATGAATATAAAGGAAAACGAATCATTTAACACCCGAAACAACGATAATACTAAGATATTATAAACAAAGCATTGTTAAAAGATAATATATGATATCATATTAATGTATATGATTCTTGTTTAATTTAATAACAATTATTTCACCATTATACAGGAGTTTATCCTACACTTGACAAAGGAAAAGTACAAGATAAGGTATAATTCTACAATCTCTTCATTATCTGTGGTTGTTTAAATGTTATTATTTACTGGGACCTATTTATCATCAACATCCATGTTTCTTAAAATTATATATCAAAACATTCTTAATATTTACTAGTCTATAGGTTAAAGTCATGTATACCCATGTTTTAATCATATAATTTTTATATAATGGAATCATTCCGTCATTTTCCAAACATGTTCTTTTATAACCTTTTCGGTAAAATTATAGTAAGAATGTTTTTTTAAACTTATATTGTTGGTGCTGCTATTTTCCACCTTTATAACATCGTTGAAGCTTCCCTTAAATGATTATAATAATATTTTTAAAATGAATTTTTTTTCTTTATAAATTATGTACCTCATAAAATTTTTCAAAATAGAAATAGATATTTCTCAAAAAAAGGTTTTGATTTCATCTATGTCAGCATTCTTTGATGGATTTTAAGCTTATTTTAAGTATATTTATTATGATACAAAATTTCTATATTGAATTGGAGGTTTTGTGATATGTTTGAATGTGGATGTGTTATTTTTATACCATTCATGGTTTACGGATAAATTATTGACATTTTATATTCTATTTTTAATAAGAATTATTATGTTATGTTTAATCCTTTTTATATGAGGAACTCATAAGACTTAGTAAGTGACTGGTGGAGCCCACTATAGATCCTCTATGAATCGGTATATCTCATGAGACAAACTGGTGTCATGGAACAAGGCCTTGACAAATCTTATTTGTAGTTTTGGAAAAAGGCCTTGACTATGTGGTTATGAATGTCTGACATTATGCATTCCATCATTGTGAAAGTGGCTTTTGATTTTGAATGTGATTATTAGACTAGTAGAATATCCATGTGAGTAAGTAAAAGACATTATTTGACCATATCTTTTCCATATTATGCTGATGTTCATGTTTAAAAGGCTTCAGTTTGATTCTTATACATTGCCTTAAATGTTATGCTAATTTATGAAAGTTTCTGCTATATTGTTATCCATACTAGGCATCTGAGGTCACCCCATTCTATGTTTTATTTTTCCAATGATGATAAGAAGTATTTTGTGACTGAACTATAGGGATAGTCTGAGGGAATATGAGTGTGGTCTATGGAATCAATGTTTTTGTTGTTTTTCATTTTTTGATGCAATTTACACCTTATGAATGTATCTTGTACTTCCAAGGATACTAAACTAATTGGTCGTTAGATAAATGATATTTTGTGATCATGAAAATGTTATGTAATAATGCACCAACTCTATGTAACTAGGGAAGGTGTGTTACAATCATTATGAATTATTTAATTTGAAATCACTAGAAATATTAATTAATGTTTCATGGAAGGGAAAATGATGATTTGTTCAAGGTATGGTTGATTATTTAAGAAATATATATTTTTTGGAATATCTAGATAATTTTGGTAATGTTATCATGCATCATGACATTGAATCAAAATTTAATAAGATAGGAAAATTAATTTTATCATCACTCTAATGGATAATTAATGATTTATAATGAGAAAAATGCATAAATTCTCATAAATAGTGAAAATAAATCTATATAAATATGAAAAAATATATATATTCTCAACATATATAATAAAGGTTATTTTTTATGCATAAGGAATAGAAGAGTTAACTAAATTGAATGTTATGAAGAAGAGGTGAATTAAAAATATAGAGGTAGAATAATTAAGAATGTGTATAACTCATAGATTATATTTCAATGGTATAAGATTAATTTATTCATTAATTATTCGAGGAAGGAATAGTTGTGACCATAAAGGTATTATAAACATTATCTTGAATATAAGTAATAACATCGTGAAAATAAGATCCCAAATAAACTCAATTCAACTACATAATTTATCTTATTCTTCATCCCTTGGTCTATATTCTAATGTGTATTCCATTCTTGAGTGACGTGAAATAGATATAAATGAGAGAGTGTATATTGGGAGGTAGTCAAACACCCAGAAAATCATTTTAGGTGTTGTGAAACTTGCCTTTAGGTGATTATAACTAACCCCACCACAGATTAGTGAATTTAGTGGTTTCAGATATATTATTATATTTTAATTTTGTACTCAATACATTATCCCATTTTTAGTAGACCATCTAAATTTCTTGTGTTATGTGAGAATTATCAACTATATTTATGAAAAACATAAATATGCGTGCGTTGGTAATGTAATTAATGATTAAATTAAATTAAATAAAATATTAGTGAAATCATAATAAGATTACAACTGAAAGAGTAAATTTTGATTAACCGTAATATCAATGAATTTTATATCCTTTTGTGTTGTGATAGTTTGAGGATTTAGTTATTTGAATTTTAATATATATCATTTAATCATTCACCACTATCATGGTATCTCTTATTAATGAAAAATGTAGACCTTAAACTTAAATTACAAAGGTCACATTTTTTCCAATAATTTGAAGAAAATTGGTGTATTTAATTATGGTAATCATTGAGATTATTTCGTATAGAATGTTTTGGAGCCACATATCTACCCAAAAAGTGAGAGGAAGGATTATATTAATTAGTGAGTGAATTATAAATTTAAAGAAACATGATAATAAGAGATATGAAGAGGAGTTGAAAGGGATATTTCATATAAATTCACAGTGATTCTTAAAATATATAAATGTGTAGTATTTTGAAACACCAAACCTAATGTAATTAATATTATTGGACCATACATGATAGAGGTGTCACATAGAGGATCAATTAATTTTTTATATGTGAGAAGTGTAGAGACTTCTAAGTATAATGTGATGGTATTGAAACTAGATGGCCACTAATACCACTATAGTTTGTTAAACTAGATTTCATAGTGTCTAATGGAAGACTAACAAATCACCATGTGTATACTGTTTGTATTCTCCTAGGGTGGATAAACCATGTAAAATTTCATGTATTTCATTTTAAATATTTATCTCAATCATATAAGAATAATATTTATAGAATGTCAAATTGAAATTTTAAAGCCAATACACTTATTATTAGGGAATATTTCTTTTATTGCCCCAACAAAATCCCTGGGTGACAATAATGTTAAGATTAACTGAAGAATGAAGTTGATAAAATTAACAATATGGATTTAGAAAAAAAAAATCTACTCAAATATTTATAATTTGTATATGATGTAATTGCCATAAAAAGATATCTATGAAGTTAATTGAATATAGGATAACCATAGTAAACTTAAAACATAGTGAAATATTAATATTGACCCATAAATAGACTTTATGAAAAATTATATCCATTTTAATAAGTGTATATTTAATAAAATAATATTCAATACTTTTAAAACATGACAGGTTTTAGAAATTTTTTTTATTATAGATTAACATAGAATGAAATAAAATGGAAAATATTTTTTTTGATTAATATCAAAAATATAAAATCTAAATAATAGTAATTTTATCGACTAGTATAATATGTTTAGAATTACTTTGAAAAAATTGAAGAGTTGGTTTATGTATTAGAAAAATCTCATCCTAAAAGCTGACTCATTAAAGAATCCTTTTAAAAGGATAAATAATATTATAGTAAGGGTAAAAATATTTTCTTGATATTTATATACTCAAGATTATGTCCATTGATATTAAATTTTTGAAAGATTATTAAAATAAGGATACTTGTGTAATGTTGAAATACTTCTGAGGATATATAGAGACTATACAGTTAATGAAAGATAAGATATTGAAAATATTTGTTTATATAAAATACTAATTCCGGGAAAATTTGGTTCCACTAATTTGATCAATATTATTTCATACAAAGATTATCTAGAAATACTAATGTCACACATAATGTCTAAGATTTTCCCAAAGTGATGGACCATTTTTTCATATTTATTTATTTTTTTGGGACATAATAATGATGTCTAATGGATTCATGTAGGTCTTGAGGGTGTCTATGTCTTGTTCACAGCCCAAATCTCCGAATTATAAAGATGAATACATGACCACATATTTAGTAGAAATTGTGCAACCCATCCCATATGATTTCTCTAACTATGATGTTCGAGGTAGTGGGGTACTGGGGGATGCATGATTTTTCTACAACCATATAATTGTGGTCCATAATTGATTCAAAATTAAATACCATCTCTATGGTTTACTTACTAACAGGTCACGCATAGTTTTTCCTACCCTAAAACCAAATAATTCACCCTAGGTGTGTGTGTGTAATTTAAAATTTTTCCCCAAATTTTTTTGGACCACTCAAACCAATTCTTCAGTCATATTTATCCGTTTTAAGCCACCTGAAGCGTATTCTCTATAACATTTTAAGGCTCAATATATATCCTTCATTGGAGAACCTAATCTCTCATTGCCATATCCATCAAAAGGTTATATGTAATATCTGTAAGGGTTGGGGTCCTGAGAAGCAACTGTTTTGTACTTTGATTACATGAAGATTCACTTATTATATATTGTTCATTTTTCTGCTTGAATATAATATAATAATGTCTTGGAATTTTAGTTGAATTGATAAGGTCATGTCAGATCCCCGCTTTTATGAGAACCTTGAAATGCTAAAAAAATATTCTTAAATAAAGTTCTACGGTTGGATGATGTACTATGATAGGACACATGGTATACAAACCGTCATGTGCAAGTACTCATAAGAAGACGAGACTCTAACTCATGAAGTTCGCACTTGGTAATCTCCAAGATGGGAGATTATGAGAACAGACCCACAAGTATCAATTCTGCATGTCTTGGTGTCATCAGACATTTCTATCTACGAGCGTGTGTAATGATCCTTATACTAGAAGATTATCATAAACTCATGTCATGACTTGTGCACTTAGATTTACTGACGAAAACCGTCAGGCAGACAGTTGGCGGGAGGTAGGGTACATTGGGTGCATCATGAGTGACATGTTGTTAATTGGAAAGTCGATGAAGTATTTGTCCCTTTCATTTATAGAAGTTGATATCTCAGCCCTTTGATTGAAATAGAACTGTCACATTAAATTCCATGTCCATGGTGTAAACGACGAGTTTATTTCAGGAAGTCAAAGAATGACGGATCAAGTATATGGTTTATGACACTGCCATGAAACCTGCTTGATGAGATATTGAGGAAAAGGGGTTAAATTACATAGTGATAGTTCATATGTGGCGATACGTCAATGCGGAATCAACTTCATTCTCCTGGGTTCCTTGACCTGTTGCTATAATGTAATCATGAACTTTAGGCAAGCTCGCCTAATGCCAACGAGAAAGAGGCCTAGAGGGTCACACACTAAGTGTATTCAAGTATCTCAACTATAATGAAGATTATTCCCATACGTGGATTAATAATTATTCAAGGAAGCCTATATTTTTTTAATGATGGAGGAAGAAGGAAATGAAAAACAAGATATACACGCCATGTATTAATGATTTTCACGCCGTGTAGTTTTTCATAGAAAACAAGTACACACCGTGTATTAATAAATACACACGGTGTAGTTTTCTCTATGGAAAGGAAATAAATAAATGAAAACAATATATACATGCTGTGTACATTGAATTTACACACCGTGTAGTTTTCAATGGAAAACAAATACACACCGTGTATTTATTAATACACGCCTTGTAGTTTTTCCAGTCGGGATTTTGAGGATATAATATTGTTTTAAATGATATTTTTTATAATTAGCATGGGTGCATGTCAAGGAATTAAATATTCGACATGTGGGTTTTAAATATGATTCAATGAAATAAATAAAACACGTAAAGTGTTTATTTCTTTCATAACTTTACAACCTCAAACCTGATTATTAATATCCCCACAACCCCAACTATTTTTTGACACAAAAGAGATTCATTGTGCACAACAATTCTGGAGAATTATTTCATGGCCAAAAGAACCTCTTCCTCCAGGAACATTCTCAAGACAGAGAGAGATCATATTCTATCGGATAAAGATGATCTAAGGAGGAAAACGCAATAAAATGCTTCTCAAAGCTAGCACTCGGAGAATCCTTTGGCGACGTCCAGAGATACGAGGTACACATGTGGATCACAACTAGAGGGAGTCTACACTTGGCTTCTACGACGCAATGACCGATCACATCGATAACGTGATCAAGAACATAAAAGAAGAAAGAACACCCAAAAGGTATTTCTTTATAATTAATTAAATTAATTATAATCAACCTGTAATGATCCTTGTTTGTGGTTCCGAGACAAACCTTCTTATTTGTCTTTTTCTGTGATTTGATCCATGGAGACTGGCGTTTATCATCACATTGATCCCAGATTGATCATTTCTAATGACAAAAAGACAAGTGGGAACATCCACCCACGCACTTCCGCTGTGCCCGGAACCTTCAAATGGTATCTGAGGGCGGTTACAACATTGATTATAGTTAATTAATTTTCTTGGATAATTTACGCATTTATGTTTTATTCAATTAGAAATAAATAGTTCTATAAATCTGAATAAACGAGATCTGTCCTTCCTCCTTCGTTTCTCAATTCATATCACAGAAACGACCTTTTAATTTTAATTTTGATTAAAATAAAAATGAGGAACTCAGCCGAAGGAGCCGCTCTTTCTGACTGTACAACACAGGATTACCCGGCGTGTACTTAAAACTACACGCCGTGTACTTAGGTTCAATGAACCGAAACTGGTCCACCAAACCATGCCGTGTGAATTGAATATACCTAAGTATTAATCACGCTGTGTTGACCAGAATTGAACGGCGCATGGAACCAGAATACACGGTGTGTATGTTGGAGCAACACGCCATGTAGTCCGTTCTAGCCCAGGTGAAACCATGTACAAAGATAATCCGCGTACCGCATACATGGGATCTCTAGGCCGGTTACCACATAAAAAGAAAGTACACGCTGTGAATGATTCATCTACACACCGTGTACTCCAAAATTTCCAAAGTACAGAGAACACGCCAAATCCCCCGGCGTGCACTTTGGATAAAAGGTGAAAAGAAATACACACCGTGTAATTATAATCTACACACCGTGTACTTTATAGAAATGGAATTTCACCAGGTTTCCTCTAATGTACAAAGACCCGTACGAGGAATATGGATGAGAATAATTTCAAGGAAATTTAGAAAGGAATTTAAGATAAATAATTGATTAATTATAAGATCATAATTAATTGAATTCCAGCGTGACTTATCTTAAATGAAAGAACGATTAAAAGAATTTGAATTCTAAATTTGCGTAAATGTCATTTCATGCTATGGATGATCATGATCTAGACCAAAGACCCTTTGTATGTGTATGGCTTCATTTAAATTTATTTAATTTAAATTTTTTGGCCTATGAGCCTTCTTTCAAAAAAATGTAGGGCATGCGTGCCCATGGTTTCTTTAATATAAACCCATGTAAATGGAGGATCTCCTAATCCAGAGGAAACAGTTCAAATCCCTAAGACCAGGCGAAACTGACGCAAGAAGATACAAAGGTGGATAGGTGGGAGCTGCAAAACACAAACCATTAGGTTCAAGGTGTTTTCCCTAGGTTAGTGTTAGCTTATCAAAACTGCTAGATAAGCTTACCAAATAGAATCTCATGATCATTCCATCTTATTTTATTTCTGTCTGATTGCATGCTTTATTTGTTATGTATGTGTTGTCGCGATCACATAATTAATAAAATGAACAAGAATGAAATGATGGAATAAAATAAAATCGGACTATGCGTAAACATTATTAGAACATGGTTAATCACTTCATCAAGCATCAATTAATATTATCAAGCATGTGATAATGCAAAAACTATGCATAATGGACTAAAATCCATCAATACCTTATTAAGTCAGACCAATCCTTCTGTTACCTGATTAAGGGAAAGACTCAATAAAACTATGTGTTTGAACAACCCTTGTTGGGACACTTACTTTTATAAAGGAAGCCCTTATGAAAGGTTTCGGGTTGACTTAACCATATTACATCAAGAGGAGTAGCCCTTGCTAGAATTGATGTAATATTGGAGGCAAGAGTTGAGGAAATCCATGTCAGGATTTTTGGATTGCGGAGTCCACTCAACAGATCAAGGAACTGTAAGCTCACAGTTGGCAAAGACCTGCCTACCTAAATACCTTCAAATAGCTTGACCAACCCTTGTTGGGGTTATGCGAAGTGGAATCTGGATCCTTCCCACTAGAATGTCAAAGAAACTGGACATTCCGAGTTCAATGATGAGGGCCATTGGGACTTGATAAAATAGTGGGTGAACTAATTAATTCATTCATTATTTCTTATAAATTGTAATCAAGAAAGTACTAATAAATCTTCTCTTTTAAATTGTAGAATCAAGATGACAAACTCATCAACCACATTTTATATGCGATCACTACTGGATAAAGACAATATCCTCACCGGAAGTAACTTTTAGGTGTGGTTTAGGCACCTTCGGGTTATCCTACACCATGAACTAAAGTTTTACAGGCAGGAGTCCTCACTTCTAGATTCTCCTGCCCCAGGGGCGAGTGATGAAGATTTCCTGGTCTATGATCAAAATTTGAACGATGCTCTCGACGTTCAGTGTTTGATGCTATCATCGATGTCTAGTGAGCTCATGAAGTCTCATGAAGACATGGATGCCTATAGCATGCTCGGGCACCTCCGTGGTCTATACCAGGAGAGAGACAAACTGGAAAGGTTTGAGATCTCCAAGGCTCTGTTTCAGAGCAAGCTTGTAGAGGGTGCCCTAGCTGGGCATCATGTAGTCTAGCTCATTGGCTACATTGAGCGCTTGGAGGTTCTAGGGTTTAAAATCCCCGAAGAACTGCGTACCGATCTCATTCTTGCATCACTCCCCTAGAGATTCTCAAACTTTGTTGATAATTTCAACATGAACAACATTGAGAAGTCTCTATCTGATCTTCTTATCCTTATTCTCCAAGTGGAAAATGCCATGAAGTGTGAAAAGCCTTATGTCCTTATGGTGAATAAAAGGAAAGGGAAGGCGAAGAGATGTAAGCCCAAAGCTTCTTTAAGGCCTTCCAAGAAAAGGAAGATCAAAGGGGAGGCAAAGGAACAAAATGTTGTTTGTTTCACATGTGGCAAGAAGGGCCACTGGAAGAAAAACTGCACCCAGTAAAGGAAGCAAGGGGAAGCTTCAAGTGTGTTGGTTATCGAATGCAATCTATCTGTTTCTTCTAATTGGGTATTAGATACTTCTTGTGATGCTCACATCTGTATCCAAATACATGAACCATGTAGATTCAAGATGATTGATCGAGGGGAGTTAGATCTACGAGCAGCCAACGGAGCCAGACTTACCGCTGTAGCTGTTGGAGACTACCACCTCACGTTTCCAACTGGAATGATCTTGGTGTTAAAGGGTTGTTATTATGCACCATCTGTTACTCAAAACATTATTTAAGTATCTAGATTAGATATTGATGGATTCATGTTCATGTTTGGAAATGAATGTTGCTTCTTTTATAAAGATAGCATTTGTTTTGGTAGGGGACATTTATATAACGGCCTTTATGTGTGAGAATACACAAACCATGTAATGGAAATCGATGACAAAGTCAATTCACAATACTCATACCACACCAAACATTGGCATCACCGGCTAGGACATGTCAATGAGAAATGTTTGACAAAACTACATCAAGATGGGTATTTAGATTCTTTCGAACTAAAACCACTTGGTGTATGTCATGCATGTCTACAAGGCAAAATGACCAAACCCCCATTTAGTGGGAAAGGTGAAAGAGCTAAAGAGATTCTAGAATTAGTTCACACTGATGTGTGTGGGCCATTTCCAGTTGAGCCAAGGGGTGGGTTCTGGTACTTCATAACTTTTACTGATGAATTTAGTAGATTTGGATATATCTACTTAATGAGGTATAAGTAAGATTCTTTAGATCGGTTCATAGAATACAAGAATGAGGTTGAGAATCGGCTTGGTAAGAAGATTATGAAACTCACTCAGACAGAGGAGGAGAATATCTTAATCAAGACTTCATTGATTTCTTACGGGAGTTTGGGATTCTATCTCAACTCACTCCTCCTTACAGACCGTAGTGGAATGGTGTAAGTTAAAGGAGGAACCTCACCCTATTGGACATGGTGAGATCAATGATGAGTCATGTGAATCTTCCATTATCCAATTGGGGATATTCATTACAAACAGAAGCGCACATACTAAACCATGTTCCAACTAAATCGATAAATGGTATTCCATACGAGTTATGGAGTGGACTCAAAGCCATGTTATCGAATTTACATGTGTGGGGTAGAGAAGCATTTGTTAAGGCCTCTTCAGGTAACAAACTTGCACCCCGAGGCACAAAGTGTATCTTAATAAGATATCCTAATGAAACAAGGGGATATTACCTGTACAACCCCTAATACAAAAATGTTACAGTGGATAGACACGCCATATTACTTGAGAGGGATCACATATCCAAAAGAGATAGTGGGAGCAAGATGGACTTCGATGAAGTTGAGGCTCAAGATACACCAGAGTAGGTACAAGAATAGATTCCACAAAGCCCTGTGGAAGAACAATTTGTTCCAGAGACACAAGAATGGCGTAGCAGCATGAGAGAGGTGAGAGAACCAGAATGATATTGTTTTCTTGTCACCAAGGATGGTGACTCATTATTGGTGGACAATGATGATCCTCTTACCTATAAGGAATAAGTTGAAGGCACATACATTTCCATGTTGCAAGAAGACATGAATTCTGAAATGGATTCCATGTACCAAAACCAAGTCTGGATTTTGGAAGATACTCCAGTTGATGTAAAGCCTATTGGTAATAAATGGGTATTCAAGAAGAAACTGTACATGGAGGCGCAAGTCAGCACCTACACGGAACGACTGGTTGTAAAATGTTTTAGACAACGTCAAGGAATTGACTATGATGAAACTTTTCATCAATTGTGATACTGAAATCCATCAGAAGCCTATTGGACATTGCTGCATACCATGCCTTTGAAATTTGGAAAATGGATGTCAAAAAATCATTCCTTAATTGGAACCTCCAGAAAGATTTCTATATGACACAAACTGAAGGGTTTTTGACTCAAAAGGATACCAACAAGTTATGAAAGTTTCAGAAATCCATTTATGGATTAATGCAAGCATCAAGGTCGTGGAACATTCGTTTTGATGAAGCTGTAACGGAATTTGTATTTGTTAAGAAAGAATGTGAGCCTTGTTTCTACAAGAGGTTTAGTGGAAGTGCAGTCGTTTTCCTAATAGTATATGTCGATGACATATTACTAATTGTAAATGAAGTACATGTCTTACAGTTAGTTAAGGCATGGTTTTATAAATGCTTCTCCATAAAAGACTTGGGTAAGGAAGAAAATATTCTTGGGATCAAGATCCATCGTGATAGATCCAAGAGAATGTTGGGCCTGAGTCAAAGTACATACATTGACAAGATACTGAAGAGATTCAGTATGGAATAGTCCAAGAGGCGATTGTTTCTAGTGTCACGTGGAATTCATCTTTCCATGAAAATGTGTCCTCAGACACATGAGGAAAGAAAGAGAATGGAATGGATCCCTTATGCATCCGCGATTGGGTCAGTCATGTCTGTTATGCTATGTGTGAGGCTAAATGTTTCTTACGCATTAAGTACAGTAGGCAGATATCAAGCTGATCCAGGAGACCACCATTGAATGGCAGTCAAGACTATCCTTATGTATCGGAGGGGTACTAAGGATATGTTCCTGGTATATGGAGGAGATGAGGAACTAGTCATCAGAGGACATGTAGATGCTTGTTTCCAGACTGATCAAGATTACATGAAGTCATAGACTGGATACATCTTCAGTTTGAATGGAGGTGCAGGGAGCTGGAAGAGATCAAAGCAAAGTGTGGTGGCAGATTCTACAGCAGAGTCAGAGTATATATCAAATTTTGAGGCAGCTAAATAAGTAGTATGGATGCGAAGCCTCATCCAAGAGCTGGATGTTGTACCGAGTAGTAAAGATCCTATCACACTCTATTGTGATAATACTGTAGCGGTGTCACTTGAAAAAGAGCCAAGGTCACATTAGTGGACAAAGCACATACTTTGGAAGTATCATATCTTGAGGGATTTTTCACAAAGAGTTGAATTTGCAGTGAGAAGTATTTCCACAGAAGACAACGTGGCAGACCCCTTGACTAAAGCCTTGACATAGCAGAAACATGATCATCATGTGAGGCCTAGTAGACAAAAAGTCCTAGGCAGTTGGCTCTAGTCTAAGTGGGAGTTTTTAAGGGTTGGTGTCTTGAGAACCAACTGTTTTGTACTTTGATTACATGAATATTCACTTATTATATATTTTTCATTGTTCTGAATGACTATAATATAATAATGTCCTGGAATATTTATTACAATGATAAGTTCATGGCAGATCCCCGCTATGATGAGAACCTTGAAATACTACAATAATATTCTTTAATAAAGTTCTACGATTGGATGACGTACTATGATAGGACACATGGTATACATACCGTCATGTGCGAGTACTCGTAAGAAGATGAGACTCTCTCTCATGGAGTTCGCACTTGGTAATCTCTAAGATGGGAGATTATGAGAACAGACCCACTAGTAGCAATTCTGCATGTCTTGGTGTCATCGGGCATTGCTATCAACGATCATGTGGAATGATACTTAGACTGGAAGATTATCATTAACTCATGTCATGACTCGTGCACTTAGATTTACTGACGAAAACTGTCACGCAGATAGTTGGCGGGAAGTAGGGTATGTTGGGTGTGTCATGAGTGACATGATGTTAATGGACAAGTAGAGGAAGGATTTGTCCCTTCCATTTATGGAAGTTGATATCCCGGCCCTTTTATTGAAATACAATTGTCGCATTAAATTTGATGGCCATGGTGTAAATGACGAGTTTATTTCAGGAAGTCAAAGAACAACAGATCAAACATATAGGTTTATGACACTGCCATGAAACTTGCTTGATGAGATTTCGAGACAGAGGGATTAAATTACACAGTAAGCATTCATTTGAGGTGATACGTTAATGCGGTGTCAACTTATTTCTCTTGGGTTCCTTGACCCGTTGCTAGACAGTAATCTTGTACATTAGGCAAGCTCGCCTAATGCCAACGAGAAAGAGGCCTAGAGTGTCACACACTAAGTGTATTCAAGTATCTCAAGTATAATAAAGATTATTCTCGTATGTGGTTTAATAATTATTCAAGGAAGAATAAATTGTTTTAATGATGGAGGAAGAAGGAAATTAAAAACAAGATATACAAGCCGTGTATTAAAAATTACACACCGTGTAGTATTTCATGGAAAACAAGTACACGTCGTGTATTAATAAATACACAAGGTGTAGTTTTCTCTATGGAATGGAAATAAATAAATGAAAACAAGATATACATACTGTGTACATTGAATGTACACGCTGTGTAGTTTTCAATGAAAAACAAGTACACGTTGTGTATTTATAAATACACACCGTGTAGTTTTTCTAGACGGAATTTTGAGGATATAATATTTTTTTAAATGATATTTATTATAATCATCATGGGATCATGTCAAGGAATTAAATATTCTATATGGGGGTTTTAAATAAGAGTCAATGAAATAAATAAAATGCATAACACGTTTATTTATTCTCATAACTCTACAACCTCAAACCTGATTATGAATATCCTCACAACCCCAACTCTTTTCTGACACACAAGAGAATCGTTGAGCACAACAATTCTGGAGAATTATTTCTAGGCCAAAAGAACCTCTCCCTCTAAGAATGCTCTCAAGACCGAGAGAGATCCTCTTCCATCGGATCAAGACTATCTAAGGTGAACAAAGAAAGCAAAGTCTTCTCCATGCTAGCACCTGGAGAATCCTTTGGTGACGTCCAGAGATATGAGGTACACGTGTGGATCACCGCTAGAGGGAGTCTACACTTGGGTTCTGTGACACAACAATGGATCATATCGACAACATGATCAAGAACATCAATGAAGAAAGAACACCCAAAAGGTATTTCATTATAATTAAATAAATTAATTATAATCAACCTGTAACGATCCTTGTATGTGGTTCCGGGAAAAACCTTCTTATTTGTCTTTTTATGTGATTCGATCCATGGATACTGGTGTTTATCGTCGTATTGATCTCGAATTGATCATTGATAATGACAAAATTCAAAGTGGGAACATCCACCCACGCACTTTCGCTGCACCAGGAACCTTCAATATCTTCAATCCTCTCCCTTATATTTCATTTTGATCTTCCATTCTATTGTGCTATCTTTGTGGAATACCATTTACTACATTTTCTTAGATTTTGATGACATATTCAATGTATTCTATTATATCATGAATCAATTTCCAACACTAGATAAGGGAAGAAGTACAGAGCTATGGTAGGTGTTATAGTTTCATTAACCTTGTTTATTTTCATCATATATCATGTTTCATTGTTCCACAAGTTGTAAATTTACAGTGACACCTCATTAACACTATTTAAATTAAATATAAATCTATACCTTTCCAAATGATACCCTTTCTAGAGGTGAATCATCCCATTTCGGTTGATCTCCTTGATTTATTCCACCAAAAGGGTATTCTCCACCTTAGAGTTCCATTTTCCCTTATTATAAAATGGAAAAACACCTATAGAGGTGTGTTTCCATATAATTAATTATTTGAATTGATAAATTAATTTGTTTAGGTTGATAAACCATGAGATAAAACTTGACATTCCAAGCCATTGATGAAAATGTTGGACTACGTGAATATGACATGTGATTATTCATTACCCTTATTCCATAAATTGTTTGGTTAATTGATTGACCGGAAAAATTCAAATTATGATATAAATTATTGATTAAATTATTTTTCAATAGTTTTGATGTGATATAAGGGGTTTTGAATAAAAGACCCCTTAGAAGGGATAATCCTTCCTTAGTTATAATTCCTAAATGTTTTGTAACAACACAGGTGGTGACACTATCAATTCCTACAATGGGCTCATGGAGTGTTATTGTTTTATCATCCAAAAATATGACACGGGTTCCGTGGGGAGAAACATTAGGAAAGATCTGTGGTGCGATGGTTGTACCATAACACAAGGGACAATTCTACCCCAAATTTTTCTACTAGGTATAGACTCAGAGGTTAGTTCACATGGTCATCACAACATTCCTACATTGAAAATTGGGATATTTTTCATGGGTTACTTTGGAGGGACTCCCTTGAAATTGGATTTATACCGATCTCCTAGAGTTATACTATGAGTTATCATATGAATTTACATGGATGGACTCATGGGGACCAAATATATATTTTAGGAATATTTTAAATTGAATAAAAAAACAAGTGAATTATTTTTATTATGAAATGAGATTTTTGTTTTGTAAACACATGGACATTTTCTCCAAGCTCAATCATAGGCTTTTCTGTAGTCCATATTCATACACTGTATATCACTCACTTTACCTTCATAAGAACCCTTTTTATAGACTTTCTAGCTTAAACTGAAGAAGGTAGAATTATATGGTTTTCCTATTAGAACACATAATGGTTAATTTTTTATTTATTCTATATTGAATTTATCCTTTATGTCACTGTTTTCATATTAATATTCATGTTTTGGATTGAGAGGTACACTATTGGTGGTGGTATACTGTGATTTTATCTCACACCATACCCATTCCGACTTTCATACCAAAGTATCCATTATTGTTGTATGGATAGATAAATGGTTGTGTCCATATTTCGATTCATTACGGACTGTTATAGGATGGGTTTTTAGGGTAGAGGACCAATCCTATTCTCATGATGCTAGTTGTAGTTATATTTTGGGACTTTTTTATTCTGAAATAATGTGATATTTTCATGTATCCAATTTTCTATACATACTCATTTCATTATTGCTACATTAGTATCATAATGAGTTTTAATATGCTTATTTATGAATGTTCTCTTATTGATTATTTATTTTTCACATCTTATTATCATTGTTCTAGTTATATCTATCTGTGATTGCTACTTACACTATGGAGGGATATTTTTCTGGTAAAATATTGTATTCTTCTAGTATTTCATATTAAATATTGTTTCAATTCACATTGACACATGAACAAATGGTCTCCCCATAGACACATTCAATGGCCTCGATACTATTTGAAAACCACTATTATTTGGTGAGGTTCACTTGAGGACTTTTGGTCAATAGTCTCGGAGAACTATTAAGTGAAATCCAATATGGGCTGCTAAAAATGATGGGAGATCACTCTTTTCATTTTGCCTTACTTTTTGGGGTTAGATAAGATACATGGATATTGGGATTTGGTAATGATCTTGTGCATGTGAGTATCTAACAAACATACATGGGAAATCCAAATTACCTTGCATGGGTAATTATAGTTATTGATTGTGTTGTTACAGTTTCACGAATGTCATTTTTGGGTGAAAAACATTCTTTTAGTTGTTTTTATTGTTTATAATGTTGTTAATATGGGTTGTTCACAGGGGTCAGAGGATATAAGGGCATCTGAACTCATGCATCATATTAGTAACACTAGGACTAAATTGTCTTCATTATTCCATGTAATATATATTCATCATGAATTAGTTGTATTGCATTTTATTGTTGTGGTGCCTTATCTATTATACCTTGTAGTGTGATAGAATTTTAAATGATTACAAAATTGGTTTAATTGACCAATAATTCCACATTTGATGGTTTTATTTGTGAGATTCAGTGGTAGTTCATTTAATCAAAACACTAATCGCGGCCTATTACACACTCTTATATAGGGTAAATCTCAGTATATAGTTACATGAATAACCAATTTCAATTTATCGAGTACGATCATTTTGAAAATGGAAATGGTTATGTAATTAATAGGATCATAATTCTAATAAAATATTAATATGATTGAATATATAAAAATTAAAATTTCAAATAAAAACATTAGCGTTAGATGATGAGGTCACATTAAAAGTATATAGTATTTTCATTTATATCATCCATTTTGAACTCCATATACTAGAATATCTTTTTTCCATGTATGAATTTGACTTGACCTAACTTAGTAGTTTATCATAATTGATGTCTCTTATGATATTTTATGTCCTTTTATTTTCATACAACCCTGGTTTCTAGGGTAGGATATGGGTTGTAATGTGATTCTAGGAAATCCTTGAACATATACATTCATTAATGTCTCCCTATCTATAAAAATTCATTGGTGCGAGTTTAGAAAGTGTAGGTCTATTCAATCATGATGTCTTCATGTTGGGATCCTAAAAATTTGTGATGAGAACAGTCTATAGGTAGCATGTCTTTGTAATATCACATTACATTTTCAGGTAATATTTGACATTTTTAAGTAGCTCTATTATGGATTAGTGACTTGGGGGTGCGTTTGGGGGAACATTTTAGTATAACAAAAGGGAAATGGCATGTGCACGGTTTGCGCATGGTTTAACAAACCATGTGACCAAACTCTGCCAACCAAGCAGCACTGGACAGAGAGGTACACACGGTGTGCGTACAGTTTGACAAACCGTGTGACCAAACCATCCAAACTGAGCATCTTTAGATAGTGAGGGTCGCACGATGTGCGCACAGTTTGACAAAATGTGCGTCTCTGCCCAGGTAAACCGTGCACACAGTTTTTCATTCCGAAAATTCATTTTAAAACCACCCAAACCCCTGGGGAATCCATATTTTTGACCTTGGCTTTGTATTGACTCATTTTTGATCTATCCAAATCTTTTTAGAGAGATTCCAAGGCGATCCAAACATCTTTCTTCAATATTAAAGGCTCAGATTGAAGATCTGGTCTCCTCCCAGTAAGGGGATTTCATCCCGTTTTATTTCTCGTTTATTCCTCTTTCTTACCTTGATCTTTTCAAGGGAGTTTTCTTTTTTTTCCATGGATCTAAACCTATGAGTTGAGGTACATATCTATGATTGTGAATATAGATCTAGTTTTTCATGATGTTGATTCCTTTTATCTTAATTTTGGTTCTAAGGATTTAGATCCAGATTTTGATCGACATCGTTGTGCTGCTCGGTTTTTGGGGTTTCTCATTAGGCTAACAACCATCAATAAATCGAGGTAGGAGGTTCTATAATGTCATTCATAATTCAATTATCCTTGTATTTTTTGGTTTATTTCAATGGACGATTTAAATTCAATTTCTCAAGTTTCATTCTATTAAATTGATCAAAACTCAATTCCATTGAACAGAGATATTAGAAATTGTTTTGTCATGAATATTAGGAAAACCCCAATTCCATTTAATTGGGTGTGTTTATTGAAATTGGCCGATTTAAATTGTTTAATTTAATTGGTGGATGTGATGGAAATTATTTCAATTAAATTGTGGAATTTAATTATGGAAATGAATTTTTTAAATGATTGAATTGGTTTTGAATGGATTTTCAAACTGGTGATATGGATTAAAATATTTTGATAGTAACCCATTGGTTTTATCTTATAAAAAAGGCATGTTTGGAATAAAACCTATTTTGGTTTTAAATGGAATGAAATTGGCACTTTTGAAATGGAAGAATGGGAATGATCGTATTTTAAGCATTCTTAAAATAGTTCAACCATCATGTAAGAGCACATACAATCCTTCGGTAGTAAGTGAGTTATTTGGATACACTCTACGATACGACAACGTTCTAAAACATACTTGTGACGAGTCATTTCCCCGATGGTTTGGTGAGGAGTCTCCTTTGGCCAGTGTCATAGGGAAGTGTGTATACACTTTTTGCTGAGTTCACATAGAGAGTACAGAATCCTATAGCTAGATAATAATATCTTACCTTTTGGTAGATGACCATGTTTCTCGCTGGATTATTTATATATGAGATATAAATGTATGCCAGTGCTTTTGAACTGCTACATGCCTGCTGAATTTACATAAACTATTTTATGTAATTGTTTTTATTTAAGAAATTGTTTTATAAATATTACATCATTGTAAATCCTTTCTTGATGAATTTTCCATCATCTGAAAATGCATAGCATGATTTGTTAAATTATGATTTTGAATTTCCAAACCTATTATTTGATAATTGAAAGATTTTCTTTGGATAATCTATATTTGGAATCTGTTATGGAATCATTGGTGATATCCTATTGGGCTTAGGCTCACACCCTACATTTTCCTTCGGGTGTTTGTAGACTTTATCCTTCCAGGTTTGAGCAAAGGGAAGAGATCGCTTGTAGGTGGACCCAGTTATTGATCTTGGGACTTGGTGAGTTGTGTCCTTAAGGACCTTTGGTCTGTTTTCCCAGTTTTAGTACTTGGGTAGTAGTAATTTGGAATTTTATGCCTCTTTGTAATCTGGTACACTACTCCCAGTGGATTTTCTTTTGTTATGCATTCTGTTTTGTTTTACTCTTGGTTCCACATTCTTGTGGAAAATTCATTCCCACTTGTGTGTTGTATGATGCCAGGTGCTAGTCGCTGACCTGTGGGGATCAAGAATGCCCTTCAGGCTATGTTAGGGCTAGTTCGGTTATTGGGTTACCAGGATACTTGGGATGGTTCATGAAAAAGTGGTATCAAAGGGAGGTTGAGAATATTTCCTTGATGACAGTATGCATTTGAGTTTTCTTGTTGGGACTTAGGAGGTAGTTGTGATTGTGTTCCTGGCCAGCTCTCACCATAATGAACCTTAAGTCACCCGGGGTGGTTCGGGAAAGATGACTTGTGGATTAGTTCTAGTCTTTTCCTTATTTTGTTTTGGATAGAGTGAAATTTAAATCTTTTTATCCTTCCTATTAAGAGTAGTTTACCTTTTTTCTTAGCTTGAGTGTTAATATAATGTCTTCTTTCTTGTATGTTGATGTAGTGTAGCATCATGCCTCCTAGAAGACGTGGGAATAAAATTCAAAAAGTGGTTTCTACTGATCCTCAGCAAGTGAGTTCTATGGTGGATCTGAGTCTGGATGAGGTGATTGTTCACACTGTCCAAGCTCTGGGACATGCATCACCTCTAGTTTCTGTTCAGGGTCCAGCTATAGATCCTCATAGTGATATTTTCCGGAATTCATTCTCAAGAGTTCCGATGCTAGAAGACACCAGTTTTCAAAGGCTCTACCGACCCTCAACATGCTGAGGAATGGTTGAGTAATATTGAATATATGTTTGGGTTCTTGGAGACACCTGATGTGATCAAGGAGAAGTGTTCCACCTTCGCGCTGGAAGGACCAAGTAGAAGATGGTGGGACACTATGGTGATGATTGAAAAACATGAGGGTTTGGAGTGGAAAGAATTTAGGGTTCTTTTAACTAACCAGTTCTATGAAGAATCAATGGTGTTGGCCAAGGTTGTGGAGTTTTCAAGATTGAGAAGGCAAAAAAAACCGTGACTGAGTAATCAAATTGTTTTTCTGAGTTGGTAAAGTTGTCTCCTGAGATTTTATCTAATGAGAGGATGAAGGCTTTACGGTTCGAGTTAGGACTTCGATCATATATCCATTCTGAGGGTTTCTTACTGAAGCTACCCACTTATGCTAATGTGCTGGATAGGGCGATGAGGGTTGAGATGGACTTTGCAGAAAAGTCAATGTTGAGGGAGGTTCTTATCCGTCCTAGTGGCAGTGTAGGTTCCTTTAAAAGAAAAAAAAGCGTTATTGTTATCATGGTGGTTCTTGACAACAGAGTCCTTCCAGACCTTCGATAGCACTAGGAGGGGATTCATTGACTTTCTATCAGTGTCGAATGCTAGGACATTCTAAGAGGGTTTGCACTAAGGCGCCTAAGAACTGTAGCTCTTTTGGACGTTTAGGGCACTTGCAGTGATTTTTCCATCACTTATCTACTCCACGTGGTGGAACAGGATAATCAGTACCTCTAGAAACTGCGGGGAAATCAAATGCTTCACATGAAAAAGGGTCCCATCAAAAGGCATCTGGAACAAAGCTTCTTCATGTAGTGGAAGAGTCTCTAGAGGTATCTAATACAGCTCTTGCAACCGTGAGAGGTACTATTACTATAACTTCGTCTTTAGTGAAAGATCTTTTTGATACTGGTGAATCTCACTCTCTTATTTGAACCCGTCTTGTTAATCTGCATAATCTTCCTATGGAGCTTTTATCTTGTGAAATGGATATTACTACACCTCTTGGTATAATGAGAGAGAAGGTTCTCTGTAGTCCTGCTTGTGTCTTCTCTCTATCAGATGTTGATCATGTTTGGAGTTTCTTTGTTCTCGACATGAAATATTTTGACGTCATATTTTGGAAGGATTGGCTCATTACCAATAATTTCCAGATTGATTGTTATCTACAACAGTTCTACCTTACTACACCTAGTGGTGTGTCTCTCGTTTTTCAAGGAGAATGGGACACAAGGTCAAGCAGAGCTGGACCCTCTTATCTAGAGTTGGGGAATGTTATATCAGTGTTTTCTTTTTATCTAGAGAGAGATTCAATGTGTGGTGATCTTCCTCCAGTCATCACTGAGTTTCCCGACGTGTTTCCTTCTGACTTCTCTAGTTTACCACTAGTAAGAGAGCTAGATTTCTCTATTGACTTAATACCTTGTACTCAACCAGTTTCTATTCCCTCTTACCGAATGGCTCCAGAAGAACTAAAAGAACTAAAGTCTCAGTTAGACGATCTTCATGATAATTGTTTTATACGCTCGAGTGTGTCACCTTGGGCATCACCTGTTCTCTTCACCAAGAAGGTTGATGGTTCTCTTCGCTTATGTGTTGATTATCAAAAGCTCAATCGAGTTACGATAAAGAAAAAATATATGTTTCCACGAATTGATGATTTTTTTGATCAATTCAAAGGGGTGAAATGGTTTTAAAAAATTGATCTTCGATCTAGTTACCATAAATTGAGGATAATGGAATCTGACATTCATAAGACAACTTTTTGGAGTAGGTATGGCCATTATGAGTACCTTGTTATGCCATTCAGATTAACAAATGCTCATGAAGATTTCATGGCTTTGATGAACAAAGTTTCTCGTGAGTATCTGGATACTATTTTTGTTGTCTTTGTGGAGGACATTCTTATCTACTCCAAGTCTAATGAGGAACATGTGCATCATCTGAGAACAATTTCGAGTCTTCTAAGGAATCATCGACTTTAGTCCATGCTTTCAAAGTGTGTCTTCTGGATTCAAGATGTCAAATTCTTGGGTCATGTGGGGTCAGAACAAGGAATATCAGTTTATCCTGAGAAGGTGGGGGCTGTTATGACTTGGGAACAACCATGAAATGTTTTTGAGATTCGAAGCTTCTTGGGATTAGCAGGATATTATCGCCGGTTTGTTAAAGACTTCTCAAAGTTAGCTTCTCTATTGACTGCTATGACTCGAAAGAGTGTGAAGTTTTCCTGGAATGATAAATTTCAGATTTCTTTTGTTGAGCTAAAGAGTATTTTAACTACTTTACTAGTGTTAACTCTTCCTGAGGCTGGGAGAGCTTATGTGGTCTTCTGTGATGCATCAGGTTTAGTTTGGGGATGTGTACTCATGTAGGGTAATCATGTTTTTGCCAATGGATCTCGTCAGCTTAAGCCTCATGAGAAGAACTATCCCACCCATGACCTTGAACGTATATTTATAATGCACTCAATTAATTGTTGGAGACATTATCTTTATGGAGAAAGGTTTGCAATGTATTCATACCACAAGAGTGTGAGATATATATTCTCTCAAAAATATTTGACTCTCCGCCAAAGGCATTGGGTGGAGTACCTGCAATTCTTCGACATTTACATTGCCTATACCCCAGAGAAAGGGAATTTAATTGCAGATGCGTTAAGTAGAAAACTTCTATCACAGGCTGTGAAAGAATCTTTAGAAGAGTGGAGTTTGATGGCTCTTTTTTCTTGGTTGCATATTGGAGTTTAGTGGAAGGGGAATGAAGTTTCTTTATCCAGTTCTCAGTTGAATTCTACTCTCCTCGAGCTAATTCTTCAGAAAAAAAAACTGGATGATTAATTCCATATCATTTGTAACGCCCCGACCCTAGTTTCCTAGAGTCGGTGCATTATTACATAACATTGGCATGATCACAAGAAGGATCAAATCTCGAAAGACCGATTGGTTTAGTAGCCTTGTAAACACTAGATATATTCATAAGTTTTACATTACATCATAAAATGAAAAACTACTACAACAACATAATGTTTCCACAGTCCACACTATAATCCCCTCATAATATCCCTGCAGGTCATTCATAACTTACATCTTCACTTCCTGGGAAAAATAAAACATAGAAAAGGGGTGAGCTCAAATGCCTAGTAAGGATAACAATATAGCAGAAACTTTCATCAATAAGAATAAACATTTAAGGCAATGTATAACTAAAACAAAAGCCTTTTAAACATGAACTTTCAACATGGTATGGCATAAATAAAATGAAATAATGCCATTTAATTATTCACATGGATATTCTACTAATCGAATAATCACATGCAAAAATCAATAACCACTTTCATAATGTTGGAATGCATAATGCCAGACTATCATAACCACATAGCCAAGGCCTCGTGCCAAGACTACAAATATGATTTTGTCAAGGCCTTGTGCCAAGACACTAGTTTGTCTCATGAGACCTACCGATGCATCGAGGAGCTATAGCGGGCTCCACCCGTCACATATCAAGTCCAATGCATTCCCATATGAAAAGGTTTAAACATAACATAAACATTCGTATTAAAACTAGCATACGAAATGTCAATACTTTCACCGTAAACTATGAATGGTATAAAAATAGCACATCCACAGTCAAACATATCACAAAACCTTCAATACAATATAGAAGTTTTGTATCATAATAAATCAACTTCAAATAATCTTAAAATCCATCAAAGGATGTTGACATAGATGAAATCAAGATTCTTTTTAAAGAAATATCTCCTTTTATTTTGAAATAATTTAGGATCCATATAAAATAAAACATTTTCTTTGAAAATATTCTTATAAGGTTGTAAGGGAAGCTTTGAAGATTTTATAACGGCAGAAAATAGCCGCACCCGCCGTATAAGTTAAAAAAAATTCTTACCATAATTCTGTCGAAAAGGTTAAAAGGGGATTTGTTTTGAAAACGACCGAAAGATTCCTTTATAAACCACTTATAAAAGTCAAAAAGGGTATAAATGACTTTAACTCATATTCTAGTAAATAGTAAAAATGTTTTGAAATGCATTTTTAAGAAACATGGATGTGGATGATAAAGAGATCCCAGTAGATTATTACGTATAAACAACCTTGGATAATGAAGAGGTTGTAAAGTAAACCCTTACCTTGTACTTTTCCTTGGTTGGGGTAGGTTAACCTCCTGTATAATGGTGAAATAGTTGTTATTAAATTATACAAGAATCATATATATTAATATGATATCATATATGATCTTTTAACATTGGTTTGTTAATAATATCTTAGAATTATCGTCGTTTCGGGAGTTAACTTACTCATTTTCTTTTATATGTTTTGCTACATAAGCCATGGTTGTTGTATCTTATTCATATGCAGAATGATATCTAGTCCTTAAACATCATTTTTAAATCATCAAATGATAATTATAATTGAATGGATACGATGGAGAATGAATCTCATCGCGTTCGTGGAGACGGTAGTCTGTACGTACGCACGAGCGACAATATCATTCTTTTGATATTAAAATAATATATAAATGGATGGTATATCATATATACAGAATCATTAACATGTTATATTTATTATTTACATGAGTTACAAATCATTATTATACCCATCCAAATAATATTATATTGAATAACAATTACACCACGACGTGGAGACAGTAAGCCGTACGTACGCACGTATGGTGACATGTTATTCAAATGGTGGATAGAATACTGAATATGGTTGTACCATATTTATAATAACATCACAGTATATGTAAGATACTGGAGTTATTATTTTAGAATGGTAAGAACAATGAAAGAGGAAGTGGAAGAAGAAAGGAACATGGAAAAGGGTGGTGAAATCATTACCTCTTCTTCGGGTTCTTCCTTTTTATTTGATCAAAAGGGATCCTTAGGTTGGCTTTCTGATCAAACTAAGGCCTCTAGGTTGTATTGAGGGATGTTTGGAGAGTATTTGGACAGAGTTTGGCTGAACCAAAAGGCTTTTATGGTGTGAAAAAATGAGAAGGAGGAGTGCCCTTTTATAAGAGGGGTGAGGGGAACCTTTGGAAAAGCTAGAAATATTAATTTATAATAAATTCATATTCGGTTTCTAATGGCTCCAAAGTTAATTATTCAAAGGTTAAGGTGGGTATAGGTCGAAAACCACTCATCCAATAAAATTTAGACAGGTTTGGGTACTTATATTAACCTTATCTTTAAGTATTAACTCTAAGTTAATTAGTTTCACTTTTACAATGTCTCTTTGTATTTTTATATAATATGGTTAATAAACATACTATATACATCCAAGAGACCCCCAAGTGGTACATTAATGATGAAACTATCATGATATAAGTCTCTTGTCCGAACCTTAGATTTTTAGGAATTTAATATCAATTAATAATATAATATTTGTTTAAGAACTCTTTTATGTCAATTTTGACACTATTCAATAGTTGATTTTTGTGAAACTCATAACAGATTGATTACTTCGAAGAAAATCAATTAAATAAATCCTAATATATCATATTATACTAGAATATTAGTTTAATTCATTAAAAGTTTCATATTATATTTATTTGGGTATTTATAATATCAATTATTTTAATTTTTCACTATAATAGTAATTACTGCATCATCATTTTGTCATATATAAAATAAATTATTTAATGTCTAAAAAATATAAATAAAATATCATTATGTAGGAAATCTTTTTAGATTTCTAATTAATATTTATAATCTAAAATCCAACATATATAACACTATGTAAATATTGTTGTTCTAAAAGATATATGCTTGTGTCATTTTTGTATTTATTTTAACTTAATTAAAATAAAGTGTCATTATCACTTACAAGTGGATCCATGGGGTCCCAAAATAGACCCAAAGATTCCCATGGTCGACCATGTATCAACAAATAGGGTTAAGACACGTTTTAGGGTAATTTAGTATTATTATAATATTATTTTTTAACCCTTATTTACCGGATTTACCCTTAACCATGGTAAATAAAATATTTACCGCAGTAATTATTCAAAATGTCTAAAAATAAAAGTTACCTATTTACACAATTTGAACATCCTGATTCCAAATATGGAATCCATTTTTCTAAATTCAAAACACAGAAGTGGCAGAAATTAATTTAAAATTAATTCCCGCTGTCAAAACAAAAAGCGTGTTTTTAAGAGATAATAACTATCAAAAGATTGACACTTGTTTATGTTCGGTTTAATTGTAAAATTATGTCCAATGACCAAACATTATATTAAATGGTAAAAATATATTCTAAATATACTTTAAAACCACTCAAATTCATAATTTATCACTATTAATTATTTTGATTAAAAAAGTTGTTTTTAATTAAAATTTAGTAATTTTCACTATTCATCAAAATATGAAAGTTATCCGAAATGTACCAAAATTTCACCTTAGGATAAATTCGATATTCCGAATCCAAAAATGAAGTCCATTTCCAAATATAATATATATATAATTTCAAAAAGTAGGTATTACTATTTATAACGGCTAGTTTGATTAGTTATGGTGTGTTAGAACTCGGTGTTGCGTACAACACACGCTATCACATTATTCAAAGAGAAGCGTACCGTAGAAGCTTGGGGTGTTACATTCTACCCTCCTTCAAATAATTGCGTCCTCGCAATTTCTAGGGTATTACTGCATAAAAAGACTCGGGTGGTTCTTCATCATAAGTTCCTCGGGTTCCCACGTTGCCTCTTCCATCTTATGATTTCTCCACAAAACTTTTACCAGACGCGTCGTCCGGTTTCTCAGTACTTGTTCTCTTGTATCAAAAAGCATGACGGGCTCTTCACAATAAGACAGATCGGGTTCCAGTTCTAATTCCTCATAGGTGAGTACATGCGTTGGGTCAGGAATGTATTTTCTCAACAGAGATACGTGGAACACATCGTGAACTTTGGAGAGACTTGGCAGCATTGCCAATCGGTAAGCTACAGCCCCAATTCGTTCTAGAATTTCGAAAGGTCCGATGTACCTGGGACTCAATTTACCTTTCTTACCAAAACGTATGACTCCCTTCCATGGAGATAACTTTAGGAAAACATGATCACCGACTTGAAATTCCAAATCCTTCCTTCGATTATCGGCATAGCTCTTCTGCCTACTTTGAGCTGCTTTGATGTGATTTTGGATTACTTTCACCTTTTCCACCGTTTCCTCCACCAGTTCTGGGCCTACAAGTTTTCTTTCACCAACGTCATCCCAACAGGTTGGTGTACGACATCTCTTTCTGTATAACTCTTCATATGGTGCCATCTGAATACTCGAATGGAAGCTATTGTTATAGGAAAATTCTACCAGTGGTAAATATTGATCCCACATACCCTGAAAGTCAAGTGAGCAAGATCTCAACATGTCTTCTAGGGTTTGAATAGTCCGTTCTGATTGTCCATCTGTCTGAGGGTGGTAAGCAGTGCTCAAATGAAGTTCAGTATCCAGGGATTTCTGAATACTTTTCCAAAATCTTGAAGTAAAACGGGGATCACGATTAGAAACAATCGATAGGGGTACTCCATGAAGTCTCACAACTTCATTAATTTATAGTCTTTCTAGACGTTCCAGAGGTAGATCTTCTCTTATAGCAAGAAAATGAGCTGACTTGGTAAGACGATCAACAATAACCCATATTTCATCGTTCCTTCTAGGAGTCTTTGGTAGCCCCATGACAAAGTCCATTGTAATATTGTCCCATTTCCACTCCGGTATGGGAAGAGGTTGCATGACTCCTCCAGGCTGTTGCCTTCCAGCTTTCACTTGTTGACAAACCATACATCTTGACACAAAATCAGCAATCTCCCTCTTCATGTTGTCCCACCAAAAATGTTCCTTCAATTCTCTATACATTTTGGTGCTCCCAGGGTGTATAGAGAAATTGGAACTATGAGCATCATCCAACAATTCTCTTTTTAGATCGGGTATATTGGGAACACAAAGTCTCTTCCCGAATTTCAAAATTCCATCTTCATACACAAAGTCTCTCAATCTCCCATCATTCACAGCTTTAATCTTCCTTTGGAAATCTTCATCATCTGTCTGAGAACTCTTAATCCTTTCTAGTAAAGATGGTTTGGCAACCATTTGAAAAAGCAATGATGTTTCACCTTCCCTGGTTATTCCCATGTCCATCTTCACTAGATCCATAAAAATTGGATCCCTTTCAATTCTCATATTGTTAAAAACTCCATGGTCTTTTCTACTCAAAGCATCTTCCACCTTGTTTGCCTTCCCTGGGTGGTAGTGTATCATACAATCATAATCCTTGAGTAATTCAAGCCATCTCCTTTGCCTCATGTTGAGTTCTTTTTGTGAGAAAATATACTTCAAACTCTTGTGATCAGTATAAATCTCACATTTTTCACCATAGAGGTAGTGCCTCCATATCTTCAAAGCAAATATCACTGCTGCTAACTCGAGATCATGAGTAGGATAGTTTTGTTCATGAATTTTCAACTGTCGTGATGCATAGGCAATAACTCTATCATTCTGCATAAGGACACAACCAAGTCCTTTCTTCGATGCATCACTATAAATAACGAACCCATCATTCCCCGATGGTAGAGTCAATATAGGAGCATTGACTAATCTTCTCTTCAGTTCTTCGAAACATTCTTCACACTCTTTTGTCCAAACAAATTTAACCCCTTTACGTGTAAGCTTCGTTAATGGGTTAGCCAATCAGGCAAAATTCTGGACGAAACGTCGATAATAACCTGCCAAGCCAATAAAACTACGTACCTCAGTTATACTCATAGGTGCTGGCCATTCTTGGATTGCCTTGGTCTTAGAAGGATCAACAGAGATTCCATCTTTAGAGACAATATGGCCAAGAAAGGAAATCTCCTGAAGCCAGAATTCACACTTACTAAACTTCCCATATAATTCATGCCTCCTCAGAGTCTTCAAGATAATGCGTAAGTGATTTTCACGATCTTCGTAGGTTTTGGAGTATACCAAGATATCATCAATAAATACCACCACAAATTCATCGAGATACTCCTTGAAAACTCTATTCATCAGATCCATGAATACAGAGGGTGCATTAGTCAATCCAAACGGCATTACAGTAAACTCGTAATGCCCGTACCTGGTTCGAAATGCTGTCTTCGGAATGTCCTCCTTCTTCACACACAACTGATGGTATCCAGATCGAAGGTCAATCTTTGAAAAGTATTGAGCTCCATGCAGTTGGTAAAATAAATCATCAATACGAGGTAGGGGATACTTGTTCTTTATCGTTATAGCATTGATCTCCCTGTAGTCGATACATAACCTCGTAGATCCATCTTTCTTTTTAACAAAAAGAACAGGGGCTCCCCATGGAGAAACACTTGGGCGTATAAATCCCTTATTACTCAATTCCTCTAGTTGTTTCTTTAGTTCGACTAACTCTACAGTGGCCATTCTATAAGGGGTCTTCGATATAGGCCTTGATCTAGGAATCAAATCAATGGAAAACTCAACTTCTCGTTCTGGAGGATGTCCAGGTAAATCTTCCGGAAATACATCTACAAATTCTTTCACAACAGGTACATCCTCTATTTGAACATTTCTTTCCTCACCGATAGTTATTTCATTCTCTTCCTCCCCAATAATTGAATTTAGTTGAGCTACTGGGGGTGGATCTAAATAAGAATTAGGTGGTGACGATTCTGCTCTAAAAATAAGGTGCTCCTTATCATTATCATCAAGAATCGTAACCTCTTTCTTCTTACAATAAATCTTCGCATCATAGTTCGAAAGCCAGTCCATACCGAGGATTATATCAAACTCAATCATAGGTATGACGATGAGATCAGCAGATAAAGAAAATTTATGTGCTCTAATGGGGACTGATTCACAAAACTTTGTTGCAATGATACTTCCCTTAGGAGTTTTAACTGACAACTCCCTTATTAAATCAAATTGGAAATATCTAATTTTCTTAGCAAACTGGGAAGATATGAAACAATGCGATGATCCAGAATCAAATAATGCATTTTCTAAACTTGAGGAAACCATTAAATTACCTGCCACCACATCTTTTGGAGCTTCTACCTCTGCAGTAGTGATAGCATAAGCCTGGCCTTGATCCCTTGGCCTTTTCTGAGGTAAGTTCTCCTGACGCTTAGGACATGCATTTGCATAATGCCCCATCTCCTTGCAATTGTAGCACTGAAAATTGGTAGCTTCCTTCTTCCCCTTGAAATCATGATCTTGGTGGCCTTTTTCACCACACTTGTAACAGACTCCCATTCCATTCAAGAAAGTACCAGGATGTTTCTTCCCGCATTTACCACAAGATGGATATTCAACATTTTCCATCTTCCCCTTATTTCCATTCCCAGATTGATCAGCAGGTCTCTTCTTCTCTTGCTTTGCTTTAAAGTCATAAGACTTAGAGAATTCCTTTTCGGTCTTGATAGCACATGAGACAATGTCTTCGTACGATGAAGAGGATTGTGAGACTAATGCTCGACGGAGAAATGGTTTTAACCCATCAAAGAAACGATCAATCTTACTTCTTGGGTTGCAAATATAATCTCAAGCATACCTCGCTAACCTTGTAAAGTTAGCCTCATACTTTGTGACATTCTCATCCTCCTTTTGTCTCAGACTCAGAAATTGTCTTTCCATATCTGCTCGATGGTCGCGAGGAAAGTATTTTTCTGAAAACAGATCTTTGAACTCCCTCCATTCCATATTTGATACTTCATCATCTTCCTTCATGTTCTGAATCAATGACCACCATTGATCAGCATCTCCAGTGAGGCTGTAAACTGACATGATAACTTTTTCCCTTTCACTGCTCCCCAAAGCCTGAAATATTTTCTCTAGGGAAAATATCCATTGCTCAACTACTAAGGGATTTGTATTCCCATTTAACGTTGGTGGTTGTTGCCTCATGAATCGATCTAACATTGATCCTCCACGCTGTGGATCAGGGTGCTCTATACGGGTAAGGTTATTATTCATAACCTGAGTAAGTTGTCCCAGTATGGTGATTAGCTGATCAGCACCAGTTGCATCACCAGCCCCACTATAATTATCTTGAGTAGGAGGGCAATCCCTACATGGAGTGCGTGCATTGATACGGTTTCCATTTCTTCCACTAGGCGCCATTTCTAAACAATGGCATAAACTAGATCAGTTTATGAATCAAAATACATAATCCCATACTTATAAAACACTTAACATAAATTGAACTATTTATGGATATAATCCATAATCATAAAAATGTTTTCTTTGAGGAAGTATATACTCATAAACCCTTCATAATGATTTGTAATGAAAATGAGAGTTATCCTAAGCATATCCCCCGAGAGTGTCGTAACCAAGAGTGCAGCAAGGCCCGTTGTCGTGCACCAGTTCCCGTTCGAGTCTAGCTCAAAGAGGTGTTTTCGGGTTTTACCCCTAGGTACATCTGTGCCAGAGCCGCCTCTACCTGCTCGTATCCAGACAGGGATGTATTGCTCGGAAAACTCACAAAATCTCTACAATACCAAAATTCTAGGAAGTTCTTCTATACTAATCCTCAAAGTTCATCTTAGGTATACGTGCTCTAATCAGAGTTTATCTAAATCTAGCTTCCATGTTTTGTACTAAACTTCCTCTGATACCAACTGTAATGCCCCGACCCTAGTAACCCAGAGTCGGTGCATTATTACATAACATTGGAATGATAACAAGAAGGATCAAATCTCGAAAGAATGATTGGTTTAGTAGCCTTGTAAACACTAGATATATTCATAAGTTTTACATTACATCATAAAATGAAAAACTACTACAACAACATAATGTTTCCACAGTCCACACTATAATCCCCTCATAATATCCCTGCAGGTCATTCATAACTTACATCTTCACTTCCTGGGAAAAATAAAACATAGAAAAGGGGTGAGCTCAAATGCCCAGTAAGGATAACAATATAGCGGAAACTTTCATCAATAAGAATAAACATTTAAGGCAATGTATAACTAAAACAAAAGGCTTTTAAACATGAAATTTCAACATGGTATGGCATAAATAAAATGAAATAATGCCATTTAATTATTCACATGGATATTCTACTAATCGAATAATCACATGAAAAAATCAATAACCACTTTCATAATGTTGGAATGCATAATGCCAGACTATCATAACCACATAGCCAAGGCCTCGTGCCAAGCCTACAAATAAGATTCTGTCAAGGCCTTGTGCCAAGACACTAGTTTGTCTCATTAGACCTACCGATGCATCGAGGAGCTATAGTGGGCTCCACCCGTCACATATTAAGTCCAATGCATTCCCATATGAAAAGGTTTAAACATAAAATAAACATTCGTATTAAAACTAGCATACGAAATGTCAATACTTTCACCATAAACTATGAATGGTATAAAAATAGCACATCCACAGTCAAACATATCACAAAACCTTCAATACAATATAGAAGTTTTGTATCATAATAAATCAACTTCAAATAATCTTAAAATCCATCAAAGGATGTTCACATAGATGAAATCAAAATTCTTTTTAAAGAAATATCTCCTTTTATTTTGAAATAATTTAAGATCCATATAAAATAAAACATTTTCTTTGAAAATATTCTTATAAGCTTGTAAGGGAATCTTTGAAGATTTTATAACGGCAGAAAATAGCCGCACCCGCCGTATAAGTTAAAAAAAACATTCTTACCTTAATTCTGTCGAAAAGGTTAAAAATGACTTTTTTTTTCAAAACGACCGAAAGATTCATTTATAAACCACTTATAAAAGTCAAAAAGGGTATAAATGACTTTAACTCATATTCTAGTAAATAGTAAAAATGTTTTGAAATGCATTTTTAAGAAACATGGATGTGGATGATAAAGAGATCCCAGTAGATTATTACGTATAAACAACCTTGGATAATGAAGAGGTTGTAAAGTAAACCCTTACCTTGTACTTTTCCTTGGTTGGGGTAGGTTAACCTCCTGTATAATGGTGAAATAGTTGTTATTAAATTATACAAGAATCATATATATTAATATGATATCATATATGATCTTTTAACATTGGTTTGTTAATAATATCTTAGAATTATCATAATTTTGGGAGTTAACTTACTCATTTTCTTTTATATGTTTTGTTACATAAGCCATGGTTGTTGTATCTTATTCATATCCAGAATGATATATAGTCCTTAAACATCATTTTTAAATCATCAAATGATAATTATACTTGAATGGATACGATGGAGAATGAATCTCATCGCGTTCGTGGAGACGGTAGTCCGTACGTACGCACGAGCGACAATATCATTCTTTTGATATTAAAATAATATATAAATGGATGGTATATCATATATACAGAATCATTAACATGTTATATTTATTATTTACATGAGTTACACATCATTATTATACCCATCCAAATAATATTATATTGAATAACAATTACACCACGACGTGGAGACGGTAAGCCGTACGTACGCACATATAGTGACATGTTATTCAAAGGGTGGATAGAATACTGAATATGGTTGTACCATATTTATAATAACATCACAGTGTATGTAAGATACTGGAGTTATTATTTTAGAATGGTAAGAACAAAGAAAGAGGAAGTGGAAGAAGAAACGAACTTGGAAAAGGGTGGTGAAATCATTACCTCTTCTTCGGGTTCTTCCTTTTGATTTGATCAAAAGGGATCCTTAGGTTGGCTTTCTGATCAAAATAAGGCATCTAGGTTGTAGTGAGGGATGTTGGGAGAGTATTTGGGCAGTGTTTGGCCGAACCAAAAGGCTTTGATGGTGTGAAGAAATGAGAAGGAGGAGTTCCCTTTTATAAGAGGGGTGAGGGGCACCTTTGGAAAAGCTAGAAATATTAATTTATAATAAATTCATATTCGGTTTCTAATGGCTCCAAAGTTGATTATTAAAAGTTTAAGGTGGGGATAGGTCGAAAACCACTCAACCAATAAAATTGAGACAGGTTTGGGTACTTATATTAACCTTATCTTTAAGTATTAACTCTAAGTTAATTAGTTTCACTTTTACAATGTCTCTTTGTATTTTTATATAATATGGTTAATAAACATACTATATACATCCAAGAGACCCCCAAGTGGTACATTAATGATGAACCTATCATGATATAAGTCTCTTGGCCGAACCTTAGATTTTTAGGAATTTAATATCAATTAATAATATAATATTTATTTAAGAACTCTTTTGTGTCAATTTTGACACTATTCAATAGTTGATTTTTGTGAAACTCATAACAGATTGATTACTTCGAAAAAAATCAATTAAATCAATCCTAATATATCATATTATCCTAGAAAATTAGTTTAATTCATTAAAAGTTTCATATTATATTTATTTGGGTATTTATAATATCAATTATTTTAATTTTTCACTATTATAGTAATTACTGCATCATCATTGTGTCATATATAAAATAAATTATTTAATGTCAAAAAATTATAAATAAAATATCATTATGTAGGAAATCCTTTTAGATTTCTAATTAATATTTATAATCTAAAATCCAACACATATAACACTATGTAACAATTGTTGTTCTAAAAGATATATGCTTGTGTCATTTTTGTATTTATTTTAACTTAATTAAAATAAAGTGTCATTATCACTTACAAGTGGATCCATGGGGTCCCAAAATAGACCCAAAGATTCCCATGGTGGACCATGTATCAAAAAATAGGGTTAAGACACGTTTTAGGGTAATTTACTATTATTATAATAATATTTTTTTAACCCTTATTTACCGGATTTACCCTTAACCATGGTAAATAAAATATTTACCGCAGTAATTATTCAAAATGTCTAAAAATAAAAGTTACCTATTTACACAATTTGAACATCCTGATTCCAAATATGGAATCCATTTTTCTAAATTCAAAACACAGAAGTGGCAGAAATTAATTTAAAATTAATTCCCGTTGTCAAAACAAAAGGCGTGTTTTTAAGAGATAATAACTATCAAAAGATTGACACTTGTTTATGTTCGTTTGAATTGTAAAATTATGTCCAATGACCAAAATTATATTAAATGGTAATAATATATTCTAAATATACTTTAAAACCACTCAAATTCATAATTTATCACTATTAATTATTTTGATTAAAAAAGTTTTTTTTAATTAAAATTTAGTAATTTTCACTATTCATCAAAATATGAAAGTTATCCGAAATGTACCAAAATTTCACCTTAGGCTAAATTCGATATTCCGAATCCAAAAATGAAGTCCATTTCCAAATATAATATATATATAATTTCAAAAAGTAGGTATTACTATTTATAACGGCTAGTTTGATTAGTTATGGTGTGTTAGAACTCGGTGTTGCGTACAACACACGCTATCACATTATTCAAAGAGAAGCGTACCGTAGAAGCTTGGGGTGTTACATCATTAAGGACTCTCTTTATGCTGGGGAGACCAACACTCTGTGGTCGTTCTCCGAAGAGGGTGTTCTATGTTATTTAAAATTTTACGTTGTGTCGTTAGTGGCAAGGAAGGATGTGATGGGGGTTACCATAACTCTAAGTGGGTTTTACACCCAGGAACCACGAATATGTTCTATGACATGCGACGACTATTCTGGTGGTCAGGTATGAGACGATTCATTGATGAGTTTGTATCTCATTACTATACAAGCCAGCAGGTGAAAGCCGAGCACCCGAAACCTTTGGGTTTACTTCAACAACTTCCAGTCCTCACATGGAAGTGGGATGAAATCTATATGGACTTTGTGGTTGGGTTACCACAAAACTAGAGGAATAAGAATGCGATATGGGTTGTGATCGATAGGCTTACCAAGTCAGGTTACATTATACCTACTTGAGATACAACTAAAGTTTAGGAGTTGGAAAATATCTATGTGAATGAAATTGTTCATTTTCATGGAGTTCCATCTGATATAGTCTCTGATATGGATCCTCGGTTAACTTCTCGATTTTGGAGAGTCCTTTAGGAGGCAATGGGATCTCAGATCTATTTGAGCATGGCCTACCATCCACAGTCATATGGCCAGACAGAGAGAGTTATTCATATTCTTGAGGATATGCTCCGCCCTTGTGTTTTCAAATTTGATGGGCCTTAGGATGATCATCTGGGGATATTTGAGTTTTCTTATAAAAATATTTATCAATATGTGATCAAAATGTCTTCTTTTGATGCTTTGTATGGCGGTCCTTGTAAATATCTTTTATGTTGGTAAGAGATTGGTGAAAGATCTTTGGTAGGACCAAGTTTGGTCCAAGAGACGATATCTAAGATCCAGTTGATTCATCAGAGAATTTTGACAACACCGAGTTGGTACAAGTCTTATGATAATCTTCATCATAGACCATTAGAGTTCTCCATTGGTGACAAGGTGTTCGTGAACGTTTCACCCCGATTAGGTCATCGAAGTCTTGGGAGGCAAGGGATTCTTGCTCCATTTTTTGTGGGACCTTATGAGGTTATTGGTCTTGTGGGGAAAGTTGATTACCGACTAGATTTAACACCACAACTGACGTCAATACATAACGTCTTCCATGTATCGCAGTTGCGAAAGTATCTCTCTGATCCATATCATGTTGTGATGTGGAGTGGTCTTGAGATTGAACCAGATTTATCTGTGAGTGAATGACAAGTTAGGGTTGTTGATTCTGAGACCAAGGTACTTCGTGGGCGAAAGATACCTCTGGTCCATATACTTTGGCAGCTTGGTTCGGATTCTCATTAGACGTGGGAAATGGAGGAACTAATGAGAGAGCAGTGGCTTTATCTTTTTGACATGGAGGCTTCTTCATAGGATTTCTCTGGAAAAAAAGTCTTATGGTGGGGAGTTTGTAACATCACGTTACATTTTAAGGTACTTTTTGACGTTTTTATGTACCTCTTGTTTGGAGTAGTGACTTGGGGGTGTGTTTGGGAGAAATTTTTAGTAAAACAAAAGGGAAATGTCTTGTGCACGATTTGCACACGGTTTGACAAACTGTGCGACCAAACTGTGCCAAACAAGCTGCACTGGATAGAGAGGTAGACATGGTGTGCACACAGTTTGAAAACCCATGCAACCAAACCATGCAGAATGAGCATCTCTAGACAGTGAGGGATGCACGATGTGTGCATGGTTTGACAAATCATGCACCTCTGCCCAGGTAAACCGTTCATGCGGTTTTTATTCTGAAAATTCATTTTAAAACCACTCGAACCCCCAGTACTTCCATATTTTGGACCTTGGCTTGGGATTGACTTAGCTTAGGTCTTTCCAAAGATTCCTAGAGAGATTCCATGGAGATCCGAACATCTTGATTTGAAATTGAAGGCTCAGATTGAAGATATGCTCTCCCCTCAGTAAGCGGATTTCATCCTGTTGCGTTTCCTATTTATTCCTCTATGTTCCCTTGATCATTTCATGGGTGATTTCATTTGTTTCCTTGTATATAAACCTATGAGTTGAGGTATGTATCTAGGATTGTCAATCTATATCTAGTTTTGCAAGATCTTGATTCCTATGATCTTAATTTTGGTTTTAAGGATTTAGATCCATATTTTGATCGACATCGTTGTACTGCTCGATTTTTGGGATTTCTCGTTGGGCTAACCCTTGTCAATAAATCGAGGTAGGTGGTTCCATCCCATATTTCCAAATTGAATTATCCTTGTATTTATTGGTTTATTTAAATAGTTTATTTAACTTAAATTTCTGAAGTTGATTTATATTAAATTGATAAAAACATGATTCCATTGAAATGAGATATTTGTAATGGTTTTGGCATAAATATTTGGAAAACCCCAATTCCATTGAATTGGGTGTGTTTATGGAAATTGGCCAATTTAAACTGTTTAATTTAATTGGTGGATGTGAGGGAAATGATTTCAATTAAATTGTTGATTTTAATTGTGGAAATGAATTTTTGAAATGATGGAATTGGTTTTTAATGGATTTTTAAACTGGTGAGATGGCTTAACATGATTTGATAGTAACCCATTGGTTTTATCCTGTGAAAAAGGAATGTTTTGAATAATACCTGTGTTAGTTTTAAATGGAATGAGATTGGAACTTTTGAAATGGAAGAATGGGAATGATCGTATTTTAAGCATTCTTAAAATAGTTCACCCATCATGTAAGAGCCCATGAAATCCTTCGATAGTTAGTGAGTTATTTGGATACACTCTACGCTACGATAATGTTCTAAAACATACTTGCGTCGGGTCACATCCATGATGGGTTGTTGGCGAGTCTCCTTTGTCTAGTGTTATAGGGACGTGTGTATACACATTTTGCTGAGTTCACATAGAGAGTTCAGAATCCTATAGCTGGTTAATACTATCGTACATTTTGGAAGATGACCTTGTTACTCGCTTGTTTATTTATATATGAGATTTAAATGTATTCCAATGCTTTTGAACTGCTTAAATTCCTGTTGAATTTACAAAAACTATTTTATGTAACTATTTTTATTTAATCCATTGTTTTAGAAATATTCCATCACTGTAAAGCCTTGCATGTTGAATTTTCCATCATTTGAAAATGCATAGCATTATTTGTTAAAATATGATTTTATATTTCCAAACCTGTTATTTGAAAATTGAATGCTTTTCTTTAGATAATCTATATTTGGCATCTATTATGGAATCATTGGTGATATCCTACTGGGCTTAGGCTCACACCCTACTTTTGCCTTCGGGTGTTTGTAGACTTTCTCCTTCTAGGTTCGAGCAAAGGAAAGGGAACTCTTGGAGTTGGATCCAGTTGTTGATCTTTGGACTTGGTGAGTTGTGTCCTTAGGGACCTTGGGGATGTTTTCCCAGTTTTAGTACTTGGGTAGTAGTACTTTGGAATTTTATGCCTCATTGTAATTTGGTACACTACTCCCAGTGGAATTTCTTTTGTTATGCAAACTGTTTTGTTTTACTCTTCCTACCACATTCTTGTGGATAAATCATTCCCACATGTATGTTGTACGATGCCAGGTGCTAGTCGCCGACCCGTGGGGAACAGGAACACCCTTCAGGCTATGTCAGGGCGGGTTTGGTTATCGGGTTTCCAAGATACCTGGGATGGATCATGACAGTCATTATCCATCTATAGTATACTCTAGAGTGCCACTTGAGGAACCTCTTATAGTTCTTCCACTATGTGTCAATTCCTAGTTCTGTTATAGCTTCTTTCAGCTCATGTAATCAATTAAAGGTTCTCCTCAACCTTCCCCTAACATGGAATTGTCAACCCATTAGTTCAAACAACAACATCCTCCCACATTCATAGGGAATGTCAAACCTCAAACTGCTGGGTCATTGATATATGTCATGTTGTCTATCATTGAGCACAATGAGATGCCTCCAGAGTAGAGGTAAAAGATCACAAATGATATGATATATGATTAATACAAGAATTATTATGCTATACTTACATTAATGGTCATATTAGGACATATTATTGGCATATTTTTAGATAAACTTCTTTGACTTCTTCGTTTTGCAGTTCTTTAGAATAGATCATTCTTAGGAGTTCATGAACCTATAAGAAGGTGACATGTCTGTAATTGAATATTCAACATTCTTAACTAAATTGAATCATCTGTTCAAAAATCTAGTGAAAAGTGAATGAATTAAATATGATTCAAGTATAGGATTTTATATGCAATCAGATTGTGGATGAATGTTTTTTGGCTGACCAAAATTTAAAAAATAGTGATCTAAACACTCATCACTGAGTGGTACTTGATGTAATCTGGCAATGTGAACCCAGAAACTTCTTTTTCCTGGAAAAATACTAGTTTTTCTAGTTGTTGGAAGATATGTTTCGAGGGTATACATGGAGAAAATATCATCCAGGTGGAATAAACTAACAACAATTTTTTTGTTTCATCAGTTTGGAATACTAGACCGTAAAAATCAATAGTGTATGAGTAACTCGATCTAGTGTTAGACTTGTAGTAGGATGTGACCCCTCCCTCGATTTTATTAATAATTTATCCTTTTTTTCTCAGTGAACTGGGTTTTATTCCCTCACAACTGCCAGGTATCATGTTTTGGAATCCTCGTCCAGATGGGAGATGGATGTCTACTCACCGATCAGACAAATGGTGTGGTCGTTGTCGAGGTGTTCAGGGATCAGAGTATCAGCAAAAACATGGTGGATTTAGTCATGAAACATAGGAAGTATCTTAAGGAACTTTTTAGGCCACAATTATGAATTCAAGCCTACACTATAGGATATTAATCTTGGTCCATCAATATATTGATGTATTATTCTTGTAGCCTCTACTTTAGTATCTACTATATTTAATATAGGTTCATTGCACTCTTTTATATCTAACAAACTATGGAATTTCTGGGTTTAGTGATAGAGTACACCAATAGTGTTATAACTCCTGACACAAAATTATTAGTTCATGATGAGGGTATTTCTCTGTTCAGGGATTTACCCATATATATATATATAGGTACCATTTTATATGAAGTTTCTCCATCGAAATGACCAATTGGGAAATCATTTCCAGTATGGGCTGGCTTGTACCCTATCAGTACCAGGAATATTTCATTCACAATATAGTATCATTCAATCCACCCAAGGGTAGCACATATATTACCAAGGGATAATGGGATATTCCACAATGATGACCTAGAACTATGTATATCGGGCTAGGAGGAGTGATAGCCTAGATGGTGAGTATAATTATGTGCGCTTTGGGAAATCCAATTGTTCAAATTATTATCATTAAGGATACTTTGAATGATGTTTTACATGAATATATTCTTTGGGTTACCTCATGGGGGAGAGATCCAGTTATCAATAAACATTATTCTAGTTTTGGAACTTGTGCCTATTCCTATGCCTAATATGGAATATAAAGAGCTCCAGGAACTCAAGAAGCATATTGGAAATCTATACGATAAGGGTTGTAATGGACCCAACACATCTCTATGGGTTTGATATTTACTTTTCAACATAGAGGAGGAAAATGCCTTTAGATTTCACATGGATTACCTATGACTTAAATAGTATATATATAGTAAACTATCATCCACTCCCCTTTATAGATGACCTCTTAGATGATCTGTGAGGAGTGTCATATTTCTCTAGGATCTATTTGTTGTTATGCTTCCATTGGGTTAGTGTGTGGAAATCATACCTACCATATACAACGTTCCAGAGAATGTATGACTTGTTCGAGTATATGGTCATGTCGTTTAATGTGATTAATGAACTAATATTCATTTTTGGATTTCATTAATTAGATTTTAATCCTATATGTTGATTCATTTGTGGTTTTCCTTATAAAAGACATCTATGTGTATTCTCATACCACACATGAACATGCCAATCAACATGATATATTTCTTAATTCAATGAAATAGAAACAACTATATGTAGAGATCATTAAATGAATCGTTTGGATCAGAAAGGATCACTTATTGGGTCAAATACTTTTTGAGGAAGGAATATATATTGAGCCATATATGGTGAGAGTCATGGTTTCTTTAGAACATCATAAAAATGAATTTTACGTACTCATTTTCTTAGGGATGGTATTATATTTCATGAAATTTACCCCTGCCCTATCATGAATGTAAGAACGACTTATGGGATCAACTAAGAAGTGTCTAAAATTTTATTGGATTGATGATTATGAGAAAACATATAAGGAGGTAAAGGGAATAATGTCTTTAAAACTGATCTCGATTCTTCCTGAGTCTAATAGAAGCTATATTGTTTTCTATGCTACTCTAGGAATCGATCTATTATATGTTCTAATGTAGTGTAATTGGTTAGTAGTATTGGGGTCTCCCTTGGAGAGGCCTCAAAAGCCAAACTATCCTATGAAACACCACAATCAGGAAATAATGTTCAAAAGAATATGTTGGTAGAGGCCCTAAATGTTTAGAGTTTTATATGTATCCAATATGATTCATAAGTGTCTTATATATATATCCATATGATAATGCATGAATCTGAGGTAGATTACGTTGGTGGTTTACCTGCAATTGTTTATCAATGATCTTACTTATGCACTCAGAATGTGAAATTCCATAGCAGATTCCCTCAACTAGAAGACTTAGATGCTAAACATCAAGGAGGATAGTAGTGGGTGCTAGTTGATGACTATTTTTAATGAGATGCACCTTGATGTTTAAGAACAACATAGAAAACCAATATTAATATCTCTAATGGTGACATCCTCCCTTTCAAAGCATGTCTGGTTGAGGCAGATATCTTATTCTATGTGCCTTATTTTGAGGGAGAGTGTCACAGGTGATAACTAACCTCATGGATGGGTTATTTATAAAAATGAGATCCTATCCCGTCATGTACATGTTTTGGTGCCTTATGTTATACTAGATGAGTTTTTGAAGGAATCACATTCCTCAGTTTGGGTATATCATCTAAGTGTTACCAAAATGTATAGTTATATACATCCTTAGTACTTGTGTCCAAGCATGAAAAGATATATTGTAGTCTTAGTAACTCCGTGTGCCACATATTAGTAGGTGAAGGTAGAGAAATAGTGACCTGTGGGACATATACATACTCACTCCATTCGTGAGTGGATGTGGAACAATGTCACAATGTATTTCATTATGGGATTTCCCATATGTCCAGGACTTATTGATAAGGTAGTCATAATCATTGGAAATATGGTCAATTTTTCCCAATTCCTAATGATATGGGAGACCTTCCCTATTAAGGATCAAGGTAGGATTTATATCCATGGGACAATTTACCTTCATAGTATTACTCATTCTATAATTTCATAATGTGATTCCCTCTTAAAAATGTGATTCTGTAATGTTTTTCCAAAGGTATTGGTGCCACATGTGATCATGAGAACATTATATCACCATCATATTATAAGGAATTCAGACACGACAATATAGCAGTTGAGGTATTTTCATCGAGCCTAAATCATTATATTTAGAGGTTCATGGGATAAGTGTATACCAATAGTTGATTTTTCCTACATCAATGTATTCTAGGAAATGATTCAAATTTCTCCATATGAGGCCCTTTATTGTAGGTAATACAGTTAACCTCTATGTTAGTTTGAGGTAGTTGAGATAGCTCTAGTAGGTCCTCATCAATTATAAGTGAAATTTGAAAAATAATATAGCTTATTTAAGGGAAAATGACTATAGATCAGGATAATAAGATTTATTATATTGATAATCACTATGAACCACTATAGTTTGAGGAGGGAAATTAGGTCATTATTTTTGTATCAACTAGATTGGTCCATTGAATACTTTGAATACATATCATGATATTTACTTGATATGTCAGACCCTTCAAGATAGTGGAGATAGTTGGGATAGTTTCCTATTAGTTGTAGTTACATTAAATGTAACATTACAAGAATGGTTTCTTCCCCTTATCACAACTAAGATGAAATCATGATGAACCATCTCATTAATTTGACCCTAAAGAATATTGAGCTGGAGGAGGATGCATCCTTCATAGATCATTTAATATACATCATTAATTGGAGCCAGTAGTCTCTCTAAGGTAGGTCAGTTCCCTTATTCTTGATGTTATGGTAGTATAGAATCATTCTGGATGAGACCTAGGAGCGAGAAACTGAGGTACATTCATAGTGTGAAGAACATTAACTTCTGAAATCTCATCACTCTCAGAAGGGAAACACGGGGATGAGTTTCCTAAGGGTGGGGGATTTCCATATCCTAGATTTTCCATAAAGTATAAGCCATTAGTTTTCATTATAAATTCATTTTCTAGCCCTATTAATGATTCCTAAAATATTCATGGATGACTTCGTGGTTTTTGTAGATTGTTAAATTACTCGGGCCCAATTTTTTGATGAAAATAACTATGATGAATTGTTAGTAGAAATTGTATAGCCTAGCCCACATATTTTCTCTAAAAATGAGGTTTTGTGCAATTGGGAATTGGGGGTTTCATTTTTTATCTAAAACCACGTGACCCTATACACATGGCCTTGAGGAATTTCAGATCACCTTGACACTAGCCAACCACATGGTTATCATAATGTTTCGCCAATTTTTTATCCATATAGTGTTCCCCTACAAGTGCTGGTAATTTCATGTTTTTCCATTAGTTTGTTTTTAATCCAATAAAACTAATTCTTCCTTCATTGTTATATAAAATAATCCACACTAGAGCCTCTCCTTTTACTCTTCATATGGTTCAATAAAACCCCGTCACACATTTAGCAAATATCTTTTTATTATATCCATAAAAAAAGCTAAAGGAAAGCTATTAGATCTTATCCCTTTTAATTCAAGATGATATTTCACTCTGTTATTCTATGTTAGTGCAAATTCATTTTCCTTATTGTTATGTAATTTTATGATATCATTTATATCATTCGTTCTAGCTGAAAATGAAGGCAAATGATGGATGAGTGAAGCAGTATAGGGAAAAGGTTGGTGTCCTAGGATTTTCCCCTATTTTATTATATGTATTTATCATGGATCATTATTCCATGAGATAAATAATTATAGAGAAACCTCATAATTTCAAATTAAATTAATATTAAATATTTAACATTCTCAATATGAGGCGATATAGTTTATATAAACCCCTTGGATTGATTTCCTAGATATATTCTACCCCAATGGGTGTGATCAATTTTTGAGGCCCATTTTCAGTTTTATAAAATGTATAAACATCTCTTTATATGTGTTTCCAAATACTTTTTTATTTTAGTTTATAAACTAATATATTTAGGGTGAAAAAACATGATTCAAGGCCTTATATCCCAAGATATATATGTAGTGGTTGGACTATGTGAACTAGAGATGTGCTTATTCTTTACCCGAGTTCCATGGGTGGTTTCCATAAATGAATTACTTGACCAACCTAACAGTTATTATATAAATACCTGATTAAATGCATTCACCTTATATTCAAGGTATATATAAGGGGTTACAACATAAGGACCCATTTTCGGGGAACAACCTTCCTTAATTATAATTTGTTAATGTTGTTTAAACACACCGAGTGCAACACTATCTATGCATGGGATGAGATTTTTGAGCATTATTAATTTTAACCTCTAGAAGAGTGAAAATAGTTTTTTATGGGAGACCCCAGGGGAAGTCATGGTGGCATGATGGTTGTACCATGCCTTGATAGAGATTAATATTCCTACATACAACACTTGGTATGGACATAGAGACTATATCACTATGTCATCATTCCATTCCTGGAGTAAAACATGGGATGTTATTCATTGGATACCTAGGATGGAATCCTTTGGAATTGGGATTATATCAAGCCCCTTAAGTGATACATGTAATTCTATTATAATTTCAATGAATGGGATCATGGTGACCACCTATATTTAAAAAAAATTCAAAACTGAATTAAAAATCTTGTGAATGATTTTACATAGAAATGATCTGTGGGTTTTCAAGACTCATGAATGTGTCTGAAAATCCAGATAAGAATATTGGGTACAATATTTATTCTTACACAATGTATCACTCACTTTACATATGTATAGTCTCATGGATTAGGTTCATCGGCTTAAGAAAAAACACATATAATTGGATGAGTGTCTTATTGGAACCCAGTCAAATTATTTATTTATTTATTATGTCTTGCATTTAATATTAATGAATAATTTTTCATCATATATTTCACATACTAGATTGAGCTAGACACCGTTACTAGTGGCCTACTAGGATTTTATCTCACACCATACTTTGGATAGTTTTGGTACCCAGGTTGACTTTATTGTTGCAAGGGTAAAATAAGGGAAGTAATTTATATATTTTGATTTTTTGACAATTATAGGATAGAGTTTGGGGTAGAGAAAAGAGAATATTATAGTTATTCAAATTGTGTTTTCTTTTTGGCATTTGGTTTTTTATACCATGTGATAGATGCATGTATCCCCTATTCCCTACATACTCATATTTTTGCTACATGAGTATAATAAACAGTTTTCATTTATTTATTTTTCATTTTTAATTTATTTTTTATTTAATATTCATGGTTTATTATTATTGTATAGTAGATTTCTTTTAATTTATAATAATTATTCTATGGAGGGTTACTAGTCTATTCAAATAGTGTATGATTATGATGTTTCTTATTCTTTATTAATGTTATGAATTGTGACCAATGAGGTCATAGTATCCCCATTGACACACCATAGGCCCTCATTTCTAGTTGCAATCCTATAGAATTTAGGGAGGTGTGCAATTGGACATGTTGTCCACTATCTCAGAGAACTGATAAATGGAATCTAGGCTTGAATTCTATATCATAATTAAACATATAAATAACCAAATAAATATTGATTAAATTATTATGAAGTAGATTTCAATACTTCAACATTATCCATAACAATAATGCATCTAAAAATACTTTACCTAATATCCTCAATATAATAAGGTTGAAATGTGTCGTCTAAATAGATATACCATGATGATGGTAAAATTAATGATGTATACAATTTTTATCCAAATCAAAAAAAATAATGGTTTATTTTTTTAATTTTTTTTCATTTATTAAGGATGGAAAATGTTTCAATCTTATAAAAAATTAAATATGGAACCATGATTGTGTCAAATAAATATATAAGAATAAAATTCATTATAAAGTGCCTAATTAAGATGTATTTGTAATATATAACAATTATTTTATTTTAAAAGAGTGTAAAATTCCATATATGCATTATATTATTGTTTTGAATATTTGTAAATGGGTGAAATTTCATAACTGCTTTGGGATGTGATTTTTTGAAATAGAAATAAGGTGTAGCTACATTAGATGGAGAAATATCTATCCATTTTTTTAATTGAATATTGTAACACCTTTATCAATTATTTTTTTCCAATTATTAATTTAATAATTTCCTTTCAGTGATTAAATTAATTAGTTCAATGAATTAGATTAATTATTTACTCTAGTTGAGTATATCACGTAATTCAATAATTTGGTAAATAAAAACAATTATTAATATAGATGAGTCAGTTTTATTTTATATTTAAAAATAAATTTATTTTAACCAATTTACAGATGAAAAAATTATTCTTTATTTATTAAAAATAGTTTTAAATAAAAAAGAAAACAATTCTCTAAAAAAATGAATCCATAAATTCAACAATCAGACCTTAAAAATAAAATTCTAAATAATCGATCACCTTTTCATAAAAATAAAAAACAAAATAAATAGTATTAAATACCATCATCACATGTTATTAATGTATAATTAAAAAAATAAATAAAAATAATGTAATAAAATATAGGGGAATAGTCTTCCAATACTCCTCTACAGTTCCAATCGAGCATTGAATCAACTACTTTTTATTTTCTCAACATTGTTTTTTTATTTTTATAATTAAAATGATTTAATTACAATTGTTCAATTGTTATTCTTTCTTACAAGTCACAGTATCTATATCTTTTATCTCATGTTGAATATATGAATCAACCCATGGTTTATGTTAAGTTTAAAAAATACCTAACAAAATAGGTATGTGACACACGACTAAATAATATTATTTTTTATATATTTTTATCCTAAAAAATATGGGATTTATATATTATTATTATGATGTTCATGAAAATTTAATATTCCAAAATTATTTTATATTCTTCTTCCTTGGAAGGGAACCTCATCGAATAGGAGTAGTCCTTTATGACATTTATAAACATCCAATATATAAATATCATGAATAATATAACAACATGTGGATATACAATATAATTATTTATCAACAATTTAATATTGATATGGATAGTTAACATGAACATTTTTTACATAGTTTTATATTTTTTATCATATTAAACTATTATATAGAATAGTTGAAGAACATTGTGTAAATCCCTCACTTTTCTTCATCATGTCACTTCAAAAAAGGTGGGTGAACATTTGTATGAAAAAATAGGGAGCCCCTACGATCTTATTAAATTTGATTCACTATCTTCATTCTATTCATACAATCATTTTACCCCTTTCCATTTATTTATGGAAAATTATTTATGAGGGGTTTTGTATATTGATTTTAAATGCTTCATAAAAATAAGGGTGGTTTTGCTACAATGTTTGAGTACATGTTCTCTTTCAATGTGCACCTACTTGAATATTCATCATAAACCTATAACCCATCCATAGTGGTTTTCACATATATGAACTCTTAATATTGTTTAATTAATTAATTTTTTTAGTTATATGTTATTTCAAGTGACACTATTTGTTTTTAATGGTGATGTATTTATCCAAATTAACTATTAAATTATATCATAATCCAATAAAATCAATTTACCTATGTATCATCATTTATATAAATAACAGTGAATATATAAATATTATAAATAATGGTTTCACATAAATTATTTTAACAAGTTTTGTAAATGATACTTTGTATTAAATATATTTGTTTTTTGAACTTGTTTTATAAATGCATAGGGGAAGTGTTTTTAACAAATTACATATTTGGTTTTCAATATAAACACAAGGTGTTTGTCAAAATGAAAAAATTATTTATTATGAAATATATCAAAATATTTTATTGAATCACCTTGTGATGAATTATAATAGTTTATTGAAATTATTTTATTTATCAAACATGAGATAAAATTGTTTTTTATTGATTAATGTGTTTTTACAAGTGTGTTATTTTTTTATCAATAAATCATATTTTATTATAAAATGTAACTATATAACATCACCTTGATAAAATATTTCATAGATAAAAAATTATTTATTATCATAGAAGGATATTTTTATGAGATTTTTATAAAACATTTAATCCTTTTATATTTATTATTCCCATTGGAAAAAACCTTTGGTTCATAATATTGTTCTTTTGAAAATTCTGAATATAGGTTATAAGAAAACTCCCCAAAGATTGTTCCCTTGTAGTGAGGATGAGACTCTGACTAGTTTGGATAATAATAAAAAGACTCTAACTACTCCATCAGGGAATTCCTCTTTTTAGGATACCTTCTAGTACCCTACAAGTGGTTCAATATATATTAATATGTTAATATGTTCTAAAATTTTGTATGTTAAAATAATTAGGTTGTTAGGTTATCGTGTCATTTTCTCAAATTTGGTCTTGCATGCTTCAAGAGTGTTTTTTATGTTATTCTTTCATTTTACATCTATATTATTTTAGTTTCATGTTTTGGATTAAAATTTTATAAATATTTTTTTAAATATAGGATTCAATAATAATGAAATTTAATTATTTGTTTTATTAAAAACCAAAATGGAAGATTTACAGTTGTGTATTAAAAAATATGTAATAGTTTAATTCATAAATTTTATACATATCTTATTTGATAGAATCTTATTTGTAATGCTTTTCCAAACCCTAAATTAATTATTATATGTGTACAATGATTTTCCTTTGAATAAATTTTATATGTGCAGATAAAAAATCTTTTATTCACAGTTATTAGACCATTTACTACATTATAGAGAAATAGAAGTGGTGAAATTAAATGGGTTTTAGGGGCCATGTGGAGTTCTCATTGTGTTATATCAAATTTATTTTTAGTCATGCATCCAATATATTTGTAGTATAATCTTTGTGTAATTGTTTTTAAAATTTGTGTTTAATATTTTATAATTTATAGTTTTATTTTATTAATATGTAATGTTTTTATTATTTATTTTTTAGTATTTATTCGTGTCAACATTCTATATACGTGAGGTACAGGCTTGTGGAACTTATATCACGACCTTACAGATATGGAAGGGGCCTCAAGTCATATTGTGGACTATCGTAGACATTGAAACATTATAACTCATATATTTTCTCTATAATTCATTTTAGAATCTATATATTTTGAAGGTAAAACATATTTATGGACATAATTGATATTAAAAAATCTACTGTAGGCATAAAATCTCTTTTTATATCAATGAATTGTAACAGAAATATGTTGAATGAGTTTTCAATAATAATCATATCGCATTAATGTTCTAAAGTGAAAAAGTAATGGGAGAATGATATGGGATCAAATAAACACTAATAAAAACTTATTTTATTAGTGTGAAAGAACCACATACACTTAAAGGTCATTTTAAATTATGGAGTCCCCATGAGTCAACTATTACAGTATCCAAAAAAATGAGAGGTAAGGAAAAAATAATTGGGTAAATAAATATTGGCTCAGTCATCCTCTATATAGTTGAGAGGCTATCAGTTGCTCAATATAACTCTATATATGTGTGATAAATATCCATAATATTATTCATAAGGTTTTTACTTGATTTGTTCTAGTACAAGATGAACCATTGGAAAGAAGAGTGTACATGAAGAAATATGTTCACTATAAATTTTTTATCATCCACATTATCCAACCTAACTTTGTTATGTTTTGAAAACGGGGTCCCCTATAACTTTTCCAAGCCCGAGGTGACATGGGTTTCCCATTTCATGGAATAAAATAAAATATGTTACAAATGTTCCACATTGATTGAAGATGAACCACATCCTATTTTTATTATATTGTCAGAGGATCCATCAATGTTATGCATTAACCCTTCTCTAGGTATACATTTGCAATCCCAATTACCAAAGTTGTTTGGATTTTCATTTAGTATAACCAAATATGTGAATATGATGATATTCAAAAGAGATTTGGAAATACCCTAATGATTAATATGGGATGAAATATTTAAAATCCAATAACTAAATTTAATATTAATTAAATTGGTAAAAAAAATAAATCATTATTAATTGTATAATAATTATAATCCTCCCACATGACCTAACAGTCGGCATTCAAGTCCATTATTCGTGATTGACACTCCAAAATAGATGTCTATCTCCCAAGAAACAATTTGAAAAAAATATGCATGGATTCACCCCAAGACTCAATCTTGAAGCATTTTCTGAGAATTTTTCATACTTAAGATTCCTAATCACATTTGAAGAAATCATAAGATTCTGATTCTGGTTTTTAGAATACACACTATCTATATTTGGATAAAATCTGAATCAGGTTCCATAACACAAAACTCTTAAAAGTAATTACATGTCTGTATATGTACCACATCAAGAATATTATGTTTAGAAGGAATTTATTCTCACCATAGCTGGAATAACAGTGATAATCATCATGTAAAGAATGGAAATATTTCTAGAATTAAAAATTTTGAAATCTTCTCAATAAGATTAAACTTAGACATATTGGACATTATATCTTGAAATCTGAATCCCTTTTAAGAAGATAATTTTAACTTTGTTGAGAACCATTCAAATAAATCATGGATGATTGAAATATTACAAGATAAATTTTTTTGAAATGTGACACACCTAAAAATATATGGGGATCCTACACTAATTTACCCTATATAGGTTTCTCTAACCACACCCAATAATCCATCAACATAAGATTTTTATTATTTTTAATTCTAGATTTTATTTCACTCAATATATACTTTAATCAATGGTAAAGTGATTAATTCCTCCGCAATTAAAAGGAATATTCATCCGATCCTATCTGGTCTAATGATACCTTCCCTCATGATGAAATTTTTCCAAAAGTATATTTATAATCCTTTTTATATATTGAATAATAATTTTACGAACATAAAATATCGGGTTGATGTATTTGTTTTCCTAATTTTAAAAAATATATATTATATATTAATATATAATTATTCATTATAGTTTACAAACATATTCCCATGGATGCTAAATTTTAGTGTCATTGGAGACTAAATAAACAACATTCCTAATTCATATATGATAATTAATATTACTAAAATATATCTTCTGACAATGTACAATTGTTATACATAGCCTACGTAAATATTTTCCTCATAACCCAATGAATGAAAAAATAACAAAGGATGAGATTAGATACCTTATAAGGGTTAATAAGTGAGATATTAATGACACCATAAACATAAAATGAGCTTAAGGTTATTCAGAAATGATCATAACATTTTGTCATTCATACCAATCTTTTTATATATCATAATAATGAATCATTCCACAGATCATTATGTTCACAAGATAAGAATCTTATAGGATTCAATTAAAACAAAAAATTAGAGCATTACATGTCATAGGATATATGTTTTTGGAAGTCATGTAATCAAAAAATATATTTTCCATTGTAAATACCCATTACAAGTCTATCATAGTGGATGGGTTCACTACCAATTCCATAATATCCTTAGTAAAAATTCACTCCATAAAAATATATTTGATATATTCCGATACTAAATTGGATTTACACCTCATTCTGGTCCTTATTATCCAATTAGATATATGTTTTTAGTAATTGATTTGATGGGATGTAAAATTATTATCCCACTAACAACATAATCATAATCCATTAAAATGTGTTCCACAATATCATAAATACTTTTTCTTATATCTTGAACTATGTAAATAAAATGATTTTCATAAAAAATGAAACCATCCATTATAACATAATCCATGGAAAATAAACAGGTTTCATAAAAATATAATCATTATCAACATAAAAACTATAGAGATAGGAAAATGATGGTATCATTGGATCATATCCCTGATAAATAATTACTAGGATCAAATGATATTATTGTAAATGAAAAATTCATTTGAAATATCATTAGGAATATTTCATGAGAAAAATAAACTTTTCATTTTTATATCGTATTATTTATATCTAAAGATTTCACAAATATTAAGAAAAACTTTTATTTTAAAAGAGAATTAAAATATTGAAAATGAATATTTATATTGTTCATTATTCATGATGAATGTAAATTTCTTTCATGTCATTTACATTAAAACAATGATACCATTATCATTAATATTACAAATTTAAATTAATTTTTTAGTAAGTAAATAGATGATTCCATTTAAACATTTGTATATAATTAATGATTTGGGTAAAAATAACATCAACATTAATATTATAATAACCAAAACACTATTGAATTTGTTTAAGTGAAATGTTTTCGTTAATGAAAAATATTTCTGAACAAATAAGGAATAATTACTATATTAATTAAAAACATTTCCCAAGAATTTTATGTATAAAAGTGATGAAAAACGAAATATCACATGAACATTTCATGGATATCTAGTGAAGAAAACACTAAATGGACTTGTCATAAAAGGATATTGTAATTTAATTCAATTGAAATTCTTGTATAAATATCCAAATTGAATTGATATTGTAATATATGCCCCTTAACGCCTTGGTAACATTCGAATCAAATTCTCATGAAAGAGAGATCCTTAGATAGATAAGAATATCCACATAATTTTCTTGAGAATTATTTTAAAATACATTCAAGGGACATATATAAACTACATAAAATAAACATGTTTTTAATATGAAAAGTGGATCATCTAAAAAATGAGATGAAAATATATAACCTCATGTTTGCCTTTCATCCAAATCTATTAACAACCACTTTGTTAGGAATCCTCTTTTGGATTATACCTTATTCCTTTAAAGGATGATCTATTTGAAAGAAAATTTGATTGAATACATCTCTAAGTAAAAAAGAAGTGTATTATGGTATGGCTTGGTTGTGATAAAATGAATAGGATGTGTATAGAAGAGAAGAGAGGTGGTATATTTTTATAATGTAGGGGAATTACACAATTGTAATATGTTAAAATATTAAATATTTTATATATACTAATCATTTATTGTAGAAAAATGGTTCCCAAAATTTAATGATAATATGTTATAGGGTCCAAATAAACTCAACCAGTCATATTTGGACTAGTTTTGTATACATTTTAATCCTTATCTTCTTTTTATACAACATTAATCTCATTTTAATCATAACCATGAAAACTCAAATATTTTCCATGATAAAATAATTATCTAGAAAAAAAGGGCCTTGTAAATAATTTATGCATTCTAATTACCAATTTAGAATCTATTTTATTATATTTATCTTCTATATATAGTTGAAATTATATTTTAATATAATAATACAAAATGGATGAAAAACATTTTTTAGGAAAATACACAATGAATTAGTAAATGGGATTTCAACTGGAAATAATGTAATAAATTGGGTTACAATATTTTATGAGGAAATGAATAAAATAAGAATGGTTTTTGAACATATGCATCAATCCAAAACCAAATATCATATTCCAAACATTCCATGAAATACAATGGCCCAAAATAGTTTCTAATTTTAATAGATTAAAAGTTGTCATTAAAAAGTCCGGATTTGAATCCCAGTTTTGAATAATAATTTAAAATTAATTATCAATCTATTTAAAATAAATTTTGTCAAAAATCACACATTTAATAAGAAAAATGTTTCCCTCTGGCCTAATAAGCCACCCAATTATTGCATTCAGGCCGAGTCCCACAAGCCTTATACATGCCTCCCCATAAACCAAAGTCCACCAACTAGTAGTGAGGGTGTAAAGGGATGTATGTGGGAAGAATATACCCTAACTTAATGATATAATAATATTCAAATACATATATAGAACAAAATAGTAGAAAAAATAGAATGAAAGACTCGAACTATTAACCCACCCATTGCAGAAGAAAAATCAATTAAAAAAATATGAGAAGAAAGATGAAAAAGTGAAATAGAAATAAATAAAAAAGATAACATAACATTTGTAAATATATAAATAAAACATGCATCTAATAGAGGTCATACAGTAAAACAATAGTAAATGGTTCCAATGAATGAAATTACTATATATATATATAATCATGCTAATAAAAAAAGGAAAAAAGTGAAAACGTATAATTAATACTAGGTGATGAAAGAACCAATAGTCCATTGCCTTACATTCCATTAAATGCCACCACTATGTTCTATCTCCTATACCTAGGCATTTACCTGAACATAGAAGCCTAAAATCAATATTCATCGCAAAGCACCCATTTAGGGTGTGAGAACGATACACAGTAATTTATCACCTACATTTTCCAACATAAATTTTATAATTAAGAAGGTGTGTATAAAAAATAATTAAATATTGAAAATAATGTATTTAATTAAATGAAATCATCACTGGTTCTCAACAGCCACTACGTATCTATCACATTCATCTTCCATTACCAGAATAACTATATATGAGAGAATCCACAACCAACGTTACAAGGCTTCCCCGGATGCCATATAGTCCTTGGTGGACCCTCAGGTTCCACCTCCAAATATCACCTTTCACCTAGTTCCATCAATTAAGTAAGTAACATCATGAATTCACATACAATTAAATCAATTTGATCAATTAGACACCTTCTCTTTAGCACTTATTTTCTCAATGTGAAACATATGGAGACACAACATGATTTGTACCCAAATAAAATCATAGTCAAATCAATAGCTAATTTCCCATGAAACGAAGATGTATTTCCTCCCAAAATTTTCTATGACAAAATTCCTCAAGAATGGAAAGCTTCATTCCCCAATTGATGGACCAATTGCTATCATAAAATAGATCCTCACCATACCAATGTCTATTTATGGTATTTACCCCCAATATATTACCTAGTAGACAACTAATGGGGGCCTCTACACACATGAGTGGTTAATGCCACATCATTATCAAATTCATCTTATGAGTACATGACTGCTAATAGTGAATTAGCAAATACAAGTGAGTAGTAATTAAAAATTTAAAATGTAATCCACAACAACAAGGCACCTTAATACCCTACAAATATATCTCTCATATATGGCGGCCATACCATCCCATATATTTCATTCCATTCCCAAAACCAGATAGCATTTCCAACTCAACTGATGAGTGGGTTTCCCAACCAGTAATTATCAAAACTCATAGAGCTTAAGGATTACCCATCTAGATTTTCAAATCATCTCATCTCAGCTGGTCATCCCAACATCTATCCTCCTTACATGACAATCACAATATAATAACAAGGACTCAAATATAAATAGAAAATAAAAAAAACAGAAAATAAATGAAATTTAATTGAACAAATAAAATTAGTAAAATTTAATAATACAAATTAATATAAATAACACCCCATACCCAACATCCCAAGGTCCCAAGCCACTCAAATTTCCCGAGCCATTTTTATAATGGGGTGATCATTCCAATATGAATATTAAATTTATCAATTATTTACCTAAGAAAACCTTACAAATAATGGGGTCTTAATATATCAATACAATGGAAGGCTAAAATCAGTGCCTCCCAAAACCTCATGAAATCACAAAAAAGTATCCAAACATACCTCATAGTCATAGATGTTGGAACATCTGATATCATCATATAACTCCAACTATTTGGATGAACTTGAGTTTTTATATAAATTCCATAATAATATGAAAAAATAATTCGTAGATATTTAGTAGTCTGTGAGGTGAGAGTAATGAAAAATAAAATCAAGAGAGAGAGGAATCATACTGAGACATATCATTTTTCACAATCATGTTTATGAATGAATCTCAGAATATGAATTTGTATTAAACCCAATGATAAAGAAAAAAAACGAATCACCACTATTATATACATCATTTCGAGAAGAATAAATGAAAAAATTAGTTATATAGGAGGAGTGGAAAAAGTTAGCATCAGCTAATTAATGATTTTCATAGTTACCTCACATGGTTTTCCAAACCACTCAACTCATACTTCTTAAAATCCATGCCATGAAATGTTATTTCACATGGTTGGGCCTAATAGTAACGACCCAAACATTCATTAATGGAAATCCCTCTTGATCTAATTAAATGTATCTTTATCTAAAATGTTTATATAAAATTTCAACTTCTTTGGTTTTACATTTTTTGATTTTGAAATACTATTAAGAATTGTCACTATTTCTAATATAGGAATTGAACAATGATCCCATGATTAGTATAAATATAGGGCTTTAACAAATCCAATTTTCTCACAAAAAGTAAGCGATGGCCTCATCCAGTAGATGTGCCCCATATTAAGCCCATTTGTTAGATCTTGAAAAGGAAGTTGCGTCTTTAGGCTTCACTCTTTACCAAGTTCAAGCCGATCTTGAACACGTTAATCTTGATCAGAACCGCCTAAGGGAAAAATAGAAGATGATAGAGATTACCACCCGAACGATGTTATCCGAGCCACCCCAAGAGTCTGTCACAATCGCACATCTCACCCTTCGGTCTTATGCGAGTCTTTTTAAGGGTTTATTTAACAATACCCTTGTACTATGGTTAGTAACATTATTTTTTTATATAATAATGAATATATTTTTGTCACCTTGTAATTAGTTTTTAAAGCACAAATAGTGTTTTTAGTTAATATTCAATTAAGAAATATATTTTAATGAATTAGTGGATTTTTGAATTAAATAATATTTTAATAAAAAATTATTGCTGTTTTTGAATTAATATTTATTAATTATGAATGATCATATAATTTTATTAATACAATTGTAATTTTTACTAAGGTTTGAAATCCATTTTTGTCAAAACCCATGAATTTTTTATAAATGTCAGTTTTTATTTTAAATGTAAAAATTATCACATTTAGAAAATTATTTATATAAAATAAATATTATTTCTGGAATCAAGACGTCAAAATTATCCAATGTTGAATTTTTCATAATTTTCTGAGACAATCAAATTTTTGGGTAAAAATTAAATACTGTTTAAATATATATTGTGTTTCATGACATCATAATGACCCAATAGTGATGTTATAAAATACTATAAACTTTATGTTCGGCCAATGTATGTTTTAACATTAAAATAATGTAGTTTTGGGTTTGTTAGATTTATTTTACAAAGCTTTAGTGGACCCTTTAATACTTATTAAACATTTGGTCTTTTTAAAATGTTTTATTTAGGAGTGTGACTCACCTCCACATAAGAAACCCCATTATTTTAAGAAGTCCAGACTTTGGCATTATAATATTTTTTTTCTAATTCCCTTTTCCAAAAACCATGGCCAGAAACCATTGACTATGTTTTGGTTTGGATTTGTTTAATCTGAGGTGTCTCAAAGCTAAATAATAATGAATTCTATCTCATTTCCTATATAAATCCACCCAAGATCCCAATTCCTCCTCACTCAACAACTTTGGAGTTTTTCCAACCTATTTCATTTTATCTCTATAATCCTCCCAAGGTTCCCCAATCTCCCAATAATCCTCTATCGTTCCTCTCTTATGCCTTTGGAAGCACACTTCCAAGTAAGGATTTTTCTTCGTTTCTCATTTTTGTCCAATTTTATTAATGTTTTTATTCTATTTTATTGTCATTTATAAATGTTGGACTATAGTTTCACACCTCCCCCATACTTCCCTCTTTATGTTTGAAATATGAGAGAATCCTTTCTCCTAATAAATGCCTCCCATGTACACCCGTTACTATGCCGATATTTCGAAAGAAATTTATCTCTTCTCACTTACATTCAATAAATTCATTTGTATCATAAATTTAAATTCCACTAAAATAGTTGGGACATGTATCTATATGAGAAAATTACTGTCCATTTCATGAACATATGATGAGACACCCCTTTATCTCTCATCATCAATTTTTATGAATTCTTACGTTGCGTCGTTACGCTGCTGAAATTGCACCGATTTTCCAAGCAAATGTCATTGTGTAGTGAATACCATGCCCATTTCCCTATAAAGGGTATTCACATTTATGAACATTTAATTATTTATTATAATGTTTCATGTATGAATTCCACATTCCCTTATCTTGGAATAAAACATGATGTTTTAATAATCCATGTTATATGATCCATGTGGCTCACTTATACATGTAATTAAATGTTTATGAATGGTGCGCCCTTATAGCACTCCAATGCATTGGGAAAAATATAATATCATGATACGTCATGTGCAATGGGTTTTTACTCCTTAAAATTCAAGTGAAAAGAGGGTTTACTTGTGATTCACATGAAATGGGGGTTTACTCATGCTTCATGTGCAATGAGCCTTGGCTCATGCAAATTTCATGTTAAGTGTTATTTCCACATTTCCATGTTATGATTATCATGATTTGTCGGGACTTTATATTAATGCTTCTCTTGTGCTCTATTGAGATTATTATTATCTAACATGTATTTTATTCCTCATGTTATTACATGATTATTCCCTTATTGGGCTTTATAGCTCAACGTTTTCTTATGCATGTCCTTAGGTTATCCCATGCAATGCTAGGTACGAGGAAATTTAGTGGTTATATAAAGGAAGTTTTCAATTAAGATGTTGTATTTCATGTTCTATGTTGTCATGTAATGACTCTAAGCCCTAATGACACTATAACTCTCGATCTTCTATGTTGTATCAGTGAAGTTTATGTAATAAATTATGTTTAATTGTGTAATAAAAATCAGGGTTTTTATAGTTGGTATTGAATGTTATGTTTAGTTATTTTGGGGATTAGGATTAGAAAACCCTAGTAAAGCCTTGGAGACAAGACTATGTATAATGAAATCATTCTGATGTTTTGGTCAGTATTGAGTAAGTGGTTTATCAAGAAAATACATCCATGTCTGGAAACAAGCAGGTAGAGGTAGCTCTAGCACAGATGTATCCAAGGGGTAAAACCCAAAAGCATCGCTTTGAGATAGACATGAACGGGAACTGGTGCACAAAAAGAGCCTTGATGCACTCTTGGTTATGACACTCCTAGGGGATATGCTTTTACAATGGCTGGTAATAGGAGTACATAGGCTAACTACTGATGTGAAGATCAATGTGATAACTGTACTAATGAGATGCCCAATACAATGGGAGAAGGAATCACATACTTTGTTGAACTTATCTCTCAAATAACTTCTGATTTGAATAGAAACATGTTTCAAGAGGAATTTTTAACCCCCCCCCCAAAAAATAATAAACAAGTCACTATCTAGAGATTCATGATAAAAATGCCTCCTACTTTTATTGGATCATCTGATCCCTTAATCGCCGAACAATGGATCAACTCCATTGAAAAGATCTTCTCCATCCTTATATGTTCTGAACAAGAGACGGTTCTCCTGACGGCTTATCGTATGGAGGATGAAGCAGATCAATGGTAGATGTTGATCAAAAATACAATGCCTAAGGAGTAGATCAAGGTGTTGGAATGTAATGATTTCTTGAATATGTTTTTCGATAAATATTTTAAGCACACCCTCCAGATTAAGATGTAAAGGTACTTCCTTTCCCTAAAGAAAAAAGATGACGGATCTTTTGGATAATATAAGGAAAAATTCATGGGGCTTGCAAGATACACTTTTGACTTTCATGTTACCCCTGAATGAAAGGTTGACCTCTTCTTTGGTGGGCTGAAAACTTGCCTGCCGAAAGCGCTGGCGATCCGTGACTTCAAAAGCTATGAGAAAATTGTCCGCTGTGCCCTCAAGGTTGAAATGGAGATAGAAGAATCTCAGGGGTATTATGGGGACAAAAAGTGTAACCTGGACTTCAATGCTGGTGGTCCAATGGATAAATCCAACGGTGCTAAGATGATCCATCACCACACTTCCAAAGGTGCAGAAAGAAACACCATGTAAATTTCCCGAAGAGTACAAGGAAATGATTTAGGTGTGGAAGATGAAGGGAACTTAGCTGTTAACTATCGGCAAGAAAGACCCGCGGCTGCGAAAGAGGAGAGGAATGCTCCGATCAAACCTCAATACGTTGTTCATTGCTACAACTAAAAAAATAGTGGCATCTTGTAAATCAATTCCCTATGCCAAGGGTTTTCGGAGGCAACCAATAACCTCCAAGGTATCAAGGGTGAGCTTTTTCCATCACTACTACTGAAGTGAACCCTGACAACGATGTGGTGATAGGTACGCTAGATATTCATTCAAGAATACGAGCCATACTTTTTCATTCAGGTTCTTTGCATTCTTTTATATCTCAAATATTTATTAGAACAATCCCAGGACCGCAAAATATCATGGAAGTGAAGATGTTGGTGAGTATGGAAAATGGGGAAATCGTTGCATCCCATGAATATAACTCCTCTCATATCATAATACATGGATTGAACATCCCGGTGAACCCTGGCATACTTCCTCTGTTTTAATTTGATGCAATTCATGGAATTGATTTGATTTCCTTGTATAGAGCCAACATAAATTGTCGTGAGAGGGAAATCACTATCCATATAGAGAATCAACCCCTGATTCATTACATATTCAAGGGAAAAAATGAATCTTATTTAGCTCCATCATCTCAAGAAAGGATATTACTGCCCTATGAGCCCGCATATCTAGATCATATAATTGAGTCTATGGAGGCAACCATATTATAAGACATGCCTATTGTGAGGGAATTCACTGAAGTGTTTCATGAGGAATTTCCTGGTCTTCCTACTAGAAGAGATGTCGAATTCTCAATTGATCTTATACCTAGAGAATTGATAATATCCTTGACTTAATATATAATGGATATTGTGGAGGTTTAGGAGTGGAATAAACAACTACAAGAGAATCTAGATAAAGGGTTTATACGCCCAAGTTCTTCCCCATTGGGTGCACCAGTCATCTTCATCCAGAACAAGGAAGGGTCAATTTTCCTTTGCATCAATTATCATGAGCTTAAAAAATTCAAGATAAAGAACAAGTATCCTCTACCAAGAATTGATGACTTGTTCAATCAGTTGCGTGGAGCACAATACTTCTCCAAGGTGGATTTGTAGTTGAGATATTATCAAATAAGTTTGAAGAGGGAAGATATCCACAAGACTACTTTTTGTACAAGATATGGGAATTATGAATTCATAGTAATGACTTTCAAACTCACTAATGCTCATGAAATATGTTGGTAATTGATGAATAGAGTATTTATAGATTACCTCGACAAATTTTTGGTAGTCTTTATAGATGATATTCTAATATACTGCAAAACCAATCGGTATCATGGGGGGCATCTAAGAACTGTACTAGGGACCTTGGGGATGGAGAAGCTCTATGAAAAGTACCACAAGTGTGAGTTCTAGTTGAAAGTGGTCTCATTCATGGGACCTATCATCACTATCAATGGGATATCTATGGACCCCTCCAAAACAGATGAAATTGAGGGATGGTCGAGGACAACATAGATAACAGATATCTGTAGATTCTTAGGGTTAGCTGGATATTATCGACGATTTTTGAGAAATTTATCATGACTGTACAACCCTTTTACCAAGATAACTCGAAAGGGAGTAATGTTTTCTTAGAGTGATGAATGCGAAGAAAGATTGGAGTTTAAAAATAGGCTTATCACTATGCCCATGCTCACTTTACCCACAAGTGGAGAACTTTTTTTTCGTAATCATTGATGCTTCGAAGATAGGAATGGGATGTGTATTGATACAAAATGAAAAAGTCATTGCCTTTTCTTCAAGGAAATTAAATGTTCATGAACATAACTATCTCACACATGAACTCTAGTTTGCTGTAGTGATTTCATTTGGAAAATATGGTAGCATTATCTCTTGGGGGAGAAGTGTGAAATATATACGGACCACAAAAGATTCAGGTATATAATCACATAGAAAGATTTGAAAATGTTCCAATGATGATGGTTTGAGCTGCTCAATGAATATGACTGGTCAATCCATTACCACCATGGGAAAGTGATCAAGGAGGTGGATGCCCTAAGTAGAAAGGACCCAGTGATTCTGTCATTTATGAGAGTTGAAAAGGATCCAATCTTCTTAGATTTTATGAAGATGGACATGTGAATTAGAAAGAATGGAACATCATTAATCCTTTCACAAATTAATACTCAATCATCACTATTCGAAAGGATAAAAGATGCTCAAAAGGATGATTTAGGAATTCAAGAAAAAGTTGATGCTATTGGAAATGTTAAATCCTCAGAGTATAATATTAATGGAGAAGGAATCGTGTGATTTGGGAAAAGACTATGTGTTCCATCATGTCTGGAGCTGAAGAAGGAAATTTTTGATGATGCACATAGTTCAAATTCCTCTATTCACCCAGGAAACACAATGATGTATCGTGATCTCCGAGAGAATTATTGGTGGAATAATATGAAGAAGGATATCATTGAATATACATCAAAGTGCCCGATGTGTCAGAAAGTGAAGGAAGAGAGGACAAAGTATAAGGGGATGATGCAACCATTTCCCATATCATAATGTAAATTATAGAACATCACAATGGGCTTTGTCACCAGACTTATGAAGTCATCAAAAATCAATAATGCAATCTGGGTTGTTGTGTATCATCTTACAAAGGTTTCACACATCATTTCTATTCGGGAGGATTTCTCATTGGATCAACTGGAATAGATATATATCAGGGAATGATAAGGCTGCATTGAGTACCACTCTCTATTATGTCTAACAGAGATCCAAGATTCACCCTTATGTTTTGGAAGATTCTTCAACATGATCTAAATACTGAACTGATCTTTAGTACGACCTATCATCCTCAAACTAATGTCCAATCCAAGCAGACTATCCAAAAAATTGAGGACTTGTTGAGAGCATGCTCAATGGACTATAAAGAAAGATGATATCAAAATCATTATCTAGTTGAGTTCTCTTATAATAACTGTTTTAACTTGATCATCCAAATGGAACCATATAAATCCCCTTATGGGAAAAGGTGCAGAACACTGGCATGTTGGGATGAGGTAGGTGAGCATAAGCTGCTTGGACCAGAAATGGTCGAAAAAATGGTGAAAAAGGTGAAAACCATTCAACACCATATCATGGCAGCCAGAGTTGACAGAAGAGTTATGCAGATTACCGTCGACTAGACCTTGAGTTTAAAGTTGGAGACATGGTATTTCTACAAATATCTCCATGGAAGAAGGTCACGAGGTTTGGAAAGAAAAGGATGTTATGTCCAAGGTACATCGCCCCCTTCAAGATTCAAGATAATGTCGGGGCTGTGGCCTATCCACTATCACTTCCACATACCATGGCCAATGTACATGATGTATTTAATGTATCCCTCTTAAGGAAGTAGATACTATAACTTTCACATGTACTCTCTTTAGAGGTGGTACAATCAGAAGAAGATCATTCTTATGAGGAGCAACCAGTAAAGATCTTAGATCATAGATAAAAATTTCAATGAAAAAAGATAATTCCTCTCATCAAGGTGTTGTGGTGAAACCACATGTTTATAGAAGCAACGTGGGAATCAGAGTAAAGGATGAAGTAGAGTTACCCTTATATGCTTTAGTGTGGGAAAAGGAAATTTTGAGGGAAATGTTTTTTAAGGGGGGAAGATTTTAACGACCCAAACATTCATTATTGGAAGTCCCTCATGATCTAATTAAATGTATCTTTATGTTAAATGTTTATATAAAATGTCAACTTATTTGGTTTTTTGTTTTTGGACTTTGAAATACTATTAAAAATTTTGACCGTTGCTAATATAGACATTTAACAGTTATCACATGATTAATATAAATATAGGTCTTTATCAAAAATCCATTTTACTCAGGCAAAGGAACCGATGGCCTCATCAAGTCGACGTGCACCATACGAAGCCCATTTTTCTGAACTCGGAAAGGAGGTTGTGTCTTTGGGCTTCGATCATGACCAAGTTCAAGCTGATATTGAACTCATTATGCTTGAGCGTAACTTCCTACGGGAAACGTATAAGTTGATATCGATTACCACCCGAGCAATATTACCTGAGCCACCCCAAGAGTCTCTCACCAACGCACACCTCACCCTTCGGTATTATGAAGGTGTTTTAAAGGGTTATTTAACAATACCCTAGTACTATGGTTATGTACATTATTTTTTTATATAATAATGAATATATTATTGTTACCTTGTAAATATTTTTAAAATCGCAATTAGTATTTCTAGTTAATGTTCAACTAAGAAATATATTTTGATGAATTAATGGATTTTTGAATTAAATAATATTTTAATAAAATATTATTATTTTTATTAAATTAATTATTATTAATTATAAATGATCGTATTATTTTATGAATGAAATTGTAATTTTTATTAAGGTTTGAAAGCCATTTTTGTCAAAACCCATAAATTTTCAAAAAAAAACGGTTTTTATTTTAAAAGTAAAAATTAACATATTTAGATAATTATATAGATGAAATGAATATTATTTCTTTAATCTGGTCTTTGAAATTATCCAAAGGCGATTTTTTCATAATTTTTTGATATAGTCAAATTTTTGGGTAAAAATTAAATACTGTTTGAATATATAATGTGTTTTATGACATCATAATGACCCAATAATGATGTAATATAATAAAATAAACTTTATGTTCGTCCAATGTATGTGTAGAATTAAAGTAATGTGATTTTTGTATTGGTTTATTTATTTTACAACGCATTTTTGGACCCTTCAAGACTTATTAAACATTTGGTTTTTTTTAAATTGTTTTCCTTGGGAGTGTGACTCACCTCTACATAAGAAAACCCATTATTTTAAGAATTTCTGAATTTGGAATTATAAAATATTTTTTTCCACATCCCTTTTCTAAAAACCATGGGCAGAAATCATGGAATGGTTTTTTTGGATTAGTTTATTGTGAGGTGTCCCAAACATAAATAATAATGAATTACCTCACATTTCCTACATAAACACACCCAAGCTCCCATTTCCTCCTCACTCAATGCCTTTGGAGTTCATAAAACCTATTATTTCCTATCTCTAGAATCCTCCCAAGGTGCCCCAATATCCCATGAAGCCTCTCCCAAGCCTCTTCCATGCCTTTGGAAGAACACTTCCAAGTAAGGGTTTTTCTTCCTTTCTCATTTTTGACCAATTTTTTTAATGTTGTTATGACCTTTTATTTTCAATTATAAATTTTGGGGCATGGTTTCACACCTCCCCCATACTTCCCACTTTATGTTTGAAATATGATATAAGCCTTTCTCTATCAATAAATGCCTCCCATATACACATGTTACTAAGATGAAATTCTGAATGAAATTTATCCCTCCTCACATACATTCAAGAAATTCTTTTGTATCATTAATTTAAATTCCATTACAATATTTGGTACATGTATGTATATAACCCCCTTACTGTCCATTTTATGTCCATATGATGAGACACCACTTTCTCTCTCATCAACCATTTTTATGAATTCTTATGTCAGGTCATTACGCTACTGAAATTGCACCGATTTTCTGAGCCAATGTCATTGTGTAGTGAATACCATTCCCATTACTCTATCAAGGGTATTCAACTTTATAAACATTTAAATATTTATTATAATGTTTAATGTATGAATTCTGCATTCCATTATCATGGAATAAGTAATGATGTTTTATGAATCCATGTTATATGATACAAGTGGCACACTTATGCATGAAATGAAATGTTTAAGAATAGTGCTCCCTTATAGATCTCCAATGTATTAGGTAAAGTATATTATCATGATACATCATGTTAAATGGGTGTTTAATCCTGCTAATTCACGTGCAATGAGGGTTTACTCATGTTTCTTGTGAAATGAGGGTTTACTCATGCTCCATGTGCAATGAGACTTGGCTCCTGCTAATTCCATGTTAAGTGTTGATTCCACATTTCCATGTTATGATTATCATGCTTTATCATGCCTTTACGGTTATTCTTCTCTTGTGATATGTTGAAATGTCTATTATCTAACATGTATTGTATTATTCATGTTATTCTATGATTATTCCCTTACCGGGATATATAGCTCATCCATTTCTAATACATGTCCCCAGTTTATCCCATTCAATTCTAGGTATGAGGGAATGTAGTTGTCATGTAAAAGAAGTTTTCAATTTAGATGTTGTATTTCATATTTTAAGCTATTATGTAATGATAATAATCCCCAAATACACTAGACCTATCAATCTTCTATGTTTTATCATCTGATATTTATGTAATAAATTATGATAAACTGTGTTATTAACAACATGGTTTTCATACTAATCGTGTGAAAACAATTCCTCTTAAAGTGTTAGTGTACTTACCTAATGTAATTAAAAGTGTGTCATGCGTAATGTTTTACAAAATATTCCTAAACATTTTATATTAGCTATAATATTACCTGAAAAGTTCCCTCATTGTCATGAATCTCCCCTTTCATGGTCTTTCAAAACATTCTTATTGAAAAAGGAGGGTTGCATGGTTAAATTTAACTTTGTACCTCTGTATGCACTTCTCCAAAAATACTCAATCAGGACACAAACACACCCAAAACCAAAACAAACACTAGAGGCATTTAGAAAAATCTAAAACAATATAGAAACGGGTTTTTGGGCTAATTAAAAATACCTAATTAGGTTCTGATAAATGAGAAATGTTTTTTCACACCCACCAAAATTTGAAAAAAATAGTTAGGATTTCAACCAGCTCCAAAAAACACAAGATGATAAAATCTCCTCGCCTTATCATATCTCATCCTTGTGCTATCAAACAAAACCTATTGTTGATATTTAATATATCCATCTATTTCTAGCTAATACAGAATACACCCATTATATGGGAATATATAAACAACCTAAAGGGTCTACCCACCATTGGAGTTACCTACCCTTATCACATCGACACCCAAAAGTCAACTAAATATATTGTTCCATCAACCATTCAAAGAAAAATGACCATCCATGATGGATCATCACTCATTCACCTCATCAAGTGATCATATGCCATACCCAACACCCATCATAATTCCACATCGCTTGGATTCTAGCCTTATGCCCATGAATCATATGTATCCAACAAGGTCTTGTATCTCAATAAATTCTCTAAACAATCCCCAGTGCCTCACAACACAATTAAGTCCTTCATCAAACCGGTCCACCAATGCTATAATCCTCAATTAACCCAAATCTAGAGGATTACCCAACATAGATAAACCATAGTAACCATGAATCAAATTATTCTCTCATATATGTCATGGTGATGTGCACATTATTTATAAATAAATGATTTTTTAAACTAATTCTATCATAATAACCAATGTATGGTTACACTGTACCTATAATCCACGAACATTGTGCTCCCAAAATAGACATGCCTCTAAAAATAACATATCAAAATAAATCTGATATAACCCCAGTCATTCCCATGGTGTAACTATTACATCATCATCTCACCTTCCTGTTATGACCCTATTATCAACATCAAATGATCCTAGCCTAAAGCCTAACTTCCAAAATCCTGACCTCCATGTGGTGGTATACCAATCACATGCCACTATCCCCACTATAGGGTCCTAATTTCTCTAAAAATCCTCCATGTACAGTTGAAACCCGACCACTATTGTCTGGTTATGCTCCCAGTCTGATCATAGAACCCTCAGTCTACCATGTATGTTGACTTATGTCTATACAAGAAGGATTCTGACAGAACCTCCGGAGATTCCTGACATGTCCACAATCTCCACACTACTTTGTAAGACACTCCCACTGAGTATGAACCTTTCCTGGTTGGCCACACTTAACGAACATCATCGATGACCCACTCTTAGGTTGTCTACTAGAGTCCATGGCCTCTCTTACCTAATAGAACCCATCTCATATATTATTACTTATATCCTATATGTCACCACTGGATCCACCTAAATTTCTCACCCAACTCTACCATTACATATCTTTCATGTTTCCCATGTCTATGAGTTTCTGATCCACCACATATGTGAATGATTTTAACCTAAATATTTTTACTTACACCCAAATGGTGTTCCATAGAACATCCTCGAAACTCCTCACCCTCAACGTGTTGCCTCCCACAATGTTAGGTGTGAAGTGAGATAATTATTTAAATGTAAATATATAATCCATGTTGGAAATGTGACCGTATTAAAGGCTCATGAAATACCATTCTCTCTACACCATTTTCATCTCGGGGAAAAAGTGCTCAATGAATAAATCCTTAATGTCCATACAGGATAGACCATTGTTTCTTCCTTCCTGGACCTGTACATCCATACAATGCTTTCTCGATCTTTTAATAATGTATGACACCAACACCACCCAACTCCCTAGAGGCATATCTAACTTCTCTATGATCATATTAATTGAATCAATCTAGTTATCATCAAACATTGGACCAACCTCACCATATTGTAGTGGTGGGTGATGCAACTGGAACTCTCATTTGAGATACACCATTATGTATCTTATCACTAAGATACCCTGTCAAAAACATAGATAAAATATAATAGGCTCTCTATTAGATGATTGTAAAACCATGAAATAAATTTTATTAGATCTGGAGGCTATCCCCCATTCACTATAATCTATGCCTAAGCCTGAACCTACCACTCATGATCCTTTAGACCCTCAGGTGTCTTAACCTACTCATGCTTCTGTGACACCAAATAAACTCTTTCCAAATTCTCAATATGTTTCATCTAGATAAAACCCACTAAATACTATTACATGGTCAAAAAAACTAGATAATATATATATATATATACACATTACAGATAAGGAATGCAGTAATAAAAATTGTGATCTCACTACCCTTACTTATCCATACCACAACAATTTCGTAATAAATATTGACATCATGGCCTCCTCTCCCACCCATATGAGTGCCAATTATCAAATATTCCATGGGTTTTCCCAACCTAGATGAACTTTGTTTCCATAATCCTATGACCTTGTCACCAAAACTAGTGATCAGTATCACCTCATATCATTATTCATGACTTATCATATAAGATCCATGCCCATACATATTTATATAACCCGAATCACAAAAATAATCAATTAGTTCCACTTTCTGGGGTTATTTGAGTATGATTCCACAAATGTGAAGTGATATAGAAAACGAAACATAGCTTCTATTATCGAAACATTAGACAACACAACCCATCATTGTGAAATCTAGTTTTCCAACAAAAACACAAGCATCATATCACCAATACATGAATATATATTTTAAAACACCCTATATGCCTATCCCAATCATAACCAAGCATAATAAGATCCCCATTTCATTCCAGAACAAGTACCAACACCCTCACTTACTATACTAGGACAAGGATCACATTCCATGACAAATAATAATAACATTTAAAGTATACCACTCCAGGGGGAAGTTATATCAACATTAAAATGAGAAATAGAAGATCATAAATTCACACCCCTAGAAACTAGATATTTTTCTTGATCCTGGGGATGCTAGCACCCAAACAAGAGTTTTAAATTTAGTTATGATATCTATATAATCTTTTGTAAACAAAAACCAAATAGTATAACCAAATTAGAAAATGAAAATAATTCAATATCATTATCAGAGAGTCGAACACTACTACAAATATCTAGTCAATAACACCTATAATATAACTTGTAGAACCCCTACTCAATTACCCACCCTAGCCATGATTTTTGGTCGTGTGACATTGTCATATGGTGTGCTCCCATACAAAAATCTATCTAACTTGCAACGACGGTGTAAAGGGATGAAACTGGGTATACTATACCATCATGTGCTGATATAGTTGTTGTCCATTAGATAAGTAATACATATAAGTATATAATAATATAGGAGATACTCGATCCAGTATCCCACCCATGACAGAACCAAAATTAACTGCATACATTAGTGGAAGAAAGATGAACAATGTGAGTGGAAATAAGTAAAAATGTCAACAAGACATTTGTAATAATATAAACAAAACATGCATCCAATACAGTTCATATAGAAAAGTAATAGAAAAGGGTCACCCATGGATGACCTGTAAAGACCCATAAATTTCAAGGAAATTTTTTTCTTCTTAATTTTCTTTGGAATTTTACAAGAGCGCAGTCTCTGACGGCACCTGATTCCGAGGCCCGGTGTGCCCGGAATCATTTTCTGACGTTTGGCTCGGGTACGTTCAATGAACGGACGAGCGGGTTTTTTCTAACTTTTGAACCGGTGCCTGGAATCGAATTCTGAGGGCTCCGATGAAATCGCAGCGCCGGTATTCGCTTAGAAACGCCTCTTCCGGAGTTGCATTTGCTTGGGTGTGGTTTTTAATTTTCGGGCTTAAAGTTAAGAAATAAAATAATTTTGCGATAACTTTATTTTATTTCACTTAAGCCACATGGAAGCCACTTGAAGTCACTTAATGACGGATTGAACTGACTTAAACCGGATAGGATGCTATCCAAGAAATATCCTACCCCCTTAGTAGGATATTTGTGAGGTGGGGCCCGCACGAGCCCCACCGTTTCTTTCTGCTAAGAAACGCACCCGCGAAAACCCGTCATTGTGAGAGTCAACTGACGCGTTTCTTAAAATCTTAACAGACCATATAATTGGTCGGTTTATTTCGTGAATTAAATGGGCTGTTTCTTTCGTTGAATTAATTCGACGAATTGATGGATCGTTTCTTAACCCGTTTTCAAATTCGTTGGCATAATAATAAAATAAGGCCAACGCATGACCTCTGGTTATTTGCGCGTTGAGAAGATTTGAGAGGACCCTTGTATCTTCTTCTCCCTTGCGAAGAATGCGAAGAACGCGAAGAACGCGAAGAACGCCGAACCCAGAAATCTACGACGCTCCAATCCGAGACGTTCTTCCCCGCCCCGATCTCCGATCACCAACCATTTGAGGTGAGTGATTTCGGGTTTCCTCTAAAGGTTCTTTTTGGTTTTAAATGAAACACAGATTTAATTATTTATAATTTAAATTTGTTGTTCTTGGTCCTTTGAGCTCGCCGACTCAACGCCGGATTCCGCGACGACGCGACGCCTTCCCGCGACGACGCGACGATCCCCCTCTTCCGTGACGAGCTTTTCCGTGAAGAACGCCCGCGCGCGAAGACCAATGAGGTAGGGATTTATTTTGGGAATTACCCCCTTTTTACTATTCTCGTAAGTGTTTCTTTAAAAAGTTAAAGAACCGGATTGCGAAAATTTTTAATATTATTAAAATTGTTGTTTCCTGTGTAGAATAAAAATTCTCCCGTTGTTTATATCTAACGCGGAGGGTGCGGGCCAAACGAACACGGCCCGACAACCCTCCGCCGTTCTTCGTTCTTGTGCGGATTTGACGGGCGACGATGGGACGTCCCGCAACGGAAGTTTGATGATCCCGCAGTGAAGAACGAGTCCCGGGAGGAGCAACGGCGTAGACGGAAAGAAAAACGGGCCACCGGAGCGACTCCGGTGGCCCGTGGAAGCCGGCGGCGGTGCGGGTCGCCGGCACGGCGGTGCAGGTCGCCGGCACGGCGGCACCGGCACAAGGAGGCGGCCGCGCCCGGCGCGCCGCCGGACGAGACCGCCGCGGCCACGGCGCTCGCGGGATGCGGCTGAAGCCGTGTCCGACGCTAGGAGACACCCCGCGGGTTCCCCGGGTGTCACGCGGGGGTGGCGGCACCCCCCGCATCTCCCGGGACGCGGCTTCAGCCGCCTCCGGTTGGCCGGCTGACACCCCGCGTGTGTCGCAGGGGTGTCATGCGGGGCGGCAGCTCCCCCGGCGTCGGGCCGCTCGGCCGCTCGGCCAAGCCGCGCTGGACCGCCCTGGCCGAGCCTGACCGGTCCGACCGGGTCCGACCGGTTCGGACCGGGTTCGGCCGACCCAGGGGGGTCGGCCCGGGTTGGCCTGGGCCCGTACCCCCCGTCTTCGGACGGTCTTCGTTCAAACACCCGTAACTTGAGCTATGGGCCTCCAAACGACCCGCCGTCAGCAGCAACGCGATCCTTGGATCGAGACGGTCGCTTTGGTATATCGCACTCAAGGTTTCGGAATACATTGTGTTCGGCCGGGTTGGTTCGTACACGAATCCAACCGGGCCCTCGGAGCGGAAACGCTCATATCTTGATCTACGGACGTCCGATTGACGTGCCGTCAGCTTTGTTGAGTTCCTCTTTGTGAGACAGATCTTTTGGCATACTCCGCCCGAGGTTTGGACGTAGGTGGAGTACGGTCGGGTTGCTTTTGCCTTAAAAACCAACCGGGCCCCTAGGATGAAAAAGCCAATAACTCTCAGACCGGGCTTCCGATTGACGCGACGTCTGCGACGTTGAGTTCCTATTGACAATACGGAACTTTTGGATACATCAACTTCGGACGTTGTGTCAGTTGATGTATCAGCCTCTTGGATCGTGGAGCGGACTCTCCCGTACGAGCTTGCTGTGTGTGGGAACCCTAAAGCTGGTTGTGACTGCTTCCTCGACAACGACGACTATGCAGAGATCATCCGTGGACTCCGACGACGACCGTGCAGAGATCCTCAGTGGACTGCGACGAAGACTGTGTAGAGATCCTCAGTGGACTGCGACGACTACGGCACTCAGCGATCCTACGTGGATCAGTTCTACAGGTCCTGTGTGGGCCCGGTCCTGTGTGGGCCCGATCCTGTGTGGGTCCGATCCTGTGTGGGTCAGCACTCAGCGGTTCTGTGTGAGCCAGTGCCTACAGGTCCTGCGTGGGCCCGATCCTGTGTGGGTCCGATCCTGTGTGGGTCACTACGGGGTTAGTACCTATCGATCCTTCATGGGTCCGACGACTTAGATGGTTCAGTGATCATCTTTATCGTCATCCGAAGAAGTATACCTGTGTGAGCTGATTCTTGTGTTTCTCTTCTTTGTGGATTGTGTTGATCTATCCTGTGTGGATTTACTGTTTACTCTCCTTTGTGGATTGTGTTGTTCTATCCTGTGTGGGTATACGTTTGCTTTCCTGTGTGGACTGGGTTGTGCTTGTTCTCAGACGTTGGAGCCGAACGAGAATTGAAGACTTAGGTATATGTATGGGCATATACCTAAGCAGTGTCAGATGTTACTTCGTGATTGTATCTTTCCTTTGTGGATTATCCTTTGTGGATTTCGGGAGACCTTCAGGGGTCTCGGGGTCCCTACTGAGTAGCTTATACTCACCCCTGCACGGGCTTTGCCCACACTACGTTGTGTTGGTTGCAGACGACGGACATCGCTGATCGTGGTGGAGGCGTGCAGTGCAGGACGGTACCTGGAGGTGGACCACTGGGCGGGACGTACTCGGAGTGGTCAGGTGGACCCGAGGAGCAGTGGAGGCTATCTGTACCCACCCTTAAGGTGGGACTTCCAGAGGACGGCTCGACGCTGCAGTTTTCCCTTTCAGTTGTTGTTTTTCCTTTCAGTTGTACTTTATAGTTGGGCTTGTATTTCCGGCCCCTTTTACTTTCAGCACATCTTGTACCGTTTTTACCCAGTGATTACTTTTCCGCTTTCTTACTCTGTGGTTCTTGTTTACTTTTCAAAGGCATTTCCTTCCCTTATTGTTGGGATTTACGCCTTGGTGCTAGTCGCCAGCCCCTGGCCTATGGAAGGCGGGCTTGGGGTAGTCACGGCACGGGCCCCGAGGACGGGTCGTGACAAATTGGTATCAGAGGTGGTCGGTTCTACTGCAGACTCTGATCTTTCTTCTATGTGAAGCAATAGTGTTTAGTGTATTGAGTGTGGTTATCAGTCCAGGGAGTCCAGTGTTGGTGCGGCGGCCGACGTATCCATACACCAGGACCCTGACTTCTGATTTCCGACTTAATGCACGAAAACATTGATTGCATGTGTGTTTCAATTTTTCTTCGTGATTACTTGTGTCAGCTCACCAGGAATACTGTTCTGACCGTGGCGCACTTGTTTCCTATTCAGGATGGCACGACGACAGCAGCCAGCTAGGGTTCCTAGAGTAGAGCGCGACGACAGCCCGCCGAGCGACGAGGCCTCGGTACAAGGCCCATTAACAGCAGAGGCACCGGCGGTACCTTTACCCACCAAGCCCCCGATGCTTCCAGCACTGGCAGCCGACGACACACGATGCCTTGGAGCTCTGCACAAGTTCTAGCGCCAGCGACCACCCAGTTTCCGTGGGGAGTCGGACCCCCAGGCAGCCGAGGACTGGCTGGAGGCGGTCGTCCGAGTTTTCGGGCTAGTGAAGACACCAGCAGACCTCATGGTGATCCTCGCGGCGAGCCTACTGCACGCAGAAGTAGGGCGATGGTGGAGCCTGATTCTCCAGGTACATGATGAGGCCTCCCTCATCTGGACAGACTTCGAGAGCCTCTTCTGCTCAGAGTTCGTCCCGGCCACCCTCCGTGCGGTGCACATCCAGGAGCTTCTTCAGCTGCGGCAGGGTAGCTTGACGGTCGCCCAGTACGCGACGAGGTTCACCGACCATTCTCGCTACTCGACAGACATGTTACGGGACCCAATCTTCCTGGCCCGGACCTTCGAGTAGGTATTGAGACACAAGATGAGGGCATCGCTGATCTCCCTCAGCATCCCGACCCAGGCTGGAGTGCTAGAGCGAGCCCTCCTGATCGAGAGCTTCCTGGCTGAGTCCACAGCGAGACCTACCGCAGGGTGGCAGATAGTAGAGTCTTAGGCAGCAGGTAGCCGATGGATGACTCAGGGTTCCAGGCAGACCAGGCCTTCCGGCAGACGACCTCGGCACACTGGCTCAGCGGTGTGGGGCACACAGCGCGGAGCCAGCCTTCCGAGAGGCAGACAGTGCTACGAGTGCGGCGGGCAGGGCCACATGGCTCGTGACTGCCCGACCCGTCGTACCGAGGGGCAGCAGACGGTGGAGGGACCACCCAGGCAGAGGCAGAGGGTCGATTATGGCGGTCCGCAGGGAGGAGGCGAACGAGGCAGAGGAGCTGGCCGAGCAGCAGGTGGTGGGCGACGCTTTGAGGCTCTGCCACCACCACCACCAGGAGGCCCGCCCCGACCACAGGGAGCTGGCGGGCAGAGACAGGCGCAGCTCCAGGCAGTAGAGGCCTACGACCACAGCGCGCCAGAGATGATTCGAGGTACGATCTATGTCTATTCCACCCTTGCTGCAGTTCTGATAGACACAGGAGCGAGTCACTCTTTCATAGCCACTACCCTTGTTCGAAACTCGGAGATTCCGACAGAGCCATTGGCTCGATCCTTACGGCTAGAGACTCCTATGGGAGCATACTCGACGATTACGCACTGGTGCCGGCAGTGTGAGCTTACTCTAGGAGGCAAGAGCTTCGGCTGGGATCTTCTTGTAGTGGCGTCGAGGCCTTACGACGTCATCTTGGGCATGGATTGGTTATCTATGGTCCATGCTCAGATTGACTGCATTAGGCGCAAGGTGCGATGTGTGCGCACCGACGGGAGCAGGTTCACCTTCACCGGTGAGAAGGGAGCCTTAGCAGCACAGGATGGACTCACGTAGAGGAGAGGTCAGCCCATCACTCATCAGTCGGCTAGCCTCATCCTTGGAGCAGTTGACGTGCAGAGTCCAAGTTTTCCTGTAGTGGTGGATCAGTATGCAGACGTCTTCCCCGAAGATGTTCCGGGGATACCTCCTCGCAGAGAGGTAGACTTTTATATTGACATGTACCCAGGGACAACCCCGATATCCACTTCAGCATATCGGATGGCCCCCGCTGAGTTTCGATAGCTGCGGGTACAGTTGGAGGACTTGCAGGGCAAGGGGTTCATCCAACCCAGTGTTTCACCCTGGGCTTCCCCGATTTTGTCGCCAAGATGGCGGACGGGAGCTTCCGACTGTGTGTCGATTATCGTTGCCTAAACCATGTGACAGTGAGGAACAAGTATCCGCTACCCAGGATTGATGACCTCTTCGATCAGCTCAAGGGAGCACGGTGGTTCTCGAAGATAGACCTCAGGTCAGGCTATCATCAGCTCAGAGTTCGAGACAAGGATGTGCAGAAGACGAACTTCAGGTGTCGGTATGGCCACTATGAGTTCTTGGTTATGTCTTTCGGCATAACCAACGCTCCAGCAGTGTTCATGAGCCTCATGAACAGGATATTTCAGCCATACCTCGATCGATTTTTCGTGGTCTTCATCGATGACATCTTGGTGTACTCAACCACCGAGGAGGAGCACGCCTACCACTTGCGTGTTGTACTAGACACAATCTGAGAGAACCAGCTTTATGGAAAGCTCTCGAAGTGTCAGTTCTGGTTACGTGAGGTCCACTTCTTGGGGAACGTCATTTCTGAGGCGGTAGTTGCAGTGGATCCCGCAAAGATCGAGGCAGTGCTAGCTTAGGAGCCACCCAAGAGCGTGACAAAGGTGCGGAGCTTCTTGGGCCTAGCCGGATACTATCGGAGATTTGTGCCGGACTTATCCAGAGTTGCGGCCCCACTCTCAGCGTTGAAAAAGAAAGGGAAACCCTTCGTGTGGTCAAACAGATGTCAGTAGAGCTTCCAGGAGCTGAGGCAGAGGTTGACCAGCGCACCTATCTTGAGGTTTCCTGAGGAGGGAGTTGGATACGTAGTCTACTGCAATGCATCAGGGACCGGACTCGGGTGTGTCCTGATGCAGGAGATGGCCGTGATTGCCTACGGATCACGTCAGTTGAGGCCGCATGAGCAGAACTACGCTACCCATGACCTGGAGTTAGCAGCGGTGGTCTTTGCCCTGAAGACATGGCGGCACTATCTGATGGGCGAGCGCTTCACAGTCTTTTCTGACCACCAGAGTCTTAGGTACATCTCCTCTCAGAAGTACCTGAACCCCAGATAGCGGTGATGGCTCGAGTTCCTCCAGGACTATGACTTTGAGATAGTCTATACTCCTGGGAAGGGGAACGTGGTAGCCGATGCCCTAAGTAGGAGGACGGGCATCCTGCTACTTGAGGAGGTGACAGAGCAGCTAGCCGCCTTGCAGATATCCTTCATGGATAGAGATGGATCAGCCTTCCTTCAGTCTCTCACAGTCACTCCTCCACTTCTACAGCGGGTCAGAGAGGCACAACGTGGGGACGCTGACTGTGAGACATGGCGTGTACATATATCCTTGGGACAGGCACCTGATGGTTTCTCCCTTGGAGCAGAGCACGATTTTCAGAGGATGTAACTTGGTACCAGTCGCTTTACGAGAGGAGGTGCTGAGAGAGTTCCACGCATCTCCTTTGGCGGTACATCCTGGAGTGGCGAAGATGTACCAGGATCTCAGACAACAGCACTGGTGGCCGGGCATGAAGAAGGCTGTGGCAGAGTTCGTTTCACGGTGCCTCACCTGCCAGCAGGTGAAGGTAGAGCACCAGGTACCAGCAGGCTTGGTACAACCCTTAGAGGTCCCGGAGTGGAAGTGGGATGGGATATCTATGGACTTCGTGACTGTACTTCCACACACTTCCAGAGGTCACAACTCCATTTGGGTGATTGTTGACCAACTCACCCAGTCGGCACACCTCTTACCCATTCGAGAGCAGGGCTCGGTAGAGAGCTTGGGGCGTCTCTATGTTCAAGAGATTATACGGCTTCACGGTGTGACATCGACTATCGTCTCCGATCGGGACGCTCGCTTTACGTCCCGGCTTTGGAAGGGGTTGCAGGAGGCGTTCGGGACGCGGCTACGTCTGAGCACCGCCTTTCACCCTCAGACGGATGGTCAGACGGAGAGGACCATTCAGACTCTCGAGGACATGCTCCGCGCATGTGTCCTCTACTTTGGCCGTAGCTGGGAGGACCACCTACCCTTGGTGGAGTTCGCGTATAACAACAGCTACCACTCCACCATCGGGATGGCACCATAAGAGGCGTTGTACGGCAGGCCTTGCAGATATCCTTTGTGCTGGACAGACCCTGGGGAGTCAACACTTGTGGGACCAGTGATGGTCCGGGCCATGAAAGAGAAGGTCTAGGTCATCCAGGAGCGGATGAGGATAGCTCAGAGCCTGCAGAAGTCATATGCTGATAGGGGGTGGAGGCCACTAGAGTTCGAGGATGGAGACCATGTCTTCTTGCGGGTCTCACCTCGACGTGGTTTGCGGAGATTTGGCCGAGGCGGAAAGTTGTCTCCACGCTTCATCGGACCCTTCCAGGTCCTCAGCAGGGTTGGCGAGGTGGCTTATCGCCTGGATCTACCACCTCAGTTGCACCGGGTGCACGTCGTCTTCCACATATCTCAGCTGAGGAGATACGTGCACGACCCGATGCACATCATTGAATATGGGGAGCTAGACATGGATGATGGGGAGACATTTGCGGAGGTCCCAGTGGAGATAGTGGATCGACTGGAGCGGGTCCTACGTGGGCGATTGATTCCTCTTGTGTGCATCAGATGGCAGCACGGGAACCTGCAGGAGAGCACTTGGGAGCGGGAGGCTTAGATGCGTGCTCAGTACCCACATTTGTTTCCCTAGTTTTTGATTTATCTTTATGGGGACGTAAAGTCCTGAGGTGGGAGTAATGTAATGACCCGTAAATTCCAAGGAAATTTTTTTTTTCTTAATTTTATTTGGAATTTTACAAGAGCGTAGTCTCTAACGGAACCTAATTCCGAGGCCCGGTGTGCCCGGAATCATTTTCTGAAGTTTGGCTTGGGTACGTTCAGTGAATGGATGAGCGGGTTTTTCTAACTTTGGAACTGGTTCCCGGAATCGAATTCTGAGGGCTCCGATGAAATCGCAGCACCGGTATTCTCTTAGAAACGCCTCTACCGGAGTTGCGTTTGCTCGGGTGTGGTTTTTAATTTTCGGGCTCAAAGTTAAGAAATAAAATGATTTTGCGACAACTTTATTTTATTTCACTTAAGCCACTTGGAAGCCACTTGAAGCCACTTAATGACGGCTTGAACTGAGTTAAACTGGATAGGATGCTGTCCAGAAATATCCTACCTCCTTGGTAGAATATTTGTGAGGTAGGGCCCGCACGAGCCCTGCCGTTTCTTTCTGCTATGAAACGCACCCGCGAAAATCCGTCTTTATGAGAGTCAATTGACGCGTTTCTTAAAATCTTAACAGACCACTTAATTGGGCGGTTTATTTCGTGAATTAAATGGGCTGTTTCTTTTGTTGAATTAATTCAACGAATTGATGGATCATTTCTTAACCAGTTTTCATATTCGTTGGCATAATAATAAAATAAGCCCAACGCACGACCTCTGGTTATTTGTGCGTTGAGAAGAATTGAGAGGAACCTTGTATCTTCTTCTCCCTTTCGAAGAACGCGAAGAACACAAAGAACGCGAAGAATGCGAAGAATGCCGAACCCTGAAATCGACGACGCTCCCATCCGAGACGTTCTTCCCCGCCCCGATCTTCGATCACCAACCATTTGAGGTGAGTGATTTCGGGTTTCCTCTAAAGGTTCTTTTTGGTTTTAAACGAAACACAAGTTTAATTATTTATAATTTAAATCTGTTGTTCTTGGTCCGTTGAGCTCGCCGACTCAACGCCGGATTCCGCGACGACGCGACGCCTTCCCGCGACGACGCGACGATCCCCCTCTTCCGCGACGAGCTTTTCCGCGAAGAACGTCCGCGCGCGACGACCAACGAGGTAGGGATTTATTTTGGGAATTACCCCTTTTTTACTATTCTCGTAAGTGTTTCTTTAAAAAGTTAAAGAACCGGATTTCGAACAATTTTAATTTTATTAAAATTGATGTTTCCTATGTGGAATAAAAATTTTCCCGTTGTTTATATCTAACGCGGAGGGTGCGGGCCAAATGAACACGGCCCGACAACCCTCCGCCGTTCTTCGTTCTTGTGCGGATTTGACGGGCGAAAATGGGACGTGCCGCAACGGATGTTTGATGATCCTGCATTGAAGAACGAGTCTCGGGAGGAGCAACGACACAGACAGGAAGAAAAACGGGCCACCGGAGCGACTCCGGCGGCCCGCGGAAGCCGGCGGCGGCGCCCGGAGCGCCGCCGGACGAGACCGCCGCGGCCCGTGCCGCGGCGGCGGCGCTCGCGGGAGGCGGCTGAAGCCGCGTCCGGCGCCAGGAGAAATCCCGCAGGTGTCACGCGGGGGCGGCGGCACCCCCCGCGTCACCCGGGACGCGGCTTCAGCCGCGTCCGGTTGGCCGGCCGACACCCCGCGTGTGTCGCGGGGGTGTCACGCGGGGCGGCAGCTCCCCCCGCGTCGGGCCGCTAGGCCGCTCGGCCAAGCCGAGCCGGACTGGGCCTGGCCAAGCCGGACCGGTCCGACCGGGTCGGACCGGGTCGGGGCGGTTCGGACTGGGTTCGGCCGACCCGGGGGGGGGGGGGGGGGGGTCGGCCCGGGTCGGCCCGGGCCCGTACCACCCATCTTCGGACGGTCTTCGTTAAAAGGCACGTAACTTGAGCTACGGGCCTCCAAACGACCCGCCGTCATCGGCAACGTGATCCTTGGATCGAGACGGTCGTTTTGGTATATCACACTCAAGGTTTCTGAATACTTTGAGTTCGTCCAGGTTGGTTCGTACACGAAACCAACCGGGCCCTCGGAGCGGAAACGCTCATATCATGAGCTACGGACGTCCGATTGACGTGCCGTCAGCTTTGTTGAGTTCCTCTTTGTGAGACGGATATTTTGGCATACTCCGCCTGAGGTTTGGACGCAGGTGGAGTACGGTTGGGTTGGTTTTTCCTTAAAAACCAACCGGGCCCCTTGGACGAAAAAGCCAATAACTCTGAGACCGGGCGTCCGATTGACGCGCCGTCTGTGACGTTGAGTTCCTGTTGACGATACGGAACTTTTGGATACATCAACTTCAGACTTTGTGTCAGATGATGTATCAGCCTCTTGGCTCGTGGAGCGGACCCTCCCGTACGAGCTTGCTATGTGCGGGAACCCTAGAGCTGGCTGCGACTGCTTCCTCGACAGCGACGACTGTGCAGAGATCCTCCGTGGACTCCGACGACGACCGTGCAGAGATCCTCAGTGGACTGTGACGACTACGGCACTCAGCGATCCTACGTGGATCAGTGCTACAAGTCCTGTGTGGGCCCGGTCCTGTGTGGGCCCGATCCTGTGTGGGTCCGATCCTGTGTGGGTCAACGCTCAGCGGTTCTGTGTGAGCCAGCGCCTACAGGTCCTGTGTGGGCCCGATCTTGTGTGGGTCCGATCCTGTGTGGGTCACTGCGGGGTTAGTACCTATCGATCCTTCGTGGGTCCGACGACTTAGATGGTTCAGTGATCATCTTTATCGTTATCCGAAAAAGTATACCTGTGTGTGCTGAATCTTGTGTTTCTCTCCTTTGTGGATTGTGTTGAGCTATCCTGTGTGGATTTACTATTTACTCTCCTTTGTGGATTGTATTGTTCTATCCTGTGTGGGTATACGTTTGCTTTCTTGTGTGGACTGGGTTGTGCTTGGGCTCAGATGTTGGAGCCGAACGGGAATTGAAGACTTAGGTATATGTATGGGCATATACCTAAGCCGTGTCAGATGTTACTTCGTGATTGTATCTTTCTTTTGTGGATTATCCTTTGTGGATTTCGGGAGACCTTCGGGGGTCTCGGGGTCCCTACTGAGTAGCTTATACTCACCCCTGCACGGGCTTTGCCCGCACTACGTTGTGTTGGTTGCAGACGACGGACAGCGCTGATCGTGGTGGAGGCGTGCAGAGCAGGACGGTATGTAACAGCCCGAGATTTTATGAAAAATATTCTTTTTAATTTCATTAATATCTTATGTTATACGCTACACGAAAAGGAGCTTTCACAACACACATCTCTGACCTGGCTTGAATTACACGCAATCGCGACCTTCCACGATAGCGTGTGTTGTACGCAACACCAAGTTTCGCTAAACAACGATATGCTATTAAGATATTATTAAAACTAGCCGTTATGAATAGTAATAACCACTTTTTGAAATTTTGTAAATTTTATTTTTCAAAATGGACTTCATTTATGGATTCGGAGTATCGAATTTAGCCTAAGGTGAAATTTTGGTACTTTTCAGATAACTTTCATATTCTGATGAATAGTGAAAATTACTAAATTTTAATTAAAAACAACTTTTTTAATCGAAATAATTAATAGTGATAAATTATTAATTTTAGTGGTTTTAAAGTATATTTAGAATATATTTTTACAATTTAATACAATGTTGGTCATTGGATGTAATTTCACATTTAAACCAGTTATAAACAAGTGTCAATCTTTTGATAGTTATTATCTCTTACAAACACGCTATTTGTTGTGACATCGGAAATTAATTATAAAATTAATTAATGCAACTTATATGTTGGGAATTTTGTAAAATAGAAATAATTTTTGAATTCAGAATATAAATTATAGCTTAGGGTGAAATTTTGGCATTTTTCTGAAAAACTTCAATTTTTGATGAATAGTGAAACCACTAAGTGGTAGGTTAAAAACTGAATTTTGCATAAAACATAATTTTACCGCTTCTGTGAATGGAATTTCGAAAATCCGACATACACGGTTGATATCAGTAAGTAAAATGTGGTTCAATGAGATAAAAATAATTTTTTGATGAATAGTAACTTTTTACTTTTTTTAACCACTGTTAATAATAAATAGGGTAACTAAGGGTAAATATGATATTACTATTACCCTAACACATGTCCTAATTCTATTGGATAAGTTTAATTCGACCAAAAACAACCTTATGAATATAATATGACCATTTAGGTCCAGTTGGATTAGATTTTGACATTTAATATTATTTTATTTAATGAATAGTTAAAATAGTTAAAATCAAAGTTTAATAAGTAAATAATTTTTAATATGGGGTTATACATAAGATAAATTCGACTATAAATATTCATTAGAAAGCTAGAAAGATTTCCTATATAATGGTATTTTATTTGTAATTTTTAGACATTAAATAATTTAATTTATTTATGACACAATGATGATGCAGTAATTATCTTATTAATGAAATATTGACATAATTGATGTTATAAACACCAAAATAAATGTAATTTGAGTTATTTTATGAATTCCACTAGTTTTCTAGGTTACTATGACATATTAGTGTTGATTTAATCAACTTTTTTCGAACATATAATTCTGTTATGACTTTCACAAAAATCATATATCAAATAGTGTCAAAATTGACACAAAATAGTTTTTAAATCAAATATTATATTATTAATTGTTATTATTATTTTATATTAAAGTAAAAATTGGTTTATAATGGTTCCAAAGGGTCTTATTTCTAAGCTAAAGTGGGGATGAGTCGAAATCATATCAACCAATAGGATTTAGACAAGTTTAGGTTATTATTTTAACCTTATCAATTAGATTTAACTCTAATTTAAATAATTTAACTTTTACCGTGTCTTTTTGTTTTCTTACACTATATTAATAATAAACAATTTGGGGTTCATTTGGAATGTTATAGTAAGTTTATTAACCATATAGTGTAAGAAAACAAAAAGACACGGTAAAAGTTAAATTATTGAAATTAGAGTTAAATCTAATTGATAAGGTTAAAATAATAACCTAAACTTGTCTAAATCCTATTGGTTGATATGATTTAGACCCATCCCCACTTTAGCTTCGAAATAAGACCCTTTGGAACCATTATAAACCGATTTTTACTTTAATATAAAATAATATTTTGAGATATTCATAAGGTGCCCCTCTCCTCCCTTATAAAAGGACACCTCTTCCCCCTCCTCCTCACACCAATTTGAGCACTCAATCTCGGCCAACCCCTGCCAAAATCACTTCTCCACTTCCCTATAATAATCCTAGAGGTCCTGGTATTTTTCAAAGACCAATCTTAGTTCCCTAAGTGGAGGATTCAAAGAGGCGTTTCAAAGAAGAGGTAATATCCATTACCGATCGTTTCTATTTATTTCTTCTTCAACATCTTCTTATTTAGTTGTTTCATGACATATTAATAAAGTTAGTATTACTTACATACTGATATGTTATTATAAATATGAAACAACCCTAATTCACCTTCTATCCATCCTACGGAAAAATGAAATCACCGCGTGTGCGTACGTACGGAATACCGTCTCCACGCTATGGTGTAATCTATTTTACACCACCACCTTAATAGGATGAGTATAATGGTGTAATGAGTAACTATATATGATTATTATAAAGTGATATTGATACTGAAATAGTCTACATACACTTCAACACAATTCCACGACCATGGGAACGATATCATTGCTCATGCGTACGTACGGACTGCCGTCTCCACGACGCGATGAGATTCATTCTCAATGATTAACCATTCATGAATGATTATAAAGTATATATAATAAGTACTAATGAAATATATGACATAATAATGATACTGGATTTATGTAAATTTATATGTATGTCATCTACTTAATTCCATTAACTTCAATAAGGAAACGAAAACATCGTTCATGCGTACGTACGGACTACCGTCTCCATGAACGATGTATTTCATTCCATTTATCGATATTATATATATATATATATATTCTGAATATATATTATATATAAATCATATTTTACATTCTGGATATAAGTAATCATGATCCAAGTAATCATATTAATAATTACAAGTTAAAAACACGAACGACAAATGAGACGATTTTACCCAAAACGCTACTTTAACATGAATTTACAAAAGAACGGTTAATATAAAGTCATAAGTGGACCATATATGATATAATAACAATGAATATGATTCTTGAATTAGTCAATAACATGATTTAAATCATTATACCGGAGGTTCGGACACTTACAAAGCAAGTCGGACCTAAGGTAAGGGAAATATCACAATCTCATTTTTTATCCGAGATTGTTTATACTTTGGCATTTACTAGGGTGTATTTTATCATCCAAATACATGTTTCCTCAATATGTAATATTATTTCCATCCACCTACAATTGTTTAAATCCTATTTTACCCTTTGGTGAGTTTTTAGTAAAAGATATGAAAGGAATCTTTTGTCGTTTTTCGTACGAGGTACTTTTTGACTTTTTCGACCAAAGTACGAGAAGAATGTTTTTTTAACTTATACGGCATGAATGGATTTTTTAAAACATTATTTCCAAGAAGATTTCTTTAAAAGTTTTCAAGTTTATTTTTAATCAACTTATTTTAGTTTAAAGTTGTATGACATGTTAAGAAAGGAAAAATGTTTTTGAAGAAGAAAGGATATTTTCCTCAAGAATGGAGTTCAACTGTTTTATCAAAATTATTTTCCATCTAAGATAAAATAGGGTTCTGTTTATATCCCTATTATGGAATTGATTTTATTATGTTGTGATGGAATTATTTTTATGAATTCCTTTATCTTTTATGAATTGTTTTATGATGTCATGATGTTTAAGATTCCCATTTTTATTACATGGGTTATGAAATGATGTATGATTTATGATTTTCTGGCACACATAAGAATGGTATCATTACGAGATGGGTGGGACCTATATCTCCCTCAAATGCATTGGGTAAAGATTTTATATCTCATGAGATAGACATGGCTGGAATGGTAGGTTATACCGGTTCAGTGAAACTGGACTGAAACGAGGGTGACTCGGTTAAGAAAGGGACTTTGTCCACTAAGATAGTCTTGGCAATGAGTCTTGACTAACAAGAAATAATTCTCTATGATTATGTGTGTATGACACAAAGGTTCATGTTATAATTTATGATTATTGGGATTTCACTTCACTACTATGATTTATCCCATGTTATGAAATTATGCTCTCTTTTGCAGGTTAAGATTTCCAATATGTTATGTTCTTATGAATATGATGTGATTGATATTTCTTTTGTTTACCCTTACTGAGCATTTGAGCTCACCCTTTTATGTTTTCTTTTCCCCAGGATATAAAGAATGGTTTTAGGTATAAAAAAAGGGAGATATTTATGGGAGATGTTGAAGATCTTTCACCAGGATTAGAAGATTATATTCCGAGTTTCCAAAGACACTAAACTATTACGATCCGTGTGTGTGTGTTTTTGTTATGTACTAAGTATTCCGCAAATGTAATGTAATGTCCATGTACATCAGGCTTTGGGTCTCTACAGTTGGTATCAGAGGAAAGGTTTAGTCAACCTTTGGAAACTAGGATGTGAGAACGTTAGTGAGATCCCAAGAGATATTTCTAAGGTATGTCTAGGGATGTCCCTAAGGTTAAGTATACATATAGGTTATAGTACTAGAATTACGCTAACGATCATAGAATTAAACCTAAGCTGTTAGATATTGAAGGTACTCCCCCATTATTATGTTGTTTTCCCCTAGCATGATTTTTTCCTCTCACACTATTCTTTTTGGGTTTTAGAAAATGGCTGGAAAAAAGATGATTCACGATAATGGAGAATATGATGGACAATGGAATGATATTCTTCATAATGAAATGTGATTTGGAAGTCCAAACATTATTATTATGCCGAATCAGCAATCTCATAATATGATCAAAAAAGTAAAATTTTGTAAGTTTCCTGACTCAGCTAATAAGAGAAAGATGGAGTTTCATGATGATCATAGAGGAAAGAAAGTTCAATTTCCCCAATGTAAATCATGTGGGAAGAGGAATCAAGGAGAATGTTTCAAAGGAACTTGAAGATTCTTTGGGTGTGGAAAAGAAGGACACAAAGCAAGTAAGTGCAAAGGAAAAGGTTCAGTTAATACCATGGATGAGGATAATGGTATTGCTATGACATCAACAATGGTTAAATGTTTTAAATGTGGAATGTACGGGCATTATGCAAACCAATGCCCTAAGGCAAAGTCTCATGAAGAGAATCAGTATGGTCGTATGGGTAGTATTTATGAGGATGATGATGAAGAGACTACAAATGATATGTGAGATGAACGAATTGTTGAAGCTCGGTCAATGGTTTAAGAATGTAGTGGAATGATTACATGTTTATCATGTGTAATGTTGTATAAGTAATCTCATGGTACTATGAAATAAAGAGACATCTTAGGATTGATACACTGTTGTCTTTCCTTGAGTTTTGAAAGTGTATGATTAATGGTACCAGTATCCATGAAAGGTTATTCAGATATTTTTGGAATGTAGATGATATGCGCATAATGAAGGGATAAGACAATAATGAGATGTTTGATTGTATTCATGAGCTCATGATTGATATAAGGACTAAGTGATATCATGGTTTGAGTATATAGAATTTTGAGGATTTTGGTATGTGGAAGGTGTTAACTTTTAACTGCATTCATGTTTTCACTAAGGTTCAATGGGTATTCAAGAGAATACATGATTAAGGACTTTGAATGTTTGGAATGTGACCAACAAAACATATCTTACAATATATGGGGATCAACGATGGTATTAAATCTCTGGTAATCGTTTTCACTATGTTATGAGATTGGACTTCAGTATTATGGATAAGCCTAAAGATTGGAATGGATTATGTTGGACATAAGTTAGTATTGTTTAAGGATAGAAGTTTTTTTCGATATTATTGATGGGATCTTATAGTAATATATTTTTTGAAAAAGGACAACCTGCAGGACGGGTGACAGCCCATCGCGTCGGACAAGGCTGTGGGAATCAAACCCACAACCGAAGTGCGACTGGCCTTTATCACCTACCATTGGCCTACAGGAAGTCCCTGTTTAGTAGAAACTAGTTTTATTATATTAAGCAGTATGATATATGAAGTATAAGTCCATTTTAGGAACCATATATGATTAATCTCACTATAGAATGACTTATGTATATTTAATAACTTTTGCTAACCTTTTGTTTGAGACAGATGGAATGACCCGTCATTCTATCACATGATCTGCTAATACATCACGAATAACAAATTCAACTTCATTTATTTAAGAGATGAAGTGGAAATTGTTCAAGGCACAAACAACAGTGAGATTGTACCAAAATAAAGTAAGTATTTATTCTAATTCAAATTCTTCAACTTTTGGGAAATGATTTTGAAAACCAAAAATGTTGTCCTAGTGCTCTTATATCTGATTAATCAGATGATACCTTAGATCATCACAAATTTATTGATTTTTGATTTCTAGCTTTTCCATAGCCATGTTCTCTACCACTCTCCATCAGAACATGATGATTAGATTTCTCTTCCATATCCATATTTTCACCTATGTGGAAACCTAGTGATTAGTTTATTTGGGTAACTGTTACGTTTCATACTTTTGTTTTTAAATATTGGTTTTGGTATTCCTTTTTACGATGTGGGTTTCGATTAAAGAAACTTTCGAATAGTAAACCATTTACAACCCCGATGAATTTCGAGGGCGAAATTCATTTTAAGGGGGGTAGAATGTAACACCCCGAGATTTTATGAAAAATATTCTTTTTAATTTCATTAATGTCTTGTGTTATACGCTACATCAAAAGGAGCTTTCACAACACACATCTCTGACCTGGCTTGAATTACACGGAATCGCGACCTTCCACGATAGCATGTGTTGTACGCAACACCATGTTTTGCTAAACAACGATATGCTATTAAGATATTATTAAAACTAGCCGTTATGAATAGTAATAACCACTTTTTGAAATTTTGTAAATTTTATTTTTCAAAATGGTCTTCATTTATGGATTCGGAGTATCGAATTTAGCCTAAGGTGAAATTTTGGTACTTTTCAGATAACTTTCATATTCTGATGAATAGTGAAAATTACTAAATTTTAATTAAAAACAACTTTTTTAATTGAAATAATTAATAGTGATAAATTATTAATTTGAGTGATTTTAAAGTATATTTAGAATATATTTTTATAATTTAATACAATGTTGGTCATTGGATGTAATTTCACATTTAAACCAGTTATAAACAAGTGTCAATCTTTTGATAGTTATTATCTCTTAAAAACACGCTATTTGTTGTGACAGCGGAAATTAATTATAAAATTAATTAATGCAACTTATATGTTGGGAATTTTGTAAAATAGAAAAGATTTTTGAATTCGGAATATAAATTATAGCTTAGGGTAAAATTTTGGCATTTTTCTGAAAAACTTCAATTTTTGATGAATAGTGAAACCACTAAGTGGTAGGTTAAAAACTGAATTTTGCATAAAACTTAATTTTACCGCTTCTGTGAATGGAATTTCGAAACTCCGACAGACACGGTTGATATAAGCAAGTAAAATGTGGTTCAATGAGATAAAAATAATTTTTTGATGAATACTAACTTTTTACTTTTTTTACTGCGGTTAATAGTAAATAGGGTAACTAAGGGTAAATATGATATTACTATTATCCTAACACATGTCCTAATTCTATTGGATAAGTGTAATTCGACCAAAAACAACCTTATGAATATAATATGACCATTTAGGTCCACTTGGATTAGATTTTGACATTTAATATTATTTTATTTAATGAATAGTTAAAATAGTTAAAATCAATGTTTAATAAGTAAACCATTTTCAATATGGGGTTATAAATAAGATACATTCGACTATAAATATTCATTAGAAATCTAGAAAGATTTCATATATAATGGTATTTTATTTGTAATTTTTAGACATTAAATAATTTATTTTATTTATGACACAATGATGATGCAGTAATTATCTTATTAATGAAATATTGACATAATTGATGTTATAAACACCAAAATAAATGTAATTTGAGTCTTTTTATGAATTACACTAATTTTCTAGGTTACTATGATATATTGGTTTTGATTTAATCAACTTTGTTCGAACATATAATTCTGTTATGACTTTCACAAAAATCATATATCAAATAGTGTCAAAATTGACACAAAAAAGTTTTTAAATCAAATATTATATTATTAATTGTTATTTTATTCCTAAAAATCTAAGGTTCGGCCAAATGACTTAGATAAGGATATATATATTAATAATAAACAATTTGGGGTTCTTTTGGCATGTTATTGTAAGTTTATTAACCATATAGTGTAAGAAAACAAAAAGACACGGTAAAAGTTAAATTATTTAAATTAGAGTTAAATCTAATTGATAAGGTTAAAATAATAACCTAAACTTGTCTAAATCCTATTGGTTGATATTATTTCGACCCATCCCCACTTTAGCTTCGAAATAAGACCCTTTGGAACCATTATAAACCGATTTTGACTTTAATATAAAATAATATTTTGAGATATTCATAAGGTGCCCCTCTCCTCCCTTATAAAAGGACACCTCTTCCCCCTCCTCCTCACACAAATTTGAGCACTCAAGCTCAGCCAACCCCTGAAAAAATCCCTTCTCCACTTCCCTATAATAATCATAGAGGTCCTGGTATTTTTCAAAGACCAATCTTAGTTCCCTAAGTGGAGGATTCAAAGAGGCGTTTCAAAGAAGAGGTAATATCCATCACCGATCGTTTCAATTTCTTTCTTCTTCAACATCATCTTATTTAGTTGTTTCATGACAAAGTAATAACCTCAGTATTACTTACATACTGATATGTTATTATAAATATGATACAACCCTAATTCACCTTCTATCCATCCTACAGAAAAATGAAATCACCGAGTGTGCGTACGTACGGAATACCGTCTCCACGCTGTGGTGTAATCTATTTTCCACCACCACCTTAATAGGATGGGTATAATGGTGTAATGAGTAACTATATATGATTATTATAAAGTGATATTGATACTGAAATAGTCTACATACACTTCAACACAATTCCACGACCATGGGAACGATATCATCGCTCGTGCGTACGTACGGACTGCCGTCTCCACGACGCAATGAGATTCATTCTCAATGATTAACCATTCATGAATGATTATAAAGTATATATAATAAGTAATAATGAAATATATGACATAATTATGATACTGGATTTATGTAAATTTATATGTATGTTATCTACTTAATTCCATTCACTTCAATAAGGAAACGAAAACAGCGTTCATGCGTACGTACGGACTACCGTCTCCATGAACGATGTATTTCATTCCATTTATCGATATATTATATATATATATATATATATTCTGAATATATATTATATAAAAATCATATTTTACATTCTGGATATAAGTAATCATGATCCAAGTAATCATATTAATAATTACAAGTTAAAAACACGAACGACAAATGAGACGATTTTACCCAAAACGCTACTTTAACATGAATTTACAAAAGAACGGGTAATATAAAGTCATAAGTGGACCATATATGATATAATAACAATTAATATGATTCTGGAATAAGTCAATAACATGATTTAAATCATTATACCGGAGGTTCGGACACTTACAAAGCAAGTCGGACCTAAGGTAAGGGAAATATCACAATCTCATTTTTTATCCGAGATTGTTTATACTTTGGCATTTACTGGGGTGTATTTTATCATCCAAATCCATGTTTCCTCAATATGTAATATTATTTCCATCCACCTACAATTGTTTAAATCCTATTTTACCCTTTGGTGAGTTTTTAGTAAAAGATATGAAAGGAATCTTTTGTCGTTTTTCGTACGAGGTACTTTTTGACTTTTTCGACCAAAGTACGAGAAGAATGTTTTTTTTAACTTATACGGCATGAATGGATTTTTTAAAACACTATTTCCAATAATATTTCTTTAAAAGTTTTCAAGTTTATTTTTAATCAACTTATTTTAGTTTAAAGTTGTATGACATGTTAAGAAAGAAAAAATGATTTTGAAGAAGAAAGGATATTTTCCTCAAGAATGGAGTTCAAGTGTTTTATCAAAATTATTTTCCATCTAAGATAAAATAGGGTTCTGTTTATATCCCTATTATGGAATTGATTTGATTATGTTGTGATGGAATTATTTTTATGAATTCCATTATCTTTTATGAATTGTTTTATGATGTCACGATGTTTAAGATTCCCATTTTTATTACATGGGTTATGAAATAATGTATGATTTATGATTTTGTGGCACACATAAGAATGGTATCATTATGAGATGGGTGGGACCTATATCTCCCTCTAATGCATTGGGTGAAGATATTATATCTCATGAGATAGACATGGCTGGAATGGTAGGTTATACCGGTTCAGTGAAACTGGACTGAAACGAGGGTGACTCGGTTAAGAAAGGGACTTTGTCCACTATGATAGTCTTGGCAATGAGTCTTGACTAACAAGAAATGATTCTCTATGATTATGTGTGTATGCCACAAAGGTTCATGTTATAAGTTATGATTATTGGGATTTCACTTCACTACTATGATTTATCCCATGTTATGAAATTATTCTCTCTTTTGCAGGTTAAGATTTCTAATATGTTATGTTCTTATGAATATGATGTGATTGATATTTCTTTTGTTTACCCTTACTGAGAATTTGAGCTCACCCTTTTATGTTTTCTTTTCCCCAGGATATAAAGAAAGGTTTTAGGTATAAAAAAGGAGATCTTTATGGGAGATGTTGAAGATCTTTCACCAGGATTAGAAGATTATATTCCGAGTTTCCAAAGACACTAAACTATTACGATCCTTGTGTGTGTGTTTTTGTTATGTACTATGTATTCCGCAAATGTAATGTAATGTCCATGTACATCAGGCTTTGGGTCTCTATAGTTGGTATCAGAGGAAAGGTTTAGTCAACCTTTGGAAACTAGGATGTGAGAACGTTAGTGAGATCCCTAGAGATATTTCTAAGGTATGTCTAGGGATGTCCCTAAGGTTAAGTATATGTATAGGTTATAGTACTAGAATTACGCTAAAGATCATAGAATTAAACCTAAGTTGTTAGATATTGAAGGTACTCCCCCTTTATTATGTTGTTTTCCCCTAGCATGATTTTTGCCTCTCACACTATTCTTTTTGGGTTTTAGAAAATGGCTGGAAACAAGATGATTCACGATAATGGAGAATATGATGGACAATGGAATGATATTCTTCATAATGAAATGGGATTTGGAAGTCCAAATATTATTATTATGCCGAATCAGCAATCTCATAATATGATCAATAAAGTAAAATTTTGTAAGTTTCCTGACTCGGCTAATAAGAGAAAGATGGAGTTTCATGATGATCATAGAGGAAAGAAAGTTCAATTTCCCCAATGTAAATCATGTGGGAAGAGGCATCAAGGAGAATGTTTCAAAGGAACTTGAAGATTCTTTGGGTGTGGAAAAGAAGGACACAAAGCAAGTAAGTGCAAAGGAAAAGGTTCAGTTAACACCATGGATGAGGATAATGGTATTTCTACGACATCAACAATGGTTAAATGTTTTAAATGTGGAATGTATGGGCATTATGCAAACCAATTCCCTAAGGGAAAGTCTCATGAAGAGAATCAGTATGGTCGTATGGGTTGTATTTATGAGGATGATGATGAAGAGACTACAAATGATATGTGAGATGAACGAATTGTTGAAGCTCGGTCAATGGTTTAAGAATGTAGTGGAATGATTACATGTTTATCATGTGTAATGTTGTATAAGTAATCTCATGGTACTATGGAATAAAGAGACATCTAAGGATTGTTACACTGTTGTCTTTCCTTGAGTTTTGAAAGTGTATGATTAATGGTACCAGTATCCATGAAAGGTTATTCAGATATTTTTGGAATGTAGATGATATGCGCATAATGAAGGGATAAGACGATAATGATATGTTTGATTGTATTCATGATCTCATGATTGATATAAGGACTAAGTGATATCATGGTTTGAGTATATAGAATTTTGAGGATTTTGGTATGTGGAAGGTGTTAACTTTTAACTGCATTCATGTTTTCACTAAGGTTCAATGGGTATTCAAGAGAATACATGATTAAGGACTTTGAATGTTTGGAATGTGACCAAAAAAACATATCTTACGATATATGGGGATCAACGATGGTATTAAATCTTTGGTAATCGTTTTCACTATGTTATGAGATTGGGCTGCAGTATTATGGATAAGCCTGAAGATTGGAATGGATTATGTTGGACATAAGTTAGTATTGTTTAAGGATAGAAGTTTTTTTCGATATTATTGATGGGATGTTATAGTAATATATTTTTAGAAAAAGGAAAACCTGCAGGACGGGCGACAACCCATCGCGTCGGACAAGGCTGTGGGAATCAAACCCACAACCGAAGTGCGACTGGCCTTTATCGCCTACCATTGGCCTACAAGAAGTCCCTGTTTAGTAGAAACTAGTTTTATTATATTAAGCAGTATGATATATGAAGTATAAGTCCATTTTAGGAACCATATATGATTAATCTCACTATATAATGACTTATGTATATTTAATAACTTTTTCTAACCTTTTGTTTGAGACAGATGGAATGACCCGTCATTCTATCACATGATCTGCTAATACTTCACGAATAACAAATTCAACTTCATTTATTTAAGAGATCAAGTGGAAATTGTTCAAGGCATGAACAACAGTGAGATTGTACCAAAATAAAGTAAGTATTTATTCTAATTCAAATTCTTCAACTTTAGGGAAATGATTTTGAAAACCAAAAATGTTGTCCTGGTGCTCTTATATCTGATTAATCAGATTGTACCTTAGATCGTCACAAATTTATTGATTTGTGATTGCTATCTTTTCCATAGCCATGTTCTCTACCACTCTCCATCAGAACATGATGATTAGATTTCTCTTCCATATCCATATTTTCACCTATGTGGAAACCCAGTGATTAGTTTATTTGGGTAACTGTTACGTTTCATACTTTTTTTTTTGAAGATTGGTTTTGGTATTCCTTTTTACGATGTGGGTTTCAATTAAAGAAACTTTCGAATAGTAAACCATTTATAAACCCGACGAATTTCGAGGGCGAAATTCTTTATAAGGGGGGTAGAATGTAACACCCTGAGATTTTATGAAAAATATTATTTTTAATTTCATTAATGTCTTGTGTTATACGCTACACCAAAAGGAGATTTCACAACACACATCTCTGACCTGGCTTGAATTACACACAATCACGACCTTCCACGATGGCGTGTGTTGTACGCAACACCATGTTTTGCTAAACAACGACATGCTATTAAGATATTATTAAAACTAGCCGTTATGAATAGTAATAACCACTTTTTGAAATTTTGTAAATTTTATTTTTCAAAATGGACTTCATTTATGGATTCAGAGTATCGAATTTAGCCTAAGGTGAAATTTTGGTACTTTTCAGATAACTTTCATATTCTGATGAATAGTGAAAATTACTAAATTTTAATTAAAAACAACTTTTTTAATCAAAATAATTAATAGTGATAAATTATTAATTTGAGTGGTTTTAAAGTATATTTAGAATATATTTTTACAATTTAATACAATGTTGTTCATTGGATGTAATTTCACATTTAAACCAGTTATAAACAAGTGTTAATCTTTTGATAGTTATTATCTCTTAAAAACATGCTATTTGTTGTGACAGCGGAAATTAATTATAAAATTAATTAATGCAACATATTTGTTGGGAATTTTGTAAAATAGAAATCATTTTTGAATTCGGAATATTAATTATAGCTTAGGGTGAAATTTTGGCATTTTTCTGAAAAACATCAATTTTTGATGAATAGTGAAACCACTAAGTGGTAGGTTAAAAACAAAATTTTACATAAAACTTAATTTTACCGCTTCTGTGAATGAAATTTCAAAAATTCGACAGACACGGTTGATATCAGTAAGTAAAATGTGGTTCAATGAGATAAAAATAATTTTTTGATGAATAGTAACTTTTTACTTTTTTTACCTTGGTTAATAGTAAATAGGGTTACTAAGGGTAAATATGATATTACTATTACCCTAACACATGTCATAATTCTATTGGATAAGTGTAATTCGACCAAAAACAACCTTATGAATATAATATGACCATTTAGGTCCACTTGGATTAGATTATGACATTTAATATTATTTTATTTAATGAATAGTTAAAATAGTTAAAATCAAAGTTTAATAAGTAAATAATTTTTAATATTGGGTTATACATAAGATAAATTCGACTATAAATATTCATTAGAAAGCTAAAAAAATTTCCTATATAATGGTATTTTATTTGTAATTTTTAGACATTAAATAAGTTAATTTATTTATGACATAATGATGATGTAGTAATTATCTTATTAATGAAATATTGACATAATTGATGTTATAAACACCAAAATAAATGTAATTTGAGACTTTTTATGAATTCCACTAATATTCTAGGTTACTATGATATATTAGTGTTGATTTAATCAACTTGGTTCGAGCATATAATTCTGTCATGTCTTTCACAAAAATCATATATCAAATAGTGTCAAAATTGACACAAAATAGTTTTTAAATCAAATATTATATTATTAATTGTTATTTTATTCCTAAAAATCTAAGGTTTGGACAAATGACTTATATAAGGATATATATATATATTAATAATAAACAATTTGGGGTTCGTTCGGCATGTTATAGTAAGTTTATTAACCATATAGTGTAAGAAAACAAAAAGACACGGTAAAAGTTTTATTATTTAACTTAGAGTTAAATCTAATTGATAAGGTTAAAATAATAACCTAAACTTGTCTAAATCCTATTGGTTGATAGGATTTCGACCCATCCCCACTTTAGCTTCGAAATAAGACCCTTTGGAACCATTATAAACCGATTTTGACTTTAATATAAAATAATATTTTGAGATATTCCTAAGGTGCCCCTCTCCTCCCTTATAAAAGGACACCTCCTCCCCCGCCTCCTCACACCAATTTGAGCACTCATGCTCGGCCAATCCCTGCCAAAATCCCTTCTCCACTTTTCTATAATAATCCTAGAGGTCCTGGTCTTCTTCAAAGACCAATCTTATTTCCCTAAGTGGAGGATTCAAAGAGGCGTTTCAAAGAAGAGGTAATATCCATTACCGATCTTTTCAATTTCTTTCTTCTTCAACTTCTTCTTATTTAGTTGTTTCATGAAAAAGTAATAACGTCAGTATTAATTACATACTGATATGTTATTATAAATATGAAACAACCCTAATTCACATTCTATCCATCCTACAGAAAAATGAAATCACCGCGCGTGCGTACGTACGGAATACCGTCTCCACGCCGTGGTGTAATCTATTTTCCACCACCACCTTAGTAGGATGGGTATAATGGTGTAATGAGTAACTATATATGATTATTATAAATTGATATTGATACTGAAATAGTCTACATACGCTTCAACACAATTCCACGACCATGGGAACGATATCATCACTCGTGCGTACGTACGGACTACTGTCTCCACGACGCGATGAGATTCATTCTCAATGATTAACCATTCATGAATGATAATAAAGTATACATAATAATTACTAATGAAATATATGACATAATAATGATACTGGATTTATGTAAATTTATATGTATGTCATCTACTTAATTCCATTCACTTCAATAAGGAAACGAAAACAACGTTCATGCGTACGTACGGACTACCGTCTCCATGAACGCTGTATTTCATTCCATTTATCGATATATTATATATATATATATATATATATTCTGAATATATATTATATATAAATCATGTTTTACATTCTGGATATAAGTAATCATGATCCAAGTAATCATATTAATAATTACAAGTTAAAAACACGAACAACAAATGAGACGATTTTACCCAAAACGCTACTTTAACATGAATTTACAAAAGAACGGGTAATATAAAGTCATAAGTGGACCATATTTGATATAATAACAATGAATATGATTCTGGAATAAGTCAATAACATGATTTAAATCATTATATAGGAGGTTCGGACACTTACAAAGCAAGTCGGACCTAAGGTAAGGGAAATATCACAATCTCATTTTTTATCCGAGATTGTTTATACTTTGGCATTTACTGGGGTGTATTTTATCATCCAAATCCATGTTTCCTCAATATGTAATATTATTTCCATCCACCTACAATTGTTTAAATTCTATTTTACCCTTTGGTGAGTTTTTAGTAAAAGATATTAAAGGAATCTTTTGTCGTTTTTCGTACGAGGTATTTTTTGACTTTTTCGACCAAAGTACGAGAAGAATGTTTTTTTAACTTATACGGCATGAATGGATTTTTTAAAACATTATTTCCAAGAAGATTTATTTAAAAGTTTTCATGTTTATTTTTAATCAACTTCTTTTAGTTTAAAGTTGTCTGACATGTTAAGAAAGGAAAAATGTTTTTGAAGAAGAAAGGATATTTTCCTCAAGAATGGAGTTCAAGTGTTTTATCAAAATTATTTTCCATCTAAGATAAAATAGGGTTCTATTTATATCCCTATTATGGAATTGATTTGATTATGTTGTTATGGAATTATTTTTATGAATTCCTTTATCTTTTATGAATTTTTTTATGATGTCACGATGTTTAAGATTCCCATTTTTATTACATGGGTTATGAAATGATGTATGATTTATAATTTTGTGGCACACATAAGAATGGTATCATTATGAGATGGGTGGGACCTATATCTCCCCCCAATGCATTGGGTAAAGATTTTATATCTCATGAGATAGACATGGCTGGAATGGTAGGTTATACCGGTTCAGTGAAACTGGACTGAAACGAGGGTGACTCGGTTAAGAAAGGGACTTTGTCCACTAAGATAGTCTTGGAAATGAGTCTTGACTAACAAGAAATGATTCTATATGATTATGTGTGTATGCCACAAAGGTTCATGTTATAAGTTATGATTATTGGGATTTCACTTCACTACTATGATTTATCCCATGTTATGAAATTATGCTCTCTTTTGCAGGTTAAGATTTCTAATATGTTATGTTCTTATGAATATGATGTGATTGATATTTCTTTTGTTTACCCTTACTGAGCATTTGAGCTCACCCTTTTATGTTTTCTTTTCCCCAGGATATAAAGAAAGGTTTTAGGTATAAAAAAAGGGAGATCTTTATTGGAGATGTTGAAGATCTTTCACCAGGATTTGAAGATTATATTCCGAGTTTCCAAAGACACTAAACTATTACGATCCTTGTGTGTGTGTTTTTGTTATGTACTAAGTATTCCGCAAATGTAATGTAATGTCCATGTACATCAGGCTTTGGGTCTCCACACGGTACCTGGAGGTGTACCACTGGGCGGGACGTACTCGGAGCGGTCAGGTGGACCCGAGGAGCAGTGGAGGCTATCTGTACCTACCCTTTAGGTGGGACTTCCAGAGGACGGCTCGACGCTGCATTTTTCCCTTTCAGTTGTTGTTTTTCCTTTCAGTTGTACTTTACAGTTGGGCTTGTATTTCCAGCCCCTTTTACTTTCAGCACAGCTTGTACCATTTTTACCCAGTGTTTACTTTTCCTCTTGCTTACTCTGTGGTGCTTGTTTACTTTTCAAAGGCAATGCCTTCCCCTTTTGTTGGGATTTACGCCTTGGTGCTAGTCGCCAGCCCCTGGCCTATGAAAGGCGGGCTTTGGTTTGTCACGGTACGGGCCCCGAGGACGGGTTGTGACATGACCATAGTATTTAAATACATGCATTATGACAAAAAATAACATAGAAATGGAAAACTCGTATGTAACACTTGTTTAGGAATGAACCAAAGGTCCCTTACCTTCAATCACATTCCAAAAAACCAATAAGATCATTCTATTGAATCAGGGCCCTTACTTAAATGCATAAGCCTGAAATATACATGAATAATAAAGGGCCCGTGTATGCTATGAGAATGAGTCTCAGTAGGTCATCACCAATGTGTCACTACCTAAAATTTTTTATTAAGAACTTGTGTACATAAAATAAATAAATAAGGGAATTCATGAATTTAATTTAATTCACGATTCACTAGTGTTCAGCAACCACCAAACAGTTAACACCAACTTTGGCCATCTCAGAAATAAATATAGAGTAAATGACCATTATCCCATGGCCCAAGCCATCCTCCTATGTCATATTTTCCCAGGTGAACTGTTAGGTTCCAATTATAAATAAAACATTATACATCATTCCTTAATCCATGTAGGGAGAATTATAAAGGAATTCTTAATAAAATGAGTCCACTCCCATAGGCCCTAACTTGTTAGAAACTGTCATCTAGAATCTCGACATCTAAAGTTATTGTGAGAATTTTCCTAAAATAAAATCCCCATTAGATAAAAATATGGCAGTTCAAAAAATGATGATATATATTCTCCCAAAAGCATCCCAACCCAATTCCCTCAAGCATGATGAGACTTATCCCTCCAACTATTAGCCTCAATGATGTGATTCAATGGATCAATGTCATCCCCATAACATTCTGTAGAAAAAAACCAGAAACTTTTAGGTAATTTAAAACAACTGGGGGTCTCTACCCACTAAAGTAGTCAAAAACACCACATCATTTATGTCAATATGTGTTCACATGACTCGTAATGTCGTTTTGGACAACCCATGTGTGCAAAAATCACATATTTAGTTTATAAGCCACACCATCCCAACACCTCATGCCCATTGGACCATGTTTATTAAATCTGTGGGCCAAACCTTCCCAAATATCTTGATACATTCCCACAACATGACATGATCTATTCATCAACTAATGACCCATTATCCCAACCTATTATAAAAATCACATATAGAGCCTGATCTTAACCCAATATTTTTATCACATCATCTCATATTTGGTGTTCATCACCAACTCTATCCATGGTACTTTATCATCATAATCTAATCACTACAACACATATATAAGTTTTGATTCAAAACAAAATAAAAAATACAATGAAATTGAATTGAAAAATTAAAATTAATAAAAGAATATAAAACAATTTAATTTAAAGAACAACCCAACCAAACTGCCCAAGGTTTTGATCCCCTCGCATGGGATGATCTGTTTATGGAATTTGGTGACAATTACCATATGAATATCCCAAGGAATCAATTAATTAATCAATCATAATTATCAAAATTTTGTGTCCTCACTCAGTTAACCAAATAGAAAACTAAAATCCACACCTCCAGAAAACTCATGAAATCAAAAGGAAAAGTATCCACCACCATCCCCAATGTTGTAGGAAAAGGAACATCCGATCGTAGCCTCAAACTCCAACGGATTTGGAAGAAATAACTATTTTAGATGAACATAATCAGAATATCTAAAAAAGACTCGAACATATTTAGTTATATGTGAGTTGAGATCACAGAGAAATAGAAGTAAGAGAGAGGATATATTTACTAATATGGATCTAATGCTGCAAGTGGCATGAATAATTTAGGTCAAACAGAATATTTTGATAAAAACTATGAGAGTGAGAATATGGGAGCCTCCTAAGGTTGTTCACATAATTTAGAGGAGAATAAGGAGGGAATTAGGGTAATAAAATGAGGAGGAAAATGGTAATTTCACTTCTTTAAGGATATACATTGTTAACCAGCATGTTTTCTAAACCATGTGGCTCTTTCGAATTTTAAGCCATGACCCACACAATTATCCTACATAGTTTGTCTGAACCTTGTGCATAACACGCGTTCTACTATGTGAGGGTACTTTTTAAATAGAACTAACTGTGTGGCTTGTGAATAGTTTGGAAAATTATGCACAAACTATGATTATTACTTCTAATAAAAATTATAGAGGTCTTACATGGTTATGCACCTCCTCTTAGATGGTTTTTCAAACAGTGCCCATTGAAAAGGGAGGGTCAAAAAGAATTCACAAAAAGGAAACATGACTAAATATAATCATTCACCAAATAATTCACTTCTATTATATTGGGCCTTGAGTCCTCCAACACACCTAACAACCATCAAACACTCGAATAATTTTACAAACATTTAATCCCATATAATAAAAATTGGATCACAAAATACTAAAAAATAGGTTCCGATCAATGAGAATAGACTTGGAATGAACACAAAAATAAAAAAAAATTGAGGATTTATATCCACACCAAAACCCTAGGATGTTATAATTATGTAATGTGTTAAAAATATTTAAATGTTTTACTCAATGGTTCTGACCAAATTTAACATCTTTTCACCGAGTCATAAATTCATGTTTTGTTTACTATTCATTGTGGCCAAAAATAATTTTTTTCATATAAAAGTATAATAATATTTCGTATTAAAAATTTATAATCCATTTTTTCAAATTAAATTCACTAAATATGTAGTGTTTAATTTTAAATTATACCATTAAAACTTAACAAAATGTGATTTACTCGAGAAAATATGTTTTCTTACGTATAAATGTTATTTTTAACAAAATAAAACATAAAAATAATTATAATTACCTTGATTGAATTATTAATAATATAAAGGAAACAATTTTTCTTTTAAATTAATTTATAAATACAATTAATCATATTAAATTTTATAAATTGAGAGAATGTTTTCAATAAAAATCAGTATTTTTCACTATCAAATAAAAATTGTTCTTCAAACAAATCACAAATTTTCGATGTAATATAATATAGATTGTATAAAATTAAAAAAATATAAATTTTTATGAAATATTATATAATAAAATTAGATAAATTAATTATAATATTTTCTCACAAATAGTAAAAAAAATTTCAAAGAATAAACAGATTTTCTAGAAAAATGTGTTATTTTTTATCAATGAATTTACATTATATAAATCCTTTATAAATATTTTTAGAAATTTATATATTCATATTAATAATAAAAATTTTAAAATCTAGTTTATAATGTTCAATGTGAATTAAAATTATTTATGTCGATGTTTTTTTCACTCAATTTTACATGTATCAGAAGTTGTTAAAGAATTTATTTTTATTTGAAGAAGAACATGTCATAAAATATTTGGGTGTTACAACATACCACCCTTAAAATTAAATTCTCCACCATATTCTAATAACTTTATAAAAAAAATATGTTCCATCACATCCTTGGGTTCCCATGTTAAATTTTCAAATTTCTGATTCTTCCAGAGAACATTAACAAGTGGAATAGTCTTGTTCTGTATAAATTTATTATTGTGAAACATTATTTATACTAGTTTTTATTCATATATAAGACAATAATATATGAGTAAAACATATTTCGTTAGTAAATGTTATGTATTAGTTGTGTAATTCGTTTGTATAGATCCATAAAGATCATATTGAACTTTAGAGTGGTTTGGTGGAAGTGGCAAGCGATAAGAAATCACCCTTGGTCGATAAAGAATATCAATGGGGACAATATAACTTTGTATTAGCATTTAATTATTTAAAAATATAATAATATTCTTCGATGGATAATTTTATAAGAAAAAATCATCACCATCTTTGAATTGAAGTCTTTACCAATGATTGGTAGCATAAAATTTCGGTTGACTCTTTGTTTCCTTGAGGAGTTGATAAATGGATCTAACAATATCTTATATTTCTAATCTATTTTAGGAACTAGTAGATTTATTTCTCTAAAATTATTCCACTATGTTAGTTTTTTATCATTATTTACCTATAGGTATTAATAAATATTCATTTTAATGCTCGAGTGAAAGATAGTTTCTATAAGAAAATGTGACTAAAGGAAAGTGTTTATCCCCAACAAATTTTTAATTCATACACATATACCATATTATATCCTATAGAGATTAAATTATTTTTTCGTACTAAAATTAATTTTGATGAGATAAGAAGTAATAAAACAATATTCAAATCCTACTACTTGTGGAAGACTTTTCATAAACATTTAGGTAAACCCCATATTTCAATTACAAACAATAGAATCAGTTAATATAAGAAAAATAACAATCTGCTTATTGTGTTTTTTAGAAATATGATTATGAGGGGAATATTATATGATATAAATAATTTGTTCTAAATTTAAAAGGTTATCGAATACCACCAAAATAGAAGTATGTACTTTATAAATTTTATGATCATAATGAAAAAATACAGGGTTATGTATTCCCATTTCCATTCTGGTATCGGTAATGTTTGAAATATACCTTACACTTTTATCTCATATATATAACATTATAAAATACCAATAATTGGGAAAGATAATATATTTTATTTCTATTTATATTTTCCAACCATATTACTCTTTAAAATATCTATATATTTCAAATTACTTCTACGGTGAATACAAAATGATATATGATGAGCTTCATCCAATAACTCCTTAAAATCTGTTATGGATGGGACAAATATATATTTCATATATTTTATCATTCAATCACAATAATGGTTGAACATAATAACATTTATACCTTTTTTGGTACTCTATATATTACTTCGATGCATCCTTAATATTCACCTAGATATATGAATTAAAAATCATTTAAAAATATAAAATTTCTATCCTTGCTTCAATATTTCTAAATACAACCATTACAATTATACAAATAGTTGATATTTTGTGAACTTTATCATATATAAGCTAGCATACTTTTCATTAAGACCATTGACCACCCTATTCACATTCATGGGTGGTAATATATCTAGTAGTGATAATCATAAATCTACTCCATCCATAATCTCTATAAAACATTAATCACTTTTTGAGTGAATGTATACTTTAAAGTTTTATGATTAGTATTTATGTCACACCTTTCTATATTAAGATATAGACTCCATATATTAAAATAAAAAGTTATCATAATTATATTGGAATCATATGTTTTGAAATTGTGATCATGATCCTATAATTTTATTGAGCTATAAGCTATTAATTGAGTGGATCATTTTCATTCACATTTTTATAAAAATTTTATAATTACATTGACCCATCAATCATTGTTTTCTAATAAATTTGTTATGTTATTTAGATTTATTAAATCAAAGTATTTATTTTCTAGCTAAATAAATTGTTTTCGGATTCGTACAATTTTTATTACATTGGAAAGATAAGAATATTTCCTTCATTTAATTTGTTTATGTTGAAAGTAAATTAAAATTTTTTTATGGTACAAAAATTCATCAAAGATGTTATAAGCTATTTAAGGGATATTTTAGTTTATAACATAACGTAAATTGGGAATTATGTTGGTATATCATTCCACATATAATGGATTCATTGTAGAATTATACCATTGGATATGTAAGGAGTTTTTTGAAACATAATTAGTTTATGTGGATCTTTGAAATGTATTTTATGATAATCTAAAAAATAACTAATGTTTATGAAGCAGTTTTGTAATAATATAGTGAATAGATTTGAAGCCTACAGTATTTATTTTAATGAAATTTCTAGATATTTCAGAATCAATTAAGTCCTCGGGTGATGGAAAGCCAATACGATTATCTTATTTTAATGATTTTATATCAAATGCTGAAAAAGTGGTTTGGATGTTCAATAAATTCTCCAAATATTGGGAATGTAGTTTCCCATGGGAAATTTTCCCTTTTGTTATGACATCATTTTTCAATTATATCATGAGTTGTATAAGTCAGATTGACTTGATTAATGTATGATTGGAATGACCTCAAGATTTAATAAAAATAAATCTTTAGGGATTAGGGATGAATTTGATGATAAATGGCTCAAAAAATTTAGTGATGTCTAAAGTTAAGTTGTTTACATTTTCATGAAATACCGTTCAAACCCTATGTTGATAAACATAATGTAAGGAATTAACCATATTTTGTGATGAATAGTTTGCATATGGATCACCACCCCTATGCTGAATATTAATGATATGAAAAAAAACTTGACATTCAATAATCAACTTGCTAATGAATCTCCATCCCTATTTTGATGTTTGAGAATTACTATTCATATCCAAAATTTGGAAAAAAGAACATATGGTTTTTGAATTATATGTTTGGAATAAATCTTCTGCTGAAATGATGAATGTATGTATTATAATTTCTATGATATGTTTTGATCCCTAAGTTATGTGTAGATGAATGTATGGTTTAAGAATCATATTATTGTAAGAACCATACATACCGCAATGGAACCATATACTATGAATAAGAACCATACACTATTTAGTTGAACTCTACGTTTTTATTTTTTCTTTACATGAAAGAAACCAATGATTGACTTTCCAGTGATGCCCCTTTAAATCCACGATGTTTTACATGATTTTTGAAATGGTCCTATTAGTGCTAAAGATCATGAAAAATATATTTTTGACTAATTCAAATTCTATCATGAAATGGATAAATCGTTACTATTTATATGGGATGTGATATATCTCTTTTAATAAATTGATTTCTTATATTCTTGAATAATTGTGCTACTAGTTCTCAACAACTATTTCAACTGTATTTAATGAGGATTGAATGGATTAAAAAATGATTTATAAATTTTTCTACACTTCTATTATAATGGGGATTTTATTGGAAGAGTTATTCAAATTATTATTAATGCATTAATTAGAGATTTATTCAATAGAAATAAAGAAGAAACAATGCTACACTATTGTTGGGGATATTTATGAAGTTTATTGACATATTTTATTTGGTGTATCCAAAGGATAAAGAATGATGTTAAAAATGATGGAAATTTTATTATATATATATATATCTCTCTCTCTTTAAAAGAAAAATAATATATGCAAAGAAGAGTGGACACATGAAAATGTTGAAGAAAATAAAGTACTAAAATATTTTCATTTTTATGTTTATCATATTGAAGATATAATTTTAATACTTTGTTAATTATTATTATCTCATGGTGTATAGATGATGTAATATTAAGAAAACATAGTATAATCAATTTTATACTATTTTAGGAAGAAGAATAAGCCATATCGACATTGTAGATTATTTTCCATCTACAGTTATGCTATTTTGAAAATTGTTTTCATCAGTAAGTTTCCACTGCAACTATGATGCTCAACATGTACCATCAATTATATAAATATCTATTTGTTTGGTGGAATATTACCTACTCGGACATAGTCATGTTGGAGTGTCAACTTCTTGGACTAAGCTGTGGATATACAGTTCCTTTTACATGAACCAGAAGGCCCGGTAAAAGCATTTTAATGTGTCAACACCTTGTACATAGTTTTTAGAATGTCTTGTGATAAGAGTACCTGAAAATGAAAATCCCCAAGATCATGGAATAGATAGTTGGTGGAGTGGACTAGGGGGTTTTATGCCCTAAACCACTATACATCCTTGTGTTGATTTCCTTTATTTATTTCCACTGCTCTCTCAACATTAAGAGAGAAAGAAAGGATCGATTAATTATAATTGGTATATTTTAATATTGTCCTGATTTGTTAAATGACACAATTCACACACTCCTATGTCTTCATCATAGACATTCCGACCTAACAATTGGAATAATAGGTAGACATTGACTAATTTTTTTGGCTTTAACAACCATGATTTAATGATTCATACACAGAAAATATCAATAGATAATTTCAAAGAAGGTATGCCGACGATCTATGATCCTTATTTTAATGGTGATAACTATGGATTATGGAATACCCATATGACTATATATTTGAAGAATCTTGGTTTAAAATTTTATGTGAATATTTTCAAACCTTTTGAAATCCATGTATAACTAGAAAAGTGGGATGATTCTTAGTAATATGAGTATAATGTTAATTCAAAATCCATTAATGAAATTATATGTGGTCTTTGTCCTGATAAATTTAATACTGTTTCTCAATGTGCTACAATATATGATATGTGGTAGAAAAGTGAGGTTACATATGAAGGAACAAAAAATATCTGAAACTATAGTACTGTAATGAAAAACATACATTTAAAACATTTAGGATAAAGGAATATAAGACAATCACTTAGATGAATGCATGATTAACAGAATCTATTAATTATGTTTCTACCATGGGAACTCAATTTATAGAACCATATAAAGTGTTAAAGGTAATTAGAGATATACCATACTTTTGGAATGTAATATCAGCTGTTATTCCATAATCAACACCAGTTGAAAAATTAATATTGAAATAATATATTTGAACCATGATGATGTATGAAACAGAGATGCAATGAGATGAAAAAAATTATATTTATATCAAAAACGGAAATACCAACACTCAATTTTTTAATGGTTGAATCATATTATATAGATTATATCGATTATAGTTTTAGTTATGAGCTACCACATATTGCTCAAAATACTGGAAGGATGTATCATAGGAGAAAAGATATATTGACGTTGAATAAACAAAAAGATATTAGATACTCTAATTGTAATAAAGAAAGGTAACATAAGGCCCAACATTTATTCAATTAATGTTTAAAGGAAAAATGAATATAAACAAAAATGAAAGAAATTCGTGAAGGGTACTAGTAATGCATATGATGATTCAAATGACAAATTTAATAAAAATTTAGGATCTGAGCTTGAAAATCAAAAGGATAATCTAGGTATTATGGATCATACAAATGAGGTACAATCCTCTTACTCTGAAAGTTCATTTTTTGAATGTTTTACTTTTGATGAATTTAATAATAATTGTTTTATGCTTTAAGAGAATTTTGATTATTAAATAAAAGAGACTAAAATCATATAAGATGTTATCATGCTATTTCAGTTGATAATATATGTTGGTCAAAACATATTAAAAATTTATTATCCTATACATCCAAAATATTTTGTGAGATATATGAAACTAAAGTCATAAAAATTATTGATTTAAGGAGATAATTTAACGAAATCTCTACACATTCATATCATGGGAGAAATATATTTGAACCAACATCGTGGTGACAAAAAAATCAACAAAAAGAAATCTTTTATTCTTTGTAATGAAGAAAAGACAAAATTATACAAAAAATATATTTTTCCTGATTCGAACAGAAAAATCATGTCATCTTTTAAAAGTTTTTATTGTGGTATTAATGGATATTATTCTAAGGAATTATAATTTAGAAATACACAATGCTTTTGGTGTCGAGAATTTTAATTATTCGAAAGCATTATCCCACATTTATTATAAATTTATCAATCACTATAAACATATTTGGGTACCAAAATGACTAATTGTTATAAAATGAAAGCACAAAAGTATATGGGTACCCTAAGGAACATGCAATTTATATATTTCTAGTATGAACCATTAAACATCATTATTAACTCATCAAGTAGTTTCATGAATATTATTCGATGTTATTATATTATTATTTCATATTTATTTAATTAAAAATTAAATAAAACTGAATAGTCAAACTCAGATGTATTTTATTTTCAATTATAATATTCATATTCAATGCACTTCCTATTTTATATATTTGGAAATTTTAAAATGATTTATCTTTAATTCCTATACATTTAATTATTCTTATGCTTAATCTGTTAAATCCTTTTACAATATTATTTTATAAAACTAATTAATTAAGTGATTTATTTTATTAATCAAATACCATGTATCTTTTTATTATGATTATATATTAATGGTTATCTTATGTGTACGCTTGTGATTAAATATTGACTATTTTAATTAATTTATTGTGCAAAATTAATCTCTTTATGTTTAGGATAAATTACTACTTGATCTTATTAGTTTTTTTGTCATTAATAATATATGTTAATCATTTAATTAAATTCATTGAAAATCATTTACTTAAATTATTTGGAAATATTTTAATTAATTTCTTTGAAAAATATTTAAATAATTTTTTTCAAAATCCATTTACTTAATTTTCTCAAAACTCATTCATTTAATTCATTGAAAATAATTTAATTAAATTTTTTAAAAATAAATTAATTAAATTTGTTGAAAATACTTTATTACTTTTATTTATTTTATTTATTTACAGTTTAAAATATTTTTTTATAAATTTCTTGAAATTTATTTATTTAAATTACTAAAATATCATAAATATTTCTTCTCTGTATTATGTGGAGTAATAGTACATATTTAGCATGTGTTTAATTGTTTTATTATTATGAAATGAGTTAAATGGTTTAATACATTATTTACAATACCTTATTAATCATTGAATAAAATTTTTTATTTTTGCATGGCTATATGATAATATTTTTTATGTGTGAATTTAGGGAGAGTTTATATTGATGTATATATTTAGATCATATTTTGAAGTTACTCATCGTTTTAATATTTGTTAAAATATTATAAAAATTAATATATAAAAAATTTAAAATTTAAAAACATTTTAATTCAAATTTAAATATGAAAAAAGGAAAATTTAATTTTCTAAATTTTAAATATTTTCAAATGTGAGAAGAATGTTTTATTATAAAATTTTATTTTCATTATTATTTTTTGCCACTAAAATATAAAATTCATCTTAGTAATAAAAAGGGTAAATATATTGTATTATTTGATATACTCAATAAATAATAATTTTGATCTATTGAAAATAGGGGGGAAGTTGATAATAATGTAAGGTTTTTTAATTATGAAAAAGGAAGATATTGTTGACATTCTCCTTTTCATTTCCATATTTTTTTAGTTTTTATAATTACTTTAACATGACAATCGTTGCTTTCTAAAACAATTTCAAAGTGTTTCAGGTTTATTACATCAAAGTATTTATTTTCTAATAAAATAAAATGTTATCATATTCAAACAGAATTTGATTCTTTAGTTAGATAAGAATATTATCGTAATTTCATTTATTCTTGTCAAAATCTTACTTAATTGTTTAGATGGTGAAAAAATCCAATGATACTGTTAGAACCTATTCACATGAAATTGAAGTTTTCATCTTCAACTCAATTTGAAATTATATTGATTTGTCAAGCCATAATTAATGGATTCATGGGAGCATTATAGAATTGGGTGCTTATAGAGTGTATCTAAACATCATTAGGTTATATGGATGTTTGAAAAGTATTTTTTATACACTAAAAATCACTAGTGTTTCTGATTTAGTTTTACGGCAACATAGTGAACAGATTTGAATACCTATTTTATTCATTTTAATACATGCTCTACAGTATTTAGAATAACTCGAGAGCTAGGGAGAGATAAATATAGTATTTTTTTCTTGATTTAATCAGTTTACATCAAAGACTAAAAAATTAGTTTTGATGTTCAATAAACTCCTTGAAGATTGGGAATGTAGTTTCCCAACTGATGTTTTCTAGAATGTTATTACTTCTAGTTTTTGAGGAAATGAGGATTTGTAGAATCCATATTGATTAAATTCATGAACTGTTGGAAAGATAATGATATTTACTAAATATATATTTGGTGGGATTATAATTGAATCAGATGATAAAGGGACCAAAAAGTTCTATGATTTCTTAAGTAAAGTATATTACATTTTCTAGAAGAACTGCTCATACCCTACATTGATAAACATAATGTAAAGAATAAACACTATACTATATTGAATTGTTTTTGTATTTATTTCCAACACTATATTAGATATGAAGCATGCGGATCAGAAACCAGATGTTTTTCAATCATCATGTGTATTGATCATCATCCCTATGTTAATGTCTGCTAATTACTGTTTAAACCCTACATTCGAAAAAAATGAATATATGGTTTATCAATGCTATGTCTAGAATAAATATTATATTGAAAGGATGAAAATATGGATTTACATCACTATATTAAATTTTGGTCCCTATATTACGTGCATATGAATGTATGGTTCAGAAACCATACATTGGTAGGAACCCTATGCAATGAAATGCAACACTATGCTACGGAAAGGAACCATATGCTATAAAGTTTGGCCCTTTGTTTAGTATTTTTTTTGTTACATGATGGATCCCTAAATTTGAATTTTCAACAATAATATTTTAATACGTGATATTATACATGATTTATCTAATGGTCTTATTAGTATTAATGTTCATTATGAATATATTTGGCGACTGATTAAAAGTCTTTCATGAAATAGATTAAATCATTCCTATTTATAAGAGACATTATGAATCTATTTGAATTATTTGGTTTAATATATTCAGGATAAATTGTGTTGCTATTTTTCAGGAAATTATTGACATTGTTTAAAAAGGATTGAATGACTTTTAATATGATATTTAAAATTTTAAATACTAATATTATTATAGATATATTTTTAGAGGAGTTATTCAAAGTAATTTGAACTAATTTTTTGTGATTTATACTATAGGAATAATGAGGAAATAAGGAAATACTATTATTGGGGATAATTATAACATATATTGAGTCACTTTATTTTTGGATTCCTATAGAAGTGAAATGTTGTAACAATTGTGGGATATTTTATTCTATCTATATATATCTTTTTTAATGCAATGAATATATAAAAAGAAGAGTGGAGACATGAAAATTCTGATGAAAATAATGCACTGAAGTATTTTAATTATACTACTCATCATTTTGATGATTGAATTGAAATTATCTATTCATTATTATTATTTAATGATGTGAAGTCAAAGTATCAGTACACAAACATTGTCAAATCTATTTACAACTATTTTAGGAATAATGATAAGTATTCACGACATTAAAGATTATTTTTCTCTATTATTGTACTATATTGAAAATCTAATTTCATCTGTCAGTCACTAATACATTTGTTATGTTCATCTTGTACCATAATAAAAATAAATATCTATTGATTTAGTGGAGTATAGGCTACTCAGACTCAGTCATGGTAGAGTGTCTACTTCTCGGACTATGATGTGGATATACAGTTCCCTATAAAAGAACAAGAATTTCATGTAAAATACTTACATTGTTTCAATTTCTTGTAATCATATTATGGAAGGTCATGTCATAAGAGGACTTAATAGTGAAAATAACCATGATCGTGGAGTAGAGATTTGGTTGAGTGGACTAGAGGATCTCTATTTAACAAACCACTATACATCTTTTTGTTCTTTTCCATTATTTGTTTTCACCTCCCACTTAACATCATGATAGATGTAATGTATCACTTCATTTAAAAGAGGGACATTTTATTATTGTAATCATTTTTAAAAGGACACAATTCACCCCCTTTGTGTCTTAATCATATCCATTCCATCCTAACACCATTACCATATATTCTTTCATGAGGATACATAATATATTTTTTATTTTATGAATCAATAAAGACATTAATCCATTATCCAGTACAGGGTAGTGTGTTAACAGGTTCACTACGTAACCTTATCTTTAGTGGTTTTATTTTTTTCATAATAATCTATCTAATGGAACTTGGATCCCTTCTGAATTAACATGATGGGTTCATTATAAGACCGTGATAATTTATCCACAATGCAGTGATAATATATAGCCAATATAATAAAAATATAGTTCCCAGCCACAATGGTAGTTCCAGGACAATTTTTAATAAAAATATTATTTTATTATTCCACCAATACACCACCTCTTATGATTATATGACCCTAGAATAAAACAATTTATCTCCAAAATTCACATTTGGTAAATTTTTCATACCACTCATCTTTCTTTATGGTCTTCAGTAAAATGAAAAAATAAATATAATTCTTTTAAATTTTCATAAAATATATAATAAATTAATCTATAAATACTATCTCAGAAAATCATCTTAATATATAAATTATATAATCATTAAATCCATGAATATACAAGGGTTATTATTAATAAAATACATCATCAATATTAATGTAGAATGTCCACAACTCAAATAGAAGGATTTCCTTCATATGAATTCACTAATTACGCCCAAATTTTAGTATTTAGATCAAATATCAATCATGTAAAAATGTTTAGAAACTCATAACTGAATTAATAAATCATTAATATGAGAAAGATGAAAAATATTGTTTATTTTTTTATATTTTTTAGTTCCATAAAATCAGTGTAGAGTTTAATTTATGCAAAGTTCTTCTTATAATGAAGAATATGTTCACCCCATGACGATTCACTTAGATAAATACCTCCCTTATCATTTGATTCTAAAATTATTGGCAATTAATTGGAGCTATTATTTATAGAGTGTATAAAATTGATGTGTCACTAGGAATGAGTTCTTTTGAAAACTCAGGTTCATTATTCGAAGGAAGACTATGGATGTTTTTTAGAAGGAGGTCAAAAAATTACATAGTAGTAATAATATCATAAATCAAGATTTTATCACAATATATGTTAGATAATAACCCCTTTTAATCATAATAGATTCCCATAATATAGATATAATTTCAATTGTAATATTATATTTATTATTTCACAAACATATAATTATTTGGTGGTTAAGATATAAAATGAGACATCCCTTCAACATAAAATGATGTGGTATTGATAAAATGAAATAAAATAAATTCCCAAAATAACATATAATTCAAATATAGGATTAATAATAAGATTTATAGTATTAATATTCCCACAAAAATCAGTCAAATAGGAATCATAGTCTTTAGATGTGATCATCATACCATTATGAGTTTTTACTACAACATTAAAATATAATCACTAGGGTGACAATATTATACCCTTAGAAAATTATTAGTATTTTAATGGTTGGGTAGATCTTGAATATAATACAACATTTTAAATTATAAATTTGGTGGTATGTGTGCCTTTGACCAATTCATTATCATACCCCACATCATCAATATGGATCACATTATATTTTCATTTGTCTATGGGATTTGGATGTTTTTGATATCAATCCCTATCATTAGCATTCTAATTTGATCACAATTTAGTACACTGACCATTAACGTTGCATATAAAATAATAAATTTTAGGTGGATTATTATTTGGTCATTACTCTCTATTATTAGATATCTTCTCCTTCCTAGCACTTAATTATTCAGTTTTCTGATGACCTGAAGTTCCATAATTAAAATATTTACTAATACTACTAACAAATATTTCTAAATTTTTACTTCCACTCATAATGAATAATTAAATGATCATTTTTTTCCTTCCATGGTTTTTATTATTAGAATTTACATTTAATTACATATTTTTTATCAAACCCATAAGGTTTCAGGGTAAATACATTGTCTATTTCCACCTTGATAACACATGGAATGATTTCTTCTTAGCCACAAACACCCCTTATGTATACAAACAATTAGAGAATTGGTTTTAATCGACTACATAATCATTCAACATTACATCATTGATAGATGAAAATACTAGAATAATTCCTTACAATTCTTGTAATATTTTATTCATTTGTACTAATGGATTCATCATCCTTTTATATTAAATCAAAAAAATATTCTAGATTTTAATATATATAATACTAGGGAAAAAAATTTCTGCAAAATTTCTAATAAAATCATCTGACTCCATAGAGTCAATTTATACATGCTACCTCATGTTATTGATTAGTATCTAACATTGAGCTCCTTCATATTGCTAATGGTAAATATCCAAAATTATGTTTTATTATTTTGAGCACTTGAGAAAAAAGTATCCTTTTTTGTATTGATCCTTTTCTACAAAACTAGTGGATCAATTGACCCCCTAAAAATGGTTGATGTTTCCCTATGGGGTACACAACCCATCTTTATTCCCTCTGTTGGTCATTTGAATGCTCAATATGAGTTGTATCTTGTGAAATTTTTGAATGCATAAAAACAATAATATATATTCCATCTCCAAATAAATTTGGTTAACTACAAGTAAAATCATTTTATTTTCTATCACATTCATAATTAAAAATGTTTTTTTTGGGTTTTAGAAATTTAATAAAACCAAAAGGCATAGGGTGAGATATAATAATCATATTGGTTAACCATATTATCATAAAAAGACATTTATAGGATGTCTAAATCATGATGCATTATTTTCAATAAACAAATAAAAAATATTTAACCAAGAGAATTATTGGTTATCATCTATTCTAATCCATCATAATGGATTATAAATAAAATTAGAATTAACCCATCCATATCCCCTAGGACGGTAAAACTATGTCCTCATTTAGGGGACACTCAACATGAACAAGGATTATGGACATGATAAAAATGATCAAATTATTTTTTGGTGTATTTCCCATTGATTAATATGAACACAAACCCCTCCCACGTGTAGTATCCCAAAATTGATGTATTATTAGGAAAACCACATAAAATATGTATTACCAAAACATTAGGATGTTATACAGTAGATAGACATAACCAAATTTGTTTAATCATTTTCTATAATCCTAATCACAAAATCTTTATTAAAACTACCTATGATACTGACTAGAAGGACCAGTATTTTCATACATATTCATTAGATTCTAAAATATGATTTTCAATAAATTTTACAAATACTTGTGTCAGGACTATGAATGATTAGTTTTTTTAGAGACTAGATACCTAATCATCTTATTTATTGATATATCTTCAATAACTACAACAAAGGGATTCCCATATATTACACTTCGTAGAACTACCCTAATTAAAAAAATTATTCATTACCTAGGGAGTGTAAACATAATAAAGGGTGAGATTAGATTATTAGTAATGACAAAAAAGAGAGATACGATTGATCACTTAAAAACAAAATTTTCATAATTGTAAAAGTAAATGAGAATAAAATTTTTAAATACATACCAAATATATCACAGATCATATTCATTATTCATGGCCTAAATATTGGTAGTTAATAATATATGATTCATAAAAGAATCAAATAACATGAGGCTTGAGAGAATAACCTTGGAATAAGTCAAAAGATTATGGATTCCCAGAATCCTAGAAAATCATTTTTGTAGTTAAGTATAATTATTAAGATTTTTATAGTTGATTGGGTTTACACATGAATCCATTATATCCTTTATCACTATTAACTCCCAATACTATTACTATGGACATATTCTCTTACTATACTTGGTTCATTCCCTATTAAAACAATTATTATCTCATTATATTCCGACCTCTAACCAATGAAATTAAGGGACATTTAATTTTTGGACCCCCAGTCATATAATCATAATCTATTCCTATATGTTCCACACAAATATGAACCATTTATAATATGTCTAAAACTATTTAATAAATATGGGTTTCGTAAAATTTTTAACATTTCATCATAATAGAATAGATTAATATAGCTGTTTTCTAAAAAGATCTCATAATACGAATAAAACCCCATATAGAGAAAGAAAACTGATGGTATCATTGGGTGATATCCCCAATCTATATTATATTTAACATGAAAAAATGTGAAAATAAATGATAAATTCATTTAAAATATCCCTTATAAATTTGTTTTAGGAAAATGATCTTTTCATTTTAAATCACTTAATTAATTTTATAAATTTTCCCAAATATTAAGAGAACATTTAATTAAAAAATTACCATAAAAATGTAAAGGAATATTCTAATCATTGATAATTAGTGAAGGATGTGATTTTTGTTCAATTAATATATGTGAAAGAAAATACAAATTAAAAGATTTAAAAACATAGTCAAAAGTTCCCCATTTGGAAAATGAAAATAAGAATATTTTGAAACATTAATATTGAATATAAAATATTGGTAAAAATAAAAATTCAATTATTATGATCATAGCATAAAAATTATTGATATTTATTTTAAATGAAATAGGTGAATGGAAGAAACTTTTTCCCCGCTAAAGAGAAAATAATGTTTATTTTTCCCAAATCATAAAAGTTAAAAAAGATATAAAAATAGAAATATTACATGAAAATTTCATAGATAACCTTAGGATTAGAAAATAAATGTTTTTTATTATAATAATATTATATAATTTTCCCCAATAAAAACTTATGCATGAATAGTCTTGATTAAAATGAGATTTAATCATAAATCCCTTTCCACATTACTAACATTCAATTAATAATATCATGAAATAGATAATACTATATGTATATGAATACTCAAATAATTTTCTTGATAATAATTTTAAAATACATGAATAGAAATTATAATAAAAATTAATAAAACTAGTAGTGAATATGGAATGTGTCTCATAGAAATAAATATGATATGAAAATTAGTTACCACATGTTTGAATTATATAAAAAGTAATCTGACCTCCTCTTTGTTGAGAGACATCATTTTTATAAAGTTTTGATCAATTATAGGATGGTATTTTGGAAATAATAGAAGTTCTAGGCTATGGGGAAGTAATCTAGGAATGAAGTAGGTCTAGGATTGGCAGAGATAAAAGGGTCACAAAGTTTGGAGAAGATATGACAGGTTATAAAATGGATTGAAATGACATGTATGTAACTTATTATAAGATTAAATAATATATTGATTTTATAATAATGAAAAATTTTACCAAGGAATCCAAAACTTTAAGATAATATTCCATAATGTGGAAATAAATACAAAAAACAATCACATTTGGTCTGGTTTTGGTTATATTTTATGCCTTATATTATTGTTAATCAAGATTAAACTAATTTAAACTTTAAAAATGATAAATAATTTTTTTATCAATATTACATTATTATATGATTAAAATAAAAGTGGCCATATAATTTTTTCTTGAAATTATGATTCTATTTTTCAAAGCTATTTTTTCATATTTATTTTATTTAGTACATGGGACTTATTTTTAACATAAGAACCTGTAATACCAGAAAAATAGTTTTTTTAGGAAAATATAAGATTAAAAAGAAAACATAATTTTTCATTGAAATTAACAAAATAAATTTCAATAAAATTTTATAACTATATAATAAAATATGAAAGGTTTTTATTAATTTAAATAAATCCAAAAAAAAATTTAATCTTGTGACCATTCCATTAAATTCACAAACCCAAAATAGTTTTCAATTAGAATAGTATATATATTCTATTAAAAAAAGTCAATATTAGGTTCCCAATTGCAGAATATGTATTTATAAACCATTATTTAACATCTTATAAATGAATTAGGTCAAAACCAGGCATCCATTAGATAATATTTATGTGTTATAGGGATTTTAATGTTTTACCCAATGGGTTTTACCCAATTAAAACCCATTCACCAAGGTCAAAAATATTTACTATGGTTATTTTTAATATTGAAAAAATTAAGTTATAAATATAAAATTATAGTAATTAATATAAATTATAATATGAAATCTATTAAATTAAATTAAATTCACATAAGTTTTAGATTTTAATTTAAAATTAAACTAGAAAAACACAATGAAAAACATTTTTCTAGATGAAAATGTTTTGTTAAGGTTAAAAATTTTTTATACCAAAATCAAACATAACATTGACATAAATAAGCTTAATTGGATTATTATTAATATAAATGAAATATTTATTTTTAATTAATCAAATTTTTAAAAAAATAGATACATGAAAGGAAAAGATAATATTCAATAAAAATTAGCAATTTTCATTATCCACTCTAAAATTAATCTTTCTAGAATAATTTCAATATATAAACCTAAGCTAATTTTTATATAATTATTTAAATTATTTAATCATTTTTATCAAGTAAAAATTATAATATTTTTAGAATCTAATTATATTATTTTCCTACAAAAATTAATATAAATAATTATTTAAGTTATATATAGACCTATGAATGTTTTTAAATAATGGAACCAAAACTTCTTCCCTAGGTTACCAAGCCGACATATCTAATCTCGAGTAACCAATTAGGACCCTTAAGAGGGAAACCCCCCAGAACCCAATTATCTTGTATGTTATTGGATTATTATCCATCACCCAAAGTGTATTCAAACTCCAAAAGTATCACTTTTACTTATAAGATAATTTAAATTACCTAACAAAGTTTTCAGTATACATTATCCAAAGTTATCTATATATCTCCAATTAATTTATTTATAATTTAGGAAATTTATCATCAATGATATTTTATTTGTTTAATACAATGGAAAACATCTCATAATGTTTTCCCTCTAGAAGTACTATATCCAATACGATGATATCATTCATGATATCTGTTAAAGTACATGATTTATTCCTAATGGTATAATATCATTTATGACATAAAATAGGATTATACAATTCTATATCAAATAAGATGAGCATATAAAATCATGAATGTTTTATATTGGATTAGTTTGTTCCAAGAATATCACTCCATATATAAGAAATTCGTATCCTAAATCTTGTGTTTTGAGAAATAGAAATGATATTTGTTCCTAGTAGCTTCCTTATTATGAATTAGAAGGGGGGGGATTATCTACTAAATCATGTTCTATATGAGTTATTATATCCAGTTGGAAAGTAAGAATTAAATTTAAATTTCAAAAAACATAATATAGTTGACATCATATATTATTTCTTCCAATTTTTTTGACAAACCATATAAAATTATATCCAATAAATACAATATTCATAAGGATATTATTTTTGTTATGCTTCTTAATGTCCTTAATTCCACCTAAAATTAGACAAAACCTTAATTATCAATTGTATTAATAACATATTTGATGTTTCATGGAAAAAATAATATTAATTTTCTATATATAATCAAGAGTGTTCTTTCTATAGAGCCTCTATTTCTAATATATTTTATTAAGAATTTATAATATATAAATAAATCGAAATACTTTTTATTTTGAACCTTAATTTTGATGAACTGGGATGAGGCTTACATATAATGAAATGTTAATAATAATTATTATAAAATAAATATACGTTTATTTATAGGGATAACATGAAAAGACACTAAATTTTCCATATTATTGAGTAAAAAATACTATAGTATGCATCTTGTTTCACCTCTAGAATAATAGTTAATGAGTATTGATTTCTGTGAAAGTCATTATATAAGAATTATCATTTTTCATAACGGTATAATCCTATTTAATACTATATAATGAACTATATTATTATACACTAAATCATGAATAATGATATAGGTGTATTTTTAGCTTGTGTGTATGATCTACAAGACTCCTTAGTCAGATTACTTATTCTGTCAGACACTAAAAATGAGATGAATACATCGAGATCACACCAATATATATGGTAAAAATTTATTCCATTTAATTTTGAATATATTAAATTTCAAATGATTCATGGTAGTTCAAAATTATTAATAAGTTTGATCTTGCGTTTAGATGAATATATGATTAAATTTTATTTTTTGCTATATAATGATTATGAATATAGTAATTTCACTATGGTTTATTTAGTTGGTATCAAACTAATACCATAATTTTAATGTTAATATTATAATTAAAATTTTAAATATTCAATTATATGTATATTATATAATCTGAATCTACAAAAAAATTCATATGATAGTTTACATATTGTCGATAAATGGTTAATTGATAAATGATCATGAATTATAAGATGAAGGGAGGAGAGTGGCACATGAGCTTCATGCACCTATGATGGGGGGATTTAAATTAAATTACAATACTAATATTAATAAGGAATTAATAATTCTCTTTATCCCCAAACACTTGATGTTTTGACATTATCCACATCCTATCGAATTAATGTATCCATATAATATGGTATATGTTAAATATTATTATCATAGAATCACGTGGTTCTAATTATATCTGAGAAATTTTATAGCCATTTGATACGACATGTTATCTATAAACATTAACATATATATTATAATTAAAAGTATTAATATTTTTATGGTAAGTGAATTATGATCATATATCAAGTTGTATACCCAATATGGAAAAAGAAAAGTACACATTTAAGTTGGGTCTAGGGAACCCACTCTATCAACATTTATTTTAACTAAATATTTCCACATTTTCTTCCATTATTTTTTTATCAAATTTCTTCCAATCTCATAATAATATTTAATGATTTCCACCCAAAATTAGTGACATTGTGCTATGTTAATGGATCATTCAATAAAAGATCTATTTTGTAGTTCATAGCATGGACACACTAAGTGTAACAAATATAAAAAAATATAAAATATAAAAAATTGAAAATGGATTAGAAAATTCATTATACCTGTATTTTAAATAAATGTTTATTATAATTTTATACCTTTAAAAACATGAAAAATATCCACAAATTTAAATATGCATTACTTATTATGACAAGTCAAAAGTTATAAATTTATATTAATCTTTTTATATACTATATTTATCAATCACATAATATTGTTTAGTTTATTTTTGAACATGTAAAAATAATTTTTATCCCAATACTACTAATTTAATTTAAAAGTTAAAAATAAATAATTAGATATATTTTGATTTTTAATAAATTAATACAACATAATTTATAAATTATGCACATCATTCATCAAATCATATAGAAGTATCATTTATAAAACAACATTCTACCTATAAAAATATTGTATTAAAGGATCAAACTATAATATATGAAGTATTATTTTATTTAAAAAGAATTTAATAGAAAACATGTTAAATAAAACAAAAGAACAAAATAATGAAGATAATTATAAACTATGAATATAATTGATAAGAATAAGAAAAAACAAACATGAAATATAAATTAACAAAAAAAATTAACAATTACAATGAAAAAAATATGGGGGGTTTGAAATGATTTCATATGTGAATGAATAAATTAATTTGTTAAAAATATATTTTAAAATAATTTGAATATTAATATTATAAAAAGATATAAATATCTGTTATAAATTTTCAATATTATATTTAATTAATTTTATTCTTATTCGATACAATTATTATATTGGGAACTAGAGAAAATGATATATCGATCCTATAACAGAGTTATTGCATAGTATATAAATTTTTACTCTATAGATATTATCAAATTCAATGCTTGAATCTATGTTTTATAATTATAATTAACGACTTTTAAAAAAAGTAAATTTAATTATTATAAATATTCATTAAACATTAAAAATTTTTTTGTGTATATTAGATATCATGAATTAAAAATAAACTCAAACATATTAGAATTCATGAATAAAATTTTAAAATGATATGAAACATATCAAATCCCATATTTTTAACCATGTAAAAAAATTTTCCATAGGAAATATTCATAACCAAATTAAATATTACATAGAATTGGTTATCTGAAACAAAATGGAAAAAATATTAAGAGAATGAAAAATATTCTCAATATGATAAATTTATCCATCTATAAATTATTCCATAGAGACCTCAATGAATTGTATGTATTTTAGCGCATAACAACCCAGTTCGTTATTTCCTTTTTAAAAATAACATATTAAATTAAATTTCTCTTAATAATACTCAAAATATCAAGATTTCTAGTGTATTTTTAAAATTAGTTTCATTACAAAAAAATAGAAAATAAGAAAATAAATATATTTATTAAAAACTTATTCAAACTGACAACAAAATTATTTCATACTTAACACTAAATGATATAACCTGAGGAAATACATAAAAAATGGGTTATCTATAAATCCTAGTATGTAAATAAAAAAGGAATAACATGAGGAATAAAATACATGTTCGACAATAATCATATAATATATCATACAAGTAACATGAATAATAAGGCATGATATAGAATTTTAATCATATCATGGAAAATGTGGAAAAAACATAAAACAATAAATCATAATAGATCAAGGATAAATCCACCAATACCCATAGAAGACAAATTACCATAATGGAATCCAGTAATTATTATGTTCGAACATAATATATCATGATACTAACCATTACTCAATCCATTGGAGTGCTATCCGAGGAAGCCTTCAAAATAATTTTATTCTCTGCTATATGTGTGCAACATATATTATATGACATGGTTTCATTAAAAATAATAATTTATTCCATGATCTAATAACCTGAAATAAATACATGTATGTCCCCAATAAATAAGTATATGTGTATTAAGGTGAATAAACTTTCTAGAGAAATGGGAATGGTATTCACTACCCAATGAATGTGGGATTGAAAATCATTATACAACTTCATCATCATAACTATGTCATATAGAAATTCGGAAAAAGGGATGATGATTGAGAAAGGTGAATCTGATTAATTATACAGAAAATGTACAATAAGGGCGATATTTAAGACCATATCCAAGCATACTAAAAAGTAATTTAGATGACATAACATAAAAGGAATGGTTTATAAAAGAGGAGTGTGGAAGATTCCATATAATATTTTGGAATTGTAATAGGCTTATTTAATGGTACCTAAGAGGGATAAATGAGAGAAATATTGGTTTAATAATTTTAAAATAAAATGGACATTAAGGGGGATAAGTTAAAATGTATCCCAAAATAAGAAAATAGAAATAAAAATGGCATAACATAAATGAAATAATTGATAATAATAAGAGAGAGGGAATCCCTTACTTGGATGTGTGACTCCAGAGGCTTAGGAGAAGCTTCTTCAGAGTTTGGAAATGTGTATGGAGTAAACTATGGAGTATTCTTAAGAGTTTGGATGACATTGATGGATTTTTTATATTAGATTGAATATGTATATGTATATGTATATTAGATGAAACAACACAAGAGGGGGGGGGGTGAATTGTATGTTTAAAAACACTGCGTTTAAACACTTGAGAAATTATTTTAAATGATATTAAAGTAATACAATTCACAACAAAAAAACAACCATAATTTTATTGAGTATAAAGGTATTGATATGATGTAATACTATAAGAAAAGTAAAGCAATTGTATTCAATATGAATACAATAATCAGTGTAATAAAAAAGCGAAGGATTCTTCCATAACGTGTACAAAATCAATTTATACAATATGTAACAGTATGATTGTAATTGAAACAATTACAAATGAATTTGGAATGAAGAAAGGAAAACATTATAATTCCCTTTCTTAAAACAAACAGTAGCAGAAATGTAAAAGTATTTCAATTATTTTGACCCAAAGAGAAGGGTTATCCTTTCACCTCGAATAAGAGGTCTGTCTTACCACCACCTTAGTAAGCCCTCGATACGATGATCGGTATGTTTGTCTTGCTATCCCCGTAATCCCTAGATGCAATGATCGGTACGTCTTTCTTACTATCCCCACAAGCCATCGATTTTGCAGGTAATCGGCTCCTCTATCATTCAATCACTTGAAATCCCTCGATACAATGATCGGTAGCACCGTATGCCTATCCCCGGCAGCCCTCGGTTGTTATCACCTGATCGGACGCACAAAGAAACACAAAGCACTAACAAAAATACAAAAACTAAGAACAATCCGTTCACGTTTTTTAATCTCAAGGATTTCACACGAATAAAGAGAGAATTCAGAGTATCTATCTCTGTACCTTGATATAGTAACATCTCACTGTTGTTTTGTTGGCTTCAAATGTCCTCATATTTATAGGCCTCAGGTTCCAATGATCATACTTCCTCCAACGATTATATTTCTCTAGAAAAGTTGGAGGGACTTGGACACCTGGCATTATAACGGTCATATTAAAATAGAAAACACAACATCGTTCTGATTAGTTTATAACTAACTCCACGACATCGTTTTGGTTAACACAACAGATATATGAAGATGATAAACATGAGTACGATAAATATGAAACATGTGTTTTTTATTGAGAACCAAAACAAGCATGTTATGAAAGAAAATTATGAGTACTATAAGTATTACTTAATGTAAAGTATTGAAACGATACAAAGTGAGTATGATTTATAAAACTTAGTATGATTAACTGATTCAATACAATTTCTAGAGTCAGTATGAGAAGATTAGTCAATATAGTCAATACGATCAGTACAGTCGGTATGATCAGCATAGTCAGTACGATAATCATGGTCAGTACGATTAGCATGGTTATTATGATCAGCATGGTCAGTACGATAAACGTTGTGAGTACGATCAGCATGGTTAGTACGATAAACATGGTCAATACGATCAGCATGTTCAGTACGATAAACATGGTAAAAGAAATTTGTGATTTCCAAAACAAGATATAAATGTCAAAAGAGAAATTTTGACTCAACAATCTCCCCCTTTTTGTAAATCACAAAACAAAAAACAAAAAAACTTATCTCCCCCTGATTTATTGGAAACTATTCTGAATATAAAATTTAATACAACTAACTCCCCCTTAGGTATGTATTTTCCTAAGGATTGTATTAGTAGATTTTCTTTTCTTTAGAAGTATCTGATTAAAACATTCTCCCTTTGTAAAACATTCTCCCCCTTTATAAAAAATTCTCCCACTTTTTGATTTACAAAAATAATCTGGTAATCATGAGTTTCCTGAAAGAGATAGAGAAAAGAAAATAGGAAAACGGAGAGGATAACATAAATCTCATTACGATATCAAAACATTATGAAAATAAAACAAATATAATAGTAATTTGTTTTCTCTTTCCTTTTACTTTTTATCAACTCATGACGAACAGATTTCATATTTTTTATTTCCTTCCTATCTTCAGATATAGAATCACCCTGAGATTTGAGAAGCTCTAGTTGGTCAGAAAAAAGCTCATCCTGATTCTTGATGGTCTCTTCCTTAACCCTGATTACTTCTTCAAGAGTATCAATTCAGTTTTGTAAATTCTTTTTGTCTTTGGATAACATAGAATTTTGTTTCTTCGACAAGAATAATTCATCTTTGAAAGATGAAACCTTCGAAAGCTCATACTGAAAAGCACTCAACCTCTCTTACAACTCTTTTTCTGAAGGAATATCATCTCAATAGGTATCTAATAATTGATTCAGCCTTTCAACAGTCTCTTTGTCAAGATTATTAAAAGGAATAGAGAGATCATTTGAAAGCCTCCTTAAGTCTTCAATTGACACTTAACGATCATTCACTAAGCTCTCTATTTTGTATGACCACTTAGTCATTCTGTTTCAAGCCTTCTTATGAGAAGCCGAACTTTCAGATAGAACTTTTAAATCAGCTTCAACTGAAAAAACTCTCTATCTTAATTCTCTTACAGAACCAAACTTCTTTTTTCTGATTGTCAGTAATGAAATAAATTTTTTCTTCAATCCTGGGAAAATAAGGGATGGTCTTTTCAATTCTCCTTAAAACATGAACAATGTAATCACTTATCATAAGCTAAATTGTCTATATTAAATCAGTATCCTCATCATACAAAACTAGTTCATTTGATCGGCTTGAGTCTACAACTGGCTGTTTTCCTTCTGCATTTTCAATCCCCTTTCTTTCTTCTTCCACATTGTCACTGATAACATTTTCTTTTCCGAAGATTGAGGACGTTGATTCCCTTGGGAGATAAATCTTCCTGGTGTTTCAAAAGATTCAGCTGGTGCCTGATCGGTATTAGGAACTTGTTGAATACCTTCACTCTATTTTAGAACCAATTCTTCTCTACTTTTCTTTGAGCTCTGAAGGAATTACAAAACAAAATCGCCTTCCTCCCCTTCAACTTCCTGTATTTCTTCCAAAATTGGTTTCCCTTTTTCTTTTTCTAGAAGACTCTGTACGATGGGTTCTTGACATACATTTTCAGTTAGTTGAGCACTAGCATTCTCAACCATTTTCAAGATTTTAGAAACATTAAAGTCATGATCTTTTATTTTTAAAAGAGTCTTCTTTTTCTTTTCAGTCTGAAGTGTATCCTCAACCCTTAACCTCTGAGAAAAAGCTTCAACTGGGTCAAGACCAAACTTTGGATCACCTTCCTTTCTTTGTTCTCTTTCTTTTCTCCATCTCACAAAAACTTCCTTAATGTACTTAGGTTTCTTCTTTGGCTTTGAACTAGTTTGCAGATCTGACTTTTGAGGAGCACCAACAGATGGATTTTCTTTGGCTGGCATAGTTGCTGATTAATTTAGAGCTGATTCAGCTTCTGAATCCTTAACATAAAGCATTGAATTCTGATCAAAACATACATTAAACTTATTCAACATACTCTTACTTATTCAGGAAGGCTTAATTTCTTTCAATTTTCCTTTCAATGAGATATTAAAAAACTTCATGCTCTCAAGGATAAATTTTGTAAGCATAATTGGGTAAAAGATTAAATTGGACTTAATTCCTCCTAACTAAACATTCATGATTGTTTCAAAAACGTATCCCATGAGATTAACATTTCTTATATTAACAAGATAGTCAAGCATAAAGATATTAGAAACTTTCAATGTTTCTCTATACCCTTTCCTTGGGATTAGAAAAACGTGCATCCAAAGAGCCACAAATCTATTATTAGGAGAAAGATGAGCCACTTTCCTCTTCTCTTAATTTATAAGAAACAAATACTTTTCATAACATTATTTGTAAAATGTACAAAATTACTACGGTAGTTTATGAGATGGAAAAAATTAAACACCTTCTGCTGGAACACTTAGAAAGTGGGCTTCTTTCTTCATAGACATTGATATCTTTCTATCGTACACAAAAAAATTGATAGTCATGTTTTTTTTGAAAGACACAGTCTTGTAGAACAGACTGACTTCATCAATAAGAACTGGATCTTGATACACTGGTTTTTCGAGACACAAATGCTCCCAGCCTTGAAATAAAATAATTCTTTTGATTGTAGAATCGTACGAATCAAAGAAGTCCCGAGAAACTAACCTTTCTCTGAAAAATTCTTTTTCTGATAAAGTCATAGAAGACATTTTAGCATGTGTATTAGAAGAGGACTGAGACATATAGGTGAAGCCGATGGAAGATCGTACGAAGTCTTAAAATAGGGAGGCTGAGCTTCAGCACAAAATCTGAAAAACCAGTGTGGGTTTGTGTAGGGGGGGGGGTCTATTTATAGGCGATAAAAAAATGACCGTTGATATTCTATGGTTGAGATTAGAAGAAAAGAAATCAATGGATAGGATTAAAACAATTTTTTTTTAGAAAAATAGGAATGTATGTACCTGCCATAGATCGTAAGGTAATTGTTGGTTTAAATAGTATTATCAGTGAAAGAAAAAACAAGTGTATGATGAGAAAGAAAAACGACCAATAGTCATGCTGATGGAAAACAAAGTCATTATCCTAAACGGTTGTGCTTATGGAAAAAAAACATGTCACCATTAACTGTCGTGCCGATTGAAAATAATTTCATTACCATGAATAGACGTGCTGATGGAAAAGAAATCCATTACCATGAACAGAGGTTCCGATGGAAAATAAATTCATTACTATGAACGGATGTTCCTATGGAAAAGAAATTCATTACCATGAACAGACGTGACGATGGAAAATAAATTCATTACCATGAACAGACATGTCGATGGAAAAGAAATTCATTAACATGAAAGGATGTGTCGATGGAAAAGAAATTCATTACCATGAACGGATGTGCTGATGGAAAAGAAATTCATTATCATGAACAAACATTCCCATAGGAATGAAATTCATTACCATGAAGGGACGTGCCGGTGAAAAAGAAATTCATTACCATGAACAGGCGTGCCAATGTAAAAGAAATTCATTACCATGAACAGACGTGCTGATGGAAAAAAAATTCATTTCCATGAATGGACATGCCAATGGAAAAGAAATTTATTATGGTAATCATTCAATAGGATAAATAGAATGATATATAATATGATAATCAGAAAGGTAAATAATAATAAGTAAATAGTTAACACGATAAACAAAAAATTAAAACAATCTAGGGGAATAAACAAGTAAAATTAATAAAAAATGTTGAGAAAAAAATGTTATCCCCCTTACTAAGAGTAGCTTTTTAATGTACGGAGAAGTGTAAAACATGAAGTAGATATGAATGATTATTTTAATATAATCATTCCTAGATTCGGTTTTATAAAATAAAATCTATCAAAAGGTAATGGTTTTGTAAAAATGCCATCATGTTGTTCTTGCGATCCGATGAATTGTAAAATAATATCTCCTTTTAGTGTGTGATCCCTAAGAAAGTGCAGCCCAACATCTATGTGTTTTTCATGAGAGTGATGTGTTGGGTTCTTACTAAGAGCTATAACACTAGTATTATCAAAAAGAATTTGAGTTTTGGAAAAACTAAATCCATAATCAGTGAGTGTGTGTTGCATCCACAAAACATGACCACAATAACTTCCAACTACTACATATTCAGCTTCAGCAGTGGAAAGTTCTACTGATTGTTGATTCTTGTAGGACCAGGAATCCATAGAATCTCTTAAGAAATGACATGTTCTAGATGTACTTTTTCTATCCATTCTACAACCACCAAATTCAGCATCTAAAAAACTTTTTAAAATAAAATCATTTTCAAAGGAGTAAAAAACACCTAAATCCATAATTCCTTTTAAATAAAGAAAAATTATATTCACGGATTTTAAATGAGACACTTTTTGATTAGATTTTTATCTCTCACATAAGAATAGAGAAAACATTAAGCCTGGTCTACTGGCTATCAAGTATAACAAACTTCCTATCATACCTCTAATTTTTTTTCATCTACTGGTTTCCCAGTTTCATCAAGATCAAGTGTATTTGAGGTACCAATATGAGTGATAATACTTTTAGATATGTCGTAACCATATTTTATGAGTAAATATTTTATATACTTATGTTGAGATATATATGTTCCTCCTAGTTTCTGTGAAATTTGAAAACCTAAAAATAATTTCAACTCACCCATCATACTCATTTCGAACTCAGATTTCATTAAGTTGGAAAAAGAATCAGTTAAAGATTTCTAAGTTGATCCAAATATGATGTCATCAATATAGATTTGTACAACCAAAACATTTTTATTTTCCATTTTTATAAAAATTGTTGGATCTGCTGAACCTTTTGCATAATTGTTTTGTAAAAGAAATCCAGTAAGTCTTTCATACCATGCTCTAAGAGCTTGTTTAAGACCATATAAAGCTTTAGTATGTTTAAAAATATGATTAGGATATTTTGAGTCTATAAACTCAGGAGGTTGTTTGACAAACACTTCTTATTGAACAAAACAATTTAGAAAAGAACGTTTAACATCCATTTGAAATAATTTGAATTACAAGTATGATGCAAAGGCTAATATAATACGAATAGATTCAATTCTAGCTGCTGGAGCATATTTTTCTTCGTAGTCAATTCCCTCTTGTTGATTATAGACCTTAGCAACATGCCTTGCATTATTTCATACAATGATTCTATTTTCATCACATTTGTTCCTAAAACCCCACTTTACACCAATTAAAGCTTTTTCATTAGGTCTTTTAACTAAATTTCAGACTTGATTCCTCTCATATTCATTTAGTTCATCTTTCATTGCTTCAATCCAATCTTCATCAGCTGAGGCCTCACTTGGACTTTTAGGTTCATATTGGGACATAAAAGAATGATGATCTATTTAAATTCTTAACGAATTTCTGGTCTTTACACGTTGATTTACATCACCAATGATATTAATAATGGGAAGATTCCTATGAAACAATTGATTAGGGTTTTGTAAAACCTGGTCATCAACTTATGGTAGAAATTCTTCTGGGGTAAAATTTTCAGGAACACATTCTTGAACATTTTCCTTATCAGAAGAATCTTTTAATAGAAGTTGATAAATATATTTAGAAAACAAATACAAGGATGTAGGTTGGGGTTGGTTGAAAACAAAAGGATTAGTTTCATTAAATTTAAAATTCACAATTTCTTCAATAGTAAAAGTGTTTTTATTGAAAACTCTATATGCCTTAGAAGTTGTAGAATAGCCTAGAAAGATTCATTCATCAGATTTTGGTGAAAATTTGTGTAGATTATCTTTAGTATTTAGGATGAATACTTTTCACCAAAAAACATCGATGTATGAATCATTAGGTTTTCGGCCAGTCCATAATTCATAAGGTGTTTTATTAAGAAAGGGTCTAGTTGAAACACGATTTATAGTATAACAAATAGTACTTACAGCTTCAGCCCAAAAGTGCTTAGCAATTGAGTATTCACTCAACATAGTTCATTTCATTTCCTGAAGAATATGATTTATTCTCTCAACAACACAATTTTTCTGAGGAGTTCTTGGAGCTGAGAAATTGTGAGTAATACATTTCTTACTACAAAAAGTTTTAAAAACTAAATTTTGAAACTCACCACCATGATCACTATGGATAGTTAACAATGTTATGTTTTTATCATTTTTAACTCAGGCTCTAAAGGTTTTGAAATAAGAAAAGGGTTCAAATTTCTTTCATAGAAAATAGACCCATGTAAATCTAGTAAATTCATGAACTAAAACAAATACATATTATTTTCCTATAATGCTTCCAGTTTGTGAAGGACCAAAAAGATCCATATACACTACCTGTAATGCATTATAAGTTGAGACCTCATTAATTGATTTAAAACTAGTTTTATGTTGCTTACACAATTGACAAGGATTAAAAACTTTTGATGAATCTTATATATGATCTGGTAGTCCATTCACATGTCTTTTATTTGAATGTTTACAAAGGTTTCTCAGGTTTCAGGGTCCTAGTCTTCTATGCAATAGCCATGATTGGTCTTCTATTTCACTTAAGCAAGGTAAATTTTGGATCCTGAGGTCCTCTATGTTAATAATGTATATATTATCTTACCTATGGGCAGATAGAATGAACTCATCCTTGGAATTCTGAACTAGACACATATCATTTATAAACTTCAAAAGGTAACCTTCATCACACAATTTACTTATGCTGATGAGATTGTGCTTAAGACCTTTAACAAGAAAAACATTTCATATAAGAACATTTCCATGAAAAACAATATTACTTATTTTAACAATTTTCCATTGAGAATTATCTCTGAAGGTAAACTTTCCATATTTTGTTTCAACGATCTTTTCAATGAAATCTCTGTTTCCCATCATCTGTCGAGAACAACCACTTTCCATGTACCAAATGTTCTTCTTGGTACACTTATTGTTTTCATGAAAATGAAATAATTAATTTTTTAGAATCCAAACTTGTATGGATCCTTAGTGGTTTGATAACAGAATTTTAGGTATCCACATTTATTTTTCAAAATGGGATTTATGAAATACTAAAGACTGGGTTCTATTAAGAGAACAATCTATTTTCCAGTGTCCTCCACATTGAATCTTATAACAAAAAGGGGTATTTTGAGGAAAAAAATAGTTGTTTATAAACACCAGTTTAGAATGAGTATATCCAATTCCATAATGATTCATCAATGGTATAATTTGAGAATACATTTTATCAAAGTTTTCCTTGCCATAAGTGAAGTTTGACAATCATTTTTTCAAGGAAAAAATCTCTAATTTTAGTTTTAAAACTATGTTTGTAACCTCCAAAACATTTTATTTTGAACTAGAGTTAGGCTCTAAAAACATTTTCATAGAAATTAAATTTTCAAGATCCTTAGAATGTTTATCCTTATCAGATTTAAATTTTTCAGGGGTTTTTAAAATAATTTCAAAATCATAAGTTTTCATATCAAGATCATTTGAACGATCTGAAACTTCATTGGTTAAAATTGAAATTCTAGATTTTGATTTATCAAGATTTTTCTTGAGTTTAGAATTTTAAATCTCAAGTAATTTAGAAAACCTAGACACTTCTTCAAAAGAAGGTAATGTATTATCTTCTGATGACTGAGACTCATCATTTGAAGATTCATAATATTTATTTTCGGTGTAATTTTCATTTAGGGAAACATTTCTAATAGCTTCAGCATTGTGTACCTTAGCCATGAGAAAATGATATTCAATTGGTAGTCTGGATATACGTCCAATATTCCTTTGTCCTGACGATTCATATTCTGAATAATTATCTGATGAAAAGCTACCACTTGCAGTCCAAGTATCATTTGCCAGAAAGACTTTCTTTGTCATTGTATTGTAATAATTTTCCTTATTTCTTTCAAAATGTTTCTTCTTGTTGTCTTTTCGCTTTAGTAATTGAAAATCTGGTCTTATATTACCTACTTTCTTGCATTGATAACATGTTACTTCTGGATCATTCTTATCCTTCATATCTTTCTTTTTTAATCTATATTAGAAGTGTTTCTTTCCCACAATCTTATTCATCCTTCGAGCAAGATTGGATAACTCATTATCTGAAAGATCACAATCACATGAATCAGACATAATAAATATCATAGCTTTGGATCTTGTTATACTTTTAGGTGATTTAGATTTAGATGTAGTGGTAAAATCTACACATCAATTTCCATTTTTATTCTTGTTGAAATCAATATCTCTCTTCATTCTTGTCTCGTTCTATAGAAGCGTTCCAAATAGTACATCATGAGTAATCTGGGAAACTTTTCTATTTTCATCAATAGCTGTCCTTTTTTACTCCCATTCATTCGACATTATATCAATAATCTTATCTACAAGAGGTTCATCATCAAGACCTTTTTCTCCCATAGATTTTAAGCTATTGACAATTGTCATAAATCTTTGTTGCACTTTATATACCAGCTCTCCATAAGGAAAATTAAATCCATGATACTCTTCTTGAAGCATTGTTCTTCTTGTTTCTATAACCATGGATGTACCAAAATGTGTTACTTTGACTTTCTTCCAAATACAGTTGGCTGCTTGACAAGAAGATATCTGGATGTATATACTCCTTATCATAGAACATATTATAGTATTGATTAACTTGTAATTAAGTTGATATTCTTGCCTCTCTTGATTGGTGAATGTACTGAGTTCCTTGTCTGGAATTTTATAACCTCAAGTAAGCATAATAAAAAAATTTACACCAGTATTGATAATGAATGTCTTCATTTGATATCTCGAGTACTCATAATCATTACCATCATAGATTAGTGGTCTAGATGGATTTATATTGTCAATTGACCCAATATTTGTTCCTTCCATCTAATAAAACAAAATCTTTTCCACTCCACACGTTAGTGTAGTAAATAATTGAAACACAAAATATGAAAGAAATAGAGCTTAGAAATACGAATCAGGGGAAACCACATCTGATACTAATTGTTGGATCGAGTATGTAGATGTATATGTATATTATATAGAACAATACAAGAGGGGATTGAATTGTAGGTTTAAAAACATTGTGTTTAAACACATGAGAAATTAGTTTATATGATCTTAAACTAATAAAATTCATAATAAAAAACAAACAACCACAATTTTATTTAGTATAAAGATATTGATATGATGTAATACTATAAGAAAAGTAAAGAAATTTTATTCAAGATGAGTACAATAATGAGAGTAATACAATAGTGAAGGATTCTATCATAAAGCGTATAGAATCAATTGATACAATATGTAACAGTATGATTGTAATTGAAACAATTACAAATGAATATGGAATGAATAAAGGAAAATAGTATAATTCACTTTCTTAAAACAAATAGCAGTAGAAATGTAAAAGTATTACATTTATTTTGACCCAAATAGAAGGGTTATCCTTTCACCTCGGATAAGAGGTATGTCTTACCACCACCTTGGTAAGCCCTCGATACGATGATCGGTACATCTGTCTTGTTATCCCCGCAAGCCCTTGATACGATTATCGTTACGTCTTTCTTGTTATCCCCACAAGCCCTCAATTTTGGATGTAATCAGCACCTCTATCTTTCAACCACTTGAAAGCCCTCGATACGATCATCGGTAGTACCGTCTACCTGTCCTTGGCAGCCCTCGATCGTTATCACCTGATCGGACACACAAAGCAATACAAAGCACTTATAGAAATACAAAAACTAAGAACAAGCTCTTCACATTTTGTAATCTCAAGTCTTTCGCATGAAGTAAGAGAGAAGTCAGAGTATCTCTCTCTAAAACATGATATAGAAAATTATCACTATTGTTTTCTTGGTTTCAAATGAACTCCTATTTATAGGCCTCGGGTTCCAATGGTTATATTTCTTCCAACGGTCATATTTCTCTGGAAAACTTGGAGGGACTTGGACACCTGGCATTATAATGGTAATATTGAAATAGAAAACATGATATCCTTTTGATTAGATTATAACTAACTCCACGACAATTTTTTGGTTAAAACAACAGATATATGAAGATGATAAACATGAGTACGATTAATAAGAAACATGTGTTTTTGATTGAGAACCAAAACTAGAAAGTTATGAAAGAAATGTATAAGTACTATAAGTATTACTCTGTGTAATGTATTGGAACGATACAAAGTGAGTATGATTTATAAAACATCGTACGATTAACAGAGTCAATATAATTTCCAGAGTCAGTATGAAAAGAATAGTCAGTATAGTCAGTACGATCAGCACAGTCAATACGATCAGCATAGTCAGTACGATAAACATGGTCAGTACAATCAGCATGGTTAGTACGATCAACATAGTTAGTATGATAAACATGGTCAGTACGATCAGCATGGTCAGTACAATAAACATGGTCAGTATGATCATCATGTTCAGTAGTATAAACATGATAAAAGACATGTGTGATTTCCAAAACAAGATATAAATTTCAAAAGAGAACATTTGACTCAACATTTTTGTGACGAGAAATTAGAGTTTGTGTTTGTTTATATGGGAAAGGATGGGGATTTCGTTATTATGTTAGTTTTGGACACAACATAAAACATATTTGAAAGAAAAAACCATCCCATAAATTTTTACTATGGTTTCTATCTATTTAGAGTGGAATGCATTATTTTATAAGACATGGGGTGATGATAAATAAATATTCCCCTTGAATATGTTGAGGTGAGTCACAATTTAAATGAAATGATCTTAAAATCATAAATATATTATAAATATTGAATAATTAACTATGGGTTATTTAATAAATAAAATAAACCTAAAATCACTTTATTTTAATGGAAAACATATATTTCACAGATTATACCGTTTATATTATTTATTACATCACTATTGACTATTTCAATGTCTTAAAACAAACCATATATTTATACGGAATTTATTTTTTAACCAAAAAATTGACTTTTTCATTAAATAATGAAAAATTAGCCATCAGATAATTTCAAATTTCTGATTCCAAAAATTGTATCAATTTTATTTAAATATTTTTTTAAATATTTTATATTTTACTATTTAATTAAAAACTAACACTTATTTAAAATAACAGTTTTTTATAAATAACAGTTTTCAAACCCTAATAAAAATTACTATTGGCTTCTAGAAAATTTTATGATATTATAAATTTTTGAAAAATAATTTAATAAGAATATTTTCTTAAAATATTATTATGTTTAAAATAATAATTCATCAAAATACATTTCATAATTGAATTTCAATATAAACCAAAAGTTCTATTTGTGCTATAAAAATCATATTCAAAGTAATAATAATCATAAGAAAATATATTAATTATTATACAAAAAAATAATTTACATATTTCTAATTATAGTGTCTTAATATGTGTCCCTTTATTACACTAACATATTCCCCAAGCATAAGGTACATGATGGTGGGTCTTTCATGGGGCCATTTGGTGAACATTGTTTAGACAATGATCATGATGAGCTTGGACTTGTATGATAAAAAGGTTTCACCAATGCCTAAGATGTCAGATATAAGCATGACCTTATTCAAAGAAAATTCTATGAAATTATATCTCCCATGAATGATCTGATATTTGGGCTTTATAGGGTACGATCCTACTGGATAAGGATATCACTTCCTTTATCTATGCCCAAAGGATCTATTGAAACCCTATACTAATACAAGTCTGGTGATCACTCTTAAATGGATATATTATCAATAATAAAGATACATATCATTCATTTTAATCCATGTGGATATAAAAAACATTATAGAAGATACTTTTATCCAAATCCGTAATACATTTAATTAAATAAACAGGGTGAATTTTATTCATAAAAGTATGAGTCATTAAAATATTCCCCCATTTAGAAATTTCTTCCTCGAAATTTCCTTTTCCCATAATAAAACATAGGAGGGTTACCTCACTTCATCACATCCTCTATTTCTCACGTTGTTTCCTTAAACATGTGGTTTCTTGACAACGCTTTTCCTAAGAGAGTATTCTTATTTCATAGAAATATTTCTCTATTATATAAGTTCTTCAACGGATTCTCTTTATAAGAAATATAATAAACCAATGGTACCAAATCTAGATTGAATACATGTAATGGGTCTTGTATGTATGTTCTTAAGTGGGACACATGGAATACATCATGTACTTGAGATAGGATTTCTGGGAGTACTAGTCAACAGACCACTACTCTGATGTGATCAGGACCTTAAAAGGGTCGATATAACTTAGACTAACCATTATCTTCTTGTATAATCTCATCACCCTAATCCATGAAGATATGTAGTGGAATAAAACAACTACATCATCAAACTATAGGCATCATCGACGATTTCCAGAATAGATCTTTTTTTTACTCTGAGCATATTTGATGTGTTATTGGATAGTATTAACCTTCTCCACCATTTCTTCGACCATTTATGGACATTGATGTTTTAATTTGTTTTCAACAAACAAACATGATGGTGTTATGAACCTCTTATCATAAAGGACTTCATAGAGGTCCAATTTGATGCATTATGGGAAACATTTCTTTTAAGAGAACTCCACCAAAGGAAGATGTTGGACCATTCACCATTGATGTTCATTAAGAAAACTAATAATATATCCTCAAGTGTTTGGATAGTCCACTCCGACTGGACTTCTAATTATGTGTGATATTATATACTGAATATTAGCTCAATTTTTTGAGCATGTTAGATTTTTTTCTAAAACATGTAGGTTAATTTTGGATCTTGATCAGACATAACCAATAGTGTTACTCTATACACCTTCATCACAACCCTAATGTATATCTGTTCCAGTTGATATAGTGGGAAAACCTATTGATTCATAATCAAATGTGCAAAATTTGTAAGATGGTCCACAACAACCTAGATTTCATTGTTTCCCATAGATATCTTAAGATGTCCTATTACAAAGTCCATGGTGATGTTTTCCCATTTCAATTTTGGTATGGGAAATGGTTTCATCATCCCCTAAGATATCATCCTTTCAACCCTCTCATACTGAAATAATAGGAACATTGATGTATAATATGTGATCACCATATTTATGTTATCCAACCAATATTCCACTCAGAGATCTCAATACATCATTGTGTTTCTGGGGTGAATGGAGAAAGTACAACTATTTGAATAATAAAATATTTCATTCTTTAACATTGTATTTGATTGAACACATAGTCTTAACACAAGTCTCTCAATTCCTTCTTTATTAACATGGAACATAGAGGATTTCTGGTTTCATATATTTTCCAAATTCTTCTAAACTCCCACATATTTTTTATCATACATTAACCTTTCTAAATTTGATGGTAGATAAATTATTTTCAAAATAATTGATTATATTCCTTTATTTTTGATTCTCATGTCCATATTCATAAAATCAATGATGTTTGGATCAATATAAATTCTCAAAAACAATAGAATTATTTGGTCATTTCGACTTAGATCATCTTTTTCCTTTTTCTCTTTCCTATGATAGAAGTGGATTGAGTAGTTGTAATCCTTGAAGAGCTATAACCATTTTTGTGAATATTAATCTCTTTATGTGTGAATATAAATTTTTGTTTTTTGTGATCCGTATATATTTCATAATTCTCCTCAGAGAGATAATACTTCTAGATTAAAAATTTGAAGAACACTACTTACAACACCAGATCATGCGTGCGTTTTTTTTTCTCCTTAATTATTAATTTCATTGAGGCATAGGCAATGAATTTTTCATTTTTCCTCAACATACATCCCAATATATTCATTAAATCATTATAGAGCCTTATGAAAACCTCTAAAATTATGAGTAGTGAGATCAATGGGGTATGGATAAGCAACATTTTTAAATCCATAAATCATTCTACACATTAGTCATTCCATGAAAATTTGACTCCCATTAAATTTATCTTTGTAATAAGGTTTGTGAATCATTATAAATTTTGAACAAATCTGTGTTAATATCCATCTAAGTGAAGGAAACTACAGATATCATTCACAATTATTGGAATCTTCCATCAATGAAATATTGTTTTCATCAATGGATCAACATATATTCTATTTCTTGTGATGATATGGAATAATAATGAGAATTATTACCAATAGAACTCAAAAATATTATATTTTCATTGAGATTTTCAATTATCAATGTCTTCAACACAGTGCTCAGATTCTCAGCATGCTCCTCCTAGGTTATAGAGTATATTAGAATATCATATATGAAGACTACAAAATATTTGATTAAATATTCATCAAATACTCTATTCATCAAGTCCATGATGATTATTGGGGAATTAGTGAGTTAGAAGGGCATCACTATGAACTCAAAATGTATGAACCTCGTACAAAATGTTTTCATGGGGATATTGTCCATCTTCACCCTAAATTGGTAATATCTCGACCAAAAATACATTGTGAAGAAGTATTGTACTCCACATTGTACATTAAACACATCATATATTCATGGAAAATGATTCTTGTTCATTATCATGATCTTGTTGAGCTAATGATAATCAAAAAAATGTGCAATGACCAATCCTTATTTCTTATGGGGATGACTGGATCACCCTATGGTGAAGCACCTTCGTATATAAACCCTTTATCCATATTTTCTGATAGTGGTTTCTTTATATCCCCATGTACAACAAAACTCATTCTATTTAGGGTCATTTGTTTTTAGAAATGCATCAGGTATAATCTCGATCAAAAACTCAACCTACCTACTGTGAGGAAGACTAATAAAATCATGAGGAAACATACCACTAATTCCCTCATAATAGGCATGTCTTCATGGATAGTTCGTTCCTTAGACTCAAACATTTGAGCTTGATATTCTCTAAAGTATTGAAATAATATCCATGCTTGATATGATGGTGATAAAGATGGTTCCTCCCCCTCCTTACAACATTATAGAATCAGGGGTGATTCTCCATATGGGGAGTTATTCTCCTCTCATGGAAATTTATTGGGGATATATATGGAATGTCAATCCATGCCTATAATTTAAAAAAACTATACAAAGGGATGTATGTCAAGGTTTGTATGGAATTATAATAAAAAAATTGTGATAAGGGGGGAGTTATATACATGGGATGTAATAATTTTCCATTTTCCATTCTCATGTGCATCTTTACTTCCATGCATTGTGGTGATGTTTGAATATTTATAGTAAATGTTTGTGATATAAAGTAATGCATAGAACCATAATAAAATATTATGTTCACTATTATTGAATGAATAACTATTTTACCATTAACAACATAATTTTCAAGATCCAACATGGCAGTGGTGATGCAAAAATATCATCCATACTACCATGGAGGTTGTTGGTTTCCCCTAAATAACATTGTCTTCATGCACTAGTTCACATAGTTCCTTGGATCTATTTACTTGAAGCACTGAAATATAGATTGAGGGTTTAGTAGAGAATTACTTTCCTATATCACATTGGTTTGTTTATCTTGTTGGGAATAATTGGACACATTCCCTTGTATTCCACAGAATAAAATTCCTTGTTTTCCATAAGTAATTTTGGGGTGCTTCTATCCACACATCTGACTTGTGGGGTACTAGAATTTTTTAGCACTGTTGGATTTATCCATTGGAACACCAAAATTAAAATCCAATTTTTGTTTATTATACCCATGATACTCTTAAGATTCATTGATCAATATCTCATATTTTATGGCACACATGAAAATTTACATATAGTTATCAATGTCACTGATTGACAAGGATTTTTGTAGACTGTAATTTATCCCTCCAAAAAAGGTTTCACCATTGCATTTTGGGGGTAACGATAAAACTAGAGGAATATCATTCATGTATTTTCAATTTTTCCCCATTATCCTTAATAAATTTGTGAAAAATTTTCTTAGGTGAAAGTAAATATTTTTCCATATAATGTGAGAGGGTCTGGGAAAAATATTGATCCAAAATAATTTTTATAATTCTATCCAATCAATTTCTCTGATCTCTTCCTCAAGAATCGTATTCTTGATCAACCTCCACCACTGATCAGATTCACCAACAATTAGATAAACAGCTAGAATAACTTTGAATTTTTTAAAACATTGAACTATGGAGAAAATTATTTCAATTTAATTGATCAATTTATCCTCTATTTAGGAATCATATTATCCCTTGAAAGTACATGGCCTTTTTTGCAAAAATATCTCAAATCCAGGTTAAAGTTTCTTACGAGGGTTGTGAGATTACACTAGTATATTTTAATAATTATGAAATGATTTAACTGAGATACATTCATGTTAATGTTTATGATTATCACTTCCATCAGGTTGGGAATCTCAATGGGGTAAACCTCACACATCCCTTTTCATTTTTTGTTAGAAAAATTCCTCATATTTGTGGCCATTGTATGGATTAAAAGGAAGACTAGAGATGATTATGTCATATATTTAAACACATAGATGGTCAATCCAATAGCAAGAACGGAATAACATACATTTATCTCCTTAAGTTAGGAGTATCTTGGATTAAGTATATATTATCCAAGATCAACTTCCAGACAAAAATTCTTTTGGGATTTTTTATTCACTTAAAAATATTTTGTAATAAGCTTATGAATTTACCAAATAATATCGCTAGGGAGTGTCTAACCCAGTGCATAGTAAGGCCTCTTTTCATTTACTGGGATATCTCGAGTTAGGATCAGAACACCTTATCAAGGTTGTTACACTTAGGAAGATCTGTCCAAGATCCAAGTGCACTGGTTGTATCTAGATAGGTATATATTTTTCATATAAATTTCTTCCCACATACTCATAAATATTTAGGGATGTTTCCCTACACATATTATTATCTCTATGGGTTTTAACTAGGTTTTATTAATCCTTATCCCAAAAATAACCGAAGCTATTCTATGATACCAACTATAAAAACAATGCTCTTCAATTCATTATTGTACATGATTTATTACATAAAATTTCACTTACTAAAAATTAGATGAGAGATATTTGAAGTGTATTTTATATATTATCTACATTACATAACATATTAAAATTTGAAAAGAAACATATTTATTGTAAACTGGTTTAACATGGCCAAATGGTTCCCTCATACTTAACAATGCTTGGGATAACCTGCGTACATACATAAGAAATGGGAATGCAATAAATCCTAGTAAGGTAATAAGAAAGGCATAACATAAGGAAGAAAATACATGTTATAAAATATGTATATCAATGGAGCATAAAATAACATAAATAATAAGTCATTATATCACATGACAATCATAACCTGGAAAATGCAGAAACAACTTAAAACACTGCATCATAAATAGAATAAGGATCAATCCACCAAGATACCATGGTGTAAAAAGTTCCATAAAGGAATTTGATATATCCCCTTTCCCAAAATGATGTATCATGATACGAACCACTACCAATGCATTAAATCACTCTTTGTATGAACTATTCATAATTATTAAATTCTCATGTTTAATCATGTGGGCCACATAGACCATATATCATGGTTTCATTCAACATCAATATTTAAAACATGATCTAAGAATGTGTAATACATAAATTTATGTCCCCAATAAATATGTATATGGGATTTGAGGTGACTACTCTTGGAAGCAAAATGGGTATTGTATTCCCTATATGATGACATTAGCAGGGAAAATTGAAGTACAATTTCAGTAGAAAAACGATATCATAGAGAGATTTATAAAATGGGTTGATGAGAGAGAAATGAGTCTCTCAACATTTAGACTTAAATTGGATAGTAATAAGGATATTTAAGAACATATACCAATATAGTAAAAATGAATTTAGAAGGAATAACATAAAATAAATGCTTGACAAAAGTGAAGGGTAGAAGATTCCTTACAAAATTTTGGTATAATAATGGTTGTACATAAGGGTTACTAAGAGTGATAAATTTGAGTGAATGTTCCACAATAATATAAACATAAAGATGAATATAATTGGTATTGGATATATTTTTTACCAAATTAAGAAAATAAAAGTCAGACAAGAAAATGATGTGCTTGATAAAAATAGGAGAGAGAGAATTCTTTACTTGGATGTGTGACAACAAAAAAAATATGAGAGGATAGTTAGGAGCATGAGAACACATTGGGAGGACTCTAGAAAGAATTGAACTGGCCGTGGATGAGTTTCAAAGAGTTTTAGTGATGAAAAATGGGAGCACGGGTGGATTTATATAGGAAAGTAGGGGAATTTCATTATTATTTTGTTTTGGACACTACATTGTAAAATATTTAAAAACAAAAACCATCTGTTTATTTTTACCTGTGGTTTAAGAAAAGGGTATTTGAATACATTATTTTATATGGCTACATGATGAAAATAAAAAATATTTCCCTTTCTCACGTGGAGGTGTCTACAAATTCAACGAAATGATTATAAAATTTATAAATATTATTTTTGTATTGGAGGATTCACTAAGGAATTATAAAAGAAATAAATTAAATTTACAATAACATTATTTTAAAATAAAAAACAAATCATTGTATGATTATAACTTTTATAGTATTTATTATATCACTGTTTACTATTATAATTTCATAAAACACACCATATATTTATACAGAATTTAATTTTTATCCAAAAAATTGACCGTCTCACAAAATTATGTAAAATTAACCATTGGATAATTTCAACATCCATATTCCGCAAATCAAATCCATTTTATCCATATTATTTTGTTAATCATATGAAATTTTACGTTTATAATAAAAACCAACATTTATTGAATATGACAGGTTTCTTCAATAACATTTTTCAAAAAATAATTGATATTACATTTTAAATTATTAAAATTGCATTATAATTTATATTTAAGGAAAATAAGTCAATTATATTATGGTATTAAAATATTTTTTTTTAAAATACATTAATTCAAGAAAATATATTTCATAATTTAATTTTCATATTAACCATATATACTATTTATTCGTTAAAAACATTTACTATGTAACAATAGAAAGAAGAATATATATTAATCATTATATAGAAAAATATTGTACATATTAATAATTCTATGGTTTAGAAACATATCCCATTTTTCAAATTAGAATACACCCTAAGATTGAGGTACTTGGTGATGGGGATTTCATGGGGTCGTTTAGTGAACTTGGATGGGGTTGTGATCTCAATAAGCTTGAACTTCTCCAATAAACAATTTCACTCATTCTTATATTGTTTTGTATTATGTTGGGATTAGTCTTGGTAAAATCCTAGAAATTTTATCTCCCATGGAAGATCTGATTAATGGGATTCAAAGGGAACGATCCTACTGGTTGATGACATCACATCAATTTTTTATTCCAAAAGGATTTATTAAAACCTTATATTTATAATAGTCATGTGATCAATATTCAACAGATATATTATCAATGATAAATCTACTTCAATGTCATTTAAATCCATTTAAATACAATAATAAAAAATTTGTTCATGTTTTCCCTATATCCATGTGATATTTAATAAAATCAAAAAGTGTAATTTTATTTATAGAATATTGGGGTGTTACAATGATAGACCTATATATTAACTCCATTGTATTTGAATCGTTCACAATATCTATCACATATTATAATCCTTGAGAAAAACTATTCAGGTTCTATAGTTTTAATTTCTTTTCAAAACCATTTATATTTTTTATTTGATATTAAAATAGTGTTTAATTTTCTAGAAATTATAAATATCTTTTTTTTTCAAAATAAAAGTGAGTTATATTATATTTTATTGCATTTTACACATTAATTACTTATAAAACCAAAAACATAATTATTAATAGAGATCATTAAAAAAGTCAAAAACTAAACTAATGAAAATTTTAAATATTACAATGATAAAAAATAGAAAAATATAGAAATTGTTATGGGAAAATTTGTATCATCTTGATATCCTAGAATCAACACTCATACAAACAACATAATAGAAAAGAACATAATATAAGTAAAAAAATTGAAATTTTAGAAAATCAAAATATAGAACATAGCAAGGAATTTAGTTAATCATGTATGATGTAATGAATATTCATTTATAAGAGTTAATATATTCATTTGAATAGTAATGTGTCTATTAGGAATAACAACACAATCATTGGGAAAAGTAACTTGATAATTGGAATAGTAATTTAACCTCAAAATAATAAAATCAAATATAACTAATATTAATTATAAATAAATTAATAAAATATTTTAAATACACAAAATATAGTGATTAATAAAAAATAATGCAAATTATAAAAAAAAATTATTAAATTAAATATTAACATATTTCATAAAAATAATTATTTAATACTTTAAATTTATAACTAAATATGTTATAATATTATTTTGATAAAATATTCTATTTGAATCATCACATTGAAATTTTCTATGGGTTTATTGCTAATTTTATGAAATAATATACTTTTAGTTGACTTGTAAAAATACAATTTTCTTGTAACTGGTGTGTTTTGGAAATTCCTTATTTTTTACCTAATAATGAAGAACATAATTATATAAATTTTAGATCAAAAAAATATTTAATGAGATAAACGTGTCATTAAAATATATATTTTTTCAAACCAAAATTTATTTTCCATAGTTTAATGCCAAATGTTTTAAATTTAATTGGAAAATGATCATTTTTCCATTTTTATTTTTTAAATAAATAGTGAACTCTCTTTTAGAAAGAATTATAATTCCAACGACCAATTTATTTAATTCCAAAACAACTGAAAATTTCAACAATGTCAATATTTCAATATTGGCCGTGGAAAATACATTTTATTCAATATTTTATCCGAAAAATACACCTCTCCACATGTATATATTCCCAATCTCCCTCCTCTTATAAAATCTCTACATATCTTCATTAGAAAAATAATATCTATAAAAATATGAGAAAAAATATTTATATCATCCATATAGATGATCATTTGTCACTCAAATCCAATAATTCAAATAGTTTAGCATCATTGATTAAGATCATCAACTGTAATAGGGTATGTTTTCATCAACTCTTAAATTTAGTTTTCTATTAACATTGGAAATTTTATATCCCGTTCAATACCAAACAATATATTATTAATTTAGTATGATGAAATTTTTTAATAATGGTCTTAACAGACATTAATTATTATATTAATATAAAAATTATATATCGTACATCTCCTTTCACCAATTTTAGAAATGTTTTTTCAATGTTCCATTAACCACTAATGAGGACATTATCAAACCTCTAAATATCAAAACATTTATAGATTACTATAAAAACTTATATATAACATATTAATGTATAAATATATATATATTTATACGATCAAATTTTAAATCATAATAATTTATAAAAAATAGAAAATCAATATCCTTAAATCAATGAAATATGGGATATTTTATAGTAATTCGATATTAAAACTTATCACATTAAAAAATTTGAAACAAAGAATAAATACTAATGATTATAATCAATAAATAGTGAAAAATTGAACATAATAAATTTATGTTTCCATGTTTCAAAAAACATATTTCTTTGTATTCAAGAGGCGAACATATGATTAAATAATGTATGATTTAATGTAGGGTCTTTTCAAAACCAACTCCTTATTTTTGGTTATCTCTCATTTCACATTGTTTTTTATATGGATAGTCCCATAATAATATTGAAATTTTATTTAAATATTATTTTAGTTATATTTTTTTGGATATATACATAATTTCACCTTCTCAAAATGATTTCTAAGGTAAAAAAATTCAAAGAGTCATTATTTTCCAAAACACAACAATGAGTATGCTTGAGCAGTTTCCGTCCACTAATGTATGATGATTATTTATGTAAAAGTGTTATTATTATTATTAATTTTTAAATCTAAATGTTTTTCATGAAATTATTCCTAAAAAAACATTTATGAAATCAACTCCATTTTATGAGTTATTTTCAATACCATGACTGTTATAAGTTTTGTTTCCATGTGGAATTCTTTATTATGACCATTTTATTATTTTATGGATGTGTATATAATAATATATAAATCCAATGCATTAGGTCATGTTATATATCTCATGATATTATGCGTATTAGGTAATAGCATGATTCTATATTTATACACCATTATTATTTCACAATTTATTCATACAAGGTGTCTGTGAACATGATAATAACATTGTTCAAAACTATGTATGGTAGTTGAGATGTATGATATTATATTCAATTATTATGAATATGAAATATTCATTTATTTTTTCAAATTATTCCATAATGATTATTTTTATGATCATATTCTTGTGATATGATGAGGTTGATTATTTTCAACAGTGTACTATTGATTCATTTCCCTTACACCGCACATGTTATTCCTCCACTTACTATGATATTATCTCACCACTTTATATTATTTTTATCATTATGGGATTACATTTAATAAGGATAATGTTTTACTATTAAGATGATAAGTAATAATTTTTGAAATAATTCGAAATTTTTATTCTATTAAAGTGAAGTATAAAGCTAATTTTCCAATGATATTAAACGTATTGTTCCTCTATTGTATTAGTATTATCTAATTTATCCTGAAAATAATGTAAGATTCATGAAAAAAATTCTAGGGCATAATTTTGGTATCATATAATGGTTTTTATTATTTGGAGTTATGATTATAAAATATGACTAAAAATTATAGGGGTGAGTATGAGTTTTAGTGGAAATATCACACTGTAATGGTAAAATTTAAGAGTACGTTGTTTCTGAGAAATAAAGTCCTTATATAGATACTAAAAGTAGATTTTTGTTTTTAATATATATACCAATGAGTAGAATCACCAAAATTAGTGGATTGTGTATTGACATGATCATCACTAGTCACATGAAAAATATGCCATGTTGCACCCCTGATTAGGAACTCTAAGGGGTTATAATATTGTTAATCATAAAATTTATTCAAACCATTAGAAAATATATATAACTAAGTTAATTATTTATTAGATAATTATAAAATTATTAAATTTAAATACTCCCATAGGAATATTTTTTAGAAAAGTATAAATATAAAGATCCCATAAAATAAAACATTATAAATAATTTCTGCATAAAAAGAAATTATTTTATTCCAAAATTATTCAATAATAATTTGTTGAATAATCATAAGTTTTTAAAAATAATAAGATCCAGGAGAAACTTGATATTCAATCCATTATTGGTATTACAAAACCATATAATTTTTTTTTTGATTTTTTTTATTTTGAAAGACTTTTCAAAAAATAAGAAAATGCACGTCCCTTAACTCGTACCAGATCACATATTGGAAAACACTCAAAACAAGAACATGTAGAACAACCACAAACCAGAGAAAAATACCAGCACGAGACTACATATCATAGTACCCATAATCATCTCCACATCCCACACAAGATCTCCCTTCCGCCATAGTTGATTCCCATTCGGATGCCGATTTATGCCACCTCAAAAAAATAACCACTCTACTCCGGGTTCCTCATCTGGTCGAGTAAAGTTTTCTCTATACAGGGTTTCTCATCTAAGATGTCTTTTATGAAAGCAAGAATCACCCCTCTATCTCGTTTAATGGAATATCTAGTACACACCAGCTGAGGGGGATAAGAGTAGTACTTTCTTGTTCTTCTTCTTGATGTTGTAGATAGCACTCCTTCACACTCAGTCATCCTTTCGGTCCCATTATGCACAATGTCGCTATATGAAAGAAATTCTAGACCACTCATGTTTTTTTATTACCCCCAGAACTAGCCCTCCCTTTGTTCATCAGGGCCTTATCGTTACAACCAAATGCATTGCCTCTCCTTTGATCCAGCATTTTACTGTCCATTAAGGCAAGACACCCATCCGCATTAGCATCTGATTCTACAGACATAGGAACTCCCTCATGGCCCTACCTTACTGCATTATTCCCTATCATAGAGTCCCCATCGGCATCCCCACATTCCACCGGATCAGCATCCAATTCCTCTTCATGAATTCCTTCAAAAATGCCATCAAACCAATTTATCAATGTTAGAAAGGTCATGTACGAAGGGTCTTAGCCTCTGGAACCCCCATCATTATTTGGACTGGCCACACCTGACTTGAATCCATTTTCCCCCACCCTCCGAAATTTAACTATTTTCTCTCCATACATTTGCTGCTCCAATATATCCTCCTTACAACCTGAGCCAATATCCTTCTCAGAATTGAAATTAGGTGAGCCCTCCGAATCCTTCAGCAACCAGCTGAATACTTTAGCTACTGTCAGGTTACCCTAATTTATCATAGCATTTGAGATTTCAGTACCATTAACATCCTCCATCATTAACTTACAGACACCATCTAGGAGGTCTATCACCACAGAACACGACCGGTGAATTCCCCCATATTTGGACCCCAAAGCCTCCTTAATCAGATCAGTCGGTTAACCGAGCAGATGAACCTTTCTTAGTGAAGCATCCTCATTACTAATAGACACCTGAATCCCCCTAAAACTTACCTCCAGTGCATGGGCAATGTTTCTCCTTCGGAAAGCCTCCAAAGGGTGGCCCAAACGCTTGCATGAAGGGTAGATATCAGTCCAATTTTCATAAATCACCCACTGCTTAAACCTATACTCCTCATCAATTGTAATAAACACATAATCAAATGGACAACAGGAAGCGTCCACATCAACATAGACCCGAGGGTTAACTAGGTCACACACGGCCTCAGTGCGGCAATTAGAGCAAAGGTATCTTCCTATGAGGTTGCCTAGAATTCGAATCACCGAAGGGTTCTAAAAAGGTAATGGGAGGGAGGGAAGGGTTACCCAAACAACTGTAGAAGGAGAGTCTTGGTTCATGTGAAAATCGAAGGTCCAACATAGGAGGAAGAAATGAAGTCTTTTGAAGCTCCGTGGAGCCCTCGACCATTCCTTGATGAGGTCCGCCTCCGATTCAAACCGAATCAGGATATGGTAGTTGTTGTGTAGTCCAACACTCACACTTTCTTGAAGGTCCCATGATCAGAAGATGAACCGGTCGAAAGCATCGACTGAGGGTCCCTTATTCTTAAATCGAGCCACCAGAGTGTGATTCAAGAGAGCTGTGGTTTCCGCAAACTTAGAGGATGAGAGATGAAGGTTAGGTAGGCTATTGAGAAGATCCGGGTCATTCTGGCATAACAATGCTTTTTGGAATGATGGGAGAAATTCTGGATTAGAGAAAGGATGTAAGAACTTGGCTCCCTCAGGGAATGGTGATATCCCCTCCCCCACCAAGGAGGGAGGCGCCGAAGCCGGCACCATCATCACTGAGGAGGAGAGACCAACCCCGAAGGACTAGGATTCCCCACTATGTTAATAGAGAGACCAAATGGGTGATCTCCATATAATATTAAAAATAAAACTATGTGTGATAGTGTATATAACAGGCAACACCAAGTCTAAATGAGCCTTGAAATATCACAATATAATTATGACATTAAAAACATATCCATTAAATTTATTTTTATGAATATTATTAAATAAATTATTTAATATATATAAATTTCCCACTCAATTCAAGTGTGTTTATAAATTCATATTAAATAATCACTCACAACTTAGTTAAATCAATTTATTCTTGAAAAATGATCTTTATTTCTTTTCATTAGTTGATAATATAAATAATTTCTATGAAATTTTGAAATAGTATTTTATAAAAATTTTATCATTTTCTAATTCATATTGTTAATATTATATTAGGATGAATATTTGATATTTTTTTAAAAATTTTGAGTTTCAATGAATAGTGAAAATTAATTATTTTTATTGAAAGTTATATTTTATTTATATATTATTTTAAATTTAAAATCACATTTTTTATTATATTTAAAATTTAAATATTTATCTGTAATTAAAAATTTCCAAATTATGGTGTTTAATATAAATTTTATATGTTAATTTGTTGTGAAAATCATTTTAAACATTAAGAGCCATTTTTCGAAATAATTTGTTTTTCATCTGGTTTATATGGTTTAATTTTTTATCAAAATCTTCAATTTTTTTGAATAAATATAGAAAAATGGATTCTAAATATTAAATCAGTAGGCCTAATTTTCTTAAAATATATCCATTTTATTTTGTTTCACTATTTATTGTTGCCACATTAAATAATAGTTTATACAGTGAAGGTAAAATTGGTTAGTGAAGGGTAAAAATAATATGAAAAGGACTAAAATGTTACCTACCACTTTCATTAATATTATTTTTTATTATAAATTCTCTATAATCACCGAAAATTCTAACATATAACCTTTTTACAATTTCCATGATTTGTTACTTTATAATATTATCTATAATGATTGGGAAAAATGGCATTCTATTTTTTTTATATTAAATGTTTAATTATTGATAATAATAATTTATATTTATTTATAAATAGTAATTTTATTTATAAATATACTTTCATTTTCATGATAATTAATATATAATTTTTAGTAAGAATATAATTTTGTTAAAAACATATGAAATAAAAATGAAATATTTATATAAATAAAAGGTAAATTAAATTAATGATTTTAAAATTAGTAGAAGTGGTAGAATTTTAGTGATGTATAGTATCCCAAGAATATTTCAGATATTTATAACATATTATTGTTGTGTGTAACATTTAGATTTGAATTATAGCCCTCTATTGTAGTTATTAAAGTGAAATTAATAGAATAGTGTCAAAATTGATATTAGTGATAACTTATAATAAATAATATTTTATTAAATGTTTCCAAATTCCTAAACAACTTATATTTTATTTAGTGAATAAAATATCGGTGATAATATCAACCCCAGTAAATTTAATTTCTTTTTCTTTGTATCGGTATTTTATTGAACCTAAAAGAGTAAAGAAAATTAATACCATAATAATTTTCTAAAAGAGTTTTCACGGGTTAACAAAAAACTGTATAAGTATAAAAATAACCAAAAATATACAATATTTATTTTAATAGAATATTTATTCTGAAACACATCATGTACATAAATTATTTTATTTTTAATCAAATCAAAAATAGAAATTAATTTATCTTAATTAAATACATTTTTAAATTCCATGAGTTCCCCTCCCCTCCCTTAGTATGGGAAACCTCATATCCTAGTTTATCCACATATATGATACAATGAATTTCATATAATTAAATTTATAAATACATTAATTATATCCCTTCACATGTTATAGATTCCATGGTTTGATTATAAAATCATCCTAGGAAAGATCTTAGTGTAAACATCAAGGGAATGTCCGAAGAAGAGGTGTAGCTCATAACCCAGATTTTTCAATTTGATATTTATTCTAACTCTATCAAATGTTCTTAAAAAAAATTAAATAAAAAAATATCATACATATTTGTATAATTATTATAATATTATAATAACTTATATCCATCCCCTCTTCCATGAAATGGGAAATGAAACCATCTTTCATTTGTACATCGAACTACTGCTTCGGAAATCATTATAATTTATTTCTCAAAACCTAGACTTAATGGTTGTAGTAATATTAGATATAATGTTTATGTATGACACACATGAAATATTTCTCATTATAAAAATATTATATATCATTCACTATCTTACCATTTCATTCATTGAAAAATGATAATTTCATTCATGCGTACATGTGGATTAGCACCTCCATGAAGCGATGCAATTCAATTTTCTTAAATACTTCATGTGGATTATATATATAAGTGTACTTAAAAAAATATTGTATTTATTAAATAATAAAAAATTTCTAAATATGAATTTATTCTTTTATTCCTTCTAATAAAGTCATTGAAAAATAGAAGTGTTACTCATGCGTACGTGCGACCTACCATCTCCATGATTGTAACATATTTAATTTATCATAACCAGCATGAATGTTTGGATTTAAAATTATAAATGAATTATAAAAATTATAATTCTTTAATTATTAATATTCTATATATTGTGGAATAATTAACTCCTTTAACATATTCAACATACCATGTCCATTTTGGACATATGAGTTGAATATCATAAAAACGTCTATTTAAAAATTAATTGATTTTGTAATTGATTATAACATGGTAAAAAAAATAAACATGAAAATGGTGCTTAATAAATAAAAAATTAACCTAATTTTATAATTTCCGAATATGAATAAAATATGTGATGATTCAGACTCAATGTAAGGTGATTTATTCTAAAATTCATCTATTAAGTTGGGCCTTCTAAATCAATTTCTTACATGTCAATATTATTAAAAAAATATTGTTAATGAATTTATATGAACATAAAAATAATTATAATGTCAATATTATGTTCCTTTTGATTTTATTTATAGGGTTTTCAAAATGAAACATTTTGATGAATGTTTGGAATTTCATTTCAAATAGGCCGAATGAATTATTTATTTTATCATATATGATGTGAATGACTTTTTTAGACAATTAAAAAATAATTTTATATTCTAAATTCCTTTTAAATTTTCCATTTTTATTAATAGAAAAACACATTTCCCATTTTATGGGTAATTTAATAATAATTTTTTTTAAAATAAAGTCTATTTTGACAATCGATAATGTACTAAATATGGTTTTAAAAGTGTTTATCAGGGGTTTTATAATGAAAAAAGTGAAAGAATAAAATGTTTTATTCAATATATTGTACATGATAATTATATATGAGAAAATGGGTGAGCCAAAAAAGAATATATTATTGGTTCATCCCCACATTTAATCATTATTAATGGTGTACTTGATATTGATTATATGTTGGGTGAGTCCCATTATAGTTCTACAATGAATTTGGTAATGTTTAATTTCATCAATGGAAAAAAGGTGAGTGTTAACTACTGTGGTTTGTATTATATATTTAATGTATCGGTTGTAATTTATAGAATTGGTTTATTTTTGGTTATGAATATGATGTGCTACATAAACAAAAAGGGGTTTCTATTTTATTTATACAATCCTAAAGTATTTATTTTTGATTTTTTAATGTGGAATTATTTTTTCATATACACAATTAATAAAGTGATACGTATATGAATATTATGTCTTTTCATTTTTTTATCTAGAATCTTTTTTTCCTTATTTTATGTCCATTAAAGATATTTTTGTGCTTATTCGGTGTTTTTAAATGTTCTTCACAAGGATAAATGATGATTTAACACAATTAAGGTGTCAAGATGAATGTCAATAATATTTGATCCAAAAATAAAAAATGTTTCATATTAAATTTGTTATCTTTAAAAGATAAATTATTTTATGTTAAAGTGTACATTTTTTATGTATGTGTTTATTATAAGAGACTAAAATCCAAATTATAAAAATAATCTAAAACTAATAAGATCTTTGAAATGAATGATTGTGAGTTGTTTTATAAAGATTTAATTTATTGGGTGTTTAAGGATAAGAGTTGTAGTTAGAATAAAAGGAATAATTTAGATTACTCTAGAGGTTATAATGATGTTTTATCATAGTTTAATAGTACAATATAACCTCAATGGATTTTTATGGAGATAATTATGGTTATATTGGATGAATAGAAAGTGTTTAATATAAGATGAAATGGTTAAGGTTATATTACTATTTATTATCCACATAAGATGGTTTATTATTGTTTATTGGATATAATTACAGTAATTTTTTTTATAAATGTTTGGATCCAATAGGAAAACAATTAATTATGTGATGTGATTTTTTAGATGAGAAACCAAATGTAATGGGAGTTTATAATTAAAAACATGAAGTTATTCTACACCCACTATTATAAATTATGATTATCAACATAAATATGGTTGAGTTTCACGACACATAAAATAAAAGATAAATTATGCACGATTGATGTGAATTATAAAATTATCATAATGTTAAAAAATTATAAGTCCTATGTTTCATGAGTATAGGAAAAATTACTAAAAAATATTAAAATAACATGAATTTGTCTTTTATGTTGTAATGGAGGGAATAAATAAATAATCTACCATGGAAATTATAATCATTTAGTTAATTCTAGAAGAGGAATATAGTTATTCCCAAGGGATATATTTTTTGTTTTAAATGAGGGGAGTATTCAAATTATGAAAATCGATGAACTAGGATGAATTATAAATAACTGGACAACATAAATATTTCAAATAATTTTTTTAATGCCTAATTCCATTATAGATAATGATTATGAAACTGAATATGTCATATTAATGGAATTAATTTTATCTTTCCTTTTTTTTGATATTTCTCAATAATAGGGATTGATTCATATTTATTTTTGGGTGATAGATGTATTATTGAATACAATATAAAAGCATGGTTAATGGATTCAGACGAATAATGAATGATTTAGGTGTCCACATAGTTGCATTCAAGTGTTAGGATATAGTGGTATATTTATGGATGAATATATGTTTAAATGAATTAATATTATTTTTAGTTTATAAATGATGAGATATTAATATGGGAAATCTCTTTCAAGGATATTTTTTATTGAGTTTAGGTATATGTTCCCCTTCTTTCAACATAATGAATTATTTGTGGAATAAATCTATTTTAATATGATTAACGAAAATTATAGCCATTGGTATTTATATAATAGATGATGATTACATTTATTTTTTAGGTTGTTCATCAATTTTTTTGGAATGTTTTAGGAATTATATTAATATATTTTCAGTAAAAAATGAAAACATATCACATATGTCAAGGATGAGGTGATTGATCCCATTTCCAATGGGAGGTAAGGGTGAACTATTTATCACTTGTCTAAATGATGTCATAATAAGTATGAAAATTTATAACTGGATCGATAAATGAATAATATATATATTTTGATAATATATATTTGATTATATAGATTATCATGACATTGAAATGGTATTTTCTGATTATGTTGTTTATGTCATTTTGAAATAAGATCAAAATTTTGGGAACCCTATAAGAATATGGAGAATGGAAATATTTTTGGAAAATAGGGGATTTTATTTGAGGAATAAAGGATAAATGATATTTTTAAAAAATTATGAATTTAATATGAATTTATGTCGACTAAAGTTATTTATGAAAATTATTACTATGTTTTTTAGATTATATGATTATGGATTATATATTCTTCAGTATATAACTTCTTGAGTGACTATTTTTTTAGTGGTAAATGTTAAATTAATCATGGAATACTATGTGATCAAATCATATTATCATTAGATTTCAATAATATTTCTAAATGTTTTTCAATATTGTATGTTTATATATTTTTTCAAATGATAGAAGATGAACATTTGGTGTTATTTTTGTGAACATGGTGATTAATGGTGTATTTTATCATTGGAAGATTTATTCGTTTTGGAAATTTTATTAAATTGTGTTAAAATTTTTTGTTTTTGTTAATGTATAATTATAAGAGGAGTACATTTTAATTATTTTCTTAATTATGTGATCCTTTAATGGTTTATCTTAGTTCATTAAGAAAGTAACATTAATATTGAATACACATCTTTGGGAGAAAATTTTGACATTGTGGAAGATTATGAATAAAATAAAAATTGTAAATTCCGAATAAGTATATTTATATTCTGTAATTCATAAATATTTTAATGAATTCCATAAATCTATGAAAATGATCTTGAAACAAATAATGTATTCTTTTTTTACTTCATTCATGATTAATCTTTTGTCTTTTACACACCTCATTGATTTACGATCACTACGTTTCCTATGGTCATTCACTTTCTTATGATAAATGATCTCTATCAAACTCCATCATTATTTAGAATTTAGGTTTTTTCTATGTGTACATATTTTCAATTAACATTAATTTAATTAAATTTAAAAACCAAGTATTTTTTATTCTTGAAGGAATTTTAATATCATATTTCACCATTTTAAAGAGGATGTTTTACTAACATTTTTATTGATTTGAGATGCCAAAAAATTATATTAAAATGTTGGGCGTTTTATTTAAAATTTAATTTATAATTTTTTAGGAAACCACTTATTATTTTTAAAGATTATAACACCTTGAAATTTTAGAAATAATATTTTATTTGATAGTTTGTATGACAGAAAACCCGAAGTCCGTACAACCCATTAATTATTAAAATTTAAATATATCTTTTATAACCAAGATACTACATTTGTGGGTATGTATATGAATAAATAGTTTATGAAATATATATAATGGTCTTAATAAAAAAAAATATTTATAAATTTTTTATAAATAATAAGACATTTTATAGTAATGTTATTTTACGCTTCAAAAATTCATTTTCTTCAAAAAAATGTATTTTAAAAAAATGATTTCTATTTTTTATGAGTTTATAATATAACAAGTTAACACCACTTTTTCAATGATTATTTTATAAAGAGTAATTTTTTTCAATTAATCATTACATCATTATCTAATGATAATTTTTTAGAATTTCCTAATCAGATTTAAATTTCAATGAAAAGTGAAAATAGTAATTTTTTTTGAAAATATATATTGTTTCATGTATGTATGAAGTAAAATAATATATTAAATTTTTATTAAAAATTAATATGTTCATTTTGATTTAACATAACACAAATATAGTATTCTAAATTAATATAACAGTTTATTTTTTTGTAAAATCATTTTTATAATTAAAATGTATTTTTTAGGAAAAACTATTTTTCAATACATATTTCCAATTTAATTTAATATTAAATTATATAAATTATATGAGTGGAATATTTTAAATTGGATCACATATTTTTAATAATGCGGTATAAATTTTATAAATATGAACCTTTTGTTTTAAATTATCAATTATAATAACTATAGTAATAGTAATTTCCAAGGTAAATGTATAATGGGATGAGTAAGGGAGAATTTTCTTTTATAATAACTAAAGAGAAGAACCAAATAATTATATAATTTTATTTTTTGGTTATATTTCAATAATGATCATTCCATATTAAAATATATGAAATTTGATACCATTTTTCCATGATTTATTCCTTAAAATTATGTTATGTCAGGTAAAAAAATATTATATTCTCTTGGTTTTATTGTATTAAAATTTTTTACACAGACATAAGAAAGAAATTATTCTCAGTTATAAAAATTAATTTTATGGATAAATAATTTTTTATCATGGTAATTTATTTGAAATTTTTTTTGATTGAATAAGTACATTAAATCCTACGCATTGTTGATATAATTTTAATGCAATTAAAATTATAATATAATAAATGATTTATAAATAATAATAGTGGTATATTTTTAGTGGGTTATAGTTAAAAAAAATATTAGATAATTATAAAATATTTGGTGTGTGTTAATGTTTTATATTTTATGTCCATATTTTTCATTATGTTTTAAATGTAAAATTAAATAAATAGTTTCAAAATATATATTGATGAGATTTTATAAACAATAACGTCTTATTAAATAATTTCTATATTTATAAAAATACTATATGATTCAAATTTAATTTAATATTGTTTATTATATAAATAATTGCCCATTTTTTTCACTTTTATCTTTTTATAGTAACATCCATGACCCCAAAAGTGTAAAAAACCATTATACAATAGTAATTTAAAAAAATGTTTTAACATGGTTTAAAAAATAAATAAGGGTGAAAAACATAAAATAATAAAATAATATTTTTATTTGAGTATTTTTTCCATCCTCATTATATGGTAAATATATTTTATTTTTGATCCTTTTGAAAGTATAAATTAATATATATTAATGTAATACATTAAAAAATTCCAAGAGGGCCACTCCCCTCTCTAATAAATATGATCCATCATTCCTCTATTCATAACACATAAAAATCATATTTATTCATCCAATAATTACCCAAATGACTTCCTTATTAACTCCCCATGTCTTAGATTCCATTTTTCAGTCATAAAACCATCATTGGACTGATTTGTTGGTAAACATTAAGAGGTTGTCCAAAGAATACATATAGTACATAACAATACATTTCGATTTGATTCATTCTATATATCCTATAAATTTTATTAAATCATGATAAAATAGAAACACAAATATATTCCATACACATATAGTATATTATGTTAATGGAATAACTTATATCCACATCATCTTCAGTCAAATGGGAATGGAAACTATCCTTCACGTGTTCGACGAACTACCACCTCAAAACCATTGTAATTAGATTTCCATCACCCCTACTTAATTATTTTTTTAATGAAAGATTTAATAGATATATATTTTTATAAAATATTTATCATTTATAAAATAATATATAATTTAACTTCTTACAATTCCATTCATTGAAAAATTATAACATTGTTCATGTGAATGTGTGGATTACCACGACCATGAGGTGGTGTGATTTTTTCCAACTCATCACATAGATAGTATAAATAAGTTTATTTTAAAAAAATTTGTAGTTATGATATAATTATAATTATGTAAGGATAAAATAAATTTTTTCTTCTTTTCATTATGATGAGTAAAAAATTGAGACATTACTCAGGCTTATGTACAACCTTCAATCTCCATTATTTTAATGTATTTAATTTTTCATAACCATCTTCTATGGATGGTTTTCAAATTATAAATGATGCATATAAATGATATTTATTTCATTATTATTATTCTTGATATGGTTAACCAATGAACTCTATGACCAAAGACCACCGACCAAGATCATTTTTGAAATTTGAGCCAAATATCACAAAATTTCCCGAATTGAACACAACTAAATAAGTAAGTGATTAAAAATTGTAAAATGTGTAATAATCATTAAAATGAATCTTAGGATTTAAATATATAACTTATGTTTATTATTAATCTTTAAAAATAAAGTACGTGTTGAGTTAAACTCAAGGTAAGGGACTTTATTTTAAAAAATACATTTTTAATGTTTTTGATCAATATTTTTTTCTTCTATGTCTATAGTTTTGAAAAAATTGTACTAATATATTTCAATTGACATGAATGAAATAATAATGGAAATTTAATATCTCATTTAAACTTATTTTAATATATTTCAAAGAGAATATTTTTTATAATATTTTTAGATTCATTATAGAAAGAAAAAAATAATATTCTATTTTATCTTATATGGTGTCGACATATTTTCCCACACAAAATACATTCAATAATTTTTTATTTACATTTAAATATATTTTAAAAAAATAAAAACTATTTCCCAAAATATCCATTTTATTTTGATTAATTCATTTTTTTAAATGAAAGGTTATTTCTCTCTTTGAAGTTGTTTTTCATATTTAATTAAAAGTGTTTTCAAGTATTTTATTATGATAAGGTCATAGAATAAAATGTTTTTTTCATGGAATGGTACTTGAAAATTATATTTCAAAAAAGTGTTGAGATCAATAAATAATATTTGATGGGATGATCCCTATTATATCTTTTGATGGTGATTGATCTCGATATATCTTATATAAAGGTTGAGCACTATTAAAGGTCACTAATAGATTGAGTAAAGTTACATATATTTAAGTTATATAATTATGTTGTTAACAAGTGTGTTTTATTTTATGTATTTCATTTGTATCTAGTTATTTTCAACATAATTTTAAATTGGGATATGAATATGATTCATTAAGTCACCTAAAATAGTTTATATTGTCATTAAACGAGTTTGAAAAATTTTAATTAATAAAAAGGTATGTTTTCATGTTGAAATGAAATATTTCAGATCTATAGATAATTATGTGATAAATGTAATCATTTTATGGATTTTATATTATAAAATGGATTAATGGGTTTCCTTCTATTATTTCACCTAGTTATGTTTTTGTGCTCATGCACTGTTTTTAAATGTTTTTCTTAGGGATTAGGGATGAATAAGAATATAGGTAATGTTGTGTTCCATTTCATGATGGTTTGACAAAAACATAAAATGAGTATCATTTCAAATGTTAGTTTTATTGTAGGAAAAATATACCCTGCATTAATGTGTACTTTGTGATATTGATGATTTAATTATATAATATTTATGACTTAATTCACTAATACAATAAACCTAAAATTATATATGAAATGAAATATATTGAATTATTTTCTATAGATTAAAATTATGTTTTGTTTTTGGATGGTTCCTTATAAGGATAATAAAATTTGTCTTTGAATGAAATTCCAAATGAAATAGAAGGTTGTGAGAAAACGTTAATGTATATTCTTAACCAATTCTCTTGGATAATGAACAATAACATGTATCAATTGGGAAATTCAAATTCACCCATGATGCACCAATTAACAATCATATTATACATGTGAATACAAATACCTATGTTTAGTGGGTCATAGGATCCAATTATCAATGAATAAGATATTACCTTTATAGAAAATAATTTTTTTGAGAACCACTATACTAATAAAATGAAAGTTACTTTGGTGGACATTCATTTAGATGGAGTGGATATTTAAGAGTGATATTTGATAAATAATTTGTAGCATAAATATAAATTGAATTAAATAGAGTGGTAAATCTTCAATATGTTATTCAATGACATTAATCTACAAAAAAAATTTGAACAAATATGGATAAAATATTATAAGATATTAATAAAAAAGAGGGTGATTTTTTGATGGATTATAATAAAAAGTTCCAAAGGCGTGGAAGGTAGACATCAGTTTTTTTAAAAATATATATATAAATAGATTGATTCTTTTATTGTTTAAAACTAGCTATTTTAAAGGCTACAACCATTCAAGACAATTTGATTTATGAATAATTATATCGATGTGATATCAATGTATTGATGCATTTTTATGAATAAAACCAAGGACATGTTGAAAAAAAAAGAAAAAATAGATATTAATGATGGATGGTGAGATGATAAAGGAGGAATTAAGATCCATAACCCCATATGTCAAATATGTAGTAAAGACTATACTGGGAATTTATTTAGGAGAACTAGGAAATACATTAAGTGTGTGAGATAAGTCCACTAAACTCATTAGTTTTAATTGGATATGAAGAATTCATCCAACATGGTGGATGAAACAAAATTCCATTAAATGTGTTTCCCATTGTTTAATGCTTCAACTATATGGGGAAAAGTAATTATTAATGTTGATACACTAAACCAAGTTTTATTGATGGTAATCATCATAAGTAACAAGTGGGGAGATTATTTACAAAAATCTCACAATCCTTTCATTTATTAAATATGATGTTATTTTCAGAATAGATTTTCTATCATTATATACATATCATAAAAATTATCAGGAAAATAAAATTTATTTAATTATTCTAAAACATATCGTGCTTTGTAAAAATGAAGAGAATATAATTTATCTTCTTTGTAAAATCCATCAACAATGTGGGTGTTGATACCTAGTGAATATGTATACCTTTACCAAATTATTTTGTTGAATAAATTTATCAACCTTGTTGAAATTCACATTGAAATAGAATATATTTATATATTTCTTAAAGGGTTACCCAAAACTCTCATATATTGTGATGTTGAGTCCTCAATATAGATTTTAAACAAAGACACTATTATATCTAAATGACCTTATTGGTTGGAACTAATCATTCTATTATAGATAAATAAGTAGCTAACATATCTTTTTGAAAAGTGTTTCAGATTATAGAGTGAATCACCTATTTCTACACCAGTGATCTATGAAAATAAAAAAATATAGATAAATGTCGATGTGTATCAATTCACATAAACTCAAAAATATTACAATAAAAAACAAGTCTCCCCTATCATGTAATTATGACCTGTTGAACGAAAATCAAGGAGATAAATAATTCTAAAAGGAAGTTATTTATTCATGATATCATCACAATATGGTGATGAAGGATTATATTTAGATGAAATCCTTCTATGCAATATATGGAAACTATAAGATCATAATGATTCATTTATACAAACTAATTCCCAAAAGATATTCATTGATTTTATTAATATAATATTTAGATTCTACATTGACTATTTTGTAGTTGTAATTATTTATGATATTCATATTTACTCAAAGAGGAAAGATGAACATGAAGAAAGTAATTGGATATGCCGATTAAATTATGAAATGAAAAAATGTATTCTATGTTTAGAATACATGACTTTATGATGATATAAGTAGAAATATTGGGGAACATGATCATATGGGATGTAATTTATATATACCCATAAATTAAAAATGTTACTAATTTACTACAGTGTCATAATATATAAAGATATATTTCATTAAATATAAATTTAAGCTATTCAATATCTTGTGATACAATAAATCAAGATTCCAAATGAACTAATATATTGTATAACATTATAAAATTAATTTTAAATTTATGGGTATGAGTAGTGACAACTAAATTTGTAAAATTATATGTTTTACAGATGAATAAATCAAATACAATGACTTTAAATAAAAATGATAATCATTTGATTATATAAGAATAGTTTTCCGAAAAACATACATTTAAACATGTAATGTATTTTCATCTAAATATGTTTAATTTCCCACTATTGGTTAGTTATTTCATTGATATTAATGTTTTATGTCTTAAATAAAAAAAATTATCAATCATAAAATGTTTTTATTATGCATTGGATAAGAATACATCTTGTTTTAAGCATAAAAATATATATTTTTCTAAAAAATGTTTCATCGAAAATTTATATTATATTTTACATATACAAATTATATGTATTGAAATTCATAAAACTAAATACATATTTTTTATTAGGAGGTTAAAATATATAAAAAGGTTTCATTCTATTTTAATTCATTATGATAATTATTTGATGTAAAATTTGTCACCTCTAAAACGGTTAAATTGGGATAATCATGGATAAACTAAGTGATAAGTACATAATATTTAATATTAGTTATAAATTTATGAAGATAATTTTACCCTTATCAAAATAGGATCAAAATTTATTTTATTAATTGAATCATGTCCATTAGAATGAACAACATAATATATAAATCGATGAAAGTTTAGAAATGTCCCTGTTATGGTTTTAAATAACTATTATGTGTTAATATAGAGTAAACCGAATGTTATGAATGAATAAAAATCCCAATTTTGTGTTTAATAAACAAATATTTATTTTGGACATTTAAATCTAATATTTAGTAATCATTTAATTATATTAAATACATATACATCACCGAAGCAACATTTCACCAATTATTAGAAAACTAAAATAACATAAAAATATATATAAAATAATCTAATTTGAATGATTTATTGTTTTAAATGAATTTTATATATTAATATGAAATATTTTTGTATTTAAAATATATTATATTTTAATTAAAAAAATTTCATTATCAATTTTGTGTTAAATTAAATGTGTTTTGTCTAAATTGATAATAATGAGATTTTATCAAAATAATATATTATTAAATTATTTGAAATAAAAAAAAATTATAAAATAGGACAAAGGTATATTATATGTTCTAAAATATCTTATATTATACATTTATGAGCTAATTTTCAGTAAATATGTAAAATTATAACCTTTTAAGTGTGAAAAATATGTCTTGAGAGTTAATGTTAAAATATATTAACTATGGGGATAAACAAATATGTTAAGATATAAAACACCACATAAATCTATAAAATGTTATTATATTATGGTATTTCAACCCCATAATATCCTAGATTCATGTTCTTAAAAAATAGGATGAATTTAGGAAAGATAATGACTTTATTATATTTTAATATTATAAGAAATTCAAAGGGTGCCCTTCCCTCACTTATAAAAGGTATCCTCTCATTTTTATTATTCTCACCATATTGAGACATATATATTGAGAAAAACCTAAAAAATTAACTTTATTACTCCTCTATACACATATTAGCAGTTATTTTATTCCCAAATGACCAACCCCAGGGTCCATAAGTGGATATCTAATGTAGTTTATTCAAAGAAGTGGTAATCTCGGTAATCCATCAATATTATTTTTTTACATAGACATTTCACTCTTCAAAAAATATTTTATATATCATAAAATCAGAAATTAAACTTATTAAATACAATTAAATGTTATTATAATTATTAAATTACCATTATCAATCATTTTTTCCAATCAAATAGAATGTAAATGTGTAATTTTTGCATTCATAAGGCTTATCATCTCCATTTATTTTTCATAACCTAATTTAATGGTAGTTTATTGTGATATGATTAATATTTATATATTATATATATGAGGTAATTATAAATCTTTAATAATGATTTCTTATCTTCCTTCTTATATTATAGTCTATTTTAAATTGATAATGTCACTCGTGCATGCTTATGGACTACCACCTCCACAAAGCGATACAATTTTATTTCAATTTCATTTTACTAGAATTGTAATAAGGAATTATTTAATTAGTGTGTATGATATAATAATTATTCTATGATAATCAATTATTATTTAACTTTATTTCATTCCATATTTCCTAAAATGAATATAGTGTCCAAGCATACGTACGACCTAACACCTCCTAGAATGTTATGCTTAATTTATTAATATATAACATTTATGTATGACTCTAAAAAAGTATATAATTAATAAATATTATCTTTATACATTATTATAAATTCATTATTTAAGAAACCATGATCAATAAACATGTATTGAATCTACATAATGAAAAAATGTATGAAAAATGGAGTAGTTTTCACTTGTAAAAGTTATTTATTAAAAATTGATAATAAATAGGTGAAAAATGTTCCTAATTAAATCATATATGGTATTATGTATATTATTATTCATCTATAAAATATTTATAATAAATATATAGTTATTATCCTAGAGGATCAGACATGTATGAGGGAAACCTAACTACAGATAAGGGATTATTTTATAATGTCAATGTTATTTGGGTTTTTTTAGGTTTATGTCTCCCATGGGGGAATTAATTGATATTTAAATACATAGAAAAATAAATCTTTTATCCTATATTAATTCATTAAATTTTCTTTTAATTGTACCATATTCCTCTCAATAGTAATCAAAAATACTGAGAAACAATTTTTAAGAAAAGTTTACATTATTTATCTCTTAGCTTAAAAATATGTTTTTAACCATATCAATTAATTTGAAAAACAATAATGTTTAAAAAAATTTAAAAATTATTTATAAAATATTTTTTTACCCACTATTAATGTTATAGAAAAATAATTGAATTGAATATTTTTGTTCTTTGTAAAAATGATGTATTTTATAACCTTTTTAATCAGTTTGAAAGGAATATTTTTTTAATTTAAAAGAAATGTATATAATTAACGACAATCATGACAATTCATTTATTTAAATATTAATTTAACATTTTATATTATTATTTACAAAAATGGTTTCAAAACTTTTCACCAAATTTTTTTTTTTAATGTGATATTCAAAAGGAAAATAGTATTTTCCCAATGAATGGTTTAATGTATTTTTTTGGTATTTCAATTCATCAATGGAACCCAGATTTAGTTTACATAGGATCCACTTAGGATATCTTGTAATGTTAGAAACCTTAATATTTCTTTCGATGAATTATGATCAATATGAGGAGTACTGAATTATTTCTATACAATTTATCATTTTACCATGGATGGTTTATGCATATATTTTGATTTGGGAAAGTATTAAAATCATATATAATATTATTTCAATAAGAATTCTTATTTTTATTTGGATTAAAACCTGTCATATGAGTAATGAAATTTAATTAGTATGTTATGGATACATTGTAACAAGCCTGGTACATAAAATATAATTTGTTTTCATTCAGTAATTAAATAGTTAAAATCATTATAATTGTATAATGAAATAAGTGGTATTTCATAAAATTAAAGAATCTAAATTAATATAATATTATCCTCACCTATGCAAATTTGTATAAACTTTAGGTATATTGTGAATGAAAATATAATATATTTATATCATGGTGTATGTAAATAATTTTTTATAAAAATCAATTAATTATGAAATTGTATTTTTGTAATCATAAATATTTAATTCTAATTTTATAATTTATATAATTATTTAAAATAAATTTATTTTCATAAAATAGATTTATAACATAATATTTTTATGTATTATGGTTATAATATATATTTATTAAAACATAATTAATTTTTCAATGTCTCATAAAATCAGTTATAAATTTAAAATCGACATTTTTAAAATAAAAGAATATTTTATTTGAAAAATAAAATTTTTATATTTATAAAATTATTTTCATAAATTTAATACCATTTATTAATTATACATGTTAAATATTTTGTTGGTTGAATAATTGATATTTTTATAAAATAGTTCTATTTTTTTGTGAATAGTGAAATACGATGATTTAGTATATTTAAATTATGATCGTATTATATGAATTTAAAATATCTTGAATGATGTTATCTCATAATCTCTAAAAATACTTATCCAATTACTTTTTTTATAATTTGGAATAAAAACTATTCATAATCATAAGGAAGAATAATAAACTAATGAATATTATAAAATATCTCTCATCTCCTCTACTATAAATACCACCCTCACCACCTATTCCCGTCACACCTCAATGCATTTTAACATGCCTAATTTATGTCTAATTACATTCTCAAGATATTTCATAGTGTTCATAACATTTTGGTATCACCAAATGGCCCAAACCATGTGCCTTAAGGTGGTTCTCAATGAGAAGAATCCATGAGGTAAAATCCTCTTTCTTTTTATATTATTTTCCTTTTTAATTTTGTTCTTTTATTATTCTATCATCACCTCCGCTAATCAAAGTGAAATTATATCTTCATTTTAATACATATGTTGTAATTTTATTGTCTTTATTTAATATCTATCATAGAACCAATCATCTTCTACTGTTATCCCAAACAAATGAATACATTTTTTGTGATGTGTCAATTTACCATCATTGTGGACTATGTATTTTTATTTTCAATTATTTCATTCTTTAATGGTCATAAAACCATTATTTTTTATAAAACATAATTTATTTTAGATATTAAAAGTTATATAATGTTTTACATCCCTTATATAATCATGGTATTAAATAAAATTATATATGTTCGTGATTGTTGTAAAAACTTCCCAAAATAAACTAAATTATATTCATTAATGTTTTATCTAATGATTTATCCTCTTATATAAAAAATTATATATGTTATAATTTCTACTTCAGGAATCATATTAATACAAATTTTTCACTTTTGGGTTTTTTTCTTCTATTAGATAAGAAAATCCATAATGAACCAACCATGAAAACTATGCAAAGATATGACCTGAAACAATATAAATAACCAAATATTATTAATAATTAGGTAGACAAGTTTTATTAATAGATAAATTTAATTAATTATATATATGTATATAGATCAATAATATCTTAATAACACTATTTAAAACATTACAATGCTGTTTGAATGTGTTTTATGTATGATGAACTCTAGGTATGGGAATTTTCTATAAAAATCATCTTTAAATTTTCTATTTCTATAAAGTTCAAAAGTAATGTTTATGTGGTGAATGTATCTTAGGTTTATTATTATAGTTTGGATCTTGTTCTTTTTTTAATATTAATTTTGGGACATATATCTCTCCCAAATTAATTGGGTCTATTTATGTTCGAAGTTGGTCGTAAGTGTAATTCTAATTATAAACTAAGATGGATACCACATAAGTAGTCGGGTGTGTTACATTTTAATATAGGCATGAGGGATGAAAATCGTATGGTATCCATGAGGGTATCAATAATAAGTAATTAATTCCTCATTTTACCTATAATGTTTTATTTTTTCTTTCATTGTTTTTTGAATATCATGTTTTCCCAAAGTATGTATATGATACATTAATGGTGAAAAGTATATCTTTTGACTGTTATTTCGTCTTTGTATCGAATAAGGTTTTATTTTCTCCATTTTATGTCCCTTAATTATATTTTTTTGTTAATACTATATTTTAAAATTAATATCATATAGATAATGTATGGGTAATAGATAATAAGAAGTAAAAATGAATGATTTGAAGAATTCATGTTTTAAAAAAAAAATTCTATAGAAGAAATGGACACTATTTTACTAATAGAGAAATTCAATTATTATGGGTAGTTATGAATGTATTATTAAATAAGGTTCTAAAACTGTAAACTAAAAATATATTTGATAATGTATGAAATTTTGTTCTTCATTAACTAATTATATTATGAAATAGATATGTTAGGGTCATTATAGATGATATTATTGGATGGTTTATATAACATTAGGTGTAATGAAGATGTTTATATAATACCAAGAAATGATTGTTACATTATATTTATGTTGAAATAATATGGAATTTATATATTACCTTGTTTATTCATATATGGTATGTCTATTCACAATTGTTTTCTATAGATGAAATTGGGAAGTTGATGTAAGAATACACTGAGATAATGATATTTTTATGAATCTACAACCTAGAATGGTTGTAATTGGAATTGAGAAGTTTGGGATTGTAATTACATAGGTGACATAAGCTGTAAATGGTAGTAGATAAGATAGAAAATAATATTTATAGTTACTATAAAGAAACATGATGATAGTGAAACATTTTATAAGGCAACACCCACATACTTTCGGTGGATATTCTGACCCAGTCATAGCTGAACAATGGATTAAATCCATTGAAAATTTATTTTATGTTATTGGGTGTTTATAAAAATAAAATTTATGTCTTTTTATTTTTTTTCTTAGGTGAAGTTTACTAGTGGTGGTAAATGGTGTTGAATATCAAGGATAACATGGATAACAAGGATATTGATGCCTTAAAATGGGATTAATTTAAGAATATGTTCCTTGACAAAACATTTTCTAATAGTGGATCGACATAGACTGAAAAATAAATTATATTAATTGAAACAAATGGAGAAAGATTCAATGTTCTTGATTGAATAAAACATCATATGATTTTCGATGCATGCTCCAAATCTAATACAAGATCTTGAAAGTAAAATAAATCATTTTTACTTAGTATTGAAGCTAAGATACCCAATGTATTTGTCCTTATATGAATTCAAATGTTATGAGAATCTAACTGGATGAGTTAAGATGGTATAAATGCAATTTTTTCCAATGATTACGTGTACTTTTATAACAATTAGAAGAAGAGGCTTAGATGTCCAGAAATGGGTAATAGTCAATCAAAGAAATTTGACGGTATTGAAATTTAGTTTCCATTTTGTGGGATGTTTGATAAAAAACATCATGGGGAATTATTTAATAAGTCAAAAAACTATTTCCATGGTGGTATGTTTGTACATATCTCACATGATTCCAATAACAAATTTCTTAGTTATCTAATGATTAATTATGAATAACAAAATTTAATGTGTATTAATTATGGTGAGATATGTCATTATGTAAATACCTTCCCAAATAATGATCTCAATGATTTAAAGAAACTATATTATAAGTGGAATGTTCATGTCAAATCCTTTTCTATTACATTGGAATATATTTTTCCATCCATTGACGATGTATTAGGTAGTTTTTTCTTACTCATGTTTTTCTAATGTATTGATTGTTATGCATTCAAAACATTTCATTATTTCTATGAAAACTTATTGTAAATTTGAAAATTCACCATAAGAAATTAAATCCTAGCTTATGGTAAAAACAAAAGGGGAAATATTAAAGATAAAAAACATTATAAGAATCATAAAATTGTTTTCAATTGTAGAACATAGACACTAATAATATTTTTCTTCACTAATTAGAGTTTGATGTTTTTTTACAGAATGGATTTATTTATATTGTAATAAGATTGATTGTAGAGGTAAATAAGTTGTTTTTAAAAAGGATTTTTAGTTTTTATATAAGAAAGAACCTACACAAATGATAACATAATAAGAAGATGTGAAACTGGTAAAATTTCTAAAGGGAAGTTATCTTGTACATATTGTTGAAAACAATGGAACTATTAAGATTAATTATGTTCTATTTGAAAATGAATACCTAGTTGTTTTTCACGATGATTTTTCTTATGTTATACCTGATCTGGATATTGAATTCACTATTGAATTAGTTCATGATGCTAAACCAATCTCCAAACACCCTTATCAAATGGATCAAGAAGAACTTCTATAATTGAAATTTCATTTATAGGACTTTAATGATAAATATTTCAATCATTATAGTTCTTTATCATGGGGTGATCATTTTTTCAATAAAAATAAATATGGTTCTATGAGACTTTTTAATAATTATAGTTCTTGGAATAACATTGTTATTAAGAATAATTATACATTTCCTCATGCCGATGGCTTATTTGATCACATGCAGGGATCTCAATATTTCTCTTTGATTAAGTTGGGATCTGAGTGCCATCAGTAGATGTTTAAGAAAGGCGACATTAAAAAAATCTAAACACGATATAGATATTATCAATATTTTTTATATCTATTGGTTTCAAAAATTAAACTTTTTTATTTATGGATCCTGTCAAAAGAAAATTCCATGAATATTTATATATGAGTTTTATTGATTTAATTGATGAAATTTTGGTTTTATTAAATTATGAAGATCATGAAACTAATTTATTATTTTTTTGAAAAGTGTCCAATTAAAAAGTTATATGGGAAATTTACCAAATGTAATTTTTGGTGGCAACAGATTTAATTTCATGGGATGATTTTTAATAAATTTATGACAATAATTGATCTCACCAAAACAAAAGTTGTTCATGAATTTATAATCCCTAAAAAGGTTATGGAGGTCATAGTTTTCATAGATTAGAAGGCTATTACTAATAGATTTTTGAAATTCTCCAATGGCCTGAAGGCCTTAATTTTTTTAATGATTTTTGATAATCCACCAATCAAGGGGTGAGGTGGAATCCTTACAAGGCCCATAGGTGTAACTATTAGATGGCATGTAGGCCTTAGAGGAATTCATTTTCCATAGTCTTCAACCAATACATACAACCTAGTATAACTACTTGTTACTACTCCTCCCCAACATCTACATTGTTAAATCAGCTCCCCACCTTCGCATGGCTGTTCGACAGGCTTTCCTATGCATGCATAGTCTTGTCCCGATGGTAGGTGCCATACCCTCTCATTGTTGAAATCTGTTATTATGGTGAAATCTTTTTGCTCATCCTCCTTCTCAATCTTGTTCCTTATAGGTTGTATGGTTTTCATTTTCACTTAAGGTGACCTGAAGGCCTTGAGGTGGCCTGAGAGCCTTACTAACCCGAAGGCATGTGGGGCCCAAAGTCTTTAAATGACTTGGGGAACAAATTGTTGGCTCAATGGCCCAAACAAGGAAATATTATCTACTACTACAGTTCCTAATATAGTACCTACTACAGTACTGCAAAATACTTGCTACAGTACCCAGAAATTATACATCGCTTATATTTGATCCAAGGTCGCCTTGATGCAGTTAAAGAGTGATCATTATATGGGATGATGCTCATGTGCGTTCTGTAAAATCATTTCACAGTTATATATCCTACTTACTTTTTTAACACAAAAGGGTTTAAAATTATTTACATAGAAGAGAATGATGTCATTTTTTAGGAACTAAACTAAAGACTTCTAAATGCACAAATTTTGGCCCCACCTTTCATAAATTATGATTTGTTCATCTATATTGAAGCTACATTGAAGGGGATTGGTTTTTTTTCTGATGCAGAATGACTTGGTAATTTTTTATTCCTCAAGACAATTGAATTTCCAATTGCTAAATTATCCCACACATGATTTGGAATTATATGATGTGGTTATGGAATAAAAAATTTGGTTGCATCAATTATATAGATCCAAATATGAAATATATACAGACCATAAAATTTTTAAGTCTATATTTACTATGAAGGAAATAAACATGAGTTAGAGAATATGGCGTGAACTGATAATGTATTATGATTTCAAGATCAACTACCATCCAGGAAAAGTAAACAATGTAGCAGATTCATTGAGTTGAAAACATCATGCTACATTTACCATGTTACCATCGAAAAAACCAATTGATTTATGAATTGATGAATTTTTTCTTGGAATTTGTGGGTGTAGGGAAATCTTATATTTTTTTTTGTGTCACTGTAGTTTCCTATGTTATAATAAATTACAAAAGTGCAGACAGTAGACAGTGATTTATTGAACAACTCATTATTAGTTAAGGAAGTTAAATTTCTAGAATTTAACAATGATAAATATTTTTTATTGAGGTTTAGAATGATATTATGTGTAAATTGTTATTCCCAACTGAATAAATAATTTCCATATGAAGCTCATAGTTCTCTATTTTTAGTTCATTCTGGAAGCACTACGATGTACACAGACAATCAAGATTATTTTTTGGGATGAAATGAAAAGTTTTTTTTTATTTTGGAAATTTTTTACTTATCAATAGGTTAATGTAGAGAGACCACTACCAAATGGGTTGATTCAAGCTTTTCCATTACTGAAGTTGAAATGAGAAAATATATCTATGGACATCGTGAAGGGACTACTAGTGAATACTTGAGGTAATAATGTGATTTGGGTCTTTGTTAGTGAACCAGAAAAATATGCACACTTTATTCTTATATGTGATATCATGTTCTTAGATCACTGTTATCAAGTGTAACTCAATGAGAAATTCAGGTTACATAGAGTTCCTCTTTACATTGATTGTAATTATTCTCTTAGGATCACTTCTAACATATGAAAAGGCCTTTAGACGTCATTTGAAACTGAATTGAATTTCATCATAGACTTTCATCCCAAATTTTATGGACAATCAATGAGAACTATTCAAATACTATAGGATATTCATTGAGTATGTTCAATTGATTACTAAGGATGTTGGGATCAACATCATTCTTTAGTATATTTTTTTTATAATATAAATTTTCATTCCTATATAAGTATGGATTCTTTTGAGGAATTATATTGATATAGGTCTCATACTCTATCATTTTCTGATAATGTTGGGGAAATGAAGTTGATGTGACCCAAATTAGTAGAGGAAATGGATGAGAAGGTAATGTTAATCAAGAAATATATGAGGATAACTCAGAGAACAAAAAACATTAATGTAGATAATTTGAGAAGGTATCATTATATAGAGTTAATTGATCATTTATTTCTCAATTTTTCTTCATGGAAATGTTTTATGTTTTTTGGAAAGAAAGGAATGTTATTAGCATGGTATATTGGAACATTTGATATCCTTGAGAAAGTTAGACAAATTTTCTACCGAGTGGACTTGACTCTGATTTTATATCACGTACACAACTATTTTCATGTTTTAATTTTGATAAAGTATGTACTACATTCATATAATGTTTTAAGAAAATTATTAGTTCAGATGGAAGAGAACCTTTCCTATGATGATAAACCTATTTAGATTTTTGATCATAGAGGGCAAGTATTGTGGAACAAGGTAATTCAACAGATAAGTGATTTGTAGAGAAACCACATGTTTGATGAAGCAATATGGGAATCTAAACATAATTTAGGGTAAAATTACCCTCACTTGTTTAATAAGTCAATATAAATTTCAAGGATTCAATTTCTAGAAGGGTGATAATTTAATGACCAAGGTACTCATTAATAATTTTTTTCATTCTAAATTTAAAGAGTATAAATATTTATTAATTTATAATAAATTAGATGTATTTAAAAATATTAAGGAATCTAAGTTAATATAATAGTAACCTCACCCATGAAATTATATAAATTTTTTAATCTTATGAATTAAAATATGATATATTTATATCATGATATAAAAAAATAAAATTTTGAAAAATAATAAATTAAGTTTTGTTTTTTTGAATGTCTTGAATATTTAATTACAATTTTAAAATTAATTTAATTATATAAAAGAAAATATATTTCCATAATATATATTCTTAAATAAATATGTTTATACCTTATGATTATAAGATAATTCTATGAGAGCTTAATTAATTTGTCAAAGTGTTGTTGAAGTATTTATAATTTTAAAATCATTATTTTTTTGAAAGAATGATGATTTAAATTATAATTTTAAAAAATATTTTTTATTAAAAAAATTCATAAAAGGAGTTATTTTTTTAATTTTATATGTCTAATAATGTTTTGGATAAATTTTTGGAATTTTTCTAAAATAGTTAAATTGTTGGGTAATAGTGAAATACATTAATTAATGGTATTTCTGTTATAATCCAAATACATGAATTATAAACATAATGCATAAAATAATCACATAATCTCGAACAATACTTATACATTGAATTTTTTTATTAATTATAATAAAAACATTTCATTTCCTTGAGAAAAAATAATAAACTAATGAATACAATAATCAAAAAACACCCCTCTTCTTCTCTATAAATACCACCCAACCACATATTGTCCTCACACCTCAAAGCCTTTTAAATATATTTATTTATTCCAAATTTCAATCCCAATGATCTTAAACATGTCTATTATCTATTTGGATAACCAAAAGTCCAAAATCAAGTTCCTTAATAAGGTTCATAGGGAGAATAATTCAAGAGGTACAATCCTCATTCTTTTTCTTCTGATTGTTTTTCAATTACATTGCATTCCTTTTTATCTCAACAAATTCCATCATCAATGTGACATTATAACTACAATATCCTAAATATACAATAATATTATTTTTAAAATTAATATCCATAATCAATACTCTCCTCTTCCACATTTATTCTAAAAAAATAAAAACATTGTCTGTGATGTGTTTATTTACTATCATCAACGATGATTCCTTTTAATTTTCCATTACTTCCTTCCTAGATGGTGAAAAACCCATTTTTTTGGTTAAATAATATTCTATTACACATATTATAATTTATATAATGTTATGGATATATCATATAAAAATAATAGTAAATAAAGTAATATATGTTGGTGATGGTTGTAAAAAATGACTAAAATAAACAAAGTCATTTTCTTTAAGGTTTTATCTAATGGTTAATCCTATTTAAAAAATTAATAAAATTTGGTTTCAATTTAAATTATGGAATAATATTAACACCATTTCATTAAACTTCTTGATTTTTTCTTCCATTACATAAGAAAATCCATAATGAACTGACCAAGGAAACCATGAAAATAACACAATTAAAATAAGGATATTAACAAAATATTATTACTATATGGGTGGAAATTTGTCATAACAAGATCATGTATGGTATTATATATATAAATAATGTTATTTAATAATTTAATTACCCACATTAATCCATTATAAATGATTTTTGGACACCTTTTAAAAATAGAAAACCCTGAGTAATGGGCATTTCTTTAAAATACATCTTTTAATTTTCTTTTTTACGAAATTCAAAAATAACTTTGTTACGATGAAATAATTTTTATTTTATCATTATTTTATGGTTTATGGTATTTTTTAATGATGAATGGTGTGACATATATATCCATTCAATTGATTTGGTATGTTTAGGTTGGAATTTAACATTGTGGATTATTTAAAGTGTAACTGTGATGGTTACATCATATGGTAGTCATGAGGGCTACATTATATGGTAGATATGAGGGTTTGAAATAATATAGAAGAAACAAGGGTTAAAATATTTATTAATTAATTCACCATGTTACATATATGGTCATTTGTTTGGTTTTCTATGTTTTTTGGAATCTCATGTTGTCACAATGTAATAATGTGATACTGTAAGGGTGAGAATTATATCTTCTGGAAATGATTTCAAATGTGTATAACTATTCATGTGAAATCATTTTATTTCTAATTTTTATGTAACATAAGTATATTTTTTTTCTCATCCCATGTTTTAATTTTTTTTTCAAATTTATTAAAGTTGGGTAAGAGAAAATAAGAAGAAGAGATAAATGTAATGATGAATTTATTTTTTATTAAGATCATTCTATTTATAGATAAAATGAACATTATTTATGTGATATCTACTTTGTATTATTGTGGGTTGTTATATATGAATTATTATCTAGTTCTATAAAAATTTAAACAGAAATGATATTTGGGAATGTCAGAAAATGAAATATAGTTGAATTAATTTGATTAATTAATGTTTAAGGCTGAGTCCTTATACATGGCATGTTACAGCTCCTTGATTTATCAGTACGTATAATGATACAAACTAGCTTGGGGAGTTTCCTAATTCCTCTTAATATGTATTTGAAAGATACATTGGGAGTATTTTTATAATGTCTAGAACTTTCATTCCCTTATTACTTGATTTTTTATAAATTTCTATGTAATTATTTTATTATTAATAATATTTGTTGATATGTTTCAATATCATGTGATTATTTATATGAAATTACATAATCAACACTCATTCATGAAATATTATTCTATTTACTCATTTTATTGATGAAATGTCATGTGTTTTCGGATATAAACCTATACATGTTTATTAATACTTATTCAATCATGATATATTAAACTATGCATGACCCATAATTAGAATATCACTCACCATTATTTTGTTTCCATTATATATGATAAAGGGAAGGAATATTTGAATGCATTCAAGGTTTCACAATATTTACAATAAAAATACTGCATATTTTATATTTACAAATATAATGTGAGGTTAAGATATGTATGTAATTTATTATAAATAATAAAAAATTTGGTTTTTTAGGATGTGACTACTTTTATTTAGTACCAATGTAATAATGTAACAACCAAATATGGGTTACTGGGTTCTGGATCATTATAGATGGTATCAATGAAAGATTGGCAGAAACTATTAGGACTCATGTTTGGAATACATAGGTTATAGATCGTAACATTTTGACTTCCTATGAGTATAAGTCCATGTATAAGATATCATCCAACAATTATTTAATGGTAGAGATCATGTGGATTCCTCAGAATACATCTATATCTAGGTAGTAAAAGTGGTTGTGCCTCAAGTATTATTTGTTTCTAGGGGTAACTACCATGAAAATGGAACATTCAACTCTAACTCTATCCAGTAATAGATAAATACCCTATACAAATAGTTTGGAACCATTGGAATATGTATCCAAACAGTTGGATTAGCCTATACAAACTATTTTGAGGACCTTTTTATGGTTTGGTGTTGGTATAGTTTTGTACCAATGGTTCTAGGAAAAATGTTGGTATAGGTAATAAGAAAAACCTATACAAATTGTTTCATAATACCACTTGTATAGGTAATTAAAAAAACCTAACTTGGTTTTGATCCCAGATCATGCTTTTTATAATCGAATGACCTAACAACTAACCTAACATGAATTTTGTGAACATAATTTCATATATATATATATATATAAATATTTATATTTATGTATGTAAATTCATATGTATTTTATCTTTAAACTCTTTAATGTTATTTTCCAGAAGAATCAATTAGAAATATGTGTACATATACCATCATTTCTCAAATACATTAGTATAGGTTCTTTGATTTTATGATCCATACTAGTGGATTTTGTAAAAATATTTTCATAGGGTTTACCTATATCTACGGTGTCTTAAAAACCATTAGTATAAGTCTAAATTATTAACAAATACCTATATTTTTGGCCAAACTATTCGTATAGGTACAATTTCTATTAGTGATCAATACAACTTTCTGGATAACTTTCCTTGTTTCACGCCTAGTTTGAAACATCTAGTGGATATTTTTAGTATTATTCAAATATTAATTAAAATTCATTATAAATGGTTTGAAAGAATTTTATTATTTGAAAACATTTCAAGAGAAACAGTGTTTATTTTTATGATATTAGATATTCATAAATTTTTAAATTTATGTTAATTTTTTTAGATGTTTTAGTATTATACATTATGATTCATAATTTTATGATCTAATTTATTATATTACATTTTTTTTAAAAAATGGACTCTATAATTATAAATTTTAACCATATTAACACAAATAATCAAAGTAGGTGTAGTTGTATTGGGGAATAGTGTGAATCCATGGTTGGATATGGAGCTTGGATTGATAATATTATAACTTTATTGGATTATCTGAATCATGTTATAGAAAATAAACATACATGTATAATAAAATATTGATCCAAAATTCAGTGAAACAATGTTATTATTTATCATGAATTAACACCCACCATCAATCAATGAGACTAAAAATCATTTTTTATCTAAGAAATGGATATGTTTTTAGATAATATATTTATATATTTTGGTACTAATGAGAAAAATGGTATGTTTTAATATAACTTTATCATCTCAAAATGGATTAAATTTGATGGTTTTTATTATTTCAAAACACTATGAATGTGGAGTAAATATAAAGTAAGGAATGGGAGGATTTTATGATACCCTTATATAAAAAATGGTTTCCTCACGAGAACAAAGTTGATATGCAGAGAGAATTAATGATTCTAAGAAAACGAGAATTTGAAATTTTTTTAAATTATATATCCAACATTACATGGCTAGAAATGTATGATTTATATTGAGTTCATAAACCAAATAAAAATATTTATCATTTGTTTGATGGGATGAATAAAATCAATAAAATGTAACTACTATCATAAACATTCTAATCTAATGATGATATATTACCATGTGCTATAATGATAATGAAATAATTCCCCAAGTCTTATAGTAATAATGGAAAAAAATATAATAAGTGGGCCACTGAGCATTAGGGAAAAGTAAAAAATGGAAAATTTAGAGAAGGGTAGAGTTTAATTTCCATCTTGTAAAAAATATGGAATTAAAAACCATGGAACACACTTACATATAATGTGAGTATCCAATAAGGGTTGATATAAAGTACACCAGTCATGGAATTGTAAGTGAATGAATGAAACTTCCATTGTGAACTATTTCTACTATAAAGACATGGGTATCTATGCATATGATTTTCCAAGGATTCATGTTATTTTTACCTAGAAATAGAAAATAGTGAAGGCCCGATCATATATGATAACAAAATCAAGGGTTTAAGATTTTAATGTTGTCATAGAAGGTACATTAATCATATCCTCAAATTTATTTGATTATAGATCATCTAAATCATTAATATCGTCTTTCTATCCAATGAAAGTTATATATTTTTTTGGAAATACAATAAGGGATTTATTTTTTATAAATTATGGTGAATGTATACCATAACTCGTATTTGTCAGTCAGTTCCCATTATGGTACATAAATTTTCAATATTTATAGACTTCATTATTATACATATGGTTCATTTCTATATTGTTAATGGTTTTTATTGGATTTCCACTTATGAGGGAAACCATTTATAACAATGTTAAGGAAATATTTTTCTTAATAATGAAGTATAATTACTTGTATTTAGAAAGTATAATTCATCTTATGGGTCATGTTTAGATATTTTCATAGTATCTCTTATGAATGATATTCTAACGGAAGGATAATGTGCACAATCTATGGATGTAAAAGTAACCCCTATAATTTAGGATGTACCTATTTTATAAGAATAAATTGATATATTTACAAAATAATTTCCTTGGCTTCCACGAGAGCATTCAGTTGAATTTTTCATGGATTTAATCTCTAATAAATAAACTATATAAAAGACTCCCTAAAATTTTGATACATTAGGATTAGTGTATTTTATTAACCAACTAGTGGAGTTATGTAACAAGATACTTATACATATTAGTGATTAACCATGGGGATACCATATCTATTTCATCAACAATAAGGACAGATCAATAAGTCAATCCATTTTTTAGGAAAATACATTCTAAAAAAATAAATAATGAGAATCCTCTAACTCAAAATGATTAATTATTTGATACAATTAATGAATCTCAATATTTATCAAATATTGATCATTATTCTGGGTATAATAAATTTCATGAAATGAAGGAAGATACTTAAAAGAAAAAAATTTCAAATGATCTATTGACACTTCGAGTTTCAATAATTATATTTGGATATAATGATGAACACTCAATATTCACATATTTAATAGGTATAGTATTCAAGGAATATATTTATAATTTTTCAATAGTATATATTTATTCAATCATGGTACTATATATGTGCTATGAGGACAATGAGAATTACATGTAGATCATTCTTGAGACACATAGATAAAAATCATTATATGGGATGTTTAGAAAATGTGATTTATGGATTTGGAAATTCAATTTTCAGAGCCATATTACCTATATGGATTTAATATTAGTTTACCATGAGAATAGAAAAGAAAACCAAGAGTGGCCTTTACCATTGATCAAAATCTATGTATGTAGTGTCATTATCTTATAAGGTTGTTATTGGTTATTATTTAAAAAAAATTCCCAATTCACTTATGTGTTAAGTAATCAAACTTGTGATGGGGTTATGTTTGTATAGACAAAGGAATATGAAGAATGTTTTATATAATTTAAAAGGATATTGGTGAATTCTATGATATTGACTCCACTATCTATAAATAATGTATTTTTAATATATAATGATACATAAAATAAGGTAATTGGGTGTGTGTTTATGGAAAATACTAAATACATATCCCATAAATTAGCATTCTTATATAATCATGTAAAATAATATGAAATCTGTGATCTTGATTTGAAATCCATAATCCTTTCATCAAAGATATGGAGACTAATATTTAAGATAAATAGTGTGAGACATATACATTTCCAAATAGTTTGAAATATATATTTTCATAAAAAAATAGCTCAATATGAGGCAAAAGTGATGGATTGATCTACCTAAAGAATAAGATTACTCAATACACTACCACACATGGAGGGAAAATAAGGTTTAAGAAGCATGTAATTGGAAATATTATGGATATATTTCCAAAATGAGGATTTAGAGGGATCCTATGTTCATTGATTTAGTATATTTTTATATGAGAATTATTAAATATGCGGAAACATCACACCGTTACAAATGAGTTACAGACTATATTTATTGGAGAAGGTAAAATGTTATCATCCTAATGGTGTGAATATTCAAAAGAAAATTAATGTCCAAAATGTGGAAAAATTAAATGACATAATATATATAGAATGAATTATAAAATTTTTATGGGGACTATGTGTTAGTTAAATAATATAAATGGACATGTAATCATCGGATAATTCTCACAGCTTGAATTTCTCTATAAACCATAGTGAAACTAAGATGTATAGATATTTAAATGAAAAATTTCGGTTTGATAACATGATGTGTAAAATTGATGATTATGTGTCATGATAATTGGATTTTTAATATGTGAAGGTATAAAGACAACACCCAAGTGGAGTCATGGAAGTTCTACCTATTATTATATCAAAATGGGAAGATATTACTCTGGAACAGTTAATTTTTTTATTATATAATCATAGAAATAATGTTGAAATATGTGTTATTTTTGATCGCCTAACAAAATATTTCCAATTACCCAACATATGAGTTCATTTATCTTTTTTGCACCATTATCGGATTTATATTAATGAATTTTAAGATATAATGACGCAACTCATTCAATTTTTTTCATTTTTTATCCAAGACATATATCGAAGTTATTCGAAAATGCTTAGAAGGATCTTGATGCCGATCATTATTTGAGCATATCTTATCACCTAAAACTGAGGGATAGTTCAAAAAAACTATTAAAATGTTATATGAGATGTTATGGTCATGCTCACATGAATGACATGGTATGTGGGATTAGTATTTACCTTTTATAAAATTTTCGTATAACAATAGATTCTATTCAGCAATTAAAATGGAAATGAATAATGAATTATATGGAAACATATTATATACTATAACATGATGTGATGTAGTTTGTGAAATTTGTAAATAGTCCTTGAACATACAGAGGATAATATGAAAGAGGTAAAGACTATTTAAACCTATTGTAAGAATCACAAATATGGAAAAGGTTCTTTGCTGATAACCCAAGGAAACATTTGTATTTTATTATGGGAGATCATGTTTTCTTGAATATTAATCCATGAAAGATAGTTATAAGGATTTTTAATAAATGGATATCGAGCCCTATGTACAACGAAACATTCAAAATCCAAAAAAATGGAGTTGTGGATTACTATTTTTCATTGATACCAAATCTCACTAAAGTAGAAGTTATTTTCCATATATCATTATTAATGTAGTTCATTATATATCTAATTCTTACTCATTAATGGGAAAAAATAGAATGGGAACAAGATTTATATTTATATAAATATCCTATCCATATTTTAGACACTATAGGGAATGATTTCTAGAATTGTATGACTTGACTGGTAAAGGTAATTTGGATGGATATTAAGAAAAAATATATAATGTGGGAACAAAAATAAATTACTATGAAGAACTACCAAAATATTACCATGATGATATATTATAGATATCTCTAGGAATAACTTTTTAAACGAGGGAACATTGTAACACTAAGGGACATTGGGATATTTTTTTAAAATAAATTCAATCTCTTCGATATCTTTTGATAAAAACAAACCCAATTCTAAATGAACTATAATATAGTATAGTATTACCACCAAGCCGTTAAATTGATGTCATTAATAACAATATTTTTTATTGTAAAATTTATATTTTACACATTCATTATATAAATTAATTTTTTAAAAATAATAATAAAAACCATTTTAAATTAAAACAAATGTTTTCCTAAAAAATGTATACACATACATTTTTTTATCTTAATAAATTAAAATATTAACTATTTTTTAATAACTGTAATTAAATATATATTACATGTATCCAATCATTTGTTTTAACATTCATTAAATATTTTCATTATGCATAAGATACGAATTAATCTGGTTTTATATTTAAAAACAATATTTTTCCAAAAAATGGTTTCATTGCACACATCTATTAAAATTAATTTATTCCACTTATTGGTAGTGAATTTGATAAAAAGAAATATGTATTTGGAATTTTGAGGTTAAAAATTTTAATATAGGTCTCTTTTATTTTTATTAATTATGAATTGAAACTATGGTAAAAATTATCACCATAATAATGGGTAAATTCGGATAATATAAGTTTAAAATATGTGATAAATTCATATTATTTCCTGTTAATTTCAATTTATCAATGTAATTATAGACAAAAAAATTTAGTCCCAATTTTTTTTGTTTTGTGAAATCCTATAAAATATAATTACCAATATAATATATAAAACAATGATAGTTACATAAAGTATGTACCATAGATTTAAATATCTTTAATATGTTTCTATATGGGAAAAAGAATGTATTGAATGTGTATAAATGTTTATTTTGATCTTAATTAAATTGTTTTGACGATGTAAATTTATTTTTTATTTTTTGTAATTATATAATTAAATTAAATTCATATGCAATACCAACCAAATATTTCTTTAGTTAATATAAAAATAAAATAAACGATTTTAAAAAAAATCAATATAATTTGAATGATTTATAGTGTTAAAATAATGTGATTAATTAATATTATATATTGTTTTTGTGTTAATGATTTTTATTTTAGTTATAACATTTTCTTTTTGAATTTTATTTCATATTAAATGAATATTATTGAGGTTTACATTAATGATATAATTTCAAAATTGTATTTTATTAAAATAGTTCAAATATCATAAAAATATAAAATAGGACAAAGAGTACAATATATAGTCAATTAATGAATCTATTTTTCAATAAGGATGTAATTTTAACCATATATGTACAATTATATACTTTTAAGAGTGAAATATATGTAACATTGGTTAATGTTATAATAGGTTATATAAGGGGTTAAACAAAAAAGATATGTTCTAAGACATCCATTCAACCTATAAAAATTTTATTGGATGGTGTACTTTTAAAAATTATTATTTAGTTTATTTTAATGACTAAAATTTTGGATTCATTTTACTAGAAAATTACATTATTATATTTTAATATTTTATGGAATTCCAATAGTGCACCTCCGTCCACTTTAAAAAAGGAATGTCTCCTTTCTCTTTATCACACCACATTGTCCCTTATATATGTACCAAAACATAACAAATTCTCTCACTAAATATTCTATATATATTATATTTGGTATGTTATTCACAATACTCCATCGCTATTGTCCTTAAAAGGAGGTATATATGTATTCTTTCAAGGAATAGGTAATCACCAAAATCAAACATTTTCTTTTTAATTCATTTTTTACCATCTATTTAACATTTTTATTTATCAAAAAATAATAAATTATGTATATTAAAAATAATTATATTAAATTATGTTAATGAAACTACTATTGTCCTTATTTTTTTTATCAAATATATTGTTAATGTATGGCTTGTGTGTACATATGCCTTACTATCTTCATACAGCAATAAAATTGATTTTTCAACACCATATTTTATGGGTTGGTATAATTATAAGATTAATATTTATATATGATATTAATGATATCATAATTATTTTTTAATGATTATATCATATCTAACTTTTGGCCTACCAATCCATTGAAAACCCACGTACGTGTGGACTACTACATCTATGAAGCGACGTGATTTTTTTTCATTTCCATTTTACATGGTTGTTAATAAAGATATTTTTAATAATTATATGTGATATATATGATATTATAATTAATAGTTAATTTTAAATTCTTATTTTTATATCTTTTTCTCCATCCATCAATAAATGGAAAAAAATTTCATGCATACATACTTCATATCGTCACTATGAATGGTCGAAATAATTTTTCAATCTATAAATTTTATGACAGAATGTAAATAAATTTATAATCAAAATATATGAATTTTTATTTCATGATTAAAATTATTTAGATGAAAAAAACTTGATCAATATACAACGATCGAAACTACTGAACCAAAACAAACATGAAAAAAGAAGTTGTTATCATTTAAAATAATTATTTAATCAGTAATTATTAATAAACATGTGATAAAAAGTTATAATTAAATCTTATATTATTTGATATATATATATATATTTGGTTCTCTAAAATATTTATAATTTATCTATATTTATAATATTGTAGTTCTGTATGCCTGCTATGTAAATCATACCTATGGTAAGGGTTTACATCACAATCTCGTCGTTATTCAAAAATATTTATGTTTAAGTATACATTATGAGAACCTTTTAAAAATTAAATAGTAACCAAAATTTATTTCATTATACTCTATTTATTCATGGTATTGTCATGTAATATTTCCATTTTAATCACTTTAGAACTTAAAATAACTAATAAATTTATATTTAGAACAACTGACATTATAACTTTCTTCGGTTGAAAATATTTTTTCTTCCATATTCATGTTTTTTAAAAATATATAAAATAATTATTTCCACATTATAAAAAATATTTATTTACTGATATTTCCTGATTTTTTAGTTTATAATAAATTTTTTAAAGAAATATTTTCCTTTTTTTCAATTGAGTTACTTTTTGTCTTTTTAAAAAAAGTTTGAATGGAATTTTTTTTCAACATTTATAGTATGTGTGTAATTTTATACAAACATTAAATATCATTGATTTGATAAATCCATTACAAGTATCCATGATATTTTTAAATAAAATGTTTTTTCATAATATTTTATAAATTTTTATTTTTTTAATATGTAACTTCAAAATGGGAAGGGTTTTTTCCACCTGATTCTTTTTAGTTTTTTGTATATCTATTCTTCAATGATAGAAAATATTATTTTAATTATAATCCACTTGGTATATATTTTAATAATAAAATGATTGTTGTTTATCTAGTGGGTTTTTGATTAGTGTGATTGGGGATGTACTATTTTTATACATTTCCCTATATTAGTATGGATGGTTAATGACTATGAATATTAATTAGGGAAAGTATTATCATTTCATATGATTTTTATTTAATCATAATGATTAAATAGATTATGTTTTATTCATTTCCAATAAGTAACTAATTAGTCATAGTAATTAATGGGTGGACTCCTCTATATCCTTTAGACACATTATTAGTTCTCCTGAGGAAAAATTGTGTGGGTATTTGGATGAATTATTACCCATATCTGATTGATATTTGTAATGTTTATAATGTACAAAAATATTAATTCCCTTATTTGGGATTAATTATTGATGCATATTGGGTTAATTTATTATTTTTTATATCCATGTATTAGTTTCAAGAACATGTGATGGTCTATATGGTATTATTTTATCCTCATTTATTATGGACATATTACTTTTCATACTCATATTATTTTTTAAATGAATCATATTTTATGATATTTACCATACCAATTTACTATTACATATTTAATCATGAAAAATTCTACTATATGTTACCCTTCCTGAGCAACTAAGCTCACATATATTTTGTTACATTTCACTATGATATTCAGAAGGAATATTTGAATGAGTTCAAGGATGAGAAATACTTATATTCACTATGTTATTTATTTTATGATTAAAATGGTAGTGTTAGGTTTAACAATATATCTAGCTATCCAAGTTTTTTAAATTATTCAGTACTTTAGGAATTATTTCTTTCATTTGGTTCCAATGTAATATAGAAACCATAGAATCCGGGCTACTACCACCAGGGTTGTTATTGTAATATAAAAAACCCTATATTTTCATGGAACTACATGGTTTTCATACATTAATTTGGTACTATATATGTTCTTTTAAACATTTATCTCATATGTATATAATGATAATTAATTTCATGTGAATAGAGTTAAAATATTTCTAGATAGAGGAATGTTATGAAATTTCCAAGGAGTTCTAGAAGAGGGTCATCCCTGTGAATGTTCTCCCACTTCCTTCATGTGGAGATGATTTTGTGATATACAGTGATTCTTCAATGAAAATTATTTGTTTGTGTACTCATAATAAATGTTTAATTGAATTTATATCCTTTAAGAATGTTAAATATGCATGAGAAGAACAATCCAATAGATGATTTAAATTTAGAAACTGTGATTTTTTCCTTAATGATTTGGCAACATTACCTAAATGGTGAGAATTTTTAAATATATATAGACTAAAATAGTCAACATTATAAATTCACATAGAAAATTAATAAATTGATTCAATGAATAAGGTTAGATATGACCATACTATAATTTCTCTATTATCTAATATCCTTGAGAAGAGAATAACAAAGATGATGTTCTTTTTAGAAAAGAACCTAGTACAATTTCAATGATGCAGATTGAGAAAGACCGTATCATCATGGATATGTGAGGGACGAATTTGGAAATCATAAATATAAGTAATACACACTATCATACCTAAATAATTTCCCAATCATCTAGTTCATAAAAGATCATGGATGCATAAATGGATGATTAAAATATTCAAAATAATGAGAAATTACTAAATAAATGGAATCATTATGAATTCAAAATTGATGAAGATGGTTTCATATTCTTTTAAAATGGAATATGTTAATAGTTTTCAAATGATATAAAGAAGGAGCTATTATATATTATACATATATCAGGTTTCTCTATCCATCCATGATGTACCATGAAATACCATAATCTCTTAGAAAACTTCTGGTGTGACAACATGAAGATGAATTTCATCAAGTAAACCTCAATGTGCTTATTTAGTCATAATTTTAATGAATAGTTAAATAAGTCCACTAGGGTGATACCACTATTTCCCATACCTTGAAATATATTGGATAACATCACCATATAATTTTTTATAGTCTCCAGAAGACATCGAAATGAAATAATGTGTTGTGGGCTATGGTAGATTGATCCACCATGGAAGCCCACTTGGTAGATGTTTGGGATCATTTATTTATGGACCATCTTCCCAAAAAAATAACAAAATAAAGTGGTGAGGATTTCTGGGTAATAATATTCTATCGATGTATTACCTTGATCCACGGTTCACCTCTAAATTCTAGAGAAGACTTCAACATGACCAATATAAATAATTGAATTTCCATATGACCTATCAACCCCGAAAATATTGAACATATAAAAAGAATATTTAAATACTTTATGGAATTTTAAATGCCATATAAGTGTAATTTAAAGGTATATTGGATCAATATATCGCATAAGTTATGTTCACATACAATAAGAGGTTCAACAAGAGTATTCAAATGGACCCATGTGAAGCACTATATGGGAAGTAGTTTTGAAATACTAATTATTGGGATGTATTGTGTTAAATAAATGAACTAGTAAATTATTTTACGAAATAATTGAGTGAATATTAAAAGTTCATCAAGAAGAATATAAAAGGAAGACCAAGTGAAAAGCAGATCTATGATGTCAATTATCTAAGGTAAATTGTTTTGATGTCAAATACATTGTTTTTTATTAAACTAAACCATTACTAGATTATTTTTTTTAATTTAAAGAAATAATATATCTATGTATATTGTCTCTTTTATGATTTATTATCACATAAGATCAATGGTCTATTGTCTAGCACTTCCACCAAACCTAGACTTTGTTTTTTCTTCAGCTGCATTTATCTCTCTTGAAGAATAAATATATGATCCCCCATATGTATTGAATTAGATGGTGGTACAACTGAATCATGACCTATCTTATGAAGATTAACGAGTGAAGATCAATGATCATAGGGAAAAAATTATCTTTAATAATGAAAATTCACCTTGTTATAGTGTTATAGACGAACCATAAATATGATGTGGTGACATGGGAATATGAGGAAACAATGAAATATAAGTACCATAATATATTATCAACTGATAATTTGAGTTAAAATATATTGGAGAAAATTTTAAGTGTGGATAATAGTGTAAAAACCTACACTTTATAAACAATATTTTTTTTAAATTATATGTTTTATAGTATAATTTATTGAATTATACACAAAAAAATATGTCAATAAAGAAAACATTACTAGTAGATACTATCCCAATTATCAATATTTTAACCCCTAAAAATACTAATTTGATAATAAGATTAAAAAAAGAAAATAGGTAAAATTAAATAATCAAAATCTAATAGAATCATCGGTCCCATTAAATACACTATAGAAAAGCAATAAAATATTTTTAAACCATTAAAATGTTTAGAAATTTGAAATATATAACATTCATTGGAAAATAATTGGATGACATGTGGACGGATAAGGAGGTGTTTATTGAATGTAAAATAACTATTGTAATAGTAATGTGGTTATTAAGAATAGTAACTTGATAATTTAGAATACAAACATGACTATTGGAATAGTAATTTGAAATCATAATAAAAAACTGTGATGTAAAAAAGTATTTATTAAGATTAATTTAATAAAATATTTTTAAATACAATAAAAAAAAATATAACAAAATCATATAAATTATAATAATTTCACAAATACATTTTATTTTAATATAAGATATAAAATAAATAATATTAATATTTAAAAATTTAAATTAAAAATAATAGAAAATTATATATCTGAATTTAATTTCATTTTAAGAAACATAATTTCAAAATTTTCTAAGGGTTGTTTTTGGAATATTTCTTAAATAATTCCATTTCAAACTAAGTAGTAAAAATAATGTTTTTCATAATTAGTGTGTTTTAAATCATAATATTCATGATGTTATAATTTTCTAACAAATTATAGATATGTGATATCGAAATACAATATTTGATTATTTAATGGATTCAATAAAACTAAATAATCTTTTTTCCAAAACCAAATATGACTCATTAAAAGTCTAATGTCAAAATAATTTAATTGATACAACAATTTTACATCTATCAACATTTATTTTTTAACAAAATCCATAATATAGTTTTGGAAATCCTTAAATGTAATAAAATAATTTTATTTAAATCAAATATTGATTAAAATATCATGAATATCACTATCAAATATTTTTTCCATAAAAATTATATTTGTTCAATTTTTTATCCTAAAAATATCCATTTCATGAAGTATAAATACCCCCTCTCCCTCCCATTATAAATTCACTTGACATCCATAAACAAAGCCAAATAAATACAAAAAATCCTCTATTTTAATCCCTATTTTAATTCTTAGGTTTTTCGGTGTCACTGAAATTTGAACAATAATTGAGTTTAGTAAAATAAGAATAAAATAAAACTCTGAGAAGGCGGTGTGTTTTATTTATGTCCTTATCTCTTTTTTTCTCTTCTCATCCATTTTTTCCTTTCAAACATAAGTATTTAAATATAAATAATTAGTATTTTAACATTATAATAATTATTTCATGCAATAATAGTTATAATATTTAATTAAAATTTATGTGGCATACTTCTCCTTCCCCCTCAATGATATTTCTAACTCTTTAAATATCACAACCATGATGCATGATTAGAATATTTTTTTTACAATATACTACTAAATAAATGTATTTATTTTTACAATTATAATGAAATAATGTACATTGTATTGATAATAATACAAAAAAATATAATTAAATTAAAGAAGGATGATATATTTTAATGAAAAATCTGATTTTAAAAAAATTACACCATTAAAAATGGAAATTAGGGATGAGAAGAAAATTATAATAATTTATTAAGAGTGAAAAATTGAACATAATTCACATCTTTTCCCATGTCTTCATAAAAGTATGTTTTCTATTGAGGGGTTGGAAATGGGATGATATAAAGTGGTTCTGAGGTATGTGAATTCACGAACCTAACTAATTATTTTAGGTTATATCCTATTTCACATTTTATTAATAATAGATTTTCTGATGATATCCTAAAAAATGAATTTAAATACTATTTACATTTTATTTTTGGCGATATACATGTTTTCTAATTTTTGGAAATTATTTCCAATACATGTAAAAATATTTTTCAAAGCGAATTTATTTTCCAAAACATCAAATTCAATCATTGTGACTTACTTCTTATTCACTAATGAAAGATGATATTTTATACCAAAATATTATTTAACTAATTCATTTCATATCCCCAAAGGTTTTACATTAAGGTATTCAATAAAAATCCATTGTGATAAAAATTCCTTTCAATGGGTTTATTTTTTTGACAATGATTGTTATGTTAAACATTACATGTGGAATGCACGATTATGCAAAAATTATGTAGGTAATTGTGGGAATAGAATATATATCCCTCTACTAGATTGGGTATTGTGATATATCTAATAATATCTTGTATATTACATGTGAAAATCTGGCTATATTTTTCCATGATTAGGATGTAACGATTTATCAACATATAATGTTGCAATCTATATTAGCAATTATATTTGGTATTTTATAACAATGATTTGAAATTTCATTATTCAGAATATAGAACATTTTGTTCCATTATCAAATATTACCCCCATTATTCCAATGATAGTTCAATTATTAAGATATGCTCATTTTGATTGATTTTTCATAGTTACTGTTGATTAATGTCCCTTATTCCTCCACATATTTGGATCATAGCTCACCCATTTCATTGATTTAAATATTCAGGTGATTACAAGTTCAACGTATAACACATGATATTGTTACAGGATAAAAAATATTTTTATATAATTTTTATGATTTATTATATAAAAGTTATGTTTGAAACTTATATTCCCAAGCTACAAAACATATTAACCCTATAATGTATTATAATTATGTTATTTCTACTAAACATTATCTAATAGTCATTTGATAAAATGATAGCTATATATATTTTATATTAAGTGTTGTAATCCAACATGGAAAACAGAGATGGAGTGGGATCCACTTTATAGGGGGAAACCATTTACATTTTTGGAAATAATAATGTTATTTAATAAACTCATGTGGGAGATGGTTTACCGTATTGTACATGCATGTTGAATGACATTTTTATGGGTTCATGGTATAGTGTTATTATGGTGAACTTTCAACGTCATATGTCAAATTAGTGTGAGGGTCATAGATATGAATTTATTTTTGTAACAAATCAATTGATTTATACCATATGGGTTCTAATCCTGAATTTGTGTGTTCGATCAGTTTACCTTGTTTTCCAAATTTATATGATGTGGAATTTTTATATGGTTAAGTATGTCTTAGAATCTTTTTTGATCAAGTTTCATCAAACATACATGACTGAATCATGATAAATTATGACTTTATATAATTTTTATCTACCCAATCCTAACTTTTAGGACACATTATTTCTATAGGAACTTCCATTCCTATACAAAGTATTCTCCTTGGAATGGGAAAATAGTCCAAAAAACCTTCCCAAATCCTCTTAAATATAGTGATTCATATCCATTATTAAACAAGAATCAAGGAATAGTTATTGGTGAAAAATAATAAATACCCTTATATCCATCTCTTGATTACAATTCATTTTCAAGGGTTTGATAAAGTTATGTACTATTATTGAGTAATAGGATACCATTTTATCATCATGTGGATTTAAATGAATCAAAAAATATTATTAATTTGGTGGGAATAAATATAGTCTTAATGAAAGAGATATCATAATTTGACTTGGAGATATCTATCCACTATCATCTATATACTCTCTTACATAATTATCCACAAATATCAGGGAAATATTAATGTGATTATAGACCCAGTAATAAGGATATTGAAATTTAAAAAAAAATATAAATGTGGATAAATTAAATATAAACAATTTCAAATGGTGTAAAAATAGGATTCACTTATCACATTAAATTGTTATAGTGGTGTACATAATCTCAAATTTGAACCCCCCCACATTAAAAAATGCAACACTCCAAGTTTCTTTTATGTGGATAAAATTAGGGAATGATGCTGTCATGTTCAAATGATATATACTAAATGTGTTGGTTAATGACTGCTACAATATATATCAAAACTGTAAAATGAAAAGGTTGATTTGAGATTCCTATGATAAAGATACATCATTATTGATGCGATATTAAATATGATCATATTAATCATGTTTATTTCATACAATATTTTAGAGTGTGAAACGATCAAAGATAAATTTTTTAAGATTATTATTATATTACTAAATTTAATAAAAAATAAAATGAAGATGGATGGTTCCATTATCATCACTTATATAAGATATCCTCTCACACCCCCTCATATTGAAATAATTTTAAACATTATTCAAATTATAAGAATTAATATATTTACATCAATGAGTTCATTCAATATCTACAAATTTTCGGGGAATATAAAAATACCATGGTGGAAAATAATCATAATGATAATAAATCAAGGTAATAGTGGTGGAAGGAACTATCCAATCCATGTTATCAATAATTCATAAATTTCAGTACCATTCTTCAAAAGAAAATGTAAAATTCAAGAAGTATAATGGGGAATGAAACATTATTGTTGATTTGTGAAAAATAAAGTCGGATTGTCATATTTATAATTATAATGGTGTAAAAACTCCTATGGATAACATTATGACCATGGTTTTCAAATATAACATGTTTGAGGATAGATATTCTTGGAGGAATGAATTATATGAAACATGAAATGTTTTCTATAACACCCTGAGATTATGGAATCTATTTATCTAAAATAAATTCAATGAATTTTATAATTTTTTTAAATGAAATTGAAAACATAATAAAATATAGTATAACCATTATAATATATTTATCAAATTGATGGTATAAATAGAGTTAAATGAACAATAAAATATTTTTATAAATAATAATGATGATCATCTATATTATACCTTCATTGATAAAATTCAATTAGTGTAGCGGAATAAATAATGAGACCATTAAATGTATTTTTTTCTAAAATTTTATTTGTATGTTCTATATAAATTTATTTAAAGAGAAAATATCTATATTTTAGTGATATTAAAATATATTTATGATATGAGTAATTTATTATACATAATTAGTTAGTAATTGTAATGAAATATGATTAAAAAATATAATGTATAAAAGATGTTTTTATTTTAAAATAGTTTTATTTTATATATAATGGTTTAATTTTATCATATATTTAAATTGAATTCTATTAAATAGAGTCATAATTTTGAATTATCACGTTAAAATTTTTCAAGAGTGGCCATTTTAACTTTTTAGTAACAAAATAATTAATATGGTAAATTTTTATTGAAATTTAATAATGTTAAAAATTCATAATTCCAAAAGGCTGGAATTTTTCAATATTAACATTTTGATCCATGATTCACATTCAAGACAACATTTAAAAATTACATACTTAAATCTCGCAAAAATATTTTAAATTTTCGGTAGCCCCACATTCCTATAATATTCCATAGATCCTCCATTTCAATGATTTCATTCAAGAGACGAATCAGGCCCTCAACCTATCTAATATCAATTATCGATTTTTTTAATCCATCATTGTCATACAACCACCTGTAATGATCATATAAATATTTTAATATAATATAATTAATAATATTTTATAAAAAATTATTGTTATATTAATCTAAAAACCATAATCTATCCTAGTCACAACCATTCAAAAAATGAATATGTATATAATTTTAATAGTACCCAACCACCTCGAAGAAAGAGACGTTCTATTTTTCATTAAAAATAACCCATGGATGGATTTAATGGATAATATAATGAAAAAATTATATTTTCAATAAAAATAAAAATATTCATAAAAGTCATAAAAATATATACCACCAATTATGTTCTTAATAAAATAAATTTTTTTTCCATTCATACACAGAATACCACCCCAATGAACAAAAATTTTATTTTTCACCAATGTTATGTATATATTATTTGAAAACATTTCAGAAAAAATATATATATATATGTATTAATTAGTAATATATTTCATTAATACAGATTCAAATAATGAAAAAATACATAATTAGCCTTATAATATATTATCAAAATTGTGGTAAAATATATGATTTAAGCTTATAATGTATCGCTTTCTCATAAAAAACGACATTAGTTTCAATAAATAGAACTTATTGTTGAATTAATTGATAAAAATTAATAAAATATATTTTTTAGGCTAGGAATGATGAAAACGTAATCAAATAACCTTTTTAAATATCACTATTAAAAAAATAAGTAAAACAATCGAAAGTAGTAACATTTGACTATGAAATTAAAATTTTACTAAATTTTACATATATAGTGAATTATTATAATAGAAGTTAAAAAATTAATATATTTGAATTAGTTTTTAAATAAGTTATTAATAATGATATTTTTATTGCAGGTTATGAATATTTTCTTTGAAATTATGGCTAAAAATGTAAGGGATTATTATCTCCAGATTATTTCATTGGGATGTATCTCATATTAACAACTTGTTTATATTTCTGTGGTTAATATACTACAACATATATTCCTTTTGTCATACCATTCCGGATATTTAATGGATTCAAAAATCAAACTAATTTTCTCCTTACAGGGGATTTCTATTTATGTATTACTAAAACCAAAAGGATTTATTTCCAAACATATTTTTATATCTATATTGTTTTGAATGAATTTATCTATGGGATGAAATTGTTCCAAATTTATCTACAAGACACCGAAAATTTTCATTATTTATAGTTATTATGGGGGTTTTACATTTCCTCCTATAAATTTATTTCCTTTGAAAAATGATTTACTTAATGTGATACTGATAATTTAATTTGAACCACCTATTCTTTTTAGTTTAAAATACTCCTCTTATATATACTTATTCATTTTATAGATATCATTTTCTATGTATCAATAATTGATAAGAATATTTTATCATTTTCCCCATGTGTAGTTTTGAATAATGTGTATATTTTTAATTCTTTTAGGTTAAAAACATTCTACCATCAATAATAGAATAATTATTTAATTATATAAATTTCTAGGTTTTAAAATTTGTGTCCCAATTATTTTAATACTACATTATTTATATGTTTAAAGGGGAAATTTCATCTTGACTTTAATTTTGACTTATCAAATAATCCTAAAAAGGTTATTATTATATATGTCAAAATCCTTTTTTTACTTATGTTATACATGAGATATTTTATTATTCTACCACCATGTTTCTTCATATAAATGTATAATTAAATTATCTATACACGGTTTCATGAAACTGACTATTTTCTAATGAAAGAACATATTTACTTGATTCAAATTAAAATGGGAATATAAATATTCTCCAATATTTTTAGGGTAATTTGGTAATCTAAAATTTGAAATGCGGTTCTATACATTTTAACCTCATAAATAATTGTGTTTTCTGGTATTATTATATTTTAATATATGGCCAAAGGGTTTGATATGGCATAAAAGTGGGAACGAGAATTTTGGGATACTAAAACTAGTTGTAGAAGGAAATTGATATTATGAATAGTGATTTATTGTGTGAATGGTATTAATGGGATAAGGATATATTTTTTCATGAACTGAAAAGTATGTCTTTAAAGATTAACCTAAAAATTCACGTTTTGAACCCTATTGTTTCATCAGGAATCATGTCTCCTTTTTATGTTTTATGTTGGATGTGGTACCCTAGGTTCTATCGAATGATATTGGCATGTGGAAGGGTATCATCAAAACACTCCTCTGACTTCATTATTCCCCTCCATTAGAATTTTGGGTTTGTATTTGATGGATTACGTTGTATGGTTAATCGAATAATTATTTTTTCATTTTACGCCACCTATTCTTGAAAAAATTGGGGATGTTTGTTTTATGTGGAAATGACGATTTCATTAGAGAATGGTGAAATTGATTGATTTATTTTATGTTTAGAAGAATACAAGATTGACTGGGTCTTGACTATATATCTACATACATTCTAGTAAGGATTATTGAGGTATATATCTATTTTATTTTGTGATGGTTTTTCACTTAAATCAATATAACAAGCTATTGAATCAGAAGATTGAATTGAGGGTTTTATGCATTCTAGATCTAGGGATTCATCAGGAGAGGTACACATGCATTTGATGATGGATTTGTTCTTGAATAATGACTTGAAAAATTAACAATTAATTTATCATGAATAAAATTTATTAATTAAATAAACTATAGTTATTATAATTAATTAATTTATGATTCACGGAATAGTATATTGGGGCTCCAAGGCAGGTAGTTTTGATTAATGTTGATGATGGATGAGATTAATAGGCATGGAAGCTACTTATAGCTCATTACCTCAATGTGTGTATGATTTATTTGAGTTATATGGTCTCAGATACTTTCCATTTCGAATTTATTTTGTCTAAAAATCATGTGGATGTTTAGAAAGTCATTTAATGGTGTTTCCCCTAATTAATCACATTAAATAAAAAATATAAATCAAATTAAATTACTAATTATTAATAAATTAATGTTGGGTTTTTATTGACATCATAGAAAAAAATATATTATGAGACCTTTAGTTTCAGATTCGTTCTAGACATCTTGTGATTCGACGACGAATCAATGAGGCCCTTTAGACAATGTATAGAGGATTGAGGTGTTAGGGAACTCCCTTGCAGATTTGGACCACTAGTTATCATTTATATAAGGATTGGATGAGTGACCATATCTTATATAATGTGACAAGGACATGTTTGATGGACCATATGATGACTAATATTGGTTTGGATGAATGGAACAACATTGACTAACCTAAGGTCTTTGATGACCAATCATCACTATAACGACCCAAAATTTTATCAAAGAAAATTCATTTTTATCTAATTTAATGTATTATTATGTAAAATGGTTATATAAAACATATGAAATTATTTGGTTTCATGATTCGGGATTTCTAAATACCATTATGAATTATTAGTTTTTCTAATATAGTTGTTAACCATTGATAGCATGATTCGTATATATATAAGGTTTTAACAAATCCAATTTACCCAGAAAAAGGAAGTGATAACTTCATAGAGTATACAATCTCCATATGAATCCCATTTTTCAAATCTGAAAAAGGTTGTGGCATCATTGAGCTTCGCTACTAACCTGTCCCAAGCTGAGCTTCAAAATGTTAAGCTCAAATTGAGCCTCCTACGACTGGAGTAGAAATTGATAGAGATTACCACCCGGGTGATGTTATCTGAACCACCCTAAGAGTTTTTCACAATCTCTCACCTTACCCTGTAATCGTATGAGGGTGTTATAAGGGTTATGTAACAACACCCTTTTACTATCATTATGTACATTAACTTTTTATAGTGAATATACATTCATTTTATTATTGCTGCTTCGTTAATAGTTTTAATGAAAATAAAACATTTTTAGTTAATTAAGAAATTTATTTTGATGAATTAATGGTTTCTTGAAATAAATAATATTATAATTAAATATTATTTCTAAATTAATTTTTATATAATATAAATGACCATATAATTAATATGAATACAATTGTGATTTTAATTATGGTATGAAAGAAATTTTTATCCAAACGCATGAATTTTTTATTAATGACTTTTTTTATTTTAAAAGTAAAAATTCACATATTTAGAAAATTATTCAGATAAAATGAATATTATTTTTGGAATTAGGATGTTGAAATTATCCAATAGTGAATTTTTCAAAATTTTCTGAGACAATAAATTTTCGGTTAAAATTAAATATTGTTTAAATATATAATGTGTTTATGACATCATAATGATAAAATAGCCATGTAATAAAATAATATAAACATTATGTTAAGAGAATATATTTTTGCCATTAAAATAATGTAATTTTATGTTAAATTTGTTTATTTTACGAATCATTTGAGGTCCCTTCAAGACTTATAAAACATTTTATCTTTTAAAATTGATTTCCTTGATAGTGTGACTCACCTCAACATAAGAAAATCTAATATTTAAAAAATTTATGACATTAGAATTGTAAAATTTTTTCCACTCCCCTATGAAAAAAACCATGGGCCAACACCATTGGCTAGTTTGTGGGTTTGATTAGTTTAATGTGTGGTCCCAAAAAACAAATATAATAAAAAATTCCCTTTCCATTTCTATATAATCCCACCCATGTTACCACTTCCTATTCAATAAATTCCTTTGGTTTTAGTACATTATTTTCTCTCCTCCCTCTAAAGTCCTCCCAAGGATCCCCATGATCACAATAAGCCTCTCTCAAGGCTTTGAAATTACACTTCCAAGTAAGGGATTTCATCCTCTTTCATTTTTATCCAAGTTTTTTTTGTTTCTATACCATTGAATTTTCAATTTAAAATGTTGGAGTATTATTTCATACCTACCCCATACTTATTTAATTATTATTTTATGATGTGATACCCTTTTCCCTCTCATTAATTCATCTCATGTACACTTGTTACCCTACCAAAATTCCAAAAGGTATTCCTTTCTGTCTTATATTTATCCAAGTTTCATTATATTGTAATACCCTTTTACTTTCAATTAAAAATAACGGGGTATTATTTTGTACCTCCCCCATAATTCCCTCCTTATTTATTAATGATTAGATACCAATTTATATCTCATTAATTCCTCCCATGTACACCTATTACCATATCGAAAATACGTACGAGATTCCATCCTCTCTCATTTTTATCCAGGTTTCTTTATGTTGCTATACCCTGGTCATTTCAATTTAAAATGTTGGGGTTTGATTTAAAAAATCCCCCATACTTCCCTATTTATGTTTTATTGGTGATAAACCCATTTATCTCTCATTAATTCCTCCCAATGTACACCTGTTTCCATTCCGGAATTCCTCAAGTAATTTCTCTCTCCTCATTTTCATTCAAGAAATTATTTTATATTATTAAAATAAAATTACATTACATATGTTAGGACATTTATTTATATTACCCCTTAATATCTATTTCATTTATATATGATGAGACACTCATTTCTCTCTCATCATCCAATTTTATGAAATCTTATTTCACAACGTTATGCTGCCGAAATTGCACCGCAATTTTTCTCAAGACAATGTCTTTGTGTAGTGAATACCTTGGTCGTTTCTCTATCAATGATATTTACCATTATTCACATTTAATTATTGATTATATAGTTTCATGTATTAATTACACAATCCTTTTTCGTGGAATAAATGATGATGTTTAATGAATCCATATTGTATGAATTATGTGGTACACTTATACATGAAATGAAATGTTTACAATGGGTAAACCCTAATATCACTCCAATGCATTGGATGAAGATTATTATCATAAAACGTAAAGTGAAATGAGGTTTTTATCATTATAATTCAAGTGAAATGAGTGTATAATCATTCTAATTCAATTACAATGAGTTTTTACTCATGCTCCATGTTCAATGATCCTTGGATCATGATAATACCATGTTAAGTGTTATTTCCACATTTCCATGTTATTATAGTCATGATATATCTTACCTTTATGTTCATGTTTCTTTTATGATCCATTTATATTCCTACTGCCTAACGTGTGTTGTATTTTTCATTTTATTCCTTTTTTACTCCCTTACCAGGAATTATAGCTCACCATTTTCTTATACATATTCCCTGGTTATCTGATGTAATGCTAAGTATGAGGAATCTTAATGGTCATGAAAACAATGTTTTCAATAAACATGTTGTGTTACATGTTTTATTTCGTTATGTAATGTTACTAAGCCCCAAAGAAACTAGACCCCTCAATCTTCCACGTTGTATCATGTGAAGAGTTTGTGTAATAAATCATATTTAAGTGTGTAATTAAAGGAATGTTTATTATAGTTAGTATTAGAGGATAGGTTTAGTTATTTTAGGGATTAGGATTAGAAAAGCATTTTAAATGCCTTATGGATAAAAATATGTATAAGAAAAGCATCACTAAATTTTGGTTAGTATTTATTTAGTTATTTTTAAGGGAAATATATTCTTATCTGGATAGAATCAATTAGTGTCGGATCTAGCACATATGTACCTAAGAGTAAAAAATCCGACTAGGAGTTTTGAGTTTGACCCCGGAAATCCTAGTACAAGACAATGGGCATTATAGAACTCATGGTTACGAAACACCCATATGATATTATTTGGTTTATTCAAAAGCTATGTATGAACTATTATTAAGGAAATAAAATATTCCCCTAGGGATAAATGATGGGAAGTTGAATATGGATAACATAGATAGAAGCCTACTGATTCATGAGTTAAGGAAATAAATGAAATTTATAAGTAATATTTTTTCCAAGGATTACACATTATTTAATACCCCAAATGTTCCTTTTATTCTTCCTAATGTCCGGTAATTGAAGGACTCAGGAAAACAACCGATGTGAAGATCAATGTGATGAATGGTCTAATGAGATTTCCAATCTGATGGGAGTAGGAATCACGAAATTTTTCATGATACTATTTTAGTTTATAGAATATTTGAATAGAAACATGGGTCAAGAGGAACGTTCAACCCCCACCCCCACCCCCACCCCCCAAGAATGAACAATTCATAATCAAGAGCTTCATGAGACAAACTCTTCATACATTGAATGGATCACCTGATCCCTCAAATTATAAACAATGGATCAACTCAATTAACGATATATTCTCCATCGTTCAAAGTTACAAAAAAGAGAAGGTATGTTGGACTGCATATAGTATAGAGGGTGAATCTGATCAATGGAGGACATTTATAAAAACTAAAAAGCATGAGGAGGAGATCTAGGCATTGGAATGGAATGATTTATAGAAAAAAACATGGAAAATTATTTTCCTCCTACCCTCCTAATTATGTTGGATAGGGACTTCCTTGACATCAAGAAAAAAAATGAGTCCATCATGGCATACGGTGAAAATTTACAAGGATTTCACAATATTCCTTCGACATTATCGTTACCCCCAAATGCAAGGTTGATCATTTATTTAGCGGGTGGAAACCAAGCCTATAGAAAGCTATAGTGATCAGTGACTTCAAGATCAATGATGAAATTGTCTGATGGGACATCAAAGTCAACATGGAGATTGGGGAATCTTAGGGTTAACATGGGGATACAAATTTTAATATAGACTTCAATTACAGAAGTCAGGCGGATAAATCTAATAGTGATAAGAAAATGAAGCAGCCCACTTGGAAAAAGTCTGGAAAGATGCACCCTTTAAATTTCCTAAAGGGTGCGAGGAAATGCTTTAGGTGTGGAAGAGAAGGTCACCTAGCCATTAAATGGTGACATGAAAAGCCCGCAGCTACGATAGAGGAGAGTAATACTCCATTAGAACCTCAATTTATTGTTAATTGCTTCAACTAAAAAAAAGAAGGGCACCAGGCAAATTAGTGCCTTATGCTATGTCCTTTCGGAGGAAACCAACAACCTCAAAGGTACCAAGGGAGAGATTTTGCAATCACTACAACTGAAGTGAACCCCAACACCAATGTGGTGGTAGGTATGATAGTTATTCACTAATGAAAAATGAATATACTTTTTTATTCCAGTTCTACACATTATTTTATATCAAAAAAATTTAGTAGAACAATACCAGCACCACCAAAAATTAGGGGTGTAAAGATGTCGGTGAGTACGACATACAAGGAAATTATTTCCTCCCATGAATATAACACCTCCCTTGTCATAATTAATAGACTGAACTTTCCAGTGAACCTCATCATACTCCCTCTAGTAAAATTTGATGCAATTTTCAGCATGGATTGGCTTTCCAAATATAGGTCCAACATAAATTTCCATGAGAGGGGAATCACTCTCCGTATTGCGAATAAAAACCCAATTCTGTGAAAGTTAAAAGTGGAGGACAAATCGTCCTTAGTACTATCATCTCATTCCTGGATATAAATTCCCAATGATAACTCTTATCTAACTCATATGATTGAGTCTAAGGAAGCAACCATCCTTGATGACAATGCTATTGTGAGGGAATTCACTGATGTGTTTACTATGGAATTTCTAGGTCTTCATCTTTGAAGAGATGTTGAATTCTCAACTGACCATATACGTGGGGCATTTCCAATATCCAAGAATCTATATAGAATGGTTGTTGTGGAGCATGAAGAGATGAAAAACCCACTACAGGATAATCTAAATACAGGGTTTATACACTGAAGTGCTTAATCATGGGGTGCTCCAGTCCTCTTCGTCACGAAGAATATTGGGTAAATGTGTTGTTGTATTGATTATCATGAGCTCAAAAAAATCATGATAAAGGAAAAATATCACTGCCTATAATTTATTACTTGTTCGATTAGATATGTGGAGGAAAATACTTATCCAAGGTGGATTTTCTCTCAGGATATTACCATGTAAGGGTGAAGAAAGAGGATATCCCCAAGGCTTTTTTTTGTTCAGGGTACATGAACTATTAATTTATAGTAATTCCATCAGGTCTAACTAATTAACCAAAAATCATCATGGACATGTTGAATAGTGTCTTTATAAATTACATCGACAAATATGTGGAAGTCTTTATAGATGATATTCTAATATTATCCAAAATAAAGTAGGATCATGAGGAGAATCTACGAAATATACTAGAGACCTTGTGAAAGGATAAGCTCTATGAAAAGTACATCTAGTGAAAGTTCTAGTTGAAGGAAGCTTAATTCTTGGTTCATATCATCACAATAAATGGAATTTTTGTGGATCCATCCAAGATAGAAACAATTGAGGGATGACTGAGGCCATCAGTGGTAACAGATATCAATAGATTCTTTGGGTTAGTTGGATATTACCACCTATTTGTGTGAAATTTCTCATGATTTTCAAACCCTCTTACGAAGAAGATTTAGAAGGAAGTGAAGATTTCTTGGAGCAATGAAAGGGAAGAGAGATTCAAGGAGTTAAAAGGAGTCTTGTATTTGCTCCCGTTCTCACATTACCCCCAAGTGGATAAATTTTTGTGGTATTCTGTGAGGCTTCTAAGAAGGGACTAGGCTTTGTGTTGATGCAAAATAAAATATTCATTGGCTATGCCTTGATGATATTGAATGTTCATGAGAAAAACTATCCAACACATGATCTGGAGTTGGCTATAGTGAGCCTAGATTTAAAATTATGGCAGCATTATCTCGTTGGGGAGAAGTTTGAAATATATACTGACCACAAAAGCATCAAGTATATATTCACATAAAATGAGATGAACATGAGCCAATGATGATGGTTAGTGCCGATCAAGGACTATGACTGCTCAATCCATTACCACCCAAGTAATGAGAAAAATGTGACATATTCTCTAAGTAGAAAATTCCTAGTGATTCTGTCATTGATGATGATTGAAAAGCATTCATTCTTCTTAGAATTGATGAAGATAGACATGGGAATCATAAATAAGTGAACATAATTAATCCTTTCACAAATTATTACTTGACCGTCTATTTTGGAATTGTTAAAGCATACTCAAATGGATGATGTGGGAATTCAAAAGGAAGAATATATTTGAAAATGGAAATATTCAGAGTTCAATTTTGATGAAGAAGTAATTGTGAGATTTAGATCAAGACTATGTCTTCCATCGAATATGGAGTTAAAGAAGTAATGTTTGGATGATTCATATAGTTCAAATTTCCCAATTAACCTAGGAAACATAAAGATGCATCGAGATATACAAGAGCATTATAGGTGGGATAACATGAAAAAATAGATCACTGTGTGTACATCAATGTTCCTGGTATGTTAGAAAGTAGTGTCTTATAGGCAGAAGTCTAAGGGGATGATGCAACCATTGCTGATATTTTCATGAAATTGGAGAACATCACGATGGACCTTTTCACTATACATTTGAAGAAATAAAAACAAAACAATTCAATATGGGATTTAGTGGAAAATATTACAAATACTGCACACTTCATTTCATGTTGAGAGGATTTCTCACCGAATCAACTGGCAATGATATACATCAGAGATGTGGAAAGGTTTCATGGAAAACCACTATTGATTGTATATGATTGAGATCCAAGATTCACCTCTATGTTTTCGAAGAGCCTTCAACATTCTTTGAATACTGAGCTAAAAATTAGTTTGTCTTATCATCCTCAAACTAATATTCAATCTAAGAGGACTATCATAAAACATGAGGATAATTTTTTAACATGGCCATGGGACTTCAAAGAAGGATGGAATCAACATATCCCTCTTGTTGAGTTATCATACAGCAACAGTTTCCACTCAATCACCCCAATGGATCATTATAATGCCTTGTATGGGAAGATGTGCAAAACACTAGCATGTTGGGATGATGTTGGGGAGAAAAAACACCTATGTTGAAAGATGGACGGAGAAATGGAGGAGAAGGTTATGGTCATCCAGCAGCACATTAATGCTACTCAGAGTCAACAAAAGTGTTATGCTAATAACCATCGATGATACATAGAATTTAATGTTAGGGAAATGGTATTCCTCTACATATCATCATAGAAGAGAGTTATGATATTTCGGAAGAAGGTAAAGCTTATCCATGTTACATTTGTTCTTATGAGATATTTGATCACTTTGGAGTTGTGGAGTAATGACTAGAACTCCCACAAAAACTATCTCATGTACATGATGTCTTCCATGTATCACTTTTGAGGAAGTACATACCTGACCCATATCATCTACTTAATACAGATGTGGTACCCTTGGAGAATGACCTATCTTATTAAGAGAAGCCGGTGAAGATATTTGATCATATGGAAAACGTTCTATGAAATAAGATAATGCCCCTCATCAAGGTGTTGTGTGGAAAAAAAAGTTGGAAGAAGCAATGTGGAAATCAAAAGAAGTAATAAAGTAGAGTTACCTAAATCTGTTTTAGTTTGAGAAAAGGAAAATTTGATGGGGGAATTTTTTAAGAAGGGTTATTGTAATGACCCAAACATTTATAAATGTAAATTCCTCTTGATCTAATTTAATTTCTTATTATGTAAAATGGTTATATTAAACATATTCACTTATTTGGATTGATGATTTTGGATTTCAAAGTACCAATAAGAATTTTTATTGTTGCTAATATAACAGATAAATATTTATCACGTGATTAGAATAAATATAGGGATTTAACAAATACTATTTACTCATACAAAGAAAGTGATGGACTCACCCAGTAGACATGCCCCATACGAAGCCCATTTGTTAGAGATTGAAAAGGAGGTGCCACAATTGGTCTTCGCTTTGGACCAAGCCCAAGCCAAGGTTCAACATGTTATGGTCAGACAAAACCAGCTATGGGAGAACTGGAAGTTGATAGAGATTACCACCCAAGTGATGTTATCCGAGGAACCCCAATAGTATTTCACAATTGCATCATTAGAATAAATATAGGGATTTAAAAAATCCAATTTTCTCAAAGGAAGTTATGGACTCATCAAGTAGACATTCCCAATGAAAAGCCCATTTGTCCGATATTTAAAAGGATGGGGCATCTTTGGGCTTCTCTTTGGACCAAGCCCAATCTGATGTTCAACTCGTTAGGCTCAAACAGAACTGCCTATGGGAGAAGTGGAAGTCGATAGAGATTACCACCTAAGCGATGTTATCCGAGCCACCCCAATAGTATTTCACTATTTCACACCTTACCCTTAGGTTGTATGCAGGTGCTCCAAGTGGTTATGTAACGATACCCTAGTACTATGATTATGTACGTTATTTTTGCCTAGAGAATATACTTTCATTTTATTATTGTTTATTTGTAAACAATTTTTAAATAAAAAAGAGTGTCTTTAGTTAATTAAAAAATTTATTTTGATAAATTGATGTATTTTTGAATTAAATAATATTATAATTAAATATTATTACATAATTATTTTTTATATAATATAAACGACCATATTATTATTAGGAATACCATTGTTATTTTTATTATGGTATGAAAGCTTATTTGGTCAAAACCCATAAATTTTCGTTAAATATCCGTTTTTATTTTAAAAGTAAAACATAATATATTTAGAAAATTATATGGATAAAATGAATATTATTTTTGGAATCAGGATGTTGAAATTTTCCAACAAAGAATTTTTCATAATTTTCTATGATAATCAAATTTTGGGGTAAAAATTAAATAACATTTTGATATATAATGTGTTTTATAAAATCCTAATGACCCAATAGTGATGTAATAAAATACTATATACATTATTTTCAGCCAATATATGAATTACTCTTAACATAATGTTATTTTTGGTTTGATTGAATTATTTTAGAAAGCTTTAGTGGACACTTCAAGACTTATAAAACATTTTTACTTTTTAAATTGATTTCATTTAGAGTGTGACTCACCTCCACATACGAAAACCTAATATTTTAATAATTAAGGGAATTGTACTTATAAAATATTATTTCCACTCCACATTGTGAAACCCATGTTCAAAAACCATGGTCTGGTTTGTTGTTTTTATTAGTTTAATGGGTGGTTCCCAAAACGTAAATAATAAATTATTCCCTCTTCTTTCCTATATAAATCCACCCAAGATCGAACTTCCTCTTCACTCAAAACCTTTTTTGTTCATGTATAATCTTCCCTCATCTCTCTATAATCCTTCCAAGGCCACCCATGCTCCCACAAATCCTCTCTCAAGCCCCTCCCATGACTTTGGGATCACACTTCCAAGTAAATGATTTCTTCCTCTTTCATTTTTTTCCAAGTTTCTTTATATTTCTATACCATTTTATTTTCAATTGAAAATGTTGGGGTATGATTTCACACCAACCCCATACATCCCTAATTATGTTTTAATGATTATATACCCCTTTATCTCTCATTAATGCATCTCAAGTACACCCATTACCAAGCTGAAATCCAATAACGGATTCATTCCTTTCTTATTTTTATCCAAGTTTCATTATGTTGTAATACCGTTTTACATTCAATTTAAAATTATGGGTTATGATTTATCAACTCCAAATAAATCCCACCATATTTTTAATGATTTTATACCCCTTCATATCTCATTAATTCCTCCATGTACACCCATTACCTTGTTGAAATTCTATAAGGTATTTCTTCCCCTATAATTTTTGTGAATGTTTCTTTATGTTGCTATACCTATTTATTTTAAATTGAAAATTTTGTGGTATTATTTATAACCACATCCATACTACCCTATTTATGTTTAAATTATTAGACACTCATTTATCTCGAATTAATGTCTCCTAATGTACATCTGTAACCATGCTGAAATTCCATAAGGAGTTTCTCTCTCCTAATTTTTACTCAAGCAATTGTTTTGTATTATTAATCATAAATTTCATTAATTATGTTGGGAAATGTATCTATATTACCCACTTACTGTACATTTCGGGTTAATATATTGAGACGCCCTTTTATTTCTCATCAAAAAATTTTATGATATCCATTATGCTACCAAAATTGCACCATGAGTTTTATCAAGACAACGACTTTATGTAGTGAATACCCTAAACATTTCCCTACCAAGGGTATTCCCAGTTATGAACATTTAATTTTTTTATTGTAGAGTTTTATATATAAATACAAAATTCTTTTATAGTGGAATAAATTAGTATGTTTAATAAATCCATTTTATCTTATCTATGTGGCACACTTATGCATTGAATGAAATTATTAAGAAGGGTGTTCACTGATATCACTCAAATGCATTGGGTAATGATTTGTATCATGATGCGTCATGTGAAATGAGTTTTTAATAATGCTACATCAAGTGAAATGAGGGTTTAATCATGCTAATTCTATTTCAAATAGGGTTTACTCATGCTTCATGTGTAATGATCCAACGCTCAGGCTAATACCATGTTAAGTGTTGTTGCCACATTTCCATGTTTTGATAATGATGATATTACGTTCCTTTGTGTTCATGTTTCTTTTATACTTCATTTATATGATTTATTCCTAAGATATATTTTATTTTTAATGTTATTCCTTTTTTAATCCCTTGATATTCTTTATAGTTCACCCTTTTCTTAAGAATATCGTTAGGTAATCCCATGCAATTCTATTTATGAGGGAATGTAATGGTCATGTAAAGGTGGTTTTCAATAAATATGTTATAGTACATGTTTAAGACATTATGTAATGTTCCTATACACCAATGAAACTAGACCTCTCTATCTTTCATGTTGTATCAAGTGAATATTTTATGTAATAAATCATGTTTATGTGTGTAATAAAAGGTAGGCTTCTTATAGTATTTCTCTTGACTATCACCCTTATGAAAAGAGCGTGTATAGTCAAAATGTCCATTATATCCTTTAGAAAATATGTTTGAAATGATTCCTAGTGGATCTTCTATTTCCCAATGATTGTGACTAGTATTAAGGACCAATATAAATGTTCTTCTTATATATAGAGACTAATGGGGACCCAGTAGGTGCCCTTTTGGGTTACCAGCCATGAGTAGTGTATGTGGAATTAATTAAATTTATGTCTGTTTACATATTGTTTGAGGATTTCGTGGATGTATTAATAGGGATATGGTTTGAATATTATGTATATCATGACTATGGGATTACATGATCTTGTCCTTGGATATGGGGTGTTCTTTTGAAGAGTTTATTACCTACGGATGAAATATACCTTAGTCATAGAACTTGGATCTGTGGTTCACTTTTCCGTAGATGTTTGTTGATGACTATGGGATAACATATGATAGGCATTTGATATGTGATTAACCTTTTTGGGTTCCTATATGAATCTATATAATGGTTTATGGTTGGAGGTACCATGGAGTTAGAACTCAGGGAATTTGGATGCCATTGATATGTTTCTCAATAATATGATTTTCACAAGGATTGTTTCTAGAGTCATAAGTACATTACTATGGCTTCCATGTATTTGGATATCATAGATACTACTACCACATACCACAGTTGAATAGTTATTAGGACATAATTGGGGATTCCATGGATTTAGAAATCCTAGATGGGGATATCGTGGGACATTTCCACAACTTCATGAGTATGAATCCATTTTCAATTGATTTGGAACTATGAGATAGGGTTTATGTGGTCCACATACTCAAAGTAATAAAGATTTTATTATGAATACCTAGAATAGATATCTCAAATATAGGTATATCATGAATTGTGTTCTATTATCCATGAGGATAACATTTGATTCGCTTAATTTAGAACATATAGATATGAATCTTTGTAAATAGTGTCATATAATCATAAGGATTGGGGTATCCATTAAATTAAAACATGTTTGTTACATGAGTGGAATGGTCTTTATGAAATGGTCAAAGACACTTCGATACTATCCACTGACGGTATGGCTGATTGGGGTCATGGAAAATGGGATCTATAATAATTTATTTATTTGGAGTTTTACATTATATCATATAATCACATCACATGCACATATCTTGGTATATGATGGTTATTATGTGAATGTGTTGGTGATTCCATTAAATTATTTATACTCACACCAAGCTTGTTATTACATAGTACAAGGGTACCATATCAAAAATTCACTTGGTTACATACATAGGTTGGAATAATTCCCAATATAGAATGGTTGAGAAAGATAGCTTTGATGGTATCAAGATACTATAAGGGGTTTTCTGTGAGAATATGTAGATCCCCATTTTGAATATTTTCTTTATTATGTTATATATTTATGACCAACCTAGTGGGTAGACATTTTTATGTATAGAAACATTTTTTGATCCTTTACTATATTTCAAACATTATTCTAGGTTGTTTATTTATTCTTCATACCCTAATAATTTATTATTATATATGGTTGTTGTTATTTTCATAATTTTTTACACTCTCATAGTGGGGTTATAGTCTCCCTATATTACCACCATAGAAACCCACCACTCATCTGAAGCCTCATACATATGGGTAGGTGAAAAAAATATCACAATGTAAACTAGTAATGCTACTGATCATAGAGTGAGTTGGGTATTGATGTTTCAAAGTGGTATCATAGGGGATTACGTTTATTTCTCCTTACGATTTTGAGATCTAGTGGACCATATATTTAGGAATTTGTTGGTTATTTTGAGTAATAATAGGTTGGTTCATTGGTATCAATTATTCTAGTAGTGGTGCATTATTACAAATTCATTGGGTGAATGTTATTATTATTTCTGTTATATTTTTATTTTATTTTATTACTTGGGTGTAAATATTGTGGTTTTGATGTTTTGATATTATAATGATTGTAGGATCGTTCCCCATTGGTATTATTCCACTGATTTGACTATGTATCATGGCCAATAGATTTAAGATCCATGTCGTGCATCATACCAGGAATGTGGTATTGACATAAAATATATATATTCTAGTGTGAGATATTATATGAATGTGGTAATGGTTAACCATGTGAATCAATGTTGAAACATTCTTTGAGGGTGAGGAAAATTAAATGTTCATAATTCATAGCAGATGAAGTGACTTAGAGGGTTGTTATAACCTTTTCACATTCTTTTGGACAACTTATGATTGTTTGTTTCCTTTGGTATGGGTTATGTGGGATGATTTCATGAATGTGTATTAATTACTAGTGAGATTAAATCATGTAGGGAGTTTATGTGTGCTCAAATTTTTTGAGGGTATGAATAACCTATTCATAGAAAATGTTTTTCTATGTTTATGCTATGGTATAAGAGAAGATTTTGAGCTATGACAAAAGGTTGCGACCATGCGGTGAGACATGATGATTAGGGTTATGTTGGATACCTAATGTACCTTGTGGGTATGTTTTTAATTTTTTTGATGGTGATAAATTTGATGGGATACCTTGATATTGGATATTTTCTGGATTTTAGAATCTATGTGTTTTAATATGCATATTAATTCCATCATTTCCTTTTAGTGGTAGAACCTTCAATGCTTGTGGTTGGATTTAACGCGATTTCCAATGAAAAGTATTATTTCGAAAATTTATATATTATCTTTTAAAAAAAATTATGTGAGAATCCATTTTTACATTTGTTAGGAACATTAAGGATAGATAATTCATGGATATATGCTTCTAATGTAGTAATGATTCCCATGATGATGGCTAGTCATGTGGTGGGACAGGAATCAAGAAAAAGGATAGGTTGTTAGTTTGAATCATTATGGATGCGTCGTGACTAGTGAGGATAATGAGCCTTGAAGAATTGTATCCTACTTTAATAGTAACGTGTTCTTATTTCTAGAGGTGAAACACTCAAATTATTTGATTATAGTTTATTTAATTGTTACGGGGATGGATGAAACCTATTGTTTCTGGTGAGAACATGAATGTTGAAACGTACTAGAAATGTATAATGTTGATTAGATTATGGGTATTGTTGGATCAAGAGTAGGTACCTATTTTATCAATGAAATTGAGGTGGTGGGATTCAAAAATTGTTTCAAAGTTGGTGTTTACATCGGTAAAAAGTAAAATTTGTGTTTTTTAGAATAATTATCATCATTATTGAATAACTCAAAAAGTGTAGTGATAATAGTACATAAAAACATTAGTCTACAACTAGTTGGTAGAGAGTCATGAGGTGGTAGTGATTTTTGGTTAATGTGTCTCTCTATAATCATCTTTTTCATGAGATGATAAAATTATTATAGTAATATATTGCTGGGTACATTGAATGGGTTTATTCATGGTAAAAATTGATGAAAATCCCATGTATTCCAATTCTATACACGATCTTTCCCAAAACCTAAACAACATCATGTGTACGTTGAATGAGTACCAGTTTCACACCATGTAATATTAATTCCTTTTTAGGTTTAATGATGGGCCTCCTTGGGGAATTCACTCAATTAAAAGTGCATGTAAAGTTATAGGGTGGGGGAACACCACTTTCATTTATGGTATTATATTATTATGAGAAGGGTCTTAGGATTGATTGGAAAAATTGATGGATAGTCGAGGAGGCATATGATACCGGTAAACCATATATTATTATATATATTGTTCCATGTAAACATCATCTTTCAAATTAATATGGTACTATTGATGGGGTCGGCTCATTGAAAATACACATAAAATATAATAATGTGTAGGAAAGTTACTTTTATGGGCTGATATGGGATTTTTTACATGGTTTTAGGGAAGATCTAGTGACATCACTTTCACTAATGCATGATCCTCTATTTTTTCGCAATATTTATGGGGGTGAATCCTATGAAAAAATATTTAGTTAAATGTTTAAGAGGGTAAATAATATTTGGAAAATTGTTGGAGTTTATTTTTTGTGTTAGATAGTTAGGAAAGATTAGGGAGTTGATATTTTGGTTTACATACGTAATTTTGTGTATGAAAAGTGTAATCTATGGTTTGGATGATACCTCCCAAGAATAGATATTGTATATGGGCCCTATTCATGAGAAATGGATACTGTTCCATGTATCTTGGAATCAATGAAGATATGTGGTACAATATCTTGCTTGTTTTTTAACCATGTTCAAGTATGGTGAGAATAAAATCGGTGTCATCATATTATTTTTCCATTGAAATGAGTTTTGGTAGGTGATTACAAATATAGGGAGGACCATGAATTGGAATCATACTTATAAACATATTTTTAGTGTAGGGGAATATAAAAACCAGGTGATGAGTTGGTTTATGAAATATAAATTTTTAAGAATGAGATGGGTGTTGTTAAGTGAAATTTAGATATTAAATAATTTATATGAGTGGTGCATTAGGTTATGATGAATAATTCACCTCACGTATTGAGCCATGATGTGAAATTTTTTTCGATTCTCTATAGTATAACATTGTGTTTTACACGCTAAAATTATACCCATATAGATTTGGTTCGTTGGTTGAATTCATGATAACACTTTGCATTGATGAGAAGTTTAATTTTGGGTATGTTTTAATACCTTTAAAAAATATGGGTTTAAAATTTTACATGGAATATGAACTTTAACCATTAGTGGATGGGTATTTTTGATATTTATAATGTGGAATGAGGTTTCACGAATTTGAATGTCAAAAAATGTGTTTTTTAGATGTTCTTTAAGTTTAAGTGGAATTCGTTAGGGTTATGGTGAGAAATAAAGAATAGAATGGCATGTAAGGATGATGAATATTATATGCATATGGTAATTCATACAATGAATAGTTATTTAACACAAGAATGGGATTCATGTGTTGTGGTCGGGGAAGTTCATGACGTGAGTAGGTGAGATTAATGTAATTACATTAAAATTCATAGTGCGATCCCCTTGGTCATGTCATGAATCATGTGACCATTTGTTAATATTTTAAGAGGTGCATTCCCCCCTATCTACTTCAAATCAATGTTTCATGAGGTAGGGTATCACCTTACTCCACCTCTCACTCTATTCTTCACCATTATTAGCATTTATGGAGGATATTTGATGACATCAAAGGTGATTTTCCTACCCTTTTTCTGCATCAATTTTCCCCCACTAGTTGTTAGTAATTTTGGTGTTATTAATTTTAGGGTAAAAAGCTAATTTCACCAGGGTATAGTGAAATCATCATCATTCATTATAGTTTCCTTTTATCCAAGAAAGAGGGTAATAAAATAAAATATCCCCCTACATTCATGTTAAATTCCATTGAGGTATTTTAACATTTCATTTTTTGAATCATTTTTCCACAAATTAATTTATTGAGTTATTGAATCGATAGTATGAATTGGTGTTTTTTGCAACAAATTTTTATTAATGGTTTCATCATTTCAGAATGGTAGTATGAGTTAACTAGAAATTTCAATTTTCAAAATTAATTAATAAAAAACATAATAATTTCTACAGTCAATGAATTGTTCTTTTGTGAAATCAGTTATGAACATTGGTCCACGATATGGTTCATGTTAAATAAGTTCAGTGTTGGATGAGCATAGTAGGACTTGGAAAAATAATATGACCGTTAGCATGAACATTTGAAATCACTATTTTTGGTTGGTGGTCTAACATACTTTCCCTATAAAATTTATTTTTACTACACTGAAAGTAGTTGTCTAGGCATTACATATAGGATGATTCCCCAGGTAAATAAAATAAATTGATATTTAGTAATTATATTAATATGAATAATTAGAAATGATGAATGTTTGGGGTCATAAACAGCCCCATGTGATCTTCATTGACCTCACAACCACCATTGTTCTAGGATGAGACATTGAGTCACATGTAGGTTCCAAACCTCTTGTGAGATGAGGTGGAATAAATAAGACCCCTTATCCCATATATAGGGTATTTAGTCATTAGGTAAGTCCCTTGTGGACTTCAGGCCATTCAATTATGTTGAGGAATGGATGGGATGAGAGGCCCTATCCTTGAGGATGTGATTGAGCCAATAAAGACATTCTATAGGCTGACTGAGACTGGGTTGGGTGAGTGACCCAACCTAGAGCAATCTTGAGGACTGAGTTATTCTATTAACTCTTTCTTGACTGATTCCCCAATCATGAGACATTTTTTAGTCATAAAATATATTCTAACCATATAATGAATTCATGGGACATGATGTCATGGTGAATTAGTTGTTGTCATAGAATATTGATTGAGATTGATGACCCACTTGATGGTGCCTCTTCTGTAATGAGATTGAGGGGCCCCAGGGGGGGCTCATTGATTGACCTCACATGAGTAGTGTATGTGGAATTGGTTGATTATATAATCCTTAACATATGTTTTTGGGATTCCTGGGATGTAGTTCAGTGGGATAGGTTTTCCCAAAATATTCATATATGGTTGTGGGATGCATTGAACAAGTTAGTGTATAAGGAGTTTTATTTTATATTAATGTTTACCAATGGTTGTAGTATAACATGTACATAGTTATTAGATATAGTGTTCAATTTTTTATATATATGATCATTAATGGTGGTTGGATTCTAAAAACCTTTCATCAGTTCTCTGATTTCCCTTTTTGAGTCCCCATATGAGTCTTTATAGTCATACATGGCTGGAGATTCCATGTACATTGAGATCAGTGATTCATGCTACCATTGATTTTATGTTTAGAGATAGGTATGTATCAATCCTCATTATAGATGTTTTTAGGAAATTATTAGGACTATTATAGATATAGAGATTGTAGATAAGGCTACGACATTCTTATTTACAGAGACATGGAGATTTTATAGGGGATTCAAATGATTTTGAGCACATATATAGGGATGTTCTGGGATTTCTAAGTTGGTTTAGTTGGGTGATTTTGGACTATAGAAATTTGGATCTCAGAGATAGGTATGTTTTATGCCATTTTCCATTAATATTTAGGATATTATTGGGAGTTTCTTAAGTAGGTAGCTCAAAGACTGGATTGTTTTTTACTTTGTTTCATGATTCGTGATAATGAATCACAATTCCAGGGATTTTCATGTTAGATAATGTGTAGTTTGGGGAGTGTATCTTAAATTTAGGAGGATTGGTTATGGTTTCCACAATCATGGAACCCATATGTTACATAGGTTGAATGATATTCAAAACATGCTCATAGCCACTCTGACATTTGGAAAATCAGGTATGGTTGATTAGGGCTACGATCCTAAGGATTTAAAAATAATTTATTTATTTATTATTTGATTTATTCTTTAGGAAAAAATCACATTAAAATATATATCCATATTCTAGTTATTACAATATAATATTTTGGGTTTTTTATTGAGTCTTGTACTCACACGTTGCTTGGGAATCCCCTATACTATGTTACTCAAGAAGAAGTTCAAATGGTTTCAATTTCATGTTATGTCAATGTCTAGGGTTCCATGGATAATTAGGATAGATTGGAAGGTATCACGAGTCTGAATGTGGATTGGATATATGATACTATAAATGCCATTTTTTTATTTTAGTATGTATCTATGATAGACCCAGTGAGAAGAATATTGTATGCATATTATATTCCATTGGGAAATTACATATTTTCATGTATTATTGATGGGTTTTTTATTTTATGTACATTAATTAATTAATATAGTTGATAGTATTTTTTTACCTCACAATCTCATATAGGGTTTATATTCCACCCATAATCCTACCATTGAACCCCACTACTACATAACAGCCTCTGGTATTTAGGAGGGAAAACATGAGCTCATGGGGAAAACTAATCTAGCTTCTGATTATAGAGTGAGCTAGAGATAGATTTTACACTTCTACATAGGAGAAATTAGTGTTTTTAAATAAGAATATTGCAATTTCATCATAGAACACATACATATGGTTCTTTGATGTAATGGTTAGGACCATAATTTTATAACCCTTTAATTATTAGGGTAAATATAATATCTCATGATATAATAAGATCAAAAATGGTGAGTGGACCCAATCTACATTGCGAATTTCTTTACTCTTTTTATAGGCATGGGGAGTAAACCTAATCAACTATGGGATTATTTCCACTGAGTTATAATTGTAATGGTATTTAACATTGAATAATGAAATTATTGTTTATTCTTTTTTGTATTCCACAAGATTATGTCTTATTAATATGATATTTTCTCATGGATCATGATTTATTATTTATGATTTCTCACTCTTATGAGATTTTTTATATAACAAATCCTTGTCCCAAGAATCCCGATTTATCATCTATGAATTTTATTTGTGTATTTTTTTGTTATATTTATGTTCTCACACGATTGTGCACATATTATTCTCACTTGTGATCATTGATTTGAATATTCCATTTTTTCCTCATGGAGTATCTCAATGCACCCCTTTTTTTGTATAAATTTCCCCAGGTTATAAAGGAAGGTATTATTTTTTATATTTCTAATATGGGTACTTTCTGAGAAAAACATGTGGGAGATAATAAATAGTGTTGTTAAATATCATAATTATTTATCTAGTCCCAAAATACACTAATCATTTATAGATATTGGGTATCTAATATTAATAGTTGTAGTGAATACTCTTTTAAAATAACTGTATATAAATGTTTTTTATGATTGGATCATCTCATTTTCTATCCAATAATGGTTAGTTATTTGTGTAGATTACTTTAATTATATTTGGTTTATTTGGATTATATATCCTTAGTGATAACTTAATGGATTTGTCACTATATATGGTACAATATTTATATTTAGGTAAAGTAGCGACTTTTTGGTTTAATAATAACTAAATTATGTCTAGATTAAAAAATGTGGATATAATATCTTTAAAAAATTCACATTGGTGTAATTACCTAGAAATTGTTTGTTGGGTATTAACTTTATGTTCACATGGTTCATGAAAAATTGTCCAAAATATTAATATGGTGTAAAATCTTGGGGGATATGGTTTGGTGATCCATGTGATCTTTACATACTATTATGAATAACATTATCATATGTTTATGCTATTTATAGAGAACATAAAAAATAAATATACAATAAATAACCATGATTGAAACATACAATTTCATAACATATGGGGAACACATTATTTATGAGATTATTCTTCTATTTTTCAAGTTTTTTATTCATATTCTCTCTGACCCAACTATTTTTTACTTTATAATATGGATTGAACGTGGATGAATATAGTAAATAATGGGTTTGAAGTAAAATATAGTGATTATCCAAGTGAAAACCAAAATATGATGGGTATTGGGTGTGGGAAACCACATTTAAATGATTTCTAAGAATCAAGCAATGAATAAATATGGGAACCAGGTTGAGATTCTGAACACACAAAAGATAGAAGATATTTCTATCATTGCCTTTACAATACTATGTATACCTTACTTTAGTTGGGAATCTAATATACTTATTCAATGTTAATAAATCAATTATAAAGAAAATCTATTTTTTATATCCAATTATTTGACCATGAGTGTTTTTTATGTGTGTCTTTTATAAGTTGATCCTGCTCAATTTTAGAACATTATCAGGAATATGAGATAAGATAAGAAACTTGACACCATAAATTGGGAATAGTATATGGATTTATTTTTACTATAATTATCTCTGTCAAAATATTTTTACTAAAATAGAGAGGTAAATCCATGAATCAAAAGATAAGGATGGGGAATTAATTAGAAATTGTGAGGAAACTTTACCTAGATTTTTAATATATAATTCCAGTTTTACCATCAACTATGAAGGAAAAGTAGCTCAATTAATTTGTATATTAGGAAATAATATCTCCAATTATTGAGATTTTAATGATTTTCAAAAATATAAATAAATAAATTCATGTGTTATCAAGGAAGAAAAAGAGAGTGGAGAATGTCATTGTTACCGTAGCCTTGGGTATATTGTGAAAAAAGGATTTTCAAGGAAGTTGAAATGATAACCCAATACAGAAGAGAAAATTAATCCCCCTATATGATGAAAATTTATAAATAAGTATAGGGAAAATTTCTAAAAGGGTTTATGAAAATACTTATTGTTTGGAAAATAATTCCATCGAGTAAATGAATGTCGAAGAGATATGCATATTAAAGTTAATGATGAGAATAATGATCATCCAAACACACCACCCACACTCCATTACAATAATTATAATGAGTACACACATTATCATAATTATACAATGAATCAAATGGTTAATGATAACAATTTGTTTCAACAACCACCTAATATAATGGATAATGGGATGTCTTATACAGTCCAAACTATTGAATTTGGTCACAAGGATGATGTGTAAAATTTTACAAATTTAATTAAATAAAGAATAAAAAATGCATTTTTTGATCCATGTTCTACCCACTAATTCATATCTATATAACATTGAATGGTTGTCAAATAATCCCTTAAATAGTTAATTATAGAAAATTAGTGAACACATTTCAAGTCTATAATTATTATATGAATGGTTTATGTGAGAATTTTCTTATTGTAAATCATATTATTCTTCATATAGTATGATTTTAGGTGCTTTTTGGCATGGATTCCCTCTCTATATATTGGTACCTATCATATTTCAATGAAGGGGAATCATATTGGGTTCCTAGAATCAATATATGGTCATCTATCATTGGGAGTATCAATATATACATCTAATGGAAATAACATCAATTTTAAGGGAATTCAAATCTGCTCATGATGGGTATCTAAAAAAATTGGTGCAGAGTAACTAAATAATGACGACACCCCAATTTCTCTTGAATATGTTAATGAGTTTTCTAATGAATTTCCTAGTCCTCCCACCAATCATTTTGTTGGGATTTCAGTAAAACTCATACCTGGTGGTACAACTTTTTCAATAAATCCATATATAATGACCCCAATTAAGTTGTATTATTTGAAGATAAAAATCCAAGAAATCATAATAGGGGATTCTATACTATACTGAATCACCTTAGGGTGAAACTATTATTTTATTAACAACTAATATCAGTCCATTCATCTTGGCAATGATTATATAAAACATAATAACACCACTATAAAAAAATGTATACTCCAGCTCATTTTTTGACTAGTTAAATCAACTATGTGGATCTCAATACTTTTAAAAGATTGACATTTGATATGTATATTATTTAATAAAAGAAAAAATTTATGATATTCATAACAAAACAATTAGTCTGAGGTATATATAAATTGATCTTTTAGTACATCCAATTTAACTAACAAACTCCCCCTCAATATTCATAGATATGATATTTATAATCATCATAAATTACCTTGAATTTTTTTTGGTAATCAGTATAAATGATTTTCACATATATATTCTATATGAAATAATGTTATTGAATATCATTTTAGGATTGTGATAATGAAATTTTGGAAGGAGAAAATGAATTTTATTTTTAGTAAATATGTCTTTTGGATTCATAATGTCTCATTCTTCAACCAAATAATCACTAGTGAGGGTATAATGTTTATCACCTTTCATGATAATTAAATTTTGGTTTCTTTTGGTTGGGGTAGTTTGGAGGAAGGTTAAGGAGGTTATGTGGAGGTTGATGCAAAAACAAAATTGCATTAATGATTCTTTATCAATAAATATGGTTTAGTGTGTTAGTGTATAATTCAATCCTTATGTAAACTACGCTTTAGGGCTTGTGTTTGGCATAGTAGTATCCAATTAAATGGTTTTACACTAAAAAGGAAATTGTGGAATAAATCTATTACATATGGAACTATATTTTTTTCAATGAAAATTTTTGTTCAAAGCCAAATAGTTGATCTTATGACTCCTATTTTTTTGTCACCAGAAATATACAACATTAGCACGAAATTAAAAACATAAATTCGAAGATTAAAATATTATTTATAAAATTAGTTTGACTATTTATCCTATCATTCAAGCATTTCCCTATCTCTCTCCCTCACTGAGGATTAACCCAAGTATATTTTGTGAAGATTTTCATCTAATCTTCCCTCACCATGATCCTCAGCAATCAGTTGTTTCCAATTGGCAATCTGTGGGGAGTTTCTTTCTCTTTATACCTGTTTTTACTTCCTTTATTATTCCACATATCATTTTTAGTGTTGTTGTGTTGTTGGGAATGTGGTTTGGATAATTATTTGACAAATAGTGATTTTGATTAGTTTGATTTGTGAGTTAATTGTGTGGTCATGGGTTTTGAGTGGCTTCTTCTTTACCCTATGGTGTGTAGAGAGATAAAAAATAATTCTCAAATTTTTGGGATCCTTGTTCTCATGTGATTAAATTCTTTGTCTGTTAATTTAATTCTTTCTATTCTCTTTGGGTTGATACTGATGGCCAAATTAATTAAGATAGTGATTTTGATAACATAAATGGATAGGTATGATGACATATTACATTATTATACAACTTTTATGTTCCTGTAGATTATATAATTTCATATTGATTTCTTTCTAAAATCTATAGTCTTTAGAAGTCTTGTTTGTGTAATAGAAAATATTTTTTGAGACCCTTATTGTTTTTTTGTGTGAAAATATCCAGAATGAAAGTTTAAATAATATATATTTTTGTAATAATTTTTCCCCTGAAATTTGGTTCGATTAATAATTCTTATACTGAATAAAGAAGTAATGAAATGAAATCCCTAGAATAAATTATAAAATTGACAATGTATTACTTTTTTGTATGGTATTTTCGTTGTTGTATCCTTGAATATTGTCAACTATCATGTAGTGATAGTGGTAACCAAATGGGTTGGGTTGAATTTTGGGATGTGACATAGTGTTTGATGCAATTGATGTTACATGAGAATTTGTGTGTTTTGATGTGTAATGGTTGTGGTGTGTATTGGTTATGGTGAACAGTGGTTGTGGTTCATAGTGGTTGACTTGTTTAGCGGAAATTACGTTCATTGGGGATGTGTAGTTATTTTATGTTGAAAATATATTATTAAATGTGGGTTGGATATGCGATTTGTGGCTGTTATGGTTATATGGTTTTATTGGTGTGGCATTAAAATGATGGTTAATGTGAGATGGGTGAATTGTTGTATAGTGAATATAATAATTTCCTAGTTATTTATGTAACAAATTAAGATGTTAACACAAAATGAAATACACTTTTTAATAAAAATATGGGGTGAAAATGGATGTCTTGTTAATGTTTTAAGTGAAACGAACATTAAATGAATCTGTAGTGTAAATCTGAATTTAATTGATTAGTAAATGCCTGTGGAAATGTGTGGCTCATGTGGTTGTTGTGAGACATGTGTGGTGGTGTTGTGGTGCATTTCAAATAGTAGTAGAAATAGATATTATGGTTGATGGGTGGTGAAGTGGTTTTAATGTGGTGTTTTCAAGGGAATCTAATTTGAAACTAAAGTATTTATTACATGTGATAACTATATATCATGTAATTTTTGTTACTTCTATATATATCACACATGAGTTGGAAAACCTTACCAATGCCTGAAGGTATTTGGGTTCTAGGTTATATCAACAACATCTATGATGGTGGGTATATGAATGTATAGGAACCCCATCTTCCATATTATTCCTTCTATGGTAGTTATGGACCATATTTGTTAGGTGGGATGTGATGTGATGGATTAGATTTATTGAGTTGAAATGTGATGTGATAACATAGGATTCTATGGGAGTTGTATAATGGGATGAGGTAGTTATGTGTAATGATATATATTGTGGGACATGCATGGTAAGAGGAGGGAATGAGGTCATTTATTTTAACATTCATGATACCCACGATATAATGGTTATGTGACAAAAAATTTTGTGATGGCCTAGGTATCTGTAAGTGAGATTTGATGTGATTTCCAAGGTTTTTGTTAGAGTGATATGTTGTGATGGACTGTGTGATTTTTGTGAGATGTGATGTTATGTGATGTTATGAGTTTGGAAGGTATGGGAGCAGAAGATGATTCATCATTGTGGCATGAGAGCAGAAAAAAAGTTGGGAAGCATAATAGGGGAGCCTTTATTTTCTATGATCTTGATTCTATATTAATATATTGGATGCATGATTTTTTGAGTGATATATAGTGTTTTTAGGACTAGTTTGTTGACCAATATAGGTGTTGGTTGGTTCTATTAGTTTTTCACTAGTATATTAGAAAACTATATTTAAATGTTCTGTTGATACCATGTTTATATACCAATTAATAATACATTTTATGATTACCCAAGACATATAAACTATTTTTAAGGTCTCCAAGATGACATTGGAGACATATATAGATAATACAATCTTTGGTTTTGTAGTTACAAATGAGTTGTTGTTATAAGACTTTTCCTTATGGAATTTTTCATTGATGAACTTTTTCATTATCTATAGACATTGATCATGAATTTTTGGATGGTTTGGTGTTTAATTTAATATTATTTGGTTGATCTTTTTAGTTTTTGTTATCCAATATCTTGATCTTATTTTATTTACTAGTTGTATTTTCTATTATATGTGAGAATTTTTAATACCCTTTATCCTAGTCACCAACATGGTTCATACTAGAGGTGGTACTAGGGGGTGTCATTCTGTCACTTAATTAATTTTTTTGTCTTTTGATGGAGAGATTAATGATAGAGGGTATTTAAATGAATCCTTATAATCTAGAAGTTATTGAAAAAATTTCATATACCGATCATATTTAATGAGATCTGTACTTTTCATCGACTTTGTAGATATATTGAATTATTATCATGGCTATAAAATACAAATAACGAAGTTTCTCAAAATGGTACCATGATCCATTGGATAGAATAATGCGATAAAATCATTAAGGAATGGAAACTAAGGTAGGCTAGTGAACTGTTATCAACTAAAACTATAGTGGATATTATGTTTTTATTTATTTTTATAATTAATGTATAAAATGGGATTTATTATTATTGATAATGACATATTAATATCACATGACACATTATAAATTATTGTTAATGATATAATTACTAAATGTTGTTCTAGGGTTGGAAACAGTGGTTTTTTAATAAAAATATGGAGGTAGTTTCTATATGTTGAAAGGTGTAAAATATATATTGTTCATAAAACCTTGAATTATGTATTTACTCAAAATGACCTGAGTATGATAAAAGGGGGATGGTTGATTTTGAATAATGATTATTAATTATTAATACATTACCACACCAGATTGGTTAACAAGGTGGATAATGATCATTATCAAAAGGTCTACGCTGGATTGTCTGTGATGAGGAATGGTATTGATCCAATGATTATGGATTTGTAGAGGATGGACCCCGATTTAATGAGGGAAGGGGATAAAACCTATCTTTTTTCAAATGGATGTTTAACCATACATCCATATGGATATTAATGAGGTGACAAAAAGGAGGATATGGATATGAATAAATGGTAAACAATGGTCCATAGTTTCACGAGGACCAAGATGTAATGATATGATTAATGAACACTATATATGTTCCAATAATGATATAATTGATAAAGTATTTTTTGGATAAGTTACATATCCCATTTTCTCAATCAATCCATGAAGTAAAAAGATGTATAAAAATATCAATGAGAATTTTGTATGGGAGATCTTGAATAAGGATATTTCAGATTATGAATTTTGATGTTATTATTTCCACTATGTTAAGGATAACTATTATAATTCTAATGCAATTATGAAACCATTACGCATACACATATATAAATGTTAAAAAATACCTTTGGAATTCATCGTATGAATACCTAAAACATATAAAGGGTGCAACAACATTTGATTTGTGGTCGATCAACATGTGAAGTCAGTGAATATCATTTCTATCAGGGGAGATTTCCCACAAGATCAAATTTCATGGATATACATTAAATTTATTTTGTGCTCATATGGAATTCCAAGTTCAATTAATATGATAGAGGTATGAATTCATACACAAAATTATTTATAATTATTTAGTAATAATTGAATACAGTGTTAAACTTTAGCACTGCATGTCATCATTTGATTGATCGATAATCTGAGATAACCCTTCAAACTGTTGAATATATTTTGATATCATTATTAATGGCTTACAAAGGTGATTGGGATCAAAATCAACATCTTGATTAATTATTATTCAATAATAGATTTATCATGAGCATTCATATGGATCCATATAAATACCTCTATTAAATTTAATATAGAACTCCAATAATCATGGATAATATTATACAACATAATATATTATAAAATGAGATAGTTGGGGAAATGGAAGAAAATTTTAAAGTAATTTATTCACACATTAGGGTAGTACATATGTGATAGAAGAGTTATACCAACATTCATAAGCCTGATCTAGAGTTATAAGTTATTTACAATGAACACCTATGAATATATCTATATAATAACATTATAATATTTGGATTGAAGTTGAAATTAATCCCTAGATCAATAAGTCACTTTGAGATTCATGATAGATGATAGATTATCACACTGTTCTTCCACCAAAACATTCCCAAATCATGATGCATTCCATGCATCAAATATAATTAAGTACATACCGGATCATTGACATATTCTAAACATATTGTTTTTACAAATGAAACATGGTATTTTTATGAGAAATAACCAGTGGATACTTTGTATAAAATTGATAATGTTATATGAAACAAGACAACTCACATAGTCAATGGTTTGTGGTGAAACAATACATTAATGGTAACTATGTTGGTGCATGAGGATTTAATAAGGGATTAATTTTGTAGTATGTTTCAATTATAAAAATGGAATATTTAATTTCAAATTGTTAAAAGGGGGTATAATTTAATAAGTGAAAATTTAAAAATATAATTTTATTAAATATATTTCAGGTGTTCTAAAACTAGTTTCACACACAACACCAAACCAAAAAAAATTCTATACAACCATTATGATATTGATATTGAATTTTAGGGTATAAATAAAGGTTACTATATGATAATATATATATATATAAACAATGTTCTTTTTTAACAATGCATTGATAAAATTAAAATTTTTCATCCAAATAACTAATAAGATCACTATATATATATAACATTAATTTACTTTTTTATTTACTATGTATATTACTTGATGAAACTTAAGATATAAATTTTTAAAAGATGATAAAATTTATGGATAATTGTAATAATTTTGTGGCAATAATTTAATTTTTATTTGAAAATAAATAGGAATAAAAAAATTTAATGTATGAAAAGTTATTTTTTAGATAATATATTTCATATATATATATATATTGGGTTATCAATATTTAGAAATTGAATTTGACCTAATGGTGTCTTAATACTGAATCCTAATGTCAAAATTTGGTCAGAAGGGTCATATTATATATTTTTCATTCAAAAATTTCCATGGTAAATTTTTAATCAATGTTAATAAGTGTAACATGGGTAATTTCATGATTCTATAATTTTTTTATGTTAACATGAAAGACATTCCTTATAAATTTAAAATTTAGGTCGAAAATTCATACTCACATGTATCACCAAACATTCCCACATAACTAATCTAACTTTCAATCAATTCCATTAAAACCCTTTATATAACATTCCCTTCCAAGGAGTAGTTCCACATTTTCACCTATAAAATGAGACCCCTACCACCTAATAAACGATACAATCTTATTTAATTATTACCTTGAACATCTCCCAATTTTACATCTCGTTGAGTTTTTTTCCATATTTCAAAGCCTCTTTCTACAATAACATATCTTCAATACACTATTTCTATAAATTAATAGTAGAGAAAACCCAAGCCATCAAGGAGAGTATAATACACACTCTAACATTAATTTCATATTATTTTTCATCCACAGTTTGTTAAAAAAAATTTCTAACTGTATTTAAATATTTAATTTAATAATTTTTTTATGCTAAATTGTTATTTAACTGGTAAAACCATTATATATTCCCTTTACAACTAAAAAAATGAAATCATCTCTCTAGTTATGTATAAAATACTACCTTCAAGAATATTTTTTACATTTTATATAATATAAATTTAATATATTTATACAAAGTATTATTTAAAAAATAAATATATTTTCAATAACATGTTTAAACTTATTAACATACAAATTAATATATATGATCTTTCCCTTTATAAAAAATGAAAATTCCATCCATGCGTATGTGCCGACTAACAACTCTATAAATTATGTGTATTATTTTCATCACACTCGTAAATGTATGTTAACAAAAAATATTTTATAAATATACATGAAACTAAGAAGAAATATATGTAAAATATATAGTTCTTAAATTAAGAAATAATTAAGAATTAATATAATTTATTCCATTAATGTCATTATAATTCCTTATATTAGTTCAATATATACCTTGTTCTCATGTACGATTCCCATAATTTTAGCCTAATGAGAATTTGGATTGATGCCTCTATTATAGAACATGTAAAAAATAATCACAATTTATAGCAATCATTGATTAAAATAAACATTTAATAACTAATAAATGTGTAATGAATCAGTGTATTTTATAAATATAAAATGTAACATATATGATTAAAATTTTAAAATAATTCTTTAATATGGTTATGTTTGTAGGATGTTAATGACATTTTTTGAATTTTTGGCGAAAATAAATGTGTTTCCAATCCAAATGTTTCTTCCTTGATACATATTCCATTTTCATCACTTGTTTTGTTTTAATTTTCTATATAAATCCCTACTTATGTCTTCTATCATTAATTTTAGGACATTAAATATATTTTTGAATCTAAATTCTTTTATAATTTTAAGTACATCTTATTAAAGTGTTTCTAAAATGTTAAGAGATTTATTATACACTCATTTTCAAATAAATTCTACAATTAAAAAATTTCTATCTTTGGAAAATTGAGTATAATTTATCTTTAAACACCTTTATTTTACTTACCTTATGGTTATTTTTGGTCTTTTACACCACATACCTCGGTTTCATTTCCTTTAGTAAATAATTTACTTGATGTGGATCTAGTTTATGAAGAAGGACCCTTTTATTCTTTTCAATATGGAACCCCCATATTAATTCATATTCATTTTATTGATGTAATTTTATATGGAAAAATAATTCATTATGGTTGATTTCAAAAAAATTAAATTTTTTCAAAAGTTATAAAAAAAACATTTTAACATTCTCTATATGATTCAATTGTACAAATTAATCCCTTTTATGTTATTATTGTGAATATATTCTTTCAATATTATGATCATTATTTATTACTATGATTTATATTCATGTTTTAAATTTTATTAAATGATTTTAATTATTAATTATTATAAATATAAATAAGGGTAATTTATTATAGATTCTCAAAAAAATATTCAAAAATGTTATTAAGGGATTCTATTTCTATGACAACATACATGGACTTTCTTTATGTCAATTTATATATAAATTATGATTATTTTATCTAAATTAATTCTCTTTGTGTCCAATGGATGGTTTTGAATAATTTTTAATTAAAATCATCTCATTTAAGTGGTTTAATTAGGTGATTATTATATATGGATGTTTTCATGTTCTTTAGTCATGTATATTTATATATATATGGTTTTAAATATGTCATATGATGGATTAGAATTATATTTCCATCCAATGAATTATAAAAAATATTATATCTCATGAGATTATATGAAACGGAGCGGTGAGTGAACCCAATCCACAATGGGACTATTTACACAATTTTTTGGGAATAAGGAGTGAACCCATTACAATGTAGGGAAATTTCAACTATGTTATGATAATATTAACAGTTATTCTTGAATAATGAAATGATTTTATATTCTTATGTATATGAATTTAGAAACTTCATTGTGATTATGATATGATGTCATTGATCATGATTGATTATTGGTGATTTTGAACACTTATAACGGTTCCTTTGGATGTAAAAAATCCTTGGTCCATGACTCATGATTTATGGTCTATCACATTATGTGTATGTTTTGGTATATAATGATAATGTTTTCATTCTGTTATTCTTATCCTACACTCACTTATGATCATATAATTATATATTCCATGTGTTCTTATATTTTTTATCTGATCGCATCCTTTCTTATGTTTATATTTCCACGGGTTAATAAGGAAGGTATTGATTAGTATATTTCTAAGAAGGTTATCATGTAAAAAATTCATGAGAAATGTTGAAGAATATATATAAATAAGTTTATTATGTATCTAGTCACCATTGAAAATCTACATAAATGGTTATTGGGTTTTTATTAATTATAAATGTTGTAAAACTGCCAAACGACAAAGGGTTATGCGACTAAATGATACAAATCTTGTAAAAAAGGTGCACCTTCTTTTTCAAGAGCCTACTTGATTAGAACTCCAAATTTAAGCATGATAGGCCTGAAGTAGTGATCAAGAAGGGTGACCTTCTGGGATGTTTCACAGGGTGTGTGTGCGTGAGGACAAAGCACACTCGAAAGGACATGTGTTGGCTTTTGGGGATAGTCATTAGTCAGATGACCCGTTCAGGCATGTGGGTGGACTCTGGGGTGGGTACCATGTGTTTTTAGGGAAAATTGTGGTACCTGACACGCAAGGACCCGATGTCCATGTTATGGTGGGGTGGTTGTGCTGTCACCGGGATCCAGATGTCACATTTGGTATAAGAGGTGGTACCCAGCCTTATGTGCAGTGCACTACCTCGGTTGAGTTGTAGGACCCACAATAAGGACATTGTTATCTAAAAGGTGGATGATTGTAACACCCCCAAATAATGAAGGGTTAAATGACTAACTGATATGACTCATGTAAACAAGTTTCACCTTCCTTTTTGGGAGCCTACCTGATTAGAACTCCACAATGAAGTGTGCTTGGCCTGGAGTAGTGGTCAAGAAGGCTGACCTTCGGGGATGTTTCCCATGGAGTGTGCGAGTCAAGACAAATCACACTAGAAAGGACATGTGATGGATTGTAGGGATATTAATTGGATAGATGACTCGTTCAGTCATGTGGGTGGACCCTTGGGTGGGGACCACATGTCTACGGGGCAACTGGTGGTACCTGGGTGACCTTCCATTATGTTCCCGAAGATGTGTGCAAGTGAGGAAAAAGCACACTGGAAATGACATGTGTTGGATTGTGGGGATATTAATTAGTCATATGACCCATTGAAGCATGTGGGTGGACCCTTGGGTGGGGAACATGTGTCTGCAGGGAAAATATTGGTACTTGGAAGGCCAAGACCCGATGACCTAGTTAAGGAGGGGTGGTTGTGCTATCACCGAGATTTAGTTGTCACGTTATGTTGGTATCAGAGGAGTCGGTTCTATCGTAGAACACAAGACTCTTATATTTTTAATGGTAATAATGTTAAGTGTATTCAGTGTGGTTATCGGTTTTGGGAATCCAATGTTGGTTCGGCGGCCGACATATCCACACACCAGGACCCTAACTTCTGATTTCCGACTCTGTGCATGAAAACACTGAATGCATCTGTGTTCTAAAGAGTCTTCTTTTTTAAACAATATGTGTTATCTCACCATGTATAACTTTTTGATTGTGGTGAACTTATTTATTTCTGGATTCCTCCATAAATACAGCCATCTAGGGTTCCAAGAGTAGTACACATTGATATTTTACTGAGCGTTGAGGCTTCGGTGTAGGGCCCTCTTCGAGTAGATGCACCAGCATAGGAACTAGAGGTATCATTACACATTGGGCCACCTATTCCACTAGCCCCAGATGCAGAGAGTGCATGCCGCTTGAGTACGTTGCACAAGTTCCAGCACTAGAAGTCACCCAGGTTCAGGGGAGAGACAGACCCACAGGCCGCTGAGGATTGGTTGGAGGCTGCGGTGAGTGTCTTTAGAATGGTATGGACACTATCTGATCTCATGGTGATCCATTCCGCCAACCTTCTACCCGAATCATCAGACAGATGGTGGATCATGATTCTCCAAGTTCATGATGAGGTGACTCTTCTCTAGGAATACTTCAAGATCCAGTTTCAGGCAGAGTTCTTCCCAGCGAATCATTGTGTGGTGAACATTCAAGAGCTTATTAATCTATATGAGGGTAGCATGACTGTGGCTCAGTACTCAGTGAGGTTTACTGAACTCTCACACCACTCCATAAATTTGGTGTGGGACCCATTATTCAGACTCTGAACCTTCGAGCAGGGACTCTGGCGGGAAATTAGTGCTTCAATGATCTCACTCCGAATCTTGACCCAGGCAGGGGTTTTAGAGCGAGCCCATTTAGTGAAGAGTTTTCTTGCTAAGCTGTCACCATCAGTGAGACCCACCATGAGTCATCATGTAGCGGAGTCTTCTGCGGCTGGCAGCAGACAGTTGTCACAGAGGTCCAAGAGGACCATAATTACAGGTGTACGACCACATGATTGAGAGACAGTTTTGTGGGGGCATACAAGACAGAGCCAGTCACGCCTGGAGCAGGCACTATTATGCATGCGGTAGGAAGGGTCACAAAGATTGTGACTGTTTGACCCGTCGTATGGTTGATCAGCAAACGCTCAAGGGGCCTCCTTGTTGAGATAGAAATTCCACCGAGGAGGTCCGCTGGGAGTAGGCAGACATTACAGGGGAGCTGGTCGTGCAACTATAGGTGGGCGACGATTGGAGATGTTACCAACACCACCATTAGGTGGTCCACCATGACCACAAAGAGTAGGAGGACAGGGGTGAGCTCATCTCCTGGAAGTTGGGGCCTATGATCACGATGCTCTAGAGATAATACGAGGTACGATCGGTGTCTACTTCACCTTATCTGTAGTACTTAAATACATAGGTTCCAGTCATTATATTATTTCCAAATCCCTCGTTCAGATCTCGTAGAATCTGATAGAGCCGTTGACTCGATCCTTACAGCTTGAGACTCCTACAGGAGTAGATTCGATGATTATTCACTGGTGCTAACAGTGTGATCTTACTCTAGGAGGGGCGATCATCAGCTGCGATCTCCTAGTAGCAGTGTCGAGGACTTACGACTTCATCTTGGGTATGGATTGGTTATCTATAGTCCATTATTAGTTATAATGTATTAGGTGCAATGTGCGGTGTGTCCGATGGATGGTACCAGGTTTACCTTACCCAGCTAGAAGGGAGCCTTTTCAAAATAGGATGGACATACCCTGAAGAGAGTGCTGCCAATCACTCATTATATAGCTAGAATTACCCTCGGAGTGGTTGATGTGGAGAGTTCGAGCTATCCTATAGTGGAGGACCAGTACACAGATGTCTTCTCTAATGATGTTTTGGGTCCACCTCCTCATAGAGAGGTGGAATTTTACATTTACATGTACCCCAGGATGACACTAATATTTACACCAGCATATCAGATGGCTCCCATGGATCTTCATGAGCTGCAGGTATAGTTAGAGGACTTGTAGGGTTTGGGATTCATTTGGCCTAGTGTTTCACCTTGGGTAGCCCCGATTTGGTAATATAAGAAAGAAGATGGGAGATTGAGACTTTGTGTTGACTATCGGCATATGAACCAGGTGACCGTGAAGAACAAGTACCAACACCCCAAAGATTGAAGACCTCTTTGATCAGCTGAAGGGAGCACGGTGGTTCACGAAGATAGACCATAGATCAGGATATATCCAGCCCAGAGTACGGGACGAGGATATGCAGAAGATGGATTTCTGATGTTGGTATGGCCACTATGAGTTCTTGGTTATGACATTCGGCGTGACCAATTCTCCAGCAGTGTTCATGGGACTCATGAAAAATATCATTCAGCCATACCTTTATCTCTCTGTTGTAGTCTTCTATGACAACATTCTGATCGTCTCGGCTACTGAGGAGGTGCATTCCTATCATTTACAGGTAATAATAGACACACTCCACGAGCACCAGCTTTATTTTGAGCTCTTAATGTTCCAGTTCTGGATCTAAGAGGTTCACATTCTAGGACATGTCATATCGGAGGATGGAGTTTCTATTTATCTAGCAATGATTGAGGCATTACATGCTTGGGATCCACCCATGAGTGTGATGGAGAAACAGAGTTTCCTGGGTTTGGATGGATATTAACGGATATTTGTGCCAGATTTCTCCAGTGTTTCAGCACCACTATCAGTGTTGTCGAAAAAAAGGAAACCCTTTGTATGGTTCGAGAGATGCTAGTAGAGTTTTCAGGAACTGAGGTAGAGGCTGACTATTTCACCCATCTTGAGGCTTCCAGAGGAGGGGGTGGGGTACATACTCTACTGCGACGCATTAGGGACCTGGATAATATGTGTCTTGAGGTATGAGAAAGTAGTGATCCCATATGGTTCTCTAGAGCTAAGATAGCATGAATATAACTACGCTACCCTTGACATGGAGTTAGCAGTAGTGGTCTTCACCTTGAAGATTTGGCGACACTATCTGATGGGCGAACATTTTATAGTTTAATCTGATCACATCAGTCTCAAGTATATCTTCTCTTAGGAGGACCTGAACCTGAGACAGTGACGTTGGCATGAGTTCCTCCTGGGATACAATGTTGAGAAAGGTTATACTCCCAGAAAGGGGAATGTTTTAGCAGATGCACTCAGCAAGAGATCGGGTATACATCTTCTTGGTGAGACAACAGAGCAGCTGGCCGAATTGAAGATATCCTTTATGGATCGAGATAGATCAGCATTCCTTTAGTCTCTGACAGTCACTCGCCAACTTCTTCAACGATCCAGGGAGGTGCAGCATAGGGACACGAACTGTGAGGCATGATGTTCTCATATATCCAAAGGGCAAGAAACTAATGGATTTTCTAAAAGTGGGGAGAATTTCATCCTCATCAAAGGACATACCATGGTACCAGTATCACATTAAGAGTAAGTATTGAGGGAGTTCCACAAATCCCCTCTTTTGTTACATATAGGAGTGGCAAATATGTACCAGGACATTTGAAGACAAAACTGGTGGCCGAGATTGATGAAAGCAGTTTTATAGTTTATCTCATGGTGCCTCACTTGTCAGCAATTGAATGTGGAGAATTAGGTACCAAGATGTTTGGTTCAAACATTAGAGGTCCCACAGTGGATGTGGGATGGGATATCCATGGACATTGTGATATGACTTACACATAAATCTTTGGGGATATGACTCAATTGGGGTTATCATTGACCGACACACCAAGTCGGCCCACATCCTATCGATTAGAGAGTAGGGTTTATTATAGATCTTGGAATGCCACTATGTGTAAGAGATTGTGCAGCTACCTGGAGTACCCTCCAAGATTGTCTCTTATCATGATACATGTTTTACTTCCTGAATATGTAAGGGGTTACAAGAGGCTTTTGGGGCGCAACATTGTTCGAGTACCTCCTTACATCCTCAAACGGATGGCTAGACTGAGCATACCATACAAACCCTAGAGGACATATTGTGTGCTTGAATCCTAGACATCAGTTGAATCTGGGAGGATCACTTGAATTTGGTGGAGATTTCATACAACAACAACTTTCAATCCACCGTTAGGATGAAACATCTTGAGGAATTGTACGAGCAACCTTGAAGATAAACTTTATGCTGGACTGACCCAGGGGAGTCAGCACTAGTAAGACCAGAGGTGGTGTGAGAAACCACAGAGAAGGTGATGATCATCCAGGAGTGGATAAAGACAACACAAAGTAGGAAAAAGTCATATGCCAACTGGAGATGGAGATCTCTAGAGTTCATGGATGGTGACCATGTCTTTCTACGGGTCTCACCTCGGTGAGGTTTATGAAGATTGGCCGAGGTGGAAAGTTATCTCCGAGATTCATCGGACATTTTCATGTCCTCAGTAGAGTTGACGAGGTGGCTTACTGCTTAGCTCTTCCACCTCAGTTACACTGGGTGCACGATGTTTTCCACGTATCACAGCTGAGGAGATATGTGCACCACCCTTCCCACGTCATCGACCACGGCGAGTTGGACATCGACGATGGTGTGACTTTTACAGAGGTTCTAGTGGAGATTGAGGATCCATGTGATAGGGTCCTTCATGGATGTTCGATACCTCTAGAACTCTTTATTTGGCAGCACAGGATCTTACAGGAGAGCACATGGGAGCGGGGAGGCTCAGATACGTGCTCAATACCTCCATTTGTTTTCATAGTTTTGTGATGTCGCTTATGGAGACGTAAAGCCCTGAGGGGGGGGGGGGATAATGTAAAGACCCATAATTTCCATGTAGAATTTTTCTAAATGGGAATTTTACGAGTTCGAAAAAACTAAAAATGTGTGATTCTGAGGCCTAGAGTGACTAGAATAAATTTGTAAACATTTTTATGGGTACATTCAGTAAATGTGTGAGTGTGATTTTATAACTTTTGAACCGATCCTTGGAATTGAAATTTGAGGGAACCATTGAACTCGCATTGCTGGTATTCCCTTAAGGAGTCCTTCGCCACAATCACAGTAGGTCGTGGGAAAGTTAGATTTTGGGTTTTTCATGAATGAATAAAATAAAATAAAAATTACATAACATTTTTTATTTATTTATTTGAGATTCCATTTGGATGTTTCATAAGTGGGGACCACCTGAACTAAACCTCCAGTGAGAGGTTATGGCAATGGGGACCACCTAAACTAAACCTCCCTTGAGTGGTTATGGTGGTGGGGACAACCCAAGGTTAAACCACATTGAACTCTGTTTTAATGGGATAAATGCTCAAAATCCATATTAAATTTGGGGGAGCCTCTTCAGCTCCTCCAAAATTTATTATATTATCCTATGTAATTAATAAACCCAATTTGAAATTCTTCCAAAAATTAAATTAGGGAAACATAACATTTTGGATACATTACTTTTTAGTGGATTTGTGGAGAAGAGAAATATTATGAGGATTTCATTTCTCCAATGAAGAACACCGGCAAAGAACATTCTTTGGAAATCAAGGAAGAGGAAGATGATAGAGCCCGACAACGAAGTGTGGTTTCGGAAGAGATGAACATTGGCACTCTCTTAACTTCTTCTACTTTCTTCTTGTGCCAACTTCAACGAACAATCCATGGTAGGGGATTATTTGTGTATGCTTATTTGTGGGAATTTGTAGGGTGGTTGTTTGAAATTATTCTCTCTTTCTGTTCTTAATAATTATTCGTAATTCAAGAAGGAAATAAATTCGTTTGATACTGCTCCTACGTGGAGACTGTGGGACAAACAAACATGTGCTGTCCTCTCCAAAATCCTTGAGGTTAATTGTTGATCGTGATAGATGAATGCCTACGAACCACAGTAGGGAATGAGAACAACAGCCGGCACAACCTTCGGTCGCGAAGAAGGCGATGGTGCGCTGGCGCTGCCCCGAGGCCACCGCCACACCACGATTGGGTCACTGCCCCGTGGCTGAGCTACCACCCTCCTATGCTAGGCGGCCGCCCCGCAGTCGAGCCGTCGCCCACAGCCGGGCCGCCACCTCCCAGCCGAGTCATCCCACGCCCACACGGCACAACAGTCCGAGTCTCCCCATAGCCTCCTCCCTCCCGAACGTGCCACCCCGGGCCGGTCCGAGCCACCCCGCGCCCTTGCAACACCCCCGTAGCCAAGCCTCCGACCGCGGCTGAGCCAACCCCTGGCCTCTGCGGCCCCTAGCGGCCCTCACGGACTGTTTGGCTGCCCAGCGGGCTAGGCCTCACCATGGTCCAAGCTTGACCCAGAGGGTCGGTCTGGGTAGACCTGAACCGGGTTGACCATTTCCAGGTTGGGTCGGTTTAGTCCGGCTGGGCCGGACCAGACCTGGACCTGATACAAACCATTACTTTACATGGGCCATAACATTGGCACCAGATATCTGATTGAAGAACCGCCAATGGCTATGGAATACCTGGAGCGAGAAAATACCTTTCGTATAACCCAATGGATATTTGGATAATGTTGGGAAATGGTCGGGTTGGATTGATCACAAATCCAATAGGGCCCTCGGGACTAAAAGGATGATAACTCATTGACTGGGCGTCCGATTGACGCATCGTCTATTGCATTGAGACCCCTATGACATGATGGTCCTTTGAGATACTTCTTCATGGGACTTCACTGTATTTGGAGTATAAACTAGTATCTTGTGGAGTGGATCCTCTCGGAGATGATCGAGCATAGTGCAGGATCCCAATAGCTGGTTATGACGTGAAGAATGTAGAGTGATCCTTTGTGGGTCAGCACCTAGAGTGATCCTATGTGGCTCACCATTTAGAGAGATCATATGTGGGTCAATACCTATTGATCATGTGTGGTTCAGCACCATGCGATCCTTTGTGGGTCAACACTTAGTGATACTATGTGGGTCAACACCTTGTGATCCTATGTGGGTCAGCACTTAGTGATCCTATGTGGGTCAGCACCAAGAGATCCTATGTGGGTCAGCAGCTGGAGATCCTGTGTGGGTCTATCTCTTAATAGAGTAAGGTGATTCAGTAGTTACATCTAATAATCTCTACTATTGTACTTAATTTATACCTAGTGTGAGCTGAGTTCGTACCTGAGTGGCACTTTCGTTTCTGGAAATGGATTTGTGGTATTATTCTGTGTGTCATACCTATGTGGTACTTGCCTTTGTGGTTTTTCATCCATTGTGTAACAGTTGAGATTAGGGATTTGGTGTTGGACTCTGTGTTTTCCTCTTGATTGAGATGGGTTTACTTGATAACATAGGTATATTTATGGGTATATACCTAAGTTGGGTTATCAGTTGTTTCCTTGCTTGTGGTTTATCCTTTGTGGATTTTGTGAGACCTTGATAGTCTCGGGGTCCCCATTGAGTATCGTTATACTCAAACCATCACGGTCTATGACCGCACATCATTGTGTTTGGTGCAGATGATGGATAACACTGACTGAGGATGAGGGTACCAGGACTGGAGGTAGCTAGATGGTGAACATTGGACATGGGGAACAATAGAGACGACTGTTCATGAGCTGTACCTACCCTTTAGGTAGGAGCTATGGTGGAAGATCCAAGGGCCACTTTCCACCAATCAACTATCTTGTACTTTCTAGTTTTCCTTGTACTTTACAGTTGGGCTTGTATTTTGGCCCCTTTTTACTTACTGTACTCACTCTTTTTACTATTCAGTTTACATGAGTTCGTATTTCATGTGTGCATGGTTGTGTGTGTTTACCTGTTATAAAGTCAATGTCATCCTAGATATAGGTAATACGCCTTTGGTGCTTGTCTCCAGCCCCTATCCTATAGAAGGTGGGCTTGGGGTAGTCACAACACGGGCCCCAGGGGACGGGTCATGACAAATGTAATGAATAATCATATTAAATTTTGGAATATACATGTCTTATATGCTTGTGTCATCTGGTTTGTAACAATAAATCGCTATTCAAAGGGTTGGAATCAATCAATTATGAGATGTTTCTTTATATCATAATATGTGTAAGAATAAACATTTAAGGGATGAGATTGTTCAATCTCAATTATAATAATTAAAAAACCATTACTATAGATAATGTATTATATTTTCCCATAGATCATAGTATCTTAATTTTAGTGGTATTTAATTTACAATTGGGTTTAAGCTTCGGTTATAGGCATATAATTTATTTCTATCCAATGATTTTTTCTTTTTTATAAAGGGTTATCTATATGATATATTATTCAACATTGATATATTATTTCATAATTGGTCAAATATTTTTACTATTGTAATAATAATTTAATATATATAGATTATATGAAAATTAATGGCTTGATATTTTTGAATTATTACCTTGTCTAAATAATAATGACTATAAAATTTATATATCATGAAAAAATATATAGTTTAGAAATCATTTAAAACTATAAAATGGAAATGTACATTATTTAAATTAATACATAGTGAAGGATATGATTTTCATGAAATATCATTCATTAGTAATATATATTTTTTGTTTATTTACAAGGGATTTTTATATATTTTTACATTCCCTACTTATATGTTATAACATTATGTAATTGATAAATTTATTATATATTGAAATGAGTCAAAAAAATTACACTTACCCTCCCTAAAATCCAAAAAAAAATAAGAGAATATTATAGTCCTTTATTTTCTGAATTTTTATAGAAAATACATGATGTGAATACCCATTATACACCTTATATGTGGTGTATCTAAGAGCATGAAAAAATATTAATAAATTCTATTAATTCATTGATATCTATCTAGATTATTTCATTATTATATTATGGATGAGGACTATCAAAATAATTTCATAGTAAAAATAAGTTACCCAAAATGGTGAGAGATATAAATCCATGAGAATTATAGGGGCATAAGAAACCAAACATCAATTATATACAGGTTTAGAGGGTTTATTTAATTATAAGAGTAATTATCCTTAAAAGGATATGTTAGGTAAAATAATTATTGATTTCATATTCAATGGTTTTTTATTATTCTAAAAATTATATATTCATGTTTATAGAATTTAATTTTTTTGGAACTATTAATATAGTTTTTCAATCTCAAGATATTCTCTTTGAGAAATCAATGTTTACCACATTGCTTAAAAATGTAAATTGGGGAATCTATCTTAAAAAAGTAGTATCTAAAATAGATTTACATAATGTGAATTTTAAAAGTAAATAATCTAGGATAACCAAAACATATGAATATTATTTATATATATTACTATTGAAATGAACAAACTGTATAATTTTTATGGAAAATATGATATTTCTTAATATAGAGTTTGATGGTAAATCTTTCAAGGATGTCATGTGAGTTTATAATGAATTTAATTATAATTAATATCATAATGATGATATAAACTGTATAACACTGAAGAATAATTAGATATTTTTTACCTTATTCAATGTTCAAAACCAAAAAGATATAAATGGTTTTTTGAAGGAAAAAATTCTTATAGAATAGTTAAAAAATTTAAATCCAAATTAATAAGGAAGTTATATAATCAAAATGATTTGTAGTAAACATAGCATATAATATTTTTAAAAATAGGCTTCATAATACTAATAATTATTTGAATATTTTTTATATATTCGTGAAAACATAGTTTTGAAAAAAGATATGAATAATGTAAATAAGGTAAAATCTATTTTATATAAAATAATTATATAAATAACATTGCTGAAATGAATTTAAAATTAGGAACTACAATTAGAGAGAATAATAAAACTAATTGTTATCCCAATAACATTGTATTAAAAAGGTATTAATGAAATTTGATGACTATTAATATTATTTTGTATCTTTCACATAAACATTATGGTTAGGATAAAAAAATCATGTTAGATTAATTTATAAAATAAAATATTTAATGGTTATTTGATGTCTTATATATTCAATGAATAGTAAAATACCTTTTATTTCATAAGTTTTCATAAATATGACTAGGAATACAAGAAATACAAGAAATTCACAATAAGATGTAATTAAATTAGAACTAAATTTTATAATATGTATTATGTATTGTTGTATATGTTATAGTGATACCCAATAGTGTTAGAAGAAATTATTTATAGAGTCATGATTACTTATATTTTGTATTAATCATTTTTTAGTGTTTTTATTTTTACAATTGGAGGTTGATAAATTCGCTAAGCATATATTAATAAACATGAATAATGAATACAAAATGGATTCTATCTTTTTTACTAAAGTAGATATTGTAATAGATGTAAAATTCATTACATATCTCCTATTAGATCTATAATTAGAGCCTATTCCAACACCCTAAGATATAAATACATTATGATTGTCATGATACATTTTCTAAGGAATATAGAATCACTTATAATGGAAAATAGAGACACATTGCTACAAAACAGTTTGAGATTTTTGACACAGAATGGTAACATAACTATAGAATTATTGTTTTCATGATTGAATTTTGCAGAATAACTAACTAAGGTACATTAATGGGAGTTTTTATACAAGAAATCCTTATAGGGAGATTTAGGGTCCATTAAATAAATCACCATTGATGGGACCTCAACATAACTTGTAATAACATCACATGTGTATGTTAAATATATAAAATTATATAACATTATATGGAAACACAAAAATCTTTATATAACTAATGATGATAGTGTTTGTTGTATATGAGGGAAAGGGTGTGTGTTTTAAAAAATCTATAAGAACCAAGGATATTAATAATTTGTTGAAATATAGGAATAATTCCGGTTTCCCCATTATGAATATAATAGATATGATATAAAAAATCTTATTAATTTATATAATATACATTTATGAAGGCATAAGTGAAAATTGGAAAAAAATTGAGACTATTTGTAGATGAAATATTAAATATTTAAATAAACATGCAGTGGATAAATTTTGAAGATAACTGATAAACCATTAATTTTTTAAATATTTTTTAGAAACTTTTTTATTCTGATTACCAACATTAAGCATTATTTTATGATTTTATTAAATTTATATTTTACTTTGAATATTAAAATTATATGAAAATTTTATCTTTATCTTTTTAATTTAACTCAAGTAGTCATACCATAATTTTTTCTATTTGAATAAATATAAATTCAATGGGTGATAATTTCTATTTAATACATACTCTATGGATCCCATATTTCATGGGATAAAACTGTTCATGAAATCAATTTTGGGAGTGATTTAAAATATTAGTCCATAACTCGTCACTTAGGAAATAAATATTTCACTATACATGGAATGATCTCAAATATTTCTATGTGTTAAAACAATTAATTTTTATGATTTCATTCACTTAGAGTAAAATTGTTTCACTTCAAAAATTAGTTGAAAATGTGGAAAAATCTGAATGAAACTATAGAGGTTAAATTCCATATACACCCTTGTGGACATTACAAAAAATAGATCATAAAAACAATATTTAGTTGAATATTTCACAATGGGTGGGGGGATGTTTGTGGTAGATTTAGGGTGGTTTTTTATGATATCGGTTATATTCTTCTTATTTTACCTTTTTGGTGTAAAAAGTATTTTATTAATGGTATCTTTTGAAAATATTCCCCTTTTTTTCTTCTCCAACATGTTTATTTTATTTTATACATGTATTCTATCTTTCACTTCAACAAATATCCATTTCTATTTTCTTTTCCTAATTTTATTTCTCTTAATAGTTCTTCATTCTATTAGCAGATATTGGATTGGGTATGCCATTTGAACCCTCTTATCACGAATATCATCTTTATGATGAAAATTACATCCATGGTGGAGTAGTTTTTTTATAATATAATTATTACCTACTTGATTACCTAATGTGAATCCATCCAATTCATTTATTTCATAAAATATTTTTAAAAAAATAAGTATTTATGTTTTAAATTAAATTATTGTATAACAATAATCATGTGATATTGGGATTGTCTGATTGTTGAAAGAAACTCTTTAATTAAAAAATCTAGTAAACATGGGATCGACTCGTAGTGCTAGAACCTAAAATCCATAAAAAAATCTCATTTTCATTATGGAGGATATTTAATAAATTTTAAATTATCATATGTTTTTCTTTTCACCATTATTAAACAGATTGTAATGATTGGAGGTCCTAATGTAAACTTATATGTCATTTCTTTTAATAGTTATTTTAACATTTTTGTCCATTGGGTTTCGTAGATTACGAATAAAGAAACAATAATTGAATGAGTTCACTAATAAGTGATTAAAATAAGTGATTAACTAAGGTATGGAATAAATATATCCTTATCAATATATTTTTAATTTTCATTTAGATTCGTTCTCAATTCATTTTGGTTAAAATTCATTACATTAATCTAATTTTTTATATGTCAGTCATCATAACGACATCAATTATTTTCATAAAAAATGAATTTTCATAAAATAACTAAAAATGTTTGTACGATAATTGGGTGATAAAAACTAATATTTATTAATACAGTTGATTTAGGTAAGAAACTATACATATCTTAATAAAATATTATTTGGAGAGTGAATTCCATAATAAAAATCACATTTTGAATTATTTATATAAGAACCGAACTGTAGGATTAATTTTTAATTAAATTATACTATTCATTTGAATTGAATTTTGATGAACTGATTCCATATTTGGAATTAACAAAATATATATTTTGAAACATGGTGAATGTTTTTTTAGAGTCCAATAATGGACATAAAATGAGACTGACTGCAACAATGATTTAGTTAAGAAATATAAAGTAGTAATAATTTTATATTAAATTCTACTATTTTTGTCAATTGAATTTTTAAAAATTGAATCTCTATTTATAATCATCGTAATAAATAATATCAAAAAAAGTGAACATAATTTTTTACCAATGTTATCAATGAAATAAATTAGAATCTATTACGTATATTAATGTAAAAATGAGTTTAATTTTAGGTTAGCCATATAATATATGTTCAAAAAATGACCTAAAACTTGTACAACAAAATTTTTCAGGAAACATTTACTCCCTTATGAACTTTCTATCAAAATTTATAAGTTTTTGCAACATTATTCTCTGAACGTGATGTATACAATTAGTTATGGAATAAAATATATAAAAAATTGCCTTTTAATTTCAATAAATCCTTGGGGATAAAGAAAAACTTGATAGGTTCAGTTATGTATATTATTTTTTAAAGATAAATTAGATTTTATAATCATTGTATTTTATCATTAATTTTTATAGATGAATTAGTTACATAAAATGCATAAGAAATTCTAATATGGTTAATATTTAGATAATAGTTAAATAAAATATATGATGCCAAAAATATCAAAAGTGATGTAAATAGATTTAATTTTTTTGTTACATTACTTTCATAAATGAATATATCATGATAAAAATATTTTAAATTAATATTTTTTAATTATATTATTATCTTTATAAGTTTTAAATTCAATATAAATAAATAATGTAAAAATTTGCATCAATGTTATTTTATAATAAATGATATTTCATTGAATTATTTGAAATTTATAAATATATTATCTTTTTTTAAAAATAATTTTTAAATAAATATAAAATATGGTTCATTCATTGAACAATTTATATTTCATAATGACCATATTGACCCCAAAAATGTAGAAATAGTGTTTTCATGATTAGTGTTTTTCTACGTTACATGTGTTTCCCTTAACATTAATTTCAAAATCACCTGGGTTTTTTATTTATTAAATTTTATTTAATATTATAAATATATGAGTATAAATTTTTAACTTTTTCTCAATTTAATTTATACTTAATATAAGATTTACATTAGATAGAATACCAGTTACCTTAATAGAAATCAATAAATAAAAAATAAGGAAACCAATTAGGTTATGAAAAAATGTTTAAAAACTGGAATTATATTATGTATTAGAGGTGTTTATAATCCATATAATCCCTCATATGAATTATTATTCCATTTTTTCACATGAGTTAATTTAGTCCTCAAAATTTAACATACTTTTTAGTATTTACAAGAATTTCACTCCTCATCAACTATAAAAAAAAATTAATCTTTCATGTTCTTCACACATATCAGGCATTTTGGCCCATCCAATACATGAACCAAGGAACTCCCAAATTGCCTCATGTTATCCTATAATAATGACATTGTACATATAAAAAACTAAGTATTACCATTGGTGAAAACCAAAAGGGAGTTACCTAACCAAGAGGTAACATTCATCAACAAGTATTTTTTTTTCTTTCTACACCAATTAAATTATTTCTATACAATGTTTATTTAATATCCATAGTATCATAAATAAATTTATATGTTATTATGTTATCGGTAGGAACTAAAAACACGCACACATATATAAACTTGGTCAATAAATATTCATTAATGGGTATGGTAGATTACAACTTCGTGAAACAATGTCATCTGTTTTTTAATTACAACATTCAAGGGTTGGGAATAATGATGTACATAATATTTATACATAATATTTATGACACAATACCTCGGTATTAATTTTTTCATATAAGACCTTTTTATTTTTCCTTTCATAAGGGATATGATGACATCACACACATGTATGATGGACTACCACCTCACAAAGAGATTTAAATTTTTTCTCACTAAGGTTTTACATTGAAGATAATAAGGGAAACTCTATTGAATATATTTGATATAAATTACCAAATTATTATATTCATGTTATAATAGTATTTTTAAAAAATTTATATATCATTTTAATCTTACTATTCCACTCAATAAAAACGTGATAATGGCATCCATGGATGTGTGGAATACCACCTTCCTGAAGCTATGTGATTACATTTCAATAAAAAATGATATAAATAGGTATATATAATTTTATATAATTTTATTTATAATAGTTATATCATTATGTGAATATATAATATAACTTGCCTTCATTTCAAACCGAACATTTTAAAATTGAAATGTTACTACTGTGTATGTATGACATACCATATTTATTATTATAATATTGGATAATTTTTCATAATAATACTACAAGATTCATTATAAAATTAATACTAATGAATACATAAGAAAATAATTTCATTATTATTATTGATATGTTTTGTTGAATAATTATTGGATCATTTCCGTCCTACCAAAGTCATCCTTGACTGATAAGACAAATATGGTAAAAAAATATAACATAAACATAATCTATAACGTAATTCAATGTAACATGATAATAAGTGTAATTAAATTAATAATAAACATGAAAATTATTTTCAAGAATGGAATTTCTTTTGATATTTTATTATTTATTAATATAAATACACACGTGACAAGTCAGACTCAAGGTGGTGGTTTTTCTCTTGTCACTTTTATTTATATATGAAATATAGAATATTCAAATATTATTTATATTTTTAGGTGTAAATAATTCTAATTAATGAAATTTATCATTATTTTAATTACATTAATGTGTAATTAATTATAATTTTATGATATCTCTTTTCTAGGGATTATGATTTTGATGTTACCAAAGTAGTAATGGATTTTGTCATAATTTCCCTTTTTGACACATTAGTTTTGTTATGAATCTATATTATTTCATGATGTGTATATACTACCACATTAATATTTAATATAATGTATCTAAATATTTTAATGTTATTATAAGTATCAATTAATTTTATTTTTTCATGTGGATTATGATTAAATGTTACCAAATTTGTAAGAGCCTTTTGTTACAATTCAATTGAGTAACAGGATTCCATTGGATTGAGAATCTAATATTTAAATATTACAATTATAAAAAAATATCATCTGATATATAAATTTATGAAATCCTTACTAAATTGTAACATTTCTATATTATTTTATACTTAAATAATTTGAGAAATTTATCTTAACAAAAACTGATTAAATGTTTTTCTTCGTTTAGTAATATATTATCTTCTAAAACCGTGTCATCAATAAAATGTTTTTTAAAATATTTTCAACCTATAAAAAAGTATGTTCCAAATGCATTTTTTCAAATAAAATCAAAGGACTATTAACAAATTTAAAAAAAATGTCATTTTGGCTTTTACTAGAATGTGAATGGCACCTTCTATCCATTTTAAAAACAATACACTATAAATCTTATTCATAGTGAAATATGAATGTTATTTTTATATTGAAATTACTATATAGATTTTTAGACATCATTTATTTTATGATTCCTTTTTATTTTTATGAAGTTATTTCGTATGATTAAAAAAATCACAAAAAAAATTATTCCCAAATAATTTATGTTTTAAAACATTTTTTTTCAAATTGAAATTGATATTTTCGTTAAGAAATTTTTTTAATGATATTTTAATGTTATTTATATTAATAAATTTCAAAAACCACTATAATAAAATATCATCCACTTGGGATATTTTGTATTTATTCTATCTTATTATCTTCTGCATTACTTAAGATTTGTTTAAATATATTGTAATATAACCCATTTCTTCTCTATAGGCTTATCAGATTTAAAATAGATTTTTTAATAACCTATTTTATTCCATGGGTTAATTATGTTATAAAATTTATAATTATTATTACTATGAGTTCATGATTAAATGATATTTTTTATATGTTTTGATTATTTTATAGATTTTGGATATTATGATGGGTGGTTATGATATAAACAAATTAAGAGCGGTTAAATTATAAATAATTTATAGGAGGGTATATGATATCACTCAATGTATTGGGTATATAAGTCGATAGTATGGTTATTCAATTTTTAGAGTTATTTTTGTATTGAAGTGAATATGATTTTCCAAGTCATATACATGTTTTTTACAGTTTCTATGGGTTTATAATGCATCTTAGAATCAATATTGATATCACATGTAGCATCATAATTAAATTTGATGGAATTTTCCTTTTCTATGTTTCAATATTTAATTATATAGGTATTTATGGGAATGAGTTACTTTATGATCCACCCATTCAATTAGATTATGTCATCATACCCTTATTCACTCATATGCTTATTTTTGAAATTTTAATTTTAATGAATATATTTATCCTTATTAATCATTTGATCTCACCTTTATTTTGTTTCCATTTCACCATGTTATAAAGAGTGAGCCTTAAATATTAATGTCTATAAAGGATTTCACAAGGATGATTATGATGACTTAATGTGAAATAATGATACCTAAGTTAAAAGAGATAAGTGTAAATTTAATGAATTTTGTAATGTTTATATAAGGGGTTTCTTAATTATATAAAACTCTAAAACTAAAATATCTACAGGAATTTAAGTGATACATGGTTTCATTTTGATATTTTTTGGGTTTGATAAGAAAGATTGGGTTACTATTATCGGCGTTATAGCATGGTATGTTAGGTTATGGATTTCAATATATGATCTACGAGCGAGGGTCATCAGTTTTTATAGATGGTAATAATGGTTGGTTTTGATAACATTAGATATTAGTTTGTTTTCACGTGAGGTTATCATAAGAGTTATCGATGTCATTATAGATATACATGTTTAACGATGATAATAATTTCAAATTATTAAACTCTTTATTGAGATTATAAGAGATGAGACCGTAAGGTGATTAATGATAGTTTTGTTGATGTTTTTTGGGATGAGGTATCTGTAACTCCTTGGATAAAAATTAAATGTTTTTTGGGGTTGTTTTTTATACATGATTAATTGAATAAAGGGAAAATTAATGTCTGCGAGATATCATGTTGTCTCATGCAGTTCTGTGGGAATTGAACCCACAAGCGAAGGGTGGTAGGAGTGTAGTGCCTACCAGTGGCACACATGATGTCAAAGTTAGTAAAAAATTATAGATTAAGAAAATATATATTTTCGAATCATATGGGATTTTATTGATGAATGCTAGATTATTTAACTAAGATGATTATATGATCAAATTCATCTAATCAACGAGTTTTGAACATTGTCAGGAAATGCTTAATTTATATTAATCATTGTTATTTATGGAATTATTTTCTTTTAAATTTTGATATTACTATTTAATTTTTACAGTTAGTGTATCATATGATATTTTATACCATATTCTAGTATTTTTACCATGTGATTACTATTTTTGGTTTATATCTAATGGTATGTGAAAGTGTTTAACCCTTACTTTTATATTTATATGGTCTCTAAAAGTGGATTTTAGTGCTTCAGTAATTAAAATTTAACCGTGAATACTCATTATCTGGATAAAAAGATGGTATTGTTGAAGAATTTGATTGAATTATGAAATTAACCACATTACATAAGTATATTTTTATATTCTCTTAGTATAGATGTTCTGAGAATATTTTAACTCTAGGAATATGATACTGAACAAAAAGGTTATCTTAAAACATTAATTTTTGATGAATTGATGGGTTTTTATCATCATAGATTTATGTTTTTAAATTTCTTAACTTTCCATTGATCATTCACTTTTTTGTGACCAAGGACTTGAATCACACTAAATAATTATTTACGTTTTTCCACAATTACCACCTATGTTCACTTATGAGGAAACATAGTTATGTAGAACATTAGGTAATGCTTATGTATATAGAATTCCATTTTTAATGAATGATTTTTTATTTTCTTTCTACATATGTTTTAATAAAGAAATTATAATAATGTTAACAATTTTATATAAAAGAATAATTTTGATTGAGAAATTCATTTGAATATTGGTAGGGTGTAACATCAAAAGTTTTAAAAAATATAGTCTATAAAATAAATTCTAATCATATAATAGATTATGTTACAAACACTTCACAGTTTATCCTGTATTATACTTAATTCCAATTTTACCCAAAATTTCATGAAATATTTATTTTATTCTCTAACATGTGTTACACACAAGAATGTGTTTTACAAAACAATAATATACTATTAATATTTAATATTATTATTATCACTTATCCCTTGAAATTTTGAGAATGAACAGTATTTAATGAATTGTGAAAATTTTGTTTAAAATTTATATATATAATTTATTATTTTGTGACCAATCAAATATAAATGATACTAAAAAACTATTGAATATAATGAAATAATTTTTCTAAAAAAAACTACTTATATTCCAACAGTGTTTTCCAACCATCCCATGCAATGCTCACTGTTTCAAACAATGAACTCTATGATATATCTCAAACATCACCTCTGAAATCATTCTCTCACAACCCGCATTCTCCAAGATGAGGGAAGGGACAAAAAAGTGCCGCACTCTTCCTTCTTCAAGATTAAAGAGATATAATAACCCCTTGAGTACCACCTTCAATCTTCCTTGTAGTGGAGACTTTCACCAAGGGTATAGAATCTCATAGTAATAGAAATAATTTGCATTTTTAATGAAAACATGATTGGGAGATAATAGGGTAAACATCGTAAACAACACCGAACATTTATATAAAGGAAACCAAAATCCTATTCATAAATGAGTTAAACACAAACTAAGTCAAAATTAAAACAAAAGAACCAAATTATGTAACAAAATAAATAGACTAAGTAGCACCACATCAACTATCCGGATTCCTGAGCTAGTAATGTCTAGAACTATCCTCAATGTCCTCCATGAATCAAGAAAATAGTTTTGTATCATATGGTGAGAACATAAGTATACTCAGTAGGGAAACCAAAATCACTCATTCACATGTGGGACAAGAATACTAATACCCCATAGAAATAATACAAACCAACAACACCTAACAAGGAAATCTAATGAGCCCCACCTCACCAAGGAACTCTCCCTAAATAATGCAAGTCATGGAAGATAATAATATAAAAACAACAATGATTTGGGAACCCCGTATCAATCTATCATTGGTTTTCTGCTCATTCATAATGGATAATGACATTTTGCAACCACTCTTCACAAATTCAGTCCCACTTCCACAACCCAACCGCACACACCTGGGCCTCAGACCACAAACAAATCCAGCCCACAAAAACCTAGGACAAAACCACACCACACATCCTGCCCAAAGACACCTTGGCCTTAAAAATATATCATCTTGCCCAAAAACACCATGGATTCATCCCAAAGACACATGGGAAACAAACCTTTCCCAAAAACACCAAGTACTATCACCCACACCATATCCTGCCTAAAGGATTTTGGGCTATATTAAACCTCATTCTATTATAGCCTTCCTATATTCACTCAAGTGGAAAGAACCCTGAGATCATTCATGGAATAATTTTAGTAACTATCCATCCATCCTCACACTGGGGTGTTGGGAGAGACACCCTCTTCTATGAAATTGGGTTGTTAAGAACTCAGTTGTCAACATGGTTGGGGTGCATATTGAAAATAACAAGGAACAACATGTTTATGAAAATAGGTAATAAAACACTCATTCTAACCTATAGTTTAAAAAAAAATATATCCTACACAAAACAACATTTTCTGCTAACCCTATATGAACAACAACAAAAATATCCAAAACTCTATCATAAACCCAACCATGTTTTTATTAAACGACTTTCTAATCATTTATTAAGGTGTTCACATAAATTTACTCTATTACCACTCAGGAAAACTAATATGGACAACATTTGAAACTATTTTAAGAAGGCTAAAGGAAACTATACACTTCCAAGACAAACAAAGAGGTAGGGACCAAGGTATGAAAATCCATTATAACACCCATTAATAAATAAAACTATGAAAAACCAACTTGATGTCACACAACACACCACCTTTTTCCTAGACACCTATTTAACCAATGATAATTGTCCTTATTCAACGTTATCCCACTCAATCGATCCCTGGAAACCAAACTCAATAGCCCCAATGCACAAACAATCCCTTCCCTATTCATAGGACAAAACCCCTTTTCCACCCACAATACCCATAGCCATTCCTCCCATAATACCACCAAACATCAGACACAAGTCTTGAACACTTCTAAAACAGCACATAGACACACCTATCAAATATGATTTATTCAGATTTGGTAAACACTATTATTTAAATCGACTTTGATAAATAAGGGTTATCACACAAGGGTTTTCATCATGGGGAATTAATTTAATTTAACTATATATACATGATTACGATGATTTCATGTAACAACCATTTAACTAAACATCATAAAAAATATATAGAGTACCATAAGTGGGCATGAAAAGTCAACCAATGACCATGATTTTTAAAAGGCCTTACATCTACAATAGATCACATCCACAACAAAGATAACCATTAAAACAAATAATACAACATCAACATCTCCCCCTTTTTTATATATCTTAATCATTGTTAAATTAATATTTACTCAATCTCACTATAGAATATTACAACACCCACCCCCACATGATACAAAATTATAGAGAGGTTAAAGAATCTCTACATGAAACAACAAGTGAACAAATATACTCTTTGATTAAAAACATGGGATCATGTAAGGAGTAGAGAACTCCAAGAAAACTGAAGTGGAGGGGGATCTAGTTCAGGACCATGAATTTTCTAGAGAGGAAAGATTTATGCACACGAGGTGGGAATGAAAATACACTGGGAAGATAATATCCCATCTTTGATGATCCAACTCCTCTATTAAAGGATGAATGGATTGAAAAGACATTAACAAGGTATAATGGTCAACATTACAAGGTTTAAATATCTCAAACTCCCTATTGTGTTAGGATATAAATGATATACTTAATATCAACTAATAATCCCTTAAAGATTCCCAAACAAGGCATCATACTCGATTTACATCAAATAATACCTAATATGGGAGGAATTGGAAAACACAGGAAACTGGAAAATTGGAAAAGTGTGAGGCACTTTTTGGTGTAAAACCAACATAGTTCCATCATTTCGATGTTCCACCATTATCATGCCATAGTTTTAGTGTCATTGCATTGGTGTGCCACCGTTTTAGGGCCACCGTTATGGTGCCACCATTTCGGTGATTCTCCTTTATGGTTCCACTGTCTCGTTGTGAAATGGTCATGGTGCCACCATTTTTGTGAAATTGGATTTTTGGAAAACACCTAAAACAAACCACAGTGACCCCACACAACACCAAAGCACTGTATTTTTAAAATGTAATGGCTCAGGGATATCTGGGTTGTTATTTAATTATACTGAAATATATTCTCCACTGGTAATTCTAGGAATTATTTTGTAATAGTAACATTTTTTTAATAATTTTAAAATAAATCATCAATAAAGTATTTTTCATAAAATCCAACTTATTTTTTTTCTTCTATAAGAAATCATTTTTATTCAAAACCCATATTTTCTAAAAAAATTAAATTTTGTTATCATTTACAAATATGTTTATTAAATTAATTTTTATTGAATGTTTAAAGGAAATATTATTTAATTTTCAATGAAACACCTTATTGGTATTTTACCAAAATGTGATAGAAAGAATCATGTCATTATCTGAAGAAGGCATTATCCATCATTTTTATAGTGAAAAATGATCATTATTTTTATCTTTTAAGGAATGTATGGATTTACCTAAGTAATTTATTTGAATCATAGTTTTAATGTTTTTTATTTTATTTCTGAATAAAATTGTCTTTTATAAATGATTTTTAAAATGAATTATGTTTTAATTTGAGTTTTCCAAATGAAAATGTTATTTTCCTCAAGAATGTTTTAATGATATTGTAATGGTATTTACATTTATCAAAATAATAAAACCGTAATGTCAAATATTCTCTACTAGATATATATTTATTAATACAATTCTAATTATTCATTAGATGGATTATGATATTTTAATTAGATTGTTTTGGATTCCATTTATTTTCCCAAATTTAATCATGTTTTAAAGCGACTATTATAGACCCCATTTCTTTTTTCCTATGTATTATCATGTTATGAAGGGAATAATTGTGGTTCCTATGATTTTAAGGTAAAATTAAAGATTTTATGTGTTTTTATTTTGATATAGTTCTTTTAAATCATGATATTTGGTTGTATTATAAACTAATCATGGTGGGTTAAATGATAAATCAGTGAAAGGTGGATCTCTAATAGCCCTCCAATTAATTAGTTATGGAATTACACCATAATGTTATTATTTTATTAGTAGTGAATTTATGATTGATGTTAGAATAATTTACCATGTTTCGTACATGTATTATATATGGTATTTTATAGGTTTATAGTGTTTATCATGATCAATATTGATATCACATGTATCATATTTATTGATTCTAACGTCTCTTTCCTTTTCTATGTCATCATATTTAATGTTCCTTATTTTAATGGTTATATTTTCTATTATGATAAAATAATGCAAATTTATTACTTCATTGTAAAATTATTCAATCTAATGCTCAATGTTGACAATTAATTTTTATTACTTGTGTTTACCCTTATTGAGCATTTGATCTTTTCCTTCTTGTGTTTCCAACTGCCAATGATATAAAGAGTATGGTTGAATAATTTATGTATATAATTTATTTAAAATGGTAATGATGATGACATAATGTAAAGTATGAAAAGATAGTTTAAAGGGAATAAATGTTTATTTAATGACTTGGATATTTTTTATATAAGAGTTGCATTAATTCTATAAAACATTAAAACCAAAAGGTTCTACAATATATATGTGATCCCATATTTCCATTTCATAATTAATTATTTTGGTGGAATAAATTGGGCCATAATTATCAACATCATAGTCACTTATATGTAATTATGGATTTCAGCATTGGATGTAGGAGAGTGGCTCTTAGAATATTATATACATTACATGTGAGATTTCTAGAGTGTATAAAATGGTATGTATAGGATTTTTTATAATAATTTAATTTATTATATTTTTTTAATTGTCGATATAATTATACTAAATTCATAATTTTTTAATGAATTACTAAATTTTTTATTATTCTGTCTGAAAATTCCATGAACATTATGTTTTTCACATTTAATATCACTTATTTATATTCAAAATATATTTTTTGGAGTAAATTTTTAGTTTAAATTATATAAAATAATTATAATCTGATTTGGGTAAATTTTCAATGAATAGAGTATGAAAGTATGATAAAATATTAATAGGAAGAAAAACATATTGAATGTTAATTTTATGTGGGATAAATTATATTGAACCATGCCTCATCCTTCGACTATAATGTTTCTATCAACACATTGAGTATGATGAATAATTCCCATGTGATACAATACTCAATTCATAGAATTTCATTAAAATGGGGTTAAATGAGTTTCGCAAATGAATTTTTTGGAGAACACGAATCATGGTTGGTTATCTTTTGAAGTCAAAATTCCACATATACCCAAATTTCTATTTCAAATCCTATGTATCCCAAACTCTATTTAATGTAATTTTTCATATATGGGATGATTTTTAATGGATTTAGGAGGGTGTTTATGAGTTTTTCCATTACACTTGACTGTACATTTGGATGCTAGAAGTCATGAAGTATGGGTTTCTTCTATGAATGTGAACTCATTGATCCTATTATGCTCATTTCATTATTTTTATGTGTGTAATATCTCTTTCACTTCTATAAAAGTATTTATTATTCTGATATAATCATTTTTTATTATTTGTGCTGGAATCTATGAGTGGAGACTACATTAGTCTATACAATTTAAAACCTATACATATGAAAATTGTCTCCATAATAACATGTCTATCAGTGATATAATAGTTATTTTTGTGGTTGAAATAATCTTTTCCTTCTTCATTAGTTAATTTTTATATATGAAATACTATTATGTAAAAAAATTACGATTATCAAAATGAGTTTGTAATGTTTGAATCATTATTATTATTCACATGTAGTAATCATGTTCATGTTCATATTATTTATGATATTAATAATTAAATTGTAAAATATAATCCAAATGGGAGCATTTCATATGGTTATAATTTAATCCCCATACACAATAAATTTTAATTTCCCATGTGAAGGTTATTTTTTTATTACATGTTTATAATATGTTAGCTATCGGGCCCTAATCAAATCTGGGTTTTATGATTGGATGTCATGAAGTTAACTTTGACATAATTTCTTTATATCATGGTACTTTTTTTTTTCATTTATAGGATAATGAGAAAATAAATTAGGTAATTAAATTTATTATTCATTATTTGTAAATGATTAATGATTAATAATTGGATATGTTTTATTTATTACTGTAATTAAATTTATTTTATTGGATGTTTTTTTCAATAGATATTGTTTAGAAATAAATCCCTTTTCATGATTTGTTTTGAATAAACTCACCATAACCCCCATTCCCATTTTTAATACAATATAATATAAAAATATGATAATATAAGATAAAACATTGAGTGATTGAAACTGTAGTTCCACAAGAAATATCACTCAGGTAGGCCCCAATACTACTCCATGTAAAAATAATAAATATATTGAGATAATGTGTGATAAAAATGATTAATAACTAGAATAACAAGTTAATGGATGTGCCAACATATTTCACTATTTTTTTTATCTTTCTCTACTCTATAATTATTAAAAATGGGAGATACAATTATTTATATATTTTTTTTATAATAGATTACAAGTCATTATTTAAAAATGGAAGATTTAAATTATTTTATAGTAGTGTGGAATTATTGGACGTTTTATTTTATTTTTAATATATTTTATGTTTTTTCCTTACTTTATAGATGAATATAAAGGGTTGGAATCCAGCAACAATAACATGAATATAGTGGTATCCCCTTTATAACAAGAATAACAATTTCATCATTTGAAATAGTAAATCTTGTGAATAAAATCTTATGGTGGATAGTGAATTACACATTCGAAGTGTGAGCGACCACATACATGATGTCATGTAATTTGGTACTTTGATGGATCACTTTACACACTGTACACTACATCACTGTGCAGTATATAGGGATGCATTTATTTTTTAAGGGATCAATTGGGTCATATTAGTTTAGACCAATCCTAAAATAGACACATTCAATGGGTTGATCTAGTTCACTAAACTAGAATGATCTAAAGTGTTGATCTAATTAAGTTATTTTATAGCCACTTATGTATCATCCTTGTTATGGATGCCACCCAAAGGCGCCCCAAACTAATTTGGTCGCATAACCTCAAGCGCATTTTCCCAAACTCCATTGGTTACTGACTAAAAGTGTGGTACAAGGTATGACATTGGGTAAACTATGCCATCATTGGCAGAGTAATACAGTGGAACTAATAATAAACATAAGTAGAAGTAATAATAACATAGAATAAAATAAATAGTGGAATAATTATAATAATATAACAACTAGAGAATATATATATATATATATGATTCCTACCACATGTATCTCAGAATGCATCAAAACAATTCACAATGATAGAAATAAAATACATATTCCAATGTAATGAAATGTAAGTAAACTACAACAGTATCACAAGCCTTATCTTGTCCCCATTCTCTCCATATCTAATAGAAATCAAGAACCTGACGTAGAAGGTAGATTTCCATTATCTATACGCACAACTATATCATCTGTTTGGGTCCAAAATCATTACCCAAATAGTGTGTGAGAAGAATATCAGTGGGAAAGCACCAAAATATCATTTCCTAACATTTAGTGAATATATATTTGAGGATATGTGAAAAAATGAAGAAATAAACTAAGAAGTACATGAAATTCCAAACCCCTGCTGTTTTCAATTACAATAATTTAAATTGAAAAATTATTCAAACCTCTAAAAAAATTTATCATAATATCTCGCCTAACATCTGTATCATACTATATAATTACAAGAAACAGATATCTCATAAAACCCTCTAAATAATCATGTAAGACTAAGTACAAACATTTTATTTTTCTTGGAAGGCTCATCCTTCATCATTCAATCACTGAAAAGAAACACTCTATGAATGTTCTCATAGTATAACCCATCTAGTTTAACATATCTCCAATTCAATAAAATAATAACCCTCAGGGAAAGCTCTCACCTTCTAACCCATTTGGTATTACATAGGGCTAATCATTTATAAATAACCACATGGGTGGCTCTCACAATCAATACCCCCTTTGAATATAGAGAAAACATGAATCACAAATACCCCATGACATCTCTCATAGTTAATGCATGGGGGTCCAACAATCACTTAATAATGACTCCCTGGTGAGTTTTCAAGGTCTAACCCCTCTGGTCTATGACCACCTGAAATATCTCATAGTCAAAACCACTAGGTCGACATAACAATTATTAAATAAAAAATATGACCCCTTGGTAAGCTCTCAAATTCAATTCCTCTTCGTCCTCCTTTCATAATGCGAAATAGATGAATCTCAAATAAACAATAATTCCATCCTAACATCATGAGACATGGAAACAATGAAATCCTAACATGCATTTCATGAAAAATTGATATAATATAAAAAAACTAGAGAAACAAACCCATAATAATGGTATTAATACTAATAAAAAATAGGGTACCCTTTTATCAATCTACCAAAACATAAAAGGTTATAACATGGTCAAATTCCATAAGACAAAATACCCCAAACATGGGTATTCGGCTCATTAGGCATATATAATTTATATACGATCAAAGATATAAAAAAACCCACCTACCTCTATATTGTATGATGAACACTCTTGAACTTCATCCCTTGAATAATCCTAGAATGATGTAGATCTATAAAAAGAGTAAAAATAGTCAACCCTTGATATCTCATGAGAGAAGAGAAATCAAGAAGAGAGGCTATATGGAAAGAGAGAACTCACTGGTTGAAATCTAAAACACCAAGAGGTTTCTCAATTAGAGCTCAGAGGGAGTAATAGGAGGGGCTCAAAATTCATCGACAGTACATCACTTTCATCTTTGAGACACATGAAGATGTTGTTCATTATACAAATGAAACGCGACCCTGAGATGATTAATCAAATATAAATAAAATTACATAGTGTGTTCATTTAATTTACCTGCCAGGTTCTTGCCTCAACTGGCTCCCACTTTAGCCAGTCATCCAGGTCACCCCCATAACCATGTATTCCAATGTTACATGTCCAGTACACGACTACATGCAGAAACCAGGTACACAGTATTTACTCAAGAGTACATGATGTGTAGAAAGAAAATTTCCCTTTCATCCATTTTACTCAAAATAAACTAAATAAATATCCATTCCTAAAATGAAGATTTGGGATCTTACAAACATTTTCCCTTAAATAAATTAATCCCCAAATTTCCCTTCCATGGGTTCCAAATAAGAAACCTCAAACAACTTTAGCCACTGTGATCCAACGTCGGTCTCCCTCTCCATTGTCTCACCCTGCACATGGTCGTGCTTCCATAACACCCATACCAGAGGTCCTCTATAGGGAATATATTGTATATACCCTCACTATAAAAACATATATAACAAAATAATAAATCTTACCTATATTGGTAAATAGGTAATATTCAACCATGTAGGACCATACCATGGTGATCAAGTAAATTTATGATATAATGTTCTTCCCTATAGAATTGATTTTGAAATCAGTAAATATGGAGGCCTTCCCCATGCAACATGTTGTGAAGTATCTCCACATAATAAAATTTATCTTTAATATAACGGTCCTCCCCATTTCTCACTTATAACAAAGATACCCAAAAATTGATAGGTTTTATAAAAATAGGTGTTAGTTTGACAATTTTTATTAACAACATATAAAGATGTTCTTACCAATACATTGGGTAAATCAAAAAACATTATTATCATTAGTGACTCCCCTATAATTGAATAAATAAGGATATAGTTAAGGATATTAAATATGACCTCAATACACTTAAAAATAGATGTAATGTAAACCATATTGTAATATATATTAGTGGAAACCCCTAGTAATGATGAGGATAATTCTATCATCATGTGGAAGAAACTAGCTAGAGATATGACATGAGTTGTGTATTTATTGATTCCCAAATCACTGAATAATTTTATAAGAATTTGTAAAAAGAATATATAACATATCTCCATTGAATAATATTTAAACCCCCCTATCATATCAAATCTTGAAACCTACCCTCCTCATGGTTATTTATAATTAGTGATTCCATGTTAATTCATATGCCCTTTCAATTCATTATATTCCAAAATTGGGAAAGTAACATGAGGTACTTCATTGTGATTATTCCAATTTTTTGTTGATGTTCTAAAAAATTATCAATTAGTTTTCATGAAATATACATTCCATTGGGTATGGAAAATATGTTTTTCAATATTTAACTTCACTTTCATGCTAGTGATCTTATTATGAAATGAAGTCTTGTAAATATACTACTTTAATTAAGGTATCATCTTCTAGATCTAGATATACTAGATGGAAAGTCTTAAAAATTCGTTCTATCAATAGAACTCAGAAAAGATGAACTCAATAGTGATGAGATATTGATAGACACATACATCATGATATCATAATGGTTAATAATGTAGCCAATTTATGATCAATAAAATAGTATTAAAACATAAAATTGTTGAATGGATGCCACATTTAACCCATAATTGTAAAATTACACACTTCACCAGGATCATGATAGAGTGTAATGAAAAATGGCAACATAGAAAAAAATTCTATCCATAACATTTAGGAAACCCCATCCTAGTGTCCTATTAACATTATTTCCACTCTAACCACCAAAAGTACTCTCAAACATATAATGTGTTGATGTTATAATAATGGATTATAATGGTCCACCCCGTCTTATAGAGAACATGATATTTTTTCTCCCCCTCCAATCAGAATTTTATTTTTTTATTGACAAGGTTTAGATCTAAAATAATAACCTATGTGGTTCACAAAATTGGTATTTCATGACTCGTCATCTACCTTATTTTTAGACATACTAAATGTTTTGTAATATTCAATAAATGTCACTTATCATGGATGATTTATCACATCCTCTCAACATGTCCGCCAATAGATTGAATTGAATCCCCAAGGGGTTGCTAGACTACAGAATATTCTAGAAGATAATGATCAAAGAAATATTATTATTTATCCTATGAATGATACATGTAAAAGTTAATGATCTTAATTATTTTAATTTGGATGATAAATTTATTACATCCATATGATTCCCATAGATAAACTTTATCAATGAAAATTCCATAAACAATATAAAGTGTGATACAAATTCACAGTCTAATATAGATGATGAATCTGTTGAAAATATGGTCCAAATTATATTTAAGTAAGAGGCTTTCCTCACTCTACATAAATGTCATAATCATGATTTATGATCCCTATTAAATATCCCATAACCACCCACTATGTATAATCTCTTCATAAAAATAGATAGGTTTTTATATATCCAAATACAAAATACAATATGAAGATACTATTTCAATTAATTCTAAGTTAAAGATTACCCAATTTGAATATTATTTTGATAGTTTTATTTGAATGAGTTCCAAAAATCTCATTGGAAACATAAACACAATGTGAATAACTAAAAATATTTCTATCATGCATCCTTCGGTTCAACAACTCCACCATGTGAAATTATTTAATCAAAAAAGGGTAGTGTCATGAAATATAATCCACCAATGATTAAAACAATATCTTTACCTGACCCATTAATCATGTTATTATCAGGAATTTCCGCCACTGTAAAATAAAATTTCACCAATTTAGGTGAGTTTTCCAAGTCTAAATTAGGTTGGCTATAAGCCATGTGTGCACATCAGTTGACCATATTTAGTTATCATGACTATTAGCAATTATGTGATGGTTTTATTATTAATACCAAAATATATTCTTTAATTTATTTGATTACATTCTTATTGAATATAAATTTTGAATGTCTAATGTGTATTTCTTAAACCAAAGAGGATGGCTATAAGGGCCAACATTATTACATTACATAATCTTATGTTTTAGATAATAACATTAATTATTACACATTGGGGGTCTTTTAAGGATTAGTGTTTTAGAGAATCCCAAAATAAAACATAAATAATATCCCATAATAATATACGAGGATACTACTAAAAAAGTATCTACATTTTCCAAAATATAATAATTTTCAAGTAAAACATAATTTCTTCAGCAAATAAATATATATTTTAAATTTTATTCCTTATTTTTCATACACATATTTATAAAAAATGAAAAACATTTTAAAACATGGGATGTTAACAAAACCCAAAATAATGGATAAAAAGAAAGAATTAGTTAGTCAAAATATTGCATAAAACATAATAAAACCCATTTTATATAAAACTCATTAGCATGTGTAGATACATCACATCGTTTCCTTGGTATATATTTACTATATCAGTCATACAGTAATGAGTGCGCATGGAAGAAACATTTATTCAACATCCATCTATAGAGTATCAATTTAATTTTATAGCTATAATGGGGATCACCGATCAAATCTTGAGAAATAATGGGCTCAAACCAATCTATCTTGACCTATAATGCGCTCAACCATACATATCATTACCTTTAATGGGCTCAAAACAGTATATATTAAGCTATAATGGGCTCAAACCAATATATATATGACCAAGGAACATATGAAAGTAATAATGAATTATTAAATTAGGATAAATAACTCATTCCATATATATATATAAATTTTTTTGAATTTCATTAAAGTGATATTTAAATGAATTTTAAAAGGAATATTCCTTCAAAATATAATTTGTGTGAGAATAAATAAAAAAATATAAATGTGTACAAATATTAAATACACATAATACAATAAAATATATGAAAAAATTAATCACACCAATAATCTTAATACCAAATAGCAAATAAAGTAAAAGGTTTACCCAAAGAATGGAATTGGGTTATGAATTCCCTTACCTCAGGTTTGTTTTACATAAAACATGACTAAACATCATTTATATTGATCAAAGTTATTTTATGGATACTTGAATGAATATTAATACTTTTAATAACAACTTAATTGTTCTTTTCATAAAATTATTCCTCATATTTATTTATAAAATTTTTTATTTATATTGTTTTGGGTTTTCACTTTACCCGTTTTCAACAGTCGGTTCGTAACGGTATTTCGTATTTAATTTAAGTGAAACACCATAATTGAAATTAAATGATATTATAATGTTTAAAAAATATTAAACGGTTACTTAAATAATTTAGTATATATAGTCTGTGAATTAATCATTAGATAAATCCTTAGTGATAATTATTAGTTTATTATGTGAAATTTTGATCATTATGAAGCACTTATGTTTTATTAAATAATAGTAATACTAAAAACTAGTTAGAAAACATAATAAATCATATAATATGTATAATAAAATATTATTTTACAATATTAGTGATTTTATTACCATATTTGATAGATGCAAAGGAAATTGGAGACACGTCTTACAGGATGTTGGTAAATCAACACATCAGAGATGATGTTTTTGGTTTTTAGGATAAGAGGGAAAGTAGAATATGTATGATGATAGAATTGTTATATTAAATGATAAAAATAAATGATATATAATATAATTGATATTCCAAGCCTCTTGGATAATGGGATTGGATGATATTATATGAAAAGTAAATAATTTAATAGAAAACACAATAAATTGAAAAAGGATTTTAAGCTCTTGATCTCAACTCATTGAGATCCTCCTTAAACCCTTAGTTATTGGCCTTTATTTGAGACCAGTATGTCTTGGACATATAAAATATCTTTGGTAAGGGTTTTGGGAATAATTTATACTATTCTCAAGTCTTGGTAGGTGTGAGAGGAAGAGGGGGTGAACGTGGTAATTGTAGTGGAGGGGAGGAGGGGTTTTCCATTATATTAATCATTAGTTTTATATTTTTGCACAAGAAAATGAATAGTATTGATTAATGTGGCCAAAAATATTAATAACGGAATGTTTTTTTAATTAATTACCATTTAGATCATCCATGACTCACGCATGATACTCAAATTCATTTATTTAGCATATTTCATAAATTATCAAATTTCAATTTAAAAAAAAATCAGCTTGTTCAGAAAAATCACAAAAATTCACCCCAACTATTTATTGATGTGGAGAATTAAAAAATTCACACCATTTTATCAAAAAAATTTCAAAATATGAAAAATATCTTTTATTATTTAAATCATAATTTTTAAAAAAAAATAATTTTAAAACTATAACACATTTTATAACACCATGAACAATTAATCAAGGTTTGAAATTTTTTTCTTAAAACCAAAAGAAAAAATTTATGATTAAATTTTACAAAAATAAATTTTCATTTAAATTTTTTAATTAATCATAAAAAAATAATTAAATATTTATGAATTACAAAAATACCAAAACATATGTAATGGTCATGTTGTTACTTATATGATGCATTTATATTATACATTCATGGGGATGTTTACTATACATTTGGAAGGTTTACTATTCATAAGGGTCATATTATGAATTATAAGGGTATGTTACTATTCATAAGGGTATGCTACTATTCGTAAATGAATGTAACTATTCATAAAAAATTAAGTTGGTCCTATCTGACTCAAAATAACTCACTCATCACAACCATTTATGTCTTTTTTTTAATTCAAAACACATAGGGAACAAAATTATGATCAGTGGTTAGTTTATTAAAATTTATTAAAACAAAGTGTCCTTATGTAAAGAATCAGTGCTTCATGAAATAAATTAAATTTATTTTAAGAAACATTTGGGGTTTACATTCTACCCACCATAAAGAAATTTTATCCTCAAATTTGTTTTACTTATTAATCAAATGAGTGTACTTGTCCCTCGTAGAAATTTCATATTCCCATGTTGCTTCTTCCACTATGTGGTTTCTCCACAAAAACTTTACCTGCTGGATTACCTAATTTTGTAATACATTCTCTCTACGATCAAGAATATAAATAGGTCTCTCTTCTTAAGAACGATTCGCTTCCACCTGAAGTGCTTCTGTGCTCAAAACATGAGATGAATTGGGAACATACAATCTCTACATCAAAATATAAAATCTTTTTTTACATGAGATAAACTCAAAGGAAAAGATAATCGTTAGGCAGATGGTCAAACGTTTCTGGGATTTCATAATGTCCAATGAACCATGAAATCGACTTTCCTTTCATACCAAAACACATAATACACTCTAGTGTGAGATTTTAAGAAATCAATAACCACCTATCTCAAATGATATGTCATTATTTGTATTATCTTCTTTACTTTTCTACCATCCTTGAGATTTCCTAGTGTGATTTGGAATAATATGAACATTTTCTACCACTTCCTCTACTAATTCTTCTCCCATAAACAACCCTTATTCATCCTCATCCCAAAATACTGGAGTTCGACACTACCTTTTATTCAATCCCTCAAAAGGTTCCATCTGTATAACAGAATGAAAACTATTATTATTAAGAATATCAAATAAAGAAATATATTGACCCCATACATGCCTAAAACATATCTACCAATGTATGAATTGTTATCTCGGTCTGTCCACCAATTTGAGTAAGAAATGTGGTATTGAAATTTAATTTTTTGCACAATGTCTTCTAATGTACTTTCCAAAATATAGAACTTAACCAAGGATCATAGTCATATAAAATGGAAAGAGGAACTCCATTGAACATGAAAATATCTTTGAGGAATAGTTGAAAAAGGTGATCCAATTTCATATTATCCAAAATATGAAATAAATAAGTAGATTTAGTTAGAAGATAAAATATAACATAGGTTGCATTGTTACAAATAGATGCCTTCAATATTCCCACAAAAAAATTCCATGGATATATTTTCCAATTTCCATGCCAGAACAGTTAATGTTTAAATCATCCCCTTACATAACTACATCTCATCTTTAACCTATTGACATGTAAGAAATATCATTGTAAAATCAACTATATCTTTTTTCATTCCCTCCCACCAGTTATACTCTCAAGGACCTCAGTTCATCTTTGTGCAGCCAGGATGAACAAAAAACGAATAACTGCGATCTTCACATAAAAATTATTTCTTTAATTATGAATCACAAGGAAGACATAATCACTTCCCAAACCTCAATACACAATCTTTTTGAAGGTTAAATTCTAGATGCTTTACTATTTTAACCGATTCTATCTTTTTCTGTAACTCATTTTCTTATCTATGCACATTCTTAATTATGTCTAATAGAGATGACTATACTAAAACCTAAAACAAATATTGGAATTTCCTAAACCATGAACTTCTAAGCCAATTTTTATCAAATAGTTCACCAAAGTGTCACATTCTAAACCAATCATGGTTAATATAACATTACATTTCATAACGAATGCATCGACCACTATTATTTCTTTTCCATGATGGTAATGAATCATGAAATAATAATCCTTGATCAGTTCCTTGAATATTCTCAATGTACAATTTAATAATTTATGTGTAGATATATACTTCAAATTTTTATGTTCAGTATAAATTTCACATTTTACTACATAAAATTATTCCTTAAAACATTTAATTCATAAACAACAACAGCTAATTCCAAACCATGTGTAGGGTAATTTAACTCATGAGGTTTCAACCGCAAAGTCTCATTAGGAATTTCCTGATAATTCTAGTTCATAAGAAAACTATATCCCTTCAAATAAAAATCAATGTAGATGATAATTTCACAACTTCTAGATGGTCGGGTCAGAGCTGGAGCATTCACCAATCTTCATTTTAATTCATGAAAATAATCATCACAATCTTTTATGCAAATCGATCTAACATATTTTTATGTTAACAAATTCTGTGGGCTAGATAACTCTGCAACATTTTCAATAAACCACTAGTAATTTCCTTGCAAACTAAGAAAACAACGAATCTCAGTTATATTTTTGGTTCATTTTCATTCTTCAACAATATTTGTTTTAATAGGATCTACAGTAATTCCTTATTTAGAAACAATGTAAAAATTTTATAAGAAAAATGAAATCTCTTTTAGAATAACAATGTATAAAAAATTAATAAAAATCTCTCAATTTTCATTAAAAAATAAACATTCTGTAATTTTACAAAAAAACATAATCATTATAATAGATAGGTTAAGCTATCATAAATATTAAAATATTTATTCTCCCCTTCAGTTTATGTATTGAACTCTTAACATTCAGTAAATATATTTTCCTAAAATTTATATTCTAATAAATCTATTTCCAATAAATAAAATTCTTGAAAAATAAAATCAGTGATAAATAATATTCCAATAAAACATTAAAAATTTATCAACAATTATGTAAGTAATATAATTATATAAGTTTACCGAACTTTTAGAAAAATAGAAATGAACTTACAAAAATAACATATGTTATAAATAATAAATTAAAACCAATAAATATGAAAAATATATTAATAATTAAAAATATTAATTATCATTTAAAATATAGTAACTCAAAATAAATCAAAATTAAATTTTTTTTCTAATTTTACATTATAAAGGATCACAACATTTAATAGTTTTGTTAATATATACCAATATTGATTATCAATTGGAATAAATTATAAAACAACGCTTTATTTTTTAACAATAACTATTATGAAATGAAATTTAATGTCATTGTGTTTTATCCTTAAATATAGAACTATTTTCTTTTATATTGACATAACAGAGACAATATCATATTTAATAAAACATATTTCAAAATAAAAATTGAAATAAAATATTTTTTATCTAAATACTTTGATCACAATAATTATTTACAATAATATACTCATTCTTAGTAGTGGATAAAGAAATTTATAGTCAATTATTTTAACTATATAAAAATAAAACTTCAGCAATTAATTAAAATAAGAAGAAACCCTCTTAGTATTAATTCTATGCCTACCAAAATCAAAATTATAATATGAACATAAATATAAATAATTGTGACATGAATAAAATTAACTAGTATTAAATATCCTTTTAATAAATTTAATTATTATTTTAATATTATTTAAATTAATTTCCATAGGATTATTTTTAAATATAGCACACATACCTATAAAAAACAAGATATCTGTTCTAGATTACGTCAACTATAAAAATTTTCATATCATTCTTATAAATATTTCATTATTTATTGGTTTTCCATTTTATTAAAAATCTAATTGGATATTAAAACTTACAAAAGTACTAAATGTTTTAATGAAATAAAGATTAATGTTTTTAACTAAATATTAATCAAATAAATATTTATTAAGAAATATTTAATCTATTATATAGAAAATTTGTAGTCTAATAACTAATTTTAATTCTCCCATTAAAATCATATCAAATTTCAATGTCACCATCGTGGAAAATTCATTACATATTAAATAACATGAAGAAAAAAATATCATTAAATATATTTTCACAATTAAAATATCATCTGAAACATTCTTAATAAACATGTTTGGATAAAATTTTCATTCATTAAAATAATTATTAATAAAAATCAATGAAATTCACTTAAACCAAGAATTTAGATATTGGTGATGTCCCAATAATGATTTCGAAATTTTAAGAATAATATTTGAAAACAATTCATGTCAAAATCTTTATAGTGTTATAATTGAAGAAAAATGGTGATAATAACTAACATAATTATAAAATTAATTATATTATTTTTTAGAAACTCATTGAATATATTTAATCTAATTGATATAAATGAGTATCCCTTTTTGTGTTAAAATATTTTACCATAATTAGTGAATTTTGTAAAACATTTATATTAATGAGGCATGAAAAAGTTGTGTGTAAAAAATATAAATTCATAAACTATAACAAGAAATCTTATTACATCCCATGATAGTAGTTTTTATCGGAAAAATTCATTATAAATGTAATATTTCAAAACGATTTATTATATTAATTTTTACAATAAATTAAAATTCTCTTTATTTTTCCTTCTAAACATGAGGCTAAAAAATTTATTAATTTTTTTTAGTTTCTATTGTTTTAAAACCACTCCATGCTTTGAAAAATTATATAGTAACCAAATGTTTAAATCGATAAACCTTATAAGACAAAATATATCATTTGTTTCTAAAATATCAATACACATAAAATTATGAATATTATGTTTATTAATATAAATAATATATAAATTTTTTTATTTGAATAAAATAAGAATGATTAAATATAAAAAACTAAATAATTACAATCTACAAATAGAAAATTCATTTCATTATATTAAATATCTGAAATACTAATCAAGTTATATTTTAATCACTTTATAAAGATGTCCTTATAAATTATAATAGATTTGTAGATACATGTTTCAATAAATCCTATAATCATACCCTTTGAGGTTTTTTCGAATGTCACTAGGGAATCATCACATTTAAAACAATTAAGAAACATTGATTGATATCTAGTAATATATCTATTTCCACCACTATCTATGTAAAATGTATCATTTACATCATTGAGTATAATTTCATTAAATTAATCAAGTTGAAAATTTATTTGTTATCGATGATATTTTTGGTCAAATAATATTGGTATAATAATTATTGGGTACCGAAATCGATTGAGGAAAAGGGTTGAAGGGTTACATAATATATATATTCTTATAAAATAATCCATATCATTTCATAATTATTGAATAAATCTCAAATAAAAGTTATTATGATAAATCCATTTCATATTACACTCATTGATTGAGATAATAGAAAAATCACCTTTTATGATTTGAATAAAACATGTATTTTATTTTTTAGGTAGTTACATGTTAGATTCATGGCCTATTTTATCTAAATATGTTTTATTCATAGAAATAGTATTATTAAATTTATATTTTCCTAAATAAAAGTAGACCGAGTCTCCCCTAAACTAGTTACATTTCTTTAATAATATGAATCTTTTTTTTTGTTTTTCTAAAAACTATAAAAATTACAATTTAAAAATGATGTTGTATTTAATAATCTGTTATTTCCTTCTTTATTATTATTAAAATCATTATTTACATGATTCATCACATGAAAAAACTTATTTAATTTGAAATCTCTTGCTTCATTTTTCATTGTAGGAAAATATTTCATCCTCCACTATCTTCCTTTAGTTTCATATTTTATTTCATTATATTTGGATATCCATATTTCATATTATTATTTTTAGAATAATCATTTATTTCCTTCCTAATCTGAATATATATATTATTTTTATCATGGGTATGTTATTTTATTTACATAATGTTTTTTATTTTCTCTATATAATTATCTATATAATTAATCAAATCTAAAAATATTATTTTTTAGTTTATTATTGTTTTTAGTTAATTCGATAACAAAAATTTTAGAATCAAAATCATTAACTGTATTATAATATTAATTTTCTCTAAGCTTATTTGTAATTTTAACCATCAAACACATGTTAGATTATTTCTTTTTTTTCATTTATAATCATGACTAGATCCTGATTCTTTAGCGAAAATCCATACCGTAATAGTCTCATTTTTATCCATATTCCTATGATTTTTGACTTTTATAAGGTGTTTTTTAAAGATAATTTGATTTTATATAGTAGATATTTCTATAATCATAGAATGATAATTCAAAATCTTAATTAATTTAATATCATTTACTTTCATAATTTGGTTATCCATCTGGTTATTATTTCATTATATTATATTGAATCCCCTCTTCATATGCGTTATTTAATAAAATCTTTTTTATAATTTAGTTATTTTATTCACCTCTCTTCCATATAGCTCAAATTATGAAGAGTTAGTAGAAAAATTTATTTATTATTTAAATATAATACCTTTCATCATTAATATATCTTAATATATAATATTATTTATCCTGAATTATTATTTTAATAGTGATATAATGAGATTATATAGTTTTACAAACATAAACTTCTTTCTGTCATCAATTTCCACCTTTTTTGTGTGTCACATTTTGGAATAGGCCACAACAGAATTTCTTCTATAAAATTGATATATAATGCTTCTCTATAAATATTGATACCATTTTTTAAGATTGTAAATATTTAAAACATCTAGTTTATAAATTCATCTTGTTCTATTATGAATTCCATATATTATTCATGTAGAAATAATATTTTTTAATTTTATTTTATTTATGTCATAACGTGTGACATGAAATTATCATGAATTGTCTTGAGGGGGTTTTATGATTAACCACGTATCAAAACTCTATCACTTATAACATAGTATATTTTATTCAGAACATTTTATTTAATAATATATTTTTTAACATCAGTACCAATTACTAGAGAAAGGGAAAAACTATGTATTTTTATGGTTTTATATTTATCATATATTGATTAATAATAAGATGTTGGAGGTATAAGTTTATCCCAAATATCCATTATCCAAAATAATAACAAATAAAATACTGTGGTTTTTAAGGATTCCACCAATAATTTGAGTCCATCCAAGAATCAGAAAAAAAAAATATTTTCCCATAGATGCTGATGTATTGGATAGAGTTATCCCATTAAAAAATGAAATATGACCCAAGAACCAAACAAATGGCCTCTAGTACTAATTTTTCACCCAATGCGAGAAGCTTAGTTTGTCTAGTGTGGGAGAATAAACCATCTTAAAATTATATTAAATTATTATAAAAAAACTAATATCAATGAGAAAATAAAATTTAAGATCAATTTTCATCCACAAAAAAAATTGTATTTATTAGTGAACAAACAATGTATAAGTGACGTGATTTATTTTATGCATGTGTAACACAAATATATAAATAGTAACAAATATTTTTTGTAGTTTTTCTTATTTAAAAGATCATAAATCTACTTTTCCCTCATTTATAATCTTCTATAGATATTCTATAAACTATAAGTATAGATAACATTTTAATGGTACTAAATTTTTTTATAACTCCTTCATTTTTCTCTATTAGAAGAACAACCCGAACATATTCTATATTTATATAAACCAAAGAAAATCCTATAAATTCCTAGACATAAAAATTAATTAACCATTATATTTATATCAATAATATATTTTCTTATATTTTACTATATTTTTTATTTATATTATTAATGAATTATTTTATCAACCTTACATAAATAAATTATACATCACAAATTTGACACATACTATTACTATCCATTATTCCCATAAAATAAAACATTAAACATATTACAAATTTAATTTTCAAGAAATATCTTCATAGTTTTCTTGTTGAACTCATCTTTATACGTATTATTCCTTGAAACCCAATGAAAAACATTATTAAATGATGTATGATAATAATTTTCATCGTAAGAGTGATAGTTAAAAATAAAGGCACGTGTCAGTTAATGGGTACATATAATAGATTTTACATTTTAAAAAATAAACTTAATCCTCAAAATAAAAAATTTATTACCTATGAAAATAAAATTTCTATCAAATTATTGTCCTAAAATATTTCATATGAAATATTAATGAAATACTAAAAATCATATAGGATTTTTTATACCATGAAATAATTATGAATTTTTTTTGAAAAAATGTTATGAATTTCACCCTTACAATGTATCTTATACGTTCTTTAAAACAAATTCTCATGAATAATTGTTTGGGAGAATAAAATAATGAAACAAGTATTATAAAATAATATAAAAATAAAAAATGTGATAAAAACATATAAAATGAAATAAACTAAATTAAATGATAAAATAAATGGGAAATTAAAATGTGGATTGGGTCCCATAATGGATTAGGGTTACTCCCTAATCCTATACATAACATCTGAGGAGAAAAAGGTCATTCCCAATGAATTTGAGTAATATAAGGATACTCCCATAGTAAAATGTACATGATTATGTTTGATAAAAATTGTATCATTCATAAGGAATAAGAAAAGTAATTTAAAATGTTAATAAATGGGTTATATATTCTTACCTCATACCAAAATAAAATTAAATTTCATAAATATGGTATTTAGGAAATTAATAGAAGTAATGCATTTCCATATCAAAGAAAGTGATAATAATATAGGTATATATGTGAGAGACATCTGAATTTATTTTTTTAATATTTCATAATATAAGATAGATAGATAAGTTTATTTCTATATAAAATGATAATATCCTAATGAAAAAGGATGGTTTAGAATTATCTATTACCATTAGAACCCAATTTTTAAAACATAAATTTGCATAAAGAATGATATTCAAGGATTTAATTAATGAAAAAAATAATTATTTTTTTGGATTATAATAATATAATAATGGATTTTGTGGTGATAAAATACATTTTCTCCTAATGCATAAAATTGAAATATTCCTTTTGTCTTTTATAAAAAAGTCACAATGTTGCCTAAAAACAACTAATAAGATTCCTTTTGAAAACAACTTAATAATGTCAAAATATACATGAAATTATATCTATAATTTATTTATGTACTTATAAATACATCCGTATAATAATATAAAAAATATTTATAAGGATATGAAATATTTCAAAATTAAATCATTAAAAAATTTAAAAAATGTTTTTAATGCAATGTGTTTCTTACATAAATCAATAAAAATTATTATTATTTTAAAATGTTCAAGGACTATTGAATACGAAAATAATCCATTAAAATGTATTTAATAACAAATAAAAATTTTCATTATATATTTATATGAACATAGACATTGAATAAAAGAGTTGTACATGAATCTTTAAATCTCAATTTTTTTAAAATATTGTTTCTTTCCTCGATTTTGACTCATCAAGTACATAACTTATATTTGTAAATAATAGGTTTTTTATTTATCTACATTATTAATAAAATTATTTATGTTAATAATTCATTTGAGTTTATTTAATAATTTTTTTTATTTAATTAGAAAACTAATTAAATTCATCTTTAACATTTTGATGATATGTGTCTCACAAGTCAAAAAATGAATTTGGGTTACTGAATATGGTCAATGAGGTAATTATGTTATATTATTTATTACAATAAATATTAAATAAATATTACTTATATACATCAATAATACTTTTAAACACACCTATTTATGATTTTTATGAATAATGTACTATGTTAATATCCCGAAGATGGTGGGTTTTATGTACACATGAGTAACAATTAAATTTTTCAATGATCATTATAGAAAGAGGGTATTTATTATTTTATATTTAAATAATTATAATTATATCATAAATATCATTTAATTTATATAAATAAACTCATATAAATGGAAAAGGTGATTTGTGTATGAAAAATAAATCACATCACTTTATGAAGGTTGTAATCCACACGAACAAACAGACAACACTATCATTCTTCAATTGATTGAAAGATAATAAAATAAATAATACAGTAAAAATTTATAAATATAATTATTTCCTAAATATATCATATATATATATAATCCATCATTACTACTGGAACTGAAAGGCAATGATGGGTAATGTATTACATCAGTTTGTGAGGCTGTAGTCTACCGTACACATGAACATGAATTTCTATGGATGGGGATATGTATATAGAGAATTAAATTAACATAAATAATATAATTATATTAAAAATATTTTTTAATTAAATAAAAATTATTTAAGAAGATTTCAAGGGTTTGGAATAATAAATAAAACTAAAACCTTCACTTAAAAGTAAATCCTTGTCATCAAATGACCTCCTTTGCATTAAAATTTAAGCCTAATATGGTTGGTATTATTCCAAAATTAATAACTTTATAACATGTATATAGATTTTCAGAATGTAATTGGATAGTTATTTATGAGGGTATGTCCATTTATTATGAGGCGTAGGTAATTCTCTAAATTACATAAAATATTAAATAACGTAAAATTAATTTTCATGTAGCAAGGTATCAAAAAATATGAATAGGGAATATATTATGATTATTGGTCTAAATTAAATCAATACATACAATTTGAGAATTTTTATATTATGTTTTACCTTTATCTCTTTGTTATGTGTTAACCCTTTCTGAAAATTATAATAATAGAAATTTTTTTAATATTTTGGTGTCAATATATTTTTCTAAAAGAGATATTGGAAAATAAATGTACCATATTTGATATATTAAAAATATGTAAAATAGTTTTCTTATGATAAATTTTTAGGAATTTAAAAACATTCATTGAAAATTTATTTATTATAAAATTCTTTTAATGTCCTTTCCTGAGCTATTCATTTAAATAGACTTTGAAATAAAAATTGGAAATAATGTACTTTTAATATATTACATTAAAACCACTATAATATGTTATTTCAATATTAAAATTCATGAAAAAGAAAATTTTATCCACATTACCATATATTTAATATTTTAAAAATAATTTATTTTATTTTTCCTTTAAATAAATAAATATTGTGTTAATGTTGAATAATTATTTAATGTAATAATTTCATCCAATTTTTTTTGAAAAACATGATAAAAAAATTGTATTTCAAATAATTATTAATTATTTAAAACATTTTTTATTTTTACATATCAAAAAAGACTACAAAAATTAAAATCAAGAAAGTTTCGCTTTTGACATTATAATTAACATAATTATTATAAATGTCATGATAACATCCAAATGGAATAAAACTTCATATATCATTATTTTGGCTGATTGTTAAAGAATTATAATTATCCATTGTAATTTAGGAAAGTGTTAGGGTCATTTTATTGTCATTATCATATTTTATTTATCTTTAATTACCAAATTTAACCATACTATGGTGAAAATTATATAGGACAGTACTGCTTATAAAAACAAAAAATTTAAGGGATCTGTTTTAAAATTTTGTAATATTTATTTAAAATATAGAATCTATTTTATAATATTCAATTCAAATATGTATTGAGATTAAATTTTATATTAATCCATAGAAATCAATAGAAAATAGCTGTAAAAACCCCCTTTTTAGTTACAATTTTTTTATAAAAAAATTCACACATATAATTGATTCGATTCATATTACTTGTATTATTAATAATATAAAAAGATCTATTTTTACTTTTAAATCATTTTAGAATAAAATGTAACTTTTTGAATTCTTGAAGAAAAAATTTCAATTTTCAATGAAAATCATATTTTTTTACTAATCCATGAAAAATAAATCTTTTCATATAGAATCTGAAAATATCACATAATTTTATTTTTAAACACATAATTACAAAATAGTGTCAATTTTATCAAATAAAAAGTAGAAAATTTTGATAAATTAATTATAATATTTAGTCAAAAAAATAAATGAATTTTATTTTTTAAGTAAGGTTATTTTTAAAGAATATAATTACATCGCTATAAATTGACAGTTTATTTTTTTATGAATTAAACAATATATTATTATTTATTCTGAGCAATATATATATTTTATAGTGGTTTTATTCCTATTCATACCATCAAATTCAATGACTAGGTTATAACTTTCATATTCAACTAATAATATTTTTTTTGGTTTTTTAACCTTGATGTTATATATTTTATATGATATAAAACCTAATATTATTATTTAAGAACATTGGTGTGTTACATTAACTCCAACTTCTATTAAATTTATAAAAAAAATTCAATCTTGATATCAGAAATTTGAGGATTGAAATTTTATTTTTTAATTCCCACATCATAAAGTGGATAATAAAACAACTTTTGAAAATATGGAAAAAAAATATGATGGTCATATAGAAGAAGATATAACTAGATTTAAAATGGAATGAAATTTAATGAAAATTAATTTCCAAATGATAAGGGTAGTTATAAAGAACATTGATCACATGGTAGGGGTCAATCACAATAAATTTAACAACCACAAAACCATAAACATATAAGCTGTGAAAATGTCCATCAATTTTACATAAATAAATGTAATTTGAGATCATTTTTTCAATATATATTACCTATATTTTATGAATTCATTTACCCTTTAGACTAATAAAATAATTAAATATAACTAAATGACAATTTAAATTTTATCATTTAATCAATTAAAAAATGAATCTTATAATTTTCTAAAAATGATTATTATTCAATATAAATTATTCTCATCTGATGAAATATACTAAATATATAATGGATCGGATGATTCAAAAAAGCAATATATTCCTCCTATCTATTGAAATTACCTAAAACCAAAAACTCATAGCACAAGGATATTCAATCACTAAAATATAATCCATCATATGAGGAAATATACAATTAAAATCCAAATCATCAAAAAGAAAACCCAAGTTTCATCATAGATAATATGATGAATGACTAACATTAAAATTATTCAAAACATTCCCAACCATGTTTAAAACCGGATAATAAAAATCATTTGACCAAATATTCTTCTCATATTAATTTAAAATTTATCATTAACAAATATTAGTTACCTATAAATTCATATACCCAAAATTGTACATGACCTAATCACCTAATATCTTAGATATTCAAATTATTTTAAAAAATAAAACGTAACAAAATGAAGAAACCTGAAAATCATATATACTTCAATATTTATAATCTACCTTTATTCCTAAAACAAAATACCTTAATAATATAATGTTCCCAAAATTTATAATGTTCTTATTCAAAAATAACATTAGTAACTAAACTATAAAACATATTTTCCACCCCATGTTATTTATATAATAAATATTTTTTCCCAAAATCATCATATTAATTCTCTATTAGATAATATAAAAAATTATACACACCAGAATAATAAATAGGACAGTGGTAGGCGTTATACCCTTATCATCCTTTGGTTCTATGTTCAAGCCCCATGACCTTTATTTATGTGAACGGTTATCATTTTAATTCAAAATATATTTTTATAATTTCTTTATACTTCTATAAAATATAATAAAAATCCATGAAATAACATCAAAATTAAAAAAAATTAAAAATTTGTTTATTATTTTTCAACTTACTCACCAAAAAATGTAATAACTTTATTCTGAAATAATCCATCACATTAATCCTATGGGTTACATATAGAATAAAAAAATAAAAAACTCCCAAAATATCATTAAACACATTATAAAATTATAAAAATAAAACATAAAAAGGGGTTTTTAAGACATTGAATTCAAGGTCAACCTTATACATATAAACATGGGAAGGAAACCAGTATGTTTACCTCGCTTGGAGAAAATTGAAAATTCCAAAGGTATTTAAACCATTCAATTTATATTAACAATAATATCCCATCATTAACTTTATATAATTATGTTTCTATGTCAAGAATTTATATTATTACATTGAAATAACTTTTAAATTAATTGTTTTAGATAATTTGGACAAAAAACATAAATAAACAAATATTAATTCACATACTAGACACTTCCACTTAGTATATTTTAAAAAAATCAACATGCAAAAAAATTATTCTTATGAAATATTTTCACAATTTTCAACTTCACCTCATGATTTCCCCTACTATTCAATGAATCCTTCTGAAAAATATTTTAAAATGCAGAATAATCAAAATAAGCTTAGTAATGGTTATAACAATTAAAAATGAACTTGTTATTTCATTAATATATATATAAGATTTCCCTTTTTAAAAAATTGACCTTTTGGTTGAAAATAATTTTTTAACCTATAACTTAACTATTTTCTATAATAAATTAATAAATACATTAATAAATAATATTAATGAAAAAATAAATTAAAAAATAATCCTTCAGAAAAATAAAAAACTAATAAAACATTATTCAAAACATATTATACATTTAACCCCTAAAAAGTATCATATAAATTCCTTTAAATATAATTTCATAAATAATTATACTAGAAAATAACATAGAAATTTTGTATTATACAAAAAATTAAGCATAGGTAATGAAAAAGAAATATATAAAATATCATAATCATAATTTCTGTAAAACATACATGAAAACGTTACATGGCATACAAGGTCCCATAATTGATTAGGTTTATTCCCTAATCTCATACATAGGAAATAAATAATATTTAATAAACATAATATTTGTACATGGAATGAAATGACATTCTTATTCAGGACTCATATCATAATCAAAAGCGATAAATAGAAGATGAAATTTGAGAAATGAACAAAAGTGATGTATTACCCTATAAATAGAAGGGATCATAAAATAGGTATATGTGTGAGTGAAATATATAATTAATTTTGGATCATTCCATAATACCAATGAGAGATAAATAAATAGAGTAATAGAGATAAAGTTTAAAACCCAATGAAATAGGGGGGCTTAGAGATATCACATTCCATTGAACACCTAATTTAAAAAATAAAAATTATAGAAAAAATCTTCATGGTTTTCATTCAATAATATCTGAAAATTTTAAATAAATCCAACAATAAAATAATTGTTGTGGTGGAGGGAAAATATTTTCTCATTATATTTGGTAAAATAGAACATTGCCTCTGTGTTTTTGTAAAAAATGACAACATGTTCTGTATAATATACATAAAAAGATTCTGTTTTAAATACGTTGACATAAATTTAAAAGATACATATAATGTAGTTTATATATCTTTTATTTCAATATAAATACATCTTTAAAGTAATTATTTGAATATTTACATAACAGGTAAATATTTATAAACTAAATCATTAACACATTTCAAATGTGGTTTTAAAAGCCACGTCTTCCTCTGGAAAAATCATAAAGAGATCCCATAATTAGAAACATTGTAAAAAAATAAAAATATGTTTTTAAATTCCTATTAACATCCATTTATGCATGAATAATAATTTTATTGAAACATTTAGAAGAACATGGACATGAAATAAATTTGTTTGTAGGGAATATTTAAAAGGGGGGTTTTATAAGATAAAGTTCCTTACCATGAGTCTGAATCATCATATACATACCTTATGTTATAGAATAATAAAAGCATGTTATTGTTTTACGTGATTATGATAAGATTTTCATGCATATTATTCAGTTTAGTATATTTAAATCCATGTAATATTTGATTAATTAATCTATTATGTTTTCAAGGAATTTGTTGATAATGTTCGGCTCATAATCCCAAAATAACTTATATAGGTTGAAAATGGAAATATGAGCCATTATTTAAAATTTAATAGAGAAATAATTATCAAATACTTAATATTTTATACATCAAATATACTTTTAAAACCACCCATAACAGATGGTTATGAAAAATTATTTACGATATAATCATCGATATGGTATGTCATACGTACACTTCAGTAAAGTTTCAATTTATCTACAATTATTAAGAAAATAAGATATGTATTATTTTATATATCCATAATTATGATCATATCAAAAATACGATATAATTTATTTAATTAGATACAAATTGATCATACATTTAACATGGTTATCAAAAATTAATCACATCACATTATAGAGATGACAATCCAGATAAACACACAAACAACTTTGTAATTTTTCAATGGATAAAATGATAAGAAAATAAATAATATTTTTAATTTTAATAAGTATTAATATGTAAATATTATCACATATATAAATATTTTATTAAAATTGGTTGTAAGAGAATATAAAGGGAAATGAATTACATCGATTCGTAAGGCGGTAGTCCACTGTACAGATAAAAATATGATTCATTTCCCTCTTTATAGAAGATAAGCTGGATATAAGTCACTAAATTAATATAAAAAGAAATAAATATATAGGTAATACTATTATATTATTTGAAAATATTTTAGCATTATTGAATCAAGTGGAATGAGAAATAAAACATTAACGTTCAGTTAAATATTATACCTTTTCATCAAATATCCTCCTTTTCTATACACATTAAGCCATCAATGGTTGGTATTCTACCGAATCTAAGTCCTATAAAACCTAGTAAGTTATGATATGAATGTATATTGGTAAAAATTTCCAAACCTAATGGATCTTTATTTTTTAATAATAGAGTAGTGTGGGTGACATTTTATCATTAGGGGAGGTGCATTTATAGAATTAAAAAAATATTAAATTAATATAAATTATTTTTCATTAGAAAATTTCACCAAAATATAATAAATATAATAAAGTATAAGTATGGTTATAAATACTATCATTTAATAAAATCATGATATTTTTTCATTAGGTTATTATCTTTATCTATTTTTTAACCCACATAATCCATTTTTGACAATTACCCTGATAAAAATGTTTTTACTCTTTAGAGGTCAATATAATTATTTTCAAAAAAATTTAATTTAAAGTAATATATATTATATATTAAAAAATATAACAATTAAATGGATGCTTTTATGGTTTTAATGTATTTTTCTAATTAATAAAATATTATTTGTTATAATATAACAACAATGTCAAATTCTAAATTATTCTTTTAATTTAACATTAAATAAGACATAGAAAGTATTAAGTTATAATATATTTTGTTAAAAACAGTATAATATATTATTTTTTACAATTTATTTCTTGTATGAAAATTATTAATTTAAATTATATTAATTTTTAAAATTTAAAAATCATTTATAGTATTTTCCTTTTAAATGAATAAATATCATGTCAGCGTTGTTATTAAATTTTAAATAATTATTTAGTCATATAAAATAGAAATATGATTCCCTAATAAAAAACATTATATTTCATATAATAATTATAATATAATTCTATTTTTATTTTTCATTTTGACAATCTATTATTGAAATTAAAAGAAAAAACGTATTGTTTTTTACTTTATGTTTTCCTTAATTCTTATAAATGTCAAAATCATAAAAAAATTGAAAAAATATCATATATATGAAATTATGATTCATGGGGATAAAATATAGTAAATGATGAAATTAATTAAATAGTTAGAGTCATTTTCTAGTCCTTATTTAATTATTTTAAACCTCAATTACCTGATTTACCCTTACTATAGTGAATATTATTTATTATGGTTATTATTCATAATTCCCAAATATAAGAGGGAACTACTTATCATATTTTGATCTCATGATTCATAATTTCGAATTTATTTCTTAAGACTCAATATATTATATTGGTGTAGTTTTATATTATATTCTAACAAAAATGCCATTAAAACTATTTTTTATAAAACTGCCTTTTATGTATAATTTTTCCCTTATAAAATTATTACAATGGATTATATTAAAAAAATTATTTTTAATAATATAAGTGAACTAATTTTACTTTTATTATCTTTTAAAATAAAATATCTTTCTCAATTCTTGAAAAAATACAGTTTTCAATGAAAATTTGTATTATTTCTATTTTTTTGAAAAATATATATTTTTAAACAAAATTCTTTGAATTTCATAATAAAATAATATTTTTTTCAATTATTAAATAATATTTAGTTTTTTTATTTAAATCCATTAAAATTTTTAATAATTAATTTCAATATTTTCTCACAAAAATAAATGAAAACCATTTTGAAGAAAATTTACTTTTAAGGAATAAAATTATTTTGATAATAATTTATTCCTATTTTACAAATAATTACATATTAAATTTTTAATGATAAAAACTTTATATATATTTCATATTTTTTTCTTTCTATTATGACCTTACAACTCAATGTTCATGTTACATGGGTCATATTTAAACAACAGTATTTCATGGTTTATTTAAAAATGGTGTTGTGTGTTGATTATTGTATAAAAAATAAAGTCCTTATTTTAAAATATCTATGTATTATAAATCCAAGACAAAATAATGAATTTTAAGAAGAGTTATAACTCAACTAGACTTACCTTTTTATAATTTAAACCCAAAAAATGGAATAATTTTTTTAATAAAATTATAAACCAAAAATTAAAACAAAAGAAGAAATAAAATTAAAATAAAATGTTGAAAAAAATTATGTATGGAAGATGAATGAGTGGTGGAAATTTTTTTTGATGATCATTAATGATATTATTATTAAAATATTTGATGTCACAAAATCATAATGTTATCACTTTCATAAATTATAACACATGTAACTTCTACGGTTAGTTCATTAATCATGAACTTATAATATAATTCACAATAGATGTAATTAAAGTTATATATTATCTTCTCCATAAATGTTTCCATATTTTTTATCTTCCCATCAATATTTAAAAAATGTTTATAAAACTCTCACCAACCCTACATTGGAAAACAAAACAATTAGATAATAATAATAATAATAATAACAAAAATAACTTATATCTCAAAATAAATAGATATAAATATGAGTAAAACCATGGATGAGTGTTTTTACAAACAATTATTCCACTAAATCATATACATAATGCATTAACGTTTTCAGGTCAATATATTCATGTAAATATATCATTCACTTTAGAAGATTTTTAAAAAATAAAATTAACATATGAATAATTTTCAGTTGTAGATTATAGGAATTTAACATATACAAATTAGTCATGTATCCATTATTATTAAATTTCAGATAAATGGGTTTCACATAAATATAAAATATGTCTATGTAAGAGTGTTTTTCACAGTCTGTAAGAATAATTTTTTAGACTACCTATCAGTAATTTAAAATTTATGAATGCGACATTTTAAATTTATGTATGAGTCATTTCAAAATATGTGTATGAATACTTTTTATATATATTTTAATATAGACATAAAATCCAAAACTAAAAAACTCATAAGGTTCAATTCATATTTTTAAATTAGTTCTTCATAAGGTTCACACAAACCAATCATAAAGATGATAAATGTCCCTCATTATATCTATACATACCATTTTAATATTACATACTAACATTCTTATGATTAATAGAATGCATCTATATATTTAAGACACAATGTTTTGAGGGTGAGATAAACTCGCCATTAGGTTAATATAATTGGAAAACATAGTTACTATAGAATCATTTTTAAAAAACTATAAACATATAAACTAAACATACCTTAGATAATTTAATCCATATATAACTATATTTGAAAACTTGTTTTATGAAAATTAAAAATTACTTTATTTGGTAGAATTTTTTGTACATTTTATTATCCACATTAAATAAAAAAAATTTAACTATAAAAATATCTATAATTACAAAATCAATTTGAACACTAATAAGAAAAATGATCCACCAAAGGTATCCAAGATGATATAAGATTATTTTGGACTTCATTCTCCAATAATTTGGATTTTGAAAGCAATATACCAAGGGGAATATTAATCATAGAAGTATATGAAATATTTTTCTATAAATTTCATTTAACTGGATATTTACTTAAAGGAGGTTTATTTGTTTATGCTGTAGAGTTCCCCATAAGTAGTCATATAGAGGCCAAAAAAATTGTGCAAGGTAGGATTGTAGGGGATGCTATTGTTCAGACATTATTTCCCTTTATATCATAAATGTATCCAAAACTCAATGATTATTTCATACACAATTACAGAAAGATCATTAATCAAATATTAAGTTTAATTGGAATCATCCAAATCTGATCAAATTAGTTTTTTAGTTAGTATGAAATATGTTAACTCATTAATCTTTTTATGTACAAAGAGAAACCTAGACGAACACTTCTCTGATTCCTCATAACGTCCCTCTTGGAACTGCTGCTATAAACACATAATTTACATATATATTTTGATAATAAATATATAATATAAACTATAAATATCATATAATTACATGACTTTGAAGTGTAATTTTCCTCACAATATAATAAACCATGTACTAAATAATATATCCTCGACATATACCAAAAATTACCCATAGAATTTATCCTATTAGACATATCATTTATAATAATATAATCTATAACATGGTGATATGAAAAATTAGGAAGGTGTGAGATCAAATTATCAACAATGGAAAACATAAAAAATATAAACATTTCCTGAATAAAGAATAGCTATTATGGAAAGAGTAAGTAATAAAAATAATTCCACAATAAACTGAAACATAGAGCATATTATACCTATGGTTTGAAATTAAAATAAATATGACACATGGATATCAATAAGTGGTTGAATACTTATGAAATTCATATTTCAAGATAGTTAATTCTATACCATAATCCAATACATATTTATCAGAGGAATCATGATCTTACCATCATGGAAATATCTCATCCAAGGTAGATATACACCAAAATACATAAAAATCATTGCATCATGAGTCATGATAATGAATTTCTAGGATATATAATTTAATGTCACAACTATCAACTGTTTAGGTCTAATCTATTAATCAATTTGATTTATTAATTGAACAATACATAATGAACTCTTCCAAAAATCATCCATATTAATATAACAATATATTGATCGCCGATACTTTTTACCATGCCAATCAAAGTGTTCTCGCGATTATAACCCTTCCAAAGAAAAATTGGTGGATAATAAAAAAAACCTAGAATACATTATAATAATTATATATAATAGAATAAATATGTATACATCACTAATACTTTTCACTTTATTAATCAAATGGATAACATCATTTCCTGGGGTACAATGTCAAATATTAATTTGGTAAGATGTGATTTTAAAACGTTATAGATAAATAAACATATATTTAAGTAAACAATAGAATATCATGATCACAGTTCAACATGATAAAAAATTTGTATGGATATGTAGGAAAATAACCTTAGTGTAACAAAGTAGACATATAGATATGTTGACATAAATGAAAAACACCCTTCTAAAAGAATTCTTAAACATTACCACTAAATAAGGATTAGGATTCAAATTATTTGGCACATTAAGTTAATTACTGAAAAATGATAAATATATATTATACTATAACTAATGAATTATAAACCATATTTTGGTAAATACTTTTTGATATGAAATGGAATATTTATGTTCACACATAAAATATCTCTTAAAAAACATAATTAACATTGATGTTAAAGGCACTGTTACTTGTCACTTCTAAATGTATTTTTCAAATGGTTAAGTGAAAATTATTTGAAAACCATTCATTATTAAAATTAATTTTCAATAATAAATCCATTGAAGAAAATAATTTTTATCTTTTCAATGTATGAAGATGAAGATAAAACATATAAAAATCAAACAAAATATAGTCTTAAATATGAGAAAAAATACCACTTTCAAAACACACATTATTATAAGAGTAATAAAACATTATTTTTTATAAATTAAATTTTCACTATAGAGGTAAATAAATTAAAATATAATATAATATTACATTTGGGGAACCCAAGGAATGATAAAATAAATTCAATTGGATGTAATATAATTCAAATAAAGAACATTTGAGTTTTCAATATTTTTATGGGAAACACACTCCATGAGGTAATAAATATTGAGATAATGAGTATGATGTGGTAAAAATGTAAATTCAAATAAATAATAAATCACCATATTAAATCGTAAATATTTTTAATGTACATAATTTCAATTCTAATATGATTATAATAACATCACATATTAAAATTGAGATTATAAAAATCCTTAAGATTAGTGTAACAATTATTTAAAATCAATTTAATGAAAAATACCATATATGTATTAGTATCTCTAATGAATAAAAAATATATTATAAAAATACATAACTGGGTAGATAATAAACAATAAAAATTAAAACATAGTGTATAACATAAACATGTCCCGAGGAATTAATGTTTTAGATAAATATCCACTGAAAATCCAGAATGATTATGATAAAAACCACTCTAAAAAGAAAAATTTTGCAATTTCATTGAATATCCGTGTATTTTTTTAAATTATATGTAATTATCTCAAGACCACACGCTCTAATGACACATAATTCTGGGGTACGAGGAGCCCGAGACAGACTTATGAACTTTTTTTTGGTATGTTTAGTAAATGTGTGAGCCTTATTTTTTCTAACTATTGAACTGGTGCACAGATCAAATACTTGAGGGCACTGTTGAACTCAAAATGATGGTATTGGATTAGAAAGGAAATAACTTTGGCCTATAAGGGTATAATGAAAAAGTTACTTTTTACACTTTTTAGAAAAATAATAGAACAGTATAAAAAAAAATTTCCATTTCTTTTCTCACCGAGAACGGTGACAGGGCAACACTATGGTGTAGTGAGAAGGAATCAATGAGTTGCATTAATGGAACTCATTAGTGACTCATTAAAATTTAGCGTAACGACGCTTTAATGACACGTTCTTGTAGCCTAACAAAAACACTACAATCTGTTTTTTTAATAGTTGATGTGTTGGTGGAAATAAGGATTAAAAATTGAGTAATCTTTGAGGAAGGTCTGACGAATTCCCTCCCCAACGAAGATTGATGAACATAGGAGGGATGTTTATCAACATCGATGTACTTGAAAAAAAGGCGAACACAATCGACCTCATGGACCCTCAAGGACAAATCTATGTGGCAGTAAACGATAATAGGATATGGGTTCTGTTATAAATTGATTTCCCCATTCATATTCTAAATGATGAACACAGATTAACCCACAAACAGGTTAATCCATGAATCATGTCTTCTTGTGGGAGGGTGCCTTTTTTGGGTTTTCTATTTAGGGTTAATTTTATTGTTGATAGAATGGTAATCATGAGCTTCCCCTACTTTTAAACTCTATTTGGAAGGTGTGGTCCTACACAAACAATTCCGTAATCACCTCCTCCTTGAGAATTATTGGTGAAAAAATTCATCAAATGGAAGAATCGAATGATTGATTCTATCACTGTGAAGGTGGCAGCCCTACGATCCTATAGATCCTGGCAATTTGAATAACGAACCACAAGAGCAACTCTGGTGGCCTGCAGATGGAAAATTAGGCGTGCTATTGCTGGTGATGGCCTGCGGTTGAGCCCACGGGTGAAGGTATGTGGCGCGCCAGTGGGTGTGCCATGGCGGTAAGAGAGTCACTGCATGCTAGCCGTAGTGGTGTGGTATTGGGTCCACCAGCATGCTCTAACAACAGGTGGGAGCTGTGTGCCCGGTGCATGTCACAACAGGAATGCATGAGGACAAGGTATGTTGGCCATAACGTTGAGTTGGAACATGGTTCTATAGATCATCATGGGCCACATTGAACAAAAGACCCGCTAGGTGGACTAGTCGTGTGAGCCCTCACCCAAAATGGACTGGTCATGCCGTTTCGGGCCGAACTAGGCTGGCCCTCTGGCTGGGTCGGACATGCCCTACCAGGCCTAGTTGGACGCATAGGCCCAATTGGCCCAATGGTCCAGACCCATGAAAGAACATACCCGAGTCATTTTATTGATCCCCTGACTGGGTCAGTCTCGGTCGCTCCGCCCGGGTCGGACTGTGTTGTGATACAACCAGCCCTCGTTTCACTGAAACGCCAATAAATCGCAGATCATGTCTCCGATTGGCATGATGTCTGGGATTTGAGAACCCTCACAACTAGTTCTCCCTTCTGAGATACTCTAGGGGAATTTTGGTGGGGTTTGGCATATGTCTGGGTTGGATTAGACTCGAATTCAACCAGCCCATTTTTACTAAAATGCCTATATCTAACACATCAGGCATCCATTCGATGTACCACTTGTTGCATTGAAACTATACAATGATAAAGTCATTTGGGTTATTCTATGTGAGACTTAGTGGTGGTTGAGGTACAACTAGCAGCTGTGTCGAACCATAGTGGTATGAAAGACAAGTAACACCCATGTGGATCCTTAGTGGCCTAATAGATGAGCAACAGCTTTGTAGGTCCATAGTGGCCCGACAGACCAGTAATAGCCATGTGGATCCACTGTGGCCTCAAAGTCAAGTAATTGATGTGAGTATACTTAGTGTTCTGAAAATCAATCAATGACTCATTAGAGATGAGTCCCTCAATATTATGAAACATTTTCACTAGCAAATGTTAATTTCCCTCTCTATAATATACCTGGTGTGATCTATCTTTGTTTTGGGGCTTTTCTTTGAGGTTTTTTTTGTGTTGTTTTTACTCAGTGGACTAGGGTCCCTTACTGAGTACTGTGTTACTCTCCCCTGCATGGGCTATTCCCACATGTGTTGTGTCTTGTGCAGATGACATGTGTTTTGACGGAGGACTTGGTGGCCTAGGAGTAGGCGGGGCCCAGTAGGATGAGGATGAAAGGACATACTACCTTGGATTCTAGTAGCTACACTAATCATTCAATCATTTGGGTTTCATTGGATTGCTACCCATGTCTTTTTGTACATTCCTATTTTCAGTTATTTTTGCTTGTTTTGTATTCTGTCCTACTTGTCTTTATTTTTACTTGTATTCGACACTAGTTTCAGTATTATCGTATCCCTTATTAAGTTGTGGGACGTTGTAGGGCATGTGTGCATCTATAGGTACACAGGAAAATATCTCTTACTTGAATGTTGTATCCATCGGCACTAGTCTCCAACCCCTAGCCTATGGGAGGTGGTATTGGGGTATGTAACGAAATGTTCCCCAGCGGGCGAGTCTTGACAAAGTGTTATCAGGGGAGACCAAGATGTATTGTAGTTGTGGAAGAGTTCAAAGATGTTTTTCATTGGATTTCAGAGACTATATACTCATAGAGTGGTAGAATGTTTCATCGACATGTACCCTAAGATGACATCGACATTGACACCGGCATATAGGATGGCTCCCGCAGAGCTTTTAGAGAAGTTGTTACAACTAGAGGACATATAAGAGAAAGGGTTTTGTAAGGACCAACATTTCCCCATGGGTAGCCCCGGGGTTATTTGGAAAGAATGAAGACAAGGTATTGAGGCTATACATAGACATATGGTGCCTAAACCAGGTGACCATGAGGAACAAGTACCCACATCCATGGATGGATGACTTCTTCGATGAGATAAAGAGAGAAAGGTGGTTATTAATGATCAATCATAGATTAGAATATCACCAGCTTTGGGTATGGGATGAGGACATACCAACAACAACTTTCAAGATTGGATACAACCACTAATTGTTCTCAGTGAATCCCTTTGGAATGACTAATGAAAAAGAAGTTTTTGTGGGAATTGATAATATGATCTCCTAGCCATACCTCTATCATTTCATGGTAGCCTTTAATGATGAAATTTTTCTATACTTGGTGATGGAGGAGGAGCACGCCATACCATTTTAGATAGTCCTAGATACACTATGAGAGGACCATCATTATGGTATGCTCTTGAAGATCTAGTTCTGGATTCAGGAGGTCCAATTTCTGAGAAACATCATCTAAGAGGATGGTGTTGTAGTGGATCCAGAAAATATAGAGGTGGTGCTCTCTTGGGAGCCACCCATAGAATTAATGAAGTGTGGAGCTTCAATGGGTTTTCTAGTTACTAATGGTGGTCCATCTCTGACTTTTCTAGAGTAGAATCACCCTTATCATTGTGGGAATAGACGGGAAAACAGTTCGTGTGGACAGAGAAATGAAAATATAATTTCTAGGAGCTGATACAGACACTGATGAGTTCCCCCCAACTTGAGATAACTAAAATATGGAATTGGGTATGTCGTATATTATGACACATCAGGGACTGGACTATGTTGTGTCCTAATGTAGGAGAGAGCGGTGATCACCTACGGCTCATGCCAATTGAGGCGGCATTGGTAGAACATCATAACCCATGACGAGGGGTAAGCAGCATTGGTCTTTTCCAAGATGATGTGGTGTCACTACTTGATGGGTGAATGGTTTACCATTAACTCAGACCATAAGAGTCTCATATATATAAATTCTACCAGAAGGACCAGAACCAGAGACAACAACGAGGGATAGAGTTCCTCGAGGAATATGACATTGAAATAGTGTATACTCATGGGAAGGAGAACGTGGTAAGAGACACGCTTAGTAGGAGTACCGGTTTGTAGCTGTTGGGTGAGGTGACAAAGTAGCTAGTTGTGATGCAAAAATACTTCATGGATGATGATGAAGAAGCTTCCCTTTAGTCAATGACTATACCTCCCCCACTCTTATAGCGAGTCAGGGAAGAACAATTAGACGATCGTGACTATGAGGCCCAATGTTCTTAGATATCCTCAATACACACTCCTAATGGATTTTCGATAGGTGGGGAATACATAATCTTTTTAGATGGTGCACCTTAGTACTAGTGGTGTTGTAGGTGGAGGTGTTGAGGGAGTTTATACATCCCCTTTAGTGTTACATCTTGGTGGGGTGAAGATGCACTCGGACCTTCGATGAAAGTACTAGTGGCTAGGAATAAAGAAGGCAGTGCCCGAGTTGTCTCAAGATTCCTCACATGTTAGTATGTGAAGGCCAGTCATTAGGTTCTAGTAGGCTAGGAATAACCACTTAAGGTACCATAGTGTAAATGGGATAGTATATTGATGGGCATTGTGATGGGGTTACCACGTACATCCAGAAGACATGATTCAATATCGTTGATCGTTTACTAAATTCTCATGTTAGCTCACTTCCTACACATCTGGAAGAAGGAACTGGTAGAGGGCCTAGGATGCCTATACCTTTATAAGATTGTGTGGGTTTACGAGGTTCCATCAATCATCATCTCATACTAAGATGCATGTTTTATATCCTGGTTGTGTAAGGGATTACATGAGGCGTTCGGGGCTCAACTGCACCTAACCATAGCTTTTCATCACCAGATGGAAGGTCAAATAGAGTGGACCATACATACCATAGTGGGCATGATTCATGCTTGCGTCCAAGATTTTTTTGGAATTTGGGAGGACCACCTACCACTGGTGGAGTTTACATTCAACAATATCTATCACTCCACCATTAGCATGGATCATTTCAAGGCTTTCTATAGACGGCCTATCAGATCACCCATATGCTAGAAAAACCAAGGGGCGTCGGTACACATGGGTATGGAGGTGGTATGCACTACCACCAAGAAGGTTTTGATCATCCCACAGCGTATGAGAACTGAGCATAGCTGGTATATGTATTATACCGATAAGAGATAAAGACCCATGGGGATTGATGAGAGAGACCATGTGTTCCTTACAGTCTCACTCTAACAAGTATTGTGTAGATTTGACTGGGACAACATGATAACTACGAGTTTCATTAGACCTTTTTAGATCCAGAAAAGAGTTATCAAGGTGGTATACTACCTAGCTCTTCCCTAAAAGATGCTCCAAATTCACAATGTTTTCCATGTGTCGCAACTAAGGTGGTCTGTGTGTGATCTACCGCACGTCCATGACTAGGGAGAGATGGACAATAACGATAGGAAAATAATTTTGGAGTTACCAATGGAGATAGAGGATCAACATGATATGTTTCTTTGTGGATGGTTGATTCCTATAGTGTACGTTTTTTGAAGCACATGAACCTCTCGAAGATCACATGGGAGCAGAAAGCTCAGATTCATGCTCTAGACCCCCATTAGTTTGTTTAGCCTTAATTTCATCTATCTAAGATGTAAATCCCTCATGTGGGGACAATGTAATGTCCCAAAATTTCCATATAATTTTTTATAACTGTAAGGAATTATTTCGAGACCACACGCTCTGAAGACATGTGATTCTATGGCTCGGTGAGCCCCTGATGGAATTTTGACCTTTTTATGTAGGTTTAGTAAACGTGCGAGTGGGTTTTCTAAATGTTTGAACATGTGCTCGGATCAAAAATATAAGTGCATCATAGAACTAAAAATTCATGGATTCACCTAGATATGAATTAACATCAGCCATCAAGGGCCGAACGAAAATGTTATTTTTTTGACTTTTTTGAAAAATATTAAAATCACTTAAAATGTTCTTCTATTTAATTTTTCACATAAGATTGGTGGAACAATGATGCTACGATGCATCAATGAGGTACATTTATAGAACTCATTAATGACTCATTAACATTCAATATAATGATTCTTTAATGATAAAACATCATAGCTTAATAGAGATGTTGTTATGTGTATTCTGTTAATAGTTGATGAATTTGTGGAAAGAAGAATTAAACTGTGAGGAATCACAAACAATGCATGAACCCTCTCTACCTTGTGTGTTCTTCGTGAATAAATTCATCGAATGGAATATAGGAATGTTTCAAGCCATCACAGTGAAGGCGACAACACTACGGTCCCGTAGGCATAAAATGATCAAAAAACAAACCACTGATGCAACTCCGGTGGCTGACAGAAAAAACTGCCTACACGCTGGAGCTTGCGGCAGTTGCTGACGGTGGTCGGTGGTGGCGACCACATGAGAATCGAGGCGACAGGCCTGTCGGTGTGCCGTAGCGGTGCAAACATCAGTGTTCCCATTGTTTCAGCATGGAGATTCACATATAGGTGTGCCACGATAATGTGGAAATGGTGTTACCTACATGCATCAATGACAAGCGGGTGCAACTCACCAGGAGCACGCCCCAGTAGGTTTCTAGAAGATCGCAGCCCTTCGGGTGTAGAGTTGAGCTAGAGCGTGGTGCCACCGGCCACTACGTGGATGAGTGTCTGACATCAGTAGGCTACTTTGAACAAATGGGGGCAGTTAGTTTGACCGGCTTCACCCCCCCCCCCCCAAATAGATTGGCTGAAGAGGACTGGGCTATACCGGATAGGCCAAGACGATTCGGACTGGACTAGACATGTGTGCCCAATGGGCTGGCTCAGATAGACCCATGATGGACCATACATAGGTTGGTTCACTGGACCCCATACCTGGTCAGTTTGGGTTGTTCTAACTAGGTCATCTTGGACCCGAACCCAACCGGCCCTCGTTTCACTAAAACATCAACAACATGTAGATTGGGTCTATTATTGACACGACATCTATGGCACAATAACCCTTGAAACAATGTTGTCTTTATGATATATTATATGAGAGTTTTGGAAGAGGATAAAATATGGCTAGTATGGATAAGAATCGAATTCAGACAACCCTTATTTACATAAATTCCCATAACTTATAGACCATGAGATTTTTCGACGTGCAACCCATTCCATTTTAACCATTGAAATGAGATGTCCTTTGGGTTATAGTTTTGAAGGACTTAGTGACTGTTGATGTATGTATAAAAGCTATGTGGAACCTTTGTGGCGTGATAGATGACCAACTGCCATGTGGATCCTTAATATCCTAAAAGAAAAGAAAATTCCATGTGGATCCTTGGTGGCCCAATAGACGAGTAAGAGCTGTGTGGATCCGTAGTGACCCCAAATATGAGTAATAAATTTTTGGATCCTTAGTGGACCAATATTCATGAAACAATTAATTATGGGTGATTCCCTTAATAGTATGTAACGTTTTCACTAACCAATAATCCTTTCCTACTCTAGAATATACATAGTGTGAGTTTTCCTTGTATAGTGAAATTTTTTTTGGTTTCATTGTGGTGTTTCATATTAGTGGACCAGGGTCCCATACATTGTATTGTGTTACTCACCCATGTATGGGCTCCACCAGCATGTGTTATGTCCTCTGCAGATGAATGATGTTTCAACAAAGGACATGGTGGCCTAGTAGAAGGCAGGGCCTATTAAGATCTAGATGATAGGACGAACAACCTCGGATTCTACTAGAGAAAGTATTCTTACTATTAGGTGGGTAGTTCAGTGGATGGCTACTTGAGTCCCTTTGTACTTTCTTATTTTCTGTTATTTTGTTGGGTTTGTATTCTAGCCCACCTGTTTTCAGTTGTACATGTACTCAACACTTGTTAGAGTATACTTGTACCCCCTTTCACTTGTGGAACATGGTTTGGCATGTGTGTGATTACAATTACTCAGGAAAATGCTTCCCACTTGCAGGATGATGCCATCAGTGCTAGTCGCCAACAACTGTCCTTCAGGAGGCGTGCTTGGGGTATCTCATGGCATGGGGCCTGAGGGAAAGGTTGTGATTAATTTTAATTGAATAGAAAATTATAGGATTAAAATATAATTCATAAAATTATATCTTAAATATAAATCATTTACACCACAATAATTAAATAATTTTTATTAAACTAAACATGTCCCAATGAGTCAAATTTTAGATGAAAACCCTTACCTTATTTAAAATTCATTTTGATCATGGGACTAACTTGATTAATATTACAATAATGTTTATTAAATACAATCCTAATAAAAATATTCATATATATTTAGTTTAATAACGAATATTTAAAATCATTTGGTATTTATTTATTAAAATATTTCCTCAAATGATTGCATGAAATTTGAATTCGTGTTGGCTTATTTCGGCAAATTTAGTGATCAAAGATGATACTAAAATAATAAGATAAATATATAACATATCAATTTAATAATAAAAAAAGTTAATTTATTATTATTTTATCATAATATTAGTATTGAAATTATCATAGTCATTTTTGATTGAGTTTAGAACACTATTCAAGTAGGTGGTAAAATCGACCCAAACATGAACACACTATATCCCAATGAGTGGCTATTATTAAATAAGTTTATAAAATTATATTAATAGATGAATAATAATATTATTTATATTTACTAATATGATTAATAATATTTTTCATTTTTTGGATAATGAAATACAATCATGATTAAAAATGGAAAACACTACTTCATTGAGGATGTAATCCACACAACACAAGGCTAATGTTATTTTTTTATGTCAATTGAAATGAATAAATAAATGATGTTTTGTAAATTTTATAACACTTAATTATATTAATGTAAAATATATTAAATATTTACTATGATAATGATAGTTCTGAAGGATAATGATTAAGATAAAAATGTAAATGATTTATTAATACTCACTTTGGGACCTTGACATTCTCATTAAAATATTCTTCGAGATAAAAGGATTAAGATAAATAATTTTGATAAAAGGATAATAAAAATGGAATAGGATTATAGTTATAGAAAAATTTATGTTTTTAGGATGCAATTCAATTTAGTTGGTGTTTAATGATGGGTAGGAAGTGTCCTGTTTTATAATTGATGAAAATGTAACCATTGAGAAAACAATATAATTTTAATTTATATCATTACAATATTCAAGTGTAAAAGATTCAAAAACATTAAAAACAATGGGTTTTTTGGGTGTTATTGAGTTGAAAAATACTTCTTCAAATATTTCCTCACATGGTTTAAACATGATAGATGTTATTTTATCTTATGTTTCTTTACTTTTACTTTTTTTTTGTTTTTACCTTAGTATCTAGTTATTAACCATGGAATTTATATTATGATAAAAATAAAAAATAACCACTATTAACAAATTTGGGTGTGATTACCCTAAACATAATTTCTATTTTTTCTAATTTAATAACTAATAAATATAATTTATGATTTTATTTATAATATAATTATACTTTTAAAAAAATAGTAAAAAAAATAGTGTTTTAACAGTTATATTTTCATAACATTTTTTAGATTTGATATGAATTTATATATATATTAATATATTATTAAATATTTTAAAACATCATATTATGTTCATATTTTTAAATATATTAATATAATTTATTTATAAAATATTCCACAATATTAATCAAACAATTCATACAAAATAACAGTTTTACTGTAACCATTACCATCAAATTAAATCATAATAATGATATTTTCGGTTCAAATATGAAATTAATCTTATAAAATAATGGGATAATGTTGATCTGAAATATGAAATTCATTTTAATATATTATATATATAAAAGTAAAGAAAACTAATTTTTACTATAATTGTATAAAATATATCATTGAATATTATATTAATTTTGCTTTCAAAACATTATACCTATATTTTATAGGAAAATATTAATTTTTAGTGTTTTCATGTAATTGTAAATATATATTTTATATAAAAAGGTTTAAAAAATTTATTTAATTATTTAATCATAATAATTTAATAAGATTGATAAATTTTTGAAAAAATATATTTTTTTAATTATCACCTAAAAGAATATTATTTTAAAATGATACCAAAAATAAAATGTAATACAATCTTGTTTTTATAAATACAAAAAAAAATTGGTCATTTTTTAAACAACAAATTCTGAAAATTTATTAATTCCTCTTTTGAATAATATCATAAAATATAGTTGAAAACAATTTTAATTTGAAAAAAGGCATCATCTAATATTAATTATTTTTTATTATTATTATAATTATCAGCTAAATTATTCAGAACCAATTATTAATTTAAAAAAGTGCATTATTAGCCATTATTTTGTTGAAATTGAAATGCATATCACATAAGAAATATTTTTTTTGAAACATAATTTTTTTAAACAATAAATATTCTTATAAATCATTTTATTTAAAATAAAAGAATTTAATTCATTCTAATAAAAGTAATTATTATCATTATATATAAATTTTTAAAGTTGTAAATCAATTTCAATCACACTAATTAAACATCTTTGTTTTAACAGTCATATATATATATATAATAACCATATCACTATTACATTGATGTTTAGTGTTACATGTGGAGAATGATATCAAAAAAATTTTATATTTAAGGGTAAAAAAATATTAAAATATCAAGGTGTTTTTCTCCTCTACATAAATAAATTTTGACTATATAAATTTTATTATTTATCATTTTTGAATTTTTTTTACTATATTATTATCATATTTATCATTTTGGTTATAACCATTAATATGAAATGTACAATACTTCTATATTCTATTTCAACTTACTCATATATTTTAAAACAACATTATCATTTCATAAAGTCATATACCCATGAATGCACATACTATAATCATATATTATTCATAACATGCCCTTTCCAATACCATTTGAAAATCAATGTAAATAAACAAAAACAATGTTTTATATTCCTCAAAAAGAAAAAAATATCAGTAACCATCAAATGGTATTAATAAATTGTTCATAAGTTCACACTCTAGCCAATATATTTTATAGCCCAAAAAATGCGTTTAAATTCACCAAATATATCATAAATAAATTATTAATATCAAGGATGCCAATATTATCCCCCATACTTTTTAAAAATTAGACTACTATTTATTTTCTCAACATTTTGAATATATTAAACATATGACTAATCCATACCTAAATTATGTGATCTACAATAGTTATCCCATAAAATATATCCTTGTCCTAAAATAAAATTTAATGGCTATTAATAAAATTTAATAAATGTTTCCATATATTCAAAGTAAAACTGTTGAATAATAATCTATAGATATTCACATAACCCACATAACTTTTAGGAAACACATGAATTTTATCTATAAATATTAATCAGAATTAATAATAGTAAGAGTATAGTTATTTTATATCCATTAAAATATCAATCTCAAAATGATAGGAAATACAAGAAAACTCGCCTTTTTCATAATAGAAAGATCATTCTAAAATTCACTACCATTTCATTAAACTCCCTTAATCAATTATATGACATATTAGTTTTCTAAAACATACATTTCTAAGTTTTATTTTTTGGATCATATTCCGATAATGTTAAATAATGAATATGGTGAAATTCAATATAATCTAAGTAAATAATCATATGAATATAAAATATCAATCCTATAATTTCTTCACTAAAGACATATTCATTCCATCTTATGATATCATGTCATACTTTTTTATCCTATTACTCTATTGGATATACGTTGGTTAAATTAATCTGTGTTCCCTCATTATTCTTAATCTAATGTCATTTTCTAATTAAGAAACAAATGCATAATAATAGTTTTTAAATAAAATGTGTTTGACTAATAAATATCCTATGGGACTGTCAATCACGGTGTATATTCTAACACCCCTTCACTATGAACCATAATAATGTTTGAGTAAAAGCTTAATCAACATTTTTATAGTGTTTTTTCCCAGATGCATCTATTAAATAACATCATCTACATTCCATTATCAAGAAAAATATTCAATTTCTAAGAGAACTACATTATCATTACTTTACTAATACTCTAATATGGAATCATATAATATGTTATGTACATTATGATTATACTTATATTTTTACTAATACTCATGAATTTCAATCCCCATAATATAACCTAATTAGAAAATTTTTATCTATATCGTAGAAATTATATAAACCCATATATTATCATACATTGATTAAAGTTATAACTCCTAAATTATCCGTAATAAGTACAATTAAAATATTTAATGTTATTTAAACCTTTCCCAGATACAACATGTGATTCTCAAGACCTACACTCTTGGATCAAATGTCTTTTCTAATTATTTCATAAAAAATTCCTATTTTCAATGTTTTAATACACATATTCCTTCCCTTGCACTCTTAATGTGGTTTTCATTCATGGATTTGGTCACCCGTCCTCTCGGGTGGTTTATTGGTTTCACCATATTGTGACTTTCCAAATGAAAAAGACCTCTAAAATGTGATAGTTTATGTCAACTGATTGGTTGAAATGGGACGATGGGATATTCTTTCTTTAAATGGATTCGTTAGTAGTTCTATCTTTCTACTTATGATATCCTTCATAGATTTAAGTCATGTCTATGATGTTCTTTCCCAATTCCATCTTTTATTAGCGGTCGGTTAAATTCATTTCTTCTATTGTGATCGGGAAGCAACATATTTTCTATTTTTATGGTGTATTGGGAAACATCTATAAATTTTTCTAGTGATTAGTGGGTTGTGTACCTATAAAATATTACTATTTAATAGTTCATGGATTCTCATATATTATTCATTAGAAGAGTTGAACCCAAGGCATCCAATATCGTCCATGGGGTAATTTGCACTAGAGGACAATTTCATTTGGGTATCATGGCCCTAGGTATCTCATATTCTTCATATAATGTAAATATTTTGATGCATGTAGTTTGGGTCAAAGTTTAGGATCATATTAGGGAAAAGTTGGTCATAAGTTTAACATATTGTGGTGATAACATGTCTCATTTTTAACATCATATAGGTATTGCTTGGATATAGGTTTACCAACTTTTAGGGACAAGTAAGCCACATGTTTAACATATTGTGGGGATTGTTTGGACATATGTCTATCATATTTTGGAGACTGGTTTTTCATAGGATTATCATCTTATGGGGAAAGGGTGGTCACATGTTAAAAATATTATATGAAATGGTTGGTTATATGTTTAGCATCTTGTGGGGATAGATTGGTCACTGGTTTAATATAATATAGTGAATGGATGGTAATGGGTTTAACTTATTATGGGGATATGTTTTTGGATGATAAGTTGAGTGTGTCCCCAGGGGGGAATATGTTCACATATTAGCATTGCCTACTCTCGTGGAGAAATTAATATAAATTTGAAGGTTGATATAAGGAGATTGGGATTGAAGCATTACGACATATCCCATTTTTTATGATTGGAACTCTGGGTGGCATATAATGTACCCTATTAGAATACATTGACCTGACGCATGTAGTTTGAGTAAATATTTTAAGTTAGTGTGATAGGAAAAGTCTAGGTAATTTCTAGTCATTCGGTAAAGACGCTTGTGTCACAAAAGGATTGACAACAAGATATTGTGCGGGGATTGAACATTAGAGTTCCTGTTAGTGATGTCTCATACCATGATGGTTTAGGGGGTTTCTTCCCATGATGATAATACATGAGGTATCCTATTCTCATCACACACATTAGGGATACATTTTAATATCATGCATTGAGGACGTTATCATGGAGTATAACATTAATTTACTTTGACAACAAGCTAAGTAGTTTTACACCTTTAAAGTAAAAAATTGCAATTGGGACAACACCTAGGGAAACCATTTATAGGTAAGATAAAAGAATATGCAAATGACTCTCAAAAAAAGGAAAATATGGTAGTTTCACCATTTTTTTCCACAACATGGGAATTCATGTTCATTGAATATGAGGCTTTGGGTGACACCTGGTGTAAGAACTTATTTAGTGAAATCAAAAATAGGGATCCTGAACATAGGGTAATTTTAATTAGGAGTAATATTAGATATTACTATCCTCAATTTTTATGATGTAAAGAGGCAAGAAATGAGGTTTTAAGACACCACGTGCATAGGTGATCATGATGACGGTGGATCATGCTATAGTAGATTGAGGGAACCGAACAAAAACATGTGTGCAATAATTTTTGTCGGAAGAAGGAATTGAGTCAGGTAAGATGAAGTTATTTCCCACATAACTATATTTGTGCATTCAAGTCGGGTTTTGTGAACTGTAGTCTCTAGCATAATGACATGGCATGGATACTGGGATAATATGTGCGGAACTTCTGGGGTCACATGATTCTTGGGGTTGTGTGAGGGAACTCATCTGGTGTGAACCCACATAGTATTAAAAGTATGTCTTGTGAGGATGTACAAACATGGATCCATGAAAATCTCAGACCCATGTGTGGTAATCCATGCAAGTTCTATACCATTGGTGAAATATAGAGTTTTGAAGTTGCATGATGTTTCAAAATATTGGGTTTCATGATAGAGAGTCGAAACTTTTTCTAGACGTGGTCCACCCATAGAATTTTGTAGGGTGGTTCTATGTCAATTTAAAAATATTTTTATTTGGTTTAACAACATTGTTTGTACCTAACCAAGTTTTAGCACAAATATCATGCATTTTCCTCCATTGAAATTTCAAATAAGGTATTGTATCAACAAATCCTTTCTCACATATGCTTTGTATGAAAATATTAGAATTGTTCACAATAGAAAAATGTGACAAAAAAACAAAATTATTCAATATATAGGGATATCTAGAGTTTTCATGGAATAGTATTTTTCATCATCTCATTCCACGCACAAGTCAGTTGCATGGAATAATATAGAGTTCCGTTAATTACCATGAACTTATGAATACATTTTAACATAGATCAATAATGGTACGTTGGGGAATATTTTTATCCATTTTATATGGAAAACCCACCTTAATAAGTTTGAGACACATTTTAGTCACCCAAAAATGCCACTATGCGGAATTAGAGTTGATAGGTAACTAACCATTCATGTTCTGAGAAAAACACAAAATTGGAGGACATGTTTCCACCTTGTCGCACAATTTTTAGTTTTGATCCTTAAAACACATTTGACAAATATAAAAATTTTGGTTCCCCAAACCAATAATTAGAGGGATGGTAACCTTGTATAATCCAAGAAATTTAGTGTATGATAAGTAGTCTATCATTCATGAAGCTATTTTTTTATGTGAACTCCTAAGAATTAATCCATGGTGTTTGTGAAACATTCTTTATGTGACATTATTTTCTAGCACATGTCATATTATTGTGTAAAATAAACATTAGTTTTCGTAAAAATATTTATTTTAATGAATGGGGAATATTTTGTTTCCCATTAATTGTAAAACCATCAAATGATGATGGGAAATTCCAACCAAACTGAGCTAGTTTCATTTTATGCCACTATTATTTCCTAGAGGAAGAAAATATGGAGAATCTAAAAATTATTCAATAAAATATTGTTATTTTGGAGTATTTAAAGACATAATTTCCATTAATGGAGGCTCATAGAGTGTATTTGATGGTCAAAAGACTTGTACATTTCCACATAAGGATACTGGACTATGTGGTTATACTGACCATGAGAGTTAACACATCATTGTTCTAGTTTTCAAATCATGATGTGATCAACATGTAGAATCTTATTTTTACGGAACACTTGATCAGATAATGTGAAAATTATATGATCTAAATCATGTTTATAAGACAAATTAATGTGGTAGGGGATTATCTAGAAAATCAGGTATCCCTTTCCCACAATACAAGAATCATCCAAAACATAATATGAAACATCCGTATGGGATGGTATAATGATTGAGATCTATGAACATTGGGGAAATTTTCAGGATGAGTTTGTATGGTTGTTCTGTGTACCCTTACTGGGTGATGTGTATGGGGAAATGTTGGGTCACATAAGTTTGTATGAATCCTTGTAACTATCATAGTTTTATGTTTATTATCAACTCGAGATTATGATGGGGCTTCATAGTATGATGTTTCTAGATATGAACACCTTCCACCTCTATCATATGGAGGGGGGGATAAGTTTGTGGGGTTTTCACCTCATTTGTAGGAATATATTAAAATTCTACCAATATTATTGAATGTACATGCTGAGAAGGTTATACAGTGAAAAAATATGTTTTTGTAATAATTGTATAAGATAAGGTAATGTAACGACTTGATGATATCAGAGGATGGATGATATCAGGAATGAATATATAGAATGAAGGGTCAATATCCATGTGTCTATTACATGCCATTCCGTGGTACTTTCTTGAGAAGATGGTTAATTTTGGTCATGGATTATTAAATGGGAATGTTTCCAAGGATTTTTGTGGTGATATCCAACTTGAAATTAGGGAATCAAGAGTTTATGAATGTCTTAATTCTATATAGACTCTATTGAAACCTAGGGTGTAAGAACCTGTTTTGTTTTAGACTGTCGTTTTGAGAATAAATTTGGGTTTCTATTGTTTGATGCTCTTAAAGGGTAAAAAAGTTATTTCACCCAATGAGATGACCTCAAATAATTGTTCTTACAACTCCTTTGGTCCTGGAATAGAGAGTTTACCATAGGATAGATTTTTGGTGGAAATATGAGCTGTTATAATTTTAGCGGAATAATTAATAATTAATATTATATAATTAAACATTAAATTATTCACAAAGGGGCGTTCAGTGATAAAATTTAAAAGGAACATTGTATTGAGATTCTATCTCCAATGTTGATTCTATAAAGGGGTGTTTATCCCATAAAATGAATAAACACGTATCGAGCACTCGGGCCAGCCAGGGAAGAGTTTTACAATTTCAAAGCTCTCGATGGGTTGAGTTGGTGTATGGAATTCATGGATATTGAAAAGAACTGAAGCTTCTATGGTTTCAACCCAAACGTAGTGCTGTTTATGTTTTCACATTAGATTCCCATTAATTTGGTGTTTTAATTTTAATATCCATATATTGGTTTTTGGTGGCTTTTTGAGGCCCGATCTATTGTTCATGGGGTGAAAACGGGTGTTCCGATAGATCAGAAGGATTTCCCATCAGAAAACCCAGGTAAAACAGCATTTTCTCCTAGGGAACATTATGTGAGTTATTCTCATTTATATAATAATAATATTTCTTAATTACAAGTTGTGTACTCTGAGTACACGTCGTGTGGTGGTTGGCCATGTTTCTAACTGTGTGAAAAAAGTCTCTAGAATGGTGTTTTTTGGTCATTAAATGTTGTGTAGTAGCACATGGGCATGTGTTGAGGTGAAAAAACACATAGGATTGTGTTTTGTGAATAGTAAAATCCATTTATAGTAACATATATGCCATGTACGCTTACATGGGATGACCTCATATACTCTAGAGTACATGCCTTGTACTTTTTCCATCCCATTTTCATCTGGGGGTTCTTTAAACCCATGTCTGTTGCAATCTAGGGGTCTATTTCACATGTTGTCTAGGGCCACGCGACCATTTCTTTGAGGTGGACCTTTTGAGGCTAGTTGTAGAACATTTGTTGTTCGGCACGATGCTCAATGGTATGAAATGTCCAAAATAATAATAATAATATTTTAATAATTATTATTTGGTGATTATTGAATCTGCCATATCTTCTACATCTGATATCCATTTGATGCACTATTAGTGGAATTGTGAACCTATATTAATGTAGGTGGTATAGAGACTGATTTTGGTGCAAAAAATGAAATAATCTATGGGTCTTACTCAGGATCTTTACGGTGAATAGTACATTCTTCATCGGTTGACTGTTTTGGGCATGTGAGTAGTCCATTCAATGGATTTTTCTGTATATATCGTAAACATGTAATACTCATGAAATATATAGGTCATTTAAATGTTGTTTTGGGGATTCTATCTAAATACATATGGTCTTCCTCTAGTTATTGAGTTGAGTTGTCACCTAAGATTGAGACATAACGTATATGATATGTTCGGTGTTCGGACCACCCTAGTTGACACCCTTGATCTGAGATGCGCTATGAGCTATCTCATATTACAAATTATTTAGAGGGTATCCCCTATGTGAGACGTGCCTTTTGGCCTATGAGGTCATTCCACCAGTTACTTCCAAGGATCTTCTGAGGGATTCCTTAACTTATGAACTGACCTAGGGAGTCCCTTATAGGATCTCCCTCCTATTTTCCATTTAGAGGATCCCTATCATAGCATTCTTCTATTGTTCTCAGTTCAGGGATCTTGTTTAGGATTTCATCCTTTCATTTTTATAAAAATCCCATGTAGGATGCCTTCACTTGTGTTTACCTGGAGGATCCCGAGTAGAATGACTCCTCTTTTTTTGAGTTGAGGGAAATAATGGGTTCCCATGGTTTGACCAACATTGAGTTTTACGTCAGTTGGGGTAGAGATGTTGTTGTTGTGTCACCTAGAACTCATGTCGAAGTTGTAAAGTGATGGGGTTGTGACTATAGTGTTGGGTAAGTTGTTCGGTTCACCCTCACTCTTTATTATGACTCACTTATTTATTGATGATGCAGTGATGTTCACTAGAGGTGCTTCTTGGTAAGTTGTTGTTGAGCTCGATTCTAGGAATCTATCTTATTTGTTGGGATGCTGGAAGATTATCTCCTAGGATCTAGATTCTGGATATGTTATATTTGAAATTTTACTCATTCCCAGAGGTATTACCTGGGACTTGGATATTGAGCATATATATATTTAAATATTGTGACATATATGTTGTTGGGATAACCAGAGGTGTGTCCTAGTATCCGGCTATTGAGCCTTACATGTTAACATTTACTCCCTAAGTGATACATGGATTATCATGGTAGGAATGCCATGGATAGACTCATTGGATGAATGTCATGCATGTGGGAAAGGATTAGTTATGCCTATGGGAAAGGATCAGATATACATGTGCCAAAGGATCAAATATGATTGTGGGGATGTATCACATTAGCCTATGCGTAAGGATCATATATGCCTAAGGGAAAGGATCAGATATTCCTAGGTGAAAGGATGGGATATTCCTAGAGGATAGGTTTTGATATGCCTGTAGGCAAGGTTTTGATATATCTATGGGAAAGGTTTTCTATGTTTCGGTTTCATTTGTGGGCTTATGATTTGTGTTGGTCGACCAATGAAATTTTTACGGATTGACCATCGGTATACGATATCCTTACTTACTAGATTGATATTCGGAATATGGTATCCTATGTAGTGATTGGAGGTGATTACGGGTGAACCCAGGTGTAGGAGGAGCATCCCATTATGGTGACATAGATTGCTCAGAGATATAATTCCCATGTTGGCCGAAGATGGTACATGTCAATGGGATTACACAACCAGGGATCGACATAATGATACATGGCTTGAGTGGCATGACATCCAGCTCAATTTCCATGCACAAGATGTCAAGACAACTGGGCTAATGAACCCAAGGATCGATTGGTGATGTGGATTCATGTCATTTGATTCACATACCCATGAATATTCTTATTTATGTATATGTTCATATGTATGGAACCATACATTTATACATATATAGATATGGCCATCCATGGTGGTACATTCCCATTTGATAGGGATTACAAATACTAGTTTCAATTGTGGTTTCTTATTTGTATTACTTCCTTTTTTTTTGTTCTCCATCTATACTGAGTACGTTACTATTTCATACACATTAGCAACATAATTATAGGTTGCTTGTTGGGGTGGCCTAGGGAGATTATTTCTCACCCCAACACATGAACATCACATTAAGTGTAGACCTTATATATTCTTTTCAGGTTGAGCACTAGTTGCATAGTGGATACGGTTGTACCTAGTATTGCATGATTGAGAGGAGCTTCTCGAGTGGTTCTACTGATCAAGCTGTTGTCATTCGATAGTGTGTGGAAGTCAAGTATGTTAGTTTCCTCAGAGTTAGAAGTTGAGCCATGTACATTTATAGTCAGTTTATTTTGTACTTGTAACTATATGGTTGGCCTAGTGGGTGACCAGTGTTGTATTGTATTTCATATCTATTCAGACATTTACCACATTTTACTATTATATATTGTTCTATTTTAGTTTTTTATTTCTTCTACACTATGATTAATTTCTGATATGTATGATACATACTTATTTCAATTGTTTTATTACTATAGTATGAGTTTCTAGTCTCCCCAATATTAGACCCTAGGCCATCCCTACTAGTTAGTAGCCTCTTTTTTACAGGGAGAAATGCTTGAGGCTTTGTGGAGAACCGACTATAAGCCCTAGTTTAGTGGATTATGGGTCAGGAGATTAAAAATTGGTGTCAGAGAATTTTCCTTTATATATATTTAGTATTTCAGTTATGGTAGATAAGAGTATTAGGAATGTGTCAGAGCATGTGATGGATATCGGACTGGTGTGTCGAGAACACTTGTTCCGGCTAGAAGTCTCGGTTTCCAGGGTTTGAGATTGTTGTTCAGATTTTGAGATGTTACAGTTGTATATGATTTTCACCTATATAGATGCATATGTTTTGTGGTTTTTTTTAGTATGTATCTATAGATCTTAGACATTAGTAATATTCCATAGATGGATGTTAACTATTTGTATGAAAAGGCAAGAGGCATGTCATGCATCATAGTAGACACTCATGATTCACATCATCTGGGCCTACTAGTGCATTTTTTTCTGATGACTGAGACAATTGGGTCTTCATAAACATAATTTTACTCTGATTTTATGTTATGTGGATCTATTTTGAGGTATTTTTATTTTGTGCCAATGACTCTGTTGTCAGGAACCTTCTGTGAAGTGGCCATAGTGGTTCAATATGTCATGTGATGCCTTTCTGTTTAACCACTTATTGGATGTTGTTTATCCAGTCATTGGTTATCTAGTTGGATCACGAAGTATGAAGTTGATATATAAAATTTATTTTCTAGTGAACTTGACCACTTTGGGGTATTTCCGTAAACAGGTACCCTCTGAGTGTCAGTTCATCTTTTCTATTCTTCTTTGGTTATGACCTCTAGGGAGCATTTCCTTGTGGGAATGGTCAGATTGGATCAGGGACCTTGTAGGCCATGTGGTTCAGTTTTAATCCTCATTTTCTATTGAAATTTGGTGTTTCTAGTGGGATTTTTATCTCATAGTTTTCTTTTTAATATGAGGATAGGGGTATTCATATGGTGGGGAATACCAGATCAGTCGTAGTTGAATTTATTCTGTGTAGGAGGGGGATTTAAAGGCCATATGACTACTCGTTGGATATTCTAGATATCTTGGATGTGAAAATTATTATGTTGGAAGCATTGTTGTGGGTCCTTTCACTTGACTTCTCATGGATGAGATGTTTTACAGTGGGGAGTTTGTAAGAACCTGTTTTTCCGAACTGTAGTTTTGAGAAAAAATTTAAATTTTTGCTGTTAGATACTCATGAGGGGTAAAATGTTTTTTACCCAAAAAGATTACCTCATATAATTTTTCTAACAACTCTGTTGGTCCTTGAATAGGGTTTTTACCCAAGGCAGTAGTTTGGTAGTATTCAGAGCTGTTTGAATTTTAGAGAAATATTTAATATTTAATTTTATTAAATTAAATCTAATATTACTCACGTAGGTTCATTCAGTGAAATAATCTAAAATGAGCATTGTACTAATATTATGTATCTTTCCTTCATTTTTAATGGGTATTTTATCATAGGAAGGGAATAAACTAGTGTTGGGCGTTGGGGGTGTCATGAGGACCTTTTTTCTTGTTTTCTTTCTCTCCTTTTCTTATTTTCTTTTCCTTTTTCTTCTTTCCTCCTCCTCAATGTGCATTCCTTTTGTGTGCTCCCCATGGACATTTCCTATTGATGAAAATGGAGATTTGATGATATATAGATATATGAAAGGGAAGAGTGGTACTGTTTCAAAGCTCTCAGCATGTTGAGTCGGTATATGGCATCCGTGGATGGTCAAAACAACTGAAGCATCAGCAATTTTGCCCGAATGTAGGGCCATTTACATTTTTTCCATATATCAACATTATTTTGTTGTTTCATTTTTTTATTTCAATTTATTTATTTCGTGTGGCCTCTTGAGGCCCAATCTTCTTTTCTAGGGGAGAAAACGCATGTTTCTGGTGATCTGAGGGATTTCCTATATGAAAAACATGGTGACACGGTGTGTGTTTCAGGGGAACATGCTGTTGGTTCTTCTTGTTTGGGGTATAATAAGTTTTTTTAAGTACAATTTGTGTAATATTATTACGTGACATGTGGTGCTAGGTCGTGTGTCCATCCTTTTGAAAAATAAAACAGAATGGTGGTTTTTGAATAATACACACCGTGTACAGGGAGTTCACCCCGTGTAGGGGAATATGGGCCTCTGTCCGGGTGGAAAATCACATAGGATGGAATTTTGTGAATAGAAATCTCTATGTATTGTAACTTACATGTCATGAAGTTTTCTCATGGGTAGACCCTATGTACTCTAGAGTACATTCCATGTACTTTTTCCAACATATTTTTGTTTGAGGGTTCATTAAACCCCTTTAAGTTGCAATCCATGGGTTCGTTTATCATGTCGTCTATGGCCACACAACACTTGATTTGAGGTGGAAATTTTGAGGCTAGTGGGGGAACTTATTCTTTTGGGAACGATTATTAGTGTTATGAAACGTTCATAAAAATAAAAATAATATTTTAATTATTATTATTTTGTGATTATGGAATCATAAGTGTCTTCTTCATCCGATGTTCATTTCATGCATCTATAGTGGTGTTTCAACCATGAATAAAAGGAGTGTGTTTAGAGACTTATTTTAGTTTCTAAAATAGAAATCAGGTGTGGTCCCCACTCGGGGTCGTTATAGTGAATATTAGTTTTTTCACCGTTTGATCACTTTGGGCATGTGGGTAGTCCATTATGAACGTTATTCTGTGCAGATCACAATTGTGAAAATTTATTTGAAATTTAAAGGTCCTATAAATGATATTTTGGGATTGAACCTAAATGGATAGAAATTTTCTCTAGTTATTGAGTTCATTTGTCACCTGGGAGTGAGATAGGGAGTATATTAGAGGTTGGGTGTTCTGACCGACCTAGTTGAGACCATTAATATGAGATGAGTTGTGAGATATCTCCCATAACATATTATTTTAAGGATGTACCCCTTCCGAGATGTGCCATATAGCTTTCGAGGCCTTGAGACTAGATACCTCCAAAGATCTTCTAAAGGATGTGTTTACTTATGAACTAACCTAGGGAGTCCTTTATAAGATCTCTATCCTATTTTCATTTTTGAGGATCCCTATTATAGGATACCACTGTGGTTCTTCGTTTGAGAATCCTGTGAATGATTACTTCATTTCTTTTTTATAGGAATCCCATGTAGAATTCATTTGATCATGTTTACCGAGAGGATCCTAAGTAGGATGACTCTTCAGTGTTTGACATGAGGCACCCCGCTGGTTCCCATGGTTTGGCCAACCATGAGATGCATGTTGGGTTTGGGTAGAGATGGTGTTTGGGTGTACCCTATAACTCATACCAAACTAGAAAGCATATGGGGGTTTGAATGTAGTGTTGGGTTTGATATTCAAGCCACCCATTCTATTTATTATGTTCTATTATTTTTCGATGATACAATGATAGTTACCTAAGGTGCATTCTGGTTGGTAGAAGTTGAGCTTGATGCTAGACCACTCTTTTTTATTGGGATGCTTGGAACTCCTCTCCTGGGATCCAGCTTCTGAGCCCTGTAATTTCTGATATTTTACTTGGACCCGGATGTATTACATGGGATATGGCTATTAAGGCTGGATATATTTATATTTTGTGGTATATATTTTTTTGGGATATCTAGAGGATCTTCCTAGTATATGATTGTTGAGCCATACATGTTTATTTTTACGTCTTGAGTGATACCTAGATTCTTGTGGTAGGTATGCCTTGGACAGACTCATAGGTAGAATGTTATGCCTGCAGTCAAGGATCAAATATTCAAGTGGGAAAGGATCCGATATACCTATGGTCAAGGATTAGATATCCAGTTTGGAAAGGTTTGGATATTCTTATGGTAATGGATCAGATATTCCTCTGGGAAAGGAATAGATTTCCATATGGGCAAGGTTGGGATTTTCGTGTATATGATATTCTGATATTCCCGAGGGTGAGGATTTGATATGTATGTGGGAAATGTTTTCTACTCTTTGTTAGATTCATGGGATTTTGATCTGTGTTTTTCTAAGAAAGACCTTTTATAGGATTCAGCATCGATATACGTTATCTTTCCTTACAAGATTTACTGTCATTATATAGTACACAATTTAATGGTTAGAGGCGGGTACGGGTAAACCCAGGTGTTGGACAAGTATCCCCCTATGGTGACATAGCTTTCCTAGAGATATAATTCCAACATTGGCCAAAGTAGGTATATGTCCATTGGATTATGGATCCAGAGATCAAATTAATTATACACATTTGAGTGACATAGTGTCCAACTCAATACCCATTCACCAGAAGTCCAACTAATCGGACTTATAGACCCATGGATTGGCTTATAATGTGTTTTTTTGTTATTTTATTCACATTCTAATGAATATTCATATTTATGTATATGGGTATAGTTATGATACTATATATTTCAACATATAAATATATAGGGACATACATGGGGGCACATGCCTAGTTGACAGGGATTATGGACCCCTGGTTTGAATTTGGTTCCACATTTTATTTACCTATTTTTTGTGATCAAGCTAGGAAGAGCACTTTTATATTGTATACACTTTAGCAGCATAGTTATAGGTTATTTTTTGAGGTGGTCTATTGTGATTATTTCTCACCCCTGGAATTGAACCTTCGTGTAAATTTTGACCTTATGTCTTTTTTTCAGGTTGGGCAGGAGTTGCATAGTGGATAGGGGTGAGACCCTATGTTTCATGATCAAGAGGAGCTGCTCGAGTGGTTCAAAAGATCAGGATGGTACAGATCGATAGTGTTTAGAGATCAGGTATGTGGGTTGGCACGGTGTTAGTAGTAGAGACATATACTTTTACTTTTAGTCTCTTTTGTACTTGTATCTGTATGGTCGGAGTAGTGGGTGATAAGTGTGGTATTTTAGTGGATAGATGTTTCAGATATTACCCCAATTTACTATGAAAGCGTATTCTATTTTACTTGCCTATTTCTTCCACACCCAATTTACTTTCTTCTGTTTATTATACATAGTTATTTTGGATGTTTTCTTACTCTGGTATGAGGTTATTTTCTCCCCCTATCACACCGTAGGACATATTTACTTGTCGGAATCCTCTAGAATACGAGGAGGCACATTTGAGGCCTTGTGGTACACTAGCTCGGAGCACTGGTCTACTGGCTTCTGGTTCAGGGCATTACATAAGGCATGTTGTTAGGGGGAATATTTCTAGGTTCATATGCGGTCTATTTTAATTCCTTCCAAGAAGGGTCATGGTGGAATTTAGGGGGTATGAGTTCCAAAATTATATTACCCCCTATGAATATTTATATTCTCTCTTCACTCCTTAACATCATTACTGTCTAACTAGTGATGCTTAATGAAAATGGGTTTATGGTGAGTATCTCAAATGTCGGGAACATCAATTTTAGTCCATTCTTTTACAAAACTGGTGAGATTCTCACCAACCATGAGGGGAAGGTAGTGAAAAGGGAATAGCTAAAGGCTTCTTATGTTGTATAACTAGTGACTTGGTAGGATGGAAATACATACTATGAACCATACAATACATCTTCATTAACTCGATAGATTGGATTCACCTTGCATCTGATGAAACAATGTATATGGGGGTTTTTGAAGACAGGTAGACATATATCTTTCACCATCTATGTTGGATATTTGTGGCCAATATACTAGGGATAAAATTAATATTCTATCATCCAAAATTTAAAAATAAATTACCAAAAAAACATGAAACTTTATAGTGGAAAAACATTTTGTCAAATGACACCAACGATCGAGGAAGGTTTCACCCTCAGATGATCCGTATGATTATTGGGGTATACGATAAGAAACTATTTTTGAAGCACATATGTCATTAAGGAATCATTTCTGAGTAATAGTGATGGTAACCCAAGGGTCATCCATTCCTCTACCTTCTAGAGTGGTGGTCCTCCAATATCATTATTATATATTTAATTTATTATATATTATTAAAAATCATTATAATTCATTTATTAAATTGTTTTTTGTTACTTGAATGTTGAATTGGTGTTGGATTAATTTATTGATTTTAGAAATCTAATATGATATTTTTTTATTAGATAAATATCTAATATAACCATTTCATAACCAAACATTTGGTCAAGTTGTTATGGAAGGATTGACTAGAGGGGGATAATTTTCATTTTTTTAAATTAAAAAAATATATAATTATGGTATTATTGACCAGTGTTAATTGTGTAGCAAAAAATAAAATAAAATAACTCATAATTATTCTATATTAGTTCATATTAATGTGATCCTAGTATAACATTAAATGTTCCATACCTATTGATATTTTTGTTATTAAATAATTCATCACTTATGATAGGAATTGATACTACAAATAAAGATTATGTAACTTCTTCTCACATGATATAATTCTATTAACTGACACATTATTGGGGGTCAAAACTTAATAGTACTTTCCTATAGAAGGGATAATCTTCATAAAACAAATTTATATCAGAAAATATTACAAAAACCCAAGAACCTGAATCAAAATATAGAAAAAAATAAAATAATGAAAACAAAAACTACCATGAATAGATCTAAAGAAGGTGATGATGAATTTTTTATTTGGATTAATAACATTGATTACTACATTAGAGGATGATTAAAATGATTATATTCTTCTTTATCATTGTAATGGAACCATATTAAGATAATTAATTTAGTATATTTCTATTAAAATATAAATGTTGTATTTCTATTTCTCTCTTGGATCGTATGTAATCATCCGAATTTTTATTAAATGAGTTATCTTGAAAATATTTAATCACTTTTACAATGATTACATTCAAATGGATTATTCCATTAATTCACTCCAAGATCATGCATCGTCTAATTAAAAAAAATCATGTGTTACCATTTAAAAAAATAATTTGTTTGAATCATAAAATTACAAATAATTTGAATTATCATGTATATAATTAGAGATATCATGTGATATTTTATTCCATTGTCAAATAATCTCAATAAAACAACATATATCTTTATTATGTTAAAATAAGGTTATTTAAATTATTAAAATTAATATTTTATAAAAAATTTATGTAATTTGAAAATTTCAAAGATAAAAAAACATAGAATTAAAAAATTAACATAAAGATTATTATGTCAATAATTATTTCCAAATATTTTACTACCAAATTGATTACAATATAATAATAATAATATTTATTTATTTTCTAAAGAATAATAATTTTTTATAAAAATTTAATAATCTAGTAGTAAATTAAACAATAAAAAATTCATAATATAGTGAATAATAGAAAATATATGTTTTCTAAAAATAGAGAAATTAATGTACTTATTTTTATTTCTATGTTACCATTAAACATCAATATTTGGATAGGTATACTATCAATTTTAAAGGGAATTGTTCATGTGGTTGGTATGTTTACCATCTAAAAATATGTTCCTTATGGTTGGTATACTGAATCTGAAATGAATTATTTTTATTTAGTTGGATTACTTACCAGGTGGAAATGTTGAAAAAGAATATATTATGTAACATTAAAACAATATTGTGACATTAAAATACATGCACAGTTACATGGGGTGGCATCACATTCACTTGAAAATACCTTTATGGTATTCTCAAATATTGTTTTCCAAGAACATTTTTATCTCTTTCAATAACATTAAATATATATTATGGTAACTTGAAATTTAACAATAATGTTCACTTAATATTATAACTTTAGGATATGTATGTGTCTTGTGAAAAATTCAAAGCGTCTCGTAGTCACTACGTTTGAATCACTGCCTTAAGGTAAATTATTTTTAGGCCATGATACATAGCATACATTTGGTAACTTGCTTATGTAATGTTGATAACCAAACTAACATAATTTGAATTTATTGAACAAGGTAGGTAAAAATTGGAATCATGGTAAATATATGGATTCAGAGAGGAGGCTCTACTTCTACGAGGTGTTGTTTATATGGTTAATCATAGTGCTCATTGGTTTCATGATCATGGATACAGTCAAATATTTCACATTCCTAGTCAAGGTATATAGTATTGAAATGCATTTCCATGCTTTGGTTGATCATGATATATGGTGTTCATAGATGTGGTGTTGCTTGAGGATGACTACCAGAAGCCAACACGATGAGGTGAGTTTGGTAAAATGGGGAATTCCACTACAGTGATGTTGCTAAGAGAAATCAAGTATACACGGATATGTAGATAGTATATGTATAGTGATGGTAACATGTTGGTGTCATGTTATATGTGATATAGTTGTATGAATGGTGTCACGTTGCATCAATAAAGGATATGAAGCTTAAAGGCTGGTGCATAGGAGGATCCACACTCATGAGGAAGATGATCGACAATACACTGCATATTACATACACAAATATTTATAATGTTTTAAATATATTATAATTTAAAAATATATAATGTTATATATATATCATTAAGTATTTATATATATACTTATATATGAATTCTTTCAAATATAATAAAAAATATACAAAAAAATATGAAAATATGATTTTTGACATTGTTAAATTTTTGAGGATATAATCAATTTTATTATAAAAGTATAACATTTTAAAGAATTTAAATATATATTTCAAAATGAGATTAATAATTAAACTAAACCATAAATAATCAAATTTGAAAATTTAAAAATTTCAGAATAAATATTATATATTATAAATTTCAAAAAATGAATACATATTCATTCAATAAAAAAATTAATTTTGTAGTTCCAATTAAAAAAAATAAAATCATTTACTCTCAACAAAGACAATATTACACTTATTATAAATTAAAAAACCAAAACCAAAACTTTTTACTTTATAAAAATCCTTAATTTTTTCCCCATTTAGAAATTCATCAAAAAAATATAGACTTAAAATAATGATATTTTAGATAATATTAAATGAACAAAACATCATATAATTTCCCATGAATTTATATTTTTTAACGATATATATATGAATAATAAAATAATGATTAACATGATCTCAAAAACTAAATCTATATTAAACTGAGTTCAAATTTTAATTTATCTTACTTGATAGTGTATAATTAATTATTATAGATATATTCTAGTTGATTTTTTGAAAGAATATATTCCAAATTGATATACACATTATTGTTAAAGCCTCATAAAAAGTGAAATATGTCTAATATATTATTGGTCTCAGAATGTTGGTAATAATTTTTTAAATATTGAAAATGTAGTTTTGTTTTCAAAAAAAATTTGTTTTTTGTAAATAAATGATTAAATCAGATATAGTATGTTTTATCAAAAGGCCTTGAGCAGAACAATTCATAGTAGAACTATAATCACCCTCAATTGTGGAAAATGTAACTGATAATTAATTTTTTATGCTCCATGATATTAAATGCTTACAAATTAAGTGATAGATACATGATTTTCTTTTCCTATCAATTCTAAAGCCTCAAAACTCAGAGTCTGAATAAAATAAAAATAGAAAAAATTATAATTAAAGTAAAATAAACACTTTTTAATAGTTTCATTAACAATTTTGATTATTTTTTTAATATTTATTAAAATAATTTCACATAAATTAGATTGATATATTGCTAACATAATGACTAAAATATACATCAATCTTGGATGCAGTCAATTAAATTTTGCTTCCTATCATTCCAATATACAATTTATTATTCAAATATTTTTCAGAATCATTCACCTCTAGTTTATAGCTATAATGCATTTGAGTTCTTATAGATTCACAAGATTCAAGATGTTAATTTTGAACTAAATTTGTATCATATTTACGATGATTTAGAAAAATACCATCATTTCATTGAAAATTTTGAAGGATAGGGGAAAATATAAATTCCACCATTACAGTTATGTAAAATTCATCTCTCATTAATTTTGAAAAGTAATTTCCTACTAAATAAATTATATATCCAAACAAAATATCAAAACATATTTTTTTAAAATAAAAATATCATTAAAATTAATCATTATATAAATTTTTGGATCAAACATCCCTTTTTTAAATGATATTTTCAATAAAAACATCATTAGTTAATCATACCATCCTCATGGATGATTACTTAGACAATAAAATTGAGAGAATGTTTGAAAACATGATTTTTAAATTAATTATTTCTAAAACTGGGTGCTTTATTAACCTAAAAAAGCCTGAAATTATTCCTTTTTTAGATTTATCTTTTTAACATTCCTTTGAAATAGTTAAAAATTTTAATAACATAGAATAGATAATAAATTTTGAATGGGTTTCAATCTTGAAACAGGTGAAAATAAATCATCAAAATCAGTATATTATTCTTATATATATCTTTGGGAAACATTTATATCATTTTTTCTAAATATATTACTAGGTATATTTATTTATTTTTAAAAATGAATATAGTTCCATATGAATATTTAACTTTTGGAAACTCATAGATATTATAAAATTTATTACTTTTAAAATAAATAATTTCATCACGCATAGAATTTATAAAATAAAAATCATTCAAGGATAATTTAATATTAATAGGCACAAATTTATCTACACATGTAGAATTGGAACAAAAACTCTGAACTGGGTTTTTAGTTCAAATTCCATATTTAAGATCTCCAGTTACATTTTCTTTAAAATTACCTCTATGTGTTTTCTTATTCAACTGAAAAAATTGAGATGAAATATGATCTCCATAAACTAATGAATTATCATTTTGTATTATATAAACAACAAAATTTATCTCTTCAAATTCTTCAATTGGATTATCAGAACTTAAAACTGGTTTTCATTATTTTCTAAGAACCTTGAATCCTTAGTTTCATAAATTAATTTTTTTCTCTTATTATATAATCTAAATGATTTATTATTATTTGAATAACCTAAAAATATATTATCATCTTTTTTAGAATTAATCATATCATGATATTATTTGATATTGAAAATATAAACACTAGAAAATCATAATAAAGTAACCCATCATATTTTTTATTTTATTAAATAGTTCACATATGGTTTTTAACATGATCAAATGTAAAATCTAATTATGATATAGAAATTGGAATTAACCGATTCATCCGAAAAATATTATTTTAGATTGAAATCATTTAGTATAGTTATTTTCATTTCCTTTATATTTCTTTTTTCCACTCTATAACACCTTTTTGTTATAGTGTTATCATGGAAGAAATATTATGTGAATATCCACTATTTTAACAAAATTTAACTATGAATAAGTTAATATATTCTCCTCCTTTTTCACTTATAATTTATTTTATTAAATGACCTTTCTGATTTTAAATCTCTTAAAAAATAATTAAACATGTTTATGGTTATTATTTTATAAGATATGAAAAGATTATAAGTATATATACTAATAACATGTAAAATTATAGACATATATCAGTTGTTGTATAAATTAATGTTTTAATATATACAAAAAAACAATGATAATAAATTTTAAAGCATCTATAAGTATTATCAAATCAAAAGATCTATATTACTCTATTTTCTACATACCATTTAGAGAATAATCTCCTACTAAATACATTATTTGAATTTAAGAATTTGAAAAGGCTATAATTGTTCTTATAAAATGTATAACCGTAAAATATGCACATGTCCCAATATTTTGTGCCACAGAATACGGCATATTTATAATACATTTAATTAATTTATATTGTTGGGTTATTTAGGAAAAATAAATAAATTATATATTTCCATTTCAATCTGAATATATTAAAACATTATGATCATTATAATTAATATATTTATTATATGTATGATTCAAACTCATTAAATCATCAAAATTATTGAGATACAAATTATGTTATGTCAAATTTACACTACATAATGTTATTTAAAAATCCCAAATAATTGTACTATTGAAACATCTAAAAAACCCCTTTCCATTCATAAGGAGTTATCATAATAAGTGATAGTACCTCTATCAAATGAATTAATGGGTAAAATGTAATAAATATCACTAGTCAAGTTTCTACAGCACCCACTTTCAATATACCATATATCTTTATAACACATCATGAAGTTTCCTTTTAAATAGATTATGAAGATAATTATTTTTTTAACCTGAGCTATTTTGAGTCATGTGGGATTACTGAAAAAAATTTAAGCACCCATAACGATTTAAGAAATTTATAATAGTGGTAATCCAAGAGATATATTCCTAGAAATAAAATTTTTGGTGTTTCATAGTGATTTAGTCATTCATGGAGAACAAATTTGTTAATAATCCCCTTTCAGATTATATCAAAAACACATAACATTTGAGACATTTCTTTTACTTATATTCATAAATATAGATTTGTATAGATTAGTAATATCTCTATTAAATCTGAATATCTTTTTATAATTTTTATATATTTATATGTCCATTGTATATTAAATATTTTCCTTATATGGAATAAAAAATATATGTGTTTCTATTAACTTGGGAATTTAAAATTTATGATTTTCATTTTCTATTTGAATAAAAACTAGGTCCTAAAAAATTTCTATATTTGATCATTATTCCATATTTTCCAATTTATTATTTTCATTTTTGATTTTCATTAATTTCATTTTAAAATTATATAAACCACCATGGACTAAATTATATCTTTTATCTTCTTTATTTTTTATAATAAATATTTTCTTATATCATTTTCATATTTATTCTTTATAATAGAAGGATTGATAACATTAGTTTCTTCAATATGTTTTAAAAGGGAACCATTCGATTATTCATTTTTAATTCATTAAATTTTTTTCTCTTTACGGTTCTCTATTCATGTTATCCATTTTGAAAACATCACATCGAAATATTTAATTTTGTTTCATTAATTATTTAATTTAATATGCAATATTATATGAATACCATGAATTGTAATCAGAATTCATTTTTTACCTCAGTTAGTGTTGTTTCCAAGATAAATAGATTGGATTATTAGTTTTCACTCTTAGAATCATCTCTATTTGAGTCTAAATCCTATTTGTAACTCCATCCATCATAATATTAACATTGTAACTACTTCATGTACTCTTTATGCCCTATTTATTTCTTTTTTTTTATGTTTAATTTTGTTTGTGTCTTTTTCTAGCAGTCATAACATATTAATTTTGATACATAATATTTATTACTATTACCTTTATTACTTCCCATTATTTCATCCTTTTAAAGGTCTATTTTGGGAAGATTTTTAAAACCACTATTTCTTTTAATGTTTTTTTAGACAACATTATTATCCCTTATATTTCAGCATTATCACATTAGTGTTACTAAAAATAAAAGAATTTAGAAAAAATATAATTTATTTGATATCTATAGCATTATTATTATCATGATGGTCACCATTATTATTTTTTATTTACATCTCATATTGAGGAAGTGATCCTATCAGTTCATCCATTGAATACATAGTGATGTCCTTAATTTATTCACTATTATCCTTCTTTGAGTTCCACCTATTTTGTAAATATGAAAATATTTCATCAATACAAACATCATAGTTCACTTTCTCATTGAGTTCATCCATTTAATTTACCATCATAGTGAATATGTTGTACATATTGTTGATTTTATCTTGGTCATTCATTATAAATTCTGGAAACTCAACCCTATTCATGAAAAACTTGGTTCTATAAAATATATCAGTTCCTTGTTGAGTAATTTTAATATTCTATATAATTCAAATGTAGTTTTACTAGAGGAAATCTGGAAATAAAAATTTATACATCAATAAAAATAGAAGTAGTTTATAAATTGTTAGTTTAGAACACATTTTGTAGCAATAATTATGGTTACAATCTCTAAATAATCATCATCATGTTTATATGGTTTCAATATGACATCCCAAAACTGAAGACCAATATTTTTTAGAAATAAATCCATCTTGTCCTTCTTTTAAACATAGCAACGTTCATCAAAGTGATATGGTCTAATAGGAAATATCATCTGAAAATCCTGACATTCCATACCAATGTTGTGGATATTTTCATTGACTATTATGTCTTGGAAAAGGATTAGGTCAAAAATAAAATTAAAAAATAATAACCAAACACTTAAATGGAGTCACCCTCAATTAAAAATTGTTAAGTTAGATTGATATGTAAGGATAGACTAATGGAGGGTGAATAATACTATTTAAAAATTTAAATGATATATAATTATCATAGTAATAAATAGTTTTAATTATGAAGAAAAAAATAAAAAATATAAGATACTATGTTTTATAGTTTTTTAGATCACCAAGATCACAGTTTATTCCTTAGTCTTCATTACTTATAAGGAATGATAGTATTCACTGATTCCACGCATTATATAGGGATTGGTAACCCAATTATATAAGATCATCCTTTTCCTAAAATGGTTGTATAAACACTACACCAAGTTCAGCCTTTATCAGTGCAAGAATGAGGGATTTATTAATTCTATTAAAGCGCTTATAATATAATAGATATTAAAGGGATTTCTTTAATAACTCTCATATAAATGAAAATAATTTCCCCTATAAGAAACTAAAAAACAAGCAGATAAATGGTATAATTTTTTTTTCTTCCCCCCCCCCCACATTATCAGTGCTTCATAGACCTCTTTTTCAACACTTTATATAATCCCACCTTAGTTTCCTCCCAAACCTCTAGTGAGTTTCGATCCTGAGACCTCCAGCTTATACACCAACGTCATTTCCACTCCCCTAACCTATTTTATACACTTTTTTTATATCAATTAATTTATATTTATTTCATTTGATTTTACCTATTTTCATATATATGAATATACATATAGTTATATATTTTTTTATAAAATAATAATTTATTTATGTATATTTCTTAAAATCGATATTAACTCTTAAAACCCTTAAAACACATAAATCATTAATAGAATATGAAACCCTAATACAAAAAACCCTTAAAATTATCATAAATTCTGATCTGGGATACCATTTAATCCATATAAACTATAAATTTTAATACCATGAAACGATATTGGATAGGATATATGGTACATACCAAATGGACACCGAGAATGAAAGTTATAACTGTTTGAATTTTAAAAAACTAGGGTGGGAGAAAAAAAACTCTGTTCTTGGGGACTTATAAGACTTGTTGTAGGATGAAAATTTATACATTGACTGTCTACCTTAGTATGATAGCATTAATGGAATATATATTAACTCACGCTTCGATTTTATATGTGTTAGAGACCAAATAGACTGTCAGATCATATGTTATGGTCATTTTATGTTCGAGTTTCATTTTTGAATTTCTTGAAATTATAAAAAAATTATTGATTTGATTATCACATAATTTAAATCTCAAGATGTTTCAATACATTTATTAATATTTTATTTGAAAAGTTTTGAAGCTGATATGGGCCGTCAGATCCAATGTTATGATCGTTTTATGGTTTTTAGTGTGTTATTTTTTTTTGGTGTTTCATGTTTTTTTCACATTTGACTACCTTTAATATGGCCATAACATCTAAACCAGGTGTCTGTTTTTCCTCCACCACATACCAAATCGAATATTGTGAGGATATATATGCATAAATGACCCTCTTGAATACATTATCACTTATATAGAGGTCAAAAAAGGCTCAAAAGGCCTCTAAATGGTCCTAACATCTGCCATGAGGGTCGATTAATGAAATATAATTTATTTGAAATATTCCATTTATAAATTCTATTAAAAAGGTTGTAAAATAAAAGGCTGCATTATAAAAACATATAAAAACATGGATAAATTCCACCCATTTACCAATGATTTGTTATATGTGCTGATATATGACAGTTTAATCAGTACTTTTTAAAAATCATAGATAAAAGGGGGCCTTAATCTGTGATTTTTTACTCCCACCAATAAATGACCACATAAAAGAACATTTTTAGCTCTGTTAATGGCCCCATTTAATATTTATATTTTTTTAAATCATCCTTTGAAAAATTATTTCATACTCCTGAGAAGCATAAAGAAAAAGGCATGATAAAGCATGATAATAATAACATGTAAATGTGGAAACAACACTTAACATGGAATTAGCATGAGCCAAGGATCATTGCACATGGAGCATGAGTGAACCCACTTTGCACATAAAGCATGAGTAAACCCTCATTTCAATTGAATTTTCATGAGTAGAAACCCATTGAAAATGACGTATCAGGATACTATACTTTACCCAATGCATTGGAGTGATATTAGGGTAGACCCTTCTTAAACTTTTCATTTCATAAATAAGTGTCCCACATGAATCATAAACCATTGAATCATTCCGCAAAATATTTGATTCCATGATAAAAGAATATAGAATACATACATGAAACTCTTTAAACAATAAGTAAATGTGCATAACAGTGAATACTTTTGATAGATAAATGAGCAAGGTATTCACTACACAATGTCTATGGCTTGGAAAAGCACGATGCAATTTCGGTTGCATAACGGCATGACATAAGAACTCATAAAAATGTTTGATGAGATAGAAAGGGGTGTATCTTCATATTTAAATGACATAAACAGTAAGTGGGTCATATAGATACATGTCTGAAAAAATTTAATGGATTTTAGATTCATGATACAAAAGAATTTTTTGAATGTAAACGAGGAGAGAGAAATTCCTTTCGAAATTTCCACATAGTAATGGGTGTACATGGGATGCATTTAATGAGAGAGAAAGGGGTCTCCCATAATTTAATCATAAAGAGGACAGTATGGTGGAGGTGTGAAATCATTCCCTAACAGTTATAATTGAAATTAAAAGGGCATAACAAATTAATGATTATTGGACAAAAATGAGGAAGGAAGAAAAACCCTTACTTGGAAGTGTGTTTCCAAAGGATTGTGAGGGGATTGAGAGAGGCTTCTTGGGAGCTTGGGGCACCATTGAAGGATTCTAGAGAGAGTATGTAAGAGTTAGAAAGTACCCTAAAGGATTTGAGTGAGGAGGAAGTGGGATCTTGGGTGGGTTTATATAGGAAAGGTAAGGGAATTCATTATTATTTATGTTTGGGAAACATCACATTAAACTAATCCAAACCACAAATCAGCCCAAGGTTTTTACCCCTGTTTTTTGAAAAAGAGAGATAGAAAACAATATTTTATATGGTAACAGACCGAAATTATTAAAATAATGGGGTTGCTTATGTGGAGGTGAGTCACACTCCCAAGGAAAACAATTTAAAAATACAAAATGTTTAATATGTCATGAATGGTCCACTAAAGCTTTGTGAAATAAATCAAACAAACCAAAAATCACATTATTATAATCATAAAACATATATTATATTATAATAATGATTATAGTATTTTATTACATCACTATTTGGACATTATGATGTCATAAAACACATTATATATTTAAACAGATTTTACTTTTTTCACAAAAATTTGACTGTCTTAGAAAATTATGAAAACTTCACCGTTGGATAATTTTGACGTCATATTTACAGAAATAATATTTATTTATCTAAATAATTTTTAAAATATGTTATTTTTCACTTTTAAAATAGAAAAAGACATTTATAAAAAATTCATGGGTTTTAACAAAAAAATGGCTTTCAAACCTTAATAAAAATTACAATTGCGTTCATAAAATTATACGATCATTTATATTTAATTAAAATTAATTATTAAAAATAATAATATTTTATTAAAAAATTATTTAATTCAAAAATCCATTAATTCAAACAAATATATTTCTTAACTGAACTTTAACTAAAAATACTATTTGTGCTTAAAAAAACTACTTACAATGTAACAATAATAAAATGAAAGTATATTTATTATTATATACAAAAATAATGTACATAAATATAGTGTTAAGTTCTTGTTACATAAGACCTTATAAAACCTGCATAAGAACGAATAGTACGGTGTGTGATGGTGAATGACTCTTAGGGTGGCTTGGATAATATTTCTAGGGTGGTAATATATATCTACTTCCACTTCTCCCATAGGCGGTCCCGCTCGAGCTTAACACATTCAGGATCTGCTTGGGCTTGGCCAAGAGCGAAGCCTAATGATTCCACCTCCTTTCTAAGCTATGAAAATAGGATTTGTATGGAGAAATTCTACTAGATGAGGCCATTGCATCCTTTGTCTGAGTAAATTAGATTTGATAAAACCCTATATTTATACTAATCAGGTAATCACTGTTCAACGGCTACATTAAAAAATAGTCACATTTATTAACATAAAAATATTGAATTTTAAATTTTATATAAACATTTTACCTACAGAGAAATTTAATTAGATCAAGATGGATTTACATTAATGAAATTTTGGGTCATTACACTATTACACAGGTATGGTTACCTAAGTTGACACCATGTACTGGCACATGACCAGAATACATTGGTGGACCTCGGTTGTAAGGAAACAAAGTGTGAATCCTTCTACATGTATTTTACCCATCTTTTAAATCATATGGTTATGTATAATGCAATGTCATTGTACATAGCTAATAAATTGGGTGAAGGGACACATCATGTGACCCTACTACACGGTGTCTACCCCTTTTTACATATCATGATTCTCTAGTCCTCTGTATCTCGGAACCGTTTTGTTAGGTTTTTATCCCTATAACATATCACTAAAGGTATATAAATACAATTTCTAAATCACAGTACTATTTTACTTTTAGTACAACTTCGGGGATAGAGTTTTTGGAATCCCCCGAGAGGCAAAAAGCTGGAGCCTCTAATGATTCTTAATTCCCTAGATGGAGTTGTCGGAATCAATGTGACAAACACTACATGAGTGTCGATGTTCTACATGGAAGGTTAATCCATATTGAGTTGTTTGTATCACCCCATGTCCCTAGCCATGATCCTTATATGTTGTACCATATCTCTAGTCATATATATAAACGTATCTCTCTAATGGAATGACCCAATGATCAATACCTCTTGGATGGACATCATCAGTGCGATAAGATTTAAGAGTGTATTCTACCGGATGACTGCTTTATTGAATATTCATGATAAATTTATAGTGATGGTGTATAGTGGTTATGTCTTAACTGTAGACTATGTGTCTTGGCTGAGTATATCTAGACATTCCTATTAAATGTGTTGTAGACATATGCCAATGTAGAGTTGACTGTTATTTTCTTTTGTTATATTTCCTAGTAATTTTGAGGTGTACTATGATTAATGATCATACTCACCCTTTCATGGGGATTTCTCACATTTTTCATGTCATGTTAAGATGATCAACCCTTGGAAGGAGTTCAAGGTGGACCAGAATGAGATAGTGCATTGTGAGGTCAGATAGAACAAAGATTGTTCGTTTATCATTATAAGATAGTCCCAGTACATTTTTCATATATGTTAGACATGTGGTTACAAATTATTTAACTGAAATTTTATTCTAGCCCAATTTAATTTATTTTACTTTCTGTCGTACTCTGCTTCTTGGATATAATCATATGCCTGCATTGTTACGTAGTGGTTTTTACATTAATTCATTTTGTGGGAATATAGATGTTTGTGTGTACTGGTACCTAGGAAATGTCTACCATGTTACTAATATCCCTATTCAGGGATAGTCACCAGCCCCTTCTCTAATGAAGGTTTGCTTAGGAAGTCATGTTGTGGGCCCCACTCTGACAATTTTGGACAATTTATTAGTCACTTGTAAAAATCATTGACCTTCCATATCAGAGTAATGTGATAGTATTCCTAGAAGAAATTCATTAAATTACAATTCTTATATGGATGTTCTATTGTTCTTTCCCTATAATCCTACGTAATCAATAACTACCAATGATCCAGGCAAGGGATGTGTCAGGTTCTATCAACGCTAAGAAAAAAGCGTTGATAAAAGTGTGGCCTTTATCAGTGCAACCTAATGGAACTAATAATTATACCTTTTATCAACTCTAAAAAAGTGTTGATAAAGGTGTACTATTTAAGGGTTCTTTATTTACTGCTGATAAAGAGTTACTTTTATCTGCGCTAATAATAGCACTAATAAAAGTTTTCAATAAAAAAATATTATTATTTCATATAAAATTATTATATTTATATTCAAAAACAGTTTTAATTAGTGTAAATTAAATAAAAAAATCATGTGTGAAATTAATATAAATTTTCTAATAATTTAAATATATATAATGTTAAAAAATTTATTTTTATAAATATTATTAAATAAATATATATTTTAATAAATATAATATTATAAATATTTCTTTAAAATATTAAATTAATTTATTATAAATATAAATATATATAATATATATATATATATAATAATTATAAATAAATTAACATATGTTTAAATAACTATATGTTTACAACGAATTTGGTTAATAAATATATTGATTGTGAATAAAATCGACATACGTATATGTTTTATATTCATCATGAATGTTGATTTATACAATAAAACATTATTATTATTCATGTTGTCCATATGTGATGACTCATGTTTTATTATATATACTTTACTAGGTAAATGATTCACTCATCGTATACCCATGAATCCATCATGTTCTCAAAAGTACTTATAAAATTCAATAAATATATTTAAAAAATAAATACATTTATTATATTTATAAATACAAAATTATAATTATATATAAATACATTTTAAATATTTTTATTTTTAATTATAATTATATCAATTACTTATAAAATTACATATAAATATATTTAGTAATTTTAATAATTTTAAATAAATATGTATATACACATATCTTTGTGTAAATAATTATAAAATTATAATAAATATTTTTATTATATTTATAATTTCAAATATATATATAATTAATTAAATATATTTATAAATATATACAAATATTTATAAATAAAAATAAATAGTTATAATTATAATTCTAAATAAATATAAATATATTTAGAAAAATATAATATTGTATTAAATTAATAAATTATATATATTTATATAGAAATATTTAAAAAAATAAAAAATACTTATTATTATAATGGTTAGTAAATATTGATACTATTAGATAATTATAAAATGATAATTAATCTATAAACTCTATATATTTTTAAATTTATAAATATACTTGTTTTAAAAATATAAATATATATATGTTTATAATTATAAAAACAAATAAATTTATATTTATTATAAATTTTAATTACAAATAAATTTATATATATTATAAATTTAATTACAAATAAATAAATATTTATTTATAATTATAAATTTAAATAAATATATAATTATTTAAATAATTATAAAATTACAAAAATATATTTTGTATACTTATAATGTTATTAATATATAGAATCAATAAATTTATTTATAAATATTTATATATATTATTAATTAAATATAAAAATTTATCATTATAATTATAAATAAATACCAATATATATAAATAATTATAAAAATATATGAAATATATTAATTGTATATATATTTATAAAATTTTTAATATAATAAATAATTTCGTTAAAATTTCATAATTATTTAAATATATATTGTTATTATATATAATATATACTAATTTAAATAAATATAAAATTATAAAAAATATATTTATTTTATGAATAATATTATGAATATTTATAATTAACATGTAACGCCCCGACCCCATCTACCCAGAGTCGGTGCATTACTTCGTAACATTGGCATGATCACAAAAGATCAAGTCTCGAAAAACCGATTAGTTTAGTAGCCTTGGAAGCACTAGATACATTTGTAAACGTTACATTACATCATAAAGTGAAAAACTACAATAACAAAGTCTCCATAGTCCACACTCATATCCTCTTCTAACAATCCCTGCAAGTCATTCATAAAATACTTCTTCACATCCTGGAAAATATTAAAACATTGAAAGGGGTGAGCTCAGATGCTCAGTAAGGATAACAGTATTGCGGAAGCTTTCATAAATAATCATAAAAATTTAAGGCAATGTATAACTAAAACAAAAGCCTTTTAAACTTAAACATCAACATAATATGGAAAAAGTAAAATGAGATAATGCCATTCACTTCTTCACATGGATATTGTACTGGTCGAATAATCACATGCAATATCAATAACCACTTTCATAATGATGGAATGCATTATTCCTGACATTCTGAAACATTTTGTCAAGGCCTCGGCCAAGACGTCTAAAATGATTAAGGCCTCGGCCAAAACCATAAATCAAATTGGGAAAGGGCCTCGGCCAATTCCACGTCTAGTTGTCTCATGAGACCTACCGATGCAATTTTTTAGAAGATACGTTTAAAATTTTATAAATATAATCCAGTGTTTTCCTGAAAACATTATGCAAGCTTCTGAAAACAAAATAACTAATTCTGAGACTGCTCGACTAATTACAGGCCATGATGGGTCCACGCCCAATCCCTTCCTGTCTACCACACTTGAGAGTCAGGTTTTCTGAAAACATTTTTAAGCTTGCGTTAAATACGTGTACATTTGCACTGGATATTCATATATTTGAGAGAAATATCTATTTTTTCAAATCATTTAAAAATCACATAATTATAAAATAATCCTTTTGAATAAACATAAAAGTCAAAGGGGTTTATACACCGTATAAAAGAGAGTTGTGTATAAAACAAGATACGCCACAATGAAAAGAGATTGAGATGAAGACCCTTACAAATATAATTTTTTAAATAAAGTAGATCTATTATGTGTATTCACTATAAGTACACATAATGAAATTACAAATACAAGATAGGATATAACAATATCATGACATAATTTGAAGGTAGGATATTAACCAAAAGAATGGAAATTGGGTTAAGAAGTTCCCTTACCTTGTGTCCGACTTGACTCAACCGTTCTTTAACCTCCTGAATAATAAACTAGAGTTAATATCTACCTTATTAAAAACCATTTTAAATTTCATTATCCTTTTTATATCACTTATTACAATGTTATGAACATTATGTAATTATTTAAGTTAATAACGGTCGTTTTGTCGATCTTTGGTAACTTGAGTCAACAATAAACTTCTTATAATTACAAGTTGTTCATGTGGTAGAATATCCATTATATCCAGAATTATATTCATGATTTAGATGTCATATATATCTTATATATCCAGTATATACATTCATTTATAATATTACGTAACATTTAGAGGTAAGAAATGAAATGCACCGTTCATGGAGACGGTAAGTCGTACGTACGCATGAACGCTACTTTCATTTCAATTTCATATTTAATGGAACTAAATCATAATGATATAAATGTATAATATAATTCCAGTATAATATAGTGTATAATACCATTTACTTCATCCTTTATACATCCCACATATGGCATTAACGATTCAAATCACTTTGAGGGGGCGGTAGTCCGCACTTCCTAAAATAAAATTATCACGTTTTACCCATAATGGAAATCATAAAGTATGCCATAAATGAGAAATACAGAAGAATAAGTAAAACATAAACATATTATATATCATATATAAAAATAGTGACATCTTAATGGCCACCTTTGAAGGTGTTATATGAGTGTTGAACAATCATCGTTTCGTGAGGCAGAAATTCGTCATCCACAGAAACCGTATGTTCTTTAACCATTAGATGTAGGTGTGTGTAAGTGTAGCTAGAATACTTCTTATAAAAACATCCTAGTATATTGAGGATACTGGTGTTGTTATAAAAGAAATGAATAAAAAGAGTTTAGGGGGTTGGAGAAGAAAAATAAAACAAAACAACATTAGAAAAGACATTACCTCAAAATCGGGTAACTCTTTTTGATTTGAGCCAAAGGCTTCCTTGGGAAGAGTTCTGCCCAAAGTAAGGCTTCTAGGAGTAAGAGGGGGAAGTTGGGAGAGTATTTGGGCAGAGGTTGGCCGAGCCAAATGGCTTGAAAGTGTAAATGAGGTGGGAGAGGTGGGGCCTTTTATAAGTGGAGAGGAGGGGCACTTTTGGAAAGATTGAAATGTTACATTATTTCACAATGTTTTTCGGATTCTAAAGGACCCACACTTATATAATTCGAGGCTAAGGTGATAAGGTTTCGAAACTCCTCATCCAATAGGCTTTGGGCAAGTGTAAGCCTTGGATTTTGCATTATCTTCTCATTTTATTTAAATCGTTAAATAATGAGGTCATCACTGCATCATAATGATGTCATAAATAATTTAATTTATTTAATGTCTAAAAATTATAAAAAAAAATACTATGATGTAGGAAATGTTTTTATCTTTCTAATGAATATTTATAGTCAAAATTGGGACTTGTGTAACCCCACTTAAAAACTTTTTTAGTAAAATAACTCATGTTTGTGTCAATTTAATTTTAACATTAAATAAATATATATTAATGTCATTTTCCAACTAAAGTGGCTCCATGGGGTCCCCAAGTTGACCCATGGGTTGTCTTGGTCGGCCATGACTCATCCAATAGGAGTAGGACAAGTGTCATGCTCATCTCATATTATTAAAACATGATTTGTACCTTAAACTACACTAATTACCTCTAATCGCGATTAAGAACTTAAAAGTTACTATTAACCAAAAAATTATTTTAATCTCATTGAACAACATTTTACTTCTTAATGACAACCATGTATGTCGGATTTTTGAAAATCAAATCACAGAAGTGGTAATATTTCATTTAAACGAAAAATCAGTTATTTAACTACCACTTAGTGGTTTCACTATTCATCAAAAATTGAAGTTTTTCAGAACAGGGCCAAAATTTCACCCTAAGCTATAATTGATATTCCGAATTCAAAAATGATTTCTATTTTACAAAATTCCAAACATATAAGTTGCATTAATTAATTTTATAATTAATTCCCGCTGTTACGACAAATAGCGTGTTTTTAAGAAACAATTTATATCAAAAGATTGGCAATTGTTTATGTCCAATTTCAATGTTAAATTAATTCTAATGACCACCATTGGATAAAATGGTAAAAATATATTCTAATTATACCTTAAAACCACTAAATAGTATAATTTATCAAAATAAATTATTTTGATTAAAAACGTTGTTTTAAAGTATTTTTCACTATTCATAAAAAATTAGAAGTTCTCAGAAAAATACCAAAAATTCAACATATGCTAATTTCGATATTCCGAATCCAGAAATGAAGTCCATTTTGAAATATAAAATTTCTATAATTTTAAAAAGTGGTTATTACTATTCATAACGGCTACTTTGATTAGTCGTAGTGTTTTAGAACTCGAAGTTGCGTACAATGCAAGCTATTGCATTATTGAATGAGAAGCGTATCGTGGAAGCTCGGGGTGTTACATTCTCCCCTCCTTCAATAAATTGCGTCATCGAAATTTGAAATTTTTCTTTGAAAATAAAAGGTTGAAAAGAGAAAATACCTTTGAGGAAAACCCACATCGGAAATAAGGTTAATAAATATATAACACTAAAAGAAAGCAGGATAAGTACAAAGGTCACCCGATATAGCCCATTCTGGGATTATATGAAAATATGGAGATGGAGGAGAAACAAACCATCAAGGTATGATGGAGAGTTATAGAAAATAGGATTAGGAGAAAGTTTAACCACAAGAAAATCACAAACTTGTGATTGGTTAAACGGTCATTGAATCCCCAGTTGGAAAAGTTAACCGACAACATTTTTGTTTTAAGTTACCTTTTATAATGTTGAGGAATTTATTTAGGAGATTTACTAAGAACGTAAGGGAATATACATACTTGTTATGTATACTTTCATTCATTAATAAATTTTTACCACAAACCCAACTTTTACTCCAAATGGTAACTGAACTCAAAAATATTCTATTTATCCTAATTGTCTAAGGTTCAAAATGTTAACAAATACCATTTAGATTAGTAAAACTATTTTGTAATAACCAGGGACTTCCTGTAGGCTAGTGGTAGGAAATAATGGCTTGTCGCACTATGGTTGTGGGTTCGATTCCTGCAGCTTTGTCCGATGCGGCGGGTTATTCCCCACCCTGCAGGTTGTCCTTTTCCTAAAACTATAGTATTATAATATTCAAAAAATAATCTTCAGAAATTATTTAACCTTAAACAATACTATCCATGGTTCAACATAATCCATTCCAACCTTAATAGTTATCCGAAATACCTCCGTCCAGACTTTCTCTAAAAGGTCTCTAAATTCCAAAATCAATTGTAACATCAGATTCCCCAAACAAAGAAAAGTTTCTCTTATTGTCACAGACTAAAAATATGATTACCTTAATCATACTAAAACCTTACTGAAATCCACAAGTACTGCAGTACAATCCATATATATATATCACATTATTCTTATAACCAGAATATAATCCTTGAGTCCAAAAGCACCAATACATTAATTATTCCGCTTCAACTGTAGTCACAACATAAGATTGGCCTTGATCCCTTGGCCTTTTCTGAGGTAAGTTTCCTTGATGCTTAGGACATTCATTTGCATAATGCCCTGTTTCCCTACAATTGTAGCATTCAACTTTGACAACCTCTTTCTTTCCCTTGCAATCACGAGCCTGGTGACCCTTTTCTCCACATTTATAACAAACTCCCATTCCTTTTAGGCAAGTACCAGGGTGATTCTTCCCACAATTATCACATAATGGAAAATACTTCTTTCACTTTTTCCCTTTATCTGTCTCTTGTTCCACCGTTCTCTTCTTCTCTTGCTTTACTTTGTTGTCATAAGACTTAGAGAATTCCTTTTCTGTCTTGATAGCACACGAGACAATATCTTCGTATGATGAGAAGGATTGTGATACTAAAGCTCGACGGAGAAATGGTTTTAACCCATCAAAGAAACGATCAATCTTACACCTTGGGTTACGTATATAATCGGCAGCATGCCTCACTAACCTTGTAAAGTTAGCCTCATACATTGCGACATTCTCATCCTCCTTCTGCCTCAAACTCAGAAATTGCCTTTCCATATCTGCTCGATGGTCACGAGGAAAGTATTTTTCTACGAAAAGCTCTTTGAACTCCCTTCATTCCATATTCGATACGTCATCATCTTACTTTGTGTTTTGAATCAGCGACCACCACTGATCGGCATCTCCAGTGAGGCGGTAAACTGCCATGACAACCTTCTCCCTTTCGCTACTCCCCAAGGCATGGAATATTTTCTCTAATGAGTTTATCCATTGCTCAGCTACTAATGGATTTGTAGCCCCATTAAATGTTGGTGGTCGTTGCCTCATGAAGCGGTCTAACATTGATCCTCCACGTTGCGGATCGGGGTGCTCCATACGAGTAAGGTTATTATTCATAACCTGAGTGAGTTGTCCCAATATGGTAATAAGTTGATCATCACCAGTTGTATCTCCAGATCCACAATAATTATCTTGAGCAAGAGGGAAATCCCTACACGGAGTTCGTGCATTGATACAGTTTCCATTCCTTCCACTAGGCGGCATTTCTAAATAATGGCATAAACTGGATTAGTTTATGAATCAAAATACATAATTCCATACTTGTAAAACACTTAACATAAATTGAACTAATTATGGATATAATCCATAATTATAAAAATGTTTTCTTTGAGGAAGTATATACTCGTAACCCTTCATATTGGTTTGTAAAGAAAATGGGAATTATCCTAAGCATATCCCCCGGGAGTGTCGTAACCAAGAGTGAAGCAAGGCCCATTGTCGTGCACCAGTTCCCATTCGAGTCTAGCTCAAAGCGGTGTTTTCGGGTTTTACCCCTAGGTACATCTGTTCCAGAGCCGCCTCTACCTGCTCATATCCAGACAGGGATGTATTGCTTGGAAAACTCACAAAATCTCTTCAATACCAAAATTTTCAGGAAGTTCTTCTATACTAATCCTCAAAGTTCATCTTAGGTCTACGTTCTCTAATCAGAGTTTGTCTAAATATAGCTTCCAAGGTTAGTACTAAACTGCCTCTGATACCAACTGTAACGCCCTGACCCCAGCTACCCAGAGTCGGTGCATTACTTCGTAACATTGGCATGATCACAAAAGATCAAGTCTCGAAAGACCGATTAGTTTAGTAGCCTTGGAAACACTAGATACATTTGTAAACGTTACATTACATCATAAAGTGAAAAACTACAATAACAAAGTCTCCATAGTCCACACTCATATCCTCTTCTGACAATCCCTGCAAGTCATTCATAAAATACTTCTTCACATCCTGGAAAATATTAAAACATTGAAAGGGGTGAGCTCAGATGCTCAGTAAGGATAACAATATTGCGGAAGCTTTTATAAATAAACATAAAAATTTAAGGCAATGTATAACTAAAACAAAAGCCTTTTAAACTTGAAAATCAACATAATATGGCAAAAGTAAAATGAGATAATGCCATTCACTTCTTCACATGGATATTCTACTGGTCGAATAATCAAATGCAATATCAATAACCACTTTCATAATGATGGAATGCATAATGCCAGACATTCTGAAACATTTTGTCAAGGCCTCGGCCAAGACGTCTAAAATGATTAAGGCCTCGGCCAAAACCATAATTCAAATTGGGAAAGGGCCTCGGCCAATTCCACGTCTAGTTGTCTCATGAGACCTACCGATGCAATTTTTTAGAAGATACTTACGTTTAAAATTTCATAAATATACTCCAGTGTTTTCCTGAAAACATTATGCAAGCTTCTGAAAACAAAATAACTAATTTTGAGACTGCTCGACTAATTACAGGCCATGATGGGTCCATGCCCAATCCCTTCTCGTCTACCACACTTGAGAGTCAGGTTTTCTGAAAACATTTTTAAGCTTGCGTTAAATACGTATACATTTGCACTGGATTTTCATATATTTGAGAGAAATATATATTTTTTCAAATCATTTAAAAATCACATAATTATAAAATAAACCTTTTGAATAAACGTAAAAGTCAAAGGGGTTTATACACCGTATAAAAGAGAGTTCTGTATAAAACAAGATATGCCACAATGAAAGGAGATTGAGATGAAGACCCTTACAAAGATAATTTTTTAAATAAAGTAGATATATTACGTGTATTCACTATAAGTACACATAATGAAATTACAAATACAAGATAGGATATAACAATATCATGACATAATTTGAAGGTAGGAGATTAACCCAAAGAATGGAAATTGGGTTAAGAAGTTCATTTACCTTGTGTCCGACTTGACTCAACCGTTCTTTAACCTCCTGAATAATAAACTAGAGTTAATATCTAACTTATTTAAAACAATTTTAAATTTCATTATCCTTTTTATATCACTTATTACAATGTTATGAAAATTATGTAATTATTTAAGTTAATAACGGTCGTTTTGTCGATCTTTGGTAACTTGAGTCAACAATAAACTTCTTATAATTACAAGTTGTTCATGTGGTAGAATATCCATTATATCCAGAATTATATTCATTATTTATATGTCATATATTTCTTATATATCCAGTATATACATTCATTTATAATATTACGTAACATTTAGAGGTAAGAAATGAAATGCACCGTTCATGGAGACGGTAAGCCGTACGTACGCATGAACGCTACTTTCATTTCAATTTCATATTTAATGGAACTAAATCATAATGATATAAATGTATAATATAATTACAGTATAATATAGTGTATAATACCATTTACTTCATCCTTTATACATCCCACATATGGCATTAACGATTCAAATCACTTTGAGGGGGCGGTAGTCCGCACTTCCTAAAATGAAATTATCGCGTTTTACCCATAATGTAAAACATAAAGTATGCCATAAATGAGAAATACAGAAGCATAAGTAAAACATAAACATATTATATATCATATATAAAAATAGTGACATCTTAATGGCCACCTTTGAAGGTGTTATATGAGTGTTGAACAATCATCGTTTCGTGAGGCAGAAATTCGCCATCCACAGAAACCGTATGTTATTTAACCATTAGATGTAGGTGTGTGTAAGTGTAGCTCGAATAATTATTATAACAACATCCTAGAATATTTAGGATACTGTTTTTGTTACAAAAGAAATCATTAAAAAGAGTTTAGGGGGTTGGAGAAGAAAATTAAAACAAAACAACATTAGAAAAGACATTACCTCAAAATCGGGTAACTCTTTTTGATTTGAGCCAAAGGCTTCCTTGGGAAGCGTTCTGCCCAATGTAAGGCTTCTAGGAGTAAGAGGGGGAAGTTGGGAGAGTATTCGGTCAGAGTTTGGCCGAACCAAATGGCTTGAAAGTGTAAATGAGGTGGGAGAGGTGGGGGCCTTTTATAAGTGGAGAGGAGGGGCACTTTTGGAAAGATTGAAATGTTACATTATTTCACAATGCTTTTCGGATTCTAAAGGTCCCACACTTATATAATTCGAGGCTAAGGTGATAAGGATTCTAAATATCCTCATCTAATAGGCTTTGGACAAGTGTAAGCCTTGGATTTTGCATTATCTTCTCATTTTATTTAAATCGTTAAATAATGAGGTCATCGCTACATCATAATGATGTCATAAATAATTTAATTTATTTAATGTCTAAAAATTATAAAAAAAATACTATGATGTAGTAAATCTTTTTAGATTTCTAATGAATATTTATAGTCAAAATTTGGACTTGTGTAACCCCACTTAAAAACTGTTTTAGTAAAATAACTCATGTTTGTGTCAATTTAATTTTAACATTAAATAAATATATATTAATGTCATTTTCCAACTAAAGTGGATCCATGGGGTCCCCAAGTTGACCCATGGGTTGTCTGGGTCGGACATGACTCATCCAATAGGATTAGGACAAGTGTCATGCTCATCTCATATTATTAAAACATTATTTGTACCTTAAACTACACTAATTACCTCTAATCGCGATTAAGAACTTAAAAGTTACTATTCACCAAAAAATTATTTTAATCTCATTGAACCAAATTTTACTTCTTAATGACAACCATGTATGTTGGATTTTTGAAAATCAAATCACAGAAGTGGTAATATTTCATTTAAACGAAAAATCAGTTATTTAACTACCACTTAGTGGTTTCACTATTCATCAAAAATTGATGTTTTTCAGAACAAGGCCAAAATTTCACCCTAAGCTATAATTGATATTCCGAATTCAAAAATGATGTCTATTTTACAAAATTCCAAAAATATAAGTTGCATTAATTAATTTTATAATTAATTCCCGCTGTTACGACAAATAGCGTGTTTTTAAGAAACAATTTATATCAAAAGATTGGCAATTGTTTATGTCCAATTTCAATGATAAATTAATTCTAATGACCACCATTGGATAAAATGGTAAAAATATATTCTAATTATACCTTAAAACCACTAAATAGTATAATTTATCACAATAAATTATTTTGATTAAAAAAGTTGTTTTAATGTATTTTTCACTATTCATAAAAAATTAGAAGTTCACAGAAAAATACCAAAAATTCATCATAGGCTAATTTCGATATTCCGAATCCAAAAATGAAGTCCATTTTGAAATATAAAATTTCTATAATTTTAAAAATTTGTTATTACTATTCATAACGGCTACTTTGATTAGTCGCGGTGTTTTAGAACTCGAAGTTGCGTACAATGCAAGCTATTGCATTATTGAATGAGAAGCGTATCGTGGAAGCTCGAGGTGTTACATAATATATTAATTATATATATTTATAAAATTTTTAAATATAATAAACATATTTTTTCTATAATTTGATAATTATTTTAATAAGTAGAAATATGTTTTTATATTCATAATTAAAAATAAATATTCTTATTTAAATAATTGTATATTTATAACAGATATATTTATTATAATTATAATATTATAAATATATATAATTAACCTATTAATTATAACTATGAATAAATATGTTTATTTATTTATTTAAATAATTATACTGCTTTAAAAATATATTTACTATATTAATATTTTTATAAATTTATATAATTAATATATTAATTATACATATTTATAGGATTATAAATACAATAAATATATTTATTTAAAAAATTATAAATTTATAACAAATATATTTGTTAGATTAATAATTTTATAAATATATATAATTATATAATTATATTTATTATATATACAGTTGAAAAAATAATTATTTATATATAATATATATATATATATATATATATATTAATTATAAATATAAATAAATATTTATTTATTTATTGTTATAGTTGTAAATAAATAAACATATAACTATTATATATGTATTTTTATAAATATATATAAAAATATACAAAAAATATTAGCATTATATCTTTGTCATCACTTTTTTAGAATTGGTAAAGGCATGTTTTTTAGTGCATTCTATTTTAAATTTTAGAAAGCAGTCCTTTATTAGCATTTTTTAAGTGCTGAAAAAAGTTTCGCCTGATTTTGTAAATGAACCCAAACAATCCCCTCCTTCATTCATACACCTCAAGATCTCGAGGAAGCCAATTCCTGCTCCATCAAACCCTCCTCTTACCTGACGACATCATTCATGCGGCCAAACCCTCCATCGTTGCAAACCCTCCTCCACCACGAACCTTCCATTATCGCGACCCCTCTTCTATCTTGAACATGCTTCCATTACGGACCTCCTCCACCGAGGTCATACCTCTCCCATGTACCCTCCTCATATGCTAAACCATGTCTGTGACCCACCCCCTCCACTGAGACCCCACCCCCCCCCCCCCCCCCCGCGAAAGCTCCTCCACTACGGACCTTCTTCCATTTCGAATTGCCTTCTCCGTAGACCCACATTTGCTGCAGACCATCCTTATCTCCATACCGAACACAAAAATAAACCCACCTATGTTGGTCGTTGAACCCCACCTCGGCTACAAAAACACCACCTCTATGAAACAACCTTCACTGCGATCCCCTCTGCAACCTCTATTGTCACTGCCGCTACCACCACCACCACCGACTCTACAACTGTCGGGCTCTACTACCGCTTCCTGTAGTCTATTTATCCATGATATTATAAATTCATAAAATATAGATATATTTTGGTTCAAGTTATTTCATGGAATAAATGGATTATATTTCAATACATAGATCCCATTCGCTAAAATATAGATAGATTTTTTCATTTAATGGGTCGTTGGATATGGTGTCTGGATTTTTAATAGTTAGGTAATGGAGATGAAATTCATATTGTGGGGAATTATGTATTGGTTTCTGGGGTGTTACCCTCATACTAAAAGGGTTAAAACTATTTAGAACTATGCATTGAGGAACATGTCTTAATTCTATAGTTATTTCTCATAGGAAATCAATTATGGTGGATGATAAATCTGATTTTCGTCTTTGGGATGGTGGTGATTGTGTAGGAGATATGTCAGTATTGTGGTAGGGTATGAATATAGTTTTCATTTAGTATAGGATATGATTGTAGAATCATTTCAGCGTTTGGGTATGGACACTTGTGGGAATTTTTTAGTTGTTTTTGAATTCCTCTAGTTTTGCGGAAATTGTCATTAGGGAAGACAACAAGGGATTGGTAATTGGACCCATGATTTTTTGGGATGAGGTATCTAATGATAATATGACTGGGTTGACCATATAATGTTTGTGTTGAAGGATTCATGCTATGCCTGGTGTGTCATTTTTTGAATGAACTGTGTCTTTTTGGTTTGAGTGAGATTTCAAAGACAATATGGTATATTCTTTTTTGAGGAAGGATGGTTGGTATACATCAACTTTGAGGAATCGCTGATGATGTTGATGGGTTCCAATGGTGATAATAATTCTCAGGAATTCAAATTTTTTTTCATTTATTTGATATCATTATATGAAAAATGATTATTTTACCTAAAACTAGATTTTTTCTTGACTTATGGCATTATATTTAATAAAATATTGGTTATTATTTATTCATGATTCAGTTCTAAAGTTCCTCTCTTGTGATTTATTCAATTGTGAAAATTCCAATGTTCATCTTTTGAAATGATTAATTTTTTTTGAAATGTTTCTTTAAAATTTATATTTTTTCAACATATGTTTTTCAGGTTTTGAATAGATTTATAATAACATAAATAGTTCACGTGGACTTAGGTTCCATACCAACTAATTTTCAACTCACCGCATTGGATTTAATATAGGGGTGTGACCGTTTTGAAAGAATATTTAATGTTGGATTCATTTTTATAGAGGGTGTGTGATCTTTTAAATGAAAATTATTAAAATGTAGGGGGTTGTAGATCATTATAAATGATTTAGACTATGGGGTCATTGATATTCAATTAATTCTTAAAAAATGGAATTGTGGTTTTGTGAATGAGTAATTGGAATTGATTCGTTTATTTTAAAAAGGATGTGTTATTTTAAAGTGTAATTTGTGGAAATGGTTTTTTATGGCATTTCAAATGTCATTTTAAAAATAGTTTTCAAAGAAAAGATGAATTGTAGTTCTCCCATAATATTTTTATCATATATTTTTCTATATTTAGTATAACCAATTCATTATATAAGTATGAAAAGTATATTTATAATAACACCTCACAGAGGGAATTTCACTAACTCTATCCAACCCAAAAAATATTCATCATGACCTCACTTCTATAGATGTTTAATTAATTTTTCACCCCATTGCAACTCATAAACCTACATTTCATCCAAAATTACCTGCGTGGTTTAAATTAGGGCACCTTGTTTGGTATGTTTATTTAAGACTTTTCACATAGAGGGTTGAGATTGATTATTAATATGAAATTCTTAATGAAAATTTTGGGATGTCAAAATAGTATCTTTCTTGTGAGGGTGATAGAGTTAAAATGTGATTTAAAACTTATATTATATTTATTTATATGATTATTATTGACATTCTATTTCAAACTTATACCTTTTTCGATGCATGGGAACCCTAGGAATTATGAAATATGTAAAGATGTATAATATAATAGTTAGCTCACACACTAGCTAGTTTCAACTAGTTCTATGGTTTTTCTTGCCTACAAATGCTCCCTAATGAGGAATGTGTGGGTAATACAGGTGGATTTTCTAGTTTTTTAGGATTCAACATAGGCTAACTATATCCCTCGATGTAGTTTGAGTACAAAATAAAGGAATAATTGAATTCCCTCTATGATTTTGATACATTGCAGATAGTTTAAATAGAAAAAGGAAAGTTGAATCTATAAAAAATTAGATTTATCATTTAGAGTATCATGTGGATGGTAGGAAATATTGAAAGGTGTATCTAGTTGTAAATGTATTTTAATAAATACAAGAATCAACATTCATTTATATATTCTCTCTTATTTTAAAGCATATAATAATTCAGATGCTTCATGGATTGGTTTCAATTGAATGTTGATTTCTAGAACAAATTTATGTCATGATTATATTCCTTCATGGATATTAAAAGGAAGAAATATACATAGATTAAATAGAATTTTTCTTTCTAAATGGAATAGAAGGTTCCATTATAGTCTCAAATTGTGTTTTTGTGGTCATAAGTAGGCACGTAGAAAGTGTAACTATAATATAGATGTTTTCTTGTTAGAGTTAATTCTTATGTCATATAATGTAAATAATTGATAATACATGAAGGTGTATTATATCTAGAGTTTTGACATTTTACATCTTTATGAGGATATATTTATATTAGTTAGACCAATGAAGGGATGGATGTAAGATATGAGGATTTATTTATCTAGAAGATCCCAAATGATGGACCGTGGTTCTGGAAAGTGGATATTGCAGATAAATATTGAAATGTACTTAAATTCAATAACTTTATTTAGCTTTGTATAAATATTATTTCAATGAATTTTGTATTTATTTTTCTAAATATTAATATTACTAATTAAATAGGAAAAATATGTATAAATAATTGATGTATGGTAACCATTTGACAAATGAGTATGATGATGGGGTGAAAGTGTTCAACAATTTTTCAAAAGATCGTCTATGTGAAACTACATAAATCCTTTTTCAATGTTTACACTATTGTTATTCAGTCCAAATTAGCCCTTATGAGATGAAAGAAATCATGATCTGTCAATGAATATACCTGACTTATTAATATGTGAATAAACACTGGGAAAATGTAAATGTTCCTATTGTCTAGGTTACCAATGTGTTTTATGGATTATCTACTATGATTTCAATTGTTGAAAATGAATGAGACCATATCAAGGATGTTCATACAGATGTGAATGATGATGAATATCATATTGGGGAAATGACATGGATAGTTGAATATTAACATCATAAATTCCCAAAAAATGTTTTAGATGTTAAGGAGTTTTTCCAAAACTCCATTTAATACAGGTTGCAGTAAATATATATGATTGTTCTGCATGCTAAAGTTGTATAATTTGAAATCATGAAATGGATAGAGTTACACCAGTTTTATGGAACTACTTTCTATCTTAAATGACATTCTCCCAGAAGATAATAAGATCCCAAGATGAACCTATAGTGCCAAATGAATTCTACGCTCAATGGGTCTCATATATAAAATAATACACACATTCTTTAATGATTTTATACTGCTTCTTGAAGGGAAAATTTACTTTCATAATTTCTCAATGTGTGGTGTTTATCGATACAAGATAGATGAATCTTTTCATATTAAAATTTTATGGTACATTCCAATCATTCAATGATTTATTTTCCAATATAGAAGTGAGGATTCTTTTAGGAAATTTACATTGAATATTAATACAATGAATAAATATGGGAAAGTATGTCACCTGGTAAACTCTTCTAAATAGAAGAGAATAGATCCTGAGTATCCTGGTTTTGGAAATGATCTAAGAAACTGTCATCTTGTGTTATCTACAGATATATTGAATCATTAATCATTTCAATGTTTCACTCATAATACAGTTTGTTGATGTTGGTAAATTTTAACATTACACTATATTTATACATTAAATAAAAATACATCATGTATTTAATTATTATATCTAGATCAATAACAATGAGTAATGATACTGATATTTATTTGGCTCTATTGTTTTAGGATTTTAAATTATTGTGTGATTCAGGTGTTTTGTTGTTTGATGCTTACATAAATAAAGATTTGATTTTAAATACATGTTTTAAGGGATGATAAATAACTTCCAAGATTATTTAAATTTTTCATTATATAGATTTAAAGCAACTCCAGGGTGTCCAATTTGCTAACAAGGTACACAATAATGTAGAATGAAACATTCATTGAATGATTTGTTTCTAGGAAATCACAGATTTCTACCCCGATGGCATATGTACCAATATTGGACAACATAATTTGAAGGAATTTTAGAAGAACGTACAACACTATCTCCCATAAAAATTGATCAACAATTTGAGAATGTTAAATATGTGGAACTTATTTGGGTAAACGATATGATAATTGATTTGAAAAAGTGATTATTTTTAAAATTACCATTAATGAATTGTCTATACGCTAGAATTTTTTTTTATGTTGAAAAAAATGTATGTGATCTTATAATTGGTACCATGAAAAATGCACCTAGAAAAGAATTGATGGAATAAAGGCTAGGATTGAAATGGTTGACATGGGGTTAGGAGAAGAGTTGGTACTACAGAGGGGTTAAAAATGAACTTTTCTTCCTCCAACTACAAACACTCTTTCTTGGAAGGATAAATATTAGTTTCTCAACATCTTGATTGACATAATGGTTCTGTATAGATATTAATATAATATATAGAACATTGTGTGAATGATTTATTTATAGTTAAAGGAATTGAAGTTAACTAAATGCCATGTTTAGATGCATTATCTAATTCTTGTTGCTTTATGTTACATTTTTTTTCAAAGAATGTTCATCATTCATTAACCAAGATCCCTTTATTATTTAATGAAATATGAAGCGATGTTATAGACCTGGTGAAATTGACGACTATGGAAAGATAAATAATTGTCATATTATGTGAATTGGAAAGATTCTACCCACCAACATTCTTTGATATGATGGTTAATTTGGTTATTCACATGGAGAGAGAGATTATACTTTGTGGTACTATAAAATATAGATAGATGTACCCCATTTAATGGTATATGAATATTATTAAAGGGTGTGTCAAAAATCGATGTTAGTTAGAGGGTTATATTGTGGAGCGATACATTGTTCATGAATCCATTGAATTCTGTACCGAATAAATTTCTGGTGTGGAAAACATTGGTCTACCAAATTCTAATTACATTAGGCGGATTGCAGGAGAAATAATATATAGAATAGATGTTGTCTCAATAAATATTAGAGAACAAGAGTAGTCCCACCTTTAAATTTTTCATAATAGTTTGGATATTTTCTCATATATTTAAACCTATAAAAAATTCATTGGCATTTGAATCCAACATGGTATAAAATATTGATATCAAATACACATAATCAAATTGTTTATAATATGGTTTTGAGACCATATTATTATAAAGTCAAATGAAAATCTATATTCAATTTCAAAACGACATTGATGGCTAGCCAAATGACCATGTGTGTATATATTATCATAAAATGGTTATATAATTAATGGTTGTACATTCTATAAAATTGAGTATGAGGTAGATAGTTCCCTGAATAATTAGTGGAGTTACACGTATGGATGAAGCGATTGATGTTTCTAGTACTAAGAATAGAATCAAATTTACATGAATGTTTTTTACTTTTTCATCATCAAAAAAATATTGGAGTTGGATTATACAACCTTTAAAGTGCTGACATTTAATACTTGTTATTTTATAAAAGGATTTATATTAAAATAAATGAGTTGGGATTCCTAAAGGTTGACATCAGTAGGGAAGGGACAATGTTGAACCATTCATAATTACATCATAGGAATTAAAATTATTTTATGTTTTAGATCCTGTAAACTGAAAGTGGTAAACTGTTCTTCTATTGAACAACACAATGTCTGATGAAAATTCAAATAATGATGTCCCTTTTGTTGAGAAATCATAATAATTTCAAAATGGTCCCACTTTAGACATTGTTTTATATGTTAGAGAAGACCACGATGAAATGATTTGGATATTCAATTGTGGGTTCCAATCCCTTAATCCATTCAAAATTTGAGTTCAATAATCATGTTATATATTTTTTATAATATAGGTCATGTCACCACTTGTTATTATCTGAATTGTTTTATTTTATGTAATCTTAATTAGTTGTTAAACTAGATCTGTGGATAATTACTTTTTCACATACTGGTGATATAATTCCCAAAGAACAATAGGTCTCTTAACCCTCATTTTCATGTAGTATAGAAGAAAAATAACATAATTCCCCTGCATGTGCTCCCAATCCTAAGGCACAATAGGTCTCTCAGCCTTCTGCTTCTTGTTTTGTAGAGTAATGACCATCTACAAGTGTAGGTGCTTCCATTCATAAGGAACAACAATATTCCTAATCTACTACTTCATCAAGCGTATAGGTACTACAAACATATGGACTTTCCAATGCTACTTATCTAGAATAACATATTTACATTTTTTATTCTAGGGAAATGGTAGTCTATGAAGAACAGATAATTCAAAAAAAACAAGAGCACTATAGTTTGATGGTATTTCCAAAAATCATTAAGGGGTTAGTAAAATGCATCAAATACAAGGTCGTATGGAATGTGTGATGATATAATTCTAACCCCAACAATGTAATGGTCTGTAGATACAATGGAATCAAAACTCAGGAACATGTTCCGATTTATGTAGATCTATGAAACCATGTTTTCTGGGGGTTAGGACCCTGATGTGGGAAAATTTTATGGTAACATTATAATAAAGTTTCTTTATTTTTCTAAAAAAATACAACATTTGAAACATTTACATTCATTTCATAATCCATTACAGTGTGTATATATAGTAGATAACTCTTACCTGAAATATATATTTACTATTTCATGAAGGATTTAGATATGATATCACAAAATTCCATAAATACACCATTTTAAAGATGCATATAGGAAAACAAACCCACAAACACCTCTTATTTAGGTACACCTAATAACCTAAAAAGTGTGGTATGGATTTACTGGCCATCATGATGATGAGAATTTTTATGTAAAATTTGGTCAGTAATATGTTTTTTGATTATACTTATATTAATCAATTTGATTGAAAGTGTTTTATTGATTAAACCTAAACTGAGTGCTAGAAATAAGGAATGAGTTTCCAAACCAGTGTACACCTACCGTAAATCATGGACGGGGAATGCATCACTTGAAAAAAATTGGTATTTATTTTAAATATATTGTAATACATTTATGTGATATCAAACAACACCATGATTATGTTCCACTATTTATAAATAGGTTGATGACTCCAAATCCAAAGCCTTATCCATCCCACACCATGTTCTATAGAACGAGGCACATATAAATAAAGACAAGAAACTAATAGATGAAAACTCAAAAAAATGATTGATTTATGTGGATGTATTACATAATAAAAACTGTTTTTCTTTAAATAAATATTAAAAAACAATAATAACTTATTTACTTATCTTTTCTATCAAACATGGTCATAGAAATCAGTAAAACATGTACCAAATGAACACATACTATCGGTGGCCCTAATGTGGCTGGAATAGTATACCCACTTCAGAGGTGTGGGTTTTGGGGTGACACCCCTAACATATTTTGAGAATAATAGAGGAGGATCAATGTGAATTAATAAAACATATGAGATAAATAATAGATAACACTGATGTATAATTCCAATAGAAGATAAAGATGATGGAAACATTAATGGGGGTGGCCAAGAGAAGAAGCATCACCAGAACAACCACTGCATGGATATCCTGCCCCACCCCTATCAGCTATGAGGTGATCCATTCCCCTAAAATAGGTGCCTTATCTAAGGCATCCAATGATATAATAAATTTTTTAGTGAACTATGAATCTGAAACCCATTAATACCTTTTTGGTATTAATATTGTACATGGGGATAATGACTGTGATTTATATCTATTAACATCCAACCATCACCTCGTAGAGAGGGATGAAATGTTCAATATCCAAAATAACCTACTACAATGTAGGAAAATTATAATAGGACTTGTGAGAGTATCTATTAATGTAGAAAATTAGTTGGGCACCAGCACAACCGCACCAATTCATGAGGAAGATATACATATAGTTAAAAAAGATATTGGAACATTCACTGCATGACCATAAAATACTTTAAAAAACAAGTTGATTTGAAGGTTTTCATTTCAAATTTATTTTTCAAGATAAATCACTAAATATTAATGAAAAAAGGTTTGAAATGGTGATTATTTTTACATGTGAACAAAGGAAATGGGATGAAATGAAATACCAACTCAAAACCATCTAAACAATTGACCAACCGATCTGAAAGATATATCGATATCACTATGACCCCATTAATTATGTATTCTCATTTACTATATTTGAAGGTTAATTCAGATACAAATATAAAATATAGTCACAGTCACATAGTTTATTTTGAATAAAATATATATATTTAGATAGAAAAATTCTTCATTGGACTTTACAGTGAACGTCAAATCCTCAACTATGATTGGTTAGGTGGCTTAGTTGTAAATGTATACATGAGGTATGTTTTCATGATTTGATTATCCAAAATATAATATGATATATTAATTATAAATAAATACAATTAATAATTTTTTGTAGGTATATATATGAAAAAAATTAATGGATTTTCCAATGAAATTTTTTTGGACTTGTTAGTACTCACATCACCACCACATAATTACCAAAAATAGATACCAAAAAAGGATAAAATAGTGTTCGGTTTTATCAAATAGATTCAAAGAAAAATTAAAGGCGATAAACTCTATTTAATACCAATAATGTAGGGTTAAAACTCAACAATTTAATAATATAAAATATAATTTAATTTCATTCAATACTTATTATTTCTTGTGTTTTAAGGAAGCATTACATTCTTATTGCGGTAAATTTGGATACTCCAAATATTCATTTGCTGCATTCAATATATGGATATACATCAAACCATCCAAATATGATGGAGTTTGTAAATAAGTAATACACTACATCCAACCTTTTAGAACGAACAATCATGTCAAATAACATAAATCAACATTTAATAAAGATTATTTTATGTTAAGGGAGTTCATAAATATTGTGAAATAATGAAATGAGGCCAGGGGATAATAAAAAGAACGAAAATAATTTATATGACTAGACAGGTATCAGGTTATACATAATAGTATTTCACTATCCAAATACATTTCAATAACAAATTACTTATTCTCCTCAATGTTTCTGCAGTTTTTGAAACAAACCAATTGAAAATATTGTGGTTATTATGTTTGTGAATTTATTAGACATATCATATTCCATGAACAATATATCATCCCGGGAGCGGTATTTTAGAAGATAATTACAATTTCATTTAAAATATTTATTAATCCTTTTTGTATTTATATTTTTCCAGTACTATTGTGACTATTTAAAGACTCATATTCGTAGGATTATATGGATATTCTCATAAATGGATGGTAAGAATAACTACTGGAAGAATGTATAGAAATATAATTAAGATGTGAATTCCATAAAAGTAGTGGGTTGTTTCATATTTATATTAAATTTACATATTTTTACTATTAATCATGAGAATTTATTTTATTATACGGGTGGGTTCCTCTATCCAATTGTGAGAGGTTTGATTAAAATTTTTCGTACTCACTAGAAATTGGACTTCAAGGAAACAACATAGAATTCAATGAGAAGTTAACTTTTTTAATACACTATATTTTTCCTTATAATACCATCTATTCACAATTACAATAACATAATCTTAATTAAAAGTTTGACTTCTCATGAGAAAAATGTCTTCCACAAACTTATTTTGTAACGACCCAAACCATTGTTAATTAAAATCCCTCTTGATCAAATGAAATGTCTTAATATCTGAATTGGTTATAAAACATATTCATTTATTTTGTTTTTGAATTTTAAAATACCATTAAGAAATTTTACTCTTGCTTTTGTAGCCATTGAAAAGTGATCACATGATTAGTATAAATATGGGTTTTAACAAATCCAATTTACTCCGACAACGGAAGAGATTGCCTCATCCTGTAGAATTACACAATATGAAGCCCATTTTTTAGAGCTCTGAAAAGAGGTGGCTTCATTGGGATTTTCTCTGGACCAAACCCAAGCCGAGCTTCAACAGGTTAAGCTCGAACAGAACTGACTACGGGAGAAGTAGAAGTTTATAGAGATCACTATGTCAGCAATGTTATCTGAGCCACCCCAAGAGTCTGTCACGATCGCACACCTCACTCTTTCGTCTTATGAGGGTGTTTTAAGGGGTTAATTAACAATACCCTAGTATTATGGCTATGTACATTATTTTTGGTATATAATAATGAATTTACTTTCATTTTATTATTGTTACCTTGAAAATAGTTTTTAAAGCACAAATAGTGTTTTTAGTTAATATTCAAATAAAAAATAAATTTTGATGAGTTAATGGATTTTTGTATTAAATAATATATTAATGAAATATTATTTTTATTATTATTAAATTAATTTTTAATAAATATAAATGTTTGTATAATATTATGAATGAAAGTGTAATTTATATTAATGTTCAAAAGCCATTTTTGTCAAAACCATCGAATTTCGGATAAATGTCAATTTTTATTTTAAAAGTGAAAATTAACAAATCTAGAAAATTATTTAGATAAAATAAATATTATTTTTGGAAGCAAGAGGTTGGAATTATCCAACGGTGAATTTTTCATAATTTTCTAAGACAGTCAAATGTTTGGGTAAAAATTAAATACAGTTTAAATATATAATGTCTTTTATGACATCATAATGACCCAATAGTGATGTAATAAAATACTATATTCCCTATGTTCGGCCAATATAATTTTTTACTTTAAAAAATGTGTTTTTGGGTTTGTTTGACTTATTTTACAATGCATTAACGGACCCTTCAAGGCTTATTAAACTTCTTTCCTTTTTAAATTGTTTTCTTTGGGAGTGTGAATCACCTGCACATAAGCAACCCCATTATTTAAAGAAGATAGGACATTTTCCATATAAAATAATTTTTCCACTCCCCTTTGGAAAAACCATGGGAAAGGTTGTGGGTGGAATTAGTTGAATGTGTGGCATCCCAGCCCAAATAATAAAGAATTCCCACACCTTTCCTATATAAACCCACCAAAGCTCCCACATTATCCTCACTAAAAAGTCTTTAGAGTTCATCCAAACTATGAACTACTCTCCTTATAATCCTCCCAATGTGCCCCAAGCTCCCAAGAATCCTCTCTCGAGCCTTTGGAAGCACACTTCAAAGTAAGGGTTTTTCATCCTTTCTAATTTTTTTTCCAATTTTCGGTACGTTGTTATTCCCTTTTAATTTCAATTATAAATGTTGGGTTATGGTTTTCCATCTCCACCACACATCACTATTTGTGTTTTAATGATGGGATAACCCTTTCTATTTCATTAAATTCCTCCCATGTACACCTGTTACTATACCGAAATTCCGAAAGGAATTTCCCTCTCCTCATTGACATTCATGAAATTATTTTGTATCATGAATCCAAATTCCATTACATTTGTTGGGACAAGTATCTATATGACCCCCATACATTCCATGTCATCCAACTTTTAGGATACACCACTTTCTCTCTCATCAACCATTTTTATGAGTTCTTATGTCATGTCGTTATACTGCCGAAATTTCACCGTGTTTTTCCAAGCCAATGTCATTGTGTAGTGAATACCATGCTCATTTATCTATCATAGATATTCACCTTTATCACATTTACATATTGACTATAAATTTTCATGTATGAATTAATCATTCCTTTACCATGGAATAAATGATTATGTTTTATGAATCCATGTTATATTATCCATGTGGCACTCTTATGCATGAAATGAAATGTTTAAGAAGTGTGCACCCTGATAGGGCTCCAATGCATTGGGTAAAGTATAGTATCATGATAAATTATGTGAAATTGGTGTTTAATGATGCTAATTAAAGTGCAATGAGGGTTTAATCATGCTCCATGGGTAATTAGGGTTTACACATACTCTATGTGCAACGAGCCTTGGCTCATGCTAATTCCATGTTAAGAGTTGTTGCGACATTTCCATGTTATGATTATCAATATTTATCATGAATTTATGTTTTCTATTGTTATTCTTATTTTATAAAATTTATTGTATTCCTCATTTTATTCCATTTTTATTCCCTTACTGGGCTTTATAGCTCACCCTTTTCTTATGCATGTCCTCAGGTTATCCCATGCAATGTTAAGTACAAGAGAACATTGTGGTCATGTAATAGAAAATTTCAATAAAGATGTTCCATGTTTCAGGTTTTAAGTTGTTTTGTAATGATCTGAATCCCCAAATACACTAGGCCTCTCAATATTCTATGTTTCATCAAGTGAAGATCATGTAATAAATTATGCTTAACTGTGTAATAAAATTTTAGGGTTTTCATATATTCTGCAAAAAAATATTGTCACCTCATCATTGTCATAATTTATGACATTTTTTAAAATTCATTGGAGGGAAAATGAAGGAATGTGATAAATTTATACAATGTAATGTTTCCATTTCCAAAAATAAAGAAAATGGAAAGCATTGTAACACATGATGTGGATGTTATGAATTAAAATTGAGTCTTATTATGTACTTAATTAATTTTTTCATCATTTTATCCTGTATTTTTATATTAGATTCCTTATCAATTTTATCTAATAATTAATTTTTATTTTATATAGTTCTTTTGGGATGTCTTTCATTTCAAATATCTGCACCAATCCAGAAAATAGAGAACATGTTCCTTTTGGGTGGAAGATGAAATCCCATGTTTCAGGAAATGTGATGTTAATAATAAGGATTCATCTACCAATGGATTTGTCAATGGTTAAATGAAAATAATTACTTACCAAAACACTTTTTAGGAACAATTTCCTGAATAATGTATAAATCAACTGCTGATCAATCAACCACACCTCAATCAAATCCTACAGTGTGCTCATTAGGACTCGAAGTGTATGTTTTTAGTTTATGATATTCTTTGATCCATTAATATATATGTCTTCTGAACTACACGAAATTGATGCATGACTCTTGATTATGATACATCATATGTTGGGTATGAATTTATAATCATAATATCACCTTCTAACATATTTATGCTCATGTTATCCTTATATGAATATTAAAATCTCTTTGATTTAAACTTATTTGGAATCTATGATTATAATTAATTATGTTTCATATCCTTAGATTATTAAAAATGTATTTAAAAATGATATTTCTAAGAAGGTTTCTAGTAAGGAATAACTTAATCAGAGACTCTTATGAACTAGTTTTCTATGATTAAATGTTTCTAGAAGCACTAATCCAAAACTATTCGGTCAATGATGATTATGTTATGTAAGGAATATTAATATAATTATATTTGATATCTATGTAAGGTATTTCTGGGTCAAAAATAGTTAGTATTGGGGAAACTGACCTACTAAAAACTATGAATAATAATAACAAGTGAACAACCTCACTCAAAGTGTCACTTTTTTTTTAAATTGTGATTTTTTTAAGTAAAAAAGAAGAAGTGAAATATTGAAATATAATAAAATACACTCATATATTTTTATACTTTATGAAAATGATACATAATTCATTATTCATGTTTAAAAATGAACCACACCTCAATATGAAGCATGATTTCACCAGTATGACATTAAGTGTTTATTTTTATATTAAATTGAAATATAATTAAGAAAAAAATATGTGTCATAATAAAAACCCAGATTTTTTTCATTTTAATACCTTTGAGAAATGATCCATCCATCATTTAATACATTTAGGAATCAACCACATCTAAATCTAATGCATGGTGTGACCGGTATGACTAAAAGTGACTATTATCATTTTAAAATTGACATTTTATTTCAAATATTTTCATTCACTTAAAATCCTTAAAACTCACATTGATTGTATTAATAGTTTAGTTAAAATATTCTAAAGTCATTTGTGATATTTATGAAGCATTATAACCTCAAACTGATACATGATGTGATCTGTATGACTGAAAATGAATATTTCTAATTTGAAATGACATTTTAGTAAAAAATGTACATCGCATATTGATAATCAAGAAAACACATTCATATTGTTTTCATACATTAGTAAAATAATTTATAATTAATTTTTTGACATGTAGGAAGTTATAGAACCTCATTATGATGAATGGTGTGGCCAGTATTCCTCAAAGTGTAATTTTTTTATTTTATATTATCATCAAATTATGTAAAAAAACAAGTGACACGCTAAAAAATAACGAAAAAAATTTATATTGCTTTTAAATTTTTAGAAAACGATCCATTAGTCATTTTTGATATGTATTAGTCAACCAAAACTCTAGACAGTGCAATGTGTGACTATTATGACTCTAGGTATGCCTTTTTATTAATAATTTTCATTAATTTAAGTATAAATGACATATGAAATGCTAAAAATTATGAATATAAATTCGTATTGTATTTATATTTTAGGAAAACAATACATGATTCATTTTTGATGTGTAAGAGTCATCTTCACATTAATTTGTTTCATTGTGTGATAGCTATGACTCAAAGAATGACTTTTTAATAAAAATATACATTAATTTATTTAAAAATAACTAATGACATACTGAAAACTAAGGAAACAAATTCAGAATGTTTTGAAATATTATGGAAACAATTCATGGGTCATTTTTGACTTGTTGAAATTTATCACGTCTCAACCCGATAAATGGTGTTACTGGTATGATTAAAAGTTTCTATTATAAGTTTAAAATTTATATTTTTGTTCAAAAAGTGTCACTCACTGAGAATCCTAAAAACAAACAATGAATGTCATGATAATTTAGGAATGTGTTTCATAATTAAATTTTGATGTGTATTGTTTATGCACATACCAAATTGATGCATGATGTGATAATTATGAATCATAATTTGTGTTTCCTATTCAAAATGAAATTTTAGTAAAAAACATAATTGGAAAACAAAAAAAACAATAAAATCTATTTGGATTGTTTTGATACTCTAATAAAACAATATGTTTGTCATTTTGGACGTGTAGAAATCTTCCCCACCTCAAAATGATGCAAGGCGTGGCCAATATAACTCAATGTCTATTCTTTTATTTAAAATTAATATCACTTTGAGAAAAAAATATAAGTGAAATACTAAAAACTGGGCATGTGCATTCAGATTGATTTTAAAATTTTAGAAAAAATAATATATAAGTCATTTCAGATGTCTGGGATTCAACCTCACCTCAACATGAAGCACAGTGTGCCTGTTATGACTCTAATTATGGATGTTTATTTATGTAATGAAAAAAAGGTGATATACTTAAACCATTTAAACACATATGGATTGTTTGGATAAATTAGGAAAATGACCCAAAAGTAATTTATTACTTGTAGGAATCAACCACACCTCAATTTATGCACATCATCATCGATATGAACAAAATTGTCCGTTATATTTTTGAAATCAATATTTTAGTTCCAAACGTGTCAACCACTAAAAAACAAGAAAACACACTCCGATTTCATTGCTATTGTTTTAGAATAATTCATCATTCATTTATGATGTGTTTGAAGTAGTATCACCTCAAACTGACATAGGATGAAACTGGTATGACTCATAATGCGTGTTTCAAGTTTGAAATGACAATTTAGTTAAAATCCCAAACTAGTATAATTGAATCCAATAATATAAATTCATATTATTTTGATACATTAGTAAAATTATATATAATTAATTTTTTATGTGATGGAATCTATCACACGACAATATAACACATGGTGTGGCCATTATATCACAAAGTGTGTCTTTTTATTTTAAATCAACTATAATTTAAGTAAAAACAACATGTGACATACAAAAAACTGAGTAAACACATTTGTATTGTTTTTATATTTTATAAAAATGATCTATATGTCATTTATGACATGTATGAATTAATTTTACATCGATATGATGCATGGTGTGGCTGGTATCAGTCAATGCATCTTTATTTATTTGAAATTAACATTAATTTAAATAAAAACAACATGTAACCTGCTAAAAACAGAAAAAATGCATTTGTTTTATTTTTATACGATTGGAAATTGATCCATGAGTTAGTTTTCACCTTTATAAATCAACCCCAACTCAATACAATGCATAATTTTATTGGTATGACTAAAATACTCCATTATAAGATTAAAATTGACCTCTTATTTCAAAATGTATCAATTTCTGAAAACCATGAAAACAAACTCTAATTGTCTTGATAATTTAAGGCAAATATCATAAGGTATTTTTGACATGTATAAAGTAAACTCACATCAAATTGATGAACAATGGGACTGTTATAACTCAAAATGCATGTTTCTAGTTTGAAATTGAATTTTAGTAAAAAATACAACTAGCTTACTGAAAACAGAGAAAATATATTCAGATTGTTTTGATAATATAGGAAAAAATCTATATGTAATTTGTGACATATATGAATTAGTATCACCTAAATATGATACATGGTGTGAGCAGTATAATTAAAAATGTTTCATTGTTTAAAATTGACATAAAATTTAGTAAAAGAGCAAGTGGCATACTCCAAACCAAGTAAACAAATTTGGATTGTTTTGATATTTTAGGACAATAATCCACAACTCATTTATGATGTGTATGAATCAACAACACCTAAATAGGAAGCATGATGTGACCCGTGTAACTCTAAATGTGTCTTTTTATTAAATATTGTCATTTTAGTAATGTATTATTTCATATTTCATATTAATTTATTTTCTTATTGTGTTATTAACATAATATTTGTTCTCTTATATAGACAGAAATTTTTTCTTAGGTTGATATAATTTGATCAGAAACTGTTACCATGGGTGGACGTTTTGTAATGCGGATCATGAGCATAAAAATATGAAACATTATTTTTTACATGGTTTTTGGATAATTTTATATGTAATTATATAAATAACTGTTTGAAATGCATATAGAAGTATTTTTTTATATTAAATTGGTGGAAATTTCTGTATTCATAATGACACATTAAATGTATATAGAATTTTTTGAACTTACATATTTTTTTCAGGTTCTTGATGTATTTTTTGTTATATAAAAAACACATTAAAGCTAACAAGGATTTTATAAACGCTATTTTGAGCGTTGATAAAGGGGACCCCCTTATAATCTCAGTGATGAAAATGTCTTTTAGCACTATTAAAATCCATTTTGCATGTTGTTATTGGAAATAGATGTAGTAGATAATGTCAATATTATTTAATAAACTTTCTTGAGATTATTTTCTACCATTACCCTTGGTTTTATTTGAATGGATAATTCACGCCATTAAATCCAGGATAATGGATTTCCAAAACAACTAATCATTGAATTCCACGTTAGAAAAATAATAAATGCCAAGAATACTTTTGTTACATTTAATATGAATTATCATGTTTATAATTAGATACTTCTTGAGCTCTTTTATTATTGTATAAAATAAATTTGAAACACAATGAAAATAAAAATTAATTGATATTACAGTATTTCAAAAAATTTAAAAAATTAAAACCCATTTTTAAAAACTTGAAGTAATTTGATAATATAGAATATTAGAAAATGTGAGCAAAAAATATATAAAAATAATTATTTCCATAATTATTTTTTCATATTTTTCTACCAAATATATTACAACATAATTTTTATATTATATATTTATTTTATAAAATGGGTTAATAGTTAAAATAAATTTAACAATGAGAAATTAAATTGTACTATAATAACTAATCATTAGAAGCGGATATACTATAATATTTTAGTTTCTTAAAAATAAACATATTAATGTAATAAGATGTTTTTCTACGTGAAAGTGGGACATGAGGGGTGAGGTAGGTATACAAACCTTTTGAATAATTTTTTTCAAGTTGCTGGTATACTGATAGTGAAATGTATTTTGTGTGTGAATTATATAAAAATCATTCGAAGTGATTTTATTGGATGGTTTGTATGCTAACTATGAGAAAACATTAAAAATAATATTTTTGATCACATAGAACAAATACTTTATATGGTAACATTAAAATACCTTCAACGTCCCTTGTAATGGCTTCATGTTATGTTGTAAATTCCTTCATGGTAGGATCAAATTTTTATTTGCGGTCACTTTTCTATATCTTTCAAAAAAAATTAAATTTTTTTACTGTAACATAAAATATATAACTCTCAGTATCATTATATTCTAACTTATTGGTAGGTTATTATTTTTTGGTAACATTAAGGTGGGTGAAAATCACTTTTGTTGATAAACTATCTCACATTAGTTTGTGTTGTGGTTGATAGTTCTATAAAGAGTTTATAGACATGGTGTTATAGAAGGATGAAAACCTGATGCTAGTTAATAGAATTGTGGCCGATATGGTGGAGATTCATAAAGTAGTTGTGTTTAGTGGAGCAATCAATTAGAGAATGATATGTGGAAAGATGATCAATAGTGATGTTTCTATGTTGATTTTTCCTTATAGGTTATGTATCACTATGCAAGGTCTTGTGATCTATCCATATAGTTTTTGAAGATGGAAGGTTAGTTCATTGGAGGAGCTTCACACCCGAAGTAGAATATCCACAGTACCACCCATCTTATATATATATATATATATATATATATATTTGTGTGTGTGTGTCCATTGAAATACATTTAAAAAAAATTAAATTATATAATATATGAAATAATAGTTTTTAAAATATAACATTTTAAAAGGTAATATCATATGAATTTTCATATTGTAACAATTTAAAATTATTTTTTAAAAAAATTGATATAATAATTAAGAAAACAATAATTAATTCTTTAAAATTAAATATTCATAAATTAATTATAATATATTACCAATATTACCACATGTATCAACTTATATTATATACTGATTTTTTATTAAGGAGATTGAAATATATAAAAAAACTAATACAAACACTTACTCTCATAAAAAAATCCATGTTTTTTTAAATTTATTATAATGATTCAGTAATATTATTGTTTATGTTCCCTTAGTAATTTATTATATTGTTTTATAACTTTTTATAGGTGGTTTAACAGATCTAAATATGAAAACACTATATTTCAATGTGTGTGTATTGTTAAGGTAGTGTATAATATTATTATAAAATTAGTGTTATGACATCTTTTAGATATTTTGGAATCAGGGACTCATATTTTATGTGGATTGTATTATGAAATAAAATCACAATCTAAAACATAAAAATATATATTATAAAGGCATTATTCCCCACAACACAAGGTTAACACTCATATGATTTTATAACTAGATAGAAATTGAAAAATAAATGTTTCCCCACTAATATAATCACAATTAAGTATAATAATAATAATACAAATGAATTAATATTACTAATTTAAGTATCTATTTGGAAGAGGAAAATTAAGAAGAAAATGTTATGGATTAAGTAATACTTGCTTTGGGACCTTGATCATTCTCTGAAAATTGTTTTATAAATTAACTACTTGGTATTAATAATTGAGAATTGGGGTGTATGTAAATTAGATAATATTATAGTTGGATAAAATTTGTAGTTCTTCAAGAAGTAATTCATAGGAATGATTGTGTAATGAAGGTAATGAACTATCTAATTTTATTATTGGAGAAAATGGATCTTTTGAGAACACCCATTATTTATCAATGTTATCAATGCCCAATTCAAGGTCTACCGACTCCAATAGTTAGAAATAATGTATTTTGGGTTGATATTGGGTCAATAAATACGCAACCAACTATTTCCACACATTTGTTAAACAATTCATATGTCACTGTTTCTTAGTTTTTTTCTTTTACATGTTTTTCATTTGTACATTATAAACTCTTTTCTAAATATGTAAATTATGATTAAATAAAAACAAAAAATAACACATAATTTAATATTTTTCTATATGTAAAATAATATTCTCCATTTAAACTAATTTTATTCAAATATATATTAAATATATTTTAAAATTTAAATATTCTATAAAAAGAGAATTTTTTTTTAAAAAAAATATATGATGTTTTAACAATTATGTGTTATTAATATTTTACCATTTGTTACCATTTAAATTTTTGTTGACTTATTTATATATATATATATGGAAAATTCATAACATATCCACCATATTAAATTTATTAGAATATTTTATTTGTAAAAAATTATAGTGTTAGTAATACAATACTTGGAAAATAACAATTTTACCATTATCATAGTCATTAGCCTAAATCAAAGCAATAATAATTTTATGAAAAAAAACTGAGTATAAAATTATTACATAATAATATAATGATTATCAATGATATGAAATCCATTTTCAAATAATTAGTTTATATATGAGATGAAATGTACTTATGACAATAGTGAAAAACTGTTTTTAGAATAAAATATTACATACATTTCCAAAATGATATTTATGTGTTTTATAATGACAACATAATAATTTTAAATGGATTATATTAGTTATAGATATATATACATTATATATCTAAAAATCATAAAAAATTATTTAGTAAATTCATATATTTTAATAATGTCATTAGAGTGTCATTTTTTAAAAAATTCTAAATTTTGTCACTATTCAAAGAAAAACTTTTTATTTCAAATAGATCACAAAAACATATGATACTATAATATTTATATTAAAAAGACAAAAATGATTTAAATATTTTTATTCAACATTTATAAATTTAAATTTAAATTTTGAATAAAATCATAAAATATTATAAAAATATTTTTTTATTGTAAAATGACTTTTTTTGGATAATATCTGTTATTATTTTTGTTCCAAATTTTTTACTGAAAAAGATGATGATACCAAATTATTAATATAATACATAATTTATCTTTATTTATCACAAATGTATTGAAATCAAAATGAATATGACCTAAAAATTTATTTAAAAAAATCTTTTCTAAATAATAAATGACAAAATTAGTTTTTTAAAGTAAAATATTTTTATTTGATTTATATTAAGAGATATTTTATTTATACATAAATTTCATATATAAATTACATATACTAATTACAAAAAACCCAAAAATTATTACTTTAATAGTAATAATTAAATATTTATCATTTATATAAATACTGCAATATTTTGTTTGATTTGGATATTGCATGTAAACTAATATGTCAAATAAATATACTTATTTAAAGGTAAAAATATTTTAGAATATTTATGTGTCACACATTTATTGAAAGGTATTCACTTCAATTTCCACAAAGGACAGTGATTATTTTTATAATCAGCTCTCATGCCTATGCTTTAAGATAATAAAAAGCCACATGGCTGGAAACATAGGTCTTTGGCCCTGATGTATGGTATATAAAGGCACCACTTAGTCACCTAGGCTAATGAATAAATCATAGAATCCCTTTATATTTCCTAAATAAATCATATTCCCTTATTGGGTACATTTAAAAACTCAATATTACAAGGCATATGTGGTCATGGATGATATATATTTTGAAAAAATAGGTTTCATTGACTATCACACACTCATTTCATTCTCCAAATAGATCCCAAAATATACCAAATAAGGAAACATCGTGTACATATATGTATATTTAAATATTTAAGATGATGTAATTCTATATCCCATGATTGAAAATGGTTTTGGGATCAACTATATCCCAATCTACAACCTACATCGGTTAGGATTCAATAAAGATTATTTTATTCACAATTAATCCTAAAAATTGAAGGATGTGAAAATAATGAGAAGAGGCTGTTGGGGAGGATAAAATTTAGATCCCAATTAAGGGATCCAATTTTTCACTCATAAGTTTTATTTTATCACCAGCATTTTTGTATCATAACCTTGTTTGAATATCCATTCGTTTATATGAACGAGGTATTTATTTCATCATCTCACTAATATCTGAATTATTCCATTAATGAGAAGGTTAAAGTATATTATAGGGACATATCACCTTTAAAATATTTGAAATCCAAATATAATGATAAATGTTACAACCAAATGGTAGTAAAATTATTATTATTATATTATCCCAAAGAAATATCAAATTTTAATGGATTTGAGGCCCCTACTATAAATCCATGCATCATACTAGGTAATTATTATTTTTCTAATCAATTTTATTAAGGAATATCCTAATGATTTTTGGAATAATAATTCCATTTTTGCTAATGAGATAGATACCACAATCAACTTTTCGTACTATGATGGTCATGAATATGTTTTAATTTAACAACTATAATTAATTAATGAAGAGTCACCCATGAAATAATTAAAAATAGTTTTCCCAGGGAATATCTATATTAAGATATTCTTCAATTAAATGAATCAAAAATGTAAAATTTCCTTTGAATCTATTGATTTAAACTATAATTGAAAAATAATAGGTCTGGGAACTTTTTTTACACATAAAAAATGGTCATATATACCTTACATACCATCATACACCGTAGATAGATTTTATGTCAGTGGTAATAAGGATAATACTACCCAACATACAACATATCAAGGACTAATTAAATCTTAACCTCCCAATATTAAAAAAGTGCAACATTTGAATTACCATCCTCTTATGTTTTATGATGGTTTCATAATCAATATTGATATACTATGAGTGGTGAATTAGTGCACTGAAGAATAACTAAGTCAAAATCTAATTAGGGTGGCCATTTACCCAAAATAACAAGTATAATACATCTCTTTTCTTAAAAAATGTTGACATCATTATAAAAAATAATGACATAATAATTCCAAAATTATATGTCTTAGTAGATACAACAAATTTTGGATTACCAAATAACCATTGTAATTACAAATAGGCAGCAAGAAAATGCATCCAAATCACACCACCAAAGTTAAAACTGATGTTTATAATCTTGTATGGGGAAAATTCACAGAGAAAACTAACTACCCTATGTGTAATAATTACATTATCACAGTCAATAAAAAGAAATCCAAAATTTAATTTGAATTGACTTTAAAGTTCTGAATAATACTTATATAAAGGCAGATTCATTGGTTGATATTACATAACTATTTATTGATGCAACAACATGTTTATGATAACATTCATCCATCTATAGATATAATTTCTGTAATAAAATTCTAACATTCGCTGAGTATAAATAAACTGATATCTTCAAGGAACATCATATCATATTCTAATATCATGAAATTCACTTTTCCTTGAATACTGTAGGTTCTACCTACCGTTTTTCCATTTATTACATTTTCATGACCCTTCTAATAAAGGCAATGGATTTATAGTTCTATGATACGGGAGTAAAATAACACCATAAGCATCATCACATTAAAAATACTATGTCAAAATTCAGGAAATTACACCATCTATACATGAAATTGAACCCACTAAATTATTCCTTAAGGATGAAATCACAAAATTTCTTTAGTTTCATGGTGCAACATCCTAACATGAAACTCTTCCCCAAAAAAATAAATGTGATACATGATAGTTCCCATCCTATAAAATTATAGCCGTTGAGAGGAGTACTTTGTTGTCTCACCTATACTAGTTACCTCATAACAAACCTTTTTCCTAAATTCTTATGTTTCTTAATGTTTATAAACAATGAATGAACTTATCAGTGGGATGATGTTTTTTGATACAACTGGTTATGAACTCCAGAAGTTTCTAAAGAAACCACAAGTGTTTGTACTATTCATAGAATTGAATACCCTCTCCTCTATGTGGAACCCATTAATTATTCTCCTAGTGCAATTCAAACTCAGAATACATATACTGGTAATATGAATATTCTCCAATATGTATAATAAAAAAATTTAGGGGTTAAGGATTAATAAAGTAACATAATGAAGAATTTCATTTTATTAATATTTAAAGAATTGTTAAATCAACATTATCTGGAGAATCATGAAGGATGCATGATTTTATATATTTAACAGGATTAATATATTTGAAATTTTAATAGTTAATGGGAAGAATAGTAAAATGGTAAACCATTTTATAATAGTTAAACATCATATTTTCATTGTAAATAGTGATCAAAAAACATAAATTTACATATTTTATTACCAAACATCCCACCTCAAAAGAATTACCAAAAAACATGGATGATGAATTCTTCTGTATCCAAAAAAATCCCAAAAATTTATTGTATTCATTGATGATGCTTTTCGAAGTCCAACTTTGCGTTGGATTAATGTCCCGGGACCAAATCAACTTTTATTTGGTATTATGTGTGTTTCCATAAAAGAAACAGTTCTACTATATTCATTAATCCTATTAGAATGGTGTTCTAGAAAAGAAGAATAATACTTGAATCATATCATATTATGGTAACAATATTTTTTTATATAGATTTCTTGTTTAAATATTAAGCTAGAATCAGAGTTGGTGAATGATAAATGAAATTGGTACATTATCATCCAGAATAAAAAATTAATACCCCACCAATAAATTATTAATGTTTTGATATAACAAGATCCAACACCATCCTATATTTCATACTTATATAAGGCTAAAAATATTTCAATTGAAAATATAGCTTCAACACTAGTAGGTCTAGATCAGGATAGGGTGGGGATTCATATTTCACACTATAGTGTGTTTTCCAAATGTTTCCATTACTATATATATAATAATAATGATTTCCATACCACTATAGATCAACAAACCTTATTTCCCACATTAACCTATTAAAAAATTAGTTATATATATCACATTGTTGAGTATCTAGAGGATGGTACTCATATGGAGGATTTTCCCATGACAGAATATATATATTAGAGAGAAGAAAATTTCATCCTTTTTGATGGTCATAATTTTAAAAAATACCAGTATAAACAACTAATTTATTGGGTTCTTCTTAGGATAATTTATATAAAATTTACCATTTCTATTATGTAGAATGTTCACCCTAGTTATTGAATCACTCATCAATCATGGGATAATCTCATTAATAAAATCAATGATTGGGATATTTTTAACAATTAATTATGTATGATTTCATGAAATTCACTATTAATGGTGATCCCTAGAACAACAATCCTAAGTCTGGTGATAAAAACACTTCTGTTAATCACTTTATTTGATACAGAGTGAAAAATAGAAACATAATATATATATATATATATATATATCAATAATTTACTCATTAAATAACCCAAAAACAACACAATTTCAAGAACATATGGTTTAGTTTTTATAAGGGTCAACTATATAAACAACTTATATTATAATAACTCTGAATAGTTCTAAAAAAATTCATTCTAGAAATCGACCATGTTATAGTAATCATAATAACATGGAGGATGTATATATATGAATAGGGTGAGTGCATATGCTTGATAAAGGAAAATATCATCAATATAAAATCATGGGTAAGGACATAAGCATCGTAGAAGACATGATTAGGGGTAGAATGAACCCTTCCCACTAAAGATATCGTAAATAAGGAAGTGAGATAATGTCCCAAATTCTAAGATCTAGTATACCCCAGGTTGGAGACTAACACCAAGGTTATTAAAAATCATAAATGGGGGACATTAAACTCTATAATAAAATAGTACCAGAATATAGGAATAATCAATCATTAAGAATTGCATGACATATGAAAAAACGAAACACAAAACTATCCTGAAATGTATCTGTAAATTAATCATATATAGATAAAATAATCTATTTGTAAATAAAAAATAAAATTCATAGATGTAAGAGAGAAGCTGTAGAAATGTATGAGATAGTAAAGTTCAACATGGTTATTATTATCCTACTATAATACTAAAAAATTTATTATATATAAAGGGTGATAATAAAATTATACACAATAGGGTAACGAATTCCTCCTGTGTACATGAAAAAAATGAATATTAATGAAACAATAAGTAACATTGATGAACCAAGAGCACCTAAAGAAGTCAACTACCCAATTCCCAACCACAATAATGGTCGATCAATAAATAATACATTTATGTGTCATAAAAAATATTAAGCATATCAATGAATGGTAAACCACACCACATTCCCACAAAATAGACACTCTGACTCCCCAATGACATATGTCATGTTTCTATCAATTATTCCATAAAACATCATTTCAAATAACATCACATCGTACCTATATAAACATAGGACATCAAATCAAGTCACATACCAACCGTAGACATCTGGGTCATCACATCACATTTTTTCCCAGTGAGACCAGTAGTGTATCATAAACATCAATGACATGAAAGTAGTGACATCCTCCAACAATGTATGAACCGGCCATAAGAAATATCATTAGACAACACCAGAAGACACAAGTTCACCTACATTACATCCCATAACATCTTGGAAGTTAACTTTTGACTTTTGGAATTCACATCATGTACATCTCAATGTCTTTGGGAAGATAGATCGGGAAAGAGTTTTTGGGAAGCCACTCTTTCTCACCCCTGAGATGTGGGAAAAACACCCCACATATAAATATAAGGGTTTAAATCAAGTTAATTGATATGAATTATGTGAATATTGAAATATATAATTAAATAAAATGTATGTGTGTAACATCACAACCCAAATTCACAACATTTGGTTACACAAGACAAGATCAATACCAAATCACAACATAACCCTTAATAGCTCATAACAGTCACCAATTTCAATACAGTCACTAATAGAATAAAAAGAACCAACAAAACAAGTTATATTTTTATCTACATTGAAAATTAAATCCATTTCTCCTAATTTTTCATTACCATCAAATTCTTGGTAAATTGTCTATTCATTTATTATTTATAGAAGACTTGTTTTGCATTTAATATCCATCAATTTATCCACACATTCCATTCCAGTTAGAAATTTATTAGACAATTTGGATTTAAAATTAATTTTACAATTATACTCATCAAGAATTTCTATTTTAATCTTTTAATATAGTACCACTAGATTTTAATATAATTTTATTATGTTCGATAACATATTTTACATGCAACACAAAGCATAAACAAAGCATGAAATAAATTAAAATTATAACATATCTTTTAAATACAATGATATTAATATGGATTAAAAAATTTAGAAATTCTATATTTTTTAAAAAAATTAATGAATTCATTTGTTATTATTTTATTAAAAAAAATTAAAGTCATTTGAAAGTATAAGAAATGTTTTTTGATAAAATATTTATATGCACACAATGTATTTTTATCATAATAAATAAAATTAATCAATTTGAGTGAATGATTTAATATTATAGATATATTTTATATATAATAAAAAAAATTATCATTAAATTTAATTTCTATTAGTGGGTTAAGAATAAATCTTGTTTTGTTCTTATATAATGTATTTTCCCAAAAAGTGATTTTGTAGTGTTTTCCACAATTATTTTAAAAAATAAAATTTTTTACTGTGAGATATGTATATAAGAAAAATAATGTCATTTTTGAAATATAAATATAAAATATATTATATGTATAAAATAATATATTTTTTCAAAAAATATTAATTTTTCAATGAATATAAAAATATTTATTTTAGGTAAATTTCCATTTCATTTCAATAAATTAAAAAATTTAAAAGTACCATTTTATTAGAATTCAATTTAATGTATCATAATTTTTATTTAGTTATATTTTTTCAAATTTATTATATCATAATAATCATTATTATGGATTTTATTATAAGTTTTATTTGGATTAACGATGGGGTTTATATAAAAACTATTTTAATGTTAAATTTTTTTATAAATTTTAATTAAAAAAACTACCAAATGAGGTACTTGTTGAATTAAATTTATATATTAAATCTTAATAATTTATAATTTTAATTTATAAAATTAATTTTAGTATTAATAGAGATAATATAAAATAATATTTTTCTTGAAATTGAAACTTGTTGGAAAATCCGCTTTCACCACACATGGGGTTATAATTTTAATTTATTTTATGGAAAATAATTTATATTTTAAAATAAAGAAAACAGAATTTTATCCATAATGAATAGTGAAAATAGTAAATATCTTTTACCACATTTAAGGTAAAAAATTAGATTACCATGGGTTCAACTATAAATATCAGTGTTACAATGTCTTAAAAATTATATAAAATATATTTATGGGATTTATTTATTCCTTATATTTTCTATAATATATAATTGTATATCTCATAGCCTTATTTTAGGTGAAAATTTTGGTTATAAGTTTTATAAATCATATTCAAAGCATGGAAATCTCCTCATTTATGAAAGGGAACCCACTCTCCAATCCTTTTAACAAATTCAAAAATCATTTTAGAGGAAATAAAAATACAATTAACATTATTAAATTTCTAAAAATGAAAAAATTCCCATTTATTGATCATAAATCTATCTTAGGAAGGATTATTGTGTTAAACATGGGATCTTGTCTGGATTAGAGGTATCGAGCTTAACCGAGTGTTTTTTATTTATTCTTCCACCTCCTAAAAATCATATTAAATAATATAGATATGATAACTGTATTGTATCATATATAATGATATTTTATTATGTTAATTACATATCCCAATCCATCTCCACTTCCATCAAATGGTAAATGAAACCAATATTCATGTGTACAGATAACTACCACCTAACGAGAAGATGCAATTTTTTTCTATAATCGCCCCCATGAGATGTTAAAATTAACAATTTAATGTGTATATTTAATATATTTAACATTATTATACTTATAAAACTATGATATAACATATTAATTCTTAATTTCCAGTCCATGGGGGATTGGATAATTTCCCTCATGTGTAAGGTGGACTACAACCTCTAATAGCATTGTGATTCATTTTTCACTAACGATTTACATAGAATGTAATATGGATAACTTTAATGAATATATGTAATACATATGATATAAGTATGATATAAATTACATATTTTTTATTTTTGAGAATATAGTAACTCATTATATTTCCAACATTGAAAAATGATAATGTCATTCGCACATACCAGTGGACTACTGCATCTAAGAAGCGATGTGAATCTTTTTTCATACCAAAATCACTTGGTGGATTTATATAATAATATTTAAAAATAATGTTTTATTAATTATATGAATATTATTATTGAAATATAAAATATTACCTATTATTTTCCACAATGATCATTGGAAAATTGAAGTGTAACTCTTGCATACGTACAACCTCCCCTCTCCATGATCATAAATATAATTCATTTTTAAGAACCATAAGTCATGATTGGATTTAATATTATAATTTATTTAATTTTATAAATATTTTATTATAATTTTTCGGAATATGTTTATACAATTACCACATTATCAATATTCAAACTATCAATGTTATTTGGACACATAAGAGGATTACAGTCAAAACCTATAATGTGAATTAAAATGATAAGCTAATTTTTTATAAAATAAAATGTGATAAGATAAAAGTAATAATATAAATTAAAAATGTTATTAATAAATAAAATATTTAACATATGTATATTATTCTGGAAAAAAATCAATGTACGTGAATATTCAGACTCGTGGTAAAGGACTCCATCTATATTTTAATTCATAGAGGGATAATATAATGTTACCAAGATATATTATTTTATGAGGTGTATATGCAGTCCCCTTGGACATGTTATATCAATAAAATCTATACATTTATGAAAATTAGTATTTTTTAAATTTTATTATTTCATGGGGAGTATGATTCAATTGTCTCCAAAGTGGTAGGGGAATTTTAAAAAAATATTTTTTCACAGGATTATTTTTCAAATATTTTTCTTCTATGATCATATTTTAAGAATTTTTTATGTATACTTTTATATGTACATAAATATTTAATAAGTGTAATTTTATGTCTATATTTAATTTATTTAAATATTTATCAAAAGAAATAATTTTATGTGTTTTATATGTAATGTTTTGATAAAAATACAAAGGATATTGTTCTATTTTATCATATATGGTGATAATGATATTTTAGATCATTGTAAGAGTTTTTTATTCCAACCTCAAGTTACATGATTTTTTTCAATGAAATTCCATATTTCTATTTTTTCATTATTTTGTTATTGAACATTATTTTTCAAAAAATGAAATGGAAATTAAAATATCCAAAATGGTTTTTCATATTGAATAAAATGATTTTTTAAAAGGGAGTTATATTGAAAATTTGAAATAATAAAACATTATATTCCAAATATGGAAGATGAACATTATATGAAAAATATTTGAACATGATATATCATAAATGATATGTTGATCCCCATCATAGCTCATGATTGTGCCCGATAATTGTTCTATGAAGGGTTCATCCACCTTATTGCTCAAAAAATTAGGTGAGCCATATATTTCTTATATTAAGGGTGAGCTCAATTATAGTTGTCCAAAGAATTTGGTAATGAGTATTATAATTTGATAATTGTATTTTGTATAAGTCATATGTCTATTCCAGTTGAATGGGATTAAATTTTTTATATAAATATTATTCTATAAGCATAGAAATTTGGTTTTCACATTCATTCCATATGTTTTATATTTCCTTTTCATGAAAATATATCTTCTAGTTTTCATGTTTTTATTTATTATTTTATAATATTAATAAAAATTTAAGATAATTTAAAACATTACATGGTTTTTCATGTTTTTCACTATACAATTAGATTTCCACTTTTATATCTCCCTTAACAAGATTTAAATGCTCATCCACCAATTTCAAAAAAAACATTAATATGGTTTATGGATTTATAAAAGAATTTTTGGAGTAATTTTGAATGGCATGAAAACTTATAATGAAATTAAATCATTATTTATTTTTAAATTTTTATGTTTTATAAAAAATAGACACTAATAGGATGTGTCCATAATGTAATTTATGGTTTTTTTGTATGTGATATTACATAATTCTCTAAAACTAAAAAGCATAAATTTCATTGGAAATGTATGATAGTGAATACTAGTATAAATTTACTAGAATATGTACTTTTTAAGGTTAGGACCTTATAGTTTGTATCATATAAAAGGGTAGGATAACATTAAAGTTTATGATGTTTTTTAATATTAATTTAAAAATCCTCCATAACCACAAAGGTCATCATGAAAGGATAACCACATTTATTTTTGGATAAATAGATATAATTTAATAGATTATGGGATCATTAAGGAGGTATTATTATTTATCCTTTATGTAAGATGGTTTATTATTTTTTCATTTATATACTCATATTAACATTTTGTGATTCAGTAAATATTTGGATCATGCTGAAACAAAATTAATAATTGATTTGATGGAAAATGTGGTGGTCTTCTAATTGAGAAATGAAATGGAATTTGTTATATTTTAAAAATACTTATAGTTATTATTATGCATAAATCATGATATTTTAATGGAATGTATTTCCTAAGTGAGTATACTAATCATAAAAGATGAGAAAAATGCACATAATTAGATATTTAGATGATATAAATCACAATGGTAAAATAATTAAATGAACTATGTGTCAGGAATGTTGGAAGTAGCACCCATTAAAATATCATAATAGAACTGGAAGATGTTTTTTCTGTTCGGGGGGGGGGGGGGGGGTGGGTTAAACAATAATATACCAAGGAAAAAAATAAGCCTTTATTTAACTACTTAAAATTGAGTAAAATTCATTCATATGTGGAAATTTATTGTTTTCAATGTATAAAGATTGATCATAATACAATTCGGTGTCTTATGGTAGAATCTCAAAAATGGGATCAATAAGACTTTATAGAATAATTCATAGAAATTCCTAATTCTATTTTATGTGAAGATGATGAAACTAAAGATGAAATATGAATGGTATAAATAATATTCTGGCATTGTTTTTGAATATTTTGAATCGTATGACATGATTCATATTTTTTTAGGAAGTATGTTTCAAGGAAAAAGATGGAAAATCTTGTTTAATTGATATCAAATAACCCTAATTGATAAAGGTGTCTATATAAAGGGATTAAATAGTTATTATGTAGTGGTATAGTTAATAATGATCATATGTTTAAATAAATTAATACTATTTTGATATTTTATGTGATGTTATTACTTTTTGGGACGTTTATTTAGTTTTGATATTAGATTAAGGTATTTTTAGATCTATTTTTAATATATTAAATTTTAATTTTAGGTAAAATGGCGTTTTCATGTTAAAATTAGATAAAATGGATTTAAACCCTTACCGTTTATAATATTTTTGGCTATTAATATTATTTGTAGGGATGTTCACCATATTTATTTGACTATTTTAAGAATTATATTTTAACAATTTTTGAAAGAGGAAAACATGTCACATTGAGGAATCTTGTTGATATTGAACCTATAACTGAAGGTATATAAGGGTTCATCACCATTCATTGGCCTATGCGATGTCCTCTTTAGTATGATATTGTTTTTTTAGTCAAACCATTTTTTAGATAAAGATTAATTTTATTTTAGAAGCATATGTTTTATAATTTCGATTAACATGGTATTTAAAAGTGATATTTTGATTAGTTGAATAAGGATATTTTGGAAGAATATCGTGATTTTGGAAACCTTATATGATTAAGGTAAATAAAATTATTGTATTGTACTTATGGAATCATGGTTCAATTATATTTTTACTATATATTTATTTTAGTTTATGTTAATTATGGAATTGATTCATATATCTTCTAAATTATATGATTGAGGAATATACATTTTCAGAATGAGATATATAATTTTATTGTTGGTAGTTAGAGAAAAACATTAAATCAATATAAGAAGAATATGTGATCAATGCATCAAATTTTCTAATATCAATATTAGTCGAGATTATTTTGGTGAATTATAAAGATATTAATTAAAAGAAATATCTAATATAATCATTTGGTGTAACAGTTGAGGTCTTTAGATTAATGTTTTATTTCATCAAATAAAGGTTTATTAATTTTAGTGAGTATCAAAACTTATGCTAACCATTTTGGTTCTTTTTAATGTATAAAAATATGAGAAATTTCTTATTATTCTCTTATGGTTATGTGGTCCTATAAAATATTATTTTCATGTTTCAAGCACAAAATATTATCATGGATACTAATAATTTGAGGAAAATAATGAGATTAAAGTGTAAATTTATTAAAAATTAAATTAAAAAATAATAATATAATTGTATTTTATTATGTTATTATTCAAGATTGTATAGAATTATTACACTATAGGGGAAAAAATCAGGAACATGAAAATTTTATTAAATTAAATTCATTTATGATGAAACTATATCCTTTTTCGCACCACTTTGGATTATGTTTTAGTGGATATTGGCATTTTAACGATCATCAAACTTCTTATATTAAGTAATATCTATCAATCTCCTTCGTTATTTTGGATGTACTGTTTGCTTCGATTTCTTAATCATTTCCCCCCAATAATGTACTCTAATTAATAAACCTTGTATATTATATTCCATATGTTCATTGCACTTAATTTTCTCACATATCAAGTGGATGTTTAGTTAAATATCTTTTCAATGTGGGACATCAAGTGAGATATTTTTTAAACAAATAACCCATTATTACTAATATGATTTTAAAATTGTGAGGATGCAATTAATTATAGGGGGTAAGGATATAACTCCATTAGATTTTAAAATAATAACATTATGTTTGATACTGTATTCGACTCACAACACCGATCTTAAATAACTTGTGAAATATATGACCCTTATAACCTAGATGTTAAATTGGATGATATGACTATTAATAACAAAAGTGTGAAAAAAATATATTGTATACAATTATAATTGATTCCTTTTTTATAAATTTAGAGTAGATTAAAATAAAAATCAATTTAAAATAAAATATATTTTCTTCAGAAAAATCAATTTTCGGAGTACAATATGTTTTTTCCATAATAAATAAAATTAATTTCTTTTTTTGAGTGATTATATATATATACATATATATATATTATTTAGTAAACTGGTTTATCATTAATTTAGTATTTTCTAAATCTTTTGACAAAAATAAATCCATTTTTTTCTCAGAAACTGTATTTTCCTAAAACAAAATTTCACAAATATTTCCACGATATTTAACAAAAATAATTATTTTTAACTTTAAGAATATTATTATTGAAAATTCTCCTTAATTTTTTAAATAATAAAATAAATATTATCATATTTATAAATTTTGTGATTATCCAGAAAATGTTTATTTTTCAGTGAACAGTAAAATAATAACGTTTTTTATAAAAATATCAATTCGTATCAATAAATTAAGTAATTTAGAAATAAATTTATGATTTTTACCTATTTATAGTAACGTGAATATTATTAAATTATATTTAATACTATTAATTACATTTAAATAATCTTTATACTATATTTTATTATTAATTTTGTTTGCGTTTGAAAACATTTTTTTAAGAACATTGTTTTAATGTACGTAATGTTTCACTATTTTTTTTAATTAATATAAACCATAATGAGTAGTTATTTAAATAAATATAATATATCATTTATAAAAAACATTTATTTTAATACATTGAATTATTCATAGTTGACATATTGTTAATATAGAATCATCTTTTCCTTGAAAATTACATTTTATGGGAAACAACTTTAATCACATCTATGGGTTTAATATGGTACTAAATTTCTCCAATTCTATAAATTGAATTTATCAAAATGTATTCTATATTTTTAATCTTAATAATTTGTATTGTATAAAAATTATAATAAAATTATTTGTAAAAATGAATTATGAAAAAAGGAAAAATCAATTATAATGGTTGGGTAAAAACATGTTTACGAAGGATTTTATAAATAATAACTAGGGTTAAAATCTTCTAGAAACATATATAAAATCTTTTGTATGTCCATATTTAAAAATAATATTGTTTCACAGTTGATAATAGTCAATTTTGGATCATTTATTTTTGTAAAGGACTTGTGTATTGCATTTCATTTCAAAAATTAAATGTTTCTCACTCCCCGCACATATAATTAGTCATCCACTATCCTTTTTTATTCCCAAATTAGAACCACATTGGGTCATAAAATGAATGCAAAAATACTTAACATAATTCCTTAACCGTGGCCAAGATACTATTTTTTGATCATAAATCCATTGTAATGTGGGTTTTTTTGTTCATCTAAGGAGGTTTTCTAAAAAAGGAATCATGATTAACCGGGAATATTTAATTTATTCTTTCTTACACCTAATAAAACCCCTATTAAATTATAAATTTATAATAAAAAAATTTCTACAACATAACGATATGTTATTATGTTAATTTAATATTCAAAATTCATATCATCTCCCATAAAATGGGAAATAAAATCATCATTCATATGAATGTGGGACTACCACCTGTTGAACCGATGTAATGTTTTTCATAATAAACTCACAAAACATGTTATAATGATGGATTTATAGTATATATATGATATTTATATCATAATTATACTTATAAAATTATTATACTTCATATAAATTCTTACATTCACTTTCTTGCGGGATACAATAATGTCGCTCATGTGTACGACAAACTACCCCTTTATGATGTGATATGATTCGTTTTTCACTAATGGTTTACATGGTGGTTAATAAAAATAATTTAATAATTATATTTATTATATATTAAATAATTATTATAATTAAAACATATTTATCATTCTGATATGATAATATATCAATTTATCTATTATACTGGAAAAGGATAATGTCATACGGTCATATGTGTGGAATTCCTCACACATGAAGTAATATGATTCTTTTTTCATCACCAAATCACATGGATGACATATATAATTATATTTAAATAAAAATAATTTATTTATTATATTATGAGAATTTTATAAGTATGAAATATTACACATCTTTTTTCCATAATAATCATTAAAAAATATAAACATTGCTCATGCATAAGCATGCCATATCCTCTCCATGGTCAAAATATATTTCATTTTTCCTAAATATATTTAATTGTTATTTGGAAAAGATTTTTTTGATAAATTTTATAAATAATTCATCATTATTTTTAGGCTATTTTTAAATAATTTCATCTTTTAAAATAATAATCATACCAAATCCATTTTTTATACATAAGATGAATACCATCGAATCAAATATAATGAATATAAAATATCAATTATTTTTTTCACAGAATAGAAAGAGATAAAATAAAAGTAACAATAAAATAATTATATTTATTATATGAGTAATAATTTTCCTTATATTTATCATTCATGAAGACAGATAACATACATCAAGTGTTAATCTCAAGGTAAGGGACATTAACTAGATTTCCTTTCCTTAAGGCGTATTTTAATGTTATGTACCTATATCCTATAATAAGGTTTATTATACACCCATTTTATATATTATAAGATGGATTTATATATTTTAATGATATGAAATAATTTTAATATAAATATTTCATAGATATTATGAATCAATTGTTTCCAAAGTGGTTTGGGGCATTCATTTAAAAAAAATGTTCTTTAGTAGGATTATTTTTCAACCTTTTTTCAACTAGGTCTATATTCCTAAAATTATTTGATGGAAATTATTATATTGAAATACAATATATATATATAAAAGAAATCTTATTTAAATTTTTCGTTTAATGAAAAGTATTCCATAAGAATATTTTAAAAGTTTTACATGGAACATTTTGAAAAAAAAATAGAAAAGGAAATGCTTTATTTTAATGTATAGTGAAGCAATAAACTTTATCACCACCACAATAAATTTTTATTTTGTGATTCCATTGTTACAATTAATTTTTTATTCAAATAAAAATCATCTTTCCCTATTTATTTGAATTTTAGTACTGAAAATTACTTCTAAAAAAGGAAATTTTAATTTAAAATCCGAATATTTTTTCATATGGGATTAAATGTTTTTTAATGGATTTCGTGATCGAAATCTGTAAGAATAAAATATTTAATTCATCATATCGTATTTGAATATTATATGAAAAATGGGTTAAACTGATATAGATTATATAATGGGTTGATCCCTATATTAAATCATGGTTGTGACTGATATTACTTATATAAATTGTTCATTCCCATTATAGCTTAAAAAAATGGGTTATCCGGATATATCATATATTAAGGGTGAGCACCATTATATATCTACACTTAATTGGTTAACGATTTTTTACTCTAGAGAATTAAATTTGATATTGGTTGAATAGTTATTATAATTGAAATGCATTGAATGCGTTTTATGAATATAACATTCTAATTTCAAAAAATGGGTTTTGTTTTCTGGTAATGTGTTTTAATAGTTTTTTTTTGAAAAGAGTGCATGTGATTTTCATGTGGAATTTATTTACTTCATATATTCAATGAACATGGAAGACAAAGGTAAAAAATTTCAATTTTTTTTTGTATTTTCCACAAAACTAAAAGACTTTTTAATGTACCTTATTGAGATTTTGGTGCTCATCCCATCTTTTAAAAAAACATAGGGTCTATGTATGGGTAATGGAATAAAGAAGTATTATTTAAAAAAAAATATTATCATTTTATTAATAATTCCGACGAAAAATTATAAGTACAATACTGAAAAACATATAATATGAAAGGGATCAAGGAATCTGAGTTGTCAAAATCATTGAAAAACATTTTCATCTTCTATAACCGGATCATCACAATTCAGTATAGGGGTTATAGTGTTAGTGGAAATCATATGAATATTTTATTTTTCACCTTTTGCATCAAGAATTTATGAAATGTTATTACCTTCTCACTATGTGCATAGTAATATCACATCGCTAGGTATATGACTTTGACACCTTTAGATCTTGCAACTGATATAACATGGGGCATTTGTTCTTAACATGAATAGATCCATGAATCACCATTGAGTTTGTTTCAATGGTGGTAATTTAGATGTTGTGGTGAAGGAATGTCTCCCCATTAAGAATAACATTGGCCTCAAACATGATATAATCCCCATTATAATAGAAGCTATAGAAGGTCATGATGACTAAACTATTATGATCATAGAAAACACCACCTCATCGCATAAGGCCAAGACAAAATGAACCATTGACATTGATCATGAGACCACACTCTAAATTATTCCAATATAAAAAACATCCATTTCATGGAAAACCGAGGGATGAAAGAGATTTTTCAACCAACAATGACACTCCTCAACGAGCTTCTATTTTCCCACCACTTCACTAAAAGATCCATCTCCATCTCGAGGGTCATATTCTGGACCTACATGGATAAGGTCATGCTGCATTTTCCATCAATACAACCCTATTTTTGTTATCCTAAATACATTATAATCACATTGCTAACATTATGGCTATCATATTGCAATCCTATAAGATCATGTTCTCTCTATGTTCCTTGTTCAAGAATGAAAATCCACATAAGAATTGGGTTATCTGTCAATCCCAAATTTATTTCCAAAATAAATATTAACCAAAGTGGCCGATTCACAATCAAAGTATAGATGATCAAGTGTTTCCTAAATGGAATCCTGGTAGAACTAGAATTTTGATGAAATATTGTCCCCCTTTTTCTAATTTCATCGTATTTAGAAATAATATTATTATGTATTATACATATGGGAAATTATATTTTATTATAATTTCATTTTACGATTAAACGTTCCCCCATTGTGACTCCCATTATTGTTTTAGAGAAAAAACCTATAAGTTTTGGAAGATAAAATTACCATATGGGAATTCATGAAGATGAAATGATCATTTTCCAGTTATATCTGAATGATTTTGAAGACCTCACGGTGATGTTGATTAAGGATGGACTACTCAATAGTGTGGTGCTTCCTTTGTTGAGGAAAAAGTTTGTATGGCATATGATATCCATGGATGCTTAGGGAGGCACAATCCAAATTACAGAAGTTGAAACTGATCTTCCCGTGACCCATAATCCACCATGTATATAACGAATGAATTTGGATTTGACAACAACATATCAGCTATACAATCAATAACATTACCATCATATCCTCAATGTCTATTCAATACTTCTCAAAAAATAATTTTCCGTAGAGGGGGTGACCTTTAGGGAACTCTCATAGTAGCCTAGATATAAGGAAATTGATATACACTTCCACATTATGAGTATAAATCCCCATAACCTTTGTTGTCCAAGACATTCTCATCCACTAATATATTATCCATCTTCATTCTCCATGAAAGTCCCAAATGATGTTTTAAACAATCCTCTATATATTCTTCAATATAGTTTTATCCACCTTAAGGACTAAATTAAAATTCATTTTGAAAGAGGTCCACACACATTTGTCTTGTGTAATCATTAATCTGAATCATAAGAATTGGGTTTCCCAATTATTAATGTGGTTGGTGATCCTGGAAGCAACCACATCATAGGGAGAAATACACATCCTCCCCATGAAATAAGATCACACAAGTACTCCATGGGGAATAAATTTTTGATACATCCTAAAAAGTATTCTATATTTCCCCCCAACATTTTAAAACAAGTTTCGAAGTATAAATAAAACTCTTCCCCTATTATTCGAATCCCCACTCCATTTACAACATTATTATAAGGTTTTTAGGCCCTTAATGGATCTACGAACTCCATTAATGAAGAACAAAAAGTCATATATGGAAATAAGATGATAAATACCATAAATGTGGATTCTTCACCTGAAGGATTAGATTATTCCATTATTAATGATCCTAGCCTAGAATATACTATGATAATCTTGGATCAGGATAAAAAGATATTGTGATATTGGGTCCCCCTTATTATTCCCTAATACAAATTTAAGAAATACACATCATTCCCCATCATGGAAATTGAAATCCTTGGGGAGATAATGCATTTGAAAATAGATCCCTCTCCAATGGGATAAGCCCTTATAGACCATAACTCTATGGGTGAAACACCATTTTGCCATTCATATTCAATGAATATTTCAATATTCATAAACATTTTGGATCCTAGAATCTTCATTTTCAATGTCTCAATAATTTTCTGAGTATGTCCTGTCACATATTTAGAATACTTTCCATTGATGAAGCCATATTGCTCATCAGACACCCATTATAGGAGATAAGTTTACAATATCTTGTTGAGGAAACTAGACAAAATATAATATGATATATTTCACATGATAGTCTTCCTAAACTAATCATGTGAGGTCAGATCCTTCACCATAGGTATAAGATTGATAGTTTTTGCACATGCCACTCAAGGTGTATCTCCCCCATGAAAATAATCCTCAATTCGTTTAATTAGATCATACCTGTTGTGGTCCAAGAAGAAAACATAAAATGAGGTTGGAAATAAATATGTCCCGGGGAATTGTTTTGATTAAGAGATACAACCTCATCCCAAATTTCTTACTCATATAAGATTTGTTTGAAGAATCATTGATAAAAGAAAAGACCACATGAGGAATGGACAACAATGAGTTTCATTGTCATATTGTGTACCCTCAAAAAATACATGGATTTTCATTAGTATGTAATGATTTGAAATAAAACTTATCGATACATCCCACAACCTATTGGTCATTGTAGAAGGACACATCTTCCATGATTAAATATGGAATAAGTCCCTGCCTCCTTTCATTGGTACATTCCAATAAAGTTTAAGTGTTTATATCTTCCTATTTATTCAATGTATGTTTAGATTTATCATGTTATCTATTGTGCAAGCAGTAAATCATAAATTTTTATCATTATTCTAATGAGTTTAATAAACAAATATTAATCCCATTATTTATCTAGAGTATCTTCAATTCTATCTATATCATTCTTTATTCCACCCAGATCACTCCTATGTAGGTAATATTTCAAATCCGTGACTGCATATTCATTTTTTTATTTCTAATATTATTTTTAATCATGATACATGTGCATCCTTGAACCATTTTTAGGGATACACACTTCACCATATTATACTCTAGTATGGAAATCCAATGGATGGAAAAGAAGAAATGATCATTTCCTAAATCCCATGATTTCAGGTTAATGAGTTGTGTGAAAGGATATGAGATCGTATTCACCATATAGATGATACTAGTATCTATGAAATTGAAATGACTTATAGTTTAGAAAAATAACGATTTAAACAAAACATGTTTTTATAGTATCCCTTTTGGTTCTGGTACTTGGTTTACCTATACCCCAAGAATCTAGGATATTGGAAACCACTCCTACACATAATGCCAATGAAGTGTTTCTAATATCCAAATATATAAGACCCAAAAATATGTTTCTCACACAACTAGTTTGATGTTAAAATACCCAACCACAAGCCAATCCTAGTCCCCATCATCAGTGGACAACATTTTTGGCCGTATAATTTCCATTTAATGTGTATCAACCTTTTCATAATATATGGTGATGATTAAGAAAAATCCACAATAACTTTTATTCAATATAAGTTGATGGATAGAGACATCCAACTTGTCCACTAAGATGGAGTTAGTATAGAATATCTAGATATAGTGCTTAATATGATCCGCGTGGATGAAGTTATATATCCTAATAATTTGAACAAACCAAGCTATTTAAGAGGTGTTTTACTTCTGTTCCAACAATACAGAAAAAATAGTTCCCTTGACCCTGAATTAATAATATATGAATTATGTTGTAAACAAAGATTCATAGCCTCAAGAACTATACATAATTCGACATATCATTTTAGTATGGATTTCATTGTTTTGGATACATGATACACTAATCGGTAACCCTGAGATGACAACCATGATGGATTCTTGGATTGACGATTGTTTCAAACACCACAAGGATGTGGGTTTGGAAAATCCACTTGTTGATCTAAGGACTCTAGATCATATGAATCAAGACTGTAGCTAGGAACATGTGCAGAAAGAGAAGAACCCTTATCTTCATTCACATGAAATAATGTACATTAGAGATTTGATTAATCCACCATATATATAGGGATGTCGATCATTTTTGCATAATTCTAGGATATATTGACTCCATTATCCTTGGATCTATTCCTTCTATCAAATGATCTCTAACTGACATCAGATGTTAGGGGACTAAATCAATTCTTTATTCATCAGTAGGGATATAATCTAAAAGAGAAGACATCATGAGGGAAGAGAGGAGGTAGAGTGGTGAGGATTAGGGACCATTTTCAACATCTTAAATCCTAGAATAAACCACTTTGATAAAGTAATAAGAAATTATGGGTGCTGGATCTAATGTAGAGTAGCCCACCGATAGATTATACTTGTGGTGATCTAATCGATGATAAGATTTTTTTTATACATAATGACATGAAATGTTCATAGAGTTTTCAGGACATAAAAATGAGAGTCAAATATAGGTAAACTATCGGTTTCCACCATTTGACCAAGCCCTTTACCCATAGTAGAATCAAGTATGGGGAAGGATATGGTGTTTTTAAATGGGGTTTTAATTGTTATTATTAATGGGATAGTGATAGAGCAAATTTACGGGCATAATTTTTATCAAATAAAGAGTATTTTATTTAATGTTTTTCAATGATAAAACCCATGTATTTCATTTTTTTATGAAAATAATAGGTAATTTGAATTTTATAATTAAAATGTGAAAAACTGAGAAAAGTGCATAATTCTGGATTTAGGACAGATTTTGACCACAACGGTGTTTGTGTCATTTATCATAAAATATATGTCCAAAATATGTGATTGTTTTTTTTAGAATACTGATTTTATTTTCTAAAATTTTTTCTTCTGAACCGGGTGCTGATTTGGCCATATAAAGGGCCTAAAAATTTATTAAAGTTGGAAATTTGTTTGGACAGATAGCATGGACCCGAACGCTATAACAGATGCACAATTCGGTCTCCCCAGATAATATTTCAGTTCTTCAACATAGATGTGGAATAGGAATCATAGTAGCGCTCACCAATTGAATTACATAGAGTTTTGCATCCATTATGGTGGATATTGATCGCAATACATTTAAAAGAAGCTTCTTGGAAATTTCACCCAGAAAAGGTCTTATTCAATGAAAATTCCATAACTCCTACTTCAGGTGGTTAAATTGGCTAATAATTTGAGGGCAGACAACCAAGACATTTATGAAAATATTTTATGGAGAATAAAATGAGAAAAAAAGTCAGTTTTTGGGGATAAAATGTGTCACTTTGGGAAGGAATAATTCTTCCTATAAACGGGTAGGAGTTCCAACCTGTCAATTTATTCTGTCACATCTCATTCCAGCCAGCAGAAAGTATCCAAGAGGAGGATAATGTCCAAATAATTATTATTCAATAATAATTCCTTCCTCTATGTTTATTTTTTATTTTAATTTTATGAACTCGCCTTGAATGGAGGGGTAGAATACTTTGTGATTGGGTGAAGGGATAGGGGACCCCATTTTGTGATGTTTGAGTTTCTGATGTTTTATTCCAACGAATTATATTATTTTAAAAGATTTATTTTCATTTTAATTTATTTTGGAATTTAAATTAAATATGATTTTATTATTATTTATTCTTAAATATTATATTTATTTCATTTAAATATTATTCTACCCTTTCTAGATCTATTCATTTTTACACTGATTGGTTAATCTATGAAGAAAATCAACTAAGGGAGTGATTTGAGGATTGCTAAATCACATGGATAAATTAAGATAGATTAATTTAATTATTTACTGAAATCAATACCATATTTAGTATTTCCTATGTAATTAATATTAGTCCATTAACATTTCTACACTTTGATAAATAATTAAATCGAAGGTGAAATGAAGAAACAATGGTTATTCAATTCGGTTAATTATATTTTCTAAAACCCAAGGATTCATATTTTCCTAAACACTATTATGACTTCACAAATTTGAAAACCCAATATAAATCCAATAACTTCTCTCTCATATTAAATTCACATTCTTTCTTAAGATAACCTCTTGCTTTCCTAAATCATTCAAACTTGTTATTTTTATGTGAAAAAAAGATTAAAACACTACTCCTTGAAGAAGAACGTTATAGTTACCATTCATACTGCACCCTTAGGAGATTTAATTGCTTTTTCCACACCTCATGGAAAGTGTGTGTCAAAACTGGAACCATTTCCAGGGAGCAAGTGTGAATCTGCTTGACCAGGACCTCTAATGAGGAACTACATTATTTCAACCCTGAGATAGAATGAACATTATTAACTAGTATTAGGAATATCAATATTGAAATAAATTTTGAATAAATATGTTTATAAGACTCCAGTGTCCAATTATAACAAACAATAATGGCACAAAATCCTATACAAACCTTGAGGGACCTCTGTGCCCCACAATTTGCTAACCAGCAGAATCAGTTAAACATGCCTAAACAATAAAATGATTTTGAGTTACGAGTAAACATGATTCCTCTAGAACCTAAATTTAATGGCCTTGTAGGTGAGGATCCCAATCGTCTCATTCAAGAATTCAGCCATGTGTGTTCAAGCATCAAACCAAGCAGAGTAGCGGATGAGAATGTGAGGTGGAAAGAATTCCCTTTTTCACTTGAGTGAGAAGGTAAGGAGTGGTTGTATACCTTACAACCCAGAGAAATCCAAGACTGGGATGATCTCCAACAAAGTTTCATGAAATTTCTTCCCAATCTCCCAGAGTACAGTATTCAGGAACGAGTTATACGCCATTCAACAAGCTACCAGTGAGACACTTTACGAGTATTGGGAACAATTCATGAGACATAGTTCCAGTTGCCGACACCAAGAAAAAGAGGATCCCCACTTCCTTGTCTTTTTCTACCAAGGAATCCTAAATGGTGATAAGAACCATTTGGATAGATCCTCTGGAGGAACATTGATAGAAAAATCATCTAGAGAAGCCCGAAGCCTGATTGAGAAGATCGCCTAGAATTTATAATAATTCGGGACAAGAAGAACTGGTACAAGAGGGATGAATGAGGTAAGAACTTCTAAATCATCTCCTCTTCTTACAACAAAAATTAAAGAATTAACAAGCCTTGAGAGGAAAATTTACATCAATAAGGTGAATGAGAATCCATCTCCACCTTAGGTATGTGGGTTATGTTCATCACGAAATCATTAAACTGATCTATGTGCTGGGATACAGGATACAGAATGTTGTGCAGCTGCATTCTAGCAAAGGCAATTCCCACAAAATCAAAAATGGAAAGAAGTTCAAACAAAACAAGGATACAGAGGACAACAAAGATAGGCCATGCCACTATTTCAAAATCAATTTCAGAACTATACACCATAAAATAATTTATTTTAGGCACAAAAATCATTTCAACCACCACCTTTCCAATGAAGGAATTTTGTACAGCCTCCAACAATCTCTGAGAAGTGCCATCAAGAAATAAATATTTAAGAGTTGATGAAGACTGTGAAAAATTTCGATAACAAGTTTTATAACCTTATGGATCATCTGACCAAAAATCAAGGTAAACTCCATGCCCAAACAATCCCAAATACAAAGGGAAATTTTTGTGCAATCATGACACAAAGCAGTGAGGAGCTTCCACCGCCTAAGCCAAGTAAGTTGGATGATTCCAAAAACAATCTGAAGAGCAACTCATCCACCACAATAATAAGGTAGAAACACAAATTCAAAGGAAACAAAGAGAGAAATGAGGTCACAAGGTACCATTCCCTTCCGCACTAACTCGGTCATCAAAGGCTTAAGAATAACAAAATCAAAGGGATATCCATGAAACATTCCGAAAAGTTGAAATCAACATTCCCTTGCTGGAGGAAATCCACCAAATACCAAAATGTGAAACTATTATGAAGGAAATATGCACCATGAAAAATTATCATGATGAGGATGAAAAAATCAGTTTTGGAAAGAGTGCCTTTGCCATTTCCACCCCACCTTTACCCAAAAATGTCAAGATCCAGGGAAATTCTCTATTCCCTATACTATGGGTTCTTTATATTTTTCTGATGCTTTCTGTGACCTTGGTGCAACCATAAATGTAATGCCTAATTCTATTTTATCTTCTTTGAAAATAGTTGAGTTGAAGCCCACTAGAGTGGCTATCCAACTCTCAAATTGATCCATTGTTTAACCTGCTGTAGTTATGGAAGACGTCCTAGTAAGAGTTAATGAAATAATTTCTCCAACAGACTTTTTTGTACTCACCATGGTGGAGGACAATGTGCCGAGACAATAACCCATTATTTTGGGAAGACCATTCCTGAAAATGGAAAAAACATTCATCAATGTACATAAAGGAACTCTAACCATGGAGCTCGTAGATAGCGAGGTCAACTTCAATGTCCTTGACTCAAAAAGAATCTGGTCAAGTGACCATTCCCTCATTGCAATTTCCCACAGAGAAGTTAGTGATCCAATCAATGATTCAGAGAGAAAACTATCGTTATAGGATCTAGAAGAAATTAAAATATAATCTTTTGGAAATTCAAGGATTTACAAAGGAAGAACTAGGGGGAACAATATAGACTAATCCATCCAAATACCTTTCAACTAGGACACCAAATTCTACTGTACAATCTTATATTGAATCGAATTCCAAGTAATATTCATTCTAGGTGGGATATTCCTTTTCTTGTAACTAATGTATATAATTTTGGTACCATTTTGGTTGAGAAGAAAAAAGAAACCAATTCACTCTAAATGGGATATGGATGAAGAATTTTTTTAGAAGTTTACCTCAAGAACTGATGTAGGAGGTCAATGTTCTCCAACCCATTTACTGATTTCTTTTCATAAGGAAAGGTCGATCCAATGAAATTAAACAAAGTGTCTTCCAGGAGGCAAACCATGTTTCATTATTCTCATAGGATTTAGTAGTCAGTTACCTCTTACATCACCCAATTGATCTATAATGGAATTGTTCTTACACGAGTATGAGTGGTTTTACTTTTTTAAGAACCATCATGGAAGGAAACCACATGGAGGACCTAAGAAAAAGATGAAGTGAAACAAAAGATTTATGTCAAAAGGAAGTTCAATTTTCATTATTATCATTTAAACTCCCTTCATTTTTTCATCAAAATCATGTTTTTAGCATTAAAGTTGAAATTTCATGCCCACACTTGAATTCATGTTTTACTCGACTTATCTAGGAAACATTAGTTGCTTAAGAACACAGTGATTCCATGTTTTTGATTTCAATGTTGATATGGTTAAATGATTTAAATGAAGAATTTAATTTTTAAAATGAATCTTGAATTTTGAAATGATGACTCATTATTTGAAGGAATTAACTTATTCATGTAAATGAAATTTCCCTACCATCATTCATGCTTTGAATTTCTGAAGTTCATGTGAATTGATTTGTTATTATTAGTCATGCCAGGAGTGATTTTCCAATGTTATATTTCCCATTATTGAGAGGATTTCAAGACCAAGTACTTTCTATTTATTATTCATCATATTGCTTGAGTGATCTTGGGTCATGTAACTGACCATAACTTGTATTTAAACATTTCAAATCTATGACTATGAAAAAACACATTTAAAATGATTAAGGCATCCTTTGAAAAGCCACTTATAATTATAATACCACATTTACATCGATCCTTCTTTTATCCCATATATACAATGAATGACCTTTATAGGGTTGATCCATGTTTCAGGCAATTTTTATCTATTCTACCCTACTCTTGGTATTTGAATGATATTTTAATGTGGAATTGTGGGGGAAAAGGGAATCAGGGTGGATTGGATGATACACATTGTGTGAATGATTTATGGGGGTGTTATTTTGGTAATTGTAAAAGTTTGTGAAATCATTCATTATACTTTATTGTTTTCCCGTCTAGAATTAAAAAAATGGCAAAAATAACAAAAAAATCAAACAAATAAATAAATGGGTTTTTATTTGGGAGAACCAAAAATCACCATTTTCTAGACCGATGATATTATTATCATATGTGGATAGGTTATGGATGTGAGGTTTGATCTAATCATAACTTTTGAAAAATGAAAAAAAAATATGTACAAAATAAAAGAACAATAGGGTGCACAAATCATTCATTATGCATAATTTGATCATAACCTTTACTTTGAGTTTTTGGATGTCGGTGTTGCTAGTTTGAAGCGGATAATTTCATTAGACTATTAATTTTGATATCATACATTATACATAAGAGATTATCCTCCTCCTGGAGCCTTAAATTTTATATCATAAAATCCTTCCAACCTTAAGCCTCAGAGTCATTTGAACCTTTATTGCATGTCCTCAAGAATTTATGTGTCTTCTGTCTTTACAAAGTGGAGAAATTAGTTCATTTACAAGCCTATGGATAAGGGGCATGTTCTCATGATATGATCATAAATCTACATGAATTGTATCATGAGTGATGAGAGAAAAAAATCAAAAGTGATGAAAATCATTACTTGGGAAGCTTAATAATAATGATTAAAGGATCTTGAATGAATGAAATGAGAAATTCTATCATTTTTCAAAGGGGAAAAATAAAATGTGTGAATTTTTTATTTCTTTTAAAAATTGGAAATTAAATTGATATTTTATACAGATTTTTTAATGATTGATTTCTCATTGAATTTTTTTTGATTTTATTGAAATAAAATTTGAATATTGGTAACATTAGTATCCTCTGATTTCCATGTTGTGATATTATGCTTGAGGTCAAGCATGGTTTAAATGTGGGGGTATTTAACAGGGAAAATTTATGTTCTTAATTTTTATCAAATAATGAGTATTTTTTATTTTTTTTAAATTATAAAACCCATGTATTTCATTGTTTTGTTAAAATAACGGGTAATTTGAATTTTATAATTAAAATGAGAAAAACTGGGAAAAGTGCATAATTATAAATTTTGAAAAGATTTTGACTACAAGGTTATTTTTGTCATTTCACATAAAATATATCTCCAAACATTGGGATTAAAATTTATTTAGAATCCTGATTTTATTTCCCCAATTTTGTCTTCTAGACCATGAACTGATTCCACAATCTAAAAGACTTAAAGATTCATTGAAGTTGGAAATGTGTTCAGGTGGAGATAGTGGATGCCACCACCGTAACAGATGCACAATTCAGTCTCCACTGCTACATTTTCTGTGATTCAACTTTTATATAAAATAGGACTCATAGGCGTGCTCACCAATTTAATTCCATTGTGTTTTTCATCTATTAATGTGGATATTGATCATTATACATTTAAAGGATGCTTGCAGGAAATTTAGGCCAGAAAAGTTCTATTCAATGAAAATTCCATAAGGCCAACATCTGGTGGAAAAATTTGCTAATATTTTGAGGGGAGATATCCAATAAATTTTTGAACATCATTTATAGAGAAGAAAATGCGAAAAAATTCATTTATGGGGGATTAAACGCATCACATTCAGAGGGAAGAATTCTGCCTATAAAATGAGAGGAGCTCCTACCTCACAATTCATTCATTCACTTCTCATTCTATCAGTAGTAAGAATCCAAGAGGATAATAATGTCCTCATACTTGTTATAAATTCATAATTCCTTCCTCCTTGTTTATTTTTTATTTAAATTCAATGACCCCACCTTGCATGGAGGGGTAGAATACATTGTGATTGGGTGAAGGGAAAGGGGTCCCCATTTTGTGATGTTTGAGTTTCTGATGTTTTATTCAAAGGAATTCATTTCTTTTAAATAAATTATTTTAAATTTAATTTATTTTTACATTTAAATTAAATATGAATGTATTTTATTTATTCTTAAATATTAAATTTCTTTGATTTAAATATTATTATACCTTTGCTTGATCTATTAATTTTTACACCGATTAGTTAATCTATGAAGAAAATCAGCTAAGGGAGTGATTTGGTGATTGCGAAATCACGAGGAGAAATTAAGATAGATTAATTTAATTATTAAGGGAAATCAATACCAGATTTTTTATTGCCTAAGTAATTAATATTAGTCCATTTAGATTTCTACACTTTGATAAATAATTAAATCAAAGCTGAAATGAAGAAACAATTGTTATTCAATTAAAAAAATAATTTTTTCATAAACTCAAGGATTCATATTTTCTTAAAAACTATGATGACATAATAAATGGGAAAACACAACCTAAATCCAACCACTTCTCTCTCAAAGAAAATTAACAATCTTTATTAAGATAATATCTTTATTTCTTAAATCATTCAAACTTGTTATTTTTTATGTGACACTAAGATTAAAACACTACTCTTCGGAGAACGAAATTCTGATTACAATTCATACCACAACCTTATGGGGATTTAATTTTTTTTCTACACCTCACGATAAGCGTGTGTCATATAGGGTTTTATGTATTTTTAAAATGGGACCCTTGATATGTGAACTGCGTTCATGCATTTTCCCTCGCCAGGAATCATGAATGAGGTTATATAATTTTTAATGAAAAAAAAACAAAAATATCAATAAATTAAATTAATTATAATTATATATTAATTAAATTTTCCCCAATATGAATAATAAACCAAAAAATATTAATGAATAATAATACATATAAATTAAAAAAAATCAATTTGAATAAAATATCAATAAATACAAATAAATAATAATACATATTAATTAAATAATAAAAAATTGTAATAATAGTGTTCATGGAAATTTAATAATTTGGTTTGATTAAATATGCACTACTTGATCACCAGAACAATTTATTCATTAATTTTTAAAATAGAGTCATACGTCAAAATTTCATTCCATCTGAATATGTCAACATGTTAATATATAAACATTACTTTACCAAAAATTCATTCCAATTCCCCCCTCATGTATTACTATTATTTAAATTTTTCAAGGGAAAAGGGTATAATTTTATACTTAAGAAATCTATAATCCATTATTTCACTCCAAATCTACTTGACACATACTCGGTCTAGAAAATAATAGGATTTTATTTTGGAAAAAATGTTGTCCACTACCAACTAAAAATGATTTGACATGAAATGAGAACTCATGTACTTATCATCATAGGTAATCCAATTTTTTTGATGATGATATTAAATGAGATATCAAATTTTATTAAAAAACTAATCCCAAAACTAATGCACTCACATTAACAAAAAAATAAAAATATTCTAGTAAAAAAATAAGGTTATGAAGCCTTTGAGCATATCCAAAAATAATCTTTTCTTATATCATTGATTAATAGAATTAAAAACCCTTTCTATTGAGTTTATTTATTTTATAAAAAGGAAGATATATTTAGAAAACTAAAACTATTTCTATAACATGATCTTTCTGAACATTTTATAGTAATTAAATATGATTATAATTGATATACTAATTCTGGTTGGGATTTTATATTTCATCATTTACATCCCCCTCAAGGGAACCAATCATAAATATATTTATTAGTGTGGATCTCAACAATAATTGTTTTCAATATTTTATAATATAAATACTAAAAAAGATTTCATCTTCCACTTATAACTATAAATATTTGAAAACATAAATAACATGACAATGAATTATCTTATTTTCAATACTTATTCTTTAGTAAACCAATTATATGATCAAAAATGGATTATATCTCCATTAAAATTATTTTTTCAGATATGCTAACACAATTCTGAATTTAATCAATGATGACCTTCTTGTGTAATTGTTTTTTGAAAACCAATGGAGGAATAATTCAAGAATGAAAATCTCATTATATTAATGATCAAGAATTGATATTACTCACTTTTTATCATGTTCTCTCTATGAGAACATGGTTCACCATAAATTCATTATTTTATAACAATAGATAAGGATTGTTTCTTATCTAGAAGAATATCAAATAAATATTTTTCATAATTTTGATAATTTTATCACCTGTTTGAGGTATTTTAACATAAAATTCCTCAAGTGATGATTGTGCACTAGTAATAAATGTATACTTGTTTTATAATGTTTGAATATGTGTCTTCTCATAATTGGTCAAATGAAGATATAATTTCACACATATCATATTTTGGTGTTTCTAGTAATCAATAATAATCACCTACTCTTCAAAAATATCCATTATTCATTCAATTTATTCTGCATGCACCTTTTTTTAATAAAGATTCTTGTTCTATGATCTCCTATGATTTTACAAATAATTTCAAATCATTAAGATCAATAATTTATTAAATATTTCTTAAAGATCATATATCATTTTATTAATAGTCATTTAATGAAAAAAATTAATATAATTAATATTTTTTAGTAAATTTAAGAATGTTATTTAATATACAAATGTAGATAATATTACTGTGTATTATTATAAAAATCAAATAGAAATTATTGATTTTAGAATATAATATGATCATATTATTGATCTTATTAAAAAACTCTATAAATCATAATATAAATGAACATACACCACATATCATAAATCTAATATCAACCTAATCTATGCCTCTTATGTGTACTCTCATTTATCACATAGCCAGGTGTATACTAGATGCATCCATGATGTTTCTATCAATGTCTCCACAATGGAATATGCTACTCCATTATATCTTCATCACTAAACCACCTACACATCCTCCTATGTGAAAAGTGGTGGATGTAAAGTCTCCCCACATATATCTTGTCGTGCCTCTATGGATAGTGGTTGCTGATTGGAACTATCAACAATGTTTGATGAAAATGGATGTTGTGATGCATTGTCTATTCAACATCTATATCTTCATCTATATATTAATGAGAATAAGGAAGAGTATTTGATTGATCATTATTAACACTATCCTTCTATAGAACAACATCATACATAATAGGTTCGTCACCCCTGGAACATTTATATCAGGTTAAGCTGGCTCCATAGCCACATAATCCTGTCATGGAACTATGAAAATTCCATGATAAATCATAGTCATCAAATGAAGAAACTCTTCCACATTTCTTTGAAAGTAATCATGGTTAAATGTGCCTCCCACTGTTGAATCATACATGTGATGTAGAAAAATTATATGAGAATCAAGATAAAAAAATCGATAATTATATAATGTTAATAGAAAATCTATATTATAATTGAAGGAAGAATATATACCAACTAATCCAACTAATGGAAACCCCATTCATTTAATTTGAAAAATATAACTAGGGATATGTTGTTTCAGGATGCATAATCCAACTGATCTTATAATTGAAAAAATATTTTCACTATCCCATGTAAGTGGGACTCATGTTGTTTATCCCATAGATTAATATTTATGACATTGTTTCTAGTATAATAAAAGTCTCTCTTCCATGACATCCTCAAAGAATATATTGAAGCTAACTGACTGGGTGGGAATGGAACAGGCTAAAGGAATCTAAACTACATTATAACTCTCTCAGTCAAATTCCACTCGACAATATGAAAATGAATCAATGGAATCATGCAGGAGGAAGTAGAAATAATCTCCACACAATAAGGTGGAAGACTCTAGATGACATCATATGTATATGGAATCCATATAATCAGAAAGAGATAATTTAATAATTAACTAACAAAATAAGATAAGTATAGTAAAGAATAATGAATTAACACTATAAATAACAATCATTTACATCATTTGTTTGAAGGCTATCTAGTATATGTCTGTAGAAATGGACGTCGTGTCTGTCAGAGTATAAATGCTGATGTTCCAAAATCAACATGTAGATTACATTATAATTGTTACATTTTATAATAGAATGTTATATAATTAGGATAGAAATTTGATGGAGGGAATAACATACCATCGTCCACTTCGAGGGTCTGCTACAATATCTACAAGTAATGAAGCATGAGCATGTGGGGTAAATGAAGAATGTGCTTAGATACCAACATATGTATATGAACAATAAATCCTATGATCGGCATCTTATCAATGTTACATCAGACACATAATGCGCTGTATGTATATTCAAACAAGAAGATCCCCGTCTATATTGGCCTACCATATAAAAGTCCTCTTGAAATAGTAAATCCATCAGAGGTACAAAATAAGTTTAGTGAACAACCAAAATTGTGCGACCGACCAGCCTCAAATTATATTCATGTGAAAATAACAACATGATCACCCAGTCAGCATCCTATTCTAGATGTGAGAAGTGATGTTATAACCAGCGCATGTGTAATCTACCACCGATGATGGACCTACCATAATCTTTGACCTCTATGACCAGTAATATATGAGTAATATTGAACCAATCTTCTCTAACTCGGCCTGTCATTGAAGCACTGTTGATGGGGAGGACTTACATGAAGGACACATCCTGTTGGGTAATATTCTTCTCCCCTTCTATAAAATGTAACATATGCGACTTTGACCTCTATCTATCTATGAGCGCAGCAAAGATATGATCATTGGCATAGGTTAAATCAGACATCACTATTCCATATAATCTAGTGTGACTAATATGGTGGATGATAGCAGGAGGTGGTGTGACATAATGGAAATGATGAGATATAGATACACTCAAAGGAGGTACATGATGTCCCTCTAAAACCAGCCATGGTACATGAGTAACATGGTATGTGAGAAATATAGGACCTTCCATATACACAAATGATATCATCGTTACATTTTTATAGTGAATTCAATAAAGATTACATAACTGTTTGAAAAAAATACAGTATGAAAAATAAGGTAGAAAATATTGTGCATGGTGTGGTTTGTTTTTGTTGTGAATTATTATTTTATTTATCCAAAATGACGTTTAATTTATTCTAATTTATTTATATAAAGAATCAGTGATGATAATACCATATTTTACAAGTGTAAGAATGATATATTAATTTTCATTGTATGTTTATTTTATTAATAATTAATGTATAAATAAAATTGATTCTGATGGAATCTAGAAATGAGACAACCCAAAATTAAAACATGGTAGAAATTATAAATGTTACAAGTAAAAGGATTCATTACTGGAACATCCATATAAGAATAAAAATATACACATACATGATAAAATATATAGACTCAATCATGGATGTTAGGATGTGGAGATATCTCCTTCAATTTTGGGACATCTATTATGAGTATGTCCTTCTGTGTGACAAATACTGCATTATAGTCCCCCTCCTCATTACCGAGGCCAATCCATCTCATTTTTGAATCAAGTGGAAATTGTTCTTTCTTGGGGGCACAAACGTATTGTATAAACCCAATAATTTATAAAATGATTGAAATTGAAAAAAATCATAAATGGAAACAAAATACACTAATGAAAACTAGAAATATCAAGGATGATTGTTGGCTGATCAGTTGTAAATGAGATTGAATGAACTTCACCAACAGGTATCCAATATGCACTATAACAGTTAACCAAAGTTCTCATGGGATACACCAGGTCAATATAGGGCTACTGTGATATATTTATTGAATCATAAGCTGCTATAACATGTACACATGGATATTTCAATGCACGAATATTTCCAAAATCACAGTATCAGTTGTCTAACATCACCACAAGCACTCGTCCACTGGTTCATGTAGCCTAGTCATAACACTCTCTTATGAGACAACTAAAATTTTCTATATTAAAGGTTATAACAATTCATATAGAAGCCTCATTCAGTATCTGGTCAATGTCACATTGTAAATACAGAGAAAAAAGAATCCCATTTTCCATCCCCATATAGGTTTTTCTAAAACCAATCAATAAAGTAGTGAAAACATCTATAAAATGAATCTTGCACTAACCCTATAAATGGGTGTTTGCGCACACCCTTGGGGACACCATTTATGAACTCCACTACATTTTTGGTAATATGGACATATTTCCTTCCACCAACATATTCTAATGACTATTTTTTCTTTGAAATCTACATCATATATTTATACAAATCATAATTATCCCATCAAATATCTTAAAGACACTAATCAAAACATTCTTTTTTGGGGATCATATTATGAAACAATAAATGAATAATTTATAAACAATGATATTTAAAATTATTTTTGAAATGTTCGTTCAAAAACCAAACCCAAATTGAGGATCGTTTCCTTGATTACCTCATACATGAAATGATTATTCACATTAATTGAAATATGCCAAATACAATATTTAGTATAACCATTAGGCTTAGTCCATGAAACCCCATCACTATTTATAACTTTGTAATCACCTGATGGTTATAATATATAAAATAGAAACCCTGATTATGTGTGATATGAATGCATACACATGCCAAAAAAAATCCCCATTTTTCAAAATTTACATATTCAACAATATATAAGTCAAGTGGTTGAGGAAAAATATTACCATTTATTGTGGTCGTAATTATTAGAACACGTGTATATTTTCGATTTTAGAATTTTCTATTGACCCGAATAAATTTTTCACAATAGAAAATAGTAGTCAGTCATGGACTGAATGCCCATAAAATCCTATGGAACATCACCTAGGATCTATTTGATTTGTTATTAGGGGACACATACACAAACATGTCCAAATTATAAAAAATATGATTGTTGAGAGATAATAGTTCCACATAATGTGGAATCATTGCATAATATTCTTCCCAATAACCATATACATTTCAAATTTCCTTATGTTATTCATTAAATGCTTTTTTGTTGGATAAATTGTAGTTAAAAAATTATTGAATTATTTCTTTAATATGGGAAATTGGAACATCCTAACATGTTCTTATCATGTCAATAATAATAGTTGATATAAACTCTAAATCAATTGAAGATTTATCAAACAACATGATTGGATGCTAAAATGTGTGTGGGAATTATATTTTTGTTATCTTCCAATATGTAAAAAAATTATCATATATTTCAAATAATCATAATTTGATTCAGGCCCATATTTTTAACCTCGAATGTGATATTTTGTCTTCTTTAACTTATTAACCATAAATGTTAAATTATGCTCTATGTGGTATTGCATTAAAAATAATCATGCCACGTTTTCTTTCAAACTCATACCCGATACAGATGGAATTATCATATGATTTAAATCTATTTCCTATAATGCTAGGGAATTTAGAAGCAGGTGTACTGACATACCAACAAAAATATTGTTCACCTGACATCCATTTTATTAATGAACACAATGCGAATGGATGATTACCACTAATTGGAAGATTTTGTGTATGTATCCCTTTAATTAGAACCATAGATGGTTCATACCCCACATCACCCTATTGTGGATTCCTATCCCACCGAGACACCTTAGAAGGATCTTTCTCTACATCACCCTCACCCACATCATCTCTAGATTCCTAAGTTGATTATTCTTCCTCAGATAAACATTCATTTACTGTATTAGATAAACATAAATGGATGTCGTTGACATTTCCTTTCAAAATCTGATCATCATATTTATAATTTGGTCATATCACATGATTCATAAGAGTATTAGGCAATGAATAATACTATTGTGAAGGAATGACTTCTATAGAGCTCAAAAAACATGGTTTAGAATTATTTTGTTTCACCACATCAATATCACAAATCAATCCCACAATTTCCATCAGACAATTAGTACAATATTTCCCGAATAAAAAAGATGCATCCATATAATCCTCATCATCAACTAGAGGGTTCCCAGTGTTCCATAAACATTTGGGATATTTTAGATGTCAATATGTTATTGGATTAATTGATTGATCTTCACTCAGTTCTAACCACCATGAAATATTATTGCAAACATCATCCAATGTAAGAAAACCATGATGATTTTCCACTCATACAGGTTTAGAACAATATCTAAAAATATTTTTGATATAAATTACCCCACCATTGAAAATTATTTATGCAGACAATATTACATAAAAAAGTATTTTATTAAATATTATAAACAACATCAAAATTTTAATTATCTAAATATGTTATGATCGAACAATTGACTTGATCATGGGACTCATTATATGTATTGTTTTATCACTATTGAGGTACAGTAATGGTGATATTATTACCAAATAAAAAATAATATAATGTTAAAAATCATTAGACCACTTATCAAATTTTACATAAATTTTAATTACTTATAAATAAATAACCATGACTTGATCTTGAGACTAACTATTTATTAGTTTATAATTATTTGATAAAAAACCATAACCTATGGTCTGACTCTTGGAGTCACTGTTATCAAATATTTCAGCAACTAAAAGTCTCATTTCAAATAGAAGAGACTCTTGTTGAACGCCTCTTCTGGAATGTATGTTCTTGAACACCTCTTCAAGGACACCTCTTCTGGGATGCCACCTTGGGAACCCCTCCTTCCAGTCGCCATTTAATTATGTTTTTTCTCACATGCATGTTAGGGGGAATATGGGTATTAAATAAATAAATTCCTTTAGGAAGATACGCATTTCCTCACATACATAGTAATGGATGACTCACAGGTCAAAAATGCGGAAATTAATATTCAATTATTACATATTATATATTCACATACACAAAAAAGTTATGAAATCTATATTTTTCATTGGTTGTCTATATCAAGATCTATCATTATACAATAATCATCACAATATATTTGATATACATATAATTTTCTTCATATTAAATAACATTACGTATTACTAGATGAAATATATATTAAATATCACCACTTGTTTTCCAAAAATTTATCTTTCCAATTAATATGTATATTTATATATATATTTAATAATAACATTTAATAAATTTTATTAAAACTAATATAATGTTCAATTACATAACAACAACTAAAATACTGAACCCTAATGTTTCATACAATTTTATAGAATTTCATATATATATATATCTGTGTGTGTGTGTGTGTGTGTGTGTGTGTATTCAATTCTATTACTTTCCAAAATATATGTTAATATATTTTATACTTTATTATATTAATGAATAATTATTTACAATTAATATTATTTAATTTTTTTTATTAAAATTATTATTAGTTGGAAATAATGGCAATATAATTTATACTTAAATAAAAACTATTAAAATAATATTATTTTATGTTATTTTAAAGTTTATTAAATTATAAATATATATATAATTATAATTATTTTCCATATTTCTACATTCCAAAATTTAATTAATTAAATTTCATACGTTATTACTTAAAATAACAATTATTTACTCTAAATATATTTTTTTTATTTAAAGAAAAATATTTTTATACAATTATAAAAATAATTTATTTATTAATAAATAAAAATATGATACATAACTTAACTTATATATGTTTTATAAATTTTCTAGATTGTATATTTAATATTATAATTTAAATTAATCTTACTTAAATAATAACATTATATATATATATAAATATATTCAACTAGATGTTTATATTAAAAATATATACATTTTTAAAAACTATTTTATTTCCCAAATATGTAGAATATTATAATTTACATTAATATTACATTAAAAATAAAATAATTTAAATACATATAAATATATTCAACCCACAATTTGAATTAAAAATATATAAATGGTTATAAAAAAAATTTATTTCCCTACATATAAATTACATTTTATATAGACCATATTTAAATTTCTTAAACCATAAATATGAAACTATACAACAAAAAATAACTCATTCAAAAATTGAATCATAAAAAATAAACTAATTTACACTTTCATACATGAATAAATTCATATTACATAAATAAACCGTACACAAAAAAACTAATTTCTACACATCACATATTAAATAAATAAACCATATAAACAAAATAAATAAACACAATTAAACAATTAGAAATTGAAATATAAAATTTACCTTCTGAAAAACAGCAAATACTTGTTGAGAAAGGAATTAGTCATGGCTTCACAACAAAATTAAAATGTGATTAAGATGATTTGGGGGGAACCTTTTATAGATTTCGGCCACGAAGATTCATGAACCCCGTTAAGACATTGTTAATCCCATATGCATTGGATGCATTAATGGGGTTCATGCTTATCTAGTGGAAGATAAATCTGTGGAAACCCCAAACACACAACTTCCATGGATCAGAGATGCATGACAAGGGTTCCCGCATCTCAGGAACACTTTTTAAAAAACATGGTGACCCAATCCCCTTTATTTTTTCATCCAAAAAAAATTAAAAATTAATGTATATGAGAGATACATAGAAATAAATATCTGGGTAATGAGGATTATTTGTGATTATGGGTTTATTAATCTATACAAAGAAACTCTCTAAGGGAGTCCTTTCTCATTTTGAGGAAGGATATGTTTTGAAAAGGCAGAGTCAGACAAGGTATGGAAACCCATATATGCGCTTTAGGGGAGTTCCTCCTTAAAGGCACCATCATAGACCATATGAATATGTTGAATATCGACAAATTAACATATATGGAACTATGAGGCCTAGAATAGAATAAATACTCTATTAAATCTAGTTTTATATTGAAGGTTGTGTGGATCCGAGATGAGAATATGGCTAGATTTTATTTGAACTGAATGTACTGATGAAATCATAGAAGAGGGAATGACGAGGCTTATGCATGCTAAATTATTCCACCAAATTACACTAATTCATCTCAACAACTTCTCCAAACAAAGTATCTATAAAGACTATTGGTATTTGTGGTGGTGTGCTTGAGGCCATGTTATGAGGAAGATCACGTGATGTGTCGGGTCGACCTAGCCTATTTTATTACAACGAAACTCTTTTGTGACATATATTTTAGATAATTCTTATAATATTATCTGATAGTGGTTGTTATTTTATGTTTTTTATCAAAATAACATATTTGTACCAAATCCGAAATTATATTATTCACATTAATCTTCTTAATCACCTCATGGAGATTGAGAAATTTTATCTCATTATACATTTACATAAGTCATAGTGGGTTGGGTATGGGTGAAAGGAAATTTATTAATTCTTTTTTTTTATCTTACATTCCTCCTAAAATATTGTAAAATTTATTATTATTCTTCCTTATTTGATATAATTTTCATTTCACAATTTATTACGATTATTTTTTCTACTCCTTGGGGTGCTTCTCTTCAAAATTTTACACCTCTTTATTTCCCATTTTCTCCAAATCATCAAAAATATCAATTTTCCTAATCATAATTTCATTTTGATTAGTTTCAAATTTTTTTGTCCCACTCATACTTTCAATAATTATGAAATATTATTTACAATATTTTTTATTTATATAATGAAATTTCAATTTTCACATTGATTTTTTATGCCCATCTCATAAATAGTTTTTAATAATCATTTATAATTGATTCCTAATAATTAATTTGATTTTTTACATGTTTTACAATCCATTAAAAATTTACATTATATGTAGAAGTAGTAGACTTTTCTTAAATATTTGGGTATTTTATTATTAAAAAATTTTTGTTTTACTGGTTGTCTAATTACCCCTAGTCTTTTTAGAAATAATGGGATGGTTTTATAAACTTATATTGTAATAATACATAAAATGATAAAAATATTTCATATCTTGGAGAAAAAATAAAGAACAATTTTAATTTTATATTTACTTTATAAGAATTCTAGTGATATGAAAATTTAATCAATATTCTAATACATCCCATAATTTCAATAGTTCTTTATACGAGATTGATTATGTTTTGTAAATGATTTTTTATCATTATCTTGAGTCACTAAAAGATATTATTTTTTAAAAATTCATATAATAGTTCATTGGTGTATTGACCCATAATTATATATTTTTGAAATCAGGCACGTTACTTATATATAATTTTTGTGAAATTTGTGATAGGGGATTCTAATTTTTTTTATTTTGTGATCATTCAAGTCAACCTATATAACACTAGCTTTTATAGCAAAAATATTCATAATATATGTAGTGAGTCTCACAAAAATGATGCTATTAATAATATAATTGTAGTTTATTATGATAGAACTAACTCAACAAGTCCTTGAACCTATAACAAGACTCATAAAAAATATTTTAGTCACCATAGATAAAACCATTGATCATATATCTCAATTACATAATCATGTTTCTTCAGAACAATTTCTTAATAAATTATTTACAAGTTTAAATCCAGGTTTAAAGAATATTTCATCTAATTTAGCCAATCAATTATGCATTATTATCCAAAATATAAGGTAATACAAATCATCTAATTTTTTTCTTCTATTTATTTTGGCCATGGTAAATATTGCATAATTATCGAGAAATATGTAATGAAATAAAAATAATCATCAATTAAAATTTCATTGAAATTAGATAGAATGTAAATATATGGATGTTTAAATTTATTGTTCTTATCCCATTGATAAAATCATATCATAGAAGGGTCTCCTAAAATAATGGGTAGTTTAAATTCCCAAATCCCTAATCCCTTATTATTTTTGTTCTTAATGTTATATTTTTTATGTGCTCAATAATTATTTTCCATAATTTCATGTTTCACATCCCTAAGTATTATTTTATTATATATAATATAACTTTAATTAAATTTATATTTTGATATTAAAGGTTTTAGTTTAGAAAAAAATCATTCAGTATATAGAAAATTTTATTTAATTAAATAGAAAATATATATATAATGTTTAAATAAAAATAAATCAATAGAAATTATATAAAAGAACATAAATAATCCAAGAAAAAATTAATTTCCTTTGAAAATAATGATTCTATTTTTTAGTTACATTTCATTCCATATGTTCTATAAAAATAATTTTTACAAACAAATAACTAACAACATGTAGAAAAAAGTGAATGGTCGAACTACAAAAGGGGATGTGTATTATTTTTGTCATAATTATTTAAAAATGAATAAATGAAACCTAAATATAACTTTTATGATAATTTTAAATTTAATAACCAATGGGATATGTATAGGAGTATAATAAAACATTGGGTGACATTGTGTTTTCAAAAGATAGAACAAAAGGTTGATATAATTAGGGAATTTAGATTAATGACTTTTGATGCTAAATAAATTCACTCAGTTAAAATATATTTTACATGAAATATTTAAATAATCATAAATAATAAAATAATATCTATTGATAATGTTTAATATTATACTAATTTAATCGCACGTACCATTAGGCCAAAATTTGTCTTAGCATCTCAATTAATTTAGATTTATAATAATTTATATAAATAAGAAATTACAAATAAAAAATTGTCTCAAACTATTATCAAATTAAATATCCAAAATAATTTTGATTATTAATAATAATTAAATAATACCAATTAAATATATTAATATATTCATCAGATCTGTCCTTCATCTAATTACTAGAAAAATTGATGATTTAAATCATCTGTTCTCCCATTGATATAGTAATATTTTATTTAATATAATAAATAAATCAATAATAAACATGAGAATATTATAATTCATAAATAAATTAATGTAATATGAAATAATATTTACAAAAATTATATTTTGAATCATATTTTTCTTTATCAATACAACAATTTGTTTTTAAATTTGAATTCTCAAACAATAATAAATTGGAGAATATTATAATTCATGAAGAAAATTAAAGGACTATAAAATATTTATCAAAACAATGTTCTTTATCCCCTTGAATGTTTAATTAACGTTAATATTCATATAATGTTTAAAAGTTTCATAGGGTATGAAAATTTGGAATAAGATTCTCAGATAATAAGATTAATAGAATAAAAACCCATTCCCTTTGATGAAGTTTATCCATATTTCCACCCTTTAATATATTTAGTAAATCATTATATGGTGTCCTTTATAAACTATTTTTTATCGAAGGATCTTTCCAACTCCTCTTGTTTTTTAGTTTGATTTCCTCTCTACTATATTACACTCCCAATAAAAAATCAGCAAGGTCCCCAAATATATCCTTCAATAGAGGTTAGATCCACTAGAGTTTATATAATATCATTTACTAAAAATTTATATGGATAATCTTTTCACCTATATCCCATATCACATTCCACACCATGGCTATCATTGATCAACATCCACATAGACCTCATTCGTTAAAAGTTTCCCATGCTACATCACTTTTCCAATCTACATCAATTGAATATTATTTTATAAAATTTTCTACTATTGATATCAATTATTTATAATATCATATTTCACCAACAATGTATTTTTTTTTAAAATCCATAAAACATAATATAATCATCAATGACACTAAATCCCTATGTTAATGAAAAATCATGAATGTTTTATCATTGTCATCAATTTCAAGAATCATTTAAATGAATTTGTATTTACTGTTCTAAAAAATAATCTAGATTAAAATATTTTTATTGGTCAAAACATTATTTTATCCAATACATTTCATATTGGTATGACTTTATCCATTCAGTACTCGATCAAGATACCATAAAAAAATTGTTCTGGTTTTACATTTGTTTGATTCAATTATATATTCGCAAGTGTCACAACTACAAATTTCACCGCAAATACTTCATGAGCCATAATATTTACCCCATAAAATTTTTAAGACAATATTTTTTATGACTAATATATAACTATAAGATGTAATTTGATGAAAAAATAACCTTTAATTTTCAATAGTTTTTCAATGGACAACCATTCAAGACATTACATTCTCTTACATGGAGCTCACAATTCTCTATCACTCGAATGAAATGATCTATATGTTGGAGTTGGTTACCTAGAACCATGTTTGGAAGTATATAATAATATTTTTTCTTATTAAAGAATTTTTATTATCATTTCATGATTATTATTCCATATGATATTTTTATTTGACAATATAAATAAGATATATGTCGGGAAAAAGGTCATAGGAGATTTCTTATTATGAGGAGAACGTAGATGTCCCATAGTATTATTTAAGAACCATGTTCTATGAACAGATGATATTTTTGAAGAGACACATATGATAAAATATATTAAGGGTAGGAGGCTCATATGTTATAGAAACACCTTCTCATGGTTTTCATTATGGATAATCTCTAAAAGTGAAGGTAATTGAATATGAATGTTAATATGAAATCCACATATTTATATATCAATAGAGGATAAAATTCATGACGTTTTTTATTGATAATTTATCTTTATGATTATAATTTGTGGATATCATAACTATCATACATTAATTTACTGGGTAAACCCTAGATTAAATATGTTCATGGACAAGTAGGATACATTTGATGCATCAAGAACGACATATAATTAATGGATAATTCATGAAAGGATTTATCCCATTTTTTCATGAATAAATTGAAGTTATCAAACCCTTTTATTGGAATGGTGATGCCTATATATATCCATGGCCATGGTTTTTCATGGGTTATCATTTATAAAGACTCAAATAAGATAAATAGGGCATATATGATGATGGAACCATCATGAAACCTACTAGAATTTATATATTGTGATAAAATGAGTATATTTTAGGGTAAATATTTGTAGGAGGATTGATGCCATTTCAAAATTAACATCTTTCTCAATGTATGACATAGATATTTTACACTCTATTTTTACACTTTTGGGGCCTAATGTCAATCAGAAAGTGTTCTAGAGGATCTCTTACATTGTGTATCTACATTATAAGTTGAATTATAGTATTGAATTTTTAAAGTAATAAATAATGATATTAATTCAGAATTGGCTGATTTCCATAATATAATAAATTTATATTTTAATGAATAAGTTAGTGAAACAATAACTATGTTTTAGTTTAAATTTGTGGAGAATATAATAATTATTATATTTTTTATAAAATAATGAAATGATATATATATATATACACATATATATAAATAATGATCAGTATTCAAGGATTGGTAAATACTGACGATGGAAGGTTTACCATGATTAATGTTCGAATTAGAAATAATTAATAATTATTTATATTCATAATGTGTTGCGCATATTAAGAAATTGATAAAAATATTATTATTAATGAATATGGGGTCAATAAAGATAATTAATGATGGTTTGGGGCTTCTGAATGATATTCTAACCCTAAACAAGATATAACTAATATCTATTTATATCACATTCTGAATTCAGTTTTGGATTTCACAATGAATAAAGGGATATTACCACAATACCAAGAATGTGTTCTATTTTACCCACTATCATGCCTTTGAAGGTACACAAAGGTGTTTTAATCCATTGTGTATAATACTACTGCAATATTTCATGAAAAAAACTAGCGATCAGGATAGTCTATTATTCTTCCCAACGATTATATAACATTGATCATATACTTTGGTGAAAATGTGTATCACTGTTGTGGTGATTTTGAATATGAATCATCAAATTCCATGATTTTGCTATGAATCTAATCCCATCATATCATCTACTAATGGGTGATTTTAAGTTTGGTTAATTATATATCCATTCAAAAAATAATTGAAAATTACATCTTAAGATCCTTTCCAAATAGTTCCTTCATAATAATATATAATATTAATATATTATTTATTCGTTTTACATGATTTTATAATTATTTAACACAATGATCATGTGTTATTTAAGAGTAAAATTCATGTTGTTCATTCCTTCAATGGATTATTCTCCTACTGCTAGAAAATAATTGTGCTATCAGAGCAGTCACATGTTTAGTTTATAAATATTCATTATCTATTGATTAATTTCATGTGTTTTAATTTTCTTTTAGGTAGAAAATGTTATTAATATATTAATGTAATTACCTATTCATTTCATAATTCATGATAATATAACCGGTTAATAGTTAATAATTATATATAAAATCACATTGAGAATACCATATGGAGGTGAAAAGTGTTCTTCCTAGAGAAAAAATGTTCATGATGTGTAAATTTTGTGTACATTCTATTCAGTTTTTCATCAAATGTCCAGATCTTCAGATAATGTCAAATTGATCTGATGTAATCCAATATAAGAACTAATAAAAATGTATTGGAATGTGGATCCAGATAGGACAGATACATCATTATGAACTACACATTGTGTAACCACTATTAATAATGTATAGTCCCCGTTATCTCATAATTAATTACACAAGGTGTCCCAATGATCGATTTATATGATACATCACATGGAGAAACACATTCCATGAAATATTGAGGAACATACAGGGTGTTCATAATACATGTTGTGTACCTCATATATGTTCATGATTAGAGTCACGTATAGGCCTAGGCATGTGTTGCGGACAAGACCAGAAGGAAAGTACAAGTCATGTAGTCAACAGCTGGGAGTGTTCAAAATTTTTGATGGAATTAATTATTTTATATATTTAATTAATAATACTGAATATATGTTTCATTTTGATTCATTTTATTGTTAATTTCATATCAACAGATTAATAATTATATATTAAATTGATTTTAATTTTAAAATTTGGACAAACTCATCAGGTTCACTCTATGAATTTTTTTTCAATGATAATATTAATTGAAATTAATTTTGTATAAAATTATATAATATTTTTAAGGATAGTTGGTTGGAATAATGATATATAGAATTAATTGGGTTAATTCGTTGTTCATTATATTAATTGTAGAAAAAATTGATGTAATTGATAACAATATTGGAAATGTATTGTCATTTATTGATGTCAGGATGGTCCAGATATTAGAATAGACTTTTCCTATGATTGGTTCTTTACAGTTAAATTATTATTAATGGCCTACAGGTTATCCCCTCATTCTGAATATGTAAGGTAATGCAAGCCCAAGGAATATTTTATATAAATCACATTTATCCAACCAATTAGATCACCTCACTAGCGTGTGATAAAATCATATGTAATTATTTGGATCCCATGTGGATCGAGGCAGTTCTTGTCATGGATAAGATGGTAAACCAATCAAGCCAATTCATATAATCCAGTGATTAATAATAACACACGAGACAATTTACAGTTCATGGTTTTTTACCGATGGCCTGAGGGTTAGTTTTTAGTCCACTAGATAAACTAACAACTTGAAAAATATCATGATCATTCTTCTTATACTATATTTTTATCAGTTTCATGATTAATTATTTATGATTTTCAATGCCATGCGATCACAAAATAAATGAATTAATAACCATAAAATATGGAATAAAATATATTTAAATTTATGGTGAATGTTTTATGAGACATAGTAAACCACATAAGTAAAATCTACATAATATTAAAAATGAACATAAAAAAATAAAATGGGGATTATGAATTAAGATAAAAATACATCAATTAAAATATTATGTTGAATTAGACTTCTAAAACATAATTTGGAATCGACATAATAGTTCCATGTACATGGTCAACCCATGTTGTGGTGATTTCATTTGTCAAAGATATTTTTGAATGATGTTTCTGGTTGATATAACATAGTTTACATAATGCGATGAATGCCCATTCCAAAACAGGTTTATCTAAGTGGAAAAGGTTGAGTAAATATTAAATATAATTTTTAGGATTGGGGGCCTACTCAACTAATCATGTAAATACAATTAATTGTAATTATCATGTTATTCCTACCTAATAACCATCAAATAGATTATTATGACCATGTTTGGGTTATGATAAGGGATATATGAATCCTAAAACTTGAATATATCAGTGACACGTTATTCTAAATCTTTATCTGACAGTTGTCCAATTTTGAATAGTTATGGGTTACTAATGGAATTTAATTAAAATTAACGTTTTCAAAAAAAAATTATTAATAATAATTACTAAATATGTACTCATAATGTCTATAAATTAAAATTAAATTAGAATTGAAAATATCATTGTGATCCATACTAGAGAAGCTTAACCATCAAATAATGGAATTTTTTGGAATTTTATAGAATCAATCACTTTATACTACACAATGAATAAAAATTAAGCATGATGGAAACCCTACATCTTACATTTTTTCACCAATATGATAGTGATAATGATGTATCTATCAATTTAAATAATGCAGGTGATGCAATGGATGTACAATTATTTATCTTATCCACAATTTCTAATTAGATTTTAATGTAATATAAAGAATGTTATGTGTATAGAAAAGTCTATCAATTTTATAATATCTATTAATAGATGGAGATAACAAAGAGATATGAGATCTTCAATGCACTATTAAAATGAAATATTGGAGATTTTATACCATTTAGGGAACATTTAGTAAATATTCCTGGATCCATTGAGTAGTTGGAAATCATTGGATTTATGATCACCACTGATATATGTATATATATCATTCAATTCATCACTACCAAAAATTATGTTAGTTTTATTTTGAATTATAATATGTGTAATTGTGTGAAGAGACTTTTGTATCTTCATAATGTTATCCACCAAGATGATAAATAAATCAGGCATGTCAATACAGTTTTCCTTATAGTGAATGAGAAAAATAGGAACAGGGAAAAGAGGTTGGAGACTCATACTAATTCTATTACTTAATATTTTTATCCCTATATGAAGAAGAATATCTAGAGGGATGTAAATAAATATGATCTGATATGTATTGAAAGTGGATAACAGGGCAACATGAAGAGGAATTTCACCCCGCTAAAGTAGAAAGGGGAATCTTTAGGTATATTTTTTATTGACTTTAATATTTCCATATCTATATATTTGATAATGGATACTTCATGTGGTTCTTAATTTTGTATCCAATAATAGGAACCATGTATACATTAGAATATTACCACTGATGAGGAGGATCTATGGGATACCAATTAATTATGGATGGCTTATCCTTCCATTAGAGACAACCATCTCACACTACTAACATGATTCATTTTGGTTTTATAGAAACGTTATTATATGCTTATTGATACCATGAAAATTATTTCGACTTCTTGTTTAGATATTGATGTATTCATTTTCAATGTTGGAAATAAATATTTCACTTATATAATGATATAATATGTTATGTTGTGGAACAACTAAAAAAATTATCATTATGTATTAAATTTCAATAAACCAAATAGTTTAAATTTATTAAAAAACTAATATGAATGCATCATTTGGAACCACATCATGGAGTCAATGTATTTGTAACATAAATTAAAGGCGTTTTAGAATCTATATGAAGATGGGTTTTTAAACTATTTTGAGAAAAATTCACATGAAATCCTTTATTCTAGTTTACAAGGTAATATTAACAAGTCACCATTTGATGTTCAAGGTTAAAGTTTTACCAAGATTTTTTATTTTTTACATTCTATTTGAGAAGACGTTTCAAATAGAGGCTTGAGGTGGGTACTCATACTTTATAACTTTTACTGATCACTTATGTAGTTATGGTTATATCAATATATGTAATAGTAAGTATAATTCCATTAAAATGTTCAAAGAGTTCTTTAGTGATGTTTAAAATCAACATGGGAAGAAGATAAAGAAACATCAATCAGATCTAGGAAGTTATTATCTTAACCAAGACTCTATATAATTTCAATCAGTGTATCAGAATGTATCCCAACTCAATCCACTTTATTCACCATATTGGAATGATTTTTATTATAGTAGTAACTATAATATTGTTGTAAATTGTATGGTTTATGTTGAGTCATGTATATATTACTTTATACTTTTTATGATAAAAATTATATAAAACATTACTCTTACGAAAATGATGACTCACTAAAGTGGACACAAGTATTCCAATCGCGTTATGAAGTAGAATGATACCAATTTTGTAACATGTTCATGTATGGGCTTTTAAACATTTTTTTAAGGTTGTCTCAAGAATCAAAAAAGAAAAATAATACAAGAAGTGTATCATTATTTGGTACACAAAAGATACGAGGGGATAATTTCTATATAGCCCTTTAGTTTAGAAAGTAAATGTAACAAAACAAGTTGTCATTATTGAGAGGGATAACATTATAGTGTAGGATAGTGGTTGAAGTTTGGAATCAAAAATGCTGATGCCTAAGATATAAAAATTTTTATACATGAAATTATTCCATAAGTCCACATGAATAATGTTGTTCCAAAATGAACAGTGTTGCATGGTTTCCCTAGAGAGTTTTTTGAAATGGAGAGATATTGTTTTTTAGTCATTGATGATGGTAAGGCATTATCGGTAATCAATAATGATCCACTATAATATAAAGAGGAAATATATATCACAAAATACCATTATGGTGGGAAGAAATGAATTCTGAGATGGATTCCATGTATCAAATCAAATTCTGGGTTCTGATAAATTCACTAACTGAGGAAATTACCATTGAATAAAAATAGGTAATCATAATTAATATTCATATAAAAGGTAATGTAAGTACCTAAAAAACATGAATAGTTGATATGGGGTTAAAAGACCCTCAAGGAATTGAATAGGAAACAATATCTTCTCTAATTTTCACATTGAAATCCATTATTGTTTTTCTATAATAGCTATAATTCCTATGAGATTTCTAAAATGAATGTAAAAATCACTTTATTTTTTTGGAAGCATTATTATGATGTGTAACTGAAAAAACATTAAGGGTTTATGATATAGGTAATTACCAAAATGTTATTCAAGTTATATAGATCCATTTATAGATTAATGAAGACAACAAGGTCATGGAGAATACATTTTGATAACGCTATACTATAATTTGGATTCATTAATAACAAATGTTAGCCTTGTGTTTAAACAATAATTATTTTCAAGAGATTTTTTCTCATAGTTTTAATTGATGGTGATATATTAAAATAAGAAACTATATACCATCCTTATATGAGGTTAAGGAATTGTTGGGAAATAACTTCTGTGAAAAAGACATAAGATAATCATCCAAAAATATTATGATCAAGATTATGAATGATAAATATAAGACGTTCTTGGGATAATTAATGGTATGTATATTAATAACATATTTAAGAGGTTTAGTAAGGAACAATCTATGTAGTTATGGGTTTCATTGTCCCATGGTATACATCATTCGAAGAAAATGATCCCTAAAACAAAATGGTAAATAAAAATAATTGGTAAGATCTCATAATATTATATAATAGGATATATCATGTTTTCCATGCTTTGTATTAAGATTTATGTGGCATATTAATTGATCATTGTAAGCAGATATCATAACGATATAACTGAAAAAATTGGTGTGTTACTAAAACAATCTCTGAGATTCTGAGACAAACTAAATATTTGTTCATAGTGTATGGAAGAAATGAAGATCTAGTACAATGGGTTTTTAAATATTATAGTATTTATACAGATAAAAATAAATTTAACTCAAATTTTATATATATATTTATTCATCGCAAAGTATTTGTGAGCTAGAAGATTTGAGATGATCTAGTTTCCACTAATTTTATAATATATTAGAATCCAATGATGCAGTTTGAGATGAATTTTTTCACTATAGAAAGATATTGTATTTATCTGTAATGATCATATCACATCATTATATGATAACACTACAGTATTGGTCATGCATAATTATCCAATGTCGTACCAAAGGAAAAATCAATTACTTAACATATTTTATCTCTTGTGTGATTTTTATATAAGTGGTGGTGTTCTAGTGAGTTGAGTATCCATGGAGGAAAACATGGTGGAAACCATAGTTAAGGCTTTATCATAGAATAAACATGGGTTTCTTGTGAGTATAATAGACTGAAAACTATTTTCGATTGTCTCTTTTACAATTTAGAGTCTGTTGGTGATAGAGCCCTAGAAAAACATGTTCTGTCCTTTAGAATATGTTTTTATTATTAAATATGTTTTCTTATCAAAGAATGATTATTATTATCTATGATATTTTTATATGATAATATCAATAGGATATGTTTCATTGTAAAAGGTCAATGATGTTCCCGAAGATGATAAAAACCTTGAGTTTCCATAACTTTCTACTTGATCCATATTATATGGTCGAATGGTATTTTATAATGGAATATAAAAAATATAATTTATCAGGAATAGGAGGATCATAAGAGAGTGATAAATGTTCTCATGTTCTAAATCCTTTCTAATATCCATGATTTGAGGTTATTAAAATATTTATTTTAATAGTAAATCAGTGTTTTCAGGTGTTATTAGATGTTTTTATCATAGGATGTGTGTTTTGATCCTTAAACTATATGATTATCATTATTTGATATTGTATCTCATGTTATTTGATGTATTGATGAATGTTGAGATGAAATATGTTTTTACAACATTTTCATATTTCATGTTCATGAATAATGAAATAGAATTAATGGATAATGTATTAAAGATCTTATCCCCTTTTTTTATTAATGAATGTCAATATATGAGAATAACTGATGAGAATGGAACCACCTAAATAAATTCTTTGAAATGGTGTTAAATGTGAATTTTCATTTATTGAATGTATAATAATGGGACACTGAGTATATAAGTTGTTGTTAATGGAATGAATCCTACTTTATCTGAGGTATTATGATATAATGATTATATTACATGGTATAAATTTGTATGAGGGTTGAATTCATTGCGATGATAACTAATTTATCTACAGATTCCTATAAATCTTGATAGTTGATGAACTAAAACACTTAGTGGTTATACAAAATTCCATTGAGGAAGAGGCCAAGAGGTTTGCAAACTAATTAAATTTGAAATATCATATAAATTATATTTTTTAATTTTACAAGGTGGTATAAATAATATTTATTCTGGTTTATTGGATAACTAATATAAAATCACAAGTAATTGAAAAGAGTAAGTGAGTTAAAATAATAATAAATTTTAGTTTGGACGTTCTAAAATTGTAATATTTTCTAAAATTATCATATAATAATGTATTTACAGTTATTTAATTAAATATTCATTATTCGATGATCGATAAATGATGAAAAAGGAAATAAGACCGAATTTAATAGTCCAATTAGAAATAAATAATATTTATTTATATTACTAATGTGTTGCTCATGTAAATTGATTAATTATAATAATATAATTATTAATATACATTGGATCAATTATGAAAATTAAATATTTTTTAGGAATTTGTTGAGATCTTATAACCCTAAAATGAATTGTATAAATATTTAGTTACAACTATTTTTTAACTAAACTTTTTTGTATACATTGTATAAAGAGAGATATGATGAATCCCTATAATGTGAACTCCATTAATAATCTATGAATTATTCAGTAGAACACTATAATTACTTCACCCTTTATGAATAAAACTACTTTAATCATCCATGATCATTTCATGTAGTCATGATCGATAGTTCTTGCATTTATCAATTCTACTATGTTGATAAGTAATTATGGATCACATATGGTTCATATCTAGATGGATATTTCACCAGAATCATATTGTGGAATGATAGTCTGATGGATTATATTCCATCATACCATCAACCAATGTAGAATTAATAGTTTAGTTAATTCTATATCTACTCAAGAATTAATTATTAATTATGTTGAAAGTCCTCTCTATGTTGTTCCAGTATACTAATGAATCCAATTAATCTACTTTTTTTGTTGGACATGATATAATGATCATGGAAATCAATTATTACACATTATTTATGACTAAAATCAATGTTGGTCAGACCTTCATAGGACACAATAATAGAAACTGAGATCTACACAATATGAATTGGGATAATAAAACTAGAATCCACACTAATACATTTATGAATAAGAATGGTGGGAGGTGTAATGATTGAAAAAACTCCATAAAAACCCTATATACACCAAATAACATAAACTATCGATATCAATGGATTATATTAAGTACATTAAACATGTATAATAACCATTTTTGTGGTCTCCATAGGTATTGTTGGTTTTTTTAATTATCATTGATAAAGATATAGTTCTTTGTATAATATTAGTATAAATTATCTTCCTCTTGTAGGAATCCACTGATATATATACATATATTCAATGGTCCACAACATTATGAGATACCACATTTTTCATCAAACCAATAGTGTACTTCTTTATTATCTTTTTCACATGTACTTGTAGCGATCAGTGCTTTAACTCACATATGAAATGACTTTGAAGATCATTATACATCATTTGATAATTCTACTTATATTTCTTGCTAAAGTCCAAAGAGCATGGATTACAAAAATGGAACATAAACGCTTTATTATTAAATATGATCCTTCTAGATGAAATGATTTATAAGAAAAATCTCATTATGGGAATCCATATCATAATTATACTAAACCTTGGTCACAGATAAAGAGATATTTGTTTCATTATTTATATCCAAGATAAATATCTTACCATAAAATTATAGATGAATCACGATATAGAATTCCTCCTATCATTAGGTAAAACTATATTTGTATTTTTATAACCTCCACGAGTGTATTAGATCACTATATGGAAAACATAACATCATTGTGACATAAAGATACCTTAAAATCCATTCAACAACCATCAAGTGATTCATAAATGAATTAGAGGGAAATAGAAGAACATCAACCATTACATGGGAAATATATAGCATTGTAAATACAACCTGGCATATAAAACTACCAACCACCTGAGAACGTGGTATCATCTATATTGCCTCGATTAATTCATTGAATACATGACTTGATGTCTCACTCAACAAAAAACATCTATGTAGTGGAATAATTAATAATTGTTTTTCAGATAACATTTCTTACAGAAAACTCAAAATTCTTATCCTATAATAGGAAAAAATCATCATCTTCTGGTCCTGAATTTTCAAGATCATAAGATATGTTGATCTAATCACAATTTTTATCAAAAAAATTATTAATCCTTCATGATATTGAATATATTAATTTAATATTTCAAAATGAACAACATTATACCAAAATATTATATTTGATAAATGAATTCTCTTTCCTAAAAAATCATTAATATGAAAAATATTTCCTTTTGCATCCATAACTTACCAAGAACGAGTTAAAAATATTGTAAAAATAATTGGTATAATGATTCAGTATGACAAAGCTTTTATTTAAGGTGTATATGTTGTTTTTATATCTTGAAACCACACATTTTTCTTCATAATTCACATAAATATTATAATTAAGGTCTCATTATAGATGGTCTATATTTAAATCCATCTGATCATGCTCCAAGTCCAAGCAGGAAGCTGACTTTAAAATTCCTCAGATTGAATCCATCAACACCATAGACAAAAAACATAATTAAATTAAACTCTTTTACTATAAGGTATTATTTTATAACTAATTGATCTCCATTATACAATTTTTATTTAATATTGGAAAAACAAATTTATTTTTCATTACCTATTTACCATTGTGCACATTATATAAATCACATGTATTGTTCTTTATTAATGTGGTAATATCATTTAATATTTTATGAAATATGTTCAGTTTTTGGATGAGATACTATTTACTAAAATTATTTTAGATCAAATCACTAATCTGAAATAATTACTCTAGTATTGAAAATCTTATGAATGTAATCATTATTTTTAATAATATTTGAAATTGTGAAATACTATTTTTTTAGGAAAACTATCACATCGATCCAATTATTTTTTATAACATCAAATTGATAAGAATGAGTATCATGTTATTAATATCATTCTCATCTTACACATGGATCATTTTTATTTCTTTTTCATCGAACACTTCCTCTTTAATGGAAAACATTGATAGTACATGTAATCGATTATGAGAAAATTAATTGATACATTATCTTAAAAATATATATGATTTTGAATGTCTATGATCATCTAGTTCTCATAGAACACCATATCTCTATTTATAATAAAATTTTACCCAATAATGTATTAATAATTAAATTTTTTCTCTTCTACTGTTGGACTACAATAACAATTGGGTTTTCATATTTTTTGGATTAGATTCATTTTCTACCCTATCACTATCAACCTTTTTGAGTTGGTGAGTTGTTTATGGAGTTTCCACTTACATGGTGTTATTGAAAACATTTGATTTTCTTTTCAACATGTCAGTTATTGGATGATATTATGATGTTCCTAATAAAGGGGAAATGATAGAATTTATAAAGAACATTATAATCCTTGAATGTTTATCATGAAAACATTGAGAGATATGTAGCATATATTTAAGAAATTGGAGAACCTAGACAATAATTCATTATGAAAAATTCATGGAGACGATCTATGGAAATTAATACCTAGATCTATTAATGAGGAAATTGTTATATAAGTGGTTTAAAATTTTTCACATATATGGTGGAGGCATTTCCCATTGTTCACCAAATTTTTGGGATCTAAAATATATTGGGATGGTAAAGTTTTGTAGAAAATTGATTTATTAGACTGCATCATGATAATATGAAAATGGAAAATAATTTTTAAATAATTAATTGTATCGTAAAATAATAGTGATTTTTTAATAAATGATAAGTGAAATAAAGAAAATTTTAGAAATGTAAGAATTTGGGCAATGATTCCGTGTTTTTTGAAAGCATAAATAGAATGAGGTTTTTCAGGAAATTTCCTGGATAAAAAATTATTTCATGATCAAAATTAATTGTTTTATGAAATGGTGGTGGGGTGATAGAAATTTTAATTATGGGGATTAGAATCTTATTGATAGGTAGCTAAGAATCTCCTTTGAGCTTACATAACTTAACAAAGATCTGAATTCCCTAAATCTGTGATTGTGTTTTTCAAAGGATTCAATTACATGAAGTATTTACATGAACTGTTGTTCAAAGAAGACATGAATTTTTTCAATATAACTAAGGGTTTTAATAATGGTTTAGAAATATTAATGTATTTTTTTATCATGAATTAATACAAGTGTCATGGAATTTTTTAGTTTCACAAAAAATCAAATGTTTCACAAAAGTTTCAAGTTTTTTGAAAGTGTGTTATTTCATAACGTAGAATGTTATCGACAATAAATCAATTATTTTTAAACAGATTTATTTATTTATTTAAAACTATTTAAATTATTAAAGAGGATATTCAATAATTTTGATGTTAACCACTATTTTTTGAAATATTAGTATGAAGATCAATGACTAAAAATCTATACATAAAATAGCAGATAGTGAATTTATGCATTTATCTATGTGTTAAGGATCTTGTTCCCTTGATGAAGTGAGATAAGGTAGTGGAAAAAATGAGTATTCCATGTGTGGTAGTGATATGAACCTCAATACTATAAGGGGAGTGAACCCATGCAATGTTTTTACCTTGATTGAATCCACCACTAAATAATTTTTAGTTGAGTTTTCAATATCAACAAAACATTATTGTCTGTGTTTTTATGTGTACCATTATTGGTGAACTATGTAAAATTATAGTGTATTTTTTGTATATGTTTTCTACTTTATATAAGATTAAAATAAATGTCTCAAGATTGAGAAACCATAGATTATATATATATATCTTGTAAATACTCTTTTATATTTGATCATCAATTAATAGGTGAACACATGAGTGGCCTTATTAAAATTTAAGTTCATGATTTTTTAGGATAGAGACTGTTTCATTAGAACATAGGGAAACATGACTATGGATTATACCCTAATTCACCCTATATCAGGGAATCTCTTACTTAATTCCCTTGTCGGTCTAACATCATCTCTCTTGGTAAAAAATATATCTCATATAAATAAGTTTTCTATGTTCTTTTGATTGATGTAAAAATATGAAAATAACAAAAACAAAGAATGAAAAATGGATGTTTACTGGGTTATAATTTCACTAAATTCTCAAAATTTAGATGGAATAATAATGTTATATTAATGAGGTACCATGTAACATGAATATTGTTTTTATCTAAAATATCATAGTAATCTTAAATTAACTCATCACCCATCTAAACGTTTATGTGGTTGTTCATGAAATCCTTTAAATAAATTTATTATGCTATGTGGTTAGGGGGGTTACCTCTCTTATTTAATTCCCTTATTCTTAAAATCATTATAAATCTTCTTTTAATTTTATTCTCTCACACTTTCTGAATGATGTAACACTATATTATTTCCATTTTCCTAAATAACTGTGGTATAGAATATCATGGACTTTTCAAATACTTATCCACTTTTTATAATAATAGAATACACCTATTAGTAGATTCATCAAAATTAAATATTAGTATATAATTATTACCTCCTAATCAATATACCTCTATATAATTTCATGTATTTAAGTTAAATAGTATTGATACCACTTTTATGCTTTTTGAAGACATACTAAATGAGTCTATCATTTCGTCACATACTAGCTGAAATTTCAAGGAGTTAGTGATGCATCAATGTCAATACTTATGTAGTTATTATATATTTTAGTGGATAACCCTCTTCACCATTGTGAAATATATTCCTATATTATATACATGATGATTACTTTAATTCCACCATGTTGATGATATCTACACATATCTTCATATTATTTATGTACAACATTCTATATCTGTTTTCTAATGTGGTTCCCATGGGAACCTTTATAATAATTCATACCCCATACCCTAAAGATATTATTATATCCATTATATTCAAAGTATATACATAATATTATAATAATATATAGAATTGAATAAATCCATTATATCAATTATCATGAGCATGTTACTAATATTTATATTTACAAGTATATCACTAATTTTAATAGTCTCTGAAAAATTGTTATTTAATGATTGTTTATGTTTCAATTATTTCCACTTTTATCCAAGAAAAAAATTCTAAAATAATGACTCTAGTAAATGCATGTTAATGAAATAGAGAAAATTATACATCAAAACTGAGAGGATACAATTCTAAGTAATCCCATAAGAAAGTTTATTTTTAATTATGGTACATTCTTATATTATTATGAATGGAATTTTGAAAGCCAACTTGAAAAAAAATTCATTCTTTACATCACATTCCAAATTATTGTGGCATAAACCTATGATGAATGTTATTTTCTCAATATAATGTATTTAGAGGTGAGATATATTGAAATTAATTAAATAATTACATGAAGAACAATGCATATCAGTCTCATTTAATTATTGTGTCAATGTGTGGTTTTAAAAGTTTAAATCTATATTTTTAGGAACTCTAGAGTTTAAAGCCATCACATAAAACATAAAGAGTACACTTGTAGTTAAGGTATCTCAAGAGGAGTTAATAGAGTTACACATGAGTTATTATATTCCAACAAGGTTGAAAGGGTTATTTTTTATTCAAGGGCTTCTTCAAGTATAATAGGGTTATACTAATGATTCATTTCATCAAGGAAGGATTAAGGGCTTGGTTTGGATTATGGTCTCCCAAGAAGACTTAAGTGTTTAAAATGGGGTGGAAAGTGTATCATTGTTGGGATTTAGTCAATGATAGTGGATACCTTTTAATCCATTCTAATAGAATTAGAACCCACATAGATTAGTTACATTTAATAAAGAACATCATACATTTTATGTTTAGAATTCAAGGCCATTGTTTGTCATTGAATGGTGGAGTATCTATGACTAAATATTTATATTTTATGGTTTTTTTATGAGGAATAATGTTCATTAAATTTATAGACACCATACTAATACCATTTCATTGTATTTAATGTCACAAATGGTGTAATATATAGTAAGAGTTTCCTAGAAACTTTCTTAGTTGGAATTACATATAAGAATCTATGTTTGTATTATTTTTTATATATCCTTGGATTGTTTATAAGTGAAAATATGGGGAATATATTCCCAAGTGACATTGGATGATTAATAATTAGTCTACTGAGGGATTCACGAAGTACAAATGGTATATACACTCAATAAGGGCTTATATGGATTTATCATTTATTTTTTTAAAACCAAAGAAGTGGAAAATATTACATGACACCTAAGGGTTGTGATACAGTTAAAGAGATTTGGGAAAATACCATACCGATAGACTATTTTGATTTATCTTCTATTATTTGTTAAACTAATATCAAAAAAAGTATTAAAAATCACATGGCCCACATGATATAGTAAAGTTTATTTTGGATTTATAACTTATTAGAAGACTATTAGGATTTATATCATATTTATTTATAGATATACTGTAGAAAACCATGACATGGTAGTCAGTTGATGCGATCTAATACTGAATCTTGGGAGATTATGATGAATAAATAACCCAATTTAGTTCATACCTTATATGTTGGTAACTAAATATGTGTGTAATATTCCATGAAATATAGGTGATGTGATCCAGTGAAAACATGTTTGAACTTATTAAGTATTTTCAACCCATTTGTAATAATAATTTTTATATTGTAAGTCATATATGAGTGGAAGATTATCTATCCCATGTGTGATGGGATATTGTGAATATGAGTTGGGAATTATTAAATATTGGAAACCCATATTTTCTATCAAATAAATAAACATGATTAATGGCATGTGACCATATATAAGGTAATTCAGAATACTCAATAACCCATAAACAATATCTAAAATAAGGTATAGTTTTTATGGAAGGGTTGACATTCCTCTGGTAAAGGCCCATGGAAAAGTGTTTCAATGGTTTGGATATATTAAATAGATTTTTTAAATTATTATCTTGGGAAAACCATCATATTCAACATCAAAACACATGGTTCTTGTAGATTATATTCAATTTAGTGATGAGTTATATTTATTGATAATAATTTCTGCGTGATCTATGATCATCAGATTAAGTCTTTGTAATATCCATTATTGGGACTCATATATGTGTATAGAGTAAATTTTATATCTAGTTCTGAGGGTGATGATCCAATAATTAGTGATAAAATATTTTTGGAATAGTAGTTTTATGGATAAGTTTGTTCTAGAATCCAAACAATATACACCAAGCACTACATAATCTACAGGTTTATTTTTGAACCATTGCAATATAAACTGAATTAGAGTGTTCAATAAGGAAGCGGGGTTGTTGAGGTTCTAGGTGAACTAACATATGGGTCAAACCAGAGAGTGGGGAACACCAAAGTTTCAGAAAAACTGATCTGTGGGGTTCACTAATGTGTGGATTATGCTGAATTATGGGATTAGTAAAAGTGTTGTATTTACATAATAAAGATAATTTCCTGATTATTCGAATGGATATAAACCACCTTCACCAACACCATTGGTCTTTTGGGGGTATTTATTGGAAAAGAGGTTTGTTGTACAAGTGGGATGTTGTTGGAACAAAGGTTACAATTCACTCCTTGGTTAAGGTCTAGATTGATGATTTTTTTCTGATCATGGAGGTAAATGGTGGATCATATTCTATTCAAATAACATTGTAATTTTATGTAGAAAAATTAATTCTTGACTAAAAATTATGTATTACATGAATCTTAATTTAAGAACACACTATTATCATTAGCATGGGTGGTATTGGTGGTTACTCAAAGTATATTGGAGTTTGGGTAGTTTAATGGAACCATATATATGTTGGTGGTTGGGAACCTTTATGTCACCTCAGATAAATTATCACTCATGTTTTACATCAAATATTATTTAGAAAAATGTACCCAACATCAAATATACTCAACTTTTGTTCATATTACTCAGTTTAGATCTATAAGTTATGAAATCAAATGATCCCCCCGAGGGCTCCATAATTGGATTGTAAGGTATGAAAACATTTTCTTCAATAATGGCTGGAATTCATATCCAACTAAATGTAGAATTATTTGAAAACCACATCAACTAAAAATGTATTATTTTTAGGGATATCCACCACCCCCCAATGTGTGTGAAATTTTACGATACATTAAGGGACCCTTTGTGTCTTATTAATTTAATTATGTTTTCCATTGAAAATATAACATTATTCGTGAATAATAATATAGTATTAAGTGAAAATTTCCCAAAAAATTTCATTATTACTACACCATCAATAAATTAACCATATTGATAAGTCATGGAATACTCATTATGATGTAATATCAAACTCATATTCCATGTCATATCCTCTTGGTTTGAGGAAATTTTATTTTTTTATGTTTGAATCCAAGTAAAACATCTCCAATATATTTTATTCACACATATATATTTCTACATTTTTTTTACATGTGTTAATATTTTATTTTCTAATGTTCTTATTTTTTTTCCTCAATCCAATTGTGGTATCATATGTTTATGAGACTCATAATATCAGTAGATCTTCCTCCACACATTGGTTGAAATTTTCTTTCTACTCCATGAAAACCGATTTATTTTTTTTATTACTTCTCATGGGTGTCATCATAAATTTTTTTATCTCTATTTTTTATTTGTATTAATCCTTGAAAAGTTCCCCCATTAACATTTTCATGGTAATTATTCCTTGAGTAATTTTATTACTAAGAAGGAGCCAAAAAATGTCCATACTCTCTATATTTTTTCTTAATAGGTAGTTTTATAGATCCTTACTAGTGAAAATATTTTATGAATCCATTATTTGATTCATTTTTCCTTAAAACTTATTGGTGGGTTAATTTATAAATATTCCATTTTGTAGTAAAATATTTATCTATTTATTTAAAATAAGCATCTTTTTTCAAATAAAATTTGACTAGTATATGGTCTCCAACATCATATATGGTTTGTATGTACTGGTCATCTAAGAAAAAAGATAGTAGAATCTATGATAAACACATTGGTGAATTTTACTAATCATCTTATAGTTTAGTTTCTATTAATATATATCCTTAGTGTTATCAGGATAAACTATTATATTTCAATGGGGTTATGAATATACTTATTGTTAAGAATGTATTGGAGTCAAAAATTCCAAATGGATTTGTTCAATGTCATAAGAATGATCATTCTTCCCATGGTTTATAACTCCTTTAAATTTCATTTCAATAAAGAATACGACTTTTTATCAAAAAAATAGTGCGAATTCTTTCATCAATAATGGTCCACAATGGTAGAATTAAATTACTTTAATATATCAAAATATGATTTTTCTCGATCTGTCACATTTCTGAGTGATAAATGTAATTGTTAAAAAAATTAGGCTATAGTCTAAATACCATATATTTAGTGAATATTATATAATTTCCAAAATTTCATGGACTACTATATCATTTCATAATAATCACTTAAATTTATTTCAATTTTTAAATGATATTATATAATTCAGTGGGGAAATAGTGATGATATGGTTTTTATATAAATCTATCATCACACCCTTGATGAAGAAAAAAATATTCATAACAGAAATGTAATTTACTAAGGCTATGAATAAAACACATAATATGTAATGAAATGAGCTCATCTATAATGTCATACTGGTAAATTTATATTATGTGATCAAAAAACATCTAATGTCTAATTTCACCTAATTTAGCCTCGAACTTTTACAATATTGTTTCACGTTTGACTCATAATTCCACGATTTATTAATATTTATGTTTAAATAAAATATGGAGATACTATAAATGACACTATTTTTCAATTGAAACCTTGTGGTCAATTTATTTCCACTACGCAATGATTCAAATGATACCACGATACAAATTTTTTCATTCGTATATCTCTGTGAAAGAGGATATGAAGAAAATTTAATTTATTTCATAGGACTTATTGAATAAATATTCTCTTAACACTACCCTTTCTCTCATATGGATCTCTGACATCTCTCATCAAATGATTTATGATATCTATATCATATAAATGATATTAGATGGAACCCCATGGTGTCCATAAATATGAAAAGTTGAATGTTTCTGGTTTACCATAGATCAAAAAATAAACCTTTATACATTCTCTTGTACTTAATGAAATTATCCATGGCCTCAAATGTATCAAATTCTAAATATTAAAAATTTTAATCAAAAAATGTTAAATAAAAAAAGGGGATGTGGTGGTTGGTACCACATACATTAAAAAAATAGGTGTTTGGAAAATTTTAATCTATATCAATCGTCAATTTAACCAAAACTATTTCTACAATATTACTTTATTCAGATTTTACAGGCCATTAATTCTAATTTCATTATATTTGACTTCTTTTGGTGTCCATGGTATGTTTTGATTTTAGTTTCATTTAATTATTTTCTTCTTTAATCATTTATTTCTTATAATTTTGGAGTAATTAATATATTCTTTTTAATGAAATGGAATTTGTTCATAGTTACCACATAATTAGATGTAACCACATGAATACTGATGTGAATGAGGTGTTTAGGGTATACTGTGGTTTTGTACAATATAAACATGGTATGTATTACCGTATTATTGATTCATAGAACAATGTGATATTATTTTCTAGAGATAGAAACTCCATCATGATTAGGAAATGTTTTACATATTCATTTGGATAAATAAGTCATCATTCTAGTCACAATTTTTTGTATTTGTAAATTTATCCATACAAATTTGACTTCAAATCCTCCCTTAATAATTCCCACTGTTGAATTTATCCTTGTCCAGAGATAGGATTTATTTCCCATTTTTCTTTTTTTGAGTCTTTTCTTTTATTGGGGGGTTGTTTTGTGGTATGCATGTTTCCACTTTATTCTCTCATCTTTAATAATTGTTCAACATTAGTTATTTCATTTTAATGGATATTTGAAAACATTGTATTCCATGTAGATGAATCTATATTTTTGGATGACAGATTTATGTATTATTTTTGGTATAGTTATCTTAGGAATCCACTAACACATTTATATTCAGTTCTTCCAATGATGATGAGTTTTAGTTTGGTTTCATGTCAGGATAGTCTATTAATTGTTATTTTTAGTGGATTACAATTTTTCTTGATTTTAATTGATTTTTTTATAAAATTACTATTTGAATTGTGTTATTATTTTTTTCATCTATATTTTTATCTATTTGGTGAAATGTTTTTGAAATTTTATGTTTTTTAAAATATTCAAAAGGAAGTGGCTTGAATGAATGAAATTTGTTTGATAAAATTATATAAGGATGATTTATATTATAAATTGGATATAAAGCGGGGTGAAATGGTTTTTCATTGTATTTGTTTTCATAGTTTATTAAGGTAATATATGGTTTCTGAAATCATTATTTATATTTTTTAATGTTATTAGAAATGTGTGGCCCATTAGAGACCATAGGGGTGTGAGTGACCTAAGAATTTGAAGCCATAACTTATATTAGGGTATATGTATGTTGTTTTACCTATGATATCCACTGAACCCATAGAAATAATGTTACCTTCAAGGGGGATAGATCCCATGGGAGAAATGTTATCCTTATTTTAGATAGAGTCCATGGGAGGAATTTAGGGCCTAAAGAAGACTGAGAGGACTTCCAAATATGTTTTTATCATTTATTAATCTAGAAAACCATGTGTTATACAGCGTAATACATTACCCCATTAGTTAGATCCCATAATTCATATTTATCATTAATTTTTTTATTTGTATTCCCACTTGTTTATTACTAAAACCCTTTATTATATAAGATGTTGATTATGATCATGAAAATTAGCATTCCATATCTGGTTAAGTTGGATATTTCTATGATTGATTTAGTCATTTAATTTTTATTCATCCATGTTTATTAATATTTTTAAATTAATTAATGTATAACATAAAACCAACATAATTTCAAAAAAAATATTTCAATGTCAAATTATTTAAAATATGGTATTCAATGTATAGTTATTGGTTTTCATGGATTGTGTTCGTATTTATATTTCTAGTAGTTTTCGACTGTAATTTTTTCTCACACCATGTATATTACATTGGGTTTATGTATCTTGAAAAAGATAAAGTTAATGGTTTCTTGGAGCTTAGTGTATATTCATGATTAAAATATTCTATGTTTGGTATGGGATAAAAGTGATGATACTGCGATAGTGTTTAGATGTTGTTGTGAATTTTGGGATTTTTGTCTATTGAGATGTTATGTATAAAATTCTTTTGTGTTAACATATTTTTTTATTTTTTCTATTTTTAAGATTGAAAATTATAAATATTATTAATTTATAAATTTTTATTTCATGATGATTATGATACCTATTTTTGTATTTTCTTTGTCTACTCAGTTAGGATGTTGTATTTTTTATGATTTTTAATTATTTTTATGGACATTATATTCATGTATAAAACATTCTGCTGTTTTATGATTTGATCCATTTTCCAATGGTTATGTTTGATGGATTTTTGTCTTTCAACATCCCGTGGTGATTGAGAACATGCTTTATGCTATCTAGAAGAGTATTCTAGGTGATATATTAGGCCAATAAAGGGAATGTTATTTAAAAATGGTATTAAATCCATCCTATTATTTGGGGTTCAGTAGTTAATTAGTTACAGACTGTTGAGTCTTGAGATTCAGGTGTGGATTTCTTGTCCATTGATTCATCATTTTAATTCAGAAATCTTTATTGGGTTTGGGAGTTTTCATTAAAATTTTATCTTTATTTTGTGTTTTTTCATGATATTTGAAGTCTTTTTTCATTTATTATGAGTTTAGAGAATAACCCATGAGTGGTTTGGAGAAAATAATATCTTCAATGGTGAAATAATGGACTAAAAAAATGGTAGATGGTTTTTGGAAAATTATTATTAAAACCCATGTGGAGCCCATGTGTCTCACTATGATACCCCTATATTTTTTTCACATGTTTAACACATATTTTTGAAAACAGTCAAGATATTCCATGTGAAATGGATAAATTTTTAACATTTTTATTTTACCCCATCATTGTTTGGATTATATTACTCTAATGAAGATTATTTGAGGAATATTTTGAAGATTTATGTTGGTTTTATTGATGATCATTTTTATTTAATGTTTTATTAAATGGATTTGTTTCCTGTGTTCTTTAAGAAATTGTTCCTATAAGGGCATCCCCTTAATGATTGCTTGGAGTTATGGGGAATTTTCTATAAAAAACACTCTCTTGATCCTATATTGATTGAATTAGTGATCTAATAAGTCAAATCATTGGTCCAAAAAGGTGAAAGATACTTGATGAGGATAATTGGACATAATCATAAGTTTACAAAGTTGAATCTAATTGTTTATTGTGGTGAAAAATGTACCCATGATTATAGAAAATGGACCAAAATGTTTGTGTGTTGTCCTTTTTTTGAATACCTTTAATACCTTTAATTTTGGATTCTCCACCTATAAGTTATAATGAAAAAATAGGAAATAGTGGTAATCCATGCTGTAAGAAAAGAAGAATAATGATGTCACATGGGAAACAATCAAGAATTTATTTTAGCGGTAGTATAATACTATTGAACAGAGGTTTGTGAATTGATTTCAGTTTATAACCATGGATCAATGATTCCATTCATCGATATAATATACTACTCAGTTTTCTGAGTTTATTATCTTGTCTCCTTATCTCCTTGAGAATTAACTTCCCAAGAAAATATATATTTAAATGGGGATGAAGGCCAAGATTATGTAAATTAATTTTCTCAATTGGTTTTGAACTTATTTAGAGGTAGTGGACAAATAGGTTATGGCTTTGAAATATTTATCTAGATTGAAGAGTCCCAGTGGGGTTCCATCAGTAATAGAATGTATCCATAAATTATTCTATGGACAACATAAGATGTTGAAGGATCCTAATTAGATTAGTTGAATGGTTGTTCAATAGTCATTAGTTTTAGAACTTTTTGATTCATTAGATAATAATAAAACAACATGTTATTAGTGTTAGATGATTTTCCATAGCAGTCTGACTACTTAAAGGATCTGAGGATATTCCACCAGTGTTTGGATGTGGGTCATCATTAGTTACTCTATTAGACTCCACCTAATGAGATTATATTTGGTTATTTTATTTCTAAGGGTGTATAAGTATAATATTATTCTCATAACATTGTGGGGTATCACCCTCATTATAATGTATAATTTAATCCATTCAAGAATACTTATGGTGGGCCTAGTCATTTTTTCTATGTTCAATATAGAAATATATTTGGTCAAATGAATCATTGTCACCACAGTTTGTGGTATAATGTTTATTTCTTCTTCATTGTAATTTAATTTTTCTGATACATGTGAATCCCATTCCTTTATAGCTTTAATGATTAATTATTATTTCTATTAGAGAGTGGAGTTGATTAAATTTATCATGGATATAGATTTCCAATTAGGATGTAAAAAATGAGAAATCATTTATGTGTTAAGAGTTTCATATTTTTGTTACTAATATGGAGTTTGTGTGTGAATTCATTGTGATAGAACTATTTTATTTATGTCTCATCATTGATATATATTATCTGATCGGTTTTAAATATTATATTGAAAATTATAATTTATGGGTATATTTTTTATCTCTTAATGGTAAAATCATATTTTGCATGGTGAGTAGGACCTGAGTTCAGTGGAACTGATAAATGATTTGTGCCAATTTATTACTAATAAGGTAACATAAAGTGTTCATATATTATTCATATCATTTGATTATAATAATTATTATGCTAAAATAATAGAATCACTATGGATTAGACTATGAGACTTTGATCTAGGGGAGTCGGCAAGAATCTTGGCTATTGATTTTAACATCATTGTTGATCCTCCTAAAAAGTAATGGAGAGGACCCTTAACTTATAAGGATAGTGGAGAGTTTCATTAGTTTTTTGTCTTGTAAAATGATTATTGATGTGGTATTCACTGGGGAATACTTTACCAAGTGGAATAATAGGAAAGGGTTTCTTAGCTTCAGGTTATAATTTGATTAGTTTATTTTAAATGATCAAACCATATACACCTACACAAACACTAAGGGAAGTCATCTATTATATAGTAAATCATATTATTCTATGCTATTTTTATTAATTCCCTTAATGTGTGAGATAAGTGTGTACTTATATTTCTCTAATTTGTTTTCTTTGTATCCAGGATATCATCATATGGTAGAGGATTCATCTAATAGGCCTTCCCAGGGTAGTGCATGGATTGGGATTCATAAAAAACTATTATGTGTCAATTAATGTGAAAGAGAAGATACCAAAATCATTTTAAGGGAATAATATTCAATATAATAAGTAATATTGTTCTTGTGATAAGGAAAATAAAGTGGGAATAAAACAAATTTAGATGATTAATGGATATTTGATAACATGGTTCAATCCAAAAAAATTAATCATTTCACTACTGAAGAATATATTAGTGATAAGTATTATATATAATAAGAGATATAATAGGAATATATGTTTGAAATAAATCTCATGGTATTTATTGAGATTATAAATAAGGAAAATTGGTATAATGCATCATTAAAAAGGATAATTGATTAATGTAATGAAAAATCATGTTGACAACAAGGAAGTGTTATTCAAAAATATTTATGATATTAATTAAATTCTTTTGAAATGAAATAATATCATTAATGGTAAAATAACTATCTTGGTTATGTAATAATAAGATCTTCACTCACATAATGAAATGATAATTTAATTTAAATACATTATTTAATCCAACATATGATAAATCTATTGAAAAGATGGGGCTTATAAATTTCTAAAAAAAGATCTAAATGCCACAAATAATCTTCATGATATCCTAAACATGTATTTATCACATGTTAAGGACACTAATGAGATTTTGTGTATGAGAGGATATGGAAATGAGAAAGTGGAAGACAAAAATGGAATTCTAAAAGTATTTTATCTTACAAAATTATTACATGTTATGGAATTGACAATTATGAAAATAATACTTTATGGATGAAGGTGTTAAATACTCAGCTATAGGGAGAAGTTACTATGAACTAATCATTTATTAATTAATTTAATGTAGAAAAATAAGTAAAGACTATAATCAATGAAAATGAAACAATCAAAATACATTCAATATTTTTTCTAACAATAAAAATACCTTTTAATGAAGAAATTTGTTTTTTAGTGTCGATAAATACTAGAAATGTATATATTAGTATATTATTTATTGAAATAAAAAATTATATGTTTTTTATTTTGGGGGAAACCCTAAAACCTAAAAAACAAGACATCTCAACTAATAAATCCAAATGTTTTTTTAAAAAATGTATTTGATGTATATGAAGATATTTTTGTGCGATTAAATCATCAAGGGAATTCGATTAATTATTTTTATATTGTTTCACTTGAGCTGTAGAAACATATTTCTAATTAAAAAAATTCACATAATAAAAGTATTGGTAAATAATATTCAATGGTAGTTGATATTTTATAAAACCTTGAAATAGATAAGCCTCAAATCTTGGAATGTGGATGATTTTCATATAAAAATGGTAAAAAAATTAAATTAAATTCATTAGAATATATAATGATGGAGTCCTAAATATCATTAGTGATGTCCTATTAAACATAAAATCCATTGATACCACTAAAAGTTGAAAGAATAATTTTAATTCAAAACTATATTCTCTATGTAAATTTATTGAAACCACATATATTTATTGTATGTAAATATTGGGAAAAATGGAGTTAATTTAATTTAGAGAGAAATGAATGTATCATACGAAGATTTAGATATTCCATTATCATTAGGATTTGGAAATAAACAAGGCATAACTATCAATAGGTCATATATAAGAAAGATTTTGTTTACATGATTATGAATGAATATAATGTGTTATGGTACTAAAAACCAGGACATTTGGGATAAAAGAATAAAATAAGCAAGTGGATATCAGAATATTAAGTGTATATAAACATAATTATTAAAAAAAATCATGCATGTGACTGAAAATCAACCGAATAATATAACTAATTTCTAATTTTTATTGTGAATTATTTTTCTTTTATGTCGATTAAAGCATACATAGTTTAAATATTTAGTGTCTATTAATATGAGGTTGATATAAATTTAACATATGTTGCATTAATATTTGATAACGAGTATAAATACACAAAATAATGATTTTTACACATATCATAAAAAATATAAGTTATATGGATATAATATGGATCCCTATTCACTACCTATTTAAATATTTTTGATATTAATAGTAATAATAATATTTGTTCTACTTATGAGGAATTATGTTATCAGAGCATAGTATTTCAATGTATTTCTTGAGGAAATTGATGTTAGTAATGGTCTATATTTAGAATAAATGATTACATTATCCAAATTCCATCAATACATCTTCTGATTTTTTTTTTGAAAAGACTCAAAATATACAAGTTAATATTTTTTTGGAATCCCTTTCTTAATAAAAGTTTTATTATGACATTTGTGAAAATGTAACGAAATGGTTGATGAGGGAATTTTTTTAGATACGCATCCAGAGAAAGGAATTATTAATGTTATAACAAGATTATGAAAAATAAAATTAATATATTTTATTTTTCTTAGAAATATTGATGAATTTAAATATACTGTTTCAAAATTTGAAGAAGATATCGAAGGGGATTATACAAATAACTCAAATTTCTAGGGTACATTCTGAATAAGTGAAGTGAAACCAAATATAAAACTTAATAAATTTGATTTCTAAATTAATAATTAAATCATAAATGAAAATATTACAATGTTAAAAATTATTAGATACATGGTGAAGCTAAAAAATCATTTAGAAAGAAATAAAGATGTTCAAACTCAATGAAAGTTAATAAATTTTGAACTTAAAATCTTACATTCTCAGGTTGACACAATTAGTGTTAAAAACCCACCAAACCTGAGAATTTTATTAATACAATGAACATTGACTTAAATCATGTAGAGAATAATGAATCTGGTGATGTTGTGTCATATCAATGGATGTATTATTTGATGAAAATATATTTTTTAAATTAACTCGATAAAAAGTTAAATTAGAATTCAATAAATCATTTTCGGTTTAGAATGGGCACTCTAAAATTTAGGGTATTGATTTAAAAGAGATGTTTACTCTCTTATTATGACATAAAATAATTAAAATATTTATTTAAATGTATTCATAAATAATTTAAATGATTTTATATATGGTCATGAAATCATCCTTCTTAAATAGATAACATTATGAGGTGGTAAACAAGGAATATCTAGAATGATTAATTTTTTACAATGATGGTATCTAATTATACAAGGTAAATTAGTTAATTTATGGGAACAAAAAAATTGAAAGTGTATTTTATTCAGATCATGATATTCTCTTGATGATCATAAGACTTAAAAGTGGTAATGTGGATAACATTCTTTATGTCAATTAAAATAGAAGTAACTCACTTCTTCTAGTAGTGTATGTTAATGAAATTATTTTTTCTAACAATGAGTTAAAATATTGCGATAAATTTAAATCCCAAATTAAAAACACATTTAAAGGTCAATGTTTAGGGAGGATAATTTTTTCCCTTGTTCATTAGTAACACATACATATATTTTTATATATCTATCCCAAGAAAAATCATATCATGAGTTATTGAATTCATTTGTATTAAAATACTCATAGGAATTATCCAAATATATTTCTATTATAACTAAAATTTATAATGATTGTAATGGAAATGATAAATATAAAAGATATTTCAAAATAGTAAATGGATATTTAAAATACATTATGTCTTCTAGAATAATTGTTTTTTACAGTATGAATTTATATTAATTATTCAAAATCAACCTAAAAGAATCACATCTTATTGAAACAGATATGATATTATGATATATAAAAGTTACTCTTGGGTCAATATTAATGTATGATAATATAAAATATATTAATATTTATGGATTTTTGTACATATATTAGGCTATTGATATTTTAGATAAAAGCATTATTATGAAAGAAAATACTTTAACGGTGGAAGATATGTTCCATGACACTCCATGAATCGAAATTGTGTCACTCTAAGAAAAATTGTTGTTATGTGGTTAGTAGTTGCACAAGATAAATTGAAGATGATATTGGTGAAATTAAAATTTTATAATATCATATAAGAAACCACCACCAATAGTAATGAGGTTTTACAAAATTATCTACTGCATTTTGTGAAAGTGTACAAAAAAACATTTTACATTCAATTATTAGAGTCTATATATTTATTGTTTTCAATTAGAGATAGTTCTTTTTTGAATCATTATTTTTATTATGTACTTGAATTTTTTCCAAATCAAAGGTATATATACAGTTCCTTGATATAATTTCAACTCATATAATATATGAAAATTACTGACCTCACCAGTTTTGATAATACTAATTATGCTTTCACATACTTTGATAATACCAATTAATGTTTATCTATATTCAAATTCACTCAATCTATGATATTAAATTATCAAGATGATAATAATATTAAAATAATCCTTGAAATATGTTAATAAATGTTTATCTTTGTTTATATAAGTTATTAAGTAATTCTAACCCAATCAGATATGTTTTGAATAAAATAGATAAGTGTCAATCACTAATCTGAATATAGATACTGATAACAAGCTACTGGAACTTAGTCTACTGATAGACTTAGTCTACCAATAGACAGAGTCATTGATAAGCTAAGTTCATCGATACGTAGAGCTACTGATACACATAATCACGGGAACTAACCAAGAACGACCGATACAAAGTAGAGCTACCGACAGACTAGAGCCACAATACCGAGTCACCGATAGAACAAGGTCACAGATGCAGATAGCTACTGATAGAACAAGTCTATTGAGCTACCGATAGAGTAAGTCTACTGATAGGAGGAGCTACCGATATGTACAGAGCTACTGATACATAGAGAAAGAGCTACTGATATCAAGAGCTACCGATACATGTGTAAAGAACTACCGATAAAAATTAAAAGAGCTACCGATGGAAGGGAAATGCTACACAAAATCCACCGTACATGTCTACCAATAGAAGGCTACTAATTATTGACCAACCAATAAAACTATATACTCTAAATACTATTTTTTTATTACGCTAACAGTTACATTTGATGTTTTTAATGCAGTTAATGTTATTTAATGATTTCTATTTTCATTTCAGTGAACCGTACCTAGTACCCATGCAAAAAAGTAATCATTCCTTTTTTCTAGAGCTGAAATATATAAAAGGGAAGATAATGACCTAACAGACAGGGTGTATGTGTGAACAACGAGAAGCGAACAACAGGTGTGTATACAATGAGAATTAAGGAAGTAAGAATGCACATGAAGGGTGAAAAAGAAAGAGGCTCAACAGTATTCAAACGTGGTGCATTCACACAAGACTACATCCATACTCCAGAAACACTGGACATACATGAAGCTACACATTCTAGAAGATAACACAAGCTACATATTGAGTGAAGAACTAAAACAAACCCTGCATGCACTCAGGTTGATAGGCTGAACCACGGAAGAAAACAATACTTTATTTTTCAGACAAAAACTAGAGAAGGACTCAGGAGCTTTTCTGAAAAATCAAATGAGTCCATAGATGCACTGCCAATCACTAATGCTTTTCTAAACTCATTCATACTTTCTTTAGTGATTATTTCATTACATTTCGAGCAGTGTGTGTACCCTGTTTCTTTTACACACAAACTATCTCATGAGCTATGCTAGAGAATTCTCAAATCCTCATCCAAACATTATAACTCCCTTGTATCCCACTATGGATTGTGGTAGTGGTCATGTAAGTCTTGGACAGTTGTAAGATTTTGTTTGTTTTCCCACATAGAACTTTGGTAGAGGTATTTGTACCTGGACAGTGTGTTCACTGTTGTTTACCCCGATCTAGGGTGTGGACCAATTTATATAAATTTTTTGAGAGGACTAAATCTCGGCTTGAGACAGAACCTCTTGGTTATATGTGCTGTGCATTTTAGTTTAAGTCATAAGTATACTATATATTTCATATTCTGCTGCTAACTACATTGACATATAATTTGTTTTAAATTCACTTTGATAGATAAATTAGCTAGTGTTTATACTTATTTTAAACCAGTAAGTTAGTTTTAAAAGTCAATTTAATCTTCAGACTTAATTAACTGAGACCTAATAAATCATTGAGAAACTAATTGAACATTTACACTCTGTATAAATTCACTACAGTTTAACTTTTTTTTTGAAATAGGGGGATTTTAGAGAAATATTCTTAACTGAAATTTTAATTGGATCTCAATTCCCCCCCCCCCCTCTTGAGTATCCACTCCGACCAACATTTGGTATTCGAGGTTGTTTTTATTGATACATGTTTTCAAAACATTCTGTTTTTCAACTGTGATTTTAGTTGCATCTTTAATGATATTAAATTTTTGTTAGTTCTAAATTTTATCTCATTAAATATCTTTTCTAAAATATAGCTATGGATAATAGACTAGAAGGTGTTTCTACTAACCGGCCACCTTTCTTCAATGGTACAAACTATGCTCGTGGAAACTTAAGATGAAAATTAAATTAGAATTTATGGGTTTTGATATCTGGACTGTTATAGAGTCACAATATAAAATTCCAAAAACTGATAGAATAACTTGGGATGAACCTACAAAGACTGCTTACAATAATAATTGTAAACCTATGTCTATCTTGTATTGTGCATTAGGAGATCAAGATTTTAATAGACTATCTACTTTCAAAACTGCTTATGAAATTTGGGATACTTTGGGTATTTCTCATGAAGGAACAACTAATGTTAATGAAATGAGGATGAATACTTATAATATTAAATATAATAATTTTAAAATAAAGACTGATAATCGTATTTCTAACATGTATCTCAGTTTCAATGTGATTTTCAACATTATGAGTTCACTAGGAAAGGTTGTTCCAGCAAAGGAAAAAATTATGAGGATATTAAGATATCTACCAAAAAGATGGAAAGGCACTTCTATTTCAATTAGAGAAACATGTGACATTGGAGCTCTTCCTATTTAAGAGATTATAGGTAAATTAATGATGTATGAGGAAGAACATAAGGTAAACAAGGAAGAAGATGATGAACCCCAGAGAAAATCAGTGGCTTTCAAGTCCACTGCTTCTAAGAGAAAAGACATGGAGAAAATACAAATACCTACTAAAAGTTCAACCAGTGAAGATTTGGATTCAGACAGTGATGCTGAGATGGCTCAAATATCCAGGTGATTTAAGAAGTCCTATATGATGAAGAAATTCTTTATAAAATAAAATTATAAAAGAAAGTATGACAACAAGGGTCACTGGAAGATGGGCTGGAAGAAATCTGATAAGGAATGTGATATACTCTGCTATGAGTGCAAAAGGAAAGGACACATCAAGGCTGACTATCCAAAACAAAAATTCAAAAAGAAAAATGATTATAAGGACAAGAAGTACAGGAATGCTATGAAAGATACTTGGAGTGCTTCAGAAGACAGAAAAAGTGAATCTGATGTTTCTGATTCTGAAAATAATCGTTCCAACATGTACTGCATGACCAATACCTCTGAGGTACCTGTTTCTCCTATGTAGAATGATTATTATTCTGGAACTAATTCCGAATCTGAAAACATTTCTAGTGAGGAACTATTTTGAATATTATAACATGCTAGAAGAAACATGTAATGAACTTAAAGAAAAATATAGGTCACTTAAGAAACAGCATGCTCTCACTTTAAATGTTAAATATGCTATTGATATAGAAAAAGAAAAGAATGCTCAACTTTTAAAGGAAAATAATGAACTAAAAATGTATAATGAGAATATTAGAAAGGACTTAGAAAAGTTCACAAATGGAAAGGATACTCTTACTCAAGTTTTAGGTAAACAATTTTCACCAAAGTACACTACTGGTTTGGGATATCGACCTGGACAAAGACAGTTTACCAAAAATCGATTTATTCCTAAATCTCGAAAAAATTCAGTTTATTCCAGTTCTGGAAATTCGTTTGCTTCAACTAGTTATTCATATGTTTATAGATCAAATAAAGTTTATCTTTCAAAATATGTTGACTCTGTAAATTATATGAGACCCATAAGACAAATCTGGGTACCTGAAGCTTTGATTTCTAGCCTTTCTGGACCCAATAAGATCTGGGTACAAAAATCATTTTCTGTTTAAATATATTTTGTAGGAGACCTATTTAAAGAGTTCTCACAAGAAGGTATGGTACTTTGATAGTAGATTTTCAAGGCACATGTCTGGAGATTATTCATGCTTTAAAAGCCTAATCAAAGTTGGTGGAGGCCATGTCACCATTGGTGATAATTCTAATAGAAAAAATCATCGTCCAAGGCCAGATTGGTAATAGTGATTCAGTTTTGATTTCTAATGTTTTATTTGTTAATCTACTTAAGTATAACCTATTATGTATTTCTCAATTATGTGATGATGGATTTAATGTGAAATTTGAAACTGATTCCTGTAATGTTTTTAACTCTAAAAATGTTTTAGTATTTTCTTTTTATGAAATGAAAATGTTTATGTTGTTGATCTGAATTCTTTGGCTAAGAAAAATGTTACTTGTTTAAATTCTTTTCATAATGATTCTTGTCATTGGAACAGAATATTTGGACACTGCAACATCTATTCACTTAGAAAGTTGACTAGGAAGAACTTAGTTAGAGACCTACCAAAACTTGAATTCCCAAATGACAAATTTTTTAATCCCTGTCAAAAGAGAAAGTGACATAAAGTTTCTTTTAAATGAAATAAATAAGTTTCAACATCTCAACCACTAGAGTTGGTTTACATGGACATGTTTGGACCTTATAGAGTTTATAGTTTAAATGGGAAGAACTATGTCTACGTCTTAGTGGATGACTTTTCTAGATATACTTGGGTATACTTCTTGGCTCACAAAAGTGAAGCTTGTTCTTACTTTATTAAATACTCCAGGTCTATAGAAAACCTTAGTGGACTGAAGATTAAAAACATGAGAATTGATCATGGCCGTGAGTTTGAAAATCATGAGTTTGAATCCTATTTCTCAGAAAATGGCTATAGTCACAACTTTTCTACTCCTAGGACACCTCAGCAGAATTGTGTAGTAGAAAGAAGAAATAGAACCCTTTAGGAAATAGCATGAACCATGCTTAATGAGTATGATCAGCGTATTTATTTTTTGGTTGAAGCTGTGAATACAACTTGTTATATTATTAATAGAGTCTTGATTAGTCATGTTCTAAAGAAGACCCCTTATGAACTATTGAATAATAGAAAACCCAATGTTAGTTACTTTAGAGTCTTTGGCTGCAAAGTTTTTATTCACAATACAAAGTATAATCTGGACATGATTTCTTCTAAGAGTGATGACGTAATTTTTCTTGGTTATTCATTAACTAGAAAAGCCTATAGAGTCTTTAACAAACCAACCAAATGTGTGGAAGAATCTGCTCACATCAAGTTTGATGAAACTGATCTACATGAGACTAAATCCTCTCTTGAAAATCTTGAAGAGGATTTGACTGTTCTGGACCTAAATGATAAAACTAAAGAACCTACTATAAAAATATCTAGTTCTAGACATTTTCCAGAATCTGCTTCTATTGAACCTGAACTTAGAGATGAACCTGAAATTTATAGTCCTACCTTTACTAGATCAACTAGGATTCTAAAGAATCATCCTTTAGATGTTGTTGTTGGTAATCTTGATAGAGGTACACAGACTGAGATTCTCTAAGAAACCAGGTTGAACATCAAGATTTTCATTCACTACTAGAACCTAAAAATGTCAATGATTCTATCAATGAGGAATTTTGGGTAATGTCTATGCAAGAAGAGTTAAATCAATTTGAATGAAACAAAGTCTGGGAATTAGTTGACAGACCCAAGGACACTTTGACAATTGGCACTAAATGGGTTTTTAAAAACAAAGTGGATAAATAAGGAAATATAGTTCGAAACAAAGCTAGGCTAGTTTCAATAGGATATAGTCAAGAGGAAGTTATAGACTATGAGGGAACCTTTGCACCTGTAGCTAGATTAGAATCCCTTGGAATTTTACTTGCTTATGCTTCTTATCTAAATTTCAAACTATATCAAATTGATGTCAAAAGTTCATTTCTAAGTAGTTTTATTGTTGAAGATGTTTTTGTTGAGAAACCACCTTGATTTACTAATCCCCATTTTCCAAATCATGTTCTTAAACTTTCTAAAGCATTATATGGTTTAAAATAAGCTCCAAAATCATGGTATGATAGACTTAGTAATTTTATTATTTAAAAAAAATTACTAAAGGGATTGCTGATCCAAATGATTTTATTAAAATAATTTCTAAAGATGTTTTAATAGTTCAAATCTATATTGATGATATTATTTTTGGATCTACTAAACATTCCTTATGTATTGATTTTTCAAACAGTATGAAAAATGAATTTGAAATGAGTTTAATGGGAGAACTTAAATATTTTCTTGGATTTAAAGTTTTTAAAAATTAAGATGGTATTATTTTGAATCAATTCAAAATATACAAAGGATCTTTTAAAACATTTTGGTTTCGTTAGTATTAAGTAAAGTGATACTCATATGAGTACAATCTTTAAATTGGATGCAGATGAATCTGGGAAACCAGAGGATCAAACAAATTACAGAGGAATGATTGGAAGCATACTTTACCTTACTTCTAGTCGATCAGATATTATGTTTAGTGTATGTATGTGTGCAAGATTTCAAGCTAATCCAAAATAATCTCATTTACTTGCTGTTAAAATAATTTTTAGTCTCTTAAATACACTGTAAACATAGGTTTGTTTAACCCAAAATGAAAATACTTTGAGTTAATGAGTTATTCAGATGCTGACTTTACTGGTTGCAAGTTGGATAGAAAAAGTACATAAGGAAAATGCCATTTATTGGGAAAATCCGTAGTATCGTGGCATAGTAAAAATCAGAATTCTGTAGCATTGTTCACTGCTGAAGTAGAGTATATAGCTACCAGTAGTTGTTGTGCACAAATTTTGTGGATGAAACACACACTTTTGGTCTATGGATATGATTTTAAGCATGTTTCTATCAACTATGACAACACTAGTGCAATAAACATTTCAAAGAATCATGTGTCTCACTCTAAGGCAAAACACATTGATGTAAGGAACCATTTCTTGAGAGATCATTGCCAAAAGGATGATATTACTCTTGAATTTATAGGTAATGAACATAAATTAGCTGACATTTTCACCAAACCTTTGAGTTCAGATAGGCTAAGTTACATTAGGCGTGAGCTGGGAACGATTAACCTTGATCGGTAGCAACCTCACCGATGTAACCTCACCGATGTAACCTCATCGATGTAACCTTGCCGACATAACCTCACCGATGTAACCTCACCGACGTAACCGCACCGACATAACCTCACTGATGTGAAACATCACCGATGAAATACCTCACCGATGTGAAACATCACCGATGAAATACCTCACCGACGTAACCTCACTGATGGACCTCACTGATAGGAATTCTCACCGATAAACCCTACCGATGAGTGTGTTGTTTTAAACTTCTATCTACCGCCAGAATCTGAATATTTTTTACTTTTTCATTTTATTTATTTATTTTATGATTCCTAAATAATAAAAACTATATCCTTGCTACTTCTCAATCCACTGATCCTCAAACCCCTACCCTCAAACCTTAGCTCCTAAATCTCTCTAGAACCCTGAATCCCTTGAACCAAAGATGGAAAAAACCAAACCTCCTACCGTCAGAGATGATTCTGATGAGAAGAAAGCAAATAATGAAAAGTCTGAGCCAGAAGCAGGTGGTATTGTTGGAAGAACTAGGTCGGGTAGGCAACCAGTGAATCCTCATTTGCAGAATAGAGTTATTGTGATTGAAAAAGAGCTGTGTGTGGAATGGATGCGGCCTAGCAAGTCATTAGTGCTCGATGTTTTGGAAGATCAAAAGTGGGTAGACTGCTTTTTGAACAACAATGGCCCCTACTATCCAAATCTAGTGAAAAAAATTAATGAGTTTGTAAGCTTTGAGAAATCATGAGATGAGAACTGAGTGACTTCTTTTGTGAATGGAAATGAGATAACTTTTTCATCTGTTGATTGGGATGAATTATTAAAGGTTTCACATTAAGGTCTATCAGGATATGTCTCGAATGATATGACACCTAAAAGTGATATATTCGATTATGAGACTACCTTGGAGGAGATCACCAGTGATGGAAATCAAAGACAAGTAGTAGCTTCTGAAATGGATGGAGAGAACAGATTTATGTTCAAATTTGATTAGCATATCTTAATACTAAGGAGAGGAGACTTTGTGATTTTAAGATATCAGAATATCTATCTCCTGCATCTCTTGAGACATTATATAAAAGTAAATCTGTGTAGATTGATGATGATTCAAATGGAAGACATGACAAGGCCAAAATCAAAGACTAATGCCCTATTCTTTGCCAAGTTGATCTCAGTGATGATCAAAGTGAAAGGGTTAGCTGAGTCTCAAGATGAGACAGTGGTAGTAAGGAACAACTTCTATATCACAACCACAGTTTGCAAATACGTGATGACAAATTGGAACCCATGGAGAGGATAGTGGGTTAATGATGGACAGAAGGTATATGATAAATTCAATCTTGTGAATCATCCTTCAAGACCTAAGGATGTGAGGGATCCAGGTCTAGGACCTGATGAAGAAGAACCTGAATACAGTGATGAGACTAAAGAAGAAGAAACTACTATGAATGATGGAAGAGATTCGGACTTACCTCCAAGTCCTACTGCTGAAATTGTATCTTCAGAAAACGAAGCCTTAGTAGAAGGAGAGGCTCCTGCTGATGAGGATGTCTAGCCAGCCCCTGAGTATAAAGAAGAAAAGGAGAATGAATCTGAAGCCTCCGATTCTGTCTGCAGAAGTCTGGGTCCATTGATTGGAAGCTCATTTGTGCCAACTGGGGATATAGTAGGATACATAGAAGAAGTTTTACCTAATCTGGAGGACCCTCCTGCTGTTGTAGATATGGAATTGATTGTATAATATTCTCCTAAGGAATAAAGACACGCTGTGAATTCCCTTGCTTTACAAGAGACTACACCCATTGAGGGGGAGCATCAAACCCTGTTTTGAAGTGTGACAGTGGCTGTTGATATTGAGGACTGGGCAGAAGACCCAGGTTTTGTGGTTTTTGTATTAGAGTATCCTGATTCTGATAATGAGGAATCCCTAAATAGACATAAGATTAGTTATGATTTTGAAACTGAGTTGCTACCTAAAGATGTGGTCAGAATGCATGACCTGGATATTTTGAAGAAAAAACTTAATGTCAATTTTGTGGAAGAGACAAAGAATATGGAAGCTTCTCTGGTGTCATCAATCCAATCGATTATGACTGACTCAGTGGCCAGCATAGCAACTGAAAGAGCACCTATTGTGATTGCTCCTGCTGATATGATCACCAGGGCGAACGTTGAATCCTAAAAGGATGAGCTGAAAGATTCCTTTAGTTCTTATATTGATGATTTGAAGCGCTGCTTTGTTGAAGAGATGATTAATTTGGAAAAATCATTTGAACTCTCTCTCTCGGTTGTAATTTTAAACCTTTGTGGCAGAAATAGTGAAGAAGTTACAAACTGCCAGACTCAAGTTTCTAGACTGGAAGCTAATGTTGAAACTCTAAATAAATCTGTTATATCTTCAGAATCTTACATGAGCTCAAAATCCCAATCAGACAAGGACTTAGCCTATGTCAAATGTGTTGTGAGCCCGATGGTTTCAGTGTATGAAGGTTTTAAAACCTCCATGAAAGATCATGTTAAAACCCAGGATTTCCAAGTCCAAAATCTTATTAGTGGGTTGACCAAGAACTTCAACGAAACAATAACATTCTCTATTAGTTCTGTTGCTTCTAAACCCTTAGTGTATTTGAATCAGTTTCGAGTTGTGATAAAGGAGGAGCATGGTTCAGCATCAACCAGTGGCTCTGTGGACTCATCCAACCTGAGAAAATTTGTTCTTTCTAATAGAGATCCAGCTAGAGAAAGAATGAAGATAGTTCAAGACTATATGAGATAAGATTATGACTCTCAAAAAGAAGTGACAGATAATATAGACTCATACTTCCAAAATATTTACACCATGCATCAACTCAACAATCACTTAAAACTTATATTAGAAAACTTGAAGTTACCTCCTGTCAATCAAGCCTTTAGAGAGCAAGTCCGCAAACTAAGGGAATTAACTCCAGACTTGGAAAAATTCATGGAGAACATGGATGACTTATTATCTGCTATGGAGAGAGGAGGAGGAATAATTATGGATTTCAGAAATCTTTTGTTGCCTTTCCTACATGTTGATGCTAGGCCAGTTATTGTACCTCCTTCTTTACCTACCTCTGCCTCTACTGCTTCTCCTGTTCAGATGACTCCAACCTATGATATTCGAAGCCTTACACCTATGATCACTCAAATAACTCCTCAGTATAGGCCAGACACTATTTCTATGGCTTAGCCTCCTATTATCATCTCTGGTGTTCCTAAGCCTTCACCATCATCTACCTAGTCAGAATCCTCTTCTGAACCAAAGGGAAAATCTCACATTGAGGATGTGCATAGAACAAGTGTCTAAGATGTTTGATAGGAATCCCTTGTATTTTGTTTTCTTTCTTTTTACCCTTTTTGCATCATATAATATCATTGACTTTATCTTCCTTCTCATTTTTTTCCTCTTATCTTTATTGTTTCCCAATTTTTGATTATCACAGAGGGGGAGAAATATTATCTAAGTATCAAAGAGAGAGAAATATTATCTAAGGAAGAGCTACTATTCTTTTCCCCTATGATATCATTGCATTTAATTTTACCTCTAATACATTATGTTCTATAACATGCTGTTTTCTCTGAGATAATTTTATTTAATGATATATCCTCTGATACAACTACTCATTATTTTAAAACTATAATATCATAAGATGTGATTATCAAAACGGGGGAGATTGTTGACCTCACCTGTTTTGATAATCACAATTATGCTTTCACATACTTTGATAATCCCTATTATTGTTTTTCTATATTCAAATTCGCTCAATCTTTGATATTATTTTATCAAGATGATAATAATATTAAAAAAGTCCTTGAAATATGTTAATCAATGTTTATCATTGTTTATATAAGTTCTGAAGTAATTCTAACCCAATCGGATATGTTTTGCCTAAAACAGATAAGTGGTAGTCACTGATCTGCATATAGCTACTGATACAGAGATACCAGTACTTCGTATACCGATAGACCTAGTCTACCAATAGACTGAGTCACCAATAAGTTAAGGTCACCGATACACAGAGCTACTGATACACATAATCAGTGGAACTAACCCAGAGCGACCGATACAAAGTAGTGCTACCGACAGACTAGAGCCACCAATAGACAGAGTCACCGATAGAACAAGGTCATAGATGCAGATAGCTACCGATAGAACAAGTCTATCGAGCTACCGATAGAGTAAGTCTACCGATAGAAGGAGCGACCGATATGTACTGAGCTACCGATACACAGAGTAAGACCTACCAATATCAAGAGCTACTGATAGAAGTTTAATGATCTACCGATACAAATTCAAAGAGCTACCGATGGAAGGGCACTGCTACACAAAATCCACCATACACGTCTACCAACAGAGGGAAACTAATGATTGACCAACCAGTCAATCTCTATACTCTCAATAATAATTTTTTATTATGCTAATGGTTAAATTTGATGTTTTTAATGTAGTTAATGTTATTTAATGATATATGTTTTCATGTCCAGGAACTGTACCTAGTAACCATGCAAAAATTAATCATTCCTTTTTGCCGAAGCTGAAATCTATAAAAGTGAAGATAAAGACCTAGCTGACAGGGTGTGTGTGTGAACAACAAGAAGCGAACAATGGGGTGCGCAAACAATTATAATCAATGAAGTAAGAAGGAATGCGAAGGGTGAAAAATAAAAAGGCTCAACAACATTCAAACGTGGTGCATTCACACAAGACTACATCCATACTCCAAAAACACTGGACATATACGAAGCTACTCATTCTAGAGGAGAACCCAAGCTTCATCTTGAGTGAAGAACTACAACAAACACTTCATGCACTAAGGTTGTTAAGCTTAACCAAGGAAGAAAAAAATAGTCTGTTTTTCAGATAAAAATCTAAGAAGGACTCAGTAGCTTTTTTGAAATATCAAACGAGTCCAGAGCTGCACTGCCAATCACTAAACCTTTTCAAAACTCATTCATAATTTCTTTAGTGATTCATTATTTAAATTTCGATCAATGTGTGTAACCTATTTATTTTACACACACTATCTCTTGAGCTAAGTTGGAGGATTCGCAAATCCTCATTCAAACATTATAACTCCCTTATATCCCACTATGGATAGTGGTAGAGGTCGAGTAAGTCCTGGAAAACTGTAAGTTTTTGTTTGTTTTCCAACGTAGAACTGTGGTTGAGGTATTTGTACCTAGACAGTATGTTCACTATTGTTTACCCGGATCCAGGGTGTGTATCAATTTATATAAATTGTTTGACAGGACTAAGTCTCGGCTTGAGACTGAACCTCTTGGTTTTATGTGTTGTTCATTTTAGTTTAAGTCATAAGTATACTATATATTTCATATTCCAATGCTAACTACTTTGACATATAATTTGGTTTAAGGTTACTTTGATAGTTAAATTAACAAGTGTTTATACTTGTTGTAAACCAGTATGTTAGTTTCAAAATTCAATTTAATCTTCAGATTAAATTAAATGAGACCTAATCAATCTTTGAGAAACTAATTGAACATTTAAACTCTGTATAAATTTACTACAGTTTAACTTTGTTTTTTAAATAGGGATTTTAAGAGAAATATTTTTATCAAAAATTTTAATTGGAACTAAATTAACCCCCCCCCCCCCCCCTTGAGTATCCACTCCGACCAACAAAAATATTCCTAAATAAATATTTTTTATTTTCAATATGTATCAGTTTATTACAATATAGATATTTTTTGAATATCAGATATAATGGGATCATAATAGTTGATACTTCTTAAAATGAATTTCATAGTTTATTATATTATGGAAGGGACTCCTGCAGTAAATAATATTAATAGCAATTACACATGTTTTATGTTTCATTTGATATTCCAATATGTGGAAATGTGTATGGGTTATTGGACTTTAGGACATTATTAATGTGTATCAGAGATTACAAACATTGATATATGGATGATTATTCGAACATAAAATGATCATAGAGTGGTATCACCCATTAGAAGTTTCATACATGACATATAATTAAATGAATTTTCAATAATGAAATTTTCTCTTCTATATTAATATAATAATATGTATTCAAAACTATTCTTTAAATGGAACTACCTAAAAAATCAATTATTATGGTAGATTATTGAATAGTTCTTTTCAAAAATTCAATGTTGGATAAATTTATCATATAGTAACATAATAAAAGTATATATACTTATTTAATATATATTATTATAAAGAAGGAATATATTGTATAGTAGAATTGATTTTAATGTTTTTATAGTTTCTATATTAACTTATATCACATTGGATACCGTCATGTGTTGTTAGATAATGATATTGGAAATTATGTGTGTTCACCTATTTATATTGATAAAGGGACAAATTATTTCTCTTGATAAGTGTATCAAGAGTATCATTATGTTATTTTGAATCCAATTTTGAAAATAAATTTATTCCTTCATTATGAAATATAATTTTTTTTTAAAAAAAACTATAGAATAAATTTTATCAAAATATATTCATGTATAGAATAAGATTGTCAGATTTTATATCTCATATGACTATTCAAAATGTAATTAATATAATATTTATTTAAAAACAAATTCATTGAATAAGGTAATGTAAATATTTATTTATCTTACATGAATATAAAAAATAAATATTTATTCTCAATATTAGTTAATATAGTATTTAATGGGAGGATTTTGATATTGTTCAATGATCTAATGGAAGTGATATATTATAATTAATATATATTAAATAAATATTAATTTATTTATCTAATAGAATATAAAAGAATAAATACATTTTATAGGTTTTAATATTATCATTCCAAATATATTTAACATGGGGAGTGATTTGTAATAAATAATATTATGAGGTCCATTATTCAATTATCATTATTAAACTCTAATTATATATTCGTAAATATATCATTTTCATATATGATATGTTTTCCTCCTATTGGATTTAATTTCATTTGTTTTCAATATGTAAAATTGTTTTCAAAGAAGATTCAAATATATGTTGATTATTTTTTTACATTAGATAAAGGTCTTTCCATGTGTAATGGAAATTATTTTTGAGGCTATAGTTTTTGAAGATATTACATAGAATGATTCATGTAAAATCAAGAAAAGGATACATTTTTATTGATATCATTGATATTATTACCTTCAAGTAACTAATAATTTCTTATGGTGAGAGTATTATCTAAAAAATATATTGAAGGTATCCAATGGTTTGGATGAATGGAGTGATTAATGAAACTAGTTTTGAGAAAAAGTATTGCTTGATTATTGAATAAATAATATTACTGATGATGAGTTTTGATGTCCTTGTGTAAATGTAAAAGGACCTATTAAAAGATTATTCTATGAATTTTTATGATAAATTTTAATCGTTGAAAGTGTGATGGGGTCATGTTTGCCAAATATATTTCAATTTATATTACTTGTAAATAAGATTTAATGTGTTGAACTATAAAATTAATAAAGGATTGCGTATAGAGAACATTTCTAATATAGATTTTATTGATCACAAATTTTTATAAAATTTCCCAATGTAGAGTGAATTTAAAAGAAATAAAATTTACAGTGGAATGAATTTAGATTTCATCTAAACTATATATATAGATTTTATAATTGCAAAAGAAGAATAAATTTATTAAGAGAATTAATGTAGAAAAAAATTATGGGAATACTAAGTAAAAATGTACTTTACATTGATAACATAAAGTTTTTAAGATGCTATTTAGAATTTATATGTCAATGTAGATTTAATTAGTAGGAAAGTAAGGAAAAGTAATGGGAATATAGGGATGTTTTATAAATTTATGGAGTTTATCTATTCGAATTTAGAGTTCTCCAGGCCCAATAGATTTTATCACGTCGATAATTTTAGAGCGGCCGATAAGATAAAAAACTGTTTATTTATAGAATTTTGAATTATAAATAAATTAATATTTTAACTATTATATTTTTTTCTTCTTCCTCATGCATTCAAAGATTATAATAAAATTTAAATGATTTTGATATTGTTCGAGAATAAATGAAGCCCATCTGGAGGAGATTATAGATGGAAAGATGAATTCCACACTATAGATGCATCTATTTTTTTATAGAATAAGAAAATGAATATATATACATATGGGGATATTTATAATACTAATAAAATATCATGTATTTCATGTATTTGTATAGAAATATGAATATTTTTTCTTTTGATATTTATGACTTGGATTATGGTATGATTTAATTATATTAAAAACTGTGAAATATTTTCATATTTGAGAAAGAGAATATCACATTTGGCTAAGATATCAGGAGTTTTCCATTTATATATGGAAACAAATAGTCATGAAACTATGAATATAATAAAATAGGTTAATGGTAAGATTGGTTAAGTGATATTTCGCAACACCATTATTCACAAGAAAACTAATCAATACAATGAGGTAAGAGAACCTAATACTATATATGAATTTATAGAATCTATTTCTATCAAGGCATAAGGATAAAGATCCCCACAGAACAACATTATGCCATAAGAGGATCATGGATAAGAAGGAACTAGACTAACTCACATGAGGGGTAACAGTTCATATCATTAGTGGTTGATGACATATATAAGTGAATATAATAAAGATTATTTCTCAGAAGAGTGAAGCTAACCAATTATTTCTTTAGAGGATATATAGAGAAATTTCTTTCTCAATAGTATATTAAATATGCATTCATTTAATATGTTAAATAGTCAAGAGATCTAGAGTAAAACGGGTGGGTGTTATGCCAGGATATTTCCACTGGGAATCGGGTATCCCTTTTTAAATAAATATAAATATACATCATGTAAACTATTGGGACCATAGAAAGACTCCTCATATTCAAATAGTGAAACCATTTCATTTAAAAACATCACCTAATACTGTGTAAAAATCAATGAGTTAGGTGACTAACTAATCACGTCAAGGAGTGTGATATCAATGTTAACCCTTGTAAACCCTAATGTATTTTTTATTTAATTTTCTACATATTTAAGTAGGGATAAAAAATAAGAAGATAGGATTTAGATATTAACTTTTATAAGATATAAATAGAATTGGATATTTTATGACAGTATCAAAAAATTCACCCCCACACTAAGAGGTCCACTATACTTAGTCACATCATTCAGTAACAAAGATAATCTCAGTATCCACAAACTATATTTATGGTTTCAATTTTTTAAAATTTTTATTTATGAATTGAATATTTTATTAAATCATTGGGAATCCTAAAATAGATAAAATTATAGATACTTTTATTCATATAAATTTGTAGTTTTCCATCAAGACTCAGAAATATATGATAAAGAGATATATGAGGAATATAGAGAAGAATCCTGACAAAATGGGAGATACCACAATCAATAAAGGTAATAAACATGTCAAAAATCTTAATAATTTTATTGATTCTAATTTTCCTAGTTATGTGAGTTCATATTATTAAGCTAAAGTATTTCTTAGTGACCTTTTATCTGAAATAAAATATCATTTAATGAAAGTTCTCATAGAAGTGGACCAATGTATATTTAATGTCATCAAGGGAATTGTTAATGATAAATAACATATAAAAGAATAATCTATTGAAATAGAGGAGTCACTAAGTAGTAAATTCATAAAAATAATTTATCTAATAGAATTATTTGAAGAAATAGAAAAAAATTGATACTACATTATAATACATTGTACTTCCTAGTTGAAAAATAATTTAAAATATAGTATTGTGATAAAGTGGTATAAAAAATTATATTTGTTAAATGCATCTATGAATTTGAAAATTTTCATAAAACCACCATCAATATTAAAGATTCTCAATTGGATGATAAATAAATAAATCATTTCATAATTATTTACATGAATCCTGAAAAATGAATGAAGGACAAATTTAGATGTTGAAGAAACTATGAACCATTATTTACAAATATTAATAATATAATTACACCCTAAAGGTGATCTTTTTTATCTACCCATGAGATTAAGAAATTTGGAATCTCCATAAGTTGGAACATACTATATTACTAAGAACAATGATGTTTTCATACAAGTGTTTAACAATAGCCATGGATCTAATATGACTCATACCAATAGAATGAATAATTTTAGATATTCCACTATTAAGATAGAAATTTGGTTAAAAATTAATATATCCCATAACATATAGTCTATATTTTTTGTTACTATTTTTTCTATTACATGTAAAGGTTTAAAAAATAGGGAAAATATTGATGTTAAATTTTTTTGAATAATCCATCACAACATACTAGATGAAATTAATAAAAAGAAAAAATTAGAACACCCCAAAAAAATTATAGTATATAAAAAATAAATACAAAACATAAAGTTGGAAAAGTATTTTTTATATATATTACCTCGATAAAAAAAATAGCTCATGTGGAAACTATTAGTGCTATAATATATTTTTCAATATGCTCGTTGAATATTTGAAATAAATATTATTTTTTTAAGACCCAATAAGTATAAAAATGGGGATTATATATTAAATAGAAAAAACACACTATCAAAATTCACATTATAAATCCAAATTACTCTATATTAGGGATAATGATTTTGAAATAACAATTACAATCTAATAATGTAACTTCTAATAAAAATAAGGTCATATATAATTTCTCAATAATAAGAAAATTCGTATATTATGGTAAGATAGGATGAAACATGGTTATTGTAAGTAATCCAGGTATATAAATAATAATGTAATGACACATAAATAAAAAAGTAAATAAATAAAATAGTGGAATAAATGGATTTATTTAATTACTAAAATCTCAAAATTATAAGTGAACAAGCTTCAAAAAAACTTCTTGTAAAAATTTGTAATGAAACCTTGTGAAAAATCCAAAAAATGTGACATATTTGATGAATGGGTTCATGGACATTTGGAAAAATTAATTAAAAATTATTAATAAATGAAGTAAAAATATAATGTGATGAAATTAAAAAAATAGAATTCTTAAAAGAATTCTGCATTGTGAGCCAACTCTCGGCTTTGTTTCTCCCATTAATAGAGAAGAGTATCCCTCATTTTTTCCAATATCCTATCTATTATATTCTAAACTATAATGAATTCATGGATAAGTTATAGTTTTTTACTATTGTATAGAATATATTTTTTACTTTAAGGATATTATAAACTATAATTATGAAGAGGATGAGTGGTTACATTGAGGAGAAGTTAAAAATTTTAAATCCTGTTACGAGACTATAATTTTCAATAAACTTTGAAAACATAAAGAATTAGATAATTAAATACACTCAAATCCCATTTATATGATTCTATCACACACATATTTGAATTAGTGAGTTAGTTGAATATAATTTTAGAAAAATGGGATGTTTTGTGATATACACCTGAATGGTTTTGATGGGTTTATTGAGATGTGTACATGTAACATATTTTTCTAAATAATTCAATTTATAAATATATATAGAAATTTATAATATAATTTAATATCACATGTGTTTGAGTTTATAGATAGTAATGAAAACCATATACAAATATAACTTATTTTCTACACTAATTTATCCCAAGTAGACTTAGAGTGGACAAACTAATGTGTATTTACTATGGAAAATCATTTCATATCATCCATTTGAAAAATATTTCAATTCTATAATTTATATTTTTATTTTTTAAAACATGTTCCAAAATTTTTAAAGGAATAATATGAGGTTAGAAAAACCAATGTAGTTCCTTTATATTTATTATAAATAAGGAGGATAGTTTTAATGGGTAAAAATAAACACACATATTTACATAAAAAATTGGTTGTGGTATTGAAAAAAATATGATTAGGGATATCATTTTTTCCATTGAATTAAAATAAGTAATTATGGTATTTAATAATACTTAAATATTCATTGATGTGTTTTTGAGATGAAAATAAGTTTCTGCTATGTGTAAATACATGAGTTTTGAGATAGTGATAAAAATATATTACATAGACAGATTCATGAAGATTCAAGACAAAGAAGTATTTAGATAATGAAGATTGATGTAGTGATTTTGGATTTGATAAATATTATTGTTTATTGGCATAATTTCTATATCTTGTTTGAATGTTTTTTGGCATGGTTAAATGGTAATATTAAAGAAAATAGTTTTGATGTAGAATGACTACATGAAAATAGAATAAATTATATAAATTGTTGTATGTTTTAAAGATGATGTGTATATGTCTAAAGGATATGGTATAAAATTTTTATAAAATTTTTTAAGATGAGTTTTGAAAAATGAGAAAACAATGGGTTTATTTATAGAGATTCTACATTATTTTTGTTATAATATGTAATTCATGTGATGTATTTGAAAATTTTTAAATGCATGACTATAGTGTACATATGATTATATAGAGTTCACCTTGAGCCAAAATTTTAAAATACTTCCAATATATAGTTGATACAAAAGTGATAAATCGAAAACATTATGAATGTAGAGTTTTTTGTACAGTATGTTAAGCACATAGAGTTGGAAAAGTGGAAAAATTGAAATTTAATGAATGTAGGGTAATTTCTAGATAACGTAGAGTTCAACAACACAATAAATTGAGAATATACAATTATCTTGAGGTTTTGTGTAGTTATTCTATCAATGTAGAATCAGTGAATGATAGAAAAAGAAATTTCATTAGAACCTAGAGTTTTTTAAAAGTATTTATATTTCAACTAGCTAAAAGTAATGTTTTTGAGTCCATGTGGAGTTCAATTGTTAGAATATTTTTCCGAGACCTTCAGAATGAAAAAATTTAAATATTTTATAAATTATACATTTTGAATAAATGATTATTTTAATTAGACAATTCATTGAATGATATTCAAGGAATCAATCATCGCAATAAAATATAAATGACTGTGTTCTTAGCACAGATTAAAGAGATACTATATGTAGAAGATTCTGGATTCTGAAATGTTTTCGACACCGTATATGGATCAACCAAATCTTAAAGAATTCATGTAAATATGAATTCTTATGTTGATATTTATAATAATAATTATATAGTTTGTTTTTTAAATGGTTTATGGAAGGAAATATCTATAGTCTTGTGGATATTTATGATAATTATTTTAATTAGTGTGAATGGGAATAAAAACTAAAAACTATACTCTAATTTGAGGAAGAGATGATTTCTTATTATTAAAAAATTAGAATTTTCCAAATTAGATATGTAAAAAATAAAATCTTTGTGGATATAAAAAAAAAGAATATTAGGGGAATATGGATTAAATGACAATTCTTGGATATTCAATTTAGTGGTGGAAGACATCAAATAAAATATCTAAGAGAACCCAACAATTTACATGTAAATAGAGAATATGCCAATGTCAAATAAGAATGAGAAGAAATATTATAGAAAAACTATTGTTTTATGACCCCCTCCATATAATGTGTACACCTCTGGGGCTGGAATTGGAAGAAGAGAGAAAGTGACACCTGAGTCCCACCACTATTAGTCCCTGAGTAGGCGACTAGCATTGAGTGTATAATAAATATTCAGATGGGAGGTATTACCCTCTAATAGAACACATGAGAAATTGAGAGATCAGAATGACACCAACGAACTCCTTCTCAGACTACAATATAGTTGAAAATGCAAAGATCACATATGTAATTTCACGTAAGAACTGCTACAACAGGAAGGAAAACTTCAAGTATCAAAATAAATGTAAAAATGATAGAAACCATGATTCCCAAACAGATTCTATTAAACCCCAAGATAGTAATAACCAACCTGATCTCCAACTGACCTAGAAATTTTTTATATATACATAATATGATTATAATAGTATACTCATTAGGATCCTCCCCTAATCATCTAATAAAAATGGTAAATAAATCATGCTAAATCATAGTGAAAAAAAGTGAAACTAACTCATTTCCTAAATTAGTATACAATGTTCCTAGCCTCACCGTGGCTACCCTCACCAAGTATCACATACAATATATTATATTATAATAAGTAATATCAAAGGTACCCTACTACCACTTCCCCACTATTATCAACTTTTCCCCAATATCAAATTTCCTGAGAATCACTCCCCAAAAAGGATAGCACATAGGCACCAGGGTGACACACCACCAATTTCACATCGTACAATGCGCCACCACATCCCTATAACAAAAAAATAATGAGTTAGTTTCTAAGAGACACCATAGCTCATATAATGTGTATCAATAATGATGCAGTATACCTCAAGACATCACAAACCATAAACTGAGTAAGTATCTGTAATTCATCATAGCATATCCATGTTATTCATATAGTGTCCCTTGGAAAACTATATCTTGAATTCATGTGTGTGTAATAATAAAAATACATTATATCCCTTTACAGACATATATAAGAAAAAATAACTATCATGTATACCAGAAAAATTAACTACCAATAGAAGAGAGTGGGGACAAAGTGGGTAGTCAACCATCCATTCCCACACTAGGATATTGGGGACCCCCACCCCCCCCCCTATGGTTCAAAATCCATAGAGTGTCAGTTTTAATAACTAATAAGGAAAATTATAATATAGAATCACAACATGTATATGATATAATATAACTCATATCCACACTATGGGAAGAACCTAGTCTCAGACTCAACTACAACTTACATCTCTAAGAATTCCTTATACCTCTACTAAGACCAGATATCCTATGAACACAAAACCATATAAGAAGAAATATTAAATTATTTTATTCTTTTTTATCTATTTCAAATATGTTAATTAATTCCTTGACCATTAAAATTTTCCACATTTTGTTGAAACAAAGTTCTATTCTCTCCATGAAAATGAAAATCAATTCCATAACATCACATAATTATAACCTCGTCATTGCATCCCAACAAGCTCCACCACATTGTTTAAGAATTTATTCAAAATATTATCATTAATAATTTCAATATTGTGAGGTATTGTAGGAAAAAATTATATTATACCAATGTAAGAACCCATAAATTATTTGCATGTATAGATCTTGATTTTAAGTGTTTTGATGGAAAAGGAAGAATTTGAAAATTTTCTGTGTACACGCGGTGTACCTAGTTTCTATGTGTATCCATGTATTGGTAGTGTAACGTCTGAGTACAAGTCCGTGTGAACCACCTAAAGAGGGGATAGCTGAGGCTAGTACACATCATGTACGTTAAATTAACATGTCTTGTACTTTTCCGTCTATTTGATTAATCGTCTGGTTCTCGTCTCATCTCCAAAACTCATTTTTCTATCCTCTATCTCATACATGAGAGCGTTGTTTGACTTATTATCTTCAAGAACCTCATGTTCCTTCATCCGAACTCTGATTTGGGTGCCTCTAAGTGTGCTGGATTCCCACCTGAGAGTTATCTCTTTCCCTAGAGACTATTATCTTGACTTCTCATCTCTCTCGAGTTATCCAATGATAAATGTTTTTGAAATTTTTGTAGATCAATGATATTCTAGGATGATTCAAGGCCCAAAATTCGAGAGTGTTCTTCATGAAACATCAAGGTAGTTGGATTGTTTCCTTTCGTATATTGTATTTGAGTTATATATGCATATGTGATGATTACAAATTATTCGGTTATTTTGTGTTATGTATTTGAACAATGTTATGATATAAAATAGATTGATTGATATATTAGCTATTTTTATTTATATATTATTCTAAATTTCTTGTTTTGGGGAAACCCCATGAGTTTGTTTCCTTGTTTGAGTGTTTATGGCGGTTTGGTCCAGCTTTCCTATGAGACAGACCTTGTTCCCTTTCTTGTCTTGTTAGGTTGGAATTGATTGCTTATTGATTCTTGATAAATTCATGTGTTATTCATTTTAGCTTCTTATCCATGTAGAATTAGATATTATATTGGGTTGTTGGATATTGTTTGTGTATGATGTTTATTACAAAGGGATGTAATAACCTTGTGTAGTTAGACCATAGGGGGAATTGACATTGGGTGATTCCATATAGTGTCTGTTATATTTAATTTTTGAGACCATGGGGGGGGGGGGGGGTTGTACGGTGAGTTATCCCTCTAAGTGTCGATATCATATAGTTATGATACCACAAGGGGAATGGAAGTTGAGTTCTTCCTCAGAGAGTCTATAGTTTATCGTTAAAAGACCACAGGGGAAATTGACGATAAGTTCTTCCTTATAGATTCAATAGTTTATTGTTAAATAACAAGATGGGGATTTTATGGTGAGTGCTTCCTCAAAGATTCTTTGATTTGTTGTAACACATGATCAAAGGGTTTAGACTATTTGAGGCACCTAGAGGGTCAATGTGGTATATTGAATGTTGTTTGTTATGGGTCATCTAAGCCAAAGCATAATGATAGACTCAGTGTTACATGAATATAATATGGTCTTCTAAGACATATGTTTTTCTATTACATAGGGGATATAGAGCATAGGATAGATCACATGATTTCATTATTCAATGGGTTGAATAATTAATAAATGTAAATGACTGTAATTTGAAATTGTAGGATTGTTTAATTTTTAATAAATCCTTGTTTGTAGCTTTATTTTTTATATTTCATACTATATATATTCACTGAAAGTTACACATGGAGAGTTTGGTGGATTCCTACTGGGATTCATCTCACACCCTATTTGGGTCATTCCTTTTGAACCAAACAAATTATATGGTTTAGGTTTTAGATAAGGTAATGTGACCTTCTATATCAGATACATGATTGATAATGGAGTTGGAGGGCATGGGACCAAGATGGAGATTATGTGGCTACAGGAGTTTTGTTTTTTTCTTTTTTACATTGGTTTAGTACTATATTACCAGCATTGTAACTTATTTGAATTATTTCCTATACATATGTGACATGCATCATTTATATATATTCCCAATTGATTATTTACTACCAGTATTCTTTTGTTTATTTCTGTTTGATGGTATTATTACTTCTACTATAGCTTACTATTTGTTTCTGTTGTGTTACTATACCAATGAGGTAATAGTTTCCCCCACTATCACATCCAAGGCCCTCATTGCTTGTCGGAAACCTCTAGTGTTTGGGGAAATACATTTGAGGCCACATGAAAAACTGAGAACGATGCATCTTTCGGCCGTACCCAGATCTATAGTGTTACAATGTGGCATCAAAGGTGTCATTGTTTTCTTTGTCATACTTTTTAGAGCCTATAGACATTGATATGAAAAAATAATTAGTTTTCAATAAGTTGTTATTGGTATTGGCAATCCCATGTATAGGTAAAATGCCAAGATGCCTTGAATATTTCAATTTTTCAGATTTTCCAAGTGTTACAGTTGATTTGATTTCACTATTGGGGATTCACATGTATTGTTCTATTATCATTGATATTATTGAGGTTTTATTTATGTTACAACCTGATGATATGAGGGTATTAGATATCATGTATCGTATTGTCACTTTATACTAATCAACTATCATGCAATCTTGTCTGGCCATTTAGGGTGCATTACTGACTGCATGTTGTTGTGATAGATGTTGGTTTATATATGCATGTTGTTTTGATAGAGTCCATAATAGCATGCCTGCTATTTTGATATGTTTTTGGGAGATGTAAGGTTTCATTATGATGAACACAAATCTTTATTCTCTGATGTTTTATGGGGCCACATGGATCAAAATTTTGTAGATCATGTTTTAGTTGAATTTTTTCATGTTTTCATGTGAATAAGGATTCTAAAAATTGATTCACTGTAGTATGGCCTCACATGAGTTAGAATTTGTAATTCCTTGGACAAAATATTATGTTTTCAGGGATCCAGAGATGTTTCAGGGACATATTGTCTGGAAACCCGTACAATATGACATGTGGTGTTGTGAACACACACCATTGGTTCTTCTATTTTGTAATAAACAACTTTTCATAGGTACACATCATGTACTGTATGTACAAGATGTGTAGTCGTTAACCGTGTCACTGACTGTGAGAGCAGAGACACGAGGTTGGTAAACTGGGTAGAACACCCTATTTCCTGGGAGTACTTGTCGTTCCAAATAATCATGTATCCAGCTATATGACCAATGACATAGGTTGATGAAACATACGGTTTACACAATGTGATCCATTCTTGAAAGCTATGTAGAGTCGTCCATGTCTCAGACTATTGACTGATGACATGGGTGGATAGAACATAAGTGGTACACGATGTGTATAGGGTGAACATGTCTTTTAGAGTTACCTAGGAGAGAATCATGTGGTTTATCCATATAGAAGAACTCATTCAAGAGGTAAGTATTCAAGTAGACTCCATGTCATAGCAGGAACATTCCATGTGTAGGTGTGTTAGACAACCATGTTTAGCAGAGGTACATGCCAATGATGAAACCTAAGGGAACATGTCGTGTGGAGGGTGTACAAGTCATGTAACCATCTTTTGAAAACTTTGAATATTTTTTTCTCATGTTCCCTTCTTGAACATATAATTTTTTTTCCTTGATAATCTTAAACTGAGGTTTTCACTTCAACTTGTAGTGTCATGCCACCAAGACATCCCCTGGTTGTACGCAAATAGATCGAAATGATTAGAGTCCATAAATAGGAGTTTAGGGACTACTAAAAGATCCTCCCTCCATGCCTATCTTTTCACTAGCTGTTATACAAGACACAAGTGTTGATACATAGTTCTGAGAAGGATTCATGAGGTTTATACATTCCTACCAAGGAACATTGCATCTTTCCCCATCTATGGTAGAGCTGATGTAGGTTTTCGAGCAGTAGCATCCTCCAACTTTATCCGTGGGTGGAGGAGCTGAGGCTGAAGAATCATGGTTAAAATCCATGTGGTCTATCATCGACCATCTCAATACACCTTTTGAGATGTGGGTGAAGATCTCAACCTACATGATTCGAGATTCTGCCAAAAGATGGTGGGATGTGATATCATAGGCAGGAAGCCAACGAGTTATGACTTGGGATGAGTTCTATAGGACCTTATATGAATTTCTCGACTCGAATACCTTGAGGGCCAACCAAGTACGAGATTTTATGGGCCTGTAATAGTGTACACATTCATTCATGGTGTATTCTTTTCACTTCAATGAGTTGTAGTGATTTATACCCATTCAAGGGGCTGATGAGTTATTTATGTCCAAGAAGATCAAGTATGGTCTCATACATGAAATCTGATCCCAAGTAAACAACTTTTGGTTGAATTCTATATCTTCAATAGTAAATCATGTGTTGATCATCGGGTCAAATCTGAGATAGTCTGGACCATTGAGATAGGGTGGTTCTCCATCTAGAGTTGGTACTCCTTCAAATAATAGTAGGAAGCGTCACATGGAGTCTATGTGCCGAGATCCAAGTTTATGGGATACACTTTTAGGTAGCCTGGTGGTATTCTACCAATGTGGTATGAGTGTTCATATGAGACCTCAGTGCCTAAGAGACCCAGTTTAGTGCCAATATTTTGGCATGATGGGCCATCTTCAGCATTTTTTTCAGTTTTTCTCACCAGTAGCTAGTGATTGGATTTCTATTATAACTCCATGATCAAAAGAAGTACCACCAGTTTCTCACCAGTCTAGGAAGTAGAGTTCGTCCATATATTCATGGTGAGGTGGAAGTTATTGTAGTAGTAAAATGAAGGCATGATTTCAGCAACAGCAGGGTGGATCAGCTTAGGGTAGTTAGGTAGGGTCACATGGCCACAGTACGGGTCAGATTTTTCCAGTGGAGAACACCCATCCAGAGTAGGATCCCACACCATTGATAGTTAGAGGTACAATTCTAGTTTACTCGGTTCTATCTTGTTATCTTTTAGATACAGTGGATACCCATAGTTGTATATCTATTGCCATTTTGGATATCCTTGGGCTTGGTATTTCTACTTCTGATGATGTTATGACACCTGACACCATGTTGGGGATTATAACACATAGTTTATGTTAGTGAAAGGAGTGCTCTCTTGAGGTCAGTTGGTGTCCCTTCTTATGAGAACTCTATGTCCTAGAGAAGAAAGGATTTGGTATCATTATTAAAATGTACTTGTTAGTCTCTTTCCATTAATTTATTGACTGTTATCATTGTAGGGTGAGTTTCACATCACTAGAGGGTGGCTTCTTTCTACAGAAGGGAGACTTGGATGTTCAGGTAGGCAGAGATAGACCTGAGCATCTTGGGATGGGAGGAGTTACATAACAGATTTCTATTTTATATCTAGATGACTTGGGGAATTTGCAGATGGACTTTCCTCCAATGGTGGATCATTTAAGGTATGTCCTTCCAGGTGACTTTTCTAGTTTACCACAAAAGATAGAGGTGGATTTCCCTATTTATATGGTTTCAAGAGAAGTACTGGTGTCCATTCCTCCTTATAGGATGGCCACAAAAGAGTTACATGGGATCAAAAATAAGTTTGAGGATTTACATGAAAAGGGTTTCATGTAACCCAGTACTTCTCCTTGGGGTTCCCCTTTCATGTTTGAAAAGAAGGTTGATGGTACACTCAGGATTTGTGTGGGTTATTAGAAGCTTACTAAGTTTATGGTTAACAACTGATTTCCATTGTCGAGGATTGAGGATATATTTGGTCACCTTCGAGGAGACTAGGTGTTATCAATGATTAACATGAGATTTTTTTATCCTCAGTTTCACGTTAGACCATCAAATATAACTCTTACATCCTTTCAGAGTAGGTATGCTCTATACGAGTATGTGGTTATGTTTTTTGGTCTCATGAATGCGCCAACATTTTTCATGAAACTGATGAACCGAGTGTTTTATCATTACATGGACTCCTTTGTGGTTGTTTTTTGTATAAAACACCATGGTGTACTCTCACACATGACACGACCATTCCATACATCTTGATATCATTTCGATTACACCAATAGAGCATCAGTTATGTGTTGAGCTCTCAAAATGACACTTTTGGGTGGCCCAGATTCACTTCTTGGGTAATGATATCTCAGAGACAGGAGTATTAGTAAATCCAGAGAATGTGAGAGAAGTAGTTTTCTAAGATAAGATGAAGAATGACATCGAGGTATCAGGTTTTCTGAGGATGGAATCGTCCTATAAGAACATTATACAAGACTTTTCATGGTTAGTAGTGTTGTTGAAAGGTCTGACTAAGAAGGGTGTAAAGTCCTTGTGGATAGATTTCAGTGATTCATCCTTTTGGGAGCTAAAGTGAGGTTGAATTCAACAACAATATTGGTTTTTCATGATCGAGGAAAGTGATACAATGTTTTCTTTGATGCATCAATTATTAGTATGGGAGCAATTCTTATGAAAGGGGAAGGAGTCGTTGCATACATGTCTCAGTAGTTAGGGCCACATGAGAGGAATTGCCTCATGCATGACCTCATGTTAGCGATAGTTTTTCATGATTTATTTTATTATAGACATTATCTTTTGGGAGATCATTTCCTGGTTTTCACAGACCAAAAAACTCTCAAGTATATCATTACTCAACATGATCTAAATTTGAAACAATGAAGGTGTGATGAGTAACTTTAGTCTTTGGACTATGAGATTTTATACACCCATGGAAAATTCAACATAGTGGCTGATTCGTTGAGGAAGAGGAATCAGATACATGCATTTCAAGAATCCATCAGTGAGTGGAAACTTATGGTTCTGTTCTCGGATATGAATTTTGGAGGTCCACGACAGATAGGGTAAGACGTTTCATTCTTCTATAGTTATTACCTCTACTATACTTGATTGGGTGTGAATGAGGTAGCTTTCAGATTCCAAAGTCCTAGTCATATGATATAGTGTGTCGAGTGAGGACCCTACTCCTTGGTGGACCATAGGCGAGGATGAGAACTTTCACTTTCATGGACGCGTATGTTTTTAAAGTAACATACGCGAGGATTTGATGTGAGATTTTCATTCCTCATCATGGGCAGTTCATCTTAGTGTCACAAATATGTATTGATATTTACACCATCAGTATCTATGGCTAGGTAAAAACAGATATGTTGATGTGTTTGTTAGAATATTTTCCACATGTCAGCAGGTGAAGGCAGAGCATCAACGATTGAACTGGATTTTATAGTAGTTAACCATTATTGAGTGAAAGTGGAATGATGACATTATGGATTTCATGATAGGTTTTCCAAGATCACCTCAAGGGAATAATGTAGTTTTTGTTGTCATTGAAAGACTCATGAAGGTTTCACATTTCATTCCAATTAAGATAAAAATCAGTTTTGATGAGCTGGGAAGGTTGTACATCTAAGAGATAGTACATTTTCATGAAGTTACTCACTCTATTGTTTAAGATAAAGGCACCAAGTTTCCTTATTGCATCTGGAAGGGACTAAATAGGGCTCATGGAATACAGGTAATTTTGAGTAGAGCATACTATCCAGAGATATATTTCTAATCCAAGCACGTGATTTAGGTCTTGGAGGACATGATTCAAACATACGTCCTATATTTCGGGAGTTCGTGGGAGAAACACATACCCCTAGTAGATTTTCCTAAAATAATAGTTTTCATGTGACAATTTAGATGGATCCTTATGCGGATTTTTACGGTAGGCCATGCCGATAACCGCTATGTTGAATGGAGGTAGGATCAGCAGCCATGTTGGGACCTCGTCTTGTCCAGGAGACCACTGAGTAGGTGGAGCTGATTCAGAAGTGAATTTATACTACATAGTCTCACCAAAAGTCTTATGTTGATCAACAGAGACGACCTCTAGAGTTTGATGTCTCAAATCAGGTCTTCTTACATGTCATAGAGAGGTTGGGGCAATAAGGATTAGGAGAAAAGTAAAGCTTTCACCAAGATACTTCAGGTTGATTGAGGTTATGGAGAGATTCAGTCCAGTTTCCTATCGTTTTCAGTTACCTAATTGGTATTGGGAAAGTCAGAAAGTCTTCCATGTTTCTTAGAAAAAACATTACTTTTCAGATAGGTCTCATGTTTTTCAACCCAAGGAGGTTGATTTGGTGGTTGATGCATCCTTTAATGAGAACCTTATTCGGATTGTGAAACGTAGTATAAAAGTTATCCATGGTCGGTCTGTTACTCTAGTATTGGTGCAATGGTAGCATGGGTGAGTACAAGATTAAACATGGGAGACAGAGGCTGACATATGATCATAGTGGCCAGAGTTGTTTGATGTGTCTTCTTTACCACACTTTGAAGGGTAATTTAAAGATAGATTTCTTTAATGGGGGAATTTCCTAAGAACTCAGATATTCATTTCAGGTATGGATCTTGATTTTGGGGGTTTTTAAGGAAAAAGAAGAATTCGGAATTTTTTTATGTACGTGTCGTGTACTCTTATGTACACATCATATACCTAATTTATGTGTGTAGATTTACATTGGCCATGTAATTTCCAAGTACTTGGCTGTGTGGAGAGCCTAAAGAGAGGGTCGGTTGATTCTAGTACATAGTGCGTACATTAAATGAACATGATGTGTACTTTTCTTTTTATTTGACTTAATTTGACTGAGGTCATAACTCATATCCATAACTCCTTTTTTCATCCCATGTCTCATATAGGAGAGCAGCATATGGCTGATTATCTTATATAAGCTCTTGTTCCTCTATTATAGCTTCAATTAAGGCGTCATTGGGTGTGTTTGATTCCCACTTTTGAGTTCACTCTTTCCCTAGATCCACTCTTCCTGATTTCGTCTCCCTCTTGAGTTATCCAAGGTTGAAAATTATTGAACTTTTTATAGATATATGACGTTCTATTTTGATTCATGGGACGAAGATCAAGATTATTATTCATTCAACGTCAAGGTAGGTGTTTTGTTTGCTTTTGGAGTTTGACTTTGAGTTATATATTCCTAAGTGCCAATTACCCCTAATTCAGGTATTTCTTGTTAAGGAATTGAACCCTATTTTCATCTTCCTTAGAATTATTTATAGATTAGGAGTCTTATATGATAAATTATGCTAAATTGAATGTTTATGGGACACTCTATGGGTGTGTTTACTTATTGAATGTTTATGGACATTTAATCCAGGTTTCATATGAGGAAGACCTTATTCTCATGCCTTTCTTGTTAGGTTGGAATTGATTGCTCATTTTTACTTGTAAAATGATTGTGTTTTGAATTCTAGATACTTATCCTTGTAGTAGTTATGATTAATTTGGGCTACTAGATATCATTTGTGTATGATTGTATTACACAGGGATGTGAGAACGTAGTGTAGTTATCCCATAGGGGGAATTGACGTTGAGGGCTTCCCCATAGTGTCTATTATATTTATGATGTGATACCAAAAGGTTTATTTATAGTGAATTCTCAGTTAGAGTGTCTATAGAATATCGTTACCAGACCATAGGGGGAAAAGACATTGAGTTCTTCCTCAGAGAGTCTTTAGTTTATCGTTAAAAGACTACAGAGGGAATTGACAATGAGTGTTCCCTTAGAGAGTCTTATTTTGTTGGAACTGATTGGAAATTAACTTTTTATTAATATTATAAACCTCTTTTAAAGGGATTATGGGGAACCCAAAATGAAATCCTGATATAAACAACAAACAAGCCTCCACAGTCAATTCAAGGCCAATAATAACTCATTCTGAAAAATAAATAAAAAAGTTTCCATCCAAGCATCGTAACAATGAAGACAAGCTTACACCGACTCAGTGGTGCTTGGAAAGCAATCTAGTGCATTAATGAATGTTCCTGGTACTGATGGTCATTCCATACCCTCCCAAACAACTGAATCTTAGTAGAAATTCCATGTCAAAACTAACTTCTCTACACCTCCTCTAGAAAACCCCCTAGAAGGTGAACATGTTGAAAATTCCCTCAAATGCAAACTGCAGGACCACAATTCAAACACTTCTAAAAACATCAATCCACATAGCAAGAAATTGACCAGTGTCATAGAAAGATCCATTGGGATCTAATTCAAACACAACAAATCAGCTTCAAAATCCTTATATCAGCTGTTACCTTGAGTCTAGGAGTGAACTCCCAGTTTCTATCTTCCAACCAGTTTGTGAAACAAGAAAATTACAAAAACCATTATGAAATGTTGTCCCTACAAAAATCATGCAATCATGACCCATAATTTTTTATGGAATAGACTTCCCATATACCAAAGGATTCACTCCACTGTGAGAGGGACCCATGTTAAGCTACATCCAAGCGCTCAAATTGTCACTGCAGGATCAGTTAGCAAACTATATACAGAGCCACCACAAAATAGATAACAGCAAACCCAAATCATCCAGAGATCCTCCATCAAATTCTACATCCCGGCACTAGAAATAAAGTTATGAATAACTCGGACGCATCTATGAGACACCCTCTGACACCACAGCTGCAGCAAACCAAAAGAGAGGACGAACCAATGAACATGTTTCCGAGACTTTTTCACCTAGCACTGGAAGACCCCACCACATATCGAGGGAGAATCACCACTGAGTGGATCCGAGAGAATCCGAGAATTGGGGTTAGAATGTTTGATCCATTAAGAGGGTCAATATAATATTTCTAATGTTGTTTGTGATGAGTTTACCAAGCGAAATAAGAATCTTAGACTCGGTCTTACATGAATTTTAGATGGTTTTTTGAGACATGTGTTCTTCTATTACACATGAGATACAAAGCATTGTATAGATTCTGAAATTTTATAATTTAATGACATGAATAATTAATAAATCTAAAAGAAAGTAATTGAAGACTCTATGATAGTTTACATTTTTATACTACTTTGTTTATTTCCATATTTTTAATATTTCATGTTATATATAATCACTGACTATTAGGTCGAAATATTTTGGTGGTTTCCTACTGGTATTCGACTCACACCCTTTTTGGGTCACTCAATTCTACCCATATAGATTATATGGTTGAAGGTATAGATAAGTTCAAGCACCCTTCTACATCAGGTACATGATTATTGATGGAGCTAGAGATAATGGGACCAAGATGAGGCCTACGATGATATAATATTTTACTTTTTTTCTTTTGTACATTGTTTTAGTATTGCATCACCCGCATTTTTACGTGTTTGGATTCTTTCCTAGAAATATATGGCATGTATCATTTATATATGTTCCCAGTTGTTTATTTACTACAATTGTTCTGCATTTTTACTTCTTTTCCATTGTATTATTTCTTCTTCTAGTGTTTACTATTTTTTTCCACTGTGTTACACAACTAATGATGGAATTGTTTCCCACTATCACAACCTATTTTTTCACTACTACTCAATAGCCTCTGTAATTTTTGGTAAATGTGTATTAGGCCATGTGACCTACCTGGTACAGGGAACATTTGGGTGGCACCTTGATTTGGGACATTACAACCAAACAGAAGGGGATAAATATTGTGAGTAGATTAACTACCCATAGAATCTTAGCCGCATATATATTGAGGATTAACTCATCCAACTAGGAGAAGCTAAAATTGGAAACCATGTAGTATACCCAGTGTGTCTTCAACTCTATTAAAATGATAGTAACAAAAACCATCTACCTCAAGAAGTTGTGAAAGGAAAGATGATAAAAACCATCATGGTCGCTGGCCAAACAATAGATTCAAATAAATATCTTGCTTTCAAAACATTGGGTAAGCCTATATTATTTTAATTGTTTAATTTCTAGTGTCCTCTAATCCACCCACATATATATGATGATGTATCGGGACACTCTATGCATCAACTAATTTCATAAAAACTTGGACACCCCACCACACACACCACAACATCCCTCTCATTTTAGCCTTCCTAGGATCACATCACATCATAAGAAGAAGGGAAAAAATATAGAAATTGGGATATTTTCCCGAAAACTGTGCTTTCAACCATTACAAAAAAAATTCGCTCTCATGTCTCCAAAACCAATGGAACTCAAATATTACAAGAAAATGTGCTACTCCATCCCTTCAAAGGAATTATCTTTTATCACACAACCAGTTATTATTTCATCTGAAATTAACTGATTCATTTCATAGGATCAAACTATGGGAAAACCTAAGAAACAACATATCCCTATTATCACAAATTAATTAAACAATGTATTTAAAATTCCTTTTATTATTTAATCCACAAACATCATAATTATTTAGTTTCATTAACCAATTAAATTTTACATGCATACATCCATAAATTTTATTATCATAATATTACAATGAAAACCAGATTCAATAAACATTATTATTTTATCCTGTAGCCAATTAATTATCAATAAATTCCATCTTTACATTCATTAAAAATTACACATCAATAGAAGTATTATATTCAACTAAACACAAAGATATCATATAATCTACCAAAATAAGGGGAAAATGTTGTCAAGGATCAAAATACCAGCATCACTGTATGATTGATGATAATTATTTTATCTGGTTCAAGTAATTATACAGTTAATTTCATTGATATCTAAAGGATAGATAATTTTCTCTCTATGATATGATTTAAATAAATAGAGACTCAATGAATCCCCTATTTAGAAAGGTTTCAATGTTCTTATCACAGGAATGGACCACATGACGGATCTCTTATCACCCCTACCACAAGAACTGCATCCATACATTGATGTTGTGGCCCAACTACACTAACAAAAACAATGAGAAACCTAATTAGAAAAATGGGAGATCATCCCCCATTTAATTGAAAGAACAACACAACTAACAATATATCAGACTAGTAGAATCCACTAGAAAAAAAATGGAAAACACACCTTCGATCAAAGAAATATATCTATAAAGAAAATGAAGGATGCTAAGAATATATCAGTGATGAAGGAATCCCCAAGAAGTCAAATAGGGGGATATCTCAGACCTAAAATCGAGATAGAGACACTGTAACCATAGGGATTGACAACATGAGCGACTAATAATGGTTAGAAACATAAAACATTGGGGGATTACATGACGTGTAATCCTTTTTCATTTCATGCAATACTCATAATTCTATTTTTGATGGAAAAATGTGTTGTATCATTACATTCATTCATTTTTAAACCATGATAAATTACATGTTGTGAAACCCTTATTCAGATAATGTAACCTTCTTTCACAATTTGTAATCCCCCATTCATCATTATCTTAGTAGTTGGATCCCTCCAAGCGTCCTTTAATTCTCCCCTAATCACCATATTCTTTAAAACCACACAAAAGGTCGATCGACATGGATCCTAGTATTTTCATTAGATACCACTCAAAACATTCTCATCCTCAAGAATCCAAAATCAATGTAGAGTGGAAACCAAAAGTGGTTTGTCTTAAATTCCACTCCATGAGATACCTCTCAGAGCTATCGACACCATAGGAGCTCAACCACCCTTATCCAAAAATAAGGTAAATAAATCTCACCATTTATAAATGTCTAAAACCACAAAACAAGTAGTATAATAAGAGAAGAGATATAAATCAAACATCTCAGTGTATTGAGTGCATATATGTGACTGAAATTCCTTGGTAATCTCTTCCATTCCACCATTACACCCCAAGAAATAATACAAGGGGATAGAATGCCTACAAAAAACATATCTTGGTGGTCATTGATCTTTATAGGCCTCTCTTCAATGGTACCTTAATCATCTATATTGATATCTCCCCAATCTATGATGTGTGAGTCCCCATAATGTTAACAACAGAGCCACAACATTTTAAAAAAATCATTTATCTTACGCATCTTTGGGGGAAGCGCGATCTAATAAGCCACGACTCGAGATGCGATAACAACTCAAAAGGCCCAATAATCAAGGGAGAAATATTACTCCCATGACCAAAATCTTCACTACCCATGATGGGGAGTGACATTCAGAAATTGATTGTCTCTATTTCCAAATTCCGTAGGTCTCATCATACGATCAACATAATATTTCTAATGATCCTACACTTACATTATCCTATCGTAAATCACATGAACCATATCTTTTGTATTCTATAATGGTTCTTCCCTAGTAATTGCTCAATCTATGAACCTATTCCAGCACAACGGTGAACAAAATTTCAACCATAAAAATAATTAAAATGGATCTATACCGATGGTGTGGTGAAAAATAATGTTTTAATTGATCTCTAACAATGACAGGTGTCGCCTCCATGAACGTCCAAAATCTATGACACAATAGTGAAATCTATATTAAAAATATGGATGGTTAGCTCTATATGACCGTCCATCTATGGATGAAAACCCATGATAAGGCATACCTAAAAACCAAAATCATGTTGGAGACCTATCCACACCCTATAGGTATGATGTGGATCTCGATAATAAATGATCATCCTCGGGACCCTATGGAGTCTCACCACCTCCTCCAAATACTACCTTGAACAAACCAACATTAATATTGACTCCTTGCTCACTATAAATTTTGAAAATTTCTTCAATGGATCCACTACCACCCATATAGAGTCATATACTTCTTGATCTTGATGAAAACTGGTATCATTTCCCACTGATATTTCCTCCCACTTCCACTGGGGAAAAACTACTATGTTGAGAAAATCACCATGAACATTGTGCTCATACATCACCTTCTATAAGTCCAAACATCAATACACAAACTATACAACTATAATCATCATCTTAGTACAGAAATACTGAACTCTCTAATATAGGTACATATTTTCCATTCCTTGATGTTATTCTAAATGAAAGATATGTAACACTTTGAGTATCATCGCATGCATCTCCAATGGAACAAAAATCCATACCTAAAACAACACTCAATGTAGTTCACCCTCATACCATCCATCAAGGGCCTCAACCCAAACAACTCGGTCTCTCCATAACTCCACCTCACGATCCCCCAACTGGGATTCCTCCACTAATTACACAAAGGATTGCTATGTCATCCTCTAAAAATGAACTGATATTATCCTAACATCTATCATACATAAGTAAAATGATAAAATTTCTTCCATCACTCTCCCATAATCTCTTGATTCCCTAACTGTCTCACTACATGAATTCTTTCTGTGTGCATTGTCCACAAAATTCACCATTCTAGGTTAATACATAATCTTGAAGTCATAATCCTATAAGAACTCCTTCCACTAACGCTGATGAAAGTACAATTCACATTGGTAGAAAACATACTTCAGACTCTTATGATCAGTGTAGACCACAAAAAGCTCACCGATGTGGTTTTTAGGTCCACTAGGATAGATACCCTAAAAGGGGGTGAATTAGGGTATGATAAATTAAAATAACTACACTTTTTGATCTTATTTGGTTGTTAGACAAAACACTCTTTTCTCTCTCTCCATCCCGATTTAGATGAATGAATGTTAATGCAAGCACATGACATAACAAATTATTACTTGATTCACCCTCATTGTGCTATGTCCAAGGAGCATACACCAGCACTGTGCCGATTTACTAAATCCACTATAAGCGCACTATTGTTTACATGTTCTGAGAAAACTCACTGTACCTCCTTGTTTATTACCACTCACAATATGAAAGCTCACTGCTCTCTCAACTAATGTGTGCTCACTCTTTCAGAAGATCCAATCACAGTTTATAGACATGTAGGCTTCTTCATTATCTCTAATGAAATATGCATTATCATCTGTTGATAGATGCTCTGTTGAAAACCAGCATTCACCCATAGTTGAATCTCTCTTTTCACTGGGTGTACCAGGAAACCCCAAATCTTTCACGAAACCCTTATTACGTCTTGTGGACAAATTTAATGCCTTGCAAGCAAGATTCCACTTTTTTCATGAAACATCTTTTGTGCACAACTTCAATCTTCCATGAAACTCAAATATTTCACACAACTTTAAATCTTTCGCGCCACTCAAATATTTAGTGCTACTTCAATCCTTCGTGCAACATCAAAATCATCCATACAACTCCCTCTGTGTGAATTTCATACACGATATGGTTCTCGTATTTTCTCTGAGTATCAAGCTCCTCCAATGTGAGGGGGTCACCTCTTATTTATAGACCTCATTGACCACTATGCACAAAAACCCCGACGTGTTGCGCAAGATCATGACGTGTCACACAAAACACCATTTTACATCGCCTTTGGCGTTCATGTTTCTTTCGCACCAACCTGGTATTTAGCGCCCTTCGGGAATCTTCTACGCGCTTCATTACTTTAACATTTTTCAAAAGTTCGGATTGCAAATCTTGTATGGGGTGAAAACCCCATTTGTGTCACCTTACATGCAAGTTTCTTTTGCACAACCTCCTCTTTCGCACAAATTTCCAAATATTTATTTCATCCTCCTCTTTGGCGGAAATGTTCAAATCTTTCATGAAACCGCCTCTTTTGTGCTAATTCTCCAATATTTCATGCCCCTCATGACTTTTCCATTTTTGGATCTTCTCCTCCTAAAACCCACCTTTCACAATAGATTCCAAACCACCATAGATCTTGCGCAGAAATTCCATTTCCAAAAACATATTTCCCCATTTTCTGATTTTGAGGCCCAAAATTTTGGCAAACACAGAAAAATGGGGCCACGTAAGATATGTTCTTTTTGTACCGCCTCCAGATCATCCATTATTTTGTCATCATTATTTTTCAACATAGGTTTTCAAATTTATCTATGGAGTTTGACAAATCACCAAGTTAACCCCCTTTGTCAACAAAATTAACATCATGGTCCGCTCTGTCAACATGGAGGTCTGCTTGGTCAACCAACACAATTACCAAAAAAAATGCTTCAATGGTACCTTGAGGTATTTTTTCCCAATACAGGTTATGTCTCCACAAAATTAGGGAAAACAATACCACTGCCAACTTGCGATCATTGGTGGAACAGTTACACTCATGGGTACATAACTACATAGAACCATAAGAAATGACTGATCTCTAATGCATCAAAACACATCCCAAAAAAATATGCAAATAATCACAGAAAAAAAAATCTAATCTCCATATACATAGAGAAAAATGACTAGAGAACTAACCAACATCTCCGTATGATACTCATATGTTATCTAACACTTATTATTCTACAAGAACACCTAATCCTTTCTAGTCAATTATGTCAAAGGAGTCACAACCTAGGAGAAATTGGCTATCAGTTTTCAATAATATCCTACAAAACCAAAGCAATATCGAACCACGGCCACTATCATGGGGGATGGCAAAGAAAAAACTATTCTATATTCAATGGATATATAGATACTCCCTACAAGGATACAACATTCCCCATGAAATAAACTTCTTGATCTCAAACCTCACACATCAGTAGCATCCCAAATAGATGCTCACAATGAAGAACTCCCACAGCAAAAGGAAAATGATATCCATGAACCTATAATGAAGTAGATTAGACAAGGATTTCATTGATGAAATCGACTAAAAATGTATCCAAGAACTCATTAAACAAATCATTAATTAACCCCAAGAAAACAGTTAGAGAATTCATCACAATGAATGAAATCACTACAAACTCTTAATGCCCATGATGACATTAGAATGTAGTCTTCAGGATATCCTCATAATTTACATGCATATGACGTTATCTTGAACACCAATCAATCTTATAGAACCAAAATTCACCCTTAAGTTGATTGAATAAATAATCAATCTATGTAAGAGGATATCATTTCTTCATTATCACTTAGTTTAAGTGACAATAATCGATAAACAACTGTAAACTGTCATCATCCTTCTTTATGATCAAAATTAGTGCATCCCGTGGTCACACATTTTGATTAACGAAACCCCTCTATATCATACCATAGTGATGTATATGAAGATATTGAAACTCAAAATTAACCATCCTATATGGATACAAGGAGATATGAGACACGCATGGTTGTAGTTCAATCTCAAAATTGATCAATCATCGACTAGGGTAATGCTGCATCCTCTTCGGTAAAGACATTAGGGTACGCCTCCAAGACCCTTAGAAATGTAGACACATGAACATCCAATAAACTCATCATCATCTCATCCATAATGTATGAAAAGTATGGAGCACGCTTCTGACCCATCTAAGGGTCTCTCTTTCCAAAAAATGATGTTGGGTATCTATCAGCATCAAAAAAGACAACTATACTCCTAAAAAAATCCATGATATCCAACAATGAATACATAAAATCCATGAAAATGTCGATTTCACATGGATGTATCTATAAATATTGGAAATCTTCCCAAAAGTGGTGTTTCCCCAGTACTAGCTCATAGTTTCAACATATGTCAAACAAGTCAACTCGACTTCTAACTGGCATAGTTAACACCAAGGGCACCCAAAATCCCTCTGCATCAAGTCCCAAATCATTGAATGGGATGGTTTTGTAAATTATTTTTTCCCTCAATGATAAAACAAGTCATAAACATATGTATAAAACCTGAAATGGGTAACCAAAAAAATACATGTCTCACCTAGATCTTGCAACGCTAGTGCATGAAGCTATCCAGGACATTCTCCATGGCCAATCACTAGTGCAGAAAACGTTATTTACGTCACCATTTTTTACGTCGGTTATATATAACCGACGTGAGAATCTGTTAAACGTGGTTTTTTACGTCGGTTATTTTATAATAGACATAACTAATGCGTTGACTATCTTTTTAACATCGGTTATTTTAATAACCGACGTTACAAATCACGCGTGTTCGATTTTTACGTCGGTTATAAATTAACTGATGTTAAAAATCAAAGCGCGTGGGTTTTTTACGTCGGTTACTTGATAATCGATGTAAAAAATGAGATATGTAGGCGTTTTTTACGTCGGGTATTTTATAACCGACGTCAAAAACAAAAGCGCGGGGGGGGGGGGGGTTATGTCGGTTATAAAATAACCGATGTAAAAAATGAGTTCTGTACGGGTTTTTTACGTCGGTTATAAAATAACTGACGTAAAAAACCCCCCGTGCTCTGGTTTTCTACATCGGTTATAAAATAACCGATGTAAAAAATGAGATATCTACGGGTATTTTACGCCGGTTTTTTTATAACCGACATAAAAAACCAATGTGCGGGGTGTTTGTTACGTCAGTTATAAAATAACCGACATAAAAACCGAGATATCTATGAGTTTTTTACGTCAGTTATAAAATAATCGACATAAAAAACCAAAGTGCGGGGGGTTATTTACGCTGGTTTTAAAATAACCGACATTATAAATTTAAAAAATAGTTTATAACGTCTGTTATATAATAACCGACGTTATAAAACATTTAAAAAATTAATGCCCCATGGACTTTCATTTACGATTTTCCGATCGATAGTCCACCGGCTCGTCTCTCTCGCGCGGTAAACCCTAATCGGCTCGTTGATCGACCTGCATTAAACTCATTTTGGCTTCATCGTTTATCATCTTTACTCTCCTCAAATCTATCATCTCAACTCGCAACACTCAAGTAAGCCTTCCACAAATTTATTTCGTTCGTTTTTTTCCTGGATAGTCTATATTTATGTTTTGCGATTTTTTTTGTTTAATCTGGGTTAGATTCTTCCATTTCATACCCTATTACATATTTTTGAATATATTTGGCACCGGACATTCATTTTTATCTTGAGTGTCTTGTTTCTTTATTTCTTTATAAAACAAATTTTGATATATTACTTTGCATTTAATGACTCAAAATCCTCCTATGTTGGAAACATATTTGGGGTTATTTTTTGAAGGACTATGGCCAGATTAAGGAAAGATTTGGAATATTTCCTGATTTGACCAGTTTGAATTTCATTATCAAAAAGGAATTTGAGGTATGGTTGATTCATCCATTCCTTTTATCCTATATTTCATTTAACGCTCAGGTTCATTTAACAATTTTGTAGTTGGATAACCAATAATTTTTATGTGATTAGAGAATTAAAAGAAATTATCATCATATATAGTGAATCATCATTGTTGAGTGTCTTATAATAGAATAGGAATCAATCATCCATATTGACGATGTCATTTTTTTAGAAATAAAAAACCATTAATGTAAAACATTTATCATTCATTAATTAAACTAAAATAAATATTTACACATGCATTATAATGGAACATAATAAAATAAATATTTATCATTCACCCTCATAGAGTCTATTAAATCTATGATAATCCATTTGTTTTCTTTAATGGAAAAAAATTCACTTTTACCCACTTTATATTTTTAGAAGACACTAAACTCCCTTATAATTTCACCCTTCTGGGAAGTATTAAGCATCATTATAACCCTTTAAAAAATCTAAATGTCGCAGAAATATCGTGCATCCATTTTGTCTTATAGGACTTTACTATAGATAAGTATACCATTTTTTATATTATTAGTTATGATAAACTCTATCATAACATCATTAATATATGTTTATAAAAATGGGAATATCACAATTCTCATGATTTTAGTTGAGAATAATGATAATTTTTTTTATTAATGATAATATAGACATGGGTAATTTTACGAAAAGAATGTGAACTTGAATAATGAATGTTACTTATATGTGTTTCACAAGATTTTTTGATTTTATGTCACAAAACTAATTGATGATCGAATACAACAAATAATTGCACCACCAACCAAATTGAAACCAGTGTATTGTTCTATTTTAGAAATTCAGAATTCAATCAATGAGATTGTGATTTATTTATTTTTTAGAGTTTCTAAATCAAGATACTAGATTCTATTTCAAATGTGTATTTGTTGGTTTTTTGATGTTTCACGATTTTATTTGATGTAGGTTTTTCTTTTTCATGTATTACTTCATAAAGTGGTCTCAGTTCATTTGATTTTGTGTTTCCTTTAACACCATCCTCCCTCAATGACTATGATCTCTCATTTCTAGTTTTTCTCTAATTGTTCTCTCATACACCTTTTGGATTTGATGGTTGATTACAAACATATTTATTCAAATATTTAAGCTGGATTATATGCATTTTTAAGGATTATATTGTTGTTTTATGCCACATTATTTATTATTCTATCAAATACTAAGACCCTTTCTAGTAAGAACAATTTCATAAGAAATACGATTGGACTCTTCATCATATTTCATGAAACGTTTTTAATAATGTCATGTTTTGAAAAAAAATATGTTATATCAAAGATGTGGAAATGGGTGGGGTCTGAGGGGGTGTCCAAGGGGGTGGGTGGGAGTGAGTGGCTGTCCACGGGGGTGGGGGGCCTATCCAAAGGGTTTTGGGGGTTTTCCGGGGGGTGGGGGCTGTCCAGAGGGTTGGGGGGTGTCCAGGGGGGTGTTCAAGGGGTAGGGGTGGGGTGGTGTCCAAGAGGGGTGGGGGTGCTGTCTAGAGGGGTGGGGGTTGTCCGAAGGGTTGGGGGTGTCTAGGGGTGTTCCAAGGGGGTGGGTGGGTGTGGGGGGCTGTCCAATGGGGTGGGGGCCTATCCAGAGGGTTTTGGGGGTTGTCTGGGGCTGGGGGTGATTCTCAGGTTTACTCCATTTTCTCCAATTTTCTATCAACTATGTAGGCGGCATGGTTTTCTTTGATTCATTGAAATTTAAAACTGCTATATCTAACTATATTTTGTTTTAAAAATAATATTCAAGCATATTTTCTTAAATACCCATATATTTGTTTTATATTTTAAAATTTTTTACATTCAAATTATGATTTTTGTCATATAAACATATATTTGTCTTATCTTAAAAATATATATATTTTTAGTTGATATTTGTTATAGGTAATAATGAGTCGAAGATGGATTATGACACATCGAATGAGCAATGAATTTGAGGAAGGTGTTGATGCCTTTTTGGAATTTGCAAAACGAAATGTTCCAAGTAGTGACATTTATATCTATCCATGCCTGAAATGTTTGAATATGATGAAGTTGAAAAGTAGAGAGATAAATTATCATCTGATTTGTCCTGGTTTTAATCTATGTTAGAGCCCTTGGATTTGTCATGGTGAAACTGGACGGAATGTCACTAATGATGATGATTCGCAAGATGGTAAATACGATGGAATTGAAGAAATGATTCTCGATATTGTAGCAGAACAAATTGAGATAAAACCGAAAGTTGTGTGTCTATATGGTGATGCTGAAAAACCATTATATCCTGGTTGTACAGATTTTATGGTTTTTTCGGTGGTGTTAAGATTGATTAACCTGAAGGTGAAACATGGATGGAGTGACAGAAGTTTTACAGAGCTGCTACAATTGATGAAAGACATTCTTCCAAAAGATAACGATCTTCCAGATTCACATTATAAAAGCCAAGAAAATATTATTCCCAATGGGATTGGGATATAAGAAAATACATGACTGTCTGAATGACTGTATTATATATAGGAAGGATTATGAATTTCTGTCAGAGTGTCCTAAATTTGGGACATCGCAGTATAAGGTGAAAGAAAAATCATGGGCTGGTGTAGAGATTACAAATCTCCCTTCAAAGTTATTTTGGTATCTTCCTATAATTAATCATTTCAAAAGTTTACTTGCTAGTTCACATGATGAAAAATGGATAAGATGGAATGCTGAAGAGTGGGTATGTGATGGAAATATACATCATCCAGCTGATTGTCCACAATGGAAGAAAATTGATGTGCATTATTCTACATTTGGAAATGAAATTAGAAATCTCAGACTAGGGTTGTGCATAGATGGAATGAATCCATACCGAACCCTTAGTTGCACACATAGTTCATGGCCTGTTTTATTGGTAATTTAAAACATCTCTCCTGAAGATTGTATGAAGCGCAAATATTTCATGTTGAGTATAATGATATCTGGTCCAAAGAAACCTGGTAATGATATTGATGTTTACTTGTCACTGTTGATTGATGATTTGAAACTGTTATGGGCTGATGGTATTAGGGTGTATGATTCTTATAAAATGGAATATTTTCAACTACATTCAGTGCTTCTGTTCACTATAAATGACTTCCCAGCGTATGGAAATTTGTCTGGATACAGTGTTAAAGGGTATAAAGCATGTCCAATTTGTGAACAACAGACGTCATATTGTCAATTGCATTATGGGAGGAAAACAGTGTACATGGGTCATCGAAAGATTTTTCCTATGGAACACCCTTATAGATGACTAAAAAGGCATTAAATGGTTTGCAAGAATTTGATACTTCTCCAAAACCTTTATCCCATGATCCGTATTTTGAGAGGGTGAAAAACCTTGATGTGACATTGGGAAAGACACAGAAATCGGGTAATGATAGACATATTTGGAAGAAAATGTCAAAAAAAATTTGAGATACCATATTGGAGGTATCATGAAGTTAAACATAATACTTATGTCATGCATGTGGAGAAGAATATATTTGATTATTTTATTGGAACATTGTTAGATATTAAAGGAAAGACTAAAGATGGGTTGAATGCAAGATTAGACTTACTATCAAGGGAATATGTTTGAAGTTAGCTCCCACTCCTAAAGGAAGACAAAAATTTCTTCCCCCAGCTTGTCATGCATTATCAAAGTGGGAGAAAATTAGCTTTTGTCAGTGCATTCATGATACCCAAGTGCCTCAAGGTTATTCTTCTAATGTAAAAATTTTTGTCTCATTGAAGGACTTTAAGTTGATAGGTATGAAATCACATGATTTTCACGTCATGATTCAACAAATTCTACCAGTTGCATGGCGTGGAATATTGCCCATTCGTGTCAGAAAGACTATAATGAAGTTGTGTTATTTTATCAATTTAATTTGTAACAAGGAGATTGATGTGAATGATTTGAACATTTTGGAAAAGGATGCAATTTTTATACATTGTCAATTGGAAATGTATTTTCCTCCAACTTTTTTTGATATAATGGTGCATTTAATGATTCATCTGGTTTGAGAAATAAAGCTTTGTGGACCTGTATATCTTCGTTGGATGTATCCTTTTGAAAGTTATATGATAATATTAAAGGGTTATGTTAAAAATCTATATCGACCTGAAGCCTCCATTATAGAAAAGTATATTTATGATGAGGTAGCAGAGTTTTTTACGAGCTACATGGTTGTGGCGCAACACATAGGTTTGCCTCCATCTCACCATGAATGAGTTAATAATGACGGAAAGGGGATTCGTGGCATGAAAGTCAAATCATTGTCAGCTGAACAGATGAAGAAGTTAGAATCATACATCTTGAATAACAAAGCTGATGCTCAACCATATATCACATTGCATATTAATGAGTTGAAACAATGTCATCCAAAGAAGAAAGAAATGTGGATTTTTAATGAGCACAACAAAACTTTTTTGTCATGGATTAAAAAGACTTTACTTCGTAGATCAGATGTATCAGAGACATTAACATGGATAGTGGGTGGTCCATGTTTAAATGTGATAACACGGTCCGCTTATGACATTAATGGTTATACATTTCATACGAAATCTCAGGACAACAGAAGTGCAATTCAGAATAGTGGTGTATTGGTGTGTGCAGAAGCAATCCATTTTTTGAGTGCTAAGGAAAAAAACCTAATTTCATCATCAAGTGTATATTATAGAGTGATTGAATACATATGGGAGGTTGATTACTTTAAAATTAAAGTTCTCATTTTTAACTGTAAATGGTTTAACGGTAACAACAGTGTCAGACACGATGAATTTGGAATGACACTTGTTAATCTGAATAGATTGGAAGACACAGCTGATTCTTTTATAATGGCAACACATGCAAAACATATATTCTATGTAGTAGATCAATCTAATATGCAGTGGGATGTTGTTTTACAAGGTAAAAACAATATGTTGGTGAGGATGAAATTGATGAATATGCTGATTTATGTGAGATCCCTACTTCCATGGGAAGATTAACAGAACATAATGAAGATCAGGTTGAAGACATAGTTTGTGCCATAAGGAATGATCACGACAGAGGAATTCGGGAAAACAATCCATTTGTACATTCCTAAAGTTACAGGTAACATATGTTTATTTCTTGTTTACATTTATTTTTTCCATAACTGTTATATATTGTATGTTATTTATTTATTAAAACATCTTTTAAAACAAAATAAGAATATTTTTCTGTTTGTTTTAAGTTTTTTTAGTTTAATTTATCATGTTTATAACCATTACATGAATTATATATCTATTATTTTTGTTCACTGACAATTACTTTACCATGTTTACCAGGTTTACCATTTTTACCATGTTTACTATCTTGACCATCTTGACCATCTTGACCTTCTTTACATTCTTTACCATTGTTTAACATTCTTACCATATTACCAATGTTTACTATTATGTAACATTTTACACTTTTCTAATTTCTGATTACAGCAGTATTAAAATATTTGAATTTGTATATTTGTGAACTAATGTTTGTTTTTTTTATTTGAAGGATAATGAAAGATCATTCAGATGATCAACCACATGATTCTGGAGAAGATCATATTGATGGTCATACCTCTGGGGATGAACATTCACATACTCCTATTACGACAAATAGTTCAAAGGTTGGTAAACGTGGGTGCACACGTTTACCAAAATTATCACTTACCCATACGCAGGATCAGAGGATAGTCATTGAGTTTGAGGATGATGATATTCCTAGAGGTCCGAATGCAAAAGATTTTAAGAGTTTTGTTGCAACTCAGGCTAAGATCAAAGTAAGAATTTTGTATGATGATTGGAGAAGTGTGGATAAATCGATTATCTCTCAGTTGTGGGAGACGATTTTGGTAATATCTTTTGTCATTATTTGACTATGATTTTATTGTTTCTAGTATATATAATATGTTTAACCTCTTCTTTATCAGATGACATTTGATATTCTTGACACTGGAGGAGTCAGGAAGAAATGATTATCGTTGGCTGCCAGGAGATGGAGGGATTTCAAATAAACCCTCTCATCTGATTTCATTTATGGCCATAGGAGTCATGACAATCCATGTCGTATATATCCTTTTATAGATGAAGACACATGGAGACAATTTTTTGAAATTAGAAGAAAATAGTCATTTCTGGTAAGGGAAATGTAAACAATTATAAACTTTCTTATAGAAATGATTTTATTAATGTTTCGTTAATGATTTCTTATTCTTAAACTACATCAAACAAGGAAATCTCATTAGGAGATCCAATCTAAAAATCTATACCCTCATATTTTATCTCGGGGAGGGTATGAATTATTGGACGAACAAATGATGGTAGAAACATTTCAACAACTAAGAGCTGATTCTTCAAGATATGGAGAGGTGGCCCCTCCATCCCCTCCATCTAGAAATGAAAAATGGAAGAGAGCTCGGAAGGGAAAACGGGAAATATCTTTCAGAAGAATCGAGAATCATAGCTGAGAGGATTGTAAGATATCTATTTTATTTATTTAAGTTAACTATTTTCCTCATATAATTTCAATGATTATAGAAATGTTCAATTAATTAATACAGGACTCTCTTGAGGAGCAGAGTTCAGAGGGGACATTTACAGCTACTGGGAGGGAAGATATTTTATTTGCAGAATTGGGAAGGCTCGAACATCCTGGTTGTGTAAGAGGATATCCGGAATGTGTATCGGTAAGAAAAGTCCATGTTCTTCAACTTCTAACATTGAGGGTGTTTATAAAAATAATAGAATCCTTGGAGTCTGATGTTCATAATATTAATGCGAGGATAGAGGAAAAGATTAGAGAGTCGGTGCAGTCTATGTTTGTAGAAACTAAAAGACAATTTCAGACTGTAGCTCCCACTCCTCCACCTCCCCCTGCAGACCCCATTATTTATCCTCCACCTCCGCCAGTAGCTCCCACTCCCCCACCTCAGCCTGCGGACCCCATTTTTTATCCTATGCCTCTGCTGCAGCTTCCTTCTTATTGCGAGTTGTATGTTGATGATTCTCAACATCATATAGTTGCATATGGGTTGGTATATTGTATAGGAGATATAGATCATCATCAACAATTAGAGGTAGAGAATCATAGGGTCACTGTACAGGATATTATAGATAGATCAGCTAGGGTACCAATACCTACAGATGAGGTGGCGACAGTTGGACAGAGTATCAGCCATTTTTTAATTTGGGCATCGAGACTTCTTCGACTCATTACCATAGAGGTATGAATGTTATATATTTTATTTTATTTTTTTATTAAAGTTGTTTTATCATTTGAAAACTAATATATTTTTCTATTTTTTTTACCGGAATACTTCAAAGGTAAAGAAATACTATATAGACAACAACAAAGAAAAATGGTTATGACATCAGATACAAATTCAAATTGTCTTGACAGATTGCCAAAATATTCACATTTGTTGTCGGGTTATTTTGAGTTTCCAATGGAAGCTCATGTTTGTGGACGTGAAATAAGAGTGGGGATTATAAAAACTGTTATCATGGAGCTTGTTACTGGAGATAAGTTGGGCATCAACGTGGTGAAAATGTTTTCCATGTAAGTCTTAACACCATTTCCCTGCATTATATTTATTAAAAATGTATACTTATGTATGTTTTGTATTAGGTATCTTTATAAAATTTGTGGGAGGAATGAGCTGACAGAAGTATATGGATTCATGGACCCGCAATTGATTTCCCCTGAAGCATGTTCATTGAATGAGGAACAAAGAATAGTTTATATTGCTGAAAGATTTGAAAAGAATATAGTCACACAATTTTGGATGATGCCTTTTTGGGAGAGGTACGAAACGCATTTATCTCAAAAATTTAATTAAATTTTAACATAAAAAACCACTAACGTCAAATTTCCTTTTATCAGAGATCATTGGATGTTAGGGGTTTTTCCCAAGGGAGAAAGCCCTTTATTGGATATGCTCTGTCCATGGTGATGTGCGGGAATGTTTTAAGAATGTATTGGAAAATTAAGTTTCAATTTCTCAATAGTTTTATATATTATAATGAATTTTAAATTTACCCCATTCGTATTATTTTCTAATAGTGCATGGGCCTACTTTCGAAAAAACACAATGAGAAGAAGTGCACAGATCAAATATGTAAATTTGATGGTAAATATCCATTTATAATTTTTACTTTTTGATTTATTACATAAAAATAATATATTAAATTTGCACTCATTCAAATAGAATTGTCATGAACAACAAGGCATCATTGAATGCGGATATTATATGTTAAGATTTATGTATGAAATAATAACAACTGGGACAGTTGTGAATTTTGACCTGGTATGATTTCCTCTTAAACTTTGCCATAATATTTTAATTTGATTTATTCATTATACACGTTCACTACTTTCTTTTTCATTTGTAGCTTTTTGATGACCCTAAAACCTATACTGCTGAAGACATCAAACACTTACAAGTGGAGTGGTCAAATTATTTTACAGGTTTGATTGAATTTTATTTGTTTGTAATGTAAAATGTAATTTTGAATATTTTCATTGCAATTGTGTATTTGCTAGTTGTTTAGGTTGGATTTAGTTTTTTTAAGTTGACTGTGTAAGTTTTGAATGTTATATAAGTGAATGTTTAATTTTGCTCTGCTTCTTGTTTTGGTTTACTTATGATGGTTTTTCTGGTATGGATTTGGGTCTGTGGGGGAGGGGTTCCTAGGGTGTGGGGGTGTCCAGCGGTCTGGGAGGGCTGTCCGGTGGGGTGGGGGGATAGTCCAGGGGGGTGGCAGGGCTGTCTGGGGGTGTAGGAAGGCGGTCCAGGGGTGTGGGAGTGTTGTCTAGGGGTGGGGGTATACATGAGGGTGGGGAGGTTGTCCAGGGGTGTTTGGGGCTGTCCAGGGGTATGGTGGGGGCTGTCAAGTGGGGTGAGGGGGTGTTGTTCAAATGGGTGGGGGTTGTCGAGGGGTGTTTGGGGTTGTCCGGGGGTCAGGGGCACTCCAGGAGTGTGGTGGAGGCTCCAATGGGGTGTGGGAGGGCTGTCCAAGGGGTATACATGAGGCTGGGAGCTCCAATGGGGTGGGGGAGGGCTGTCCAGGGGGTATACATGAGGGTGGGGGCTCCAACGGGGTGGCGGAGGGATGTCCATGGGGTATACATGAAGGTGGGGGCTTTATAAGGGGTAAGTTTTATATGTTATCAATGTACATGCTTAATTTTGATCTACTTCTATTTTTTTGGTACGATTTCTTGATTTGTTTTCTGGTTGATTCTGGTGGAGAGAAGATGAATGCATTAAATTTTTAAAAAACATTGGGTTTATCACGTCGGTTATTTAATAACCGACGTGATAAAAGGCCTAGAAAATGGGTTATCACGTCGGTTATTATATAACCGACGTGATAAACCCCCTCCCCCCAGTTTATCATGGTGGTTATATAATAACTGATGTGATAAACCACCCTCACCTCGGTTTATCACGGTGTTTATATAATAACCAACGTGATAAACCCCCCTCCCCCCGGTTTATCACGTCGGTTATTAAAAAACTGACATGATAAAACCCCACCCCCCAGTTTATCATGTCGGTTGTTTAATAACCAACGTGATAAACCCCACCCCCCCCCCCCCGGTTTATCACAGCGGTTCTATAATAACCGACGTGATAAAACCCCTACCCCCCAGTTTATCACGTTGGTTATTTAATAACCGACATGATAGACCATTTTCCTGTCCTTTTATCACGTCAGTTTTTTAATAACCGACATGATAAACCATTTTCCAGGCCTTTTATCACATCGGTTGTTAAAGAATCGACGTCATAAACCCTTCCTATTTTATTTATCATGTCGGTTCTAAAATAACCGAAATCATAAACATCATGATTTTATGTTTTTTATGACGGTTTTTAAATAACCGACGTCAAAAACGTTATTTATAACGTTGCCCGTATTAACATCGGCTAGAAACCGACGTAAAAAATGAAAAATAACTGACGTAAAAAATGTTTTCTTCACTAGTGTATATACACAGGATTATCATCACATAGACAAACTAACTCTACTCTCTGAGGATGGCGACCATCCCAGGGTTATCCACCACCTTCCCCATCTACTCTCTGCTATTCCCAAACTGGAGCAACCTTCTATGGTTGTCTCGGATGGAACTACCTTAGTAGAGGAACCTTAAGTGGAACAACTGGCCCACACTGACTTCTCAGAATGTTAGGTCACTCAATACACTTATAACATCAACCTCCATAAGAAAAACATGAATCTGATCCCTAGGTATAAGCCTAAGAGATATTACATGAGAGAAGTGAGACATTCAGGGATATGACCTACCCCCATAGGATTGGAATTCCTTTTGTCTAGACAATTGGGAACTGCATACCATATCTATGCTTCATGATGAATCCTGGAATCCCCCATCTCAGGATGATCTAGTTTTAGTTAACATTATATTGATGAAATATGTTCTTTTTATCACCTCAAGAAATGTATTCATCATAAATGGGGTGACCTGGTATAGAATATATACAAATAAAAAGTCCACTTCTAAATTCTGCGCCCTAGACTCCTCATCTAGATATCGGTCTGAAGTATATCCAAAAAGGTTCTGGAAATGGATTCCAAAATCTCAAACACTGGAACTACCTTACCAATGGGTAAACAGCTCTTGGAGACTATCCACCTTCATGTTTAATGAAATAACATCTACTATGAACTAGTATGGGAACTCCTCCAATGATATTTCCGACTACTCATGATCCCTAGGGAAAAATAACAACAAGTGCCTCACTACCCCATGCATCATCTTCACATCCAAAATTACCTAGTGATTATTCTAAGAATGGATCAAACTGAATTATATCTCAACATCCTCCAACCAGTATTCTATGAATTCATTGGAAATGGATCCCTCATTCCTTTGAAAACTATTATGTTGTGTCTCTCAGAGTTTCATCCACCAAGTGTTGGCATAGTCGACCTCTACTCTACAACAATCTATTGGCACAACTTTTTGACCATATTTTATGTGAACCTAATGAAGATGTCGACCTGAAGGCATGCCTATAAAAGAATAAAAAAATTATATCTTTTAAACCTAGAATATGGAAGTCCATAACAATAATTAATAGTTTTCTTTTATTTTTTAAGTTTAACCTATCCCTAGTACATTCTATTCATACAAAAGTGAAAGAAGAATGATTCATGCTCCATTCCAAATCCTTGACCCTACTACTTGTATAATGTTGTTTAGTATCCACTGTAATCTTAAAGTTATTTTCATCTGATCATATGGGTCCCTAAATACCCCTATCTAATATGATCACTAGTTTTTATAGTGCTCGTTATACATTACTGACATAATTTCCCTACTTCCCAATGAAACCACAAATGTGCCTAACTCCATACTCTATCTTATTCCTCAACTAGATCTTTGATACCACTCTATCATGACCCCTTACCTACAAATTTTACCCCTCATGGGTCAGAAATGTGAAAAGAGATACAGTGTCCCCCATGTCCCACCTCTAATATTCCTTGGGTTGGTGACTAGCATCGAGGGTATAATAAACACCCAGAAGGGATGTATTACCCTCTAATAGAATTCATGTAAAAGAGAGAGATAAGAAAGATACCTACTAAATCCTTATAGACTAAAATATAAAATAAATCTATAGTGAACATATATAATGTCATTAAAGAACTTCTATAACTACAAGGAGAACTACAAGTACCAAAATAAAGTAAATATAGCAGTGACCATGAATCCCAAATAACACTTATTAGACCACACGAAAGAAGTAACCAGCATATACAACCAGCCCCAACTATCCCAAAAAAATAGATTATATATTCTGAGTGTGAGCATAATAGTATACTTAGTATGATCCTCCCGGAAGCCTCTCATGAAATAGTTAATGTAATCATTCTAAAGTATAGTTAACAATAAGGGAAACTAACTCATCACCTAAATAATTATACAAGGTCCTCAGCCTCACCATGGCTACTCTCACCATGAATCTCATACAAGATAATATAATATAATACATAAAATCAAGGTTCCCCATCTACAACATCCATACTAGTTTTCCTCTCTACCCCAATGTCTCACATCCTAATAATCTCTCTCCAAAAGGCCAACTCACAGACACTTGGTCAAAGCACCAAAATATGCACCTTCTACCACACACCACAATACCCTCATAACCAAAAGTAACCAGGTAGTTTCTGGGAGCCACCATAGAACACATAACATGTATCATACATCTTTTGTTATACCTCAATCCATCACATCCCATACACCATGTAAGGATCTACAAGCCATCATAGCCTGTACATATTATACATATATTATCACATAAAAAACTATAACCAGAACACATGTGTGTGAAATAGAAAAATTCCATTGCAACCCTATACACACATATATATTGAGAAAACTATGTATCTTGCATAAGATCATAAGTAACTAAAAATTGAAGAAAGAGTGGATAAATTGGGAAGTAATAAATCCATCCTCATATCGGAGTGTTAGGGAAAACACCCTCTAGGGCTCAGAATCCCTTGGGTATTTGTTACATTAAATAAAATGGTTGAGTAGCATATAGAAACGCAAAAAGTACATGACATAATATATATACAATCCACACTATAGAAAAAACCTAGTCATAGACTCAATAATAGTTAATGTATCTAAGTCTTCTGGATTCCTCTGTTAAGACTTGATATCATATAAGAACATGACCATTTAAAAAGCTATATTAAATTATTTTATTCAGTTTTATCAGTTGGACTTCACATAAATTAATTCATTAACCATTGGTTAACCATTAATTGTTTACACGTTACCTTACAACAATTTTATGAGACCTCCATGCATAAGTAATTCTAGTCCACTACATCTCAGAACTAAATCCTCAGCAATGTATCCCATCAAGCTCTAACCATATGTGTTAAATAATTATTCATTTATAAACATTATTACTTTCTATATTTCTAGGTACTCTAAGAAAAACTTTTAAGATACTATATCAAATGGTATGAACATAGTGAGTAGATAAATTAAAATTTATGTATTTCCCACATATAGAAAACATATATACTCATCTAATGATGATTGGATAAACATGGAAAGAACATGGAATAACTAGAGTATCTTTTTCTCTCATGGAAGGAGAGTAATCCAAATTATTTTCCTCAAGAAGTGGTGAAAGGAATTTAGATAAAAAAATGTTCTTCATCCAAACAACAGATTCAAAGAAGAATCCAACTCTTTTAACAATGTGTAATCCCAGCTTGAGCACATGTAATCAACTTTGGTGTCCTCCCTGATACCCATGTGCATATATCGATATATATCACCACTCCAGACATCATCTTATACCACAAAAACTATGCCTCCATGCCCCACATACAAAAAAATATATCTAGGATAATCCATCCCATGCTCACAGCACATCCTGCCCTCCCTACCCCACATACCACAAAATCTCTCCAGGGTCATCCATCTTAGGCTCATGTCACAATAGAAGAATCAAGAAAAAAACTTATCAATAAGGATCTTGGCCCAAAAATAAGGCATTCATCCATTACACACAATGATATTACATGGCTCCAATTCAAAAGGTACTCATCCTTTACATGAAAATTGGAAATTCATTCCATTCAAGGGAATTATGATTTATCAGAAAATCAGTTCATATTATATATTTATTAATAGATTCTTTATCACATGTTCCAATAACAGAATACCATATCAAAAATATATCGAAAAAATTACTAATAAATTAAAAAATTAATTTATAATTCCTTCAAATATTTTATCAATAAGAATAATCATGCTTTATTCCCACTAACAAATTCCATTAGACATGAATAAATTCATCAATTTTGTTATCATCAAATTAAAACAACACATGAATTCATTAAACACCCCTATTTTATCTTTAATCCAATTAATTATAAATTTATTATAAATTTATTTTTTTACCAATTTTGCATCAATAAAAACATGATAATACATGAAATTCATAAATATCACACTACCGAGAAAAATAAGGGCCAAACTATTATAATGGTATAAAGAAGAAGCATCGTTATATGATTGATAGAAATTATTTAATATGGTTCAAGTAATTATTATGTTAATTTCATTGAAATCAAATCGATAATTCATTACAGATCAAGTATTTCTTTTAAACAAATAGATACTCAATTAATCCCCTATATAAATAGGTATTAAATGTTCATCGCACAAGAATTGACCACATAAAGGATCTCCAGTCACACCTCCTATAAGAAAGGCATCCATCTGAGGATGTTGTGGCACAACAACACCAAAAAAAATATTCACCATTTGAAACATGGGATATCATCTTTCATATCATAGAAATAAGAAATTATGTAAATATATATATCAAAACGAAAGAATATTTTGGGAAAAGAAGGAAAACACACCAAGGATCAATGATATATCACTGCTGATTGAAGGATGGAATCTAGGAATCGATCCACAATGAAGAAATACCCAAAATATAGAAGAGTTGGTTTCAAAGTTTATTAGAATTGAAAGATATCCACTGAATACTTTGGGTTTGAATACCAAAGTGGATGGAGAGGTTTTAAAATATACAGAATCAAGGAATTTCACAGCGTATAATACCCTTTCACATAATGTAATCAAAAGAATTAATTTTTTTTTCAAAAAATGCATCACCCCTTCAAATTATTTTATTTTTGTACCTTTATAAATTACACTTTCTGATACCCTTATTCACATCTTATAACCTTATTTCACAATTTTAAATCTCCCAAAATTCAATATCTTATCAATCGAATCCCTCTTGACTTCCTCTGAGTCTCCTCCGAGCACCTCGATCTTCCAAAACACAGAAAGGATCAATCCATGCAGGTCCAAACCCTAATATATGTGGTTTAATATGATCATTGAGAAGATAGAATATGGAAAAATCATATATGGAGTATTAGTTCATATTTTTGCTGGTTTAATACATTTTCATGAGAATATTCTGAATCATATTATTTGTAGGAACAAGATTAGTCAACTAATAAATTATATGATAGATGTAGTTAATTTCATACTAAAAGTTTTAAAGAAGTTTCATTCCCAAAATTTTTGTGGTTGTCAAGATATTTAATATGAGGCTTGTGATATTTTTTTGTAACAGTAAGGACATGTCCAATGTGAAGATAGTGAAACTGTGTGGAGTAGTAGAGAGGTCCTTTGTTTTCACTATTTATCCCATTTTGGTAATCCATCGAAGAATATTGTGATATCATGTCAAGTGACCAGTTCATATGAAATATTAGAAAAATATATGATTGGGGTGGCTAACCATTCATGGTAAAAACTAATCTTTTAATGGGTACTTTTTAAATACTTAGTTCTAATTCCTTTTAAAATAGAATTATTCAATTAATGGTGACATACAAGAATAAAAAGGATTATGATCATAACCTTTATAAGAAGTTGTATTAAATTTAATGAATTTAAATAACTAATAAAAAATTCAACCCCTCCCTATATGGTTCACTAAATTTGGGTACCTCATGTTGTGCTAACTCCAAAAAGTCATTCTCTATAATTATCTTCAATAATATAGAGATATATTCACATTTAATTCCTTTCTAAATAATATGGATAGATAATAAAAACTTCATTGGTATAAATGAAGAGGGCAATTAATAACCTGATTCTTTGCTAGTATCCTCCAATATTATAAGAATATTTTTTACAGATTCTTGTATTTTGTGTGGAAATAGAATTATATCCTTTATAACATTTTTTATTAAAAAGAATATGAAATAATTGTGGGTTTTTAATTTTGATCATGGGAGATAATAAAGATGTTTAAATTCGATTTGAATTATAATATCCTAGAAATTATTGTCTTTGTTCATCAAGTTCATTTTATTTATGATTTTATTCATGAAATACAAAAATTGTGTGTCAACACAATTCTTTGACTATTTCCTATGATATTCATGTGGTATAAGAGTAGTTACTTTTTAATTTATAATTATTTATAATTTATTCTATATATTTCATGAATTGTTATTCAAGTAATCATATTCATATTATCTTTTTGATCACATGAGATGATACGTTGTGTTAATCTGACATGGTTTTTCAAAGGACATTCCAAAACACACAAAACAACACTCAATGAAACAATATAGATGAGCCAATATCATTTTCAACACAACATGGTTATAGTACATGTAGTAGGATAATGCATTTCATGCAACATGTTTTCATCAAATAAGAAACCTACCATGTATGTCACCATGAATATTCTATGTCAATACATGGTTTCATTACATGTCATGTATTGACTACCTTTATGACAAACAATTTAACAGAATCCATGATGTGTTTAGCTGGTAAATACATGTTATGTAACATCAAAAAAGTTTCATGCCACATCTATTAGTGTGTATTGTGTGGGTTAATTTCTGGTTTCATTATGTGTCACATATTGATAGGATGTGTGATATGTGGATTGATAGGGACTACATGTCATGTATCTGGTTAGTAAACATCGTGTAACCCAACTTAATGAATACGACGTATAAATCAAATATATCATGTGGTCCCATATGTATTTTACCAACACACTATATATTAAATTCCATCTAGGAACATGGAATGAAGAAGATTATATAATGAGTATCTAGCATACACATCATGTAGCATGTGTCCCTCTACACTAGGTACACATCAAGTGATTTTCATTATGTCATCTGGGTCAAAAATTGATTTAATTACTCATTTTATACTGACTTCAAACACATGATGTATAGCCATTCATTACATGACATGTACTTTAATCACATTTTAGTGGTACATGTAACATACATTAATGAAATTTCATGTGCTTATATATTCTAATAAGACCTTATGGTTTGTTCATGCAAAAATAATATGTCATGTATTTCATGAAATGTTGTGTAGAGTCACATGTCTTATAACACATTGTAAATGATATTGATTTTTTGTGACATATGAAATCTCGGAAAATTGGTTTAGTGGAAGAAAATTCAATTTTAAATTTGAGAATACATTATTAAATTAATTTTTAAAATTGAAAAATTAATTTATTTTTATTTATTTATCAATAATTGTTGGGATTCTTAAAATTTCCAAAGGACTATATGTTTGGAATTATTTCATATTATAAATTAATTTACTTATTAATCTATTAATTTAAGATAATTTATTTTTATTTTAATTAATAAAAATGATTAATATTACTAAATGTGGTTATTGTTTCATGTTATGAATGAATTAATAAATTCAACACATGCACATATTAGTCAGAGATCCTGATCATTTCATGTAGTTAATATAACTTCATCAATGCTTGACTATTAATTATTTATACAATGCACGGTTTATTTGGATGATTAAAAATGATCACATATTATAAGTTAATTAATAATTATGCATAAATAAATTAAATAAATTTTATAATTTTTTTATAAAATATAGTCGATTACTTATATATGTTCCACATAGAGTAATTTTAAAATTATAAAATGTATACATTATTCTGCTACAATAAATATGGGTAAATGTTTTATCTATCATGTTTAAATATTAATTAAGCCTCACATAACATTAACAAAAATATAAATAATAATATAAATAATATTTTCACCTAAATTAAAAAATTCTCCCAAAATAAAAAAAATTACTTAAATTTCACTACATTAATTGAATTGGAATATAACCGTAGTTAAACGTAATATTCTATCCCTCTTTAGGGTACATTAATTTTTTATAGATTTATAATGAAAATAATTGATCGACATAACTATGTTATAAATCAATGTAGTGACCTTTGAAAGACATAGTATAACATAAAGTCAAGCATTGAGTAAATCTAGGTATATGATTTCATTATTGTATAGTGCACTCAATATATTAATAAGCCACAGGTTAATATAGTTATAATAAAATCATATCTAATACCTTTAAATAATTTTATGAGACCTTCATCAAGGTTATGATTAGGGAAATATGGATCCTTGTGATTGGAATATCTGTATGACATGATATTTCAAATCCATAAATGAGAGAAGTTTGGGATTTTATAAATCATTAGGAGACTTAATTAAATGATTAATTATTTAATTCTCATTAATAAGTATAGTGTAAAATATATTATTTATTTATTATATAAAATAAATAAAAATAAAAAATCAATATGATAATTTTTTAATATAGATAATTTTCAATGAAAAACAAATTTTCATGTCTGTTATAGGTGATTAAACAGTATAAAACTATAGGAAAACATTTTCATGAGTTGGTATATCATATTCTAGATCAACTACCATAGGAGGTGAGTGATGGTGGGATCAAAACTAGAAGGAGATTCAGGGTGGATGTATTAGATGATTGACCCATCAAGTTAAAAAACATTCTATAGAGATGAAGTTGTCGTATCAAGATATAGATTGGTACACCATGTTGACTCATATCCAAGAACATAATAATGATATCAGGGGAATGATAAATGAAATTGTGAGTGTATTTTACAAGGGTAACAAGAATATGAATACCAATATTGTGATTATATAATCATGATAGTAAATTATGTCAATCAATTACAGTCCTTTGGGTTACATATGGAAATGAAACTATCCATAAATATAATTTTTTCAACCTCACCACCCCAATTTTTATTTTATATTAACAATTATAAAATTTATAGTATATAGAATATACTCAACAATGTTTTGAATATTTTTATCCAATATGATTAGTATTTGTGGGACTTTTGTTATTTAATCCGTGTGTTTAATGAAATGAAGTAAAAAAAGCTGAAAATGGTGAAATCCTTAAAGTTAGTGGTTTCTTTTCAATATCCATAAAAGAAGAAAAATACTTATAAGGAGGATAATGAACCAAATTATATTTTATTCACATGTGGATTGAAATTAAACTATAAAAACATAAAAAAAATTAAATAGAAGGATATATAAGACTCTACTTTAGGTTAATTCATCTTTTCAAGTAATTTTATTTTTTCACTTCTTCAGTATTAAAATTGAAAATTTGAACAAAAATTTTGTATTAAATACATAGAAACTAATGAAAACTATAAATATTATAATATTTAAGTGGATCTTAAAGTTAATAATGAATTATTACACCTATGTTTTCTATATATGATAACAACATAAACATTCTATGTGGAAAATATTGGTAAAAGAATTGTTTTTACTAGGTTTTTCCAAAAAATAACTTAATGATATATTTTAGACATGAGGATTCATTATTTAATTTGTGAAATTAATTTTTATTTTTATTCCATAGTAAATTGGAAGTTTAATTATACTTGAATCACTAACCTCTTTTGTTGACAATTAATTCTAAATATAATATATAATATTCAACTAATACCCAATTATGGAATGATAATTATGGGTTAAGTAAAACAAGAATTAAATGTATTGAATAAACCCATAAGGTTTTTTTGAATCTTTAGGTATAAGAATCCTATGAATATAACATACTAACGTATTATGTTTGAAGATAAATAATCCCTTTAGAATTAATAAATGTATTATGGCATAATGATTCGTGAATCTGTTTAGAAAAAAACATGTTAAAAAACTATAAGATGAATAAAGTGAAAATTAATTTAATTTATGATATTTATTAAATATATATTTTATGATATTTATGTGAAAAAAGGATATTCATGTTAAAATATAATAGTTTCTTCGACCAAGTGTGATAAAGGATATGTTAAACAATCATTCGTCAATTATTCAAATGTCAATTATTGTTATTCAAAAACATGTAATATCTTATTCACATTAGATTTACGATTTTGGAATTTTGGGTCTTATAAGATAGGAAAAACATCCATTATTAATAGTATGGTATCTTTTGGAAATAGATGTTTTAACACTTAACCATATAAAAACTATAACGAAAAATGGATATAATGTATGTTATAATAATAAATAAATCCATTTTATTACTAATGCATGTGTTTTTTATGAATAATATTTGTTAATGCTTACATTTAAAAAAATACATCATGATAAAATGTGATGTGCATCAAACATAATTATACATTTCTACTAATTGTAATATTATCTCTATGAATGAAAATTATTATATAACTGAATGAATATGATTCTATAATATAGAATTAAATCTCTATTTGAGATAGTGGGATCTAGATATTCTTCAATAAAGTCAAGTATCCCGACACACATGAGATTAAGAGTAACATAAAAAACAAGATTTAATATGAGGAGGAGTTATTCAAGAGACATATTTTGTATAGAAATATAAAACCAATGTGTGAAGGTTTCATAATAATTGTGTTTGTTAAAATATTAGTCATTGAGAATAATTATTACTTGTCACAACCAGACCATAATTTTCCATATTATTTTTTTATTTATTTATTTTTCTCATTTACTATGCATTTAAGGTGGATTATTTATGAATATTTGAGATTTTCAGGTTTCATTGCTAGGGAAATGGTTAGTGCTAACCATATGGCTTACTAGTATAATCCCAATAGTAGATTTCATTCGTTATTCCCATATTTTTTTAGACATTGTAGCCAAACTATGTATCTCTCCCAAGTTTATCTAGTGAGGGGTGTTTTGTTGGAACAAGGTTTGTTAAAATGTGTTATAAAACCATGTGCGTAGCCCAAAGAATTAAATTTTGGAATTTACTCTTTGATATTACCTACTTCACAAAAATAATTTTCTCCATTGGACACAACACTCACCTAGGGGTGGAAAATGAATAAAATCTATTCTTACTTGTAAATTTTGATTCCATAGATTCATATAATGTTCTTTAAGGTCTATCATAGTTTATCTCTTTATTATTCTCTCTTTATTGTTTCATTCTAGTTCATTGGTTATAGGATATTTTTGGCCAACAATTATTGTGTTTAGCTCAAATATGTAATGGTTTTGATTCTTAGGGAGTTCATAATTTTTTATATAAATTCTATTATTCATTTATGGAATATATCACTCTATAAACACTTGATTTTATGTGGTTTAGTCCATTATTTCCAATTTTTTTAACTAATCAATGTTTTTATTAGGATTTCCATATTATCATCCTTATAAATTTTGTTTTTAATTTTTTCACTAAAATTCCAAATAGTTTTCCCAAATGAATTGGTATTTATAATGTACTGTTAAACAATTAATTTGAATTTACATTATATATATTCTTGGGTTTTCTAAGGGTTATTATTTTTTATTTTATTCCAAATGATCATTAATGTTTATCTTAATGATTTTATTATATTTTTATTGGTTTTTCTTGTTCTTAGAATGTGAATCATTATTTATTAATATGGTACCTTCTTGTTTAATGTTTTCTGGGATTTAATTATTTACAGTAAGGTTTCTCATAATTTTGAAATAGTTTTTTAAATGTTTTTATGATAAATATGATTGTAAAGTAGATTTTAAAATTTTATTTCTATTTTGTATAAAGTATTTTTTAGTAATTTTTGAAAATGGGGATTATGAACAACGTTACATTTAAAATATTATTTAAATGATTTTCATAAATTTTATAGATATTTTTCATAAATAAATTGAATATTCTTCACATTACATAAAATAGCCTCATTCATAAAATGGGTTACACCCTTAACATAATCTCTATGGGGATATTTTATATATAATATTAATGATTGTTTGTGATTTCTGATTATTTTATGATAATTTAAATATGGAATTGATATAGAAGAGTATAGTTGTGATGATTGAAATATATTATAGGAAAGGTTTTCTTTGTAGTTATTTATTGATGGATGAATCATTATTAAATATCCTCCATTTCCATATATTACTATTATCATGGGGAACCTAGGCATCCATGTTTGATATTTTGATATGGTTTCTATGTTGGTTATAATTATACACTCACTAATATTCCTTGGTTTTGTATTGTAACCAAAATTAATGTTTTCTCGCTATTGAGGTAGGTTACAGAATGATGATATGGTATTATATATGAATTCATCAATTAGGTTGTGAGATAGTTCAACATGTGTATATCTGGGATTATATCACTCGATGTTTAGGAGCTACCCATGATTATATACACATTATTTTTTCATCTTTATTCTCATTCTCGTTGATGCTCCTACTTTATTAGTCTCAATTATTTCTTTTGTATGTTATACTATGTTTATCCATGAATATTTTATAGTTGATTTACATACATTTTTTACTGTTTATTTTTTGATTCAGATCACTATTTATAAAATGTTTTTCAAAACATATTTACATTCATTTTTTCAAGTCATCTTGAATAGAAATACTTATATGATATATATTTTCGTTAGGAATGATAGTTTGTTTATATTGATTTTTTATAAAAAAGGTTCCAAATTTTTTTTATTAAATTTTGAATGGGTTATATATAAATAAAGGCATAATGTTTTGTTTTATGTTTTACATGATTTTTAAGTGTAAAGTGTGTCATGATTATATATTTTCATAAATAAATAACCGAACCCTTTTACAACATCATATTTTAAAATAGTGTTTATTGAATGATTTTAAAAAAAATCATTGACTCTTTTGTGAAATATTATTATGTTGTTAGATAACACCCTACATAAAACCGTATATATTTATAAATAGGATGCAATTTATAGTATTATGTCCTAGTTCGATGGGAGATACAACTATAGATTTATTTTTTGGATGCCTGTGGAGTATTTTTTCATTTGGTTGGATGGTGACATCAAATTCATGTAAAGATTATGTTTTATATTATGTTTTTATTATTTATTATATATGTTTTAGATAAACAGTCCATTATTGCATTTCTCTTTCCATCTATGTATTGTTATAATTTTTTGGGATTAGTGCGTATTTTAATTTTCTCTTGTTTTTTTTTTATTTTAAAAAGTTATTTTATTTTTCATGTATTTATAATGTTTGGATAAACAATGATCGGTTATTTATATAATTCCACTTCATGTTAAATGTCATATTATATTTGTGCAATTATTCTCAATGTGTATGTTTGATTCCCATGCACTAGTTAATAAGCTATGGGGATTTATAATGCCCATAGATCCTTTATATGGGTCATCATGGGTAGCCAAATCATGAATGGCCCAAGTTGGTTTGTGATAATTTTGTTCCTATAGTGAATAAAGGAATATAGAAATGAAATTTGATTAATATTATAAGAATTATGAAATGGATTCCATGTTCCAAATTGAAGAATGTAAATTTTTTTATATCCATATATTTTAAATATCATTGATTCAACAGGGTTATTAAAGGGAGATCTATGAATGAATGTTAAAATTGATTACCTATAATGTAATATTGGTTTTCATAGGTATGAGACATATCATGAAATTGACAGCATGAAAACCTATTCTCTAATACAGATGCTAAAATCTATTTCGAATTCAAATTTCCATAGTAACTACCATGATTATTATATAATTTATTAAAGGATACATTTATATATTAAAGTAGGTATTGAATAATGGGATGATTATTTTTCCATGTTTCTACTATAGGATCATGTGTGTTCCATAATTTTATAAGATAAATATATTATTAACATATGGATAATAGATATTAGTGTTACAACTTCTTAAGAATAAGTTGAAACAATATATCTCCCTTAAATAAATTAATGTAATGGCCCATGTTTTTTGATAATAAAATATTTTGTTATTGAAATATGGGGTTTCATGTATTAAGAAATCATATATATATATATTTATATTTAAAAGGTATTTAAAAAATTTAAACAATTCAAGAGATTATTTTTGCATATGTCTCATAGAACATATCTCACTAAGATGATGTGTTAGGACATTGGAGAACATTAATATAATGACTAAAAATCATATTATTCATCCATATTATATATAATATTTACCATGATATATTAAAAAATTTATAAGTCTTATACATAAATACAGGTGGGAAAATATCAAATAAATCTCAGATAATTACATAAGAAAGCATCAGAACTATCATGTAATACTTATGATTGTAAATGGGATATTTTCCTGCAACTTATTGAATATTTAATACTAGTAATCAAGGATAAAAATATATTTCATACATATCATAAATTATATACTATCATTGTAAGACTAAGGAAATTATAAAGAGAATATTATTGAAACCAATGTAGACATTTCTATAAATGCGGAGAATGTTACAATTTTTTATATAGCTAAAACAAGTCTTTTAACTATATATTTATTTTTTCTGGATCTATAATGTTTACAAAAAAAATTAATATATTTTATCAAAATATATTCTGATAATCTAAATTAAATAAGGCTATCTAAGATTTATAGTATATGAAAAAGGGAAAAAATATATTCTTAACGATTTACCTCTGGAGATAATTTACATAAAGAGGTGATGTTACAGTGAGTAGAGTACTCATAGATAAAAATGAAGTATTGAAATTTACTACGTAAATAACATAAAAGAATTGTGACCATCATGTGATAGATAAACGGTAAATAGTTCTATGAATTTGTCTTAAATAACAGTGTATGACTATTGAAGTTGGTTTCCTAAAACCAACTAACATTATAATTTTGATTACCAATATATATATATATATATATTCCAATCAAATATTTATTGATCTTTTATTAAAAATTAATGTGATAATACCTTTTACTATTTTTCATATCGAAGGGTTATAGTTAGTTCCCTGATATAATGAGAATGACGAGATTCAATGAAAATGTTCTTAACTAAATATTTTGTATGGTTTAGATTCATATATAATATGGAATATAGATGGGTTTTTATTATATTCTATTGAATTTAATTTTGTGAATAAATTTATTCCAAACATGATAAATTGTATATTTTTGAGTAAAATATGATCACATAAATTAAATCCTTGGATATTTATATTTAGAATATATGCATTGAATTTAATTTGTTATTTAATTATTCACTTGGTAATGAACATACTATTTAATTTTTTGTCATTTTATTTTGTATAGTAAAATAAATATTTATTTAAGTCATATTAATATTATAAAATAAATATTTATTTATATTTTTAATAATTATAAAATTTTATTGGAGGATTTCGAAAGATAATGATTTGATATAAATGATATATTTTATTTAATATGATTTAAGAAAATATTATGTAATTTATTAATGAAATAAAATTAAAATAAAAAAATTATTGTGATAAAATAATAATAATAATATATTTTTATTTTATAATAACATAGAAAAATTGGAGGATAAGGGATGTTGTGTAATTATTATTATTGATCCCAAAGAATTCATATATAGAAAAATATATCATTTTTAAAATATGATATGTTTTTACATAAAAACAAAATAAATAGACTTATCTCATTGCATATATAACCATATTCTTGCTTTTCCATCTCATGATAATATTTTATAAAAATCACGGAAACATTATTCTGATAAATGAGAAATAATACAAGGAACTTCATTATTCTATGCTAGATCTTGAGATATTAAGAACAAAAATTTATGATTCATGTAGCATGTTTGGATACATTTTTAAGAATCCACAATTGGATTCTATATTATAATAGAAAAAAAATATTTGTGATGTCTATTTAAAAAATTAGCAGATCTTTGGATGTGTCATTTCTTAAATAGAATTTATTTTAAATGAAATGCTCATGGTTTTACAATATAAATTTTATGGTATGTTCATAAATTTCATCATATTTATTCATTTTTTCTAAAAAAATCCAAAGATAGGTCACCAAATAATTATATTTTCCCTTGAACATTCAATATTTCATGAGAGGTGTTGAATCAATGAATAAAAATATTTTAATATTTTAAAAAAATATACTTTCTTCAATAATTAAGATAAAAAAATATGTTTTTACTAAATTTATTCTTCAAAAAAACATATGAAGTTAATAATTTATGTTTACTGAGATTATATTCATCAAAACATTACAATATAGGACAAAAAATCAATAAGTTTCACTATTTAAAATGAATAGTCACATCCATAGCAAGATAAGGTTTCAACCATTATATCATGATCCACTAAAATAATATTATAAATTATAATGTGTAGTGTATATACTTGGTCTCAAGTGTATAAGTTTATCTATGAAATCATGATTTTCTCACACACACAACACAATTCCTCTTCAAAATATATAGAAATATGGATATATTAATGTTATTAAGTTTCTCATAACCCACTATCAACAAAGTATTAGATATTATTCTTTTCTCTGATAATTACAATTCTTGAATTCAGTAACCAAAAGCTTATTATAGACCACCCAACATATTTCTTATTTTATAACTATGATATCCCAAGTTATATTGGATTTCATGTTCATAAAATAATAATCACATAAGCTAAAATACACTTCAAAACTACATTATTTTATATTATTTAGATAAATATTGTGATCATCACTTTTCAAAAATCCCTCATTTATGAAACTACAATAATCAACAGATAGGATTCTTCTATATTTTATTTAAGTTAATTATTATTATTATTTTCTATATTTTTTTCATTCCTGCAATATGCATAACCTACAAAATATCAAAACACATTATTATATTTAAATAAATTTAAATTTATAATTAAAAAATCCAATATTTTGTTACAATTTACAAATTATTCCACTTTAATTTGGCCCTTTATATTAAATACATAATTAATAGTATCCATTTATAAGTTTTAGGGATATAAATGATTTGGAAATAATTTCTCATATCCAATTACAAGGTCACATCACAAACAAATTAAAATTTAGATTATTGAAAAAATACGGAATAATGAGGAGAATACAATGATGTAATTATATCAACTAGTCTAAAATATTTTAGTCTACTATGAACCTAAGACTTGAAAAATATAATATGAAATAATAATTACCTTTTTATATAGTATAACCATGATTATAATTCCATCATTATCAAGGAAACTATGGATTTCGCATTATTCAACCATGATATTATTTAATAACCAATACATGGAATATTCTCTATTTTTATATCTCTACAATGAAATATATACAATTCCACTTAAACTATAGAATAATTTTCATTCCCCTAGAGGAAAATTAATCATTTCACAAATCATAGTAATTGAAATTCCAATTTAATAGTTCAACATAAAATATTTTTTCATGAGTTAACAACCCTGTTTTTATGGATAATACCATGAAATAAATTTCTATAATTCCCGTCAAAGAGATGAAAACATCCAAAACAAACACCAATATTCTATCAAACATCACCAAATAAAAAAGACATTCACCTCATTTTAAATACATGAATTAATCTAATTTTGAATATTGACTGGGATTTCATAATAAAAGAAAGTACACATGTCAGAAATCACATCCCTTTAATATATTTTCTAATAAATTATCTCCCCATTTATAACATAAACATCTCTTTTGGTAACAAACTATTCAGCATTATCTTGGATGTAACAATATACCAATTTAGATTTTTTTTCAACAAAACACAAATAAATAATGCTCAAACATAGTAATAAATCTACATTCAATCATTGTAAAACTATGTTACAAAAAATAAATATAGGAAACATGAATAATGAATAATTTTTTTTGATGTTTCCTATAAAAAACAAATTCTCTTGAAAACAACCTCTATATATTCTCATCATAACACATTATTATAAAAAAATAAATAATAATACATGTTTTAAAAATTTTCATAAACACATAATGAATAATAAAATTTAATACAGTTCACACGTTAACAAGTTTAGTAAACATTATAATTGAAATCATAGATTCTTACACATACACCACATATTTACAATAAATTAATAACCATTAAAATTAAGAGAATGTACCCAAAATACATAATAACTCTAATAAGTTATTTATCCCCCATTAACAAAATATATATTTTTTGATCTTTGTTACTGTATTTTTCACATTTGAGAACAAAATCCAAAGAATATTTGGGAAAGGGTAAAAGAATTTCATACTTTAGCTTTAAAAATTACACACTCTAACTCTCACCCTTAACCTGAATTTTTTAAATACAACTTTAAGAGCTGTATTTCTAAAAAAATTACACCACATATTCTTTTTTTTGAAAATTATTCATATTGTTTAGTCTATCTCACACCTTCTCATAGATAAAATGGTAGTTTATATCGAAATAAATTAATTGATAATATTGAATTATATTTATCAAAATATTGATGGTACATTGTATTATCACATACTACCATCAAATGTAACTTATCTTACACTTTAAAATATTATAAATTTTCATTTTTCTGTATTAATTGAGTTTATTCTTGTTTACAAGAATCTTATTTTTCTTTATATTGAGATTAAGGTCACATAATTTTACATTTCTATGTTTCATTTAGTATGCCTTCCTATCGAGAAAAAAATTTCAGAAATTTCTACATTCTATCATTAAATATTCTATCCCAATTCATATTAGCATAGAAATAAATTTAACTTTACCATGATGTTATATAATAAAATATAGTAAATAATTCCATTAATGATATTTTTAATCCAATTTTTATAAAATTTTATTCCTCATTGGTTCTTTAAAATCTTTCAAAAAAATATAACATTATAGAAATTTTTTATTCATATAGTATCAAAATAGATCAAACTATAAATAAGTTTAAAAAAATCTATTTTGAAGAACCTTTTTGATAAATTTTTAAATAGATTTTTTTATATTGATTTAAATTTAAAGTCATTGTAAATTAATTTCTTTATTAATAAATTGAAACTATATCCTTCGTAATTATGATTAATTAGACTAGAATTTGGTCCAAAATATAATTGTTTGATTTGAAGAATTTGTAATGTTGCTGAAGAGTTCTAAAAGAAGATTGTAAATTCAAGAGTTATAAAGTTTTTATACATTCTAAATTAGGTCATATCTTACTTTTTTATCATGATGTTCTCACATATCATGAATAAATTCATGATAAATGATTTTGAATAAATGCTGGATTAGTTTTGATAATTTTAAAGTTGAAGATTGAAACATAATTCGTAATCACAGAGAAGGATACAAAATTACCAATCACTAAGAAGGATATAGAATACATAATCACTGATAAGGAAACAGATTGTGTAATAACTGAGAAGGATATAAAATTCATATTCACTAGGAAGGATACCGAATTTGTAATCATTGAGAATGATATAGCATTCGTAATCACTGATAATGATACTGAATTTGTAATGTACCAGTTCTGAATGTCGTCCAGAGTTTCCCCATACCCAATTGGTTAGATGTCCTCACGTGCATTCCCCTGAACCCCAGAGTCTGCCGACTTGTAGTGAGGGCCTTGGGTGTGATAGTGGGGAAAATATTCTCTCATTGGAAGATTATGTACAACGGAATGAAAAATAATAATAGTAGTAGAAACAGTAATTCCATACAACAATGTAAATAGCAAAAGACTGGTAGTAAAATCAACTACAGTAGATATATAAATGATCCATGTCGCATGTTTCTAGGAAATCCATTAAATAATTCACAATGTTGTAATAAAATACAGAAACCAAAGTACCACAAAGTAAATAAACTCCAACAGTATCACAAACCTCAGCTTGGTCCCATGCTCCCCAGCTCTATAACAATCAAGTAACTGATGTGGAAAGGTGATTTCCCTTATCTATGCATGGAACGATATAATCAGCTGGGGTCTGAAATCATGACCCAAATAGGTTGTGAGACGAATTCCAATAGTTAACCACTGAAAGATTCGTGCCCAACTATTAGTGAATATATATATAGTAGGAAATGTGCATAAATGAAGATGCAACTATGAAGTACTCAAAAGTAAATAATCCTACAGTTTCCAATTATATTCATTTACATTTTATAATTATTCAAAACATTTAATAATGTGACCTCGGGATCTATACTAAGATATGTATCCCCTTATAATACCACAACAAATAGTGGTCTCAAAAGACCTTCTAAAAATCATGTATGACGGAGTCCAAGCTTGTGATTTATCTTTTCAGACTCGTCACAAAATAAAATAACTTTAAAACAACCCTATGAGAAAGTCATCTCTACTTAACCATATAGTTTAACATATCCTTAGAATAATAATAATAATGACCCTCTAGAAAATCTCACATAGTCTAAACACGTTCATCCCAAAAAGAACTAATCAACTACAAACAACGATCTGGGTAGCTCTCACAGTCAATACGCCTTGGTATGCATAGAAACAATAAAGTATAATGACTCTCTATAAGTTCTCGCATTCAATGACCAATGGTCTAACATTTATTTAATGACAACCATTTGGGTAGCTCTCTTATTCTAACCCCTCTTTTCAATGACCCATGGCAGCTCTCACAGTCAATACCTCTAGTAAATTATAATAACAATTAATAATTTAAAGGCCCTACTTCGGAATTCTCTCACATTCAATTCCCTTGGTCATATATTCTTAATGAGAATTACATGAATCTCATATAAACAACAACTCCATAAAAACAACACTAGGAATGGAAACAATATAGCCTAACATGCTTTATAAACCCCACAACCATAACCAAATAAACCTTGGGTGACACCCCCATAATCAAGGTAATAAATTGTATTCATAATCAATAACCCATTATTAAACAAACAAACCATATCAATCATTAAAAAGGGTTAAATTCCAAAACACATAATAACCTAAATAAGGGTACTCGACATTTAGGCATATAATACTCAAATACAAACTACAGTGAGGCATGAACCACCTACCTCAACATTGTACAGTGCTCACTCTTAAACATCAGCCGTTGAATTGGCCTTGAATGATGTATATTTACAAAAATTTAAAAAAAAATAAACCTTGAATAACTAAAGAGATAAACGAAATAAGGATGAGTGGTTCTAGATGATGGAAGGATTCACCAGTGGGATTCCAACGCTCCCATCGGAGTTTGATTTGGAGAACTGGTACTGGATCGGTCACTCGCAGCTGCTCCTGGATGAAACGATGTTAGAAGATGATGAATATTATTATTATATGAGACCCCAATCCATTTAATGAAATAAAAGTAAAATTATATTGTATGTTTATTTATTTTACATGCAGTGTACATTCCTCAACTGGTACCCGTTTTAGGTGGTCTCCAGATCACCCCACAGAGCCATGTCACAGCTGTTACATGGCCAGAACAAAGTTACCCATTAAAACCTAGTACATGGTGTATATGTATATGTACACGTTATGTACTTATAACTTTAAAAAAATATCCCCTTTTTCTAAAAAACACCTTCAAAAAATGATCCATACCTGAAAAGAAGATCCAGGTTCTAACAAACTTCCCCCCTTAATGAAATTCTTCCTTGAATTTCACTAATAAGGTGGAAAAGAAGAATCCTAAAACAGCTCCGACAACTACGATCACACATCTTTCTCCCTCTCCTATTTCTTATCATGTACTGACTCGTTATTCCATAGCACCAATACCAGAGGAACCACCCGACCATGAAGAACCTTCAAACATCGATCAACAATCCAAATAGGATGCTCCTCAAATGATGTTTCCTCCTATAAATCAACCTCATAGGGTCAAAAAACATGAGATGTGTCTAATAAGTAACGTCGTAGATGAGAAACATGGAATATGTAATTCATATCCTGATATCTCTGAGGTAACTGCAACTGATAGGAAATCGTCTCGACTCTCTCCAAAATATAAAATGGCCCAACGTATCTTGGTGAAATATTTCCCTATCTCATAATCCTTTTGTGTCCTAACCTCAGTGTGACACACATGAAAACATTATCTCAGACCTCAAACTCCCTAGGATGTATGTATTGATTATCATAAGATTTCAATAGAGACTGTGCATTATCCATACTCTTCTAAATCAACTCCACCTACTATGTGGTCTCCTGGACAAGATGAAGTCCCATCATAGGTGCATATTCTAACTCTATCCAACATAGGGGAGATCGGTATGACCTACCATACAAATCCTCATAAGGATCAATCTAAATCATTTTCTAGAAAATTTTATTGTAGGAATACTCCACTAGGGGTATATGTCTCTCCCAAGAACCCCCATAATCTAGTACATAGGTTCGAAGCATGTCCTCCAACACCAGAATCATGTGCTTGGACTAGCCATCTATCTGGGAATGGTATGCTATACTCAAAAGTACATGTTTACCCAATTCCCTCCATAGATCCCACTACACACGAGAAGTAAAGTGAGAATCCATATCTAAGATAGTATAGGGAGGAAACCTATGAAAACTTACAATATCTCGGATTTAATATCTTCGAAACTCATCAACATAGAAGGTCTCCTTGATTGGTAAAAAATTGTGAAACCTTCCTGAGTCTTTCAATGGTAACCTAGACTACATCATTCCATTTTGGTGACCTCTATAACCCTATCATGACTTCCATTGCAACATCATTGCACTTCCACTCAGGAACGGGTAACTACTATAAAATCTTTACCAGTCGCTGATGCTTCACCATTACCTGCTGACAGGTGGAACATCTCATAACAAAACTACAAACATCTCTCTTCATACATGGACACCAGTACTGATGGTCTAGATCTTGATACATCTTAGTGACACCAAGATTAACTTCCCAAACTAAGGAATAAGAATTTGGGAAATTAACCATGTGTATGTATTCCAACACCCATAAACTTCCATGAAAGTGAAATATCGCATCCTCGCCTAATGTCCACCCAGGAGTAGGGTCCTCTCATGACGCACTCTCTTGTATTACTATTCCATCAGAATCTGATAACTGCATCATTCACACTGGATCCATTATAGTAGTAGTAATAGCTATAGAAGAAATAAATTTCCACCCATGTCTATCATGAACCTCCAAATTCATATTAAGGAAAAGAGACACAAGCTTCCACTCATTATTTTCCTCATAAACATCTTGTATTTGAGTCCTCCTGCTCAATGTATCGACAACTGCGTTACCTTTCCCAGGTTTGTAGGAAAGATCAATGTCAAAATACTAATGTTACTCAGTCTAAATTCACTATATCAAGTTCTTATCATGTTGAGTAAAGATATACTATCGAATTTTCTGGTCAGTGAAGACCACAAAATTCAATTCCAAAAGATAATGTCTCCAACAGTCCAAATCATTCAAAATTAGAGTAAACTCGTGATCGTGCATATGATAATTCTTCTCATGTGGCCTTACCTACTAAGACCAATATGCAATGACTCCTTCCCCATATATATTCATTTCCCCAATCTTGATACATGATGCATCACAGTAAATAGTGTAGCTCTTTCATGGATCTAGAAAAACTAGTATCGATGCTGAACTCAACCTTCATTTCATCTCTTGAAGGACTGAATCACAAGAATCTAAGAACATGTAACTACACCCTTATTAGTCAGGCCCATTAATGGTGCTGCTAAGCGTGAAAGGTAATAGAGACCCACACTTGACGTATATAGAAATTACATTACATTTGCAGAATACTTAATACATAACAAGAACCAAAACTCAAGAACCGTAATAGTTTAGTGTCTTTGGAAACTCGGAACATAATATTTTAATCATGGTGAAATATCTTCAAAATCTCCCATAATGATCTTCAATTTTTTTATTACCTAAAAAAATTATTTATATCCTAGGGAAAATAAATACATATAAAGGGTGAGCTCAAATGCTCAGTAAGGGTAAGCATGGAGAAAATAAAACAAACCATATAAATTTGAACTCAAATACATGAACATAATGTTTAAACATCAAAATCTTGAGTGGTGAAATAAATCTTGGCAGTACATAAGGCATAGATCATAGTGGAACATCAATAATGATAAAATAGAATTGGAATAATACATGTAATTGTGTCACCCATTAGGCACATGTTATGATTTCCATAGTATCTAAGGTATTGCTGCCAAGACCATCATAGTGGACAAATTCCATTACTGAATCAGGATTACTTGTTGTTCTAGCCCTGTACTACTGAACTGGATTCACATTCCGTTCCATCCATGTCTATCACATGAGATATAAATCTTTAACCAATTAATTGGAGGGAGATATAGGTCCCCCCCATCTCATAATGTAATCAGTCTTACTTGTTTCACAAAATCAACATAAATCATTCATCAGAAACCAAAGATAAAAATGGGTTTCATAAACGTCATCTCATCATAATGTAATCCATATAAAAAAGTGGATATAATTTCATCATAAGAAGAATAAAACCATGTAAATAATAGAGACATTATACTTGAAACACAATCATACTAAATAATGTCATTTTAGAAGGAAAATAGTTTTGACAAAACACTTCAAATGAATTCTTGAGGAAAATATCATTTCTTATTCAAAATCATTTTCTTTTCACAAAATGCCATTAAATTTTAAAAGAAAAGTATTTTGTTGAAAATAGTCATGAAATCTTGTAGAGGAAGATTTATTAAAATTAGGATTTATGAAACTGTAAAAATCCGTTTATTCTATATAAGTTAAAAAACAATTTCTTGTACTTTTGTCGGAAAATTCAAAAAGTTCCTCGTATTGTAAACAAAAGAAAGATTCATTCCATAACACAATGTAAAACTCAAAGAGTAGTAAACATGACTTTAAACATAAATGTAATAATATTAAACACTTTATTAAAAACATTTTTATGGACATGGATGAAAAATATATCCCTAGTAAATACTTACTATTAATCAATCTTGGATAAAAATGAGATTGCAAATTATCCCTTACCTTAGTTACAGTTTCTTCTGTATGTGTCCGAGACTACTATATAGTGGGTTTAAACATATTATTAACCTGTAAAAAAACCATAATAATATTTATGATATCATATATTATTCACTTATGACTTTATATTACCCGTTCTTCGGTAAATTCCATGTTAAAGCAGCGTTTTGGGTAAAATCGTTTCATTTATCTTACATGTTTCAACTTGTGGTTCATGATATTATTACTTATATCCTAATATACTAAATTCCAGAATTTAACACATGATTTATATATAATATATATTCATTATCTAAATATATATGATAGATTGATAAATGGAATGAAATACACCGTTCATAGAGACGGTAAGTCGTACGTACACATGAATGCTGTTTTCGTTTCCTTATTGAATTGAATAGAATTAAGTAAATGAAACATATATTTACATTAATAAAGTATCATTATTATGTAAAATAAATAATTATTATTTATTATATATACTTTATAATCATACTTGAATGGTAAATCATGGAGAATAAATCTCATCACGTTCGTGGAGACGGTAATCCGTACGTACGCACGAGCGACAATATCATTCTTTTGATATTAAAATTGTATATAATTGGATGGTATATAATATATAAATAATAATCATAGTGTTATAATTTTTATTTATATCATTTAAACTCATTATAATACCCATCCTAATGATGAAATGTTTGAATAACAAACTACACCACGATGTGGAGACGGTAAAACGTACGTACACATGTGTGGTGGATTTTTCATTCATAGGATGGATAAAATAAATAATATGGTGGTACCATTTTTATAATAACATCACATTATATATAAGATACTGGAGTTATTATTTTAGAATGGAAACAACAAAGAAGGAGGAAATGGAATAAGAAAGGAACTTGAAATAGGTGGTGAGACATTTACCTCTTCTTAAGGTTATTCCTTTTGATTTGATCAAAAGGGATCCTTAAGTTGGCTTTCTGACTAAAGTAATGCCTCAAGGATGAAGGTAGGACAGTTGAGAGGATATTTTGGTAGGTATTGGCGGAGCTAAATGGCTTTGGAGATGTGAATTATAGAGAATGGTGAGTTCTATTTTATAATAGGGTGAGGGGCACCATAGGAAGACATAAAATATTATTTTAGAATAAATTAATATTTGGTTTATAATGGCTCCAAAGTTACTTATTTAGAGGCTAGGGTGGGTATGGGTAGAAATACTTTAACCAATAGGTTTTATAAAAGTTTAGATTACAATTTTAACCTTATCATTTAGATTTAACTCTATGTTAAATAATTTAACTTTTACTGTGTCTTCTTTTATTCTTACACTATATGGTTAATAAACTTACTAGAATCTACCAATAAAACTCCAATTGGTTCATTAATGTCATATATATTATTATATAAGTTTTTTGGCATAAAAATAGATATTTTAGACCATTATATAAATTAATAACATAATATTTGTTTTAAAAACTCTTTTATGTGAATTTTGACACTATTTGGTATTTTTTTTCTAAATTTATAACAGCATTATTACTTTGAAAACATTTCATATAACCAACAATAATATTCTATATTAAACTTTAAAATTATATTAATTCATATAAAGTCTCAAATTACATTTATTTGGCTATTTATAGTATCAATTATGTTAATAATTCCGTAATAAGGTAATTACTACATCATCATTGTGTCATAATGAAATTAAATTATTTAATGTCTAAAAATTATAAATAAAGTTCCATTATGTAGGAAATATTTTTATTATTTTAATGAATATTTATATTCAAATTTCTATTGTGTTTAAACCTATATTAAAAGTGTTTTAGTTATTAAACATGGATTTTAACTCCTTTAACTCTTCTTTAAATAGAACAATAATAAATGTCCTAATCTAATACAAGTGGACCTAAATAGTCATATTTTATTCCTAAGATGGTTTATGGACGAATTATACTTATCCAATAGAATTAGGACATGTTTTAGGGTAATAATAATATCATTTTTACCCTTAATTACCCTATTTTCTTTTAATCGTGGTAAATAAAAGTTAAAAGTTACTATTCACTAAAAATTATTTTTATCTTATTAAACCACATTTTACATACTGATATCAACTGTGACTCTCTTATTTTTGAAATTCCACTCATAGAAGTCATAAAATTATGTATTATGTAAATTTTCAAATTCTCCTAGGAGGTGGGTAAAAGATGGTAAAAAGTTCAATAAAATTTTTATATATCTAAAATTATTATAAAATGACTCCAGTGAATTAAGTTGAACTTATATAGGTATTATATATCTATTTTGACATAAAATAAATTTAAATGAAATAAATTATTATTTAAATAAAAAGTCGGTTTCAAACTATAACTCAGTTTTTTTCACTATTCATCAAAAATTGAAAGGTTTCTGAAAAATACCAAAAATTCACCCTAAGCTAATTTTGATATTTCAAATCCAAAAGTGAAGTCCATTTTGAAAGATAAAATTCATAAAATTTTAAAAAGTGGGTATTACTATTCATAACGGCGAGTTCATAATAATATTATAATAATATATCATTTAGTGAAACTCGGTATTGCGTACAACACACGCTATCGAGGAATGTTGCTCTAGAATGCAACACAAGCCTAGAATAGTGTTTGCGTATACTTCAAGCTAATATAGTGTTACGTATAGTGCAATCTAATCTTGGTGTAGCGTACAACACAAGACATCAAAGAAATTAATAATAATATTTCTCATAAAATATCGGGGTGTTACATTTACCCCGCTTAAAATGAATTTCTCCCTCGAAATTCATTGGGGTTATAAATGGTTTTCTACTTGAAAGTTTCATTAATAGAAACCCACATCATAAAATGGAATACCAAAACTTATCTTTAAATACTAAAGTATGAAACGTAACGGTTACCCAAATTAACTAACCACTTGTTTTCCACATATGAGAACATAGGTGAAAATATGGATATGGTAGAGAAATATAACCATCATGTTATAATGGGGAGTGGTAGAGAACATGGCTATGAAAAATCCAACAATCACAAATACATAAATTTGTGATGATCTAAGGTACCATATGATTCATCAGATATGAGGGCAATAAGGCAAAATTTTTGGTTTTCAAGATCATTTCCCTAATGTTGAAGAATTTTGGAATTAAAAGAAATACTTACTTGGTTTTGGTACAATCTCACTGTTGTTCGTGCCTTGTACAATTTCCACTTCATCGCTTAAAGAAATGATGTTGAATTTTTCTTATGTGAAGTGTTAGCGGATCATGCGATAGAATGATATGTAATCTCATCTGTCTCAAACAAAAGGTTATAAATAGTTATATATATAAGTCCATTTATGGTGAGATTAATCATATATGGTTCCAAAAATGTACTTATACATCATCTATAATACCACATAATAAAATGTATGCCACGCTTTGATTGTGGGTTCGATTCCCACAACCTTGTCTGACACGAATGGTTGTCTCTCGTCCTACGGGTTTTCCTTTTTCTAAAACTATACTATTATAACATTTTAGAAATAATATCAAAAATTTCTAGCCTTAAACAGTACTATCTGATTTATAACTTAATCCATTCCAATCTTTAGGATTATCTAAAATATTTCTGTCTAATCTCATAGTATAAAGAAAAATATTACTAGAGAGTTCATCTAACAAGCATGTAAATTCCATCATTTATCCCCCATATATCTTGTTGTTGGTCACATTCCAAACATGTGTATACCTTAATCATGTATTCTCTTGAAACATGAATTAGAAAATTATTTTTGTGAAAACATGAATTTTGTCAAAAATTAACTCTTTTAACATACCAAAATACCAAAATTTAAATATACTCAAACCATGATATCACTTTGTCCTTATATCATTCATGAGCTTGTTAATACTATCATTTTCTCTGTATCCCTTCATTATGCACATATCATCTATTTTCTAAAAATATCGGAATATCCTTTTTTGGTTACCGGTACCATTCAACATATACTTTCAAATACTTTAGGAAAAACAATAGTGTAACAATCCTTAGATCTGTCTTTATTTCCATGTACCATTATCTATACAACATAACTCTTGATAAACATAAATCATTCCACTAACTTCTTAAACCATTAGCCGAGCTTCATCATTTTATTCATGAACACATCTTTCATATCATATATCATTTGTAGTCTTTTCATCATCATCAATATAAATACTACCCATATGACCATGTTCATTCTCATCATGAGATTTTCCCATAGGGAATTGGTTTTCAAAATTCTCGTACATTCCACATTTAAAACATTTAACCGTTGTTGATGTCTTAGAAATACCATTACACTTGTACATGGTGTCAACCGAACATTTTCCTTTGCAATTACTGGCTTTGTGTCATCCTTTTCCACACCCAAAACATCTTCCAGTTCCTTTTAAACGTTCTCCCTGATGCCTCTTCCCACATCATTAAATGAGGGAAATTGAACTTTATTTCCTTTATGATCATCATTAAACTCCATATTTCTCTTATTAGCTGAGTCAAGAAAGTTACCAAAGTTGAGATTATTGATCATATTATGAGATTGATGATTAGGAATAATAACGATGTTTGGACTATCAAATCCCATTTCATTTGGTTGCTCATGAATAATATCATTCCATTCTCCATCATATTTTCCATTATCGTGAATCTTCATGTTTCCAGCCATTTTCTAAAAGCCAAAAAGAATAGTGTGAGAGGCAAAAATCATGCTAGGAAAACAACATAATAATGGGGGAGTAACGTCAATATATAACATTTTAGTATTAATTCTAAGATCTTTACCGTAATTCTATGACTATAACCTATACATATACTTAACCTTAGTGACATCCCTAGACAAACCTTTGAAATATCTCTAGGGATTTCACTAAAGATTTTTCATCCTAGTTTCCAATGGTTAACTAAACCTTTCCTCTAACACCAACTATATAGACCCACACTTTATGTACATGGAAATTACATTACTTCTGTGTAATACTTAATACATAACAAGAACCAACACTCAAGGACCATAATAGTTTAGTGTCTTTGGAAACCCAAAACATAATCTTCTAATCATGGTGAAAGATCTTCAACATCTCCCATAAAGATCATCCCATTTTGTTTTCTTACCTAAAACCATTCTTTATATCCTGGGGAAAAGAAAACATATAAAGGGTGGTCTTAAATGCTCAGTAAGGGTAAGCATGGATAAAATGAAACATACTATATACATTTTAACTTATAAACATGAACATAATGTTTACTCATCAAAATCTTGAATAGTGAAATAAATATTGGCAATACGTAAGGCATAGATCATAGTGGAACACCAATCATGATAAAATATCACGAGAATAAAACATGTAATTGTGGCATCCATTAATCACATTTTATGATTTCCATAGTATCCAAGGCATTGCTGCCAAGAACATCATAGTTGACAAAGTCCATTACTGAATCGGGTTTAATTGTCGTTCCAGCCATGTATTGCTGAACTGGATTCACATGTCGTTCTATCCATGTCTATCTCATGAGATATAAATCATTACCCAATGAATTGGAGGGATATATAGTTCCCACCCATCTAAAAATGAAATCATTCTTACTTGTGCCACAAAATAAACATAAATCATTCATCATAACACAAAGAATAAAATGGGTTTCAGAAACATCCTCCCATCATAACGCAATCCATATAAAACAAATGGATATCATTTCAACATAAGATTAATAAAACCATTTAAATAATAGAGGCATTATACTTGAAACATAATCATAATAAATAATTTCATCTTACATAGAAAATAGTTTTGACAAAACACTTGAAATGAATTCTTGAGGGAAATATCCATTATTCTTAAAAAACATTTTCTTTTTAAAAAATGACATTCAAATTTAAAAGAAAAGGATTTTGTTGAAAATAATAATTAAATATTGTAGAGGAAGCATTATGAAAATTAGGTGTTATGAAACTGTTAAAATTCGTTCATGCTATATATATTAAAAAAACATTTTCTTGTACATTTTTTGGAAAAGTAAAAAATTTCATCGTAAGGTAAACAAAAGAAAGATTCATTCCATAACAAAATTTAATAGTAAAATAGGAGTAAAAATTACTTTAAACATACATGGAGTAATATTAAAGACTTTATGGAAAACATTTTTATGGACATGGATGAAAAATCTAACCCCAGTAAATACTTATGTATAATCAATCTCAGATAAAAATGAGATTGAAAAATTATCCATTACCTTAGGTCCAATTTCTTTCGTATGTGTCTGAGACTTTTGTATAGTGGATTTTAACATATTATTAACTTGTAACATAACCATAATAATATTTATTATATCATATATGATTCACTTATGACTTTATTTTACCCATTGTTTGGAAAATTCCATGTTAAAACAATGTTTTGTGTAAAATCGTTTCATTTATCGTACGTGTTTCAACTTGTTGTTCTTGATATTATTACTTATATCATGATTTACTAAATTCCAGAATGTAAAACATGATTCATATATAATATATATTCAGTATATAAATATATATGATAGATCTATAAGTGGAATGAAATACACCGTTTATTGAGACGGTAAGCCGTATATATGTATGAACTTTGTTTTCATTTCCTTATTGAATTGAATGGAATTAAGTAAATGAAACATATATGTACATAAATCCAGTATCATTGTTATGTAATATATTTTAGGATTATTTATTATAGATACTTTATAATCATACTTTAATGGTTAATCATGGAGAATGAATCTCATCGCGTTCGTGGAGACAGTAGTCCGTACGTACGCATGAGCAACAATATCATTCTTTTGATATTAAAATCATATATAATTTGATGGTATATAATATATAAATAATCATAATAAGTTTATATTTATTATTTATATCATTTATACACATTATTATACCCATCCAAATGATGAAATGTTCGAATAACAAACTACACCACGACGTGGAGACGGTAAGCCATACGTACGCACGTGTGGTGACTTTTTCATTCATATGATGGATAAAATAACTAATATGGTTGTACCATTTTTATAATAACATCACTGTATATATAATATTCTATAGTTATTATTTTAGAATGGAAAAAACAAAGAAGGATGAAGTGGAAGAAGAAAGGAACTTGAAATAGGTGGTGAGACATATACCTCTTCTTCGGGTTCTTACTTTTTATTTGATCAAAAGGGATCCTTAAAACGGATTTATGACTCAAATAAGGACTCTAGGATGAAGGGAGGATTGTTGAGAGTGTATTTGGGTAGGGCTTGTCTGATCCAAAGGGCTTTGGAGGTGAGAATTAGAGAGAAGGGGAGTGCACTTTTATAAGAGGGGTGGGGGGCACCTTAGGAAATCTTAAAATATTATTTTATAATAAATTCATATTGTGTTTATAATGGCTCAAAAGTGACCTATATCTAGTATAGGGGTTGAATGGGTTGAAATACTCTCATACAATACGTTTTAGACAAGTTTAGGTTACCATTTTAACCTTATCAGTTAGATTCAACTCTAAGTTAAATAATTTAACTTTTATTGTGTCTTCTTGTATTCTTACACTATATGGTTACTAAACTTACCATAAACTGCCAATTGAACCCCAATTGGCTAATTAATGTCATATATATTGTTATATAATTCTTTTGGCCAAACTGTAGATTTTTAGGACCATTATCATAATTAATAATATAATATATTTTTTTAAACTCTTTTATGTCAATTTTGACACTATTTGGTATTATGTTTTTTTTCAAAATTTAGAAAAACATTATTACTTAGAAAAGAATTCATCTAAACAACCTTAATATGATATATTAACCTTGAAAATTAATTTAATTCATAAAAAGTCTGAAATTATATTTATTTGGCTATTTATAATATCAATTATGTTAATATTTCATTAATAAGGTAATTACTACATCATCATTGTGCCATAAATAAATTAAATATTTAATGTATAAAAATAATACATAAAATAAAATTATGTAGGAACTCATTTTTATTTCTAATTAATATTTTTAGTCAAATTTATATTGTGTTTTACCCTATATTAAAACTGTTTTAGTTATTCAACTTTAATTTTAACTCTTTTAACTCTTCTTTAAATAAAATAATAATAAATGTCCTCATCTAATCCAAGTGTACCTAAATGGTCATATTTTATTCCTAAGGTTTTCCTTGGTCTAATTACACTTATTCAATATAATTAGGACATGTTTTAGGGTAATAATATTATCATTTTTACCCTTAATTACCCTATTTACTTTTAACAGTGGTAAATAAATGTTAAAAGTTACAATTCACCAAAATTTATTTTTATCTTATTGAACCACATATTACGTAATGATATCAACCGTGTCTCTCATATTTTTAAAATTTCACTCATAGAAGCGGTAAAATTATGATTTATGTAAATTTGAAAATTCTCCTAGGTGGTGGGTAAAAGACAGTAAAAAGTACAATAACATTTTTATATATCTAAAATTATTATAAAATGACACCATTGAATTACATTGAACCAATATAGGTATTATGTATCTATTTTCACCTAAAATAAATTTAAATAAAATGTCGGTTTTAAACTATAACTTAGTGTTTTTCATTATTCATCAAAAATTGAATATTTTCTGAAAAATACAAAAAATTCAGCCTAATCTAATTTCTATATTTTGAATCCAAAAATGAAGTCCATTTTGAAAGATAAATTTATAAAATTTCAAATTTTGGGTATTACTATTCATAACGGCTAGTTCGTAATACTATTATAATAATATCTCGATTAGTAAAACTCAGTATTGCGTACAACACACGCTATCGAGGAGTGTTGCTCTGGCGTGAAACAAAATCCTAGAATAGTATTTGTGTATACTGCAAGATAATATATTTCTGTGTACAGTTCAAGCTAATCTTGGTGTAGCGTACAACACAAGACATCAGAGAAACAAAAAAAATATTTCTCATAAAATATCGAGTTGTTACAAAAGTCCTGTATAAAGCACCTGTCATAACCAGTCTTCCAAGAAAACTCTATACCTATAATATGTTCTTCAACTTCTTCCAAGAAACTACTAATCTCACTTTCTCTAGGCTAACTAATACTCACGTCTCTGAAATAACATAATCTATGATGTGAGTCTAATTCATCCAAAAGTAGAATTTTGAGAGCTTATCATATAACTTATTCTCTCTCATTGTACTCAAAATGATCTCTATATGGATGGAATGGTCATGTCGATTGTGAGAGTAAACCATGATATCATCCATGAAAACAACCATGAAGGATTATAAGGATGTAACACACGGATCATCAGTTCCATTGAAACTGTAGGCATGTTTGTGAGACCAAACATCATAACCAAATACTCGAATAGACCATACTGACCCCAAAAGGATGTAAGAGGTATATCTGAGGGTCAAATGCACAACTATTGATAACAAGATCTAAATTCAATCTTTGAGAGGACCCAATATCCTCATAGATGAACAAATAGATCATCAATCCATGTCATGGGATATAGGTTTTTGATCAACAACTGGTTCAGCTTCTGGTAATCCACGCAGAGTCTGAGGGTACCATCCGCCTTCTTCGCAAACAAGAAAGGTGAACCCCAAAAAGAAGTATTGGGTCAGATGATACCCTTTGCCTGTAACTCCTCGAACTACATCTTGAGATTCTGTATCTCTAAATTATCTATCCTATAAGGAAGAATGGATACTAGTGATTCCCCTGGAACAAGCTCTAATGAATAGTCTACCTCTTGCCCAGGATGAAAACATGAAAATTTATCTAGCAAGACATTCCTGAAATGATTGACCACCAGATGAAAGTCCTTCTTTGAAGTCCCCTGGTCATTAAGATATACACATGAAATCATGTCTTTAACACCTATCAACCTGTTATGCTCATGTCCATATTTGGCCGAATGGACATCCCATTCACCCTTATGTAGAAACAATCCACCCTCTAGGGATGAAAAACTCATCCTATGATGATAACAATTGACAACTTCCTGGAAGGGAACTAACCATTCCATTCTAAGAATGATGTCATTTCCTGTCATCTCTAATACATAAAGGTCCCAAAAGAAGTGACACCCACCAACTTCAAGAGGGTACTCCTTGCACCGACGTACACTAGCGTTCTTTACCCCTAATGGTGTTTCTAGCATCTTAACATAAACATAATTAATGATACAGAGACCAATAATCTCTACAATGACAATTTATATAAACTTAAATGTATCTTCTATATCAAAAAGGTCAAAAGTTAAAAATGAGGCCACCAAAATCGTACATCTAACCATAGAGGATCGGGGATCCTGTTTGTTTTGGGTTTGTTCCACTTCAAATGTCTAACCTACATCGCGGCCCTATGACCTGGGCTGATTACCCTAAGCTGACCCACCTTGCTGTCACTGATATCCTGAATCCTAACTACCATGGCCACATCCACCTCCTCAGCATGAATAGCATTAAAAACTCAAGATCCAAATATGATGAGAAACTGGTGGTCCTGCTCTTAAACACAGAGTCATTAAAGAACCTATATCACTAGATTCTTGTGAGAAAAAATGGAAAAAACGTTGAAGATGTCCCCTCTTGCCACAAGATCAACACTCAACTGGGTCTCTCGGGAAATGTGGTCTATTATGCCCACTCTTCCTGCACTAGTATCATACCAAATAGATACCTAAAGAAACATCACTTGTATGCTCCCTACGGTGATTCCTGTTATCTATTGAAGGAGTACTAGCCCTTTATGCTAAATGGACCTAGATCAATGCTCCCAACTCCTTCAGATTATGCTCAATAATTTGAGATAAATTCACTATGGTCGTCACTAAAGTCAGCCGGAAGACATTCACCTGTGACCGGATGTCATACCTGAGACCATCCTCAAATATCGAATCTAAAGATAACTTGTAAACACCCAGAACATGTTTCATTCACTACCACTCTATAAAATTAGAAGAGTTCTCTATCACTGATATAGTTCCCTACAACAAATTCATGAACCCTCGGGCTCGATCGACCCTTAACGTCTTTGGAAAAAAGTAGTAATAGAGGGTCCTATAAATCAATTCCAAATACATATCCCGATGATGTCCCTCCTGTGAGATTACAACTGACAATAACTTGGCGGAATCAGATAACATGTATATTGCAAGCTTCAAAATCCTCTCTGGAAGCATCTCTAGATGATCAATGATATCTAGAATGGCCTCCCAGCATGACTATGCATCCTATGGTCCTCCATCCACAGAAATAGTTGGATGATTCTACTGCTAGAATATCCACATCATCTCTACCATAGATGGGGTAGGATTCGGTGCTCCCTAGATGGTATGTGTCATCTTAATAAATACTTCTCAAAAAAATGCATCCGCACCTTTTTCTGGTATAACAGCTGGTAATAAAATAGTCACGATAGGAGGATCTACTGGTTGTCCCTGATCTCCCATTCTCCATGTCTGATCATTGCCCTGTATCTGGCATATAACCGCAGGACGTCTTAGTTGAAATACTCTATAAGTTCATGTCCACACCTCAGTTCATGATTTACAGTGACTAAAACAAAGAAGTGAAAGAGGGGAACAAGAGAATAAAAACCATTATGTTTTACAAAACAGAGATACATGACATGTCTAACCCCTACACAGTGTGTTTCATTATGATTTTAAAATGGCATATACATCTACCAAACCTAGTCATGTAACACCCATACACACGTTGTCTTCTATATCAGATATGTTATGTAATTGAATTTTTCACTCCTAACTATGTTCTACTACACGGATAAAGCACACGGTTCTCTCCTTGGAAACACTACATGACATGTTCACACTACCCACAACGTGTGCCACATATGTTTTAACTTCTCGTGTCATTAGTCAGAAGGATGGGGACACAATTGACTATACATATCGTACAATAATGGGTCACTATGTGTAAAACTTATGTTTTTAGCCACCCAGGACGTTGGTCACACAGTTGGAGACACATTTCTTACAACACTCTGTGTACTCCCAGTACACGGTGTGTTGTACTAATTTTTCCCAGACCTATGTCTCTACTCACACACTCAGTCACATGGTTAAAGACAACATAGCATGTACATACAGAACATGGTGTGTACTTAATAAATGTCATTTCATCCAGAATAGAAGAACCCATTGAGTGTGTTCATATTACCAAATGTTGTTTTGTCTGGGTTTCTAGATAATAATCCTCTGAAACTTCTTTCAAACCCCATAAAACTCAAAAAAAAATTCAATGGAATGAAAACTTATGACCCAGGAGAGCCCATAATCCCACAAATCAATTTTTTTCATCCTTATTAATATCATAACTTAGAAAAATTCAATTAATGTTCATACACGAATAACTAAATTCCAATCCAAGAGTTACCATAACACCTCAAGAACCAAATTTCGGCATCCATTCAAATTAAACTATACATATTCCAATACCCTATCAAAATAAAATGCATTCTATAATGTAATATATCAGAATAGTATGCATATCTAGCACAACACCTATCACAACAACATGAAATTAGTAATGATCCCTAAATAGCATGAAAAAAAACCATGAAATGGGTTTTCTATTAAGTGCCTATGTAGTGTATGATATGGAATACCCTCATCTCATTAGGTGGAAATATAAATATAACATCCATAATATCATTGATAACAACACAAAACATTTTTACCACCCAATAGTTAAACCAAATCATCTATTAAAATTGAAAAACTAGAGAAATGGAAATATTCAAGGTAAATTTGATTTCCCATGTGCACGGGTCAGCTACTCTTAGGAAAAACTTATTAAAAACCACCCATTCCATCGTATCACGATCTATAGGATCTAAACGGTATGAAAAAGATGAAAATAACTCCTTTTATACCACTTTGTAACATCCTGGTTCTAGGTGCCACCCAATGGTTCCCCGTACCCATTTGGTCCCATGGCCTCAAGCACATTTCCACAAATTCCAGAGGCTTCTAACTAGCTGTGAGGGCCTTGGGTGTGATAGTTGGGAAATCATTCCCTTATTGTAAGATTATGCATAGAGTAATGGAAAATACTAGTAGTAGGGGAAGCAGTAATACCATAATAAAAGTAAACGGTGAAAGACTAATAGTAAAATAAACTGTAGAAGTTATATAAATGATGCATGTCACATGTGTCTAGGAATGTACCCAACCAAGTCAAAATCTGGGAATACATAATAGAAACCAAAGTACTAAAAAGTAAATAAACTCCAATATCTTCGCAATCCCCAGCTTTATCCCATGATCCTCAACTCCACAATAATCAATTACTTAACATAGAAGGGTCATTTCCCTTATCTATACATGCAACCATATAATATGTTTAGGTCCAAAATCATGAGCCAAAATGAATGTGAGACAAATCCTAGTAGGAAAACACCAAATGTTATGTGCCTAAATGTCAGTGAATATATATATATATATATATCATGAAATATGAAAAAATGAAGCAATTACTAGGATGTAATCAAAAGTAAACAATCCTACATTTTCCAATTACATTAATTTACATTCATTATATTTTCATATCGTTGAATAATGAAACTTAGGATCTAGCCTATGATCTATAACCCCTATATAACCATGACCAACAGATGTCTCAAAATACCTTCTAATTATAAATTATGACCACTTCAAATATTGTTCTTTATCTTGTTAAACTCATCACAATTATTCAATAATATCAAATCAACCCTCTAGTAAAGTCTTTAGAGCTTAACCCCCCCCCCCGGTGTAACATATCCTTAGAAAAATAATAATAATGATCCTTTGGGAAATCTCACATAGTCTAACCACCTTGGTCCCAAAAAGGACTAATCAAATACTAACGACCATTAGGGTTGTTGTCATGGTAAATACCCCTTGGTCTCCGTAGCTGCAATAAAGTATAATGACCCTCTAGAAGCTCTCATCATCAATGCCCTATTGTCTAACATTTATTTAATGATGCCCCTATAGGTTGCTCTCACAGTCTAACCCCTCGGTTCAATGACCATTGGAAACTCAAATAATCAATACCTCTGGTAAATTATAATAACAATTCATAATTAAAAGACCCAAATTTGGTAACCTCTCACTATCAATTCCTCTGGTCAGAATTTCATAATGTGAAACACATGCATCTCATATAAAGAACTCCACCCTAAAAACACTAGTTATGGAAACAAAATATCCTAACATGCATTCTTGACCAAACAACCGTAACCAAATCAATCATGGTAAACAACTCCATAATCATGGTAACAAACCTCATTCAAAATCAATAACCCCTTATAAACAAAGAAACCAAATCATGCATTAAACATGGTTAAATTCCAAAACCTAAAATACCCTAAACAAGGGTATTTGGTACATAGGAATATATAACTCAATGAAAAACTATGGTATGGCATGAACCACATACCTAAATGTTTTACGATGATCACTCTTAAACCCCATCCCTTGAATCAGCCTAGATTGACGTAGATCTATAAAAACATCAAAAACACTCAACCTTGAATAACTCAAGAGATAATAGAAAATATGAGGAGAGATTAAAGAATAAGGAAGGACTCACTGATGGGATTCCAACACACCCATCATAGTTTCACTAGGAGAACAAACAATAGATCGGTGGCTCGTAGAAGAATCATCACTCTCGTTCAATCCTGGAATAAGCGAGTTTAGGAGAAGATGAATATGATGATTAGATGTGACCATTATTAGTTTAATGATATAAAAGAAAAAATACATGATATGATCATTTAATGTACACAAATTGTACATTCTTTAACTGGTCTTCACTTTAGGTGGTCTCCAGGCCACCCCTGATGGCCAGAACATGGCTACCTGTAACAACCTAGCACACATAGTATAATTATAAGTACATGAGATGTACTTTAAAATTTCAATAATCTCCTATTTTTCTCAAAAATAGCTCCAAAAAGGATCCATAACAGAAAAGAAGATCTGGGTTGTTACAGAATTGTTAATCCCTGAGTAGGATATAGAATTTGTAATGAGATGAAAAGAAAATATAAATCGTTATGAACTTATAAGGAAATATAAATCATAATGGTTGTAAAAGAAAACATATTCATAATGAGATAATAAGGAAATATATTTTTTATGATATGATTATGAATATGAATCAAAAAGAAAATTGTAGTTGTTATATAATGAAATGAAGTGGTCAAACATGAAATTAATTTTTTTAAAAATCTCAGATAATTCTAAGGAGGATTGAGGAATTCATTGTTGAAGTTTAAATGTGATATATTTTTGTACACTTGAAATTTGGGAAAGCAATGAAATTTTACAAGCTTGTGACACTTTATTTTCTAATTTTCCTATAAATATTTTCTCATATCATTCATATTTATTTTTCATGAAAACATAAATACTGAGCACTGAACAAATCAAGGGAATGTTATTTTCATCCAGAGATCTTGTAAGCAGGGTTATACCAAAAAATATTTGTTTTCCAATTTGATAATTTGATAATAGAATGTGTTTTTTAGATTGATAATACATTCATCATATTATATCCATTATCAAGAGAGAATTGGAACTGGACTCATCATATTGAGATAATCTGATCCAAACTCTTCATATTTAGAGAATATGATCCAGACTCATCGTACAAAGGGAATCAGATCCAGAATCATAGTATTGAGAGAATTAGATATATAATTATTGTATTGAGAAAATCAGATCTCGATTCATCATATTTAGATAATCAGATCCATATATATAGGATTGAGAGAATCAGATCATGCCAAATCAAACATACAATTCGGACTAAGAAATTGTTGAGCAGTTTCAAAAATGTAATTATTATTTTTGGGTAATTTGTTTTATATGAAAATAATTTTATCTGATGGAAGTTAGTATAATCATTCAAATCCTGAGATAGAATGAGTCTAATATGAGTTGTCACATGTTGTATTCACTTCTTATTAACAGTGAGTTTCTATGGACCTGTGGGAGTGGTGATGGAAAGGATGTAGGTTCTCAAACCAATGCTAAAACATGTCAGTATTTTGTGATTTAAATTCTTTCCAAATTTTTCAATAATGGGTATTTAATAAATTTTTTAACAAAATATGACTGAACAGGTTGCAAGGGTTGTGTTTCTTAATGTTTTAAATGTTATAAAAAGTGAACAACTAATTAAAATCTCTCCCCATTTAGTTATTATTCTATCTATTGAAAAATCAATTGGTATTAGAGGTGATGGTTAAATTGTTGAATCCTTATCATGGAAAATATCAATTTATTCAATAGTATACAAATTCTTATGTTTGATGGAAAAAGTTATTATGGATGGAAAAATAGGGATATTTCTTTTCAAATATCTCTTGTCCTAGAAGTTGTTGATGATGATGCTTTTGGTTTTCATCCTATTGATAAAAGTGGCCCTATGACATTTGATGAGAATATAATTATATAATTTGAAATAAATGATATAAATTAAATTCTTATGTCTTTATTATAGAATATTTATCATATTTTTATGGGTCTCAATATTTAAAATATAATTTGGGATAATCTGGAAATTATTTTTGAAGGGAAGACAAATATAAAGGTAGAAAAGTTACAAATTTGGTGTAGTAAGTATGAAGATGTTAGTATGAGAAATGAAGAAAATATTTAAGAATACTTAACTAGAGAAAATGAAATTGTTTGTAATATAAAAGGATTAAAATATATACTATAAAATTCAACAATTATAAAGAAACTTCTTTGAAACATCCCAAATAGGTTTGATTATAAAATATCATCTTTTGATGATTAGTATGAATTATCTCTTGAAAAATTTCATAAATTTATTTTTTATTATTAAATAAATGAATCTATACTATTTAAAAATAATATAAAAGATTAAATGAGTTTTATTTCTATAAAAAAGCTGAAAGTCCAAGATGTTGATGAAGTTGATCAATGTGATTTTGAAGGTAAGGAAGATGATGAGTTGAATGATATGATTATAACTATAATATCCAAAACCTATCATCGATGAAGTGGAAAATATGTAGTTAATATCTCTCCAAAATATTTTGAGTGTGGTGGAATCAGAGACATTTATATAAATTTCTCTGAGAAAAAATTTGAAGAATATCAAGTAGATTCTAATAGAAAACCTCAATGGAAGAATTTGAATAAAAATAATAAATAAGAAAAGTCATCCAAAAAATACCAGAATAATTTCACTATTTAAAAAAAGAATGTTGAGTAAGAAATTGGAATTGGACTCAAAAAAATCATTTCTTCAGAATATTAATGATCCTGAAAATTCAGAACCATCATTACAAAAGTTGAGACAAAAATGATTCAACATATAATAAAGAAGGTGGTGAAGAATCTTATAGATAGTATCTAGTCAGAACATAACTTGTTGCATATATTAGGAAACCAATACTCTCAAGATATAAATTAGAGTTCTTAAGAATGTTTTTTAAGAATTTTCTTATTGTTGAAAAGGATTTTATCAAGTATGAGGAAAAATACATTCCAAATAACTTAAAAACATATAATTATTGAACATGGAAAATAATGAAGATTGTAATATGATATTGAATTCCAAGGATGAAGAAGATAACATGTTTCCATCCAAACATATTATGTATAAAACTACATTGAGGGTGATGAATTAAGATTTTAACAGTGATTATGAATTAAAAGCACGGACTTCTAATATTGTAGAGAAGGCATAATATAAGAATCATGTGAAATCTTCACTCTCCAAAATTTATGTTTCATATGATTATTTTAATATTTTTGGTTCTAAAAAAGGTGTTGGGATGGTATGGGTAGTAAAATGATGTGAGAAACCCATAAAATCTACCAAAGTAGCATACTCATGTAAAATAAATGATGGACCATGTCTTGAGTATGTTAGAGCTGAAAGAATTTACCAATCATAATAATGTTTCTATAGAGAATTAAATTTCTTGAATAGAAATTCAAGATTTGATGTCTATTGCTGATGTTGTGAAATCAATGGGAATATAGCTTATAATTTTTTCACAACATATATTTACTAGGATAAAGGTTTTAGAAATGTGGAATAAACATTACAGGAAGAATGAGAAACATTCAAAAAAACATATTTTTTGAAACTGAAATTCATAAGAAACATTCCAACAGAAAATATATTTGATTTTTTGGAATAAGATTATGGAAGATGTGATCTGAATTGTCACCATGCCAAAATACGTATGAAACTACTTCCAAAACAATTTTTATATTATATAAAATAAAAAGAACTTTAAATGTAGAATGATAACATTTCCAAACATACAGAATGTTTAAAATGCGAATTATAAAGAAGATAGAAACATTTGAACAAAAATGAAATTTGAAGGTTTGGATAATGTTTCTGGATAATGTGATCTAGTTTTTCATCATGTATAAAGATGTATTAATCTCCTTCTATAATGTTTTTCTTATGATTGAAAATAAAAAGGACCTGAAAAAAAGAATGTTGAGGAATGGGATTTTTTTGTTGAAACAAATTTGAAATAATTTGAAAAAGGACTAGGGATAATTAGTAGTGCATCATCTGAACATATTAAAGGTTATCTAAAAATTTAGAAAGATATTGAACGTTATAATAGCGGAGAAGTTACCATTGGTAATGATAGTTCATCAAAAAATAAAAGGAATCAGAACAGTTGAGATTGATTCGTAAAAGTTGAAATCTAAGGATGTTTAATTTTTTGATGGGATAAAACATAACTTAAATTATGTATGTCGACTTATTTATGATGGGAAATAATTTGAATTTAGAAAAACAGATTATCATCAAAAGTGTGATAGATGGAAAAGTTATTACAAAAGGAGAAAGAGCTGTTAATAATCTCTTTCAAATAGTAGAATTCACCAACTCCTAGTACTTGTGTGTTAATGTTGAAAATAAATTGTGGCACTGAAGACTTGGATACCTTGAGAATTGAAAACTTGTATTAAATTATTAAAGTTGATACTATCAGGAATTTTTGATAATTGAAAACAAGAGATAAAGAATTTTCTATTACTTTCCAAAAAGGAAAGAAGACGAAAAAACGTCGTAAGAGAATTGAGATTCAATCTGTATGACCTCTTGAACATATTCATTTTGGTTTATGTGGTATGATGAGACATCAATCAACAAAAGGAGATTTATACATTATCTCTTTTTATTATGATTTCACTTAGATTAAAAATATCTTCTTTTTGAAACATAAGTTAGGGGATGTGGAAATGTTTATGTTTTTTTAGAAAATAAGTTTAGAATTAAATGGGGATTATATAAATAATTAGAAAGAATATAATGATATTGAATTCACACGTAATGATTTTGAAGCATAAATAAGAAAACATGGTATAAAACCTCAACATTGTTCTCCCTATACTCCATAGAAAAATGGATTATAAAAAAGAATGAATAGAATCTTGGTGGAAATTGGATGAAGTATGTTAGTAGAATAAAACATTAAATGTTCTATTGGAAAGAAGTAGTTAGTACTTTTGTACACTTTCAAAATAGATGTTTCTTAGAATGGAAACCAATGTGACTCAAAATGAAATATTGTATAACAAAAAATTATTTATTGAAATAATTAATTTTTTTTAAAGTCTATGTTTTCTATAAATAAAAAAATTTGTATTTGTGAATATTTCATTAGAAATATAATTATGGAACCATATTGGGTTATTCACCTAAAAAAAGTTACAAACACTGGAAGAAATTTTTAAAAAATTTAATGGACTCATATGATGTATAAGTAATTGAAAATCAAAATTACATAAAAAATATGTTGAGAATGCTATGGAGGATAAATTGGAGATTTCCAAAAATAGTGACAGTAATTCAAAACATCCTTACCATGATACATAAGAATCATGTGATGATGAAATTTCATAGGGGTGAGAAACCATGAAATTTCCTACCATGAAAAAATATTTTAAACACAAAAACATTATTAGGAAACATAATTCTCCATTTGATACCCAGAAAATGATGATATAAGAAAATCAAACTTCACATATCTCATGGGTTGAAGTAGAATCAGTTTTTTTGGCTATTTAACACAAAGAATGGTTGAATGTTACAAATTAAGAGTTGTATTATATTGAGAAGAATGAAACACAGGAACCTATTCTATTACCTGAAAAATATAAAATGTTATCACAAAGAAGATTTATTATAGAAACAAATTGAATGAGCATAGAGATGTTTCAAGAAATAAATAATGATTTGTTTGTAAGGGCTATTTGCATTTGGAAGTTGTTGATTTTGAAGATACTTTTTCCCTAGTTTTGAGATTAGAAACTATTAGAATGATTGTTTTCAATGGATGAATATCAGAATTAAAATGTTTATCAATTGGAAGTATTGTATTATTTATTGAATGGTGAAATTGGTGAATAAGTGTATATTCTAGAAAACCATGTGGGTTTCTATGTGATGAGGATGTAAAACAAATTAAACCAAATACATGTTTTAATGGGCAGAAAAATTCTACAAATTCTTTCTATTTCTAATGAAAACAATTGTTTTAGAAGGTTGAAAATTTATTATGTTAAATTTGATTGAGACTTAAATGTACAAGTTTTTGAATCCGGAACTCTAATTGTGACTGTCTATGTGGTTGATATAATTTTATATGAGGATAGGGAAGATGTTTGTTAAATATTTTCTAATCAATTGAATAAAATTTTTTAAATGCCTATGTTAGAGGAATTAACCTTCTTTAATGGATTACAATTTCAGAAAAAGGAAAATACTTTTTATTATCTCAAAAAAAATAATTTTAGGGATTTTTAATGATGTTTGGGATTGAATAATACAAAGAAGTTTTAATAACCATTTCCTTGATGACAATTTTGGGTAAAGATGAATCCAGAATAAGTATGAATAATAATGACTTTTGTATGCTAATAAGAGGTATATTATATCATACAAGATCAGGGCCTAATATTTTCTATGTTGTGACTTTTTGTTCTTGGTAAAAAATTGATCTAAAATAATAACATATATTGGAAAAGTAGAATTCTGAGACATTTCAAAAGAATAACTTCCCATCGGTTGTTATAAAATGAAATTTTGAGGTGAAAATTCCTGATTACACTGATGATGATTGGGTTAGAGATTTTAATGATAGAAAATAAACATCAATAAGAACATTTTTCTATGGTGAATGTTGTATCTGTTTTCATAGTAAAAAACAAAGATTAGTATGTTTAATTATAAATAAATGTGAATATATTTTATCCACACAGGCGTATACTCAAATGTTTTGGATGAAGGTTTAACTGGATGATTTAAATGTAAAATTTTCTAAACCATTGAAGATGAATTGTGATAATCAAAGTGTAATTTATCTTTTTATGAGTTATTTTCAATATTCAATATCAAAACACATTGATATAAAGATTCACATCATAAAAGAGGATGTTTTTGCTGGAGATATTTTATTGAAACTCATTAAAATTTTTTCAAATTGGTGATATTTTTAGAAATTTAACTCCAAAAGAGTGGTTTTTGGAATTGTTTTTGAAATGTGATGTCCATCCTCCTCCATTATCATCCTCAGTCTCATAAAAAAGTACCGTCATTTTGGATTGTTTTTTATTGACAAAGTGGAAGAGAATGTTACAAATTGTTACTTTATAAGAAGTTTTTACTTATTATTATTTCATGAATCTAATGTTGTTCTTATCATCAAATGGTTGACATAAAAAGAAAAGTGAGAGGAAAAGTGAGAGGAATAGATAAAAGTGAAGGGGATTTTATATTTTCATAGTTGGAAATTTTCCTTTTCACTGATGGATGGAATTCGTTTAAAAACATTACCCTATCCAGTAGTGTGGTGTTAGGACAATATCTGTTGATAAATTAAATGTTATAATAAATTTTAAAAAATATATGTTTACAAAATTTGGGTTGTGAAAAAAATTGAGATTTGGAAAAGTTGTCAACTAGGGTTTTCAATATTCCCAAAGGGGGAGATTGAATAATCTTTGTGATAAATTGTTTTAACAAGGTTTTTGTATTTATTAACAACTAGACTATTTGTAAAAGAATTTTATAGTTATAAAAGAATTATATCTATATCCATCATAGTAAATATTTGTCTAACTCATGGTTATTTATAAATTTAGATGTTTCTATTTATAGAATTTATATTATTGCAGAATATTTTTGAAAGATGACTGTGATGTCAAGGTTTAAGAAGTTTGCATACATTCTAAAATAAATCAGATGATGATTTTTTGATCATAATTTTCTTAAATATCATGAAAAAATTGATGGTAATATATTTTTTATGAAATGGTGGATATGTTTTAATGATTTCAATTTTTAAGAGTGAAACATAATTTGTAATTACTAAGAATTATATTGAATTTGTAATCACCGAGTGGAAAACATAACACTTAATCACTTATAATGAAACATGATTTGTAATCACGGATAAGGATACATAATTCTTAATAATTAATAAGGATATAGAATTCATAATCACTAAGAAGTATTTAGAATTTTTTATTAATAATATGTATTAAAAATTTATAATCATTAAGAAGGATATAGAATTATTAATGAGATAAAAAGAAAATTGAAATCATAAAGAGCTGAGACTGAAACTGAAATCATATTGAGATGTGAAAGAAACTCATTCATAATGAGATAAGAAGGAAATAGATTTATAATTAGATAATTATGAAGAATACTCAAAATAAAAATTATAAAAATTATCTAAATAATTGAAGAGTATAAACTTGAAATTCAATTTTTCATAAATCTTGATGAAATATAAGGAGTATTGAAGAAATCAATGCTAACGATTAAATACAAAATATTTGGGGAGTTTTTAAATATGAGGATGTGGGGAATGATTTCAATGTGTCCCTCTCCTGATTTTCTAAGAGGACAATAAATAAATTCTTAGATAATTTGTTCATTGATATCTTTCAAGTGATAAGAAAAGGTGATGAACTAATGAAATCTAGTGAAAGTCATTTTTGACCAGAGATCTCAGGAGGAGGATTAATCATCTGGAATGTTTGTTTAACATTTTGATTATTTTAGCAGAGTTTTAGTTTTTTCGATTCATAATGGTTTCACCATATTTTTTTCATTTTGTTGAGATAATATGATCGATACTCATAATATTGAGAGAATCAGATCCAGACTCATCATATTGTGAATGTCGGATCTAGACTCATCATATTGAGAGAATCCTATCTAGACTCATTGTATTGAGAGAATCAGATCCCGACTCATTGTATTAATAGAATCAAATTCAGACTCATAATATTGGGAGAAATAGATCTAGAATCATTGTACAAATATAATTAAATCTACAGTCATCAGATTGAGAGAATCAGATCCATATAAATCAAACTGAGGATTTAGACTGGGAAATTGTAGACCACTTTCCAAAAAAATTATTTATTATTTTTTTGGTTAAATTATTTTATAATAAAACATTATAAACTGGTAGGATTAATTATTATATTTCTTATCGAGAGAGAGAAGGTGTCTAATGGGATTTGGCACATATTGTATTTGCTTCTTCTTAATAGTGAATTTCTATAGACCCAAAATAGTGTCTATGTAAAGGATGTAGGTTATCACACTAAGGATAAACTATGTATATATTTTAGGATTTTCTTGCTTTTTGAAATTTTTATGGATGATTATTTTCTAAAATTTGATAAGGAAATAAATCATAATAGGTTGTCGATGTTAATTTTATGAGAGTTTTGAAACTTATAAAAATAAACAACTAATTCAACCCCCTAGTTTTAATTTGATCCTTTAGAAAATTACATTTCACCAACCTCCTTTATATATTCTTCTTTGAAATCATGGTTCTCAATAAAATTGTGAATGAATAATTTTATTATCATTTATTCAACTATATTCAATATTTCTTAGTAATGCTCCTCTTGATAAAGAAAAAGGTGATCCTTCCCTTGAGAAATTTGAAATCCCAATATGTACTTCATTTATTACATTATTAAAATCTCAAGAATATACTTTTTATGAGGGTGAAATTCATTTTATAAGTCTATTTAATTTCTCGAAAATATGATTTATTTAACATATGTGCTAATAATGAGAGATACCTCTTTATTTCATTAAATTTGGAGGCTATTTTTCACTCTTCCTTTATAGAATGAACGCGATATGAAGCATGATTCCAGAATCAAATACCATGATATTGGATCTTATTTTAACCCATATATATATATTTCAACATAAAATACATAGTTCATCATATATAACCAAAAAAACTTTTGGGTAGCTCTTTTAAATCTGAAAATCATCTTCTTCATTAATATGTTCTATTTAGTATCCACTGGGAAAATATTTTCTATCCTTTAAAAAATGATTCAAATGAAATACTTATGGTCTCTATTCTAGAAACCTGATAAAAGTATCATTGAATTAAATTCCTTCAATATGATAATATATTTCCCATGCCTTCAACCTAATAATGGTATTTTCATAAAATGTATTCCTTATACCATGTCATATCACTTTTCTTATTTAAATTGTTATAGAACTCCCACTTTTTTAAATAGCATGCTTATTTTCCATTTTAATAACAAAAAACAATGTTTTATCCATCTGAATATGATTTAATTATTTATTAATGGAATTAATTAACTCTTGATGCTTTAATACATCATTTATACTCCGCCAATTCACATGTAAAATTGATAGGGTACTTGGTGTTTTCTTCAATAGTTTCCTTGTTTTAATGAATTTTCTATGATCACTAATGATTTTATAATCCTACTCCTAATTCCTTAACTATGAATATATTGAATTTTTCAATATTTATCAATAAATATCACTGAATTAGTATATCCTTCATCCTATTCAATTATACATAAAGTCTTTGTAGATTATTTTCCCTATTATCTTAGTAATACTTTATCATCCCCATAAACATTAAAATAACCCCTTCCTATTTAAACCAATTAAATATATGGTCAAACCCATTCAGATTAGAAACAACAACAATTATTCAACATTTCTAATTTAATTTATGATATCATTTTAAGTTTAGTGCATATCAATGGAATATGCATTCAACTCCACATTTCTAAAACATTCACATTTTTAAAATAGTTATGTTTTGATATAAAGGATAGAAAAAACCTTATATAATTAAAGAATAAATTATTATTATAATAAATATCATAAGGCTACTTGTCAGATTCTAGATGGCATAGAAATTGTTTTAGAATATGTATTTTTTTCAAATTAGTTGACTAAAAAAATATGATAACTACCATGTTAATATGGGAAGGGAATATCTGTTTTGGTAGCACTTCATAGAAAGGGTATTTACAAGGAAGAATTTATCCTACTTGTTAATTTATGAAAATTAAATAAGGTAGATCCTTAGTGGTTGCTGACATAGATTCTCTTCAGTAATGGATCCATATGTGTATATTTTCAATAATCAGGTAAATTATAATATCTTGTTACTCTATTTCGGAATTCATAAACCACAATTTTGAATATGATTTGGTTCAGTTTAGTTGAAGGAATATACAGGTGAAAACTTTGGAAATATTTAATTTTTCTTGTATTTCCATGATTGTTGCACGGTTTTCCAAAATGATGCCCCCTATTAGAAAAAACTTTGAAAATTGATGCATTGTATTTTTTCATAATTGGAGAACATTTAACAAACCATGCACAATCCTATGAGAAGCTATGAAACCAATTTAAATGGGGTGCATGGATAGGGAACCCAATTTGTCTAAACCATGGAACTCTTTCTAGCTAACTATGTGTATGGGTTTTTATTAATTTGAAAATTATTTTTTGAACACCTAAAACTCCATTTTAATGTGCCTGAAAGAACTAAATCAACACTCAAAACGTTATTCTTCCATAGGAGATCCCAATATGTGATTGGTTCTACTCTACAACCTCTCATATGTGGATAAAATCTTGGAAAATTTTATTCGATCTCTACCTGGTAGGTTTTCTCTTACTATTCTCTATCTCCCACTATCTCTCTATTCTCATCCCTAAGGTTTTGAGGATCACCATGTTGTTGTAAGATCTAAAAAAACATTAATAGATATTAGTACAATGATTTGTTCATGGGTTTCCTTTTTTATCATTCTTCATTGAGGAATCTTATTTAGTGTGATGTGATTCTAGATTGTGGGATCCCGTGGTAGGTGGTTCTATTTATATGTTTCAATTTAATAAACCAAAAATTTCATGATTTGATTATATTAACTTCAATTTAATGTATGATATTTGATTCTTATGAAATTGAATTATGAAAGCCCAATTCCATTTAATTGGGGGATTTTGTTTTGGAAATTTTATTTGGGCCAAAATTTGAACCCCATGCCCCCCATTCCATTTAATTGGGGTTTAATTATGAAATTGATGGAATTTAGTTGAATTTAAATTGTTTAATTTAAATAATGAAATTTATGAAATTTTGTGAAATTTAAATTGTTCAATTAATATTTTGAAATTTAATTGCAAAATATAATTGTGAATTGTTTTCAAATTATTTTTTTTCTAAAATAGATTTAATTTTTTTTATAGAAACCTTTTGGTATTTTCCAAAAAAATGCTTGTTTGGATTAATAACCCATGTGTTGGTTTTTTAATATAAATTGGAATATTTTAAATGGAGAATTGGATTAATTTAATTTAAAAGATCTTTTTTATGAATTTATAATCATTTATTTGTTATTAGATAATATGAATGCCTTGGGTAGTTAGTGAGTTATTCGAACAACACTCTATGATTTACAGTATTCCAAAACATAAATGGATCATGTCACATACCTGATGAGATAGTGGTGAATTTCTAGTAATAATTGTAAAATGGGGTGTGTGTATACGCATATTTCTGAGTTTCTTTGAGTTTTTGTAGCCCCTTATCCTAGAACTATTATTCTATTAAGAATATGATGATATTTCTCACTTGATATTATTGTAAATGAATATATGTCATTATTGTAAATTGTTTAACACACATTATGATTTAAATAAATAATTTTATATAAATTGATGATCAAGCCATTTTGTAATGTATTTCCATTATTTTAAATGTAAATCATGATTTTTTTAAATATTATTTTGAAATGAAAACCTAATTTATTTAAAATTGAAATAATTTATATTTTTAATTAATTGATTGAATCTATTGTGGAATTCTTGGTGATATACTAATAGGATTTTAGATCACAAGATACATGTGCCTTCAGGTGTTAGTATATTTACTATATCCTGGTTCTAGTAGGTAAAAATAACCACTTGGAGGAGGTTCTAGATGTTGATCAGTGGACTTGGAGTGTTACATACTTTAGGACTTGGGTTATTTATACTATTTTTCTAGAACATTATTGTAGTGGTTTGGGTTTTTCATATCTGTTTTACTTATGTTACACTTATTTATATTGTGTTTTTATTGTTTTTATATTGTCTTTTTTACCTTAAATATGCAATGTCTGTTCAAAATCTATTTTCAGTTTAATTTTCTCTTATGCAAGGTGCTAGTCACCAACAGATGGGGGCTAGGAATTCCAATTGGTCCATGTCCAAACTGGTTCGATTATTGGGTTACTAGGGTACCCTATCTAGTTTGTGACCTACATAATGTACTCAAATAAGGATAATTACTAGTTAAATGTGGATCTTGAAGAAAGAAACTATCATTTTTAAGGAAATTCCAAATGTAAATTGATTCTAATTATAAGAGGATTCTTCTATATGATTTTTGGAAGCCAAGAGGATAATAATTTATTCTCAAAAATTATAAGTTTTCATTTGAAACATGGATTAATAAAAACATTTGAATGGTATATCAAATTCAACACCTTAAACTTATGAAATTATAAATATAAAATTTGGGTTAGGTTTCATGTCTTAAGTATGTTTTTTTATCATCTGAAAATTCTCAATGACCTTGCATCATTTATATGGGTTCCTCTGAGGCTATATCACAAAACCTTTTATAGTGATCTAGGTTTATATTCTAGGATTAAATTTGATCCCAAATTATACTTAAATATTTCATATTTTATTAACTTCATCGTTAATGGTCATAACTATTATTTCAATGAGGAATATAATTATACACCACCCTTATGTGATGTATAGAGAATTATATGTCACTCCATTAAAAATTATAGGGTGACAATATGTGATACCTATTAATGATATTAATGACTATAAATATATTAGTAAGAACTAAAAATGAATATACATTGCCTTTTGAAAGGGTGTCACATAAAATAATAATGGATCTTAAAATGGGTGATCAAGAAATCTAAAATTCTTGATCGTAGAGATATATCTAGAAAGACATTAACTGAAATGGTTGATTAAAAAGAAAGATATAGAATACCCTACAAACATACTATTGGGATAAAGAACATTATGACTACTATTATTTATTTTGAAGGATGTAAATATGAGGGGAAGGACACTTTCATTTTCAATGATATTTCCCAGGATTTTATAAATATTGTCTTCAATCCCCATGTTGAGATTCACGAACACTCTATCTGTAGTAGGGATTTAGTGTTCCTCATAATGGTAAGACTAATAGAAATATTATTGATATTGTAAGTAATGAAACATTAGTAAATACTCATCACAAATCAGGGACAACTTGTGAGACTATAACAATGGATTTGGTTTCCAATATAGGTTACACAAATAGATAGGATGAAACATAGGATAATGGTAGATCTGAGAAAAAATCCTATCATGAATATTATTTTAATGCATCTTCCATTATGACAACAAAATGGGATTATCATGTCCACACTATTTTTATAGAAATCCATGTGATTCAAAACCATAATATCATCATTTTGGATAGCATAAAATTTCATGGTGATGTGAATATTTATGGAATACCAAAGGATCATTATAAAATTCATATTCCACATGATGGTGTAGAAAACCCACAAAATTAAATGAATAATGGGAATACCTCTTATGAAAATCCATCAATTAGTCGAAATAAAAATTATGATATAACATTCATTCATGTGAAAAATGATGGGTCACCTATAAAATCAAATAGGAAAAAATAAGGGGGATAAAATGGGGGGACTAACCCTGAACATAAATTTAGATGAGAATCTTGTTTTGGAACCATCAAGGCTTAGGAAACACAGAAAAATCTTGTTCTCTCTGGATCGTCATCAAATTTTCTAATCCTAATCTTTTGAGTCCATATGAACCCAAAATTATATTCTTCTCAATGTTTTCATTTCCTAAAAACATGGGATATCACTTTATTAAGACATGAAAGTTCTCCTCAAGCATTAATATATTATTGGTCTTAGATTATTCAATCATGGAAGATCACTTTATCATGAATTACTCTAAAAATGTGGTCACATTTAGTTATAAATTCCATATAATGTATCATTTGTAATCATTATTCAGTTACATTAGTGGGTATCTTAATCAAAAATGAGTTATGGAAAATAATTCAATGTTTGAGTCGATCAATCAATGAATCATGGATCCTTCTTAGAGACATCAATGCTACATTAAATTTTTATTTAAAAATAGTCATTTTTAATAAATAAATATAAATTTATAAATTAATTCATTTTTGGAGGTAGAGGCATTTTTTAAGTGAAATTGGTTAGTTTAAAATGCACATGGTATAGAAAGCACCTTAACATAATGATGGCCATATATTTGGATAATCCCTTTGATAATGAAAAATAACATTGTTTTTGTACTTCCATATCTTTTTATACTATTACATGGATTAAATATTCTCATCATCGATTTTTTAAAAAAAATTACAAAGGATTTCAAACCTCTTAAATTCAAATTCAATACTTATTAGACCTTTCACCATGAAAGTTAGAATTTGGTCTATGATATGTATACATCTTCTAACTACATGGATAATGACTTGGAAAGTATCTTAAAGCTCAAATTGTTAAATGAATCTTAAATAATGGATCAAGTATTTTCTTTGTTATCTTGATATAAATATTGAGTATATTTAATATTATCTTCTCAACATTCAATAGAATAACACTTCCAATAATTTTTCTACCTGTTTTGAGCAGGAAAATGTTATCTCCCTTGAGCATAGACAAATTTGAAACCTCAATTAAAGAATCCAAGGAGGGTATTTTAATATGAAATGTAATAATTATGGTTATATAAATTAAATTTAATTTAATCCAATTTAATGATCCAAGAATTCATGTATACCCTTAGAGATTCTATATATGACTGGGAAATTTTTAAAAATAAGAGAAGACATTACTAACCACATTGTATCTAATTATAGAAACATCGTAAATGGATCAACTACCAGTTTTAATTTGTTATATAATATTATTTTTATTATTTTTTATGAAGAATAAAATAAAAGGTTATAAACCACTTTTATTTAATTTTATATTAAAGAGGGTTCTTTTTTACTTAGTAGTGGAAGATCACCTGGACCCTATGTCTTTAACAACTATTTCTTCAAAAAAATTTGTTAAATTAGTCAACATGGTTTTTTTAGACATATTAAAAATATAATTAAAAGTTTATCTCACTTGTGGAATTAATTCTCACTTTCATTCCCTCATTCACAAAGTGAAAAATACAAATGATGTTTATATTTTTAGGGTTCTGTTTATTCTCAAAATGTTATCAAAAGTAATTAGGAATATTCCTCCTAGTAGGCTTACCATAATTTCAAAAATTATAGTATCATTAAATCAGTTTGGATTTATTGAAATAAGAACTATGCATTGTTATCTCTTCACCGCTTCTAGATGTGATAATATTATTAGGAAAGCAACTATGGGTGGAAACACTGTTCTAAATCTTAATGTTAATAATCCTATAAAATGGTGGAATGGGGATTCATTTATAAGGTCATGAAAAAATATATTTTTATGTGAAATTCATTAAATGGTAAAAAAAATACTATTTTGATCATTGCATATTTTAATTCACATTAGTATATAACTCGATTGTTACTACACTTGTTCTAGAGGTTTCATACAAGGTGATACCCTCTCAGCCATTATTTTTTTTATTTTATACGATTAACTAAGTAGGCACCAACTTAATATGGAGGATAATTAGATGATTTAAACCAAAAAGATACCATGGTATAATTTTCTCAAATATTTCATGTATTTATTATATCATACTTTTCACACAATGAGATAAGAAAAATATCAAGAACAACAAATATTATCTTCATCGCCTTGAAAGAGTTCCATGCTATGAAATGTTTTGAAAAAAAAATACTTTTTATACATTGTAAGAACATCCCTACATCTATAAAAATAAATATTATCAACGAGTTGGTAATTATAGAACTTATTTTTTCACTCACTAATCATATTGTATATATGTCTTAGGGAAAACCATTTTCTTATTACTTCACTCATAAATTGTCCCAAATCATAAATATGTCTGATTATTGTAATAAAATATCCTTATCAATGAATAGAATTCATTTTCATATGAAGTATTTCATTATATCTAAGTTATATTACTCTTTCATGGACTAATAATGGTTATATTACCTCATTAAAAATATCAATATTTCTATCAAACACTTTATTTTGGGTGGGAATATTCATCGAAGGAAATTAATTACTACCCCTAGATGTAGGCTTGTAAAAAATTTTAAAATTGGAGAACTGGAATAAAGATTTATTATAACTTCAATAGTTCACTCCAAGAATAATGTTTATGGAGGATTATTAATGAAAATTTATAGAAACATGCTTTTCTATGATCTGTATTTTAAAATAGGGTAAAAGATGTAATTCAAACTATCTGGACTATTTTATATGGCCAACACTCAAGGACTCCTTCGCCAATATTTAAACACATTACCACTTGTTGGTTAATGTTAACTCATACCATAATTTTTGGATATATTACTAGATAGGTACACCTCACATAAACATTTTGAATTTACCTAATCCATCATTGGATACATAAATTTTTTTTTTATGAGAATATTTAAAAATATTCATTACTACTGCCTGTTAAAACTAAGCCACTAGTCTCCAACATAAACGTCATTTGTAATATTAATGTGCTAATTTGGGAACTATCCAATAATATAATGATATCTTCCAAGATACACTATAGAGTTGTTAAACATGGGAAAGATAAAACATAATCTTGAAAAATAAATAGACGATGTATATTACCATTCATATTCATGTTTATTTAGAGGCCAGAACACTCTAATAAACTAAGTGATACTTTTATGAAAGAATTTTATATTAATATCCTCTATAAGTTCATACTCTGTGACCATCATATGGAATAATTGAATCAACTCTTTATGAGTAGTTTCAATGCTTCCACATTGTGCAATATTTCTAATAATTTGATTGATGTTAATATTCCTTATACATTTAATCTACATGATCATTTTAAATATTTTTTTAAGATTATTATATCATTGATACTTTTGAATATCCTTATTTTTTATAGAACTGATGTAATTTATATAATTTGTATTTCTAAAAAATCTGACTAAAGACAATTAACCATTCAATACTCATATATATTTCATATAGATCATGGTGGCTATGAAAAATATGAATCCACTACAAAATGATTATTACAATAACATAATATATGATATTATGGTTTATATAAATCTTGTAATTTTATTAAATTTTCAATCACTTTATTCAAAACTCAAAATAAATGGATCCCTCTATTTTTTGGAATGAATATACTCAATATGGATGGGTAAAAATGGAAATATGGGACCTTTTCAATTTTTAAATTTCATCAGAAACAATAAAAAATATGTCCTTGGATATCTATTTGGATATTATACGACATCCACATAACGTAAATCAAGAATTTTGGGCATGATAAAATCATTTGAAATAGAAAAAAAAAATTGGATAGTGAAACCTATAGTTGTAATGTGATTTCTCCATAATTGTACAAGATATTTTAAATAGATATATTTACCTTTCATAGATGATAACAGATAGATGGGTCTTGTGTGTGAAATATATATCGACCATGAGGAATGGAATTTTTAATGTATACCATGTGGATAAATTTCTGGCAGGTAATCATTCCAATAAAAAGTTTTCTGCTGATGATATAATGGAAGAAAATATCTGGAAGGAAAATTTACATGGGATGAATTATTTGAGTCTCGACTTTTTTATAAAAATTGTTTAAAATCATTGTATTTTAACATATATTTAATTCAAATTTCCATTATCTCATAAAAAATGTTTCATCATAAACATCATCTATATATATTCACTTATTTAATTTCTTTTACCAAATTTGGTTATGTTATTTTTTTCACAACTCATTATCTTTTATGCTCAAGTAACATGAACTTTTATCTTATCCAAAATGAAATATAATAAATTTAATCCATTTTTATCAAGTCATTCCCCAAAAACCAATAAAAATATTTTCCAAAAAATCCATATTTCTACACAATATCATTATTTCATTTATTATATAATTTAGAAACGCTAAGAAGGTTGTGTTTCAAACCATCAACAAAGAGAGTACCCTTTGACTTAAAATTATTTTATCCAATTTTTTTATTAAATAAATTAATTTTTTAGTTATTTATAGTCACCAAATGTGACTAAAAATTATCTATATTTCTCAAAGCCTTTATTAATCTTCAAATCACCCATCTTATATGATAACATCTATTTTTATGTTTCCATGGGAAATCCATTTTATATGATTTAAAATAATCCATTTAAAATTCATTGTCATATCATCATTCTTTCTTATTTTAATATATTTGAAAAAAAAATCATACTATATTTCTTAGAAAAATTGTTATGTATTTTTTAACCAAGTAACATGACTAATCACATCTTCAAAAATATCATTTTGATTATGAAGATAAATTATCAATTAAAACACAAAATTATTTGTATTTTTCTAAACATGTATTGTTTGAAAATGTTTATCACCATATATTCACAACATAAAACACTTATATAATGGTTATAATATCTTAAATTAAACCAATAAATCATTTCCACATGCATTTAACCACCACAATACCAACATTAGCTAAAAAATGAATCAATTATAGCCTAAAATATGTAATCTAGTATATAATACCAACATTATTTCAAACTTTGGACTAATATACACAACTCATTTTAGAAAATCAAAATAAAAAAATTTCCTTGAAATATTATTATTCATGATAGATATTTTTCTTGATTTATTTTCCCTTGTTAATTATATCATAATTTAGGTTTAAGTTTTTACTTTCATATTTTTTAGATTTCAAGAATTCATTAATTTACTTATGAAGAAACTTTTACACTATTTTTACAATTTTATTTATCTTTAATCATATTATCATTAGCATAATATCATATGTGATACAAAAAATGTTACATTTTTGGATTTAATTGATAATCAACATTCTTTGATGTCTCACTAGTCTTCTAAATATTCGTTACACTTTCACTAACTTTATGAATAGATTTATTAAAATCAATAATGTTCTTCTAAATTTGATATATAGCTTCAAACACAATTTTATAGAAACTAACATGTCCTTTAATCACATTAATATTTTCCCCTAATGTATTATTTAATTTTCTCTCTTAGGAATGTGACACACATAGGCTATTAACATTCTCATCGACTATAGAACTTTTTATCCTTTGGATTTAACAAACTCATATGTAAAAACAAAAATAGTACCCAATTTAATACTCCTATTCTATAATATAAATATTTTTAGTAGATACGCCTTCAACTATCTCTTTATATTTCATTCCATCATTTTTTCATATTCAGATCCATAATAAGAGAACTCTTATTTTCTCACCATAGTAACCAATAATTTCACAACATGATAACTGGATTATGAATCATCTTTAAATTCACTATAATAAATATATTATAGCACCATAATTGAATTGTTATTAATTTTTATAAACATAGAAATTTTTGAATCACTTCCCTTAAAATAATATTTTCTTCTTGATGAAATTTTTATAATTATTATTATGAAAATTCATTGATGAAACTCATTCTCTTTCATTCTACCATTTAATCAACATTTAATGATTAATATAAAAATAAATAAATAGTTTAGACGCTTAAAATGAAGGTTCCTATGATATATATATTTCCATTTCAAATGATTATTAAGATCAGTGGCATGGACATTTAAAATAATATATCAATTTTTTTATTTGAACATGAATCCTTATCCTCTTCCTTGGCATTATTATAAGTCTTATTACTCTTCTAGGATTTGAAATTAATTTCTTAACCACCTTTAATTCACTTATTAAAATAATTATTCCAAAAAATCACATATTCAACCAAAATACTGTGAAACATATCTAGTGAAAAAATTTCAAATAAAGATCTTCAAGAGATGAAAGATTTTGGTCAAGACGTTCTAATTAGATGTGAAATAATTTATAGGCAATTATTTAATCCTCAATGGTCTATCTAGAACATCTAATTGAACTCAAAATATCCTTAACTATAGTAAATAAATCATCTACTTTTTCCTAATTAAGCATGTGTATGAATTGAAATTGTGTCAGTTTCATTTGATGTTTAACCTCTTTCACTCTAGATTTACCTTCATGAATATATTTTTTATTCTACCATATTCCTTTTACTGTTCTGATCATCATGAACTTTATAAACTAATTCCTATAATTAAGTTTAATATATAATTATTAAAACATCCATCAATTTCAATATTCTTCCTACCAACAAGATAAATCATTAGTCCAGCTATGACTAGAGTAAAACCATCAATTACAATGCCAGCTACTTCCATACCCTATAAGAGGAAGAAGAAAAATTAAAATTATCTACATAAAATGTAGAGAATATTTTTATATTGAATGAGTTTAATATATTCCATGATGAATATAAATAATTATATCTAACTTCAGTAACAAACAAAGTCAACATTCAACCATTACCTTCAAATATCCATGATGGCTTGGACAAAACCATGCTGCCTAGATACCAATCAGAAAATACAATTCCAAAAATATTAGTGACTTTACAAATAATAATTTAGTAATTGAGTGGGTGAATTAGTGAATAAAAGTAACTTATGATTATCAGTAATCAACATTCATCACTGGTTATGGATAAAAAATATCCCAATAGTTTTGTTCTACAACACAAAACTTCATATTGTTAGTCTGTTTGGTTTAGTGGTTTCATTTTCCCATCTAGAATAAAAAAAGAACATAATTATATACAATGTTACGTATTCAAATAAAATGGTTAAACACATATAATTTTATCTTATAATCCATTTTCACATCATCCTTGAGAATAAAAAATTATATATTATATTAGGAAGGGTATGTCATTTAACTCATGTGTGAAAAAATGTATCAAAAAATGTATGATATGATTCGGATAAAAAAGATACTCCTCATCAAAATATATAGTAATATGTATGGTTTAATATCCATAAAAATATATAAATTGATTATAAATTTAGTGTCACAACTTCTTCATTTATTTGATAACTAAAATTGAAAAATTACATATCTAAACACTTCATCTAGAATACGAAAACCCATATATTTTATACACATTAATTCATGATCTATTTAATTAAGATACACATAAAACAATCACAAAAGATCAAGAGGCCTACTTGCTTTGCAGAATTAGATGCATATCATAATAACATGAAATTAGTCTATAATGAAATTATCTAGAACCGCTATAACATGATATTGAATTCTAATTATCTTCTAATATTGTGTGAGATATCATGGGGACATATATAATAAAGGGTTGAGATTTAATAACTAGTAAGGGAATTAACAAATAATTACATGTGATTCAGGGGGCTTAACATGCTAAAAAATGCAATAATCATAATCATGAATATGAAATCATGACATGAGATGATAACATCGGGGAATCATTGGAATGTGTAAAGAACATAAAACATAATATTATAAGCATAAATCAAGGCTAACCACCATGAATTACAACATGGTGTATTAGGATAAACTCATTTACACATGACATGGAATCTCATGAGATAAAAACATTACCCAATGAATTATAGGGCCTCTATAATTTTGGGCCCTCCAGTCACATTCCAATCATATATGTGTTTCTGTCAAAGAGATATCTTTCAAAATTTGAATATATTTCATCACATTTTTTCAAAAAATTAATGATTATGGGTTACATACATAGAAATACCTAATAAATTAATGATAGGTTTGTCTTAGGGAATACCATTGAGTTCCAATGGGTATTGGTATACCCTACACAAATGTTAGGCATAAAAAATCACTGGATAATTTTAGTAGCATAATGAGTCTACATAAATAATTATAGATGAGATTAATGGGAGTAAATGATAGTCACTAATTACTTTTAAATAATTATTATAGTAAAGGTATGTGTAAAAAAATATTCCAAAACTAACAATTATAAAACAAATTACATAGTAAAAAATAATGTATATAAATATCTGTGTATAGGAGAGAATCCCTTACCTTGAGGGGGTGCTTTTAGAAGATTGGGAGGAGATTATTAAGAGTATGGGTACACCATGTTATAGATTTCAAGAAATATATAGAGGTTAAATTCATGTTTAATGGTTTTTTAGTGATGAGGAATGGCAGTTATATGGTTAATTATATAAAAACAAAGATGAATTCTTTATTAATATCAAAACAATGGTTTTGGATACTAAGTGGTAAAGTAATCGACACAAAAAAATACCATGATTTATTCCAATGTTTTCTTTAATATAACTGTGTTTTGAAATATTTTATTATGCTTTGAACCAAAATAATTTAAAAAATACCATTGATGATGTGGAAGTGAGTCATGTTCATAGATAATTGTTTTTGAAAAATTAAAATATATTATTGGAATTTTAAAATACATTAATGTATCGTAAAATTAATAATATAACATAAAATAAATTATTTTAAAGAGGAAATATATTTATGGTCAGGGATTACATTTACAGAATTTATTACAAAAATTTTGGGTTATTATTATGACATAATACATACAAAATATTTGTATAATATTTAATTTTTCCGAAATAAGTCAACACTCTAAGAAAACTATTAATTATTCAAATTGGGTTAATTTTGATCTTAATATTTAAAAAATATTATTATTTTACTAGATAATTATTCAACTATGAGAATCTTAAATTTTAAATAAAAAACATTATTTATTATAAAATAGTAATTTTTACAATACCAACCACTTGATAAAATTATATATCATTTATATTTATATAAATATTATTTGATAAGAATATTTCACAAAAATAAAATTTATTTCACATATTTTGGAATTTATAAAAAACCATATTTGAATTGAAACTACATATTTTCCAAAAAAAATAGATTCTTCATATCAAAATATAATTTTTATCAAATTATTTATTTGATCATATATATATATATATGAATTAATATTGAAAAAATTTAAATACAATGATAATATTATTAAAAATAAATTTCATATATTTGTATTACTATGGTCTCGATATATAACCCCATATTACACTAGTGTATTTCATAAGGGTAAGACGTGTGATTGTGGTACCTTCAGTGGGTGGTTTAGATAATATGATTTGGGGTCTAATCATGATAATCTTTAAATTCTTCTGTAAATGATTTTTCTTGAGTTTCTATTATTCAATCTTATCATGGGATTAGTCTAGGTAAATAATTATTAATTCTATCTCCCTCGTAATCTCTAATAATTAATCTTCAAGTGTATGATCCTGCTATTAGAGGCCATAACATCTTCCTTTTGTGTTAATTAGATATTATTTTAACCATTTATATTTAATCATCATAATAGTCACATTGAAAAGGATATATTATCAAAATTTATGATTTTTAATGTTATTTCAAGCATGATAGACAGTTTATGGAAATATTTTATAATGGTCCAAATTAAAAAAATGGAATATAGTGTAAGTTTTTCCAATAACTACATTTCTTAATAGAACATTAATTCAGAATGGGATTTTTTATTATGTTTTGGTTCATTACATTCTTACCCCTTCATAAATTGATCCCTCAAAATTTCATTTCATACCAAAAAATATATGAGGTTACATTTGTTTTATCACCTCTTCTGGTTCCCAAGAATCTTTCTCAAACTTATGGTTCTGCCATAGTACTTTTACCAACAGATTTATCTTGTTTCATAGAAGTTTTATCTATGATCTAATATCCTTACTATATACTCCACATGTGAAATATAAATCTTTAGATTTACCACATCTAAATTCAATACATGTTAGAGGATTAGTATGTACTTCCTTAAGAGGGAAGCATGGAACACTTATTGTACATTATATTAGTTATGTGGGAGTGATAGTTGAAATTCCAAACACTAATGATATAAAGGATATCAAAGGGGCCGTTGTATCTTGGACTAATATTCCCCTTCTTACATACATTGCAACTTTATTCCATGGTGATATATGATGGAACACCATATCTCTGACCTCAAAATCCAACTCATGTCGGTGATTATCTATATGGGTTTTCTAAAATCATTTCTTGAACATCCTATAATGATAAATGGTTTTAACCATATCTACCATATATTAGATAAGATAATTCTCCATTAACATTCACTCTCCAACCTCATATCATAATTTTTGATTCTAACACCTCTTACCATACAAAGCCTCCTAAGGTTCCATCTGAATTTTATAGTGGATACTGTTATTATATGAGAAATTCAAGAGGGGAAGGTGATAATAGAAATATCATTGTAAATATATTTAACATGATCTCAGTATATCTTCAATATTTCAAATGGTTATTTAATACATAAAATCCTTTAGAGGGTAATAATTAGTACTGAACCTCTACTCTATATCGAATGCTTGTTGAATCCTTGTCCAAAACCTCGAGTAATAACTCATATCTCAATTAGTTACAGTGGTGTGTTAATCCATTTAGTCATACCAATTATATTATTTATATCATTGTGATTTTCTCTAGATAAAAAAATCCTTTCTATTAATGAAATGTTCAAAATTTATAAGGTAATCAACAACTACCCAAATGGTCTTATTTTATCTAGATGTCTAGGGGAGTCCTTCGATGAGATTCATTTTCATGTTTTCGTATTTCCATACTAGTATAAGAATTGGTCACCTCATACTTATAGATTTCAGTTGATCATACTAGAATTATTGGTAAACTAATCATTGATATTGTAATTTTATAATCTCTTTCATCATGTTATCACACTAGAATTTTTCAACAGAACTCTATACATCTTTTTACATCCTAGAATAATAGAGAAGGATGTGTTATTCACATCATCAGGATGATCCCTCTCTAATTCTGATTTTTATGGGACACATATCTAGGTACCAAAACTTATAACTATATCTTTATGAATTCTGAACTCTAAAATACTCTCTACCTTTATCTATAGCTTCTTATAATCTTTTAAGGATCCTTGATCGTCTTAATAATGGATTGTTGAGCATTTATTTGAGTAGTATGGGATGAAATTAATTTTATAATTCCATTTACATCCTTTGTATGTACATGAATATTGTATCCCTTTTTATCTTAATAATATATAAGGTTGGGCGATCCATTCTACTTAGATAATATGATACATTATTCTCCTTCCCATGATGGTAATGGGTTTAACAATCGTAATCATTGATCAATTGCATCAAACTTATTTGGTGCATATTAAGCTCATATTTTATGAAAATATACTTGAGGCTTTTATGATCCATATATATTTCACACATTTCTCAATAGAGAAAATGTAACAAAATTTCCAATGTAAACATAACTTTATCTAATTTTGTATCATATGTTGGGTAGTTCTACTCATGGATCATTAATTTGTGGGAGGAAAATGTTATCACCTTATCATTTTTAATTATTAAACTACTCAATAATTTTTGTATGAATCGATATAGGTAAAAAATAAATTCACTCTAATGTTTAATGTGAGCACTAGTGTAGAGATTAGCCTCTTATTTAACTATTTAATTCTCTCCTCACATTAATTAATAATAATTAAACTCAATTCTTAATGAGTTAACATGGTTAGTGGGATTCATGATCATGAGATGTTTCTTAAAAATGAAATATAGTCCCCTAATAATCAAATGAAACTATGATCATTTATCATAGATGTTGTTCTGGTCCATCTTTTAATTGCTTCTATATTCAAAGGATCTATGAATATCTCTTTAGTAGCGATAAAATTTCCTAGGAAAGTTAATTTTTCAATTAAAAAAATGAAATTAGTGTACATTATATAAAAATTATACTTTAAAAGGGTATTTATTTTAGTATTCAAACATAATTCTTGTTTCTTATTTGTTTTGTAGTAGATAAGAATATCATTGATAATGAATACCATGAGTTTATCAAGTTAATACATAAACATTATATGCACAATGTACATGGATGTAACTGGAGTATTGGTGAGTCTAAATGGAATTATTATTAACTCTTAATTCCCATAAAATTTATGAAAATAATTCATGCGCATATCCACTTTCTAAACCTTTTCTTTAAAATATAATTCCTATAGATATACTTCAAAGAAATATTATAATCCACATAGATGACTGAAAAAGTGGTCAATCCAGGAAATAGATACTTTTTATCTATCATGATATTGTTTATCTCATGATAATTAACAAAGAGGATCATTGGCCTTTCATTATTCTTTATTAAAAGGATTGGTGCACCCCACGATGAAGAACATGAGTGTATAACCCTTTATTTGGATTCTTATTTAGATACTTCTTCATATATTCAGAATAAATAGTTTATAATCTATATAAATTCTTGGATTTTGGTAAATATCCATGTATATATTCAGTTGAGAACTCAACCTCTCGTTATGTAGGAAGACCGGTAAATACTTCAAAAAACACATCAATATATTCCCTTATAATATAAATGTTAAAAACGTTGATATTTTCCTTAGTCTAAATCATTTTATCTTGATAAGCTTTCTCATTAGGTAATAATATCCATGATTGAGATGATGATTCCAAATGAGATCCACACCCATGCTCACACATGTATAAAATCACGGGTGATTCAAGATATGGAAGTTGATTTCATTCCCTTGTGAATTTATGTTTCCTCTATAAAACAAAAACCAAGTCATACCCAAAATATCATTGAATTATCTAATGGTAGTATCATAAGGTTCATGGGGGGATTCTTCCAAAAACTATTGTTATGGGATAAGTTATATACATAGGATGAAATAACTTCCCCTTTCATAGTTTTCACGGACAAATCTACTTCTATGTTTTGTGGTGGTGTTTGAATAGTTCTTATAATCTTGTTTGATATAAAATATTGTGTAGAAAAAGAGTCACATATAGAATTTAACGATCATGAATGTATTATAATTATACCTTTCACAATTTGATTCTAGTTTTAATCATTTACTTCTTCCAAAATAAATATAGGGATTATAATTTTAAAAATATTAAGCATATAAAAACGAAACTATGAACAATGAAGGTTTAATCTATAAATAACCTATATTACTTAACCTATGAATTTAAAGGTTTTAATCGATGTTATAAACTCCATATTTCCTAAAATTATAATTTATATTCATTTTTTTCAACCCTTCTTTTTACAGAGCTTATGAATTTACCAATGAATATCCATAAGAAGTGTCAAAACAAGTGTGTTTGATGCAACTTTTTTATATACCATATGATGATCGATTTAAAACCCAATCACCCATTTTTTGGTCTATTACCCAAAGGTACAAATATGTAAAATAAAAATCCACCTATAGTATGTATTGAAGGATTATAATACTTGTAAACCAATTTCTCTATAATTTACCAAAATTTATGGATGTCTTCCAATGTTTAGTCTTATACCCATGGGTTTCACTAAGGCTTTCTAATAATAATTTAACAAAACAACTAGACCTTGGTATTATAAAAACTATGACAACCCATATGTTTTATAAACATTAATTCATGATCTATTACATTAATATACACATAACAGAATTTCAAAATATTGATAGGAATAGTGTATTTGGGTAATTAGATACATATCGAAATAAGTTAAAAATGGGATACAATTACATTATTTAAAAAAACCATAACATGTTATTAAATTTAATTGATCTCCTAATATTTCATGGGATAACCTGGGGATGTTTATAAACAATTACTGAACTATAATTCCTACTAAGAGAATCATCAAAAAATATCATGAATTAAAGTAGAAAATTTGATTCAAGGGTCATAACATGGTGATATAAATATATGAGAATCACAATAATGAATATCAAAGCATGAAATAAGATGAAAACATCAAGCCATTATTGGAATGAGAAAAAAAATAAAACAAGAAATTATAATAATAAGTCATATATGACAAACAAAACATCATAACATTCAATCCATGGGCTAAAAACCTCAGAACCATACATGGAATATCATGAGATAAATATATTACTAATTCATCTAGGGCCCATATAATGTTGGTCCCACACATCTCATTTATATCATGAATTTCTATTTTTGTGCCACATAGATTGTACAATAAAATAATACCTTTCAACTTATTTAATATAATTATTCAAAAGTGTGGACTACATTCATAGAAGTTAGAAAACAATAAAGGTTAGGTAAATCTAAAGGAATAACATTTAGTTTAAATGGATATGGGTATCCACAATGAAAATGTTGGATATGGAATATCACAGGATAATTTTGAGAGCATAACAGATGTACATAAAGGTTCAGGGAATGTATTAATAAGAGTAAAAGGTGGTATTGCTATAATTTTACATCATATGGATAACATATTTATGTGTTAAACACATTAAAACCTGGTTAAATTTGATATCAAAATAGTCCTAGGGTAACCAATGTTCTAAAATTAAAAGGTATATAAGAAAATAACATACCTTTATAGGGTTCTTCAAAAATCTAGGGAATACCTTATTAAAGGCTTTAAAAAACCTCTACATGGATTTATATAGGGATTAGATACAAATTATTCTCAAAGTGATGTGGAATTGGAGGATGGTGGATTTTGATAGAAAAAGATATGGGAATTTTATTTATTCTTAACATAGATTTTGACACTATGTGATAAAATAATCAAAAGAAAAAAAATTCCCATGGTTTGTAAAATATGATTTTTTAATATTTTATTATTATTATAATTTAACACATTAATATAGTACAATTGATTATTATATGTGAGTTTTTTTATAAATAATTTTTTTAAAACTTCAGATATAGTATTAGATTTATAGAATTCACTAATGGTTTATAAAATTAATAAAAAATATAAAAAAAATTATTTAAAATTTTAAATCTATTTTTGGTCATTGGTTCCATTTATAGTACTTTTCACAACACTTTTAAGCTATTATGATGTCATAATACATATAATATATCTATATCATATTTAATTTTTACATAAAAATTAAAAAATCTCAGAAAATTAGGAAAAATAACTATTGGTTTATTTCAACAAGATAATTTCAAAAGAAATTATCATTTTAACAATATAAATTTATAAATATTGAAATTTACAATTTTAAATAAAAACCATTATTTACTATAAAATACAAGTTTCACATCACTAACCGCTTTCTAACCATTATAAAAATTACATTGGACTTCATTAAATTATATTATAATTTATATTTATATAACTTATATTAATTACATATATTTATTTAATATAAAAATTACATAAATTATTATTGAATTTACTGAAAAATATTCATTTAATTGAAAATATAAATTTCCAGAAAAATACAATTTTTGTTTCTACTTAGAAAAATATATTTTTCTATCAAAATCATTATTTATTAATGTATATATATATATATATATATGATGTAATGATATAAAATGGATAAAAATGTTCATTATTTTATTAATAATAAATTATAAAAATTCATACTACTATGGTCTAGATACATAATCCCTTATTACCCTAGCGTACACCTTATGGGTATGGTGTATGATGGTGGAACTTTCTTAGGATGGTTTGGTGAACATTTTTTGGCCCATGATAACTGTAAGCTTGAACATATACCAAAAACAATTTTATATCTAGATTAAATTGTTGAATCTTGTCTTGGGATTGGTAATGGAAAATAGTTATGTTGAAATATGTATCAGAACCTATGATAAATATACTTCAAAAGGTATAATCCTACTAGTCAGAGTCTTTAGTTTTTCCTTCTGTGTAAATTAGATATTATTATAACCCTTAATTTATACTATTATTAAAGGTCACTATAAAATGGATATATTGACATTGGTTATAATACCTAATGGCAATTTATTCTCAATATAACAAATATGTCTATATTTTATTACGGTCCCAAAATAATAAAAATACATAGAGTACATGTTCTTTCTTTGAAAAAAAAATTCATACAGTATTTACATAAAAAGTGAATATCATTTTTAAAAGTGTTGGTTATTAAAAAACCTCCCAATTTCATACTTATTTTATATGTTATATAAGTTATAGTATATGAAAACATTAAACGTGTAAAACATAGAATAAATTTTAAAACATACTAGAAAACTACTACATGAATATTTTTTGATTTTATCCTTTTATCTTCTATATTTCAATATTCCTATTATAGAAACATTTGATATTAAATATCATGAATTCTTATACACTTGTATTTTGTGCCTCTTTTTACTTATATTCTATATTATAAAAATAAAACCACTAATCACAACCTACTCAATAGCAACACATATCCCTTTTTTAGAAAATTAATTTAACACTAAAAATCAGATAACCATTTTGACTTCAATCATAAATGGAATCAATGTGAGGCTTAAAATGAAAAATGGTCTTATTTTTCACCAAACATTTTTTAAGTGGATTAAATGATTTATTTGAAGTAACCCATGTTTCAATTACAAGGATACATCGTCAAAGCATCTTCAATCTATATTTTATTTCAATCCATGACTTGGTTACTGTTTCCGATTCATTATTCAAGGCGTGTACATAAGTCAGTTTCGGAGGACGAGGATGTGATGACTGTTTCCCCATATTCTCACTTTCCAAAGGCTAGTGGCATTCATTGCCTATTCTGGGACATTTTTTCCTTGATTGAAACGGGATGATGGGATGTTGGTTCCTCCATCTATGGATTTCTCCTTGGAACTGGTCACCTAGTTTGGGTATCCCTTATAGATTAATATATTGTTTGTGAAACTCTTCCCAGTGCCATGTCTCCATGGACATCGGTTAATTACGCTACTTATTTCAGGACATTCCAAGGGGTCTGGTCAGGGCAGCCACTTTTGGTCATGGGTTTAGTCAGGTTAGACATCGTTGGCATGTTTGGATTCTGAAACACTAGCGCCTATGGATTTCATACCCTTATTTTTGGGATTATAGAGGAAAAAAAACGCAAGGCATCCCACGTCAAATGTAGGGAATTATATGCCATAGGCATGTCTCTGAGGTTTTCCTCAGCGTCCGGGTTTCTTCCTCCTGGATGGGGTGTTAACTTCCAAAAACACATAAGCTCAGGGGAAAGACCAGGATGAGACATTGGTGATGAGATTAATCTTTAAGAACGCTTCACATGTATCATTCCATGGAAAGGATCAAAGTCTACGTTATTCAGGATGGGGGAATAGGATCGGGTCGTCATTAGAAAACAACAACCCGAAGATATAATAGGGCTTACGCATGGTTAGCAGACAGAAGAAGGTCTGACTCCACTAGGATGGACCAAATATGTGGGTCCCAAAAAAGGGATGACAAAGGATTACCATCGATTGTAGAGTACAACGGCTTACTGCAGTATGGGGATTATAATGGATTACAATTTATTTGGGTTGATAATGGCTAACCATCGATTGGGGTACAACGGCTTACCGTCAATTGGGGTATGACAGCTTAACATCTATTGGGGTATAGTGGCCTAACATCGATTGGGGTTGAACCTCAAAGAGGATTCACATGTACCATGTCTAAGAGACAAGGATCAAATACCACGTAGTTCGAATGGGTACAGTTTAATGTCTTGTGGGAAGAAAAGGGGAATATAGTTAAAGTCATGCGGTATGAGGGTAAACCAACATGATGTGGTTGAGATTGTCTGGTGAACCTAAGTGGCATATTTCGTACCAATGGTTGTTGGGATTGAACCTTAGAGAGGCTTACTACATACCTTGAATTATCAAGGATCAAATTCCACATAGTTTGGGAATGTTTGGTGATCCTACGTGAAGGGAGTCAGGACCAATGGTTGTTGGTATTTAACCTTAGTGAGGCTTCCTACCTACCTTGCCTTGGAAAATATCAAAATCCTCGTATATCTGAATGGGTGTTTGGAGAACCTACGTGAAGGGGTCAGGACCAATATTTTTTGGTATTGAACCTCAGGTAGGCTTCCTATGAACCTTTCCTTGGCAAGGATCAAAGTTCATGCAATTCGAGAGCATTGTTGGTGAACCGGTGTGAAGGGTTAGGGACCAATTGTTGTTGGTCTTGAACCTTATGGAGGATTCCTACAGACAATTCTTTGGAAAATATCAAATTCCTCATAGTTCAGAATGAGTTTGGGGGTTTACACGCTAAGGTGGCCCAAAAATAAAACAGGTGATTATGCACGGTTCACATACCAAAGAAGAAATATGGGCTTATGTGTGGTTCACAGCCCCAGTAGATGGAGATTGGTACTTACTCTAGGATGGAGTCCTGGGTGGAGGCAAACCCCAGAGGGGTTTGGCACGGAAGAGAGGAGGTTTCTAGTGCCCATCTCTATCTCTATTCCTTGGAACCGAAGAAGAAAAGAGGAATAAGGGTACTACCTCCTATTAAAAAGATATGGGATTACACCGAGATGGTTTCCCTTCCCTACGGGCAGGCATCGCTTTGGAAAAGAGGATCTCATTCCATGTGAGGAATATCTTACACCCATGGAGATGAGTAGGGACAGAGAATTTCAGAAATGGGACTCCTTTTATAGAAGGCATGGGGTGAGGCTGTAGTTTAACTTCATTTTCTTAGGATGATGGTTCTTGGTAGTTTAATGTCCTACAGATTGGATGAGGTGGGTTCACTCTGCACCCTTAGGACATACATAACAGATACCTGCCCACCCTTGGAGAATGGAAGGCATCAACAATGTCATGGTGAGGGGGTGCCATGGATGGATCCACTAAGTGGCACACAATAACATGGATATGTGAAGAAGAAATAGATGTTAGAATGCCTATGTGAAGAACCAAAATGGGAATCAACACAACATGAAGCTCCTCTTAAGGGACTATGAAATCACTTCATGCAAACATGGAGGGTCGCATGGGAAAAGGGGTTTCCGATCAAAGGGGTTCACAGAAGGAATCCTCGGGATGCTCTGATGCTCCATATAGTGTAGGGGCTTCACAAAGGGGTATGCATCATGAAGTGAGGTGGCCTAGCATAAGAATAGGGAATAGGTGCATATAAAAGGTGCTTCATGATGTGGAAAGCATTTCGCGGTGGAGGGCTTCGTAAATCAAGGGTTCCTTGTGAACCATAGCACTGCGAACCAGTGTGCTTCTTGATGCATAGTGACCTTGCCTTGTCATGTGGGATGAATGTGCATGGAGGGTACTTCAGGAATCATAAGAGCTCTACAAAGACCCGAGTCCCCTTGGGGATCCCCTTCTTTTGTGGAAGCCAATGCGCTCTGTGAAGGGGATCCCTCCTTGAAGTGGGGTTAAATTTTTGCAAAAAAAAGGCACTTCGCAGTGCTAAAATACCTGGAAGAGCTCATGGTTATTAGATCAAAAATTGTGTTGCAATTTTAGAGCCATAAAGGTGAATGGTCGGAGGATCCATACATTGGGCTTGAGGGGATCCCGGTATTTATAGGAAAGAGGTTCCATGAAGCAGAGCACGCTTGGCGTGAAGACACGTGGCATTTTTCTGTAATTGTGGAGCCTCCCGCCTCCTTGCTCCACATCGGCTTCACAAACATCAAATCTGAACATGGAGCCTCCTGACTCCTTTCTCAATTGTAGCTTCACAAATGTCAAATCTGATCACTAATCCTCCTTCCTCCTTGCTCAATGGTGGCTTCTCAAAGAGGGTAGCTTCGCGCCGGTCGTGGTGCTATGGGGCTCCACAAATAAGCTTCACGAGGCAGCTTCAAAGGCTTTTCATTTTCTCTTCCTCTTTCCAAATTTTGGTGCCAAAAAAGTCCCACCTAGAAATGGATCTGAGTATAAAATATAGGTCAAAGTCTGAGCATTAAATGGAAAAACTATTTGGTCAATTGCGAAGAAGTTTCCTGAAGGATGTTTGCAAGGCGAAGAGGTGACGTGCTGGCTGAGAACATCTTGAATCCCACCACGGTCTGATGTACCATAAAGCACAAGGGTTCATTGCCTATAAATAGGGGAAGATTTCCTCTATTTTTTCATTTCATACCTTTATATTTTGGCATTTAGTGATCTCAATTGGTGATCCTCCACATACTCCGCAATTGATCTTCTCAAATCGGGCATTCTGCTTCCCGGCGCACAACAAGTATTTAGCTCCGAAGTGGTGAATTATGTGACTTTAACCTAAAGGGTGGGGAAGGGATCTATGATTTAATTTCTAGGACCTAGCTCCATGAATGGGCTTTGTGAAAGTGATTCACGAAATAGAACCAAAAAGGTATGAATTTCTAAAAACCAAATGGCTCACCAAGAGGCTACCAGGGGGTCCATGCAGATGCTACCTGGAGGGAGGAAATGGCAGACATTTCGAGTATACTGGAGTTAATACAAATCCATTATAACAATAATTTGTTGGTATAGGTACTGTCAGAGAGTTATAAGGACTATCTATTGTGTAGGAGGCTGCCTTTGTATGGCTATGGCCTAAGGGATGAGGTCTTCATCCTTGAAGAGAGCTTGGGAAATCCACCTTACTGGTTCATGAGCGTGTTGTGCCAGTGCCATTGGTTTAGAGTAGCTGATGGCCATTCCCAATTGGACTTCATTCCTGTTAACATTGACTATCTATACAATCATGTGAATAACATTGATGTGAAGGAACTACAGCTAGATACATCTCCCCTGTTGTACCATAATATCATGTAGGAATCCTTGGGGAACCCAAAGATGGGGTGGTCCAATGAGTGGGATCTGTACCAAGGTGAATAATTCATAGATGACTAGGCATGGGCCTACTGTGTAGGTGCCTTGTACAAATAATTTGGGGCAGATCTATGGTGAGTGGGCCTGTATGTGGTGTCCTAGGCCTCCCAAATCTATATCTATTAGTTGAAGCAGGTGATACCAGAGTTGCTGAGTAGGTGGTTTTCGAGGACCAATACCTTCCATTTACACCATGGATTGGTCAGCATTATCCTATGGGATCTAGAATAGATTTCACGGGTCCCAATACTAGGGGAAATGTATGATGAATTCCTCCCTGTTGTGGGTGTGTTGGAGGATCCAGAGCTGATGTTACCACATGTGATTGAATTAATGGATCAGGTTCCAGGAGAGGACAAGAATTCAATGAGGGACGTCCATTTCAAATGGAATTTCAAGCATTTCTTGAACTTCTCAAAAAATAGTCAGTTCCATGTGAGCCCTCAAACATGCCCGAAGGGGGCTCAACAAGGCCAAGAGCACTTATACTAGCGACATTTGGTGGAAACTAGTGTAAACCCTGGGGATTCAGCATCAATACCATACAACAACCGATAGTCAGGATAGATTCATTCATTGTGGTACTCATCTATGGTAGGATCATGTCGGTGAGTGACACGAAGATGGGCATGCGACCAAGCACGTTTATCACGGAGCCCATTTTGGCGATAGGGGGAAATTCAACCTCAGGATCCTAATTTTCATCTAGTTGTAGAAGATGTTATGGCATATTAGTGAGGGGAAGATGTAATAGAAAATATATGAGCCATTACACCTCCTATATGGGTGGATAGTAGCGTAGGTAAGGGGAATCTATGAATATCTAAACCCCATTTCCCCACCAAGATCGAATTTCCTCCCATTCATTCTGAATGTTGTGGGGAGATTTCCTGCCAAGATGACCCTGCAAGTAGTGCTAAATCGGGTCTGTAAGGAAGAAAAGTTCAATTTCCACCTGTTCTCATTGCCAACAGGTGTATTCACCGATGATGGCCATGGAACGTAATATCATCGGTCCTACCTCTTGGACTTTTAGGGTGGTGTCCCGGTGGCATGATATGACTACGAGTGCCTCTATGATCCATACACCCCACACTGATTCACAAGGAAGTTTCATTTCATGCAGCGAATGACCCCATGGGTCTATTTAGGGGTGCACCACTAGGATTACCCGTGTGTGGTGAGGCAAATGTGGGGGATGACGAGAAGATGCAGAACACACTTCCTCCACCCATGGTCATCATCATGATGGTGAAGGAGTATACCAAGAGCTGGGAGGTGGCCTACCTTGGGGAGATGCTGAAGAAGCCAACCATTTGGGCTGGCGATATGGTTCCTCCCCACCTGGAGGTCGAGGTCGGAATGTGGTGAGGTCCTCTCATGGTGGCGGGGCTGCAGTTGTGAAAAGGCCTGCACAGGTCGAAAGTGAGGTGGTAGTTGTAGACCCAGCGATCCCAGAGGAGCATATTCATTTGGAGGGGAGGCCGCCCAGGGGGTTCCTCAAGATATCCACCCTGGATCTAGGGAAGCAGCTGCACCACATAGACATGCCACATAATGATCTCTTCTCGGAATCAGGGGACATATGGGATGTCAACTAGAAATTCTTCAACCCATCTGAGATGTGGAAACACCTGAACCATCTTGGTATGTATTTTCTATGGATTGACCCTATTAGTTTGGCTTTTCGATATCCCATGCAGAGGTGGAACAATACATGGATGATTTGGAGGACTTTGTGCACTTCTAGGGTGCCCTGCGTCCAATGACAGATTAGGTGAATGTATTTCCAGATCGAACAGTTGGAACCATGGTATTCTATTCATAAATTGGAGTATGGTTTGTGTTTGTTGACAATCCTCAGTGGAAGTTCATAATGTGTACCTGCCAAGTGATCATACAGTTCAAACGGACAACAGTATTGAAGGTGGCGTTGTTTCCCAATGTTTTCCAAGTTTTTGGGCCTGAAAATCGACAAATGGAGAAAAGTGTTTTTGGAAAAGATACTTGTGTGCCATGTACTAGAAGGATAGGGAACTTTCACTCCTAGTGTTTTTCAATATTATAACATGGAAAAATGGCAAAGGGATAAGGTTCTTGCAAGTATTGGTTGAGTCGCGCAAGTGACCTGCGCGGCGAGAAGGGACATGCGTGCCAGTGCCTAGGAGGTTTTGACACTAGCAGGCCTATTATTCTTCATGATCATATCTTCAAAAAATGGAAAAGGAATGAAGTTTGTGCAGGTATTGGTTGGCTCATGTAAATGATTTGCGCGATAGAGGCTTGGGGAGATGAACTGCGCGCCAGAACATGCGCCCTGAGAGGATACTTGCGTGCCACCACGCAGGGGGTCCAGTTTTCCTATAAATAGAGGACCACCCCTCTTCATTTGTACCGAAGTTCAAGACTTAGTGATTTTTCAAGCTCCTGTCATGAAAGTAGTTGAGTCGCACAAGTAGTACGTGGGTCGCACAGGTAGAGGCTGCGCGCCGGTTGTTGGATGCACGCCCAAGGCGGTTTGAGTGAGAACGGAATTGAGTTGTGCAGGTTTGAAGTTGAAGTAGGCGGCGTTGCCCAAGTGGTTGGTTTATACATGCGTGCTAGTTTTAACGTGTGTGTCAAATTTGTGCCTCGCAGGAGACCTGCCTGACAGGCTTTAATGAAGTGCACCAGTGTTTTTGAGCTGCGTGAAAGTTGGTAGATTGTCTAGTACCCTTGAAGGGAAGTGAGATTGACTACAAGAGAGAGTTGGACTTCAACAGAGCATCTATACACAACAAAGGATTTATTGTATTGCGATGATGGAGAGAACTTCACATCTATAAACTAAGTGTGACTTCACCAAGGGCAGTGAGCTAGGGGGAGTCAACGGGAGTGACCCGAGGGAAGTAGTGAGCTATCCCTGAATCTTTGTAAAGGAAGTGAGCATGGGACAGAGTGACTATGCCCAATCCTTTTTAATCCACATCTAGTGAAGTTTAGTGGAATTTGGTATGACTGAAAACATGTCGGCGTATGCTCCTTGGAAGTAGCCCTTAGTGGTGAACCAAGTAAAAAGTGTTGTGTCGTCTCTCTGCTTGTGAATGTTTTCTTTCTATTCACATCCATCATACAGGTTTAACAAGTTCCTACCAATGAGGGAACAAGATCCATCACTTTAAAAGAAAATGTTGACACCATGATTCACCCCTAACCTCTCAGGGTGTCCTGGGGTCCTACAAGTGGTATCCGGGTGTAAAGGGTGCTGGTGTTGAATCTGTCCATTTTCATCATGGATAATGCAATCAATGTCAAGAGAGTCCATCTCTTCGATGGATGTAATTTCTAGATCTAGAAGAAAAAAATGAAATCTCATCTTAGATACCTTAGAAAGGATGTTTATTTTCCATTGTTCATTGTATTAATGTTTCTAATTCAACAGGGCTGGCTATGAATGATACAAATAGAAAAATTCTTGATGTAGATGCTAAAGAATAGAATGCTCCCACTACAGCACATTCTGATCAGATTTATCTTAATGTGATGAGTTGCACATCAGCAAAGTCCATGTAGGATAAACTCAAAAATATTTATGAAGGGGATAGTAAATTGAAGGAGGAAAAACATCATGTACTACACAATAGGTTCGATGATCTAAAGATGCATCCTGATGAGAATGCAAACTCCTTCTACAATCGAATAATTGAAGTGGTAGGAGCAATTTGGGGCCTACGAAAAGAGATCAGAGACATTAACATTGTGATGAAAATACTGAGAATACTACCACACCTATAAAATGCAAAGGTTTCATCCCTTTAGGAAATAGATCTTTCCAAACTTTCATTGGATGATCTGTTGAGTAGCTTGGTGGAATATGAGATGAGAGTCAAACCTGAAGAAGGTACGACTCATGTTAGCAAGGAAATGGCATTCAAATCCATGGACAAACTAAAAATTTCTGAAGATAGTGGTGATGAAGATGATGACGAAAAAGAAATTATTTCTCTTATTTCCAAGAGGCTGAAGAAGGGAAAAGGTAAATTTAAAGGCAAGTTACCTCTGGCATGCTTTTGCTGTTGAAGAGTTGGGAACATTGACTCTCAGTGCCAAATAAAGTTCAATGATGAAGTAAGTGAAGCAGAAGACATTTAGAAGCCTCAGAAAAGGTTTTTCAAAAAGGTAGACTTCAAATCTGTAAAAAAGATACAGAAGAAGATTTTTGTCTGTAAAGAGGAAGAGGATGATATTGAATTCTATGAAGAAGAAGAACCCCAATTTAATACTGGAGACCATTCTTCCATGATGGCTACCATTGAAAAGATAGAACCCTCTATCGACAAAGATAGAGACAATCATATGACTCATAATTTTGATCCCAAGTTGAAAATTAAGGATGCCTTTTCAAAGCTTGAGAACAAATGCAAGAAATTTAGTAAGTGGAAAGAAATGGTGAAAGGATCATCAGAATATGTGGATGAGCTTGAAGCTGAAATTGAACGACTAGAAGAAATAGTAAGAGTTCAGTCTTCAATCCTTAAAACCACAAACGAAATTGAAAAATTGAATCTTATAATTTAAGAACAAGGAAAGATCATAAATGATCTTACATACAGACTGGAAGAGAAGACCAAGACCATTGAGGGGCTTGAGGATGAAATTTTTATTCTTACAAGAATACATGAGTGTCGATTAACCAAAAATGAGGGTAAGAAGAAAATTCATTTTAGAAGATTCTCATATGAAGAGTTACTAGAAATAAAAAAGTGTGGTTTAGATGGGGTTGTCAAAATCTTGAGTGATCAAAGACCTGCATGCCTGGGAAATAGTGGTATTAGCTATGAAGTTAGACCTTCAACTACTGGAAGTGAAGAGAGCCAAAAGAAAGACAAGATGAAAGTTGGACATGTTGAAATGTTGCCTGAATTGATGAAAAATGAACCCTCAATCCAAACTAAAAGAGGAAATGAAGATTATCCTCAATGCTTCAGAAATAACAGGGAATCCAACCATTCTACCAAGGAATAAGTCATGAGGATAAATTTAAGTGAGAAGACATTTCCCCTCATGAAGTGTCAGTTTTGTGTCTATCTGGGTCATACCATGTCATATTGTGAAGAGGCAAGAAGCTACTAGAATGGGGAAGATCTGGGAATTCAACAAAGGAGGCTGATTTAATATCCTCTATCTTATATAATAAATATCTTCTATGGTTACTGTTTCATTGTTCTAACATTTTCTATAAAGCTATGAATTGAAGGAAGTGGTACGATAAGAGAAATTCATACAACTCTCAGAGACGGACCAGTTTCCACCGTCTTGATGGTGTTGTTCTCACAAACAGATTCTCTCTTATTGAAGAAGATTATGGCTATAAAGAATAATATTTTTTGGAGGAAAGTGTTAGAAGGCCATAAGTATCATGTACTCAATCCAGCACCTCATGGAAAGAAAAGAAGAAGATCGAGAAATCCAATCTTGCAGAAGGAGCCCTCAAAGCTACAAAGGGAAGCAGCACTTGGATTCTTGATAGTGGATGCTCTTCCCATATGATGGGAAATGATGACCTTTTGAATAAAATTAAAAAGTAGTTTGATGGAACTTTAATGTTTGGTAATGATGGTGCTTTTATGATTAAAGGTAGTGGGAATACTGCTCTTGCCAACAGAGAGCTAAAGAAGACTGAAGTTCTCTTTGTGGACAGTCTACGTCACAATCTCGTTAGTGTGAGTCAACTCTGTGACTCAGGGCTCATAGTAACTATCAATCAAAAAGGCTTCACTATAAATGAAAAAAATATGGAATTCCCTTATGAAAGTATGTATAACAAATGGAAATTTATATCAGGTTGATAGAAAAGTGAACTCCTGCTATTTGTCTATTGAAGAAGAAAACAATTTGTGGAATTAGAGGTTGGGGCACATTAACAAACAAGACATGGAAAAGATATCTATGATTAAGATAGTCATGGATATCCTCATTCTGAAATGTGAACGGGAAAAATCATGTGACGCTTTCATTCATGGGATGTTGGTCTGTAGTTCATATCGGCCAAAGAAGGAAAGGGCATCGCAACTTCTTGGTCTCATTCATACAGACGTATGTGGCCTGGTAAATTTTGATGGAACTCATGGAGAAAGGTACTTCATCCTTTTAATAGATGATTACAGCAGAATGTCATGTGTAATGGTTATACATAGGAAACGACAAGTGCATGAATTCATGAAAACGTATCGTCGAATCGCCGAGAATGATACTGGACGAACAATCAAAGTGTTGTGATTAGACAATAGAGGGGAATACACATCCAATGAATTTGAAAACTACATGGAGAACCATGGGATACAACATGAGATAGATTTTGTGAGAACTCCACAATAAAATGGAGTTTTTGAGGGCTGGAATCGACAGGTCAACAACATGGTCAGAACTGTGCTGATTAAGAGTGGTATCTCTCGCTATTACTGGAAGGAACCTGTTGAAGCTATAATGCACATTCAGAATCGAACAGGGCTCTATATGGGAGTAACAAAGACACCATATGAATTGTTTCATGTAAGGAATCCTTCGTTGAAAAACTTTTGTGTTTTCAGAAGTAAATGTTTCATTCAGAGTAAAGAAAGAAATCAAGGTAATTTTGGTGACAATAATGATGAAGGAATTTTTCTTGGGTATCCAATGAACAGAAAAGAGTATAAGTGTTTCAAAAAGTGATTAGGAAGGATTGTAGTAAGCAGTGATGTTAGGATAAATGAATAGAAAACCAAAAATTCTTCAAGGACATCATATGCTGATGTGATCGAAAGCGAGGAAGAAAGTGAACAAGGAGAATATACAAATATAGAAATAGAGGAAGCTGTAGAAAACACTCAGCAGTCACATCATGATTTTGACTCCGAAGAAGAATATGAAGAAGAAACTGTGGCTAGAAAGAATGCAACTGAATTTCATAGGAGAAATATTAGAGTTGATATTGATCCATCTAACATAATTGGGGATAGGAGTGCACCCACACAAACAAGGAGGATGAGGAGTAACACACAATATGCAATTCTTTCAGTTTCGAATCCATCCTCATTCGAAGAATCTGCAAAGAATGAATCTTGGGTGAAGGCCATGAATGGAGAGCTAGATCAGATTGACAAGAATCAGACCTGAAATCTTGTCCAGAGACCTGAAGGTCACAATGTGATTGGTACAAAATGGATCTTTAAGAACAAGTTTGATGGGCATGGAAGTGTTATCAGAAATAAGGCTCAAATGGTATGTAAGGGTTATTCACATATTGAAGGTTTTGATGTTGAAGAAACCTTTGTTCCAATGGCTAGATTGGAGTCAATCAGACTTTTACTTACCATGGCACTCCAAAGATGATATAAAGTATCTCAAATGGATGTCAAGACAACATTTTTAAATGTTTTACTCGAAGAAGAAGTCTACATTGAACAACCAGTGGGTTTTTTTCTTAGTACTGATGAGAAAAAGGTCTGCAAACTGATTAAAGACCAATATTGTTTGAAACAAGAACCACAAGCATGGTATTCCCGCCTGGACTCATATCTCAAGAAGATGGAGTTCAAAATAGGAGGAGTGGATCACAATCTATATGTGAAGAATTCTCCAAAAGATAAATTCATTCTTCTAGAATACGTTGATGATATCATATTTGGTAGATGCAGGCAGAAATCAGTGGATGAATTTGCCAATAATATGAAATCATAATTTGAAATGTCTATGATTGGGGAGCTCACATATTTCATGGGGATACAGGTCATTCAAAAGAAGGATTACACTTTAATTTCTCAGGAAAAGAATGAAAGAGTTCTGTTGAAGAAGTTTAATATTCAAGACTCCAAACCACTGTCAACTCTGATAGCAGTTGGAACTGAACTTGGAATGCATGAGGATGGGGCCTCTGTTGATCCCACCATGTACAGGAGGATCATTGGAAGCCTACTGTACCTGACAGTGACACGACTAGATATTGTCTTTTCCACATGTCTTGTGACCCACTTTTAGATTAATACAAAGGAGGAACATATGGAGGTGGTGAAAAGAATCCTAAGGTACATTCAAGGTACACATAACTTTGGGTTATATTTTTCTGCAAGCGGGAACAATGAATTATTAGTGTTTTCGGATGCGGACTGGGCTGGTGATGTAGTAGACAAGAAAGTCCACCAGTGTTGGAGCCTTCTATATTGGGCAGAAATCTGTTGGATGGTTGAGTAAGAAACAATAAAGTACATCTCTTAGTACTGCTGAAGATGAGTATATATCTGCCACAAAGGCATGATCTCAACTGCTATGGATGAAGCAACAACTAACAGATATTGGTGATGAGGTGAATCAACCAATAGTAATTTAATCTGATAACAAGAGCGCAATTGATCTCTTGAATAATCCTGTTCATAATTCTCGTACAAAACATATTGAAATTAGGTATCACTTTATCAAAGAAAAAGTTGATCATGGGGTGATTAGAATGGATCATGTGAGAATTGATGAGCAAGTGGCTAATATCCTGACCAAGCCACTATCAGCGGCTGTGTTTAAGAAGCATTGGTTGAACCATGGTGTTCTTCCACCTCCAAGTGCATAAGGAGGTTTCACAATACCCCTCTCCCCGATTATGATAACTATATTTATCTGTTTATGGATGTGATGCAGGTTTTGGGGGGATATACTATCCAGGGGGAGTATGGTTTTAGCTGAATAATGAAAAAATTACTAGTCTTTGAGTTTATTGTCAATGGGGGAGAAAGGAATAAATTCAGGCATGTTCTGGCATGCAATTCTCCTGTGACACGATGTGAATTAAGTGTCAGTGTAAGGATTAAAAGGATGAAAATAATACATTGGTCATGTAATGCTTCTTGGGCATCATTGAGAATTCAAAGTGGTAGGATAACAAGGATGAGAAGGAATACCTTGGTCTTGTAATGATTCTTTTGTGTCATTAAGAATTCCAAAACACTGGATCCCAATTCAATCTTCCTCTATTGTTTTCTACACCGATCATTGCTCACATAGACTTATAGTGTTGGATGAGTCGATTCATGCATTTTTGGTTTGCACATGAATGGGGATCTACTGAATTTATTTTCTGATTTCCAACAAACCCAAAGGGGGAGATTGTTGGAACCATGGTCTTCTATTCATTAATTGGAGTATGATGTGTGTTTTTTGACAATCCTCAGTAGAATTTCAGAATGTGTACCAAAAACGTGATCATACAGTTCAAGTAGAAAATAGTATTGAAGTTGGCGTCGTTTCCCAGTGTTTGCCAAATTTATGGGCCTGAAAATCAACAAATGGAGAAATATGTTTTTTGAAAAGAGAAATGTGTGATGTGTACTTGAAAGAGGGGGAAAATTCATGCCTTGTTTTTTTCAAGATTAGAACATGGAAAAATGGAAAATGGACAAGGGTCGCACAAGTATTGGTTGAGTCGTGCAAGTGACATGCGCACCGAGAAGGGACCTGCACGCCGGTGCCTAGGAGGTTTCAAAACTTATGTGCCTATTATTCTTCATGATCAGATCTTCAATATATGGAAAAGGAAAGAAGGTTGCGTAGGTATTGGTTGGGTTGTGCAAGTGATCTTCATGATAGAGGCTAGGAAAGATGAGCTGCGGTCCGGAACCTACGCTCCGAGAGGATACTTGCACGCCACTGTGCAGGGGGTCCATTTTGCCAATAAATAGAGGACCACCCCTCCTCATTTGTACTGAAGTTCAAGACTTAGATATTTTTCGAGCTCCCGTCGTGCAAGTATTTGAGTCACACAAGTAGTAGTTGGGTCACGCAGGTAGAGGTTGCGTGCCTATTGTTGGCTGCGCGCCCAGGGCGGTTTGAGTGGGAACGGAATTGAGTCGCGCAGGTTTGAAGTTGAATTAGGTGGTGTAGCACAGGTGGTTGGTTGATACCTGCGCACCAGTTTTAACTTGTGCTCCAAATTTGGGTCGTGCAGGAGACCTGCACACCAGGCAGTAAAGAAGCATTCCCATGTTTTTGAGCTGTGTGAAAGTTGGGAGATTTTTTGGTACCCTTGAAGGGATGTGAGATTTGAATACAGGTGATATTTGGACATCAACAGAGCATCTACACACAATAGAGGATGTATTATTTAGCGATTATGAAGAGACCTTCACATCTATAAACTGATTGTGACTTCACCAAGGGCAGTGAGCCAAGGGGAGTCAACGGGAGTGACCCGAGGGAAGTTGTGAGCAATCCCAGAATCTTTGTAAAGGTAGTGAGCCTGGGACAGAGTGATGGTGCCCGATCCTTTGTAATCCATACCTAGTGAAGTTTAGTGGATTTTGGTATGACCGAAACCCTGTCTGCATATGCTCCTTGGATGTAGCCCTTGGTGGTGAACCAAGTAAAAAGTGTTGTGTCGTCTCTCTGCTTGTGAATATTTTCTTTCTGTTCACATACATCATACAAGTTTAAATAGTTCCTACCAATGTGGGAACAAGATCCATCTCTTTAAAAGAAAATTTTGACACCCTGATTCACCCCTCCCCTCTCAGGGTATCCCAGGGTCCTACATGAGCGTCCCCTCTATAGTTATTAGCTGTGGAATTGAGGGAGCTATCCCCTCTATCAGAATAATAGAACTAATCCTCCTAGGTGGAGGTGGCTAGTAGAGGGTGTCCTTTAGAGGAGGGTGAAGTTGAAGATTCATACCCTGAACATGAAGAGTTTGGAGAGGCTCTCGAGGTAAAACCTTATGTCCCTTCCCTGTGGTCCTCTTCCAAGTATCATTGGACTACTCAATGATATTTGAACAATACAGAAGGTCCTCATAAACAGAACATGTTCTCACCCTACAGTAGATGAAACTGTGGGGCCTTCAGGATCTATGTGTGTGGCTATGGTGATAACCACATCCATCATGGTTGAGACACTCAGGGTAGATCTTCTAGTGTTTTCATAAATCCCAAAAATATACAGAAGACCATGCAATGGGGTCCTAATGGAAACCATCCAGGAGCAAGACCAACAAATTGATCTTTGTATGTCTCCTTTACTAAATTCCTGACAACTACCCATTTATCATGTTAACTGAGGTCCGTGCACTCTTTAGGTATGAACAGTTCTTCAAATGGAATTAGCTACCTTGGCAAGGATGGATGGAACACATGGCGGCACCTTTCCCAGCAGAACGCCACAAGTCATGGAGGAAGATATCCAAACAGACCACGCTACGAAGCTCCCCATCACAGGTGGTACTGTTAGCAGGATTAAGCCTGAGATCATTGAGGTGGGATCTGATAATGAAGATTGATTGAACAACATGGGTCCAAACATACCCGATAAGACACCAGATGCAAACCCTGCTGATGAGTTATTGGGGGCTTTTCCCTTATATGAACCTGCTGACCCAGCAGATTAGGATGAGACAGGCATCGATGGGGAGGATTGAAAAATTGGCTGTCAGTAGTCATGGATGATGATTAAGTGATTCATTGATGCCACCCCTCAAGAAAAATGGATAGACCAGATGGAGAGGCTTCAGTCCCGGCTGTGAGAATTGTGTGGTGGGGGAGTGGATGCTCAACATAATCACATTATTTTCCGAGATCTCATGGAGGAAATGATTTCGGAATATGATCATAGATTGGTTTGGGATGGCAGTGTAGAAAATCGGTGAACATCAGGAGGCTCCGAGAGGCTGAAAATGAGAATCAATAGCTACAGGTCCAGGCAGATGATAATTCTTCTTTCCTTGCCATGAAATCAGAGATCAAATCGTGTCTAAAGTCCCAGCTAGAAGAGGAAAAAGAGTGCATAAAGAAGGCCTCCAAGGAGATAAACATCATCCAAAACAATGAGGAGTAGTTCTAGATTGTGGATGATGAATTGTTCCCCATTACCACCGAGGTGGAGTAGGAACTGAGCAGGCGACAACGAATCTGAGAAGCCACAATCTAGAGGGTAGTAGAGCTATAACGCTCTTTGATGGGGTCAACCCATCCATGGTAGGGGAAAATCCTTAGGTGATATGATGCATGTAACTTTTTAATGTACTCTCATTCAATGATTATTTATACTGGATGCAGCGTGATATCTGTTATTCATTATTGGTCTATTGCTTTCCCATTACATTCATGGAACATGCATCGATCAATCCCTAAGATCATGTGGGTTTAGCTCAATGTGTGAAACAAGGGTTACCTTATTATTCCATACGAATATATGAGTGAAAAACAAGATTTGGGAATCTGAGGATTGAACAAAAAATTGGGATTTTTAGAAATAAAGGGAGAGGTCTGACTAGAGACTGAAGGTCTCAGAGCAATTGAAATTCCATCATTCCACCGTTCTCTGGTGCAAGATCGGGGTAACACCAGGGATGTTAGAATCAATTTGAACATAGGGGGATGGGGGTGTGAATTACAGTACCCAATATTCGGAACATTATGGGGGTGCTTTGATAATGATGGATAATTTTTTACTGTGTTCGAAACATTATACCCCTATTGTGTTTTCCTAAAATAGAGTTAACAAACGAGGTCCAACTGTTGACCATGATTGAGAAACTAGGCCTAACTCAAAATGATACCCATTAGTCTTCTAAAACATTGGCATAGGATAGTAGGCGAGCCATAAGCCGAGAATCCATACTTTTAGGGGGTTCTTTTAGATGTAAAATAAGATGAGGATCCAAACTAAGGGGAACAAAAAGTGTGGAGGGTGGAGTGATTGGTTGTTTGAATGGATTCCAACAGTCCTGAAATTACACCACCATGGTGGAAACACATTAGCTAGGTGCATTGGTCTTATCAAGAATCAAACTTACATCTGAAAGAGGACCACTCTGGTAAGGACCTTGAATGATTATTTTATTTATGTTGTACCAATAAGGAATATAGACACGTATTTTATCACCGTTCAGTGAGTACGATGCACATAGTTTTAAGTTCATTATACCTAGACTAAAATCGTGGTTTAGGGGAAAGAAGGGTTAAAACCCTAGGGTTGGGCCCAAGGTGAGATACCTGGGAATTTCTACGTATCCCATAAGGATGAGAATCAATCAAAAGATATTTCTTAATCATATAATGGTTAAGTACCAATGCTGGTAGGGAGAATCCTCTCTAGCAAGGAAGCTGATGCATCCCATAATTATCATGGGGGCTTCCTAAACTTGCCCAAGGTAGAGATGCAGTTATATGGTTCCCCAAAAGAGTTCGGGCCAAGGGTCCGAAAAAGAGGCAGTAGTATTTATGAATCTTGAGGCTAGACCTAAATACGAGATGCCTAAGTGTTCTTATGTATCCCATGAGGTTGGGAATCAAGCCATACATAGTTTTGGAAGAAGCCGTGCAGTTTAACATCATGATTCGATGATGAAGAGTGGTATTAGTAAATGGTCAAATATCCCGAACCATAGATGGAAAAGAATGAGGTTGACTCATGGTGAGGTTATTATGAATCTCAACGAGAATGACAACTTGATATCAATATCACCATGTGTTCCATGGGGAGGTCTTAGGTCAAGGGACCAAAAATTAAATTGAGGTTGTTCCCAAGGAAATGTGCATGGGCGTTCCTACATACTCAATTATAATGGGAATCATTCCATAAATAGTCTATAGATCTCATGGTAAGGTACTACTATCAGATAAGATAAGGTCGTGTGGGTCTGGTCTGCGCAACAAAAAAATCGGCATTAGATAGATCTTGTTTGTCCTTTTAGAGAGATGTGTGTTTTTCATTTTTATGAAGCAATAAACCTAGGATAGTGAATCCCGGTACCACTATAGGAATCAAGTTTCATGTAGGAATTGAAAGATGGTATGGTGGATGACCAATACCCCACATGATGTACCCTCGAGTGAGGACATCACGATCTAGTGTCATTTTTCATCGTGCGGCCAGGATGATAATGTCACAGTTTAGGGTCACGTGATAGGACCAACCAGTGCATTTTAGCATCGTGCAATAAAGACCCAACTTTTTAACGTCATGTGGGACCAAAAGGGGGAATGTACATGACATGATAAAGTTTACCCAATGTGAATGAGGACGAGGTACACATCACACCATGCATGATTCCGAAGAAGAAACCTCTGGTCGAAGGGCCAGAAAAGGTCAGGAAATATGGGGATGGACCTATGTATAAACGTCCATGAGTACCTATATATCCCATGAGGATGAGAATCAATCCATATGTTGTACTAAGTGTGTAGTTTAACTTCATTCAGTAAGTAATGGTTTAAGGTCTTGTAAGACCATATACAGTTTAACATCATGTAGGATGACCTCCAGTTTAATGTCATGTGGGATAGGAAGTAGGAGGTACTAGCTCCTAGACGGGGAGTATGTGGTACAGATATTGCAATCTTGACATGAATGATTCCATAATCCCACACATGCCACACCATGCATTCCTATAAGATTCAGGGCTTAAAAGGCTAATCTGAAGAGATAGTTAGTGGAGACTAAGATGGACCCAAAAGATGAGATGTTTCTGCCTTCATATATATCCCATGAGGATGGGAATCAATCTAGAGGTATTTATAAGGAGAGGACGTGTAAGGATATCTTATATTAAGGTCACAGAGCTCGGACCATGAAATTGTGAAACTCTTCCAAGAGAGTGCATGCCTAGATCTGAACCCTAAGCCCATGTGATCAAACTTGGTGTGGGAAACGATGGAAGAAGAAGAATTTTCATCACATGGGATACATGTAAAATGGAAGTCAGTGTGGATCCTTGAATTATTCCTTACTGTGGAGTTGTCCTCTTAACATGAAAATGTGCAGTAAGGAATCATACCAAGAGGGTGGAAAATTTCACTTGGACATGATGGGGTAGAAAATGATGTGAATCATGAAATATACATTTAAAAACTGATGGGATTGGTGTAAAGAAGGAGGATAAGTGTTGATTGTGTTCGATACACTGCATCCATATCATGTGACCATAAATGGGAACAAAAAATAAGTGTCAACTGATAACTATATTTTCAACACGGGACTTGTATCAATTTTTTGTTTGAAACCCTTGAGGACGTTGGCCCGTAATGGTTGGAGAGACCATGGTCCAAACTTCCATGCCATAGGGGGACCCATCAGATGTAAAAGATAATGTAATCTCCAATGAAGGGGAACATGAAGCCTTTAAAATTGGTGAGAGCATGTCGAGGTACAATCTGACACTATAGTTTCTTAACCAGAGTACTACAGGTCACATTAGTGAATCACCGAAGAGGTTTGAGGGTCCCAACATAAGATTAGATAACACGAAATTATGAGTGTAGGGAAATAGAGTAAAGGGAACTCAGGAGAGAGAGGTATGTGGCGTGGTTGTTACAATATGGACGTGAATGGGGACATAATCACATACCACACCACGTACCCCTCCCCTGGAAGGACTAGGACAAGTGTCTAGAACGATAAGGTGGTTTCTAAGAGATGGGGTTAGACCCAAAGACTAGATTTTGGGTGGTCCTATGTATCATATAAGGATATAAATTACTCCACACTTAGTTCTAAGGAATGATGTTGTACAGTTTAATGTCATGCAACGAGGACACAAATAGGGTAATGGTACCCCAACAAGGGATGTGTATGGCATGGAGAGTAGCCTAAGGTGAATGAGGTAATAAGTTGCTACCTTATCATAGAATCTCGAATAAAAACTTGGGAAAAGGGTCTGAAAAGGTTGAGGGACCTTAAATTGAATGTCCCAACCAGTTCGCAGTTTAACGTCTTGTGTTGAGGATGATAGTGCTCTTAGTTTAATGTCAACGGGATCATACCATTGATTCCAAGTTTAATTTCATATGGAAGGGATATGCTAATGGAGATGGAGAATCAGCATGCTTGTGGAAAACCAAAAAATATCAACAATGATAGAGGATAAATGTATGATTGGAACATAGTATCCATATTAATGTGACCAGAGTTCGGGGGGAAACAATTTAGCGTCAAATTTTGACTATAATCACAACATGGGACTTGTATCAATTTGTATCTCTAAATACATGGGGACGCTAGAACGAAATGGTAGGATATACCTTGGTCTAATCATCTATGATGTTTGGGGTCCTTTTGGATATAAAAGATGGTGTAAACCCAAATGATGGGGCAAAAAAAGCATGGTGGGGCCTGTGCTCATGTAAATGATGATTTGTGAAGGATAGAGGTCTCAAGGGTATTTTTGTGGCATTGAAAAATAGATCTACATGAATGAGGATGTGAGTCAATACCACACCACACAATCCTAGGTGAGAACATTGGCCAGGGGGCCAAAAGGGTCGAGGGACCTGAGGTTGGGAGTCCCGGCCAACTATAGCCATATGACCCCTCATGCAGGTATTGCCTTACAAAAGATCCTAATCCCACATGAGAAATGATCACTGTGGGAAACAAGTAGTAGGAACTAGATCACCTCCACATATAGGGGCACGATAGCTAGACTCACTCTTGGCCAAGGTAGAATGTAGCTTAAAGAGACAGCGGGGAAATATGAACCACTACACCCAATATTTGGGATATATAGGGGTGGTGATAATGACAAAGGATAGTTGTTGACCAAGTTCTAAACACAAAATATATATCATGTGGCATGAAATGGGAATAACCAATGAGCATCTACTTCTGACCATATTCACAATGGGGGACTTATATCAACTTGTCATTCAAGGTCCTCGAGGGTGTTGGCCCGAAACGATCGGAGATCCCTTAGGCTAAGAATATGTACATTTAGGGGGCCCTTTTGGATGTGTAATGTAATGGAAACCCAAATGATGAAGTGTGTGAAGAATAAACATGCTCGTGATATTTAATGTCAAGCATGACAGTGAAAGAGGTGAAGATCTCCATGGAAGGGGATATATGGTGCAGTCATGATGAATCTGATGTATGGGAGGGAAAAATTGAGCATCACACCATGTTTTCCCACTTAGGGGGAGATTTTTCTGGATGGGGTTAGGACAATATAAAAACATATTGGGTGTTCATACATAGTTATTGAAGGCCAATGCAGTTTAGTGTCGTGTAGTGAGGACGTGGGAGAATGGAAGAACTAGGATGGAAGAACATGGTTTGATCATCATAATCCTAACATGATGGTTCCAAAGAAGCCTACACAACACCATGAGGGATCCTCCAAGAGAACAATACCCAGGGGATAGTCAAAGCGGAAACTAGGGCGAGACTCAATATGAAGTGTCCGAGTGTTCATAAGTATCCCATAAAGATGGGAATAAATCCATATGTAGTTCTTATAGTTTAACGTCTTGTAGGATGAAATATAGTTTAATGTCAAGCAGGATATAACAGTATAAGTTTGTGTGGGAATAGATTCAATTTAACGTACTACGAGATGACATACAGTTTAATGTCATGTGGGAAATAATAGTTTTAGGTCATTTAGGATCCGACAGTTTAAGGTCATGTAGGACTGGACAATTTATGGCCATGAAGGACCACATTTTCTCAGGAAAATTTTTTCCTAAGGATCTAGGCATTTGTGGGGGGATTTATATTCTCATCATCCATGGTAACCATGAAGTGTGCACCCATGGGATAATCCTTGTGTATAATGTATGTCCCTTCCCAATTGGGATCTAACTTGGGTGGTTTTTTCCCTAGGTTTCATCAGTGTTCTTAAGGCCAACAACAAGTCACCGTGTATGAAAGAGTGAAGGGGTACGTTCTTGTTGAAAGCTCTAGCTATCTTGTTCTGATGACTTTATAGATTGTGCAGGGCACAAATCCTATTCATTTCGATGGATTCTAATTCTTCCATATGGACATCATCTACATTATATAGTTCTTGTTGATAATAGAATGTTGTGCGTAAATAAGGAAACTGAATTCTAATTGGTAGGACGACATCAGTTCCGTACACCATGTAGTATGGGGTCACCTATGTTGAATTACGAGTTGTCGACCGATAATCCCAGAGAGCATTGGGGAGCTTGTCTTTCCAAATCTTTTTGTTATAACCAACCATTTTCTGTAGAATATTATAGTGGTATTTTTTGAACACCTCGATATGCCCATTTTCTTGGGCCCAATAGTGGTAGGTATGGTTAGAATGGATATTGTACTTAGCATGCAATTTCTTCAAATCTGCTGCCCAGAAGTTGGTTCCGTTATCGGTGAGGAAAATTTGTGGGACTCCAAACTGGTAGATGATATTTGATATCAGAAATTAGATGATAGAATAGTCCTTGGCCTCCTTGAGATGAAATGATTCTACCCACTTGGAAAATAAATCTGTAGTGGTCAGGATGAACCTGCATTGGCGAGCTATCTCCAATGGATATGGTCCAAAGAAATTGAGTCCCCAGACTACAAAGGTCCAAGAGTACTTGGTAGTGTAGAGAGGCTCTGGAAGCTAATTCATAATGTTGGAATGAATTTGGAACGCAAGGAACCTCTTGGAAAACTCTATATAGTCACGAATCATGGAGGAACTAGAATATCCTAGCCTCTGGATCTTGTGAGATAGTTTCGTCCTAGCCTGATGAGCCTCGCAAGAACCATCATTAACCTCCTTCCTGAATTGTGAAATCTCAAAACATTGAAAGAAACGGAGGAGAACCCCATCAATCTCGCTCTTGTAGAGGATCTTATCAATACTAGGACCACTATGGAGGGTAAACTACAGTGTGTGGAGTCAAATTAGCTCACGCTTAGCTTGATATGCTGGGATATTACCTTGATGAAGGTACAAGAAAAGGAGGTTCTCTAGTTATGAATCATATCAATCACTGCATCTGGGGAACCTGGAGGTCTTGACGTGGAGACACTGGTGATAAGGTGGCGTACTTGTGGGCTGTCATCATCATCTGAGGTGACGGAAGTGATGAATATTCAGTGTTCCACATGTTTAATCAAATCATCCTATTTAGGTTCTGAATGTGATGTAAATAGGCTTTCCAAGGCATCATCAAGACCATTCTAGGATCGAGGGACAAGAGTTACTTCTGGCTGAGATGGGAATTGGGCCATCTGCTAGAGAGTGTGTTCCAAAAGTTGTATGAGCTCTGTATTTCGAACGACATAGTCAACATTGACATGCTTGATGACTAGTTCAAACCCCATTTCACATTTAATTGGGGAACATCAATCTCAAGGGCCAATAATGATAGCATGATATTACTCCTCAGGGTTAGTGAAGCCTTCTGATAACAGGACAAAATACAGAATAATGGATTTTTATGGGGTAATAGAGATGATACATGGGCCTACACAATTGATCTTGGGGTTATTTATCCATCTATCGGTGGGGCTCAAGGGGGAACCATCAATGTGCATTTTCCATCATGGAATGGCTTGGTCTACTGAGAGGATTTCCTCATCTGGAATGTCATGGTCTAGGGACTGATCTGTAAGAGCTTGATGGGCAGAAAGGAAGTATTCCAATGCTTTCCCCTTTATAGCCTTATAAGAATCAATCATGATGTTGAACTTCTGGGAATCAATTCACACCAATCTAGATGGCCTATCAACATGGGGTGGTTCAGGATTTACTTTAGCAGATCTACCCAGGACACCAACTATAGATCATGGAGATGCATGTAATATCAAAAAATTTTAACTACGAATACCAGTTCAAGGTATTTCTTCTCAATAGGGGAGTTTTAGATCTCTGTTTTGTGGATTATGTGGCTGAGATAGTAGAGGTTATTCTATATTCCTTCATTGTTAATCTGGGTGAGAAGGGTGCTGAGTGATCTTTCTAGGGTGGTACCATAAAGGAACAATGGCTTTCCAGAGGTAGGTTGTAATAAGACCAGAGGCTCATGCATATACTACTTGATTTCCTCACAATAATTCTAACATTATTCGTCCTAATCATATACATTGCCTTTATTCGGGAGTCAAGAAAAGGGATTACACTTTCCAGCCAAATTTGAAATTAATCTTATTATGTAGGACAAGTTGTATTGGAAGCCTTGATGCTCCCGAATGTTTCTTGGGGGAGACAACTGCCTAATGGCCTTGATCTTCTCCATGTTGATCTCGATGCCCCTGTATCTAAAAATGAATCTGAGAAACTTTCCATAGGTGACCCCAAGGCACACATAAATGGATTCCTCTTTAGGTGGGATGAAAGGAGGAATCCAAACACTTCCTTAATGTTTTTGAAATGGTCCTGAAACTAGAGAGATTTGACTACCAGATCATCCACATATCATTCCACCAGTGTCCTAATGATCAGCATAAATATATGTGATGCATAGCCCATAGATAGGTGGAACCATAATTATTTAGACCAAAGTGCATGAATTGGTAATAGAAAGTACCTTGTGGTGCCTTTATGATCATATAATCCTCATCCTGAAGAGCTATTTGGATCTGGTTATACATGGAGTTCCAAACCATGAAAGAGAGGGCCTAGAACCTAGTAATAGGTTAAATCAACAATTTTTTCATACTAAGGGGAAAATCACCCTTCGGGCAATGACGTTTGAGATCTTCAAAGTTGATACAGACTCTGATCTATCCATTATTTCCTAACCTGCACAATGTTTTCTAGACATTTTGGGGCACTGATCCTTTTTAACGAAATTGTATTTGATGAACATATCAACATTGGCTTCAACCAAGGCCTCATAAGAAGGGTGTATCTTTCTGGGAGGCTACTTGAACCCAAAATGATTTTCCAGGAGACCGAGGCGGTGGATAGATACCTAAGGATCTAGTCCTGTTTTCTCATCATAACTCCATGAGAATACATCACAGTGTTGTTTAAGGATGTCCGCATACATATGTTTCTTCTCTATGGGCATAGCGGCACTAATCAATGTGGGTTTTGGGTCCGTCTTGCAATCGAGGTTCACCTGTACCAATTCATAGACCGTGGTGGAGGTTTCCTCTTAAAAGGTGGGGGAGCATCCTTTAAATCATCTTCTTAACTTATTAAAGAGGAATAATTGGTGGGAGGGGTTTCTTTTAAGTCGATAGATCCCAATAGGAGGCTGGTACCAGCCTGAACGACAATGGACTCTACATAGGGGGACTCCTGGGTTTTGGAAACCATAGCGCTGAAGCCTATCGATCTGATCTCATATGGACTTCGGCACAAGGGGTCATGCTTGGTGATATCAAAGAAATAACGATGTGTTGCCTTGAGTCAGTTTATCCCAGCCCAGAAAAACAAACAAGTATAATATATGGATGTCGCCATGGGGTGGTCTTACCAATATGTTATGGGGTAGGGAGCACCAATATCGCTTGAGCCTGATTCATGTAGGAGTATGAAGTGATATTTTGGAGTCACATAGACTTGGGAATGTGCTCTCCCTTCATTATAGAAAAAAATGATGCATTTTCCCAGGTATGGGTTGGTAGCCTCCAATCATTGGATTGGAAAGATGCAGGCATCATCCAAATATGTCCATGGGCCATTCACAACCATTGCATGCTTAACCTCGTTATCCTGAATCTTCTTTTCAATGCTATTTTAATAGTTTTCATCCAGATAGTAGGATTCACATGAATCATAGGGATACATGTCACATTAGAGTAAACCCACTCGACCGTCAAGGGATTACTTGAGGAACTGGTGTTATGATAAAAGGACATCCGCATACAGGTGGAGCCATGGCCTTCCCATCAACGCATTGTAGGTAGTGTCTAGTGAAATAATCATGAACTCAGTACAAGAAACTAGGCTACCTAATTGGGTCTTCAGGTGGATCTTGTTGACCGATGTTTGTTCCACCCTATCATATCCTTTAATTTTCAGGATAGAGGGACTCATATCATCGTCAGACAACCCCATTTTTTTGCTGTTTCCGTGTTGGGATTAGGTTGATCCTCGATCCTGTGTCAACTAGATAGTGACGAACCACCATGCCATTAAACTAACTGGTGATTTACAGTTGGTGAATTTACAACTGTATGGGGGAGCCTTCATTTTCCCCAGACAATGAGATGATGGCTTGGTATTTAAAATCTCGACCACCTCATCATGAAAGTATTCTGCAGCTACTATATCTGTCTCAAACTAGAGGGTGATTCTTAAAAACTTTATGAGGCATTCGCACATATCTGCTAATAGTCAAAGGGCATCAATTATGGAAATACATTCTATAATGATGACATTATGTTTGAGGACATCATACTTTCATGCCAGGTGTGTGCTTCTACTTACAAGTGGTCTCTCTGAAATAAAAGGTATGGCGGGCCCTGCCGGTTGGACTGGTGGCTGACTAGTGCTGGGAATATCATTCTACTCACTAGTCGATGCATGTGGAGTGACTACTAGATGAGGGCCAGATGACTCAAACCATTCCAGAGAAGATCATGTTTGGTCACAATAGGGATGAGGTGGCACTGCCTGATCAAGCAACAAAAAAGGGGGAGAAGGAGGATATGATGACACCAGATGAGATGGATGAGTGTTCTGAGATCTGTGACGGTCCAATTACATGGTTTTGGTTGCAATCATATCCTGGCTGGAAATACTGACTGAGGCACTCTAACGACCCACATTTTCACAGCTCCGTTGACCCTGGTGATGACTGGGAAAATTGGAAGGATCTTCCTAGCACTCCCCACTGTAAGATATCATATAGAGTTTTACCAGCTATATTATGTTAACCCAGGTGTACCCTTGACTATAAGTTGAAATGTTATCCACAACTGGAATTATTCTTGGAGTTAAATCCATCGCTGAGAGCATGAAGTCGCTGAGATTATTGTATGAAGATGACATTGGTGGGGGGAATTATTTTCCATTGCGTTGTCGATGCTTTCTCTTCTGATAAGGGGACGACTGAGAGGATGATAAAGAAGTATTAGTTGTGTCTTCTGAAGGCTCTAGTCGATTTAGGCATGAACAGATAATACCCTGGGCACATGATAATTTTTTATGATCCATCTAGTCATCGTACTTATGGGATCCGTGATTAGAAACTTTATGCCACTCACCTTGGTTGTCACTTCTACTATTGGGCTTCATGAACTCACATTCCATATGTTTCGGTTCGAGGAATAACCTGACTACGTTGTTATCGACCTGGTTATGAAGTCAGCCCTTAAACACATAGCACTATTTGAGGTGTGCCCCATGATCTTGTGATAGGGTTAACAGTTGGTGTGATCATTGATACCGGCCTCTTCGGGTCTCCTTCAATCAGGAAATGTATAATTCCTTGTTCTAGGGAACTGTAGAAATAACCAGAGACCTGAGCATTGCTAAATGAGTAGGTACAATTTCTTATGTTTGGGAAGGGGGATCTTGGAGCCTGAACATAAAGAGGGGCTAGAGGATCCTGTCGAGGAGGTGGATCCTAGTTATCTCTCCTGGGTAGTGGAGGCACATTGTGTGGGGGCACATGCTAGTTCTGAGGTGGACATTACTGGGCCAGAGACTACACCTGAGGTGGAGGGCCTTTACAAGGCGGTCAAGGCAGCTCCAATGTTAAAACAATATAGTTTTTTGGGGCCTCTATTTGGTCTACTACAATAGGATTAATGATGGAGACCCCCCTCATGGGAATTGCAGGAGTCAAAGGATGTCCCTACTTGGCCTACTGTAAAGCTTCCTCTAGGCGCTGGGCCTTGTTAGAGATGTCTTGGAATCCCTCAGGGAAATTTTGGGTGATCCGAGATGGGACCAATTCTGTCTTGAAATTCCCCACACACATCGTCATTAGTTGATCCTGATTCAGTTTCCTTTCAAGATAGCAGGTGAGTCCTTTCCACCAGGCGACAAAGTCTATGAAGCGCTCATCAGGCCTCTTCTTTCACTTGATGTGGTTTGCAATACTCATCTTCTAGGTAGTGGTATTGTTGTTGTAAAGAAGTTTCCTATAATGATCGTCCTAGTTGGATACTGATCCAATGGGTAGCAGGTCGTACTAGAAAAATGCAGGCCCTTCCAATGTCTATACACAACATCAATGTTTGGCGGCATTCTGTTGAGCCAGAATTCCCAACATGGGTCCACAACTTGAAATGAAATGGGCCAGATGCTGCAGTGGGTCACCCATCTCATTAAAGGGAGAGAAGGGGGAATTTCCAAAACCTGGGGGTGCTGGAATATCATCCAAACACATCAGATACAGATTTCCATTAGGTGGTATTTACACATGTTGTGTCTCCAATGCCTCGAGGCAGGCATTGAGCACTACCATGGGATCATCGAGGTAGGGGATCCTGTCTTGATGGAGATCCCTGACCACCAGGGCATTAGAGGGTTCTTCAATGTGATAAGCAGGCTCAATGGATTGTGGAATGGCTAGTAGGAGACCTATGGAGTAGTGGGGGAAACCTGAGATGGATCCAGGAGATTGTCTCACCGCTTAGGGGGATTTGGTGACACATATTGCACCCTCTCACCATAAGTTCCCACCTCAACACAATATGCATGGGCTGGATGGTCGGAATCACATGGAGGTAATTCTCCGGGGGGAAGTTGTGCCTACCCCTACTACCCCAGCTGAGGATCACCATATTCTGGCCATCGCTCTATGGCATACTCATCAAGGAGGTAATCTAACATATTATTATGCTACACGATCTATAGATGCAACACGACTTTCATGAGATCTTCCACAATATTTTGTACTGATTCATATGGGTTAGAGGGTTTGGCAGCTCCAAGGTTCTCTTTACCCTTGTTGAGATTTCAGCTGAGTACCAATGCCTCAATGGGCATGATAATTCCCAGATGATTTCTCTATTTGCGAGTGACCCTTCCTGATAGGTCCAAAAGTTATGGAACTCTCCCAAGGGGTATGTTTTCCCCTAGGATTTATGATTTCATCTCTTCTTCCGATAGATCGTCCATGTTAACCATGAAACTACCTGGGGGAATATCCTCAATATTACCTAGAAGTTAGGGCTAGCACTGGATGGAAGTGAAGTAGAGGGATGTGTCCGACCCCTATCCAAGGATCTTCACAGGGGGGGGGGAAGTCTTATTGATAATCCTGTGGATCACTTTAAAGCACTGGAAGCATATTTTTTGGAGGGTCCTATGGAGGCTTGGTGACTCAGGGCACTGGGCCATGGGGAGTGAGGACATATCAACAAGATAGAACTGTTGGTCGCTATTTTCGAAATGTGCTTGTCTTTTGGTGTAACACACTCGCCGATGATAAATATGGAAGTGCAACACCCAGAGGTTCTGGAGAAAGCATCCAACTTCCTCCTAGGTGAGAGACTCTTGTTCACTGATGTTTGGTGTTGTGACTGGCCAAAACAACTCCAGGAAATGGTCTTCCACAAGAATGTCCCACAAGCTTTTCGACCTCGATTCGTGGTCTGTCCCTTCACTTCCCAACTCATTAACTAGGGGGCGGTTTGGGAACCAATAGTAGAACTGAACTAGATCACTAAGATGGTAGGATGTCTGGTGGAAAATATGGCGAGTAGTATGACAAGACACTGCAACTCAGACTATCCTCTGAAAAGTGCAGTGACTTCGCAACCACATCACGGTAAGATGGGTTGGTGACCGTAGTTTCTAATTTGGGGACTACGACTATTTTCGGTGGACAATGATGTTTCTCATTCTCCATCGGTCCCCAAAATAACTCTCTTTGATCTCTGGTCAAGGTATAGAATTTTCTTCATGATGATGGTGGAGATTTCACGACTGGACTCTAGAAGGATGCTAGATTCTCACCCTCCTAGATTTATCTGTGAAGGGAGACAAGTATCTGTTAGACCTCATATTTCAGAAGTATGAGGTGGAATCACCTCGATCCGGCCCCATCCCTTGACATGGAAGATTGAGGTGAGGTTTACATTGCTGATTCGTATTCCTCCTCAGAATCTAAGAACCATATAGGTTTAATCTCTGTCTGAATATTCCTGGAATTGTTTTTATGGCAGTGATAACATAATTTCCTTCCCTATGAATGATCTTTGGGAGAAGTAATATTTTTGTCTTGGGGAGGTACTTCGGCTGAACTGGTGTTGGGATGGAGAGCTCTTCTGCCTAATTAAGCTGGGGTTTGAGGAGCACCTGGGAAGATGTCAAAGGGAACATGGGGAGGACCTCCGTGTCCACTAACATATGTGCGGAGGGAATATTTGTGAGAAGTGATGGAGTAGGTAGGACTACCTCTGGAGATAGTAGGAGAATGGGTAGGACCTCCATGCTTATTTCCCCTAGCATCGTTAGTGCAAGGAGGGTCCTCCTACTGGTCAAGACGAACATGGGTAGGACCTTTGTGTTGGGTGTCGATGAAGCGTGGTTGACCTTCACACACTTTACTGCTCAGGCGAGGAGGACCTTCACCGACTGTTGTAAGGAAATGGGGGAGGCCCCCACACTAGAGACTGACTAGATGTGTAACATTTCCACACCGGCGGCCTGTGGTAGGATGAACAACTCCATACTTGATATAATGATTGTGGAAGTGGCTTCTATACTGACTGACACTACCATGAAGAGGACCCTCATTTGGATTGAAGGTGTATTGGGGTAGACCTCCACGCCGATCATGGAATCAAGAAGGTCCCTCGTTCTCAATGGTGGTGGTAATGGGAGGACCTTCATACTGGGAGTTGTTTCCGCAGGTCGGCCTGAGCTAGGCTCTACATGTACCGGTGACTTGTATAGTTGACCCAGCCTGCCTCTGGGTATGTTAGGGAATTGATTTGGGTTGGGTGTATGAGTGTCCCTACTTTGAAAAAACAATGAACTAATGGTATACATCAGCAGTCAGACGAGCCATGGTAGTTACTAACATTGATGCCCCTTGGCAGGCGTCCTCCTCAGCCTACACCCGACGCTGGCGTCAGGGTCAACCAGACTGAGGATGGTGGCTCAGGTGCATGAATAACCTGATCCTCTACTTTAGGGGTTAGGTGGCAGCGCTTACGCGGCCTAGTGGGGGCCCTCTGGGGAACCCCTAGAACTAGACCCTACCCGGGATAGCCAAAACATCCCCAACCTCATCGGCATATGAGAGGGAGATATCGAAGTGTTATAGGGAAAGGATCCCAAATTTTTGTGCATCATAGTGGGGAGAAGTGGCTCCTTATGCAACCCTTGGGGGAGGATGTGGTTACGAGAAGTAGATACCTCTAAATCCTAGAGGTCCCGTATCTTGAGTTGGGATAATCCCCTCCTCCTAGTATCGACAGATGAGGATGTTTATCACCCTTCACTGAATGAATTCAAACAGGGAGATGGGGTGTGGGTTCCCACTAGTTGTGGACATGAAAACTATTTTAGAAGCGGTGGAGCTATGCAGGATTGTCATTTTGACATTGCCCCTTTCCCTTTTTCAGTGAATGGGTGCTGATCAGTTTCCTAACATGGCAGCTTGGGTCCTAAAAGGCAGGGAGATTAAACCATTAGTACTAAAACTAAGAAATCAACACCCAGTTCCCCAACACTATTCTATATTCCATGGATAGAATGAAGTATCCACACTGACAACATCACAGATTGATATGTCCAATATTTAACTTCTCCTACTTCTGGTGAGTTTCATGTTTGGCCCGCTATTTTCTTAGAAAGACCTGTCACCAGATAACTTGATCTAGTGACAGGCTAGTATATTGATGCCTCAAATTCTACTAATCTCCACACTTAGGATAATAAATTCATGTTAGGTTCATAATTTCTATTTCTACCGCTTTCTCCAGGGCCCATGCATCCGTCCATTTCAGAGGATTTGGATGCACTTACTATTTCCTCGCATTCCCTATTTCCAATGGAGGGTAGCATCCATCTCTTATTCAAGGATGTTTTCCCCATGATTGAAATGGGATGATGGGATTTCGGTTCCTCCTTCTGTAGATTTCTCCTTGGATCTCATCACCATATTTGTGTCTCCCTTATAGATTAAGGTATTTTTCATGAAACTCTTCCCAGGGCCATGTCTCCATGGATGCTGGTTAATTAGGCTACTTATGTCATGACTTATATGGGGTCTGGTTAGGGCAGCAACCTTCAGTCAGGGAAGTAGTCATGTTGGACATCGCTACCATGTATAGACACTAGAACACTAGAACTTCTGGGTTTCTTACACTTATTATAGGGATTCTCAAAGGCTCGGTAGCCAGAGGCATCCCACGTAGAATGTGTGGAATTATAACCCACAATGATGTCTATGTGGTTTTCCTCACCTTACAATTTTTTTCATAGGGTATGCCGCATGTTTAACATATAGGGGAGACAGATCGGAATGATCAGAACAAAGACTAGAGTGGATCAGATGGGTGAAACCCCTGGAGGGAACACTGATGATGGGGATAACATGTGGTTTGTTACCCATTTTCTACTGGGAACAGTGAAGAGGTGGATGGCATGATTTCACTGGGATGGGGTGGCCCGAGTATAAATCAGGATTGATATGGATAGTTAAACAAAGTATTGGGGGAATCATATGGAACCGTCAAGAAGGTGATGGTAGTGTTGGGCTTGAACATCAAAGAAAATTCATATGTATCCTTGTGGCAAGGAATCAATGTCTGCGTAGTTTGGCATGGGGATGGGACACCTAAGAAGGTAGCCTGTATGGATGAGACCCGAAGGAAGTGGAACCTACAAGATGGGGAATAAATTTCCTCAAACATATTGGAACAAGGGAAAGACCAGGATGAGACATGGGTGATGGGATTGATCCTCCTCAAGGCTTCCTACAGAACTTTCCTTGGTAAGGATCAAAGTCCACGTAGTTCAAGATGGGGGCATAGGATCAGGGTGTGCACAGAGGATAGTGGAACGAAGATATACTAGGGATTACAATTGTTTACTAGCCTAAGGATGGTTTGATGCCATAGGAATGGACCGAGTATGTGGGTCCCAACAAAGGGACGACAACGTCTTACCATTGATTGCAGAGTACAACAACTTACCGGATGAAGGGGATTACAACTGCTTACTATTGATTATGGTTGACAATTTCTTATAGTCTATTGGGGTACAATGGCTTACCGTCAATTGGGGTATGACGAGTTATGTTCGATTGGGGTTTAACCACAAGGAGGCTTCCTAAGTACCTTATCTAGGATAGAAGGATCAAATATCACATAGTTTTAATGGGTATATTTTAATGTTTTGTGGAACAAAAAGGGGCATAGTATTTTAATGTCATGTGGGACAAGGGTAAACCAAACTAAAGTGGTCTGGATTGTCTGGTGAACCAATGTGGAGTGGTCTGGACCAATGGTTTTTGGGAATGAACCTCAGGGAGGCTTCCTATGTACCTTGCTTTGGAAAGTATCAAAGCCTGTGTAGTTCCAGAATGTTTTGTGAGACGGCGTGAAGTGAGTTGGGACCAATGGTTATTGGGCTTTAACCTCAAGGATGATTCCTATGTACCATTCCTGGGAAAAGATCAAAGTCCCCGTAGTTTAGGATGGGGGTTTGGAGAACTAACGTGAAGGGGTCGGGATCAATGGATGTTGGGTGTGAACTTCAGGGCATCTTCCTACATACCTTGCCTTAGCAAAGAACAATGTCCATGTAGTTCAAGAGCGTCGTTGGTGAACCGATATGAATGGGTCAAGTCCAATGGTTGTTGGTATTGAACCTTAGGAAGGCTTCCTACATACCTTGCCTTGGTAAAGATAAAAGTCTGCGTAGTTCATAATGGTTTTGAGGGCTTAAATGATAAGGTGTCCTAGAAAGGAAATAGGGGCTTATGCATGGTTAACAGCCCAATGATGAAACATGGGCTTACATGTGGTTCGCAGTCCATGTAGATGGAGACTGGGACTTACTTTAGGATAGTGACTCTGGTGGCAGAAAATCCCATAGTGGTTTGGCATAGAAGAGAGGAGGGTTCTAGTTATTTTCACCCCCTCTAATCCTTGGCACCAAAGAAGACAAGAGGAGTAAGTGTACTACCTACTGCAAGAATGCTAGGGTCTTACACCAAGATGGTTTCCCCTCCCCGCGGACCTGCGTCACTTCAGAAAAAAGAATTTCTTTCCATGTGAGGATGATCTCACTGCCATGGATATAGGTGGGTGTTGAGAATGTCTGATATGGGGCTCCCAGTGTATAAGTCATGGGATGAGGCCACTATTTAATTTCATGTGTTGAGATGACAGTGCTTGTAATTTTAACGTCCTACATCTTAGATGAGGCAGGTTCACTCTGAAACCCTATGACTTACTTATCTGATTCCCACCTACCAATGGGGAAGGGAAGGCATCAGAAATGCCATCGCGAGGGGGTTTCGTAGAGTGATCAACTGAGATACCCACACTATCATGGCTATGCGAAGAGGAAATATACGTTAGAGTGCCTATGTGATGAATCATAAGGTGAAACAACACAACATGAAGCACCGCCCGAGGGACATTAAAATCACATCATGAAATCTTGGATGGTCGCACGGGAAAAGGGGTTATGGAGCAAAGAGGTTAAAATAATTTTATTGATGATATCACATGTAAAATGATTTTTTCTTCTATTTATCAAAAAATATCTGTTTATAACATATCATTTTTTACAAAGAATACCATTTGAGACTATACACCCTTACCTTGAGTTCCATTGCTTTGAAAAAACTCTAACCCCATGTATTTTAAATTCAGTCTTACTACTTTTATAATAAATTTAAAAATATTATATTTAAATTACTTAAAAATTTAAATAATTATAATATCATATATGATACCTATATAAAATTTTATTACCCATTTATCAATAATTTATTATTAGAATCATAATATTCATGTGTTAATTGCTTATTTTACCAAGCGTATTTTTCTTCAGCAAATCTGATCTAGTACTGTGATCGTGGTTACATATTATTCATAATGTTAATTAAATATAGATATGTTATATATTCATTATATATATATATATATATATATATTCAAACATAAAATTTTTAGATGTCAAATGAATTAGACTATTCATGTTGATGGTAGGTTGTATGTACATGTGAATGTTGTTTTCACTTATCATAAGATTGAATGAAAAAAACAATATACAATAATTAACCATTAAATTTATTATTATATCATATATATCATTTATATTAATTAATTATATCCTTTTATCATTCAATTAGATAAGAAATAAAAAAACAAATAACATTGATTTGGGGTGGTGGTTGTCCACATATACACACGAGCAACATTTTCACTTCCCATTTGATAGAAAATAAGGTGAATAATAGTGATTTTATAATTAATTTAACATTTAATTAAATATAAAATAAGCAATATATTATTTAATTATAAATAACATATAGTTAGATTATGTGAATAAGAATTAAAAATAAAGTTACAGATTATGGAAATCACCTCTTCTTTGAAAAACACATCTTGATTTCCTCTTTAGAATTATAGGGTTTGTCTTTTAGGAAGACTTGTACCCCTATATATTGTATAAAAATGTTTTATATGCGTTTTTTATTATTTTTTCATGATATATGTCTCAAATGGTGTGAATAAGTGATGGGAGGTGGTTCCCTTTTATAATTGAGTTGAGGGACACTTCTGGAATTTCTGAAAAGATTAAATTATACGAGATATTCTCAAAAAAAATATCTCAAATGATCATTAGTTCATAAACAAGGTTTGTTTTTATTGTAATACAAAAAATTAATATAATTTCAATAGGTTTATGTGGTGTTTTAAACATTATTAATTTGATTAACCCCTATATTAACCAATTGTAACCTTAACTAGGGTAACAACTTTTTCACTCTTAAAAAATTATAATTTTACCAAAAATATAACTATTGACCCATAAATGGAAAAAGGATGAAATTTTATTCCATATCTAATCTTAATTTTCATCTTTAATTTTTTTAATAATTTTTAAATAATTTTATAATGTATTATTTCTATAAAATATCATTAGTGTCAATTTGGACACTATTACTTTTATTTGAATTTTAAAGAAATCAAAAAACATAAAATCTGAATATAATCTTTTATCTCATTGATAATAAGTAACAATTTTCTACAAAATTTATGAGACCGAATAATTTTTTCAAATTACATTACTTTTACTATTTTTATAATCATTAATTTTTCCACCTTAATTGAATAAAAACTATTTTAGTGTTGCATAATAATATAAGGAAATAATATATTTCCAAATAATTAAAAATAAATTACAATGATAAAATATTATATATCATTAAAATAAAAAATTTTAACCAATATTATACTCATTTTTTCAATCTGTAATAATTTAAGAGATTTTAATGTCATGAAAATGAAATTTTTGACTTTATCTTTTATATAAATATTATAAATTCCATTATCATGGGAAAATAGAACATAAATTCCTTATATTAAATAACTGTATCGAATTAGAAGAAATAAACACATATAATAGGATAAATTTAATATTGAGGTTGATATTTATACTTTATTATATTATTTCTAACCATAATTGACCCATTTTACTTTACTGTGATACTAAAAATTTATGATGGATACTATTGATTATAAACAAAAATTAATGTAATATATTTAACAAATTTAGAACTCAGGGTTCAAAATATGGAATCAAATTTTCAATAATAAATTCCTTTAACTGTTATAAATTATTTAACTTAGGAAAAAAATCAATGAAATACAATTTAATAGAAAAATCACCACTTATATATATCAATTTTATTATATAAAATTCATGTTTAAAATTCATTCCAATTACCATAATTGATTTATTTTAATCAAATTTTTCTAATTATGTATTAAAATTATTTAAAAATATAGTTAAATTTTTAAATACTTAATAATAAAATATAGATTTCAATAAAAATCAGTACTTTTCATTATTCATAGAAAAATAAAACAATTATGAAAATTCTAAAAATCAATCATAAGTTTATATTGATATGATGATTTAAAATAAATACATATATATTTATATTTTAAAATATAATTTATAAAATATACATTATATAATTTTTATATTTTCTCACAAAAAGAAATAAAAATAGTTTTTGAAGAAAACATATTTTTGAAGCATAAAATGTCTTTTCTAAAATTGAATACTAACTTCCTAATATATTATAGATAAATAGTTATTTGGTAGGAAATATATATATATCATAATTTTACTAATAATATTCATATCCATTAATTCAAATGATATGTTATAAGGATATTATTTCATGATCATTTATGCTTTTGTGGTGTATCTTATATGCTCTCGAACATAGTGTAGTTTCAAAATATCAGGGTGTTACGAGTAGTCGCATTGAATTATAGTGGTTTTATTCTCATTAGTTAGTTCAATATTGTTTCACCTTGTTGAATATTAGTAGGTTTATTTAAATATAATAGATTATTTGTTATTACCTATGTTAATTGCTCCAATATAGTTAAAATAAGTTCATATCTCTTGTAAAATTCATTATCTTTCCTTAGAGGGAAATCCAACCATAGATTATGATCATTGAGATGGTTTTTATTTCTTAAAATAGGAACCCTTTATAAAAAATGGAAAATACTAAATTAACTTAGAAAATTATTTATTAAAAATCATAGTTTGTAATTCGAAATTTGGTGTAACACTTAATCTTAAATGAACATTTATTAATTTATAATATGATTATTAAAAGTTTAATATATTATGGAATATATTTAAAATATAAAAATATTTTGAGATCATTCATAAGAGTTTATAATGATATTTTGAATCAACCAAATCATATCCCTCGAGAGTGTATATCTATATGTGAATTATTATAATGACAGATTATCCACCGTTTAAAGAATGATTTAATACTCAACCATCCATTCCCAGGGTGTTTACCCCTAAGTGGATCATTTTCACAACATCATATACTTTCTATTATGTATATAGGGATGTAATTTCTATGAAATAAAACACTCCCTACTATACCAAAACATTGTTATATTTCATATACATAAACTATTCCCTAGAGTCTTTCACAAGATTATGTTCTCTAATATATGTTCTCATAAATATAATTCCTTTATACAAAACTTTCTATAAAATCAACTATAACACTTTCATTCTACTAACCTATATCCAATTATTATCTTACTAAAATGGAACAAGATTCAATAGATCTTATCATGAATAATTTTATTTTTTATAAATCATGGGAGACTAAATACAGACATGATTCTCACACTACATTTAAAATATGAATATCAACTTGTAATTATAATAAAACATCATTATTTATTCTTTTATATCATAATAAACAATTATATATCCATATTAGTATCTTGACTAAATGAAAACATAAAATAGTTTGAGCTCATATTCTTAGTAATAAAAATAATGAAACAAAAACCATCATTGAAAAAATAAACCATGAATAATATGGAAGAGATAAATGATAATAAGATATGTCGCATAACTAATATCATAAAAGGGAAACATATACTTCAATAAAAACCATGTAAATAATCAGATGTATAACATTAAATGGTTTCATATTGAAATAATTCTGCATTACAGACATCATAGTCTTACCATCAAGTCCTCAAGAAAATCAATCATATATAAATAGGAAAGGAATATGCTAAATAACCAAACTAGTATTTCTCATGAGACCTATCTAGGCATTCAGGGGCTACATCTAACCTTTCACATCACATACTAAGTCTAACATATTTATTAAATGAATGAAAATAACAAAAATTCAGTATATAATCAATATAATAATTGGATTGAAAATCTATCAAGTAGAATATAAATTTTTTCCAATTAATTAATTGAACCACATGATCATAAGTCATCTAGTGAAATAATTTTTATATAATAATTAGCGTGTATCCCAAGGAAATTGTAATATTCATCAAAGGATGTTGACATAGTAGAAAATACCATTAAAATAAAATTCTATACTTTCTTTCAAAACATGAGTAAATTATCATTTTATTCTGATAATATTTTATTTTAAATTTTCCAAAATTCAGAGAAAAATATTTTTATTGAATATTACCAAGGAAATGTGTTCACAGATCATCAAAAAAAAAGATTGTTCGTGATTGGGGAAAATCTATTTTGTGGTAAAATGTAAAATAAATATTCCTTTCACACTTCATGTAAAAAGTTCAACAGTACCACATTCGGTATATGAAACAAATATTCCATTTAAAAAATTAAAAATTAATCCAAATATTATATAAAAATAATTTATGGAATTTTTTAATTATCTTTAATAAAATTAGTTAAACCATTTTATTAAACATGGTCATGAATGAAAATTTTTGTCAACCAAAGTGAAAGTAAGGTCAAAATTTATATAAAAAAATTCTTTATCAAATTAAGAACCAAAGAGGGGATAATTAAAATAAAACATTTAAAATAAATAGATAAAAATAGGACATGAAACTATATTGTGTTTAAAATATTAAGTGTTTTAAATTTCCATCAATAGAAGTTTATACTCAAAAAATCTTGAATAAAAATGTGATTGTTGAATAAACATGTTCTATAGACTTTTTCTTTTATAAATATGATATATCCTAATAAATATTCAATTTTTATTAATTAAAAATATATTAAAAACATTATTTATATATATTTAGTTTTATATGCTACTTTTACAATAATTTTATATCCATTTGTTGGATAATTCTGGTTTAAGTTGACCACTTAACATTGTTTGGTAAATATATTCAAAATTTATTCAAAAAAGTAATAATTATTAAAGGTGTTACAATATGTATCTATCATCTCCAAAATTTTTATAATTTTATAAATATAATTTTAATTCATCACATATAATTTTATAATCATTCATTCATATTTGGAATGTGAAAACAAAATGTATTGCTTTGTGGTGATGGTAGTGCACACATACACATAAATAACAATATCATTTTATGATGGATGGAAGGGTAAGAAGGTAGATGACTTATTATATTTAATAAATTATAATTATGTATTAAATATTATATATATTAATTATGTCCATCTTTATAACCACCCAATAAATTTGGTGATAAAAACAAATTACAACACTACATGGAGATGGTAGGTCATACGTATGCATTAGCGATATTTTCATTTTCTTTAGGGTATAAAGGATATATAACATATAATCACCATTATAAAAAACATATATGTATATTCAATATATTATCCAAATTTTTTACTATGGTTATTTAAAATATAGAGTATATTTAATAATAATGGAACTTGAAAAAACTCGCTAAAATATATACCTCTTCATTTGTTAACCACCTTTGGCTTGACATTAAGCCTTCTTGAGGTGGTATTTTTATTATACAATTACCTATTAAACATGGGGAGTAATATGGGGAATATAATTTTATGGGTCATGTTCATGTAAAGTGGATCCTAAGTTGTGGATAAGAGAAGAGATGTGATACCCTTTTATAAGTGAGGGGGTGAAAACATGTAAATACATGAGAAGTTAGTATGTAATATAAGTATTAATCATGTAATGTGGATAAAATATATCATATATTCAAATATTATGGGTTTAATGAATAAATAATTCCATCCAATTATATTGTACAATGTTTTTTATGTTATATTTAAGAGATATCCCTTTATTTTGAACCCTTATTACTCAATTTTCCCTTAAGCGAATTGTTAAATTTATACCATGGTTAATATTCATTATGAAAAACAATTATGTTAAACTTATACACTAATATTAAATATTATAATTAAAATTATGGAATTTATTTTATATCATTCTATTTATATAATAGTTAAAAATTAATTTTAATATATTTTTATAAAATGTAATGAAAAATATTTTTAGAAAAATATTTGATTAAGTATACAAATGATTATTCAGAAAAATATCGGATAATTTTTCTTCTAATGGAATTATTTACATTACTTTAAATTAATCGATATTATATTTTCAAAAAAATTTTATCCTTGTAAATACTTGACTAATGGGGAAGGAAAAACAACATTTATATGAAAAAAACATTACTTCTATTTCAAAAGAAATTAAGCATGTCTATATAGGTTCAAAATTATATTTTAATATGCATTATGTTACTTATTAAATTTATATTTGTACTATATAAATTTTTTAAAACATTCATGTATTTCTTATATTATTATAATTTCACAAAAGTAACAATATTCTTAAACCTAGTATTTTTACTATTCACCCAAAATTAAAATATTTCTAAAAAATATGAAAATTTAAACTGTGATAATTTTTACATGATTAATTAAAAATACAATTCATTTCATGAAATTATAACTATTAAATATTTTAATATGGGTTTTAATGACATTCATGAATAATGTTATGTTTTCTATGTTCTTTCTTATTTAGAAAGATAATATTACATACTATAATTGATGATTGGGTGTTACGTAATATATTTTATCCTTTTACATTTTATAATTATATCATTAAAATTACATTTTATCTTTATCCATTATATCTATTATAGATGATAAATTACTCATTATATTCAATAGACCCTTCTAATATGTTGATATTATATCGGTATTTAGGTTCTTCATCTCAATCTATATATTTTCTATTTGATATTATTTTATAGTAATGTATTTTTAAACATCTTCTTTAAATTATTACATGGTTATATTCTTTTAAAATTAACCTTACATTAATTTATTATCCATCTAATATTTCTCATTAAATTCTATAATTACCATTTTATAAGCCTTTATAATATCGATGTAAGGGTAACATATTTATCTTAATTTTCCATATTATTACTAAGAAATATTATATGTATTATCTAAATAAATTTTTTATGATGTCCATAGATAAACTCACACATTACTTATTCATTAATCAATATTGTCTATTGATACTTTGTGATGAATATATCATGTTATATGATCATGTACGAAATTTCATTCTTGTATTTTCATAAGTCTCAAACATTATGATACCTTGGTTTCGAGCTTTGGATATATATTAATGAAACATTTTGGAGTAACAATGATATTATTAGAATGAGACATTTTTATGGATACATGGTAATATGTTTATGATTCCTTGGTGATGAGCCTTGATAACATGACGCCCACATTCAAGCATTAATTATGAATATTTATAAAATTATTATGATTCTAAAATGTTATTCCTCTTATACATTCCATGGAGATCTATTCATTTTATATATCACATGATGATTACTTCATTTTCTATATCTCATGATGGTTACTTTTAATTCATTTTGGATCCTTTAATTCCATATGTTCAATGATTATTTATTCCTTAATATATATATATATATATCATTATCAATGTATACATTATCGAGATTATGGTTCGATCATGTTATTTTCATTATTTTATGGATGATTCTCAGTTGATTCACTACCTTGTTTTGATGAAAACATATAAAACATTATATGATTATCTTATTTTTTTAAAGATAATTATAGTGGTTAATGATGAGTGGGACCGATAATAAAGTCAAAATTATAGTTATGGTGGTTAGTCATGAATGAAGTCTATATACTATTTAGAACTGGATTTTATAAAAGAAGTGTGTTTTTTTATTTAAATAAGAATGATGTGTAGCCAGTTCATAGTGACACTTAATCATTCATTTTAAGATATGGTTGTAATTTTATGTTAAGTATAAATGTATGTAGGTTTATCCCCAGATTCAGAAATGTATGTTTGGGGGAATTTTTTTATTAGAGAATATTTTTTAGGAACTAGGTTAAAGAAATATTAATCTATAAAAATTTAGGATTATTACCCATAGACCAGAAAACAATTTTAAACATTACTAGTATGAGCACATAGGGTTAACATTTTCAATGTATTTATGTTGAGTCATGTAATAATCTGACCATAGTTAATATTTAATATAACCTGAGGGATTAATATTGTGGTTAATTAATATTATATAATCTATAAGTAAGATTTTATCAAGGAATAAAAATTTTGTGTATGTAATTTAATTAATGCGTGTAGAATGTAATATCCCATATATTCACTGAATAGTTTTTAGAAAATTTCGTTGTTAAAATGTTCATATAAATATGTAATACATTTCAACACACCTCTTTTCCTTTAATAATACACTCCTTGAATTTATGTATATATTTATAAATTAATTATATTACTTTTTTAAATATATATTTTTGTTCAAAAAAATAATAAAACTATAAAGAATAGGTAAACAAATTAATGGTAATAAATAATGAAGAAACCATCAATGGTGATCATCATAATATAGTCATTATAAAATAGGTTTCTATTAATTATATTTTTTCAGTAATAAATATATTTAAATGAAAATGTATATAATATATTAATACTAATTAAATTACATGCATAAATAATTAATTTTTGATCATATAGTAATTAAGGAATAATAACTATAAAAATATAATCACTCATAGAAAACAATAATTTTAATATAATATATATTTTAAATTAAATGGAAAATTTGTCTTATTTAGAATTATAATTCAATAAAATGGATTCCAAAATTTTAACTAAAATATTTAATATATCTAAGGTTCAATATTTTTTATTTTTATAAATAATTTAAATTTGTACTAGGTACAAAATTAAAAAAACAGTATGTTTTATGAAATCACTATAATGTAAAATAGACCAAATATTTAGTAGAACATTTTTTTGATTAAAATGTAATTAATGAGTAAAATAATGTATTAAAATGTAATAAAATAATTTTTCAAACCTTCCAATCCATTTTGTAGGCCTATTTTATATTTTATAGTTTTAAAAATGATTGATTATTTACATAGAAAGGAAATTTTAATGATTCCATTCAGCTGTGGGTGTCATTAATTTTTAAATAAGTAATATTTTTTAATAAAATATTTTTAATAATTTGTGTAATAATTACTATTCATATTCATGAGTCTAAATAATAAATTATACAAAATATTATTTAATGATACCCTTCTAATTTCCTTATAAAAAACCCATTCTCCACCCATATTTCTCACTCGAAAAACATATTCAATATCAAAATCTATAAAATAAAATTCTTTATAGTCATATCTATATAGTTTTGATCGTATATGAATAGTCACCTATAATGGTTTTAGACTTAATCAAATAGTGTAATCTCAAATAGAATCTAATTGTTCCTAATCCTTCCAATTTCACTGAATATTTTAATTATAATATATTTTAAATTCATCTTTATATACTACAATTATTATAATTCCATGGTATTTGATCCTTTTAATATTTTATCAATGATATATTACCATCCCCCCTAATAAAATCATTTTATAAGTCATTACTATATCAATGATATGGTTTTCTAATAAAGTCTTATGATTTCCAATTTAAGATTATTTTATTATAAAATCATTAAAATTTTACTTCCATATGCTACCATGATAATATTCCCATGGTATCAACCGCTTATTGATTTTTTATTAAATATACATTTCTCATTCCCTTTCAACATTCCCTTTCTATAATCTGTTATTATACATAAGTAATGTTTTACTCTTAGTTTATTTTTTCCCTAGGATTAACAAGAAAAAACAACAATATATTATCGGAATAATGTTTTTTGGATTTCTATATATGAACACTCACTTTCAATTTTCATAAGACTACATTATTGAATTATATTATGTTATGAACGTTTCATGGTATATGATAACGTATAAATTTTATTTCATGTACTTCTATAAGTCTTGGACGTTACAATAAATGGGGTTCAATTATTGCTAATATATTTATGATACTATTGTAAGAATCTATGGTAAAATGATACTGATGTCCTGGAATGGATCCTTGGTAATATCATTATGATTCATGGGTTATGATCCTTCATAACATTATTTTTATATTCAAGAACTACTTATGGAGATTAATGAAATTATTTTTTTTTCTAAAACAATATTAAGTGTTTACCTTCCATGATGATCTATTCATTTCATTTATCCCAAGATGATTACTTGATACCTATATCACATGTCTATTAATTATATATTATAGTGACTCCTTAATTTCTTATGTTAAATTGAAATTTATCTATTAATATATATATATATATAACACTGGATATCTTTTCATGATTATGTTTATATCATGTTCTAATTGATTTTTCATATATGGTTCTCAATCTATTCAATACCCTATTTTTATGAACCTTTACTGAGATTTATATTCTGATCCAACATTATCTTATAATATTTAGGAGTTTTTTATGTTATTAATAAATATAATTAAGTTAAAATTTTAATTTTGATGTTTTTTTATTGTTGATTCCCACCAAATGAGCATCAAAAAAATTTACGGGGGAAGAAATACATGAACCGTGTGTATTATTTTCCCCAAAAAATAAAAGAACAGATGGCCACAAAAACATGAGGATCATGTAACCTTCAAAAGGACACATTATCACATGAACTTTATAAGGTCATATGAAATGGTTTATGTGTAGTTAATTACCTAATATAGATCATATGGTGCCCCTTTGACAAGCCTCCCTATTCTTGCAAAGTCGCAGAGAAAAGGATCAGTGATAGAGTTAGGGCTTCTAAGAGTGCTCATCTAGATAAAGTGACTTGTCAAATGGTAGGCTCATGCTGATCATTCAAAATCCTTTTAAGATAAATGATAAATATATGTAAAATTTGAAGACCTTAGGCGGTTATCGATATTCCTATGGCACACTCATGTTGTTCCCAAGATCCCAAGAATCCATTAGCTATATACCCACCTAGTCATGAAAGAGCTTGTTGTAATGTCACCATCATCATGTGAAAGGCTTCAGACATGTCTATTTGATTATGTGATTCCCCTATAGAACCATAGACAATTAGAGGGTATATCGCTGAAAATTATTTCACACCACCACATGACTAATTGTTAGACATGTGGTTCATTTCAAAAATGGAGAATGGTTGTATTTGACAAAGATCCAACAATCGTAAATATCCCCAACCCTTTTAAAATAAATAAGAAAATAAAAAGTGGAAAGACGGTATATTATTTTGATTTGAGGACATGATAACATTCATTCGAAAGATTTTCTTCATCCCCGTACAATAAAAATTGATCATGCAGGGCCCCCTTGTCAAGCCTGAATGATCTCACAAAGGCCCTTATATAGGTTGATCTGATCTCATGAAGGCTCCCTTGACAAGATTCCATAGTCTTGAGAATGATCCTAGAAAATTATTCATTGATCACACGAAATCCTCTCCATATGCTTCATGATCTCCCAAATACCCCTAGACATGTCATCTTGACCTTGTGGAAGCTCATTAACATGTCCAAATGTTTATAAAAAATTAATTTTATTGGTCATGGTCCATTAAAAATGGAAAAGGTGGAACATTATCATGGCTTTTGTCATCTTATGGCACCATGGATGTCCCATTATAGATTCATATAAAGCATGTGACAAAAAAACCTTCCATAGTCTCCAACATAAATACATGAGATATGCGTCATGTAAGGAGCAATATTACCAAGGTATCTAGGGTGATAAATCACACCCCCTAAACATAAAGAATGGATAGATTGATTGATTACAAAAGGGACCGCAGGAAAGGACTTCTATGAATGACAAGTCACATGATCTCAATGGTATTCCCCTAGGTAAAATTTGGGGAATGATATAAAGGGTCACACATAATTCATAGGTTATTCATGTGATCACACTATATATCACAAGAAATACTTTTAGGGTGACAAAAATATCATGAGAAGGAGGTATCATATGTTAGATGGGTCACATGAAACCAAAATCAAGATAAGAGTAGACAATCCTGAGGCACATAAGCAATAAATGATGGAGTAAGGACTAAAAATGATTATATAATTATGTAAAGATGTAGACCCCAATAATCATGTAATTTTCCCAACTAACCCAGATCATAAGAAAACATAAGGGCATGTCTCTCAAGTCATGTGAAACTCTTTCAGCAAGCTCTTTGGATCATGAAATGTGCCTTGCATATGTTTAATAACATCACACAACACCCTATGAGAAAACCAATCTAGTCTTGAGAAGTCCTTCAAATATTATATCCAATTATTTTGATAACCTCCAAACATATTTCCCGTGATATGAAGTGACACTGGGACATGTAGTTAACGTATCATGATTTCCGCAAGAAAATTCATTCAGGATATGAGAACCCCCTAGATATGTCATCCTAGAACATTATATTGACTTCTAACATGTATAGAAATCCTCAGATATGTCAGTTAGACAACCCATACAAGACACATGATTCCCTTTGAGAGTGCTACCCATCTATTTTGAGGTCCTTTGTGATTTCAAACCAGGTCTTGTGATGTATTCCACACAAGTAAAATCAATAACATGAAACCTCTCAAACAAAAAAACCATGTTCATCTGACATCCTTAGGGCATGTCAACCTTGATCATACAATTAACTCGAGAATTTCCATTCAAATTTTGAGACATCCTCTAGAAAAGTAATCTAAATAATTAAATTTTATGTTTACATGTACTCTATGAAAACAATACATTTTCAAACATCTTCAAACATGTTAAGTAGGAAATGAAACATGTCAAGAAGATAATTAGGATGTTTCAAGAAGATTTAATGGGACATGATAACCTTGTTTGTTTTCTATAATTGAACATAGCCTCAGTTAAACTGAACTATGAGATATCTAATTCCTTATAGAACAGAGATACGTAGTATGCCATTCTAAGGACCAAAATACAATGGAAATTTAAATCAGTTTAAACCCCTACATGGATCCCACATTCTAACCATCGAGACCCAATATCTCCCTTGGGTTGTCTTCCTTCCTCATTCACCAGAGGATTGAGAATGAAACTACACATTAAGAACTCAGATATCTTTCATAAATAGGATATGTAAGACTCCATTTTAAGGCCTGGGCTCTAATGGTAATTTACATCGGTGTAATCTTGTCCATGTATCCAACAATGCAACCATCATGTCCTAATATCTCACATGGATGTATCATTATTCCTCATCCACTAGTCGATTTATAGGGTAAAAAACTATGATGAAATGGAATCCTTCTATAAGAAGGATATATAGGATTCATCCCTATGTCTTGAGATCCATAATGTTGGCACTAAAATATTTTATGAGGCCTCAAATGACAACTTCTGGTAAAACTAAGCATGTAGGCCTCCTTTAAGGACCATTACAAGGTTTCATAGAGTGATTCATGTAATATTCCATTTTTTTATGCAATAATCTCATTGTACATGTAAAAAATATTAATCACCAATGGAGATAAAATTTTACCCATTTTATACAAAGGCCAAAAAAATTTCCACGGCATTCATTTGCATGATATAAGGGTTGTGCCTATGAAATTAATGATGCATCAAACTAGTTATCTTTCATGAAAAAGGAGATGTTGATTTTGGAATATTGTGCGGCAGAGCTCTAGTGAAAAATGAAGAATCCACACACAAAGTGTCTTCTGTTCCCTAGGCATTGTTTTCCCACCACTATGAATTTCAAAAATAAATAAATGTTCAGCCCCTCTATCTTGGAGGCTCTCTAGAAGATGAAATGATACTCCCATATGGAAAAGTAATCATCTTACATGATGCGGTGACACATAGAATACCTATGGAAGGGGATCTTTAGTGACATACCTCCCATGGTCCCTAACATGACTTGGCCTAGGTTTGAGTGATCCTCGTGTAACCCCTTTGAAAGTAGATCAGGTGTTCATAAAATAATCTTTTTGTTTGCAACCCCTAAATTGAACTTAACCTTGAGTCCCATGCATAACCTCATATTGAGCATGAGATCTGATATTTTGGGAACCTACTCTTTATGAATCGATGGAGTTTCCTTTCCCATGATCACCCATTTCGCATAACCCTCCAATCTAGTGTGAAAAAACGTACTTGTCCAAGACCTAACAATTCTTATGCCTTCAGTGCACCTGTTACATTACCTATTAATTATGATCATGGGTACTCAAACCTCAGCTGATTATGGTAATGTGAACTATATTTTGTACCTTTTCATTGACCACTACTCTCATAATTATACCCAAGAAGTTACAAATATATCCCCCTCTTTAGAGAACATGATTGGTGGTCACATAAGACCAATGGGTGGGAGATGAGTCCACCCACGCTCAAGCTATGTGATATAAAACTACCTAGCTTCACATCCTTTTTGTTTGAATTTAAACTGCATGAATATTCCCTAGGATTATGATATAAAACTGCAGTCTTACCTTGTGAAAAAGTATAGGTTTCTCTATGTATGAGTGTTAGGGATAACCCCCACACCTATACCACTCACATGGAATGAGATTCATTGGGAAGAAAAATGTTCAATCCCCACACCATAAAACCATGAGAATTAATCTTGTGAAGGGAATATTCAATATGTAAGTCCCAAAAAATCCTTCTTGTCCCTCCTATCACAACATGAGCATCCCTACTGAATAACAATAAACTACATGGATTCGTCCTATTATACAACCTTAAATTGCGGCGTCGAACTAAATGGATTTTTATCACTATCTTCTAAACAGGATATATAGGTTGTCTCCCTAAGGTTCAATCTGGACTAATGGTAAAATTAGATTCACCGTTTTAGGGAATTTCCACCCTGATCCAACTTAAGGAGAATTCTAATTAACCTATTGGGTCTGCCTTAAATGGATTCCAAGCAAATGAAAAACATAGGTTCTCCCTCATATGGATATTCCACTTTGATCCAACTCAAGGGATATTCTAATCAAACATTTCAGTAACCATCTAGGGAAATCTTGAAAAATTCTAAACAATGGTTCTCCCTTCATGGGATGTACCACCCTTGTCCTCGTCAAGGGGAATTCTGATTAACCACTAGGGCTTCTCTCAAGGGGCATCCCAATCAATGGTAAAATTAGGTGCTCCCTAAATGGGACTTACCACCTAGATCTGCCTCAAGGAGAATTCTGATCAACCTCTCGAGTCGAACTCATGGGGTATCCCAACCTATGTTAAACACAGGTGCTCCCTCCAATGTACATACCCCCTGATTGACCCCAAGGGGAATTCTAATGAAACTTTGAGTCCACCTCAATGGGAATTCTGAAAAATGGTAAACTTATGTGATCCCTATTAGGAAAATACCTCCCTGATCCACCTAAATGGGTGTTCTTATAACCCTATTGGGTCTACTGAATGTGGCATCTAGACAAATGGTAAACATATGTGATCCCTCTTATGGAAATACCTCAACCATCTATCTCAAGTGGCAATTTGATCAACCTCTCAGTTCTAACTCAAGGAGAATCCTGACCAATTGTAAACATAGGTGATCCATCCTAGTAAAGTACCCCTTGATTCGCTTAAAGAGGTGTTCTGATCATCCTTTTTGGTCCACCTCATGTGTTATCCTAACCAATGGTAGACATAGGTGCTCAATCATAGGAGCAGGCCTCCAAAATATTTCTCAAAGGGAATCATGATCAACCTCATAGATCCACATCAAGGGGTGTTTTGATCCAACCTTGAAATTTTTAAATCATTACTCCTATAAAACCACATCCTAGATCTACCTTAAGGGAAATTCTAGTCAACCATCCATATATTTCTCAAGGTCCATTATGATCAAATTTGGAGGTGTGACATCTTCCCATCTAGGGAAACACGTCCTAGATATTCATCAATGGGGTTTTTTGGTCCATCTACATTGTTTCCACTACCATGGGTCATTCAGATCCATAAATCTTGTCCACATAATACATTATCCCATACCTTTCTCCACAAGATGTCAATTTCATGACAGGATCTGTAGAAACCAAAATTCCCAATCTTTCTCCATAGGCGGTAGAACTTGTGACATGATTCAAATAGCTACCCTATGCATAAGTGTGGCATGCCTAGGGTAAAAAGTGTTGTAAGAATTATTCCCATCACGTGGTAACCTCATGATAGACATGGGATGACTTGGTTTTTTCACCTTATGATACCTCATATGAAATTCCCTCCTAAGTGGAAGAATATCGGTAACCAACTCTCACAGTGTCGAGACATGCCCAAGAATGCCCAATGTGATTACTCTTCTGACCAAAGGTGACTTCCATATCAAGAAAAATGAATTATTTCAATGAATATTCATTTTAATGAACTTGTTTACAAAAATAGATGGCACCATTAATGAGTTCTACAGACATGAATTTGATCAATGAGGGAGTCTCATGTTAGGAAACAAGCTCCATGAAGGAATCCATGGAAGGAGGAATGAACATCCCATCATCCTATTTCACTCAAGGAACATACATTTCCATTGAATGTGATGAAATCATACCTCCTTAGAAAAGTGTTAATGTAAGGATACAACCGATAGTGTGAAAACACATCATGTCAACATTCTGATGTGCCCCCAAAAAAGAATCAGATATAGAAATGTTTAACACCACCAAAAACTCTTCTCCTCAACATGGAGACTAGTTGAATTATGGAATCCCTAGATTTTCATGTAAATGGATCCAGATATCAATCACTATGTCCCACATAAATAATTGTGGACCCAGTATAGAACTCCCCAGTGATTGGTGTAGTAAAATTTTGGGAATCCTTTGTTTGTGACATTATTAGCATGGATCCCTCTCATTCTAAGGTAAATTGTATGACATTGGGGAATTTGGAATTTCATTCTATGTAACTATATTAATAGTTTATTCCACATGTATTATATGATTCGCAATGTATGAAATCAAAAAACTCAAACCCACAGGTGTCGGGGTAGAAGAAACATTGAATTGTAAATCTGGCATGACCACTCTCCCACCCCGACATCCATGACTACTTAAACACCAAGAAACCACCCCCCATATCAACATAATAAATAATCCAATAGAGGATTATTGACCCAATTTTCCATATATATTAGATGAATTGGTTATTTCAACAAGCAAAATTCTGCTATAGGATCTGAAGGCTTTGGTGCCTCACTGACATCATTTCCCCCAAGGGTCGTGGAGGGAGCAGCATCTCCCCTTCCAACATCCAACCACATCCAGAGCCTCTCCCCAAAGAGATAATATGATTTACTCTCTTAAACCAAATATATGGGTTATTCTAGAGTCACCCCAGCTATGTCTACCACCTGGGATCCATAAAAAAGGGCTCCCATTGGGCCTCTTCAATTCCGGAAATGAATGATCCCTCATGTCGAAGAACTGGTGGAATTTTACACTACTCTGCTAGTCTTGGTAGCAACCACCGGATGCCAATTTTGGGGGAAGTATTAGTATAATTCCTGAAAAGTTTCATCATTTCTACAACTCTTTTGGACCCTTCTATTATTAGTTCATCCCACCACATCCCTACAACATGAGAATATGGATCTTTTTTCGTCTAATTTCCATCGATACCCTAGAAACCTCATAGGAAAAATGGGTTGAATTTCTCGATCATCATCACAAAAAAAATCTATTATAGGACAACCTATGATGATCATATGCATTTTATATGTCCTTCATGAACCATCACCGACAAAAACATAGTCCATTCATGATCCATCAACAACCAGTGGTGACGTATTCTCGAAACTACATCTTTTAAACATAGAGTTCATCCCCATACCCATTTCAAAAAGCATGAAGGTCCTACTCATGATTCAAATAACTATAATGGGGTTCTTTTCCATGATGAATAATTAAACTAACCTGAACAACCTTCCTAGGTAATATGGGAGAACAATCACCATCAAAGGAAAAATTATGGGAAACACAAAGTCCTCATTGAGCTCATTGATCTTTCAGACTTGGATAAAACTAATGAATTTGTAATTGCACCTCCACCCCAACTACCAGAGTACTGGGAAGAATCCCATAATGTGATGTTTTCTATCCTAAAAGATGAAATTCAAAGGATCCCTTGATTCTACTCCAGGTACATAAAGTTTCAGAAAGGTTTGAGCAACTTCCATGGGTTCACAGTGTAATAATCTCCATCATCCCCAGTCTCCGTATCTACCTCTACCACAGATAATGGATATATATTATGGTCTAGGATGACTCCTTCAAATTTTAGGATCCTTTCTAATACACAGGAATCTGATCCACATTTGAGTTTCATTTCCCTTGAACATGAGGTAGTTGTAAATACTTAGTCCTATAAATATATCATGATGTGATTGGAACCATCCCCAAGGTACATCCCAATTTGAAAATAATATATGCCTCACACATTGGATTCCCAACCTAACCTACATTTGAAAAAATGATCCTTATTACGGCAAAACCCAATCTCCTAGATAGATTTTATCAGGGTATGGACCGACCAAGAAATGTAATCTGAGAAAGAATTCATTTTGGAGGTTCTAAATATTGACTGGTTGTTTATGGTGTTTTGGGAACCAATAACTCCTATCTTTGACTTCCTTGAGTCCCTCACTGAGGGCCAAGCCATGTGTTTCTTCCAGATCATCTGAGTGATGTTTCCCTACCTATGTGACTGTTAGTTGATCTTCCCATCAAGAAAGTGGGACCATGAATATATTGATTAGAAATGTTAATGGGTTTAGTTGTCATCATGTCCTATTGATCAATTCCATACTTCATCAGGATACTATCTGAAACTCTAACATCATTGCATTAAGAGCCTCATAGTACCCCTCTATATTATGGAAGTGGTGTCTCTACATGTGAAAATCAGGGGTTGCAGATAGTATGTTTCTCGCCAATTCATCCCTATTGTGGGAAATCCTAACTTACTTGTCGATGATTAGTATTCTCTTTCGGGTATAGTTAAGGAAAACATGGTCTTTCTCGAGATATATAAGAATAGTAACATTGACATACATCATGGTTAGTAAAGCATGCCCCAAGGGGTAATGTAGTACTTGATAAACCCTCATATATGTTTCTTCACCCAACAATAAAGATATGAAGATGGCCCCAGGTATCCATATAAGACATTATATTCCAAACAGAATGTAGACAAGGGTAAGATTCATATTGGTCCCTCCAATACATCTGAGGTTTTCTTAACAACAAAAGGCTAGTCCCATGGTGTCTACCTTTCTCTAGTAGGTCACATAGCATTAAAGGATCATCAAAGAGCTTATTATTGATAGGTTCCAATATTATGGTGACACTTGATGAGATCCCATTTCTCCTCTAGAAGGGTATCAATTCCCCTTGTCCAGTTTCCCCCTGTTGATCATGGTAATCTAATTAATCTGTATAGAGTTGTTGTAGAAATTTAAGGTAATAGATTGAGATATGAGTCAAAAAAATTCACCAGATCAGTGCGATTACCCACCTTGGTATCCATGTAATTCCACTCCATGAGCCACCCACCCTACTTACCTTGTTGTGGAGCATGCCTGCAACATGATGATCAATAATCTTTATCAGTATTCACCAGGATTATTTTATAGCTTCTCTCACTACACAATGTGAGTCCTTAGAGACGCAACAGGTTGAGATCCCACCTGATGGAATGTTGTAACCAGAATTGGTGTAGGACAAGTGTATACCCTCGTATTTTGGGAACATTAGATTTTACACATTAGATGGGATAGTTGACTCACTACAAAATTTGGCCCACTTCATCTCAAGTTATAAGTCCTTGTTTGGAACCCCAAAGCAGTAGTAGGGATCCAAGATCTAGTTATTCATCCAGAAAATTAAAGGACATATGATTATCTGGTACATCTATCTGACTATAGGGTCAATCACTATTCTGACATACATTCACATAGAGTTCCTCTAACATTTCATCTCCACCACTAATAAGGAAAAAAATTAGACCACTTCATGTTAATTCAAATTTTTTAGGATCTAGTCATATATTTTGTTACCAGTTGGAATGTAATCATGTCTTCACTCAATATGTCATTGAATGAATAGTGGATGCTAACAATGTTTATAGGGAATTTTAACCCTAGGTTGTTTGATAACCTCATCACTAAGAACTTCCCTGTAATGTTCTAGGAATTTTATGATAAGTATTAGTGTTTGGAGGAAGCTTTAAAACATGATAAGAAAGTGTGAATGTCACCTCTTCAACCCCCTAGTGATGGGATTCCAAAGCAGTGATTACCTCTTCAAAACATTTATAGGCCCAAGAGTCATTATATTTATTATATACCTTACCCAAAGAGCCTCCCTGAGTATAGTAACCCTACCAAACTCAGCCTCTCCCAGTACAGATCCTCTAGACACCACCTCTCTATGAATAGCTGCCTGGATTAGAGAATTCTGCTCCAGCCCATGTTAGGCACTATCCCCTCATCATGTTAAGGATCCAAGATAACCCTTTCTAGGTATAATACATCATACCTATTCCTTCTAGGATGTGTATTTATTTGTATATTTTATTTGTGCACTAAAGAAGGGAATTCTCAAGTTTCCCTAGTGTAGGAGACCCCAGGAGGCTAGAAAAACTAACTCCCCAACCTTTTCTCATACCATAGAATCCTCAAAGATACCATCAAAGAACACTGCATGTTAAAATATTATTTCCAATACTATGTTGTTAACGGTTTGGCCAATTGGGATGATGTTATATCACACATAAGACATATCTCTACTGCGACTGATAGTGATAGGGAGGGTATGAGTGAATGGAAGTGGGATTCTAGTAATGGAATCCATAAATACAATGATTGTTTGGATAACATAGATGTTTTATACGCCCACTCTATAATATGTTCTCTACTAGGAAATCCAGAACATCGCATAGTCGCCCTACTTTCTTCAGATATTGCCTCTGAATCCACATTACAACCCTCCAAATCTCAAAATAAAATACCCTAAAATGTAGGGGAAACCAAAGTCTCTCACCGATTAAAAATAAATCACACACTCATAGTGATTTCTTACCTTCTGATTTGGTAATTTCCCCTGGTTCCACCCAATTTCGGAGGACTCCACTGATGATGTAAAGGAGTAATACTCTTTGAACATCATCAAGTTGGTGGACCTCTTCCCAGTTCATGATAGTGGGTAACATTTTTAAAAATCCATATATTCATATGGTCGACACCATAAATGGAATGGTCAAGGACATGAAAGAAAATTTAATTCTCATGCAAGAAACTCAAACCAAGTCATTCATGCTATCAAAACTTGAAAACATGTTTTGTTTACATATTATTAGGCACATCCATCCTATCCTGCACACCCGACACACCACCAATGTCGGATTTGTAAAATGACCAAGCTGATTATCCACAACCACATCATGATCATCCTTGTCCAAATAGTGCATGGCTTAGACAACAAACATTCAGCCGAAAGTAGTTGTGGGAATATTTTCTGGTCAGTAGAATTATATTTTTTTTTACCATCCAAAACCCATCCATTCAACTGGATTCACTAATTATGCCTTTTTCCAAAGAGTGTCCCCCTACAACAAAAAAAATTATTCTAGTGTGGAAGCATGATGTATTGAAGAACCTTGACATAATTCATGTTAGGATATCGATCCTCAAGGACCTACACTCATTGAAAGAAATGTGTGAGGCCCTTCAAAAATCCATGAGAATCCACTTACAGTTTGAAATAAAAATTAGTATATGTGGATACTTTCTATGTGAAGGAGTCTGAGTGAGTGTCATTCCAATCCATATTCTCATTCTTTTGAAATGATGAGGACACCCTATTTTAGGGTCATATTCACCCACTGTACATAACAAGACAGTTCAATGGCGTGGAAGTCTGCCACATCTTGATGGACATGGGTTCTAGGATTTATCTTATCTCGACCTTAAAACTTTTTATGTTGGGTTTGATTAAAGCATATTTGACTCCTTTTGGCAAGAATATTTAGTGTTTGGATAATATTGAGTAGAAACTGTGTAGAAGGATTTTTTTGAACACCTAATTTGATGGGTTGATATGACATTCTATATTCATGGTTTTCTCATAAGATACCACCTACAGCAAATTACTCAGCAGCCCTTGGATTCATTTTCTTAGAGTAGTCCCATCATCTTATAAACAGTGAATCATGTACTCCCTCAACGATCTAGTAGATGTAATTAAGGGATATGAATCTCCCTTTGAATCATGTGAATCCTAATAGATGGATGTATACTTTTATAAGAAGGAGGGAGAGAAAGTTCATACAAATGAGGTTGAGTACATGAATTCTATAGACAATCCGTGGAAATACATGAATTATCGTTTCATTCAGTTTATCCTTTGGTTGGATTATACAATGTCAGAACATTTATGATTCTATATCATCTCTCGGAAAAAGGGTCATGACATTCCAACAAAGAATGAATGTCCTGAAATTACCTCATACTATTACACATGATAAGCACAGATGATACCATATTCCACCACCTTGTGAGGTATAGATATGTTCACTCTATATCCACCATCTCATGACATGACCACCAATTATGCAGGGAAGGGTTGAGCTGAAATCTTATTTTCCACCATCACATTGACCCCAATCATGGACCCTATGGTCAAAGTCCTGATGGGTTCAGTGCAACAACCTCTATCTCCATTGTTTTAATAGAGCAGGAATACCCCAGCAAGGATATTGTATCTACTCAATTAGGAACCAGTGCTCTCCCTGAGTTAGCTAGTTGGGATGAACCTCCTCCTCCTACTAATTCTCTTTTCTCATACAATGAATATGATTTGGAAGATTATCCTCCTACATTTTAAGAGGGTCTCTCCACCGGCATCTATGGGTTTATTTAGGTGATCCTTAGTACTGAGGATGATATGAGGTTGATGCTGCTATGTGTAGCAATTTCAATAGAGGAGAAACAATAGTATGTGGCTTTCATAAAAAATATTGAGACATATTTTCCCTGAGTAATTATATGATTCTAGGACAAGACCCTTAGTCCAAATTTCATCATATATGTCTCCCAGTGATCCAACTCGGTTTCAAGCAACCTCCCAGAAAGATACACCCCTCTCATCGTTCCATATTTGAGGCCAAAGGTGATAATCTTATCAAATCCAAATTCATTAGGGAAGTTTAATACCCCAAGTTTCTAGCTAACAAAATCCTATTCAGATTGAATAATGGGTAGATTATAGTATGTATCAACTTTAGGGATCTCAAATACCATTGTAAAAAGGTTTATTTTCCCCTTTAAGTGACATAGTTTTTTTCCTCAATGCTACAACTATGTTTTAGGAATTAAACATTATCGATGTATACTCTAGTAACAAAAAAACCTGGTGGGCCCTTGAGGATGAGAAGACTAACACATTTAAGGAACTTCTAGAAACATTATTCTATCAATTAATTTCCATCATCACAAAAAATTCATAGGCAACCTATCCACAGATCGTGCACCACTTCATCAAACTAATCATCGGTACATTGGTGAAATGTTATGTGGATGACCTGTTGGTAAAACCCAAGAAATGTCAGGACCATATCATAGTACATGGGAAAGTGTTCGACTTCCTTTGGTCCTATAATTTGATGATCAACCCATTAATGTGTGCATTTTGGATTACCTATGGGAAGTTTCTTAGAATCATCCTTAGAAAAAGTGGCATTGAGATTGACCCATAAAAAATCAATATCATTTGTAGATTTCCTCCCCTAAGTAGCCTATAGGAGCTACGGGGAATTCAAGGATAATTATCCTATATATGTTGATTCATAATGAATCTTTTCAGAATGTGTGAGACATTTTCAAGGCACAAGAATAAATTAAATGTCTACCAGTGGGATGGGAAATTCCATGACGCCTTTTAGGAAATGAAGCAGTATCTACTATAGCCTCTATTTATAATGCCACCTATTTTAGGGAAGCCTCTGGTTTACAACGTGACCACCCTAGAATGTTCATATAGTTCCTTTATTAGCCAAAAGAACAATGAAGTCATGTACTATAGTTTATACTATATCAGTCGCATGCTCTATCAAACTGAGACTATATACTCCCCGATTGAGAAGAAAAACTTCACATTGGGTTCTTATAGTGCCAAAGTTGAAAATATATTTTTATCATCATGAGATATAGTTGATTTATTTAGTAGAATTGATAACGTATTTCCTAAATCACCCCATGTTGATGGTATGGTTTGAAAACAATCCAGTAATTCTTTAGTACAATGACATCATGTTTGTTCTATAAAGAGCCATCAAGTGTTAAGCATTAGTATAATTATTGGCCATCAATTAGGCCCCTAGATATTTTTCTATAGATGTTGATTATCCAGATGAGGTTATCCTCTAATTAGATTAGGATATACCATGTTGGAATATGTACTTTGATAGAGCCTTCCAGAGCCCAAAAAATATGAGGCTCAATGATCCCAAACTCTACTAGGTAAGATTGGGGATCATCTTCATCACTCGTTCCTAGGGTGTTCTACCATACTCATTTCTATTGTCAAAAGTCTACACCAAGAGTGATGTAAATTATCAGGATCTCATTACTGGTCTTGATATGGCCCTTGAGATTGAAGTATCATTCTTTCTTGTGAAGGGATACTCTAAATTAGCAAATAAATGGATCAATAGTGATCACATCACTAGAAAACCAATTCTTGTTCCTTTTCTAGCATGCACTCCCCATCTGATGGCCTAGTTCTCTTCCAATATATAAGTGACTCATGTTACATGGTCACATAATGGTTGTGAAAACTCCCTCGCTAGTTTAGTCACCTCCCGTGCAGAATTGGACCAGGATTACCTATTCATCCATGTGGTAAATCAGTGGTTCATTACATCAATCATACTAGGTGATGACAAAAGATATTACAGAAACTAGTTTGTTGTTTTTACTTCCATGAAAAGACCCTTGGGTTCCCCAATCATAGAAAAACCTTAAAACTAGACAACTCCTTTTATTTAATATATATCGTGGTGCATTCTCCCACCAGATCGAGATGATCATGAGAAAATTCATCGGTGTATAGTGCAGTTCTCCCTCTAGAGGGGGACCAACCATGAGAAGGTGCTCTATAAATGTGGGTTTGAATGAATTATCCTTTTTTATATCCAAGGAGATTATATTCACAAGTTTATATAGGAAATTAATGTTGTAACAAGTGGTGCCCTTCAGGTGGGATTGAAACTCCCACCATATTCGGAGGCAAGGAAACTTATGGCCCTCCATATTCCATGACATCATTGAGTATTCCATGACGGCTCACACATGTCATATCCATGCTAACATTGGGAATTGACCATTGTATATTCATTACACAAAAATGTATTGTTGTCTATTTTTCATGTACGAACATGATATTGTAGGCCCATATCCACCAGCGATAGCCTTCAAATGTTGGTTCTTTATAATTTGTGATGGATTTTTTATCTAAGTGCGAAAAAGATATTCTTCCCAATAAAGTCAAGGAAAAATCCATGATTCAATTCGTGAGCTCTTGAATTATCCATTCATTTTTATTCCATAACATTATTATCACTAAAAATGACACCAACATCCGAAATTCTGAGTTGAAGATATTGTACTCCAATTACAATATATGGTTAATCCAATCTTCTAGTTATCATGTGTAGTCAAATGGACAGATCGAACATTCAATAAGACCCTCTCTAACATTTTATATAATATTTTGGTCAAAAACAAGAAAAGTTATGCATAAAAGATTTCTAATTACCTCTAGGCCTATCAAATGATGTGTTTGAATTCCAACTAGGTGACCCAATATTCCATGGTGTACAAAAAAGAGGTATTCCTACCCATTGAGGTTCTATTTTCATCTCTCTGAATAGCTATATATAATAAAAAGACACCAGAATGAATAGAGGAAGTACATATAGATATGCTTTATGAATTCAATGTTAACTAGCTACATGCCTTTAATAATATAGAGTGTCAACCGAATAGGATAGAGAGAGTGTTCAACAAGAAGTTTTTCCTCTTCTCCTGCCTCCAGGGTGACATGGTATTGGCACTAAGAATGAAAATTATTTGTGGAAAGAAGCCTCAAAAGTTAGAGACCATGTGGGAAGGACCTTAAATCATCCACATGGAATATTCCAATTTCACATACTCCTTGATCACCATAAAAGCGGTTATTTTTACTTCCAATAATTCCATGTTTCTCATGTATTACTTCACCTGAATATCATAGCATCCCAATCACATGGAATTTAATTTTGAGATGTATATGAGATGCATAATGTAAAACTACCTAGTTCTATGTCCTAGTTGAATAACACTAAATTGCACAAGAACCATCATCTCAATCACATGATGTTAAACTATGGGACATGTCTTAATTACATGATGTTAAATTGTAAAATTCCTCATCCTTATCATGTGATGTAAAATTGCATTTCCATTGTCCTTAGTGTATGACATTAAACTACATTCTTAACTTATACACGATTGAGATTCCTCATATGATCAACATGGGATGATAAAAAATCCTTGGTGCATGACACTAAACTATAGGTTTACCCTTCCCTAAACTAGGATACCACTAAATAATATATAAGCAATACCTCTTATCCTGATCATTGGATGCCCATTGATAACTACATGATTCCTTAACTCCCTCATCAGAGAGGATCACCCCTACTGGTATTAGTCTCTTACTATGTAATGATTTATAACTATGTGTGTCTTGATTCACATCAACGATGGATATATAGGGACTCCTAGACTCCTTACCTTTACACACAACCAAGAATTTTAATGTCCAAATCACATGACTTTAAACAATGCGATCGGTCCGAGCATTAAGACATTAAACTATCCCCCACCCAATCAAATCAAAATGAATTTAAAATTTATGAAATCCTTTTTCAGAAGATGTTATTTGGTGTTGGGCCTCCTTATCCCTTTTTCACTTCAGGTTTTCCATTATTCTATTCTACACATATCTATTTATGATTTTAAAGATTGTTTATACTTTATAACCTTAAACGTGGATATCATGGTCTGAGCATTAAGACCTTAAAATAATATCCACCATAAATTACATGTGGTATTACCTTAAACTATTTGAAAAACATTATTCTGACTCATGAATCCCAATATAACCCATTGGAATGCCCAAACACTACTATAAAACTGGGTTATAGCCACATAACTATAGCCACAGTTTTCCAAAACTATGGATTAAGGTATATATACCAAGACTATAGCCATTTCTTTATATAAAACTATGGATATATGGTATATTTTTGAAGGATACGTCTATGGTTCTGTTAAACCATGCCAATATAATTTTTTTCAAGAGATATATCCATTGTTTTTGTAAAAACATGGCTATAGATTCTTTTCCCGAGGGATGTAGAAATGGTTTGTTAAAAATGTGTCTATAGAGACTTTTTCCCTAGTCTATAGCCATGGTTTTTGTAAAACAATGGCTATAGAGTCTTTTTATATGGGAAATAACCACGAGTTGTGAAAAATCATGGCTACAGGACCCTTTTCCAGTTATATGACCACAGTTTGTGTATAATCTGGGGTATAGAATAAGGATAGAGCCACGATTTTTCTAAACTATGGTTGTAGATTATTTATTCCATTTGATATAGCCATGGTTTCTCAAAATAGTGTCTATAGGTCTCCCATCCTTGCATGGGAAAAAATTACCCATCAAAAAAGGTGTTTGATGGCTTATAACTATTTTTTACATGGGATAGACATGTTTTATAATAATATCTATAATAATATCTATTTATATACCCGAAGGAATATGTAGTGTAGTGGTTAGGTGGCGAATTTGAATAGTAGAGGTATAAAGATCAAATCTAGCTGGTAACAGATTATATTTGGGATATAACCAAACTATCATGGTGGAAAACTATAGGATTTATTTCCATGGTTTTCCAAAATGTGTATATAGATATGTTTCCATGGTATACAACCATGGAAATAGGATAAAAAAATATGAATATAGATTTTAGCTATTTTCATGCCAATATGTTCCACTAATAGATGGATCCATGTCTATAGCTTATTTCCATGGTTTTGACCCCTATAACCTTGGTTTTGGGTCGTGCCTATTTCAAAAATTTCTACTTTTGGAATTTTTTGTGGTGTGGAACAGAGGGTGTTGATTCCCAACTGCATATTTCCAAAATTCAACTCTACACATTGTGTATTTATTGGTTTGGATTTCCATTATACATCACATCTAAATAAGACCCCAAAAAATGATCGGTTTTAGAGAAAATGGCTCACCTCCAGTCTTGGGTAAATTCTATGATGGTTATCTAGAAAACAATAATGGATCCTTTGTTTCAAATTTGGTAATAATTCAATTCAATATATAATCTCCACATTCTTGATTGGTGCAATTATGGTCCCTGTGATTCAAACAAGGTCAATAATCAATCCCTACCCATCTATCATCCCTTATCTAGATATTTTAAGTCTTGACTTACCTATTTTCCACATCCATATATATTTATTGAATTACACCACCCTTAATGTCACTCAACCATGAATCTTCATGCATGTAGTAGGTAGGTCAGTATCACTGGTAAATTATTATCCAAGTATCCCCATTTATTTACTGTATTCTTCTTTGAGTTAGGGAAATTTGATGCCAGCCCTTTTTTCCCACATCCATCATGAATAACATGGATTTTTGAGTCCTGGTAGGGTGTCTACCAATGTAGTCAAAATGAAAAAAAGATCCCAAGGTCAAAAATATATGACCATAAACTAATATTTTAATTCCAATCATCTTGAATTTAAACTATATGTGATATTCCTGAAGAATGTGTTTTGAGATAGTTTGGCCTCGAAGTCCCTCATTCACATCAAGTTATCATTCCACCACCAAATATGTATCCCATTTGGCATGCTCTCTACTCTATGGTCGAAACTCTATAACATTAAACTGGGATCCCAATTCCAAGCATCAAAACTTTAAATTGTGTGTGATTCTTCCCTGGGAATGAGTTGTGATGAACAAACCACTTTCCCCTATTTAGATCAATTTATTCCTATCATGCCACACATCACTCTTTTCATTAGAATACTCACACAATGGTCAAAACTACATGACTTTAAACTAAGAGTATAATTTCCAATCATCATGACATGAAATTGTGTGTGATTTTTCTCAAGAATATGTGGTGTGGTTCTTTCCAACTTGTCCCTCATTCATGTTAGATTTTTCACCACTCTATATTAGAACATGTCCATTTTAGATTCACATCACTATGTTATGAACACTCTTTTCCTTAAACATAGAGTTAAAGTCTCATCATCAAAACATTATACTGTACGAAAGTCCTTTTAGGAATATGTTGTGTCATGTAGGCCTCGTTGGCCCTCATTCACATCAGGTGTTTCATTCCACCACACTACATATCTCCATACGTGATTCCCACTCATGGACCAAACATTATGTCCTAAAACTAAGATCCCACGGTATAAAATCTATGACATTAAACAAAAAATCATTAAACCCAAATCTATGAGAATGAATTCAGATACCATATCACAAATCTATGATATTAAATTATGTTTGCATCTTGGTCTAAGCATTATGACCTTTATCTACTTGCAACCCCTAATCAAGGTTCAATGACTTTAATAAAATCTTGATGTCCTTGATAGATGATGATAACTTGTGATCCTACCCCATACGAAATTAGTATTCCTCTTAATGATAGATGATCTTTACCGTATTTGAAACTAGGATTCCTCATAAAATTAGTATGGGGTATTCAAAATACCTTACCACATTCCATGGACATGGGATACCCCACATTAACCACGAGATTCCTTGATTCTCTCATCATAGAGGGATCTCCCACATATATGCTAGTTTTATACCACATTGTGCTCAAAATAAATTTATTTCTTGATTCACATACTTAGGAGATATATCATGACACCCCTACTCATCATTTATGGGCCCAACCAGAAGTTTAACTACCCTTCAGACCCTTGGTCCCCATTACAGTACAATAATTATGACTTTGAACTATGTTTATTTCATCTCATGATGTATATGTAGTATGTGAACTACATTGGATCTATTCCCATTAGGTTATATCTATACAATACCACATAGATTCCCATGTAATCAACAATACACTATGTCTAAGCATCATGAAATTAATAATGCATTCCTTATAGCCAAAATCTAAGCATTACAACCTTAAACAATGTACCATTTGTTTCTTAGTACTTGTGTGGAGTGTGAGCCACTTTGGATCAATGATCATTAGGTTTTACCTATCACATGCCACACATATACCATTAGAATGAACATATCCTCTTTAGTTAAAGTTACATGTCTCTAAATTATTTTCCATTGTCCAAACCTTATGACCTTTAACTATGTGAAACCGGATGTAGGATTGCTTCACATGGTGAAGGTCTTACTTTCCTCATTCACAATGGGTTTTACTCTTTCACCACATAAAAATCCGTAAACCCCCTTTATCCAATGGTCCAAACCGTAAGACCTTAAACTATGTGAATCCATCTCACGAAATACATGTTAATTAATTATAATTCTCATGGGATACATAGTGAATCATAGACCTTACATCTTCAATCATATCTATAAATTGACCCCAAAACCATCCATTATATGTAGTGTACTCACCAAAAATATCCCACATTCCTCCTTCCAGGTAAAATCTTTATTTAATGTCTTTGACCCATTACTGGGTTGGTATTCACTCATATCCAAAGGAAGAAACATCCTTAGTGTATTTCCTTAAATTGTAGTATAACCACGAACAAGTACTGAATGCATCTAAATAATATATGAATTTACCTTGTATCAAACTAAGATTAACCATATGAAAAATATGGGATAAATAAAAACTTATTTCCTAATCAAAAAATGTTAAACAATAGACTTACCCAACGTAAAATCCGGGCATATCATATCAACATGTTATAAGATCCAATACTCACATTCGAGATAGTAGACCCTTTCTGGTGATAGTTTTATACCACACCATGTTCATGGTCCAAACTCTATGAACATAAAATAGGATTCCATGTCCAAGATTCATGACTCTTAAATGTGTGAAATAATCCCATTAATATGTTTTTTGGTGGTGGGTCTTCTTATTTATCATTCAAGTCAGGTTTTTCAATTCTACACATTACACATATCCATCAAGATATCATAAGATCTAAACTCTATGACCTTAAAATATGATCAGTTATCAATGAAAAATAACCTTAAACTATATGTGACCTTCCCCATGATCAATATTTTAGGGAAGGGTCTCTCATTTGGTTACCCTCCTTCTCCATCACCCATGAGGTAGGGAAAGTATCATTCATGTTGGTTTATTACATCATACATTTTATCCCTCTAAAACTCAATTATACCCCACGAAATGAGCATGGGATTCCCTCTTGTCCTGGTATGAGGAAAAAATAGTGGTTTTTTAGCACGTAATCCCTACAAACTCCACATCCCAATAAAACAACATTAAACTATGGGGCACGTCCTCATCATAAAATGTAAAACTATGTGATAATTATATTCATTGCATGAGGTCAAACTGAAATAAATCTTATCTCTTCACCCAAGAGGCCCTTTCTATTGGTCTTGGTAATCTACCACATCCTCCATTCAACAATCACTTATCATACAGGATAATTCTTCACATGGAAGACAAATTTTACTTTAGTTCAGACAAATATTTCCACAATAATGTGCTTTAAGATAAACTATCTCCATTCCCTGAGTGTTAGATTCCATTCAAACATTCTATCTTATCATTTCCAAACATAAAATTCCAATCATTTGGATCCTTATCCAGATCTATTTATAATGGGATCCCATAATTGAACATTGTCAACACAAGGATCACCTACCATCCCAAGCCAAAATCCTGGAAAACATTAGAAAAAATTCTAAGTCAAGATCTATGTTTCGAACACGGTCAGCGGTCAAACCGCATTTGTTTCCTTCAGTATAAGATAATAAATGAAAACATTTTGTTTTAAACATTTTAATTAGTTATGTTATGTTATAATGATAATCCTATTATTTTTACTGATTTTGGACATTATGACACCCACTCTTGATTCCCCTTTGTTTTCCAAGAATTCAACGCCTGAGGAATTACCCCATTTGTGCACTAGAGCATGTTGGAAGAAGAATGTAAGCTATTCTGAGAGACTCATTCTCCAGTCCTAGCCTCTCTAATCCCATAAAAACTCATGTATATGAAAAATCACATGTTTATCCCTTCTTGCTCACACTAAGAATCACATACATGGGATTAGGGAGTGGCTTTTAGTTTTCTCAAAAATATGATTGAAGTGAAATAAGTTAATTCATTAGAAAAAAATATGTCCATGAATGTATAAATTTTATAAATTTATAATTTTTTAGAAATTACTGAGGGTAGTCTGCATATTTGATCTTTTCTGAAGTATTAAAAAAATTCCCATATGGAGGTGCCCTAGAATTTTCCCTATTAATCTCTTTTCAACTCTAGAGTGTGGCCTCCAAGGATTGTTACTACCTCCAGAAATTTTCTTCCTAGTCATTATTCACATGATATAGCTCATCATCTATGATGTGTTATGGATCCACCTCATCTTGGAGATTAGATATATATGAAATTTCATACTACATTTCATTCTCATCCTCCTCCAAATGTTCCCTCAGTCAACTGTTGACCTCTAGTTGAGCATTGACAAAGGGACCAAACTCATTTGATTTAGCCTCAACATGTTGGATTTCATGGATGACTCCATAAAGCTACCAGATGCTGTCAAACATATTTTGGCTCCAAAAAATATATAAATGTTAGATTTCTTAGTGAATCCTCTTTGAATTTACGTCATGGACTTGTTCATGAAGATGAACAGTGTCTTACCCTCTGATGCATAAATTTCACATCAAATGAAGTAGTGATCTCATTTGTCTCACCAGGTGAAATTATGGTCTATGGGTGATGAAATTTTGTATCTATGAGTTTCTACCCAGGGGCCTCATATACAGATTCTTCCATCTCATCCATTGGTTAAAGCTCGTAATCATTTAAAGCTAAAATAATTTAAGCAGTATGGTCCTCCTATGGATTTCTCTTGGATCAGATGGGTTCCATATCAAGAGGTTTTTGTACTCACTTTACCCTTCCTTAGTAGCCCCATCTCTGCTAGCCTCATGCTCCACCCCACCAGTGGTGTCATCCACAATTGCAGGTTATTATTTTCCTGATACCAAGGTAGGTCAATCTTGAATGAATGGATCTTCAAGTACTGGTGCATCCATCAGAGAAGTATCATCAAATGTCCCAGCCTCAGTCACTTTCTAACCTCACAACCATCAAATCACTACTTTGAATATGATCATGTCATTTAGTTGGATCATCAAATGAATAATTGGGCTTCCATGAGATACAATAACATATATAGGCTGAGCATTGGTATATTAATTCACTAAATATCATCAGGGAGTTCAACTCTTGGGGACCCCAAGACACTGGTCATAACTTCAACGGCTAATGCCAGATCCTCTTGTGTTGAATAATCAAGAGTTTCTTGAGGAACTGTATGAGGTCAAATGAAACACATTAATAAATAATCTCTTTGAAAGGTATGAAAGAGCTATGTAAATTGGTATTCTCTCTTACCATGTGGAAGTGGTATTTTAATAATGAGCTAGTTTGGGTGGAATAATTATCTAGTGGGAACTATTATTGGAATACCAAGTCATGGTCCCCCATAGGTGAGAGGATATACTTGAGGCTATGATTTCATCAGTGTAATCTCCTCAACTAGACAATCAGCTGATTTGGCCTCCATCATAGACCCCGAAGAATGATCTCTTACACTCAGTGGTGCACCTTCACCTCCACCAATAAGGGTCCCATTTCCCTTTTTTGATCAACTCCTATACAAAACAAATAACAGTTATAGATTTTGATGATTAAAGGGAAGGAGAGAGGGAGGAAATTTGGTGAAGGATTACCTCAAAAAGCCTAAACAAGTCATCTTTAGAGGCATCAATTTCACTACTCTCCCTAGAGTTCCATTGATTTGATGATGATCGCCTTGATTAATCATCGTTACTACCCTATGATTCCTTGACATCTAATTCCTCAACCTCAGATAATTCATTTATGGGTGGTGTCTCCTCCCATCTTGACTCACCTCTAAACAACACATGAACTGGGGTGGGAGGAGGATCATACTTCTTCTACTAGAATGAAAAGTTTTCCCTATCCGTTTGATACAATTGTGTTTCATGGAAGCTCACCTTTGCTGTAATCTAGACAGGACCAACCTCTAGCAGCTAGATTCCATCTCGGATCAACATTACCCTTAGTTCCACAATTGACATCGATGTTCATATCATCCATCACATCATTCATCAATATGGGAGGATATAATCCATAGATGGTTTTATCTCATACATAAATTTCATATCAATATCCTCACTGGATTTGCTCATCCAGGCCTGAGAGGCCCATACTTGCTCTCAAGATCTCTTCTAGGACCCCTCTCCTCTTTGGAGTGGGGGTGACATTGCGCAACCACTACAGCTTCAACAAGCTCCACCCCTGTTTCCATTCCCTCTCATATAAAAGGATCCCACCAACCAACCAAATAATCTGGATCTATGCTCAATTGCATGATCACACGAATGTTTTTCAACAGAATTGTGTCCAGATATATTGGAAACCAGTTGCGGGTATAATCCTTAAATAGGTCTCCATTGATGGTAGTTTATGGTAGTGTAACAGACTCCCCTAAGCCAGCACAAATCTGCATCCAATATATCTGATAGAGGATTTAGGTATACCTATTTTCACATTCCCCCACATAGAATATCATTATCACCCACTGGAGGAACCCAAAATGTGTGTAAAATTGGGATAGTGTATAAAATTTGTAGTTTTTGTGGACATCGATCTTATATACCGGCACTTTACCCCCCAAGGCTCTAAATGTACTCCTTTTTCTCCCACGTCCTTTATAGGTTATCCACCATCGAGAAAACTAGGGTTGAGAAGGGGTGGATTTTGATGTTTTTGTGGTTACCAATCTTGATAGTGGCCCTGTACTCATCAAGTTTCACTAGGATGCCCTAAATATATTGACACAATATGGCTGAAGACAGAAATTTGGAGGGGTGTTGAAATTTGGAATCTCATAACCCAGGATGTGTGTCTTGATCCATCCATCAAATAACAGGAATACTTCACAAATACTCCTTAGCATGCATCCCCTTGCCACATGGCCTAGTAGACTGTAGATCCTGGGCAGAATGAGTACCCACATGTTTACTCTATTTTTGATTTCCAATATCTCTTATATCACCATTATTCCGAGGAAAAGTCCCATCTAATTATATAGGACCATATCATCCATCCTTGAGAAAAGAAGAAATAAATGGGAGGTAGCGTACCAACAACACCCATCCTTCCCCCATGTTTTACACCCACAACTCAAACTGCCCCTCTTCCAAGATTAAAATAAATGATTCGGGCCTCCTCCTCTGTAGCACTGTTTTTCAATGCTTTCCCCATTCTAGTATCCTCATGGATGGAGTATTTTTAAAAAGCATGTCAATCCATTATTTTAATGATATATCCTTTTGAAACATGGGGCATGATCCATATTTTTTACAACACATCTAGGTGGTTTTATGTAGGGATGAATTTTTTTCCTGTCATTCTAGGAGTTTGGTGATAGAAGAAACTCTTCATTAGAGAACTATCCCAGTGGGATGCCACCAATAAAATGAACATCCAACAAATTTTTTTTCACTTTACCATGATGAAGATAGAAGGTGTTCATATTTGGTTACCATTGGATGAGGAGCTCCAACACCAGGTCCTGTTGATGGTGGAAATGAAACTATGATGCCCATACAACCTCATACAGTCCAATTTGGAGCAGCTCCACCCCATAAACCAAACAAGTATAGCGTACCCAGTACACTAATTACTAATCACGGTGAAATTTCCTTCCGATCGAAAATACCAATCCTTATGCCAGCCCCTGCTGTTGGCACACATGCTGCTCTGAAAAATGATGGCATATTGGGATGGGAATTCATTATACTCTGGTTCCTAAACAATGAACATTTTGGACCACCAATTATAATCATAAACAGCCATGTATTCATGCTCCCTATTAGTGTGTCCATTAACATTGATGTTTCAACTATTGAGATCATCCTCACATGTGAACCATTATCACTATGTGTCAACTTGATGACCTGAGATATCCACCTCATCTGCCATCTCAAAATTACATAGTGTAAGGTAGTTTCTCAATGGATAATTATTATGTTCCTCTATTATCATGTCTATAATAACATGATTTGAATTCTTAAATAACCCTCGTACATTAATTGATCTCACAATTTCCCTCAATTTCAAATTTATGAGTAGTTCTAGAATCTTCAATCTGAGCATAGTTATATTCATGATCCATTTCTAAGGATTATGAAATGTCTAATGGATGTGTGTATAAGAAGATGGAATATACACAAAAAAGGAAATTTGGAATTAATTTTGGTCTGATTGCATGCAATGAATGGACATGGTTGTGGAATGAGGTGTATGAAAGGACTCTTTAGATTGACACAGTCGGAGGTCGGGTTTTCACACAAAGGAGAAACTTACTTGCATTAGAGAAACAAAGATTATATCACACAATGTCCAGGCACCATACAAAGTGCCCCTATGCCTATTTATCAGAATATAAAACTATCTTATGCATGAACATAAAAATATTTCAAGCCTAATGACATATTTTTCACTCAACTATTAGAATTAACTCGTCTCTTTAATTCTTCCCTGGGAACCAAACCTTCTGGTCCCCTTTCAACTCAGATTCTAAAGGAAGGATTTTTTTGGATCCTAGATTTTTTATGAGCCCTCAAATGGATAGTTTAGGGAAAACTGATCATGTATAGAACCTCAAAGGATGGTTTGGGGGTAAAGAGAGTGATGTGCACAAGATTTAGTGACTTCATGAAAGAATCTAATTTTGTATGAAAATCTCTTGTGCACTAAAGGTGACATAATTTTACCATTATAAACCAATGACAAAAGAATTTACAATGAAATCGTGTGAATGATATAAGGGTTTTTCGAAAGAAATTTATGATGCATGCAACAGGTCTTCTTCTATAGAAAAGGAAATATAAAGTTGGGCATCCTGTGTGGCCAAGCTCCCACTACAAAGAAATATTTTTCCATAAATCATCTTACACACCCAAGGACTTTTATTACCAGAATCATGGGTTTCAAATATAAACAAAAGGATTTCCCCTCTCTCGAGGATGATCATAGAAAGATGAAATAATTCTATTGTGCACTCAAGTAATCCTTTTTGGGGAGTACATGAAACATTGACCACACAAAGTAGGGGTTATTTTGTGATAGACCTCTTATAGAACCAAAAACTACTTCACCCATCGTTGAGTAATCCTTACCCAACACCTTTGAAAGTTTATCGAGTTCATGAAAAAGAATCTTCTTGCGCACAACCCTTTACATGCGTACAACCTTGAGGCCCTACCCAAAACCACATCTGGCATTATCTAACTCCTTAAAAAGCCATTGACTTCCCTTCCGCTATAGAACCTAGCTCACACAACTCTTTCATGAATCCCTCTAAAAATGTGTGCAACAACATTCATTTCCCCATCCTGATTTCCCTTATGACATCAGTTAACTTGTAACCATAACTTCTTCTTCTGAGAATGGGTAATATAACCCTAGTTGATTTTGTGTATAGGGAATATAATGTAGACCACATGATTGACCACTCCTCCCAATTTTGTAACATGGATATTCCAACACCATTCCCTTCTCATGGGCATATTATCGGTGGTCAAGTAATCCCAACGGGTGGAGAGTGAGTCCACCGATGTTTGAGATGCTTGATGTAATAAAACCTACCACCATGTCATACTTGTATGATATTAAGTCTCATGAAAACATCCCCCTCACATAAAATAAAACTATGTTATTACCCTATGAAACAAGTTTTGGATGCTCTTTGTATGAGTGGCATAGGATAACCCACACACCTATTACACTCACATTGAATGAGATCCTACAGGAAGATTAATGTGTAATCCCCACACCATCCACTCAAGATAAATCCTCATGTGAAGTAGTTCTTCAATGTGTAAGCACTACATAATCCCTTGTTGACTCTCCTTTTACAACATGAGTGTCCGAAAAATATGGCATTAAACTGCCCACATTGCTATTATCACATGAACGTAAACTATGGCATCGAACAATGTAGTTTTTAGATCCCTGTGTTCTAAAAATAGTATGTAGGACTCCTCTCTGAGGTTCAATTCCAATCAATGGTAATATTAGGTTCTCCCTCCATGGGAAATACCTCCCATGTCTGCCTCAAGTAGTGTTATGATCAACATCTTAGATCTATATTAAGAGGAATACTGACCAATGGAAGACATAAGTTCTCCCTCCTAGGGGATTACCCCTTAATCTTCATCAAAGGGCGTTCTGATCAAACTATTCAGTATACATAAAGGTAAATTCCATGTAATTGTAAAATTATGTTCTGTATCTTATGGATTTGGATCTCTGATTCTTCTCAAGGGGAATTTTGATCAACCTACCTGGTCTACCATAGGTGTTGTCCCATAAAATGGTAAACTTAGGTTCTCCTTATGAGGGATGTACCTCCATAATACACCTCAATGGGCATTATGATCAACCTCATTGATCTACCTCAAGGGGAATCCAGACCAATGGTAAACCTAGGTTCTCCTGCCAATGATTGTACCCACCTGATCTACCTCAAATGGAGTTCTAATTGTCCTTTATGGTCCACCTCATGGGGCATCCTGACAAATGGTAAACTTAGGTTCTCCCTCTAAGGTATGTACCTCCCTAATCCACATCAATTTTTTTTCTTGATCAACCTCTCATATCTACCTCAAGGGGATTCCAGACCAATAGTACACTTAGGTTCTTTCTCCTAGGGATGTACCTCCATGATCTACCTCAAGGTGTATTCTAATCAACCTCTTAGGTATACCTCAAAAGGAATCTTGTCCAATGGTAAAATTCATTCTCCCACCTAAGGAAATACCCCCTAATCAACCAAAATGGGGATTCTGATCAACCTTTCGGATCCAACTCAATTGGGAATCATGACCAATGGTAAACTTAGGTTCTCCCCCATAGGGATGCACCTCCAAGGGGTATCCTAACCAACATCTCAGATCCACCTTAAGGAATTTTCTAGTCTAGCCTTCTAGGTGTGTTATATATCACACCTGGGGACACCCCTCCATGATCTACCTTAAGGGGTGTTTTGATCAAACATATGAATCCTCATTAAGGGGAGTTCTGATCTATTTTCCATGATTGAAAATGTCTCTCCTAGGGACACCCCTCATGGATCTGCCACCATTGGGTGCTTTGATCCATCCACTCATGGTCTGGCTCCATAGGGTGTTTTCATCCATCCATCTTATCGCCACAATATTTTCACAATATTACCTACTCCACAAGATGTTAAACTCTTTCCTCGATCCATCTCAACTAGGTATCTTGATTCATCTCCCTTGGACGTAGAACTTCTAAAATTACACAAAATAACTACCCTATTCCCAACCATGGTATGCATGTGGTAAAAAGATCCATGGATGACTCCATAATTGTTGTTACCTCATGATAGACACAATATTTATTAAATTATGGACCTTCATATGGATTATTTTAAATTCCCTCATAAGAGGAATAATATAAGTGACCAATGGGTCCCGTCACCCTTGCATACCTAGTGAGGAACAACATGACTACTCTCTTAATCTATGGTTGCATCCATATCTAGACCAAAGTAGTGTGTCAAGATAGAAGTATTGTAATAAATCGGTGTCCAGAAAGATATGGAACTAGGAATGAGTGGGACAAACAGGAATTATATAAATAATAGAGGCCCAAACTAAAAATTTAGCTCTATGGTGGAAACCAATAAATGAAGAACTGACATCCAATCATCCTATTTCGATCAATGATAACACAACACTACTGAAAGTGATGAATATTTCTGTAATTTTGAAGGTGGGAATGTGAGGCTATAGCCACCAGTGCGCAAATTCATTGTGTTGGTGCGTAGGCAGGCACTCATGAAAAGGTTATAATAACTTATAAAATATTCAAAGGGCCTCCAAAACATATAACACATGAATCCATATGCACTAAGATAGATTACTTATTATCCCTTGTTTCTCACACAGATAATGGCTAACTTGGGATTTGGTATTTCTAATAATCATATCACTCACATCGTGAATCTCTGCCAGCTAGGGAAATCTCATTATCTAAGCCCTGATTAGGGGCATGATATGATTGCCACCATATAAAGGCATTCACCTCAGGGTACGTCCCAAGGGAATGATAAAGCTATGATGAATCTCAATTCTTCCATAACCAAGATACGTAGTATTCTTTCCTAAGGCTTGATCTCAATACCTGATGCCTATATTCCCTCATATATATAGTTTAAAACTGATTTTAATTTTCACTAGATTTATTAAAAAAGGGGGATTTTCTTCCTATTATAAATAGGATATGTAGGAAAAATCATAAATGTTCAATCCCAGCCTTGAGATATTAATCACCTCCCTAGATGGTAGTAAATTATATAGTGATTATTTATATATCTTCATTGTATAATTAAGTGCCCAATAATGGTAAATGGATGAATAATATGAGATATATTCATAAGAACCCATTAATTTACCCACATTGACATATATAATGGTTCAATTATTGTACATTTTGTTATGGTAACCAGTATCATATCATGATTCAGAATAGATTCATGAACATGTCTTGAATCTATAAGAGAGACCCATGATATGAAAAAATTTCTCCTAAAAGTGTGTGATGAGCCCTAACTTCTATACTCTCATACAATGTGATTCCCTAAGTACGATTGGGTCTGAAACACTAATTGGCTACCTAACTTTGGAAATAAGGTTCATAATTAGTTATAGATGTTGTAACCATTGGTAGTTTTGTGGAAGGAAAACATGGTAAAACAAACATGATGAATTTTGTTGCACATTCAACCCCCACACAATCCATAATATTACCATTTTGTTATTTCCATGCATGAGACCCTTTTTTATGAAACAAAAATGGTGAACCCAATGTGAATCTCTCAAATAACAAAATGATTGTTATACAGTGCATAATGAAATTTTTTCCTATCATATGAAAAACTGTTTCAACTAACATAAAAAATTCAAATGAAAAAAATGATAGAATGATCTTACAAAGAATGTTTTATCTTGAAATAAGTTCATGTCACTGTGATAAGTCCCCATGAGCTAAATGGTCAAATTATGAATAAGAATGGAAAATTATGTTACCCATGAATATATTATTGTGAATGTATCATGAATATGATGATGCACTATTTGGAGAACATTTTCGTTATTGTATTTTTTACTGAATATAATTCCCTCACAAACAACACCTGACCCAATGTAATGTAATTATCTTGAGATTGTTCTAGAAAATTGGCTATGACTATAACCCTTTTAAGTCACTGAATGACCTCACCCACCAAGCACCATCAGAATTAGTTGGAAAATGATAGTATTTAGGAATAACCTTGGTATGGTAAAATACTGAACCATGAATCAACATGAATAGAAATCCAATATTTGAAATCGATGAGTCTTCTCCATCCAAAAAGATTTGTGTTGAAACCGTCGGTGCCCATTTCCACCACCAATAGATTTGTAAGCTTATCAGAAGAGCACCAAAAACACCACAGTCATTATCTGATTAATGTGGATCAAGGAATCCATTATAGATCTCTTCCAATTTAGGAGTGGCGAAGGAGGTATCTTTTCAATTACTGTCACTAGCACCATCCCATTGGTGCCATCAATCGCTTGCTAATGGCACCACTAGACACATTTCCACCTTTGATACTCATGCATGGGCACTAAGGAATAAACCCCAGGAATGGAATTCTTTGGATAACAAGGTGTTAGATCATATTCCATGTTTCACTATGAATATCTTTGATATATTCCAGCAATATCCAGCAAGATGTTTTATATTCCTACTCACTCAGAGAAAGTCTGTGTGCATATTCCTGCATCCAGCATGGGGATGAACATATTCCTATCCCCATGAATGAACCGTTCATCATATTCTAGTGGTAAAATGATGAAAAAAGTGGTTTCATATACCCTATTCAATTGAATATATATACCAATATATATTTGACATGTAAAATGTATGTTCTTACATTCCAATACACACATTTCTAAAATATCACTATATCTTAGAAACAATGTAATAAATAAACCAACATATTCCAACACTGGAACAGATACGAGGATAGGTTGATATTATAATCCTTGTATCCAGAGTAATATGACACTCTAATCATCATGAACAAGTGGTTTCTCTGGAGAAACAACAAATTATTTCTCCCTTACAAAATGATTATTAGTATATTCTGGTAAAGAATGAGGCCCCATAACTAGATCTACCTCCCATTACAACTAAGGATCACCATCTGAGAGAGGAACATGTCTTGGGTTTGGTGCACATTCCTATCAAAAAATATTTGTGACATACTACAAATGCACTGAACTAGGCTCATATTCTCATTAAAATATGTGCTCACAAAGAGAAAGAATCACTTACCTGAGGAAAGGATCATATAACATTCAAAAAATACCATTAGAATATCCCAAAGTAACATGATTGGGCTCATATCTCTGCTCGAACTGAGACCCCCATGTGAGAGTGGCACACACCTCATGATAGGCTCATATTCCTTTCAGTGTAGCAATATTCCATATTAATGTTGCTCATGGAATCTAGGTATATAACCATACTTACACCATGGAATGGATACACTTTAATCCTTCAGAGGATATATAAGAGGAGTATCATATCCCTTCTCCTATAGTAGAGGTCCATCGACATATTTGGGTAGGGACTTGATATTTAAATCATGCTCATATCCTTTATTCAATAAGTCTCAACCCACATATTGAAGAAACCACCCACAGGTTGGCTCATATTCCTTCTGAAATTGAAGAATCTCTTTTCCATAAACCAGAATCATCTGAACAGTGGGATTATTCTCTCACAGCTCTAAATGGTTATCAATATATGTCAGTATCCATCATATTGTAGGATCATATTCTTATACAATAACAAAAGGCAAGTCGCTATATTCTAGCCATGATGTAGAATGGTCTCATATCACAAATATGCTTAATAATAGTGTACTTCAGACCATTAAAGTCACGTTCACAACACCATAAGGGTAGGTAGACTCTTCAGACAAAGTATATGGTGATAATTATCATCATATTCCACCTTGTGGTAGTGTGGATATGGGTCGCAGGGACTCTTCTTTGGACATCCACTATGATCAACCTCCCCTTGGTGAAATATACAATGGATAGTGAAGTCATAAACATTCCTAGACACCTATATATATATTGTTTCTCATAACTCATAATCCTTCATATATACAAGTGATGAAAACATCAGGGTCATCCATATACCATTCCACATCAATTACATGAAACCCTTCACAGTAGTCAGAAAGAAATATAGATAAATGATCTTTGTGGTCCAATCAGGTGGAGGCATATAAGTCTAATGAAGTGCAAGATAAAAATTGAGATATAGAGAGAGTTATCTAAAAGAAACTCTCCAACCATGTTCTTTACCCACTCCACTTTTGAATATGAGACCCTAGATGAGAAATAAATGGAGTGATTGCCTTACCTACCTCAAACAATGTGGGAAAATCACTAGAAATTTAAGGATAGACTCCTCCCTTAATCAGGATGTTAGGGTCCCCTTTGGAACGCCAATATAATCTATTGTTATCTCGTTCTATAAGCTATCTCTAGGGCCCCATAATTGAATCTTTGAAATCACAATGCAATTATACATCATGGTTGCTTCCATTTTTTCACAACTCCTCGGAACCGGATCACCAAAGCTTCATTATGTATCTGTATTCGATGATGGGAAAATTATGGAGAGTTTCACAACATTGCTTCCCCAGAACAATAGAAATACCTAAATATGACATCATTTTGTTTCATTACCTATAGAAAAATTCAGGGACTACGTATATAATGATATATCTTATCAGTAAAATTTAATCCCCCCACATTAACATTGTTAATACATTATGAAATAAGGGATATGGAACCTATAATATCTTTGAATTGGGTCCATCGATAGAAAGGGAATGCATTCCAACACCGAAATTGAATTCAGGGAAAAACCTACATCTTCCTTTAAAAAATGACTCTAATTATTTGATTTCATTTCACCCAACTCATACATGAGCACAACTTCACTGAATTGAGTGTATCATAATAGGAGCTTTGATAGAAGCCATTTAGGATAAATCCCATCCCACAAGGTCAGTGGAATATCTCCGCCACATCCACCCCTCAGATCATCAGTACTTGATAGGATACAAGACTTATAGAAAGCAAATGCAAGTCAACCCCCAACAGAGGGGAGGAGAAATTTATATCTCAATTTTTATCACTGAGTCCAATGCACAAGAAGAGGGTCCAAGGGGAATAAATGGTGCTCTAGATCAACCCCATAACACTGGTAAGGGGGAATTATATCTAAATTTTTTCCACAGGTACCATCAAATCCTCAGCCCAAATCATTTGATCTGAAACCATACGATCAAAAAACCCAATTCTTCCCCTGAATAGTCCCTATCCAATAAGGATGGGGGGATTTTCATCATCATCATCACTGAGGAGGGAATTATTATTCTTTGGGTTGGGAGTTAAATATTGACGGTCAACATCCCATCTACCTAAATAAAAACATCATCTATTCAGGGCCTTTTAAAAACCACGACTAAGAACACCCTCATGGTCACTATTCACATGTCAATATTGTATAAACATACGTTAAAGGAAATCAAACCCCATTGGGGGAATATGCCTAAATGTTCCAATATATTCGAGGCTTAAAAAATGATCATGATGAATGTAGAGTAGAATCACCCTATTAAGTCGAGAGTAATAGAAAAACTACTATTTCCTAACATACCTCTAGGAATTTTTTCACCATTAACACAAAATATAATGTGGATCAAGACACAAATGCATAGGGATACAATATTTAAAATATACCTCTATATGATGGTGATCTGGATGCACAAATTGAGGCTTAATGTACATAAAACCAATGAAGAATAAAAAACATGGCACTTCTAAACATTGAGTTTCCACCTCTATGGATAACAAATTCCAAGTATAAAGGAGATGATGTGATCATATCTTACTCATCAAAAAAATGAGAAAATATTCATTCCATGGAGTATAAGTTAGAATAGAATGAGGCTGAGATGAAAAATATCATACAAATCAACAAGGATATAACTAGAGGAAACGTTCAAATTGAGTATAATCATTGAGCTAAGAAGAACATTCCTCCTACCAAATGTTATTAAAAATACCATCCTCTCTATGGAGTGGCATCTGAGAATTAGAGTGGCTCCAGATTCCGGCATTCGATCTTCTTAAATGAGGATGTTGGAGATTATCACAAATTCCCAAAATTATGGTTATAGCCTCTCCCTTTTTAGGGTGATCATTTATTATTCTCATTAAACTAAAATAATTAGCAGGAAAAAATTGGACACCTCAACAATATTTTCTCACTCTAGGTATTCAAGAGGCTGATCAGACAGTAGTACCTATATAACTGATTAATTCTCTTGGTTCCTTGAATTCTCAAATGGAATCCATATAATGGAAACATGTAGATATAAATCCTATATAGTGTATATATCTCAAATAGGTTGATGAAACTTTTTCCCCACCCAATTTTGGAAGTACTACATTCTCTCTAGTTGATGATATGGTAAATCAACAGCAGTATCATACTCACATCATGTCCTGGTGCTGTCCAATTTTAGTCCCTTGAGTTCAACAGGAGGTGATCATGATTTTTTTACAAACACTTATAGGGATATCATTTTTTTGTACAATAGACTCCGAACAGGATCTATTTCTGGACGGGAAGTCCTTTATCATTAGTTCCTTTATCATTTTGGATCCACACTAATAAAAATGGAAATTATCGACCTAACGAACTAAAATCAGCATGAACATGTGAGGGTGTGTGACTTAATTTGCATTTGGAAATTATTAACCTAGTAAATCGTGATCCCTCTCCCAGTGGAAAATTTTAGGAAATATGTGTTGAAAATATTCAAGTGGATTTGTAGACACCTATGATCCCAATGAAGTATCGAGGAAAATTCCATGAGTTTTCAGACATAGAACACTGTTTGGATGATTTCATTTAGTAGACTCATTATATGTATCAATTAAATCCTTTATAATAAGGTAAAAGTATCAGTGATAAAAATATTTATATTGATACCCTCAATCCAATAGCAGTTCCCATTTTAGTACCTAGGAAGGTCCTGAACCTCTTGAATCCTCATATCGAGCAAGAGTATTAGAAAAATAACCCTCATCCAAAAGAGAAAATATATTACTGTCATTTGGGATTTTTAGAATGGATGAATAAATCACACTCTTTCTTAGATGATAAGGTCCCTAGTCATTTTCTTTTGTCTATTGAAAATGACCTACTCGAGATTACATAGCCTATCAAACCTAATGAGGTTAACCTCACCTATTTTCCCAAATAATTACCTTTTCAATAGAGGTTGGGTCTCACCATAAAATATTTCTTAGTCTTAAAATACAAGCTAGAGAGAATGGTTGATTCTATATGGGTGATGTTGGAAAATTTCCCTAGAACAGAGGTGTGGTGTAACCATTTCCCAACTAAGAGAAAATGGTGATTTGAAAAATGTTTTAGCTATTCATGTGTATAAATTTGAAAATTGGATGATTCATAAGATAGTATAATGAGCTCATGCCACCTTGAGAATATATCTTTCCATATCCATAATGAAAATTTCACCTAGGGATGCCATATCAAATATTCCCCCTGAAGGTGGATATAATTTCTGAAAATAGAAAGAGACAATGGAGGAAGAGTCATATTCAACTGTTATGCAAGATCTAACGCTTGAAGATTTATTCCCTATAATGTCTGAAGCATGGGTACCGCCCCACAAAATAGAACCCTCATCAGAAAAATATCTCATATTTGGTTTTGTTAATGTAATACACTTGGCATACCCTATATATGATGATGAATATGACTCTATCTATAATCTCCGCATACCTGATCGGGAAGTCGTAGGCCACATCCACATGATCTGTGATATCTGGGACAATGTTGTTGTGGTAAGACACAATACATCAGGCACATCCACATAGAGGATATATAATCTTCTGAGGCCTATGGGAAAGCACTCATGTGGGCTGAATAGAAAATTATGGTTCCCCATATCCCTCTAGATGTCTCTCTAATCAAGTCACCCTATAATGATATCTTGCATGGATATGATTGACTAATCAACATAAAAAAGGAGAAGCATGGTGTGAACTACACCAATGGAATAACATTATCCCTCGACCTCTGAACATGCACTATGATCACCTACCACAAACACCTCAACACTAGAGATGAATAATAAGGGAAACATCATCTTGAAAATAACTAAACTCTGGAAAAAATATTGAAATTATAAAACTATTGGTGATTTTTCCGGACAATCTCTCAATTTGTTATGATCTCAATATTTCATAAATACTCAGGGAGGAACTCATCAAGGCCTTCCATAACCCAAAGGATTTTTAAAGACATGTTTCTGCATCTGAGGTTTATTAAGGAAAGATTATTCCAGTAGAATTACATGTCACCATATCATTCATCAAACAGAATCAGGAAGAGTTCATCCAAAGACACATCAAACCCCTATATGTTTCTGGAATACTCAATAATTTTGAAAAATGAATGACATAATTGACAGTGTTTTTGGATCAAACTCATTAGGATATGGACCCTTTGATGTTTGGTATAGACCAAAGTGGACTTATCTATTAAAAATATAACCAATAAAGGGGATGGTAAGAGATAAAAAAGACATATCAAGAATATCAAACTCAAATCTTAGTTTGAGGCTCTCACACCTAATTTTTATTTCATGGTTATCTAGTAATATGCTACATACAATGTTCTACTCAGAATACTATGGCTTCAAATCCATGTGGATATACCTTCACCATTACATCAATGTTCTAAATACCCCATCGATGGGATGCTTGGTGTACTACATGGTGATAACACTCCCTTCGATCCATACAAAGCAATATTTGAAGAAGAAGGTTTCTACAGAAGGGAATTCAAACAACCAATGGTGGATACTTATATGTAGGTTGTATCACCCGATGGATTGAGGACCACCTTTGAAAATCCTTAATGTATGCTAAAAATGATTATGTGCTACCCATAAATCTGATTCAGGCGACAGACTTAATCTCATATGTTTTACCTCCTTCAATCCCCATAGATAGTTTCAAAGAATATAATCACATCAAGAATCTATCTGAAATGACTCTAGTATATGTGGATGAAAATGACTCTTCCCATGGCCTCTCTGATCCCAACAGTGATATATATGCTCCCATATATCTACCACACCAAAAAATTCAATTATGGTCTCAACGATTGGTGAGGAAGAGGAAAGAATTATGAAAACCCCTCCTGTATTAGATGAAGCTGTCTCCACCACCATTGATGAGATCATATAGAAGCATTTGGGAATATAAGAAGACCTAAAGCCAACATTTTATTAGTGTTGTCAAGCCTCTTCAAGAGAAATAATATTATATTTCATTTCTGAAGTAACATCGATATGTGTTCTCTTGGAATTATATTGAAATTCTTGGACTGAATCTCGATGTGGATATGTACAATCTATGTTAACTTTATAACCATTGGGTTTTCATGAAGGTGTCTAGAATGGTCCACCCATCTCATTATACTAATCGAGAGAAGAATTTCAAAAAATTGATCAAATGGAATTTTGTTGGGATAGTGAAATAACCAATATGGATAGGTAACATCAACCATGTTAAGAAAAATAATTGACTTATTTTTGTCTATATCAATTTTAGAGACCTTAATTAGCTTTACCCAAACAATGATTTCCCATTTCCTATCATATAACTCTTGATCAAAGAAACTAATGGCATTCAATACATTTCCTTCATGGATGTGTACTCGAGTTACAATCGGATAATGATATCCCATGAGGATGGGGAATCCATTTCCTTTATAAAACCCCATGGGATATTTTTCTATCATTTTATTCCATTTAGATTAAATAAAGATGGTGTAACATATAAATGTTTGATGCATTATATATTTGAACCCTTATTGGAATGAATAGTATAATGTTACATCAATTAACTAGTGGTCAAGTCTTGAAAGCGATGTGATCACTTTATAGATATTCAAACAATCATTGAAATGTTGTGGAATCACGGTATAAAATTGAATCTGCTAAAATACACGTTTGAGGTAACATCAGGGGAAGTACCTTAGATTTATGGTATACCACCATGGAATCAGGTCTACCTAGAAAAGTCTGGTGATATCCTCACAATTCACCTCCTCATAATATTAATGAATAAAGGGAGATCTATGGGAACATCGCCTACATTTTTCATTTCATATCCAACCTATTTAAAAAATCTCTCACCTTAACCAAGATAAATATTGAAGGAGTCACCTACCAATAGGATAAGGACTTCTTAGAAGCCTTTTAGAGTCTTATAATGTGCCAACTGCACCAACCAATGTTGATGCTACCATTAGAAGGAATGTTTCCCATCCTATATGTGGCTTCCATTGAATAGAAAATTGGAATTCTACTCATAGGAAAAAAAATATTACAGGATTGAGAATAATCTCAACTAACTCATTTGGACAATTTATGCTATAAGAGACCTGATATTATGAGGTTTAGAAGAACTTCCTTGCACTAATCATTGTTGTGAAAAATATGAAACATTAGTTGAAGCACCATAAATTCCACCTTGTCTCTCATATTTATCCACTCAAGTAAATACTTGGTCATCGAATGATGATCAAGAATTTAGCATGATGGGAAATCAATTTTCAATAGTATGGAATTCATTTCGTGTCACAAAATGAGGTGAAAAGATAAACCCTAGATGATTTTCAGACGGCACATCATACACCAAAAACAATATTAATGGAGACCAAACTTTTAGATGAGATGGTTTTATATACCCGTGACACTCCATAGACACGGGAGATGTATTTCGATTGAATCTCCCAATGTCCTATCATCAAGAGACTAGAAAATATAAAGCTCAATAATTTTGGATTTGGGACTATATTTTGTTCTCAAGAAAAAACAATTTTCCCTACACATTATCACTATCCGAAGGCTACACAGATAATGTGGTCTAATACTAAGACCTCATTATTAGCTTGTAAATTTCCCTGAAAATTTAAATAGCCTACATAAAAATAAAATGGTATTTGAAGTTATTAAAAAAGAAGTTCGATGGAAAATATTCTGTTAAAAGAATAATTGGTACCTCTCATCTGTTATCTACGTACGAGGAGTGAGGGAGTAATTCCCTTTTGAATTTCATATAGAAAATATGGACAATTCACATGATTCCTTCCAGGAAAACCACCCAAATCGTTCAAATTCCTCTCATATTTCCACCTAGGACTTATGATATCCTTAAGACATTTTAATAAAATTAACATGACACCCTAAATATATATTAGCCTTGATCATGTGACAACCTCATGGCATGTAAACTTTGATCACACGATGACCTCCAGACTTTCCATTAAGATTGTGAGACATATTTCAAACAAGTCAACTGAATCATGTGATCTTATTAGGAAATTTCCTCTATGTGGACATTAAATGTCCCGAAATCCATATACATGTTGGGAAAATAAATCAGACTTGTTGGGTAGACAATCTGTCTATATTAATAAGACATACTGAGACATGATAACCATATCTAGTGGCTATATTTGGGAAAACCCCTAGCTAAACTGAACTATGATAAATATGATTCTTTCCATAAGTAGGATCTATAGGACGCATATCTAAGTAATAATATCAAATGTCCATTTGCATAGGTTTAAATCCCCCAATGTCTCTGATATTTCAATCATCAGGAATCAATCTCTCTACCATGGGATTCACTTCTTTCCTCATCCACCCATGGATTGAGAAGGAATATAAACTACAATAACATTGATTCCTTCTATAACCATGATATATAATATGAACTTTTATATCCCAAACTATGATGAGAATTTAGCTTCATGTAATACCCTCCATGTCTCAGACGTTAAAACCATTGGGGTCTAATCTCTCTCAAGGGATTATCATTATTCCCCATCCACCAGTGAATTTACACAGTAACTGAACTATAATGACTCTAATTTCTTCTATAACCAAAAAACATTGTATTCCTTTCTAAGGCTCGATCTCCATATAAAATATCCAATGATTCGCCCTATTGTATAAGTCATGAATGTAACAACCCGAGATTTTATGAGAATTATTCTTTTTAATTTCATTGATGTCTTTTTTTGTACGCTACAACAGGATTATCTTGCACTATATGCAACACCGTATTAGCTTGCAGTATACACAACACTATTCTTGGATCGTGTTACACACAATTTAAAGTTTGTTTGATAGTATTTATTCTATGCATCATTGAGTGTATATATATATATATATTCAATGTATAATTGAAATATTGTTGGATTCTGTTATACGCAACAACAAAGGAGTCTTTCACTACACACAACCCTGACCTGGCTTACGTTACATGCAATCACGACCTTTCACAATAGCGTGTGTTGTATGCAATACCGAGTTTCACTAAACAACGATATGTTATTAAAATTTTATACAAACTAGCCATTATGAATAGTAATACCCAATTTTAGAAATTTTATAAATTTTATCTTTCAAAATGGACTTCATTTTTGGATTCGGAATATCGAAATTAGCCTTGGGTGAATTTTTGGTATTTTTCTGAAAACATTCAATTTTTTATGAATACTGAAAACACTGGGTTACTATTTAAAAACGGACTTTCTTATTTAAATAATTATTTATTTTATTTAAATTTATTTTAGGTAAAAATTGATACATAATACCAATATAAGTTCAATGTGATTTATTGGAGTCATTTTATAATAAGTTTAGATATATAAAAAGTTTATTGAACTTTCCACCGTCTTTTACCTACCTCCTATGAGCTTTTTGAAAATTTACATAAAACATAATTTTACCACTTATGTGAGTTGATTTTTAAAAATCCAAGAGACACGGTTAATATCAAGGAGTAAAATGTTGTTCAAAAAGTTAAAAATAATTTTTGGTGAATAGTAACTTTTTACTTTTATTTACCACAGTTAAAAGTAAATTGGGTAATTAAGGGTAAAAATGATATTACTATTACCCTAACACATGTCCTAATTCTATTGGATAAGTTTAATTTGACCAAAAACAACCTTAGGAATAAAATATTGCCGTTTAGGTCCACTTGGATTAGATTCAGACATTTATTATTATTTTATTTTAAAAAGAGTTAAAATAGTTAAAATCAAATTTTAATAACTAACACATTTTTAATATAAGGTTATAAATAAAATAAAATCGAAAATAAATATTCATTAGAAAACTAAAAAGATTTCCTACCTAATGGTATTTTAGTTTTAATTTTTAGACATTAAATATGTTAATTTATTTATGACACAATGATGATGCAGTAATTAACTTATTAATAAAATATTAACATAATTGATGTTATAATTACCCAAATAAATGTAATTTTAGACTTTTTAGAAATTCCAATAATTTTATAGGTTAATATGAAATATTATTATTGATTTAAGTTACTTCTTTCAAACTAATCATGCTGTTATTATTTTTAAAAATATCAATTACCAAATAGTGTCAAAATTGACATAAAATTGTTTTTTAAAAAAATATTATATTATTAATTGTTATTTATTTCCTAAAAATCTAAAGATAAGAAAAATGACTTAGATATGTTTATATATATTAATAATTAACCACTTGGTGTTTCTTTGTATTGTTATAGTAATTTTATTAACCATATAATGTAAGAAAACAAGAGGACACGGTAAAAGTTAAATTATTTAACATAGAGTTAAATCTAAAAGATAAGGTTAAAATAGTAACCTAAACTTGTCTAAAACATATTTTCTGAAATTATTTCTACCCATAAACAACTTATCTTCGAAATAAATCAATTTTGATCTATTAAAAACCGAATATGACTTTATAATAAAATAATATTTTATGTTTTTCCAAAGGTGCCACTCCCCTCCCTTATAAAAAGGGCACCCCTTCCCTCTTCTCTTCACACCCTTTTGAGCCTTGATGCTCGGCCAAACCCTACCTATTTCTCTTCTCCACTTCCCTAGAAACAATCTAGAGGTTTTGGTCTTCCCAAAAGACCAACTCTACTTCCTTAAGAGGAATCTTAAAGGAGGTGCGTCGAAGAAGAGGTAATCTCTTCTTTCTATTGTCTCGTGTTTCTTTCTTCTTCTACTTATTATTATTTAGTTGTATCATTATAAAGTAATAACATCAGTATTAATTATAAACTGATATTTTATTATAAATATGAAACAACCCTATTTCACCTTATATCCATCCAACGGAAAACGAAATCACCGTGCGTGCGTACGTACGGAATACCGTCTCCACGGCGTGGTGTAATCTGTTTTCGACCACCACCTTACTTGGATGGATATAATGGTGTAAATAAATAACTATATATGATTATTATAAAGTTATATTGATTATGTAATATTATACATACACTTCAATACAATTCCACGATCAGGGGAATGATATCATCGTTCGTGCGTACGTACGGACTACCGTCTCCACGACGCGATGACATTCATTCTCCATGTTAACCATTCATGAATGATTATAATGTATATATAATGAATAATAATGAAATATATGATATAATAATGATACTTGATTTATGTATATATATATTTATGTCATCTACTTAATTCCATTCAATTCAATATGGAAACAAAAACAGCGTTCATGTGTACGTACGACCTACCGTCTCCATGAATGGTGTATTTCATTCCATTTATCGATCTATCATATATATATATATATGTATATACTGAAGTTATATTATATATAAATAATTTCTTACATTCTGGAATTATGTAAATCAGGATATAAGTAATAAAATCAAGAACAACAAGTCCAAACACATACGATAAATAAAACAATTTTACCCAAAACGCTGCTTTAACATGGAATATAAAGTCATAAGTGAACCATATATGATATAATAACAATGAATATGATTATTTAATAAGTCAATGACATTATTTAAATCATTATACAGGAGGTTATGATACGTACAAAGAATATCAAACCTAAGGTAAGGGATAACTATTCCAATCTCGCTCTTATCTGAGATTGTTTATTCGTAAGTATTTACTGGGGTTTTTGTTATCATCCATGTCCCTATTTTCTAAAAATGTTTTCATGTATACTTAATGTCCTTTTTACCCATTTTTTAATTTTACCACATGTTATTAAAGGAATATTACTTTTCTTTACCACACGAGGAACTTTTTGACTTTTCCGACAAAAGTTTGAGGAGAATGTTATTTTTAACTTATACGACGTGAATGGATTTTTACAGTTTCATAACGCCTCATTTTCATGAAGCATCCTCTAAAATATTTCATGATTATATTCATCAAAACACTTTTCTTTTAAAATTTTACGTCATTTTGTGAAAATAAAATGTTTTTGAAGAAGAAAGGGTATTTTTCTCAAGATTTCATTTCAAGTGTTTTATCAAAACTTTTTTCCATCTAAAATGACATTATTTAATATGTTTATGATTCAAGTATAATGTGTCCATTATTTACATGGTTTGATTCTTCTTATGATGAAATTATATCCAATTTTTTATATGGATTATGTTATGATGGCATGATGTTTAATAATCCTATTCTTTTACATGGGTTATGCTATGATGTATGATTTATGATTTTGTGGCACACCAAAGAATTATTTCATTATGAGATGGGCGGGACCTATATCTCCCTCCAATGTGTTGGGTAAAGATTTATATCTCTTTAGATAGACATGTTTGGAACGGAATGTTAAACTGGTTCAGTAATAGAATACTGGAACGAGGAGTGAACTCGATTCCGAAAGGGACTTTGTCCACCAAGATGGTCTTAGAAGCAATGCCTTGGATACTAGGGAAATAATAACATGTGCTTAATGGTTTCCACAATTACATGTTTTATTCCAGTGCTATTTTATCATGATTAATGTTTCTTTATGATTTATTCCTTACATACTTCCTTGTTTTATGTCATTGCTCATGATTTTGATGTCTAAACAATATGTTCATGTTATTAAGATCAAATGTATGATTTGTTTTATTTTATCCATGCTTACCCTTACTGAGAATTTGATCTCCCCCTTTATATGTTTTCTTTTCCACAAGATGTGAAGAAATGTTTTAGGTAAGATAACAAAAGGGGAAGATCTTTATTGGAGAAGTTGAAGATTGTTCACCACAATTAGAAGATTATGTTCTGAGATTCAAAAGACACTAAACTATTATGGTCCTTCAGTGTTGGTACTTATTATGTATTAAGTATTCTGCAAAAGTAATGTAATGTCCATGTATGTCAAGCTTTGGGTCTTTATAGTAGGTATCAGAGTGTAGGTTTAGTTAACCATTGGAAACATGGATGCAGAAACATTAGTGAAATCCCTAGAAATATTTATATGGTATGTCTAGGGATGTCCCTTATGATAAGTATACGTATAGGTTATAGTCCTAGAATTATGGTAACGATCTTATATTTTAACCTAAGATGTTAGATATTGACGGTACTCACCCTTTATTATGTTTTTTTCCATAGCATGATTTTTTCCTCTCACACTATTCTTTTTGGGCTTTAGAAAATGGTTGGAAACAGGATGATTCACAATAATGGAGGATATGATGAACAATGGAATGATATTCTTCATGTGAAACCAAATGAAACAGGATTTGGAAGTCCAAACATCATTATTATGCATAATCAGCAATCTCAAAATATGATCAATAATCTCAACTTTGGTAAGTTTCCTGAATCAGATAATAAGAGAAAGATGGAGTTTCATGATTATCATAGAGGAAAGAAAGTTAAATTTCTCTCATGTAAATCATGTGGGAAGAGACATCAATGAGACTGTTTCAAAGGAACGGAAAAATGCTTTGGGTACGGAAAATAATGGAAAAAATGCAGTAAGTGCAAAAGAAAAGGTTCTGTTAACACCATGGAGAAGGATAATGGTATTGCTACGACATCAACAATGATTATATGTTTTAAATGTGGAATGTATGGGCATTATGAAAACCAATTCCCTAAGAGAAAATCCCATGAAGATAATTAGCATGGTCAAATGGGTAGTATTTATGTGGATGATGATGAGGAGACTACAAATGATATATGAGATAAGTGTTGAAGCTTGGTCAATGATTTAATAAGGTAATGGAATGATATATGTTTATCAAGAGTTATGTTTTTTAGTTAATGGTACTATGGAATAAAGAATCATCTAAGGATTGTTACACAATAGTTTTTCCTAAATTATTTGAAAGTATATGTTGAATGGTACCAGTAACCATGAAAGGTTATTTAGATATTTTTGGAAAGAAGATGATATGCGCATAATGAATGGATAAGGAGAAAATAATATGTCTGATAGTATTAATGAGCTCATGATTGATATAACGACTAAGTGTTATCATGGTTTGAGTATATAGAATTTTTGGGATTTTGGTATGTGGAAAGAGTTATCTTTTAACTACATTCATGTTTTCACTAAGGTTCAATGTGTATTCATTTTTTCAAGAGAATACATGATTATGGAATTCTCCTGTTTTGAATATGACCAACAAGATATATCGTATGATAAATGATGGTATTCACGTTCTTGTTATGTGACCTTTCCTGTAATCATTTTCTTTATACTATGAGATTTGACAGATGTATTTTGGATAAGTCTAATGATTGGAAAGGGTTATGTCGGACATCAGATAGTATTGTTTAAGGCTAGAACTTTTTTTTCGAAATTATTTATGTAATGTTATAATAGTGTAGTTTTAGAAAAAGGATAATCTGTAGGACGGGCGACAAACCGTCGCGTTGGACAAGGCTGTGGGAATCGAACCCATAACCATTGTGTGATAGGCCTTTATTGCATACCACTAGCCTACAAGAAGTCCCTGGTTAGTAGAAACGTGTTTTATTTTATTAAGCTCTATGATAGATGAAGTATAAGTCCATTTTTGGAACCATATATGATTAATCTCACCATATGACGGACTTATAACTTTTGCTAACCTTTTGTTTGAGACAGATGTAATGACCCATAATTCTATCACATGATCTGCTAACACATCGAGAATGAAAAATTCAACTTCATTTCTTTAAGAGATGAAGTGGAAATTCTACAAGGCACGAACAATGGTGATATTGTACCAAAATAAAGTAAGTATTTCTTATAATTCTTAAAATTTAGGGAAATGATCTTGAAAACCAAAAATGTTGTCCTAGTGTCCTCATATATGATGAATCAGATGGTACCTTAGATCATCACAAATTTATAAATTTGTGATTGTTGGATTTTTCATAGCCATGTTCTCTACCACTCTCCATCAGAACGTGATGGTTAGATTTCTCTTCCATATCCATATTTTCACCTATGTTCTCCTATGTGGAAACCCAATGATTAGTTAATTTGGGTAACTGTTACGTTTCATACCTTTGGTTTTTAAGATAAGTTTTGGTATTCTATTTTATGATGTGGGATTCAATTAAAGAAACTTTCAAGTAGAAAACCATTTACAACCCCGTCGAATTTCGAGGGCGAAATTCATTTTAAGGGGGGTAGAATGTAACAACCCCAGATTTTATGACAATTATTATTTTTAATTTCTTTGATGTCTTTTGTTGTATGCTACAACAATATTATCTTGCACTATACGCAACACCGTATTAGCTTGTAGTATACGCAACACTATTCTTGGATCGTGTTACACACAATTTCAAGTCCGTTTGATAGTAGTTATTCTACGCAACATTGAGAATATATATATATATTCAATGTATCAATGAAATATTTTTGGATTCTGTTATACGCAACAACAAAGGAGTCTTGAAGAATATGAAACCCTGACTTGTCTTACATTACACACAATCACGACATTTCACGATAGCGTGTGTTGTACGCAGTACCGAGATTCACTAAACAACGATATGTTATTAAAATATTATACAAACTAGCCGTTATGAATAGTAATACCCAATTTTTGAAATTTTATAAATTTCATCTTTCAAAATGAACATCATTTTTGGATTCATAATATCAAAATTATCCTAGGATGAATTATTGGTATTTTTCTAAAAACATTCAATTTTTGATGAATAGTGAAAACACTAGGTTACTATTTAAAAACCGACTTTTTGATTTAAATAATTATTTATTTTATTTAAATTTATTTTAGGTAAAAATTGATACATAATACCTATATATTTTCAATGTGATTCATTGGAGTCATTTTAAAATAATTTTAGATATATAAAAAGTTTATTGAACTTTCCACCATCTTTTACCTACCTCCTAGGAGCATTTTGTAAATTTACATAAAACTTAATTTTACCACATCTGTGAGTGGAATTTTGAAAATCTGAGATAAACGGTTAATATCAAGGAGTAAAATGTGGTTCAATAAGATAAAAATAATTTTTGGTGAATAGTAACGTTTTACTTTTATTTACTACGGTAACAAGTAAATTGGGTAATAAAGGGTAAAAATGATATTATTATTACCCTAACACATGTCATAATTCTATTGGATAAGTGTAATTCAACCAAAAAAACCTTAGGAATAAAATATTTCCATTTCAGGTCCACTTGGATTAGATTAGGACATTTATTATTATTTTATTTAAAGAATAGTTAAAATAGTTAAAATCAAATTTCAATAACTAAATTTTTTTTATATAGGGTTATAAATAAGTTAAATTAGACTATAAATATTCATTAGAAAGAAAAAAAATATTTACTACCTAATGGTATTTTATTTTTAGTTTTTAGATATTAAATAATTTAATTTATTTACGACACAATGATGATGCAGTAATTACCTTATTAATGAAATATTAACATAATTCATGTTATAAATACACAAATAAATATAATTTGAGACTTTTTACAAATTCCAATAATTTTCTAGGTTAATATTATATATTTATATTTATTTAATGAACTTTTTTCGAACTAATCATGCTGTTATTATTTTCACAAAAATCAATTACCAAATAGTGTCAAAATTAACATAAAATAGTTTTTAAAACAAATATTGTATTATTAATTGTTATTTTATTCCTAAAAATATAATTTTCGGCCAAATGACTTATATAAGGTTATATATATTAATATTTAACCACTTGGGGTTCATTTTTATTGTTATAGTATGTTTATTAACCTTTTAGTGTAAGAAAACAAGAAGACATGGTAAAAGTTAAATTATTTAACTTAGAGTTAAATCTAAATGATAAGGTTAAAATAGTAACCTAAACTTGTCTAAAACCTATTGGTTGAAAGGATTTCGACCCATACCAACCTTATCTTAGAAATAAATCAGTTTGGAGCTATTAAAACCCAAATATGACTTTATAATAAAATAATATTTTAATTTTTTCCAAAGGTGCCCCTCTCCTCCCTTATAAAAAGGTCACTTCTTCCCTCTTCTCTTCACACCCTTTTGAGCCTTGATTCTTGGTCAACCCCTGCCCATTTCTCTTCTCCACTTCCCTAGAAACATTCTGGAGGTTCCGGTCAACTCAAAAGTCCAACTCTACTTCCTTAAGAGGAAGCTTAAAGGAGGTGCGTCAAAGAAGAGGTAATTTATTCTTTCGATTCTCTCGAGTTTCTTTCTTCTTCTACTTATTCTTCATTACTTGTCTCATTATAAAGTAATAACATAAGTATTACTAATATACTGATATTTTATTATAAATAAGAAACAACCCTATTTCACCTTCTATCCATCCTACAGAAAATGAAATCACCGCGCGTGGGTACGTACGGAATACCGTCTCCACAATATGGTGTAATCTTTTTTCGACCACCACCTTACTTGGATGGGTATAATGGTGTAAATATATAACTATATATGATTATTGTAAAGTTATATTGATTCTGAAATATTATACATACACTTCAATACAATTCCATGATCATGGGAATGATATCATCGCTCGTGTGTACGTACGGACTACCATCTCCATGATGCGATGAGATTCATTCTCCATGTTAACCATTCATGAATGATTATAAAGTATATATAATGAATAATAATTAAATATATGATATAATAATGATATTTGATATATATATATATATATATTTATATCATCTACTTAATTCCATTCAATTCAATAAGGAAACGAAAACAACGTTCATGAGTACGCACATCATACCGTCTCCATGAATGGTGAATTTCATTCAATTTATTGATCTATCATATATATATGTATATTATGAATATATATTATATATTAATCATGTTTTAAATTATGGAATTATGAAAATCAGGATATAAGTAATAATATCAAGAACAACAAGTCCAAACACGTATGATAAATAAAACGATTTTACCCAAAATGCTGCTTTAACATGGAATATAAAGTCATAAGTGAACAATATATGATATAATAGCAATGAATATGATTCATTAACAAGTCAATGAAATTATTTAAATCATTATACAGGAGGTTTGGATACGTACGAAGCATATCAGACCTATGGTAAGAGATAACTATTCCAATCTCGCTCTTATCCGAGATTGTTTATTCGTAAGTATTTACTGGGGTCTTTGTTATCATCCAAGTACCTGTTTTCTATAAATGTTTCCATTTATATTTAATGGCCTTTTTACCCATTTTTTAATTTAACCACATGTTATGAAAGTAATATTACTTTTGTTTACCACACGAGGAACTTTTTGACTATTTCGACAAAAGTACGAGGAGAATGTTATTTTTAACTTATATGGCATGAACATATTTTTACGGTTTCATAAAGCCTCATTTTCATGAAGCTTCCTCTAAAATATTGCATGATTATTTTTAACAAAACACTTTTATTTTAAAATTTTATGGTATTTTGTAAAAATAAAATGATTTTGAATAAGAAAGGATATTTTTCTTAATAATTCATTTCAAGTGTTTTATCAAAACTAATTCCCATATAAAATGACATTTTATAATATGTTTATGTTTCAAGTATAATGTTTTTATTATTTAAATGGTATTATTCTTCTTATGATGAAATGATATCCATTTTCATATATGGATTATGTTATGATGGCATGATATTTAATAATCCCATTCTATTACATGGGTTATGATATGAGGTATGATTTATGATTTTGTGGCACATGAAAGAATGATTTCATTATGAGATGGGTGGGACCTATATCTCCCTCCAAGTCATTGGGTAAAGATTTATATCTCATGAGATAGACATGGATGGAACGACAAGTTAAACTGGTTCAGTAATACAAGACTAGAATGAGGAGTGAACTCGATTCAGAAAGGGACTTTATCCACTAAGATGGTCTTGGCAGCAATGCCTTGGCTACTATGGAAATCATAACATGTGCTTAATGGTTGCCACAATTAAATGTTTTATTCCAATGCTATATTGCCCTGATTAATGTTTCTTTATGATCTATGCCTTACATACTACCATGTTTTATGTCATTGCTCAAGATTTTGATGTTTAAACATTATTTTCATGTTTTTAAGTTCAAATGTATGATTTGTTTTTTTATCCATGTGTACCCTTACTGAGCATCTGATCTCACCCTTTATATGTTTTCTTTTCCCAAGGATGTAATGAAATGTGTTAGGTAATATAACAAAAGGGGAAGATCTTTATGGGAGATGTTGAAGATATTTCACCACAATTAGAAGATTATGTTCCGAGTTTCCAAAGACACTAAACTATTATGGTCCTTGAGTGTTGGTTCTTATTATGTATTAAGTATTACGTAAAATTAATGTAATGTCCATGCACTTAAACCATTGGGTCTCTACAATGAATCTATATACAGTGAGACAAATTACATTTTATCCCTTGTTTCTTACACCGATCATGGATAACATGGGCTTATGGATTTCCAATAATCATATCATTCCAATCATGAATCTCCACTAGCCCGGGAAACGTCAGTGCATAAACTTTGATCAGTGGAATGATATGAATACCCCTATACAAAGTCATCCAACTCAAATATTTTCCCAAGGGAATGATAGAATTATAAAGACTCTTATTCATTCTATAACCATGATACATATGATACCTCCTTCAGGCTTATAATAAATACCTGATTTCTATGTGACCTCATATAGGTCATTTCTGCATGATGTTAAACAGAATGAGTTCAACAAATTACATGGGTTTTGAATCCTATTATTTAAAATATAGGTAGAACTCCTCATGAAGGTTCAATTCTATCTTCGAGATATTAATCACCTCCTTGGATGGAAGTAAACTCTATATATCCTTGTTATATTGATTAAAAATATAAATAGCTACCCATAAATGGTAAATGGATAAAGAAACTTAGATACATACATATGGACCCATTAATAGACCACCTTGATGCAAAGAAGGGTTCAATGATTGTTTTTTTGTTAGGGTAAGAGAGCCCATATGTAGATTAAGAAGAGATCTAGGAACATATCTTAAATATATAAAAGAATCATAGGGTAGGAAAAAATTCCCCCACAAAGGGTGTGATGATCCTAACCTCGCTTCCATTCAACCAATGATACTCTCTAAGAATTGTTGGGTCTGTAATCCCAATGGACCACCTAACTTTGGAAAGCAGGTCCATACTCAGTTATGGATATGGGAACCATTGGGAGTTTTGTGGAAGGAAAATACATTAAATATGAAATGTTGAATTATTTATCACATTCAACCCCCATCAAAACCCATTAGCATACCATTTTTTATTACCATGTTTGAAAAATTTGGTGGTTTTAATGTAAAAATATATACAAATTTTTTAATTAAACGCTTTTAATATTCAATTTAATCATTATTATTTAAATACTTTATAAAAATAATAAATTTTTTGATATCTTATTCAAACATAACCCTATTTTATCCAATAAATGTGACCATTTTCCTCCAATTTTTCATCAATTTCAAAACAACTTCCGTAGAAATATATCTATAAAAACACATATCTAAACATTTCAAGACACTATATTATGTTCTTAGTCAATATAAAATACCCTAATCTGAATGTTTTAAACTCAATCAAAATGAGGTGACGAAAATAGCATGGTAAGTCTTCATAATACTACCCTTTATTTGAAATTATTTTTTTATAATATTTTTTATTATTTGTGTTTATACAATTTCATGCTTATAATTCAACTTTATTTTAAAACTTTTTTATTTATGATTGATGAGAGATTAATTATTCCTTCTCATTAAACCCTTTTTTATAATCATTTTATAAATCAAATGTATGTTTTGATAATCCACTCTTTAAATTTCCTATTTGAGTTTCATTTATTTTAATTTCTTTTAAAATTCTTCTTTATATGTTGGAAAAATTATATTCTCATGGTATTGACCTCACTTTGATCTATTCTCCATGAGATATTACTCATTCCCTTTTACAAGGCACTTTCCATAAGTCAATTTTATAATAAAGTCTGGGTTATGTATTTGTCTCTCTTTTCTATATGATTATTAATAAAATTTATATATATATTCTATATAACTTATTTGTAATATTTTATATGAAAACACAATTTAATTGTTCATGGATAAACTTTCAAAATTAATATTATGCTATGAATGTTTACTGATATATTTCCATTTATTCTTTTAAATATTTTCATGAGTATTAGACAATGTTATACATTTGAATCTACAATTGGTATTATGTTTATTATACCATGTTCAAAAGACTTGGTAAAATACTAAATATACCTTTGTAATGAGCCTTGGTAATATTTTTATGATTCCCTAGTATTGGGACTTGGTAATAAGATGCCTAGATTCAAGCATTACTTATAAATATTTGTGATGTTTTCATTATTCTAAAGAGTCATGTATTATTTCTCAAAATAAAAAACATTATTAGACCTTTACATTGTGTTATTTGGGTGTTGGGAGTGTTGCGTGTAACTCTTTTAGTGATTTTTGGTGTAGGATATATGGATTATTAGAAAATATGTTAGATTATAAAATGCATCATGTTGTGACCATGTGCACTAACGCCATATTAGTTTCCTAGATAAGTGGGGGTTATTACATTTTGATGTTTTGTTCCACGGTTTGTATGGTTATGGTGTGAGGATATGTTTTTTAGCATAGATATTGAGTCAAGTGACTCTGTGGTGGTTCTAGCTTTTAGGACTCATTTGGATTCATGGTGATTGATTGGGTTATAATATGATAATTCATAATGTGTCACAAATTTAGTCTTAAAATATTGTCATTACATTGTGATGATGGATGTTCAATAATGGGAATCATAGTTTTCATATTTTCATAATATTCTATTTTGGGATTTTTGTGTCATAATAGTGATCATTAAATCTTGATATTTTTTAGGGTTGATTAGGTTTGATGCGGAAGGTCAAGGGGTATTTCATGATTCTTTTAAATTTAAGCATTTTGGAATGAAGGTGGCCATTTTGTTGTGATCTTCCTTTTTGTATAAATTTAAAATTCTTTGTATCCCAAATATATTGGGATATCCACACTAAAATTCACTAATAGATCCACCATTTTAGAATGAATAATATTATCACACCATGATCGTGTGTCTTCTATTTTTTAATATAAATTAATTTTCCTTATAACATTATACCAAACATTATTGACCACTCTAGAACCTTAGGCATCTTATGGTTCATCTTGAGTGATCCTTGGTTTTCCTTTGTAAGGTGTTAATCTTTATCTTATCATGGATGAGATCATGTAATCCAAATTGAGTTTTCTTCTGATTTTTTTTGTATATTCTTATTTATCCTCCTCTAAAAGGTTATTACAACTAGGTTCTTTTTTATGGAGAGGCTATTATATGGGGTTGATGTATGATTGATGTGTATTAGATTTGATAAATGTCATTGTAGTTTTAGTGGTTCATGGTGGGATTTATCTTATCTTCTTCTTTGAAATTCCAACTGAATATTTGGCTGAGGTAGAAAAATAATGATATCAATTCTTATATTCACATATTAATGTGGAATTATCATGCCTATGTTTTAATTGAGAATATTTTTAGGATTATACTAATTTGGAAAATAAACTAATATAAAGGAAATTAAAGAGAAGTTGTAATTAAATTATTATTTTCTTGATTTCATTTTTATTTTTAACATGATTGTTCATGATGTTCTGCGAGAATTTTTTTGTGAATCCTTTTTTAATGTTTTTTGAAACCATTCACCATTCATAATTATTTAATCATTTAAAAACTATAATGTATTATAAGAATAGAAATTTTGAAATAGTATTGATGTGTTTATGCCTATGTTATAAACTGAATATCAAATTTTAGTTATAAGGTGTTTGTTTGGAGTGATTTTCTACTAAAATTATTATGTATTATACTATGTTACTATGTCTATTATTAATATTGTTAAAATGAGTAACTAGTGAGTTATTTTTGTTATTTTGGGGGTGATGGTGTGTTATAGTTGAGGTAGGTGTTTGGAATTGTTGATATAAAAAGTAGAGAATTAATGTTATAGTGTTGGTGTGGTTGAAGAGGATGTTATTTTATTGGGATCATACATTTATTGATGTAGTGGAATGGATAGGATAATATGGTTTTGTAAAATTGTCCCATTAAAAATATTTATGTTTTATTAAATGATGGAATCGATGAATTAATTAATTTATAAATATTTTGGGGATACAAAAAAATGAAATTAATGCTAAATAAGATAAATGAGTGGGATTATGAATGACTACAGGGTAAAAATTATTAAATAAATTGATGATATATGAAATTGAATATTGATATTTGAAATAAAAATGGATAAAAATAAACAATTAAATAATGAATTTGATGGTGTTGGTAAATGGATAATTTTGAATTTCGTAATGATGTGAAAAATGGAATATTATGATTGATGTGGGGTTATTTGTATTATAAGTGTGGTTTGGTTGTTTAATGGATAATTTTGGGAGTGGTTATCGGTGTTGGGTAGTCATGGTGGTGATTAAATAAAATCATTTTACTAAATAAAAACGTATTTGTGTGTCATCCCTGTTATTGTGATTATATGATCTATTGAATAATCATTGTAATTTTGTCATTTTATATAATAAAATTATTTTTTTTGTGACCATAATGTATCCAATATGATTTTTTTGGGTTAGGGGTTTTTTCCATAACATCTAGATTATATATGGAATGGATTATTGGATACCCCCTCTTCAATTCTCTCCCTTAGGACAAGTTTGGGTTTTGATGAATAAATTTTTATGTATATATATGAGTTGTAATGGATTTAGAATATAGTATATATATATATATATATTAGATGATAAGGTATTTTGGTTATAGTTGGGATGCATGGTTGTTTATTTTCATTGAGGGAGGTTGGAATAATGTTCATTTCATTCATGCTCTCATTTCCCTTCTTTGATGAGGACGTGATGTGCGGTTTTCATATAGTGATATGGAATATGGAATTATTTATAGTTGGATGTGGTATTTGTTATGGATATGTAGTTACGGTTATGTGGATATGGTTATCTGGACATTGATGGGATGGTAGCTTAAGAAATATGGTGTTGGGGTGTAAGGGAGACAACTTCAGCAGGGAAGTGGTTTCTAGTGACCTTCTTAATATATTCATTTTTTTGTTATTATACAAGGATGGGATATTAGGTGAGATATCCTTTATTAGTATGCGTGGTATATGGAATATTAAATAAAATGAGTTGGTTCATTTATGTATTTACTGAGCCATTAATGTGATTCTTCTACATTCTCATGATATATTTTAAAGAGGATCCCACTAAGTATACTTATATGATCATCCCTACCTATGTGCATCAATTTTTACAGTTTTAAGGGAGCTATTATTCAATTTATTTTTAACCATACTAACCTTTTTTTGATCATTGGGGTTTATGTGGTTGTTTCTATACCAGTTTCATTTTAGTATTTCCGTTTATAAACCATATATTTTATATTTCATTTACATGCTCTATGGGATTATTCATAGTTTACTATAGTATTATAGAGTTTATAAGTGTTTTTTGATTTATGTTCCTATTATTTTAAGATTAATACCACCCATGTTTGTATTTATATAATATTATTGATGGTCACTAATCTATACAATATTATAGGAAAGCATTCAAGGGTCACTCTCATCTTCATTTCCCAACCATAATATTTTCTTTTCAGGGAAGGTCAAGATAGAGTAGTATTACATATTATGATAAGATTTAAAATAGAGTTTTTAGTTATTACATGGTGAGGACGATGTGGTTTTGGTTGGAAACTGTGTTAATAAAACATTTCATGTGACATGGGAAGGGAGAACATATATTTCATATGATTTTTGGGACCCTTATTATTCAATATAGGGACCTTAATCTTTCTAAATGTATTAGAAGGGAAATTTTTTATTGTATGATAGAGACCAAGTCTTCTTAATGTATCATTCTTATTTTCATATGTGATTTAAATAAGGAAATTTCATGGAAGGGTAAAAATAATAAAACTAACCGATTGAAAACAAATTCAGTATTTCATAGATTATAAGCATCTTTATTCTAGGTTATAGAGTTGGATAGTGTAAATAATTTACTTATGGTCAAGATTGGGGAAGTGAAACATGGTTTAATGGTTGAATATATGAAGTTTTACAATGTATAGTAGTATGGGTCATATACAAAGATGTTACATGAATTTCAGAATTTGGGTTTGGTTAGGATTGAGATGATTGTATCCAATTTGAAGAAAAAGTTTTTTTAGAGGATATTAAGATTCTTTCAGTTTTATCCATGAACAGAAAATGATTTTTATTTTATTGGTTATTAGATTGTTTTGAGTAACATGTTCTATGTTTTAGTTCTTATTCATTAGTTACCCTAAAGATTCTGATGTATCATGTCATTATTTTTAGAATTAGTTTCTTATCGATTCCTTATTTTAATATTGAATTTAGATGGTGTTTCTCTCTATTTGATGAGGAACATTGAATGTGTGAGAGATTAGTGTTATATTATATAATATTATTTTTTTTCTCTTGATATTCTCCCTAATGAGTAATTTAGAGCATATAATTTTGATGATACATTCCATCTATAACTAGAGTGATGAATCAAACCATTTATATTATTTATATATCTTGAGGTGTTTGAAAATGTAGTTGTGATAGAGAATAAGAATGTATTGAATAGTTCATATATTGAGATATATGTTATATATTTTCTAAGAAATCAAGGTTCTATCAAATATGGACTCAGTCCTATCTTCCATCTTCTCATTTCCATGGATTTGTTACTTCTAAAACCATTACCATGAGTTTTGGTTTATTTTTTTTATTATGGGTAATTTTTCCATCCACATTCTCAATTTTAGGACAAAATTTATTATCAATGTTGTATAGGAAATCAATTTTATGATTATACTTAGTAAAAATATCTCCTAAGTCCTTTTCAACAATAGCACTTACTTTAGTAAGATAATAGACAATATATAAGGCATCAGGTAGGTAAATGATAGACTTGTGAGGATTATAAACCTTAGGGACATATAGATATTCATGTTCACTAATGTAGTCACCATCAATTCCATTGAATTAGAGGACTCTTACATGGTCATTTGTATTCCATATAATTTTTTATGCCAAGATTTTCATAAATAATGCAAAGTAAAATTTTTTATCTTCAAGTATATCTTATGAATTATGTTTTTTGGATATTTATACTTCTCTATTATACCTACCTTAGTCAAAAATATTTTACTCTTTATATAAAATCTATCATTTCTCTTAGTTTAATCTATTTCATTTTAAGTTATGTCCTGATTGTGAGTTAGTGTTGGGGAAAAATCATTCATCAGAATATTAACATTTTCTATTGATATAACCATATATTGTCGTTATCTATATGGATTTCTTTTATAATGTGTGTAATATTATTAATATATTCTGGAATAATGTTTTTTTATTTGATGTTAAAAGGGATAATTTAATGTTCATTAATGGGTTGGAGCATCATATGAATTTTAGGGGTGCAGTGATTTTACCTTCTCAAATAGTTGACTTAAGGTTAGTATTTGTGAAAAGTTAGGTGGTGGTATTTGTCAGAGTTGTTGATATGTTTTCCAATTTTTTCTCTGAATATGTTATGATATTACTCCTTTAATGAAATTTCTATTTTGAGATAGATTTATAACCCCATGTATCTCCAATTTTCCTAGTACCTTATCGAAATCAACCCCAACAGTTTACATAATTTTGGATTCAAATCAATGATCTAGTTTAAAAGTGTATCATTTTGACAAGTATATTTCTTTATAATTCGTTGGTGGTGTTCTATAATACTCCCAATGGTTGTATGAGGTCATTTATTCAATATGTTATGGTTATGAAAGCTGGGATCTTTCGGTTTGATGAGCTTTTGTATGATGGTTTATTGAGATTAGATATTTCTAGTTTTAGATTGGTGTCCTTATTGGTTTAGGGGTGCTTGTTTAACATTATCTAATAATTGTTTGAATCACTTATTAAATCTCATGTTATCGAAATGTATTTGACAAATATCTTCTTGTATTCATTTTTTTAACGTGGAATTATCATTTTACTGTTTTCATTTTGTAGATGGGTTGAATTAACATTTCAATAATAATAAACTAGTTAAATTTAAATGAAAGGTATGATGTAATTTTTATACTCATTATTTTATTTCTTTATTATTAATATCATCATTTTCCATGATGTTTTGGTAGATTACTACTATTAATAATTTTTGATTAGTGTTATAGTGAGAACATTCACTATTAATTATTAGTTAATTATATGGACAATAAAAAAATTTATGAATAAAAATATTAAAATAGTATAGATTTGATTATGATTATGGTGTTAAATAAATATGTATGTATGGTCATAGTTTGTTTTTTGGTGTGATTTTAAATTAAAATTATTATGGTTTAAGAGGATTGGTAATGGTTAATTTTTTCTGTTTTGGGGTGATGATATTTTATTGTAAAGGTGATTTTTTGGAATGGTAAATGTGAAATGGTGTGGATTGTTGTTATAGAAGCTGTGGGATTTATAAGGTTACTATTGGTTTATGATGGTGTGCTGGTTGGTGTTGTGGAATGGAGTGGCTAGTGTGCATGTTTCATAAGGTCCTATAAATGGAGTGGATACTAAATTAAATAAAAAAATAGAGAAATTAATTATCTTGGTAATGGTTGTGGGATTTAATGAAATTAATGATTGGATAAATATATTAAATGATTGGAATCATGAATAAGTAGAAGGATGAAATTATTAAATTAACCGATTATATGAGAAATTGAATTATAAAATGTGAAAGAGAAATAGTTGGGTATAAAATGTGCTATAATTAACGTGATATTATTGTTAAATAGATAATATAGAATGTAATAATGATTTAATAAATTGGAAAAGTTTTGATTTTTGTAGGACTGGTGTGTAGTGTTGGTGTGGTGTGGTTCTATTATGGTTAATTGTGTTAGAGGTTTCTGATACAAGCCAGTCTGGATGGTACTTATATAATGTTTCAATATTTGATGTAAACTAGTTTTTTAATTACCCCAAATGCTATAAGTTTTTATCCATTATTATTATTATTATTATTATTATTATCTATTATTTTAGACACTGCACTTCCCAATATATGTAACACTATTTATTTCCTTATAAATTTTTAGATTTCATTTGTTTTTTCAAACATCAATGATATATTGGGAATGGCTGGTAGACTAGTCACTCTTGTCTGTTATACCGTTATATATTTCATTGGTTGTAAGGGCTCGAGGATTATATATATATATATAATGTAATGTATTTATTATATAGTATATATATAATATCACTCCTGGTATTTTGGTTATGTTGTGCATGCATGGTAGGGGATATGCATGGAAGGATGAGGTTGTGAGGTTTATATACTTTATGTTCACATTTAACTACTTTAATGATGATGTTATTTGAGGTTGTGATGTTGTAATATTTCATGTGGAAGTATTTTAAATATAATATGCTTGTGGTATATGGTTCTTGGTGGTAGATATGTGGTTATGGTTGTGTCTTTGGAATTATTTGGATATAGAAGGGATGGTAGCTAAAGACGTATTATGTTTGGGAATTATAGGTTCTTGTTAAGTGAGGAAGTGGTTTTTTAGTACCATACTGATATATTCTTTTCATATTATGTAACTATACTTGGATGTTTTATTGGATATATGATATTTAGTGAGGATGGGTGGTAGATGACCTTCTATAGGCAATGAGTTCATTATTTATTCATTGATCTATTAGTATGCTTCTTCTAGATTTGATTGTGTGGTTTTGTGGAGGATCCAACTGTATAGACATATATTCCCACACATAAAAATATACATATAAATTTATATATTCATATATCTATATATTTTATAGTTTTTTAGAGGGAGTTGGTGATCTGTGTGGACCGTATTAGCTTGTGGTGATTGTTGGTGTCCATGGTGATTCGACCATAGTAGTTTTATTTTGGTTTTTTATTTTAGAGACCTTTGATTATATAAGTAATTTACATTCATTGTGGGATTATAGGTTTTTTATTTTTATGTTATGGATTGTATTGGGTGTTTTCATTTTATTTTCTTATGATTAAGAGAGTACTATCTCTCATGTGTGTTTTTATACCCCCGGTGCTAGTCTCTAACTCTTGGTGTATTCCTGGTTTGTTTCGAAGGTCACTCTCATCTTTATTAATGACCTAAGGGAGGTTTGTGTCATGTCATGTCATGATAATATACCTTCCAATGTGATCTATTATTTTCATATTCAACAAAATAATTACTTTATTGATAATACCCTCATGATGGAAACAAATATGTCACGGTAAGTCAATAATTCTTCATTTTCATATATGATTTATCCATTAATATATATATATATATATTTAGAATATTATATCTATTTTAATGGTTATGGTTTTATAATATTCTAACCATTTTTTATAGAATATTGTTGATCAATTCGCTACCATGTTGTTATGAACCCTTCCTAAAATTTTTATTCACATCTGATAGTTTCTCATGATATTTACCAATTTTAAGAATGGGTGGAAAAAATAATGAAGTTGGAATTAATATTATGGTGTTTAGTCTTGAATTAAGATAAATCACTATTTAAGAACATATTTTATGGTAAAAAATTACTCTGTGCTTTGAAATATGATGAATTTGTACCTATTTTCCAAAGAAAGTAAATTTTTTACTTAGTTAGTTGCTTTTAATTTAATGTTATGTAAAAAGTATATATTTTTATCACCAGGTCTAGATGTTTATGTCTATGGGTGCTTCATTTGGTATCAAAGTGGATTTTATTATTTTTGGAGAATTGGGATATACATAAATTCAAGTACAATTTTTTTGAATCATAACCCTTAGATCGAGATAACTTGTTTAAAAATAACTAGTATGATCATATAGAACAGATGATTTCAATTCCTTTTTATAGAGTCATATTTTAACTTTACCATAATAGATGGTTAATATAGTGACATGTTTTATTATTGTGGATCAAACAATAGTATAAAATATCAATAATATTTTATCAATGAGAAAAAATTATGTCAAAATGATTTTTTTAAGAGGGGTAGAGTGTATAATCCATGATTTTAAATTAATATTTTTTTAAATTTTATTGCATAAAAATATATATATATAAATATTAAATGTATTTATTTCATTATTTTAAATTATATAATCCTATAATTTATATAAATATTTATAATTTAATTATATTCCTTTATTAAATACAAATTTATTTTCAAAATATTTATTCAAGTATAAATAAATTCCATAAATAATTTGAAAGTATTAAAAATTGACGAAATCATCAATGACGGTCTTCGTAATATATATTTTACATAATAGTTTATTATTACTTATATTTTTATAATAAATAAATGTAAATAAATTAAAAAATATATTTAATGTAGGAAATATTATGTTTGATATATAAAATTAATTTAATACCAACCATATAATAATTAAACTATAATAATATATAGTTTTTTACCAGGGGTTTGTTAAGTTGCACTGTGTAATGAAGCCACTACCAAACAATGAAACTGGTGTAGGTTTGTGTCCTTCCACACTAAAATTTTTCTAGGGGCATGTGGCACGTAAGTGGTGGGTTGGGCCAAGGACATGTATAGTGTAGCGCCCACCTATACCTTATTACCCATTAACATGTTTCCAATTTGGTGTTAGCTTAGTGGTAAGAACCTCATGATACTACATCAAAAATGGGGTTTCAAAACCCTTTGGTTGCAGGTACTATAGAAATAATGTTGCGTATTGTTGCATTAGTGGAACTGTTGACTGGAGACACTATAGCGCTAGTGGGCACACTAGAAGGAATAATAGTGTCTCAGATATTGTAGTTGCACTATTAATTGGAGGTCTTTTACTTAAAGTATTTGGGCCTTCATGGCCATGTAATGGGATTTCATACCTAGGGGGCCTACATGTCATGTTATGGGCTTCATTCCCACAAGGTGTATGAGACACGTATAGAATAAATAATTCTTGATGGATGGGATATCCCTTGGGGCAGAACGGACAGCCTTTCCGACCTATTTGTGAGGTGTGTGTGTGTTTAAATGTAATTTTAACACTAAGAATTAATTATATATATAATAAAATATATAGAAATATAATCACTCATACCAAAAAATTATTTTTTGTTCTAAAAAATTGTTTTCTATATACAATATATCTTTGATTAAAGGATAATTTTTTATATTTATAATTTGAGTATGAAAAAAATAAAAAAAATTGTAATCATATTGTAATAATTATCTATTTTTTATTTTTTGATATCTTTATAAAATATTTAAATTTTCTGTTAATGATTGGAAAATTATTTTTCTATATAGAGTAATTTTTATGAATTCAATATATATAAAAATTGACTCAATAATTATCAAAAAACCATTCCTTAAATATTATTTAATGAGTAAAAAGATTATTAAAAATAATAAATTTAATTTCCAAACCTATAAAAAATTTTCAAAGCCTATGTTATATTTTATTTTGGTTAAAACACAATTATTGATCCTTTGTAAAAAAAATATTTCAATAATTCTATTCCATTTTTTGTGTTTTTGAATGTCAAAAAATATATGTATTTACAAAACACTCTGTATCTTAAAATGAATTAAAATTGGTCATATTTGTGATCTTAAATAACAAATTATTCAGTATTTTCTTGAAAAATACCCCCCCTCATATTTTCTTATAAAATCTCTCCTTCTACACCCAATCCTAATTACTCCTAAAAATTCATCCATTTCCAAAAATTATATCATAATCCCCCTCCATAACCTCATATACACATTCATAACGCTATTTTTTAATAAATAGACCTTCTATGAAGGATTTAGACTTAATACCCCAAAGAAGATTAAAATTGCACGGTAAGGGTACTTAAACCTATACATTTATTTGAAATTATTTTATTATAAAATATTTCAAACATCCACATCATATATTTAATTCCTATAATTGCTTTTTATTCTCATAAATTTGATCTATTTTTTATTAGATATTTCTTATTCCCCTTCATCAAACACATTTTATAAGGCATTACCATTCTGTAGTAAGGGTTTCATTATAATATATTTCCATTTAAAATTTGGGATTATTTTATTCTAATTTTTTTTAAACATCCTCTTCATATGATTACATGATTATATTCAGATGGTATAAACCTCACATTGATCTATTTTCTATGATATTTTACTCATTCCCTTTCGTCATTCATTTTCTATAAGTGGTTAATATAAAAATGTAAGGGTTACCTCATTGTCCCTCATTTCCATATATTATCATTATAATTGATTTAAGATTTCTATAAATGAATACCAACAATTTTTTCTGGGTCAAATAATATGATTGATACACTGTTATTATTTATTAATGGTATATCATCATGTATGAAATTTATTTCAATTATTTAAATGTGTCATCAACATTTTTATACCATGTTGTTTTGCCTTGGATATATGTGTACGATACCTTATTCTGAATCCTCGATTAAATTTTAATGATAAAATGGTATTTATCCTTGATAAAATGTTAATGATACCTTCATGAAAAGCCTTGGTAACATGATATCCTTATTAAATCAATAAATAAGGATATTTATAAAATTATTATAATTCAGAAGACTTGTATATTTGGTGACTTCTATAATGATCCATTATTTTTATATGTCCAATGATGATTACTTCACTACCAATATCTCATTATGGTTAGTTTTGTTTCGTGTTGATTCCTTAATTCCACAAGTTTAAAATTATATTTATATATATATATATATATTGATGATTTTTTATCTTTTCTGGATTATCATTATATGTGTTTCTAAACACTGTTTTATTAAGGATTCTTGATCAATTGTCTGTCTTATTTTCAAGAACAATTAACAAACTCTGTATGTTCATCCAATGTTTTCTTATGATATTTAATGTGTTTAAGGATGGGTAATAATGATACTTAAATCGAAATTCAGTTTATGTGTTTTGGTCTTGAAAGAATAATTTGTACAATTTTGGAATATATTTTTTGGAATAAATGTAAATTATTCATAGAAATAATATCTATATTTATCTAATTTCAAAAGGTAAAAAAAATTATTATGAAATTCAGTTTTAATTATATATTATGGTTATATATATATATATACATATATATATATATATAGCCTCATATCCATAAGTCTAGGTCTGGGGATACATCATTTTGTATCATAGAAAATTGTAGTCATTTTTGTAAATTTTAATATATAAACATTTCGGTAGAAAACCATAGGCTAATAACTATTTTATCAAAGGAAGTATTTTATGTAAAACTCATATGATCACATAGGGTTGACATTGTCATTTAGTTTATGATGAATCATATCAAAACATAATTTTTGATAAATTTTTTATTAATTTTAGGGATTAGCATTTTGGTTCATGAAAATATGAGAAAACGTCGATAAGAGTTTATCAATGAGTAAAAAATAAGAGGGTGTATTTTTTACGGGGGTGGAATGTAATCTCCATGCATTTAGGTGAATATTTTAAAAACATTCTTACATAAAATTTAAATTTAAATATTAAATACATTTTTTATTTTATTTTAATGATATAAACCTGGAATGTATATACATATTTATGGTTGAAACTGATTAATTTTTAAAATTTATCCTTTTCTTCAAAGAATTAATTCTCGTATAAAGGAGTATAGTGAAGAAATTTAATCTAACACATAATAAAGAAATAATCAAATGTTATTGTCATAATAGAGTCATTATAAAATGGTTTTGTGTTATATATAATTTCAAAACCAATATAGAATGACCCGACCCATCGGGGACTCGCTTGGTCCAATGGTAATCCAAACGTGGCACATCAATCTCACCTCCAATAGTTCAGGGTATAGTGACTAGCACCAAATACGCATATCACACACATGGGAGGCCCTATCATTTACAAGCCTATAACAGTATCCTCTATACAATTCCCAAGGTATGAAAAAACATCAGTATTATATATTTAAATGAATCCAATGGAATTGTATATAACATATACTTGAGACATCTACCGATATATACATAGGTAACAAGCATGGATAACATAATATAAAAAGTGAAAAAATACCTTCCTAATAGCCAAAAATGAAACTGAAAAGCTGCCAAAAAAGACGTTATATCTATAAATTGGATCAAAAAATGATCATTATTACTACCATCATCTCCAGGTACTACCATGATCTTATTACATAGTATCCAAAAAATTAACTATTCCTTATCTCCAAACAAGGAACATCAACTCAAAATTTACAAGATCAAATCATACATGTTTTTTATATACACATACACAACATGTGTGAGACTGAATATTGCGAGGAGGTGATAATAAATACACTCAATAGGATTCCTTAAAAAAGGAAGTTGAAAAAAACTTGTATGATCAAAAGACATAGAATTTAAAAGAATACATAATAAATCCAAGAATAAAAAATCCCAATATTATCAATAAAAATATGTATCACATACATGGATAGGTCTACATTTTCTTAGATCCATTCCTTTAAATCCCCGTCCCATGAGTAGTTAGAAGTTCTCAAAACACTAAAAATTACACAAAGCCTAATGTTGATAGTAAGATAAAAGATGAAATATCAAAGAAAACCCCATGTGGGTGATGAGAAACAAAAACACTCATAGAAGATAATAATTCAAAGGATCCCAGAATTCATGTTGTTAGAAGATAATAAGGGGATAATTATCAACCCTGAAGCATTCTCAACTTTTGGGGATGATGTGTTATCAGATCTAAAAGGATAAATCTAGACAAGTTCATATGATCATTAAATTAAAATGAAAAGGCCTCAAACCTCTCATACCAAAGGGAAAGGCATGAATCACTAGAATATATATCCTATTAGGGATTTACACTCATATATAGATTATTACACCTTTCACTATATGGGGGAACCTCCATATATCTATGGAATTCAACACTCTCACAGATAATCTTGGCATGGAACAGATGGGGGCACCTGAATCCATATATAATATCTTATGGGAGGGAATCACATGATTGAATGAAGGTAATGATATAACTGACCCTAAATAATTAAACTAATTGAGTATCATGACCTTGTGCCCATGGGGAGATCCCTAACTCTATCCAAAATCAGTCCATAAATAATGTATAACAAGACTTAAGTAGAATTTTGGGATACCTGACCATATATGTGTGTATTAAACAGTATATCATCATTATCAATGTGAAAAAACCAATGTAGGACTAATCACATGTCTTAAATCAAGTTTGAATAAGAATAAATGGATGATTGGTGGTTCAGAGAAGGTTACCCAGTGTCTCCATAGGGTACACGATGTGTGACCCCATGTAGGCTTATACCCAAATATAGGAACCGAAACGTGGAATGTAAAAGACCGACTAAATGACATTCAGATATGTACAAATATTTTTTGGAAACTTAGGTTTTTTATTCATGTACCTCATATAAATTACAATCTTATCATATGTGGTTGCATGACTTGTGGTTTTGACCACAAGGACATGAAGTCTTTAACCTAACCCAAAAACCCAAGTTACACATATCATAAGTTACATAGTGTGCGTTCATCCAAACTACACATCATTTATAAAATCAAACTTCTCATGCGTAGTTACAAAATATTTTTATAAAAATATTCATCATAATACATGATGAACCCTGCAAAAATCATATAATTCTAGTGAGAGTTTGTGAAAAAAAACAAATTAAATTGTTTCGCATGGCGGAAGTCCTTTGTACACACGATCGATAGTTTCATTTCACATTTTATGGAAGAGGAGACAGATATAGGTTATTCTATAAACATAATAACATCTTATAATATGGTATATATAGGTGTTATTATGTTGTAATTACTATGAAATTCATATATTTTACAAGAGAATAAGTGAAAAGAAAGTGCTTAGTGAATAAAATTACATTCACTTAGAACAACCTCCTTTGGATTTAGTATTAAGGACCCATGGGTTAATAGTATGGGTAGATGGAAAGCTATATTACATGTTTTGGGATGTTTTTGATGTATGTTGACTGGTTTTGGATAATCAAATTGTATTAATATGTTTGAATAAGTCATTCGAGGAAATTCCCTTTTATAACTGAGGAGGAGAGGCATTTTTGTAAATACCCCAAACTATTCAATAATGTGAAGTCACTCTCACCCCATGTGCCTAAAAAACTGATAAATAAAGGATCATATGGATCATATGGTCAATAAAACCTCCAACAACTTAAAACACACATTTTCTAATCATTTTATTTTGTTATCCTCTATCTTTTCTCATTTTTACCATTATAACTTTCACAATTGAAACAAGTCTCTCTCTTTTTACCTATGTAATTTACACATTAGAAAAAAAAATATTGAGAATTATTTGATAATATTTATTAAATGATTCTAAATTTGAAATTACAATTATTAGTTATATATTCAATGTTTATTGAATATTAATTTTAGCACATGAGTATGTTATGTTCTGAACCCTGTTTTGACCTTAACCCTTATAATTAATATTCATTATTTTTAAAAAAAATTATAAAAATAATATTTTTAACATATTATAAAATAAAAAATATTTTCATCACTTATATGGAATATATTTTTTTAAATTTAATTCACAGAAACAAATGAAATTACTTTCAAATAAAACCCATATATGCAATGAAAAACAATTTTAGAAAGGGAAAATTATCTTAAGTATAGAATGTTTCAAAAACTAAATTTAAAATTAAATTCACTAGAATGAAATAAATAGGATTATAAAATATATAATTTTAATAATTTGACTTCTAAAACTATTTAAAAATATATTGGTGTTGTAAATTCTTTAAATTAAATGGTTGTTTTTAACTAAAATCAGTAATGTTTTACTATTCACAAAAATATTAATCTTTTTATAAAATTATGAAAAATAAACTTGTTGATAATTTACACATGTAGGTTTTCAAAAGGAATGTTATTTTTTCCGAAAAAATTTTCTAATATTAGTAAAAATTACTCTTGTTATATTGTCACAAAAATATGTTAAAACATTTTTTTAGAAAATAGTATTCTTAAATCATAAAAAGGCTTGTATAAAATTATGTAAATATTATCAATATTATTTCATTATATAAAACCATAATATCAACTTCAAAAAAATTATTCATATTCATACCTCCAATTTTAACATCTCAATAATAATGGTCAGTTTTAAATAATAATATAAATAGTATATTGTGGTTCGTAACAACTTTGTGTTGTGTTAAATAAAGCTATCAAAGAAATGAAATTTATTAAAACAAAAAATATTTCATAAAATCATAGGGGGTTATATTCTACCCCCTTGAAATAAATTTTTCTTTCAAAAGACTTCACTCTGATAAAAACAAATGAGGATACTTCTACCTCATCATACCTTAATGTTCACATGTAGCTTCTTTCAAATTGGTGGTTTCTCCACTAAACATTGACTATGTAAGTGGATTTTTTACAGATTTATATATATGACCAAGAATATCCATTTTTTCCTCTTAATAATGGACATACTTCTGTTTCATGACCTCAGAGTTTAGTACATGTGAAGGTTTTGTTTTGTTCATCCTCTGAAGAGAAATGTTAAACACATCAAAGACTTAAGAGAGGTTCAGGGGAGACACCAAGTGATAAGAAACCATCCCTACTCATTAATGAATATAAAAGGATAAAATATTCCTTCGGATCATCTTTCCTTTCTTCATTAATCTCATAACCTTCTTATAAATAGTAATTAATAGAAAAACCTCCTCACAAACATCAAACTACAGATCATGCCTGCAATTAGGAGCATAAGTTTTCAATAAACATTGATATAACTTGATGTGACTTGGAATAGATCATAATTTATCTACCATTTCATTAACTATCTTGAGCACCAATATCTTTATTTCATTATATTTATCCCACCATATTAGAGATGTACATTTCCATGCATATTGGTCTTCATAAAGACCCATCTAAATTCTTGAGTGAATGATAATGTTGTATAAAAACTAAACCAGAGGAAGGTATTGATCCTAACCACATTTTATATAAATATAAAAATACCTAATTATATAATCTACGATTTAAATTATTTTCTTTGATGTACCATCTTTTTATGGATGACATGAAGTTCTAAAACTCAACTCTATGTCTGTGTTCTGTTGATAGCATTACTAGAACATCTAGGTAAACCTAATATACCAATTAAAAAACTGAATGTGGTACTCTATGAATCCTTAATACTTTATTAATGCATATAATTACAATAAAATCAAAACAATAATATTCTCTGATAGAAATCATGTTTTCTAACTTTTTAAGGTGATTGATTAAAACTCATATAGTGTTGTTCCCATTAGATTTTTTGGGAATTTTTGATGATAAAATATATTGTGATATTTTTCCACTTCTATTATGGTAGGCCTAATTTTTAAAAATACCTTTATAATTTTTCCTCTTAGTCTTAACATTCAATATTACCAAGAATCGAGATACAAACTCTATAATATATCTCCTCATTCTGTCAAACAAAAAAAATAATCTTTCAAATCTCTATATGTCTTTGAACTTCATAGATGAATAGAGAATGAAGAATTATGAGATTACTTGAACATATCATTACTTAAATCTGGTATGGATAGAACCCATACATAGGTCTGAGAACTTATTATTTCATCATAATCAGTGATGAACTCAAAAACATTTCTCAGCTTCTTTTTCTGCTCCAAATCTTCCTCATGCACCTATTTTATCCTAACATGGATAGATGGCTGAGCACTTTTTAAGAAATATAATATTTATCCCTTACATAAATATTTATAGATCCATCCTTTTAAAATTTAGAAATATTGGATCTTTTATGATCCTCGTCATGGATAAGATAGCATGACCCTTTTGACTAAAAGAATCGACCACCTTTTTTACTTTCTCGTGGGGGTTGTGAATTAAGAATTCATATACATTACTCATTTATGACTATCTTTGATGGTGCATATTAAACTTTTTTTGGGTGAATATATACATTAATTTTTAAGGAATAATATATGTATATATATAACACTTATCTCCATGAATATTATTCTTCCATATCATTAATGAAAAATTCCAACATCTAACTCCAAATCATGAGTTCTGTAATTTTTCCCATGAACCATTAATTGTAATGAGGTATAATCGATAACCATATTGTTCTATAATATAATTAATCCCAATCCATTATTCAATGAATCTCTATATATTACATACCCATCTCCATAATAGGCTAATGTAAGCACTATTTCACTAACTAATATTTTATTCATTTACTTGAAAGTTTCCAAAAATTCATCTGTCTAGAGGAACCTGAATCCCTTACGAGTTAAAATGGTGAGTATAGTAGATATTCATGAGAACTTCTCTATAAAAATTGATAATTTTTAGAAAATCCAAGAAACGTATAGAACTCAGTCACTGTGGTTGGTTAGGGAAAATTTTCAATAGCCTCTATCATAAATGGATCCACCAAAATACCATATATTGATATTATAAGACCAAAAAATTAAAAATTTTAAGACAAAATTCACAAATGGTAATTTTTTCATATAACTTATATTTCCTCATGGTTTTCATCTCAATACTCATGTGATTTTATTCTCCCTTTAAATAAATGAAAATACGATCTATAAATACTACCATGAACTGATTAAGGAAATCTATAAATACTCGATTCATTAAATCCATGAATATAGTAGGGGAATTGGTAAGAGATAATGGAATCACTATAAAATAATAAAATATATAAATTATATCTAATGATGTATTGGTTAGATGATACTTCTTTACCCCTTAATTATGATATCCAAAATGAAGGTCAATCCTAGAAAACAATTGATATCCATGTATTTGATCAAAAAAGTCATCAATATGGGTTAATTGTATAGTGACCCATACTTTACATATATTTTAATTACGCCAAAATTGAAGCATATTTATTACAATATATAAAAAATCCATGATATGATCATATAGGTATAATGTCTTTAGAATCTGGGAAACATAAACAACTAGTTCATAAAACATCCATATTGTCTCCCATTTATTTCATCATAACTAGACTCATTTTGGAATATCATACTTAATAACATTATTCATGTGTGATGGAAATGAATAATATTAATGGGGTGAGATATATTGATCAGTAATGGTAAAAAAATTATAATATCAATCATATCACAATCCTAAGACATAAGAACATAACATTTGGAAGTCTTATCCTACTTATGAAAGATCGTGATATCTTGTCATGGGATAAAAGTTCATAAAAATTAACGGACATAATACCAAAAGGAAAAAACATAAGAAATGAGGTTTTTTGGACTACACATAATCCTAGAAAATCATTTCATAGTATTCAAGGCTTGTTTTGAAGACCATCATAGCGGACAAAGTCCATTACTAAACTGGCATTACATGTCGTTCTATCTCTATGTTACTAAACCTTATTTACTTTCCATTTGATTAAACTCTATCTCATGAGATATAAGTATTTAAGGAATTCATTTGAGGGATGTATATTTCCCACCCACCTCAAAATAAAATCATTCATACATGTTCCAAAAAAACATAAATCATTCATCATAGCATAACCCAATTGTTAAAATTCATGTCTTAAAAATCATCATATCATAACATAATCCATATAAAATAAATTTATTTAATAAATATAATTCCATCATAAAATGAATAAAATAAATGTAATAATAGGGTTATAAATATGACATTATTTTATCTTATATGGAATATAATTTTGATAAAGCACATGAAATTAATTCCTTTAGAAAATATCCTTTCATCTTAAAAAACACATTCCTTTCTCAAAATGACATGCAATTTTTAAAAAAAAAATTGAAAAAAAAATTGAACTATTGTAAAGTAATATATAGGTAAATAAAGTGTTATGAAATCATAAAAATCTATTCATGTTGTATAAGTTAAAAAAAATTCTCCTTGTATTTTTACTGGAAAAGTCAAAAAAAACCTCGTATCCAAAAATGACAAAAGATTCCTTTCATACAGTTTAACAAAAATTTACCAATGGGTAAAATTGAATATAAAAAATTTTATAAGAATAAAAATAATATTACATATTTAGGAATCATTGATGTTAATGATTAATATACAGTAGGAAACACTTATGAATAAACAATCACAGATGAGATTGCAAAATTATCCCTTACCATAGGTCTAATATACATCGTATGTATCTGAACCACCAATATAATGATTTCAATAATGTTATTGAAATATTCCAAAATCATAATCATTTTAATGATATCATATATGATTATATTATCATCTGTTTGTTTCTAATATTTCATTGCCACTCGTTATTTGGATATTAATTGCTTTATGTTCTTCTGCAAGATTTTTCAGATAAGTTCATGCTCCACTTCATAGGTTATAACTGAATCATTTATAGATTGATATTAGTATAATATATATCATATTTATTCATTAAATTCAGGTATATAATCATGTAATAATGATGATCATGTAGATTGAATTCATCGCATCATTGAGATGGTAGGTCGTACATACGCACAAATGATGATATCATTCCCAAAATTGTTGAACGGTATCAAATTGGATAGTTTATAATATTTTACAACTAGTATCATGTTATAATAATAATATATAGATATTATTTCCATAATTATACTCATCCAATAAAGTTGGTGGTGTAAATCATATTACACCATGGCGTGGAGATGATAGGCCATACGTACGCACGTGCAGTAATTTTTTATAGGATCGATAGAGGGTGAAATATGGTTGTTTAATTTTTATAATAACATATCAGTATATGATTTATATTTATAATATTAAATTATATAGAAACAACTAATGGAGAGTAATTATAAAAAGAAATAAGTTTGAATGAATTGATAGAAGAGATTACAGCATCCTCAACGTGCTTTCACTAAATATCTTCTTAGAGAACTAGAGATGGCCTTTGAAGATGAATAGAACCTATAGAATAAGAATAGGGTAGTTTATAATGAAAAATGGTAGGTGATGGAAGATATTTAAGGCTCAAAATTAAGTGAATAGGTGAAGGAGTAGTTTCCCTTTTATAATTGAGGTGAGGGTCACTTTTGGAAACTCCATAAAAATATATATTATAATAAAATCAAATCATACCCAAAACCCTCTGAAATGTACCAATTTATATGATGATATGATATAGTGTTATAATATTATTAGAAAATTAATTTTGAAAATGTTATTTTTTCAATTTAAATCACATCTTTTTAATTGACACATAGTTATTCTATTTAATTTTAATTGTGGAAATAACATTGTAAATATTTAATGGTTATAATTATTTACTTATATGGTGTTAATTGACCATAAATTGATATTTTATGAAATTATAGACCTTATATTTATGACTTTATAAATTTTAAATATTTTTATGACTTTTAAATAATATTATAATGTGTTATTTTTATAAAATATCAATACTTTCAATTCTGAAACTATTCATTTATTTGACCTTAAATAAATTCTAAACCGAGGATAAATTGGAAAAAAAAATATTTAATACACTCCTAACATGTCATATTTACCTAAAAATTATTGGATAACATAAATTATTTCATATGATATTTCTTTTAATAATTTTAGAAACATTTATTTGATATTTCTATTAATGAAATAATTTCTACAACACTATTATGTCATCATTAATGGTAGTTAATTAATCTAATAGTATTTTAAATAAAATTCTATAATTTAGTTAATTATTATATATTTTTAGAGACTATCTATTGTTGATATTATCTCTTAGTTATCAATATATTAAAATTAATATTCTTACAAAAAATGAGATTGTGACATTTGGTCACATTCATTAGTTTTTATTATATTCTTGTCATATTAATAGGTAAGTGACCATTAAGTGATTCCATTTCGAAAAATATACGATAGGGGTCTAATTTAGTCATACAATGTGTTTTTTACACGTGTTAAGGTACTTTTTTAATATTATTGTTGCCTTTAATTACCTTATATACCATCAACCATGGTAATAAAAATAATTATCAAAGTTATTATTCATAGTAACCAAAATAAAAATATCCTATTTACATAATGTGTAACCACTAATTCTAAATATGAATTAAATTTTTGAAAATTTAAAACATAGAAGTTGTAGTAATTATTTTAACATTAATCATTTTGTCTGAATGAATGAACGGGTTATTAAATGTAAAAACATTGCAAAAGATTGAAATATGTTTACATATGAATACAATGTAAAATTAATAATAATGACATAAATTTTATTTAATGATAATAATATTTGTTATTTATAACTTAAACCCATTAAAACTATAATTTGACATTATAAATTATCTTGATGAAAAGGTTGCTTTCGTTTAAAATTTAGTGTGTTTTTTCTATTCTTCATGACATGAATGTTATTAGAAAATATCATAAATTAAACCATTGTAAATTTATATATCCCTATTTAAATAAAAAAAATTATGTTTTCATAAAAAAATTATTTATGTGTCGCAATCATGATTTAAAAGTGGTTCTCCATTCAAAGACGTAAGATTACCCTTTTTCAACTAATATAGGTTTTTATACACTAAATAAGGTTTATTCACACCCTATGATTAAAATATCCATTAGAAAAATATTTTATTTAGTATATAAAATATATATCTCAATAATTTCATTAACAATATTAATTCACTCATTAATATAAATATCTAATTAATATGTTTCAAAAATAATTGATAGCCAATGAATTCACAATTCATTTTCATAAGTTAGTTATAATTATTCTCACTAACATAATTGTTAGCCTATAATGGGAACTTTATTTTAAGGGAATATTGTGGTTCTTTGAAACTCATGATTGCGTGTAATGCAAGCTACTAATGTATTGAATTTATTTAGAGAAAAATGTTCATAAAAACATCCACTTGTTACATTTTATCCCACTTAAACTGAATTTCATGCCCAAAATTCGTCACATGGAAAAACAAAATATGAGGATACCTCTCTCTCTTCATATCCTCATGTTTCCTTTTAGATTCTTAAATTCAGTGGTTCTTCTATAAAACATTAGCCAAGTGATTGGTCTTGTTTTGTAGTACTTTTTCTCTATGATCCATAATCCCTATTGGTTGTTATTCATAAGAAAGATCATTCCCCAGCAGTATAACTTCTTATTATAATTTATGTGAAGGATCATGTATGTAATTTCTCATGGGAGATACATAGAACACATAATTTTACTTAGATATATTTAGTGTATTTTCTTACTAGTAATATACCTTCCCAATAAGATCCATAATTTCAAAAGGACTGATATACCTAGTGCTTATCCTACTCTTCTTTAAAAATCTCTTTACTCCCTTCTAGGATAATATTCATAGAAATTTAGGATCGAAATAATGATGTAGATTCTCAATATAAAATAGGGGGGTGAATTTTATACTTTAAAAATTCTTTTGGAACCTTAAAAGTTGGTTATGGAAAATAATGTTTTCCTTAGACAATGAAAATATAGGTTTAAAAAAGTTAAAAAAAGCAAATTCACAACACCTCTGATCACCGACTAGAGAATTGGAACCAAAGTTAACGATATAAGATTCTACCTTAAAGCGAATAGAATCTAAACTAATCAGAGTACAAGTATAAGTAATTATAAGAAGGTTATACTTTCCTTATAATACAATATACAGCGGAAACAAACAAGTAGTAAAACTGCAAGTAACAAACAATAACACTTTTAACCCAAAGAGAAGGGTATCCAACAACCTTGGACAAAGGTCTCTTGATTTATACTTTCAAGAAAGTATGTCTTACCCAAACCAGGATAAGCCCTCGATACAAAGATCGGAATCTCTGTCTTGCTATCCGCGCAAGCCCTCAACTTCAAGGTAGTTGGATCCTCTGTCTTCCTCAGCATGGAAGCCCTAAAACTTCACGGTAGTCGGCACCTCTGTCTTCCTATCCCCAGAAGTCCTCGAATGTAATCACCAACATCCGGAGTCACACGAAGAAATCTGAACGAGCAGTTTAATGTGCACAAGGCATGAAAAGCTTCTCTCTCTAGAAATCACCTTAACAGCGTGTGTTCTCTAGATCGATCAACTTGTTTCTTGTCTTGAGCTCTTTCAAATTAGATCCTATTTATAGGCAAATTTCCAACGGTCGGCTCCCTCTTCCAACCGTCATATTTTCCATGAAATTCGGAGGGACATGTACACGTGTAACTCAACCAACAGTTAATTAGAAACAGAATAGATGACATATTTTTATAACAAACCTAGTATAACTGAATGCACGAAATCATTTTGAAATGAAGCATATGTAAGTAAAATCTAATCAATATTTCGGAGTGTAAGAAAGTCAAAAGTTCAGAGTCTAACCAAAATGAAATTCGGAGACTATGTTAAGAAATATTCTGATTCTATTTTATATGAATTCGGAGTCTGGTTTCACCAGAGATCAGAATCTGAACTTTCAGTGTTCGAAGTCGAACTACTTAAGAGTTCGGAGTCAAACTACTTAGGTTTTCAGAGTCGAACTACTTAAGAGTTCGGAGTCGAACTACTTGAGAGTTCGGAGTCGAACTTCTTCAGAGTTCGGAGTCGAACTACTTCAGAGTTCGGAGTCGAAGTACTTAAGAGATCAGAGTCGAACTAATTAAGAGTTCGGAGTCGAACTACTTGAGAGTTCAGAGTCAAACTACTTCAGAGTTCAGAGTTGAACTACTTAAGAGTTTGGAGTCGAACTTCTTCAGAGTTCATAGTCGAACTACTTAAGTGTTCGGGGTCGAATTTCTTTTGAGTTCGGAGTCTAGAATTTGGATTAGAAATACATTACAGATCACATCCAGAATTCGGATCCTAAAAAACAGAATGCTCCAAATCTTTTCATTATATGGCTCCGGGATTTTGGGTATGAATCTGGTTGTTGTACTTAAGAAAATATGTCTATGTATAAGAAAATCTAGGTTAGGTTAAATTTCCTTAAAGAAGTAAAATTTTTTTATGGGGGTAAAAAATAATATTTTCTTTTGTATAAGGTGTTTGTGATTTTAAAAACATGAAGGAATGGAATAGTTAAAAGGAAAACCTTATTGACTCAACAATCTCCCCCTTTTTGGAAAGCACAAACATCCTTTCGAAAAAGCATATAAGGATTTTGAAAATTTTCATTAGACTTTGAAATTTAAAACTTATCTCCCATTGTTCATGGATAAAAGTGAATAGAACTAACTCCCCCTTAGGCATTGAAACTCTAAGGATTGTATTACGTGTTTTTGGAGTTGATTTTTCATTATTGTAAGAATGAAAAACTTCATAGTGGGAAACTACCTCTTTATTTAAGGATATTCCTCTTAGAAATTGTTCATTTCTCCTCCTTAGGAGTAGTTATTTTTCCTTCTCCCCCTTTGTGATTTTCAAAAAGAATTGAAGGGAATGGAAAACAAATTATGATACCTGAAACATTATTATATAACAAGATACGTCCATCCAAATACAATTTTATTCGTGTTGGGAAAAAAATTGACAAGGAAAGACAACTACAACAAAAGATCGGAGTGGGTTCATTTGTCTTCCTTTTCCTTCAGAATGAGCTTCATTAACAAGGTTTTGAGTTTCTTCAAGTCCCTTTGATCTTCCTCACCTTGCTTCTCCAAGGCTTTTACCTTTTCTTCTTGATCTTTTAAAGCCTCTACCTGAGCCTCCAAAGATTCTTTCTGCAACTTTAACAACTCATCTTACTGTGCGACTTTTTTCTCAAGCTAAATCCAGAGATTTATATCATTTATAAGATTTTGAGAAAGAGAATTTGCCTTTCCATTCTGTTCCTTCACTTGTTGACTCTGGGTACTCTGCTCAATAATCAGATCATCTTCAAGATTCTTAACCTTTTTATCTAATGAGTCAAATGCTACATTCACGTCATTCTGAAAATTATCATACACAACCAAGTCTTCTTCAACTCTCTTAGACCACTTTGTTACCTTACTTCAAGACTTTATATGTATATAATAATCGATCAGAAAACATTTATGTTCAGCTTCCAACTTCACAAACTTATCAATGACCATGGATAAAGAATCAGATTTCTGATCCATACTTGGTTGCAACAACTGGCATCTATAATCTATTCTTGGAAGAATCAGAATTGTGTCCACCAACTTTCTCAGAGACTGAACCACAAAATCATGCCCATGAGATGATGATTCCGAATATGAAATTTCTCTTTGAGATTTCTCTGCTTCAACTTGCACCAGCTTTCTTCTAAGAGTACCACCAACCTCTTTCCTCCTGATTAGGTCTTTTATAGGTGTCTCCATGAGAGCTTGCTTCCCCTTATCAGATTTCAGAATGACTACCACATTAGTAGATACTTCCTCAGATTCAGTAACCTGAACGATCCGGTCTTCATCTGGTTTCTGTTTTTCTTGACCATCCTCAAGAAAATTCTTCTCATAGGATTCTTCTTCATCATACAACACATTTTCTTCTTCTTCTTCTTGATGTTTATTGCTAGCTTCCTCATCTCCCTTACCTAGAGTAACTAACTTTGCGGATTCAGACTTATCTTTGTATTCCTGTACTTTCTTGATCAAAGTATCCATATCTTCACTCTCCTCTTATTCTACTTCTTCTTCAACTTCTTCAGCAACTTCCTTCTCATCTTCATCAACAACTTCTTTACCCTTGTACTTTTCCGGAGTGACATAGATCTTATCTGGAGTTTCTGGTAAAGAAGGTTCAGGACTGAAATTCTCCAGAACTAGAAGCATTTCAGAGGCCAACTCTGTATCTTTCAGCAAAGATCGCACCACTTCAGCTTCAGACATATTCTTTCTCATTTTCTTTTCCTTTGCTTGTCTCTTTATCTCCTCAGCAGATTTTTCCATTAAGGCCCTAGCCTCATCAGGGTCCAATCCGAATTGAGGATCCCCTTCCTTTCTCATTTCTTTTCCTTCCCTCCACTTCGCTGCTACTTCATCTGTATATGTTTACTGCTTCTTCGGCTTGGGGGGAGCAGATTGAGTTTCCTTAGCCTGAGGAATTTCTTCATCAGCAACCACTTCCTTAGCCTTTCTCTTCTTCCTTTGCTTTTTGGATGGTTCCGGAGAGTTTGTTTCTTTTTGAGCTGCTTCAAACTCCTCCACAGATCGGGGGTAAAATTCTCCGGATTTACTGTAAAATCCCATATTCATTCTCTTATGAGTATCATCACTGACTAGCATGAGCATGCAATTCCGGATCATTGATTTGCAGGCAATCATGAAAGATTCTAAGCATCGAACTATCAGCTTAGATAACAAGGCATGAAACATGATAATCAGAGCTCTCAAATTTCCTTCTTTGATATTTTTTATCATAACCAAGACATGCCTCATCATATTTATCTTTCTTAGATTTACCAAGAAATCTAAGAAATATATTTCACTCTTCTTTAAGTTGTCTTTATCACCTCTTCTTTGAACCAAAAAGCCTTGCACCCATAGCTGAAGGATTCTATTGTTCAGAGTGAGATGAGAAATCTTAATTGTTGAATCATCCTTAATCCCAAGACACTTCAGTGCCTTCTCCTTATTGAAACTTCCTTTCACATCGGGAAGTTTGTGAGAGCAGAATTCAGCTTCTCGTTCATATGATAACCCAATGAAGCTCGCAGCCTTGGTGTAAAAAAGATTATAAGTCTTCCCATAAGATTTGAAAGAAAACAATTCTCTACCATATTCCATTAGGAAAGAAATAGACTCGTAAAACTCGATCAACAAATCAGTATAAACCAGATCCTGTTTATCTGACTTTTCTATGCAGATATCTTTCCATACATTCAGCTTTATGTTCTTGGAAATAAGGGAATCAATCTTATAGAAGTCTGAATGAACTAATGTTTCCCTGAAGAATAACCACTTAGAGATCGGTTTCACAGCTGACATATCTTGAGAAGTTGCTTCAACAGACATTCGGAGTGAATTAATATGAATGATTCAGATCAGCTTTACAAAGTTCAGAATCGGCCTTAAGAAGAGCAGCAGGGCTTTGAGATGCAAAAGCATGTAAAAAACGATGTGGGGTGAGTCTCGGGGTCCCCTTTATATAGACAAAGAATGTGACCATTAGTCTTCCAAAAACAATGTAACGGTTGAAAATTCTTTGATCTAATCTGATAATTGAGAACAATCCCGCATGGAAAACTTGACTCCGATATTTTGAGGTTTTTAAAGAAAACATCCAGATTTCAAGAAAAACTAGAAACCAAATTTTTTAAAAACAAGGAAAATACCAGTAGGCAATATTTGATTACAAAACTATAAGTATGAAAATCATAGATTATGGATTAACTATAAATATTGTTCGTAATTGGTGACATTCTTCTTGATGAAAAAAAACTTCATTACGAAAGATCCAGTATAAAAATCTCATTACGAAAACTCTAGTCCGAAAATCTCGTTACGAAAATTCCAGTTCGAAAATCTCCATTCCGAAACTTATCAGTACGAATATTCTATTCCAGAAGTTTTCAGTACTAAGATTTCCATTCCGGAAGTTCTCATTCCAAGAATTTCTGTCATGAAAATTTCAGTTCCGGTAATTCCCATTACGGAAATTTTAGTTTCAGAAATTTCCATTCCGAAAGTTCAGTTACAAAATGTTTGGAAAGAGAAAAAAACTCACTAAAAAAAAATAGTTACACTAACAATCAAATGTACCCCCCCTATAAAGAGGAGTTTATTACTGTTAGGAGAATTGTTCAAAAAGAAGTTAAGGAAGAATGATTACTTTACAGTTATCATTCCTAACTTTTTTATAATTTATTCAAATCTATCGGAGGGTAATGATTTTGCAAAAATATCTGCAAGTTGATCTTGCGTTCTGATTAACTGATGAATGATATCTATTTTAAGTGTGTGATCCCTAAGAAAGTGATACCTAATATCTATGTGTTTTGCACGAGAGTGATGTGCAGGGTTCTTACTTAGGGCAATGGAACTTGTGTTATCACACAATATTTGAGTCTTAGTAAAACTCAGGCCATAGTCTGTGAGTGTGTGTTGCATCCACAACAATTGAGCACAACAACTTCCAGCTACTACATATTCAGCTTCAGCAGTGGAAAGTGCTACAGAATGTTGCTTTTTGCATAACCAAGAAACTAGTGAATCTCTTAAGAAATAACAAGTTCTGGATGTACATTTTCTATCCATTCTACATCCTCCAAAGTCAGCATCATAAAATCTTTTTAGAACAAAATCATTTCCAGAAGTATAAAATAATCCTAGATCCATGGTTCCCTTTAGGTAGAGAAAATGTCTTTTCACCACCTTTAAGTGAGATTCCTTAGGATTAGATTGATATCTTGCACATAAGCACACTGAAAACATTAAGTCTGGTCGACTAGCTGTTAAGTAAATTAAACATCCTATCATACCTCTAAAAGACATTTGATCTACTGTTTTCCCAGCTTCATCAAGATCAAAAGAGTTTGAGGTACCAATGGGAGTACTTATACTCTTAGTGTTGTCATAACCATACATTTTTAGAAGATCTTTAATATAATTATGTTGAGATATATAGGTTCCTTCTGGTTTTTGGTAAATTTGAAAACCAAGGAAAAATGTTAACTCACCCATCATACTCATTTCAAACTAATACTTCATTAGACTTTCAAAAGAATCAGTTAAATATTTCTTAGTTGAACCAAATATTATGTCATCAACATAAATTTGATCAAAAAATTTTTTTATTATCTTTCTTTATAAAAACATTTGGATCTGAATTTCCCTTAACATAGTTATTTTGAATCAAAAATCCTGTGAGTCTATCATACCATGATCGTGGGGCTTGTTTAAGTCCATACAAATCTTTGGTAAGTCTAAAAACATAATCAGGATGTTTCGTATATTCAAAACCAGGAGGTTGTTCAACAAAAACTTCCTCTTGAACATAACCGTTAAGAAAATCACATTTTATATCCATTTAAAAAAGATTAAAATTGAAGAATGCTGCAAAGGAAAGTAGAATGTGAATAGATTCAAGTCTAGCTACTGGAGCATAGGTTTCTTCATAGTCTATTCCCTCTTCCGGATTATAGCCTTTAGCAACGAGTCTAGCATTATTTCTTTCTATGACTCCATTTTCATCACATTTTTTTTTCTGAAAAACCATTTTACTCCAATAAAAGAAGTTTCCTTAGGTATTTCAACCATGTTCCAGACTTTATTCCTCTCAAATTCATTTAGTTCATCTTGCATGGCTTTGATCCAATCGTCATCACCTAAAGCTTCATCACTGCTTTTTTGTTCTAATTGGGAATGAAATTCTAGATGTTCTACTTCATTTCTACGGAAATTCTAGTCCTTACATGTTGATTTATATCACCAATGATACTATCACTGGGATGATTCTTAATAAATGCCTGATTTGGGTTTTGTAAAACCTGTTCATCAACATAGGGTAGAAATTCTTCTAGGTTAAATATTTCAGAAGTATCTTCGTGAACATTTTCCTTATCATAAGGATCTTCTATCAAGGTTTGACAATCAGTTTTTGAAAACACATCTGAGGATGTAGGTTGGGGTATTTTAAAAACAAAAGGATCAAACTCATCAAATTTTACATGCACTATTTCTTGAACAGTACAAGTATTGTTATTAAAAACTCTATAAGCCTTAAAAGTTGTGGAATAACCTAAGAAAATTCCTTCATCAGATATTGGTGTGAATTTAGGTAAGTTATCATTAGTATTCAGAATGAATACTTTGCAACCAAAAACCTTGAAGTAGGAGTGTCTTGGTTTTCTACCATTCCATTACTCATAAAGAGTTTTATTAAGAATTGGTCTAATCAAAACTCGATTTATAGTATAACAAGCAGTACTTACAGCTTCAGCCCAGAAATGTCTAGCTATAGAATATTCACTCAACGTGGTTCTAGTTATCTTTTGAATAATTCTATTTCTTCATTCAAATACACCATTTTGTTGAGGAGTTCTATGTGCTGAATTATTGTGAGTAATACCTTTCCTACTACAAAAAGTTTCAAAAATAGAATTTTGAAATTCTCCTCCATGATCACTATGAATAGTTTTCAGTGGAAGATTTTTATCATTTTTAACATGTGCTATAAAACTTTTGAAATAATAAAAATCTTCAGACTTATTTTCTAGAAAATATACCCAAGTAAATCAGGTGTTATCATCAACTAGAACAAACACATAGTATTTGCCTACAATACTTCCAGTTTGTGTTTGACCGAAAATATCCATGTGCACTAACTGTAATGCATCAGTCGTTGAGACTTCACCAATTGATTTAAAACTATATTTATGTTGCTTGCCATATTGACAAGGATCACAAACTTTGGAAGAATCAAATATAAGCTCCGGTAGATCCTTAACTAGTTTCTTCTTAGAGAGTTTACATAGGTTTCTAAGGTTACAGTGTCCCAGTCTTCTATGCCAAAGCCAGGAATGATCTTCCCTTGCACTTAGTCAAGGTAAATCTTGGCTCCTTAGGTCTTCTAAGTTCAAAGTATAAACATTCTCTTGCCTATTGGCTGAGAGAATAAATTCTTCCTTGGAATTGTGTACTAAGCACTTATCATTCCTAAAATTCACAAGGTACCCACATCACATAACTGACTTATGCTAATGAGTTTGTGCTTAAGACCCTTAACAAATAATACATTTCAAATAAACATTTTACCTAGAAGAAAAATATTACCAATACCAACAATTTCTCCCTGTGCATTGTCTCTGAAAGTTACCTTTCCTCCTTTTGTTTTGATAATCTTTTCAAAATATCTTTTGTTACCAGTCATGTGTCCGGAACATTCACAATCCATGTACCATGTATTTTTGTTGGTACTTCCTCTATCTTCCTGAAAACAAGAAAATAATTAGACTTTTGGAATCCAAACTTGCTTGGATCCAGGATTTCCAGACAACAAAATTTTAGGAACCCACAGTTTCTTAGAAAAATAAGATTTATGAAAACCTAGAGATTGGTTTTTATTTAAAGAAAAATTCTTTGCCTAGTGACCACCACATTGACACTTGGTACAAAATGGGGCACTTTGTGGAACAATGTAGTTGTTACTAAAAATTAGTTTTGGATGGGTATAACCAAATCCAGATTTTTTTCTTAAAGGTCGTATTTGAGAATACATTTTATTAAAATTTTCTTTACCATGGGTAAAGTTCGACAAACACCTCTTTAAGGAAAAAATTTCAGATTTGAGTTTGATAACCAAGTTTTTATCTTCAAAATCATTAGATTTAGAACTAGAGCTAGGCTTGAAAACACTTTTCTTGGAAATTACTTTTCCTAACTCTTTAGAAAGTTTGTTCCTCTCAGAACGTGCTTCCTCAAGATTTTTTGAAATACATATAAAATCAGAATTTTTCCTATCATGATCTTTAGAAAGATCTGATATCTCTTTTGTAAGAATAGAATTCCTAGAGTTTTCCTTATCAAGTTTCTTACTGAGTTTAGAGTTCTCAATCTTAAGAAGTTCAGCAAACCTAGAAACTTCTTCATAAGTAGGTGAAGTATTTTATTCATCAGAAGAGGATTCTTCATCTGAGGAGTTATAATACTTACTATCAATAGGATTTAAGGATACATTGGTCAATGATTCAGCATTTCGTACAATAGCCAAAAAGCAATGATTGTCAATAGGTAATCTGTCTATAAGACAAAGATTCTTCTTTCCTAAAGATTAATAATTAGAAGATTCATCTGAAGATTCACCACCACTAGCACTCCATGTGTCATTTCCTTTTAGAACTTTCTTAGCTTTGGTTTTTTAATACTTTTTCCTTCTCCTTTCAGAATGCCTTTCTTTCCATTCTTTATTTTTGAGTAGAGGGAAATCTGGTCTAATATGTTCAACTCTCTTGTATTCGTAACAAGTAATTGATCCATCTTTCCTTTCTTTCCATTCCTTTTTCTTATACTTGGATTGGAAATTTCTCTGGCCGGCTATCTTTTTCATCCTTCGAGAAAGATTTGATAACTCATTTTTTGAGATTTCAGTTTCACTAGAATCTGATTGAACAACCACCTTTTTAGACTTGGATCTGGTAACTCTCTCAGGAGTCTTAGATTTCATATGATTTGATGTTGTTTTAAAAGAAACAGTACCATTCCCATTCTTCTTTTTGATGTTGTCATCATCTCTCTTCATTCTGGTTTCATGTTGGAGAAGTGTTCTGAATAGCTCATCAAGAGAAATTTGAGTGACCTTCCTGTTCTCATCTATAGCTATTCTATTTGATTCCCACTCATTTGGCATAATATTAATTATCATATCTACAAGAGCTTCATCATCTAACCCTATTTCTCCCATAGACTGTAAGCTATTGACTATAGTCATAAAACTCTGTTGAACTTTTCAGATTGGTTCTCCATACGGAAAATTGAATCCATGGTATTCAGATCTAAGCATAGCTCTCCTAGTTTCAATCACTTTAGAAGTGCCAAAGTGTGTAACTTCTAACTTCTTACAGATAAAATTAGCTGATTCACAAGAAGAAATTTGGCTATATATATTTCTATTCATTGAGCATAGTAAAGTATTGCATACCTTATTATTGAGTTGATACTCTTGCTTTTCTTGGTTAGTGAAAGTTCTCACTTCCTTATCAGGTATTTTATAATCACCAGTAAGCATAACGAAATTGTCCACTCTAGTTTTTATAACAAAAGTCTTCATTTGATCTCTCTAGTACTCATAGTCATTACCATCAAAGATTGGTGGTCTTGTAGGATTTAGATTTTCAATAGAACCAACATTGATTCCTGCAATTCTAAAACAACTTGGGAAACCAAACTAGTTAGTAGAAAAATTTCGCAACCAAAAAGTTCATAATGAAAACGTTCGGAATAATAATGTTCGGAATGACAATGTTCGGAATGATAAAGTTCGGAATGATAATGTTCGGAATGATAAAGAGAAAGAAAAACTTATACGTGAGTACGAGTATTTTAGATACCTCCTATGATACCAGTTGTAGGATCGAAATAACGATGTTGATGCTCAATATACAAGAGGGGGATTAATTTTATACTTTAGAAATTCCTTTGGAACCTTCAAGTTGGTTATGGTAAACAATGTTTTCTTTATACAAGGAAAATCTAGGTTTAACAAAGTTAAACAAAGCAAATTCACAACACCTCTGATCACAGACTGGAGAATTGGAACCAAAGTTAACTATATAAGATTCTACCTTAAAGTGTAGAGAATCTAAACTAATCAGAGTACATGTATAAGTATGTATAAGAAGTTTATACTTTTCTTATAATACAATATACAGCGGAAACAAACAAGTAGTAAAACTAAAAGTAACAAAAAATAACACTTTTAACCCAAAGATAAGGGTATCCAACAACCTTGGATAAAGGTCTCTTGATTTATAATTTCAAGAAAGTTTTTCTTACCCACACCAGGATAAGCCCTCGATATAATGATCGGAATCTCTGTCTTGTTATCCATGAAAGCCCTCAACTTCAAGGTAGTTGCAACCTCTGTCTTCCTCAGCAAGGAAGCCCTCGAACTTCAAGGTTGTCGGGACCTCTGTCTTCCTATCCACAGATGTCCTCGAATGTAATCACCAATATCTGGAGTCCCACGAAGCAATCTGAACGAGCAGTTCAGTGTGCACAAGGCATGAAAAGCTTCTCTCTCTAGATATCACCTTAACAGCGTGTGTTCTCTGGATCGATAAACTTGTTTCTTGTCTTGAGATTTTTCAAATGAGCTTATATTTATAGGAAACCTTCCAATGGTCAGCTCCCTCTTCCAACGGTCATATTTTCCATGAAATTCAAAGGGACTTGTACATGTTTAACTCTACCAACGGTAAATTAGAAACAGAATAGACGACATCGTTTTATAACAAACCATGTATAACTGAATGCACGACATCGTTTTGAAATGAATCATATGTAAGTAAAATCTAATCAATATTTCGGAGTGTAAGAAAGTCAAAAGTTTAGAGTATAACCAAAATGAAATTCGTAGTCTATGTTAAGAAATATTCGGATTCTGTTTTATAGGAATTCGGAGTTTGGTTTCACCAGAGATCAGAATCTGAACTTGCAGTGTTCGGAGATGAACTACTTAAGAGTTTGGAGTCGAACTGCTTAGGAGTACGGAGTCGAACTGCTTAAGAGTTCAGAGTCAAACTACATGAGAGTTCGGGTTCGAACTTATTCAGAGTTCGGAGTCGAACTACTTTAGAGTTCATAGTCGAATTACTTAAGAGTTCGGAGTCGAACTACTTAAGAGTTCGGAGTCGAACAACTTGGGAGTTTGGAGTCGAACTACTTAAGAGTTTGGAGTCGAACTTATTCAGAGTTCAAAGTCGAACTACTTAAGAGTTTGGAGTCGAACTTCTTAAGAGTTCAGAGTCGAACTACTTAAGAGTTCGGAGTCGAACTTCTTCAGAGTTCGGAGTCCAAAATTCGGATTAGAACTACATTACAGATCACATCCAGAATCCGGATCCTAAAAAATAGAATGCTCCAAATCATTTCATTATATGGCTCCGGGATTTTGGGTATGAATATGGCTGTTGTACTTATGAAAACATGGATATGTATAAGAAAATCTAGGTTACGGTAAATTTCCTTAAAGAAGTAAATTTTCCTTATGGGGGTAAAAAATAATATTTTCTTAAGTATAACGTATTTGTTATTTTCAAAACAAGAAGGAATGGAAAAGTCATAAGGAAAACCTTATTGACTCAACAAGAAATACCTTATAACCCACTTAATACACTAGGTCTTTTATTTGGTTGTCAATAAAACGTTTTTTTCGACTTTGAGAAGCTATTATGTGTTGCTAAATAGATCTGACCTTTTCTACCATTTAAAAAATATGATCAGGTCCTAATAGGTTTCATTCCCCAACAATAGCCCAACAATTTAGAGTTATAAACTTCTTTCAATTGGTATATTCATAAAGAGCCATTTGAATACTGTAGTGAAAGCTATTATTGTAAGAAAATTACACCAATGGTAGGTTTTTATCCCAACCACCTTTGAAATCCTTAAACTAAGCTCTCAACATGTCTTCTAGAGTTGTTATTTTCCTCTACGACTGACCATTTTTCTGAGGATGATAATTAGTGATGAAGCTTAACTCTATATCCATATCATTCTAAAGACTTCAGCAAAACATCAAGGTAACCCTCAGACCCCAATTGTATATAATGTAAAGTGGTACTACATGGAATCTTACTACTTAAAAAACATATATTCTAAAAATATGATCAAGAGTGAAATCCTCTCTAATAGTAATGAAGTTTTCCTGCTTCATAAGGTGATCAACTATAACCGAGATATCATTATTTCCATTAGATATTTTGCGAAGTCTAATGAAAAATACCATATTGATGTTTTCCCATTTCCATTCCAGTATGGGAAATGGTTGTAATATCCCTTTATACTTCAATCTCTTAGCCTTAACTTGAGGACAAACCAAGCATCGATATACATATTCAGCAGCATCTCTTTTCATGCCATCACACAAAAATCACTATTTCAAGTCCATGTACATCTATGTGCTTCCAAGGTGAATATATAATGAAGAACTATGAACCTCATCCAATAGATCATTATTTAATTCTGGTATGGGTGGAATACAATCCTGATTCCTGAACCTTATTATTTCGTCACAATAAAGGTTGAATTCAGGAACTTTTCTCACCTTATTTTGTAGATCTAGATATTTCTTCTATTACTCCTTAATCTTAATTTGTATTTATGGTTGAGAATTAATTTAAGAAAGATATGATTTCCCCATTCCTTTAAAATTTCAAGATCCATCCACTGAAAATCTATATATATTGGATCTTTTGTGATCTTCATCATGGATAGTCTAGCATGTTCTGGTCAACGTAATGCATCAACCACCTTGTTTTCTTTCACAGGGTGGTAATGTATTGATAATTTTTAATCTTTAATAAACTAAAGCCATCCAATTTGGCACATATTCATCTCCTTTTGGGTGAAAATATAATTTAAAATTTTATGATCAGTATAAATTTCACAACTTTCACCATAAACATAATGCCTCCATATATTTAACGCAATGATTATTGAAGCTAACTCAAAATAATGATTTGGGTATCTTTTCTCATGGATTTTCAACTGTAGTGAGTCATAATCTATCACTATATCATTTTTCATGATAAAACATCCCAACCACTTCTTGGATACATCACTATATATCACAAAACATTCACCACTGCAAGGATGTGTGAGCACAGGTGCACAGACAAACCTTATTTTTAGCTCTTTGAAATTTTCAACACATTCTTCCACCCATACAAACTTAACACTTTTCATAGTCAACATGGTGAGTGGATTAGTTAATCATGTAAAAAAAATTCAAAAAACATCTATAATATCCATCCAACCCCAGAAACCTTCAGATCACATTTACCGTTTTTGGTCTCAGCCAACTTTAGAAAACTTATGTTTTTGAGGGATCTATATATATCCCATATCTTGAGATTATGTGACCCAAAATGAATCTTTTCTATTCCAATAATAAAAATTTGTAAATTTTTCATAAATCATCTCTTTTCTTACATTCTTCAGTACAGTTTTTATGTTGTCTTAATGTTCTTCCTTACTCTTTAAAAAGAAAAGAATATTTTCTATAATGACTAACAAAAATTAATCAAGATAGTCACTAAAGACTCTATTCATTAGATCCATGAATATAGTAGGGGAATTAGTAAGACTAAAAGGAATCTCTATAAATTCACAATGTCTATACCTTGTATGGAATGTTATCTTTGGTATATTCTCATTTTGAACCTTAATTGATGATATCCTGAATGATGATCAATCTTGGAAATTTATTGAGCTACATGTATTTGGTTGAATAAGTCATCAATGCGGGGAAGAGGATATTTTTTCTTGATAGTGATCTTGTTAGGTTCTCGATAATAAATGCAGAGTCTCATTCATCCATCTTTATTCTTAAAAAACAAAACAGGTGCTCCCCAAGGTGATGAACTTAAGTGTATGAATCCCTTATCAAGATTCTATTGGAGTTGATTCTTCGGTTCATGCTACTCAATTGGGGCTATTCTATATGGTTTCATTGAAATGGTCATAGAAACTATTATGACTTATATTGAAAACTAAACTTCGTGATTTGGTGGATGACCTAGAAATTCCTCTAGAAAGTTGTCATAAAAATCCCATACAATGGGAATATTCTTAATAATGATTATATCTCAAAAAAATTGAGATAAATAACCTTAGTTTATAGAAATAAAAACCCCTAAGAAGGATAAAATTTCTATTGGATGGTTATATTCATCCATACATATTATAGATGATCTTAGATTGATATGGAATTTGAAATATGAATTTTCTTCCTTGGAAACTGATATGAGATTAATATATATAAAGCCAATCCATGCCATGAATTACATCAAATTCCACTATTGTAAGGATCACAGGATTTATAGGAAGTACTTTCCCACAAACTTCTCTTTGAAAATAATTATAAACTTTTCATGCAACTGTTGTTCCATTAAGAGTCATCATAGATAACTCAACATTAAATTGTTGAGTTTATACGGTAATACCCGTGGAAAATTAAATAAAAATAAAAGAGTTGTTGCATCCAGAATAAAAAAACACTTTCTACGTTATAGTGTACAGTAAGTTTACCTTTCACCACTTTATTATCTTACTCCCCATCGCTGATAGTGATTGCTAGTGAATTTCCATGTCTTTGGCCTTAAGAGTATATTGATTTCGGCAATCATCAATATCCCTTGGATTATGGAATTGATTGGAAAAAAATTTCATTTCATTTCACTTGTAGCGTTGAAGTGTAGGGGGTGCGTTTTGTATAGCCTTTTCTTTGTTCGCTTCATTTTCCATATTCTTCCCATCACGCCGGTATTCAATAGCCTCATGACCTTATTTTCCACAGTTGAAAAATTTAGTAGTTCCTTTAAGAAAATTCCCTCCATGTTTCTTTCCACTAGTTGATCATAAGGGAATGCATATATTCTTTTCTATGTAGTCATTAGATTTTACTTTTACATCCAATTTTCTCTTCTTATCAGACCAATATTATGGACTGGTTACTCCAATCTCCATCTCAACCTTGAGAGCACATCGAACGATTTACTCATATATATTAAAGTCCTTTAGGGATAATTCTCTTTGGAGACTTGGTTTTAATCCACTAATGAATAAATCAATTTTAATCTTAGATTGGATAATTATTCCATAAGCATACATTTCATGTCTTGTAAAATTTTCACCATGGGTACCAAGAGATCCATCATCATTTTTCTTAAGTTCAAAGAAATCCTTATCAATCCTTATTCGAAGAATAAAATAAAATAAATTAATTAAAAATAAGTTCTTGAACTTTTCCCACTCCTTTCATCTCTTTACCTTGTATTATTGACATGATTACATCATAGATCATCTTTTCCTTCCAAACAATAAACTGCTAAGATGACTTTATCATGATCAAAACATTGTAGAACTAAAAATATCATTTTAGTGGTACTGATCCATAGTTTATCCACTAATGGATCAGAAGACCTATTAAATGATGGTGGATGATGCCTCCTGAAAGACTCAATTGAATTTTTCTACCACCATTGCTCGTTCGAAATTCATTCATGATTCATATCTTGATAATGTTTTGTGAGCATGGTTACAAGATTTTTCATTCCATCTCCCATAAAATTTTGTTTCTCAGGGCGACAATCATTTAATTTTTCATCAGATTCATCACTAACTTGGTTCCTTTGGGTTCCAACCATTGACTAAAACCAAGAATCATATTGTGAGAAACACTAATAATAATAGGAAAACAACATGATCAATAATAAAATTTCAATTTAAGACAATTTATGTTTTATCCTAGGTTATTCATGTTAATTTTTTAAACATTAAAATTTTATCATCTACAAAGAAATATCCTTTCGGTTATTACTATGTATTTTTCATCCTAGTTTCCAAATGATAACTATACCATTACTCTAATACAAACAATATCCAACAATAATTTACAAACATTTATATTACATAAAAATTGATGTATATTCTTTACAACATATAACAAAGCGATTACAGGAACATATAGGTATAGTTTCTTTAGAAACTAGGAAACATACACAAATGGTTCATAAAAATATACATTGTGTCACATTTATTTCTTCATAACTATACTCCATTTAGAATATAATACATAATACCCTTCTTCATGAGATGAGGAAAAACACATGAAAGGGGTGAGATAAAATTATCTGTAAGGGTAATTAATAGATAATATCAATCATATCACAATACTAAGACATAAGAAAAAAACATTTGGAGGTCTTATCCTATGTATAAAAGAACCTGATATCATATCATGAGATAAATGTTCATAAAAATTAATGGATATAAACCAAAAAGTAAAAAATATGACATGATGTTTTTTAGAATACAAAAGAACACATACAATCATTTCATAGTAGTCAAGTCGCATTTCCAAGACCATAATAGTTGAAAAAGTTTATTTCTAAACTGGATTTATTGCCATTTTGGCCTTCTGTTACTGAACCACATTTACTTATCTTTCTAATCATGTCTATCTTAGGTGATATAAATCTTTACACAATTAATTATAGGGAGATATACATCTCATCCATCTCATGATGCAATAATTCTTACATGTTCCACAAAAATATAAATCATTCATCATAGAATAAGCCATGAAATAAAATGGGTTTCTTAAACACCATTCCATCATAACAAAATCCATATAAAATAATTTCATTTAATAAAAACAATTCTATCCTAAAAACAATAAATTCAAATTAAAAATAGGGATAGATATATAACCCTATGTCATCTTATATGGAAAATAGTTTTGATAAAACACGTGAAATTAATTCCTGGGGAAAATATCCATTATTTTTTAAAAATGTCTTCCTTTCTCAAAATGCCATGATTTTTTTAAAATAAAATAATTTTATTAAAATTATAACTGAAATATATTAAATTATACTACATTTAATTAAGTTTTTATTAAACTATAAAAATCCATTCATGCCTTATAATTAAAAAAATGATTCTCATCATGCTTTTAGGAAAAAAACGTCTAAAAGAACCTCGTATCGAAAAAAGACTGAAGATTCCTTTCATAAATTTTAGTAAAAATTTACCAATGGGTAAAATTGAATTTAAAGAATTATATAAGAATAAAAATAATATTACATATTCATCAAACAAGGACATAAATGATAAATATACCTCATTAAATACTTACTAATAAAAAACAACTCGAATGAGATTACAAAATTATCCCTTACCTTAGGTATGATATCCTTAGAAAGTATTCAAACCTCATGTATATTGATTTAAATAATTTTATTAACTTATTAAAGAATCATAATAATTTTTATGATATCAAATACGATTATATTATAATCTATTTTTTAGTAACATTTCATTGTCACATGTTGTGAAGATATTAACTGCTTTATGTTCTTATGAAAGATTTTTCGGATAAGTTCATGTTATACATAATAGGATTTAGTTAAATAACTTAAATAATGATATTATTATAATATATATAATATTTATTCATTCAAATCATGTATATAATCCTGGTATATTGAAAATCATGTATAATGAATCGTATCGCATCGTGGATATGGTAGTTCGTACGTATGCAAGAACAATGATATCATTCAAAAAATTATTAAATGGGATTTAATTGTATGGTAATAATATTTAATTATTAATATAATTTTATCATAATCATATATAGTTATTTTTTCATCATTATACCCATTCAACTATTGTGGTGGTGAAAAATAGATTACACTACGATGTGGAGATGGTAAGTCATACGAACGCACGTGCGATGATTTAATTTTTCATAGGATGGATAGAAGGTGAAATACGGTTGTTTAATATTTATAATAACACATCAGATTATTATTGATACTTATTTTGTTACTTTATAATGACAAAACTAATGGAGAATAAGTAGAATGAAAAATAAGATGGAATAATTTGTCGAAGAGATTACCTCTTCCCCAACATGATTCCTCTAAATATATTCCTTGAGCACTAGATTTCATATTTGAATATGACCATAACAAATATAATAAAATTAGGGAAGTTTTTAAGAAAAAAATTAATGGTATGGCAAGTCTTGATGGATTACAATTAAGTGAAGAGGTGAGCAGGTAGGTTCCCTTTTATAATTGAGGTGAGGGGCAATTTTGGGAACTCCATAAATAATAATTTATAAAAAATAAAACAATACCCAAAACTTTAAAATTTCCCCAATTTAAAATATGGGATGAGATAGGGTTGTAATTTCATCACAAAATAAATTTTTTACAAGTTATTATATTAATTTAAACCATATCTTTTTTATTGACACTTAGTAATTCTATTTAATTTTAATTGTGGTAATAATAGTCTAAATATTTAATGGTTATAAATATTTTCTTATATGGTGTTAAATGACCATAAAATTCTACTTTAATACATTTTAGACCTTATAATTATAACATGGTAATTTTAAAATATTTTTATGATTTTTAAATAAATTAATAAAATGATTTTATTATAAAATATCAATAGTGTCGATTTTGACAATATTCTTTTATTTAACAATAAATAAAATCCAAATAGAAGATAAATTAGAAACAAAATATTTAATACACTCCTAACATGTAATAGTAAACTGTAAAATTAGTGGAGCACATTAATTAGGTCATATGATATTTCTTCTAATATTTTTAAAACCATTTATTTGATAATTCTATTAATATAATAATTTCTACATCACTATTGTCTCATCATTAATGGAAATTATTTAATCTCAAAAAAGTATAAAACAATTTCAATGATTTATTTAATTATTTTATATTTCCATATAAAATATATAGTTTATATTATCTCCTAGTTATCAATATTATAAAATTAATATACTTATATAAAATGAGATTGTGACATTTTGTCACATTCATTAGTTTTTTGTTATATTCAGGTCATAATCATAAGTAAGTTATCATTAAGTTATTAAATTTGAAAAATAGATTATAAGGGTCTTATTTAGTCATATAATAGTATTTTTACTGATTTTAAGGTAATTTTTTAATATTATTTTTATCTTTAATTACCTGATTTACCATAAACCATTGTAATGAAAATAATTACCAAAGTTAGTATTCAGAATGCCCAAAAAAAGTATCCTATTAACATAATTTATATATAATGATTAAAAATATAGATTATATTTTTAATAATTCAAGACAAATATTTGGTAGTAATTATTTTTAAATCAATTCCATTGTTGGAATGAAAAAACAAGTTTTTAAAAGTGAAAATATTAAAAAAGATTGAAATTTTTTTACATATGAAATCAATGTCAAATTAATTCTAATGACATAAATTATATTTAATGACAAAAATATATTTTATTTATAATTTAAATCCATTAAAAATTATAATTTGACCATATAAATTAACTCAATGAAAAAATTTGTTCTCACTTAAAATTTAGTGTGTGTTTACTATTCACCAAAAATTTAATTTTTTCAGAAAATATCACAAATTCAACCAATGTAAGTTTATATATACCACATTAAAATAACATGTTTATGTACTCATATAAAAATTATTTTTTTTCATAATCTCAATTTAAAAGTTGTTTTCCATTCAAAGGTGTGAGATTACCCTTTAAAAATGTAGATTTTTATACAACAAATATGGATTATTAACACTCAATGATTAAAATATCCATTGGAAAAATATTTTATTAAGAATAAAACATATATATCTCATTAATTTCGTTACAAATTTAAATTCAATCATAAATTAAAAAATATTTTATCTTTCCCTAAAAAATTTATTGTCAATGAATACACAATGCATTTTCATAAGAATGTTATAATTATTCCTACTAACCTAATGAATATGCTATAATGGTATTTTTATGTTAAGAGTGTCTCACAGTTCATTTAAACTAACAATTGCATGAATCTCAAGATATTAATGAATATAAAATATTTAAGGAAAATTTTTCATAAAAACATCTGGGTGTTACAAGTGGGTACTTATTATTTATTATGATTTTGTTGATCTCCTGATAATCAATGTTGAGTCACATTAATCCACCATTCTATTTGATAAAAATTACATTTTCACCCCAAGGTGAGACACTTTTCTGAATGAATCCATTTTCCATATTTTATTGTATTTTCTTCATCAAATCGAGAAACACAATTAGAACCATTCCATAGGGATACTTTAAAATAGGTGTACCACCAGGTATGAATTCTATTGAGAAATCAAATTCATGTTTCAGTGGAAGACTAGGAAATTATTCTTCAAATACATAAACAACCCTTATACTATATAAATATCATTTTTTATAATTTCCCCAACCATCAGGGATAATTATCCCTTATAAAAAATAATTTGGACTCATACAATGGATATGATTTCCATATAAAGTTCATATTTATCATCACACCGATATATGATCATAGGTTGGTTTGTTATTTCAAATTTTACTTACATTAAATGGTGATAGATATGGTATTTCTATAGAAAAATAAAATACATGCCACAGTTAACTTAAAAAGTGACCAGATATATAATAAAAAGATTTTTAGAAAGCACATTCGTATAAGCTTCAGTCAGGTTAGAATAATATACTTGAGATGCGATAATTATACCACTAAGGGTTTTCACTGCTAACTAAACATCTAATTGTTCCGGATTAAAATTAACATCCCTATATACTTTTCATGATATAAATGAACTCATACAAATAAGCTCGAATAGTTTACTTCAATATTTAATAATACTTATTACCAATTATTACATATGGTTTTATATTCAATCACTTTGAAAAATGAAAACATTTAGTACGACCAAAATTATTATTTTATAAAAGTGATCAATATTTTAGATTATTTCAAGATGATTAGAAATTATTTTTGATTTATGACATCATATAATTAACCTAGTTCATTCATGGTCAATACAAATTCAAACCATTTATAATTTGTAGTAAAGGGTTTGTGAATTTCTATATAATATCCCCTATGAGTGTTCATCTAGGTGTGCATCAAGGCCTATTTTCATGCACCATGTGATGATGAATTCCATCTAAATGTTCAATATTTTGAGTATCGACCCCTAGGTAAAATTATTCTAGATCCATATACACAATTAGTATCTAGAAAATTATTTATTTTCTTTAAATGACTCGCTCTATCATTTAACAAAATCCTAGAACATTTTCATGTACTTTGACGTATCTTATATGTATCATTAAATATGTCCTTTTAAATCTCACTAATGTTTTCTCATCCAGGTTTCAAAAATTTAACTAAAACATTCTCTATTTACAACTATATAGACCCAAACATCTCATACAAATTTATTATATCTTTTTAGATAAATATTCATTAAATAACATAATGATTCACAATTGAATCATATTTTCTTATTCACATTGAATAATTAAAAACATAAAAAATTGGTTTATAAGTGAACTATATATTATCCCAATAAGTTCTTCATAACTAGAACCCTTTTTAGATATATCATAAATTATTTCTGTATTCATAACATGGTGAAATAAAACAAAATAAATGGTGATATCATATTCTTAGTAATGGTAAACAAGGGATATATCAACATAAATACTAATGGAATGATAAAATTATAATAAAAATTTAAAACCACACAATATATATCATAGATAATAAAATTGTGTAATGCAATAAATATTGGGAGTTCATAACACTTGAATCATTAAATAATCAAAAAATTGATCCATGGATCATAACATTGGCATAAGAAATAGAATTTTAGAATACACGTAAGCATTGAAAATCATTTCATTAGTTGTCAAGGATTCACTTCTAGGACTATCACAGTGGATTGGGTTTACCCCCAATCTATCATTGTTTCAATGGTCATTTCCAATACTATCATAGTGGATTTTTTTAATCACCAAACCATTTTAGTAGTCATTGTTCAATATTATTACTAATATTGTGGATACAATCCCTTACTAAACTAGGATTATTACCCATTCCAGTTATATATATCTCATTGGATATTAATATTTGACCAATGAATTATAGAGATATATAGGATCCACACATCAAATTGTTAAAATAATAAATATGTGTTAAATAAGAACATAAAAAATCAATAATATCATAGCCTTTAAATTAAATGGTTTTTATAAACATTTCATCACATAAATATCCATGAAAATCAAATAGGTTTCATAAACATTTCATATGTTTCCTTATAGAATTGCTTGGGGAAAAGTAAAAGTCTTCATAAATATCATATAATCATAAAAAATAATTAATAGAAATAGTAATAATGGTATCCTTTCTTCATATTCCAATTAAATAATTATTAACATAAAAGTATTTCTTCTTAGATAGATGATGATTTAGAAATATCACTAAGAACATTTATTGAGTAAAATAACATTTTCACAAGGAAAATCACCATTTTAAAACTAAAAGTTCAAAAAAATTGGGGAAAATATTTTATTTTAATATAACATTCTTATAATGTATCAGAATTTTTTAAAATATATAGTATTATTGAAGGTGGAAAATATTTTTCATTTTATACACATTATAACAAACAATCATTTCACATTTTTGGTTAAAAGTATTAAAGTACCTAATTTAAAAAAGAAAAATAATACTGATTTAAAACCAATTCCTAAAAATTCTAACATGGGTAAAAAATTAATTAATAAATTTTTAGCTATAATTAAAATCTATTCTCAAAAAAAATTATAATATAATAACATAGAAGAAAAAGTATTTTCATCAAAAGAGTGGAATGAAATTGATTTATATGGAAAATATTATTTTGGACTGTTTAGTATATAAAGGGAGGAAAATGAAAGTGATACATATATTTTTTTTGACTTGAGAATATTATAATAAAATATATTAGTTTCATTATAAGTGGATTATAATATTTCTTCATCAAAAAATTAATCATAAATAATCTTCATAAACAATAATGGTGTAGTATAAAATTTTAACCACTTAGGTATCTCATGATTCCTAATACTCATGAAATAATTACTATAAATTAAAACGAAAATATCATGAAAATAAATAAATTCATGATATTATATTTAATAGATACTTTATATACACCTCATAAAAGAAGATCGGTGCATAACATAACATGTATCCCAAATGAAAAATTTGAGACAAAATTCCCTTACCATAAGTCCTGAAATTATTTGTACCTATTGGAACATCATATATAATAAATAGAGTTTTATTAATAATCTATTAAGTAACCATAATAATTAATATTACACCATATATTATTTACTTATTTCCATTAAATACCCATCTATTAACAATTACTCGTTAAAATTGTGCTTCGATTAATAACTACATTATTTTTCGTGTATGTTTTGGTTCAGTATTTTTTCCCTTTTATTTGGATCAAGGATAAATCATATATAGAATTTTAAATATTATATAAATCCAAAATATATTCATTGTATATTTTTTTATATTAATCCATAAAATTTAGGGATAGAAAATTAATTGCACTATTCATTGAGATGATATGTCATACGTACGCATGAATATTGTTTCCATTTTTATGATGGAAGGAAAAAAGTAAGGTAAATAATATATCAACATTAAAGAGTCATTATTATGTCATATATATCTTATATATTCATTACATTTTTTCTTATTACCTTAAATGTAAATCAAAAGTGAAAAATGAATCACATAGATTCACGAGGTAGTTGTTCTACATATACACGAGTGATGTTATTGAATTATCATGTATAAGAGATTAAGAAGGTACGTATGATATTATAATTATATAAATATGATAATGTTTTTTATGTCCTATGTATATATATATTGAATCAATAATTATATCCACTTATAAGAGGCGGTGATTGAAAATGAATTTCATCGGTTCTCAATGAGGTTTCCCACCATACACACAATCGATGGTTTTGTTTCCCATTTGATGGAAGAGGTTATAGATGTTGGTTATTTTTTCATCATAATAATATCTTATTATATTATATATAATTTGTTTTTATATTTTAATTATTATTACATGAATATAGTTTGTAGGATATGAGGTGAAAGAATGTTCTTAGTGGAGATAATTAACTTCACTTAGAACAACCTATTTTTTATCTCTAATTAAAGACCCTATGGTTACTATTTTGGGATTAAAAGTATATATTAAAAGTAGATAAGGATGTTAGAGAGGTATTTTGGTAGTTTTTTGTTGATCCAAATGGCTTTATAAGTGTGAATAAGTGAGGGGAGGAATTTCACTTTTATAATTGAGGAGGAGTGGACTTTTGGAAAGTAACCAAAACAATTCTATAATGGGATGTCAATCTCACCCCATGTGATTAAAAAATTAAAAAGTAATTAATTTTTGGGATGATATAGTTTATCCAAACATCTAAAACAACAAAATAAACATGTTTGTTACATGTTATTTCATTATCCTCTATCATTTTTCATTTTTACGATTATAATTTCCATTATGGTAACTAGGGTATTGTTATTTATCTAGGTTACTTAGACTTTAATAACAAAAAAATGATATTTATTAGATAATTTAGAAACAATGATTCTAAATATGAAATTCCAATTATTAAACAAATATCCTATGTTTATTTAACACTATTTTTAACCCATGTGTTTGTAACACGTAAAACCTAATTTTAACCTTAAACGTAGTACTTAATTTTTATTATATCTAACAAATATATTTTAATAAAAATTAATTTTACCTTCGTATAAAAAAAATTATTCTAAGCTTGAAATCCATTTTTAAAAAATCAATTCACATAATTGTAAAATTTTAAATTAAAATAACAACCATAGACGCGATTCAAAATTTCTTTTCTATTGAGAAAAATTTCGTAAGTATAGAGTGTTTTAATGTCATAATTAATTATGAAATTGATTAAAATTTAATAAATTTAATTAATAAATATATCATTAAAATAATTTTACTTTTAAAATAAACATAAAATTAAATGGATCTTTTAAATTATTTAAATTGAAAGTTATTTTTATTAAAAATTGGTATTCTTTACTATTCATCAAAAAAACTGATATTTTCAAAACATTCTAATAAATTCACTCAAAGATAATTTGGGAATTTTAATTTTAAAAAAAGAGTTTTTTCAAATAAATTATAAAAAATCAAATTCTTTTTCAATATTTGTTCACCAAAAGAAATAATTTTTTTTTATAATAGTATTTTCAAACCATATAAAGACAATACTAAAACAATAAATACCTTAATTAATATGATTTATTAATATAAAACCATTATACAAAACTTTTAAAATTTTTCTATTACAATTTAGATAGAAAAATTTAAAAAAATATTTATTGTTGTCAAGTTTAAATAATAATATTAACGGTATATTGTGGTTCATTAAAACTAAGTGTTGTTTTTTATTCAACATATCGAAGAAATATAATTTATTCAAAAAAATAAATTTCATAAAAACCAATTGTGTTACACATCATGTAGTTTTGATTTATCTAGATTAAATTTGACTTTAACACACTTCTTATATACATTCATACACTACTCATTCAACTATAAAAAATAACAAAACACCCACATAACTTGTTATTAAAGGTCGAAGCACCTTCAAAGACCAGATTCTGGAAACTGGTTGCCCGAAAAAGGAACGTTGTCACCAATTTGTGTTAACCACACACCTCATCTTAGAAAAAAAATATCCCAATTCTTTCCTTGTATTCTGATCATTATTTATGACCCTATACTAAATTCATCATCAATGGATCCACCATCATTGGGAAATGATCTCTATCCACTGATTACCTAGATCAAGATTCTAGGCCTATGCCTTATCATCCCACACATTTAAATAATCATCTGAATGAATCCCCACTTAGGAACCCTCTTTTTACACATTGTTTCATATGAAAATAATTTTTCATGATCCATTATCTTACCAAAATTCTTAATGTTTTTCCTGCATCGAATAATACCAAAACTAATAAAAAACACACAATTAAATCATTCCATGGGCTGGGTCTAATCACCAAATGAATCAAACACCAATAATTAATGAATAAATAAATGATGGAGAAACCCATAAACAATAAAATAAAGTGATCAATGATGATCGTGCAAGATATTGTTATCATTTATGGGATTAAATTGAAGAACCATGCTATAAATCACAATTTCCGCAGCCCAACATTTTCAAATACTTAATTCATGTAAAAGTGTAATTCAAAAAGACCATCTGATTATCCGAACATGAATTCAATGGGGAATAAAGTGGGGAATAATTTTAGTAAAATTAAGAACAAGTTAAAATCCCTGAATGAAAATTACGAACCTCAAAAAGTTTTTTTCAGTGGTGAAGAATATGTATACTGAAGATGTCATTGGTGATCCATGAAAATATCAATCAGCTATATCTTCCAAGATATACATGATCATCCATAACGAATTCCTCCATGAGATATCTCCTAAAGATATCATTGGGTTATGAGAGTAACTCTATATTTTTCTAAAAAGGTATTAAATATATTAATATCTATGGTAACAAATTAATTGGATAATTAATTATTTAATTAGTTCTCTATTTAATCAACCAATGACTTCACCCTATCACTATTTTTGGGCAAAATAAAAAATTTATCCTATATATGTGTAAACTCGTGATCGAAATCCAACTATGGTCTCAGTTTCCCCATATAAAAATCCAATCATGTGATGTATTAATTTTTAAATAAATGATCATATGTGAAATATAAATAATAATTTATATTTATTATATTATTAATGAGGCTCATTGGTACCATCTTTTCCACACTAGCTCTCCCCGATGGTAAACCCCATACTTTAAACCAATGGAATGCCTAGAAAATTCATCCAATGATTATTTCTTGGATAAAGTCAGCATTTTATCCATACGAAAATCTTGGGGATCTGAAAATTCAAATACATAATCATGTCTTGATTGAGGAAAATGATGAATTCTCCCCACTTTAAAACATTTCAACCTTGAAAAGGATAAAATAGGATCTATAAAACAATAAAGCTCATGAACACCTCCACAAGGAAAAAATCACTCTTTCTCATTAAAATCATTCAACTTTAAAGATATAGGCTCTAAGTGAAGTCCAAACATCACTATCTATGAAGGAGAACACATTTTACCCTCTGTGAAGTCACTATCTATATTCCATTATAAATAAAAAAAGAAAAAAATAGATTAATTCACCCTAGGTATGAATTACACAACCTTTTCACTCTATTTGGGAGATTTCTCAACTCATGGGATTAGATAAACCCCATAATATTCTAACTATGAGCCCCAAAAAACATCAACGTGGTACACTATAGTATGATTTCCCCCAACAAAAACTTTTTGAAGATTATTCAAGACATTTTATGAATCAAAACAGTTCATCATTACTAAAACACCAGACTGGGCACTCCACTAATATTCATATCATCATAATAATATCTGTAAAGATGCATTATTTTTTATATTCATATCAGAAACACCTTCCACCAATGTACAACAAGGAATAGGATCTATCATTTATATCATGATGTATAATAGAAACATGGGATTCCATCCAAACTTTGACACCTACATCCCTGAGGTTTTCGATTCACATCATAACCATTAATATATTAACACTGTTAGTCAAAAATTATCTATATTAGGTTCTATTAACTTGTTTATGAAATATATCGATGATAACAACGGTTGAAACAACTACCTCCTCTAATTTCTCAATTTCACACCACTACATTTCTAGTGACCCAACCTGACACTATTTTAAGTGGGTGGTAATGGTTTTTCAATTAACCTTGTTTTTCATCTCCAGAACCATATAAAGAACCTTTTTGATTGATAAAAACATAAAATATCATGACATAAACTCCTCCAATATCACATTTCATGGTTCTATATTAGATGTTTATACAAAAAAAAATTGGAACAACACACCAAGGATTGTGCTTTACTAATGTGGTTTTGATTACGATTCCTAACACAAAACCAATAACATGCACTAGGGAAGACTCACTACCCACATAAGAATGTTAATAGCATAATACCCTCCTTCATGTAAATTTTATTCAACCAAAAGTTATATATGTAAAAATCATGTGCATGTCATATTTCAAAAAAAGTTAATTTGTGAGGAAACCACCATCAATCAAAGGTGAGAAAATTACCCCCTTCTAGGAATACATCAACCACCTAAAGAAAACCATTCATATGCTTCCAATATTTCCTAGAAAAATATTACATCCTCAGATAATTTCAATCACTACATCATGGTCATGATTCTCTAATCTCATTAACCATTATTTCCTTAATTTATAAAGGCAAAATCCACTCCATGAATCTGAGTTTCATACTATAAGAACATAGTATCTTAATAGGCTCCACCATGAATTGTCTTGATGATAAATTTCATATAATTTATAAAAAATATTAAAATGTAATCATCATCTGGAGTATACAGTTCGACACACGCATCATCTTCTTTCATAATATTAACCATTGTCCCCTCTTCTTAATCACTTATTCATACCTTGGAACTCACATTAATGTAATATCATCCACATGAACAATACATAAAAATACAAGTTCACCAACTGATGGGAAACTAACTTAACAACTAGAGGGTTTTATCTTCTTTTCACACTGGAGGGTTCTTACTCACAATTTAAGATAGAACATACCCTATACACAAAAATACTAAAACCTCAAGACACTAATAGAGGGTATAAAATCATAAAAATATGGGTACTACCACATCTCTTCTTTGTTTTGAAGACATTTCTGAAAACCAGCCTTTAAAAAATAAGGGTAAACTCACTCCACCAAAATTATGAGTGAATAGTTGTCATCTTAAATAGAAAATTTTTATTTTAAAATTATCTAACCTAAAATTCCAATGGAATATCTAACAACTGGAAATAAACCACTAGGTGACTAGAGAATTCATAAGAATAATAACTTAATGGTCCATTAAGAAACAAACACATGTAATTCTATATGTCAATTTAGTTTCTTCTCAATGATAGGAATCAATTTCATTTATTAAACCTCAAATCATGTTTTCATTTCTTTTCTTTGGTCCCAATATAATCCAATGGTCATAATCATGGGTAACAATAAATGCATCACCCACCACCAATTATTATTAAACCACTTGATCTCCATTAATAACTTGACGGAAAACATTACGGTATACAATAAATAGATACCTAGATTCACCATATACAACATGATATTCCATCAATATAAGTAATTTTGTTATCATCAAGTGATTAGAAAATCTACCCCAATAGAAAAGGTACACCGATTTCATGATTCTCATAATATCCAATCATACTCTAGTGAATTTGGAAAAAGAGTAATTGTAGTTGAGATCAACAAAAAATGAAATATATTCTTATGGATTCTTACCTAATCACCAAGATCAATCAAATTCACCTACATACAATCTCAAAAAACACCTAACAAACTCACATGCCACGATATGTAATTAAACATGGTCCAGAAAATCTATTAAAGGTTCAACATTATTCATTAAAAACACTATATTTAAAAAAATAAAAATCAAACCACAGTATAGTAATCCTATGATGAATCCAAAAAATAGATCATCCACTATTGTCTTGTAGTATTTGATAGAAGACTGAAAAAACAAACTTTCATTTCGAAAAAATGTATTAATTGGACAGAAAAACAATTCCCATAATGTAGTTAATACTATATCACCCTAGTATTAGGCTCTCCTAACAAACTCATAATTTCTCAATCATTAGATGCATGTAGTGTAACTAGTTTAGTGAAATTCTCATCCAATTAGTGGAAAACACCATCCGATCTATATGAAATATTTTCACTAAGCACAAGGGAAGAGACTCTCACTAAAATTCATGGTAGAAAAACTTCTAAACTAAGTATTAGGAAAGATTTACCTACCACCAACTAAATAGTTCTGAGAGGTCCAACCAAAGGAATGTTTTTGTCACATCCACGCCCCTTTATACGAGCTTTCTATTAGTGGGTATCAACCTACAAACAATATGACTCATATGCAAGGGTTAGAGCATATATATATGAGAAGACAAAATAATGACCTAAAATATCCAAACAATCCACTATATGATGTTTTTAATTACATTCATATAATCTAAAACTAATTTCATGTGGTTTTGGGTTGATTAAATAATTATCAGTCGTATAGAAAGGATGTTTCATCCTCCTCACTTACACTAGTTTATGTGCTCTGTTAATTTAACCCAAGACCCCCATAACATCATTGTCCAAAGTTCCCAAACCAACCCTCACATGAATATTGAATCTAAAAACCATCATAAGGATTGACCTACAATGATACCACTATAATATGACCCTAAACTTTAGGGACCTTTTCATGCTAGTAATAACTCAAGAGTTCCACCTAAATTTCACATTCAATAATATATGGGCAAGTTACTAGCACCAACTTGTCACATCACACACATAGGAAACCTTATCCTATAATAACCTATAACTTCCCCATATCTCAGATATACAAGGTATGAAATAACACAAGTGTGATATATATATATACAATCCTACTAAGCTAAACCTAACACATGGATGATATATATACTAAGATCCACATAGATAACTAGTATGAATAACATAATATAATAAGATAAAATATACCCAACCAAAATCTAAAAAAGAACTGAAAACTAGCCAACCCAAAGAGGCCTATTCTATAAGCTATCTCAAAGAATGAATGTCACTTACTACCATCATCTTCTTGTTCCAAAAAGCTCTTCCTTCACCACATCCGTTGAAATATCAAGTTTCAATCTCTGAATAATCCACATCATGACATACACCAGACTATATCTAAGTTGTTTGTCATCTGTATAGACACAATGTGTGAAAGCCTATGTTTCATGGATGGGTGATTATAAATATACTCATCAGTATATCATAAAAAACAAGAATAAAAACCATGTTATAACAATGATCCAGGTACTAAATACTATTCATAAGGAATCAAAGAAAAAATAATTTAGTTATTATGAATCAACATAATTATCAGGGACATAAAGGGGTCATGTTTATCTAATCTCTAATCCTTGAAAGAATCATTACATGAGAAGCTGAAGATACATAGAACACTAAAGAACACATGAAGACTAAAGTTGATATCCATATATAATATTTAATCTCAACATAAGACCCATAGGGGATCCGATGAATGAAAAATTCCATTGAATTTATGACTATATGGAATTCAAGTAGTAAATCCACTACTTGAAGCTATATAGGGGAGAATTATCAACCCCGAATAATGATCACTTATCGAGGTGGAACACACTACCTGAGGGTAAATAATAAACCCAAATAACATCATATGAGGACTTAAGACACCCTTTAAGACATCAATGCTCTCAAATAATTCCTAAAAGTAAATACATGATTTACTAGAATCAAAATTAGATGATGGAATTTGACTCAAATATATAGGATTATGCCCAAGGATATAGAGGGACACCTCACTCCATTGATGGAATTAAACTCTCAGAGAGAGAATCATGCCATGTCCTATAGGTGGATACTTGACTCAATATGTATTTTCTCATAGTATGGGATCACATTCCTAGATGAAAGTAATGGGATACCTTACCCTACATAGAGAAAGTAATATATGATCTAAACCCTGATCCCATAGAGGAATACATAACCCAATCCATAACCAGCCCATAGATAATGGAATACATATCTTGAGTAGAAAGGTGGGATAACTAGAACTATAAAAGGTTATTAGAGACTATACTATCATATCCCATAAAAACCCATAGGGTGCATTAGTCACATGCTTAAAACTAAGTCTGAAAAAAATATACATAGTCGATGGGTGGTTATAAGAAATATACATGGTTTTCCCCTATGGTAAACGATGCTTGACCATATAAAATATCTTAACTAAGTACTATATCCTCAAATTTATTGTAAAATATCTTCCAAACTGTGTGTAGATATATAAAAATGGCATGTAGTCCCTTCAGGATCCTTAGTAATGCACCTCTTATACATAAAAATCCTTTCATCCAGATTCACAAAAAATGTGAACCTAACTCCATGGTTGTTTGGTATTTAAATCAAACTTGAAACCATAGCACCATATCATAGGGGGTTACATGATATCATTTATTGAAAACTATAATCCATATAGTTGTATTTTCAATAGAATCTCCATAGTTTCAATGTGTTTCTTATTTCCATGCCTCTTCTACTGATTCTACCATAAATATTGACCATATATCACACATAAAATATTGACTATGATTGTAAAATCATCATAGATTGTATTTGGACTACTTCTTGCTTTGGAAAACACATTGCCACCTCTTCATGTTTCCCACATTCCAGGTCTCTTGAAATGGCCATCCCTATTTTTGACCAATATTCTAATCATCATCATTAACCAAATTCAATAATTTTCATGCACAAGTTGTCTATCATTGTAAAATGATATCCATCCATCTATTATAAAGATCAAGATTCATTTTCCAAGCCTCATCATCCTAGAAAAACCAAGCATTTTCAAAACCCCTCTCTTCATTATTCTAGAGTCCTCAAAGTTTATCACTAAAATAATAATTATTGATCTAATAACATAATGTTCCATGTAATCAACCCATGGGTAGAGTTGTATCACATACCAAATAGAATATCAATAATGAACCCATGATGATTGAAGATTGAAATCCATAAACAAAAAAATTAAGTAATATAAAATGTCCATACATTACATATTCATCATTTACATGATGTAATCAAAGAACCATGTAATATATCAAAATTACCATAGTCCAACAGTTTTAAATCCCTTATTCTAGGAAAATTGTAAGTTTATAATTCCATGTGATTATATTAACATTGATTTATTGAATAAGAAATTGGTCTATGTTCGTAAAAAATATATAATGGTGTAAAATCCCAAAATAATAGATCCCTACCGTGAATATATTTTTTTATAAGTGAAGAACGTGTCTACAGAAGATATCATTGGTAGCCCTCATCAATCTCATTCATTGTTAGCTTCACAGATATTCAGGATCATCCAATTTTAGTTCCACTATTAAATGTATCCAATAAGTATCTTATGGTTATGCATCTAACCCGTTATATTTTTATTAAAAATAATTAAATATCTTATTATTTAGTTTAATTAATTCATTATAAAAATAATTAATTTATTTCTTATTTAGTCATCCTATGATTGTGCTTCATTTTATAGGATGTTGGTAACAAAATTTACTTCATTACAAGGGTAAAACACATGTTTTGTTTTACAAATGGATAATCATTCCCCTTTTAAAACATTATTCAATGGATATATCCATTTTATAAGAAAAGATCACGTGCGGAATAAAACTAATATAATAATATTTTTTATATTTTTTATGCTCTATGACACTCTTTTTCATATCGATTCAACCTAAGGGTAAATCCCATACATTTTAACCAATTTGATCTTTAAAATTTTGATACCAATTTCTTAGGTAAAATTAATGTTTTACCCCTAGGAAGGTCACAAGACTCCAAAAACAAAGATGGAGTTAAGTCTAAATTAGGGGAAACCCAAGTAAATGCACAAGAAATATGTACATATTGAAAGATATATTATATGTTGGAAACATTATGTTTAACATGTATAAATAAATAATTTCCAACAATATAATAATTAAAGAGTTTTAAAAAATTAAATTTAATCACTCATATAAAAATAAGTATTTTTTATTCTAAATAAACCATATTTATATTTATTAAATGTTTTTCATAATGGTTAAATTTATTATTTTTAGAATTTTAATTTGTAAAAATCGATTCAAAATTCGGAATCATCATTTATAACTAATATGTGAGAAATTTTTTTATATTTTTTCTGAAAGGTTTTAATTTTAGTTGAATAATAAATTTTTTTGTATATAAAATAAGTTTTATGAAATTAATATAATTTAAAAAAGACTAAAAAACTAATAAAACATTTTTTATTTATTAAAATAAATTAATTTATGAAAATAAGTTATTTTAAAATCATAAACAAAATTTTAAAACTTATAAATAATTTTTCAAATCCTATGTTATATTTTATTATGTTAAATGTTTATTTTTTATTTAATTACCTATTATAAATATTTCAAATATTATATTCGGTTTTAGGTATGTTTATATATCAAAAATATTTATAAACCTTAACAAAATCTTATTAATCAGAAAAATAATCATTATATTTCAAATTATTCACCCTGAATAATAATTTCTTCAATATTTTGTTCAAAGATACCCCATTCATTTATCATTAAAATAATCCCCTATCCACCCATTTTCCCACATACAGAAAACCAATTTTATCATTAATGATCTCTATAATTATATTTATAAACCCTTCTACACATATTGTTCATGTCATTTTATAACCAAAACACCCTCTCTAAATTCTTTACACTATATCAAAAAAAATCCCACAGAATAAGGTTAGGGTTCTTAATCCAACCACTTTATTTGAAATTATTTTGTTATAATATCATTTAAATTTAAATTTTATATAATATCATTATCATAATTACTTGTTGTTTTTATTCTTTTGATCTATTCATTAGATAAATTACCCATTATCTATCATCAATCCCATTTCATAATTCATTACTATGTCGATGTATGGGATATGAATAACCAATTTCCATTTCATATTTAATAATATTTAATTTTAAAGTCATTAAAATGTCATGTTTATATATGTTCTTGATTATTATGACATGTTATTAATATTCCCTTGATTCCATAACCATGAGATATTACCTATTCCATTTCAATGCAACTCTTCCAAAATCTGTCATTATACCAAAGTAAGGGTTTTCACATTTTCTCATGTTTCCATATGATTAATAGAAAAAATTCTTGATATTATCATTATAATTGATTTGGTATTTCTAGGGAGGAACACCCATTTTATTATTCTTAGTTTAACTTTCAGTATTCATACCATATGATGAATGTTTCATGTTATATTCATTTGTATGAAATTATATCCAAGTATTTACACGAGTTTGGGACATTATGATACCTTGGTGTCTACCATTATTAATATTTTTATGATATATTAGTGACAATACATTATTAAATGTTAATGTTACCTTGTTATAGATCTTTGGTAATATGTTCATGATTCCTTGGTAATGAGCCTGAGTAACATCATTTACATATTTAAGGATTACATTTAGGTATGTATGAAATTATTATTGTTAAAAAAATTAAAAAAAATTATACCTTCTCTAATGAGCTATTCATTTTATATATCCTAAGTTAATTAATTTAATACCTATATCGCATAATGATTATTTATGTTTCATTGTGATTTATTAATTCTTTATGCTCAAAGATTATATATATATATCATGAATATTTAATATATTTTTCTGATTATAGTTATATCTTGTTCTACCCTTTTTTATGAATCTTGATCGACTCACTTCCTAATTTTTATGAACACTTATTAATATATATATATATATACTCAACCCTGGTATTTTTATGATATTTAAAGGGTTTAAGGATGACATTGATTGATTGTGATGTCAAAATATATATTATGGTGGTTAGTCTTGCATGATGAATGTTTGATATTTAGAAAAATATTTTATTTATGAATTATAAGATTTTATTTTTAATAATATGTGTATATACCTAGTTCCCAATGATGCTAAAATTTTTATTTTGAGAGTTATTTTTAATTTTATTTTATGTGTAAAAGAAAAATGATTATAAATCGATCTAGAATTGTTGGTATGAGAGAGATCAATTTGTTTGGGAGTGAAGATTACCTATTTCATGGAATATGGATATTGATATATTTGCGTAGAGAACCGTAGTTTCATAACACATAGATTCTTGAATTTATATTGATTTTAATAATTACCTTGCAGTAGTTAATGTTTAATATAACTTTAAGGATTAGTATTTTGGTTCATTAATATTGGAAAAAACATTAATAATATTTTATCATTGAGTATAAATTATGGGGACATAATTTTTATAAAAGGACTACAATGTAACATACCATTTTTTTAGATATTATTTTACTATGTTTTCTTTCTTAAAATATTCATGTGAATATAAAATATCTTCCATTCCTTTATATTAATGGTATAAAACTAGGATTTATATAAACATTTATCACTTAATTATTTTAATTTTTAAAATACAATTTCTTTTTCAAAATATTAATTAAATTTTTAAATAATTTCATAAATAAATGATAAATAACACATAATGATGAAATCATAAAATGTAGGTATTGATAAATAGTTGTGCAGAAAATGAATTTTTATACATAAATATATATATATATATATTTTAGGAATCATATATTAGAAATTTATAAATAAATAATTATTAATAATATGATAATTAAAGTATAATTGAATATGGGAATATAATAATTCATTGTCAAAAAAATATCATTTATTTTAAATAATTTGGTTTTTATGTATTATATAATTTTATTTAAAGGTTATATTTGTCATATTTGGAATCAATCCTTCATAAAATCGATTCTATATTTGGAATCTACATGTTTAAATTATCAATGGGTTAATTTATGAAATTTTTCTGAAAAAATGAATGTTATGTGAATATTAAAAGTACATTTTTTTAAATATTTTTTGTCTTGTGAAGTCACTATAATATAAAAAGGATGCTATAATTCAGAAAACATTTTTCATTAATTAAAATTAATTAAATGAGTAATAAATTCATTTGAAAATAATAAACATAATTTTCAAATCTTTTAATCAATTGTTTTTCAATATTATATGGAATTATAATAAAACACTTTTTTGATACATTAATTCTTATAAAATATTTACAAATTTTTGTCATTTTTGGGATTTTTTAGATGTCAAAAATATTAATTTTTATTAGTAAACAACTTTTAATATTCAAAATAATCGTTAATATTCCTAATATTGATCCTAAATAATAAATAATTTAATATTTTATTCAATGAAACCAATCTCATTTACCTACAAAATTACCCCTTATCGACCCATTTCTCCACCTTTCATTACTTATTATTATGTCTAAAGTTTATCGAAACCCCTATTTAATCCCTCTTAGACCATTATTTGGGCCCTAGTTTAAATGAAATACCCCCCCGCAAGACTTTGTATTCAATTCAATGATGGAAACTCAAAATTAAAGTTAAGGGACCTTAATCCCAATACTATCACTGAAATTGTTTTCTTATAATCACCTTTAAATTTTTAATTTCAATAAATTGATTATTTTAATTATATAGTATTCATATTTTCTTGATTTATTATTGATGAGATATCACCCATTCAATCTCATCAAACACTTTTCATAGGTCATTACATTATCAAATTTAGGGATTCCTAATTCTCTCTTTTCATTTAATTTTTTATATTCATTTGTTTTAGATTATTTTAAAATTCCTCTTCATATACTACCACGAAAAAATTCTCATACTATTAACCTATATTTTATCAATTATACTTGAGATATTAACAATTAACTTCGATCCCTCCCTTTCCATTAGTTTTTATCATAATAAAGTAATGGTTTACTATTATTTTCATTTTTTTCCAATGATTGATAGAAAATTCTCAATATATTATCTATATAATTATTGTTGGATTTCCATAGATAAACACCCACCTTCCTTATTCATTAGTAAACTTTAATGATTGATGTTATCTTATGAATGGTTCATTTTATATGATCATGTATGAAATTTCATTAATGTTTATACATGATTATTAAACATTATGATATGTTATTATCAAGAATTGTTAATAAATTAATGATTCCATAGTGAGAAACCATGAAAAAATTACAATAATACTTTGGAATATAGCATTGGTATTTTGTTTATATTTTTTTATGATTATTAGTAACATTATATCTACATTAAAGCATTACTTATGTTGATTAATAAAAGTTTTATGATTATGAAATGATAAATATTATGTACCTTCCATGATGATATATTCGTTTCATATATCCAAGGATGATTACTTTATTTTCTATATCTCTAGATAAGTTTTTATGTTACATGGTTATTCCATAATTCATAATATTTAAAGATAATATATCCATTTATATATATATCATGAATAGAGGATATATTTTGATAATAATAGTTATAGAATCTATTAATGATTGTTCTTTGGATGATTTTCAATTGATTCAGTAGCTTATTTTTATAAATCCTTAAAAAGGTTAATATACTCATCCCCTATTTTCTTAGGTTTTTTAAATGGTGTAAGTATGCATAGTAATGATGATTAATTTAGAATTCATGTAATTGTGCAGGGTTTTGTATGAATACAGTGTAATTTTATGGAATATATTTTATGGAATAAATTTATGTTTTTATTTTAAATAAGATGGATATTTACCAGATTTACAAACACATTAAACTTCTGATTTTAAGAGTAGGTTTTAATGTCATGTTTTTATAAAAGGATGTATTTTTTTCACTAGATATAGATGTGGGGTTCAAGTGGTGATTTATCGATCTAGGTTCATATGATCATAGATAAAAACATGATGAAGTTTATATTGAAAGTAATGTAGTAATTTTAATTTTAGTTTTGATAGATTTTAGATAGAATTTCATGATATCATTATAATAGTAATTTATAAAGTATAATATTTTAAAAAATAGATTATATGGTATATAATATCCTTTAGATGATGTAGATGTATTGGTTTTATTAAATAAATTAAAAGACTTTTGAAGACACTATTACAAGTAGAGTGAATATTCAAGTGGGAATATTAATAAAATAAACAATAAATAAAAAAAGGGATAATCAATGTTGTATTGATCTTTACATCAAGATATGTAATTATCTCACAATCATTAATCTATCTAATATTATGGTTTTTAGATAACAATCACAATAAAATTATTTCTTGGATATTTTTCTTGAGATTAAATTCATGAGTTATGATCTCCCATTAAATTTGTATTTATTTTTAACATTATATTCAAATTGTTTCAGTTGGATTCATAATGCATAATAATAATAAAATGTTAAGAAATAAAGGAATGACCAAACCACATTAAGGTGAATAGGTGATAATACAAATTTTATCATAAAAGATACTTATTAGATTGAATGTTTGATAGAAATATCCTAGTTTAAATTGTGATCTATTAAAGAATATTTCTAAATACACTAGTCAATAAGGGTAGTATAAACCTTTCATGGTTTTTGATGTGGCCTAAGATCCTCACTCTTAGATCTGTGGCTAAAAATAAAAAATTTACACATATACTCTAATACCAACTAATATGACCCAAACCAAAATACTTATTTACATGATTTTATATATAAACTTTTTATTCAAACACATTCCCATGATCCAGTGGATTAGTTTCTCTAGATACCATCTAACCATATTATTACAAAATCTATATTCAACATCACCAATAAAATTCTATAAAATGATTCATTTTAAAAATATTTATATAAATAAGTTCATGAAGAAATGGGTATCATAATAAATTATAGAAGTAGGAATCAATAAAAAGTAGAAGTTTTCCCTTTATAATAAAACATATGTATGAAGTAAGAATCAATTAAAAAGGATATTTTTCTAATTTCATATATTCTCCCTATAAATTATGAGAAAATAACACATACTATATAGAAATAATAAAATATAAAAAACTTACATAAAAAAAGTTAATTAATATAGATTTTGAATCTTGGAAGTGGGATTGATTCAAGAAATCCCCTTATATCTTTTGTAACATTTAAATTAAAAAACTTAAATAAATATAAAGAAATGGAATTGTAAATTAAATTAATAAAAATTGAATTTAAATAACATATGAAAATGCGGTAGTATATGCATTTTAAATATTTAGTTAGGTCCATAATATGAAAAAATCCTCAATGATTTGAAATTGAGGTAAAAAACCCATCCATACATTTTTGTTTAGGAATTAAAAATTATTTGAAAAGGAGGTTATGATAAAGAAATTTATATCCCCATAAATGAATATAGAAATTAAATATAAAGTAATCGTATTATATAATAAAACAAAAGATGAAAATCATCAATAAAGTAGTTGTATGACACAATAAAAATTTGTTGACTAAACCAAAAACCCTTATATTAGATTGCCCATTGATCGGACATACTCTAACTCCTTCAAAATAATTTTCCATTTATATAAATACTTCTTTTAGAATAAAGTTTTTAAGCCCCCTTCATGGGACTAAAATCGTACTAAAGTGATAGAAGTATTTTTTGGATAGAAAATTTGTGTAGTAATTCAATATAAAATCAAATGATATAAGTGGTTTTGGTTTTGCGGAGGATAGTTCCTTTTATATGTAAAAATTAGAGACATTCCTTTGTAATGATGAGTTTGGTGGAGGGTAAAATGGAATCATAATGGAGTTGTTTAAAGGGCAATTTTGTCCCATTTTTTTCACTTATTATTTTGTTTAATTATTTTCCATAGTAATTGTTTTTTACAAAAATACAATATGACCCATATTACATAATTTCAATAAGATTATTCACAATTAAAAACCATTTAATATTATTCTAATTATAAATTAGTTAAATTAAACATTTAAATAAAAACATATAATATAAGGTAAAATTTGTTTCTTCATAATTTTTTTAAAATATTAGATTTTATTATTTTTTTATATTAATTTGTAATTTTTACATGATTCTTAGTCACTTTTTTGAAAGATATAAACATTATATTTTGATAAAATAATAATCTAACCATAATATATATTGATTTTATTAAAATAAAAATTCATTACACATAAAAACCCATTTTTAGAAAACAAACTTTTAAATCATTAAATGATTATATTCTTATATCTAACTAATTAATAATTTCTATAGTAATGTTTATTAATTTGTATACATATATATATTTAAATTAGATTTCATTAAATTTCATAATCCAAATATAAATATTCTATATTTTAAATAGTAACATAAAATATATAATAAAATAATGTTTTTAAATAAAGCATATTTTATTGACTCTAAATAATTAAATTTTAATTAATTATAATTAAATTATTATTCAATGTATGTTATTTACTAATTTTAATAATTATTACCTGAATTTTAATAATTAAGTTTATTGAATCCATTATTTAAAATTAATAAGTTTAATTAAAATGTATATTTTAAAAACAAATTGAATAAATGTTATTTTCATAAATAAATTAATATCTTTTTATTTTATTCCATAATAATTTTCATTATTTCAAATAAAATAATTTTAATGAAAATATATATTTTTAGCAGCTAAACAAATATTATTTAAATCAACTATATACTGGTTATATATTTATTGGTTTTATACCCAATGATTATATATCCTTATGTAATAGTAAAATATTTGATATATGACCCTCATTTCCTTATATAAATTAATTCAATTCCAAATATAAAATTATTTTTCATTAAATTTAATTTTAGATTTTTCTAAAATGCGTTCACTACTTCCTGATGATTTTCTTTTAGTACTTGAACAACTAGGGGTCACCTAGCTAGAGGAGGGCCAAGAAACAACTACCCCAATCCCACATCCATAAACAGGGGATGGAAATAAGAACCAAAAGTAATAACTAACATTTGAATCCTTTACCTACTGTACCTACAAACATGCACCCAACCATCTCTATGAAGATGTGTATAAGAATAAATATAAAATAAATTAAAATCTATAATAACAACCAAGCATGTAACAACCTATATGGAATAAAATAGATTATTCTGAAAAGTAATGTGGAAAAAACATATTCCCAAATAGAAAGATTTCCCAACCTGAAAATAACCAGAAAAGTAATGCTAAGAGATATTCATACTCTATATCACTAATCCCTAGCTAGTGTAGTTGGTCAAATCCACCCATGAATCCCCCATGCTTCTCTATAATTGATGTCAACATTTCAATCGTCTACATAAGACACGAAACATGCTGGAAAATCCCATGTAGGGGTGATTGTATAAATACCCAGTTGGACATCCCAAAATATGGAGGGGGAGAAATATAAGAAATAATATAAGTAGACAAGTGAACCAATAACAAGAGATAAATGAAAACCAATAAACATGGATATATTCTAATAAAAATAAACCAAGTATGAGAGATAAAGGGTATCTCAATATCACCACCTAAACAAAGATAAATGTTTTACAATAATTCAATTATTTCAATAAATTATTCCAGTCATCTCTCATGTCTTTGAATAGAAGTTACTGGTTAAAGGTCCCACACCTCGTTACTATGTTGAATAGTAAAGGGGAAATAATATCCAATTATAATAATTGAACCCCAGTGTGATGGGGGTTGAAAGTTCTTTTAAGGAGGACAAACACCCAAGTATGATAGTTTTATCAGTCCCTATATAGAGGTTAAAAGCACTAGTGTGATAAAGAAACCACTCAACATATAGAAGACCCCACGCCCTAGTGTGATATAGGTTCCAATCAGAAGATAAAGGACATGAACCCTAGCCCATCATGGGGTACCACTGAAAAGATAGAGTAACCACTCCATTTTCCATTATGTGGGTACCACTCTTTAGATAGTGGACATTCACCCTAATCCATCACGGGGTACCACATGACAGATAGAGGACTTGTATCATAGTCGGTCAGGGGTACCACTTAGTAGATAGAGGATATGTGCCCTAGTCCATTGGGGGTACCATTTACTAGACATAACACCTTCACCCTAGATTGATAGGGGAGTACTACTCAGTAGATAGAAGACCCATGTCTTTTTTCTTTAAGGGTCGTACCACTCATCAGATAGATGACTCAGAACTAGTATGATTGGGTGTACCAATATAAAGATCTTGTATGGTGACTACTATTATAAAGAACTACCAATAAACTTATCACACTTGGAACACCTCACATCATATCTCAAAGTCGACTATAATGGTAATCATTTCATTATGTGTATAAAAAATCGTCAGATAGGCTACTCACAAGACAAAATTTGATTCTAAATGAAGGAGATTTCATGGGAATAAGTTTACTAAAAATAGGTACATTATGTGCAAGGGAACCACATGGTGTGTGGTCCCACTCTAATTTTTATCCATGTTCTCACCATTAAATGGATCTTTCTCTATATTTCCCTAAATATCATGCAAGGTGGCTACACAGCATGTCTCATCCACCTTAGGTTGGGACCAATTAATCTAGTCATGTTGGTGTCCCTCAAGCCATGTATGTGTAAACTTATAATGTGTCTGGTCATTCTCATGTCTATGTACTCCCAGAGTACTTGGCGGGTCACCATCATTGAGTCACAAGACATGTGGAGTCCTGCCAAGCATGTGATATTTAACTCACTAAAAAATTATAGCTATTGTAGTCAGTTCACTGCAAGTATTTTTTTCATTGTAAGACATTCAATTTTGTCGTATTTTCCATAGAAACTCTAGATCTTCTCCACACACCTCATATCAAAGACTATCTTCATAAAATTTATTGATAACCTCCTGAAAATGGTGTAAATCTCCTCTTTCCATTGATTCTAGCCCTCTGTTATCTAGAAATCAAAGTTCTAATCCTATCACATGAATCCTTTTTAACTCATGGAACCTATCATCACCTCATTGGATTTTCTATCCATGGGGGAATCAACCATACCTTGAAAAAATTTATAATCCTTCCTCCAATCCTTGATATTTTTTCTTCTCATGAAACATCTGGGAATTTAGGGGTCTGATCTCACTTGATCCCACCTATCAATGTCAAATCATGACTCCATAGGCCAACAAAGTATATATCAAGTAATGAATGAGTAAAATCACATAAAAATTGTTAAAAATCATTGGTTGATCATTCATGGCCAGAAACTATGGATTTTATAATTTCAGGTTGAGAAACATGGATCCAAAGTGATAAATTGAATAAAAAATCTAAATATGATAAATAGGATCATGAAAAGACTCAATTTAAATATATATCAAATAGTAGAGGTTTGATTATGTATAATAATTTAATAATAATCAATAAAACAAAAAATGATGAGTCCTACATCGATTTGGAATGATTGTTGGTGAATAACACAATCTCTAACTACGGTGGAAGATCTGTTGCATTTTTTTCCTTGATTCACTTGGATCTAGAAGCTCATCATCATCTGAGGTCAATTCATGAATGATGGGTGGAGGAATTATCCTCTAAATGGTCCCAAAGTTATAGGGATAACCCTTAATATTATCCATACCAAAATATGTATATAGGGTATAATGTTTAAATATATTAATTAAAATTATTAATAAATTCACATAACGTACCCGCCAATGGTCTTCTTATTTGATCATCCCACATTAGAAAATTTTAGTTTGTTCCTAGTATAAAGACCACACTCCAGATTCAACCATGGTCTCTAATTTTAAATTCCAGACTCCATTTATGAAATAATCTATTATTTCTGAAAAACCATGGAAGTGTTATATAAAATATATTTAAAAATTTAATAAAATTAATTTCGGGAAAATTGTGCCTCAGAATCACCTGTTGTCTCATCATGTGGCTCTGAATATATTCCTCGAATAATTTCAAATCCTCATAAGATTAAAAAGGGATTTATACATTATTTCCTAATTCAATATTTTCCTTCTTGAAAAGAATAAACTAAACAAAATGTTTGGTATATTGATCCTACATTTGTCTCTCCAACTGCTAGGATCTCCCCTACATGCTCCCATTCAATCATATAATACGAACTAATAAAATTTTATATCTACACAGGTACCAATCCTACTAATCCTTGATCACTAACATGTGCTTCATGAAAATGGTTTCATCCTTGATGTTTGTCTCTTCCAATCAATAATGTGTGAGGGATCATGAATGTATCTTCTTAGCTACGACACATGGGAAATTTCGTGCATCCACTCTAATTGTGGGGGTTAGAAAATCCTGCAGCAAACATCGATAACCCACATTATCATCATTAATGGATGAATGAAACTTATTAATAGCTTTCCTCCCCACCCAAATGTTCACAATCATCACTGTTATGAGACTCTATAGAATTCATGGTCTTCCTAATCGAGCTCCATGATCATACAATTCCAATTTGTATATGATTTATACCTTAACAGAGTTACCCTCAACCACTCATGGATTTCTTAGACCTTCTCTATCATCGCCTACACCATCTTTGTCCCTCTAATAGATTCCTCTTCAATCTCATCCTCACAAAAGGGTTACATACATGGTCTCTAATTCATGGAATTATAAGGTTCCATGCAGATAGTAGAGTGGTATCTATTATTATATGAAAATTATACAAAGGGTATGTGATCAACCCAGCTGTGGAAAAAGCCTAACACATAATCCATTATCATATTCTCCACCACATGGATAGTGCGCCTTTTTGGAAATCTTTTTGGGAGTGAAAAATAAACATATGCTCACCTGGGTCAAGAATGCCTCCTACATGGTTATCCAAAATGGTGACATGAACCACACATCACAGTCAGAGACAATTATTAAGGGAACCCCATGATAGAAGAAAATCTCCCATATGTAATACTGTCCCAAAATCATCATTGAAATTTACTCCCTGATAGCATGGATGTTTTATGACTTCATAATTTTTCCAAATATCACCCAAATAGTGTCATGTCCTCTCGTTGTTCGTAAAATCCCTATTACAAAGTCAAAGGATATTTCACCTAATTTTTTCTCCCGGATATCAAGAGGCAGCAACAAACCTATATAAGCATAATGATCATCCTTTACCTACTAACATTTGAGGGTCCAATAGACAAACATGGACATGATCTACCTTATGGAATCCCACTAAAACATTCACAGAGTTTCTTTATGAACCTTCCCAACACCAATATTGAAAACCAAATAAGAAGTGTAAAACTCTTTCATTGCCTCCTACTGTATCATTATTGGAACCACCGTCTCTCCCTAGTAAATTATTATGTGATCCCATCCTTTATAAAATCGATCTAGTGAATATTTTGAGGGTATATGGTATTTTAGTACCTCCAAGTCAAAGACTCAAAACTATGACTCCCTCAAACTCTAGAGAAGTAGAGGATTCAACACCATAAAATAAAGAAATGATAAACCTTCTTCTTCAACTTGGGATACATTCATGGAAAAAACTTTTTTGATGCCTCTTTACCCAAGAGAGCTTGGTACATCCTACTGAGGTCATTTTCCAACATGTTTACCTTCCCTAGAGTACAGTCTATCTCAAAGGTGGAGTTTTGAAGGAACTCCAACCAACACTGATGTCTCCTATTCAGTTCTCTCAACATTATGGCATACCTAAGACTCTAATGGTCTGAGTAAATAATAATTCACTCTCCAAGAATATTGTTCCTCCATGTTCTTAGATCTATGACTACAATTTCCAACCCTAGGTCGTGAGTCACATAGTTCTTCATGTGGGGTCTTAACTGTACTGGCCTATATGTGATAACAATCTACCTTTACATAAACATGAAGTTTATCCCAACTCTAGAGGCATCAAAAAATTTATTACATACTCCATTCCCTCATTCAGAGTCTCAAAATAAGGCAAATTGTCAGCCTTTGTCTCAAATCTTCAAAGGATATATGGCACTACTCATTCCGGCTAAATGGATTCCCTTTCTATGTTAGGGTAGTAAAAACGGCTATAATACTGAAAAGGTTTTCTACAAACTACTAGTATTAACCTTACAATAAAATAAATCATTGCACATATGACCCACTCTTGGGTGGTTCCCAAGAAAGAACTACATGTATATGCATCAAGTCCACAACTAATCCATGCTCAAAAATTACATTCCCTATAAAGTGGTCCTCTAGGATCCAGATATTTAACTTTAATCTCTTATCATAAAAATGGTCTCCTGAATCATTCCTAATAGAATCCTCAATTTCTCTGCATGCTCCTCATTTGATGTAGATTTTATGAGTATTTAATCTATAAAGACAATAAAAAATTATTCCATGAATGACTAGAAGATTTGTTTTACAAAATCCATAAACATAGTTGGGGAATTCATCACAAAAAAATTCATCAATTGAAACTCATATTGTTTATAGTGACATTATAATTCCACCTTCATAATATTAGCCTTGAGAAGACTCTAATGGTGGTAGTAAGAGCTGAAATCGATCTTTGAGAACCATTTTGTTCCTCACACGGATCAAATAAGTCATCTATAATAATAAATTTTTCCTTTTTATTTATCACAATCTAGTTTAGGTGGCCATAATCTACATAAACCCACAAACTCCCATCCTCTTTTTTTACAAAGAACATAAGAGATTTCTAGGGTGACACATTGAGTCTCATAAATCCCTTGTATTGAAGGTCCTCTAAAAATAACTAAAACTTCTTATGCTTGGTAGGTACCATACAATACACAAAAAAAATAGCAGTATCAGGGTTAAATTCAATGCAAAACTTCATCTCCTACATCTAATGTAGTCATGGAATTTCCTCAGGAAATACATCCATAAAATACTTCACAAATATTGGAATTAAGATGCCTAAATATCCTACAATGATAAGGGATATTCTCACCAAATGATGGGTTTATGGGTTTCATATTGCTATTCAGAAAAACACACTTTTCCTTCCATGAGGCCTCTCTCACCTACAAAAGATAATCTACTCCCATCAGTACGAAGGCATCTGAATCATCTATAGTGATAGTCAATCTTGGATTAGACCATCGACAACCATTCCATGATAATAATGATGTCATAAGGTCTCAATGTGATGAATAAAAGTTCCCATAAAAATATCTCCCGCAATAGACAGCTCACACTGTTGGAAGATAAATGATATCAAAGAAGCATTCCTTGTAGGATCCTCAGTGCAACATTTTTTAAAGGTTGAGGGGAAAGCCATCTTAATTGAACCAGGAAGAAAAAAAACCTCTTAAATGGACTGGGAGAAGAGGCAACCCATTACATGACAAGGTCACAGATGCCCATAAAGTGAAGCCCGAAGGTTATCTTAAATCATTGAAGACAAAAAGGAAGCAGATAGAAAAAATTTCCCACCATAGCCTGTAGCTACCCACGAGCCCAAATACTTGCTCCCAAAGCCAATCATAGTCCATCCTTGTGGTCATGGTGTATGGTGATAAAAAAAATTCCCACCACCCATACCACCTCCTCCAAAATCCCCACATGATCCTCTCTAAGTCTTCCACCCTAGGGGCCTCTCTAAACTCGCATGAAAGATCCATGATCATGACACTACCTCTATCATTGTGTTCTATCTGGTATATGTCCTCCCACCACAACCTGTTGTGACAATAAATCATGTACAATGTGACCTCACCCATCACATTAATAGCACTAACCCACTCTAGTATTCCCTATATTTTTGTTTCATCCATGTTTTGTATGACTATGTTTCTAAGCCTGTTCATGGAGAGGTCTCTTACTCCAAGTCACTTCTAATGGAACATGCTACCTAGTCTAGATGACATAGTGTGACAACCACTATTATCTCCATCTACTGGGATTCCCTACAATAGTAAGATCTTTTTCACCATCACCCAATCTAGTACTCCAGCATAAGTGGGAATGTGTAATAGTACCATACAATCATGGAGGTATCTATGAAGAGCCAACTCAAACATCCAAGACCACAAGTATCTATCCAGAATCTTGTTGAGTGAATACTATATGAGTTTAGTGAACCTCAAAACATACATAACTTCAATAATATCTCCCTATTGATGCTACAAAATTTCTTGAATCCCAATTGATTCGTAGAATGAGGGGTAATACTTCTCATGAAATAGCTACTAGAAGTTAGTTAATGAGAGTGTAGACAATTCATGCATCAGCATGAATAGACTCTGCCAATACGCAGCTACTCCATGGAAAATAATTATTTCTAGGGAAACCAACTCATAATTAATTCTCTTTATAAGTTTGAAAACTTATATCCTTGACTCAAGTAAATCATTCTCCTCCTTGAGAACTCGCTCACCCTGGGACCTCAGCAACCTATGATGTTGAAACTCGCAGAGTGAGCTAAGCCTTCAGGCATCCTAATTCTACTATACTGGTAATATCTACAACTGAATATATGCCTGATTCTACATTAACACCTAGATGAATGATCCCATGATATTTTCAATGATCTAAATCCTTATCACTCATCATATCATCATCACAATACTAAATAGGTATCCCATTTTTCTATCCTCACATAGGCATAATAAAAAATTATTCAAAATTTACAATGGTTTGATGAAAATATTTATATATGTTTTGATTGGACTAATGAATTATAGTCACTAACTCAATCCTATATGATGCAAGTACCAAATTTCCTTTCAACCAATGTATTGATATACCGAGTCAACAAGAAGTCTATCGGAGTCCGGATATATGGATACATCAGCCAAAAAACCTACATAGTGTCCCTCATCCTGAATGTAAAACATGAAAAACTTATAAAATATTTCCCTAAGTTACTAACCTAACCTTATATGGTAGAAAACTCCAATAACATTCCTATGTTTGGACTACCTCTAAGACCAATCTGTTATGACCTGACCCACCAGGGTTTTCTTAATTGGTGGACAGCTGATCCAAAACTACCTCAAGCCCACCTTCATGGGACAAGGGTTAAAGACAAGATTAAAAAGCTATAACTAAATTGTTTTGAAATTACCTACTATACATATACACACACATAAAGCCATCTCCATGAAAATGTGTATAATGAATAAATATAACATATGATAACATCTAGAGTAACAACCATTCATGTAACAACCTATAGGGAATACTAGAGTAAGACAGTCTAATAAGAAAATTGTAAGGGTAAATACATGCCCCACTAAAATGATCTCCCAACCTAACAATAATATGAAAACTAATGTTGAGAGAGATCTCAACTCCAGATCTATAATCACCAACCACCATATGTACTCAAATGAACCTGGGTGTCCCCTATGATCCTCTATAATCACCGCTAACCTATCTATCAAATGCAAGATACATGAAACATGTAGGAAATTCCATGAAGTAGTTATTATATACATAACCTTTATGATTCCCCAGAAAATGTAGTGGGAGAAATCTTAGACATGATAGAATTATACATCTCAACCCATAGTAAGAGAGGAACAACAAATAATCAATTGAGATATATGAACATAAAAGGAACCCAGTCTGAGAGAGAAAGGGGATCTAAATCTCATATCCCATCCCAAGAAATGAGTCTGTAAATATTTCCAATAAGCACATCAATGATTCCCAACATCTCGCATGTCTATCCATAGATGTAAATGTGTTTGAGGCCCACACCTCATCAGCATATTGTGTATCTGAGGGACATAATATCCAAGTTGGGGACCCATTACCTATTGTCATTGGGAGCGACACTCAGAATTATGAGGACACACATCCTAGAATGATAGGGGGTACCACTCAGTACAAAGAGGACTCGTGTACTAGTGAGATAGGGGGTACCACTCAGTAGATATTAGGCATGCACCCTAGTTCTTCGAGGGGGGGTGCAACTCAGTAGATAGAGGACCCCTTCAATAGTTTATCAGGGGGTACCACTCAATAGATGGAAGACACAAACCTTATTCCATTAGGTGGATTATACTTAGTAGATATAGGAACTACTCCATAGTCGATCGGTAGTGTACCAATAAGTAGATAGAAGACATACACTCTGGTCCTTCAGGGGTAACACTTAGTAGATAGAGGACTCTCACCCTATTCTGTCAAAGGGGTACCACTTAGTAGTTAGAGGACCCATTCTCGAGTGCTATAGGGGGTACCACTAAACAGATAGAGGACCCATGACCAAGTCTATCTCATGAATACCACTTGATAGATGGCGGACCAACACCCTAGTGTGATAGGGGTACCACTCTAAGGATCATGTCTCTTTGCTGCCATAGTCAAGTGTCTCGTAAAGAATAATCACACTCAGAACACCTTGAATCGTATTTCAAAATCCATCCTAATTTCCAAAATCACATTATATTTGGAAAAAACACTCAGGATAGGTTACTCATAGTCTCACATCCAAGTCAAAATGAAGGATATACCAGAGGTAGAATTTTCATCAAAAAGAGGTACATAGCATGTTAAGGACCCACGAGGTGTGTGGTCCTGCTCTAGTTCATGGTCATTTACACTCTAGTACACATATATATGGAAATGTTGTCAAAAATGAAATTAAGGGGGACTATACTGCATTTCTCAGCCATCTTTGGTCGAGTCTTGATCTCTTTTTCATTCTCGTGTCCTTCTGCTCATGTCTATGTATGTTGGTCTATGCCTGGTCATGCCCATCTTCATCTACTATGATATTACATTATGGTTCACTAGTAAGGATTAACATCCAAATTGGGGGTCCAACACATCATGTGTTATTTAGATCTCCTAAAAACCCTAGCCTTCATTGTTGGGTCACTACAAAACATGTGTTCACCATACTAAATATCATGTGCTTAGGTTTTCATAGAAACATGAGATCTGATCTTCATGCCTCAAATTCATCCCTTTTACCATGAAATAATCAATTGACCACACAAAATGGTGGAAAACCCCTCTATACATCAATTTTTTCACTCCTTTGGCTCGAAATTAATGTTTTGATCCTCCCTCATGAAGCAGTTGTCCCTCACAGCGCCTCTCATCGCCTCATCGAATTCTCGATCCCTTTTAAAGTCACCATTACCATAAAATAATCATGATAAATTATCTAATAGATGATACATTTTACACCCATGAATATTACTTGAATCCTAGGTTCAGATCTCACTCGATCCCTCAAGTTAATTTTAAACCACAGCCCAAAGACCAACTATGAATATTGAAAACAAATAAGGGGGAATGCATAAAAACAAGGGTGAAAAAAATCAATTTCCAAGAATTATTTTCCAATGAATATAAATTTTGGAATACCTCAAGATGGAGAAAAATCGAAAAATATGGATAAATTGAATAAAAAATTTAAATATGACACACTAGCACGTGTAAAGACTCAATTTAAATGCATATCAAAAATAAGAGTTTGATCATTTTCAATCATTTAATAATAATGTAAAAATAACACAAAAAACAATTCCTACCTCAATTTTGAATTGATATTTGGTGAATAATGCACTCTCTAATGATGCGGAAAGATCTATTTCTTTTTCTACTCCATGATTCCCCTGGATCTAGAAAAATTGCATCGCTTGATCTCAATTCACTTACAATGAGTGGTGGAATTATCCTCTCCAAGGTCATAGGGTTATAAAGATAACCCTATAAATTCATCATAATCAGATATAAACTGATGTAATTAGGATTAATTGAATAAATTAAAATAATTAATTAATTCACTTAACTTACTCTCCAATGGTCACCTTATCTAAATGTCTCAAGTCGAACTATTTTAGGTCGCATCTAGGGTACACCCCATAATCCAGAATAAACCATGTTCTCCAATTTTTTATTATTGAATATATTTAGTAGATAAACAATTATGCCTCAAAATTTTCATGAATGTGATAGAAAATATATTTAATATTTTGATGAAATTATAGTTGGGAATATCTGGCTTCAGAATCATGTATCATCTCAGCACCTAGCTCTGAAAATACTCTTTAGTATATTTTAAATAATTTTAGGGTGAAAAAAGGTTCTCTACATTTTCTATCATTATAGGATTAGTTATACTAATAGTGATTCTCAAGGGTGAATATTATCCATGATATTTTAGTGCTATAAAAATATTATTCTTTTGTATTTATTATTCCATTTAATTTTATTTACTTATATGGGATATAATAATCAATGGTATTTAATAATTATTAGTATTAAATATATGGGTTTATCTACTTTTGTTTTAATTTACATTCGAGTTTCAATAAATTACTATAAATTTTATTTTTATCATGAAATATTTGTTTTCTACACAATATTCATTTCAATTTAAAGAATATAAACAAGCCCCTTAGGTATAAAATGAGTAATTAAATTTGGGATGATATGGTTTTATTAATCACACTCTAATTTATAAAAATATAATTATGGTTTCAAGTTGTGATTCAAATATATTGTAAAGACCCGTAAATTTCAAGGAAATTTTTTTCTTAATTTTCATTGGAATTTTACAAGAGCGCAGCTTTTGACGGCACCGGATTCCGAGGCCCGGTGTGCCTGGAATCATTTTCCGAAGTTTGGCTCGGGTACGTTCAGTGAACGGACGAGCGGGTTTTTCTAACTTTTGAACCGGTGCCCGGAATTGAATTCTGAGGGCACCGATGAAATCGCAGCGCCGGTATTTTCTTAGAAACGCCTCTTCCGGAGTTGCGTTTGCTCGGGCGTCGTTTTTAATTTTTGGGCTTAAAGTTAAGAAATAAAATAATTTTACGACAACTTTATTTTATTTCACTTAAGCCACTTGGAAGCCACTTGAAGCCACTTAAAAGCAGCTTAAACTGAGTTGATTCGGATAGGATGCTATCCAGAAAATATCCTACCCCCTCGGTAGGATATTTGTGAGGTGGGGCCCGCACGAGCCCCGCCGTTTCTTTCCGCTAAGAAACGCACCCGCGAAAAACCATCTTTATGAAAGTCAACTGACGCGTTTTCTAAATTCTTAACAGACAATTTAATTGGGTGGTTTATTTCGTAAATTAAATGAGTTGTTTCTTTCGTTGAATTAATTCAACGAATTAATGGGTCGTTTCTTACCCGTTTTCGTTTGTTGGTATAATAATAAAATAAGACCAACCTCTCTTTTCTTTTGGAGGATTACTTGTTGAGAGAGGATCCTTGAACCTTCAGCCTCCTTCGCGAAGAACGCGAAGAACGCGAAGAACGCGAAGAACGCCGAACCCAGAAATCAACGACGCGACGCCGTGATCCGCAACGCCGACAACGTTCTTCTGCGACGTCTCTTCCTCCGCGAAGGATCTTCGATCGGCTGCTTGAGGTAAGATTCTCAGACCTTCCTTTTTATCTCCTTCGTGGTTCTTAACCAAAACACGGATTTAATTAATTAAATTAAATCTGCTGTTTCATGGTGTGTTGAGTTCTCCGACTCAACGCCGTGTTCCGCGACGACGCGACACTTTTCCGCGACGACGCGACGATCTCCACCTTCTGCGACGAGCAAATTCCGCGAAGAACGCTCACGCACGACGTCCAGCGAGGTAGGGATTTTATAATTTGGAACACCCCTCTTTATATTCCCGTGAACGTTCTTTAAAAATTAAAGAACCGGAATCAAAGAAACAATTTTATTTTATTAAAATTGTTGGTTCATGTGTTGAACATTTTATTTTTCTTCCGTCGATTATTTCTAACGCGGAGGGTGCGGGCCAAACGAACACGGCCCGACGACCCTCCGCCGTTCTTTTTTTTGTGTGGATTTGACGGGTGACGACGGAACGTGCCGCAACGGATGTTTGATGTTTCCGCAGTGAAGGACGAGTCCCGGGAAGAGCAACGGCGCAGACGGGAAGGAAAACGGGCCACCTGAGCGACTCCGGCGGCCCTTGGAAGCCGGCGGCCGGAGGCGGCACCCCCCCCCCCCTCCCCCCGGGTGTCCAGGGCGACACCCCGCGGGTGCCGCGGGGTTGTCACGCGACAACCCCGGGTGTCCAGGGCGGCACCCCGCGGGTGCCGCGGGGTTGTCACGCGACAACCCCGGGTGTCCAGGGCGGCACCCCACGGGTGCCGCGGGGTTGTCACGCGACAACCCCGGGTGTCCAGGGCGGCACCCCGCTGGTGCCGCGGGGTTGTCACGCGACAACCCCGGGTGTCCAGGGCGGCACCCCGCGGGGTTGTCGCGTGACAACCCCGGGTGTCCAGGGCGGCACCCCGCGGGTGTCGCGGGGTTGTCACGCGACAACCCCGGGTGTCCAGGGCGGCACCCCGCGGGTGCCGCGAGGATGTCCCGCGGTGCCCCCCGAGTGTCGGGCCGACACCCCGCGGGTGCCGCAGGGGTGTCACGCGGCGCCCCCCGAGTGTCTGGCCGACACCCCGCGGGTGCCACGAGGGTGTCACGCGGCGCCCCTCGAGTGTCTGGCCGACACCCCGCGGGTGCCGTGGGGGTGTCACGCGGGGCGGCGGCTCCCTCCCGCGTCGGCCGCTCGGTCGCGCGGACGAGCCGAGCCGGGCTGGGTCGGGCCGGGTCGGGCCGGGTCAGGCCGGGTAGGCCCGGGCCCGGACACCCGTCTTCGGATGGTTTTCGTTCAAATGCTCGTAACTTGAGCTACGGGCCTCCAAACGACCCGCCGTCAGCGGCAACGCGATCCTTGGATCGAGACGGTCGTTTCAGTTTATCGCACTCAAGGTTTTGGAACACTTTGAATTCGGCCGGGTTGGTTCGTACACGAAACCAACCAGGCCTTCGGAGCGGAAACGCTCATATCTAGAGCTACGGACGTCTGATTGACGTGCCGTTAGCTTCATTGAATTCCTCTTTGTGAGACGGATCTTTTGGCATACTCCGCCCGAGATTTGGACGCAGTTGGAGTATGGTCGGGTTGGTTTTGCCTTAAAAACCAACCGGGCCCCTAGGACGAAAGGCCAATAACTCTCAGACCGGGCGTCCGATCGACACGCTGTCTGCGACGTTGAGTTCCTGTTTCCGATACGGAACTTTTGGATACATCAACTTCGGACTTTATGTCAGTTGATGTATCAACCTCTCGGCTCGTGGAGCGGACCCTCCCGAACGAGCTTGCTGTGTGCGGGAACCCTTGAGCTGGCTGTGACTGCTACTTCGATAGCGATGACCGTGTAGAGATCCTCAGTGGACTGCGGTGACGACCGTGCAGGGATCCTCAGTGGACTGCGGCAACGACTGTGCACAGATCCTCAGTGGACTGCGACGACTACTGCACTCAGCGATCCTCCGTGGATCAGTGCTACAGGTCCTGTGTGGGCCCGGTCCTATGTGGGCCCGATCCTGTGTGGGTCTGATCCTGTGTGGGTCCGTGCTCAGTGGTTCTGTGTGAGCCAGCGCCTACAGGTCCAGTATGGGCCCGATCCTGTGTGGGTCATTGTGGGGGTTAGTTACCTATCGATCCTTCGTGGGTCCGACGACTTAGATGGATCAGTGATCATCTTTATTGTCATCCGAAGAAGTATACCTATGTGAGCTGAATTTACTGTTTACTCTCCTTTGTGGATTGTGTTGAGCTATCCTGAGTGGATTTACTGTTTACTCTCCTCTGTGGATTGTGTTGAGCTATCCTGTGTGGATTTACTGTTTACTCTCCTTTGTGGATTGTGTTGAGCTATCCTATGTGGATTTACTGTTTACTCTCCTTTGTGGATTGTGTTGAGCTATCCTGAGTGGATTTACTGTTTACTCTCCTTTGTGGATTGTGTTGAGCTATCCTGAGTGGATTTACTATTTACTCTCCTTTGTGGATTGTGTTGAGCTATCCTGTGTGGATTTACTGTTTACTCTCCTTTGTGGATTGTGTTGAGCTATCTTGTGTGGGTATACGTTTGCTTTCCTGTGTGGACTGGGTTGTGCTTGGGCTCGGACGTCGGAGTCGAGCGGGAATTGATGACTTTGGTATATGTATGGGCATATACCTAAGCCGTGTCAGATGTTACTTCGTGATTGTATCTTTCCTTTGTGGATTATCCTTTGTGGATTTCGGGAGACCTTCGGGGGTCTCAGGGTTCCTACTGAGTAGTTTATACTCACCCCTGCATGGGCTTTGCCCGCACTTTGTGGTGTTGGTTGCAGACGATGGGTAGCGCTGATCGAGGTGGAGGCGTGTGGAGCTGGACGGTACCTGGAGGTGGACCACTGGACTGAGGAGCTGTGGAGGCTATCTGTACCCACCCTTCAGGTGGGAATTCCAGAGGACGGCTCGACGCTGCGGCTTTTCTTTACAGTTGCTGTTTTTCCCTTTTCAGATGTACTTTATAGTTGGACTTGTATTTCCGGCCCCTTTTACTTTCAGCACAGCTTGTACCGTTTTTACTTAGTGTTTACTTTTCCGCTTCCTTACTCTGTGGTTCTTGTTTACTTTTCAAAGTCAATACCTTCCCTTTTTTTTGGGATTTACGCCCTGGTGCTAGTCGCCATCCCCTGGCCTATGGAGGCGGGCTTGGGGTAGTCACGGCATGGGCCCCAAGGACGGGTCGTGACATATATGATTTTGAAAAACTCCAATATACCGTAAGAAATAATGATATTATGTTATTGGTCATCTTTTAGAATATCTTTTCATGAGTTTTTGTATATTTAGATTGAGATGAAGAAAGATTCCATGAGAATAAAAATGTTATTATAGAGACATTTATTATTAATATGGAGTATAAACCACTTAATGTCTAGAAGTAAAAAACATTGTTATTGTAGTCGAGGATTTAAGATATATAATATAAATGGATTATGAATTTTTTAGATTTGGAAGATATTAATCGGGGTTTTGAATATGGGGTGGACTAATATGGACTACACCATAGTGAAGAAAACTATACTATAATTTTTGGGTTTTGATTTAAATATATATTTTCACTTCTATATTAAGATTTAAAGAAACTAATACATTACAAATATCTTTCATGAGATGAAATTTATGTTTCTTCATTATAGAATAAGTGAAAAAATCAGTGGTAGATAAAGAGAACATATATTTATATTGTTTTATAATTCATGGATTATGTATTGTGCAAGAGGAATATATTTATTTTCAAGATACTTCAATTTCAATGGGTTAAATGTCATCCCCTTTCACATAGAATTATTTATTAATATAAAATGACTGTGAAACATGAAATAACACCCATTTTGAATGTTCAAAAAATATAAAATCATAACTCCTTTATAATACTCATTGTATATCATCTAAGTAAATTACCATATCATTATAAAACACTAATAAATTTTATATATTAAATAAAATATAAGAAGTTTTTTTAATTAAATAACTGGTGAAACAGATGAGACTCTACTATAGTAAGTTAAAACCATATCTTGAACTATCACACAATTCAACATTAAAAGAGAATTTATTAAGGAATTAATTTAATAAAATAATTTCATAATTCAAAATTTACTAAACTAACATCAATTTTTAATTTGTATTATCAAAAAAAATACTAATAATTTTTTATATTTTTCTAGAAAAAATCAGTTTAGTCAAAAAATAATTTTTCCATGAATCTTGGGATCTTTACTAGTTTATAATTATATAAGGACTAATAAGAAGTTTGATAAACATTTTAGGTAATTAATTATTAATTAAGGGAAAATATTACATTCTGTGAACATTTTCAACTTATGATAAAAAAAGAACTAATTAAAATGTTAATTTAATAAAAAAATATTTTTTTTCTTTAAATAAAATATTTTAAATACTGACTTCATTTCTTCTTAACATAATTTCCAAAAAAATTATATATTTTTTATAATAACTCTATTATATCATTTAAATAAGTATCCAAGATTATTTTATGTTATATGTAAAGGTAAATCTTAAAAACATTATTTTCCAAAAAAACTATTTTTATGTGATTAAGTGTGTTTATTTTAAAAGTAACATTTCACAACTTTAAAAACATAATTTATAATTTTTTAGGAAAATTTAAAATATGAATTATACAATTTGGTAAAGGGTCAAATTTTAATATTTTTCATTAAAATAAATTTATAAGGTTCTAATTTTATTAAAAATGGTGGTTCCTTGGTCAAAAGGCCAAAGCGCAATAATATATATAAGTTAAAACAAAGAATTAAAAAATTATAATGGTGTGAAATTTATTACAATATTTTTCATGCAATGGAATAAGATCTTTTGGATGGTTGTCCAACTACATGATACTATTGTTAACTCCTTTGTTATCAGGACCTACTGCCCCCACATTCGCCTTACAGTAAGCATGGGTGATTATATGATTGAGCTCATAAAGATGATGGAGGAAGTCCATACATATAATTGTGAGGGGCCAAGCAAGGTATTCTATTCCATTTTAGATGCCTTCAATGATGGTAGTGTAGCCACTTTCAATCCATCTTTTATTACAACCTCATTTCTTGATAAGATCAACTAGAACAATGATTCTATACATATAAAATTCTAAAGAGGAGGCAAAACCACAAGTACCAAGTAACATCCTAGAATATTTCCATTCTGATATCTACACACCAATCCAAAACCCAAGGAACCCGAGTTGCCTTTTGAGGCTACATGCATGTTTATTTTGATCCATCGGGGAAGAGGAGGTTCCCTGAAGACTTCCATCATTCCATTTTGGTGGCTTAACCTTCCTTGTATTATGATCCGACAAAGAACAATTAAATTCATAATGAAATTATGGTAGATACTTTTTTATCATTCCAGGTTCTTTGATCATAGTAAAGATCCTAACCTTAGCTGCCGGAAAATTAAAATCATTATTGTGGTGAATGCAAAAATTTCTTTCATACCAGATTACATGCATTAGTTTGGAAATAAAAGATTTAAAGTGATTTCTTATCGATTAAGAAGTGTCCATATAGGTGTATCATTATAGATGCAGCCAAATAGAGTCCAAACATGTCTATATTAGATAAATAATGTCAAATATGTATTTTTATAAAGCATAATCAGTAGCACAATATAAAAATAGATTCTCAGAACCCTCTCTTTGATGGTTACACATATGAAATTTATATCATATTTAAATACCAAATAATTGAAGACAACAATCTATGGGGACACTATTGTGGTCAATTATCCATACAAGTATGAATTTGCAGGGTCAAACCCATGGCCTGTCAAATCAACTTAATTTCCAAGGAAATATTAAATTAGTACCCAACTTAAAGTAAAAACAAATCCACTAAACATTCAAAAATTTCTATAAAATTATTTTTTTTCAGTTATTTTAGAACCTCCCACACAATATTCCCATATTTTCTTCATTTTTTGGATGTTTACCCTTGAATTTTAACATTGAATTATTGAATATATAAGGCTTACGCCAAAAACTACCCATTTGTTCACTTATAAATGAGTAAAATCTTGACCAAATCAAGAATAACCAATAATTATAATATCTCATTAATAAACTTTCATTTATATCATACTAGAACCCTCTTCCTTGTTCAAAATACTCTAGTCACCATTACTAAACATAAATCCTTAATTTACAAGGATACTTCCTAAGAAAATTTAATTCACAGACATTTGTATTACCAAATACATAATTTTTTTCTTAATTATCTTCTTAAATATTTATTCTAGAAAAAAGTATTATAAGGATATTAGTGGGATTTAGATTATTTAATGTTACAATATTAGTGGTATTATAATTGTTTATTTGTATACCTAGACCATTAAAAAAATAAAAATATTGTTTGTGCACTATCTAGACTACCATGACGAAGACACAACATGTTTCATTTTTTATCAGCACTATAAAAAGTTGTATATTAGGATGGTATTAAAGAAAAAATATTTTTTTATGATATAATTTACATTATGTTATGAAAAATTATGGAATATTTTATTAATATTACTAACAAATAATCATCTTTAATTTGACAATTTAAAATAATTGCACTAAGAGGATAACATTTTATCAAATTCTGCAGTATTTTTATATCCATTAAATATTATTATATATCATTAAAATATGATATTTAACACTAATAAATACTAGATAAGATCATTATGATTTTTTAATATGGATATTTCAATATAACCAACTCATAATAATTCTCTTAATCAGGTCTTATTCTTGTTTGGTTCAGTTTAACCACTTACTTGAACAATACAACACATTTATTTCACAAATTAATATGGGAAAATAATTACAGGTATGATATAGAATATATTTTTAAATATTTTTTTATTATAGAGATATTATATAAATATTTAATTCATTAATTAACAAACCACTCTTCGATAGTCAAGAATCAGTGAAACATGCTTGTAATTGATTTCCTCTTCAAGGATAAAGACTAAAAAACTCATGAATGTAATTTGAAACATAATAATTAAATATAATTAATTAATAATATTAAATTTAGTGCCCTAGTAATAATGAACTTTTTAATTCTGATGAATAATGAAACTGTTATTATGAAACAAGTAAAAATGATCAAAACAATAAACACCCAATGTGTAAATCAGAAGAATTCGTATAGATAATGACTATTTATGAAGAGTAAGAATAAAAATGGATATTATTTAGATTATAAATTAAGTTATTAATATATATATATATATGTTTTTTATACAAGAGGATTAGGTATTTTCATGGAAATCCAGACAATATGTCAGGGTTTTTCATCTTAAACATCTCTCTTTGGGACATGTTTGGTATTATACACCAAATTTAATTTATGTGGTTTATATATTTCCTATATGATATGTTTTATCATTAAATGAATTTTTTCATGGAATTTTAATATTAATTTTAATCCCTATCTTTTAATTGGTGTATATTTAAATACTACGCAATCCTTGTGGGGGGTTTCCCTTTTCAATTTTTGTTCTTTGGGACTCATGTTATATTTCTCACCTATTTTATTTTGTGTGGTCTATAAATTTCAATTGAAAATGTTTTACATATTAATAATAAAATTGATGATATTTAAAATTTAATATTATTTTCCCTCTATCATATTCTATTCATTCGAGAGTTACAAAAAACATTATAAAGACAAATATTTTCCATGGAGGAAGAACCATCCTATGTTTTAGTAAAGTAAAATAGTGTGTATTTTTTAAAAAAAATAAATCCTTATATAGATATGATAATATGGTTGTGGATATAAAATAGATGTACCTATGGTTAACTAGCCCTAAAATGTTAGTTTGATCATTGACTGAATCATCCCCCTAATTCCCCATGAGTAGACCTAAGACTATGCAACTAGACAGATACTCTCATGGGACATGTTGTGAAATATTAACATTCTCTTAATAAACCATGATAAAACAATTATTCCAAAAATTTATTTTGTTTCAAGATAATTAAAACCATTTAACTAATTTATTATATTCCATGGATAACTTAACACATTTGATGTAACCCCTCCCCTGTATTTTCTTAATGAGAGAACATCAAATTACTTTGACAATACCTCATAGAATCTATATTGATTAACATATTTTCATCAAGATACCCACATTATTCTATTAAATAATGTAGTATTGGATTTTTTATTTCACACTATATAGATATCCTTGTTTTTATAAAATATGTTCCTTGGAGAATAGTATAAAAGGTATTGAGGAATATTATGGGGAATACATTAGATATAATTCAGTGACAAGTGGTGTAATGAATCGAAGTTTTATAAATGATATTACTTGTTTGAAAGTGTAAATTCCATATTAAGAAATGTAGTTATATAAAATTCATGCACTACTTCAGATATTTTGGACTATTATATGATATATACAATTGAATTTAAAAGAACTTTAAGAATCATTATCATTGATATTATAGCCATTGTACAGATACCAGTGAGATTAGTATATATTTAGGGTTGTGATAGATTCCATCTAACCCAAATAAAATAATTGATGTCCTCAACTAGAAGCATCCTAACTTATAAAGCCCATTTATTATATATTCTAAGGGAGATTACATCACTGGGATTTCCCTTGACCAATCCCATTCCGAGATTCAACAAATTAATCATCAGTGAAACCATTTACGAAAGAAGTTAATGTGTAGCGAGATTATGGCCCAAACCATATTTTCCAAACCACCACAAGAAATTTTCACCATCAAAACCTTGCCCTTAACAAATACACTGGCGTATTAATGTGTTATGTATCTGAACCCTACTAGTGTAATTTTTTATATTTTTTTAATAAATCAATGATTATATTTTTCATTTTTCATTTTTAATTTATAAAGGATTGAATAATGAGTTTGAAAACAACATTAGATTTATATATGAAGAAATAGAAATTGTGTTTTTAAAAAATATATAGTTTCAATCAAGACGTAATTTTGATGAATTTGTGAATATTTTGAAATAAGTATTATTGTAATAATATAATCATATTAAATAATATTTATTTAAATATAAAAGATAATATAATTTTAATATGTAAAATATTATTTTTAAAATGGTCAAAAATATTTAGCATCGTAAAAATCATATTTTTTAATAAATGGGGAATTTTTATTTAAAAGTGTAAATTTTCATATTTAGAGAAAAAAATAATAAAATAAATAATATTTTTCATATAAAAAAATCAAAATTATCCAACTGTGATTTTTCAATAATTTTTTGAGAGAGTCAAAATGTTTGGGTAAAAAATATACAAGATATAAATATATTGTATTTATTATCACATAATAAATGCTCAAAAGTAATATAATAAATACTATAAAGATTATACACAACCAAAATTATGTTTCCCATTTAAAATAATTTCTTCTATAAGGGCCCTCTCAATGTAAGGGCCCTCTCAATGTATGGTCCCTCTCAATGTAAGGGATCTTATACTTCTCCTCTTTATTTAAGAACCTTATTTGTATTATTCCTTTTGATTTCCAATTTTTAATATTAGGATATGTTATCATGCATCCCTTGAACATTACTTATGATATTAATGTGATTAGAGACCCATTTCATGCTCATTAAACCCTTCCACAAATTTGTTTGTACCCTCATTATACTATAGAAACCATACTGTGTTTTTCTATGCTTAAATTTTTTGTATTGAGTAACTATACCCATTTCCAACCAATGGTGTTCACCTAGTTGTAAATGTCCATCATTAATTTGGTACTTCCATGTTTTTAACCCAAAATACTTAATCATTGTATTAATAGTGATGATATGTTTCCATATGTTGTATGATCTATGTGGCACACTTATGCATTTATAAGATATAAATGTGGCAAGTTCCCTCGAACTTATATAGACCGCCAATGAATTGGTTAATGTTTTAATCTCATGATAAATCATGTATGGTATAAGGGAGGTTATCCTATGAATTATATATTATAATTTCTTAGCGTTTAGCCTTGACTTATGTCTCTAATGTCATGTTTTATATTGTCTCCACATTCGCATGTTGGCTTTGTGCTATAAACTTATAACATTCTTCGTTGTTCAAGATTAGGATTATATCCCCTCATATGTGACCTTTATAAACCTATTAACTCTTATATATTAAATTACCATATATTATTCTTTGATTATTCCCTTAATGGGCTTTATACACCAACCCTTTCTTATATACAACATCATGTTATCCCATGCATTTTTAGAAGAGAAATTGAATTTTAAGTGTATGTTTTGTTGTTATTAAATAATTTTATTGTACTCATGTTTCAAGTTTTTATTATTATAACATAATTTTCTAGAGACAATCCCCACAATCTTCTAGAATTTTATTATGTGTACCTTTAGGTAATAAATCACAACATAAGGTGCATTAATATAAGGTTTTTCAATTATAGTATCAGAGAAAAAGCTATCTATTTTTGGGTATTAGGATTAGAAAACCCATGTGAAATTATTATGGATAAGGATAAAAATTGGAAAAAACCCTATATTTTGGTAAGTATAGAGTAAGTGGTTTCCTTGAAAATAAATCCATGTATGGATACTACAATTGGATATGGAACAGGAAAAGTTGTACCTTAGGGTAATAACCCTCAAAAGGGACCATTGGGCATGACTCAATCATCCCCTAGTGCATGAAAAGACGCCTTATTACATAAATGGTTTGACACTCCAATAATATACCCTTTATTTAATTTACATGATCCTTACAAATCATTATTATGAGAACAAAAATAACCATAATATTTTATGTTAGGAAATAGACCGTGGATAACATACATGGAAACCTAGAAAGTCATATGTTAATAAATATATATATTTTCAATTTATCACTTCAATGTTATTGGTTTCCCGTTTATTTGTTTAATAATTTAAAAATTTTCATCCATAATTTTCACATTATTTTAGTTAATAATTAGAAATATGAGAAACTAAGTCAACAACCAATGTGAGGGGCATTGTGTTGAATGAACTAATGAGATCCCTAGCCTAATTGGAGTGGGATTCAACAACATAATGAAAATAATTTTACAATTAACTTATGTTTTGACCTTATACATTAATTATAAAGAACACCCACATCCCAATAAGAATGAAAATGTTGAAATAGATACATTTATGAGACAAAGTCCTCTGACTTTCTAAAGTTATTTTGATCCCTTAATCAAGATAAAATGGATAAAATCTACTAAAACAACATTCTCCATCATTAAATACTCTGAAAAGGATATGGTTGTTTTGTTTGTTTATTGTGTGAAGTAATATGTTGATCAATGGAGGATATGGATTAAAAATATAAATCCAAAGGAGGAGAAAAAAGTGATATAGTAGAAATAATTCTAGAAAATGTTTTTTGATAAATATATTCCTCACACTCTATAACATAAAATATGTATGGATTTACTAGGTAAAAGAAAAAGGAAGATGAATCCATCAGTGAGTAAGTTAAAATATTCCCAATACAAGCATGATATTTCATGCTCATTGTCATTGAACCCAAAATTAATGTTTACCACTACTTTGGTGGGATAAATCTAATATTATGGAAAGAATTTGTGATTCAAAACATTGAAATCTATGAACAAAATTCCTTTTTCACCTCAAAATAGAAATGGAGTTCATTTAATCTCAAGGATCATATGGGTTTTAAGATAGAAAGTGGAGGATGGATTTTAATTCTATTTTTATGATGGAGAAATATCACGGTGGAAGGAAAATCCAACATCCCACTTGTAAAAAGTGTGGGAAGAACATCTTGTAAATTGATAGAAGTGGGAAATGAAATTATTTATGTATTTTAAGGAAGGAAACCTAGCTATATGTTTATGATGATAGAAACTCACCAATGTGATGAAAGAAATGAATTATCCATTTAACCCTTAGAATATTTTCCAATACTTCAACTGTAGGAATCAAGGACACTATGTGAATCAATTCACTAATCCAAGGTTTGCTGATGACAAACGATGACAAAAAACTCCAAGTAATCTAAATAAATGATGAAATTATATCATCAAAAATACATATGTGGATTCATATAATGAAGTTAATATATAGTTTTTGGTTTTCGTTTAAGGTTTGAAAATGCACTATTTTATTTTGGTTCTATGTATTCTTTCATATAATTCATGTTTAGTGGAACTATTAAAAAATTGCAGCAAATAATATAATTTATTTATTAGTGAATATGGGAAATTGGTCAATTATTTGATCATAAGAATATAACATATCCCCTATAAAAAGTGTCAAAATTTCCTAGAAAACATTGTCATACTCCCTTTAAAAAATATTATTCTATGTTAATCATGGATTTTGTCTCCTTTTATAGATCCAACATAATTTAATGAGAGAAGTAAATCACCATTTATATCACATATTTCCCACTAATTCTATACAAGTTCAAGGAGGATAATGAATATCCATTTGTATTGTCATATAAATAATGGATATCTTTACCTTTAGAGCATGTTTATTTATCTTAATTTATTAATACTAATGGAAATATCATTATGGATCAAATTCCAATTATAAGGTAATTTCTTAATGTGTTTCCTGATGAAATCTTTTTCCTTCCTCCTATACGAGAGGTTGATTTATCAATCAAACTTATACTCGGATATTTTCAAAAATCCATCTCTCCATATATAATGGCCACTATTTAACTTCAAGTGATGAGTATTAAACTTTTAAAGAATCTAGATAAAGTGATTATATGCCCAAGTTATTCCCTATGGGGTGAATCGGTCTTTTCCATTAAGAAGACTGGTGGGCCATTACACATTTGCATTGATTATCATAAGCTTAACAATATCGTGATAAAGAAAAGTTATCATCTTCCATGGATTTAAGAAATATTCATTCAGCTAGTGGAGCCCGATACTTTTTCAAGAGGAATCTTCAGTTTGGATATTATCATCTAAAGGTGAAGAAGGAAGGTATTCCCAAAATATCTTTTCTTGTATGGTAAGACACCTATAATTTCGTATTGATTCCATTTTTAAACACTAAAATCCATCAACCTTCATGTAGTTAATGAATATAGTCTTAGGTGGGACCTTTAAAAATTTATGGTAGTGTTTATAGATGATATTATTATCTGTTCATAAATTACTGATTGATAAATGAAACATTTTAATGTCGCAATTAATACCTCTCAAAAAGAAAATTTGTATTAAAAGTACAGTAAATGTGAGTTTTATATGGATCAATTAACATTCATGGGTCATGTTATCACCAAAAAAGTATATATGTCAAACCTTTGAAAATATAGGTAATTGAATGATGGACTAGACTCATATCAATGATATAAATGCATTGTTTCCATGGATTAGTTGGGTACTATCATCATTTTTTAAGAAACGTCTTAGGATATTCAATCACACAATCCAATATAACCCAAAAAATATTAATGATTATCTAGACTGATGAATATTAGGAGAGGTTTAATGATTCATAAAAGAGGCTAATCACTACACCAACACTCTCATTACCCACTTGTGGGGAAGGATTTGTGATATAATACCATGAGTCAAAAAATGGATTTGGTTTTTTATTCCTGAAATAGGAATGAATTGAGAGCCTATACATCCCACCAATTAATGATCCATGAGAAAAACTACCCAACACATGATCTATAATTATCTACTGTGATATTCACATTGAATATTTAGAAACATTATGTCTATGGGTAGAAGTGTGAAACATATAAGAACCATAACATCATTAATTATGCATTTACAAAAAAATAGATCAATATTAACTAACAGAGTTGTTTATAAATGATGAAGGATTTTGATTGATTATTCCAATACCATCCTTGGAAGATGAACAAGTGGCGCATGATCTGATTGAAAATAATATTACATCCATAACCATGAGGTGGATTGTATGTGATTCAATATTTTTGTAAATTTATAGGATGGAAGTTGGAATGGTAAAATAATATTTGGCATATCAGTCCTAAACAACTACAAGATGATAAATTCTTGAGAAGATTATGGAGTCCCAAAAAGAAGATGAAGTGCTACTGAAATAGATAAAAAATTTCCCAAAGTTTAAATTTTCTAATGATGGATTTATAATGCTTAAAAATTGAATATATGTTTCATAAAAACAAAATTAGTGAATGGAAACTCTGGATGATTAAAAAATATCACCCATAACTATTCGTATAGGAAGCACTAAGATGTAGATAGATCTAAAGCTGAACTTCTTGAAGGATAACATGAAGAGGGATATTGTAGAATTTGTATCTCGATTATTAGTATGAAAAATAGTCAATTTTAAAAGAAAGACACTTACTATATGATGAAAATATTTCCCATTCTAGTATATAAATGGGAAATATAACCATGTATTTCATGATAAGACTTACTAGGACATAAAAAACCAAAAAAATCTATCAGGGTGGTAGTAAATCTCCTTACAAAGTTACCATATGGTTTTATTATCAAGGAATATTTATCTCATGAACAAATTTCAATGATATAAATAATTGAAGTGTTGACTCTACATTTAATGACACTCTCTAATATATCTGATGAATTTCTAAGGTTTTCCTCTAGATTTTAGAAAATCCATTTTCAAGCATTGGATATTGAGCTCAATTTCATTACTTCTTATCTCCCTCTTAAAGAGGGTAAGTCTAAGATAAGCATTAAAACATTAGAATATATATTTACATCATGTTAAATGGATTTAAAATGATGATAAAATAAATACCTTACCCTATTGGAGTTCTTATATAACAACAATTCCCATTCTATAATTTAAAATTCAACATATGAGGCACTTAATGAGAAGAGTTGTTAAGATATGACATTCTAGGATGATGTTAGATAGTAGAAACTTATGGTAACTAATCTCATTTAATATCTGAGATATATGATTCATATCATTTATCATTATATTAAATCCACTAAAAGTAGATTAAAAAGATATGAAGTTCAATTTTAATGATACCTAGAGTCTGAGGTTATAGAAAATGTTTTCATTAATATATCATCATGGATGAAATTCATGAGGTCTGGGATTAATGGAATGATTAATCAAATATAAATCATTCCCTTTAAGATCCTTGATCACATCAAATTTTTGGCCTATTAACTATAACTCCCACAAAACCTATCTCAAGTACATTATTTGGTCATCTTTTACTTCTTAAAAAAGTATATACCAGACTTATCACATGTAATAAATCTATTATTGGTATAGTTGGATAATGATATGTCAAATGAGAATAAGTTTGTGAAGATCATATATCATAGAGATAAATTTATACAAAACATGACATCTGAACTGAGGAAAGTGTTATGGAAGAACTGCAGGTTAGAAGAAAAATATTTGGAATAAGAATAAGGGATGAAACAGAAGTACGTTCATGTGTTTTAGTGTATGAATTGAAATTTAAAGGGATAAATGTATAAAGGGGGAATAATGTAATGGGTATAAAATTCATAAATGAAACTAACTTTTTAAATGTGTAAATTAAATATTGAAAAATGTAGTTATAGAAAAAAAGATCAAAATTGTTTATTTTATACCATTATAAGTTATATCCTATGGAATTTAAAATATTGTTATGCATCTTAACAATTTAAAATATAGTTTATATATAATGACAATTAAAATTAGTATATATCGATGATTATTATAGAGTCCAATTAAAATAGATGGAAGAAGTGATGGACTTAATATATAGGATCATACCCAATGAAGCCCACATATCAGAGCTTCCAAGGGATACATCATCATTAGGATTTTCCTATGACCATGACCAAGTTGAGATTCTACCAGAAATCATTATAGAAAAATAGTTCATAGGATAAGTTAAATCTTATTGAAATAAATGCAAAAACCATGTTCATTAAACTACCCAAAGAAAGGGTCATCGTCGTACATCATACCCTTAGGGAATATACATGTTTAATAAGGGGTTATTTATCTGGAACAAAATGGTATAAATTTGTATTGTTTTGTTTTTAATAAAAAAAGATTTTATTTATCTTAATAAATATTAATTGATAAATTATTTAATAATGTGTTTGATAAAAAATAGATTTTTTTACAGAGAAGCAAAAATTATATATTTTTTGGAAATATATAGTTTCAGTCAAGAAAAACTTTTGGTTGAATTCAATAATTCTTTAAAATAAAAGTTATTTTAAAAAAATATTTAACTTAAATAGAATTTATTAAAATATAAATGATAATATAAATTTATTAAGTGAAATTTAATTTTAATGTGGGTCAAAAACTATTATCCACATAAAAACAAATATTTTTTTAATAAATATAAAATTTTAAATTAATAGTTTATTTTTTTTCATATTTATATAATTATTTTGATAAAATAATTTTCCATTTTGAAACCAGAACATAAAAATTATCCAATGGTTAATTTTTCATTATATTATAAGATAATTGACATTTTGGCTAAAAATTAAATATGGTGTAAATATATGGTATGTATTATGACATAATAAAATCATAAAAGTGATATAATAAATATTTTAAATAGTATGGATTTCCAAAATTATGCTTCCCATTTAATATATTGTGTTTCTGAAGTTATATGATTAATTTTTTATACCCTTAATGAATCGTATGAAACCTATATTACATTTTAATATTTCAAAATTTATTTTTTATGAAAATGACTCACTTAAACATCATAAAGGGTAATATATTAATTAGTTGGTTCTCATAGTTATAGAATATTGAAAACAACTCCTCTTTGGTAAAAACCCTTAGAAGAAAACATGGTAAGGATTTTTGTTTTGAATATTTTATCATATTGAATCCAAAACCTATGTTACAAAATTAATAAAGAATTCCCACCACGTTTTCAATAAATTCCCATCCCACCACACATTCCACTTCACTCAAAACCCTATGATAATGAAGTTACTCTACCTATCTCTCTCTATATCCCACCCAATGTGTTCTCGAGCTCTTATAAATCTCCTCCAATTCTTTTAGAAGCACCCTCTCAATGTAAGGGATCCTCTCCTTCTCCTCATTATCCGAGAACCTATATTATATTATGCCTTTTTTATCTAGTTTTTCATGTTAATATTTTGTTTTCATGGCCCAATTATTATGATTATTATTAATATGTGATGATAGACCCATTTCACTCTCATTAAACCCTTTAATTAATCTTTATATACCCCTGTTCTACTATCAAAATGTTCCTACACTTTTCCATGAAAAACATTTATGTACTGAATATCCATCCTTATTTACACTCAGGGGTATTAACCGAGTTGTATCTATCCATCATTGACTAAGGACTTCCATGTATGTAATCCACTTTGATTAATTGTTGGTTTAAAAGTTATTAAATATTTCCTTGTGTTGTATGATATATTTGGCACTGTTATGAAAGTATATTATATACATATGGTGGGTTATCATGGAATTATATATCCCTTCAATGAATTGAGAAACGTTTTTTCTCATGAGATACCATGTATAGGGAAATAGAGGTTACCCTATGAATATTATGCTATGTTGTCTTAGTGTTTAGCCTTGAATTATGTTTCTAATCTCATGTTATAAGTTCTTTCCACATTCCCATGTCACCTTTATTTTATCGTCTTATATTAGGCTTCGATGTTCGATTTCATGATTATCACCCATCATATGTTACATTCATATGAATCTTGTCTCACATGTACTGATTTACATTGTGTTATTCTTTGATTGTTCCCTTACTAGTCTCTATATCTCACCCCTTTCATAAATACATCCCCAGGTTACCCCATGGAATTTTAGAAAAGAAATGTAATTTTAAGGTCATGTTGTGGATTTTTTAACTAATGTTATTGTAAATATATTTCAATTTATTTTGTTATGTACTTACTCTCCAAAGGACACTAGACATCATAATCTTATGGGATAGTATTATATACATATTTATGTAATAAATTGTGAATGAATGGGTATTAAAATATGGATTTTTATAGGTGGTGTATTGAATTATATATCCCCTCAATGCATCAATAGTTCTCATGAGACCAAATAGGTTGGATTTTAGTGCATGACTCTACTCGTACCTATATATGTGACTTAAAACAAGGCCTTGAATTTTTTTTGATGTATGTCATTATGAATTTCATTAATATGAGATCAATGACAATTTTTATTCATTTTTTCATTTGTTTTCTTGAGTATTTCATTCCCTTGGTTTTAATTCATTATGGATTCATGTTATTAATTTGTTAATTCTATATCACTTATAGCATGTTTTTTTAATGAAATATCCCATTGTATTTTATCCTTAAAAATGAATGTAATCCCACCCTTATTCATTTTCCTTTACCCAAGAAACCTAGAGGAGGACAATATATAATTTTTTGGGATTTGATGGAAGGGATAATAATGTTTTCTCAATATATTCATGTAATATATTATCATTTAAAATTTAAAGTAAGTATGTATCTAGTATTCTATGATTACTAAATAGTTGTATCCTTTAGTAACTCATGTATATTATACCAATAAGGTAATAAAACTATCATCTCTAGGTTTTTAGAGTTTAAGATGTTATAATTGGTATTTGAGACAAATTAGTAGAAACTGTAGAGATTAGATTTAGAGGAAACAAGTGAGATTTCATAAGTACTATGAAAACTAATCAATATTTCCAGGAAACATTCTAAAAAACCTAATAGGAATGACATTTTTCAATTCAATTTCATGAGCTAATTATGTATATACCATTATAAAAAAATGGTTACATACAGGAGGAATGCGAATTTTATCAGAACCTATAGTAAATGTTATGATATTTAATCTAAACATGTTAATTAATAAGTGGTTGAGGATAATTAGTTCATATCTGCATTAGGTCAGTTTACCAAGGTTATGATAAATTAAATCACCCAAATAGAGAGACCTATTGATCCCAACCATGGTGAAGCTATGTTAAATAGATTCATGTGATAAAAACCTACATAGCATGCAGTGGAAATAAAAATACATTGGTATTTAAAAAATTGAACAATTCCCTAGATAATATCATTATTTCATTAAAAAGAGGTGAAAAGGAAAAATTAATAATTTTGGTTTATCATCTGAAGGGGGATAATGAAAAATAGTGGTATATAATTCAAAAGCCTAATGAAAAAGATTTGATAAATCACATTGAATAGGAAAATTTCAAGGTATTATTTAATAAAAAATAATTTAATCATGGGAAAGACTATAAATTGAATGGTAATTTCTCAATCTTAGATAAAAGGAAGCAGCAATTCTTTTGTTTTTTAGGATAAGCTTACTAGGTTATCTAGATATGCTGCAAATGATTTATGTAGATAAGAACTAAATATTTATCATTTATTTCATAGGATAAAGTACAGTCTTAAAATGGAATTGGCCATTCATAACTTCTATTCATATGAGGATATATTCTCCAGAACTTTAATATAGAAAAGGATTTCATAAGGAAATATGTGTTCAAGGGAAATCATGGGAAGAAGATGTTTGATGAGACTAATGGGATGAAAATTGTGAAAATTGGGGGGAAACAAGGGTGGGAATTCCCACATGTGATAATTATAGGAAGAAACACCCTAGGGATTATTATAAGGGAGACAAAGTTTGTTACAAGGGTATAAAAAAATTCCACTAAGAACATCAATTAAAGGTAGAACAAAAAATTTATTTATGCTTAATTATTTATCTGTAGTGAGAGTGAAAATTATGTAAACCAATTAACTAAACAGAAATGTAATTTACATAAAAAGGTAAAGAAATAAAGTGAAAACTTATATGATTACCATAGCTGATGTTGAGTTCCTAATGACATAATGGGGGTTGTTGGGTCATTAATTAAAAAATTTCTAAGGTTATATTTGATTCTATATCTTTTCACTATTTTATATAATCCATGTTTTATAAAAAAATTAGATACTCATCACTAACCGTATTACGGTTGCAGTCAATTAAGAAATAATATGAAAATATTATAAAAAATTATGTGTCAGGGAGTTCTAACTAAGATGAATGGGTGTACCTTATTGGAAAACATAGTTATTATACATAAAGTTTAATGTTTTATGATCCATATTATGCATTATATTTGTAATTACAATGAAAAAAAATATTTTTGATAAAAGAAGATTATGATTCATGATGATAAGGTGGAATCTTCTATATTTTGAGGGAAACTTCATCATCTAAAACATGTCTTGATCCTCCCCCAATAGCTCTCATTCATGAAATTATCGATAGAGAGGAATATCAAGTGTGGTATATAGATGAAGAAGATATCCTATGAATATAGGTTGTACCTATGGTAAAAAAAACATTGATATTTTTTCATAATAATTTCTTGATCATCCACCGGAGCATGAATTCGTGTTTTTTATTTAACTCATTCCTAGTGAAAGGCTTATATCTAAAACTCCCTATAGAAAGGTACCAGTGGATTTGGTCAAGTTAACGAAATAGTTGTTGTATTTTTTTTAAAGGTATTTATATTATCTAGTGTCTCACTATGGGGAGCCCCTATTTTATTCACGAGAAAGAAAGTATTGGTCTATAAGATTGTGTATTGAGTATAAGGGAGAGAAACACATTTATATAAAGAATAAGTATATTTTTTTCAGGAATTGATGAATTCATTGATTAACTATAATTATATCATTACTTACCAAGGATAAGTCATCACTTTCATTAAAGTAATTTAAGGTCAAAGAATAAATAAATACTGAAAAATTCATTTTTTACATTTTATGGACATTATGTGTTTACGGTAAGACCTTTCAAATTGACTAGTTAAACTTCTATATTTATAGATCATATGAGTAGATTATTCAAAGTATATCTTTATAAAATTGTGGTGGTATTCATTGATTATATCTTAAAAAACTATAATAGCTATGATGAGCATTACAGTCATTTACAAATAATTATAGAGACCCTAAGAAAAGTTTAATTATATAGAAAATAATGAAAGTGTGGATTTCGGAATAATTAATATTATTTTCATCACCAAATTATCTCCAAGAATGGAATATCTTTTGACTATTCAAAGAAAAAGGTAGTCAATTAATGGAATAAACTAATTAAAATAACTGAGATCCAAATCTTTTTGTGGTTATTAGGTTACCATAGGTCGTTTTTTCCATATTTTTCCCAGTTGGAAAACTTCTTAAACAAATTAATAAGTAAAGTGGTAAAATTCACATGGTCAAGAGAATGTGATTATATTTTTGAAGATATGGATATGATATTGAATAGTGAACTGATATTAGTTATACCATCAATTATGTAAGTATTTTTAATATATATTTATTCATCAAAGAGATAAATTTTTTGTTCCCTTATGTATAATGATAGGGTGGTTTCCTACCAATTATGTTAATTCAAAATCAATGAAAGTAATTATCCATATTCGTACTAGGAGCTAGAATTCATAATAATTTCATTAAAAATATAGGTATATTACATCTATGGAGAATTTATATATATATATATATGGAACAAAGGATTTTGAGGTATATCCTCTCACCGAAGTACCTCAACATGAGGAAAATAATACGGTTAGAGCTAATCAAGGACTATAATCACATGATACACTACCACCCTGAGAATGAAAACAAGGTGGTTGATGAATTGAGTTGGATGGACCATGGAATTCTAATCATGATGAGGATTAAAATAAATTCTACATACAAATGTATAATAAATATGGGTATGGTGATTTCTAGGAAAGTGAAACATAATTAGTTTTATAAAAAAAATTCTCAATAATCATTACTAGAAAAGATAATAACGTCCCTAAAGGAAGATGAGAATTTAAAAATTATGATCAAATTAGTTATTAATTGGAAGTTAATATAGTTTATCTATATAGATATAGTGTTGAATTTTGGTAAGATGTTATGTGTTCCATCAATAATAGATTTTAATATGGAATTAGTAGATCAAGTATTTAGCTCAAATTTATCTATAAACCTTGGATGTAAAAATATGTATATGTATTTAAGATAACATTTCTGGTGGGATGGAATGAAGTGGGAAATTTTAGAAAATTTGTCTATATACATTTTATTCAAGTATGTTATAGCTAAAATATATCTTCCTAAGGGAGTCATAAAACACCAAACTATACCTATATAGAAGTAGGAAAATTTTATAATGGAAATTTTCACTAGACGCCCAAATAATCATTGTAAAGATGATTATATGTTTGTTATGATTGATCAACTTACTGTGTCTTCTCTTTTCTTAGTAATAGGTGAAGATGTACCTCTTTATACTATTTCCAAGATCTATATAAATTAAATATTAAGGCTTCATGGGGAAACTCTCTCAGTTATATTTAATCATTACCCTCAAGTTACATCAAAATTACATAATATTCATTATGGTGCTCCAAACATTAAGATACATTTAAGAACTGTCTTCATTCTCAAACTAAGAGGTGATATAAAAGGAATATATAAACTTTGAAATACATGATAATATCAGAATATGTTGACTTACAATGTATTTTTTATCTATATCTATATTTGGGGGAATTTTTATACAATAATAGCTTCTATTTGAGCCTCCAGATGGAATCATACAAAGCATTTCCTTGGAAGAGGTGTCATACCCCAACCTCTTATGAAGAAGTTGGAGGTATAATGTTACTTAGCCTAGAAATTGTGAATGAGAATATTATTAAATTCGGGAATATTGAGGTTCATACTAAATTACCCATAGTATAAAAATATTTATACTGCTAATTGAAGGATGTAATTTTTATTTCAAGTTGGGGATCATTTATTCTGGGCAGCTTTATTATTAACGGAAGTTTTTTTTCTTGGTTTGATGGAAAAAATCACAACAGGGGGTGAGTTTTAGTTTAAAATCACATAAACTAGTCATCCTCTTCATGTATTAAAATAAACATACTTTATTATTTATGATGAAATCAAAGAATGGTCAATTTTTTAATTATCAATGAGATCAAATATTTTATTAACTAAAATACATACTATATTGAAATATAGTTTGGGTACCAGAAATAAAGTGATTTCTTATTTTAAACAATCGATGAAAGAGATAATGTTGTGGATCTTTAAAATAACATAATTAAAAAAAATTAATTCATAAAAAAGCTACAGTAAATTTAAAAAATATGAATTATTGGTTATCAAATAAAATACCACTTTGAAGGATATTTAAAAAAACATCACTTTTAAACCAATGTAAATGGTAGATAAATAGACTCGGTTTATGTATCTCTAAATTTAAACATTTTTTAAGGTATTCCCAATTTTATACCTATCGAATGGTCTATCAATATATCCATAGAATCTCTTCACATTACCTGTTTGTAATAAATCAACTTCATGACAAAATAAAAGGATCTTGGTCTTCCTGATCACAAAATCCCTTGATTAGGTGATCATATTTTTCTATATCTTCCAATCCTTATAATCCCATGATTATGTAGGCTAATAAATAAAATGATTATAATGTAACTACAAAAATATTTAAAATTATAAAAACACATGATGGTATCACTTAGAAAAAACACTTTGAAAAAAAAGATTATAATAAATTAAAGTACACTCAATAACAAAATATTACAAAGAATTAGGATGAATAGAATATTTTATAATTCTTGTTTAGTACTTCATATGACAGCAATGTTCTTATAATACTCAAGGTTTAGTGTTATTTATAGGAGATATTATAAGAAACTCTTACTATTTGATTCTACAAAACTCAAGATCAATTACATCATATTAGATAGAGACTTCATTATCTATAGATGATATCAATATGTTTCTTCACCTACCAATGTGTTAGATTAGCTCCTCTATAGTGAATAAATAATATAATGAAATTAATCTAATTTTATAAACTTAATTTTGTATATTTTCATTAATCATTCATAGTTGTGGTATTTCGTAAATTAGTTATCTGAAGTACATTTTGTAAAAACATCAGAAGTTAAGGAAGCATAAGTCAAACCATTTGTGTAAGAAGTATATTGTTATTTCAAAAATAAATAATGAAGAGAGTTATTGGATTATAAATATCTCTAAAAATATACATCTATTTGAAAGTTAAAAAAATAAATTTATTTTAATTGAAGTGAATTTAAAAATAAAATTTCATAGACTTTATGATATGGAATTTCTATTCCTTTATTACTTTATTTTATTTTGAAAAAGAACTGAACAAACCGTGCTAGAAAAAGATAATAATCCACATGAATCTCACTCATTTAAAAAATAATTAGGGAAAATTGAATTTATATTCCTTGAATGCATCATTAATCAAAGAATAAGATAAACAATTCTTGTCTTTCTCCTTAGTATATATGATAAGTAATGATATAAATTTTACCCATTTCTACCTAAAATATTATTGTGTTGTAAAAACAATAAGAAAACCTATTTTCCTATATTTAACCCCATTTTTATTTTCAAAAATAAATATAGAATAAAAAATAATAAAATATAATCTGTAATTATAAATTCATTTCAGTTTTAGAATTTATTTCATCATGTGTTTTATATTCCATTGAAACATCAGTAGATTTATATATATTCAAGAAAAGTTATTTTATCATGGTTTATGTGATAAATTATTTCTATATCAATTATGTTTTGACCATTCATTCCTAACTAAAAATATCTTCTTATAATGTTTATTTATATTGAAATTAAATTTCTCTATGAGTTTTAAGGATCTTATCAAGAATATATACATAATAAAATATAAGAATATATATTATCATATTTTTACATCACATAATTCACTAGTTAGAAAATAAAATGCTTCATCTCCATCATTAATTTGTTGTACCAAGGAAATATAATTAACATATATTCATCAGATATATATTTCGTATTAGAAAAATTTCAGTAGAAAAGTAAAGGTAGAAATATATTTTAGATAAAAACTACTGAGATTTAAGTTCATATATAGGAATTTGATATTGGTATCATCCATATAATTATATTTTAATTATGAATTGTTTATAATTCATCTTAGAAAAATGAAATTCCCAAAATATATTTTGTATGAATTATATAATGAATTAAATATTGATTTTATTTGAATAAAAAAGAAAAATTAACCTTTTCAAATATAAAATAATTTTTTTTAAATAAGTACAAAATTATTTTAAGAAAATAAAACCCCAAAGTTAAAAATTAACTTTAATAGAATATTAAAATATATAGGTAAAGAGATTATACCTTATCAGATGTATCTTCTACAAATGATTGATGATTTTCCTTTTTTATGAAAAGTCCATGACAAAAATTGAAAATATAGTTAAATATTATACAGAAAAAATAATGATAAACATTGTATTAAAAATAGTAAATTTTAAATATAGATAATAAAAATTAACTATATTTTAAATTCAAAACGATTTTGACATTAATTAATGTTTTAAAATTTATATAATTTTCAAATTTCAGAAATATTTAAAATTGATATTGCACAGACCTCTATGGTCTAATACATTATCAAAATCCTGGGTTTGGGGTGTTTTGGGATACAATAGTAGATAATTTCAAGAGTTTTCCAAATTTCTAGTTTCTTCAATGGTAGGTTGTGGAATAGGTAAGTTAGGGAATCGGTAGGTCGAGGCGTTAGTAGGTTGAGGTGATTGTAGGTTACAATGTCAGTAGGTCGCGGTGTCGGTGCATCAGGGTATTAGGGAGTCAGGGCATTGGTGAGTCAGGGCATCGGTGAGTCAAGGCGTCGGTGAGTGAGGGCATCAGTGAGTCAGGGTGTCGGTGCGCCAGGGCATCGGTGATGTAGGGAGTCAGTGATTCAATGCATTGGCGATTCAGGGTGTTGTTGAGTTAAGACGTCAGTGAGTCATGGAATTGGTGAGTAAGGGCATCGCTGAGTCAGGGCGTCAGTGATTCCTATGTCAATAGGTCACATTGGTGGCTTTGTATCGGTGTATCAATATTGGTATCTTAGAGTTGGTGACTTGATGTTGGTGGCTTTTTGTCAAAGACTCACCCATTAGTAACTCACTCTTGATGGATTTCCGTCATTGACTCACCCATCGGTGACTCATTTTTTTCAGTTTCTCCCCTATAATGTTTTATTTGAGGTAAATCGAGTTTAAAAGCTTTTTTGTGAATTTGAAATGATATTAATTATATCTTTAATATCCTAATGCTAGAGGGTATTTGAATTAGTTAAATTGTGTGATTTTAGCCATGATCCAACATTAATGGCCTTAACAATGTTTCTCAATATATTGATATAGGATATGGTTTTTCTAAATCAGTGGTCCTCTCATCTCTTTTCTCTAGGAGTGTTGAGACTATTTCTTCCCTAGATGAGTTGTGCGCCTTTTTTATACCCCTCCCCCTTTGGTTTTCCTTGGAGTTTCCAGCTCACCCAACCCTTATTTTTTGGAACAAGGAGGAGTTTTGATGGTCTATTGTTCTAGGTAAGGATTACACTATCTCTATTTAATTGTGTATCATACATAGTGGGTGTGGTAAAGTTCTTTGGTGAAAAACTATCGAATTCGACTTTTATCAAAGATAAATTCTAATGAAGAAATATAGACTCGATAATAGGTTGGGAGTGGATTAATGTGAATCACTTGTTATATTTTTTATATATATTTTTGATTTGGTCTATTTTGGCCAAGTTTCCTACAGAAATCAAGGATTTTGGTGGTCTTTTCCTATGCATGGGTGAGTTTTTATAACTTTTGATGTTTATTTGTGAATAATTGCTATAATTTTCAATCTGATTAATCACATACACATGGTTAAATAAATTTATTCCCCTTGATGAAAACCCTTGAATGATCACCCCTGCTTATCAAATTGGAATTTAATGAACCACGTTCTCCAAATCGGAATACACCATGTTTGATGGGTGTGGTTGTGTACTATGTTCTTTTGGTATTGTGCTTTGTGTGGGTTTTGGAAGTGTGATATTATGGTTGGGGTTTGATTATTAGTATAGGGAGTTACGGGTGGTTTTATGGTATCTTAGGTTGAGAGATTGATTTATTTTGGAATGGGTGGACTTGTTTTGTAGTGGGACTACATGTGGGTAGTGGCTGGGTAGTGGGGAAACATGTTGGTTGTGTCCTGATTTCATGTTTATGGGTGTGTTTGGTGTGGTTTTTTTGTGTAGTGGGGCTTCCATGTTTAGTTATGAGAGGATGATTGTGCTATATAACACTAAACAATGAAATTTGGTAGTGTTTCAATGTGTGTTCAAAATATGGGAGTGTACATCAGGTTGTTTTACTTTGGTCCATCTTCCTAGTGTGTTATGGATGATTGTGGGGATGTTGCTGGTGCAGTGTTTTTGGGATTCCTATGTATGGATGGGAATAAATAAATAAATAAAATTATAATGTAGAATTACAATTGGTTAAATGAAAAGGGTTGGGTCGTTGTTTTGGTTGTTGATGTTTTGTGGTTGTGCATATAGGGTTAGCAGCAAATGTTTTTTTTACGTGTGGTCTAGTTGTTTATTTTGAACCCCATAGGATTGGAAGGGTTATTTACCTATATATATAAACATGTATTTCCTTATGTTTTCAATATGTACCCCACCTAGGATGATCACTATATATTGAACACCCCCACTATTATTGGGGATGGTGTCTTTCCCAACATCCCAATGGGGTTATGGATGCCTGGTTATTGACTTTACCCTACTCCCACTTCCAGTAATTTATCTCCTAGGTGTTTCAAGGCTGGTTGTAATTTCTTGATGTTTATTACCATATTTATGGTATTGGTTGTGTTAGCAGTGGTTTGTTTCCTATGTTTCTTCTAGATGAGGCCCAGGTTTTTTTGGGAAGGGTGTGGTATGTGTGAGTCCCAGGTGTCTGTGGGAAAGAATGTGGTGGGGTTTGTGGCATAGGTGTGTGCGGGAAGGTTTTGATAGTAGGGCTTTTGAATAAGTGGGGTATCTTTAGGACGTTTTTCCTTAGGGATGAGTATTTAACCAGGGGGAGTTGTTTGGGGAGACCAAATATCGATTTTCTTATTATATTACATTAATTGACATACATTATTTGGTGAGTTTTCCTTGGTGAGGTTGGGGTGGATATTATACCCTCTTAGGTGCTTTTGGAGTTTCTAATGTTTTATCATGGGGAATTAGTATGTCTATCTCACTTGGGAATAAGTGACATTATGTTATCCCTACTGAATATACTTTTATCCTCACCCTATGTATATATAACTATTTTTAGGGTTCTATGGAGTTTATAGAGACTGTGCTGGACCTTACCATCTTTGACGTTGGGGATGGTTGTTGCATTGGTTATTAGTTTTATTTTTGTACTTACCTTAGAGATTTAATTTTATTTCTTGAAATTTTACTTAAACATGCATGTGGGATGTATTTTGGTTTCATTATATATATATATATATATATATATATATATATATATATATCTTGGAGTTTTTCAGGGTGACTCATCTAATCTTGTGATCATGGTTACTATGAAAAGGGAAATGCCTCCTAATTTTGTGAGATTTCTATAACTTTGGTGCTGGTCATAACCTCTAGGCCTATTAGAGGAGGGGATTAGGGGTTATTATCTATACTTCATCATGAAGAAGGAAGGTCTCATCATCTTTTTATCCCTTCCCTCATCATGAAGAAGGAGGGTCATGACATAATGGTATCAGAGGCTGATAGTTGAGAGGTAGGATGGATTTTAGAGTAAGGCATAATGAGGATCACATGGGTTGGTAGGGAAACAGTGTTAGACGATCATGGTGAATGACATAGGCCAGGGAATACCACCTAGTATTTTTTGTAACACCTTGAGCTTCCACGATACGCTTCTCTTTCAATAATGTGATAGCTTGCATTGTACGGAAGTTCGAGATTCAAACACACCGCGACCAATCAAAATAGACATTATGAATAGTAATACCCACCTTTTGAAATTATATATATTTTATATTTCAAAATGGACTACATTTTTGGATTCGGGATATCAAAATTATCCTATGTTGAAGTTTTGGTATTTTTCTGAGAACTTCCAATTTTTAATGAATAGTGAAAAATACTTAAAAACAACTTTTTTTAATAAAAAAAAATTTATAGTGATAAATTATAATATTGAGTGGTTTTAAAGTATAATTATAATATATTTTTACCATTTTATCAAATGGTGGTCATTATAATTATTTTCACTTTGAAATTGGACATAAACAATTGTCAATTTTTTGATATATATTGTTTCTTAAAAACACGCTATTTGTTGTGACAACGGGAATTAATTATAAAATTAATTAATGAAACTTATATGTTTGCAATTTTGTAAAATAGACATCATTTTTGAATTCAGAATATCAATTATAGCTTAGGGTGAAATTTTGGCATTGTTCTGAAAAACATAAATTTTTGATGAATAGTGAAACCACTATGTGGTAGTTAAAAAACTGATTTTTCGTTTAAAGGAAACATTACCACTTCTGTGATTTGATTTTCCAAAATCCAACATACATGGTTGTCATTAGAAAGTAAAATGTGGTTCAATTGGATTAAAATAATTTTTTGGTGAATAGTAACTTTTAAGTTTAATTAATCACGATTAAATGTAATTAGTGAAATTTAAGGTAAAAATGATATTATAAAAATATGAAAATAACTTTACACTTGTCCTACCCCTATTGGATGAGTCATGGCCAACCACGAAAATCCATGGGTCAACTTGGGGACCCCATGGAGCCACATTGGTAGGAAAATGACATTAAAAATGTTTTATTTAATGTTAAAATAAAAATGTCACAAACAAGAGATATTTTACTAAAATAATTTTTAAATGGGGTTATACAAGTCATATTTTTGACTATAAATATTCATTATAAAGATAGAAATATTTCCTAGATCATGATAATTTTTTTATAATTTTTATACATTAAATATATATATTATATATGACACCATGATGATGCAGCGATTACCTCATTAATTAAGGATTTAAATAAAATAAAACGATAATGTAAAATATAAGGCATACACTTGTCAAAAACCTATTGTATGAGTATATTTCGAACCCCTATCACCTTATCCTCGAAATATATAATTGTGGGACCTTTAAAATCCGAAACTCATTATATAATAAAGTAACATTTAATGACATTCCAAGAGTACCCCTCCTCTCCTCTTATAAAAGGCCCCCACCACTACCACCTTACTCACACCTTAAAAGCCTTTTGGCTCGGCAAACCTCTTCCCAAATACTCTCTCAAATTACCTCTCTTACTCCTAGAAGCCTCACTATGGGCATAAGTCTTCCCAAGGAAGCCTTTGGCTCAAATCAAAAATAGTTTCCCGATTTTAAGGTAATGTCTTCTCTAATGTTGTTTTGTTTTATTTTGCTTCTCCAACCCCCTAAACTCTTTTTATTATTTTCTATTATAACAAAACAAGTATCATAAATATACTAGGTTTTTTTATGATATTTATTTGATTTACAATTACAAACACCTTCATCTAATGGTTAAAGAACATACTATTTCTGCGGGTGGTGAAATACTACCTCGCGAAACGATGATTGTTCAATATTCTTTTAACACCTCTAATGGTGTCCATTTTTATGAAACTATTTTAATATATGATATATATATTATTTTTATGTTTTCCTTATGCTTATTTATTTCTCGTTTATGGCATACTTTATGATATCCATTATGGGTAAACAAGATAATTTCATTTTAGGAAGTGCGGACTACCGCCCCCTCAAAGTGATTTGAATTGTTAATGCCATATGTGGGACGTATAAAGGATGGAGTAAATGATATTATATATGATATTATACTGGAATTATAATATACCTTTATATCATTATTATTTCATTCCATTAAATATGAAATAGAAATGAAAGTAGCATTCATGCGTACGTACGGCTTACCGTCTCCATGAACGGTGCATTTCATTTCTTACCTATAAATGTAATGTAATATTATAAATGCATGGATATACTAGATATATATGATATATATGATATATACATCATGAATATAATTGTAAATATAATGGATATTTCACCACATGAACAACTTGTAATTATAAGAAGTTTATTGTTGACTCAAGAACCAAAGATCGACAAAACGACCGTTATTAACTTAAATGATTACATAATTTTCATAACATTGTAATATGTGATATAAAAGGGGTAATGAACTTGAAAAAGGTTCTTAATAAAGTATATATTAACTCTAGTTTATTGTTCAGGAGGTTAAAGAGCGGTCGAGTCAAGTCGGACATGAGGTAAGGGAATTTCTTAACCCATTTTCTATTCTTTGGGTTAATCTCCTACATTCAAATTATGTCATGATATTATTATGTCCTATCTTGTATTTTTACTTTAATTATGGGTAATTAAAGTGAATACACATAATAGATATATTTTATTTAAAAAAATTATCTTTTAAGGGACTTCGTCTCAATCACCATTCATTGGGTCATATTTTGTTTTATACACAAATTTCATTTATACGGTGTATAAACCCCTTTGACTTTTATGTTTATTCAAAAGGAATCTTTTTATAAGAAGCATTTTACTAAACGAAAAAATGAAATGTTTTTCTTGTCGTACGTATGTGGCGACAACGACTTCTCCACCGCCGTGACAATTATTTGAGTTTCGGCTTCCTCTACAAGCCATAACATTTTTTAAATGAAAAATAAATACCAAGTTTTATTTTTCTTTTATTTTGTTATTGAAAATGGTTTTGATAAGGTTTTCATTATATCAATGTGTTGTATTGACATCCTGTGATTTAAATGTGGAAATGTTATGTTTCCTTTATGCATGTTTTATGTGATACAATTATGCTATGGTTTATGATATTTTTAAACCTCTTCATATGAGGAATTCATTGGACTTAATAAGTGACGGGTGGATCCCACTATAGCTTCTCAATGCATCGGTAGTTCTAATGAGACAAACTAGTGTCTTGGCACGAGGCCTTGAAAAAATATTATTTGTATTCTTGGCACGAGGCCTTGGCTACGTGGTTATGATAGTATGGCATTATACATTCCATCATTATGAAAGTGGTTATTGATATTGCATGTGATTATTCGACCAGTAGAATATCCATGTTAATAAGTAAATGGCATTATGTCATTTTACTTTTGCCATATTATGTTGAAGTTCATGTTTAAAAGGATTTTCTTTTAGTCATACATTGCCTTAAATGTTTATGTTTATTTATGAAAGCTTACGCTATATTGTTATCCTTACTGAGCGTCTGAGATCACCCCTTTCAATGTTTGATTTTTCCAGGATGTGAAGAAGTATTTTAAGAATGACATGTAGGGATATTCTTAAGGAGATATGAGTGTGGAAAATGGAGACTATGTTAATGTAGGTTTTCACTTTATGATGTAATGTAACATTTATGAATGTATCTAGTGTTTCCAAGGCTACTAAACTAATCGGTCTTTTCGAGACTTGATCTTTTGTGATCATGCCAATGTTACGATGTAATGCACTGACTATGGGTAACTGGGGTTGGGGCATTATAGTTGGTATCATAGGTAGTTTAGTACTAACCTTGGAAGCTATATTTAGATAAACTTTGATTATAGCACATAGCCCAATGATAGACATTGAGGATTAGTATAGAAGAACTTCCAAGAATTTTGTTATTAGAGAGATTTTGTGAGTTTTCCGAGCAATAAATCCCTGTCTGGATACGAGCAGGTAGAGGAAGATCTGGCACAGATGTACCTAGGGGTAAAACCCGAAATCACCTCTTTAATCTAGACTCGAACGGGAACTAGTGCACGACAACGGGCCTTTTTACACTCTTGGTTACGACACTCGTGGGGGATACGCTTAGGATAATTATCATTTTCTTTTCAAACCACTATGAAGGGCTTATGAGTACATACTTCCTCAAAGAAAACATTTTTATGATTATGTATTATATCCATAAATAGTTCAATTTATGTTATGTGTTTTACAAGAATGGAATTATGTATTTTAATTCATAAACTAATCTAGTTTATGCCATTGTTTAGAAATGGCTCCTAGTGGGAGGAATGGAAACCGTATCAATGCACGCACTCCGTGTAGGGATTTGCCTCCTGCTCAAGATAATTATTATGGAGCTGGAGACACAACTGGTGCTGATCAACTTATTACCATACTGGGAAAACTCACTCAGGTTATGAATAATAACCTTACTCGTATGGAGCACCCTGATCTGCAACGTGGAGGATCAATGTTAGACTGCTTCATGAGGAAACAACCGCCAACATTTATTGGGGGTAAAAATCTATTAGTAGCTGAGAAATGGATAAACTCCTTAGAGAAAATATTCCACTCCTTAGGGATTAGCGAAAGGGAGAAGGTTGTCATGGCAGTCTACCACCTCATTGGAGATGCGGATCAATGGTGGTCGCTGATTCAAAACACAAAGAAATATTAAGAAGTATCAAGTTTGGAATGGAGGGGGTTTAAGGGAATTTTCTTAGAAAAATACTTTCCACATGACCATCGAGCAGATATGGAAAGGAAATTTCTGAGTCTGAGGCAGAAGGAGGATGAACAATGTCGCAAAGTATGAGCTAACATTACAAGGTTAGTGAGGCATGCTTCAAATTATATACGTGACCCAAAAATTAATATTGATCATTTATTTGATGGGTTAAAACCATTTATCTTTCGAGCATTAGTCTCACAAACCTTCTCGTCGTACGAAGATATAGTCTCGTGTGCTATCAAGACAAAAAAGGAATTCCTTAAATCTTAGGACAATAAAGTAAATCAAGAGAAGATGAGAACAGTGGAACAAGAGACTAATAAAGGGAAAAGGGAAAGAAGGATTTTCCATTATGCGATAATTGTGTGAAGAATCACCTCGGTACTTGCCTAAAAGGAATGGGAGTTTGTTATAAATGTGGAGAAAAAGGTCACCAGGATCATGATTGTAAGGGGGAGAAATAGGCTATCAATGTTGAATGATACAATTGTAGGGAAATGGGGAATTATGCAAATGAATGTCCAAAGTGTCAGGGAACCTTACCTTAGAAAAATTCCAAGGGATGAAAGACAATATTATGTTGTTACAACATTTGAAGTGGAATAATTAATGTATTGGTGCTTTTGGAAACAAGGATTATATTCTGGTTATAAAAATAATGTGATATATATAAGGATTTTACTGCAGTACTTGTTGTTTTCATTAAGGATTTACTATGATGAAGGTAATCATATTTTTAGTATGTGACAATAAGAGAAACATTACTTTGTTTGGGGAATCTAATGTTACAATTGATTTTGGAATTTAGGGACCTTTTAGAGAAAGTCTTGACAGAGGTATTTTGGATAACTATAATGCTTTGAATGGATTAAGTTGAACCTTGGATAGTATTGTTTAAGGGTAAAACATTTTTGAAGATTATTTTTGTAATATTATAACACTATAGTTTTAGGAAAAGGACAACCTGCAGGTTGGGGGATAACCTGTCGCGTCGGAAAAAACTGCAGGAATCGAACCCACAACCATAGTGCGACAGGCCTTTATTACCTACCACTAGCCTACAGGAAGTCCCTAGTTATTAAAAAATAGTTTTCCAAATCAAAATGGTATGTGGTAATAATTGGAACCTTATACAATTAGGATAAATAGAATATTTTTGAGTTCTGTTACCATTTGGAGTGAAAGATGGGTTTATGGTTAAAATTTATTAAAGAATGAAAGCCTACATGACAAGTAAGTATATTTCCTTACGTTCTTAGTAAATCTCTTAAAAAAATCCTCAACTTTATGAAAGGTAACTTAAAACAAAAATGTTGTCGGTTAACTTTTCCAACTGGGGATTCAATGACCGTTTAACCAATCACAAGTTTGTGATTTTCTTATGGTTAACTTTCTCCTAATCCTGTTTTCTACAACTCTCCATCAGACTTTAATGGTTTGTTTCTCCTCCATATCCATATTTTCATAGAATCCTAGTATGGGCTATCTCGGGTGACCTTTGTACTTCTCTTTGTTTCTTTTAATATTATATTCTTATTAACCCTATTTCCGATGTGGGTATTCCACAAAGGTATTTTCTATTTTCAACCTTTTATTTTCGAAGAAAATTTTCAAATTGCGAGGATGCAATTTATTGAAGGAGGGCAGAATGTAACAACCCGATCTTCCACGATATGCTTCTCTTTCAATAAAGTGATAGCTTGCATTGTACGCAAGTTCGAGATTCTAACACACCGGGACCAATCAAAATAGCCATTATGAATAGTAATACCCACCTTTATAAATTATATATATTTTATATTTCAAAATTGACTTCATTTTTGGATTCGGGGTATCGAAATTATCCTATGTTGAATTTTTTGTATTTTTCTGAGAACTTCCAATTTTTTTATGAATAGTGAAAAATACTTTAAAACAACTTTTTTTAATAAAAATACTTTATAGTGATAAATTATACTATTTAGTGGTTTTAAAGTATAATTATAATATATTTTTACCATTTTATCCAATGGTGGTCATTAGAATTAATTTCACTTTGAAATTGGACATAAACAATTGTCAATCTTTTGATATATATTGTTTCTTAAAAACACGCTATTTGTTGTGACAGTGGGAATTAATTATAAAATTAATTAATGCAACTCATATGTTTGGAATTTTGTAAAATAGAAATTATTTTTGAATTCAGAATATCAATTATATCTTAGGGTGAAATTTTGGAATTGTTATGAAAAACTTCAATTTTTGATGAATAGTGAAACCACTAAGTGGTAGTTAAAAACTGATTTTTTGTTTAAAAGAAACATTACCAATTCTGTGATTTGATTTTCAAAAATATGACATACATGGTTTTCATTAGGAACTAAAATGTGGTTCAATGGGATTAAAATAATTTTTTGGTGAATAGTAACTTTTAAGTTTAATTAATCGCGATTAAAGGTAATTAGTGAAATTTAATGTAAACATGATATTATAAAAATATAAAAATACCTTTACACTTGTCCTACCCCTATTGGATGAGTCATGGCCGACCAAGACAATCCATGAGTCATCTTGGGGACCCCATGGAGCCACTTTGTTTGGAAAATAACATTAAAAACGTTTTATTTAATGTTAAAATAAAAATGTCACAAACATGAGTTGTTTTACTAAAAAAAATTAAATGGGGTTATACAAGTCATATTTTTTACTATAAATATTCATTATAAAGATAAACAGATTTTTGACATCATGATATTTTTTTTATAATTTTTAGACATTAAATAAATTAAATTATTTATGACACCATGATGATGCAGCGATTACCTCATTAATTAACGATTTAAATAAAATAAAAATATAATGTAAAATCTAAGACTTAAACATGTCAAAAACCTATTGGATGAGTATATTTCGAACCCTTATAACCTTATCCAATAAATATCTAAGTTTGGGTCCTTTAAAATCTGAAACTCATTATATAATAAAGTAACATTTCATGACATTCCAAGAGTGCCCCTCCTCTCCTATTATAAAAGTCCCCCACCACTACCACCTTACTCACACCTTCAAAGCCTTTTGGCTCGGCCAACCTCTGCCCAAATAATCTATAAACTTCCCTATCCTAGTCTTAGAAACCTCACTTTGGGCATAAGTCTTCCCAAGGAAGCCTTTGTCTCAAATCAAAAAGAGTTACCTGATTTTAAGGTAATGTCTTCTCTAATGTTGTTTTGTTTTATTTTGATTCTCCAACCCCCTAAACTCTTTTTATTCTTTTATTTTGTAACAACACTAGTATCCTCAATATACTAGGATGTTTTTATGATATTTATTTGATTTACACTTACAAACACCTTCGTCTAATGGTTAATGAACATACTGTTTCTATGGGTGGTGAAATACTGCCTCACGAAACCATGATTGTTCAATATTATTTTAACACCTCTAATGGTGGCCATTTTGATGAAACTATTTTCATATATGATATATATATTATTTTTATGTTTTCCTTATGCTTCTTTATTTCTCATTTATGGCATACATTATGATTTCCATTATGGGTAAACGCGATAATTTCATTTTAGGAAGTGCGGACTACCGCCCCCTCAAAGTGATTTGAATCGTTAATTCCATATGAAGGACGTATAAAGGATGGATTAAATGATATTATATATGATATTATACTGGAATTATAATATACCTTTATATCGTTATGATTTAATTCCATTCAATACGAAATATAAATGAAGGTAGCGTTCATGCGTACGTACGGCTTACTGTCTCCATGAACGGTGCATTTCATTTCTTACCTCTAAATGTTATGTAATATTATAAATGCATGTATATACATGATATATATGATATATATTATATCTAAATCATGAATATAATTCTGAATATAATGGATATTTCACCAGATGAACAACTTGTAATTATAAGAAGTTTATTGTTGACTCAAGTACCAAAGATCGACAAAACGACCGTTATTAACTTAAATGAATACATAATTTTTGTAACATTGTAATAAGTGATATAAAAGGGATAATGAACTTGAAAAGGGTTCTTAAGAAAGTATATATTAACTCTAGTTTATTATTTAGGAGGTTAAAGAGCGTTCGAGTCAAGTCAGACACGAGGTAAGGGAACTTCTTAACCCAATTTCTATTCTTTGGGTTAATCTCCTACTTTCAAATTATGTCATGATATTATTATGTCTTATCTTGTATTTTTTACTTTCTTTATGTGTACTTATAGTGAATACACGTAATAGAAATATTTTATATTAAAAAAATGATATTTTAAGGGACTTCGTCTCAATCACCATTCATTGAGGCATATTTTGTTTTATACACAAATTTCTTTTATACAGTGTATAAACCCCTTTGACTTTTACATTTATTCAAAAGGAATCTTTTTATACGAAGCATTTTATTAAACGACAAAAATGAATGTTTTTCTTGTCGTACGTATGTGGCGACAATGACTTCTCCGCAACTGTGACCATTATTTGAGTTTCAGATTCATCTACAAGCAATAACATTTTTTAAATGAAAAATAAATACCAAGTTTTATTTTTCTTTTATTTTCGTATTGAAAATGGTTTTGATAAGGTTTTTACTATATCAATTTGTTGTATTGATATCCTGTGATTGAAATGTGGAAATTTTATGTTTCCTTTATGCATATTTTATGTGATACGATTATGTTATGGTTTATGATATGTTTAAACCTATTCATATGAGGAATGCATTGGACTTAATAAGTGACGGGTGGAGCCCACTATAGCTCCTCGATGCATCGGCAGGTCTCATGAGACAAACCAGTGTCTTTGCACGAGGCCTTGAAAAAATCTTATTTGGAGTCTTGGGATAAGGCCTTGGCTACGTGGTTATGATAGTCTGGCATTATGCATTCCATCATTATGAAAGTGGTTATTGAAATTGCATTTGATTATTCGACCAGTATAATATCCATGTGAATAAGTAAATGGAATTGTCTCATTTTACTTTTTCCATATTATATTGATGTTCAAGTTTAAAAGGATTTTGTTTTAGTCATACATTGCCTTAAATGTTTATGATTATTTATGAAAGCTACCACTATATTGTTATCCTTACTGAGCATCTGAGATCACCCCTTTCAATGTTTTATTTTTCCAGGATGTGAAGAAGTATTTTAGGAATGACCTGCAGGGATAGTCTGAAGGGGATATGAGTGTGGAAAATGGAGACTATGTTATTGTAGTTTTTCACTTTATGATGTAATGTAACATTTATGAATGTATCTAGTGTTTCCAAGGCTACTAAACTAATCTGTCTTTCGAGACATGATCTTTTGTGATCATGCCAATGTTACGAAGTAATGCACCGACTCTGGGTAACTGGGGTCAGGGCGTTACATTTGGGATTTTAGGTCGCCCTATAATCTAATGCATGGAATCTAAGCTTACTGAATGACTAAGTGAGGAGGAACTGCTTGGATGGTAGATACCCTAGGTACGGTACATTCATTGTGACAGCTAGTGTTCTTGTTTGTTTGGAAATTTTAGGTAAATTAAAATAAATAATGAGGTAAAAGTAATCGTAGATAAATTTTAGACTACCCAGGATTAGAATTTCTATGTTTTTATTTCAACTATGGTTCTCTGACATCACTCGTGTGTGGTATGAGTAGTGTAGGGTCAGTATGATAACCTAGTTGATAGGCTGATGGTTAATCTGGCATAAGAGGATGATCAGTGGCATAAGGTGCTTCGTGCTTTCCAACAACAGAATCTGGGAAATTAAAAGGGAAATTTCTTGTACATGGAGATAGAGATTTGGCTCGAGGAGTTGGTGGTCACTTTTATCTTGTTCTGGGCTCCGAAAGAGAATGGGGTTCCTATGGCGGTGAGCCAAATGAGAGGAGCTGTGTGTCAATGGTGGTGAAGGACCCCGGGACACCCTGAGAGGGGAGGGGGGAATCAGGGTGAGAACTTTTTATTTTAATGTGATAGATCTTGTTCCCATGTTGGTAGGAACTAGTTGAACTCATATGATGAAAATGATCAGAAAGAAAACATTCACATGAATAAGGAAAACACAACACTTTTTACTTGGTTCACCATAAAGGGCTACGTCCAAGGAGCATATTTCGACAGGTTGTCGGTCATACCAAATTCCACTAAACTTCTCAAGATTTGGATTACAAAGGCTCAGGAACAGTCACTCTGTCCCAGGATCACTGCCTTTACAATTGTTCAAGGATAGCTCACTGCATCCCTCGTGTCACTCCCGTTGAGTCCCCCTAGCTAACAGTCGTTAGTGAAGTCCCGCTCAGTTTATAGACATGAAGGTCTCATCATCATTGTAAAAAAATGCATCCTCTGTTGAATGTAGATGCGCTGTTGAAGTCCAAATATCACTTGTATACTAATACCACTTTGCATCGAAGGTATCGGGAAATCTTCCAGATTTCGTGCATCTCCAAAAGGATTGGCATACAACCACCTCACCTGACGCGCTTCTCCAAGACCGGCATGAAAGTTTCAAGAACGGCGCGCAAGTCACTTGCGCGGTACAAATCAGTGTGCAGGTAACACCAACACACTTGTGTGACACTGCCTCCTTCAACTCCAAACTTGTGCCACTCTGCACCTTTCACTCCCAAACCGCCTTAGTCGCGCAACCAAAAACCAGCGTGTAGCCTTTACCTACGCGGCCCAACTACAACTTTTGCAACTCAACTACATGCATTAAGGGAGATCGAATAATCTCTAAGTCATGAAATTTTTCCCAAATGAGGAGGGGTGGTCCTCTATTTATAGGCAAAATGGACCCCTTGTGCGGTGGCGCGCAACTGTCCTCACGATGCGCAAGTCCCAGTGCACAGCTCCAACTGCCCTGGCCTCTGTCGCATAACTCACTTGAGCAAACAAACCAATACTTGAACGACCCTCTTTCCTTCTCCATATTTTAAAGTTATGATCATGACGAACAATAGGCATGCAACAGTCCAACCTCCGAGGCATCGGCGCACAAGTCCTTTCTCAGCGCGCAAGTCACTTGCGCGACCCGACCAAAACTTTTGCGGCCCTTATCTCTTTGACATTTTTAGATGTTCTGATCTTGAAAAACATATGGCACACAATGTTCCTCTCTTTCATGTAAACAGAGCACAAGTCTCTTTTCCAAAAACACTTTTCTCCATTTTTTGATTTTCAGGCCCAAAAATTTGGCAAACTCTAGGAAACGGAGCCACCTTCAATACTATTGTCAGCTTGAACTATATGATCACTTTGCTAGTACACATTATGAACATCCACTGAGGATTGACAAAAAACAAAAACCATACACCAATTCATGCATATAAGACCATGGTTCCAAAAATCTCCCCCTTGGGTTTGTTGGCAATCAGAAAATAAATTCAATAGATCCCCAACCATGTGAAAACCAAAAACACAGGAATCAACTCAGCCAACACTCTAAGTCTACGTGAGAAAAGATTGGTGTCGAAAACAAGAGAGGAAACTTGAATTGGTTTCCAGTGTTTTGGAATTCTCAATGACGCCCGATGTATTCCTTCTCATCCTTCTCATCCTATCACTGACATTGAATTTGCATCATGTCATAGGAGCATTACATGCCTAAACATGCCTGAATTTATTCCTTTCTCCCCCATTGACAATAAACCCAAAGTCCGGTAAGTTGTTAAATGTAATGATCAAACCATACTCCCCCTGGATAGTATATCCCCCACTAACCTGCATCAAATCCATAAATAGAAAAAAAAAAGTTAGCAAAATCAGGGAGAGGGGTACTGCGTAACCTCCTTATACACTGGGAGATGGCTGAACATTGAGGTTCAACCGATGCTTCTCAAACACAGCCGCTGAAAGTGTCTTGGTCAGGATATCAGCCACTTTCTCATCACTTCCCACATGATTCATTCTAATCACCCCTTGGTAAACTTTTTTTTTGATAAAGTGATACCTGATTTCAAGAATTTTCGTACGAGAATGCTGAACAGGATTCTTTGTGAGATCAATTGTGCTCTTGTTATCACAGTAAATTACCATTGGTTGATTCACCTCATCACCAAAAAATGTTAGTTGTTGCTTCATCCATAGTAGTTGAGTGCATGCCTTTGTGGCGGATATATACTCAGCTTCAACAGTACTAAGAGAAGTACTTTCCTGTTTCTTTCTCAACCATCCAACACATTTTTTCCCAATATAGAAGTCTCCACCACTGGTGGACTTTCTGTCTACTACATCACCAGCCCAGTCCGCATCAGAAAATGCTGATAATTCACTATTCCCGCCTGTAGCAAAATATAACCCAAAGTTATGTGTACCTTGAATGTATCTCATGCTTCTTTTTACTGCTTCCATATGTTCCTCCTTTGGATTACTCTGAAAGAGGACCACAAGAAATGTGGCAAAGACATTATCTAGTCAGGTCACTGTCAGGTATATAAGGCTACCAATGTTCCGCCTGTACATGGTGGGATCAATAGAGGCCCCATCCTCATGCTTTTCATGTTTAGTTCCAACTGAAATCGGAGTTGACATTGGTTTGGAGTATTTCATATTAAACTTCTTCAGCAGATCTCTTGCATACTTTTCCTGAGAAATGAAATTGAATTTCTTCTTTTGAATCACCTGTAGCCCCAAGAAATATGTGAGATCCACAATCATAGACATTTCAATTTCTGATTTCATGTTACTGGAAAATTCGTCCACTGATTTCTGCCTGCTGCCACCAAATATGATATCATCAACGTAGACTAAAACCATGAATTGATCTTTTAGAGAATTATTCACATAGAGATTGTGATCTAATCCTCCTCTTTTGAATTCCAACTTCTTGAGATACAAATCCAGTCGTGAGTACCATGCCCGAGGTGCCCGTTTCAAACCATATAGAGCTTTATTCAGTTTGCAGACCTTTGTTTCATTAGTACCTATAACAAAACCCAATTTTTGTTCAATGTAGACTTATTCTTCGAGTACCCCATTCAAGAATGATTTCTTGACATCCATTTGAAATACTTTATATCCTTTTTGGAGTGCCATGTCAAGGAAAAGCCTGATTGAATCCAGTCTAGCCACTGGAGCAAAGGTTTCTTCAACATCAATGCCTTCAATCTAGGAGTATCCTTTACATACCATTTGTGCCTTGTTTCTAATGACACTTCCATGCTCATCAAAATTATTTTTGAAGATCCATTTGGTACCAATCACATTGTGACCTTCGGGTCTTTGGACAATATCCCATGTCTGATTCTTGTCAATCTTATCTAATTCTTCATTCATGGATTTTACCCAAGATTCATCATTTGCAGCTTCTTCAAATGAGGATGGCTCCACAACTGATAGAAATGTAGATTATGTGTTATTCCTCATCCTTCTTGTTTGAGTGGGTGCACTCCTGTCCCCAATTATGTTGGATGGATCAATATCAGCTCTTCGATTTCTACTACAAGGTTCAGTTGCATTCTCTTTAGCCACAATCTCTTCTTCAGATTCTTCTTCTGAGTCAACATCATGATGTGACTGCTGAGTGTTTTGTATAACTTCCTCTATTTATGTATTTTTATTTTATCCACATTCACTTTCTTTCTTACTTTCTATCACATCATCATATGACGTCCTCGAATCATTTGTGATTTTCTATTCAATTATCTTAACATCACTGCTTTCCAAAATCCTTCATAGATGCTTGATGAAACATTTTTAGGCTTTTCTGTTCATTGAGTAACCGAGGAAAATTCCTTCATCTGCATTGTCTTCATTCTTCCCTTGATTTGCTTATTTGTTCTTGATGAATCATTTACATCCAAAGACATGAAATTATTTTAAAGATGGCTTCCTTGCATGTCACAATTCATATGGTGTCTTAGTCTCACCCATATAAAGTCATGTTCGATTCTAAATATACACTGCAGCTTGAAAAACCTCTTTCCAGTAAAGTCGGGGAATACGACTCTCAATCAGCATAGTTCATGCCATGTTCTTCACCTATCGATTCATATGTTAAAAAATCCATTTTGTTGTGGAGTTCTCACACCAGCTACCTCTTGTTGTATCCCATGCTTCTTCAGATAATTTTCAAATTCAATGGACTGTATTCTCCTCCATTGTCAAAACGTAACACTTTGATTGTTCATCCGGTATCATTATCGGCAATTCGCCGATATGTTTTCATGCAGTTAAGGACTTGTCATTTCCTGTGAATGACCATCACACATGCCAATCTACTGTAATCATCTATGAAAAGAACAAAGTAACTTTCTCCATGATTTCCAGAAACATTTATCGGCCAATATACATCTGTATGAATCACATAAAAAAGGTGAGATTCCCTTTTCTTCTTTGGCTGATATGAACTCCAGACCAGCTTCCCACGAAAGCAAGAATCACATGACTTTTAACGCTCATGATTATGGTTGGGAATGTCCATGACAATCCTCAAATTTGATATTTTCTCTATTTCTTATTGATTGATGTGTCACAGTCTCTGATGCCACAAATTGTTTTCTTCTTCCACAGTCATGTAACAAACATTTTCTTCACTATCATCCTGATATAAGTTGCCAGTTGTTATGCATCCATTCATAAGTGAATTGCGTGTCTTTACCTTGATAGTGAAGCCTTTTTTATTAAATGTAACTATAATTCCTGAGTCACAGAGTTGAATCACACTAAGTAGATTATGACGCAGGCCATCTATGTAATGGACTTCAGTCTTCTTTATTTCTCTATTAGCTAATTCAGTACTTCCACTCCTTTTGATTTTCAGAGCTCTGTCATTACCAAATCGTACTGTACAATCAACCGTCCTTTTGATATCCATTAACAGGCCGAAATTACCTGTCATATGAGATGAACAACTACTATCCAGAATCTAGGTATTTTTCTTCTTTGTAGCTATGAGTTCCACCTCTGAAAGGTTGGATTTTTCAATCTTCTTCCTTTCCTTCCATGAGACATTGGATTGAGTATAGAGAACTGATGGCCTTTCAATAATATCTTCTACGTACCCATGTTCTTCATAGTCAAAGTATTATTTGATAGGAGAAAACATATTTGAAAGAGCAACACTATCTTGTTGACGAGACTTGACTTGTGTTGAACATCAGTATGAGGTGTCCATGTCCCTTCTCTACTTGCAATTAGCAGCCTTATGACCAAAGTTAGAACAACAAAAACAATATCAATAGAAATTATTTCTTCTATATGAATTAGAAAATGAATTTTTTCTCCTTTGTTGAACTCCTATATCTTCTCCATTCAGATAGATTCTTTCCTCTTCGCAATAAGACATGGTATGGCCCAAATAGCCACAGAACTAACACTTCATGAGAGGAAATGTATTCCCGCTTGGATTTCTCATCATACCTTCTTCCTTGGGAGAATAGTTAGATTGTCTTTCATTTCTAAGTGTTTGAGTATAATTTTCAGTTATCCTTTTAGTTTGGATTGAGGGTTCCTTTTTTAGCACTTTAGGTAATGATTCAACATGTTAAACTTTCATATTATTTTTCTTTTGGATATTTTTACTTCCAGCAGTTGATGTCTCAGATTCGTAGCTAATTCCACTATTTCCCATGCATGTGGGTCTTCGATCACTCAAGATTTTTCCAACCCCATCTGAACCACAAATGGCTATGCATCTGAGAATCTTCCAAACTGCATTTTCTTCCTTGATTCATTCAGAAATGATTCAGTCTCAAGTTTACTCTTATGAGTAACAACTTCCTCCTAAAGACCCTTAGCAGTCTTGGATTTTTCTTCTAGTCTGTAGGTGATGTCATTGATGACCTTTTACTACTCTTCAATTCACAACTTCAGATCCACTATATCATCATTGCTTTCAATTATATTAGACTATTCCTTCACAAATTCTTCCAGTCGTTCAATTTCAGCATCAAGTTGATCAACGTATTCACTTGATTCTTCTACAATTGATTTCCACTTATTAAAACTCTTATATTTAGTATTAAGCTTACTAACAGCATCTTTAAGTTACATCTTGGGATCTGCACCAGTTTTCAACTATTTTTCTCCACCAATATCTTCTAACTTTTCAACAGTGGCCATCACAGAATCATGGTTCCCAGTTTTGAATTCATGTTCATCATCATCACAGAATTCATTATCTTCTTCTTCCTCTTTGCCGAAAAAACTCTTCCTTTGCATTTTCTTTCCATATTTGAAGTCTTCCATTTTGAAAAACCTTCTTCGAGGCTTCTCGAAGCTTTCATCTTCACTATCTTAATCATTGATCTTTCTTAAGCACTGAGAGGCAATGTTTCCATCTTTTCCGCAACGAAAACATGTGAGAGGTAACTTTCCATTGAATTTCCCTTTTCCCTTATGGAACTTCTTTGCATTGAGAGAAAGAATTTCTTTTTCTTATTTATCTTCACCACTACTATCTTTTGAAATTTTTAGTTTATCCATGGCCTCAAATTCCATTTCCTTGCTCACACGAGTTTTAGAATCTTCTAGTTTGATTCTCATTTCGTATGCTACCAAGATGCTTAGAAGGCCATCTAGAGAATGTTTTGAAAGATCTCTTTCCTCAAGGGATGATACCATTTCATTGTACATGGGTGGAAGTCTTCTCACCATTTTCTTCAAAATTTCAACATCTTTGATTTCTTCTCCTAGGCCCCGAATTGCTCCAACTACTTCAGTGATTCAATTAAATAAGGGGTCTGCATTCTCATCAAGATGCATCTTCAAATCATCGAACCTATTGTGAAGCACTTGTAGTTTCGCCTCCTTAACTTTTCTATCTCCTTCATAAATATTCTCGAGTTTATCCCACATGGATTTTTCTGAGGTTAAATTCATCACCTTTAGGAAGATCTGATAAGAAAGATACACTGTGAGTGAATTTTGTGCTTTAGCAACTGCATCAAGAATTTTCTTGTCTGTATCAGTCATAGCCAGGCCTGTTAGATCAGTGACTTGTATTCCATGCACAGTAGAAAAAAGAACTTCCATTCCAAGAGATCATAGATGCGATCCATTCTGTTCTTCCAGATCTAGAAATTACTTCCATCGAAGTGAGGGACTTCCCTGACATTGATTGCATCCTCCATGAAGACAAAGGATAGATTCAACACCAGAAACCTCCCTCTGCTACCACTTAAATGTCCCCGGGACACCCTGAGAGGGGAGGGGTGAATCAGGGTGACAACTTTTTCTTTTAATGTGATGGATCTTATTCCCACGTTGGTAGGAACTTGTTCAACCTATATGATTAAAATGATCAGAAAGAAAACATTCACATGCATAGAGAAAATACATAACTTTTTACTTGGATCACCAAAAATGGCTATGTCCATGGAGCATACGCCGACAGGTTGTCGGTCGTACAAAATTCCACTAAACATCTCAAGATGTGGATTACAATGGTTCGGGATTAGTCACTCTATCCTAGGCTCACTGCCTTTACAATTGTTCAAGGATAGCTCACTGCGTCCCTCGGGTCACTCCCATTGACTCCCCTGGATCACAGCTGTTGATGAAGTCCCGCTCAGTTTGTAGACGTGAAGGTCTCTTCATCATTGAAAAATAATTAATCATCTATTGAATGTAGATGCTATTTTGAAGTCCAACTATCACTCGTATAATAATCCCACTTTTCACCAAAGGAATTTGGAAATCTTACAGATTTCGTGCAGCTCCAAAAGGACTGGCATACGACCACCTCACCTGATGCGCTTCTCCAAGACAGGCGCGCAAGTTTCAAGAACGGTGCACAAGTCACTTGCGTGGTACAAATCGGCATGCACGTAACACCAACACACTTGTGTGATACTTCCTCCATCAACTCCAAACTTGTGCAACTCTAATCCTTTAACTCCCAAAATGCCTTGGTTGCACAGCCAACAATCGGCACTCAGCCTCTACCTGCGCGGCCAAACTACCACTTGTGCAGCTCAACTACTTGCGCAACGGGACCTCGAAATATCTCTATCTCTTGAAATTTTTCCTAAATGAGGAGTGGTTTTCCTCTATTTATAAGAAAACTAGACCCCCTGCGTAGTGGCACGCAAGTGTCCTCACGGTACGCAAGTCCCGGCACGCAGCTCCAACTGCCCTGGCCTCTATCGCATAACTCACTTGCACGAACAAACCAAAAAGTATGCAACCCTATTTACTTTTCCATATTTTGAAGTTATTTTCATGAAGAAGAATAGGCCCACAACTGTCTAACCTCCTAGGCATCAGCGCGCAAGTCCTTTCTCAGCGCACAAGTCACTTGCGCGACCAGACCAAAACTTGTGCGGCCCTTATCCCTTTGCCATTTTTAGATGTTCTGATCTTGAAAAACAGTTGGAATGCATGTTTCCTCTTCTTCAAGTACACAGAGTGCATGTCTCTTTTCCAAAAAACTCTTTTCTCCATTTTTCAATTTTCAGGCCCAATAATTTGGTAAACACTGGGAAATGGCACTACCTTCAATACTATTGTCTTCTTGAAATGTATGATCACTTTGTTGGTACACATTCTGAAATTCCACTGTGTATTGACAATAAAAACAAACCATAATCTAATTCATGCATAGAAGACCATGGTTCCAATAGGTGGGTGCATTACCTTGGTCATAGGAAGAAGGATGATGTTTCTGGGAACGACCTTGAGATGGATTTCTGAGTGGAATTCCTTTATTCAAAGATGAAAGATGAGAAGTGGTAGGATCTACTCTACATATAGCTTGGTAGTATGTCAATGATGGAATTAGGGATCAAGTTCAAGGACCTCATACACCTTACTCTGGATCTGTTTCCATATGAGGATAATTGGGTGAGGTTCTTATAGGAGGCACTAGGTCCTTCTCTTCAGTATGTAGTTACTCACTTCACCCTACCAACAAAAATTTGATGTTCAGATGAAGGATGAGATAGTAGAAATGATGCAATTTTTAGGAGTTCTACTTGAGAGGGGAGTCATCCCAGTTCCTCCAAGAGGAAGGTCGTCAGCAGCAAGTCTCCGGTGTCAGGGCGTTCTCGGTTTTGGCCATTAGGGATCCAACCCCAGAAGTTATAGTTATGAATCTTTGGTCCTCTCCATTTTCCCATGGTCCTAGGTCCGAGGTGTTTTTCTTATAGAGGATTTGTTCACCTATAGGTATAGTTCTTGACTCGAGAATATTATGGTAGAGGCGGTCAAGTTTAGGGCCTTCTATAATAGCAGTTTCCAGCCAGGAATTTCCAGCAGTAGAAAGAGCAGGACCCTGCTCCACCAAGGGAGGTTGGTGTAGGATGATTCTGACCTCAAGGTTATCCATCAGGGCATCGAAAATGGAATGGTTGGGAAGGAGGACAATATCTTTGGGGAAGAGGATCCGTGTGTGGAAAGTTACACACCATAGAGACAACAGTTCCAGTGGGAATGGAGATCATTATAGGTATAATCTTTTTTGATTAGTAAGCTTGATTATGCCTTATTTCATTCGACATCATCACACTACTTCATTGCATTCAGTTTTTCCCATTCCATAGGACTAGACATTGAGATACTTTATGTGCCCCTTGTTTTGAGAACAATAGTCAGAGGTCATACTAGCTTGTTTGATGTTTTCTAGGGACGTAGACTAGTGTTGGGGTTGCATCAGTCCAATGAGGATCTCTTTCTGTTATATATGAATACATACGATGTAATTATTGTCAGCAACTAGTTCTTTTTTGTGGGTAATTTCATATATTCCTTCCTGAGAAGTGTCATTTTTTCAAATGTGAAAGCCCAATATGTAGCTATCGTTGGTGAGTGAAGCAGTCTGATGGGCAGCCAGCATATAGAGCCACTTTATTCCTTGTTTTCCAAGCTATTAGTGGGGTAGATGGATGATGATATATAGAAGGTTCCAGTAGTTATCTTAGAGTTTCTGGATGTTATTACTAAGGATTTTGTGAATCTACCCACTCAATGTGATAATGTGTTTAGGATAAACATACAACTCGGTGCAAGTTCCTTTTCAATGGATCCTTATCCAATGGGTAATTCTATGTTAAGGGAGTTGTGAATTTAGATAGATGATCTGATATAGAAGGGTTTCACCTGAACCAGCGTGTCATCGCATGGATCTCCAGTATTGTTTTTGAAGAAGGAAGATGGTGGTATAAGGATCTTCATAGACTACTGGAGACTGAATTAGGTAACGATCAAGAACTATTACCCTCTCCTAAGGATAGATGATATTTATTACCAATTGAGGGGAGCGAGTTAGTTTTCTAATATTGATCTTTGATCTGGATATCACCAGTTTAGGGTAAAAGAGGGTGACATCTCGAAGACTACTTTCATGTGAAGGTATGGTCACTTCGAGTTTGTAGTTATGATTTCTGGTGTTACGAACACACCATCCAGGTTCATGGGGATTATGAACTCTATATTTTATGAGTTTTTGGACTGGTTCATCACTATATTCATCAATTAAATACTAATCTACTAGAATCCAGATTATGAACACACTTAGAATTTCATGACTATTCTAGTGGTCCTTCGACACCACCAGATCTATAGAAAGCTATTTGAGTTCAATTTTTCGGACACATGATGTCTACATCCTTGATCATGTGGTATCTCAGTAGGGAATAACATTGGAACCATTTAAGTTTGATGCATTATTTTGTTGGGATTCACCCAAGACTATGGTAGTTGTTCACTGTTTTCTTATTCTGGTAGGATACTATTGGATATTCGCACCAGATTTATCCCATGTAGCATCGCTATTGATGGATATGACTAGAAAAGGCTATGATTTTTTGTGGAGAGAGAAGTATGAGGCAGTTTTTGAATACCTGAATGGGAATTTGGTGAGTTCTCTGGTGATCGAGCTGCCAATATAAGGGGTGTTGTTTTTGGTGTTTTTTGAGGCTTCCCATCTAGGATTGGGGTGTGTGCTGATGTAGAAATAGGTAGTGATCTCCTATGGTTCTAGCCATTAATGTTCCCATGGATGTAATTATGCCACCCATGATTTGTATCTAGTAGTTATCATGTTTTCACTAATGTTATGGAAACATTACCTAATTAGGGAGCACTTTGTGTTCTTCAAAGATTACAAGATATTAAGGTATATTTTTTCCCAATGAGACTTGAACATGAGAAAGAAGAGTTTGATGGAGTATCTCCATGATTACAATTTTGAGATCTCTTACATGTCATGAAAGGGGAAATTTGTGGCCTATTCTTTGAGAAGGAAGTCATAAAATGATGTTTTTCAGTAATCTACAGATGTTTGGAGGGCTATGGAGGAGTTTCCTACCATTCACTTAGATAAAGTATTGGACGGTGGCAGAGGTCGGCTATTTCAGATAATGTTATAGTAATCATTGGGGCACAAGGTGGAGGATTCTTAGTGGTAATACCTAGATATTTTGGTGATGCGAGATCAAATTGGCCAGGATAATGCTTCAGGATATGGTCAAAGAATGGTCATAATAAGATGTTGTTCAGTGGGAAGCTGTTTGTTCCAGTGAAAATGCATGAGGAAGTTCCCTGTGAGTTTCATATCTCACCCATAGAAATACACCCAGGAGTTTACAAGATGTAACAAGCCTTGAGGGAATATTTAAAGTTGCCTAAGATGAAATTGGATGTGGGGATGTTTGTGGAAATGTGATTAGTGTTCCATAAAGTGAAGACTAAGAACCGTGTTCCCCGTGGTTTGTTTCAACCCCTAGGTGGTCCCGAGTGGAAGTGGGATGGGATTTCAGAGTATTTTGTCACATGACTACATAGGGCTCAGGGAGGATGTGTTTTAATTTGGTTTGTAGTGGATCAGTTGATGAAATCTACTCACTTCTTTACGATCAAGGAGTCAGGCACAGTGCATTCCTTAAAAAGAAGGTATGTGGATGAGTTAGTGTAGAAGGATGGATTTATGAGGTCCATTGTCTCATATCAATATACATGTTTTATATCATAATTATGAAGGGGAATGTAGCATGCTTTTTTCACTCATTTATGCCTCAGCACTACTTCCCACCCTCATACGGATGGACAAAGAGAGGACCATACAGAAATTTTATGGCTTGTTTCTGGAATGTGTTCTGGATATTAATGGGTTTTGGGTGATACATTTTCCATTGGTAGAGTTTTATTAAAATTAAATTTATCTCTCTTCCATTATCATGGATCCAATAGAGGTTTTATATGAGAGGTTGTGTCGTTTACCCTTGTGATAGACATAATTTTGTGAGGTAGATGTTGTTGGTCCAAACATGGTGCAGAGTACTACAGTGAAGGTGTAGCTTGTCTATGAAAGGAGGTTGGAATCCCAAGACCAGAATAATTCATATATCGATTGTAGGAGGAGGACTTTGGATTTTTATGGTGGGGACAATGTATTATTGAAGGTTTCCCCTTGACATGGGCATTAGTGGTTTGGTAGAGTAAGTAAGATTTATCATAGGTTCATCAGAACTTTCAAGGAGTTGGGATGAGTTGATGAGATGTCATATCAGCTGTAATTTCCACCATAGTTGGCTAGGTTACACAAAATCATTCATCTCTCCCAGATTCGTCAGTATCATAGCGATTTCTCCCATATGATTGATTAGGGAGAGCTGGATATCAAGGATGATGGAACATTTGTATAGAAACTAGTGGAGATATAGGATCATTGGGATAAGGTGTTGTGTGGATGGAAAACTCACTTGGTTCATGAATTATAGAGGCATCGTGTCTTAGAGGATAGTACATGGGAGCGGGAGACACAGATGTGTTCCCAATACCAATAGTTTTTTTGAGTTTTGATCGTGTGCTTTTATTTTTGGTATAATGTTTGGAACTTTTTTATATAAGATAAATTGCTTCCTCGTTATATTTTATATGATAAATTCCTAATGTATGTGGGTAGGAGGACCTAATTCTTAATCAAGACACATTAATGCGGATGATATTAAACTTTTGCGGGAGAGTCAGTTCCACCCAAAGTAGATAGTTTCTCGACAAGGGGGAATGAAATTCCATGATTTATATATTTGAACATTGTGATTTTTTGTACTTGCGTGGTATGACTTGAAATTGTTGGGTTGTAAAATCTAAGAGGTGTGTCCTTGGATGCTTAGGTTTTAATCCGACGAGGTGGTTTATCCTTGGTAGGTATCTTACGGGGTCGTCATTAATACACCTCTTTCTTTTGGATTTGGTTTTAAATTATCGAGGGTGAGAATAGTTTAATAGGTATCTGATGTAATGTCCCAGACCTATGTGGTAAATTAAATTGTAAAAATCCAATGACAGGGGTGTTATCGGAGACAATGGTAACTCATTTTAACAGTTTTCAAAATATATAGTTTTTAAAACGGCCAGTCAAGGCATCGGTGAGTTAGGGCATCATTTTTTCTAGGAGTTGGTAGGATGAGGCGTCAGTTGGTGGAAGCATCGGTAGGTCATGGTGTCAATATGTAGAGGTTTCAGTGAGTCATAGAATCATTGAATTAGGGCCCCAGTTAGTCAATGAGTTAGTGAATTAGGGAATTGGTGAGTGAAGGGGTAAGTGTGTTAGGGTGCCAGTGAGTCAGGGCGTCGGTGAGTTAGGGCATCAGTGAGTCAAGAATCGATGAGTCATGTGTCAGTGAGTCTTGAGTCCATTGGTTAGCATCAATGGATCAACGTGGGAAGCTTAGTGTCAGTGAATCACTATAGGAGTTTTTATTTTGGTGACTCTATATTGGACGTTTGTTGTCAGTGACTCACCCATCGTTGACTTATTTCATGTTTTTCCCAATTTTTCTAATTTCACCCCTCTTATATTTTTAAGATGTAAATCAATTTTAAATCCTTGTTTTGGTATTTATAAGGGAATTTCAAAAGGTATTAACTATATATTTAATATCCAAGCACTCAGAGGACATTGAAATTGTCAAACCACGTGATCTTTTCCATGATCAGACATTAGTGGCTATAAAACTATTTCTTTTTCTATTGATATAGGATCTGGTTTTTATTTAGTCAAGGTCATCTCATATATTTTCTCTTCATGCACCGAGACCCTTTCTTCCCCATATGAGTTATGTACCTATGTTGTACCCCCCCCACCCCCACCCCCTCTTCATTTTTCCTTGGTTCTTCCAAATCATGTGATACCTTTATTTTGGCACAAGGAGGAGTTTTGGTCCATAATTTTTCTAGGTAAGAATTATACTATATCTCTATAATTGTGTATCATGAGGGGTGGGCATGGTATAGTTATTTTTGAAGAATATATAAATCTGACTTCTAACAAAGATAAATGCTAATGATGAAATACAGACTCAATAATGGGATAAGAGTGGATTGTTGTTGATCGCTTTTTTTATTTGTTATCTTTGTTTATGATGTGATCTGTTTTGGTCATGTGGCCTCGATAAGTCATGGTCCTTGGTTGTATTTTCCATCATTTGGGTGATGATTTATAACTGTTCTTTTTTTATAAATACTTTCAATAAATATCAATATAATTAATATTGTAAACTTGATTAAATAAATGTATTAACTATGATTAAAACCATTGTGTGATCACCCCTACATATCAAAGTTTAATTTAAAGAATAGTGTTGTCCAAATCTGAATACACCTTGTTTGATAGGTGTGTTTGTTTATTGTTTTTTATCGTGTTTTTTGTTTTGTGTGGGTTTTTTTAGTGTGTTTCTATGGCTGGGGGTGTGACTATGTGTATGTGGAGGTACATGAGGTGTGATTGTATCTAAGGATAATATATTTATATATTGTTGAATGGGTGGAATTGATATGTAGTGGGACTGCATCTAAGTAGTGGTTGTTCAGTAGATCTTCAGGATGGTTGTGTCGTAATTTCATGTTTATGGACGTCTTAGGTACGGTTTTGTTGAGAAATGGGGATGTAGAATATAGTTGCGAGACGAACATGGAGTGGGATAACTATGATGACTGATAGTTGGCAGTGGTTGAATGGATATTCTAGAAAGGGGAGATTTTAGTGGGTTTCTTTACCTTGGTATTTCTTCCTAGTTTGTTATGGATTACTGTATGGATACTTCTTGTTTTGTGTTTGGTATTTTTCTAGGTAGGTATTGTAATAAATTAATGAATGAAATTATAATTCATAATGAAAATTCGTTAAGGGAAAAGGTGTGGGTTATTATTTTGGTTGTGGTTGTTATGTGGTCATACTTGTAGGGTTAGGAACAAGGGAAGTTTTTATGGGGGGCTGGTAATTTGTTTGGAATCCTATAGGATTGGATGAGTGTTTAATCCCTGTATATATAAACTTTCAGTTCCTTATGTATTTTATACACACCCCACCCGTGTTGAGAACTATTTTCTAAACACCCCCATTATAATGGGGGAGGGTTTCATTCCCAACATTTTCGTTGGAGGATGGATGGATGGTTACTAGCTTTACCCCTCTCCCTCTAATAGGAATTTATTCCCCATGCGTTTGGGGGAAGGGTATAATGGTTTTATGTTTATTACAAAATTTAGGGTATTGGTTGTGTGAGAGGTGGATTGATTCCCAGTTGTCTTCAGGATGAGGACTAGCTTTATTGGGAAGGGTGTTGTATGTGTGTGGTCTAGGTGTCTATGGGAAGGAATGTGGTGTGGTTTATGGTCTAGGTGTGTATGGATATGTTGTGTAGTGGTTCTTGTGGAAGAGTGTGGTAGTATCAGGATGTTCACCATTATGGATGATCAGTTAACCGGTGGGAATTGGTGCAGGGTACCCAAATATCAATGTGCTTATTATATTACATTACTGGACATTCATTTTTAGGTGAGTGTTATTTGGTGAGGTTGGGGTGGATAATATTCCATGTTAGGTTCTTTTGGAGTTTCTGTTTTTCCCCATGGGGGAATTAGTATGCCTCTGCCACTTGTTCATGGGTGAATTTGGTTTTTGCCTACTGTGTATACTTGTTTGCTCACCCTACATATATAAAACTATTTTCAAGTTTCCAGGAAGGTTACGCAGACTGTGTTGGACTATACTAGATCAGACATTGAGGAAGGTTGTTGAGTCACTACTTAGTTTTATTTTGGTACTTACCTTGGAGTTTTCCTTATATTTATAGTAGTTTTATTTAAACATTCATGTGGGATGGGTTTTAGTTTCTTAATATATATATATATATGTCTTGGAGATGTTTGAGGTTGATAAATCTTATCTCTCGATCTTGGTTAATATGAAAAGCGTAATTCCTCCAACTTTTGTGAGATTTCTATACCCTAATTATTGGTCACCACCCTGGGGCCTACTGGAGGCGGTACTTGGGGGATCATTATCTCTCCTTCATCTTGAAGATGGAAGGTCTCTGAATCTTGATATCCCATCCCTCATCTTGAATAATGTAGGTCATGACACAAATTTAGATAAATATTAAAAAAATCACACCTTTTTAAAAAGGAGCTTCTAATTTAAAAAGATTTTTGTAGAATTGAGTTGATTATATATCACTTAAATTTTATCATTCAAAATTTATTTTTAATGAATTTTAATCTATCATTTGTTAGTTTTTTTGTAATAATTTCTGAATAATATTTTTTTAATCTGATAAATTCGTGAATTGTATCTGTATTTATTGTCTAGTCCCTAAGGAAATGATATCTTTCATCAACATTCATAGCTAATTTGTGATTTTTTGGGTTACTATATAAGTAAATGACACAATATTTACCAAAATGAATTTAATTTTGAGTAAAATACAATCCAAAATCCATGGGTGTGTATTGAATCCACAACACTTGGGTAAAAAAGTTCTAGTTTCTAAATATTCTTCTTTAGTAGTGGAAATTTGTAATAAATGTGGTTTATTACTGGACCAAGAGACTAAATCATCTCCCAAGAAATGAAATGTTCTTAATGTATATTATATATATAATCTACAGCCTCCAAATTCATCATCTGTATAACTTTTTAAAAAAATTATTTTTATAAAAATTAAATAATCCATGTTTCGATACCCCATTGCGGTTTCTCAAAATATGTTTTACATATTTCAAATGAAATTATTTTGAATTATCTTGAGGTATATCACATAATAATATTACAAACATTCTATTTTTTGAATTACAGTAAGCAATAGAAATATTCTGATCATAATTCTATAAACTTTCTGATCAACAGATTTACTAATTTCATCAAGATAAATTTTTGAATTTGTAATAGGAGTTATGATATTTTATTCATTTTCCAAACAAAGATGTTTTAGTAGATATATATTATATTTATATTCAGTTAAAATATTTCCATATAATTTTTAAAAAATCTAATAATGATGAAAAAAGTCGATTTCTCACATCATGTTCAATTCAAAATCATTTTTTATAAGTCCAGAAAAGTTATCTAAAATATATTTTTTATTTGAACCAAAAATTATTCCATCAGTATATATTTGAATTTCAATTGTGTGTTTATAAATTTTATTTATGAAAAGAGCTTTATTATAACTTCCTTTAACAATGTTATTTTGATGTTAATGTATGGAATGTATTTCACACCAAGCTACTCTTGGGACTTGCTTAATTCTATATAGTGCTTTAGTAAGATTAAATACATCGATCAGAAACATATTATCTTCCAAACTATGATTTTTTTAAACCTAAAATTCCTCTTGAAAATTTAAATGAAGGAAAGAACTCTTCAGGTCCCTTTGAACTAACATGAATTTCAGATGTGCTACAAAAGAAAATAATATTATGATATATTTTAATATAGTGACCAGTTAAAAATTTTCACAATTATATATTCCTTCATCTTTAAAATAACCTTTATCAATAAATATATCATTATTTATAATAAATTTCTCTTTTTAAAAATATTTTAAAAAAAATATTTTACTCCAATTACTAGTGTTTATTTAGGATGTTCATCTATGGTCAAAACATAATTTCTTTCTAATTGATCTATCTTATCATGCATGGATCATATCCAATATTCATTACCTAAAGAAACATATATTATTTTATGTTCTAATGGTGATATAAAACAATATTGTCACAATGATTTATCAAGGAACTAATAGTTTTAACTAATTAACTTGCATCAACAATTATATAATTTGAAGGATGATTCCTTAAAATCAACTGATTTTTTTGTTTAATTGTTAAGATTATATTCTTTTATCAGATATATCTTTTAATTAATTAGCTTTGGGATATTGAATATTAATTATTCAAGCATTTGAATAATTTAAAAATTGATTGTTGTATGTTGTATTCATATAGGAAAATAGAATATCATTTCTAAACATCATCGGTATTTTTAAATTCAAATGCTTTTGAAAACATGATTGGTTTCTTCAAACATTACATGAATCGTTTCCTAAAAAATATTAGTTAATTTATAAAAAACTCAATAATCTTTTCCAGTTATAGGAGATACAATAAAATAATATTCATATTTTTTGAATTATATTTATGTAACTACTATTTTATTTTCAAAAAAAATTCTTTACATCCCAAAACATTGAAGTATGAAATTTTTGTATTTCATTTAGTCTAAAACTCATAAGGTTTTTTATTAGGAAAAATTCTGAGTAAAACTTATTTTATAATATAAAAACCATTACTCACAGCCTCAGTCGATAAATTTTTTACAACAAAATATTTAACTAGAATATTTAGTTTGATTTCAGGAATGATTCTACTTTTTCTTTCAACTATGACGTTTTTTAGTTGTTCTTGGTGTGTAAAAATTATGAGTAACAACCTCTAAATATAAAATTTTCCAAAAATATAATGATTTAAATAAAAAACATGATCACTTTTTATATAAACCAATGTTATATTATTATTATTTTTAATATAAGTAGGAATCCCCTTAAAATTTTTAAAATCATTGTATTTTCAAGTGAGACAATAATCCGAATTAAATATAGTGTAATCATCAGTCAAAAAATATACATAGTATTTACCCCCCCACACTTACAATTCTATAAAACCAAAAATAAAAATGTTCACTAACTGTAAAGCTTCATTAATTAAGGTTTCACCTTTATATTTAAAACTTCATTTATTTTACTTATCATATTAAAAAGGATCAAAGATTTTGGTAGAAATAAACTTTAAGTTATGTTATCTCACTAACGTGTCATTTCTTATAAATTTTAGTTAAATTATAGAAGTTTTCATTTCCAAATATCATATTCCATTACTAGGATAATATTTGGTTTCACATAAAATAAGAAACATTTAATGACTTTTTTCTTCTATTTAATGTATTGAAATATTTACATTCCTATTGAAAAATAAAATGAAATTATGTTCTAAAATTTGAACATTACATTTTTCATTCCTAAATTTTACAAGATATCTCTTATCACATGAAGAACATATACTCATAATGTTTTCCTTAAGTACCAAAACATATAAAACATTTAAAATAATATATTTCATAAAAAAAGAAACTACATTGATTCTGATGATTTCACCCTATAAATTATTTCTAAATAAAGCTTTTTTCCTTTAAAATTATTAAAATTTCATAAGTTTGACTTTCCTCCATTAATATATTGAGAACAAACAGTGTCCATATACAATTTGTTTCTAATAAATTTAATAACCATATTCTTTTGAAATATAAAAAATTAAGTTCTTGAAACCCATTTATGTTTGGGTCTAGTTATGTCAGTAAATAAAATTATTGGCAACCCAATCTATCTAACCCATTTATATTGAAAAACTAATAATTCTTATGGAATAAAATATGTGTGACTACCAAAATATTGAACTTTATTTAAAGAAAAATATTTACTCAAGTGATCTCTCCTTTTACATTTTGTAATAAATGGTGTAGTTTAGTGTATTATTTAGTTTGATTGAGAATAAGGTATATGAAAAGTAAATATTATCTTGTTTTATGTTCTATACGGTATTATTTGTATATAAATTTTATCAAAAATTTATTTACCTGAAGTAAATTTGGATAATAATTTTTTAAACAAGAAACTCTAGATTTTAGTTCAACAATAAAAATCATATTGTCTTCATTGGATATCCAACCAAAAAATTAATGACTAAAGAAATTTCAATCAAATGAAATATGCTCATCTAAATTTTTATTAAAGTATTTTTTATCATTTGATTTTTGATGAGGGACTTTTGGTTTTTTAATCTAATTTAGTTAAATATTTTAAAATTCCTAATGTTATTTTCTAAATTAATTTATTATCTTTAACAATATTTACCTTATAAAACTCATTGTTATTTTTCAATTTAGTATTTTCATAATTTATAATTTTAATATATCTGTCAATTTATACTATAGAAGGTAAATTTTATCTTGATTTTGATGCATTATATTTTTCAGCTACATATGGATTATCTTTTTAATCTACCAATGAAGACTAATATTCATCTGTAGTATTGTAAGTAAATTTTAAATCTAGGTTTAAATTTTTTGTAGATTCTTAAATTAAATTTCCATAATTATCTTTTCATTTATTTGAATGTTTGAATAGAATACATGAATTGTTTTAAATTATGTTCCACTTTATTCTAATAAGATTTCTGAAGATGTGTAAATTTCACAATTACATTATGAATCCAATGTTTTCCAGATTTTATTTACATTTATTTTAGAATTACATACCAATATTATATTTATCTTCCTTAAATTAGGATTATATGGTTTTAATGACTTTAATTATTATATTCATAATATATAAATTCTGAATAATCGTTATTGTTTATCAATCTTTCATATCTTTCTAATGAGAAATTCAGAAGTTTTAATTTCTAAAATGATTATTCATCCTTCTTAAAATTTGAACAGGTTCATTATTGTTAAATTATAAATCACTTGGATAACAATACATACATTTTATCTTTGAAACTAGTGATTTACAATTTTTAACACATGTATAATGAGTATTATAATTAATACTAACATATGTAGAAGAAAATGAAACTAAAATCTTAATTTTTTTCTTTTTTAGCGTCCCATATAAGTATGTTACCATATTAAATAAATATTTAAATTAATTCATCTAGACATCGTGTTTTTAAATGACTAATATCATAAATTTATTCCTCTTATATTCCCATTATTTTTATATAATATAGATAATATTCTATATAAGTTGATATTATGATAACTATTTTTCATCAGGTGATTATAAATGATTGAATATTTTTATAAATCATTGGTTGATTTGTGTTACAGTTTCACCATATAAAAAATAAAAAAACATAATAATCAACTCTAAGAAAAGATTTATGAGTTTATAAATATTTAGTAGTTCAAAAATGTGCTATCTTTATATTAAAAATTCTATTTTAAATTTCACATTATTAGATTGAGATATATATGTTTCCTATCGTAGAATGTAATAAATTATTATAAAATTTTTGGTTTACATAATATTATTGTTTTTTATCATAAGAAAATTTAACTATATCCCCTATAAAACATTATAGTTTTCTATTATCATTATAAATTTGTGTACTCCAGTATTGATGATAAAAGATTTTATACAATCACAATAGTTCTCATAATCTGATTAATCAAAAATAGGTGGTCTGGTTAGAATAAAAATTTCAAGTGTTCAAACTAGTACTTCGGCCATAAAAAATCATATTTCCTCTTACAAAATGTTTAATATGGGAAAAATAATTATTAATTATGTTAAAAAAATTAAAATACAAAATATTTTTCAAAAGGTAATTTTCTTAATCAGGATAAATACTATCTTAAATAATGATTGTTTGGAGATGTGGTGGTTGAAAAATATAGTAGGGGTGAATTATACTTTAACATAAATTTTAATTTTTCATTCTCCTCAAGTATTAAAATAACTATATTTTTTATTATTCATGAAATTAATGATTGCTTGTATTTTCAAATTATAAATTAAATCTATAATAAAAGTAACTAAAATGAGTATTTTTTTTAATATAGTTTCTATAGTGGAAATAAAATTATTGATATTTTAAAAACCCGATAAATGAGAGAATGTTATAGAACATTAAACTAACAGAATTTCCAATACTAAAATTCATAATGAAATAAAACTGAATTTAAAATCAGAACATAGAACATAGGTTAGAAAACCAAATGTCAAATTAATGTATATCTATTAAAACAATTATTTTAAACTAAAGTGAGAGGCAGATATATAAACATTATCTGAGTTATACATGACTTTTACCCTTAGGATTTTATACCTATTGTATGGTTTGTCTTCCTATCCTAGGAATATCTCACCTAAACATGTTTTTATCTACTCCACATGATTACATAATAAAAGTATATCTATTCTTGTAGTGATAAAATAAATTAATTAGATGGTTATATTTTCATTTATCTTCCTATACCTATATTCTCTCAATCTCATAGGATCAAAAATAGAATTATTAAAATAGAAATACTACTATATTTACAAGTATAACATCACACAATGGTAGGTCTTACATGAAATACTTAGAAAGAAAAATTACACTAATTTCAACCACACTCTATAATAAAAAAGTGAAATTTTTCAAGATGGAAAAAAACCTTTCGAATGCTCGATCGATAATTTATGTTATTGTAATATAAATATAATTCTATAGTTTTATCTTCATTTATATGAAAAATTATAATATAATCCAATAGTTTAATTATAAAAAAATGATTGATTTGTTTCAAAAACATCAGTTGCAATTTATTCATCTATAGATGATCTATACATGTTTCATCATCTACGGATGGTTTAGATAATCCATGCTCTACTACTTCCATAAAATTATGGAAGTAATATATCCTTGTAAATTAATATATATAAATTTTCTTAAATCAATTATAGTTTCAATATTTCATAAATTAGTTACCTAAATTTTATACTATTAAAACATAAGAACATAAAAAAACATAAGTCATATCATATTTTCTATAAAGTGCATTTTGATTTATGAAATAAATAATGACATAAGTTATTTAATTAAAAACCCTACCTATATTTATAAGATTTGGTAAAAATGGGATGTTAACCCTTATGTACATTAGGACTATAGAAATAATAGGAATAATTGCAGTTGTAGCTTACTGGCTGGATATATTGTCCAACCATTCCAAAGTCATGATTTATTCTATGTTTCATTACTAAATAATTACATTATTGATCCAACACATGTGCTCACATCTTAGAGAATATAGTTGGATCCTGACTTATCCTAAAATAAATTGTCTTTATATATTTTTTCCACTATAGAGAAAGTGTTTATGAATAGAATAACTAGATAAGTGAATGTACATTCGGGAAATCAGAAACTGCAAGAGGAAATATGTGAGCTTGTAGAATCTTTGAGGAAGTAATATCTACACTTTTTAATATATTATACATACCCCAATTTCAATAATAAAATTATTTATTGTTGGGGAAAATATAACAGAAGAGAATCTACTATAGTATGAAAATACCATGTCCTGAACTACCATGAAATTCACCCATTAAAGAACCTTTATTCATCACTTTATTTAAAATTTTAATTTTAAAATTTTAATGGAAAAAATAACTTTATTTTTGAATTCATAATATCACAATTATCATTGTTTGAAATTTTTATCCTTTTTTTCAAAAATGTGGGTTTTTAGTCAAAAAATATGATTTTCATAAAACATGTAATTTTTATGAAATTATAATTATATAAAAATAGAATAAAATATTACAAAATATTTTAAGTAATCAAATAAAAATATTATATTCATTGAGTTAATAAAACCATTGGAAAACATTTTTACAATTATTTAAAATGTTACATTAATAAAAAATTGATCTTTTTTTTAAATAAATTATTTTCAAATGAGATTTTATTTTTGTATTCCTTTAAATCCTCATAACATATATTTTTTATAATAAATAAATTTTTTCATTATAATCAGAATCTATTATAATTTTATCTTATATGTAAATTTAAATCGAAAAAGTGTTATTTTTTTAAAAAATGTTTTCAGAAAATTTAGTCAGTTTATTTTAAAAATAACAATTAACAACTTTATAAAGTTTATTTTATATAATAATTGAAAATTTTATATCATAAGTATCATATTAGTTAAAATTTAAATCCTAATCTTGTAAATACCCCAACCCAAGTACCCTGGAGTGGCTTCCTTTATTGTAATAGTACTATGGAAAGTTGTTCACATCCCAATGTAATGAATAGTTTAGTAGTATTGGAAAACCAGATATAAACAAGTGTATTACATTACTACTTGAAACAAAAAAATAGCATAGAAACCCCATTGGGAACATCCATAACTCTTAGATTATCCCTACAACTCATTCATAATATACGCATTCTCATCTTGGGGGAAAATAAAACATTAGAAAGGGGTGCGCACAAATGCTCTATAAGGGTAAACAATAAAATAGAATATATCATAAAAATAAACAATAAGGAAAAGTGAATAACTGAAATACATTCCCATAAAACATAATCTTCAGCATAAATGATTTGAATAAATGATAAATAAATAATGTCATATAAATAACAACATGATATTTAACTATGTATATTATACTAGTTGAATAATCTCTTGATTTATCAATTAATAATATCACAATGAGGGAATTAATAATTCCATACATTAATAAACATACCATCAAGGCCTATGATAATAATTCTACATAAAGGGTAATGCCTCGGCAAAAACCAATTCTAGTTTGTTTCCTGAGACCTACAGATGCATCAAGGGGCTATAGCAGGTCCACCCATAACATACTAAGTCCAATGAATTACCCATATTTATAAGAAAATATATATTTAAATAAAATTTTCCCATACCACTATGAAATATATTAATCATAATCACAAATGAAATTAATCTAATAAAATCATTCATATATTCTTGAGAGATATACCCTTTTTCTTTGAAGTGAAGAGTTATTTTGAAAAATCATTTGTATTTTTTTATAAAAAATAGACATTAAACATGTATATCCCATAAAATAAAAGATAAGAAAAAATATATATGAGTAATAAATTATTTACAACATGCAAAAAGAGTTCTTAAGGAACTTAAGAAATGATCCTCTTTAGTGAGGTTTTAGAGAAAATATAAGAGTCTTAAAAGAGTAAAATGAATAATTATTTTCATAAAACCCAAAATGGACTAAGATTGTTTTATTCATGATTAAATAATTGATTTTATAAAAATAATGGTTTCTTAATACATATTATAAAGTATATATTAAAATGGGTATGAAATTGGGATATTCTGTTTAATCAGGCTTGTTTAGCAGGAGGAATTGAAAAGGTAACATCATAAAACATCTATTTACCCTTAAAGTAAAGACAAAATGATCTTGATATATTATTTTGGAAAATATAAACTTAATTTATAAGTAATATATTATAATATTTAATAATTACATTGGGGTTACTAGGGTGAAAGTGTAACCTGAAAAAAAAAGTTTGGGAAGAAACCATTACCACTTCGTGAACAGTCAAAACATATGCCCCGTAAAAATAACGATCATGGAATAAGAAATTTAATACAATGAAAATAAATATATTAATTATATGATACATAAATTTGTAGTATAACTATACCACACACAATAAATAGTGGTGATTAAGGCATATCTCACATAAAAAAATCAGATGAGAAAAATCCTTACCTTATTTCTGAATGTGTTCTATACTTGAACTTAACATCATGGATAATAATACTAAATACATTAAATAATTAAATACCTTTTCAACATATATATTATTTTTTATAATTTTATTATGTTCATTTATAAACTTTTTTTAGTTATAAGATTCAATTTCATTATTAAAAAGTATCCATTTTTGTGGTTTTCATGATTTTTTCACTTATATACAGGAATGAAAGATCATGTAAAATGGAAATAAAAATCCAGAATTTAAGTTATATGTAATTAATGAAAATAAAAAAGATTAAATTTTTATATAATTAATATGTGATAGAGAAAATATTTTCAATTAATTTATATTTAATATCATTGTTTTAAACCCACAAAATTGTTCCTCTAATATGAATTGTTTCATTTTTATGATAATGGTGTTATTTTGAGCTGAATAGTAAAAATTGGCCATTTTGGTTTTTTAACAGTTTTAAATAATTTCGGTAGTTTGGCCATAACATTATCTACACTGATCCAAATTTCAAATTTCTTTCTTTTCCAGATTCTACACATCCAGGGATTAATTGACTATTTTTGGACTAAAATCGGAATCGGCCATATGAAAGTTCAAAAGAAGCTCACATGTTGGCTCAAGAAAACTATTTTCAGTTCTGCCTAGTTTTGATGTGGGATCAATAACTCGTCCAATGTGGGCCCAAAGCTTGTGAAATTTGGTGGGTAGACGCGCAAGGAGTTTGGGAGAATCCTTTATGAAGGAAGAACCGAGTGAATTGGCTGTTTATGGGGTCATTAAATCACCCTAATCCGGAAGATTTCGTTTTGGAAAGTCTGACTGGACAGAATAAATTCTCAAAGTAAAATGGCCATAACCCTTGGAATACATGTCCAAATCCGCTTAGATGTTAAGGGAACACGGACAAGTGAATTATGAACAACATTCAAGAAGGGCTCAACGTGTGAAGATGTCATTTAATGGGGCTAAAACGCGTCGACATTCGGGGGGAAACATTCTGGCTATAAAAGGAGGAGAGCTCTACCCTCTCAAAGAATCCATTCTTCATCTCATTCCTTCTGGGACACCAAGAAGAAGATCTTTTCGGCTTTATTTTTTATTTCTTTTCTTTTTTATTGTATTTTAATGCCTTCTTCTTCCCCATTCAACTCGATTACCCTTACCATAGTGGGGTAAACTTATGGAGTGAATGGAGAAGGGTTGGTTTTCTACATTGTAATGCTTCAGTTCTTGGACACAATTGAATAAATTTCGTTCTTCTTCAAAGTTTTTTTCAATTTCTTATAGAGGATTTTATTATCAAGTTTGATCGTTCTTGAATATTAATTCCGTTATTTATTTTTTCTTTGGTAAAATAATCAATATCTCCCTCCTCTAATTTCTGGTTTATATACGATGGAATAAACCAGATATTAGTGGTGAAGTACTCGATGATCGTCAGTACGTGTAAAAGGTGTAGTGAATGTTCTTGATTTTTTGGGATAAACAAAACCCGATCAGGTATTTCCCATTTAAATTAAGGATATTCAATACAACTATTTTACACATGGAAGGAGAGTTGACCAAACCAAGATCTTGTTAAGGTTTTCTCTCACAATAATAATTTCACCAAAGAAGTGAAAGGAAATGATTGTGGAAACTCACTTTAATCAACAAAGAAGAAGAGGTTTGAATTAAATTGAACAAGGATATAATTACAATTAGGAAACCAACCCTGACCTAATCACCCTTTTAAATATCATAGTTTTTCAATCATTTTAATTTCAAATTTCATTTCAAAAACAAAACATTTTTTAACCTCATTTTAAAGTGAAAACTCGTTTTGTGTGCACTCCTCTTCAGGATACATCCTAGGTGAACCAATTAACTACATTTTAACTTAGGAAATAATTATTTTGCCACGCCCTATGACAGGCGTGCTTCAAACTTGGCGCCATTACCGGGGAGGCAGTGCAACAACAAAAAAAACAAAATTGAATGACCCACACCTCAAAATAACCGTTAATTGAATTTGATCCAGAAATTGAAAGAACATTAACCCAACTAAGAAAAAGAAATCTACCAGAATTCTTTGAAGAAATAGATCTCTCAGATTCAAGTGAAACTCTTAGTGTTCACTCTGAACCTGAAATCATGGCTAGAAATCCCAACCAAACCCTGCGTGATCAATATGCACCACAATTTTCCATTCAAAATAACCAACTAATTTCACCCACTGAACCAAATGATTTTGAATTACATGTAAATATGATTCATGTGCTTCCAATGTTTCATGGTCTTGCAGGAGAATATCCAAATCGGCACATGCAAGAATTCGGATACACATGCTCAAGCTTCAGGCCAAGAGGAGCACCCGAAGACCAATTTCAGTAGAGGGAATTCCCCTTCTCACTTGAAGGAACAGCTAAAGAATGGTTGTAAAACCTGCAACTAGGGGAGTTTAGTGATTGGGAAGACCTAAAAAGTAGTTTCATGCAACGATTTTTTCCCACATCGAGGAGCACTGCCATCAAGAAGACGATTTACATCATACGACAATCAACTGGAGAAACCCTCTACGAGTACTGGGAGAGATTCAAGAAGTTGTGTTCTAGCTTCCCACATCAAGAAATGGAGTAACACCAATTCCTTGTGTTCTTCTACCAAGTACTTATGGATAATGATCGAAATCTTCTAGATGCCTCATCAGGGGGGGGTCCCAGATTGACAAGGCTCCTGAAGATATCAGAATACTAATTGAGAAGATTGCTCAAAACTCACAACAATTTGGACTAAGAGGAATGGGAACCGGGAGGATACATGAGGTAAAAACATCTGATTCATCTACATTGATTGAAACCAAAGTTGATGACCTTGCAAGATTAGTCCGTCAAATGGCTGTAACACAAGTAAATGGACAACAAGCTTGAGCTCAGGTATGTGGTTTATGTTATTCTTCCACTCATTATACTGACCAGTGCCCTGAGATACAGGGGACAGAATACTTTGTCGCGGCCTTTCAGCCAAGACAATTCCAACAAAATCAACTACAATACCAACAAGGATATGGGAACCAACAAAACCAGATGAGACCATTTAACCAGCACCCCATTCAACCTCCTTACCACCAGCAGCAATACCAGAACCCCCCTCTCTTCCAACAATCTTATAAATAACCCTTCCAACAACAATAATCTTTTCAGCCACCACCATTATAAAGAAAGACATCTGAACCACCATCCACCAGCACACAACCTTCTGTGGAACAGCTATAATCCAAGTATGAGGGCATAGTAGATAAGGTTGACAAGCTAGAAGAAATAGTGGAAAGTCTTGTTGAAATAATGTCCAAGAATCCAGGTAAGCTTCCATCCCAAACAGTGCCAAATCCTAAATAGAATGTTAGTGCAATCATAACAAGAAGTGGAAAAGAAATCCCACCTCTATCCAACCCTGAACCTGAAATAATACCACCTATTCTGAGGGAGAACGATTCAGAATGTCTTGTGAGAATACACCAAGAAGATAAAAAGGAAGAGAAGGAGGAGAAGGATAGGCCACAGAATAAGAAACAAGAAACACCAATGAAAAGAAAACAAAGGGAGAAGAAAGAATTACCCCCACCATTTCCAACAAGAATGATCGAATCAAAGAAATTGCATGAAGAAGCACTTCAAAAAGAAATTCTGGACACCTTCCAGAAATTGGAAATCAATATCCCCATACTTGAAGCTGTTAATAAAATTCCAAGGTATGCAAAATTTTTGAAATATCTTTGCACCAAAAAGAGAAGGCTTCATGTGAATGAAAGAATCAACTTGGGAAGAAGTGTCTCAGCCCTTATCACGCCACAGATTCCAACAAAATGTCAAGATCCAGGGACGTTTTCCATTCCATGCACCAATCGTTCATTAAATTTCACTAATACATTGTGTGATTTAGGTGATTCAATTAATGTATTGCCTCACTCGGTATACACTTCTTTGCAGATGGGAGAATTGAAACCCACAAGAGTGGTGGTCCAGCTTGCAAACAAATCCACAGTTTTTCCTGTAGGAGTTTTGGTGGATGTCCTTGTGAAAGTCAAAGATCTCTTATTCCCAGCTTACTTCTACATGCTCAATATGGAAGAAGATAAGAGCCTATCACATTCACCCATAATTTTGGGGAGACCTTTCTTGAAGACAACCAAAACCATCATCAATGTCCACGAGGGGACACTCACCATGGAGTTTGGAGAGAGCATGGTCCACTTCAATATTTTTGAATCCATGCGGCATCCATTAGATGATCACTCCCTCTTTTCACTTTCCTATGAAGTTGGTGCAGAACCAATTGAAGAATTAGGTATGCTCTATGAATCCTTAGACTTAGGAGAGACTTCTTCCCTTGAAAATATCATTGAACATGTAGATGCTGAAGATGTTGGAGATTCTGACTTCATGTGGGAGGAAGAGGTAAAATCTAATTTCTTTGATGATTTGTTAAATAATGAGGAAGATGATATGGTTTCTTGTGTGCAGGAGGTCCAAAATTTGGAAGTGGAAAACGTCAATTTAGTCTCATCCCTTGAGAATCCCCCTAATCTAGAACTCAAACCACTCCCCACTGATTTGAAATTTGTATACCTTAGGGAGGGAGAGATACTACCAGTGATAATTGCTAATAATCTTTATAAAACCCAAGAAAAATCATTGATTGAGCTTTTGAGAGAGAATGACCAGGAAATAGGATGGAGCTTAGGTGATATCCTAGGAATTAACCCAAAAATATGCTCACATAGAATTTTTGTTGAGGGAGATTCCAGACCTGTTAGATAGCCCCAAAGGAGACCGAATCCCACCTTGATGGAGGTTGTGAAGAAGGAGATCGAGAAGCTCTTGGAAGCTGGGATCATCTATCCCATTTCATATTCGTAGTGGGTCAGCCCTATTCATGTCGTTCCAAAAATAACTGGCCTGACCACTGTGAAGAATGAAAAGAATGAGTTAATCCCTATGAGAATTCAAAACAGCTCGAGAGTGTGCATTGATTTTAGGAAATTGAACCAGGTCACTCGAAAACATAATTTCCCCATCCCCTTCATTGACCGGATGTTAGAAAGATTAGCAGGGGAACTCATTATTGCTTTTTGGATGGATTTTCAGGTTACTTCCTGGTACCCATTTCTCCCGAGGATCAAGAGAAGACGACATTTACATGCCCTTTTTTTAATTTTGCATATAAAATAATGCCATTTAGATTATGTAATGCTCTGGGTACATTTCAGAGGTGCATGGTGAGTATATTTTCTGATCACATTGAAAATTGCTTGGAAGTTTTCTTTGATGATTTCACAGTTTTTGGAGATTATTTTGATCATTGTTTGAGAAATCTAGAAAAAGTTTTGAAAGCCTGTATTGAAAAAAATCTTGTTTTAAATTTTGAAAAGTGTCATTTCATGGTTCAAAGAGGAATTTTTCTTGGTCATGTCATTTTCCAAAATGGAATTAAAGTGGATAAATCAAAAATTGAAGTGATAAATTCATTACCTTACCCTACTTGTGTGAAACATGTTAGATCATTTTTAGGACATGCAGGATTCTACAGGAGGTTTATCAAATATTTCAGTAAGATTTCTCTACCTCTCTCTAGATTAATTTTGGAAGATGTTGATTTTGATTTGAATGGTGCATGTAGGGAATCCTTTGATGAGTTGAAGAAGAGATTGATTTCACCACCCGTGATGCAGCCTCCAAATTGGTAAGAACCATTTGAACTACTTTGTGATGCCTCTAACCAAGCAGTTGGAGCAGTCCTTTCTCAATGAATTGAGGGCAGACCCCAAGTCATTTCATATGCCTCGAGAACTTTAGATGCAACCCAATTCAATTATACAACCACGAAAAAAGAGTTCTTTACAGTTTTTTTTGTTTTAGAAAGATTTAGATCATATCTTCTTGGAACTAAAATCACTCTGTTTTCTGATCATACAGATTTGAGGTACTTGATGAAGAAAGCTGATGCTAAACCAAGGTTAGTGAGATGGATGATACTACTGCAGGAATTCAATATAGAAATGAAGGATAAGAAGGGATCTGAGAACCAAGTGGATGATCACTTAAGTAGACTGCCAAACACTGCTGAAATTGATGTTCCAGAAAGAGACCCACTGAATGATCAAATTCCAGGAGAGTGGTTGTACTTGATTGAAGGAGAAGTGCCTTGGTATGCTGACATAGTCAATTTTTTGATAACACCTCAAGTCCCATCTCATTTCAATTCTCACCAAATTCAAAAACTAAAATCTGAATCTAGATATTACATTTGGGATGATCCATTCCTTTGGAAGATTTGCAATGATCAAGTTATAAGAAGATGATTACCTGAAAGTGAAGTTAAAGCTGTCTTTGATTTTTGTCACACTTTATCTTGTGGAGGCCACTTTGGACCTCAGAGGACAGCATGGAAGGTTTTAGAATCTGGAATTTATTGGTCCACCATTTTTAAAGATGCTCATGAATTTTGAAAAATATGTGAAAAATGTCAATTTTCAGGAAATATTTCAAAGAGACAAGAAATGCCCCAAATGCCATTGAATTTTTGTGACATTTTTGAAGTTTGGGGCATAGATTTTATGGTACCTTTCCCGATGTCATTTGGAAATTCTTATATCTTGCTTGCAGTTGATTATGTTTCCAAATGGGTGGAAGTAAAAGCAACTAGAACTGACGATACTAATGTTGTTTGTGATTTTGTCAGGTCTATCATATTTTGTAGGTTTGGAGTGCCCAGAGAAATCATCAGTGATCAAAGGACTCACTTCTGTAATTTGGGAATGGAGAAATTGCTGAAGAAGTATGGGGTGCATCATAAAACATCAACTCCCTATCATCCACAGACTAACGGGAAAGCTGAAGTTTCAAACAGGGAAATCAATGGAATTTTGGAAAAGACCGTTAATCCAAACAGGAAAGATTGGAGCCAAAGGTTGGATGATACCTTATGGGAATATACGACATCCTAAAAACCCCGATTGGAATGAGTCCATATAGGCTAATTTATGGGAAAAGCTGCCACCTGCCTGGGGAATTAGAGCATAAGGCATATTGGGCTGTGAGGAAAATGTATTTGGACCTTGAAAGTGCTGGGAAGGAGGGAATATTGAAGTTGCAAGAGCTGGATGAAATAATAAGGGAAGCATTTGAAAATTCAAGGATTTACAAAGAAAGAACAAGAGTGGCCCATGACAAGTTGATCCAACCAAAAGACTTCTCTCCTGGAGACAAAGTGTTATTATTCAACTCAAGACTCAAGCTGATGCTAGGTAAACTTCGTTCCAGAGAGGAAGGTCCATTTATAGTTACTCATGTATATCCTTTTGGTGTTGTGTAGATTATGAAGGATAAAGAGAAGGATCAATTCATTGTGAATTTACATAGGTTGAATAAATTCTTTGGGACCCTACCATCAGATACAGTGGAGGAGATCACGCTCCTCTAACCTATTTATCAATAAGATCCATCAGGTTGTACCGCTCTTTCACACTTTCTTGATGTTGTGATTAATTTTAAAATTGGATTACATGTTAAATCAACTTGAATGCATCAAGGACACTGCATCATTTAAGTGTGGGGGAGGTAACCTTTGTAGTATAGGATTTTTATTTGATGTTTGTTTTCAAAAAAAAATTGTGTGTTTTCAAAATTTTGTGTGTTTATTTTTCAATTTTTGGTGTGTTTCCAAAACTTTTGATCTGAAAAGATTATCAATACCATTTTTTAAACCCATTTCAATGAGTGAACCAATCTATTTCATGAAACTGAGCTTAAATGAATGCTGAAATGAATTTGTTTCAAGTTCAATTTTTTTGGAATTTCATGAAAAGTACACTGATTTTTGAATCTCATGCCATATTTCACTGTCTATATCTTTGAAATAACTTTCCTATGAGGCTTCGGAACCATTTTTGTCATATTATTTTCATTAACCTCATTTCTTGAGAGAACCAGACCATGCATGCTTTAACCAGAATTTGATTTATTCCTTTCAAAACGTGAGGGTTGTGGTACGTGTGTTTTAAATGATTGAGGCATTTATTTGGTTTGAATCCCCTTTTTCAAAATAATCCTTTTCATTATGGCCCACCTTTACATTTATTCTTCATTGTATCCCCTAGTAGCCATGAATTGCCTGTTAGGTTAGCCACATTACAAGCCAATTTTCCCTGTCATACCTGCTCTTGAAGTAAAATTGCATGATCTAGTTGAAATTAAGTGTGGGGGAAGATGTCTTTTGGTGTACTACCTCATCTGGTTATACTTTGGGTGGAAAATAAATTGTGGAAGATATGTGTGTGATGCTGAAAAATTATTCTGTTCAAAGTTGTGCCTTTTCTGGAGCTTTTATGATAAGAGAAGTTGTGCTTTTCTAGAGCATGCAATGTAAAAAAGAAAGATGTTCTTATCTGGAGCTTTAAAAAAATCATGTTTGAAAAGATTGAAATGTTTGCTGCTGAGCTGAATGAATGATGATGGAGCCTATTTTCAACAAAGGGGAAGTGAAGGAGACCATATTTGAGTGAAAATTAAAATCTTTCAATTTTTCTTCAATAAGAGCCAAGCCATCCTTTTTTCAGCCAAAAAACTTTTAACATCTAAATCCTACCAACCGGAAGCCCCAGAACAACCTTGAAAAGTCCTCATGAGAAACACATGTCCTTAACTCACATCGGGTGGAGAAGTAGGAATTTATCAAACCTATGGTGACTCTTGTGTGAGTTTGCATGAGAAAAGCCTTGTTCAGCCTTTATATTTGTGAGATAAGAGATAATTCATGTGAGGTAGGTGTTTTGTGTGCATGGGATAAGAAATGAAGTGGAAATATATTAAAATATTAAATGGAGAACTTGAAATAAAATTTTTTAATGAGGCATGATATCTTTTTGTTTCTTGAAATTGATTTGATTGATCACATTGATATGTGTTTTGGATTTGATTTGATTTGATTTTTACTTGTCCAGGAGTCCAAGTGCTAAGTGTGGGGAAATTGATAGGGCAAATATTTTCATTTAATTTATATTTAATACCATTGTTTTAAACCCACAAAATTATTCCTCTAAGATAAATTGTTTCATTTTTATGATAATGGTGTTATTTTGAGCTGAATAGTAAAAATTGGCCATTTTGGATTTTTAACAGTTTTAAATTATTTCGGTAGTTTGGCCATAAAATTATCTACACTGATCCAAATTGAAAAATTATTTCTTTTCCATATTCTAAACATTCAGGGATTAATTGACTATTTTTGGACTAAATTCTACATCGGCCATATGGAAGCTCAAAAGAAGCTCATATGTTGGCTCAATAAAACTGTTTTTAGTTCTGCCTAGTTTTGATGTGGGATCCATAACTCATCCACTGTGTGCCCACAGCTTGTGAATTTCGGTGGGTGGACGTGTAAGGAGTTTGGGAGAATATTTTATGAAGGAATCACTGAGTGAATGGGCCGTTCATGGGGTCATTAAATCACCCTAATCCAAAGGATTTCGTTTTGAAGAGTCTGACTGGACAGAATAAATGCTCATAGTAAAACGGGCATTACTCTCGGAATACATGTCCAAATCCGCTGGGATTTTGAGGGGACATGGCCAAGGGAATTATGAACATCATTAAAGAAGGTCTAAATGCGTGAAGATGTCATTTAGTTGGGTTACAACGCGTCGACATTCGGGTAAAACATTCTAGCTATAAAAGGAGGAGAGCTCCACCCTCTCAAAGCATCCATTCTCCATCCCATTCCTTCTGGGACACCAAGAAGAAGATCTTTTCGGCTTTATTTTTTATTTATTTTCTTTTTCATAGTATTGTAATGTCTTCTTCTTCCCCTTTCAACTCGATTACCCTTACCATGGTGGGGTAAACGTTTGGAGTGATTGGAGAAGGTTTGGTTTTCTACATTGTAATGCTTGAGTTCTTGGATGCAATTGAATAAATTTCTTTCTTCTTCAAAGTTGTTTTCAATTTCTTATAGGAGATTTTATTATCAAGTTCAATATTTCTTGAATATTAATTCCGTTATTGATTTTTTCCTTTGTAAAATAATCAATATCTCCCTCCTCTAATTTCTGGTTTATATACGATGGAATAAACCAAGAATTAGTGGTGAAGTACTCGACGATCGTCAGTATGTGTAAAAGGTGTAGTGAATGTTCTTGATTGTTTGGGATAAACAAAACCCAATCGGGTATTGCCCATTTAAATTAAGGATATTCAATACAACTATTTTACACATTGAAGGAGTGTTGACCAAACAAAGATCTTGGTATAGTTTTCTCTCACAATAATAATTTCACCAAGGAAGTGAAAGGAAACGATTGTGGAAACTCACTTTAATCAAAAAAGAAGAAGAGTTTTGAATTAAATTGAACAAGGATAGCATTACAATTAGGAAACTGACCGTGACCTAATTACCCTTCTAAATATCATATTTTTTCAATCATTTTAATTTCAAATTTCATTTCAAAAACAAAACATTTTTTTACCCTCGTTTTAAAGTGACAACTCGTTTTGTGTGCACTCCTCTTCAAGAGACATCCTAGGTGAATCACTTAACTACATTTTAACTTAGGAAATAATTATTTTTCCACGCCCTACGATAGGTTTGAGTCAATATGGTTATTGTTTTGTGACGATTTATCATTAGATAATATGTTTTCGATAATCGTTTAGATTATTTCCGTTTCTTTTTTAGATCCTTACAAAGTAGTTTGGTCTTATTAGTTAATATCTTGTATATATACATGTTTTCTAACCCAAAATAACATATAATAAGTATAATAAAATATTTTTTAACCATAATAATTGTTTTATAATTATAATTTAATGTGGTAATGGAAAATGAAGTCGCATCATCCACGATATCGATAAATAAGCACATCACGGATGATTTTTTCATTTTGGGAATAAAAGGGAGGGGATAAGGGGTGTGATGATGTATATTCCATTTACTTAATAAAATTACATTACATATATGATAATTTATTTACCATTAATGTTTTTATATAATAGATAAATATATAATAATATGAAAATAAAGTGAAAGAAATTCAAAGATAACAAAAAAGGATTCACCTCTTAAATTCTTCTCCTTGAGAACCTTCTTAAGGGACTTGGAAATAATATTTTAGTGATAAAATCATGACAATAAGGAATGTAATAATTTTTAGAGAGAAAATTTTCATAATATAATAAAACTTAAAGTATTTTTAGGTGTGAGGAGAATGGGTGTTGAAGGGTGGTATTTATAGGGGAGGAGAGGGGTGTTTTTTTGAATATTTTACCCATTTTTCAATTATTTTGAATAAAGAATATGAATAGATTGATAATTATCAATACATATATTGAAATAATTAGGTATATTTCAATATTATGGTATTACATCATATATACATCATCTAGGACTTAATAATTCATGTATTTTTTAAATATAAAAATTAAAGTGTTTCAATATTCACAAAAAATTCAAGTATTTTAGAAAAAACTAAGAAATTCTCCCAAAACATTTTTTGACATGTATAATTAAAAAATTAAGTCAATTTCTAGAAATTATGTTTCTAAATATGATAAATTAAAATTTTCAACAAAATCATTATTTACTCGAAAAATAACAATTTTAATATTATAGATGTTTTTATGACACTTTGAAAAATTAATTAAGGTCTCAATAAATTATATTATAATTATAAGAGAAAGATTAAATTTATGAGTATATTTTATGAAAATATATTTTATTTCAAATCATTATATTAATTATAAAATTTAAATTTAATATTTATGATTACTAAAATACAAATAGTTATTTTATAATTTTTAAAAAATTTATTTACTTATTCCGTGATTTAAATATATTATATGTTTATTTATGAGATACCCAAATTTTATTTAAAATATAATAAATGAGTATAATATTAAAATCATGAATATATTATTAATATAATTAAAAATTATAGTTTTTTAGAAATCGATAGTTTTCACTATCCACTGTAAAATATTTATTTTCAGAAAAATACTAAAATTTAACCCTAATATATTTTTGAAATTAATATTTTAGAAATGATTTTTATTTTTTTCAAAATAATTTTTACATTTTTCAAACGTTTATTTTAAAATATGAGTGCTATTAAAAGGTGATTAAACTACATTTTGAAGCATAACGTTTTTTTATGAGTAAAATTGAATTAATTCTCATCTTATACCTATAAAATAATTTTGATTAATGTAAGAAACATTTTATGAAATATATAATATATTAATTTCATTAACACTATTAATTCTCACCAATTTAATGGCTTTTTTATAACATTAATTTTAAAATATTGATATTTAATTTTATACCATTATTAGTTTAAGCTTAGTGTTGTGTGAAACCTATGATGTGGAAGAAATTAAATTCAAAAGGATATATAACATAATATCTTAGGGTTTTACATTCTCCCATCCTTAAATAAATTACATCCATTCAATTTGACATTGTAATTTAAAAATAAAAGTTAATCCATTAAAATTTCTTTTTGGGAAACCTACATCATAAATAGTGTTATTAAAATATCATATTAATAAGAGGGGAAAGGGAAATGTAGAGGTTACCATAAACTTGTCATTTAAATAGAATAACATTAGTGTGAAGTGAAAATATGGGCATGTAAGAATAATATAAGCATCGAGATTTTATGGAGAGTGTTAGATAACATTGTGATTATAATTTTAACTATCCCAAACCCATAAATATTATGATTGGTTAAAAGACAATTAATTTCTTAACAGTAAAAGTAAATGGATATCACTTTTGTTCCAAAATATTTTTCCTAGTGTTGAGAGATAATTTTTATTTTCAGAAAATCACTTGAGAAAATATACTTACATGACTACATTCCATGTCATATGAAAAATATCATCTTTTGTTTGTGCTTAGAGCTATTTCATATTCATCCCATACACTAGTAAATGAATATTCTTGATGTTTTTTGCATGCCTGAAGCACCTTTAATGAATAATATAGTCTGGAATTCATTCCTTCAACCCTAAAATGTTTACTGAAACCAAGAAGGTTTGCATATGTTATCAATGAAAAAAAATCCAAGTTTTATCATTATCCATTGAATAATTATTTATACTTCAGACCCACATAAATCATGAATGTTCACATTCAATGAACAATAAATTAGAAGGAAGGTCAATAAATTTCAAAAACCAACTTAACATAAAATTCTCCAAATAAATTCTCTCTTAATCCCATATACCAAATATATGAGTACCTTGATCACCATTAATCATTAATTAATACATGAATGCTTCCAAATAGATAAGGAATAAGTAATTAAATATAATTAATATATATCTCATTACTCATATAACCAGAATATCATAACAAAATTCTTTAATCCAAAGACACAAATACATTAATTATTCCACATCTACTGTAGTAACAATATAAGATTGACCTTGATACCTTTATTTTTAATGTGATATATTTTTTTGACTCTTAGGACATTCATTTGTGTAGTTACCCATCTTATTATAATTGAAACATTTCACATTAACAGCTTCTCTATTTCCCTTACATTCCTGATCCTAGTTACCTTTGCCTCCAAACTTATAACAAACACCCATTCCCTTCTGGAAAGTATCAGGGTGTTTCTTCAAAAAATTATCAAAACAGAGAAAATACTCATTTCCATTTTCCCTTTATCCATATCTTCCTCTCCCATTATATTATTCACTTGATTATTTTGAAGGAATAAGTATTAGAGTATTATTTCTCTATCTTAATATCGCTAGAGATTATATACTCGTATGACGCGAATGTTTGGAAAAATATTTCTCTTCGAAGAATCGGATTAAGTCCATAAAATAAATGATCAATATTTCTTAATAGATTATGTATAAATTCCACAAAATTCCATTCTAACCTTGTAAAGTTGGATTCATACATAGCAATGTTTTCATCCTCTTTTTTTTATAATCAATAATTTTATCTCTATATCTTCTTGTTTCTCTATAAGAAAATATTATTCCAAGAAATGTTCCTTAAAATCCTTACTTTATATATTTTCAATTTATTCCTCCTCTTATGAGTTTTGAATCAGTAACAATCATCAATAAACATCTACTGAGAGATGATAAACTTCCATGATAACCATCTCCCTTTCACTACTTCCCAATGTGAGAAATATCTTCTATAAGGAATTATCCAATGTTAGACTACAAATGGATTTGTAATCCCATTGAATACTGGAGGATGATGTATAATGATATGGTCTAACATTTCTCTTTCACATTTTGGATTAGGCCCCTACATTCAATTAATCTTGTTACTCATAACCTAATTCAGTTTTCCCAGTAGAGTTATAATATTCTTAGATCCATTTTCAACTCCTGCTCCAACATCTTTATCTTCCATATGAGAGAAATCCCAAAATGGGATACACACATTGATCTGGTTTTAATTCCTTCCAATAGGAACCACTTTAAAAAATTACATACACTAAATTATGTTATGAACCATAATGAATAATTTTTAACTAGTAAAACAATTAACATAAATTATAATTATATGCATAACTAGTCGTATAATCCTAAACAAGTTTTTCATGGGGACATGATTTATTTTAAATCCTTCATAATGGTTTTTAAAAAAATTCTAATTATCCTAATAATAACCCCCAAAAGTGTCAAAAAGCGTGTGTAATAAGGCATGTTGTCATGTACCAGGTTATGTCGAGTTAGGTTTGATGCACAATGTTGGACTTGTTACTCCTATGTACATTTATTCTATAACCATGTCCACTTTTAGTATCCATACAAGGATGTATTTCTAAAAATACCCACATAATCTATACCTTAACTAAATTCTAGGATGTTCTTATATGCTTCTCGTCAATGTCTATCTTTGGTTTATGTTCCTCAATCATTTTTTTTCTAAATCTAGTTTCCAAGGTTTCTAATAAACATTCTATGATACCAACTATAAAGTCCCCAACCAGTATAGCTAAAATCTCGTTCCATGCTTTATTACATTAGTACTATGAACAAGTGATCACAACCAAAAGGAACAATTGTTTAGTATTTCCAATAAAACTATATATAAAAATAATTTTTACATTAAGACTTGAAATGAAAAAAATATATAAAATCCATTGGTAACATCCATAACTCCAATATTATCATTACAAGTCGTTCATGATATACATATTCTCAACTTGGAAAAAAATAAAACATAAAAAAGAGGTGATATTAGATACTCATTATGCGTTAAAAATACAAAAAAAAAGTATTCATAAACATAAGAAATAAATAAAAGATAATAATTTAAACACATGACAATACAACATAATCTTGAGCAAAATATGACTTGAATAAAAGATGAATAAATAATTCCATATAAATAATCACATGAATATTATCCTTGTATATTCTATTACACAAATGGTAACATGATTTATTAATTACTAATATCATAATGGTGAAATGAATACTTTTGGACATCATTATCATACTATCAAGGTCTCGGCCATGAATTCAAAATAATAATTAAGGCCTCTACAAAAAATCGTTCAAGTTTTTCTCATGAGACTTACCGATGCATAGAGGGGATATAGTGGACCCCTCCAGTCACATACTAAGTCCAATCCATTCCTCATATTTCTAATAAAATATATATTTAAATAAAAGATTCTCATACCACTTCAAAAGATTTGATTCATAATCATAGATGAAAGTACTCTAATAAAATCATTCATTAATTCCAGTTAGAAATACCCGTTTTCTATGATTAGAAGAGTTATTTTGGAAATACATTCTTATTTTTCATAGAAATTGGATTGTAAACATTTGTGTCACAAAAAATAAAATGTATGAACAAATATATTTGATGAATTAATTATTTCCAATATGTGAAATGTGACTTTAGGAAACTTTAGAAATGAGCCACTTTAGAGAAGTTTAATAGAAAATATGAAAGTGTCTTTAATAAGGAGAAGGCATAATTATTTTCATAACACCAAAAATGTAATAGGACAGAACTATTTAAAATTAATTGAGTGACTTTATAAAATATATTAAATATATGAACTATAATATGCAGTATACATGAAAATGTGTATGAAATTGGGAAGTTCCCTCTAATCAAGCTTTCTTATATTGATGAATTGAAAATGGAACCTCATAAATCATGTATTTACACATCAAACAAAGATGAAATATTATCGATATATTATTTGGTAACATATAAACATAATATATAATTTTTATATAAAAATAATTAATAATTGCATGTTGGTAAATAGAGGGAAAGCTTAACTCTGAGGAAAAATTGATGTTTGGGAAGAAACCCTTACCACATCACAAACAGTCGAACCATATGACCCATAAAATTAATGAACATAAAATAATACATTTTATAATTTCCTGATTTCGGAATTCTCCCTAAGGCGCCCCATACCCGGTTGTTCACAAGGCCTCAAGTGCATTTCTCATAACGCTAGAGGCTACTGACAAGCTACGAGGGCATTTGGTGTGATAATGGGGAAATTATGCCCTCATTGGGAGAGTAACACAACGGATATAAAACAGGCATAAAAAACCAAAAGTAGTAACAATACATACAAAATTTAATAGCAGAAGACTGAAAATAATAAAATAGAGCATAAAAATATATATATGTGAATAATGCATGATACATATGTCTAGGAAAACATCCAAACAAATCACAATGATGGAATACAATGGCACTAAACCAAAGTATAAAATAATTAAAGATAAATAACTCTTTATCATCACAAGTCATAGCTTGTTCACATGCTCTACTTCTCCACAGCAATCAAGTACCTGAAGTAGAAGGGATCTTTCCCTTATCTATACCTGCAATAGTATAATCTGTTTGGGCCCAATAGAATGACCCAAATAGGGTGGGAGTCAAAATCCCATCAGGAAACCACCACGTGATCTGTGCCTAATAGTCAGTGAATATATATATATATATATGGTAGGTAATAAGAAAATCTTTAGTAAACAAGGAAGTAATAAACAGTAAACATTCCTACAGTTTTAAAGCATTCAAACACCACATAATGAAGTAAGAAGCTAATCAAGCAGGTAACCCTCTGGGAAGTACACACAACATATACCCTCTTCTTCAGTCATAATGATATAACAAGGAATCTCTAAGGAAGCACCCACAATCAATTCCCCTTATAGTCTAAAATAGTTAAACACTCTCTGAGGAAGCTCACACGATCAATTCACCTTACAGTCTAAAGTGGTTAAAGACTCTCTGAGGAGGCTCACATGGTCAAATCCCCTTATAGTCTAAAGCGGTTAAAGACTCTCTGAGGAATTCCAAATGGTCAATTCCCCTTATATTATAAAGCGGATAAACACTATCTGAGGAATCTCACATGGTCAATTCCACTTATATTCTAATACACCAGGTTCTCTTGGACTTGTATAAGTCAAATGAGTATAGAAATGTAACGCGACCAAAGTAAACCTCAATAACTACTTGGCTAAACATTCTACAACATATCAAGCATGTCAGATAAAATAATCACTCAATCCTACTGTACTAGGCATGGTAAAAATATCAATGAATCCTTAAGGGCTCAATAGGACCCAACGGTCGTAAACAGAACATGCTTGGAAAACACCTCAAAGGCATAACAAACAACCCTATTAACCTCCAATTAACCTCTACACACACATACCAGCATAGCAGGCAAATGGTAAACATGTAATACCCCGTTCAAGGGTATTGGACAAAATTTCACATGTTACTAAAAGACTTTAAATGTAAAGGCACAAACCACCTACCTCGGTGTTGGGAGATCACTATACATGAACCTCAAGCCTGGAATTTCCCATGAACACCGTAGATCTACAATAGCATCAAAAACGTTCAACAGATGATATCACTTGAAAGGGCAGGAATCCGGAAATGATTCTCTAGGAGAAGGAAGAGCTTACCAAATATATCCCAATGCATTCAATGGCGGTCGATTCAGAGAACAGATGCTCGGTCGAGGGCTCGGAGAAGATTCGCAGTCGTACGGTTCTCTTGAATGAACTAGACCTAGAAGTAGGGCGTTCTGGTGATTAGACACAACCGCGATGCATTTAATGAAAAACATATATGGTGTGTACTTTAGAAGTAAACGATGAGTAATTTTTTGATTTTTTACTCCGCTTTAGGCGGTCTCCAGGTCACCACACATGGTCGTGTGTGTGTGGACATTACATGGCCAGCAGACAACTACCCACGGTAACCGAGTTCATGGCATTTACTCATAAAGTATAGGGTTTTTACATCAAAAAAATTCAAAAAAACATTTACCTCCAGAACGACCAGAAAAAAATGACATACCTGAAAAAAATGATCCGAGTTCTTACAAACTTCTCCCCTTAAATAAATTCTTCCTAAAATTTCCCTAGCAAGCCAGTGTAGAAGAAGAACTCTCAAAAAGCTCCATCCCCCGTGATCGTACATCAGTCTCCCTCTCCCAGGTCTCATTTAGTACTCACCCGTTCTGCCATAGCACTCATACCATAGGAATAGACCGGACATGGAGAACCTTTTTACTTCAATAAACAATCCTGATAGGATGCTCCTCGAACAATGAATCCACTTCCAAATCAACCTCCATAGGTTGGAAGACATGAGATGGATCTAAAAAGTAACGACGAAGATGGGAAATGTGGAAGAAATCATGTAGATACCCAAATCTAGCCGTACATAGGAATTACATTAATTTTTTAGAATATATTATACCTAACAAAAATAGTCACCAAAGGACCGTAATAGTTTAGTGTCTTTAGAAACTCATAATATAATCTTCTAATCTTGGTTAATGTTCTTCAACATCTCCCATATAGATATTCCTTTTTTTCTTACCTAAACCCTTTCTTTATATCCTGGGGAAAAGAAAACATATCATGGATGATCTCAAATTCTTAGTAAGGGTAAAAAAAATATCAATCATATCATATTAATAAGAACATAACATTTTGAAAATCTTAACCTGCAAAAGAGATCATAATATCATAACATGGGATAATTCATAGTAGTGAAATGTAATCCCAATAATCATAACATAAAACATGAAACATTGTGGAATACACACATAATCATATAAAATCATTTCATATTAGTCACGGCTCATTTCCAAGATAGTCATAGCGGACAAAGTCCATTACTGAACTAAGTTCACTCCTCGTTCCAGTTCTATATCACTGAACCTGATTAACATTTCATTCCATCCATGTCTATCTCATGAGATATAAATCTTTACCCAATGAATTTCAGGGATATATAGGACTCACCCATCTCATAATTAAATCATTCTTACGTGTTCCACAACATGAACATTAATCATTCATCATTACTCAAAGAATAAGATGGGTTTCAAAAATATCATTCCATTATAACATGATCCATATAAAAAATGGATATCATTTAATCATAAGAAAAGTGAAACCATGTAAATAATAGAGACATTATACTTGAAACATGCACATATGAAATAATTCCATCTTATATGGAAAATGGTTTTGATAAAACACTTGAAATTAAATCTTGAGCAAAATATCCTTTCTTTTTCAAAATCATTTTCTTTTTACAAAATGCCACGGAATTTTAAAAAAAAATATTTTGTTGAAAATATTCATGAAATCATGTATATTAAGATTCATAAAAATAAGGCATTATGAAATCATAAAAAAAATTTCATGCCGTATAAGTTAAAAAAACATTCTTCTCTTACTTTTTCCAGAAAAGTCAAAAAGTACAGTGTATGGTAAATAAATGAAATATTCCTTCCATACGATGTGGTTAAATTAAAAAAGGGTAAAAATGACTTTAAACATACATGGAAGAAAAGTAAACATTTTATGAAAACATTTTTAGAATATATTGACATGGATAATAAACATAACCCCAGTAAATACTTACGAATAAACAATCTCGGATAAGAATGAGATTGGAATAATTATCCCTTACCTTATGTATCATATGCTTCGTATGTATCTGAACCTCCTGTATAATGATTTAAATAATTTATTGACTTATTACAGATTCATATACATTGTTATGATATCATATATGGTTTGATTATGACTTTATATAAACCTTTCTTTTGTAAATTCCTTGTTAAAGTAGTGTTTTGGGTAAAATCGTTTCATTTATCGTACTTGTTTTGATTTGTTGTTCTTGATATTATTACATATATCCTGATTTACATAATTAAATAATGTAAAAAATGATATATATATATATATATATAATTTATATTCAGCATATAAATATATATGATAGGTCGAAAAATGGAATGAAATACACCGTTCATGGAGATGGTAGGTCATACGTACGCATGAATGCTGTTTTCTTTTCCTTATTGAATTGAATGGAATTAAGTAAATGAAACATATATGTAAATAAATACAGTATCAATATTATGTAATATCTTTCATGATTATTTAACATATATACATTATAATCAAACGTGAATGGTTAATCATGGAAAATGAATCTCATCGCATTTGTGGAGACGGTAGTCCGTACGTACGCACGAACGATGATATCATTCCCATAATTATTGAATAGATTTGGAGTGGATGATATAATTTCTCAGAATAATTATTATGTTATAATAACCATATATAGTTATTATTTACACCATTATACCCATCCAAGTAAGGTGGTGGTGGAGAAACAGATTACACCACGGCGTGGTGACGGTATTCTGTACGTACGCATGCACAGTGATTTTGTTTTTTGTAGGATGGATAGAAGGTGAAATGGAGTTGTTTCAAATATTTAATAACATATCAGTATATTAGTTATACTGATGTTATTAATTTATAATGAAACAACTAAATAAGAAGAAGTTGAAGAAGAAAGAAACTTGAAAGAATCAGTTGAAGAGATTACCTCTTCTTCGACGCACCTCTTTTAAGATTCCTCTTAGGGGACTAGAGTTGGTCTTTCAAGAGGACCTGAACATCTATAATGTTTCTAGGGAAGGGTATAATAGAAATGGGTAGGGGTTTTCTGAGATTGAGGGCTCAAATTTTTGTGATGAGGAGAGGGAGGAGATGCCCTTTTATAAGGGAGGAGAGGGGCACCTTTGGAAAGTGTGAAAATATTATTTTATTATAAACTCATCTTCTGTTTAAAAAGGTCCAAAAATAATTAAAGATTAATATGAGATGACTCATGGTAGAAATAAAATCCTCCAATCAGAATTGGACATGTTTTGGATAATATTTTAATCATTATAATCTCATTTATTTAAATCATTTATTAATTAGGTAAATACTGCATCATTATTGTGTCATAAATAATTTAATTTATTTGATGTCTAAAAATAATAATAAAAACCACCATGTAGGATATAATTTTAGATTTACAATTAATATTTATATTATAAAATATAATTTATATAACCGCTTATAAAAATTATTTACTAAAAGATTTTTGTTAATGTCAATTTTATCTTTTCATTAAATTAATTAATCCAAATTGTTATTATCACTACCAAGTGGCTCAATGGGGTCCCAAAATCGACCCAAGGATTTCCATGGTCATACACTACTCATCCATTAGGTTTAGGACAATTTTTAAGGTAATTGTGAATTATTATAATATTATTTTAACCTTGAATTACCCCATTTACCTTTAACCGCAGTAAATAAAAGTCAAAAGTTACTATTCAAAAGAAATTATTTTAATCTTATTGAACCACATTTTACTTCTTGATAACAACCATGTTTGTCGGATTTTTTAGATTCAATTCACATAAGTGGTAAAATTTCATTTAAATGAAAGAGTCAGTTTTTTTAACTACCACTATGTGGTTTCACTATTCATCAAAAATTGATGTTTTTCATAAAAATACCAAAAATTCAGCCTAAGCTATTTTTGATATTCAGACTTCAAAAATGATGTCTATTTTTCCAAATTCAAAAAATACAATTGGAATTAATTAATTTTAAAATTAATTCTCGTTATCAAAACAAATAGCGTGTTTTTAAGAAACAATAACTATGAAAAGATCGACACTTGTTTATATCCAATTTCAAAGTGAAATTAATTCCAATGACCAACATTGGATTAAATGGTAAAAATGTATTCTAATTATAGTTCAAAAACAATTAAAAATATAATCTAACTATATAAATTATTGCGATGAAAAAATTTGTTTTTAATTTAAATATATCATGTTTTTACTATTCATTAAAATATGAAAGTTATCAGAATAATATGAAAAATATATCCAAATTAAATTTGTATAACCCGATTCAAGTAAGAATTTTATTTTTTCAAATTGAACTTATAAACATGTCAAAACTAGATTTACTGTGGGTGCGCCATCAAAAGGCGGCAAAACTGCAATTTTTTAAAAATACATATTTTACCCGAAACAATTATTTTGTTCTCGTACCATGTTCTATAAAATGTGTAAGATGAATTATAATGTTATAAAATTAAAAATGTAGATACTAATATTAATAATGTGTAGTTCATAATAATATTATAACAATATATAGTCGTTTAGTGAAACTCGGTATTGCGTACAACACGCGCTATCAAGAAAGGTCATGATTGCATGTAATGCAAGCCAAGTCAGGGTGGCGTGTAGTTAAAGACTCCTTTGGGGTTGTGTATAACAAAATATAACCATATTTCATTTATATATTGAATATATATATATATATACTCAATTTTTCGTAGAATAACAACTCTCAAACAAACTTTAAATTGTGTGTAACATGATCCAATATTAGTGTTTTGTATAGTGCAAGCTAATACGATGTTGCGTATAGTGTAAGATAATCTTGGTGTAGCATACAACATAAGATATGAATGAAATTAAAAGGAATATATCTTGTAAAATCTCGGGTTGTTACATTCTACCCCCCTTAAAATGAATTTTGCCCTCGAAATTCGTCGGGGTTATAAATCGTTTACTACTTGAATGTTTCTTTAATCGAAACCCACATCGTAAAAAGGAATACCAAAAATTAACTTTAAAAACTAAATTATAAAACGTAACGGTTACCCAAATTAACTAATCACTGGGTTTCCTTATAGGGGAACATATGTGAAAATATGGATATGGAAGAGAAATATAACCGTCAAGTTCTGATGGAGAGTGGTAGAGAACATGGCTATGAAAAAGCCAACAATCACAAAGCCATAAATTTGTGATGATCTAAGGTACCATCTGATTCATCAGATATAAGAGAACTAGGACAACATTTTTTGTTTTCAAGATCATTTTTCAAATGTTGAAGATTTGTTTTCTGAATTTAATGAAATAATTACTTGATTTTGGTACATTCTCACTGTTGTACGTGCCTTGAACACCTTCCACTTCATCTCTTAAAGAAATGAAGTCGGATTTTTCTTTCATGAAGTGTTAGCGGATCATGAGATAAAATGATAGGTCATTCCATCTATCTCAAACATAAAGTTAGCAATAATTATATACATAAGTCCATCTACAGTGAGATTAATCATATATGGTTCCAAAAATGAACTTATAATTCATCTATCATACCACTTAATAATATAAAATTAATTTCTACTAACCAGGGACTTCCTATAGGCCAGTGGTAGGTAATAAAGGGCCACCGCACTTCGATTGTGAGTTCGAATCCCACATCCCCATCCTACACGACGGGTGGTCGCCCGTTCTGTAGGTTTTCCCTTTTCTTAAACTACACTATTATAACATTCTATCATTAATATCGAAAACATTTCTAGCCTTAAACAATACTAACTTATGTTGAACATAATCCATTCCAATATATAGTCTTTTTGCAAAATACTTCTTTCCAAACTCGTAGTATAAAGAGAACTATTACTAAAAAGGTCATATAACAAGAACGTAAATAGAATCATTTATCCCTCATATATCTCAAGATATATCTTTTTGATCGCATTCCAAACATATGAATACCTTAATATTGTATTCTCTTGAAAAATCAATACCCATTGAACCTTAGTGAAAACATGAATGTTGTTAAAAGTTAACTCTTTCCACATATCAAAATCCAAAAATTCTATATACTGAAACCATGATATAACGTTGTCCTTATATCAGTCATGAGATCATTTCTTTTTTTTCTTTATCACTTCATTATGCGCATATAATATTCTTTCCAAAAATATTTCAATCACTTTTCATTGTTACCGATAATATATAATTATTTAAAACCAATATATAGATATTCCTAAATTCCACGATGCCATAAATGAGATTCCAGGATACTATTTTGAAATCACATTACATAAACACTTAATCATTACGCAACAACATTGTCATACTCAACATCACAAATAGTGATCTCATGTGACTTCCCATTATCTTTTTCCTTAAAACGTTGCTCATGTTGATCATCATTAACCCTTGTATTAGGTCATTGATTATCATAATGCCCCATTTCCTTGAACATGAAGCATTGAAGTGTTGGTGGTGCGTTCTTTGTAGTCTTTTCTTTATTCACATCATTAGTAACCCTTTTTCCATTACTTAGACACTCAGCTGCTCGATGACCTTCTTTTCCACACTTAAAACATTTTCTAGTCCCTTTAATACAATCTCCACCTTGCTTATTTCCACACTTTGAGCATAAAGAAACATTCATCTTCTTTTCACCATTATTCTGATATTACTCCTTGAACTCTATCTTTTGTTTCTTGTCAAATCCATTAGATGGATATGTAACACCAACATCTATATCTACCTTGATAGCACAACGCACAATTTCTTCATAGCTACTGAAGTTTCTTATAGCTAATTCCCTTTGATGAATTGGTTTTAAGCCACTGAAATATCGATCAACTTTACTTTCAGGTTGGATGATAAAGCCAGATGCATACCTTTCAAGCCTTGAAAAATTCTCTTTGTATATACCAACCAATTCATCATTGTTTTTCTTAAGCTCACGGAAATTCGTTTCCATATTTGTTCTAAGAATAAGAGGGAAGTACTTATTGAAAAATAAGTTCTTGAACTCATCCCATTCCATGGATTCAATTTCATATCTAGGCCTCGTATTCTTAATTAGAGTCCACCATTGATCTACTTCGCCTTTTAAACGGTAAATAGATAAAATAAATTTTTTATGTTATGAACAGTGAAGTATGGAAAATATCTTTTCAATGGTACTGGTCCATTGTTCTGCAACAGATGGATCAGAAGACCCACTGAAAGAAGGTGGACACTGCCTCATGAAGGACTCAATATAATATTGTTCCCTTCTCTGCTCATTTGGAAGTCTAAAATGATTCATATCTTGTGTAAGTATAACAATAAGATTTTTTACTCCATCTCCCATAACATTGGTTTGTTCAGGAGGACAATCATTGCATTGTCCATTACATTGATCAACACGGTTCCTTCGAGTTCCATCCATCGTCTAAAACCAAAAAAGAATAGTGTGAGAGGCAAAAATCATTCTAGGAAAAACAACATAATAAAGGGGGATTACCTTCAATATATAACATCTTAGGATTAATTCTAATATTGTTACTATAATTATAGGACTATAACCTATACTTATACTTAACCATAGGGACATCCCTAGACATACCTTAGAAATATCTCTAGGGATCTCACTAAATTTTTTGCATCCTAGTTTCCAAAGGTTAACTAAACCTTTCCTCTGATACCAACTATAGAGACCAAAAGCTTTATGTGCATAGGCATTACATTACTTTTTCGGAATATCTAATACATAACAAAAATAGACACTAAAGGACCGTAATAGTTTAGTGTCTTTGGAAACTCAGAATATAATATTCTAATATTGGTGAAATATCTTCAACATCTCCCAGAGAGGTCTTCCATTTTTTCTTACCTAAAACCATTCTTTATATCCTGGGGAAAAGAAAACATATAATGGGTGAGCTCAAATGCTTAGTAAGGGTAAAAAAAGAAATATCAATCATATCATATTCCTAAGAACATAACATTTTTAAAATCATAACCTACAAAAGAGATCATAATATCATAACATGGGATAAATCACAGAAGTGGAATGCTATCCCAATAATCAGAACATAAAATATGAAACATTTTTTAATACACACATAGTCATAGAAAATCATTTCATATTAGTCAAGGCTCATTTCCAAGACCATCATAGCGGACAAAGTCCATTACTGAACCGAGTTCACTCCTCGTTCTAGTACTGTATCACTGAACCGGATTAACTTTCAGTTCCAGCCATTTCTATCTCATGAGATATAAATCTTTACCCAATGAAATGTAGGGAGATATATTTCCCACCCATCTCATAAGGAAATCATTCTTACGTGTGCCACTACATGAACATAAATCATTTATCATTACCCAAATAATAAAATGGGTTTCATAAACATCATTCCATCATAACATAATCCACATAAAAAATGGATATCATTTAATCATAAGAAAAGTGAAACCATTTAAATAATATATACATTATAATTGATACATACAAATATGAAATAATTACATCTTATATGGAAAATGGTTTTGATAAAACACTTGAAATGAATTATTGAGGAAAATATCATTTCTTCTTCAAAATCATTTTATTTTTAAAAATTGCCATCAAATTTTAAAAGAAATTGATTTTGTTGAAAATATTCTTGAAATAATGTAGAGAAAGCTTCATGAAAATAAGGAGTTATGAAACCAAAAAAATCCAGTCAAGCCGTATAAGTTAAAAAACATTCTTCTTGTACTTTTTCTGGAAAAGTCAAAAAGTACCTCATATGGTAAAAAAAGAAAGATTCCTTCCATACGATGTGGTAAAAGTAAAAAAAAGGGTAAAAAGGACTTTAAACATACATGGAAGAAAAGTAACCATTTTATGAAAACATTTTTAGAGCATATAGACATGGATAATAAACATAACCCCAGTAAATACTTACGAATAAACAATCACGGATAAGAATGAGATTGAAATAATTATCCCTTACCTTATGTATGATATGATTCATATGTATCCGAACCTCCTGTATAATGATTTAAATAATGTCATTGACTTATTACAGAATCATATTCATTGTTATGATATCATATATGCTTCACTTATGACTTTATATTACCCATTCTTTTCTAAATTCCATGTTAAAGTAGTGTTTTGGGTAAAATCGTTTCATTTATCATACATGTTTTGATTTGTTGTTATTGATATTATTAAATATATACTGATTTACTTAATTCCAGAATGTAAAACATGTTATATATATATATAATTTATATTCATCATATAAATATATATGATAGATTAATAAATGGAATGAAATACACCGTTCATAGAGACGGTAGGCCGTAAGTACGCATGAACGCTGTTTTTATTTTCATATTGAATTGAATGAAATTAAGTAAATGAAACATATATGTACATAAATATAGTATAATTATTATGAAATATATTTCATGATTATTTATTTTATATACTTTATAATCATACATGAATGGTTAATCATGGAAAATGAATCTCATCACATTCGTGGAGACAGTAGTTTGTCCGTACATAGGAGCAATGATATCATTCCCATAATTATTGAATAGAATTGGAGTGGATGATATAATATCTCAAAATAATTATGATTTTATAATAACCATATATAGTTATTCTTTACATCATTATACCCATCCAAGTAAGGTGGTGGTGGAAAAACAGATTACACCACGGAGTGGAGACGGTATTTCGTACGTACGCACGCGTGGTGATTTTGTTTTCTGTAGGATGGATAGAAGGTGAAATGGGGGTTTTTTCAAATTTACAATAACATATCAGTATATTAGTGATTATGATGTTATTAATTTATAATGAAACAACTAAATAAGAAGAAGTTTAAAAGGAAAGAAACTTGAAAGAATCGGTAGAAGAGATTACCTCTTCTTCGACACAAGTCTTTTAAGATTCTTCTTAAGGGACTTGAGTTGCTCTTTTGAGAGGACCAGAACCTCTATAATGTATCTAGGGAAGGGTATAAGAGAAATGTTCTGGGGTTGTCCAAGCTTGAAGGCTCAAAGTGTTGTGAGGAGGAGAGGTAGAAGGTGCCCTTTTGTAAGGGAGGAGAGGGGGGCCCTTGGAAAGTGTGAAAATATTATTTTATTATAAACTTATCTTCGGTTTCAAAAGGTCTGAAAATCATTAAAGATGATGATAAGATGACTCATGGGTGAAATACAATCATCCAATCAGAATTGGACATGTTTTGGATAATATTTTTATCATTATAATCTTATTTATTTAAATCATTTATTAATGAGGTAATATTACTACATCATTATTGTGTCATAAATAATTTAATTTATTTGATGTCTAAAAATTATAAAAAAACCATCATGTATGAAATATTTTTAGCTTTACAATGAATATTTATAGTCTAAAAGATAATTTATATAACCCCATATAAAAATTAATTACTATTTTTTTTTGTTAATGTCAATTTTGTCTTTACATTAAATTAATTAATCCAAATTATCATTATCACTTCCATGTTGCTCAATGGGGTCCCAAAATCGACCCAAGGATGGCCATGGTCGGCCAATACTCATCCAATAAGTTTATGACTAGTGTGAAGGTAATTTTGAATTATTATAATATTCTTTTAACCTTAAATTAACCCATTTATCTTTAACCGCCGTAAATAAAAGTCAAAATTTACTATTCATCAAAAATTATTTTCATCTTATTGAACCACATTTTACTTCTTGATAACAACCATGTATGTCGGATTTTTGAAATTCAATTCACAAAAGTGGTAAAATTTCATTTAAATGGACGAGTCAGTTTTTTTAACTACCACTAAGTGGTTTCACTATTCATCAAAAATTTATGTTTTTCAGAAAAATACCAAAAATTCAGCCTAAGCTATAATTGATATTCCAAATTCAAAAATGATTTCTATTTTTCCAAATTAAAAATATAGAAGTGGCATTAATTAGTTTTAAAATTAATTCTTATTATCAAAACAAATAGCATGTTTTTAAGAAACAATAACTATCAAAAGATCGACACTTGTTTATGTCCAATTTCAAAGTGAAATTAATTACAATGACCAATGTAACACCCCGAGCTTCCACGATACGCTTCTCATTCAATAATGCAATAGCTTGCATTGTACGCAACATCGAGTTCTAAAACACTGCGACTAATCAAAGTAGCCGTTATGAATAGTAATAACCACTTTTTAAAATTATAGAAATTTTATATTTCAAAATGGACTTCATTTTTGGATTTGGAATATCGAAATTAGCCTATGTTGAATTTTTGGTATTTTTCTGAGAACTTCTAATTTTTTATGAATAGTGAAAAATACTTTAAAACAACTTTTTTAATCAAAATAATTTATTGTGATAAATTATATTATTTAGTGGTTTTAAGGTATAATTAGAATATATTTTTACCATTTTATCCAATGGTGGTCATTAGAATTAATTTAATATTGAAATTGGACATAAACAATTGCCAATCTTTTGATATAAATTGTTTCTTAAAAACACGCTATTTGTCGTAACAGCGGGAATTAATTATAAAATTAATTAATGCAACTTATATGTTTGGAATTTTGTAAAATATTCATCATTTTTGAATTCGGAATATCAATTATAGCTTAGGGTGAAATTTTGGCCTTGTTCTGAAAAACTTCAATTTTTGATGAATAGTGAAACCACTAAGTGGTAGTTAAATAACTGATTTTTTGTTTAAATGAAATATTACCACTTTTGTGATTTGATTTTCAAAAATACGACATACATGATTGTCATTAAGAAGTAAAATGCGGTTCAATGAGATTAAAATAATTTTTTGGTGAATAGTAACTTTTAAGTTCTTAATCGCGATTAGAGGTAATTAGTGTAGTTTAAGGTACAAATAATGTTTTAATAATATGAGATGAGCATGACACTTGTCCTACTCCTATTGGATGAGTCATGGCCGACCAAGACAACCCATGGGTCAACTTGGGGACCCCATGGAGCCACATTAGTTGGAAAATGACATTAATATATATTTATTTAATGTTAAAATTAAATTGACACAAACATGAGTTATTTTACTAAAACAGTTTTTAAGTGGGGTTACACAAGTCCAAATTTTTACTATAAATATTCATTGGAAATATAAAAAGATTTCCTACATCATAGTATTTTTTTTATAATTTTTAGACATTAAATAAATTAACTTATTTATGACATCATTATGATGCAGCGATGACCTCATTATTTAACGATTTAAATAAAATGAGAAGATAATGCAAAATCCAAGGCTTACACTTGTCCAAAGCCTATTGGATGAGGAGATTTCGAAACCGTATTACCTTAGTCTCGAATTATATAAGTGTGGGACCTTTAGAATCCTAAAATCATTGTGAAATAATGTAACATTTCAATCTTTCCAAAAGTGCCCCTCCTCTCCACTTATAAAAGGCCCCCACCTCTCCCACCTCATTTACACTTTCAAGCCATTTGGATCGGCCAACCTCTGCCCAAATACTCTCCCAACTTCCCCCTATTACTCCTAGAAGCCTTACTTTGGGCAGAACTCTTCCCAAGGAAGCCTTTGGCTCAAATCAAAAAGAGTTACCCGATTTTGAGGTAATGTATTTTCTAATGTTGTTTTGTTTTATTTTTCTTCTCCAACCCCCTAAACTCTTTTTATTCATTTCTTTTGTAACAACACCAGTATCCTCAATATACTAGGATGTTTTTATAAGAAGTATTCGAGCTAAACTTACACACACCTACATCTAATGGTTAAAGAGCATACGGTTTCTATGGATGGCGAATTTCTGCCTCACGAAACGATGATTGTTCAACACTCATATAACACCTTCAAAGGTGGCCATTAAGATGTCACTATTTTTATATATGATATATAATATGTTTATTTTTTACTTATGCTTCTGTATTTCTCATTTATGGCATACTTTATGATTTCCATTATGGGTAAAACGCGATAATTTCATTTTAGGAAGTGCGGACTACCGCCCCCTCAAAGTGATTTGAATCGTTAATGCCATATGTGGGATGTATAAAGGATGAAGTAAATGGTATTATACACTATATTATACTGGAATTATATTATACATTTATATCATTATGATTTAGTTCCATTAAATATGAAATTGAAATGAAAGTAGCCTTCATGCGTACGTACGGCTTACCGTCTCCATGAACGGTGCATTTCATTTCTTACCTCTAAATGTTACGTAATATTATAAATGAATGTATATACTGGATATATAAGATATATATGACATCTAAATCATGAATATAATTCTGGATATAATGGATATTCTACCACATGAACAAATTGTAATTATAAGAAGTTTATTGTTGACTCAAGTTACCAAAGATCGACAAAACGACCGTTATTAACTTAAATAATTACATAATGTTCATAACATTGTAATAAGTGATATAAAAAGGATAATGAAATTTAAAATGGTTTTTAATAAGGTAGATATTAACTCTAGTTTATTATTCAGGAGGTTAAAGAACGGTTGAGTCAAGTCGGACACAAGGTAAGGGAATTTCTTAACCCAATTTCCAATCTCTGGGTTAATCTCCTACTTTCAAATTATGTCATGATATTATTATGTCCTATATTGTATTTGTACTTTCTTTATGTGTACATATAGTGAATACACATAACAGATCTATTTCATTTTAAAAAATGATCTTTTTAAGTACTTCGTCTCAATCTCCTTTCATTGAGGCATACTTTGTTTTATACACAAATTTCTTTTATACAGTGTATAAACCCCTTTGACTTCTACGTTTATTCAAAAGGAATATTTTTCATATGAAGCGTTTTACTAAACGACAAAAAGGGAATGTTTTTCTTTCCGTACTTATGCGGCGACAACGAATTCTCCGCCGCCGTGACCATTATTTGAGTTTTGGCTTCCTCTACAAGCCATCATTTTTTTTAACGAAAAATAAATACAAAGTTTTAAACATTCTTTTATTTTGGTATTGAAAATGGTTTTGAAAGTGTTTTTATTATATCAATGTGTTGTATTGATATCTTGTGATTGAAATTTCGAAATGTTATGTTTCCTTTATGCATGTTTTATGTGATACGATTATGTTATGGTTTATGATATGTTTAAACCCATTCATATGAGGAATGCATTGGACTTAGTAAGTGACGGGTGGAGCCCGTTATAGCTCCTCGATGCGTCGGTAGGTCTCATGAGACAACTAGACGTGGAATTGGCCGAGGCCCTTTCCCAATTTGATTTATGGTTTTGGCCGAGGCCTTAATCATTTTAGATGTCTTGGCCGAGGCCTTGACAAAATGTTTCAGAATGTCTGGCATTATGCATTCTATCATTATGAAAGTGGTTATTGATATTGCATGTGATTATTCGACCAGTAGAATATCCATGTGAAGAAGTGAATGGAATTATCTCATTTTACTTTTTCCATATTATGTTGATGTTCATGTTTAAAAGGCTTTTGTTTTAGTTATACATTGCCTTAAATTTTTATGTTTATCTATGAAAGCTTCCGCAATATTGTTATCCTTACTGAGCATCTGAGCTCACCCCTTTCAATGTTTTAATATTCTCCAGGATGTGAAGAAGTATATTATGAATGACCTGCAGGGATAGTCAGAAGAGGATATGAGTGTGGACTATGAAGACTTTGTTATTAGTTTTTCACTTTATGATGTAATGTAAGACTTATGAATGTATCTAGTGTTTCCAAGGCTACTAAACTAATCGGTCTTTCGAGACTTGATCTTTTGTGATCATGCCAATGTTACGAAGTAATGCACCGACTCTGGGTAGCTGGGGTCGGGGCGTTAAAGTTGGTATCATAGGCAGTTTAGTACTAACTTTGGAAGCTAGATTTAGATAAACTCTAATTAGAGCACATAGCCCAAAGATAGACTTTGCGGATTAGTATAGAAGAACTTCCTAGAATTTTGGTATTATAGAGATGTTATGAGTTTTCCGAGCAATACATCCCTGTCTGGATACGAGCAGGTAGAGGCAGCTTTGGCACAGATGTACCTAGGGGTAAAACTCGAAAACACCGCTTTGAGCTAGACTCGAACGGGAACTGGTGCACGACAACGGGCCTTGCTGCACTCTTGGTTACGACACTCCCGGGGGATATGCTTAGGATAATTCTCATTTTATTTACAAAACACTATGAAGGGTTATGAGTACATACTTCCTCAAAGAAAACATTTCTTTTTATGATTATGGATTATATCCATAAATAGTTCAATTTATGTAAAGTGTTTAACAAGTATGGAATTATGTATTTTGATTCATAAACTAATCTAGTTTATGCCAATGTTTAGAAATGGCGCCTAGTGGAAGGAATGGAAACCGTATCAATGCACGAACTACGTGTAGGGATTGCCCTCCTGCTCAAGATAATTATTGTGGATCTGGAGATACAACTGGTGCTGATCAGCTTCTCACTGTACTGGGACAACTCACGCAGGTTATGAATAATAACCTTACTCGTATGGAGCACCCTGATCCGCAACGTGGAGGATCAATGCTAGACTGTTTCATGAGGCAACAACCACCAACCTTCAATGGGAGTTCAAATACTACAGTAGCTGAGCAATGGATAAATTCCTTAGAGAAAATATTCCATGCCTTGGGGAGTAGTGAAAGGGAGAAGGTTGCCATGGCAGTTTACCGCCTCACTGGAGATGCCGATCAGTGGTGGTCGCTGATTCAAAACACAAAGGAAGATGATGACGTATCGAATATGGAATGGAGGCAGTTCAAAGAGCTTTTCTTAGAAAAATATTTTCCTCGTGACCATCGAGCAGATATGGAAAGGCAATTTCTGAGTTTGAGGCATAAGGAGGATGAGAATGTCGCAAAGTATGAGGCTAACTTTACAAGGTTAGCGAGGCATGCTGCCGATTATATACGTAACCCAAGGAGTAAGATTGATCTTTTCTTTGATGGGTTAAAACCATTTCTCCGTCGAGCTTTAGTATCACAATCCTTCTCATCATACGAAGATATTGTCTCATGTGCTATCAAGACAGAAAAGGAATTCTCTAAGTCTTATGACAACAAAGTAAAGCAAGAGAAGAAGAGAACGGTGGAACAAGAGACAGATAAAGGGAAAAAGGGAAAGAAGGATTTTCCATTATGTGATAATTGTGGGAAGAATAACCCTGGTACTTGCCTAAAAGGAATGGGAGTTTGTTATAAATGTGGAGAAAAGGGTCACCAGGCTCGTGATTGAAAGGGAAAGAAAGAGGCTATCAAAGTTGAATGCTACAATTGTAGGGAAACAGGGCATTATGCAAATGAATGTCCTAAGCGTCAAGGAAACTTACCTCAGAAAAGGCCAAGGGATCAAGGCCAATCTTATGCTGTGACTACAGTTGAAGCGGAATAATTAATGTATTGGTGCTTTTGGACTCAAGGATTATATTCTGGTTATAAGAATAATGTGATATATATATATATGGATTGTACTGCAGTACTTGTGGATTTTAGTAAGGTTTTAATATGATTAAGGTAATCATATTTTTAGTATGTGACAATAAGAGAAACATTTCTTTGTTTGGGGAATCTGATGTTACAATTGATTTTGGAATTTAGAGACCTTTTAGAGAAAGTCTGGACGGAGGTATTTTGGATAACTATTAAGGTTGGAATGTATTAAGTTGAACCATGGATAGTATTGTTTAAGGTTAAAGAATTTCTGAAGATTTTTTTTGGAATATTATAATACTATAGATTTAGGAAAAGGACAACATGTAGGGTGGGGAATAACCCGTCGCGTCGGACAAAGCTGCAGGAATCGAACCCACAACCATAGTGCGACAAGCCTTTATTTCCTACCACTAGCCTACAGGAAGTCCCTGGTTATTACAAAATAGTTTTATTAATCTAAATGGTATTTGTTAACATTTTGAACCTTATACAATTAGGATAAATAGAATATTTTTGAGTTCCGTTACCATTTGGAGTAAAAGTTGGGTTTGTGGTAAAAATTTATTAACGAATGAAAGTATACATAACAAGTATGTATATTCCCTTACGTTCTTAGTAAATCTCCTAAATAAATTCCTCAACATTATAAAAGGTAACTTAAAACAAAAATGTTGTCGGTTAACTTTTCCAACTAGGGATTCAATGACCGTTTAACCAATCACAAGTTTGTGATTTTCTTGTGGTTAAACTTTCTCCTAATCCTGTTTTCTATAACTCTCCATCAGACCTTGATGGTTTGTTTCTCCTCCATATCCATATTTTCATATAATCCTAGAATGGGCTATATCGGGTGACCTTTGTACTTATCCTGCTTTCTTTTAATGTTATATATTTATTAACCTTATTTCTGATGTGGGTTTTCCTCAAAGGTATTTTCTCTTTTCAACCTTTTATTTTCAAAGAAAAATTTCAAATTGTGAGGACGCAATTTATTGAAGGAGGGGAGAATGTAACACCCCGAGCTTCCACGATACGCTTCTCATTCAATAATGCAATAGCTTGTATTGTACGCAACTTCGAGTTCTAAAACACCGCGACTAATCAAAGTAGCCGTTATGAATAGTAATAACCATTTTTTAAAATTATAAAAATTTTATATTTCAAAATGGACTTCATTTTTGGATTTGGAATATCGAAATTAGCCTATGTTGAATTTTTGGTATTTTTCTGAGAACTTCTAATTTTTTATGAATAGTGAAAAATACTTTAAAACAACTTTTTTAATCAAAATAATTTATTGTGATAAATTATACTATTTAGTGGTTTTAAGGTATAATTAGAATATATTTTTACCATTTTATCCAATGGTGGTCATTAGAATTAATTTAACATTGAAATTGGACATAAACAATTGTCAATCTTCTGATATAAATTATTTCTTAAAAACACGCTATTTGTCGTAACAGCGGGAATTAATTATAAAATTAATTAATGAAACATATATGTTTGGAATTTTGTAAAATAGACATCATTTTTGAATTCTTAATATCAATTATAGCTTAGGGTGAAATTTTGGCCTTGTTTTGAAAAACTTCAATTTTTGATGAATAGTGAAACCACTAAGTGGTAGTTAAATAACTGATTTTTCGTTTAAATGAAATATTACCACTTCTGTGATTTGATTTTCAAAAATCCGACATACATGGTTGTCATTAAGAAGTAAAATGTGGTTCAATGAGATTAAAATAATTTTTTGGTGAATAGTAACTTTTAAGTTCTTAATCGCGATTAGAGGTAATTAGTGTAGTTTAAAGTACAAATAATGTTTTAATAATATGAGATGAGCATGACACTTGTCCTAATCCTATTGGATGAGCCATGGCCGACCAAGACAACCCATGGGTCAACTTGGGGACCCCATGTAGCCACTTTAGTTGGAAAATGACATTAATATATATTTATTTAATGTTAAAATTAAATTGACACAAACATGAGTTATTTTACTAAAACAGTTTTTAAGTGGGGTTACACAAGTCCAAATTTTGACTATAAATATTCATTGGAAAGCTAAAAAAATTTCCTATATCATAGTATTTTTTTTTTTAATTTTTAGACATTAAATAAATTAAATTATTTATGACATCATTATGATGCAGCGATGACCTCATTATTTAACGATTTAAATAAAATGAGAAGATAATGCAAAATCCAAGGCTTACACTTGTCCAAAGCCTATTGGATGAGGATATTTCGAAACCTTATCACCTTAGCCTCGAATTATATAAGTGTGGGACCTTTAGAATCCGAAAAGCATTGTGAAATAATGTAACATTTCAATCTTTCCAAAAGTGCCCCTCCTCTCCACTTATAAAAGGCCCCCACCTCTCCCACCTCATTTACACTTTCAAGCCATTTGGCTCGGCCAACCTCTGACCAAATACTCTCCCAACTTCCACCTATTACTCCTAGAAGCCTTACGTTGGGCAGAACTCTTCCCAAGGAAGCCTTTGGCTCAAATCAAAAAGAGTTACCTGATTTTGAGGTAATGTCTTTTCTAATGTTGTTTTGTTTTATTTTTCTTCTCCAACCCCCTAAACTCTTTTTATTAATTTCTTTTGTAACAACACCAGTATCCTCAATATACTAGGATGTTGTTATAAGAAGTATTCGAGCTACACTTACACACACCTACATCTAATGGTTAAAGAACATACGGTTTCTGTGGATGGCGAATTTCTGCCTCACGAAACGATGATTGTTCAACACTCATATAACACCTTCAAAGGTGGCCATTAAGATGTCACTATTTTTATATATGATATATAATATGTTTATGTTTTTCTTATGCTTCTTTATTTCTCATTTATGGCATACTTTATGATTTCCATTATGGGTAAAACGCGATAATTTCATTTTAGGAAGTGCGGACTACCGCCCCCTCAAAGTGATTTGAATCGTTAATGCCATATGTGGGATGTATAAAGGATGAAGTAAATGGTATTATACACTATATTATACTGGAATTATATTATACATTTATATCATTATGATTTAGTTCCATTAAATATGAAATTGAAATGAAAGTAGCCTTCATGCGTACGTACGGCTTACCGTCTCCATGAACGGTGCATTTCATTTCTTACCTCTAAATGTTACGTAATATTATAAATGAATGTATATACTGGATATATAAGATATATATGAAATCTAAATCATTAATATAATTCTGGATATAATGGATATTCTACCACATGAACAACTTGTAATTATAAGAAGTTTATTGTTGACTCAAGTTACCAAAGATCGACAAAACGACCGTTATTAACTTAAATAATTACATAATGTTCATAACATTGTAATAAGTGATATAAAAAGGATAATGAAATTTAAAATGGTTTTTAATAAGGTATAAATTAACTCTAGTTTATTATTCAGGAGGTTAAAGAACGGTTGAGTCAAGTCGGACACAAGGTAAGGGAATTTCTTAACCCAATTTCCAATCTCTGGGTTAATCTCCTACATTCAAATTATGTCATGATATTATTATGTCCTATATTGTATTTGTACTTTCTTTATGTGTACATATTGTGAATACACATAACAGATCTATTTCATTTTAAAAAATGATCTTTTTAATTACTTCGTCTCAATCTCCTTTCATTGAGGCATACTTTGTTTTATACACAAATTTCTTTTATACAGTGTATAAACCCCTTTGACTTTTACGTTTATTCAAAAGGAATCTTTTTCATATGAGGCGTTTTACTAAACGACAAAAAGGGAATGTTTTTATTTCCGTACTTATGCGGCGACAACGACTTCTCCGCCGCCGTGACCATTATTTGAGTTTCGGCTTCCTCTACAAGCCATCATTTTTTTTAATGAAAAATAAATACAAAGTTTTAAACTTTATTTTATTTTGGTATTGAAAATGGGTTTGAAAGTGTTTTTATTATATCAATGTGTTGTATTGATATCTTGTGATTGAAATGTGGAAATGTTATGTTTCCTTTATGCATGTTTTATGTGATACGATTATGTTATGGTTTATGATATGTTTAAACCCATTCATATGAGGAATGCATTGGACTTAGTAAGTGACAGGTGGAGCCCGCTATAGCTCCTCGATGCATCGGTAGGTCTCATGAGACAACTAGACGTGGAATTGGCCGAGGCCCTTTCCCAATTTGATTTATGGTTTTGGCCGAGGCCTTAATCATTTTAGACGTCTTGGCCGAGGCCTTGACAAAATGTTTCAGAATGTCTGGCATTATGCATTCCATCATTATGAAAGTGGTTATTGATATTTCATGTGATTATTCGACCAGTAGAATATCCATGTGAAGAAGTGAATGGCATTATCTCATTTTACTTTTGCCATATTATGTTGATGTTCATGTTTAAAAGGCTTTTATTTTAGTTATACATTGCCTTAAATTTTTATGTTTATTTATGAAAGCTTCCGCAATGTTGTTATCCTTACTGAGCATCTGAGCTCACCCCTTTCAATGTTTTAATATTCTCCAAGATGTGAAGAAGTATTTTATGAATGACCTGCAGGGATAGTCAGAAGAGGATATGAGTGTGGACTATGAAGACTTTGTTATTAGTTTTTCACTTTATGATGTAATGTAAGACTTATGAATGTATCTAGTGTTTCCAAGGCTACTAAACTAATCGGTCTTTCGAGACTTGATCTTTTGTGATCATGCCAATGTTACGAAGTAATGCACCGACTCTGGGTAGCTGGGGTCGGGGCGTTACAACCAACATTGGATTAAATGGTAAAAATATATTCTAATTACAATTTAAATCCATTAAAAGATATAATCTAACCATATAAATTATTGTGATGAAAAAAGTTGTTTTTAATTAAAATATAGCGTGTTTTTATAATTTAGTAAAATATGATAGTTATCAGAATAATATGACAATTTTATCCAAATTTAATTTTTATATCCTGATTCCAAGGAAAGAATTTTATTTTGTCAAATTCAACTTATAAACATGTCAAAAACTATATTTAATGTTGTGCACCATCAAAAGGCAGCAAAACTGCAATTTTTTAAAAATACATATTTTACCCGGAAAATTTATTTTGTTCTCATACCATGATCTATAAAATGTGTAAGATGAATTTTAATGTTATAAAATTCAAAATGTAGATACTAATACTCATAACGGCTAGTTCATAATAATATTATAACAATATATCATCATTTAGTGAAACTCGGTATTGTGTACAACACACGCTATCAAGGAAGGTTGTGATTGCGTGTAATGCAAGCCAGGATAGGGTGGCATATAGTGGAAGACTCCTTTGTTGTTTTGTATAACAAAATACAACCATATTTCATTTATACATTGAATATATATATATACACTCAACGTTTCTTAGAATAAAAACTATCAAACAAACTTGAAATTGTATGTAACACGATCCAAAAATAGTGTTGCGTATACGGCAAGCTAATACGGTGTTGCATATAGTGCAAGATAATCTTGGTGTAGCATACAACAGAAGATATGAAAGAAATTAAAAGGAGTATATCTTATAAAGTCTTGGGGTGTTACACATCATGCATATCTCGGTACCTCTGAGATAACTACAGCTGATAAGTAACTGGAACACCTCTCTCCAACACCTCAAACAGCCTGACATACCTCAGTGAATGCTTACCCTGTCTCCTAATCCATCTGTGTCCCAACATCGATGTGACATGTAAGAAAACCTGATCCCCAGCCTCAAACTCCAGATGTCTTCTCTACTGATCAGTATAAGGAATCTATTGAGACTTTGTAGTATCCATCCTCTTCCGAATAAACTCTATATGCTCTGTGGTCTCCTAGACAAGATGAGTTCCCAGCAGAGCTACATCTCTTACCTACAACCAACATAAGGTTGATTGGAATGGCCTACCGTACAAAGCCTTATAAGGTTCCATTTGAATATTTTCTTGAAAACTATTATTCTAGGAAAACTCTACAAGAGGTATGTGATTCTCCCAAGAACCTACAAAATCTATGATACATGCTCGAAGCATGTCCTCAAGCACCTGAATTGTACGCTCGGACTGGACATCTTTCTGGGGATGGTAAACTGTACTAAAAATGCACCTGTGTACACAAATCCTTCTCCAAACCCTTCCAGACCTGCGAAGTAAAACATGAATCCCTGTCAGAAACAATGGAGTGTGGAACTCCATGAAAATGTACAATCTCTCGAATGTAAAACCTTCCCATCTCATCATCAATGAAGGTCTCCTTGATCATAATGAATTGATCATCCTTCGTGAGTCTGTCAAGACAACCCAAACAACATTATTCCCTCAAGGAGACCTCGATAAACCTCTCACAAAATCCATCGGGACATCATTACACTTCCACTCAGGAATGGTTGACTACTACCAAATCCCTGATAGTTACTGATGCTCCACCTTCACCTACTAACAGGTGGAACACCTCATAATAGAACCAGCAACATCCCTCTTCAAACCTGGCCACCAATACTGGTGGTGTAGATCATGATACATCTTGTTGACACTAGGATGAACTTCCAAAACAAAGGATAGAATGTCCCGCATCAGCTCCTCGTGTATGTCTGTTGGCACCCATACGTGCCCCTGGAAACACAATATCTCATCCTCGCATATGTTCCAACCATGAACAGGGTCCTCTCCTTAGATGCATTCTTTTAGGACTAGGCCTTCATAATCTGATAGTTTCCTCACTCAGACTTTATCCAGAAGAGTAATGGTAACATCTACAGAAGAAAGAAAATTCTTCCCATGTCTGTCATGGACCTCCAAATACATCACAGAGAATAGAGCCATAAGCTATGACTCACTACTGGCCTCTTAAACTGCATGTATCTGAGTCCTCCTACTCTGCACATCAGCTATTATGTTGCCTTTCCTAGGTGTGTAGTCCAGTTCAAAGTCAAAAGACTAAAGGTACTCTACCGACCTTCACTATCTCAAATTCAATTCAAGTTTAGTGAAGATATACTTGAGACATTTGTGGTCAATGAAAATCAAAAAATTCTCTCCTAGAAGATAACATCTCTAACATCACCAGGTATGAACAACAACAACTAACTTGAGATCATGTGTTGGGTAAATCCTCTCATGTGGCTTCAAATTCTGAGACTCATACACAATGACTCCTCCTCCCTGAAGAAGCACAACTCCCATCCTGATACCTAAAACATCACAGTACACCATATATCTCCTTACCAGCTCTAGAAAAAATTGTACCAGTGCTAAATTAAACGTTTTTTCAGCTCTTGAAAGGCCGACTCACAAGAATCTAACCATAAGAACTTCACACCCTTCTTAGTCAGACTCGTCAATGGTGTGTCTAAGCATGGAAATTATTGTAATAAACGTATATAGTATCCACAACTAGCCCTTAAAAACTATGAACCTCAAAGATATTGTTCAATTGCTCCCAAGAAACTACTTCTCTCGCTTTCTCTGGGTCTACTGAAACTCCTTTCTCTATGATAACATCACCCAAGAAGGGAATCCGGTCCATCCAAAAATAGAATTTTGAGAGATTAGCATATAACTAATTCTCTCTCAGTGTACTCAGAACGATCTCAAGATGTGTATCATGGTCGTGTCGAGTGTGAGAGTACACCAAGATATCATCCATGAAGACTACCACAAAACAATCCAAGTATGGATGGAACACTCGGTTCATCAGTGCCATGAAGACTGCAAGCATTTTCTTAGGAACAAACGGCATAAACACATATTCATATAGACCATACATGCTCCAGAAAGTTGTACGAGGTATATCAAATGGTCTAACGCAAAACGAATGATAACCGGACCTCAAGTCAATTTTTGATAACACCCGGGCTCCTCTAAACTAATGAAAGAGATTATCAATCCTTGAAAAGGGATATCTTTCTTCCCCATCATCTGGTTTAACTTCTGATAATCCACACAACGCCTGAGGGTACCATCTGCCTTCCTCTCAAATAGGACAAGAGAACCCTATGTAGAAGTATTGGTTCGGATGAAACCCTTTTCTTGTAACTCCTCTAACTACTTCTTGAGCTCCTAAAACTCTGGTGTAGCCATCCTATAAGTAGGAATGGACACTGGTGCCACTCTTGGAACAATCTCTATAGAAAATTCTACCTCTCGCTCTGGAAGAAAACCTGAATAGTCCACTGGGAAGACATCCCTGAAATGATCCACCACTAGAGTAAAGTCTAACTGTGAAGTACCCTGGTCATCCAAATACAGACTAACAATATGGGATGTCACTCCTCCCAATCTATGATGCTCGGGACCCGCTCCACTAACCTAGACATCCCATTCTCCCTTATGAAGAAAAAATCATCCCTCTGGTTATGTGAAACTCACCCTATGGTGATAGAAATAAACAACCACTTGGATGGGAACTAACCAGTCCATTCTGAGAATGAAATCATAGACTAACATCTCAAGGGCATAAAGGTCCCATAAGAAGTGACACCCACCAACCTCAAGAGGGAACTCCTTGCACTGACGTATTCTAGTTGTTCTTGTCCCCAACAGTGTGTCCAATATCAAGGCATTAGCAGAGGTAAAGATACAGAGCCCAGGGTTCTCCACCACAGAAAAATATATAAAGTTATGTGAAGCTTCTATATCGAAAAGAGCAGATGATAAAACTGAGGCAACTAGGATCCTACCTCGAACTGTTGAGGGTTCAGGATCCTACTCTTATTGGGTCTTCTCCACTGCAAAAGTCTGAACTACACTATGGTCCTATGACCCAGCTTGACCACTCTGAGTTGATCCACCCTTTTGACACAAAAAATATGGTGACTGACTATCATGACCACAACCTCCACCTCATACAGAATGACTGGAAGAACTCCAGTTCCCTAACTGATGAGAAACAAGTGGTGTTTCCCCAGAATGCGGAGTCATAAAATAACCCTTCTCACCAGCTAGTGGTGAAAATATCTAAGAGAATCGCTGAAGATTTCCCATCTTGTCGCAAGATCGGCACTACACCGGGTCTCTTGGGAAATGTGGCCTCGTATGCCCACCCTTCCCGCATTGGTAGCACACCACCTAGGTACCAGAAGATGCTTCTCGTGTACTCTACTATCCTCATGCGGTATCTCTTTGGCTCTTTCTACTATTGGCACAAGAAGCACTAACCCTAGATGTTGAACCTCTCTCGACCATAGCCCTAGAATCCCTTAGATTATGCCCCGTAATCAGTTCCTGTTGACTATAGATGATATCAAAGTCAACCTAAAGATGTTCACCTGGGTTCAGATTTCCTACCAGAGACCATCTTTAATCTTCCATGAAAGGAACAACTCATCTTCCCCAAGAAAGGATGTAAAGTGATGCATCTTGGTAAAGTGAGAAGAATACTCCATAACAGAAAGAGTACCCTTCTCCAGAATCATGAAATCTCGGGCTCGATCGGCCTTCAAGGTATCCATATAGATGTAATCATAAAAGGTGCAATGAAACTCATCCCAATACATATTCTATTGGTGTCCCACCTATGAGACCACATCCCACCACCTATTGGCGGAGTCTTGTAGCATACAGGAAACGAGCTTGACCCTTCTCTCTAGAGAAATCTCTAGATGCTCGAAGATCATCAACATGGATTCTAGCCATGAATCTACAGCCTGGGGTCCCCCATCCCCTGAGAATGTGGGAGGATGTTTTTGCAGAAAGACCAATGTAAAATCTGTATTTGATGGACCAGGAGGTCGTGCTCCCTAGAAGGTCAGAATCATACTCAGAAAACCCTACCTGAACTATGCATCGGCACCTTTATTAGGTATAACTATTGGTGCAAATACTAGCACAACTAGAGGATCTGCTAGAAGTCTTTGATCAACCATGTCTGGTGTCTTATCATTTCCCTATAACTGGAAGACAACAGGAAGACATCTAGTTGGAATGACTTTTCAAGGTCATGTGCATAACCTTAGATCAAAATTATCAAGGAACGAAATCTATATACATAAGAAGGAAACAAAAGAGAAAATGCTTTCAAGTTACTCAAAACACAGAGACACGACATGTATGTCCACTACACAACATGAACATGAATATGCATCCCCTGGTTGATTTCTCTTACACGGCTAAGCCACACGGTTATCCATATAAAAAAACTAAATGGCATGTTATTGATAGACACGGTGTGTACTAGGCAGACGTCACCAACCCGTGTTGTTAGCTACACGACCAATTACATGGATGACTATACACGGCGTGTTCCTAATGGACACGACATGCACTTGGAGGATTTCACCATCACATATTGTTAGTTACACAATTGGACTTCAGGATCACACTACATTATGTGTTTAAAACTGACTTGGCATGTCTAACTTATGTTTTTATCTGTCTGTGTCATTAGTCACATGGGTGAACACAGGTTCAACACAACATGACATGTACAACTAGTACATGATGTGTTCCCACAAGAATTTCCTTATCTCGTGTCTTTGCCCACGCGTCCTATGACATGGTTAGAGACCACATAGCGTGTACATACGGTACACGACATGTTCTTACGAAAAACATTTTCTTACCGAATATAAGAAAACATGGTGTGTTGTCAAAATTACACGGCGTCTATTCTGGGTTTTTTCAGATAGTAAGCCTCATAAACTACTTTGAAACACATAAAAACAATGAAACAAACACTAAAGTTCCAAATTTTGATCCGCGAGGGCCCATACTCCCCGCGAATAAAATCATGGAATCTTATACATGTTATAACAAGCAAAACTAATAAATGATCCACCAAATTCTGGTCCATGAGGCCTATAACACCTCAAGAACCAAATTTTTGCATTCATTTAAACAAAACCTCCACAAATAAATACCCTATCAAACAGTAGGTACTCTATAAAGACACATATCACAACAGCATGCATATCTAGCACCATATCAATACCAACAATATGCAATCACTAATGAACCCAAAATGGAATGGAATGTATGTATGACATATGATATCTTGAAAGTGCCTATATGATGCATGAGATGGCATACCCTCATCTCATCAGGTTGCAACAGAAATCGAACCTCAACAACATCAACATTAATAGCACAAAACATATGAATCACTCAATGTGAAATCAAATTAATTATAGTAATTGATAAACCGGAAAAGTTTTAATATATGAGGTAGATTAGATTTTCCCTGTACACGGGTTAACAACTCTTGGGCACAGCTTTTTACTATGTACCAATTCTGTCATGTCCCAGACTATAGGCTCCAAACAGTAAGTCAATGAAAATAACCCCTATGATACCACATTGTAATGTCCCAATTCCGGAAGCCTCCCTAAGGTGCCCCGTAGCCATTTGGTCACATGGCCTCAAGCACATTTCCCCTAACACGAGATGTAACGACCCAAACTTTTATTAATGGTAATCCCTCTTGAACTTATTAAATGTCTCTTTATTTAAAATGTTTATATAAAATATCAACTTCTTTGGTTTTATGTTATTGGATTTTGAAATACTGTTATTAATTGTGACCGTTGCTAATATAGTTATTGAACAGTGATCATAGGATTAGTTTTAATATAGGGCTTTATCAAATCCAATTTATTCAGACAAGGGAAGTGATGGAATCATCTAGTAGAAGTTCCCTATATGAAGCCCATTTTTCAGAGCTCAGAAAAGAGGTTGCATCTTTGGGCTTCTCTCTTTAACAATACCAAGTCGATCTTGAATATTTTATGCTCTATCAGGACTGCCTACGAGAGAAGTGGATGTTGATAGAGATTACCACCCAAGCAATTTTATCCGAGCCACCCCAAGAGTTTGTAACCATCACACACCTTACTCTTTGAACTTATGCATCTGTTATAAGGGTTTATGTAACAAGACCTTAGCACTATAGTTATGTACATTATTTTTTTTATATAATAATGAATATACTTTCATTTTATTATTGTTACCTAGTAAATAGTTTTCAAATCACAAATAGTATTTTAGTTAGTGTTCAACTAAGAAATATATTTTGATGAAATAATGGATTTCTGAATTCTATAATATTTTAATAAAATATTATTATTATTATTATTATTATTAAATTTCTTTTTTTAAAAATAAATGATCATAAAATTTTATGAATGCAATTGTAATTTTTATTATGGTTTGAAATCCATTTTTGTTAAAACCAATGAATTTTCGATAAATTTCAATTTTTATTTTAAAAATAAAAATTAACATATATAGAAAATTATTTAGATAAAATTAATATTATTTCTAGAATTAGGATGTTGAAATTATCTAATGGTAAATTTTTCATAATTTTCTGAGACAGTCAAATATTTGGGTAAAAATTAAATATCGTTTAAATATATTATGTGTTTTATGACATCGTAATGACGCAATAGTGATGTAATAAAATAATATAAAAGTTTTGTTCGGCCAATATATGTTTTACCATTAAAATAATTTTATTTTGGGTTTGTTTGATTTATTTTAAAAGGTTTAGTGGACCCTTCAAGACTTATAAAACATTTTGTCTTTTTAAATTGTTTTCCTTGGGAACGTGACTGACCTCCACCTAAGCAACCCCATTATTTTAAGATGTTTGGACTTTGGACTTATAAAATATTGTTTTCCACTTACCTTTTCCGAAAACTATTGGCAAAAACCATGGTCTGGTTTGTGGTTTGGATTATTTTAATGTGAGGTGTCCCAAACCTAAATAATAAAGAATTACCTCACCTTTCCTATATAAACCCGCCCAAATTCCCACTTCCACTTCACTAAAAGCCTTTCAAGTTCCTCCAACATCGTCACTACTCTCTCTATAATCCTCCCAAGGTTCTCCAAGATCCCATGAAGCCTCTCTCAAGCCCCTCTCAAGCCTTTGGAAGCACAATTCCATGTAAGGGTTTTTTCTTCCTTTCTCATTTTTGTCAAATATACTTTAAATTGTTATGCCATTATAATTTCAATTATAAATGTTTGGGTATGGTTTCTCACCTCCCCCATACTTCCCTATTTATGTTTTAATGATATGAGACCCATTTCCCTCTCATTAAATGCCTTCTCATGTACACTAGATTCTATACTGAAATTCTGAAAGGAATTTCTCTCTCCTCATTTACATTCAAGCAATTCTTTTGTATCATCAATATGAATTCTGTTACATTTGTTGGTAAATGTATCTATATGACCCCCTTACATTCCATTCCATGAAAATATTATGAGACACCCCTTTCACTCACATCAACCATTTTTATGAGTTCTTATGTCATGTCTTTATGTTGCTGAAATTATACTGCGCTTTTCCAAGCCAAAGTCATTGTGTAGGGAATACCATGCCCATTTCACTATCAAGGGTATTCACATTTATGAACATTTACATATTGTTTAAATAGTTTCATTTAGGTATTCCACATTATTTTATCATTGATTAAATGATTATGTTGAATGTTTTAATGTTTTATGATCCATTTGGCACACTTATGCATGAAATGAAATGTTTAAGAATGGTGAGCCCTGATAGCGCTCCAATGTATTGGGTACAGTATAGTATCATGATACTTCATGTGAAAAGGGTGTTAATCATTATAATTCATGTACAACGAGGGTTTAATTGTTCTTCATGTGAAATGAGGGTTTAGTCATGCTCCATGTGCAATGAGCCTGGGCTCATGCTAATTCCATGTTAAGTGTTGTTGCAACATTTCCATGTTATGATTATCATGCTTTATCATGGATTTATGTTTATGCTTCTCCTGTGCTCTGTTGATATTCCAATTTTTTTACATTTATTGTTTTTGTCATGTTATTCCATGATTATTCCATTACTGGGCTTTATAGCTCACCCTTTTCTTATACATGTCCTCAGGTTATCCCATGCAATTCTAGGTACGCGGGAATGTAGTGGTCATGTAGAGGATATTGTTAATAAATATGTTTTATTTTGTGTTTTATGTTGTTATGTAATGATCCTAACTCCCAAAGACACTAGACTGCTTGATATTTTATGTTGTATCAAGTGATGTTTATGTTATAAATTATGTTTATTTTTGTAATAAAAGATCAGGGTTGTCATAGTTGGTATCAGAGGATAAGTTTAGTTATTTCTGGGATTAGGATTAGAAAACCCTAATAAAGCCTTAAAGACGAGACTAAGTATAATAAAAACATCCCTAAGTTTTGGTAAGTATTGATTAACTAGTTTATCAAGAAAATACATCCCCGTCTAGATACGAGATGGTAATGGTGGATCTGGCACAGATGTATCCAAGGGGTAAAACCCGAAAACACCACTTTGAGCTAGAAATGAATGGGAACTGGTGCATGATAATGGGCCTTGCTACACTCTTAGTTATGCACACTCCTGGGGGATATGCTTTGAAAAATTCACAAGCTTAGTATGAACCATTATTAAGGGACAAAATAATGCCCTACGCATATTTGTTTGAAAGTAGATCATGAATAACATAGACTGAAGCCAATATATTCATATGGTAAAAAAATAATAGTTATTTATAAGTCATCAGTTTTTCACTTACCCTTTATGTTTTACCCATAACTTTCCTTTTATTCAACTAAATGGACGGTAATAGGAGGACTCGGGCTAAGAACTTATGTGAAGATCTATGTGATGACTGTACTAATGAGATTCCCAATCCAATGGGAGTGGGAATAGTAAAATTTTTCATTCTTATCTCTTAGCTAACTCAAGCATTGAATTTAAATATAGATCAAGAGGAATGTTCAACGCCCTAATAATGAACAAGTCGCTATTGAGATCTTCATGAGACAAAGGCCTCTTACTTTTAAGGGATCATCTGATCCCTCAATCACTGATCAATGGATCAACTCCATTGAAAATATCTTCTCCATCCTTCAATGTTCAAAAAAAGAGATGGTAATACTGGATTCTTATCATATGGAGGGTGAATCTAATCAATGGTGGACGTTGATAAAAAATACTAATCCTATGGAGGAGATCGAGACATTGGATTAGAAGGATTTCAAGAAGATTTTTTTCAATAAATATATTTTTTTCACCCTCCGGCTTAAGATGGAAAGGGACTTCCTTTCCATAATGAAAAAAGATGATGAATTTGTTGGATCATATGAGGAAAACATCACAAGTCTTGCATGATAAGCTTCCAGATTTGTTGTATCCCTGAGTGAAAGGTTCACCGCTTCTTTGGTGGGATGAAACCTAGCCTACGGAAACCACTGGCGATTCGTGACTTCGACAGCTATGAGGAAATTGTCTGATGTGCCCTCAAAGTCGAAATGGAGATCGGATAATCTTATGGGTATCATGGGGATAAGAAATGTAAGGTGGACATCAATGATGTTGGTCCGATTGATAAATCCAACGATGCTATGAAGATCCAGAAACCCACTTGCCAAAGGTGCAGAAAGAAGCACCCCAGAAATTGCTTGAAGGGGATGAGGAAATGCATTAGGTGTGGAAGAGAAGGGCACCTGGATATTAACTATTAGAAAGAAATACCTCTAGATAAGACAAAGGAGAGGAATGCTCTATTTGAACCTTAATGCACAGTTCATTGTTGGAACTGCAAAGAACCAGGCCATCTTGCAAATCAGTCCTCTAAGCCAAGGCTTTTCAGAGGCAGCCAAGAACCTCCTACATAGAAAGGACGAGATTTTTCCATCACTACTACTGAAGTGAACCCCAACAACGATTTGGTGATGGGAATTATAGTTATTAATTCAAGAATAATGAATGTGCATTTTGATTCAGGTTCAACACAATCTTTTATATCTCAAAAGGTATGTAGAACAATCCCCGCACCACCAAAAATCATGGATGTGAAGATGTCAGTGAGTATAGAAAATAGATAAATCATTGAATCCCATGAATATAACTCCTCCCCTATCATAATATGTGGATTGAACATCCTGGAGATCCATTTCATACTCCCTCTAGTGGAATTTGATGCAATTATGGGCATGTATTGGCTTTCCTTATATAGAGCAAACATAAGTTGCCGTGAGAGGGAAATCACTCTCCATGTGGAGAATCTACCCCCGATTCATTACAAGTGAAAGGAGGAAGATGAAACTTCTTTAGATCCATCATCTCAAGTGTGGATATTACTGCCCTATGAGCAAACGTATCTTGCTCAGATGCTTGAGTCCAAGGAATCCACCATCCTTGAAGACATGCTTATTGTGATGGAATTCACTGAAGTGTTTCCCGAGGAATTGTCCAGTCTTCCTCCAAGAAGAGATGTTGAATTCTCAAGTGATCTTATACCTGGGGAATTTCCAATATCCAAGACACCATATAGAATGACTATTTTGGATCTTGAGAAGCTGAAGAAACAGCTACTAGGGAATCTAGATAAAGGGTTTATATGCCCAAGTGCTTCACCTTGGGGTGCACCAGTCCTCTTCATCAAGAAGAAGGATAGGTCAATGCACCTTTGCATTGATTATCGTGATCTCAACAGAATCAAAATAAAGAACAAGTCTCCTACCCCTCTAATTGATGACTTGTTCGATCAGCTATGTGGATCACAATAATTCTCCAAGGTGGATTTGCGGTGGGGGTATTATCAAGTAAGGGTGAAGAAGGAAGATATCCCCAAGACAGATTTTCGTAAAAGATACGGGCACTATGAATTCATATTAATGACATTCGGACTCATTAATGCTTCATAAATCTTTATGGACATGATGAATAGATTATTTAGAGATTACCTCGACAAATTTTTGGTAGTCTATCTAGATAATATTCTGATATAATCCAAAACCGAGTAGGATCATGAGAAGCATCTAAGAACTATACAAGAGTCCTTTTGGAAGGATAAGCTCTATGTAAGATACAACAAGTCTGAGTTCTGGTTGAAGGAGGACTCATTCTTGGGCCCTATCATCATATGCATTGGGATGTCCATGGATCCCTCCAAAACTGATGAAATTGTGGGATGGTTGAGGCCAACATCGGTAAAGGATATCCATAGCTTCTTGGGGTTGGATGGATATTATCAACAATTTTTTAGACATTTCTCATGATTTTCCAACCCTCTTGCCAAGATAACTTAGAAGGGAGTAAAGTATTCATGGAGTGATGAATGAAAAGAAAGCTTCAAGGAGTTGAAAATTAGGCTTATCACTATGTCGATGCTCACTTTACACACAAGTGGAGAAATTTGTGTGGTATTTAGTGATGCTTCAAAGAAGGGCCTAGGATGTGTGTTGATGCTAAATGAAAAAGTCATTGCCTATGATTCATGGCAATTGAAAGGTCATGAACAGAACTATTCAACACTTGGCCCTGAGTTGGAAACAATGATCGTTGCTTTGAAAATTTTGTGGCATTATCTCTTTGAGGAGAAGTGTGAAATATATACGGACCACAAAATCCTCAAGTATATATTCACAGATAAAGAGTTGATCATGCACCAATGAGGATGGTTAGAGTTGATCAAATACTATGACTGCTCAATCCATTACCACCTTAGTAAGGTGAACAAGGTGGCAGATGCCCTAAGTAGAAAAGACCCATTGATTCTATCATTGATCAGAATTGACACGGATCCAATTTTATTAGATTTGATGAGGATATACATGGGAATCATAAATAAGGGAACATCATCAATACCTTCACAAATGAATTCTCAATCATAACTTTTGGAAAGGATAAAGGATTATCAAAAGGATGATGTGGGAATTCAGGAAAACGTGGAAGCTATCGGAAAAGGGAAATACATGGAGTTTAATGTTAATGAAGAAGGAATTGTGAGATTTGGGAAAAGACTATGTGTTCCATAAGATCCAGAGCTGAAGAAGAATCTTTTGGATGATTCACAAAGTACAAATTTCTCTATTCCCCCAGGAAACAAAAATATGTATCGAGATCTCTAAGATGATTATTCGTGGGATAATATGAATAAGAAGATTGCTGAATATACATCAACGTTCCTGGTGTATCAGCATGTGAAGTCAGAGAGGTCGACGTCTAAGGGGGTGATGCAACCATTTCTCATACCAGAATTGAAATGAGAGAAAATAATCATGGACTTAGTCACCGGACTTCAAACGACATCCAAAGGAAACAATGCAATTTGGGTTTTTGTGGATCGTCTTACAAAGGATGAACACTTCATTGTTATTCGGGGTGATTTATCATTGGATCAACTTGAACGGATATATATCAGGGAAGTGGTAAGGATAAATGTAGTGCCACTATCTATTGTGTCCGATCGAGATCCAAGATTCTTCTCTATGTTTTGGAAGAGTCTTCAATATGCTCTAATTATGGAACTGAACTTTAGTATGGCCTATCATCTTCAATATGATGGCCAATTTGAGTGTACTATCCAAACACATGAGGAAATGTTGAGATCATGCTCAATGTACTTTAAAGGAGGATGGGATCAACATCTTCCTCTGATTTAGTTCTATTATAAGAACTATTTCCACTCAAGTATCCAAATGGAACCATATGAATCACTTCATGGGAAAAGGTGTAAAACACTAGCGTGTAGGGATAAGGTTGGTGAGCGTAAGCCGCTTGGACCAGAAATGGTTGAAGAAATTGTGGAGAAGGTGAAAACCATTCAACAACATATCAAGGAATTCAAGAGTCAAAAGAAGAGTTATACAGATAATCATCGATGATACCTTGAGTTTAAAGTAGGAAACATGGTATTTCTATGCATATCTCCATGGAAGAAGGACATGAGGTGTGGAAAGAAAAGGAAGTTATGTCCAAGATACATCGTCCCCTTCGAGATTCTTGATCTTGTCGGGGCTGTGGCCGATTGACTAGAACATCGATCTACCATGGACAAAGTATATGATGTCTTCCATGTATCCCTCTTAAGGAAGTACATACCGGACCCTTCACATGTACTCTGTTCAGAGGTGGTACAGTTATAGGATGATCTTTCTTATGAAGAGCAACCAGTAAAGATCTTAGATCGTAGAGAAAAAGTTCTATGAAATAATACAATTCCCCTCGTCAAGGTGTTGTGGAAAAACCACTAGTTTGAAGAAGTGATGTGGGAATTGGAGGAAATTATGAAGAATAGTTACCCAAATCTATTTTAGTATGGTAAAAGGAAATTTCTAGGGAGAAATTTCTTAAGGGGGGAAGATTGTAACGACCCAAACTTTCATTAATGGAAATCCCTCTTGATCTAATTAAATGTATATTTATGTAAAATGATTATATAAAATGTCAACTTCTTTGGATTTATGTTTTTGGATTATGAAATACTGTTAAGAATTGTGACCATTGCTAATATATCCTTTGAATAGTGATCGCATGATTAGTATAAATATTGGGTTTTAAAAAATCCAATTTACTCAGACAAAAGAAACGATGGCCCCATCCAGTAGACATGCCCCATAAGAATACCATTTGTTAGAGCTCGGAAAGGAGATTGAGTATTTGGGATTCTCTCTTGACCAAGCCCAAGCTGAGCTTGAATATGTTAAGATCAAGCAGGACCTATTACGAGAGATGTGAAAGTTGATAGAGATTACCACCCGAGCAATGTTATTTGAGCCACCCCAAGAGTTTGTCACCATCACACACCATACTCTTCGGTCTTATGCGGGTGTTATAAGGGGTTATGTAACAAGACCATAACAATATGGTTATGTACATTATTTTTGTATATAATAATGAATATACTTTCATTTTATTATTTTTACCTTGTACATAGTTTTTAAATCACAAATAGTATTTTTAGTTAACTTTCAAATAAGAAATCTATTTTGATGAATTCATGGATTTTTTAATTAAATAATTTTTTAATAAAATAATAATAATATTATTAAATTAATTTTTATTAAAAATAAATGATAGTATAATTTTATGAATGCAATTGTAATTTTTATTAAGGTTTGAAATCCATTTTTGTAAAAACCCAAGAATTTTCGATAAATGTCAGTTTTTATTTTAAAAGAGAAAACCACCATATTTAAAAAATTATTTAGATAAAATAAATATTATTTCTGGAATCAGGAGGTTGAAATTATCCAATGGTGAATTTTTCATAATTTTTTTAGACAGTAAAATATTTGGGTAAAAATTAAATATCATTTAAATATATAATGTGTATTATGACATCATAATGACCCAATAGTGATGTAATAAAATAATATAAACTTTATGTTCGGACAATATATGTTTTAAAATTAATATAATGTGATTTTAGGTTTGTTTTATTTATTTTACAAAGCTTTAGTGGTCCCTTCAATACTTATTAAACATTTTGACTTTTTAAATTTTTTTCCTTGGGAGTTTGACTCACCTCCACATATGCAACCCCATTATTTTAAGAAGTTCATACCTTGGCCTTATAAAATATTTTTTTTCCACTTTAATTTTCCTAAAACCATGGGCTAGTTTTTGGTTTGGATTATTTTAATATGAGATGTCCCAAACCTAAATAATAATGAATTCCCTCACCTTTCCTATATAATCCCACCCAAGGTCCCACTTCCTCATCACTCAAAACCTTTTTAGTTCATCAAACCTCGACCCTCCTCTCTCTAGAATACTCCCAAGGTGCCTCAAGCTCCCAAGAAGCCTCTTTCAAGCCCCTCTCAATCCTTTGGGAGCACACATTCATATAAGGGGTTTTTCTTATATTCTCATTTTTGTCCAATATTATTTAAATTATTATGCCCTTTTAATTTAAATTATAAATGTTGGGGTATGGTTTTGAACCTCCCCGATACTTCCCTATTTGTGTTTGAATGATGGGATACCCCTTTCTCTATCATTAAAATCCTCCCATGTACCCTCGTTACTATGATGAAATTCCGAAAGGAATTTGTATCTCCTCATTTACATTCAAGAAATTATTTTTTATATTGAATTTAAATTCCATTAAATTTGTTAGGACATGTGTCTATATGACACCCTTAGTGTCCCTATAATGTAAATATGATGATACAACCGTTTCTCTATCATCAAAAATTTTTATGAGTTCTTATGTCACGTCGTTATGCTGCCGAAATTGCACTGTGTTTTTCCAACCTAAGTCTTTGTGTAGTGAATACCTTACCCATTTCTTTATCAAGGGTTTTCACCATTATGAACATTTACATATTTTTTAAAGAATTTCATGTAAGTTTTCCATAATTTTTTGTCCTTTAATAAATTATGATGTTGAATTATTCAATGTTTTATGATTCATGTGGCGAACTTATGAATGAAATGAAATGTTGGAGAAGGTTGTGCCCTGATAGGGCTCCTATGCATTGGGTAAAGTATAGTATCATGATACGTCATGTGCAATGGGGTTTTACTCATGCTAATTCACGTGAAACAAGGGTTTTCTCATGCTTCATGTGCAATGAGGGTTTACTCATGCTCTATGTGCAATGATCCATGGCTCATGTTAATTCCATGTTAAGTGTTGTTGCCACATTTCCATGTTATAATTATCAGGATTTATCATGCATTTATGTTTGTGCTTCTCTTGTGATCTATTGAGATGCCTATTTTCTAACATGTATTGTGTTCCTCATGTTATTCCATCATTATTTCCTTAATGGTCTTTATAGCTCACCCTTTTCTTATGCATGTCTTCAGGTTATCCCATACAATTCTAGGAACGAGGGAATGTAGTGTTCATGTAAAGGAATTTTTCAATAAAGATGTTGTATTTCATGTTTTAAGATGTTATGTAATGATACTAGGCTCCATATACACTAGACCACTCGATCTTATATGTTGTATTAAGTGAATTTTATGTAACAAATTATGTTTAATTCTATAATAAAAGATCAGGGTTGTCATACCAGAGGCTACTAACCAACAGCGAGGGCCTTGGGTGTGATAATGGGGGAAACTTTTCCCTTAGTGGCAGAGTAACACAGTGGACATAAAACATGTATACAAAAGCGAAAGCAGTAATAATCCATAAAAAATTGAACAGCGGAAGACTGGAAATAATAAACAGAAGCACACACATATATATATGAATAATGCATGATACATATGTCTAGGAAAACAGCCAAACAATTCACAATACTGAAATACAATGTACTAAACCAATGTACAGAAGAAACAAAGATACATAACTCCTCAGTATCACAATCCATAGCTTGGTCCCATGCTCTCCTGCTCCACAGCAATCAAGTACCTGAAGTAGAATGGCTCTTTCCCTTATCTATACCTGTAATAATATAATCTGTTTGGGCCCGAAAGAATTACCAAAAGAAGGTGTGAGACTAAATCCTAGTAGGAAACCACCATGATATATTGGCATAATAGTCATTGAATATAAATATATGGCAGGTAATAAGAAAAGAATCAGTAAATAAGGAAGTACTCAACAGTAAACATTCCTACAGTTTCAAAGCATTCAAGAACAACATAATCAAGTAAGCAGCTAATCAAGTAGGTAAACCTCTGGGAAGTACACATAGTCCATCCCCTCTAGTTCAGTCATAATGATATAACAAATACTCTCTAAGGAAGCACCCATAGTCAATTACCCTTATAGTCTAAAGTGGTTAAAGACTATCTGAGGAATCTCACACGGTCAATTCCCCTTATAGTCTAAAGCTATTAAAGATGCTCTGAGGAAGCACACACAATTAATTCCCCTTATAGTCTAAAGAGGTTAAAGACTCTCTGAGGAAGCACCCATGGTCAATTACCCTTATAGTCTAAAGCGGTTAATGAATCTCTGAGGAAGCTCACACAGTCAATTCCCCTTATAGTCTACAACACCATGTTCTCATCGCACTCTGTAAGTCAAACGACTATAGAAATGCAACACAACCAAAGTAAACCTCAAGAACTAATTTTATAAATAGTCTACATCATATCAATCATGTGAGATAAAATAATCACTCCATCCGACTGTACTAGGCATGGGGAAACCATCAAGGAAGACTTATGGGCTAAACATGACCCAACAGTCTTAAACAAAACATGCATGGAGAACACATCCAAGGAATAAAAAACCACCCTATTCACCTCCAGTTAACCACTACTCATGCATACCAGAATAGCAGGAAATTAACAGAGTTTTAATGGTAAACACGCAATACCCCGTTCAAGGGTATTTGACAAAATTGCACATATTACTCAAAGAATTTCAATGGTAGGAACTAACCACCTACCCCATTTTTGGGAGATCTGTATATGTGATAGTCAATCCTTGAATCAAAAATGAACACCATAGATCTACAAAAGCATCAAAAACTTTCAGCAATGATATCTCTTGAAAGGGGATGAATCCAGAAATGAAGCTCTAGGAGAAGGAAGAGCTTAGCGAAGTTATCCCAACATAATCGATAGCAGTCGATTCAGAGAACAGACACTCGCTCAGGGGCTCGGAGTAGATTTGAGGATTTATGGTTCTCTATGACAAACCATACCTAGAAGTAGGGCGTTTTGGTGATTAAATGCGGCCCCGGTACATTTAATAAAAAAAAGAAAAATACACAGCGTGTACTTTAGAAGTACACGTCGTGTACTTTATGTTTCTATACTACGCTTTAGGTGGTCTTTGGGTCACCACACACAATCATGTGTGTATGGCCATTACATATCCAGCACACAACCGAGTACACGGTGTGTACTCATAAAGTACACAATGTGAACTTCAAAAAATTTTCCAAAATACCCTCTTTTCCTAAAAAACAACCATAAAAGAAAGACATAGCTGAAATAGAAGTGTTGGGTTCTTAAACATTTTATACAATTAAAATAAATAAATTTATTGTATGATACATAAATTGGATGTATAAATTCACCACATATAATAAATAGTGTAAAATAAGCCATATCTCAAGGAAATAAAAGTCATATGAGAAAACCCTAACCGTATGTTTGAAACCATTATTTAATAGTGCTTAAAATCATGGAATATAAAATTCAATCCATTAATTAATTATTTAATTAATTAAATTATAAACTTGTATTTTATTAATTATAATTTTATTAAGTTCATTTATGTCCTTTTTGATGAGTTATAAATTTCAATTTCATCATTTGAAAGTGTTTATTTCCTTGGTTTCCATGATTAGTTCACTTGTAGACATGTACAAAAGATCATGTGTGTAACGCCCCGACCCTAGTTACCCAGAGTCTGTGCATTATTACATAACATTGGCATGATCACAAGAAGGATCAAATCTCGAAAGACCGATTGGTTTAGTAGCCTTGTAAACACTAGATATATTCATAAGTTTTACATTACATCATAAAATGAAAAACTACTACAACAACATAATGTTTCCACATTCCACACTATAATCCCCTCATAATATCCCTACAGGTCATTCATAACTTACATCTTCACTTCCTGGGAAAAATAAAACATAGAAAAGGGGTGAGCTCAAATGCCCAGTAAGGATAACAATATAGCGGAAACTTTCATCAATAAGAATAAACATTTAAGGAAATGTATAACTAAAACAAAAGCCTTTTAAACATGAACTTTCAACATGGTATGGCATAAATAAAATGAAATAATGCCATTTAATTATTCACATGGATATTCTACTAATCGAATAATCACATGCAAAAATCAATAACCACTTTCATAATGTTGGAATGCATAATGCCAGACTATCATAACCACATAGCCAAGGCCTCATGCCAAGACTACAAATAAGATTTTGTCAAGGCCTTGTGCCAAGACACTAGTTTGTCTCATGAGACCTACCGATGCATCGAGGAGCTATAGCGGGCTCCACCCGTCACATATTAAGTCCAATTCATTCCCATATGAAAAGGTTTAAACATAACATAAACATTCGTATTAAAACTAGCATACAAAATGTCAATACTTTCACCATAAACTATGAATGGTATAAAAATAGCACATCCACAGTCAAACATATCACAAAACCTTCAATACAATATAGAAGTTTTGTATCATAATAAATCAACTTCAAATAATCTTAAAATCCATCAAAGGATGTTGACATAGATGAAATCAAAATTCTTTTTAAAGAAATATCTCCTTTTATTTTGAAATAATTTAAGATCCATATAAAATAAAACATTTTCTTTGAAAATATTCTTATAAGCTTGTAAGGGAAGCTTTGAAGATTTTATAACGGCAGAAAATAGCCGCACCCGCCGTATAAGTTAAAAAAACATTCTTACCTTAATTCTGTCGAAAAGGTTAAAAAGGACCTTGTTTTGAAAATGACTGAAAGATTCCTTTATAAACCACTTATAAAAGTCAAAAAGGGTATAAATGACTTTAACTCATATTCTAGTAAATAGTAAAAATGTTTTTAAATGCATTTTTAAGAAAGATGGATGTGCATGATAAAGAGATCCCAGTAGATTATTACGTATAAACAACCTTGGATAATGAAGAGGTTGTAAAGTAAACCCTTACCTTGTACTTTTTCTTGGTTGGGGTAGGTTAACCTCCTGTATAATTGTGAAATAGTTGTTATTAAATTATACAAGAATCATATATATTAATATGATATCATATATGATCTTTTAACATTGGTTTGTTAATAATATCTTAGAATTATCGTCGTTTCGGGAGTTAACTTACTCATTTTATTATATATGTTTTGTTATATAAGCCATGGTTTTTGTATCTTATTCATATCCAGAATGATATCTAGTCCTTAAACATCATTTTTAAATCATCAAATGATAATTATACTTGAATGGATACGATGGAGAATGAATCTCATCGCGTTCGTGGAGACGGTAGTCCGTACGTACGCACGAGCGACAATATCATTCTTTTGATATTAAAATAATATATAAATGGATGGTATATCATATATACAGAATCATTAACATGTTATATTTATTATTTACATGAGTTACACATCATTATTATACCCATCCAAATAATATTATATTGAATAACAATTACACCACGACGTGGAGACGGTAAGTCGTACGTACGCACGTATGGTGACATGTTATTTAAAGGGTGGATAGAATACTGAATATGGTTGTACCATATTTATAATAACATCACAGTATATGTAAGATACTGGAGTTATTATTTTAGAATGGTAAGAACAAAGAAAGAGGAAGTGGAAGAAGAAAGGAACTTGGAAAAGGGTGGTGAAATCATTACCTCTTCTTCGGGTTCTTCCTTTTGATTTGATCAAAAGGGATCCTTAGGTTGGCTTTCTGATCAAACTAAGGCCTCTAGGTTGTAGTGAGGGATTTTGGGAGAGTATTTGGGCAGAGTTTGGCCGAACCAAAAGGCTTTGATGGTGTGAAGAAATGAGAAGGAGGAGTGCCCTTTTATAAGAGGGGTGAGGGGCACCTTTGGAAAAGCTAGAAATATTAATTTATAATAAATTCATATTCGGTTTCTAATGGCTCCAAAGTTGATTATTCAAATGTTAAGGTGGGGATAGGTCGAAAACCACTCAACAAATAAAATTTAGACAGGTTTGGGTACTTATATTAACCTTATCTTTAAGTATTAACTCTAAGTTAATTAGTTTCACTTTTACAATGTCTCCTTGTATTTTTATATAATATGGTTAATAAACTTACTATATACATCCAAGCGACCCCCAAGTGGTCCATTAATGATGAAACTATCATGATATAAGTCTCTTGGCCGATCCTTAGATTTTTAGGAATTTAATATCAATTAATAATATAATATTTGTTTTAAGAACTCTTTTATGTCAATTTTGACACTATTCAATAGTTGATTTTTGTGAAACTTATAACAGATTGATTACTTCGAAAAAAGTCAATTAAATAAATCATAATATATCATATTATCCTATAAAATTAGTTTAATTCATTAAAAGTTTCATATTATATTATTTTGGGTATTTATAATATCAATTATTTTAATTTTTCACTATTACAGTAATTACTGCATCATCATTGTGTCATAAATAAAATACATTATTTAATGTCTAAAAATTATAAATAAAATATCATTATGTAGTAACTCTTTTTATCTTTCTAATGAATATTTATAATATAAAATCCAACTTATATAACCCTATGTAACAATTGTTTTTCTAAACGATATATGCTTTTGTCATTTTTGTATTCATTTTGACTTAATTAAAATAAAGTGTCATTATCACTTACAAGTGGATCCATGGGGTCCCAAAATAGACCCAAAGATTCCCATGGTCGACCATGTATCAAAAAATAGGGTTAAGACACGTTTTAGGATAATTTAGTATTATTATAATATTATTTGTTTTAACCCTTATTTACCGGATTTACCCTTAACCATGGTAAATAAAATACTTACCGCAGTAATTATTCAAAATGTCTAAAAATAAAAGTTACCTATTTACACAATTTGAACATCCTGATTCCAAATATGGAATCCATTTTTCTAAATTCAAAACACAGAAGTGGCAGAAATTAATTTAAAATTAATTCCCGCTGTCAAAACAAAAAGCGTGTTTTTAAGAGATAATAACTATCAAAAGATTGACACTTGTTTATGTTCGGTTTAATTGTAAAATTATGTGCAATGACCAACATTATATTAAATGGTAAAAATATATTCTAAATATACTTTAAAATCACTCAAATTCATAATTTATCACTATTAATTATTTTGATTAAAAAAGTTGTTTTTAATTAAAATTTAGTAATTTTAACTATTCATCAAAATATGAAAGTTATCCGAAATGTACCAAAATTTCACCTTAGGCTAAATTCGATATTCCAAATCCAAAAATGAAGTCCATTTCCAAATATAATATATATATAATTTCAAAAATTAGGTATTACTATTCATAACGGCTAGTTTGATTAGTTATGGTGTGTTAGAACTCGGTGTTGCGTACAACACACGCTATCACATTATTCAAAGAGAAGCGTACCGTAGAAGCTTGGGGTGTTACATTCTCCCCTCATTCAAATAATTGCGTCCTCGCAATTTCTAGGGTATTACTGCATAAAAAGACTCGGGTGGTTCTTCATCATAAGTTCCTCGGGTTCCCACGTTGCCTCTTCCATCTTATGATTTCTCCACAAAACTTTTACCAGACGCGTCGTCCGGTTTCTCAGTACTTGTTCTCTTGTATCAAGAATCTTGACGGGCTCTTCACAATAAGACAGATCGGGTTCCAGTTCTAATTCCTCATAGGTGAGTACATGCGTTGGGTCAGGCATGTATTTTCTCAACAGAGATACGTGGAACACATCGTGAACTTTGGAGAGACTTGGCGGCATTGCCAATCGGTAAGCTACAGCCCCAATTCGTTCTAGAATTTCGAAAGGTCCGATGTACCTGGGACTCAATTTACCTTTCTTACCAAAACGTATGACTCCCTTCCATGGAGATACCTTTAGGAAAACATGATCACCGACTTGAAATTCCAAATCCTTCCTTCGATTATCGGCATAGCTCTTCTGCCTACTTTGAGATGCTTTGATGTGATTTTGGATTACTTTCACCTTTTCCACCGTTTACTCCACCAGTTCTGGGCCTACAAGTTTTCTTTCACCAACGTCATCACAACAGGTTGGTGTACGACATCTCTTTCCGTATAACGCTTCATATGGTGCCATCTGAATACTCGAATGGAAGCTATTGTTATAAGAAAATTCTACCAGTGGTAAATATTGATCCCACATACCCTGAAAGTCAAGTGAGCAAGATCTCAACATGTCTTCTAGGGTTTGAATAGTCCGTTCTGATTTTCCATCTGTCTGAGGGTGGTAAGCAGTGCTCAAATGAAGTTCAGTATCCAGGGATTTCTGAAGACTTTTCCAAAATCTTGAAGTAAAACGGGGATCACGATCAGAAACAATCGATAGGGGTACTCCATGAAGTCTCACAACTTCATTAATGTATAGTCTTGCTAGACGTTCCAGAGGTAGATCTTCTCTTATAGAAAGAAAATGAGCTGACTTGGTAAGACGATCAACAATAACCCATATTGCATCGTTCCTTCTAGGAGTCTTTGGTAGCCCCATGACAAAGTCCATTGTAATATTGTCCCATTTCCACTCCGGTATGGGAAGAGGTTGCATGACTCCTCCAGGATGTTGCCTTCCAGCTTTCACTTGTTGACAAACCATACATCTTGACACAAAATCAGCAATCTCCCTCTTCATGTTGTCCCACCAAAAATGTTCCTTCAAATCTCTATACATTTTGGTGCTCCCAGAGTGTATAGAAAAATTGGAACTATGAGCATCATCCAGCAATTCCCTTTTTAGATCGGGTATATTGGGAACACAAAGTCTCTTCCCGAATTTCAAAATTCCATCTTCATACACAAAGTCTCTCAATCTCCCATCATTCACAGCTTTAATCTTCTTTTGGAATTCTTCATCATCGGTCTGAGAACTCTTAATCCTTTCTAGTAAAGATGGTTTGGAAACCATTTGAAAAAGCATTGATGTTTCACCTTCCCTGGTTATTCCCATGTCCATCTTCACTAGATCCATAAAAATTGGATCCCTTTCAATTCTCATATTGTTAAAAACTCCATGGTCTTTTCTACTCAAAGCATCTGCCACCTTGTTTGCCTTCCCTGGGTGGTAGTGTATCGTACAATCATAATCCTTGAGTAATTCAAGCCATCTCCTTTGCCTCATGTTGAGTTCTTTTTGTGAGAAAATATACTTCAAACTCTTGTGATCAGTATAAATCTCACATTTTTCACCATAGAGGTAGTGCATCCATATCTTCAAAGCAAAGATCACTGCTGCTAACTCGAGATCATGAGTAGGATAGTTTTGTTCATGAATTTTCAACTGTCGTGATGCATAGGCAATAACTCTATCATTCTGCATAAGGACACATCCAAGTCCTTTCTTCGATGCATCACTATAAATAACGAACCCATCATTCCCTGATGGTAGAGTCAATATAGGAGCATTTACTAATCTTCTCTTCAGTTCTTCGAAACATTCTTCACACTCTTTTGTCCAAACAAATTTAACCCCTTTACGTGTGATCTTCGTTAATGGGTTAGCCAATCGGGCAAAATTCTGGACGAAACATCGATAATAACCTGCCAAGCCAATAAAACTACGTACCTCAGTTATACTCGTAGGTGCTGGACATTCTTGGATTGCCTTGGTCTTAGAAGGATCAATAGAGATTCCATCTTTAGAGACAATATGGCCAAGAAAAGAAATCTCCTGAAGCCAGAATTCACACTTACTAAACTTCCCATATAATTCATGCCTCCTCAGAGTCTTCAAGATAATGCGTAAGTGATTTTCATAATCTTCGTAGGTTTTGGAGTATACCAAGATATCATCAATAAATACCACCACAAATTCATCGAGATACTCCTTGAAAACTCTATTCATCAGATCCATGAATACAGAGGGTGCATTAGTCAATCCAAACGGCATTACAGTAAACTCGTAATGCCCGTACCTGGTTCGAAATGCTGTCTTCGGAATGTCCTCCTTCTTCACACACAGCTGATGGTATCCAGATCGAAGGTCAATCTTTGAAAAGTATTGAGCTCCATGCAGTTGGTCAAATAAATCATCAATACGAGGTAGGGGATACTTGTTCTTTATCGTTATAGCATTGATCTCCCTGTAGTCGATACATAACCTCATAGATCCATCTTTCTTTTTAACAAAAAGAACAGGGGCTCCCCATGGAGAAACACTTGGGCGAATAAATCTCTTATTACTCAATTCCTCTAGTTGTTTCTTTAGTTCGACTAACTCTATAGTGGCCATTCTATAAGGGGTCTTCGATATAGGCCTTGATCCAGGAATCAAATCAATGGAAAACTCAACTTCTCGTTCTGGAGGATGTCCAGGTAAATCTTCCAGAAATACATCTACAAATTCTTTCACAACAGGTACATCCTCTATTTGAACATTTCTTTCCTCACCGACAGTTATTTCATTCTCTTCCTCCCCAATAATTGAATTTAGTTGAGCTACTGGGGGTGGATCTAAATAAGAATTAGGTGGTGACGATTCTGCTCTAAAAATAAGGTGCTCCTTATCATTATCATCAAGAATCGTAACCTCTTTCTTCTTACAATAAATCTTCGCATCATAGTCCGAAAGCCAGTCCATACCGAGGATTATATCAAACTCAATCATAGTTCTGACGATGAGATCAGCAGATAAAGAAAATTTATGTGCTCTAATGGGGACTGATTCACAAAACTTTGTTGCAATGATACTTCCCTTAGGAGTTTTAACTGACAACTCCCTTATTAAATCAAATTGGAAATATCTAATTTTTTTAGAAAACTGGGAAGATATGAAACAATGCGATGATCCAGAATCAAATAATGCATTTTCTAAACTTGAGGAAACCATTAAATTACCTGCCACCACGTCTTTTGGAGCTTCTACCTCTGCAGTAGTGATAGCATAAGCCTGGCCTTGATCCCTTGGCCTTTTCTGAGGTAAGTTCTCCTGACGCTTATGACATGCATTTTCATAATGCCCCATCTCCCTGCAATTGTAGCACTGAACATTGGTAGCTTCCTTCTTCCCCTTGCAATCATGAGCTTGGTGGCCTTTTTCACCACACTTGTAACAGACTCCCATTCCCTTCAAGCAAGTACCAGGATGTTTCTTCCCGCATTTACCACAAGATGGATATTCAACCTTTCCCTTCTTCCCCTTATTTCCATTCCCAGATTGATCAGCAGGTCTCTTCTTCTCTTGCTTTGCTTTAAAGTCATGTGACTTAGAGAATTCCTTTTCGGTCTTGATAGCACATGAGACAATGTCTTCGTATGATGAAAAGGATTGTGAGACTAATTCTCGACGGAGAAATGGTTTTAACCCATCAAAGAAACGATCAATCTTACTTCTTGGGTTGCGAATATAATCTCCAGCATACCTCGCTAACCTTGTAAAGTTAGCCTCATACTTTGTGACATTCTCATCCTCCTTTTGTCTCAGACTCAGAAATTGTCTTTCCATATCTGCTCGATGGTCGTGAGGAAAGTATTTTTCTAAAAACAGATCTTTGAACTCCCTCCATTCCATATTTGATACTTCATCATCTTCCTTCATGTTCTGAATCAAGGACCACCATTGATCAACATCTCCAGTGAGGCGGTAAACTGCCATGATAACTTTTTCCCCTTCACTGCTCCCCAAAGCCTGAAATATTTTCTCTAGGGAAAATATCCATTGCTCAGCTACTAAGGGATTTGTATTCCCATTGAACGTTGGTGGTTGTTGCCTCATGAATCGATCTAACATTGATCCTCCACGCTGTGGATCAGGGTGCTCCATACGGGTAAGGTTATTATTCATAACCTGAGTAAGTTGTCCCAGTATGGTGATTAGCTGATCAGCACCAGTTGCATCACCAGCCCCACTATAATTATCTTGAGCCGGAGGGAAATCCCTACATGGAGTGCGTGCATTGATACGGTTTCCATTTCTTCCACTAGGCGCCATTTCTAAACAATGGCATAAACTTGATCAGTTTATGAATCAAAATACATAATCCCATACTTATAAAACACTTAACATAAATTGAACTATTTATGGATATAATCCATAATCATAAAAATGTTTTCTTTGAGGAAGTATATACTCATAAACCCTTCATAATGATTTGTAATGAAAATGAGAGTTATCCTAAGCATATCCCCCGGGAGTGTCGTAACCAAGAGTGCAGTAAGGCCCGTTGTCGTGCACCAGTTCCCGTTCGAGTCTAGCTCAAAGCGGTGTTTTCGGGTTTTACCCCTAGGTACATCTGTGCCAGAGCCGCCTCTACCTGCTCGTATCCAGACAGGGATGTATTGCTCGGAAAACTCACAAAATCTCTACAATACCAAAATTCTAGGAAGTTCTTCTATACTAATCCTCAAAGTTCATCTTAGGTATACGTGCTCTAATCAGAGTTTATCTAAATATAGCTTCCAAGGTTTGTACTAAACTTCCTCTGATACCAACTGTAACGCCCCGACCCTAGTTACCCAGAGTCGGTGCATTATTACATAACATTGGCATGATCACAAGAAGGATCAAATCTCGAAAGACCGATTGGTTTAGTAGCCTTGTAAACACTAGATATATTCATAAGTTTTACATTACATCATAAAATGAAAAACTACTACAACAACATAATGTTTCCACAGTCCACACTATAATCCCCTCATAATATCCCTACAGGTCATTCATAACTTACATCTTCACTTCCTGGGAAAAATAAAACATAGAAAAGGGGTGAGCTCAAATGCCCAGTAAGGATAACAATATAGCGGAAACTTTCATCAATAAGAATAAACATTTAAGGCAATGTATAACTAAAACAAAAGCCTTTTAAACATGAACTTTCAACATGGTATGGCATAAATAAAATGAAATAATGCCATTTAATTATTCACATAGATATTCTACTAATCGAATAATCACATGAAAAAATCAATAACCACTTTCATAATGTTGGAATGCATAATGCCAGACTATCATAACCACATAGCAAAGGCCTCGTGCCAAGACTACAAATAAGATTTTGTCAAGGCCTTGTGCCAAGACACTAGTTTGTCTCATGAGACGTACCGATGCATCGAGGAGCTATAGCGGGCTCCACCCGTCACATATTAAGTCCAATGCATTCCCATATGAAAAGGTTTAAACATAACATAAACATTCGTATTAAAACTAGCATAAAAAATGTCAATACTTTCACCATAAACTATGAATAGTATAAAAATAGCACATCCACAGTCAAACGTATCACAAAACCTTCAATACAATATAGAAGTTTTGTATCATAATAAATCAACTTCAAATAATCTTAAAATCCATCAAAGGATGTTGACATATATGAAATCAAAATTCTTTTTAAAGTAATATCTCCTTTTATTTTGAAATAATTTAAGATCCATATAAAATAAAACATTTTCTTTGAAAATATTCTTATAAGCTTGTAAGGGAAGCTTTGAAGATTTTATAACGGCAGAAAATAGCCGCACCCGCCGTATAAGTTAAAAAAAACATTCTTACCTTAATTCTGTCGAAAAGGTTAAAAAGGACCTTGTTTTGAAAACGACCGAAAGATTCCTTTATAAACCACTTATAAAAGTCAAAAAGGGTATAAATGACTTTAACTCATATTCTAGTAAATAGTAAAAATGTTTTGAAATGCATTTTTAAGAAACAAGGATGTGGATGATAAAGAGATCCCAGTAGATTATTACGTATAAACAACCTTGGATAATGAAGAGGTTGTAAAGTAAACCCTTACCTTGTACTTTTCCTTGGTTGGGGTAGGTTAACCTCCTGTATAATGGTGAAATAGTTGTTATTAAATTATACAAGAATCATATATATTAATATGATATCATATATGATCTTTTAACATTGGTTTGTTAATAATATCTTAGAATTATCGTCGTTTCGGGAGTTAACTTACTCATTTTCTTTTATATGTTTTGTTACATAAGCCATGGTTGTTGTATATTATTCATATCCAGAATGATATATAGTCCTTAAAAATCATTTTTAAATCATCAAATGATAATTATACTTGAATGGATACGATGGAGAATGAATCTCATTGCGTTCGTGGAGACGGTAGTCCGTACGTACTCACGAGCGACAATATCATTCTTTTGATATTAAAATAATATATAAATGGATGGTATATCATATATACAGAATCATTAACATGTTATATTTATTATTTACATGAGTTACACATAATTATTATACCCATCCAAATAATATTATATTGAATAACAATTACACCACGACGTGGAGACGGTAAGCCGTACGTACGCATGTATGGTGACATGTTATTCAAAGGGTGGATAGAATACTGAATATGGTTGTACCATATTTATAATAACATCACAGTATATGTAAGATACTGGAGTTATTATTTTAGAATGGTAAGAACAAAGAAAGAGGAAGTGGAAGAAGAAAGGAACTTGGAAAAGGGTGGTGAAATCATTACCTCTTCTTCGGGTTCTTCCTTTTGATTTGATCAAAAGGGATCCTTAGGTTGGCTTTCTGATCAAACTAAGGCCTCTAGGTTGTAGTGAGGGATGTTGGGAGAGTATTTGGGCAGAGTTTGGCCGAACCAAAAGTCTTTGATGGTGTGAAGAAATGAGAAGGAGGAGTGCCCTTTTATAAGAGGGGTGAGGGGCACCTTTGGAAAAGATAGAAATATTAATTTATAATAAATTCATATTCGGTTTCTAATGGCTCCAAAGTTGATTATTCAAATGTTAAGGTGGGGATATGTCGAAAACAACTCAACCAATAAAATTTAGACAGGTTTGGGTACTTATATTAACCTTATCTTTAAGTATTAACTCTAAGTTAATTAGGTTCACTTTTACAATGTCTCTTTGTATTTTTATATAATATGGTTAATAAACTTACTATATACATCCAAACGACCCCCAAGTGGTCCATTAATGATGAAACTATCATGATATAAGTCTCTTGGCCGAACATTAGATTTTTAGGAATTTAATATCAATTAATAATATAATATTTGTTTTAAGAACTCTTTTATGTCAATTTTGACACTATTCAATAGTTGATTTTTGTGAAACTCATAACAGATTTATTACTTCGAAAAAAGTAAATTAAATCATTCCTAATATATCATATTATCCTATAAAATTAGTTTAATTCATTAAAAGTTTCATATTATATTTGTTTGGGTATTTATAATATCAATTATTTTAATTTTTCACTATTATAGTAATTACTGCATCATCATTGTGTCATAAATAAAATAAATTATTTAATGTCTAATAATTATAAATAAAATATCATTATGTAGTAAATATTTTTATCTTTCTAATGAATATTTATAATCTAAAATCCAACTTATATAACCCTATGTAACAATTGTTTTGCTAAAAGATATATGCTTGTGTCGTTTTTGTATTCATTTTGACTTAATTAAAATAAAGTGTCATTATCACTTACAAGTGGATCCATGGGATCCCAAAATAGACCCAATGATTCCCATGGTCGACCATGTATCAACCAATAGGGTTAAGACACGTTTTAGGGTAATTTAGTATTATTATAATATTATTTTTTTAACCCTTATTTACCGGATTTACCCTTAACCATGGTAAATAAAATATTTACCGCAGTAATTATTCAAAATGTCTAAAAATAAAAGTTACCTATTTACACAATTTGAACATCCTGATTCCAAATATGGAATCCATTTTTCTAAATTCAAAACACATAAGTGGCAGAAATTAATTTAAAATTAATTCCCGCTGTCAAAACAAAAAGCGTGTTTTTAAGAGATAATAACTATCAAAAGATTGACACTTGTTTATGTTCGGTTTAATTGTAAAATTATGTCCAATGACCAACATTATATTAAATGGTAAAAATATATTCTAAATATACTTTAAAACCACTCAAATTCATAATTTATCACTATTAATTATTTTGATTAAAAAAGTTGTTTTTAATTAAAATTTAGTAATTTTCACTATTCATCAAAATATGAAAGTTATCCGAAATGTACCAAAATTTCACCTTAGGATAAATTCGATATTCCGAATCCAAAAATGAAGTCCATTTCCAAATATAATATATATATAATTTCAAAAAGTAGGTATTACTATTCATAACGGCTAGTTTGATTAGTTATGGTATGTTAGAACTCGGTGTTGCGTACAACACACGCTATCACATTATTCAAAGAGAAGCGTACCGTAGAAGCTTGGGGTGATACAATGTGTAATGGAAATAAATATATAGAATTAAATTTATATGTAGTTAATTAAATTAATGATTATAAAATGGTTATATAAGTCATTTGGTTACTTGGTGTTGTTATTAATCATTAGATAAGATGTTACTGATAATTATTTATGTTATTTTTGGTGGTTTTTTTATCGTCACGAACTAGTTTTGTATTATTAGTTAATATCATGAATATATACTAGTTCCTACCATTAAATAACATATAATAAATATAATAAAATATGTTTTAACTGTAATAATGTTTTCATAAGATTCCTTGATGGCAATAATGGAAAATGAATTCTCATCATCCACAATGGCGGTAAATCGGCATATCACGGACAATTGTATTGATTTTTAGAATAAAAGGGGGAGAAGAAGGGGATTGATGGTGGTTATTCCATTAAGATATTAAAATTACAGTATATATATGATAATATAGTAATAATTTAATTTTTATTGAAGATATATCAATATAATAGTAGGAAAATAAATTAAAACAAATTGAAAGAGAACAAAAAAGGATTTGCCTCTTGAATTCTTCTCCTTGAAATCCTACTTAAGGGACTTGAAAATGGTCATTTGGTGGGAATAAAAATACCAGAACAATGGGTATTGGTTTGGGATAGGAAAAATAGCAATTGAAGAAGGATTCGAAGTTTTGGAGGTGTGAGAAGAATGTGTGCTGAGGGGTTGTATTTATAGTGGAGGAGAGGGGTGTTTTTTGAATATTTTATTCATTTGTTTGTTATTTTGTCTCAAGACTATAACTAGTTTGATCATTAAGAATAAATATATTATAATTATGTTTTATATTAATATATTATGGGATTAACTCATCTATAAATCATCTATGACTCAATAATTCATATATTTATTAAATAGAGAAAATTATTGAATTTCAATATTCACCAAAAAGTCAAGTATTTCAGAAAAATACAAAAAATTAACCATAACAATATTTTGAGGTGTATAATTCAAAAAATACCTCTATTTTATGAAAATTAGATTTTAAATATTTTTAATTTAATTTTTAAATGAAATCATCAATTGAACGTAATATACTGATCTTAATATTATAATTATTTTTATAAAACATTGAAAAATTTGTTAAGGTATCATAAATTTATCTTAAAATAATAAAACAAAAAAATATTAATTTATGAGTTTATTTTATGAATAAAAATTTTATATCAAATCATTATATTAGTTATAATATTGTAATTAAATATTTATTAATTACAAAAATACAAACACTTCGTTTTTAATTTTTAAAACATTTATCTTCTTATCCCATGATTTAAATATATTTTGTTTTCATTTACGAGATGCCTAAATTTTATTTGGACTTTAATAGGTGAGGATACTATTAAAATCATAAATACATTATTAATATAACAAAAATAGCAGTTTTGTAGAAATTGGGATTTTTCACTATTCACTATAAAATAAATATATTTTGAAAAATTAAAAATTTAAACATAAGATAATTTGAAAATTACACTTAAAAAATATTTTTTTCAAACTAATTTTTATAAGTGTAATTTTTTTTATTAAAACAAGTGCACCATTAAAAGGTGGTAAAATTACCTTTATAAAAATATAGCCTTTTAATGAGTATAATTGGATTCATTATTATCTTATACATATAAAATAATTTTTATGAATGTAAAAAAAACTTTTTATTAAATATATAATATATAAATTTCATTAATATTATCCATTCCCACTAATTTAACAGGTAGGTTATAATGGTCATTTTAAAATAATGATATTTAATTGTATATCATTGTTCGTTTGAGCTTATTATTGTGTGAAACATATGATGTATAATATTTTAAATTAAAAAAATATACATAGCATAAAATATTGGGGTGTTACCATTCTTTTACATTAAAATTAATTAATAAGGTTATAAATGTATTTCCATAGAAATTTTTAGTTGTTAATAAAGTTAAATGAATCAACCATAAATCAAAAAAAATTGACCCTAAATGGATTTTTATGATAGTTTCAACCCAAAATCAAAATCCTCGTATATTTCATCTATTTTTTCCCTTTAAAATAGAATAGTAGGCTTACATTTTTGAAACTGTAAGGGTTACTTCCAAGACAAATCATCTCCTCACATATAAAAGAGTAACATCTCTATCACATCAAGACACAACTATAATTTTATTTTATCCTTAATAATCTGTAGTTATTCTCATCCTAGAACCTTATTTCAAGTTAAATTTTTTTCACCATAAGTTATCATAATTACTTTATTTACAAGGAGTCTTCCAAGGAAAATTCAAGTCCATAAAATGAGTATTATAATCTAATTAATTTTTCTTCTTAATTATCTTCCTTATAATTTATTCTATCAACAGAACTGTAATGATATTACTATCATATATGTACTAAAATGTTAAAATACTAATTTTATTATCATAGTTTATTCATATATTCTATCCATTAAGAGTAAAAAAACTATTTTTCATGCATTTTGTGGAATACCACCTCAACAACGTAACATGTTTCTTTTTACATAACCACCTTACAAGGTTGGATATAAGGATAGTATTAAAAGATAAATATTATGTTTATTATATCATTAAGTTTATGGAACGAAAATATGAGTACTTATTGATAATATTATCTGAAAACAGTCTTCGTTAATTTAATCCTTTAAAATAAACATTCTAAGAGGATAACCTTTAATTCAAATTGAGATATATTTTCACATCCATTGATTATTCTTATAATTCCATCCAATTATAATATATAAAACTCACAAATACTATATAACATCATTATTATTTTGGTATAATTCTATTACAACAAAACCACCTCATAATCCTTCATTAAATTGGTGTGTGTTCATGTTTGGGTTGGTTTGACAACCTATATGAATAATGCTATAAATTTATATCATTAATGACTATTGGAACAAAATTATGAGTATAATATAATATAAATGTAAAAAATAATGATTTTTTTTATTCTGGGGATATTATAACAATATTTCATCCATTAATTATGAAAAAAGCCTTCGATTGTTATGTATAACCAAAACATTATTATTATTGATTTTTTCTTAAAGGAAAAAAGACTAAAAATATCATTAATGGAATTAAAAACATCATAAATAACTATAAATAATCCCTAATATTATCTTTATTGACATGGTAAAGATGAAATTTGGAAGTATAATGAATACAGGGGCAACTATTTTCTCAAAATTGATGTTAAATCCTCTTTTTTATTTAAAAAAATGACCTCTATTTTGGTTACAGTAGACCCATTACATGGACCATAGGACCGATAGGAATAAAATCTCTTTATATGTCCCAAAGGATCATATTTTTTTTCCAATTTCCCTTCAATGAATATTATTACTACAACACCTGGGGATACTACAATACTGACTATAGTAATTCCCCAACTACAGTTACAACTACATTTTCCTCTATCTCTAGACTATTGTCAGTGCTATTCACCACTACTAAAGTAATGATACAATACTTATACATTACCTACTCCCAATATATTTCTAACTACCATACTAGATGTAGTTTAATGGGGTTCTTAACACTAAGACAAACCCCAACTATATTGATGTTGTTATTATGAAACTAGTATGAACAATCAAAAGTGTAAACACCCGATGTACAAAATCAGAAGAATTAATGTACTAAATTACTATTTTGGAAGAATTAGAATGAAAATATATTTTATAAATTTTATAAAATAATACTTTAAGATATATCTGTTTGTGATTCATGAGGTAAAAGTCTGTTTGTGGATGTTAAAATTAGTGTTTTGGGTTTTTCATCTCAATTTCCTCCCTTTGGGACATGTTTGGTATTATGTGCCAAACATTATTTATGTTTTGTATATTCATACATATTTTAAATTTTATATCATGAAATTAAATTATTCTTGGAATTTAAATTTTAATATTAGTCCCACCCTTTTAAGTGTTATTTACGAAATTTCTACCCAACCATATGTGTGGGTTTTTAATCTCATTTTTCATTATTTGGGACTTATGTTATATTCATAAACTATTTTATTTTTTTAGTTTATACAATTTTATGGTAGTATTTTTTATTTATTACTCAGGAAATACATGGGTTTTACAATTCTATATTATTATTCATTTCTCTGACTCTTTTGATTTAAGATATAAATAATCCATTGTAAAACTAAATATTTTCCATGGTAGATGAACTATCAATCCTTTATTTAAAATAAAGGTGTTTGTAAATTCCAAGAATATACATCCTTGTACATATAATTGAAAATAAATTTGTATTTTCTATAGATTTTCCTAGGGTTAATCACCCTGAAAAATATTGGTTGGTCATTGATTCAATCATTAACCTAATGCATAATGAGTAGGCCTAAGACTGCACACCCGAAAAAGAATATCCTAGATGATGTGGTTTGGAATATTCATATGTTCTTAATTAACAATGATAGATTATTTTTCCTAAAAATTATTTTCTCTCTTACAAATATAAACTATAAATCCCAATTAATTTCTTCCATGGATAACTCAGTACACTGTAAGTACCATCACCCATATATTTATTTTATGGGGGTACTTCATATTATTTTAAATATATCACATAGAATCTATGTTTCTTAAGGGATTTTCTCTAATACATACACATTATTATTGTTGTACCCTTTGTGATATAGTTTTTTTAGTAATCACAAATAATTATAATTTATAAATCTTGATAATTCACACTTTATGTCTTAAGTGATAATAATCAGGTAAATGAATATTTATAAATGAACAGATTATGTCACATTGTATAAAATATTTTATTAAGTCAATTAATTATGGATATTTGGGTTTCAATATATTTACAAGTGTATATTTACATGAAATTATGATTTTCACTTAATCTAGTATTTTTCTGTATGTGACAAAAAATTTGTATCTTTTTCAAAGTCTCTAACACTGATTGGTTCAAAGGAGTCACTGATGAATGACTCAACATTGAGGACTCACCAATCAAAGAAGACAATGATATAGGACTCACTAATAAAACAAATGACACTCTAATGGACAAGTCATTGAGGATCGGTCACACCGATAGTTCAAGCGACTCACTGATGGATGACTATATGATGGGTAATGCACCAATAGTTTGATGGACGTGACGATGGATGAGTAATTGGTGGGAGACAAACCAATAGTTCAAAATGAGTCTCTAATAATGACTCACTGATGCCCGGATTGACCGATAGTACGAATGACTCACCAATTCCCAGAGACACTAATACTGATGGAAAGGAATCACGGATACAGGATATCACCAATACTGATAGACCGATACTAATGACTCTCTAACACTTATGACTCACAAATAGTCATAAAAATGTTTTTATTTTATTAATTTGAATTTATATTTAAGTTTCATATTTAGAAAAATTAATTTTTTTGACATTAATTAATGATGTTTTTAGGACATTCTGGAGATAATATGAGGTAAATTCATGTGGGGAGATCATTATGTCAGATAAACCTTAAAGAATAAATGGATAACCAAATGGATCATTCAAAGAATACACAGAGAATAACAGTAAGAAAAGAAAGATCCTAAAAAGAGAATAACTCAAGCAACTCTTGAGAATACATCAAAAATCCAAGAACTTAAAAGGGAGAACACACAAGGAGATCAAGAAATTGGGCTAAAACTACTGAGTTAACCTGGACATCTTTTGAACAAAACCATGAACATCTCATACTCATGGAATCTAGAACACAGAGGCTTCAACACTTTTTTATATTCAACATTTAAAATATTACATGAACATCAATCCTACCACATCAAATGACTCTAGAGCAGCATTGAATAACACATATAGCCTTCTAAAAGTAACTCTACATCTTTAGCTCTGTTGTGTTCATTTATTTACATTTCTGAGTAGTGTTTGTATCTATCTGGTACACACACACTAACTCTTGTGCATAACTAGAGAATAATTTTTATTCTCAATCTCACTCACTATTTATCCTTTTGTATCCCACGTAGAACTGTAGAATAGTTCATCATTGACCTCTTTGTGGTTTTCCCATGAAAAACTACGGTAGAGGTCAAGGATGACCTGGAAAACCTTGTTTGCTGTTGTGGAACCCATTCCAGGGTGTGTATCAAACATGTTTATTAATTTAAAATTCTAGGTGGTAGGTGATAACCAAATAGAAGGGACTATGTATTGGCATGAAACTGAACCTCTTGTTTTAAATTCTGTTGTACCTATTGTTATTTTATTTTACTATTTTTTATAACAAATATCATTCATACAAAGTCAATCATTGATTCTTATTTTATAAAGATTTTATAATATTATTAAACCATTATATTAGTTTAAAAATATATATTAATCTTTAGGTTAGTATAAATGAGAACTAATAAATCCCTTGATAAAATAATTGATCCTTTAGGGCTCTTATAAATTCACTTGAATTTGACTTGGATTATATGTTTAATTGGAGAAATCATTAAACAACCAATATTTAAAGGAAATTTTTATAGGGACTCAATTCACCCCCACCCCCTTCAGTACTCTACTCAGAAGAACATTCGGTATCATAGGGATTATGAATTTTTCAGTTTTTAAAGCTTACTAAAACTTTTTCCACTGTGATAATAGTTTTATTTCAAAGATCGTAATTTTTTTATTAATAAATTTTTATCTCTTTGAAATATTTTTAAAATTTACATTATGAACAATATATTAGATGAAACTGCTAATAATAGACCACTTTTTTCAAAGGAAAAAATTATGATCACTGAAAGATTAAAATGAAAATACATTTAGAAAGCATGGGATTTTAAATCTAGACTGCAATTGAATATAAATATGCACTCTTTGATACAGAAAGAAACACATAGGATAAAGCTACCAAGACAGCCTATACCAATAACTATAAAGCTATGAATGCATTATACTATGCACTGGGAGATAATTAATTTAATCTTATTTCTTCCTGTAAAACTGCCCATGAGATTTGGGGCACTTTAGCTATTTACCATGGGGGAACAAATAATGTGAAAGAGATGATATTAAATACTTATACAATTAAATATAATAATTTTAGAATGAATCTTGATGAATCCTTTTTTGATATGTATCAATGGTTCAATGAAATTATGAACACCATGATTTCTTTTGGAACAGTTTCATTGTAAAGGAGTAGATCGTGTGTATTATGTAATGCATAATAGAGATATTACAAGGGATATCAGTATCCATAAGAGAATCATTCAACATTGATAAACTTCTATTGAATTAACTAATTTTAAAATTAATGATGTTTGAAGAGGAATTAAAGGTGAATCAAGAGGAGGAATATCTGAAGAGAAAATATATAGCCTTCAAGACTACCACTTCCAAGAGTAAAGACAATGACAAAGTTCAAGCTGCTATTTAGAGAAAAAGTAGTGAAGAATCAACTTCAGACAAGGATGAGAGAATGACCCAGCTGGCCAGAAGATTCAAAAAATTCTATAGAAAGAAAAATTTCTTCATGAAACCAAATTATAAAGGAAAATATGGAAACAAAGTCAATTGGAAAAAATATTGGAAGAAGCCTGAAAAATCAGGAGAAATTGTTTTCTATGAATGAAAAAGGACAGTTCATGTAAAAATTAAATTTCCTAAATTAATGTATAAAATGAACTATGAGTATTATTATAGGAAGCATAAGAATTAAATGAATTATGATAGGAGTGCATCTGAGTAAAGATCTAGTGAATCTTCTTCTTCTTATAATGAGAAGAAAGATATAAAAAATAGGTTCTTTATGATAGACACCTCAAAGTTACTTTTAAAATAACCTATACATGATGATTGTTATTCTAGAGATGAATATGAAACTGAAAATATGAAAATTGATAAACTGTTTGAGTATTTTAAGATGCTATAATAAATATTTATTGAGATGAAGGACAAGTATAAATCATTAAATAAATATATTTAACTCTATGAAAATATTAAATCTAAAATTATTGTTGAGAAATGAAAAATTCACAACTTCTAAAGGAAAATAATGTCCTAAAGTTATCTAATTATCAATTATAGAAGGACTTAGAAATGTTTACCAATGGGAAAAAAGACTTACTCACTAACATGGTAAACAGATAGCACCTAGGTATACTAAGGTAAAAGGATATTATTCAAGACCAAGAAATTTATCAAAAACACATTTTGTGACTAAATTTCAAAAATCTGCTTCTCTGTCCAAAAATCAATATTTTGCTGCAAATTCCAGTACTAAAAAATCCTTTATAGAATCATGTTTTCCAGGAACAAATAAAGTTTATTTTTCAAGTACTTTGCAGTCTATATATAAGAAATCCATAATACAATTTTGGGTTCCTAAATAATTTATTACTAATGTTTCTGGACCCAAAAAAATATGGGTTCCAAAATCTTTTCTTGTATGAATTGTGTTGTAAAAAAACTACCTAATGATTTCCTGCAGAAATACTTGGTACTTGGATATTTTATATTAATGACACATGATAAAATATTACTCATTCATCAATAATCTCATCAACATTTATGGACGACATCTCACATTTGGTGACAATGGTAAAGAAAAAATCATCAGCTTAGGCCTGATTGGTAACCCTAATTCTATTTAAATTTCTAAAGTACTCAGTGTTGATGGATTAAAATATAAATTTAATAACATATCTCAGTTGTGTGAAGATGGATTTAATTTTAAATTTAAAAATGATTCATTCCTTGTTTTTTATACCAAAAATAATTTAGTTTTTACTACTCTTAGAAATTATATTGTATATGTTGTAAATTTAAACACACTAGAATCACAAAATGTTTCTTGACTATGTGCCTTTGATAAAGATTCTTGGCTCTGGAACAGAATACTATGACATTGTAATTTACAAACCCTTAACCATAAAATTTTTAGTTAAGGACAGACCCAAACTGATGTTTCTAGACAATAAATTGTGGAATCCTTGTCAAAATGGGAAAAAAACACAAAATCTCTTTCAACCCAAAGAAAGAAGTTACAATTTCTCTACCGCTCGAGTTGGTTCACATGGACCTGTTTGACCATCTAGAGTTTCATGTCTAAATGGGAATCACTATGTTTATGTTCTTATAGATTACTTCTCTTGGTACAGTTGGACCTTTTTCTTAGATCAAAAAATTGATTATATCCCTCTTTTAACCATGTATGCTAGGACTGTAGAAAATCATAATGGACTTTAAATCCATAATAAGTGACCATGTACATGATTTTGAAAATCAATACATGGAATCATTTTGCACATAAAATGTCCATATACATTACTTCTCTTCCCCTAGGATACCTCAATAGAATGGTGTAGTAGAAAAAATAAATAGAACCCTGCCTTAAATTGATTGAAAAATGATTAATGAATGTGACCTACCTATTTATTTTTGGGTTGAAGAAGTTAATACAGCTTGTTACATAATAAATACAGTCTTAATTATACCTATCATTAAGAAAAATCCTTATGAATTGTGGAATAATTAGAAAGAAAAGGTATATTATTTGAATATGTTTGGATGTGATGTTTATATGCTAAAAACTGAAGATAATCTAGAAAAATTTGTCTCCCAAATTGATAAAGGAATATTCCTTAGATATTCTACATCAAGAAAAGAATATAGAGTCCTTAATAAAAGAACCAAATGTGTGGAGGAATCTGTACATGTCATGTTTGATGAAACAGATCCACAAGAACCTAAGACCTTTCTGGATAATGTTGAAGAGAATATTTCAAATATGGGCATTAATACTAAACCATCTAACCATCCTATAAAGGAATCTATTCAAACTTCTAGTTCTATAAATTCCCTAGATTCTATCCATAATGAACTAGAACCCAGTGATGAACCTGAAATAACATTCCATACTTTTACTAAAATAGCATGAACCCTGAAAACCCATCCCTTAGATCATGTAGTTGTAGATTTATGCAGAGGAACACAACATATAGATTCCTTTAGAAATCAGGTTGAACATCAAGAATTCTTTTCACAACTTGAACCCAAAAATATCAATGATGCAATCAATGCTGAATTTTGGGTAATGGCTATGCAAGAAGTGCTTAATCAGTTTAAGAGAAATAATATCTGGAATCTTATAGATATACCAAAAGTTACCTTGACCATAAGAAGTAAATGGTTGTTTAGGAATATAGTAGATGAACTTGGGAATATAGTTAGAAACATAGATAGATTTGTTGCACAAGGCTATAATCAAGAAGAGGGAATTGATTATTAAGAGGCCTTTCCACCAGTACCTAGGCTTGAAGCCATTATAATCTTACATTCCTATGCATCACACATGGATTTAAAAATTTATAAAATGGATGTAAAAAGAAAATTCTTAAATGATTATATAATTAAGGATTTTTTGTTGAATGAACCCCAGGTTTTAAAAATCCACATTTTCCTAATCATATTTTCAAATTAACTAAAGATTTATTTGTTTTGAAACAAGATCCAAGAGCATGGTTTGAGACCATGGGGTGTTATCTTAGTGGTACCTACTAGTTGTACCCCTCACTCTCCATTGGAACTGGAGTAGGCTCGAGTCCCTCCATACATAGACACAATTTGTATTATGTATAGGGAGATTCAAATCCATTACTTAGATGTGGAGTGCGGAGCTCACCTGGGCTTGGTCGGGGCTCCTTTCTAGGAGTTTTTTTTAGCAACCCACGTTTGATGCCCATGGGGTGTTAGCCGAGTGCTACTCGCTAGTTGTACCCCTCGCTCTCTCTAGGAACTTGCGCAGGATTGAGTCCTTCTAGACTCGGACACTTTTGGTATTATGCACATGAAGATTCATAGTCATTTCTTAGCTGGCGAGTGTGGAGCGCACCTGGTCTTGGTCGGGTCCCCCTAATTGGAGTCGGCGTTATCAACACACGTTTTTCACAAGAGCCTCATCCTAGTTGGGGAGGACTCGACAAATGCATCTAACAGACCCGAGTTCAAAAACGAGTGGACACATATTTCTGGGTACTCTAGAAGTATTTTAGCAGTATTGTACTAGTAATATAGCAGGAACTGTATCAGTCATTGTTTGGTGTTGCAGTAGTTGGAACTATTCATCTATTTGGCCTTTCGGGCCACCATTTTGGGCCTCGAGTCCTTTCAGGCCTTCGGGCCACCCAAGGCCTTCGGGCCAGTAAGGCTTTTGGGACACCTAAACCCCTTCAGCACACCTCAAGCCCTTTGGGCCACCTGATATTGTGCTTAAATGATCATAAATAGTCTACAAGAAGCAGAATCCATATGAGGATTCAGAGCAGGAACATTCACCAGAGAAGAAGCTAATAATATTTGTTAGAAAGAGAGGGTATGGAATTACCATCGGGACTAGCATGTGCTTGCATAGGAAGCATAGCTGAATAGCCATGAAAAGGTAGAGAGATGATATAATAATGAAGAAGCTGGGAGGAGGAGTTCCATGTATAGTCTATATATTTCCTATGACCTACAGGTCATGTAATATCTGAGCCTACGAGCCTTGTAAGGGTTCTCCATCATCCCATGAAATGGGGCTTATCAAAAATTAATAAAAAATAAGGCCTTCGGGACATTGGGGCCAAGAGCATGGTATGATAGGTTCAGTATCATTCTTATTTCTAAAGGTTTTTCAAATGGATTTTTAATTCCTACATTATTGATAAAATTAATTTCTAGAGATGTTTTTAAAGCCCAAATATATGTAGATGATATTATTTTTGATATTCTGAAAATTATTTAGGTAATATTTTTTAAAAAATGATGCAAAGTAATTTTGAAATGTGTTTGATGGGTGATCTTAAATATTTTATTGGATTTCAAATATTTAAAAACAAATAAGGTATTATTTTAAATATACTAAATATACTAAATAGATTTTGAAAATATATGGCTTTTATGTCATTAAGAGTAGTGAAACACCAATGAGTTCTGCATGTAAGTTAGATCTTGATGAAAATGGGAAATATGTTGATCAAACTACTTATAGAGGAATGATTGGGAGTTTATTTACATAACTGCTAGTAGGCCAGACATCATGTTTAGTGTGTGTATGTGTCAAATATTTCAAGAAAACCCAGAAGAGTCACATTTAAATGATGTTAAAAGAGTTTTCAAATACCTGAAATATACAACTAATTTAGGACTACTCTACCCTAGAGAACAACATTTTTATATGGTTAGTTATTCTGATGTTGACTTTTGAGGGTGTAAATTAGATAGAATGTGAACCTATGGAACATGTCACTTTTATGGAATGTCTCTAATTTCATGGTGTAGTAAAAAAGAAAAATTCAATTTCATTATGAACTGGTGAAGTAGAGTACATTGATGTGGACATATTTTATGGATGAAACATAATTTATTAGACTATAGATTTCAATTCAGACATATCCCCATAAATTGTGACAATAAAAGTTCTATTAAAATTTCTAGAAATTGAATTTCACATTCTAGAACAAAACATATTAATGTAAGACATCACTTTTTGAGAGACCATTATCTAAAAGGTGACATAACTCTTGATATTATTGGGACAGAACACCAAATTGAAGACATTTTTACTAAACCCTTAAATTATGAGAGAATGATCTACATTAGACATAAACTAGGAATGATAAATTTATAAAGACTATTTGACCTTATTCACATAGAAAAATCTATTTTTCTGGAACATCGATCATGTGAAACTAATCTTGTTAAACTGATCATATGAAATCAATCTAGTAAAACCGATTGTGTGAATCCAATCAGGTGAAACCTATCATTTGAAACTGATCATGTGGTACCAATAAATTGAGACTGATACCATTAGAGTGAAACTGATACCTATAAGAACATTTTAGTAAATTTCATTGTCTGTATATTTTAAATAAAATGATAGAGTTTTGTTTTTTTTATTTTACCATTATTCTATTTTATATTTTTACATAGTACAGTCACTAAATGATAAAATTAAATCAATAAAAACTACTTCTTCCCTTCTACCTTTCACTACCCACTCAACCTTTAATTCTTCAACCTTTGGAATTCCTTATACAACCTTGAATCTTCATTATGGAAAGGAAAAACACGTGATAGAAGGACCAAGTAAATCATCATTGGCCAATCTTCAGAAAGGAGAATCAAGTAGTACAACATTTTTTGTGAATCTGGAGTTGGGAAAACACATAGTAACTCCTTATAAAGAAGTTTGTACCCAAAGGTTTTTGTCGAGCAAGTCACTCTTACTGAATGTTTTGGAATCCCACTAGTGCATTAGCTGGTTAGTAGAAAATGAGATACCTTTCTATCTCAAGCTGGTTCACCAATTTTATTTCTATTTGGAAGTGTTTTTAGGAGCTGAGGAGGCTCAGATGAATTCTATGGTAATGGGAATTGATATTTTATTTTCTTCAAATGAGTGGGCTGAATGCTTGAAAATTCCACCTAAGGGCATATTTGATGACTACCATGGTAAAATTCCCCAAACATCATATTTATTTTCTTAATAAAATTTCTTGAAATAACTGACTAGAAATGAGGAATCAAAAAGATAAATAGCTTTAGAATTAGATGGAGAGGCTAGAATTATATTTAAATTTATTCAACTCCAAATTTTCCCATGGAAGGGATTTTTTTCTTCCTTAAAGTATCAGGATGTTTTTTTAATTTATTTTTTGAATAATGAGGTGAAATTATACCTGATCAGGTACCTTATGGTACATATTTGTGATATGATGAAACCCATTTAAAAAGAAACCTATTTATATTATCCAAGGATCATTTCTGAATATTTAAGTGGTTAGGATGTGTGGAGGATAAAGATGAGGTGATCACTACATGTAGTTATTTCTGCCTACACAAGGAAATTTGCAAAATGATGAAAATAAATTGGAACCCATGGAGGTTAAATTAGGTTGTTGATAAGGAAAAATTGTTTGAGAATTATAATCCCCATGATCATCCTACTAGACCAATGGATCAAACTGATCTAAGACTTATACTCATTTTGCAGGTTGTGTATTATGATGAAGATCGAGCTAAGACTAAGCTACAAAGGGAAGTGGGGTCTCCTATAGATGATAGGAGTGATGCAGATATTGCAGTAATTCCAAGAGTAATTCCCTATGGGGCACCAATTCCAGCATTATAATTACCTTTTAATGAACCTCTTTTGAATGATATTGAATATGAAGAAGAGACAAAAGTCTCTAGAGTTGATGGTTGTGTGAGCAGAACTAATGATGTTGATGAGGATGAGGATGAGGATGATGATGATGATGATGATGGAGATAAGGATGGTGAGAATGTGAGTGACTCACTGAAAGTAAGACAATATGTACTTATTTTAGGTGAGGAGTTTGTGCATAGAGATGATGATAAGGCCGGTAGGTAGAACGGTGTTTTCCTTGATGTATAATTTGATGTTTATGGTGTTGATCATGCTAAAGAAGATGTTTCAAAAGATGATGGACATGACCACCCTGATAATTCTTAAGGCATCATTCAATAACTTTCTGATATTTTGGATATAGGTCAAAAAAAAGAAGGTGAAACTCAAAATGTATCTATGCCTCAGAATATGGGGAGCCTCAAAGGAAAATATTAAGAATTGATATTGTGAATCCTATACATTTGACTTTTTTGATGAGTGGAATAGAAATATAGGATATATAACATTTGGGATGGATTATTTTTTAGATGGGGAGATGATATCTCGTCCTACTCCATGAACTGATGCGAAACTGACTCCTCCTACTTCACTTGCTTTTCCCACTAGTGATGAGCATGTTGTACCTTTAGTGCCTAGTGACTATGTCACAACTGATGATCTTGAACAATTGAAAGATGGTGTATGTGAATATTTGAGATCTTCTATTCCATTCATAAATGAGGCTTCTACTTCTATGAGTATTTCGGAGGAATATTCTACAAGCATTGCATGAATCGTAATTTAGGAGATACTGTTCAATCATATCACAATAGCCGAGACCATTTTGAGAAATAATTTAATGATGGAAGAATAAGTGAAAAGAATGAGTCATGAAATTTTATTTCTATCCAATGGTTTTAGGACAAAACTTGGTGGTGTTATAGAAGTTCTTATGAACCTTATTACACATCTACTGAATTCATATTTAAAAAAATAGGAGTATCTTGTGAAGATTATTTTTGGAGAATCCAGTTCAACTTTTACCAAACCTATAATTAATATGGGGTTCTTTAAGACTATGATAAGAGAAGAACCGAGGTCCATTTATAATTAATCTGATCAACATACCCTTTCCAAATTTCAAACGAATAGTGACCAAGTATATATCCTTGTGAGACAATGTTCAGTTGGAGCAACTGCTACTCAAAAAGAGATCAGAGAAAAAGTTGTCAAGTATTTTTCAAAAATCTACACGCATCATAACTTTAATAAACACTTCATGTTCTGGGATGAGAACCTCAGGATATCACAAGTGACTGAAGAATTAAAGAATAAATTGATCAGCTGAAATAGTTTACACATATATTAGATATATTCATGCAAACAAATGAGGATTTCAAGAAGGCCATACAGTATGGGGATGAAATAATCATCAATTTTATTAATATTTTGAAGCCTTAATTTAATGTACAGTATGATGTTGTAGAGGTCTCTATAGCTGCTTCCATCAGACCTACTTCACTTCTTACTTCTCATATATCCATTCCTCAAGCTTTATCTCAAATCAGGCATGTGATCCAAGAGTGGCCTCCCAGTTTTATTCTTTTATAGAAGAGACCAATATTTTCACCAACTGTTCCTACATCCACTTCTATACTTGGTGTAACCATTCAATCAACCCTTACTACTTCCACAAAACCACCTACATGCCCCACTATTGACCCTTCAAACAATGGTAAATCTATTCTCTATCTCAATACTTAGCTATGGATCATTCTTTAATAGGGATCTATGCTTTTATTTTTGATTAATTTCTTTTTATGATTGTACTCTTTTATAATTTCATGAAAATAATTTTTCCTTCAATTTGTCTAAAGTTTCCTTTTGTTGTTTTTCTTTATTCTTTATGTCTATTTTCACCTTTTTTATAAATCCCAAAAGGGGGAAAATCAATGGATGGAATCAACTCTAATATAGGAAAAAAGGTTATAATACAACTTACTAAGGGGGAGCATAAAAGGAAAGGCTTTATAGTTATATTAAGAATTCACACTCCCTTTTTGAATACTAACCCAAGTCATTTCATTATTCAATAAAATATTGTATAACTCATTCATGCCATGGTTTGTGATTATCAAAAAGGAGGAGATTTTTGGACCCTTCATTAGATAGTTGTTTTAATAATCACAAATCATGCCAATTTACAAATACTGATAATTCACAATTTTTGTCTTAAGTGATAAAAATCATGTCAATAAATATTTATAAATGAACAGATTATGTAACATGGTATAAAACATATTAATAAGTCAATAAATTATGAATATTTGTGTTTAAATGTATTTACAAGTATATATTTACATGAAATTATGAATTTGACTTAATCTGATATTGTTCTATATAAGACAGATAGTTTGAATATTTTTCAATGTCTCTGACACCGATTGGTTCAAAGGATCTATCGATGGTTTACTCACCGATAAGGACTCACTGATCAAATAATAAACTGATGCAGGACTCAACTATAAAACGAATGAAACACCGATGGATAAGTCAGTGATGATTGGTCATATCAATAGTTCAAGAGACTCACCAATGGATGACTCACCGATAGGCGACACACCAAGAGTTCAAAGGATTTACTGATAGATGAGTCGCCAATGGGAGACACACCGATAGTTCATAATGATTCACTGATAACAACTCACTGATGCCCAGACAGACTGATAGTACAAATGACTCTCTGATTCCCAGAGTCACTGATACATATAGAAAGGAATCATCGATACAGAGAGTCACCAATGTTGATAGACTGATGATAAGGACTCACCGATACTTATGAATCAACGATAGTCATAAAAAAAGTTTTCATATTATTAGTTTGACTTTATATATAATGGTAATATTTAGAAAAATTAATTCTTTTGACATTAATTACTATTGTTTATAGGGTATTTCAGAGATATTATAATGTACAACACATGGGGAGATCATTATATCTGCTAGACCTCAAAAGATAAAAGGATAACCAACTAGATCATGCGAAGTAGAGACACACAATATCAGTAAGAAAAGAAAACATGTAAAAAAAGAATAACACCTACAACTCTACATCATAATTAAAAAATCATATAACTCAAAACTAAAAACACATAGTTATATAAAGAAATAAATCTAAAACAGATGTGCTGACCTCAACAAATTTTGAACATGTCATTAAACATCTCATAATCTTGGAAGCCAGAACCCAGATTCTTCGACACTCTCTTTTGGAGTCAAATTCTAGAAGAGGACACTAACTTAAATTCCAATACATCAAATGAGTCTAGAGAATCACATCATAACACATAGATCCTTCTAAACCCAACATTACATCTTTGGACATGTTGTGTTCATTAATTAACATTTCTGATTAGTGGGTATATATTTCTATTACACACACATTGACTCCTATACATAACTGGAGGATACTTGTTATTCTCAATCTCAAACTCCATTTATCCTTTTTTATCCAACATAGAACTGTGGAAGAGGACATGTGTGACATGTTTATGTTTTTTTACATGATAAACTATGGTAAAGGTCATGGGTGACCTGGAAAGCCTTGTGTAATATTGTGAACCTCAATCCAGGGTGTAGATCAAACTTTTTTATTAATTTAAATTGCATGGTGGTAGGTGATCACTCAGTGGAGAGGAATAAGTATCATCTTTTAACTAAACCTATTATTTTAAATTTCGTTGTTCCTATTGTAATTTTATTTTACTTTTTTATAACAAATCTCATTCAAACAAAGTAAAACTCTAATAGTTGTTTTATAAAGATTTTAGAATTATTTTTAACTTGTATATTAGATTCAAAAGTTATATTAATATTTAGGTTAGTATGGCTAAGAATTAATAAATATCATGATAAATTAATTGAACTTCAAGAATCGTAAAAATTCACTACAAACTAACTTGGATTATATTTTTAATTAGTGAAATTTTTAAAGAACCACTCCTTAAAATAAATTTTTATAGGGACTCAATTCACCCCCCTCTTGAGTTCTCTACTCTGACTAAAAATTATATTGAATAAGGAGGTATTTGTTCTCTCTATTTCTAACTATATAGATTTTCATGATTTATTTAATAATAGTTTCCTTTGAGAATGGTATTAAGGGTCTTAATGACTCATACAGGGGATACAATGGACATAATTAGGTGATGGATGGGAATCAGAATTATATATCTCAATGATGAATCAACAGGTCATATAAGACAAAATAGTATAGGTTTTGTTGAATAACTCTTCCTATACTAATATAAGTGTTTTGGAACAAGTCCTTAATAGAAATTTTTGATATCCGGTATTATAAATTCCATTAGTATGAGATAAATGATTGTTGTTATCCATGTTTTCATTTATTATCATGGATTTATCGGGCACCCAGTCTTAGTTGATTATGTCCTCATTATATTCATTAATTCATAACATATCACTTATACCATGTTTAAGTTAAAAATGTTTTCACATAATGATACTCTTAACTGAGAATGTAAGATCACCCTTATTTTTTACCTTTCCCCATGAAATTTGGAAGAAGGATAAGTTTAATTTTTTGGGTTATTAGATAATGGATAATAATATTCTCTTAATATATTCATATTTTATAATATTTTTTGAGATGTAATGTATGAATTTACCTAGTCTTCCAAGACTAGTAAATTATTATATACTTTGGGAACTCATGTATGTTGTACCAATAATGTAATATAACAACTGATTTTAGGTTTCTAGAGTCTAGGATATTACAGTTCTATCATTCATATGCATCACGCATTATCATAGCCCGTATAATAGGTGGGATCATCTACCTCAATATTTTTAATAAATCAATTCTCATGCATCAACCATGAATTCAATACCTTAAAATCTTAGGGTTCTCATCCAAAATTAAATCCTCAATATTAGTCAAACCCATTTTTTATTTTAAAAACCATAAAAACATGAAATTCCCTGAATGTAATTCAATGTAATTGATTATAGAATATGGAGTAATATACATGTATTATTACCTAATTATTAACATAAAACTCCATAAATAAAAGCTTATAAATATATAGGTTTAGCATCTTTGGTAGATTAAAAACATAATACATCAATATATAAATAAACTACAGAAAAATTTATTTTAATATTAATTAAGTTATTATAATTTCATTTATTTATTTATTATATAAAATGACACCCTAGGGGCATACATAAATAAAAGTGTGATATATAAAGGCCAATAATAGAATTATCAGAGTAATGAATGATAGATAATTAATAAAAACTAGTTAATAAGTATAACATGATATCATAAATAGAAGGATAATATACCTGAAAACGTGAAATAATAGAAATAATATCATAATATTAGGGAATCCAATATATTTTGATGCGACATAAAAAATGACATCATTACACAAGTCAATGACCACTTCCATTACTACAAAATATAGTGTGTTAAGCTAACTACCCGTGCACTATAAATGGTAACTCATGAGATGAAAAAATTTCCTAATGAATTGTATGTTGTATAATTATGGTCCCACACATCACATAGGAATGTGTTCATGAATATGTGTTCCACATAATGAAAATAAATCATCTATAATTTATATTCATAAGAAATCCCCAAGGGAAGGAAATTGGTAAGATAATCTTATCTCAAGGAACTAATAAAGAAAATATCATAATGATTCTTAATAAAACAAGGAATCTATGAATTTTGTATGTTAATAACTTAATAAATAATAATAGGTCTTAATTATATAGTTCTATTTAATATAATTCTTAATAAATGAGTGATGAAATTTCTATATTAATGAACCTCTTAATCAATACTTTAAGAAATGAGTATAGAGTATTTAAATATGGTAATTACATAGTGTTTTATTTAAAACAAAAAATTAATAAAAAAATTAATCCTTAATGTACACATTATTTCAATAAATAATATGTTGGCGAATAATTTTGAATAGTGAAACATTTGGAGTTATTAACGAATAGAAAACCTCCGTTTTAAAATATTATTTTTAATGAATTATTGAGAATAAAACATGAATAATATTTATAACCCCAAAAAATAAAGGAAACATAAACTACATATATATAGAAAATATATATTTATATAATATATAATAAATACTTCAGAATAATTTAGTGAAATGGGTTTATAAAGAGAGAAAGTATAACACAAATTTAAATAGTGTAGTTCAAAATATCCCTTGCCTCATGTCATAACTCACCTGGTACATGCATTTGACCTCATGAATAACTAAATATTTTTTAATAGATACTAGATTTAGAATTATTTTAATATTCACTTAATTTTTAAGGTCTATTTATTTCATATTATATAAATTTATTATATAAATTTTTCTCTCTTCAACTACTTGGTGTTGTTCGGTTGATTTTTTCAAAACTGCTTTGAGGCATTGATCATAGTAAAAATAGTTATAAAATAGTTTCATAATCCATTAGAGTTATAGTTATGTATAATTATATTTGTAGAAGTTTCATTTATTTTCAATTATAATGAAAATAGATTCAAATTATGAAATAAGTTTTGATATTCTTTTTTTAAGAGGTTAAAATTACTATTATAATTTATTATTAATATCAATAATATAATGACCTATTTATCTTTATAGAATCTTAATAATCTAATAAATATTTTATTTAACCAGTAAATTAATTTATTAAACTATCTATTTAAGATAGTTATGAAAATTAAATACATCATCTATAAAACCTGTGAACCGACTACAATACGGGGGACATTTTCTTTTTTTATAATAGATAAGAGGAAGGTATATAATAGGTATTCCATTTAAAAAACAATATTTAAGTATAATAATGATACCAATTTCATTAAATTATTATGTTCTGAGTATATTTGGATATGGTATAAGAATATAATAGAAATAAAAAGGAGTAATTAGATGTTATCACCTTATTTCTTTGGAAAACTTCATTACTGAGTGGATTATGGCTTCAAAGGCTGTTCATTTTATGAGTTCAAAACCAATAGAAAAAATATAAGAGTTTTATGGAGATTTATCCAATGATCATGGTCAATATATAAATACTTTTTTTGATGATAAGTTGGATATTGAGGGGGTTAATCTATAAGTGACACGGGGGATATTTTTATAAATATTAATTTCTTAATAAAAAAATGAATTTCATATTCAAGGAGAATAGATCTAAAATTGATAATTAAGTGAGTTATTATGAGTTTTGATCAATAAATTTTACATATACACATTAAAATATAATTATTTTTGTGATATTTTGTTATTTTATCTCTTAATTTACGTTATTTACTTTATTTAACATTTAATGAGGTGAATAATGTATTTCTTCGGTAACATATTTTTATGAAAAAAATAAAATCAACCTTATTACCTAATTTTAAAATTTTAATTCCAAATATGAAACCCATTTTAGTTGATATAATTTTTAAAAGTGATAAAAATAATTTTAATAAAATAACACAAAACATTGAAGAGCAATTTTTCAAAAAAAAAGTATTTTATGAATAAAAGGAATTTATTCTTATTCATTCCCATGTGAGAAATAATAATTAATTTTTAATTAATTTTTTATATATATTTTTAATAAAAAAAAAAATTCATTATTCAGTACTGATCAAATTTTTTATGGACATAAAAATACAAATAATATAAAAAAATAGAATTTTTTAGAAAATGATATTTAAATTATAAAATGATTTTACTAAAAAATTTCAAAATTGTTTAATTATTTACTATGAAATGAAAAACTCATTTACAATAAATAAAAACTTTAAAATATATTTTAAAATTGAATTTTATAACAAAAAAATAAAATAAAGAGAACATATAATAGATTAGTAATTACACTGTTTATGCCATCATAACTTATACTTAACAACCATCAAGACTTATGTATAATAACTACGGGTAATATAAGTAATGGAGGCAGTCACGGGGGTTGATTTAGCTAACATGTATATCTTTTTGGTTTCCAGAAGCATTAACTTCTTCTATAGAATATTACACTCACACCATAATCATAGAAGTTCAACACGAGATTATTCTGTAGAAAACCATATAGACTCTACCTTCTTTCCAATATCATAAAAATAGTCCTCGTAAGGAGGAATCCAACTACTTTATTCCATTAACTCTTATTTATATATATATATTATACTCTGGTTACCTCAATTTATACCTAGTAATTCAACAACTATATTATAATAGTCACATTTAATAATTTTGTCTCATTAATATATCGTATTTTGTTTTAGTTTGGTGTTGTTTGTAAAATAAGATATCAATCACAAATAATAGTATTTAAAGGTGAATATAATATAAAATAAAAATTTATTACTTTATACCCCCTCTAAAATTAACTTCTCCCTCAGAAGTCCATTACCTATATAAAAAAATCAGAGGCTCTCTTATCACATTATATCTTTAGGTTCCCATGTAGCTTTCTACAACCTAGGATTTTTTTCATAGAACTTTGACCAAGTGGGTGGTGTTATTCGATCGTGGTTTATTATATCAATCCAAGTCCCCCACTGCTTACTCCTCATAAGATAAATCACTATCTAACTATTACACCTTTAGGTTTAGTAAATATGATGGACCATATATGTATTTTGTCAACATGGATACATAAAAAACATCATTTACCAGAGATATGTTTAATGGTAGTACTAATCAATAGAACACAACTCCAATGTGATTAAGTATATCATAGAGGATAGAATATCTGTGGAATAGCTTCACCTTCTTCACAAACCTCATGTATCTTTTTTATAAGGATATATAAAGGAATAATTTTTCTCTAAAATCATACTCGAGGAATCATTGAAGATTTTATATATATCTTTTTTATCAACTATGTATTTCCATGATGTTTTAATAAGTGTCCCTTCCCATATCTGTTATTTCCTCATCTTATTCAGACCCCAAAATATAAAATTCCCTTACTTCATCCCAAAATTATATAGATTTACATTTCTTATCACGTATAGATTTATAAGTATCCACATGAATTCTTGAGTGGAAACTATTGTTTTAAAATAACTCACCTAGAATAAGATATTTATTTAATACTCCATTTATGTATATAGATAAATCTCTCAACATATCCTCAATTTTTTATATTGTCTATTCATAATGGCCATCGGTTTGGTGTGATAGGACATACTGAAGTTAAACTATATATTTAAATAATGTTATATACTTTCCCAAGACTTTTAGGTGATCCTTGTATTATAATTTGATTCAATTGATAATGGTGTTCCATAAATCCTCCCCACTTCTCTAATATATATCATTAAAGGTTGATCATGTTATATTTCCACTATAAAATTGATTAAGTGAGAAGTCTTAATGTGAAGGTCCACTATAACCTATATAGAATTATTTCTTTTGGATGTATTTAGAATAAAAATAAAAATTTTGATAGAGATGTTAACCCATTTACATAAAGGTGTGGATAAAGCTTGAATCATCCCCTTATACTTTTTCATTTTTATCTTCAATTATTGAAATAATGACAATATAGATTTATACTTATAGATCATCTATTTGAATTTTCTAACCATTAGTTCTCTTTGATACATATTTACATCATTTCACTTCTTATGAGGGAAGATAATATAGAGATATGAGTGTCAATCAATAACTTATTTTTAATCTTAGGATCCTATGGTCTGTATAATCATAACTCAAATATAAAAAATCAATCTTTTATAGTTTTAACTTTTATTTTTTCCTCTTTCTTATAGAACCATCATTCTTTTGTATCTACATATCATACCTTTGATATTTTTTAATTTTCACTAGAATTGATGTTTGAGTGATCATTTTATCAGGGTTGGATATGGTTTCTTCATTAATGATTTCCATTTCTATCCTTTCTATGTATAATAATATTTATTACTTCCTAATTTTTATTATGGATAGGGTTGTTGGATCCTTTCTACATAGAGGATATTTTACTTTAATCACCTTCCCGGGATAAAAATGGATTGATAAATTGTATTCCTTGATCAGCTCTCACAATATTTCATGGAAAATGTTCATTTATTTCTATTTAAATATATACTTCAAGATCTTATAATCAATATATATTTCACAATTCTCCCCATATAGATAATTTCCACAAATCATCAATTTGAATATTATTACTTCTAACGGTAGATAATATATTTTTTAGTATTTCACATTATCATTTAGTTGTTATGATTAATAGGCTATCAGTTCATCTTTTATCCTAAATAAACAGCCCAATACATTATTTAAATAATTATTATAGATAAAAAAACTTACCCACTTATGGGTAGTGTATGTTAAGGTGTAGTGATTACTATTTTCTTTAAATCCTTTACAATTTATTTATGTTTACGAATCTAAAAAAATTACACCCATTAAATTTATCTTGGTTTATAGATTTGAAAATCATGATAAATCATCCACATGCCTTCAATTATACTAACATAATATGATGAAACTTTATATATCCATTATCGAGGTTGTATTGAGATGTTTTTAAAACTCCTTTGTCTCTAATGGATTAACAAATATCCCATTGGTTGTGATAATATTACCAATAAATTATTATTTATCCCTATAAAACTCATATTTATTGTTTTTTCATATATCGTATATCTTCTAAAATTCATTGTCACGGTACTCAAATTCTCTTCATGATCTTACTTATATTTGTTTTAAATGATAATATCTTTTATAATGACTGCCATGAATTTTTATAGGTAACCTTCAAAGGCTCTTTAAAAAAACCTATGGAAATTTCTTAGAATTTATGAGTCTAAATAGACTCACTATGTACTCATAAAATATAAATGTTGTAAAGATTATATTCTTTTAAAAATCCTTCTTCCTCGCCATTAATTGATAGTATTCCAACTATAGATTCACCTTATAGAAGTTTGGGTCACCATATACCTGATTGGACAAGTCATCAATCCATGGTAGGTGGTATGTTTTCATTATTGTGATCATGTTAGGTTAATTATAATAAATGAAAAGGCACATTGAAAAATATTTATTCTTAAAAAAGATAATTAATTCACCCCATGGTGAAAAACATGGGTGTATGAAAAACTTTTCTTGATTCTCTTATAGTTATTTCCTCATTTAATTTAGTTCAGTGGGGTTATTCTATAAGGAGTATTGGATATGGGTAGAGCTCCAGTTAAAATGTTAATTAAGAACTCAGCCTCTCTATTAGGGGAAAACAATAAACTATACAGGGAATAGATCTATATATTCCCTCCTAATAGGAATTTGGTTAATTTTGATCCTATCATTAATCATTTAATACATATTATATTTCATAAAATGAATCCATATTAATGTTTGAGGAGTATTTTCCAAAGAATAATTATCCTCGTTCCGGAACTTTTATAGAATAAAAAAATATTTGTTATATGGAAATTGATTTCATTATTTAAAAATTTAATGTTTCCTCTATATAAAAATAGACAATACATACTCAATATAACATTGAATTCCACTATAGAGAGTATAATAAATTTCTCTAGGAAATTCATCCCAAATATGAAAACATGGGAAGATTTATATTAATGAGATTAAATAATTTTACCCCTTTTTGTTTTCACTGATAACTTAACCTCCATGTATTGATGTGGTGTTTCCGTATTTTTACTAAACTTTTATGATATAAAATAATGTATATAACTAATATTAAATTGGATATTTTATATTATAGATTTAATAACAAGTGCACCTATCATCATATCATTTTCATGATCCACATCAATTGTGGTGATGTAATGAACCCATACATTGTCTCTTGGAAATCGATGTTATTATCAATGCTCTTGATAACCCTTTACTTAGTACACTAACTTTCGTCATGTCAATATTCCTTATAGTTGAAAAGGTAGACCATGTGTAGGGTATTAATTGGATCCTTTTTTTATTACATCATATTAGTTAGCTTATCTAACTCCCTAACACATTCATTAGCTTGACTACCCTCATTTAAACATTATAAAATCTTATTTTTCAATCATGAACAAACCCAGATCCCTTGGTACACAGAAACTCATGACAGTCTAATCATAGCTCAAGTGGAATTCCCAATCACCATGGGTTGGAAACTATAACATGGAATCATATCAAACATAAAAGTGGGGGGGTTTTTCAAAATAATATAAAATATAAAAAGAAAACACAAATTTGGTATGCTCAAAGCACCTCATGGATAATGTACCACAAGTAACTAGATAGAGAAATACCCACAATGGTACTTCTTCAAAAGACACAACATCCATTTAGATAAAAGATCAAAAATGAGACTATGTAATAAGTCTATCAAATCTCCCCTAGTCACCTCCATCACACCAGATACCCATAGATGAAGAAGAACTAACACCTTCATGTGGATCTTTACCTTCCCTTACACATGGAATAACATAATATACAAATTCCCAAGGGAAAAGATAGGGTGCGATTAAAAAATCATAATAGGATCTCACCAAGTGTTCTGTAATCAATTACATAAAAATATAACTATTTTTGTTTTTAATTTAAATAAAATAAAACCTAGAATGTCATTTTCATATTTTAAACTAAATATAATTTTTTGGAAAAAATATTTTTTGTATATAAAAACATGTAATAAATACAAATTTTACATAGAAAATTTATATTAATGACCTTACATGAATAAAATAGTTCTATAAAAACTTTAACATAAAATCATGTCTAACAAAATAATGAAACACGGTCATAATCTATGAGATACATTTGTTTCTAGCTATATTATCCTCACACTTCTAAATAATCATCACATCTAATGTATGTTTTCATAACCCCTAAGGATCAATCCATTAGGATAATAAATCAACACCCCATTTGGGGACCCATCACATGAAATCATTCTGATCTTTATTTTAGTTAGTGTTTTCACCAGTAATCCATTTATATAGAGTCATATTCCAAGTGTGATTTCCCTAATCTCCTAAAAACCACCTAGGATCAAATGTGCTTTAATTAATCATTAATTTCAAAAAATAATTAATAACTATTCAATTTCACAATTTCACATTCAACGTTCATTTTTAGTTTCAAAACCAAATCACAGGTTTTCATAAAATTTATTCATTTTCAAATCATCATTTATTTTATATCAATATTCCAAAGAATCAACATTATATCAATCCTTAATTGAAATTTTAATTAAATCCACCATGTTTCTGAAAATCCACCCAACAATTTAATTTCCATTTAATTTGGGTTTTCTTCACAATTACCCTGCATGTCTCAAATCATACATCAAATCATCACAAATATTGTTTATTAAATAAATTAAAAACTCAATTCAAATCAATAAATTAATTACTATTTCAGTTGTGTGGTAAATCATTAGGCATCCAACTTCCATTAATCAAGTGATAAAAGCAACACTCGTAATGGGAAATGTGAATGGACAAAGAGAGTGAAGGAGGTTAAGGAATAAAAACAAGAACCAAGATATATAAAATAACATAATAGATCCATAAATAATATATTGATCTATAAATATCTATGAAGAAGATAAGTATAGATCATAAGAAACTATACAATAGGGCATTCACATATTAGGAGGAGATTAAACACAATCTTCAGTGATTTGATCTAAAAATAGAAGAGGTTGGAGGATTCAATTTCACTACTTGATGTCCTCCAAAGACCAAAGAATCTAATTTTGTTTAAATGGGGTTATTTGGGATAAAATATTGGGTCTTTATATTTTTATAATAATTCATAGGGTATAAAATTCCACACTAATGGTTTTCAATATGGGCAACATGATTAATTATAACTATGTGCCCCAACCATGACCCCTTAATGGGAGTATATATGGGGTTCATGGTTTGGAAAACTGGTTACTTTAACCAAGTGATAACAGTTAAAACCCGCACTATCTAATAGTATGTATTTTGTAGTGGTGGCTACACATTTTGGACAAACCATGCACCCTTGTCCAATGGATCATAAAAGGGTTCACGGTTTTCCAGTCCAAACCACAGGGTTTTACCTAAAAATTATCTATAAATTCATAGCCACCAAAACCTCCAAAAAAATTAAATTTCATCTAAAATAACCCAATACAATCATAATACAATATTATATGAATGAAATGGGTTATAGGTACCTGATATCAAGTGATGGGATGTTACAGGTTAATGTAGTTTCCTGGAAGTTTCTTCCCAAATTTTCGATATATGGGTAGTTTTATTTTCAAACCATTATGATATTTATCCACAAATACTGTATAATTTATCTTAACAATCCTCTTTTTACATCCATCCAGAGGATACACTTGAAAAATAAGTAATATTTATTTAAACTCTAATGGAACATTAGACTATTTACTCATAGATTTCAAAAGCTAAAATTGGAAATAATTTTAAAATACATGAATTTAGTCCAGTAAATAATTTATAATGCCTATATTTAGGATTAATTAAAATTTCATAAGTGTAGATGACAATACTAATAATGTTTTTTTGTAACACTTGATTTATTCATGCTCCATTTTTTGAGTCTATAAATCTCTCACTATATTTTACAATGGAGACATTGACGAAAATATTGATTAAAAAATATTTTCTTCATTTCTTCCCACTCCATTGATTCATTTTATTCATTTGGTTTCATATTATTCATTATTTTCCACCACTAATTTGATTCTCCCTCTAAATGATAACCATCCAATATAACATTCTCTTACTCAGAGCATTGGTGAAAATTAATATCTTATCAAATGAATTAATCCACTACACTAAAATCAAGGGATCATAAGATCATTTAAAATTTGAAGGACTTTGTAGAAAAAAGGACTCAAAAACAACTTGTTATATCATAGGATAAAGAGGGAACTATACTTTATTCATGTTATTATTCATAGTGTGTTTTATTTGTGTGCTCATTACCATGAAGTTCTCGACTCTTTCTCATATATTATTAGGAATTTCATTTGGAAAATCATTGTTTTTTCCATAACATAGGATGGTACGAATATTCCTAATATTTTAAGCCATTTACTAAAATTAAGTAAACTTAATTATGAGAATACATAAATTAGTAAGAATATATATATATACACAATTAATTTGAAAGGAATAGCTTATAAATGACATGTAATGCATAAATTTTAAATCTATAGGTTTTAATGAGTGTAATACATGTTTATTTTATTATTATGTTCTATAAATTTACGAGTTATATATTACATAATCAAATTATATTTTCAAATTCTTTGTAATGATTCATAAATAAAAAGAGAATAAAATAGATCATATCCTTAAGAGTGTCATACCAGGTGTAAATTAGGCCCACATGTTGTGCACCGAGTGAATATCTAGTTATTACGGTATTAATTTTTTTATATCTTACTTCCTCAAGGTGAATCTATGATATATCCTATATTAAATTATAGTATCCAAATAAGGATTTCATTTTTAGGAAACCTCACACTCTTTACCAAAATTTTATGATTTTTTTCTATACATTAAAATATTTGTCTAGGGTTTTCACTAATGTTATTTCATATTAATCTCCTAAAATAACAAGACCTTAATCTAATAAAAATTATAAAAACCTTATTATCATGTATTATTACATGATCAATAACATACAACTCATAATACACAACACCAAATTGTATAGGTATAGTGGATTTTAGAGATTATATACATAATAAATCAATATAAAAATAGACTACTTCAACTTTAATTAGATCATAATAATGTTCTACTAAGTCTATTTGTTTTTTATTAATAAAAAGGATATCCTGGAGACATAAATAAAAAATAGTGATCTTTAAACACTATTAAGGGAACAATCAGAGTAAACTATAATGGATAAGAAATAAAGACGATTAATGAGGCATAACATGATATCATAAAAATATGGATCATAATAATGGAAACATAGAATAATTTAAATGATATTATAAAATCATAAAATCATATATATATGGTGAAAACATACAACATTAAATAATAACATAAGTCAAGTATCACTACCATGACCACATAACATAGTGTTTGTGGCTAACTACTAATGAACCATATATGGTGTCCTGATAGATGGAAACATTACCCAATGAATTAGATAGTTTTATAATTATAGGAGTAACCATAAAATAATAACATGTACATGTATATGTTTGACCCAAATGTAAAATAAATCATATATAAATAATATGAATAAAAACCCAATCATATAAAAATGGGTTACATAATCTTGTCTCAAAGAATAATGAAGGGACATATCATAAATATTCTTGAGAAAAAAAGGAATAAAATATTTTTTTATCTTAATTAATGAATATTAAGAATCATAAGACTTAAATATGTAGTTAAAGTAATGAAAATTCATAAAACATTAGTGAATATGTTGGTGAATAAATGAACCTTTTAATATATGATTTAACAAATGAGTAAATAATATTTAAGTAACATAAACTTGTAGTGTTTTCGTAGAAACATTAAATGATAACTAATGAAACAAAGGGTTTTTTATATCAGTTTTTTGGGGTTTTAATGCTGGTTACCTCATGAGGTTATTTAAAGTTATCTTGTAATCTCATTTTTCACGTTGATTATTATTAACCAATGTCATAATTATTTTATATTTTTGGTTTTCTAAAAGTTGTTGTTGAAACTTTCCTAAAACTATCAAATTGGAAGAATTATTCAAGTCAGTTATATAAAAATCATAATGGAAAACCCTTTATTATGTAATTACACTAATAACTAGAAGTAAAATATATTTTTTTAAAATTAAATTCAAATATAGTTATGCAACAATATAACATGATGACTATAAACAAAAAACACTAGTACACTAAATAGAAAATTTCATTATGAATTCAAATAATTTCAAATTTACAATTTGAAATTTAAACTATATAATATATTTTAAAATAAAAATAAAACCCAATCATACCTATGAAATATTCCAGCCATTATCTTTTTAACAGATTTAGATCATATTTAGTATAAGGGTGAGGCTCATAGTAAACCTAAAAATTAAAAAAAAACATTTAACTTGTACTACCAATATAAGTATAATATAAATTAATAAAAAGTATAAAATAAAATCTAACCTTGTGTAATTTTGTAACTTTCTCGATATAAATTATTTCAAACATAAATCTTTGAATATAATATTTATATCCATTTACACCCTATAGTTGAAAATTATACTTCAAATAAATTTTTCAATTCAAAATAACATTATATACTAGTAGAAAAAATGTAGTAATTGTAATTGATAAGTCTTGTTTAATATTACATATGTAATCCTTTCACTCGACATTCATATTTTATCTCAAAATTAATATCATACATTATTTATAAATTATATTTTTATATGAAATTAAATGTTTTCATAATATGTATGTATTCAAAAAATCAAACTTATTTCATTAATATATTGATAAAAATTTCTCACACGCCCACATGTTATAGCATAACCAATTAATTTTCTTCTCACTTGGAAAAAAACAAACAACATAAAATATATACTAATATAGAAAAATATAATGTGAGTAGTTATTCATTTTGGAGAAATTATAATTTAATAAATATATGTTTCATATCATTCAATATAAGGAAGAATCCATCACTAAATTGAATTATTTTCATATATTTTAGCAATATATATGATTCTTTCTTCATCTTTCATTGTCCTCTCTATTACTAAATTACCTCATGCATTCAAAAATCCATATAGTAAGGTCACATCATATTGAATAGTATGTTTTTAGTGATACCTAATAGAAAAACAAATGTATTATGTTTAATGAAATAAAAATAACTAAAATATATATGATAATCAACTTACATGGAAAAGGCATGCATCATGTTGATTCCCAAAAAAATATCCCATTACAAGCTCCATGAAATATATCTCTAAAATAATCACATTAAGTTCACTCCCAAAATTTTTTGCATCCGTTATTATCTCATAAAATTACAACTATAAATGTGAGTATGTTGATAATTTATTAAGTCCAAAACATTTAGTATCTCAAGTTACAATATCCTTTAATTATTGTTGTTTGTACAATATTTCATTAACCTTAAATTATTCCTATAAAAGATATTAATATATAAATTTAAAAATTATAAAATATATTTACCACCAATTTTAAATAATGTGTAAATATATAAATACCTCAGCTTTAATTTTTCATAAATGTCTAGACAGCCAAACTAAAAAATGGTCAATGATTTGTCCAACTGTAGTTTCCCCATCTATAAGAAATCATACTCATGCTAATATATCTATAATAACATGATCTGTGACCTTAATATTCTATATTTCTATATTCTGATTATGAATGGTGTCCCTAATATAATATATAATCTCATATACAACAATGTGATGTAGGGGATCCTAATCATATAATACAAAATGGATGGGAAGTTTTAGAGGAGTTGGAGTAGAAGTATGATGAATAGGAAGGGGTGGAGGAGTGGTGAATATAAGTTGATTTATATGAGCGGGATCTATATGAAAAGGAGGATAAGTAGGATCTATAGCCTGAAGCTATTTTTTCATGTCTATAAACATTAACACTACTGACACTCTGATCATGTCCTCTATCATATCACCCATATACTGAACTATCGATTCTAATTATATTATTTACTTTTTAATTACATCGTCCTTTGTAGAATCTAATGAATGACCAAACACATTTTTTGTATTGATATACCTATCATGTGTCCTCATACAGGACTCAGGTGGTCAGGCTTTCCCAATGCAGTAGATAAAATATCCTTCCTATACTGAGGTATGAAGGTCCCCTATGTTCTCTACAACTTAAGTGATTCATGTATATAATATTTTATAAATTAATAAGTAAATAAAATTATATAAAAAAATTAATTAACATAAATAAGTTCTTATAATCCTCTTAGTTACATCCCTTGAATCTTCCATAAGATATTGACATGTTTTGTTCATTCAGGTCCCCTTCAATTTTTTATACCCATTATATTATTTTTACCTTATGAAATGATATAACACTTCATATTTTATGAATCAAGTATATATGAAATTTATTTTAAATGTTCTTCTATGAAAAAAGGGTCGGATGTGTATTCCAATCTATTATCATTAACTAGTTTCATGAAGAATTCATCATGTATGACACATTGTTACCTATAACTCATTTTATATTTAGACAATAGAATAAAAAATTTAATATAATCAACTTTCTATATTTTTCAAGGAATATGTAACATGAACATGACATGAAGACTTTGTTTCATCCTATAGCACTCAAAAAGTTAATTGCTTCTCTAAACACAAATAGACTATTATTATAAACTATACTATTGGTTTCTAAGTCTTTTGTATGAAATATATATCCTTTAATATCATACCATGAACATGATATCAAAATTAAAAATGGTGTACCAAATCAAAATTTCAATACACTTGATATATCTGATCTAACATTCATGGTCTCTTTGACCCATATAAGATAAATTTTTTATATGATCATTCAAAATCCACATATATATCTTCTTTGGATAACATTTTTTAACAGATTAATATGATATTATATATATGTTTGAACATCATCAATGGTATTAATGATATATAAATGAAAATTTTTATCTATTAATATATCTATGATATTAGTTAAAATCCACAAATCTAATTTCCCCCATAATTGACTCATTCCTGAGGACATACAGGAAAACCTATATGCTTCAATGAAAACAAGATATTTATGAAAAACACTACAACCTCATTAGAAATATACTTCTCAACAATGGAGGCTTCAGGTCAATATGTATTGATAATATATCCCTTAAATATATTTATATACCTTTTAAAATTATATATCTAATGTATATATATATGTTTAAAAATAATTATTTCATTCACTAAATGAACCATTAAATGCACCAAGATATTAAAAAATGATTTAAGAAAATAAATTTCCATCTAATAAAGTATAGAAACTATATCATTCTCCAAATTGTTCAATTAACTCATATCAATTAATTTTTTATAAATCGAATTGAAAAGATAACACATCTTTATTCTATTAATTCAAACACTGATGATAAATATTTCATTCCATGAAACTTATATAAGTTGTTGCATCATGGTGTGAAAATTATAATATTTCATGCCTATCAACTTCAACTAATTTAGTGACACACACTTTTTTACATTTTAATAATAATCATGTGGCACTTTAATACCATGCATATACTGAAAAACTAATTTTCTCACTCTTGGATAATGTATGAAAATCCATAGGAATGTATGTTCTACTTACATTATGAGTGAGAGATATCTCTAAATATATTCCCATTGAATGTAAGGCTATTATTTCATTCTACCAATCCTTAGTATTTTCTTTAATATCTAAAACTTTTCCAATCAAACTATCATAGATATTTTCCTTACACTCATGATAGAAATGTAATGTTTGACCTCATGATATCTCTAATATGGAAGCTTAAAAAAATTATTTTTTCATCCAAATATTTATATTATAACCAAATTTTTATTTCTTATTAAATGTGACATTAATGTTTTTTCTTCCACTTAACATACTGATATATAAGGAAGACAAAAAAAATTAGAGAAATATAAAATTCTTATATATCATGGAATGACTTTTTTAATCTTCAATAAGAATGATTAGAAAAAGAAATATCTGATGACCCTTGTATATAGTATTTCTAATAGGTTTTTGTTGATAATGTTATATTTATAGTTAAAGAATTAGAAAACATGTATTCCCCTAAACACTGTATCAATATAAAATCAAAAATTATCAGAATTCATTTAAATTGATCATAATCCTAGAATTCAGTTGAAAATGTTTCATTTTATAAGAAACCTAGACTATGATACCTTCCTACCGTAAAATTTTCAAATAAACCATTAATAGTGATTAGAAAACATAATGTCATTTTGGTGCTATTTTAATCTAGGATTCATTAAACTCAACATGATATGTTTTCTATTAATACGACATTTTTAATATATGTTTTAAAGTATCATTAAAATAGGTAATGAGCTATATTTTTTTCTAACTATTTGATGTGGATTAATACCATCTATGAATAGTGCAAGTTGGATACTTTTAACATTATTTATGAATGTAGGAAACTATTGATCACTTTTATTCTACTTTGGGTAATCTTCTAGATAGAATAACATAAATCATATATTTTTTCATCTATATTCCATAATATTCATTTTTTAGCATTTAAATTTGTAAATAAAGGTTTCAAACAAGGAATTATAGCCTGATATCAAATTTATTTGGAAGGAGTCACTATAACTGTTAAATCAGCTTACAATTTTTATTCATATTATGACATGATTTATGATATTTGGGACACTATAACATACCCTAATATTCATTCCTATATAGACTTCATCTTTTTGACAAGGAATATATCTTCTTGTCGTCTAAACCCATCTTGAATAAAATTCTCATCACATTATAATGTGAATTTATTATATCATTTTTATTAGGAAGGATGCCTTTCAACTGCTACATCAACTCCAGAAAACTCTTTTCACTCCATTCATTTTTCCCTTATTGTTAATAAATCTTAAAACCATTCATAAAACCATAAATTCCAAATACTCTAGACACAATTGTATTTCATCATAGCCCTATAGAAACTCAATTATCAGTTCTTTCCCAATTTCTCCTATGTTAATATCACAAATAATTTATTGTTGTTTTTAAGACTTGTCATCTTTAAAATCATAAACATAAATATATCATGAATTTTACAAATTTTCTCGATGCTCAAACCAAGTTTTGTAGCTCAAATTAAATTAATAAAAAATTAAATGATATTTTATTTCTATACTTTTCAACTTCTTCATATTTAAACATTATAAGAACAAGCATAAAAAATAAGTATTTTTTATAACATTTCAGTTAGAAAATTAAAAAAATTCATCCACACCTTCCTCGTATTCATTACTTATTCATTGTTCAGCAATCCAACTTTGACTAATTATTGTAAATAAAAAATAACAATAATTTAATAAGTTATTGTATTTGAAAAATTAATTTAAAATTTAATTTTATAAAATCAAAAAACAAATACTATAAAATATTTTAGAAATATAAAATGATATATTAAAAAACAAAAGTAACATGTTGTATATATTTATTTGTCATTATTTCATAAAAATATCATAAATCACCATTATATTATTATGTTCATATAAATATATATTATCAATACTACATTTTCAAACCCCATAATTCGTTATACTATAAAAATAATTATTCACAATGTTAGCAAAAAACATACAATAGGTAGACATTAATTAATAAACTAAGATTATTTATAACACAAATTTATCAAATTATTATTTAATTTAAAATTAATCTCATAATAATTATTTATAAATTAAAATATACCATAAATGTATAAATAATAAAAACTACAAATAGAAATAATCAAGAGAAGTTAATAGAAATGGAAAATTGAAAATAAAAATAAAATGAAACCACCATAGATCCACGGGAAATAAAAACAATAAACACGTGTTGAAAATAGATATCATAAGATGTGTGACTATGAAGGACATGGAAATGGGAATATTGATTAGATAGAAAAAATGGGGTGTAAAGTGATGCATGATGGTGGATAATGGTGGAATATTTTAAATAAAATATTATTGAGCTGATCATATTGAAGAATTAATTATTAAGGTTGAATACATGAGAGAAAATTGATAGATTCTATATAGATGAATGAATTCAAAAGGATTCATCCCAACATTTCATAATCATTTTAAAGGTTTTATATGTCGGTTATGTCATAACCAACATAAAAAAATGCATTATTTATTAAATAAATGACATGGGAAACCAAATTTTTTATCATTCATTATTAAATAACTCATTTTGAAATGATGCATCTTATATTTTTCAGGTTACTTATAAAATAACTAAAGTGAAAAATAATTTATTACATATGTTATAAATAACCAACATGAAAAATGAGTCACCTTAAATGTATTTTATAATGGTGGATCCCAAATTATTTTCAATGAAATACCTATTATTTAATTAAATCATAGTACGAATAATACTTTAAAATAGTGACACATGATTAGAAATTAAGGAATATAAAATATATGTTTAAATGATATTATTTTAATGAAAAATTACAAATGGAACATGAGGGTCACAGATAACCGTTGAAAATAAAGGGAAAATATTATACATATGCATATAAGAGGAATATATACAAAATTTTTAATTAATACAGGATAATCATATAGAGATAAATGATATTATATAAAGAGAAACCATAACCTAAAATAAAATAGGATGGTTTAGAAGTTCCCTGTCCTCATGTCCTGAATCACTTGGTTCAAGCATCTAACCTTTGGATTAAGAAAATTTTTAATATTAAATATTTTATTTAGAACATATTTCAGGAGTATTTAATTTCTTAAGATCCATTTATTATCTTATTTTATTCTTTTATTCTATATTTTTTCCCTCATCGACCACTTGGGGTTGTTCAATCCTTTTCTCGAAAACTACTATTGTATGTTGATCATGGTTAAAGGAGTTATAAAATAGTTTCACAATATTCAAATTTATATTGTCATAAATTATATATAATTATATTCTTATAATATATATATAGTTATATATATTCTCCCAAAAGGAATCAAATTATGAAATATGTCTTCATATTCTCATTTTTTAGGTTAAAATTATTATGGTCATTTATTATTAATATCATTTATATAATTATCAATTAATAATTTCATAAATATTTTATTTATTAATTAAATTATTTTATCAAATGATCTATGTAATTTGGTGATGAAAAATGAAATATATCATTTAAGGTGGTGGTGAACCAACCATAATGTGGGAATCATTTTCATTTTTTAGAGTATATGAGAGGAATAAAGATAATGACTATTCCATTAACATAACAACATATCAATATACTAATGATAAAAAAATTTAATATATTATTATTGGTAAAAAAGGTTTATAGAAGATAGAGGAAGTAAATATAAATGAGAACGAGTAATTATAATTTCTCACCTTACTTCCTGGGATGAATGCTTTACAAAGTAGATTATGCCAACAAAGGGTAGTATTTTGATGTTACTAGAACCAATAAGAGAGGGATAAGAGTTTTATGAAGTGTTTTTATAAAATCATGGTTAATTTAATATTATTATTATGAGAAGAGGAGTGGGTTGGTGAGGGGTGTTTAGAAATTCCCACATGAGTTTTTATGATATTTTCTAGGATTATCTCTTAATTGAACACATTTTCCTTATTTGACCTTTACTATAGTGACTTAATTTTATCTTAGATAACTTATTTATATAACCAAAAATATAATTAATTTTATTATCTAATTTGGACATGAATATTACAAATACAAACCAAATTTTACTTGATTACATTTGTAAAATTGTTAAAAATTAATTTTAATATAATAGTTCTTAATGCGAAAAATTAATTCATAGAAAAAATGAATTTTCAATCATAAAATGAATTTTTTCCTATTCCTTGAAAATTAAAAATAATTAAACGATTGTTAATTTATTTATTTATATATTTATATTATTAATAAATTTAATTAAACTCATTTCTCAATAGTGATAAAGTTAGTTAATAAAAATAAAAATACATAATATATAGAAAAATGTAAATTTATAAATAGTTGGTCTTTTAAATATCAAATTATTTTATTCCTAATTTTTACAATTGATTAATTATTTCCATGTAGTTAATCAATATATTTGTATTAAATATATAATTCGTAATTTATTTTAAATATAATTTTTTTTTAATTTTCCAAATAAAGTAATAGAAACATATATTACAGCAGTTGTATTATTTATATCATCCAAACATCTAATTATAAAACCCCTCAAGACCTCTTCCATAGATATAATCGTAAGATAACAAATGGTGGTAGTTACAAGTGGTGATTTATATAGCATGGATATTGTAGTGGTTTTGAAAATCTTGAACATCACCTATTGAGTATTCTACTCAATATGTACTTTTTGAGGATCATCTGGGGTTTGGTCTAGGGTAAAACCTTTCGATACTACCTCCTTTATAATATCGACAAATGATACACATAAGGAATACACTCAGTTTTTGATACCATTATTTATCCTTTTGATATATATTTCGTAATGTGGTCTATTGAATTTATACCCACCAATTCTATTACTATATTATATTAGTCATATTTAATAGTTTTTTCTCATGAATATATTATTGGAAGAGTTATTTCAATGATTATTGTGAAATAAGATATCAATCACACAAAATTTATTTAGAGAGAAATATATACTAAAATTGTGCTTTGTTAAATCACTTCCTCCTATGTAGTATGTATTCCACAAAAAAACCTTATTGAGAAACCTTCATGAAAAATCCCCAACATCTGAGAGGGTTTCATTAATCTTTAGTGAAACCCCAACATGAGATCACTATATATTGGGTCATCTTATTACCAAGAATATGGGAGAAAGGAAATTGTAATAATATCTTACCCTTTTCCTTTGATTCACACAATAATTCTTCAAAATCAACCTTCAAAAATTATTGGTGAATAGAGGAGAGGAGGAAGATTAATAGGAGAAGAGAGGAGGAAGGGTGTGAACAGAAATAGGTATACGAAGTGATCCCTTGGAGTTAAATCAAAGAGACTCATATAAAAATATCAACCCCCCCCCCCCAATTTTGGCATAAATTCCCAGAAGATTTATAGTGGGTAGACTAGTCCTTAGGGGGTAATAGAGGCTCTAAGTCTATTTATTTCCACATTATAATTTTGATGGGGACCACCAAAATTTCATTGGTTTGTGAATTATTCCACTTCTCTATAGATCCTATCATATACATCATAACTCAAAATAATGAAATTTTAATAATGATACAAATATTTTTTTAAACCATCCAATTTAGAAATTGAACACCAATACCCTTTAACTTAGTTCCATAAAATTTCATAATTCAAATCACCTCATCTATTCAAAAAAATTAAAAAATCATATGATTATTATTAACATTATTAATTTGTTATCTTTAAAAAAATTATTAAACTAATACTAAAAAATTAATATGTTATTATTTTAAATCTCAATAATTCATTAGTAGTCCTAATTTGATAATTAAGATAGGATAATGGGATAGTTCATATATTGTATCAGAATAAAATCTGCATGTAGGTTTATGATGTCTAAAATTTTCACACTAACATTTTGTTACATTGTATGTAATTATGTATATTTTTTCCCATATATATATATCATTATTTTTATTTTAATATGTTATATTTTCTTTGATATGTCAAACTATACTGACTAGTTGAGAGAACCCATTTTGTTATGTTATATTTCTTTATATAGGATATCATGATAGTCATATTAATATTATTTTTTCAAAATATGGTAAAGGAATAAATAATATTATATTTATATAATTTTTATGAACTATTTTTTTATATACATTATTGAATTTAATCATGTATCTAGTCATAAAAATGTATTAAAATTTGGATCTAATAAGTGGTCATATGTAAAAATTTATTGAGTAATAAGGGACCATTTGATTTGGGTAACGTGATTTGAGGGAATTGTGTAGTATACAATAACTCAAAATATTATTTTATTATTATTTAATTATTGTATTAAAAAAATAATGTAGAAAAATTGAAGGGAAATATTTTAATCTAACTACTCATTTGATCAAAAGTCTTATTCGGATCCCATTTCAAAAATTGAATATTTTTTTACTAGTGAAATATATTTCTAATAAACTATATTCTAATTTTAATTCTATATGTTTTCTTACTCCTATAATTTTTTTATTTTTAAATTCATTTATATGATCTTTCTAAAATTTATCATTTTTTATGGTATCACATTACTAGATAGAATCTTGTGATTTTTATTATTTGATTCTTTTAAGATCACTTTTAAGAACCAATATCATAACTAAATAATCTATATATCCAAGATTTAAATTCTAAAAATATATATTATATGGTATAATATACACATGTTAGTGTGTTTGTGTAAAATAAATAAAATATAAGGTATTAATTATGGATAGAGAGTGAGATAAAATGAGGTAGGAATAAAACTGGTCAAGGAAGATATTACTTTTGAATTTAAAAAGGTGAATTTTATAATAGATGATATGTAACAGTCTTTAAATTCAAAGACTATAATAATTCACAAAGTTAATGAAAGAAAAATATAAAATTTTAAATATTAATAATCATATAATAAAAAATCATAATAATAAAATATTTAATGAATTGGTAATTAAAATAATAAATAGTTCTATTTACCATGAAATTATTATCTATAATTTTACTTGTAATAGAAGAGGAATGTTCAACATGTGTGATTTTTAACTATATACTCTTATAAAAATAATGTAAATCCACATATTGTTGAATTTAATGACCATGAAAGTGTAAAATGGGAAAAAAACAAGCCATTTTCTAAAGTATTTGAGGGAATATATATCATATAGAAACATAGACTGAGTCTACTCAAATTATTATGATCTAGACAGTATCACGTGATCTTGATCATGCTTCCTCATACACTAGAGTATTCCATGTAGTAGTGATAATCAATAAATATTGTGATGAGACTATACCCTCTTCCAGATAATTATAAATAAAAATGTAAATAATAATAACTATCATCACAACATAATAGCATAATATTAACATTATAGTTATAATCCAATCATAATAAAATACTACATGTTATATTAAATTGTAAACCCATTGTAATGTCATAAAAGTCATATATAAATTTTAGGATCACCTAATTGGAAGATTGTATGCTAACTATGATAAAAATATATATGAGATAATAGAGAAATATAAATAATTTGAGTATGAACCTTTTCCTAGTTTTGTTTCTGATTCTAATTGTGCATCTCATATCAACCATAAATACCAAATCCATTCCCCTTACCTATATCCCTAATCATAAATTTCACACACCTACTAACATGCACATGTAGGGTATGAGAAGTAACTCAGTGGGAAACCTCCATTAGTTTCCCTAAATAACTCCAAAAATATATTCTTGAATGAAAAATATGATATAATGAAAAATAAATGAAAAAAATTTAGGATATGTGATTCTTGATGGTGATTCTGATGAATTACCACATCAAATTAATAAAATATCGGAATGGTATGTTTACCCCCCCCCCATAGTATGATCACAATAAGATTATGATCTTTTTATCACATCTAAAAACAATAACATAGTTGAATGGGGAAACTCCATCAATGATTAGTATGGGTGAATAAGTTATCACTACTCGTAACATGTGAATAGGTGAATGGGTCACTATTTTATCTAGTAATAATGTGAAAGGGTCATCACCATAATTGAAAAATGAGTTGGAAAAGTTATCACCATTAAATATACCATATAGGTGAGTGGTCTATCACCAAAAATAATAATAGGGCCAAATGGGTCATCAATACTCATAAACTAAATAACGTGGATGAGCTACCACTAAATAGTTGTATCAAAAGTAAATAAGTTATCCTTAATATAATCACCCCATGGGTGACTGGATTATCACCATAATATAAAATAAAAAAGGTTTGCTTGATTATCACCCTAACATAATAAAAATTTGAATGGGATATCACTATAACGTTAAATTAAAAAAGTTTGATTAGATTATCACCATAACATAATCATAAAAATGCTAAAATATTATCACCCTGGCATAAAAATATTAAGGGATAATGGGTAACTAAAATAAACATAAACATGATTATAACTTAATAATAACCATGGTATATTGGTTATCACAACAATAACTATCCAAACAAACACATTTACTCCCAAGGTTACCCACAACCATGATGTTTTACACCAAGGACACATATGTAAATCTCATCCTCCCATGAAATAGGATCGGATTATAAAAAACGGTTTAATAAGTGACCTGTGATAATGGGAACTAAATATACGAAAATCCCACAATAATTATATTTCACTACCAACATATACCATAAAAATGCTTCTTGTAGTTAAGAAATGATCATGTATTCCACAAATGGATCACTAAGTCGAGTTACCGACATGGACACCCTACATGGGTTCTATTTTCTAATAATATCATTAAATTCTATAGGAATTTTTTTAATCAATGACCATGTGTTAATAAAATATGGTTTAGAGGACCTATAAAATGTTATATGGTCCATATCCATCATCTAAAACAAAAAGAAGCTATATTTGGTCCCATATTAGGTAGTTTTTACTCACTCTTCTGCACCTCAATATCATACAATGTAAAAACCTCATTTCTAAAATCCCAGTGTCGATGTAATATTTATTACATTAGTATAAGATACAAGGAATCACATCCTAATAGACCAAATAGTTTATTAGTCTTGGTAAACTGGATACATACATGATTCCTAAATTTCATTTGAAAACAAACATTACAAAAAAATATTTTTAAGAATATCAGTATTCCCTCTAGTATATCCTTTTATTTCATTATTATTACACATTCTTGATTCTTTGGAAAGTAAAAAAATAAGTGTGACCTCAAACCCTTGATAAGAGTTATGAATATTGAAATATATCATGAATCAATAAGAATAATAGATATGGAAAGTTAAATATCTGAAGACACATGCCATTTAAATAATTAAACTGTCATGATTGGATAAGTAATCATCAATATATAAAGTTAAATAACTTCAAAAACATTCTATTTGAATAATTTTACTATCATTAAGTGATAATATATTATCAATATGGTATGATAAATAACTAAAAACACAATCCATTAAGTCGATGTATTGAGAATGAAAATGAATCTAGAGATAATTTCATTGTGAAAATATCATGGAAAATAATAAATTAATTCTTGAAGAATGAAATTCATAATTATAGGATGAAAAGATCGTATTCATCATGATACCTCTACATTCAATAAATTTCACATGAAAGTTTAAAATTGATGGGTATGCATACATTATTAACCCATTTAACTAACGCTACCCAATTGATTATTATACTGAAAGAACATATTAATTTAGGGGATATCTATATCCAAGACCCACCCATATATTTAATTCCAATTCATTCATGAAATATCAAATAATATATTTAATTCATGAAAAATATGCCATATCAATAAATTTCATTATCAAGTAAGGAATAAAAATTAACAATAATTTCCCCAATCCTTCATATAACTTTTAAAGTAAAATAAAATATGTATAAATGATATACAGTTTACATAATAAGTATTTCCATGATAAATATTGTGGATTATTTGGGTGAATTTAATGTCTAATGATAACACAAAATTAAATATCTCAAGGGAAAGTTAATTATTACAAAAATTAATTCAGAAAGTGATTTTCATTACTTTCACTTTTCAAACTAATCCTAAACCATATAGAGAAATAATAATGATAGTAGTAATGAAATATTTCCCTATTGTATATTAATTAAAATTAATGTTTTATTTCTTTGATGAATATAAATTTCATAAAAATTTCATTAAATCATTCGTGTGAAAAATAAAATTTTTAATTTGTAAATAATTTTTTAAACTAATAGTTTAAAAATATATTTTTAAAAATATTTTCATTCAAAATAAACTTTTAAAAAAATAAATTAATCTTAAAAAAATTTACTGGTAATGGTGGTGTGAAATTAAATAAATGTTGTACACATTAAAACATTGATTATTTTCAAATTTTTATTAGAATTCCAACCGACCTAGTTTGGAAAAAGGCATGAATATTCATTTGAAAACATTTTTTAAAAAGTAAAATATGGTTAAAATTTTATTATGAATCATTTCAATAATGTTAAAAATATTTTTAAATATTTTTTAGAAAACATGGTTTTGGATGAAATGGATTTTTATTTGAAAAAAGAAATGAATTCGTATTTTATTAAAAATAATTTCTCAATAATTTTAAGTTCCAAATTATAGAAAATTGGTACTATAAATTGAAATCATATTTAATAACAATTATAGAGTAAAATTAAATGGTTTTATTAGACAATGATCAAATAATTTATTTCAATCAAAATTCAATTATAGAAAATCTAAATTAAAATGAGATTGTGAAATAAACCATTAAAAAGATCATAACATTGAAGTGAGAATTAAAAAATGAATCAATTATGTGGTCTAAATATAAATCAAAATAAAAATTAAAATTAAAACATAATTTATTCAAAATTATTTACACAATTTTTCTTATAATGTCAAATGTAATGAAGAAGTAATATAACCCAATGAAAATAAATTGAGTTATGAAATTCTTTAAGACATGGTAACTTTAAATTAAATGACCATTGAATGAAATAATTCAAATAGAAACATAAAATACAATGAATTATAAAGGAATAATAATTTTACATATGAAATAGTAACTATATACACCATATAAAATAAATTAAGTTCATAACATTATAGTATGCCTCAATGAAAGGAAATTGAAATGAATTCCCTTACCTCATTCTTCATTTTAGTTGAAATAACTTTAACCTTACTTATAGTGATTTTGAACATATTTTAAACTTATAATGGAACAATTATAATATTTATAATATCATATATTATCCCTTTATATACATTATTTCCTATTTCTTAATAATATTTCATTATTTTCATTTTTTGGGTTTTAATTGCCTAGTTATTTTACACGTGTTTTATCAGGAAAGTTCAGGTTTATGTTTATAAGATACAGGTTAATAATCTAAAAAAATATTACTCTTATAAATATCATATTTCATAATTATTTACATTTTTATAAAAATTATTGAAGGTTTTACAAGGAAAATTATTCTCATTGATTTGTGGAGATGGTAGACCACATGTATGCATGACTGACGATATCATTCCATTAATGAGTGAAAGGGAAATTAAATGGGTGTTATATTAATTTTAGAGAATAAATATCATGTCAAATAAAACACATATATTATTTAAAATAATACTGATTACATTTTATTTAAAATTTCAAGTGAAAAATGAATCACAACACTTCGTTAAGTGGTAGCCTTCTCTCCACACAAGTGATGTTATCATATTTTAAATGGTGTGGAATGTAATAAGGTATAAGTGATATTATATTTAAATAAGAATAATAATATCATAAATATCCTAAAAATTCATTATATCTATCATTATATAAATCCTTGAAATGTGGTGATGGAAAATGAATTGAATCAGTTCATGAGGTGGTAATCTGTTTTACAAAAGATTGATGGTTTAATTTCCCATAGATAGAATAGGATATGGATACAAGTCATTACATTAACATAATAACATATCAGTATATGGTAGATAATTTTTTATTATACTCTAATTATTGAATAATATTTTAAAGATGCGGAATAAGAAACAAAAGAAAAAAATGTGTTCAATAATGTTAAATCTTCTTCAGACAGCAACTTTATGTTTGCACCAAAATCCATACTAGGTTGGATTTGTGATCAAACAAAGTGATATATAATATTATTAGGGGAGTAATTATTTTATTTATTTAGGTATTTATGGAAAAATGGATTGTTTAGTGTTAAGATGAGATAAGAATGGGGGAATGTTAAAAGTGTGGGAGAGAACACACATATAATTTTTGAAAAGGTTAAATTACATCCATGTTTTTATCATGAAACAGACATCAAAAATGGTAAATTTGTCACCCTTAGAGTTGATATGGTTGAGATACATTTATAAAATTGATTTTTTTTAGTTTTTAGGTAATTTTAATACTTTTTTTGTTTAACCCTCGGTAAATCAATTTTTACCTTAACCATGATAATTACTTTTAAATGATTTTATTATTCATAATGGTCAAAAATTAAGTTGAAATTATTAGGTAATATAAATTATTATTATTTGGAATTTTGAATAAATTTTTGGAAATCAAATTTATTGAAGTGGCATAGTCCAATTTTAAATTTTTTCCTCATATGCGATTAAAATGTGGGCTCCCAAATAGATAATTCTCATATGTAGAGAACGTTCTAATAAAAAAATTAAAATTGATTCCTAAGAAATAAATTAGTTAAATTGTAATATTATTGAATTAATTTTACTTTAAAACCAATTTAATAAATTATTTAACCTTTTAAATTATTTAAATGAAAAGGAAATTAAAAAAAATATCAGCATTTTTCACTATTCATTAAAACCTTAAACATTTTTGAAAATAATAAAATTCACCTGAACATAAATTTGATATAAAAATTTAAAAAATAAATTTTATTACTTAAAATAATGTTTCTAAAATTGGAAGAAATATATTTTTAAATTATGTTCATAGAGAACAACAGAACCATCTTATTAGAAAAAATTTGAATGTTTAAGAAACATTTATTTTTTGAAATAATTAATATTTTATTTATAATCAATAGATAACTGTAACTTTCAGAATTTAGTGACTACTATTCATATAAAGTAATTCAAGGGCTAGGTTTTATTTTTATTCTATATTACATTTTATTTAGAGTCGGGGTTGTCTGTTCCACAAGTTATCGAAAAGATTGTATTTATTTAAAATGTAAAATATCATAAAGTCATGAGGTGTTACGTTCTATTAAAAATAAAATATTTAATTTTATTAAGGACTTAACAAAACCATAGATTACAAAATATCACTTTCACAACCCAAACTAAACAAGAACTAGTATTCAAGGGGTCAAGGGGGTCTAAAATAGTGAAAATCAAGGGCATCCACTCTAAAAGGTTTCATAAAATTTCTTATTGATAAGATAAGGTAAATACAAAGGTAATCATGAATGAAACAAAACTAGGTTTCCAAATATGGGAATATATTTGGAAGGTGAAGTTATTCACATGGAAGAAAAGTGAAATTAATTATAGATAGTGATAGATATATTTGATCTCATGAATGTGAATGGTCAATAGAAAGTCAAAAACCAAAAAACCATATATATATATATATAATGCGTCAAAAGACCATCGATTCATTCTATATTAAGCTAATAGGATAAAAAATTCAATATCATTTTCAAATATTTGAAAAATTTATTTAATTTTTATGAATATAATAAAATATATTTACATGTCATCATTCTATTTTATAATCATAATTTCATCCTTTGGTTGCGCTTCGATCAATTTCCACATCATCTCTTACACTAACGAATGAATATAAAAAATTAATTTTTATGCCTAAAGAACTAAAATTATCCTTTAATGGATCTTAATATCCATTGGATAGTGATATGTCTTTCGACATATTTTGAAATATTTTCCAAAAACAATATGATGAACACAAGTTATTAATCTTTAAACCTCAATTGTAACACCACTGGTTCATCGTTAATATTAATGGGTCAAAAAACATAAAAAAAATAACTAAATATTAACCATAAAATATCATTTTCTATTGGTGGCCACTAAACCCTTATCATACTTTAGTTTTGGTTACAAGACTTGTGACCTTCACCGGATGCAACATGTTTTCACTCTTCATGTGGGTTGTCCTTTTTCAAAAAATACAATTCTGATAAGGTCCCAAAATTTTTATTACCCATAATTAATAAAAAATATAGAATAAACCATTACGGTTATCTATACCTTTAATATTATTTCCAAATAAAACCTTAAGGTATTATTATTTAAATAAATTTTTCATATAAAAAACCATTGGGTTTTATTCTATTAAATGTTTTCCAAAAATATCCTTAATCATGTTATATTATTACTAAAATAAAATAAAAATATTTATTTAAGACATTGACCATATGATCATCCTTAATCTCATAATCACAATATGGTATCCATAGCACTTAATTTAAAGAATACATATATTATTCTAAAATTTAACATATTCTTTATATGTTTCATGACTCTTATAACCAAAGTAGTATTGGAAAAAAAATTACTTACCCAATTTAATTCTTGAATCTTAATAAATAAATACTTAAACCATTTTTTTAAACATAGGTCCTTATTTTTTCGACAGGTTAGCATTTAGAATAGGAAATTGACTCGGATAATTCCTAGGTTACCACATTTAAGATAAAGAACTAAAAATGGATCCCAATGATGAAATTTTTTTTTCCATTGTACTCTTCATTTTTCATTGGAAATTCATTTCTTTATACCCTTATTTTCCAAACATAAAACATTTTCCCATTCCATTGAGAAACTTTTCTAGGTGCCTCTTTCAATATTTATGACATTGTTGAAGTTTATCCATCTTTCCGCCTTAGTCTTCGCAACTTTATCTTTTATAAATCTCTATCCTTATCTTTCTTGGTGAGTTTAAGAGTTGGTTAGGATATAGGTTATTAAACATATTTAGAGATAAATGATCATTAATAATCATCATATCATTCAATATTGACATAATCCAATTTTTTCTCATAGTTATCAAATTATCCTTTATATTCAATGCTAACATGATTCCTTTAGGTTTCAACAATTTACTAAAACCTGAAAATAGTGTGTGACCAATTATAATCATAGTGGGAAAACCATATAATCATTTAACAAATGTCTAAATTATAAAACATTTTTTTTAAATCTTTGACACGTTAGGTTTATCCTAGTTCATTAATTTTTATAATATATCAAATATTTCAAAAAATCAATAAATTGTGATTTATCTAGAGAATATCCTTTGAGAGTTTCAAAATAGGTGTGTAGTAAGGCTCTTTATTGTGTACCATGTAACACACAAGTCAAATCTGATGCACCCCTTTTAGAGTTGTTACCCCTATTTACATATATTTTAGAAAAATTTCCACTTATATTATCTATATAGTGATGTATTTCTAGTAAAAAAACATAATATCCATCTTACCAAAACATTTTGATGTTCTAATAAATGTATCCTCTAAGTCAATCATATGGTTATATTACCTAATCTATGTTTTAATAAATTTAGTTCCTACGGATTATAATTAACTTCCACTAATACCAACTATAATTACACCGCCCCCATTAGCTTAGATCTGGTGTCTTCTTCATTAAATTGGCATAAAATACAATGAATTGTATATTAAATAACCGAATGTTTAGTAGTCATGGTAAACTAGATACATAAATGATTCCAATTTTGAATTTAAATATATTTATTACAACATAATTTTTTTAGAATACAATTTTTACCACTACCATATCCTTGAATATCATTCATAGTACACTTCCTAGATTTTGACGAAAGGAAACAAGATAAGGGTGTGCTCAAATGATTAATAAGGTTTATGTAGTGTAGACGCTATCATGTATCAATTAGCATAATCAATATAGAAAGGAAAATAAATGAACATGAGTTCCGTTTAAATAATTTTACTATCGTGATTTGATAAGGAATAATAAATATAGAATGGTAAAAAAACTAAAAACACATATAATTTAATTAATTTAAATATAATTAATATATAAGGTATAATCAATATGGAAAGGTAAATAATTGAAAACACATGTCATGTAATTGATAAATTAAGAATAAAAATGAATTGATTGATAATATCATTACAAAAATCTCATGGATAATAATAAATAATTTCTTGATGATGGAAATTATTAATTATTTGATTTCATGATCTCAGGCATCATAATTCCTCTTCTATCAAAACCTGTCATGAGATGGCTTAAAAGTAATGGGTGTAAATATAACAAAAACCCATTTAACTAAGTTTATCCAACTGAATTTCCACAGGAGACTACTGATGAATCAATGGTATGTTTATAACCAGGCTCCACCCATATATTCATGTCCAAATCGTTCGTCATATATCAAATGGTCAATTTAATTCATGGGAAATACTCCTAAGGAAACATTTTCCATACTATGTAAGGATTGAGAATTAATAATAATTTCCCCATTCAATAATATAAATTTAAAAGTAAAATACCTTATGTATAAATGATATATATGTTATGCAATAAGTATATCCATGATAAATAATATGAATATCTCTGGGAAATTAAATTCCTGAAGAAAACATGAATGTAAATTTTTCATGGGAAAGTTAATGATTATAAAAAATTAATCATGAATGTGAATGTCAATAATTTACCCTATAAAACTGATCATAAACTATAAAGACAAATAATAAAGATGTTATTAACACAAAATATCCACATTGGATCATAATTAAAATAAATAATTAATGACGTTGATGAATATAAATACAATAAAAAATTTATTAAAATATTTTTGAGGAAAATTACCTTTTCCAATAAAAATAATTTATAAAAATTAATTTCCACAAAATATTTGGAAAAAACAAATTAAAATAACATTATAAACTTTATAAGGAATTTTTAAAACATTATGTGGTTATAATGGTGGGAAATTTTATACATGTTGTACATGTGAAAAAAATATTCTTTTAAAATTTTTAGTAAAGGAAAAATGGGCCTTGTTTTCAAAATGACATGAATATTACTTTCAAAACATTTTTAAAAAAATTAATCATGTATAAAAATGTCTAAAAATAATTTTGAGAATTTTAAAATCATTATGGAAAATATATTTAGAAAACATGGTTCCAGAAGTAAAAGGATTCTCGATCAAAGAGAGAAAATAAAGTGATGTTTTTTAAAAGCATTTTATCAATCATTTAAAGTATAAAATAGTGGGAAATGGAACTATTAGAAGAAAATATTCTGAATAATAAGGGTAGTAGAAAATTAAAGGAGTTTATTTTACAATGATCAAATAATTTCCTCAATGGATTTGGGAATAAACTATCCCAATTAAAATGATATTATTAAATAAACCCATACAATGATCATAATAATTAAGTGAGAATTAAGTAATGAATAAATTATGTGTGTAAAATTTAAAACCAAATAAATAATATTGAAATAAAAAATAAGAAATTAAAAATTCATTACATACTTAATCTTATAATGTTAAAAATAATGATGAAGTAATATAACCCAATGAAAAAAATTGAGTTATGAAATTTATTACCACATGGTACGTTTCAAGTCCACTCCATTTTAATTAAATAAGTAAAATTGAATCATAAAAAAACATTAATAATGTATTATTCATTATATTATAGGTAAAAGTATTAGTATATTAACCACATAAAATAAATTGGGTTCATAACATTTCAATATGCCTCAATGAAGGGAAATTGGGATGAAGTCCCTTACCTCATGATTTCATTTAGTTGAATGTGATTTAAACTAATTTTTATTGGCTTTAAAAAATTTATTAACTTATAATATGACCTTTTTAATATTTATAATATCATATATTACCCTTTTATAACACTTTTCCACCCGTTTGTAAATAATTTTTTGTTATTTTCAGTGTTTTGGGTATTAATTTCCATGTTTTCTCATGCATGTTTTTTCATGCATTTTCTTGTTATTTGGTATAATATTTGTATTTGTCAAATTTAGAATTAAATATTATATTTATTCATTAAATGTATTTTTAGAATAATTTTTAATGGTTGTACATATAAAATGAATCGCATCGCTTTATGGACACGGTAGGACGGATGTACGCACGAGCGACGATATCATTCCATTAGTGAGTGAAAGGGAAAAGTGGTGGGTGATATATTAATTTTAAATAACCAATATAATTTCATATATATCACATATATCATCTATATTCATTAAATATATCCTTATTACTTTCCAAGTAAAACATATGTGAAAAATTGTTCTCATCGCTTCGTGAGGAGGTAGCATGTTGTACACACGAGAAACATTATTGAATTTTCAACAGCAAGGAAAGTAATAAAGTATATGATTTATTATAATTAAATATATATAATAATATAATAAATATAATATAAATGTTTTAAATCCATTATTATATCCTTTCTTTAAAGGCGGTGATGAAGAATGAATTACATCGGTCGGTGAGGTGGTAGTCATCCATACACACGATCGATGGGTTTATTTCCCATTTAGTAGAAGAGGAGTTGTATATTGGTTATGACCATTACATGATAAAATATCATTATATAAGAGTGATTATTTATATTATAAAATATTATGTAATAATATTTCTATGTTGGTTGAAGGAGAAACAAAATTAATTCACTTGTTTAAGATCATTTACACTTTTTCAGACAACTTCTATTAGTTTTCATAATAAGCCATCTTATCTTGGATTTTGGATCAAAACAAGGGATATATGAAATTATTAGCGGAATAAGAAATTTTTTGGGAATTTATTGGCCAAAAAATGGCTTTTAGGATTTGAAGAGGAGAGGAGAGCTGGTGGCCTTTAATAAGTGCGAGAGATGACACACATTGAATTTTTAAAAATATTCTATTAAACCAACGTTTTTATCATTGAACAAATTACTTAAAATGGGAAATTATCAACCCTTAGAGGTGATATGGTTGCAATATGTCCATAAAATTTGATTTGGACAATTTTTAAGGTCATTTAACCGTTATTAATTTAGTTTAACCCCCTGATAAATCAGTTTTTACCTTAACCGTGGTAATTAATTTTTATTGGTTTTACTATACATAATGGTCAAAATTTAAGTTGAACTTATTAGATTATATAAATCATGATTATAAAAAATATAAAATATATTTTTTTGAAATTATATTCAGGTAATTTTTAGAACACAATTTAAAATTTTACGCGCATACGGGACGAAAAAATGAGTTCTAAAGAGAAAATTATCATAAATATAGATGTTTTTAATAAAAAAATATAAAATTGATTAAAATGACATAAATTAGTCATATTTAATTATAATTGAACTAATTTTACTTTAAAACAAATTGAAAATAATATTTATCATTTTAAATTTTTAAAATTAAAAATCCATTTTCAATAAAAAAAATTATATTTTTTACAATTCATTGAAAAATGAAACTTTTCTAAAAGTAAAAAAAAATCACCATAAGATAATTTTTATATGAAAATTTCAAAAATTATGTTAATTTTATGAAATTAATTTTCGAAAATTGGTAAAAAAATAATTTCATATTATGTGTAAAGAGTTAAACTAAAAAACTGTTTTATAAAAAAATAAAGTTTTCCAGTGAACATTTTTTTAAATGATTTTTATTCAATTTATAATAAATTTATTACCATAACATTCATGATTTAGTTATTACTATGAATAAAAACCAATTTAATTTCTTTTTTATAAAATTATACTATATTACATTTCATTTACACTCAGGGTTGTGTGTTCCGTAAGATATCAAAAAAGTGAATTTTTTTAAAAAGAAATATATCATTAAATATCATGCTGTTAAATTCTCTAATATTATTTTTATTTTGTTTCATTCAAAATAATAACATTTTATATATATCATATAAATCTCATATAAAATATTTGAAAATTTTCGGGAACACTAACATCGTACTCGTAGATTCTTACTCATCGAATATTCTTGAGTAATTTGAACCTAATTTACTGAAAACCCTAATTCTGAAAAACTAAACCCAATTTAGAGAGTTTATAAATAGATAAGTGTACTAGTGAACTATTGAAAAATAATCTTTAGTATCTTTTTTGGGTTTAGTGGTAGTTTAAATGACCTAAAAATTATTTCACCATGGTTTTTCAAAACCGCCTCATAAAAGTGATGTTAGGAAACATTTCACAGACACTTTCTAAAGGATTTGTGAAATGACTCCATGAAGATTTTAAAAATAGGAAAAAAATGTTTAGAAAGAGTTTTTTAATTAATTATTTTTTAATTACATTTATATATTTTTATTTGATTTATATTATTTATTTACTTAATTATTTATCCTACCATTCATGCATATGTCATGTATAAATTCATCACATATGTGTGTTGGGTGATATTTAAACCCCTTACCACTTGGTTATTCTATAAAGATGTTACCACTCTAGAAAACTCTTCATGTGGGGAGTAAATAGAATTTAATATAATTATATATATACAGATAAATATATATAAATACATACACATAAATAATAATATTAAATAATGATATTAAATAAAAAATAAAAAATAAAAAATAATACATGATAAATACATATTCAATAAATATTCAATAATTAATAATAAATAAATAAACAAAAATGATAAATAAATAATTTATAATAAATAGTAGATTATAATTAATAATTAATAATTAATAATTAATAATAAATAATAAATATTATATAAATAATAAATTAATGATAATTTAATTATAATTTAGTAACAAATTAGTAATATATATAACAAAAAGTAGAATAATAAGAAATAATAAATGAATATATAATAAATAAGAAATAATTACTAATTACTAATTTCTAATTACTAATAAATGAATATCTAATAAATAAGAAATAAGACATAATAAATAGTATATAAGAAATAAGAAATACTAAATACTAAATAATAAATAGTAATTAAATATATATAATTACATCTAAAATTATTTAATGGTAGTTATATATATCTTGTAATATATATATATATACATAAAAGTATATAGATACAACCACAAACACACACACACAAACCAAAAGAATGGATAAATATATATATATATACCAACATCATATATGAAAATATACATGAATTTGTATAAATATACATGAATGTTTATAAATATACATTAATGGATATAAATATACATAAATGAATATAAGTATAGACTAATATGCATAAATAAATGTAAATATCTCTGAATAAATGTAATTATATATAATTTTTAAATAAATATTGATAAATTTAAATATATTATAAATAAATATACATAAATTTATATGAACATATACAAATTTATATACACACACACACAAGAGATAATAAATCACCAAAATAAAGAAACTGACAATAATTGTAACACCAGAAAATCAATATGAATTGAAATCCATTAAATAAAATCACATACGACCCAACAAGCATAAGAAGACACTCTTAAAGGAAGCTGAAAGCACAATGAATATCCAAAAATAATGTTATCCAAACAAAAAACTCAATTTTAGAGGATTTCTAGGACTTTTTTACCTCTAAAAATAATGATTTCATTTCTTTTTAATTAATATGTTGTTGAACTCATCATAGGATTTAATTCGAAATTAAGTAGAGCCCAAATGGGCACCCAAATCAAAAGTATTAGTCATTTGAAGTTTAGTCTTTATTTGAAACTTCTCTTAAAACATTAATAAATTTTTCCTATTAATTTTTAAAAAAATTTATATAATTTCATTTTATTTAACATCACAAGATTCATTTTGACTGGTTGTGGAGCTCAAATAGAAAATAGAATCAAAAGTTATGGTAACTTGATGTTGAAGTCTAATTTTCAACTTATCCTAACAATATTTCAAGTAAAAAAATAATTACTAACTAATAAGTATAAATAATTAATAATTAATAATAATAATTAATTAAAATTATTAATAAAGAGTACTAAATTTTTATAAATAATATTAAATAATTATTAGTTATTAATCGTTTAATATATTTTCAATTTTTTAATTGGTGGTTTCTTAAAAACATTCCTTAATTCACAATGATTGATAAAATTCAATGCTAAAAATAATAGAATATTTATTAAAAAAATCAAATTTAGCAGTGATTTTTCCAAAATCATAGCTATAAAATGATTTCGAAATATTTAGTGGTTGTTTTGAAAATCACTGCTAAAAATCCACCATGAATTTCAACTTTTCCTACACAGGTTGAGGAAAAATAGAATGGAGGATAATGAGACCTTAGACTTACCTATATTAATCCATTAGTAAAAATGACATTTATATAGAAGAAAAAATGAGGTAGATTTTCTAATTTGAAGAAAAATAAAAGAGTGAATTTTGGTGAGGGTTCATGCGGTAGAAAATTAAGTGAATCCATGTTTTAACATAAATATCAATTTAAATAAATTTAATAGAATTGTGGTTGGAATCCACATGATACACGGTGTACCAAAACCTATTACCTATTATCACATCGATCACCCGTATAAGGGACACCAGCCTACCGATGGCCCATATGGGCTAACTCCACTCTTATTTACCCCATTGGGTTCCCATTACTAGTACAATAGGTACCTAGTTTTATCTTTCATATTTCACATATTTTCTACCAGTAATTCATTTCCTCAATTTCCAACCCGTGACCACCATTACATAAAATATGTACCTTAGTATATAAAGTTTATTACTAAGTCTCCACATAGCTTCTAATCCTCAAAATCAATCTCCATGACTTGTTGGTGAAATGATTCAACCCCTATTCTCACATGACCATATCCCACTACCATGAATCTTCGTTGATATGTCTATAATGAAACCAAATAGAACCATGGGCACTATATTTCATGAATAATCTATGTATACTACATATTCCCTAAATGATGAATCATACTCTAACTCAACATTATATATGTTCATCACATATAAAGGGTCTGAATGATATATCAAAAGATAATATATATAATGAATTCTTAATCACACTATATCTCTAAAAAAGTTCTTGTTTGTACATTTTTATACCAAAAAGGTCAATAGTCACAAAAGGACCCACAAAACACAATATTAGTTTACCCTATCTTAGAATTCAGTAGTATCCTAACCAAGGAAACACCCTCAAGAATACTCAGTTTCCAATCATTTACTTCAAATGGTGGAATATTAGATCTATGTATGGTCATTATCTTATATACATGAATTGGGTGGAATCACAACTACCAATATACGATCTTCGGTCTACATATACTCATTATATGAATATGGTTGTTGGTTGTTTACCTCTAGAATTGGGGATGATCTCATTGATTTAAGATTCAAACATTCCAAGAGGTTTCTAATGGGTTTATTCGTAGAACAGGAAACATCCAATGATTCCATATCCATTTGGACCTACATTCCAAAGGTAGGTTCTCATTAGTTGTGTACTGATGAGGCTTAGGAATTTACATTGGTCGAGAGGATGGGAGGTCGGACTCCTCACACCTTTTTTAGGGGAATTATTGTCTACTCCAGGACTCTCGTTATATATTTAAGTTATGTTCGTGAATCTTTATTACATTACAAAGTATAAAATGAGCTTTCCTTTAGATTTGACAATCAATGATTGATATGTAGGAAATTTGGAGAATCTTTTATATGTATTCGATGTTCTTCATAGATAGAGAATCATATGTATTTGTTAGAGATTCTTAGTCAATGGTATCCTTCAATACATAAAAGTCTTTTGGTCATTATGATGACCATACTGGTTTTAAAGCCACTCAGTGGGGCACTTGATGTTTATTGTCATTCAGAAGGGTATTTATTATTTCAGAGTTGGGATCGTACCCACAGATGGGCTACCTACGTAACCTTTTTTTGGAAAATGAATCAGAACCCACGTAGTTTTAGAAAGGGAGTATGATGTTTATGCATGATTGATGGCTCAAAGAAAGATTTCATGATTACTCTTACACTCTAAGCTCACGTGAGTCATGCTCGGTGTGAGAAACAAGAGTTATTGGTGAAACCAGACAATTGTTCCATGAAACAAGCAATGATGTGGGGCTTATGTATGTATGACTTCCCAAAATAGATAAAGATTTAATTCAGGGAAGAAATACAAGAATATGGTCCATAAAGGTATATGTACTTCATGGAGATTTGGATACTCTAATCTTGGGGCTTACTCCTAAGGAAGATGCCCAAGTTAGGAGGGGACTTATGATTGGGTTTTACTCCTGAGAAGGAAGCCCAGATCAAAAAGGAATTATGAATGGTTAAGAGAAATTAAGACTGGGTCTTGCTCCTAAAAAGGAGGCCCAAGTTAAAATGGATTTGAAAACTGGGGCTTAACTCCTAAGTAGGAGGCCCAGGTTAAGGGAATTTTAGAATTAAGGGTCTTGGGGCTTAATCCTGAAAAGGATGCCTAGGTTAAGAGAATTATTGTTGGGGCTTACTCCTAAGGAGGATGCCCATATTTGGGAATTTTATGACTAGGGATTACTCCTAAGGAGGATGACTAGATTAGGGGACTAGGGGATTACTTCTGAAAAGGATGCCCAAATTATTGAGGACATGGGGATTACTCCTAAGGATGATGCCCAAAAATTAATGGGAATTATGACTGGGGCTTATTACTGAAGAGGATTCCCAGGTTAAGAGTTTCTCTAATCTTAAAGGATGAGGTTGAATAAATGATATCTCAATCTTTAGTGACATAAAGATATGTAAATCACTAGGTTTTGAGAGATTTTTCATGGAATTCCTTTCAAATAAGGAAGTCAATCAAGAAAACATACCATAAATGGATTGTTAGAGTGTATTGAAGACTGAATCTTGAATAAGATAGGTGGAATGGCATAAGAGGGATGAGATGGGTAGGAAGGGCACCCAAAAAGATAGGGGCGCGCACGTCCTGGCTGGCACGCATGTCCTGGTCGTGCAGGTATACCTACATGGCACATGGTTACTTGCGTGATTATTAATTAGTAGGGTAATACTGGGGCGATCCTTGACCAAACCTTTAGAATCAACCTGAGGTATTTCCAGAAGAGTGGCACACAAGTTTTAATGAATAGGTAAGGAGGCGCGCAAGTGTATTCATTTCCCTTAATGGAAAAACATATGGGTGCGCAAGTGTTAGTGAATTCTAACACTTAAACCTTATTCCTCTTGTTTATACCTTCCATTCTAGGTAAAGAATTACCTTAGAAGTGTTCGGAAGACTTGAAGAAGAGATTTGGGCATTCAGAGTTCTGTCTCTGAATTCTGGAATAAAAATTTCCTCTCAAATGTGCGCCCCACCGGGGGTATTTGTAGGCTGGAGAAGACCCTGAGCGATTTTCAAAGTGGGCGCACAAGTGAATTGCGCGACCAACTGCGCCACGCAAGTGTACTTGCGCGACCATGGTAGAACTTGCGTGACCCATGCGCAATGTTCTTCTTATTCCTTTCTTTTTCAATTTTTGATATTTTTCCAAAGGTTGAATCACTTTGGGTTCAATGTTTTTTTCCTTTTCATTCCTTTAGACTCTGTGATGTAAAGGAGTGTCAACAAAAGTCCCCCCTTAGAGTTGGATTCGGATAGAAAAGAGGATTTGACTCTGAGGAAAAATAAGAAAACCAAGGAATATGCAGTGCGCAAGGTATGGAGCATAGGTAGGGGCACGCAACTTCAAGCTAGACAGACTTTGACGCGCAGGGTACGGATGTGGCCTATAAATATGTGGCCTTATTTCCCTACAAAGAATCCATATTTAAAACTTTCGATCTCTCACCGCGCAAGTGACCTTCGCCGCGTAGATTTCTCTGTTTTCCATTGTCTCTTTGTTGTCGCGCTACTGTTAAGGTATCTGGACCTGTGCGGTGATACTTGCGCAAAAAATACTTGCGTGGCACATCCATACTTGCGCACTAAGTTTATACTTGAGCTCCTTAATGCCTTTGCCATTTTTTTCGAATTCTTTCACAAATTTTATGAAAAATCAACTTACTTAAGAGTTAATTATTCATCCTTTGTGCAGATTCAATGGTTCCCAACAGAATCAGAACGGCTGATGAACTGGATAGAAAGCGGATTGATGACATGATAAACATTGTTGGCCATGATTACTATGATATCTGCGACAGCACTTTCCTGGATTTGGCAAAGTACTTGAAGAAATATCATCTTAATTTCACATAGAGCATCTACCTACCCTTGTATGGTCATGGTCATCTGCAAGGAGTCAATGTTCTAGATGAAAATAACTATATGCCTGATATGCAGCTGCACCACTACTCCTCTATTTCAGTTATCTTGTGCATTAAGAGCAACAACATTGGTGTGAACTTTCAAATTTTTTCTCCATGCCATTTCCTTGCATATATTAAAATGGAAAACCCATGGGCTGAAATGTTTTCCGATGTCGTTTGGTGGATAGATGACAAACATGGAAATAGAACAATATCTGAAAAGATTACTCTCTCCAAATGACTCTTCACTTACAATGCTTCATTCACAAATCCATGTATCCATCTTCGAAGTCTCTTCGACAGAAACAGTGTCACTATTTGATCAGCATAAAATTTTCTCAAATAGCACTCAAGAACATTCTTTTACAATTGTTTGAAGAAGAGCTAGTATCACTGCCTCTATTATGGTATCCAGTTGAATAAATGAATTCCAAGAGGCTACTGATTAAGCTTAGGATGCTTTAAATCAAAGGTAGAGTTATGTTGAATGTCTTTTGTAATTCCTAAAAAAGAGAAGAGACTCTAGTCTGTGGATGTCCTTCTAACTCTTGTGAATCAATGAAAAATATTTTCATCTTCAGTCATTTATGCACGCATTTTCCTGCTACCTACTTTAGATTTTACCTAAGACAATGGGCCTAGTAAGCATAGTTTAATTTTTACTAGGATTAATATAAATAACCCTACAAACTTGAATCTTTTAATTGCACAATATTACCTAAATCATACAAAATGTATGTTTAGTGAGCTAGAACTTGAATTTTATTTAGATTTCCTTTGTATTTTGTGCACATTTTAAATTCATGCACATTGGACATAAAGAGGATAATGTTTAAGGTCAAAATATCTTTGACCTAAATTGATTAAAACTGACTCAATTCCTTGAAAATTTACTTGAAAACATATTACCATACTCAAGTATGAGGGATAATATGTAAACTATGACTTTAAGAAAATTTGAATCTGAGGAATGATATGAAAAAGAGATAAAAATAATTAGAAGAATTAGTTCCCAAGAATGAAGTTACCATTATTTAACAAACTCGTTAGGGGGTTGAATTATGCAGGGCCACCTAAGGGCATTGGCTGCATTGTCAAATAAATAGCATCTTTTGGCTGACAGGTCCATTATGTAGACTACCTATGCAAGGCCACCTAAGGGCACGTGCTACATAGTCTAGAAAAAGAACTCTCAGAAATTTACTTTTCTACTGTTAAGAAGCCAGTGAATGTTTATGGGGATTCAACTTTTCCAAAGTATAGTGTTTGTTGTATGGAAAGAGGTACTTGAATATAGAGAAGATATTTCCAAACAAGATTAAAAAATAACTTGATGGATATCAGTCCTATGAAGGTCTGACCCAAACATAGGGAAGGAGAATATAAACCATAGACTTGGATAATTTCAGATCATGAAAAAGATTATGGGACAGATATGTTAAGGATAGCCATTTTTTTACTGATCCCTACATATTGTCATTAAGACAACCAATAACAAAAGATATTTTTTTCCCAAGAATGAAGTTACCACTATTTGAAAAACCTGTTAGGGGGTTGAATTTTTCAAGGCCGCCTATGGGCATTGGCTGCATAGTCAAATAATAGCATCTCTTGGATGACATGTCTGTTATGTAGAATGTTTATGCAAGGTCACCTAAGGGCACGTGCTGCATGGTCAGGCAAAAGAACTCTCATAATTTCAGGACTTTTGTGATTAGAAGTTAAGAAAAAGGGTTATGAGGATCTGAAAATATTTAAGGTTCGGATTATGACACATAAAGATGGGTATTGTCCAATGTATGCAGATATACACAGATAAATGCTAACCATAATCATGTTGTGGCTAGTTTCTGAATTGAAATGTTGGAATTCACTATGTATCCCATAATAATGAGAACCAAGCCATATGTAGTTCTTGAACTACAGTTTAACGTCGTGTGGGACAAATGGATTGGAGATCTTAGTTTAGGGTTATAGAGCTCTGACCATTATAAGAAATACACAGTGTGTGTTTTCATGGGTACTTTCCAGCCAGGGGACTAAAGGTGGAATTTGGGGTTAGGCCCAAAAGACTTGGGGCTGGATTCATGGGACACTCGAACATTCTTATGTATCCCATAAGGATGGGAATCAATCCCATGTAGTTCTTGAAATACACTCTGTAGAAATTTGGTTCATACATGTGAAGGGTGAAGGGGGACTTTACTGCAATGATGGTTTAACCCAAGATAAAAGGTTCAGGTATTGCCATGTATGCACGTAGGCTTTGGAATGAAACATGATTGAAAAATCAATGTAAATAATGATTCCCTCTCAGGTGAGGGTATCAATGAATATTGTAGTTTATTTTCATACAGGACAAAAAATGTTGTACAGTTTAACATCATATAGCAAGGACGAAAGTGAACCAATGTAAATATATTGATTCTGGGACTGTTTCACAAATCAACATCGTATTAGATGGAGGTGAACCGATGTGAAGAGATTGGTTTTGGGCTTGAACCTTGGGAGGTGGCCTACGTACCCAGCCCAGATGGCAAGGATCAAAGTTCGCGTACTTCAATTAACGAATGAATTAGTGATCAAGTTGTTCTTGGGGACAACGACCTAAAAAATGGTGTTGGGACTTACATGTGGTTAGCGGCCCCTTGAGGGTGTTATGGTTGAAATTTTCTCTAAGATCACGTGAGTCATACTCGGTGTGCGAAATAAGAGGTAACAACAACCTTAACGATTCACAGTTTAATGTCATGTAGGACATATGAAGGGACTATGCAGTTTAAAGTCTTGCAGTTTGGACTATTGGTCCTGCACAGTTTAATGTCATGTAGTAGGGACAAAGTACGGTTTAGTGTCATGTAGGACATATTAGAGGAATTTTGTACAGTTTAGCGTCATGTAGCTAGGAAGATGGGTAAAATATAGTTTAATGTCATGTTGGACGAAAAGGGTACTGTGCAGTTTAATGTCTTGCAGTGAGGACAAAAGGGTACACCATTTAATGTCATGTTGGATGTGTTAGGGACTTTTTCACAGTTTTACATCATGTTGGATGAAAAAGGGACGATACAGTTTAGCTTCATGTTGGACGTAAGTTCCAATAGTTTAAGGTCGTATGCATGGACCATTGGTTATGCAGTTTAACATCTTTCTAGATGTAAGGGACTTCTATACAGTTTAGCATCATGTAGCTAGGATGTTATAGTATAACATCATGTTGGACGAAAGAAATGAAAATAGTTTAAGGTCGTATGCATGGACCATTGTTGTATAGTTTAATGTCATATAGAAAGGATGATGAAGGGGACATAGTTTAATGTCATGTTGGATGATGGTGAATAATATTTTGTGTTTATACAAAATACTTCTTCAGAAATCAGGCATTGGTTGGAGTAGTGATGAGTTCTCCATCCATCGTGATTAGTGAAGAAGCTCCATTGGAGTAGACTCTATGTATTGAATAAGGTCCTTCCCATTTTGGCTCAAGATTGGGAGGTTCCTTTCCTTGTATCATTGGGGTTCTGAGAACTAATACCAATTCTCCTGGAATAAATGAATGAAGGCTAACTTTTTTATTTAAAGCTCGTGCTATTCGATTCTGATAGCCTTCCAAGTGGTGCAAAGTGCAAAATCGTTTCTCATCTAAATGTTCCAATTCATTCAATCGCTTTTGAGATTTCTCATCTGTAGATGAATGATCACAAATGGATACTCTGAGCAAGGGTAGTTGAACTTCAATTGGCATGACTGGTTCCGTTCCATATACCAATGAATATGGAGTTGACAACGTTGCAGTGCGGGTGGTAGTCCGATAAGCCCATAAAGCATGAAAGAGTATATTAGGCCATGACTTCTTATCTTTATCCACCATCATTTTCAGTATATTTGATAGAGTCTTGTTGAAGGCTTCTATCTGGCCATTGGCAGCTGCATGATACCGAGATGAATGGTTGGATTTGATGTTGTATTCTTGATACAACTTCTTCACCTCAGACGAACAGAAGTTGGTGCCATTGTCTCTCAATATGGTATGAGGGACACCAAATCTAGTAATAATGTAAGAATTGATTAAGCTAACAATGTATCTAGAACTGACTTCCTTGAGAGGTACTGCCTCTTCCCATTTGGAAAAGTAATCAGTATCAGTAATAATATACTTAAACTGCTTGGACGTAGCTGAAGGGTAAGGTCCCACTACATCCATTCCCCATGTGAAAAATGGCCACGAGTATTTAGTTGTACGAAGCAACTCTAGAGGTTGATGAATTAAGATGTCATGTACTTGGAATGAATGACACTTCATTGTGAAATCAACATAGTCTTGTATCATTAAAGGCCAAAACTACCCAAGCCTTCGAATCTGATCAGACAGTCTATGTCCAGACTGGTGGGCACCACAGACTCTTCCCTGCACTTCTTTCATGACAACTATTGTCTCTTCACCATCAACGCATCTGAAGAGAACTCCATCAAAACCATGCTTGTAGAGAACTTTTTCTAGGTGATATGTGCTATCATGAAGAGTAAAATTGACCACACGTCTTCAGACTTGTTTTTTCCCAGCTCTATCAGGTGGAAGTGTTCCATTTTGAAGGTATTCCCAGATAGGTGTCATCCATCCTGTAGTATGACCATACAGTTCATGAATGGGACTAATTTCATTAATCTCCTCTGTTCTGGTTCGAACATAAGGTGAAATTTCATAACGGTGGGTAATACTGATGGTCGTCCCGTCCCGATCTGGATCTGCCAGAGCTATGGCTATATTATCCAATGCATCAGCTTGGGCATTTTGTGATCTTGGGACATAAGAAAATGTATCTTCCGAAGGGAATTACACCTTTAACACTGTTATGTAATCATACAAAGGGATTAATTCCTCTTTTGTGATGGCATAATACCCATTGACTTGTTTTATTACCAGGTCCGAATCACCTTTTCTCACGACCCGTCCTTGGGGCCCGTGCTGTGACTACCCCAAGCCCGCCTTCCATACGCCAGGGGATGGAGACTAGCACCAAGGCGTAATTCCCGGTAAAAAGGGAATGCATTGCCTTTATAAAGAAAACAAACACCACAGAGCAAGCAAGCAAAAGTAAACATTAAGTAAAAACTGGGTACAACAGTGAGTGCGGAAAAGTAAGTGGGCCAGAATACAAACCCAAACTGAAGGTAAAGTACAACTGAAAAAGGGAAGTACAACAACTGAAAAGTAAAGTCACAGCGTTGAGTCGTCCACTAGAAGTCCCACCTGAAGGGTGGGTACAGATAGCCTCCACAGCTCCTCGGGTCCAGCCGTCCACTCCGAGTACGTCCCGACCAGTGGTCCACCTTCGGGTACCAACCTGCTCCTCGTGCCTCAACCACGATCAGTGTTGTCCGTCGTCTGCAACCAACAAAACATAGTGCGGGCATAGCCCGTGCAGGGGTGAGTATAAGCTACTCAGTAGGGACCCCGAGACCCCCGAAGGTCTCCCATAATCCACAAAGGATAATCCTCAAAGGAAAGATACAATCACGAAGTAACATCCGACACTGCTTAGGTATATGCCCATACATATACCTAAGTCATCAATTCCAGTTCGCTCCAACGTCCAAGCTCAAGTTTGATCACATCCACACAGGATAGCACAACACAATTCACATAGGAAAGAAAGTCAAGATTTAGCTCACACAGGTATACATCTTCGTATGACGATAGATATGATCAGATATTTCCACTGATTCATCTAAGTCGTCGGATCCACACAGGATCGATAGGTACTAACCCCCGCAATGTCCCACATAGGATCTGACCCAAACAGGATCGATAGGTAACTAAACCCTGCAATGACCCAGAAAGGATTAGACCCATACAGGATCTGTAGGCGCTGGCCCACACAATACCGTTGAGAGCTGACCCACACAGGATCTGACCCACATAGTATCGGAAGAACTAATCCACGTAGGATCGCTGAGTGATGTAGTCGTCATCATTGAATCCACTGAGGATCTATGTACAGTCATCGTCGTCGTCGTAGTCGCAGCCAGCTCTAGGGTTCTCGCACACCGCAAGCTCGTTTGGGAGGGTCCTCTCCACGAGCCGAGGGCTGATACATCAGCTGACACATAGTCTGGAGTTGATGTATCCAAATGTTCCGTATCGTCAACAGGAACTCAATGTCACAGACGGCGCGTCAATCGGACGCCCGATCTGAGAGTTATTGGCTTTTTTGTCCCAGGGGACCGGTTGGTTTTTAAGTTAAAACCAACCCGACCATACTCCAACTACGTCCAAACCTCGAGATGAGAAATCCAAAAGGTCCGTCTCACTTAGAGGAATCCATCAAAGTTGACGGCACGTCAATCGGACGTCTGGAGCTCATGTTATAAGAGTTTCTGCTTCGAGGGCCCGATTAGTTTCGTGTACGAACCTACCGGGCCGAACCCAAAGTACTCCGAAACCATGAGTGTAAAATACCAAAACGACCGTATCGATCCAAGGATCGCTACGCAACTGACGGTGCGCCGATCAGAGGCCCGTAGCTCATGTTATGGGAAACAGATCGAAGGAGGTTCGGTATTAGGGGGTTCAGGCCCGGTCCGACCCGGCCCAATACCCCCAAGGCCGGCCCGAACCGGATCGACCAGAACCGGGTCCAGGTCCAGCCCGTCCCGGCGCGCTGGCGCTGGCCGAGTGGCCAGGCAGCCGGCTCAGCCGTTACTGCTGAGCGGAGAGGGTGGGGGGCGCGCTGCCCCCGCATGGAGAAACTACGGCCCCCATGCGGGGGGCCGCTTCTGCTAGCTAGCTGGGGGTTAAGACCCCCGGTGCTTTCCCCTGTCCGGTCGGCCCGCACCGGCGGATGATGCCGCAACAGGATCGGAAAGGGTCGGTCCCCCTACTCTGATGTCGGCGGCCCGGAACCGGTTGCTGGTTCCCCTGCTCCACCCCGGCCCGGAACCGGCTGTGGCCTTCGCCCGTCCGGCGCGGCGCGACGGCGCCACACCCCTCCACCGCAGCCTCGCTTCGGCCGCTGTGCTTTTGTGGTTCTCTGGCACGATGCAACAGCGCTGTGTCTCTGTTTCGTCTTCAACGGCGCGGCACGACGGCGCCGCGTCTTAGGTTCGTCTTTAATGGCACGATGCAACGACGCTGCGCTTCTCCCCATTTCTTTAACAATTCCCACGCGGTGCTTCGGCACCGCGTTGCCTTGCTCGTGCCGCAACAATATCAAACAACCAAAAGGGAGAGGAGGGTTGTCCGTGTTCGTGCGGTCCGACCCCCTCCCGTTATTGCGGTAACAAGTGGCTCCAATAAAATAGAAGAAAGGAAACAGAAGAAATTCACGAACAACAAATTAAAATAAATCCCCACCCCGTCGAATTCGATGAGAGAGGATTCATGGCGAAAATAACTGTCGTGGAAGAAGGCATCATGGAGGGAGGATCGTCGCGTCACGGTGAAGCATCACGGAAGAAGCATCACGAAAGGAGCATCACGGAAGAAGCATCGTTGGCGTCGCGTAGTCGATCTCCGATGGTTTGGCGTTCTTCGTCGGAGGTCGGCGCGTTCTTCGCGTTCTTCGCGTTCTTCATCAAAGAAGAAGGCTTTTCTCCCAATCCTCTCCACGCAACAAGTTCCAATAGAAAATAAAATAAGAGTTGTCTTATTTTATTAATGCACATGCCAACTTTTGAAATTCAAAAGAAACAAAACGAACAATTAATTGTGGAGTTTAAAACTGCCCAATTAATGAGGCGTTTCTTAACGAGAATAAACGCATCAGTTGACTTCATTAAAAGGGGGGGTACGGGTGTGTTACATAGAAGAAAAGAAATGGTGGGGCTCGTGTGGGACCCACCTCACAAATATCCTACCAAGTGGGTAGGATATGGTGGGTCCCACATCATCCACTTAACTTAAGTTAAGAAAAATAAAATAAAAACCGGTTGCACCACTTTTATTTTATTTCTTAACTTAACCCCAAAAATTAAAAACCTCATCCGAGAAAACGCAACACCAAGAAATGTGTTTCTAAGAAATTACCGGTGCTACGATTCCATCGGTGCCCTCGGAATTTGATTCCGAGCACTGGTTCAAAAGTTATAAAAACTCGCTCGTTCGTTCACTTAACGTACCCGATCTAAACTTTGGAAAATGATTCTGGGCACACCGGGCCTCGGAATCAGGTGCCGTCAGAAATTGCGTTCTTGTAAAATTCCCAAGAAAATTAAGAAAAAAAATTCCTTGAATTTTTTGGGTATTTACATCACTCCCACCTCAGGGATTTATGTCCCTGTAAAGATACATCAAAAACTAGGGAAACAAAAGTGGGTACTGATCACGCATCTGAGCCTCCCGCTCCCAAGTGCTCTCCTGGAGGTTCCCGTGCTGTCATCTGATTCACACTATAGGAGTCGACCGTCCATGTAGGACCCGCTTCTGTCAATCCTCGATCTCCACTGGGACCTCCGCAAAAGTCTCCCCATCATCAACGTCCAACTCCCCATGGTCAATGATATGCATCGGGTCATGCACGTATCTCCTCAGCAGAGATACGTGGAAGATGTCGTGCACCCGGTGCAACTGAGGTGGTAGAGCTAGGCGATAAGCCACCTCGACAATCCTACTCAGGACCTGGAATGGTCCGATGAAGCCTGGAGACAACTTTCCGCCTCAGCCAAATCTTCGTAATCCATGTCAAGGTGAGACTTGCAAGAAGACATGGTCGCAATCCTCGAACTCTAGTGGCCTCCGCCTCCTGTTAGCATAAGACTTCTGTCGGCTCTGAGCTGTCCTCATATGCTCCTTGATGACCTAGACATTCTCTGTCATGGCCTGGACCATCTACGGTCCCATAAGTGCTGACTCCCCAGGGTCTATCCAGCATAGAGGAGATCTGCAGGGTCGGCCGTACAACGCCTCGTATGGTGCCATCCCGATGGTGGAGTGGTAGCTATTGTTGTATGCGAACTCCACCAAGGGTAGGCGGTTCTCCCTTTTGTGACCAAAGTCAAGGACACATGCACAGAGCATGTCCTCGAGAGTCTGAATGGTCCTCTCCGTCTGACCATCTGTCTGAGGGTGAAAGGCGGTACTCAGACGTAGTTGCGTCTCGAATGCCTCCTGCAACCCCTTCCAAAGCCAGGAAGTAAAGAGAGCATCTCGATCAGAGAAGATAGATGATGGCACACCGTAAAGTTGTACAATCTCCTGAATGTAAAGACGTCCCAAGCTCTCCACTGAGCCCTGCTCTCTGATGGGTAAGAAGTGAGCCGACATGGTGAGTCGGTCGACAATCACCCAAATGGAGTCATGACCTCTCGAAGTGCACGAAAGTCCATAGAGATTCCTTCCCACTTCCACTCTGGGACCTCCAAGGGTTGTACCAAGCCTACTAGTACCTGGTGCTCTTCCTTCACCTACTGGTAGGTGAGGCATCGAGAAATAAACTCTGCCACAACCTTCTTCATGTCTGGCCACCAGTGCTGTCGTCTGAGATCCTGGTACATCTTCGCCACTCCAGGATGTACCACCAAAGGGGATGTGTGAAACTCTCTCAGAACCTCCTCTCGCAAAGAAACTGGTAACAAGGTACTTCCTCTGAAAAGTACATCGTGCTCTCCTACCTCAGAGAATCGATCAGGTGTCTGTCCTAAGGATATCTGTGCACGCTGCGTCTCACAGTCAGCGTCCCCACGTTGTGCCTCTCTGACCTGCTACAGCAGTGGAGGAGTGACTGTGACTGACTGAAGGAAGGCTACTCCATCTCTATCCATGAAGGATATCTGCAAAGCGGATAGCTGCTCTGTCGTCTCCCCAAGTAGCTGAATGCCCGTCCTCCTACTGAGAGCATCGGCCACTACGTTCCCCTTACCAAGAGTATAGACTATCTCAAAGTCATAGTCCTGAAGGAACTTGAGAAATCGCCGCTATCTCAGGTTCAGGTCCTTATGAGAGAAGATGTACCTGAGACTCTGATGGTCAGAATAGACCATAAAGCACTCGCCAATCAGATAGTGTCACCACATCTTCAGAGTGAAGACCACTACTACTAACTCCAGGTCATGGGTAGCATAGTTCTGCTCATGCTGCCTCAGCTGACATGATCCATAAGCGATCACGGCCCGCTCCTACATCAGGACACATCCCAGTCCAGCCCCTGATGCGTCGCAGTAGACTACGTACCCTACCCCCTCCTTCCTTAGCCTCAAGATTGGGGTGCTGGTAAATCTCTGTCTCAGCTCCTGAAATCTCTGCTGACATCTTTCTGACCACACAAAGGGTTTCCCCTTCTTCATCAAAGCTGAGAGTGGTGTCGTAACTCTGGAGAAGTCTGGTACAAATCTCTGGTAGTACCCAGCTAGTCCCAAGAAACTCCGCACCTCCGTCACGCTCCTGGGTGGCTACCAAGATAGCACTGCCTCGATCTTCCAGGATCCACCGCAACTCCCGCCTCAGAGATGACGTGTCCCAAGAATTGGACCTCACATATCCAGAACTGACACTTCAAGAGTTTTCCATAAAGCTGGTGCTCTCGGAGTGTGTCTAGTACAACCCGCAAGTGGTAGGCATGCTCCTCCTCAGTGGCCAAGTATATCAAAATGTCGTCGATGAAGACCACGACAAATCGATCGAGGTATGGCTGAAAGATCATGTTCATGAGGCCCATGAACACTGCTGGAGCATTGGTTATGCCGAATGGAATAACCAAGAACTCATAGTGGCCATACCGACATCTGAAGGCCATCTTCTACACGTCCTCGTCCCGAACTCTTAGCTGATGATAGCCGGACCTGAGGTATATCTTTGAGAACCACCATGCTCCCTTGAGCTGATCGAAAAGGTCATCAATCCTTGGTAGCAGATACTTTTTCCTCACTGTCACCTGGTTCAGGTGACGATAGTTGATACAAAGTCGCAAGCTCCCATCCGCCTTCTTGGAGAACAATATTGGGGAAGCCCAGGGTGAAACACTGGGTCGGATGAATCCCTTTCCCTCAAAGCCCTCCAACTGTACTCGTAGCTCTCGAAGCCCGGAAGTAGCCATCCGATATGGTGGGGTGGATATCGGAGTTGTCCGGGGGTACAAATCAATATAAAATTCTACCTATCTGCGAGAAGGTAGTCCTAGAACATCGTCGGGGAAAACGTCTGCATACTGATCCACCACTGAAGTAAAACTAGGACTCTGCATGTCAACTGCTCCTAGGATGAGGCTAGCCAACTGATGAGTGATGGGTTGTCCTCTCCTCTGCAAGAGTCCATCCTGTGCTGCGAAGGCTCCCTTCTCACCGGTGAAGGTGAACCTGCTCCCGTCGGTGCGTACACACCGCACCTTGCACCTAATACAGTCAATCTGAGCATGGACTGTAGATAACCAATCCATTCCCAATATGACGTCGTAAGGCCTCAATGCTTCTACAAGAAGATACCCGCCGAAGTTCTCGCCTCCTAGAGTAAGCTAACACTTCCGGCACCAGTGTGTAATCATCGAGTCTTCCCTCATAGGAGTCTCTAGCCGTAAGGATCGAGCCAACGGCTCTGTCGGAATCTCCGAGGTCCGAACAAGGGAAGCAGCTATGAAAGAATGACTCGCTCTTGTGTCTATAAGAACTGTAGTAAGGGTGTAATAGACATAGATAGTACCTCGAATCATCTCAGGCGCGTTGTGGTCATAGGCCTCCACTGCCTGGAGCTGTGCCTGTGTCTGCCCGCCATCTCCCTATGGTTGGGGTGGACCTCCTGGTGGTGGTGGTGGTAGAGCCTCAAAGCGTCGCCCACCACCTTCTGCTCGGCCAGCTCCACTGCCTCATCCGCTTCTCCCTGCATACCACCACGATCGACCCTCTGCCTCTGCCTGGGTGGTCCCTCAACCATCTGATGCTCCTCGATACGGCGGGTCGGGTAGTCACGAGCCAAGTGGCCCTGCCCGCCGCATGCATAGAACCGTCTTCCTCTCGAAAGACTGGCTCCGCGCTGTGTGCCCCGCACTACAGAGCTAGTGTCATGAGGTTGTCTTCCTGAGGGTCTGGTCTGCCTAGACCCATGAGTCATCTGTCGACTGCCTGTGGCAGAAGACTCTGCTACGTGCCACCCCGCGGTAGGTCTCGCTACTGATGAAGGCTCTGTAAGGAATCTCTCGATCAGATGGGCTCTCTCCAGTACCCTTTCCTGAGTCGGAATGCGGAGGGAGATCAGCGATGCCCTGATCTCATGCCTCAATCCCTGCTCAAAGGTCCGGGCCTGGAAGAATGGGTCTCGTACCATGTCGGTCGAGTAGCGCGAGATATCGGTAAATCTCGCTGAGTACTGGGCGACCGTCATGCTGCCCTGCCGCAGCTGTAGAAGCTTCTGGATGTGCACTGCACGGAGGGTGGCTGGGATGAACTCTAAGGGGAAGAGGCTCTCAAAGTCCGTCCAGAGGAGAGATACCTCATCGTGCACCTGGAGCATCAAGCTCCACAATCTGCCTGCTGCCACGTGCAGGAGGATCGCTGCGGGGATCACCATGAGGTCTGATGGTGTCCTCACTAACCTGAAAACTCGTACAACTGCCTCCAGCCAATCCTCAACTTCCTGAGGGTCCATCTCCTCATGGAACCTGAGAGGTCGCTAGCACTGAAACTCGTGCAGTGCACTAAGGCGACATGCATCATCAGCGGGTGGGGTTGGTAGCATCGGTGGCTCGGCGGGTAGAGGTACCTCCGGTGCCTCTGCTGTCAAAGGGCCCTGTACCGAGGCCTCGTCGCTCGGTGGGATGTCATCACGTACAATGCTCGGAACCCTAGATGGCTGCCATCGTGGGGAAATCCTAAAAAGGAAACAGGTGTGCCACGGTCAAACAGTATACCTGGTGAGCTGACACAATGTAATCACAAAGAAAACCTGAAACACACATGCAATCAATGTTTTTGTGTATTAAGTCAGAAATCAGAAGTCAGGGTCCTGGTGTACGGATATGTCGGCCGCCGCACCAACAGTGGACTCCATGGACTAATAACCACACTCAATACCCTTAACACTATTGCTTCACATAGAAGAAAGATTAGGGTCCAAAGTTCTGCAGTAGAACCAAACTCCTCTGATATCAATTTCTCACGACCCCACCTCGAGGCTCGTGCCGTGACTACCCCAAGCCCGCCTTCCACAGGCCAGGGGCTGGACACTAGCACCAAGGCGTAATATTCGGTAAAAAGCAAAGGCATTTCCTTTGTAAAGTAAACAAACACCACAGAGCAAGCAATCAGAAGTAAACACTAAGTAAAAACTGGGTACAACAGTGAGTGCGGAAATGTAAGTGGGCCAGAATACAAACCCAAACTGAAAGTAAAGTACAACTGAAAAAGGGAAGTACAGCTACTGAAATGTAAAGCCGCAGCATCGAGCCGTCCACTGGAAGTCCCACTTGAAGGGTGGGTATAGATAGCCTCTACAGCTCCTCGGGTCCAGCCGTCCGCTCCGAGTACGTCCCGCCCAGTGGTCCACCTCCGAGTACTGACCTACTCCTCGTGCCTCAACCACGATCAGCGATGTCTGTCATCTGCAACCAAAACAACATAGTGCGGGCATAGCCCATGTAGGGGTGAGTATAAGCTACTCAGTAGGGACACCGAGATCCCCGAAGGTCTCCCAGAATCCACAAAGGATAATCCGCAAAGGAATGATACAATAACGAAGTAACATCCGACACTGCTTAGGTATATGCCCATACATATACCTAAGTCATCAATTCAAGTTCGCTCCAACGTTCGAGCCCATGTTCGATCACATCCACACAGGATATCACAACACAATCCACATAGGAAAGCATGTCAAGATTCAGCTCACACAGGTATACTTCTTCGTATGACAATAGAGATGATCAGATATTGCCACTGATTCATCTAAGCCGTCGGATCCACACAAGATCGATAGTTACTAACCCCCACAATGACCCACACAAGATCTAACCCACACAGGATCGATAGGTAACTGACCCCCACAATGACCCACACAGGATTGGACCGACACAGGATCTGTAGGCACTGGCCCACAGAGGACTGCTGAGCGCTGACCCACACAGGATCTGACCCACACAGGATCGGTAGCACTGATCTACGTAGGATCACTCAGTGTTGTATTCGTCGTCGTCGTCGCAGTCGCAGCCAGCTCTAGGGTTCCCGCACACAGCATGCTCGTTCGGGAGGGTCCTCTCCACGAGTCGAGGGGATGATACATCAACTGACACATAGTCCAGAGTTTATGTATCCAAAACTTCTGTATTGTCAACAGGAACTCAACGTCAAAGACGGCGCGTCAATCGGACGCCCGGTCTAAGAGTTATTGGCTTTTTCGTCACAGGGGCCCGGTTGGTTTTTAAGTCAAAACAAACCTGACCATACTCCATCTTCGTCCAAACCTCGAGCGGAGCCAGCCAAAAGGTCCTTCTCACTTAGAGGAATCCATCAAAGTCGACGGCACGTCAATCGGACGTCCGGAGCTCAAGTTATAAGCGTTTCTGCTCCGAGGGCCCGGTTGGTTTCGTGTACAAACCAACCCGGCCGAACCCAAAGTACTCTGAAACCTTGAGTGTAAAATAAGAAAACGACCGTCTCGATCCAAGGATCGCTACGCAACTGACGGTGCGCCGATCGGAGGCCCGTAGCTCATGTTATGGGAAACAGACCGAATGAGGTTCGGTAATAGGGTGTTCGGGCCCGGTCCGACCTGGGCCGATACCCCCAGGGTCGGCCCGAACCGGATCGACCTGAACCGGGTCCGGGTCCGGCCCACTTGGGCGCGGCCCGGCCCGATTGGCACGGCCCGGCCCGGCTGGCGCAACCCGGCCCAGCGGCTCGGCCCGGCGCGCTGGCGCTGGCAGGGTGGCCAGGCGGCCGGCTCAGCCGTTACGGCCGAGCGAAGAGGGCGGGGGGCGCGCTGCCCCCGTGTGGAGAAACTGAGGCCCCCATGCGGGGGGCCGATCCTACTAGCCAACCAGGGGTTATGACCCTCGGCGCTTTCCCCTGACCGGCTGGCCTGCACCGGCCGGCCGGCTGCTGCAGCCATGGGACCGGAAAGGGCCGTAACCCCTGCTCTGATGCCGACGGCCCGGAACCGACCGCTAGTTCCCCTGCTCCACCGCGGCCCGGAACCGGCCGCGACCTTCATCCGTCCGGCGCGGCGCGACGGCGCCGCGTCTCTGGTTCGTCTTCAACGGCATGGCGTGACGGCGCCACATCTTTGGTTCGTCTTCAACGGCGCGGCGTGATGGCACTGCGCTTCTCCCCCTTTCTTTAACAATTCCCACACGGTGCTTCGGCACCGCGTTGCCTTGCTCATGCCGCAAAAATATCAAACAACCAAAAGGAAGAGGAGGGTCGGACGTGTTCGTGCGGTCCGACCCCCTCCCATTATTGCGGTAACAAGCGGCTCCAATAAAAGAGAAGAAAGGAAACAGAAGAAATTCACGAACAGCAATTTAAAATAAATCCCCACCTCGTCGAATTCGATGAACGAGGATTCGTCGCGGAAATAACCGTCGCGGAAGAATGCGTTGTGGAGGGAGGATCGTCGTATTGCGGTGAAGCATCGCAGAAGAAGCGTCACAAAAGGAGCGTCACAGAAGAAGCGTCGCGGTACACGGCGTCGCGTAGTCGATCTCCGATGGTTTGGCGTTCTTCGTCAGAGGTCGGCGCGTTCTTCGCCTTCTTCGCATTCTTCGTCGAAGAAGAAAGCTTTTCTCCCAATCCTCTCCACGCAACAAGTTCCAACAGAAAATAAAATAAGAGTTGTCTTATTTTATTAACGCACATGCCAACGTTTGAAATTCAAAAGAAACGAAACGAACAATTAATTGAGGAGTTTAAAACCGCCTAATTAATGAGGCATTTCTTAACCAGAATAAATGCATCAGTTGACGTCATTAAAAAGGGGGGGTACGGGTGCGTTACTTAGAAGAAAAGAAACGATGGGGCTCGTGTGGGCCCCATATCACAAATATCCTACCAAGTGGGTCGGATATTGTGGGTCCCACATCATCCACTTAACTTAATTTAAGCAAAATAAAATAAACACTGGTTTCACCACTTTTATTTTATTTCTTAACTTAATCCCAAAAATTAAAAACCACACCCAAGCAAACGCAACTCCGGAAAAGGTGTTTCTAAGCAATTACCAGTGCTGCGATTCCATCGGTGCCCTTGAAAATTGATTCCGAGCACCGGTTCAAAAGTTAGAAAAACCCGCTCGTTCATTCACTGAATGTACCCGATCTAAACATCGAAAAATGATTCCAGGCACAACGGGCCTCAGAATCAGGTGTTGTCAGAAACTGCGTTCTTGTAAAATTTCCATGAAAATTAAGAAAAAAAATTTCCAGTACTCCTGCCTGAGTCGGAATGCTGAGGGAGATCAGCGATGCCCTGATCTCATGTCTCAATCCCTGCTCAAAGATCCGGGCCCGGAAGAATGGGTCCCGTACCATGTTTTTCGAGTAGCGCGAGAGATCGGTAAATCTCACCGAGTAATGAGCGACCGTCAAGCTGCCATGCCGCAGCTGTAGAAGCTCCTGGATGTGTACCGCATGGAGGGTGGCTGGGACGAACTCTATGCGGAAGAGGCTCTCAAAGTCTGTCCAGAGAAGAGATGCCTTATCGTGCACCTGGAGCATCAAGATCCACCATCGGCCCACTGCCACGTGCAGTAGGCTCACTGCGAGGATCACCATGAGGTCTGCTGGTGTCCTCACTAAACTGAAAAATCGTACCACTGCCTCTAGCCAATCCTCGGGGCTCGTGCCGTGACTACCCCAAGCCCGCCTTCCATAGGCTAGGGGCTGGCGACTAGCACCAAGGTGTAACTCCCAGTAAAAAGGGAATGCATGGCCTTTGTAAAGTAAACAAACACCATAGAGCAAGCAAACAGTAGAAGTAAACAATAAGTAAAAACTGGGTACAATAGTAAGTGCGGAAAAGTAAGTGGGCCAGTATACAAAACCAAACTGAAAGTAAAGTACAACTGGAAGGGAAAACAGCAACTAAAAAGTAAAGCCGCAACGTCAAGCTGTCCACTGGAAATCCCACCTGAAGGGTGTGTACAGATATCCTCCAAAGCTCTTCGGGTCCAGCCGTCTGCTCCGAGAACGTCCCGCCCAGTGGTTCGCCTCCAGGTACCGTCCTGCTCTGCAAGCCTCAACCACGATCAGTGTTGTCTGTCGTCTGCAACCAACACAACGTAGTGCGGGCATAGCCCATGCAGGGGTGAGTATAAGCTACTCAGTAGGGACCCCAAGACCCCCGTAACTTCTTCATGCGACCTCAGTTTCACGAACCATCTACGGTAGTGTGACCCAGATTTCGAGACAGAATTTATGAGTCCAATATTGGATGTCTTTTTCGGGTTTTTGGATCGGGTACCTGAAGCGCTCAGAAAATAATAGATTTAATATTATTATTAAATCTTTGACCCGCCATAACTCATGCGTGCGACGTCCGATTAGCTTGCCGTCAGTGGCGATGTAATACTGACATCAATACGGTCGATTCAAGTCTAATCCTGGAGTAGTGATCAGAATGGGTGACCTCCTAGTAAGTTTCTCAGGGTGTGTGTGAGTGAGGAAAAAACGCACTGGAAAGGACATGTGTTGGCCTGTGGGGACTATCATTAGTCAGACGACCCGTTCACTAGTGGTACCTGGTGGGCCAGGACCCGACGACCATGGTAAGGCAGGGTGGTTGTGCTGTCACCGGGACCCGGTTCTCACAGCTTTCACCCATAAATGATTCACTTGTGCTTGAAGCACCAATTCCAAGACTATGATGAGAGCTTGGTATTCTTCTTCATTATTGGTAACACCTTCCAACAATAAGAATGAATAAGGTAACACTGCCTTTTTGGAGAAATGAGTACAATTCCTAAGCCAACTTTGTTGAATTTAGGATTTCCCCTTTTCCTCCCTGTCAGACTTCTGGAAGCACCATCCAAAAACATTTCTCATGCCTGAGGAATTTCTTGAACAGAGAATACTTCCTCATCAGGGAGTTCAATATCTGAATATGTGTCTTCCACTGAAGGGTGTTCATCCAGGAAATCAGCCAGAGCTTGGCCCTTTATTGTCGTTTGAGATACATACTGAATGTCAAACTGCTGCAAAATAACTGCCCACCTTTCCAGAGGTCCTGTAAGCTTTGGATGACTAAGGATGAATTTTAGTGGGTTATTGAAAGATACCAATTAGACCTCGTGATGTTTTTTGTAGTGTCTCAACTTATGAACAGCAAAGATTAATGCCAGGCAGCACTTCTAAATATTTGAATACCGGGTTTCTGCTTCAAGCATAGTCCGACTGAGATAGTATGAGCTTTTTTCATTCCTAACATCATTCTTCTGAGCAAGAAAGGCACCCAATCATCACTCTAGAGCCGTCACATAGAGGATAAGTGGTCTTCCATCAACAGGTGGCATGAGTACCGGTGGACTCAAGAGGTACTTATTGAGAATATCGAATGCTTCTTGACATTCTTCAGTCCACTGGTAAGTGACTCCCTTCATCATCAATTCGGTGAAGGGTAAACGTTTACCTGCCAAATTGGCTATGAAACTCCGAATATAGGCAAAGTGTCCTTAAATTCCTCTCAATTATTTCAAATTTCGAGGAGGTGACATACCTAGGATTGACTTGGTCTTCTCAGGATCGACTTTGATACCACGATGGCATACAATAATGCCGAGAAATTTTCCTAAGGTTACCCAAAATGCACATTTTAAGGGGTTCATCTTCAAATTATGTTGCCGAAGTTTGAAGAATATGACTTCCAAATCAGCCAAGTGATTAGAATGTTCTTTGTATTTAACCACCAAATCTTCCACATAACATTCAACAAACTTCCCTAGAAAGAGTTTGAAGATACGATGCATGACACACTGATATGTTGCGCCTGTATTCTTTAGGATGAAGGGCATTACCCGATAGCAAAACACACCCTGAGGGGCTCTGAATGCTGTAGATTCCTCATCTTCTGGAGCCATTAATATTTGATTATATCCGGAATAACCAACCATGAAGGAAAGTGCTTCATATCCAGCTGTTGCATCGATTAAATGTTCTGTAATTGGAACTGGAAAATCATTCTTAGGACAATTATGATTAAGATCTATGAAATCAATGCAAACTCTAATTTTCCCATTCTTCTTTTTCACTAGGACAATATTATCCAAGCACTTGGGATATTGAAATTCTCTAACAAAGTTAGATTTGATAAGATTATCCACTTCAGCCTCAATTTTGGAAGCATAGGTTTGGTGTGTTCTTTCGGCAGGTTGTTTGAATCCTTGATCTTCTTCTGGAAAACCCAAATGATGAGTGGAACCATCAGAATCAAGCCCTGGAATATCTATATAGTTCCAAGAAAATACATCTCGATTTTTCTTTAAGAAGGAAATATACATCTCTTGTTCTTTAAGAGTCATTACCGCACTGATTAAAGTGGGGCATGGATCTTCTTTTGTACCCAGATTGATTTCTCTGAGTTCATACACGGTGGTAGAAATACCCTCTTCAAATGCTGGAGGAGCATCCCTGAGATCGTCCTCTTCTTCTTCAACATGTGTTACTTCTTCTGTTTCTACTTTCATAGTAGAATTTCCATGATTAATAGAGATGTTATAATTTGAACATATTGAAGAAGAGGCTTCCATTCCTGACCCAACTGATGATGAAGGGTCTTCCATGGGTAATAAAGAGGAGATGATGGATTGAGAATTGACATCATTGTTCACCTCTGGCATTGCTATAACTTCTTCTGGCCTAGTTGGCGAAGTATAGACTTGCTGGATTTCAACAGATGAAATGAAGACAACTCCATTTGAGCTTCCATTATTGCCTTGTGGATCACCAATTTCTCCCATGTGGTCTGACTCAATTTCCTTAATTGACATTATGGATCTTTCCATAAGTGTATTTTGATTTGGTTCTATCCTGTCAGTTTGAATGATAGGAAACATATAATCTGTACTCACATGTGCAAATGGATTTACTGGAATATTCTCCAAACCATACGGAGCATTAACTTTGGTAATCTTCTTTGATGTGGATTTCTCCCTTCCCTTCATGTGATAAAATTCCGCCTCAATGTATTGAGATTCACATGTCTGGAATGGGGCATTATCACCATACAATGTCCCAAATTGACCATCGAAACAATATTTGTGACATTTATGGTATGATGAAGGGATAGCCGCATGTTGATGTAGCTAGGGTTTTCCAAGCAAGATGTTTAAGACTGAGTCTTGATCAACAACCATGAAATCTGAATTGGATACAAGATCTCCAAACTGAGTTCTGAGGGTAATCTCGCCCAGTGGTTCTTTTTCATTTTTATCATATCCTTGTAACATCATAGTTGAAGGAGATAAATCATATTCTGTAAGGCCCAATCGATGAAGTGTATGAATGGGCTTGAGGTTGACTCCTAAACCATTATCAATGAAAGCTCTTCGGATGTCTACACCATTGACCTTTCCAGATAAATACAAAGGTTTAATATTTCCATGCACGACCTCATCTTCATCTTCATCAATAAAAGATATTACTGCATGGAATTCTGCAGGATTATTCTCTATATGGTAGACTTCAGCTGCAGCTATTTCAGTTTCAAACTTCTGAGGACTTGACAAAGCCTCGATGAGTGCCTCTCGATGATCCTTTGACAGATTCCAAGCATCCAAAATTGATAATTTGGCTCGTACATGGGCCAGGTGTTTCAATACAACATACTTTTGATCCAGAGGTCTGCATTTCCCAACATGAACATGTGGTTTAGCAGGTTCATTGGAAGTTGATGCCTTTGAATTTGATGCATCTTGTATCAGGATAGGGGTTGGAAATATTCCTAGTTTTGGAAGATTAGACTGATTAGATCCATTTACTTGTTGAGAGGATGAAGATGGAACCCCCAAACGATCCTCCAGAATAATTGTGCCAGGACTGAATTGGCTATTGGTGGAAGAACTTGCTTGTTCTTGCTGATCTCGCTAAAGGGCTCTACTACGAGTTTCTACTGCATACACAGTTTATCAAGGGTAGAATTGGAATAGTGGCTTCTGAAAGATCCATGTCTACCCCTGTATCCTGAGCCTATGAAACTTCCTCTGATTCCTCTATTTGATATAGGTAATTCAGGCTCATCGAAATCGAAACTACTATTGTCATAAAGATCTGTTAAGTAAATCATATTAACATATCCAAAGATTAACTCTTCATCCGATGAAGAATCTATCTGACTAGCCAATTTAGGCTATACCGTTTGGTGGGGCGGTGCCTGTGAATTTGAAGTAGATGGAATGAAGTCTACCAGAGTCAAAGACAACTTAGGCTTTTACACATACTCGTCTCCTTCTTATTCTTTTTATTTCTTTGAATCATGTTGTTTTTTTGAGGATTTTCCCTCTGATGAAGAGGGATTTGCTGCAAAATTCATGGAAGAAGACACAATTGGTTTCTTCAATTGTATTCGCAAAATGGCATGAGTTCAGTTGATCGTTTTTCTGACCATCAAATCATCATATTTCTGCGCATTTTTCCTTATGACTTCTTTCCATTCTCCTTCTTCCTCTGGAACTGTAGCAGTAACACATGCTACCTGAGCTAAAAAACCTTTTAGTTTGACTTATCCCAAGTCGACTATCTTTTGCAGGAGGTATTTGAAGACAAAACACTCTTGGATGGGATGCCCCAACATTTGATGAAATGGGAAATAGTTGGGACGGTCTTCATCTCCTTCCTTGTTTGGCCTTTTGGGCATTGGCAATTGAACCAAATTATTTTCCAGAGCCGAAATGAAATAACCAGGAACATGTTCATTTCAGAAAGAGTAAACTTTTCTTTTAAAATCCTCAAATTGTTTTCGTCTTTGATCTATTTGATTCTCTTGATGAAATATCCTCTGTTTTTTGTGCCCATGAGGTGGAGCCCTTCAAGTAGATAAATGTTTTGAAGTAGAAGCATGTACAAGTGCTTGTTTAAGCATAACTGTAGCAGTTTTTGCTTTACCCATTCTCCTCCCTAGATCTGATGGAATTACATGAGATTTAACCATAGTCTGTATAAGAGAATCTTAAATCTTTTGAGCAATTGAAGTAAGGTCTCGAAACCCTCATGTGTATTTCACAGGGATCAGTGGTGTGCACAACTCATCACGCAAATTTTCCACACAGATTGGCAACAGTTCCTCTTGAGGGAGTGCTAAGCTTATAGAATATGTTAATCCCTTCAAATGAGAAATGAAATATGAGACCCTTTCATTCTCCCTTTGCTTACAGTTTTTAAGATAAAAAACTTTTGTCTTTGGAAATGTTGAGCTGAATTGGAGAAAGAATTTTTGACGGAGATCTTCCAATCCGGTAATTGAAAGGGATTTCAAGCTTGTATGCCAAACAAAGGCTGGTCCTTGTAAGGTTCGCACAAAGTATCTGATTTTAACTACTTTTTGTTGTTCCAGAGTTCCCATCATAGGATCGCAACAGGAAACGTAATGCGTCAAATGTTGTTCAGGAATCGCCTGATCCATTAAAAACAGGGAATACAGGGGTTCCAAAACATGATGGGGGAGAGATTGAATATACCCATTTAGGGTAAGCTCTCTTTTCTGGTTGAACCTGCACACGCTTCCCTTCTATAGTCTCTAACCGAGCTGTTAATGACTCAATTGTAGTTATTAACTTTTGAGAAACATCCAGTTGAACTTGGACTTGGGTAAGTGCAATGACTAGAGCTTGGACAGGTATGGAAGCTGGTACTGCAACTGATGGAAGCACTGACAATTTTTGTTGCACTTGACCCATAGGATTAGACCTGTTAGGGTGTACTGATAGAGGAGGATATTCTTGATCCATCTCAGTAGCTTTAACAAATTCCATTGGCTGAATGACTCCAACATGCTTAGGAAGAAGACTACCCTAAAGTAGTTCTGCATTCATCCTTCTCAATTCCTTCATTTCTTCCTCCTGTTGTGCAAACCTTTACTCAAGTGAGAGTGATTGGACTTCTCCAGAGGAAGGTTATGTAACCTAATTCTTTCCTTTCCCCTTGTTGGCTCCCTTTTGGAGAGGTGGAAGTGGATTACCCGAAGGATTACCTAGGTTCTGAGTAATCCTTTGATTTCGTGTACGCACACCTTCTTCATTTGTGTCTGTGCATACAACTTCTTGAGCAGGAACCTCTTCATCTGAGTCCCTTGAGTGAGCCTCATCTGGTGGATCAGCAACAACAGCATTGATGACATTAATTAATTCATAACACATCGCATCCCTTCTATCAGCATTTCTTTGATATTGTCTTCTTCCATGTCCCTGATGAGCCATTGCCTTTTGTTGATTCGATCCCTCAGAAACATCTTGGTAAACCGTAATTTGGAGAGACTCTCCTGATAATTTGGATCTTCGTTCCTCTTGTGGCTTCTTCCCCAATTGAGAGAAGATAGAATTTCACTGAGGAGGGGATTGATGATTTGAAAAAGTCCCAAGTCCAGTGTACTGAGGTTGTTCATGCTGTCTTTTCTCAACTCCTCGAATCCTATTTGTTGATTCTAAGGGTTGGGTTAAAAGAGTCCCTAGTCTGCCAAGCTGGGGTGGCTCTTGACAAGCTATGTCTGAGACTTTCTTAATATCTCTCCTGATCTTGTGAACCATTGTCACGACCCGTCCTCGGGGCCCGTGCCGTGACTACCCCAAGCCCGCCTTCCATAGGCCAGGGGCTGGCGACTAGCACCAAGGCGTAAATCCCAACAAAAAGGGAAGGCATTTCCTTTGAAAAGTAAACAAGCACCACAGAGTAAGAAAGCGGAAAAGTAAACACTAAGTAAAACTGTAACAAGCTGTGCTGGAAGTAAAAGGGCCGGAAATACAATCCCAACTGTAAAGTACAACTGAAAGGGGAAAACAGCAACTGTAAAGAAAAGCTGCAGCGTCGAGCTGTCCTCTGAAGGTCCCACCTGAAGGGTGGGTACAGATAGCCTCCACAGCTCCTCGGTCCAGCCGTCCTCTCCGAGCACGTCCCGCCCAGTGGTCCACCTCCAGGTACCGTCCTGCTCTGTACGCCTCCACCACGGTCAGTGTTGTCCGTCATCTGCAACCAACACCACGAAGTGCGGGCATAGCCCGTGCAGGGGTGAGTATAAGCTACTCAGTAGGGACCCCGAGACCCCCGAAGGTCTCCCGAAATCCACGAAGGATAATCCACGACGGAAAGTTAAAATCACGAAGTAACATCTGACGCGGCTTAGGTATATGCCCATACATATACCTAAGTCATCAATTCCCGTTCGGCTCCAACGTCCGAGCCCAAGCACGACCCAGTCCACACAGGAAAGCAAAATGTATACCCACACAGGATAGCTCAACACAATCCACAAAGGAGAGAAAACAGTAAATCCACACAGGATAGCTCAACACAATCCACAAAGGAGAGTAAACAGTAAATCCACACAGGATAGCTTAACACAATCCACAAAAAAGAGTAAACAGTAAATCTACACAGGATAGCCCAACACAATCCACAAAGGAGAGTAAACAGTAAATCCACACAGGATAGCTCAACACAGTCCACAATGGAGAGTAAACAGTAAATCCACACAGGATAGCTCAACACAATCCACAAAGGAGAGTAAACAGAAGATTCAGCTCACGTAGGTATACTTCTTCGGATGACGATAAAGTTGATCACTGATCCATCTAAGTCGTCGGACCCACGAAGGATCGATAGGTAACTAACCCCCGCAATGACCCACACAGGATCGGGCCCACACAGGACCTGTAGGCACTGGCTCACACAGAACCACTGAGCGTTGACCCACACAGGATCAGACCCACACAGGATCGGGCCCACATAGGATCGGGCCCACACAGGACCTGTAGCACTGATCCACGTAGGATCACTGAGTGCAGTAGTCGTCGCAGTCCACTGAGGATGTCTGCACAGTCGTCGCCGCAGTCCACTGAGGATCTCTGCACGGTCGTCGTCGGAATCCACGGATGATCTCTGCACAGTCGTCGCTGTCGAAGTAGCAGTCGCAGCCAGCTCTAGGGTTCCCGCACACAGCAAGCTCGTTCGGGAGGGTCCGCTCCACGAGCCGAGAGGCTGATACATCAACTGTCACGAAATCCAGAGTTGATGTATCCAAAAGTTCCGCATCGTCAACAGGAACTCAATGCAACAGACGGCGCGTCGATCGGACGCCCGGTCTGAGAGTTATTGGCTTTTTCGTCCCAGGGGCCCGGTTGGTTTTTAAGGAAAAACCAACCCGACTGTACTCCACCTGCGTCCAAACCTCGGGCGGAGTAAGCCAAAAGATCCGTCTCACAAAGAGGAACTCAACAAAGCTGACGGCACGTCAATCGGACGTCCGTGGCTCAAGATATGAGCGTTTCCGCTCCGAGGGCCCGGTTGGTTTCGTGTACGAACCAACCCGGCCGAACTCAAAGTATTCCGAAACCTTGAGTGCGATAAACCAAAACGATCGTCTCGGTCCAAGGATCGCGTTGCCGCTGACGGCGGGTCGTTTGGAGGCCCGTAGTTCAAGATACGGTCATTTGAACGAAGTCTGTCCGAAGACGGGGGTTCCGGGCCCGGGCCAACCCGGCCCGACCCCCCTGGTTGGCCCGAACGGGGTCGGGTCCGACCCGGTTGGCCCGGCCCGGCCCGGCCAGGGCCGGTCCGGCTCGGCTCGGCCGAGTGGCCGAGCAGCCGACGCGGAGGAAAGCCGCCGCCCCGCGGGACACTCCCGCGGCACCCGCGGGGTGTCGGCCATACACCCGCGGGGTGCCGCGTGACAACCCCGCGGCACTCGCAGGGTGTCGCCCTGGACACCCGCGGGGTGCCGCGTGACAACCCCGTGGCACCCGCGGGGTGTCATGTTGGACACCCGCGGCACCCGCGGGGTGTCGCGCTGGACACCCGCGGCACACCCGGGGTGGCGCGCTGGACACCCGCGGGGTGCCGCCGCCTCCGGCCACCGGAGCCGCCGCGCCGGCGACCCGCGCCACCACCGGCTTCCGCGGGCCGCCGGAGTCGCTCTAGTGGCCCGTTTTCCTTCCCGTCTGCGCCGTTGTTCCTCCCGGGTTCCGTTCTTTACTATGGGATCATCAAACACCCGTTGCGGCACGTTCTGTCGTCGCCCGCCAAATCCACAAAACATGAAGAATGGCGGAGGGTTGCCGGGCCGTGTTCGTTTGACCCGCACCCTCCGCATTAGATAAAAACAACGGGAGAAAAAAATAGAATGTTCAACACATGAACCAACAATTTTTAATAAAATAAAAATTGTTTCTTTGATTCTGGTTCTTTAATTTTTAAAGAATGTTCACGGGAATAATAAAGAGGGGTATTCCAAAATTATAAAAATCCCTACCTCGTTGATCGTCGCGCGCGGGCGTTCTTCGCGGAAAATCTCGTCGCGGAAGAGAGGGATCGTCGCGTCGTCGCGGGGAGGCGTCGCGTCGTCGCGGAATCCGGCGTTGAGTCGGCGAGCTCAATGGACCAAGAACAACAGATTTAAATTATAAATAATTAAATCTGTGTTTAAAACCAAAAAGGAAGGAACCTTGTGAGGAAATCCGAAATCACTCACCTCAACGGTCGGTGATCGGAGATCGGGGCGGATAAGGACGTCTCGGACGGAAGCGTAGTCGATTTCCGGGTTCGGCGTTCTTCGCGTTCGTCGCGTTCTTCGCGAGGGAGAAGAAGAAACAAGGATCCTCTCAAATCTTCTCAAAAGATTTTGGGTTGGTCTTATTTTATTAATATTCCAACACACGAAAACAGGTTAAGAAACGATTGAATTAATTCGTTGAATTAATTCAATGAAAGAAACAGGCCATTTAATTCACGAAATAAACTGCCCAATTAAATGGTCTGTTAAGAATTTAGAAAACGCGTCAGTTGAATTTCATTAAGACGGGTTTTCACGGGTGCGTTTCTTAGCGGAAAGAAACAGCGGGGCTCGTGCGGGCCCCACCTCACAAATATCCTACCAAGGGGGTAGGATATTTCTGGATATCATCCTATCCAATTCAACTCAGTTCAAGTCGCCTTTAAGTGGCTTCAAGTGGCTTCCAAGTGGCTTAAGTGAAATAAAATAAAGTTGTCGCAAAATTATTTTATTTCTTAACTTTAAGCCCGAAAATTAAAAACCACACCCGAGCAAACGCAACTCCGGAAGAGGCGTTTATAAGAAAAAACCGGCACTGCGATTTCATTTGTGCCCTCAGAATTCGATTCCGGGCACCGGTTCAAAAGTTAGAAAAACTTGCTCGCTCGTTCACTGAACGTACCCGAGCCAATCTTCGGAAAATGATTCTGGGCACACCAGGCCTCGGAATCAGGCACCGTCAGAAACTACATTCTTGTAAAATTACAAAGAAAATTAAGAAAAAAAATTTCCTTGAAATTTATGGGTCTTTACAACCATAGTCTGGAAATTAGCTGGATGCATCAATCAAAATCCACTTTTATCACCCGGTTCAAAAGAACGTTGAATGATCTCTAACACTTCTGTCACTTGATGATGTGCTTTCTCTATACGAGAGGCCTATTCAATATTTTTGTTTGCTTGATGCAGGAGTAATTCAAAAACTTGTTCTCTGTATTCTGGATTTCAAGAATAACTAGTTGAGGCATGTTCTTGGGAAATCATTTGATTACAAACAAAACCAATTGATTGTGGTCGGCTACGGGCAATAACATTGCATGAGACCATTTTCGGTGGTCTTTGCTGACTGGAGAGCACAGTGAAATGTAGTGCTCCATGAACACCCCATCCTCTGACATGAATACCATATGGGGCATTGGAAATTAATTGGAGCAATCATCTTAGTGCGTCAAGGCATAAACGTTAAGGGCTCTCTGCTGCTTTTCAGCATTCAGATATCGAGAGACTGATAGAGATACCAAATCAATCTAACATTGTAACCCTTCTATTATCTTAACTTGATTTTCATATCCATCATAAGATAATACTTTTTTTTCTACTGAAAAAGATTTTTCCATATGTTGAGACAAATATCATGAATTCCATCATCCATCAACATCTCTGGAATGTCATATTGGGAGTTAGCCAGAGGCCAAAAGATGAGTGGCACTTCACCTTTCGCCAGTTGTTTTCTCATGTTCAACATTTCCTCTTTATCATTCAATGAAGATTATTCTACCTAATTAGACCAAAGTTGGCACTTATTTTTTGGTTCATCAGATTCAACAAGATTGGTAGAGAATCCACTGATCAAACTAGAAGATGCATGACTTAGGGGTGGTTCGGAGAATGACCTACACCCTGGGCTATCTTCTGATTGAGAAAGTATTTCACCTGCTAGCGATGAAGCATCATACATGACTGGTTTTTCATTTTCAAGTGCCTCAAGAAAAGAGGGAATTCTCAGCAATACATTATCCACTGGAGCATTTTCTGGAAAATGTGCATCACTAATGCGGAGAGGACTTTCATAGAGAATTCATCATCATGGGGAGGACCACGATGGTGGGTTACAACAAAATATGAGATCTCTTGCTCCTTGGTCTTCTGACCACCCAGAGGGTTCCTGTGGCTCCCATCTGAAGATGGAACTTCGATATTGACTGAACTGTCAAGAAGAAAGCCTTCATGAGGAAGTGTCTATTGAAGACATTCAGAATTAATGTTCACACTATTGGGGAAAGAGAGAGTAGAATCTTGGATTCCAACAGATAACTGTCTGAGGGCTTCAAGAACTCCAAAATCAACAAAGGCCTTGTTACAGATTAGCTCTTGATCTCTTAACTGTGTTGGGTGGGTCTTCTTCTTAGACGTCTTCTTACTCTCCTTGGAAACCACTTTTTTGTGAAAGTGGCTACTCTAAGAAGGTGTATGGGCCTGATCAGGAGAGATGGCCAGGTTAGGCTAACGATTTCCACTCAAGTCATGTGTATATGCCTGACTTGGTTGTCTTTATGATATGGGGGAGTATTCCCCACAACCCTCTTGGACTGGAATAGATGTGTGTGTCTATTCCAGAGTGAACTATTGATTTTTCACTCTACTGGTGGGGATAGATTTATGTGTCTTTCCCTGAGATGCTGCTGGAGCTATTATAATATACTGGGAAGAATCCAAAATATGAGCAGGTATTTTCTTCTGCTCTTTCCCCATTGATAGAATATTCTTGGTGACTTCAGCTGCCGGAACATGGATATACATCCATTCCGTGCTTGGAGTAGGTGTGTGTTCCTGCTCCTGTCCTCCTTTTCCTGTCAGTGAAACCGGACAGTACTCAAGTGTGGGGGCAGAGAGTTGAGTCTACCTCTTATTTTCCATCGGAGCTTTCTGACTGACTTCTCCAAGTACTACCAAGTGAGACTATTGGTAGGATGTATCAACATTAGCAGGTGTATGTGCCTACTGATTGTACTTTGCAGAACGTGGTTAACGTGCTCCATCATATGTAGTCAGACGGTCCTGGTGACTAGTTGATGATTTATAAATAGGTGTATGTTCCTACTTATAGTACTTTTCCGGAATTGCCTGGAGGGATTGGCATGATGCTACCAGATGAGTCTGCTGGACAGCAAAATTAAAACGGACGGGTGTATGTGCCCGCTGGTTGCTTTCCACAAAGATAGGTTAGTGGACTTCTCCGGAGATGTCATAAATGAGAACCTGCTCACTGTTGACCGGATTTCACCTCTGTCAATTCGTCTTGACTGCTCGGGTTTGAGGAACCTGAGCTGAATGCCTGGAGTCGATACCCTCATCATGTTGAGGGTGCACTGCCACACGAGTCTGGTGGTGATTGTTGGTGGGAGCCCTTGGGAAGGACTCCTCTCTCCTTGAATTAAGGCCCTGAGGGACCTTCTCATTCGCCTCCTTAGAATATGGTAGTGAATGGTGATTGCATTCCTGGGATAACGACCCAAAATGGTTGGAGACGGTGGTTAGTACCTCCTACTTCTTAATCACTTGTCATTGTTGTCTGGACGACTGGTGTGAGTTGTTCACTTGTAGGGCTTGTCGGGAAGCCTCCAGAGTTGGAATAGTACCGTTTTGATGGTACTCCTTAACCAGCACATTTTATACCTAGTGTTGAAGATTCTGAGTAGGTGATGCCATCCTTATAGCGGACGACAATCCAGCAGGAGTAGCAGTAGTGGCATTTGCAGTAGAGGTTTTCACAGCAGACATATTCATGGGTGTGAACTTAAGAGAAGCCATTTCACATTGCAGATGATCTTGAAAAAGTGTTCATGTATGATATAATAGGCATAATCAAGATAAATTCAGCCACTACATCTTTTGGAAGAGCACATATGTCAATGATTGCTTTGTTGTCCCTCTCATTGAGTTTTAAATAGGGTCCTAACAAATAAGTAAAACATCATTTTAACATGGTTAAGGATTCACGACGGGTTCACCATTTTTTGTTTCCCTTTGGAATTGGGGATGATCTTGTTGGTTTAAGATTCGAACATTCCAAGAAGTTTCTAACGGGTTTATTCGTAGAACCGGAAACATACATTGACTTCATATCCATTTGGACCTACTTTCCAAAGGTAGGCGCTCATTATTTGTGGACTGATGAGGCTTAGGAATTTGCATTGGTCGAGAGGATGGGAGTTCGGACTCATCGCACCTTTTTTAGGGGAATTATTGTCTACTCTGGGACTCTCTTTATAGATTTAGGTTATGTTCGTGAATCCTTATTACATTACCAAGTATATAATGATCTTTTCTTTAGATTTGACATTCAATGATAGATATGTAGGAAATTTGAAGAATCTTTTATATGTATTCGAGGTTCTTCATCGATAGAGAATCATCTGTATTTGTTAGAGATTCTTAGTCAACGGTATCCTTCAATACATAAAAGTCTCTTGGTCATTATGATGACCATACTGGTTTTAAAGCCACTCAGTGGGGAACTTGAAGTTTATTGTCATTCAGAAGGATATTGATTATTTCAGAGTTGGGATCGTACCCGCAGATGGGCTATCTACGTATCCTTTGTTTTGGAAAAGGAATCAGAACCCATGTAGTTTGAGTAAGGGAGTATGATGTTTTTGCATGATTGATGGATCAAAGAAAGATTTCATGATTAATCTTACACTCTAAGCTCACGTGAGTCATGCTCGGTGTGAGAAAAAAGAGGTATCAGTGAAACTAGTCAATTGTGACATGAAAGATGCAATGATGTGGGGCTTATGTATGTATGAATGCCCAAAATAGATAAAGATTTACATCAGGGAAGAAATCCAGGAACAGGGTCCATAAAGGTATATGTAATTCATGGAGATTTGGTTACTCTAATCTTGGGGCTTACTCCTAAGAAATATGTCGAAGTTAAGAAGGGACTTATGATTGGGTTCTACTCCTGAGAAGGAATCCCAGATCAAAAACGAATTATGACTGGTTAAGAGAAATTAAGACTGGGTCTTACTCTTGAAAAAGAGGCTCAGGTTAAAAGGGATTTGAAAATAGGGGCTTAACTCCTAAGTAGGAGGCACATGTTAAAGAAATTTTAGAATTAAGGGACTTGGGGCTTACTCCGGAAAAGGATTCCTAGGATAAGAGAATTATGGTTGGGGCTTACTCCTAAGGAGGATGCCCATATTTTGGAATTTTAAGACTAGGGATTACTCCTAAAGAGGATGCCCAGATTCGGGGACTTGGGGCTTACTCATGAAAAGGATGCCCAAATTAGTAAGGACTTGAGGCTTACTCCTAAGAAAGATGCCCAAATATTAATGGTAATTATAACTGGGGATTATTCTTGAAAAGGAGGCCCAGGTTAAGGGTTTCTCTCATCTTTAAGGATGAGGTAGAATGAATGAAATCTCTATCTTTAGTGACATAAAGATATGTAAATCACTAGGTTTTGAGAGATTTTCCATGGAATTCTTTTCAGATAAGGAAGTCAATCAAGAAAACATGCCATAAATGGCTTGTTAGAGTGTCTTGAAGACTAAATATTGAATAGGAGAGGTGGAATGGCATAAGAGGGGTGAAATGGGTAGGAAGGGCACCCAAAAAGATAGGGGCACACATGTCCTGGCAGGTGTGCAAGTACTGCGTGGGCGCGCAAGTCCTGGTCGCAAAGATATATATGCATGGCACATGGGTACTTGCGTGATTATTAAGCAGTAGGGTAATACTTGGGCAATCCTTAAACAAAGCCTTTAGAATCGTCCTGAGGTATTTCCAGAAGAGTGGCACGCAAGTTTTAATGAATAGGTAAGGAGGCGCGCAAGTGTATTCATTTCTCTTAAGGGAAGAACACTTAGGCGCGCAAGTGTTAGTGAATTCTAACACTTAAACCTTATTACTCTTGTTTAGACCTTCCATTCTAGGTAAAGAATTACCTTAGAAGTGTTCGGAAGACTTGAAGAAGAGACTTGGGCGTTCAGAGATCTATACCTGAATTTTGGGAAGAGATTTCCTCTCGAATGTGGGGCCCACGGGGGGTATTTATAGGCTGGAGAAGATCCTGAGCGGTTTTCAAAGAGGGCGCGCAAGTGACTTGTGCAACCAACTGTGGCACGCTAGTGTACTTGCGCGACCATGGTAGAACTTGCGCGACCCTTGCGCAATGTTCTTCTTATTCCTTTGTCAATTTTTGATATTTTTCCAAAGGTTCAATCACTTTGGGTTCAAGGTTTATTTTTCCTTTTCATTCCTTTAGACTCTGTGACAGAAAGGAGCGTCAACATTGGTTTGTCTATAATCATTGTATTATATCATGTTTCTCCAACCACCTCCAAATACACTAAATATGATAAAAAAATATTATATATGATACTTGTACCAACAATATAAAACTCTCCTACCACTATACAATATAAAGAAGATCAACATGGTCTCTCATATGGTGCCTTGAAATGTGACAACTAAATAGATTCAAGATAACTCTTTCAATAGAGGAACTCAGATAATTTTTGATGTATCTCCCATGGTCCATAAAATACAAGATTCATTCTCATATAATATACTCTAATAGCCAAATAGTATGATCAGACTACCAATTAGTTTGAGGTTGATATATTAGGATTATATTTAACTATGTTCCCTATATCTATTTCAATAACTTTATGAAGTGGGTAATAAAAAATACATCATTGATTGACATAATGATCATCATCACTTTGTGTAATTGAAACCATATCCCATGCGTATAACCAACCTAACTCATAAAATGGATACATCACATTGATTGGTATAAAGTACATAACTTTTTTCAATAGATTCATGAAAATACATATTATATCACTACCTTAATGAATCCTTTGAAACCTAGACATGAAACCAATAGTCACATCAACCCACTTTTATAATATAATGGTAGTGTCTAGAAAAGAATAGCTTGTCACTTACACTTAACATTCACCTGTTAACATATGAAGCATTGTGATAAAAATATGACTATATACATCTTCATCATAATTCACTGGTAATGTGATTATATATCATGAACCATCTTGGTAAAATTTGGGTGAACTGGCCATCTTAAGGAATTTGAATCCTACATCAAATATTTTGGGGTTCTCATTTGTACCATAGATCAACCTCAAAATATAAGATATTATTTTCATAAGAGTTCTATCCTTTTTGTATCTCCCTAACATAAACATTATTCCTTTCCAATCATCAATTTTAGTATCATATTTGAATCTCCTTCACTCTATCCAAAAGTCAACATTTAATAATCAGAGCTACTAATACAACACTTTTGTCACACTCTTAAGCATCTATATGGGACATAGAGAAGATTATTTCCAATTTTCACCCACTACTATACTCTTACTCTACCTAAGCCTAATTATTATTACCTAATTCATTAAAAACAACATTACCCATTCCAAGGGAGTGTATCATATCATAGTCAAAATATTGTAAGTACTCAACCAACATCATCTATTTATGGTTTTGGGAACACTATAAAAATATATATTTTATACTATTGAATTTAATTTACCAAAATATATTTCCAATAAAATAATTGGGCCATGAAATTTGGGAAATTACAACCACTACCAACCCTAGATCATGAATTGAGTAGTTTTTATCATCTAGTCATAGGTTCTGAGACTCATAAGTTACTAATCCATAATCCTATATGAAAATAGATCCAATATTTTATCTAGATATATAATAGTTTTAAGTATACTCTTTTACCATCTTAGGTAAATTCAAGATTGATGTTTTCATCAAATTGACTTTCTCCTCTAAGATATCTCTCTCACATGTATTGTACCACTTGAACTCCACAACATTATTGGTCTGGGTTATCATCGATATATCCACCAAGGAGAAGCTTCTTGTGAATCTATTATAGTTTCATATCAATCCAATGAATCTACGATTCTCAAACATATTCTTAGGGTACCCAATTATACAAAAATTTCCACCTTCGTAGTTTGTACTAAAATACCTAACTTTGATATAAAATTCTCTAAGAAGCATGCCTCTTTGATTTAAAAATGAAACTTTGAGATCTTGGAGTAAAATATATTCTCACTCAATGTTCTCAATACAATCTTTATATATTGATAATGAGTCTATCATATTTAGGACTATACCTAGATTTCATTATCAAATGCAACCATGAAATAATCCAAATTTTAATGGAATACCTTATTCATCAATTCCATGAATATTGTTGATATTTTCTACAAACCAAATAAAATCATGAGGAACTCATATAGGTCTTACCATCTCTTGAAATAAGTCCATGGAATGTTTATTAAACTCGCACACAACCTTTGATATTCAAACATCATGTCAATATTCAAAAATAACTTAGATACCCCTAATTAAAATAATAGGTCATCTATATATGGAATATTATACCTATTCTTGATTATCACTATATTCTATTATTAATAATCTATACACAAATATAAACTACCATCACCATGCTTAGAAAAAAATAGGAAATCCTCCCTTTTAATTTCTTAGGTGATAAATCCCTTCACCTATAGGTCCTCTAGCTATATCCTATGTTATTTTAGATGTGATGGTACAACTATATATGATCATATATATGTGTAATTTTTACTTGTCACCAGATCAATAGTAAAATAGATCACTCTCTCAATAAAAATCATTGATATGTCTTAAAAAATGGTATCCTATCACGGACCCATAGTAAGTGGAATGACTTGTTATCTCTTCTCCTCTACCTATAATGTAATAATAGAAATATAGGTTGTGATCAAAAAAAATTGTTAATGGTTATGCCCCTGAATGGTCTGTCTGCATGTACCATTCCCCAATAAATTTATAGCATTCACACACAAGGTATTTAATGGACCCTTATCACTTTTAGAAATAACTTTTTTTTGCATAATGAGTTATAAGATTCATATAAAGAGTCACATAAAAAATTTACATCTCTAATAAAAAAATACTAGAGATTGTCCTAACTACTAATAAAAATGGAAATTTTTTGACACCTCTCAATACCCTCAAATAAAACCTCTAAGGGTTTATCAATGGTTATGTCCCCTGTTATATACTCCATAATCAAACCCCAAGTTTACAACTAATTGAGAAAAAATTAACCATTATGTAACACTCATATTAAATAAAACTGAGGTTAGGGAATATATAACTAGAATCATTCCACACACAATATATAGCCCATCCCTATATTCAAAAGTTGTGTAGTAGATTACATGAAGTTGTCCTGAACCAAATATTTTTTCATATCCTCCAGTAACCTAACTATCCTAAGGTGTATGGATCTTATAACATCCTAGGGTTGATGAGTAAATTCCATTTTTAGTTATAGTGTTTTTTATATTTATTATTTTCTTAAATATGAAATAAACCCTTCATATTTGAGCTAAATGGTCAAAGATACTGTGTAATAGGAAAAGAGTGTCCTCCTTAGGATACAGTGGTGATTGTATGATTAGTGCATAGTCTGAAGTGACTATGAAATGAAACCATATAGTGTTGGGTTGGTTGAAAGGGGATATGGAAATATTGGTAAAATGTCATGATCAACCATACTATAGGGTTTTTTCATGATTTAACCTTGAAAAACATGATTATCCTCTTTTAATCCCCATTAAACACAATACTTCAACTATAGATATCCTTATGTCTCCGTGGGAGAAATATTGGAGATTTTACATCATTAAATGTAAAATACTATCTAGGTTTGATCGATACAACATCTTATTTATGTTTTTATCTCTGCGATCATTAATTTTCATCAATATATATTAATTTCTCCCTAATTATATTTTTTATTATTTTATTATATCTATAATTTTTTTGGATATAGGTTTTTAGATCATATATTTGAATCACGAAATGATGAATCATAACCTTGTGCTCATGATTGAGGTGTTTGATGTATTGGATCACAATTTCTAATTTGAATCTAGGGTTTAATAAACTCCATTTGATAATCATATATGGTAAGTGGGTCATATGCACTTATTCTGAGATTATGAATCCTCGTTTTGTGATTTGTGTGGTTTTTGGATTTTTAATTCATGCACAATCAAATATTTTAGTTAAAATTGATTTGATATTTTTATCATAGACCCAAAAAAGTTTGTGAAATTAGTTTTGGGGTATAACCTTATCTTTGGGATATATAATTAAACCTTGGTTTTTGTTTTGGAAATTATGTTTTCTAAAGAAAAAAATTATTTTTCTTAAATTCATAAATTTAATATTTTTTTGATAATTTTTTAGGTATGTTATTTTCATGAAGTATAATTGTTTTGATAATTAAATTTATTTTGTATAAGAATTATACAATAAGGGATGAGTATTTATTGAATGATGTGGAATTAAAAATAGATATAAATTTCTATAATTTTGTGTGATATTGATGTTGTGGGACTAGATGTGAAATTCAAGAACTGCTCGGGTGGGTAAATATCCAAAATTGGTAATAATATGATTGTAGGGTCCTGAAAAATCCACAAAGGAGAATGAGAATACCCTTTAATCCAAGAGAGATTCTACCCAATTTCCCCCCAATGAATTGGGGAAAAGTGTGGAGAATACTCAAAGGATGGCGCAGGACGAACCGGTCTGCAGACCAGTCCGGTGATAATGATACGCGGCTGGTTCCGCAAAGCACCTCCCTCCGCAGACCACTATCGTTCGTAGAATAGAGGTGGGGATCCTCTGCAGGACCAAAGCAGGATGGGAACCATGATGGTCCACTGTCATGAACTTCCCCAACCGTGAACCGTGTTGACCGGCCCAGGCCGCATCCACTATCGTTCACGGAATAGAGGCGGAACCCTGTGCGGCCGCGAAGCACTCCCTGAGCTAGTTTAGTTCGCATGGGAGGTGCGTTCAATACCCCCGCGAGTTGTGGATTGACCATGACATCCGTAAACCGGGTTTCTGATCATGGGCCTCCGCAAAAGGTGTCTCATGATCATAGATACATCTGTTTACACACTCTATAAATGGAGATCGTGGGGGAAGAGCATGTAGAAGAGTTGGAGATCAGTTAGATTCGAGTGCAAGGATTTAAAAGGAAGGAGCTTAGGATTTCACAAACAGCGAAGTTCCAGTTCGCGAACCAGAACAGGTATGAAGCTGTAAGTGAACTAATAAGGAACTGAAAGTGCATAACAACTTGGTAAACCATGAACATAAATTTACAAGGAAAAGAAGACCGTGAACCATGGCCCCTCCGCAGATGCACTCCCCACAGACAAGGGAGTTTATGCCCCTTTTCTGATCTGTCGCACCACGTAGCACCCTCTTACGCGGGTGAAGCCCCGACCGACGAACCCCCGACCGGCGTCTCCCCCGGCCGCCACTACTCGCATGGACCCCTTCGCGTACCAACCTGGTACGCGGGCCAAACCCGAAACCATGAACCACCCTGGTTCGTGGGATACCCACCAGTCCGTGGACCACCCTGTCTTGTGGACAACCCCTCCCGCCACGTAGCACCTCCCTACACGAAGGGCACCACCACTCATACACATGTGTGGCCTTCCATATCCTTAGGAGTTCCCATTCCCTGATCTAGATAAAATCCTTCCAATCCGGCCTGATCCTCCGCAACCCCCTCATTGGGCCATTCATAGGCCCCGAGCCGAGACCTCCACCAAAGCCACCAGACCCGTGTGATGTAACCTTCAGGCGCATCTGTGCACCATTTTGAGTTCACATACCCACGTTATGCGAGGGTGAAGGGGTTTCTCTGGCCCTTGCGCAGATTCCTGAAGCATTCCTAGGTTTTCATTACCACGGTAATGCGGAGTCCGAGCCCAAGAGTCCCCTTTCTACCCCTCCACTTGTTAGTACTGGGGAACTTCTCCCCTCCCCGAGGCATGGCAGACTACCCATCAGAAGGAAGCCCCCATGCACCTCTGTAGTTCCCCACGACCAAGGAAAAGGAAGGGCATAGTAGGGAAGGGTGCGGCTCCATCCTTCTTTGGGGCCAAGTCCCTCTCCCGCTACGCTTTGTCTCCACGGGCATCCATCTCGGAGTAAGCCCCGATTTTTTGGGCTCCTCAATGCATAAGCCCCATTCCACTTCCCATGGATGCAACTTTCGCACTGTGATCGTCTGGTCCCTGCTTCCTCTTGTTTCTCACACCATGCATGGCTCACGTGGGCTTTGGGTAAGAATTGACCATGACATCCTCCCCTGGGCTGCCTCAGAGCATAAGCCCCACACTCATTCGAACTATGTGGTCTTTGATTCCCCACTACAGGGATACGTAGGAAGCCTCCAAGAGGTTCAATCCCGATCACCATTGGACCCCCGGGTCCACATTCACATCAGTTCTCCGACACTCCCATCCGAACTACGTGGACTTTGATTCCCCACCATAGGGATACGTAGGAAGCCTTCAAGAGGTTCAATCCCAACACCTGGTCGATCCTACTATCTTTACGTCGGTCCACCACACCAACCCTAGGCCGCCTGGAGTGTAAGCCCCATACCACGCTGAACTAGGTGGATTTTGATTCCTCTCATGAGGATACGTAGGAAGCCCGTATCACGGGTTTGATCTAGATTATCAAGTTTTTATTTGTCCCCCTGGATGACAATAAACTCTAGAGTGCCTGGTTACGAGGCATTAAACTAGTTCCGTCTCAGTGAGTCCAGACTCTACAGGGTCATTAATCCAATGATGGATGGTAAACCTCATGCACAAATGATTCCAAACCCATGTGTCCAGCTGACCATTTCCAACCAGGAGTAATCCGTGGATCCTATTCTTGGGTATAAACCAAAGATTCATGAACATATGAATATGTATTAAATCTATATAAGAGTCCTGAAAAAGGAAATAATTCCCCCCAAAAGGGTGCGATGAGCCTGACTTCCCATCCCCTCGACCAATGTGAGTTCTTAAGCATCACTGGTCAAACCACCCAGCGAACGCCTGCCTTTGGAAATCAGGTCCACAAATTGTTGGATATGGAACCGTTGGGTGTTTCGAGGAGAAAACGGTTCACCTGATATGAGTTATTAAGAGGACCCCAATATTCTCTAATCAACCATCGGGTCACGTATGTTTCTCCCCCATGACCCCGTCGTGCGCCACGAGACAAAAAATGGTGAACCCGGCGTGAATCTTTAACCAAGCATGATGGATTTAACCTAATCTCACTCTATGCCCCTTACACTCACAAGGAGGGCCAAGTAGGGTCATTAATTATGTATGGGATCATGATATTCTTCTTTGACGGGTTTGTTGTTTATATTTGTTAAAATGTTTTACAGGTACAACTTAGAACTCCCTTCGATCCAATGGCATCATGAAGGAACTCACAGGCGCGTGCTTCCAACAATGCAATGACCAGACTTCCTCACCAACGGAGTACCTCGCCACCTTCCCAGCATCTTCAACGCTGGGTATCAGATGCATTGATCCGAGAGTACCACATGAATGGTACTCTCCCAATGGTGGAGCCAGCCATTCATGCCCTCCAATCTACCAGGCCTCGTCGGTCCCCTGCCCAGCAGCGGCCACAAAAAGCAGATCCAAATAGCCCCTGTTTCTTTCTCAAACCGTTTTGGGAGTCTATCCCCGGAATGAGACAACACGTACCTCCCTTATCATAGGGAGGCAGATGAGGTCGACAGTGAGGAATTAATCCCTACTAAACGGGGGTTTCGCCCCAAGGCCCCCATCGGATGATATCATCGTGGTCACGCCGTAGCTCAACATCCTCATGATAAGGAGGATGTAGCCCCTAGGATCCAAGCCCATGCTCCCCGAGCTCTGCCCCTCAGACCGCCCGACGAGGGCAGAAAATGTACAACCAGGGACCGGTCATCACCCTTGTCCCTGAGGAAGAGCTCCACTGCCCAGTCACGGAGATGTATCACAAACTGGCACATACACTGGTTCACACCCCCAAAGCCCATTATCCAGACATGGCAGCATCATACGAGCAGGTTTGCATCCCCTCCGGGCTCCATCAAGCTCGTCGCTCTTGCCGGACAACACCTACCCAGCATGCACCTCTCCCTACCCAGGGTCGTGAAGCCCACCAACCCGACATGGTGTAGACCCAGCGCCTGCAGGACCAACTCATAGCAGATGCTATTGACGCATACCATCCCGACATGGTGGCGATCAATAAAGCCCGTCATCTTGATGTGGTGGTGATTACTAGGAGGGCACGTCTCCCTGCCAACAAAGGCCACCGACTCGATACGTTGGGAAACCAACATATGCAGGGCCAGCTCCGAGCAGATGCAAGTAAAGTCCGCCATCCTGATGTGGCGGAAAACAAAGAGATAAACCGACATATCCCGGCCTAGGGGAAGATTCGTTCACCTACCCCAACACAGTAGAATTTTCAGTACCCACTGACCATCGGAGGACTGGAGTAGGATATTCTTTCTTTGATACCAGAATGGGCCTTCATACCCCTTCCAGCCAAAGATGTCTCTTTTCATATCCTGGAAATGATGGAGGAGTGGGTATTGATCCCAGATCATATCTTGTAGACTTGCTAGGATGTGATTGAATCAGTGGAAACAACAGGGACTCGGGCCCATGAGCCCGTCTCCATAATTGAGGAGACTCATCTAAGATATGAAATATCTACCTTGGAGAATATCGTCATCCCTTCTTCTGCCCAGGAGGGTCGCTGGCTATATTCCGCGACGCAAGGGCAACCGGATCGAGCAGTTTCACTCGTTCCAACTGGGGTACACCCGTCCATTGTGGTGGATTCTCTAGAGCATGCATAAATTCCTGCTAAAAGCCAAGATGTTTTTCGGCGTATCCCTGCAACATCACATGACCCAATTAGACAAGGATCCAAAGGTGAAGGCCATTGTCAACAGCAAATGGTCCCCGCTACCCACAAGAGAGCACCCCGAATGCGCCGAAGGTAACCGGAAAATAAAGATCGGGTTCATGACTCTGCTCTACTGGAAGCTGGGGTTCCCAACTCCGCTAAGTTAAAATCGAAGGCTCAAAACCCTGCCCACCCATTACCATATTATGGGAGTGGAAGTAGCAGTTCTGAAGGTCCTCCCCACAATGTCGCTACCAGTAGCTCTGAAGTTCCTCCCTAGAGCACTTGCGGGGGACTCCCCCATGGGCATATGAAGATCAATCATGAGATCTCTTATTTTTGATGCGAGTCATAGAAACCCTCCATGTGACCAGAAGATCGAGCAGTAATAAGGACCTCCACTTGTTGCGGTCCACCCTGAAGGTCCTCCCCGGGGTACACACTACAAGCACTCTCTATGTAGTGGGACCATAAATTATTATAGTAGTCCTCGCTATCATAGATGCAACTATAGAGTCCCTCCCCATAGTGATGTCTCATCATGACAAGAAGTTCGTCCCCTTGTTGTGGCCTACCCTAAAGGTCGACCCCAGGGGTTACATTACAATGACACTCCGTGCAGCTGGACATAAAATCACAATGGTAGTCCTTGCCACCCTGATAATGGAGGTCCTCCCCGTAGAGACGTCAAGCAATGTGAAGTCCCTCCCCTCATTGTGGTACATTCTGAAGCCCCTCCCCAGGGTGTACCCCGCAGATATTCTCCCTGCAGTAGCTGTAATGGTAGTCCTCACTATTGCAGTAGCTGTGATGGTAGTCCTCACCACCACGACCTCCATTATGAAGGTCCTCCCCGCAGTGGCCCCAGGAAACAAGAAAGTCCTCCCCTTGTCGCAGTCTGTCTTTAAGGTCCTCCCTAGGATGCATATCGAACGTCAAGCCATGATGGTCATCCTTACAATGATGGAATTTGTTGCGAAGGCCCTCCCTGTAACAATGCTATGCAGCCAGAATGTCCTCCCCTTGCTTTGACAAACCTTGGAGGTCCTCCCCAAGGTATGCACTACAAAAGTCCTCTATGCAGTGAGGCGTCAAGCAGTAATGGTAGTCCTCACCATTGCAGTCTTCATTGAGATGGTCCTCCACGCAATGACGTATCATATCGACCGGAAGGTCCTCCCCCTACCGAATTAAGCACAGAAAAGCTATCGTATTCTGAGGCACTCAGAAGGACGGGATCAAGCATGTAAGATTCCCAGCTAGCTTCCAACAACATCCTTCTTCAATCGGGAGACATTCCTGGGCCACATTCATCTTCTGAACCACCTCGAAATCGCCCACATGATAATTTGATACCTATCGGTCCCACTGCCTCCGACCACACTATCAGTGTGCATCTCATTTGGGCCGACCAGGTAGAGGAATCGCTAGCGGAGGAGTATACTGACATGTTGCACCTGAGGAAATGACTGGACAGGGATGATATACTAGTTATGTTTTGGCCCACGACCACCTCTCAATTCGACATACCCAGGGTGTTTTGTTAAGAATGCATGCATGACATCCGCTATAATATATGGACAACCCTCCACCGGTTGAAATCAAGATTCTTGTCCTATGACAGGTATGTAGACCATTCCAAGACAATAGGAGAACTCTTGCGTCACATCGACCTGGAATCTTTTCCTTCAGCGTGGCAACAACGACCCGAGATGAGTAAAGGAAACATGGAGATAGCCTTCCTTCATGTGCTGCATCAACTGTGCCACCTCATTGGTGATTCCTCGATGGGAGTCAATATCAGGGGATGGGGGGAACATGGAGCTCTGCATTTCACTCTGCTCCCCTCCCAGAGGAAACCGTTCGGTGTGGTGTCTTGTAATGTCATCACGTCAAGACACCAATCGAGTGGAGACCCTACTCAGGAAAGTCAACACACCCAATAGAGACAGGCCTTGAGTATGTCCCAAAAGTGTCAGTCCCGACAGGTTCAAGCCATCTAATAAATCCTAAATCATCCCACCAAGAGCATACAACATGCCTCTTGTTTAAGAGAGGCCAATCAGCGATCATTTCATGTATCCCTTGAAGGGGTTGATTCAAAGAAGAACACGATACCAAACCCAGTTCACCCCCGAATGGGGGCATGTGAGATCAGTTAGGTCACGATAGCAGCAGCCATTGCCACAATCTAGGGTCAACCCCAGCCTATAGGGATGGGGGAATTTTTAACAACAAATGCACCTGTAAGACCAATAGAAACAGGAAGAGACTCAACATCCAAATAACGGAGCCAACATCAGCCCTTAGGGCTGGGGTAATTTTTACCACCTCAATAACAACCTCCCCCACGATAATCAGTATTCTCTCGTCTAGGGAGGATAGTCAGAAGAGGAGGTTCCTATCCTATCTGGTCATTTGAATCATCATCCTCCTCAAGAGTGAGGCGTACCATAAGGTCGCATCAATGAACTCTCCACGTCACCCTTCGTCAAGGATCCCGAAAGCAATCCTGGGACAGAAGAGGGAAGACTAATAAAAGACACGGGAGATCCTCTTCCTATTTGGAAGATGACATATTCTCCACCCCGCGATATGCATCTATCAACACCATAGAGGTTAACCCAATGGGTAACACCAAAGATGGTGCAAATATGGATGGATCGGGAGACGATGGTTCCATTTAGGTTGTGACTCACAATGAACCATCATTTGAGCACACCCGGAAGCAGAGGGACGATCTAAATATGGCCGCCCCTTCAGATAACCTTCCTTTGCCTACCCTACGAGCTTCCAACAGGGAAAATAATAAAGGACCGGTTACCCTAAACCCGCCTCCTTCTCTTGATAAAAATGAGCCGCTCATGCTCAAAGATAGGTTTGCTCGACAGGAAGAGGAGATGAAAGAATTTAGGCATCTTAACGCCGAGCTACTCCAGAGGAACCGTCTTATTGAAAGCGCATCCCAAGAGGAGACACATCATGCACTCCCAGTAAGCGCACCTTAAAGACCAAGGTTTGCCCTGGAAAATGAAGCACGGTTAGGGCTCCCTCTCAACAAGGTGCCCACCCATCCAACTACCTAAATATGGATCCGGATGAATACCAAGACTTCCCCCCACTCAGGAAGCAACCAGAGCGAGTACCTCTGAACCCTCCGAAGGTGTCACAAACAGAACATGCACCCCTGCTGCCAACCAAGCTGGATCCTCAAGTAACGCCTCAAGATACACTTTCCCAGGACTGGGCCCAATAGAATGTAAACTAGGGTCTCACTAGCACCATTGAGGCACTGACAGCTTGATTGGAAGCAATGGAAGGTCGACCTGCTCTGATACAGCCAGAGCAGAAACCTTACCCGAATTGGGTGAGCACCAAACCACCTCCATTCAATTTTGGGAGCCCTGTATTCCCTATTTTCAATGGATCAAGCGATTTGGAACAACATTTGATTCACTAATAATCTTATTGCGACCCTATGATGGGAACTCCGGAACAACAAGAAGTAGTGAAACTCAGATTCTTCATACGGACCTTACAAGGATTGGCCTTCTTCTAGTATACGAGCCTGTCAGCCTAGTCAATAGAAAGGTGGGAAAACCTTCTACAGAAGTTCATGTTCCACTTCAACTCAACATTTCCTAAAACAACGGTCAGTGACCTCATGAACTGCAAACAGAGGGATAACGAGAGGGTCTCAGATTTCATCGCTAAATGGAAAGGTCTGAACTAATCCCTGAAGAGGCCAATGCCTCCAGACAATTTTCTTGCTATATTCATAAATAATCTTCGAGATAAGCTACAGACACCTCTCATACAAGTGGAGTTCCCCATTGGCTTCTTCCATCTCTCAGCCATTGCCCATAGAATTGAGGACTCCCTGCAGAGGACCAACTTGAAGTCTTGAATAGCCTCGCAGGCTCCCACAATGAGAGAAGTTAGAGCTGAAGCATCTTCTGTCACGCTCAACCTAGCCCTTGTGCCTGCTCCACCACTCAGGCCTCCACCAAATCATCAAGGGCCCCCTGTATATTAGTATCCACCTCCGCCTAAGTGGGATGATCAGAGAGGATCGAAGCGGAACCAGTTTGAGGAACGGAGACACAAATTATACTCGTTCCGAGAGGACAAAGTCCACGGATACTTCATCTCTTCCATGAATTTAAACTTGCTCTACCTCCCGAAGCCAAGGAAACTCGAAGAAGTCAGCCATGATGATAGACCAGATTATTATACCTACCATCGAATGTTGGGTCACAATATTCGGGAATGCATAATCTTCAAAGACCTCCTGTAAAGGATGGTAGACTCCGGGAAGGTCTAGCTGGGACCCCCCCAGCACATGTGACATATATTTACACCACCGACTCCGACAAAGGGGAGTGGTGGTAGGAATTCACCAGCAAGAAGGGGCAGAAATTTGATAATTGGATGACTCGAAAGACTATAAATTGAGCCCAGGGCATACTCTGAGCTCAACTACAGCAGCCAGTGTTGCCGCCAACAGCCTCTAATGTCGCACAACCAACAATATCATCCTTACAACCCTCCATGATCCGGTCATCTAGGCGTAATCAAAAAGGGAGGAAAAAAGAACAAGAGGAGTAGTCCACAACGAGGCTGCAGTTATCCCTGACACAATCAGATTTTATGCCCCAAACAAGGCACCATGGGCACCGACCCACCAAATGGCCCCATCAAGGACAACCGACTGAGTTGATTTATCATAGGATGAGAAGCTAATTTTCGGTTCCATAAATTTCATCCATCTTATGGAATAATTCCCTGACAAATGGTATGGTTATAAACCCAATTTTTTGATGCAAAGGGCCAGGAGGGGGAATCTCAGAGGCAGGGGATATCAGGGGAGGCGCAGTCGAGCCCGAAATCAACCCTATGGTTGGTCCTCGGCCTAAATCATCAACATCACTAAAACCCATGGGAGTGCCCTTAAATGGAATCAGAAGGAGAAAGAATGTCCCTCTACCTCCACAAGTGGCCACTGTTCCCCGTCATTCTGCGGTACCCATCAGAGGTGCAACAAGTGTCTAGCCGCCTAGCGCACACAAACAGACTAGCTGGGCCAAATCCCTAAAACGTGGGGACACCGTTGACATCTGACCCCGCAGCCAGTCCCTCCTTGTCTCATATTCCAACTCCTAAGATACCCGCTAAGAATCCCCCACCAACGGAGAAGTGTTGGTCACTAGAACAAAAATACGACATCCTTAAGCAGCTGGCGTCGGTACCAGCCAAAATATCAATCCTGAATTCCCTGAGTTTGTCAACAGACCTCAGGGAGGCACTTGTATAAGTCTTGCTCAGCCCCCAGGAGTTTCAAGCCCAGGTAGTTTCCGCTGAGATTTACTGGACGAAGACTGGCTCAGATGAATGTGATTCGGTGATTTACTTCACCGATAGGATGAAGATGACATCATGCAAGGACACATCAAACCACTATATGTGTCAGGCACACTAGATGATGTTGAGATCTACCAAGTCTTTATTGACAACGGCTCTAGAGTTAACCTCCTTCTCCTATAGATACTCCGTATGTTGGGATACAGTGAGGGTGATTTAATACCCTCATCCACAACTCTGCTAGGTTACGACAAGAGTGATCAGAATCCAATGGGACAAATTAAGCTAAAGACCCATTTTGGCGACCTTGTGGCCTATTCTAAATTCCCGGTGGTTTGGCAGAGCACATCATTCAATGCCCTGCTTGGAAGGTCGTGGCTCTATAAGCACATGGTCATTCCTTCATTCTACAACTAGTGTATCAAGTACTGCATCAATGGGAAAATTGGGACATTTCACGCCGATAAGGCCCCTTTTGAGATCTCTGAGTCACACTACATTGACGCTGGGTTTTATGAGAAAAAAGTTGAATAATCCTTTGCTCGACGGTATTGACTGGATCCCTACTCCAAATGGCCTAGAAATTGTTCCTGATGGCCCCCTCAGAAAGCTTGGCAGAGACTACGTACTACCAATCAACCATATTAAGAGTAGAGGATCAAGTTCGGACACGCACTCAGCTGTCCTCATGACATCATCCATAACAGTCGAGCGCGACAATGTGGAAATGACCGATAACCCTCAATTCTAGGATGATTACCTGAGCAAGGACGTCCAAAATTCCTCACCTCCGGACTGCCATGAGCCCTAGTCAAGAGCTCTCCCCCTGTCAGATCAAGAAGATGAGGATTTTGGAGAAGAAGAGGAGGAAGATCTCAGGAATGCACCTCCCATGTTTGAGGAAGGTATTTTTACCATGGTGGACGAGCTCAGGGAAATAAACATGAGAACCGAGGAAGACATGAGGCCCACTATTGTTAGTACAACCATGTCCCCTGAGGAGCACGAGGTATATACCTCTTTCCTGAAGCAACACTAGGATGTTTTTGCCTGGACTTACATGGAAATACTGGGACTCGATCCTGAAGTGGTGACTCATCACACAGGTCTGCCAGAAGACCACTGGGGCTATAAAAAGGCCTACAAAAGGACACACCCCTCACATGCTACCAAAATAGAGGCCAAAGTTGATAAGATCATTAAAGCAGGCTTCATTCAGGAGGTCCAGTACCCCATATGGTTGGCTAACATTTTCCCCGTCAAGAAAAAGAAAGGGAAAATCCGCGTCTGCATTGATTTCAGATATCTCAATTGGCATTGTCCGAAAGATGATTTCCCAGTCCCAATCACCGAGTTATTAATCGATGCAATGACCGGGTATGAGGATATATCCTACATGGATGGATATTTTGGGTATAATCAAATCAGGATGGCCCAAGAAAATGAAGAAGCCAGTTCCTTCAGGGCCCCTCAAGGAATATTTTGTTACAGGGTTATGCCCTTCGGTCTCAAGAACGCTGGCACCACATATCAGGGAGCTATGCATCGTATCTTTAAACCATTCCTAGGTATATTCGTTGAATGCTACATGGATGACTTGGTGGTTAGGTCCAGGCGGCGGTCAGATCACTTGTCAGAACTTGAGACCGTCTTCAACAAACTTCGAAATCCTAGCCTGAAGATGAATCCCTTTAAATGCACCTTCAGGGTTACCTCAGGGAAATTACTTGGCTTCGTTGTACGCCATCATGGCATCAAAGTGGACCCTAAAATGAAAAAGGCTATCCTTGTCCTTTCACCCCCCCCCCCCCACAATCTCACCGAGTTGAGAGAATTCCAAGGGCATCTGGCCTACATCATGCGATTCATATCCAACCTGGAAGGAAAATATTGGCCCTTTACCAGGTTAATGATGAAGGGAGTCACATACCAATGGACATATTACTGACAAGAGGTATTCGAATGCTTAATGAAGTACCTCTTTATCCCACTGGTGCTCATTCCCCCAGTCGAATGAAGACCTCTCATCCTATACGTGACGGCCCTAGAGCGGTGGCTGGGAACCTTTCTCGCGTAGAAAAATGACGTCGACAGTGAAAAGAGACTCTATTACCTCAGCCGAACCATGATTGATGCTAAGAATCGATACTCAAACATAGAGAAGAGTTTTTTGGCCTTGGTCTTTGCAGTTCAAAAGTTGCAACATTATCTGCAGCATCATGAAGTCCATTTTCTCTCGCGTAGTAACCCGATCAAGTACATTCTCAGCTGCCCGATGCTGACCGGGCGCCTATCCTGATGGGTAGTCATACTACAACAGTTTGACATCTTGTTTGTTCCTTAGAAGGCCATAAAAGGCTAGGCATTAGTAGATTTTCTGGCGGAGCACCCTTCAATAGGGACCGCCACACCGGACGCCGAGCTACCTGATGAAGACCTCTTCTCGGTTCAAGAGGAGTTCCCATCATGGGAAATGTACTTCGACGGTGCCTCCTGAAGCCCAACCGGTAAGAGGATGGAAGATCCCAAATTTAACATGGTTGGTTTGGGGATAATACTCATATCCCCGGAAAAGGTAGTCTTGCCATATTCCTTCCTCTTGTTAGAAGGATGTATGAACAATGAAGCAGAGTATCAAGCCCTCATTGCAAGCCTGGATTACGCACTCCAATAACAAGTACACCACCTTAAGGTAAAAGGTGACTCGGAACTGATCATCAGGCAAGTCAATGGTGACTATGATATTAAACAAGAGGATCCGATTCCCATGTTTGACCAGGTCCGAGGGTTAATGGTGGAATTCTCCACATAACCAACATTGACCTATATTCCCCAGTCTCAGAATGCCTAGGCAAACACATTAGCTAATGCGGCCACAGCCCTAGCTGACCCAGACTGGGATGAAACAGTTATCAACATTTCTCATCGTCGAATGGTCTTGCCATTTGTTCAAGCTAAGACAGAAGAAATCCACAAAGACAGTCTTTTCCCTGAATCATACGCTCCCACCACTTGATGGATGACCCCAATTGCAAACTACCTTCAATGGGGATAACATCCATCATATAGGGCTGAATAAGAAAAAATATAGAGCAGATAAATCAACATTGTCCTATATGGTGGCGCGGGTCAGCAAGAGGTCCTCTACAAACGAGGCCTTTATGGAATCCTGCTCAGATGCATTGATGGAGAATAAACAGTTGCTGTCATGACTGAGGTACATGCCTGAGTATGTGGGGCACATCAGTCGGGGTCCAAGCTTTCCCACCAGGTTCGAAGACTTGGGTACTATTGGCCCATAGTGGCACGAGATAACGAGCGCTTTATCGCAAAATTCCACTCATGCCAAATTCATGGCAACTTCATACACCAACGCCCAGAGTTACTTCATCAGGCCAAGTACTCCTGGCCATTTGTCGTCTTGGGAATTGACGTTGTGGGACTATATCCTCCCGCCACAGCCAAACAGCTGAAGAATATCCTCACAGCAAACGACTTCTTTTCCAAATGTGTAGAAGTTGTACCCCTTAAGGAAGTCGGGGAAAGAAACATTATCCGCTTTGTGAAAACCAATATCATCACCATATTTGGTGCCCCTCATACCATACTGACGGATAATGGAATGAACATATTCTCTGTTGAATTGGAGGAACTATACCAAGAATACGGTATCAAGGCCAATCACTCGTCCTACTACCAGGCAGCGGCCAACGGATAGATAGAGGCTTTCAACAAGACCCTGTCCAACATTCTATAGAAAATGGTGTAAAAAGACAAAAATTGATGGCTGGATAAGCTTCTCCATGCATTGTGGGATTATCGAACCACAATCTGCACTGCTACTCGAGATACTCTGTAATCATTAGATTACAAAATAGAAGCGGTCTTGCCCATTGAGCTCCAATTTCCCTCACTTCGTGTTTCCATTTGTGACCAGTTATCCAACGATGAGCAATCAGAAAATCAGTTAGGTGAATTGGAGCAGCTAGACAAGAAGTGTTTGTATACTTTGCATCATCTGGAAGTATACCAGAATGGGATTTCATGAGCCTTCAATAAAAAGGTACGTCTTCGGTCTTTCTTGGAATGAGAATTGGTATTGGTCCTTCAGACCCCAATGATACCCAGAAAGAAACCTCCAAAGCTGGAGACCAAGTGGGAGGGACCATATGTTATACACAAGTTCTACTCTAAGATAGCATATGCCCTGATCTCTATGGATAGGTATTTCACCACCGCTCCTACAAATGCGAGATTACTGAAGAATTATTTCCCATAATAACTAAAAGAAGTTATCGTCTGAGGTGCAGGACGTTAAACTGCCAAGCACCCGATGGTCTAAAATCTATGACCATAAACTAAAAGTATTTCTTCCTCACCGGTATAACTAAAAGTAGTTATCGTCTGAGCTAGAGGATGTTAAACTGACAAGAACCCAATAGTCCAAACTCTATGACCTTAAACTAAGAGTATTCCGTCCTTGCTAGCATAACTAAAAGTAGCTATAGTCCGAGATGTAGGACATTAAACTGCCAAGCACCCAACATTCCAAACTCTATGACCTTAAACTATGAGTATTTCATCCTCACCGCATGAAGTTAAACTACACATATTTCAGAGAACTATATATGGCTTGATTCCTGCCCTTGCAAGATACGTAGCGACACCAGGGTTCCCCATCCTGGCCCAGTCACCCCTGGATAAGAAGATTTAAAAATGCTCATTTCCCCCATGTATGGACCAGACCCGCATGGGGTGTACTCCAAAGAGAACTACGTGAGGCTTGATTCCTCCCCTAGCAGAATATTTAGTGATGCCAGGATTCTGTTTCCTGGCCCAGCCACTCCCAAATAGAATAAAATTAAAAGAAATTCCCCTTCCCCTGTGTACGGACCAGCCCTACACGGGGTGTACATCTTTCAGAGAACTACGTACGGCTTGAATCCTTCCTTCACAGGATACGTAATGACGTAGGGGTTCCCCATCCTGGCCCATCCACCCCTGAATAAATGTTAAAAATGCCCTCTCCCCCCCCATGTACAGACCAGCCCAGAACGGGGTGTATTCCTCTCCCTTACCGCATGACGTTAAACTGCACGGATAAGGATAAAATAAAAAAATGCCCCTTCTCCCCCTGTGTATGGACTAAACCTACATGGGGTGTATTGTCTTTAAGACAAATACGTGTGGCTTGATTCTTACCCTCGCAGGATACGTAGTGATGCCAGGATTTGGTATCCTGGCCCAGCCACACCCAAATGAGGTTTAAGAGAAAAAATTTCCCTTTTCCCCCATGTATGGACCAGACTTGCATGGGGTTTACTTTTTTCAGATAACTACGTAAGGCTTGATTCATGCCCTCATAGGATGCGTAGTGACACCAGAATTCCACACCCTAGCCCATCCACCTCAAATAAAGCCAAAAATATCCCTTTCCCCTGTACGGACCAGACCCATACGGGATGTATTCCCTAAAAAGAAATACGTGAGACTTGATTCCTGCCCTCGCGGGATATGTAGTGACGCCAAGGTTCCCCATCCTAGCCCAGCCATTCAAAAAAAATTCTCTCTCCCCCATGTACGAACCAGACCTACACGGGGTGTATTCTTCGTCCTCACCGCATGAAGTTAAACTACACGGACTTCAGAGAACTATGTGAGGCTTGATTCCTACCTTCATAGGATATGTAGTGATGCTAGGGTCCCCATCTTGGCTCATCCATCCCAAAATGAATGTAAAAAATTCCCTTTTCCCTCGTGTACGGACTAACCCTGCGCGGTGTGTACCTCCTTCAGGGAACTACGCGTGGATTGATTCCTGACCTCGCAGGATGCGTAGTGACGTCAGGGCTTCCCATCCTCGCCCAACCATTCCTGAATGGAGATTTAAAAAAATGCCTTCTTCCCCCGCGTACGGACCAGATCTGCACGGGGTGTGTTCTTCTCCCTCACTGCATGATGTTAAATCTGCATGGACTTCGTCCTCACTGCATGACGTTAAAACTGCATGGACTTCATCACGACCCACCAAAGATATATAGTGAAACGAGATGGAAATACTCCTTGCGCATTTGGATGCATCCCCTCCATACATCAGACTCCATGGCCCAGATAATTGTGGATCTTCATAACCATTCATGGCCATCGGAAGTGGAATGTTATCTAATAGTGTACACCTTTGCATGACTATGCATACCATGCCCTCAGCGGATCTGCATAATGATATCCCCTGACCCATCTACCAAAGGCAAGATTTCCTCAGGCGATACTCTTCCTAGCTCTGTACGCTTACCGGCCTTAGAGTCCCCATATCATATCTCCCAATCTGGAAATTTATGGCGCAGTGGTTTACAAGTTCTTTCCCCTTTTCACATCAAAACGTTTTCAGGGTATCCCTACCCAGTTATCCTATGTATCCGCCGATGGTTCACATGACGACCTGCATCTATGAACATCAATCCAGGGCTAGGATACTTTGACTCAATGGACAATTGCAGTGAAGATGTTTCTTGTATGCTCAGACCCCATTATCCTCGCATGTCGAACTCTATACTTTGAGCAATATCAGATTTTAATAATCATTCATGGCCATCAAAAATGGAAAGTCATCCACCCGGGGACACCTTTCCATGACTATGCATACCATGCCCTCAACGGCTTAGCATATTGATATCCCCTAGCCCGTCTACCAAATGCATGATTTCCTCGGGTGATACTCTTCCTAGCTCTGTATGCTTACCAGCCTTAGAGCCCCCACACCACATCTCATAATCTGGGAAACCTCAGAGTTATAGTTTACAACCTTCATCCCCCACCCTGTTTAGAGTATATCAGAGCATGGTAACTAAGTTATCCTTCGAGTGACTATAGCAACAGTCACCCAATGGTCCGAGCTCTATGACTGCTAAAATAGGTGTACTTCATCCTTACCGCATGCGTTAAATATCATGGAGTGAAGGTATACCCCCACGTGCAAGATAAATCAGCGCAGGGAGCTCTCTAAGCTTTAACAGTAACCAGGGCTGATTATGCCTGACATGTCTAGATATTTTCTAAACAAATGACAGACTTCGTGGGCCGGAAAATCACGGATCATCATAACCATTCACGACCATCAGAAGTGGAAATTTATCGACCCAGGGACACCTTTGCGTGACTATTCATACCATGCCCTCAGCGGCTCTGCATATTGATAGCCCCTGGCCCATCTACCAAATGCAAGATTTCCTTAGGCGATACTCTTCTTAGCCCTGTAAAAATACCGAACTCAGAACCCCCATATCATTTCTACCGATCCAAGAAGCCTAGGAACCACGATTTACACCAATCCACCCCTCTCCATGTCTTGGGCATGCCGAGATGTTCAAGCCCATTTAAATTCTGATCAAGAGCGGCCTTCGCAACTACATCCTTACCGCATGACGTTAAGCTGCACGAAACATCTTGGTCGCTTGTCACAAAGCTACAAAGACCATGCATTAAACATCCAGGGAAATGCCTCCAACTACAAGCATTTTTACTGGTTTAAAATTTTCCCCAGCCTCACCGCATGACGTTAAAACTGCACAACATTGAAAAAAATGCCCCTCATCCTCGCTGCATGACGTCAAACTGCACAACATCCTTTAATAATGCTCATCGTCTTTACTGCATGATGTTAAACTGCACGGAATACATTCTTACTGCATGACGTTAAACTGCATGGTCAGACCTGTCATGGGTTTAGTAAGGAACATAGACTTTTCTCTGTCCATCAGTGAACGGGTTAGACCTGCACAAACCACCGTATCACACCAGCACGAGAAGGAAGGACTTCAACCATTCTCAGTAAATTTAGCCTAGATGTTTCGCCCATATCTAGGTACCCTCTCCTCACAAACCATACTCTGTAATCAGAAAAATCTGAACTCTCATAAACCACCCCTGGTGGTCCTGAATCTCAAACTTCCTTGAAGATTGCCTAGATATCAAGAGAATACAATCATTGACCTAAGGACACCTTTGCATGACTATGCATACCATTCCCTCAGCAGCTTTGCATGTTGATCACCCCTGGCTCATCTACCAAAGACAAGATATCCTTAGGCAATGATTCTTTTTGTATGAATCTTGGCCCCTGATCCCTCATGTCCATCCCAGGATTCAAAAACCCTCTGAGATACAGTTTACCAGCCTCTTTCATGACCCTGCCTGAATATGGTGGAATGTCTCTAAAGAGATTACCGAGAACTAGGGGAATCCATTCCATTTTAAATAATGTGTCAGCAGCATGACTTTAAACTGCGCCATGATCCAACCATCCTTTACGCTAGATAAATTCATATGACAGGGAAATTTCTTCCACACTCCTGATTAATACAGATGTTCTCAAACCCTTTTAGATGACACACACCCTTTCTGAGCCACCCCTGGTGGTTTTCATAATTCTCCAAGACACCCGTGGTGGTTTCTGTATGTCAGAATTCCCTGAAGTCCTATGGCCATCAGAAATGGAGAGTCATTGACATAAGGACACATTTTCACAACTATACATACAATGCCCTCAGCGGATCTACATGTTGATCGCCCCTGTCCCATATACCAAAGGAAAAATTTCCTTAGGTGATTCTCTTCCTACCTCTACACGCCGATACGACTCCCATGCCTTGAGACATGCCCTGCATGTCATTCAAATCTAAACGTGCCCCCCCCCCACATGCGTCTGAAGGATATCAAGACATTTTTTATTCAACCGAACCTCATTGGGGACCTCTCCCCACCATATCTGGTCAAAGCTGTTCGACCAAAAATATCATTAATTATATTCTTGTTGGCATGACTTTAAACCTCTCCCAAAAAGAGGCCCAAAGTCTGTTAAGCCGAAAACTCGAAAAGGGAGACCTAAGAAAAATTTGGGCCATACTCGCTGGTTCCACACCGAATGGGCCTAGACAAAATAAAGGCATTAAAAGAAAAGGAAAAAAATTTGTGGGGTATTTTCTTCAAAACCCTGGAAATAGTCAAACTATGCTCGCTCGATCCCATGATCCAGCCAAAAGTTAGAGATAGTTTTTATATTTTTATTATTTTATCATTTGTCATGAACTTTGATTATTCTATGTTCAATGAATTTCCATATTTATCAATCACTCCAAATAATTTCTGTCACATGAGAAGACAACAAGAGAGCTGAGGAAAAACATTTCTTTATTCCATGACAATGTTGGTGAGAAGGGCATCCACAATCCAGAGCCTCCTCTAGAATGAAAGGTTATTATAGGAGGTTTTCAACGGATTCACAAAGTTGTATCAGGTGCTGATGAGAATCCTTGATTGCTTAATAGAGATTCTGTAGCAAGGCTATCTCAGCTTCTGCACCAGCCCACAACGCCTCTTCCACCTGGGTTGCCTTTGAGCTCGCCCTCATCTCCTCCTCCATCCATCGATCACCTTCTTTAATTGTGGCAGTGACATTAGCCTCTTACTAATGCATCCACTGTATATCATTCCTCAGCACCTCCAATCGAGAACGCTGCTCAATGACTTCTCCCTGGAGTCTCACAACTACCCCGGCATGATCTTGAGTCTTTATTAGGCAAAGTTGTCGGGTCGCGGAAAGGTAGGCTTCAGATTGAGCAGTAGAAAGAAGATATTTGAAACCACCAAGTCTTTCCCGGTCAGCAACCACCTACATGAATATATCATAAATACTATGGTAGTCAAATCCGTCAAATCCCAGCAGCATAAACAGATTGCGCAGCTTCGGTAATTTGGTCAGCATCTCGGCCAAGGGCGTCTGAGAAATCAGCTTCCAAATTTTCTCCCAATACCTTTGGAGAGCAGGTCGAAGACTGAAAATGACTTTTTGATCATGATCGGAGTCACTCCTAGATGAAGATATGTATTCAGGGATCAACATCACCAAGTATGGACCCAATGTGGTTTCACTCGCAAACTCTGGCGTCGTGGAAACTTCAGCCCCGGTGGTTGTGGTCACAGGCACGATCAGATCTGATGGCACAATCGCCAATGCCAAAGGTTGTGGTCCTAAATCCCAAGAGTCGATAAGATTGATAAGTATCCCTAATCAGAAAAGGTAATAGGAAAGAGTCGGTGTCAAGATATTGAGAAACTTACCCGTGATTATCAAGGTGTCGATATCCTCAAGCTCTGTGCCAGCGTGGCCACTCGAGGAAGACGCTACATCTTCGAGAGGCAAGGGAGTCCTAGAAACCACCAAAGGTGTCCAGGAACTAAGGCCATACCCAAGGCCATCATTTCCCAATGTTGTCCCCAAGCGGTCAGCTACGGAGATCAAGCCGAGGGAAATCACTCCTGCGGTAAACAAAACAATGGCCCAATCTGGGTTTCCGACAACTGGCCTGATGGCGGGCTCTTCCTCCATCGCCGCGGGATCCATTGGGTCTGAGGCAACTGGCCCTATCAAATTTGGGGCCTCTTCGGTAGGCATGAGAACCCCATACTCCCCCATAATTATAAATTCCATATGATCAACATGAGTCTCGACTTCCATCTATTCCTCCTCTGACATATCTCTGACTCATGAAGGTAGGAGTAAGGCATCCATATCACTAGCCCCTTCAACAGGGCCCGCCATTTCATCATGATTAGGTGTGCCTGTAGGTAATCCCTCAGGGGATAAGGGGGAAAAAGGTACAACCACTTGGGTAGCCACATCCAGGTCTCTGAGTGGCCCTACACCATGCACCAAAAAAAGTTAATAATTGGAAGAATCAGAACATGCAAGTTGGAAATAGAAGAAACAGGATGTCATGATTACCTGACGTCCCCTTTCTGAGCTGTTCTGATAAACAGGACGCCTGATGATGTTTCTGGATCTACCCAGGGGACAGTTTTCTCCCAGAATGCTGAAAGGAGTTGGAGGATGAAAAAACCTAGCTGGGTCCGCAATGGTCTCTTCCATGAGCACAGCTGCGCCAGGAGACCCCTCCTTGATGATCCCTGTAGTCGAAAGCATGTGTTCGCCTGCTGAGGTACCACAGGGAGTATACTCCGGGGATGGAATTTCCCCTTGGGATTCCTCTGCACCCTACATAAAGAAAAAACATTAGAATCTTCATAGTAAAGGAGGAGGAAATCCGGAATGAACGAACAGGAAAACCTCTTCATTGGGATCAGACGATTGATGATGTCTTATCATCATGGACACTAAAGTAGACACATAAAGCTAGTTCAAGAGTGAATGGATGTATGCGTTCATCTACTTCAATGAGGCGACTATTTCTTCCAGGTCCTCTTCCAACAGCAAGTGGGGTGGATCAAATATCGTTCGAACACCCGGAAGCTTGAGAGGGCCCGTTTGAAGTAATGCCCAAACCACTTCATCTGACACAATGACCCTAAGATCATCCCAAATACTCAAAGCATCTAGAAATGCGGCCTTAATAGGAACGGACAGCTGGGGGGGGATCAACCTGAGAGGTCTGGGCATTGGCATGGGCTGGTGGGGGATCCAATGGCCATTCTTGTTTTCTAGATCTCGTCGCCCCCCTAGAACTCTCTAGAGCTACCTATGGGTGGGACCTCATGGGAAAGGGGGGTAATTCCCTTGCCTCAACCATAGTGGGGGAACCACCGAGATCACCTCCCCCTAAAGAGTGATCACTCTCTTCCTCCTCCCCGTCAGTCCACAATCGCAGCATGGCCTAGACTTGATGAGTCGACACTGCATAACCCCAGCGTGCATGAACGTAAGCCTCGAGGTCCCGGAGATACCGCTGGGCCCTCTTCGGCTTCGCATCATAAAGAATGTCAACATGTCAAATATGTATCCCATCCCATAAAATAACACTTTTGATTCCTGGAGATACTACTACAGAGAATGAGAGTACTAGCTGTGAAAGGATGATCAGCCACTGAATTCGTCCCATTGACCCCAGGCCGTCGGAACGACCGCATCTGTAGGAATAACCAAATCTCTCTAGGCGGCTTCAGGGGCATGAAAGGATACACCTCTGTCTGTTAAGATATTCCCCAGAAGCACGGGACTAGTAGGGTTGCGAAGAACCTTGCCCAGCCTGGTTAAAGCACTATCCCCCTTTCTCTTCCTTTGCCCTTTGATGGATTAGGACTTGAGACAGTGGGAACCCACAACCCTAGCTGTCCATTTGGGTATGATTGCACCTAGGAGTCAGTATAGCTCTTAGACAAGAAAGGCATGGATTCTGCAAGTGCATCAGTCATAACATCACAACCATAATCTTCCCAGGTAAACATTAACCACAGTTTCCTGGCCACCATTAAATGACAGTTCTCGCGGGCACCATTGAGTGCGAGAGGACACAGTGCTTGGACGCAGCCAAATTAATGTCTAAATCAGCAAGGCACATACCCCTCACAGATTACTTCCCCGCCAATACGATCCACCAGAATGCCCTCTCGGAGGGAAAAGAGATAGCCCCGCATGCTAAACTCCTCTGATATGGTATTCCTAATTGCACCAGTCAGGGAGGGATATGGTCGGAAATTGAAATGTTTATAACTCAAGATCCGACTCGACAACAGATACATATTATGAACCATTTTTTATCCATCCTTCTCCTCGGTCACTCACTTTTCAGGCATAACCCTGCTCGTCATTAGCATGAATGGTCGGAATGCGGTACCCAGAATCTGAAGAGGGTTGATGAAAGTGTAGCAGTTTTTGATATGCGCTCCCAACCATCCCCAGAGGATTTGAAAAGTGATGGCTACCCAGTTTTTCCGACTCCCATCAGTAATATTTCTAAGCAACCAATAAATCCTAGCCAATACTGGGATAGCCAAGTTGATGACGTTGCCGGTAGCCAGCTGTTCTACCATGAAAAAAGTAGAGACCCGCATGCCACCGGTTTTTTGTATGGGAAATAGCCAGCCACTCAAGAACATGGCCAGAAATGCCACCAGACGAAGCAGACGATTGACATCTGGAACAAGCTCCCCGCCCCAGTCGTTGAACTATCCTTCCTCCAGGATCTGCCAGTAGCCGCCCCTTTGCCTTCAGGACTCCATCGTAGGGCAGGTCGTGGGCCTGTGTGGGAGAGCCATGGACTTTATCTCTCGAGAAAAATCCTTGACCCATTCAATATATGGGAAAAGCTATTTTGGAGACGTATCCTTGGAATGCTTCTGGGCCTAGTCAAAAAGTTGCTTCACCAAGGGGGGAGTCCTCTCTTCGTTGTTCCACATGGAATAGGGAGGCAGTAATTCATCATACAAACCCCCAACGATGGGGACCCCAAAAATCTGGAAGATGTCCCAAAGACTAATACCCACATCACCATGGACAAGATGGAATGTGTTGGTGTCTGCACTCCAATAGCTCATAAGTTTCCTGGCGAGGGCTTGAGGCCGATTGGTATAGGTTTGGGATAACCAGACAGCTTCATATAATCCTACGGCTCACAATTCTACTTCAAACTCTACACAACACTGGAAAAACTAGAAGGTCCACCCCCAATCCAATGACTTAAATGTCCCTCTGGGCCTAAGGTCCCGGTCCGCTGACCAGCCATGCTAGTTATTTACCATAGAATTACAGGAAATTCTCTGGTAACAATGAATTGTCCCATCCAGCTGACGTTGTTCCCCTGTTGGGGACACAGGAAGGTGATTCAACACAGATCGGATAGCCGTATCCCTTATAGAAGGCCACCCTCTGGCGGATATCACAGGTCAAGGGATAGTGCTAGTAAATATCCATGCTGTAGGATTTTTGTCATGAGATGGTACTGGAATCGGCGTATCGTACAGTAAACCGAACCAGTAGGCAGGAAGACTATTGTAAAAGGGGTACTCCCGCTGTGACTCGGAGAGCCGATCGTCAAGGAAGGATCATAGTGGGGAGTGGAGGATTCCATCCTTAATAGAGCTGGGCCCATCCTTTAGGCGTTGATCACCAATCAGGAGAGGCTCGGAAGCAGGCCTGGTTTCGGGGCAAGGGGAAACCATGTTTTCTCCCTGCATTATAAAAAACCAAGAAAATGGTTAGTCTGGAATAATAAAATTTGGACAAAAATACCAAGCATGTGGCAAAGGAGTCCAGGAGCCTTCATGACGAGGTCTGCAAGCAGGCCCCAAAATGTGGTTCGCGATGACTGTATCCCGCGAACCAACCCTACATGGAAGGGGTCTGCGGTACTCTGGCCCATGTTGTGTTGGACAGAAATCCATGAACTAGGTTGCTCCATAGAATTGTAATCCCAGATTTAAATAATTAGGTTCGGAATACTGAAGAAATTTTCAATGTGTGGAAGGTTTCAGACTGCGGACCATCAAAACCGCGGAGCAATTTCCTATGCAGCCCGTCGAGACTTTCTTTTTAATTAATTAAAAGTTTTAGTTCATGGCTGGGAGATTGTTCCGTTGGTAAAGGAGACCGCAAACAAGGAATGGTTCTCAGAAGTGGTAGCAGGTTCATGGACGAGGTGTTTCGCGAAGGAACGAGCATGCAGAGACAAAAAATCAAGAGACCGCTGGTTTCGTGAAGAATCTGGTAAAAGACAAAGGAAGGGCCCCCATATTTATAGGCGTGGTCCCCTATTGGGTCCACTCCCCTACCACAGACCATCCATGTTTCAGGACCACTCTACATCAGTATGGCCTCCTCTTTATTCCGATTGGACCCTATTCCGATGGGGGACATTTGTAGGGTCCTGAAAAATCCGCAAAGGAGAATGAGAATCCCCTTTAATCCAAGGGAGATTCTACCCAATTTCCCCCAAAAGAATTGGGAAAATACTGGAGAATACTCAAACGATGGTGCAAGATGAACCGGTCCGCAAACCGGTCCAGTGATAACGGTACGCGGCCGGTTCCACGAAGCACCCCCCTCCACAGACAGCTGTCGTTCGTGGAATAGAGGCACGGATCCTCCGTGGGCGTGAAGTAGGATGGGAGCCAAGCCGGTCCACCGTCATGAACCACCCTAGCCGTGGACTGCATCGACTGGCCCATTCCGCATCCGCTATCGTTCGAGGAATGGAGGCGGAACCCTGCGCGACCGCAAAGCACTCCCCGAGCTAGTTTATATAGCGGGGGAGGTACGTTCAATGCCCCCGCGAGTTTCGGATTGACCAAGTCATCCATAAACCGGGGTTCTGATCATGGGACTCTGAAAAATGTGCCGCATGATCATAGATACATCTATTTCCCCACTCTATAAAATAAGATTGAGGGGGAAGGGTGGGGAGAGGAGTTGAAGATCGATCAGATTCAGGTGGAAGGATTTCGAAGGAAGGAGCATAGACCGGGAACCATGGCCCCTCCGTGGATTCACTCCCTGCGGACCCGGGAGTTTATGTTTGTTTTCCGATCCATCGCACCACATAGCACCCTCCTATGCAAGAGAAGCCCTGACCGGCGAACCCCCGACCAGCATCGCCATCAGTTGCCGCTGCTCGCATGGACCCCTCCACATACCAACCGAGTATGCGGGCCGAACCCGAAGCTGTGAACCACCCTGGTTCACGCGCGGACCACCCTGGCTTGCGGACGGCCTCTCCCACCGCATAACACCTATCTACGTGAAGGGTGCAACCACTCATACACCTGTGTGGCCCTCCAGATCCATCGGAGTTCCTATTCCCCGAGCCAGATAAAATCCTTCCAATTCGGCCAAATCCTCCACAACCCCCTCATTGGCCCATTCATCGGACCCAAGATGAGGCCTCCACGAAAGCCACCAGACCCATGTGATGTAACCTTTAGGCGCATCAGTGCACCGTTTTGAGTTCACATACACACGATAAGCGAGGGCGAAGGGGTTGCTCCAGATCTTGACCGGATTCCAAAATCATTCATCGGTTCACATGTAAGAACCCAGATATTCGTTTCATGTATGCATTTCATTTTTTTGGAGTTTTTGAGAAAAATAATGTTTCTATAAATTTTTGAAGTACACGCCATGTACTTTCTGAGTACACGCCATGTACTCTTCCCCGACTCAAAGCCGTGTGCTTGTCGTTCCTGGGCCACACACACGGTGTGTAGGGGTGATGTGGCGGCCGATTTTTTGGAGTACAGAAAGAGCTAGTACATGCCATGTACTCTAAAAATACACGTTGTGTACTTTCTTTTTTTTCATTAAACGGCCTAGGGTCGCGCCTGACGCACAGAAGCATCTTCTTCTAGGTCCTGTTTATCCGAGAGCACTGAGGATCCATGAATCTTCGACGAGATCCTGCCTCTCCATCTGTTCTTCGATTCGAGCACGGTCGATTGCCTTGGAATCGCAGCGGTGAGTTCTTCCTTCTTCTTGAGCCTTGTTTTCCAATTCCTCCTCCTTTTCAAGATATCTTGGTTTATGTGGTTCAGAAGTTTTCTCAGATCTACGATGTTCTAAGGAGAATCTGTCGTCGCTGTTCACGTATATCGATCTCCTAGGATCGAGGTAGGTGGTTTGTGCCTTTATGTAGAAAGTATTTGAGCATTTCGTGCAATTGCGCCAATTCCCTTGAATGGGAATTGTGTGTTTTCCTGTTTTCCCATGATTGATTTCCTACTTTCTTGATTGGTACAGTAAAGGGTTACCTTTGTGAATAGATTAGTTTTTGTTGTACTCTGGATACTTTCCATGCTTTTTTTCTTGTTTGGAGTTTTCCAGTTTCCATGCCTAGTTGTAGGATAGTGGGACTATTTCTTTGTTATGCAGTTGAGCCTTAGAATGATAGCCAAGTAGTTCTTGAGGTTTACTTGGATGTTGCACGTGCGGTGAGCATGTTTATTTCACATAGGACTGTGAGAACCTAGTGTAGTAGACCATAGAGATAATGGACGTAAGGGCTTCTCCAGAGTGTCTTTTAATACGATGTGAGACCACATGGGGAATTGAAGATTAGTGCTTCCTCAGAGAGTCTGTAGTTCCTCGACGCAGGCCACAGGGGGAATGAGACATTGAGTGCTTCCCCAGAGAGCCTTTAGTGCGATACGAGACTATAGGGGGAATTGACGGTGAGTGCTTCCTCAGAAAGTCTACTCTTAGCTGAACCAGAGGGGGGATACTGTGTGTGCCTCCTAGAGGGTTGCTAGTACTTGTTGGTTGAACCATAGGGGTTAGGATGTAAGTGCTACCCAGAGGGTTACCTATTTTCTACTTGTTGTTGGTTGTTTACTTGTGTACTTTATATGCTAGAATTGTGGATTGTAGCTGCTGTGTGATTTTCTGTTTACTTCTTTCCACACTTTTACCTGCCTTGTATTCATTGATTGTTAGGCACAGATATTTGGGTGATTTCCTGCTGGGATTTTATCTCACACCCTGTTTGGGCCATGCTTTTACGCCCAAGCAGACTTTGTTTTTGTAGGTACAGATAAGGACAAGTGCCCTTCGACTTCTAGTACTTGATTGTTTGGAGCTGGAGAGCAAGGGACCAAGCTTAGGCTTGCGATGCTGCTGGAGTTGTTGTTTCTTTAGTACTTTGTGTTCAGTTGTATTTCTACATGTTGTTGTGTTTGCTGCTTTCCTTAGAAACTTGTACCTGCTGCATCATCATCATCATTGCTCTATATATTTATTCTTCTGCTGTTTGGTTACATATATATATTTTGTTACTGCTTCTGCTTTTGACTTTTGTTTTCCTTACCTTGTATACCTTACCGATTGAGGGCATAGTTTCCCCCAATAACATACCAAGGCCCTCACTACTAGTTGGTAGCCTCTGGCATTTGGGGAAATGCGCTTGAGGTCATGTGGTGAACCGGGTATGGGGCACCAGTGGAGGGGCTCCGGATTCAGGTCGTTACAAAGTGGTATTAGAGGAGTTTCTTTTCTATTGGTTTACTGTTTGGAGGCTTTAGTCAGGGATATGATGGATTTGGTACTTGGTATTAAGCTGTTTTTGGGAGTAGCTAACCCGTGTACAGGGAAAAGCCATACTACCTTGTTTATTGCAGATTTATGGTTTTGAAATTTACGATTGATATGATTTCACCTAGAGTGATTCAGATGTCTTGTGTTGTTGTTGTTTTTCTATCGTGATTCTGTTTCCGTTGCAACCCGATGAGATGAGGGTATTCCATCTCATGCATCATATAGATACTTGTTAGAAATCACATTCCATGCATTCTTTCCATGTCATCTAGGGTGCATTAGAGATTGCATGCTGTTGTGATAGACCTTGAGTAGATTATGCTTGTTGTTTTGATAGATGCTCATAGAATCTTTGCTGCCTTGTTAGAGGATTTTTTGTATTCTAACTTGCTTAAATTAACGCCATGTTTTGATTCTAGGGGAGTATGGGACCTCACAAATAAGAATTTGGCACTTCTTTGACTTGTTTTCTATGTTTTTCTGGGCTTTTGTGCAGTTTCTGAGCTACTGCATAGAAAAACCCAGAATACAGGGCATGTACTTTTGACTACATTTCATGTAGTTTTTAGGCCATGTCACTGACCGTGTGAGTAGGGACCTGCTGTTGTATAAATAACTTTTGGAACATGCCGTGTATGGTTGGTACACATCGTGTAGTTCGAATCCGTGTACCCGTCCGTGTCACTAACAACACGGGTTGGGTATGCTTGAGTAGAACACACTGTGTTTTAAGGGAACATGCCATGTAGTCTCGTCTAGGTACTCGGCCGTATCACGAACAACACAGTTCCGTGTCCCCTTCTCTTAGACACGCCGTGTTGTTTTCGGAACACGCCGTGTAGTCTTGTTCAGGTACCCGGCTGTGTCACAAACAACGCGGGACGGTGTCACCTTCACATATACACACCGTGATTGTTCGGAACACGCGGTGTAAGGTCCAGCCATGTAGACGGCCATGTAATTAACAACACGGTCTGACGAAGCCTTGTCTAGTACACGCCGTGTTTGTTCAAAACACGCTGTGTAGTCTCGGGTTAAGTTGGACCGTGTGGGTTAGCCGTGTAAAGAGAATCAGGCATGAGAATATTTTTCAAGTACATGTTGTGTGTTGGGTCAACACTCCGTGTAGTTTGAGGTGTTACACGACCTATAGGGCAGAGGTACACACCCATTTTAGTGTCTTAAGAAGACACGCCATGTAGTTATTATACACACCATGTAGTTGTGTTTTGTAAACCTATGTGTTTTCCTTCCCCTATTCCCGTTTTGTAATCTTTTGTTTCTTGTCCTTATTTTTATAATATAAGGTGGGATTTTGATATTTCAAAGCTATTCCTCCGAGACGTCCTCTGGTTGTATGTCTATCGTCAGGAAGTGATTAGATGCCAGATATAGCTGATCAGGGACTTCTTGCCGACCCTCCAGTCGGGCCATCCTTGGCACCGGCTATCATAACAGTTGTAGGCGCTGATGCGTAGTTCAGGGAAGGTTTTATGAGGATGATGCAGAAATTTTAGGGAGAACCCCCTCCTACCTCGACTATGGCAGACTTGACGTGGGTTTTTCAACAGAATCATCCTCCCACTTTCTCGGGGGAAGGAGGACCTCAGGCTGCAGAGTCATGGCTGGAAGCCATACTAACTATCTTCGAGCATCTGGAGACACCTCCAGAGAGGTGGTTCAAGCTCTCTACCTATATGCTATGAGACTCCGCCAAGACATGGTGGGATGTGATCTCACAGGCGGGTCACCAACAAGTTATGGATTTGGAGGAGTTTCAACACATTTTTTATGACTACTTCTACTCGAAGACCCTGAGGGCCGACCGAGCCCGGGAGTTCATGAGCATAGAGCAGGGTAATATTTCTGTCATGGATTATTCCTCTCATTTCACCAAGCTGCAGCTTTCCACACCCCTCCAGGATGGGAGTGGGTTGTCCTTAGCAAGGAAGTTCGAGGATGGTCTCAGGCGAGAGATCCACTTGCAGGTGAATATCTTCCAGTTTCCTTCCATCACTTCCATCGTCAACCCGGAACTAATTGAGGAGCGCAATATGAGGGACTCTAAATCTGCGAGCCAGGGCAGTTCTGCTTCCCGAGATACTTTTCCTCCAGATGACAGCAAGAAACATCATAGGGAGTCTACGCACGATGATCCGAGGAAGAGGGATGCATCGTCAGGTAGCCAAGTGATATGCTACCAGTGTGGCCGGTCAGGGAACACGTGGCCGCAGTGCTAGAGAGACCCCATGGAGTGCCGATCTTGCGGCAAGATGGGTCACCTTCAGTGTTTCTGCTAAGTTTTTTCACCAGTAGCTGGTGACTGGGGTTCTTCCATGACTCCTCGTTTAGGAGAAGCACCACCAGTTTCTCCCCAGTTAGGTAACTGGAGTTCTTCCGGCCATTCGGGCCGAGGTGGAGGATGAGGCCGTAACGGTCATCCACTAGTCCCTCAGCACCAGTAATGTGGATTAGCTCATATTGGTCATCCAGGGGCGCAGGGCCATAGTGTAGGCCAGTCTTTCTCCATGGAGCATACCAATCAAGAGCAGGATCTCAACCCTTCTATAGTTCGAGGTATGATTTTAGTAGCCTGAGTTTTATCTTCAGCTCTTTTTGATACTAGTGCTTTGCATAGCTTTATCTCTATTGCTGTCATGGAGAGCCTTGGGCTCTGCATCTTTTCTTCTGCCGACTCTTTGACACTAAAAACACCTTTGGGGACAAGGATATCTAGTGTGCGCCAGTGTAGAGAGTGACCTCTAGAGTTTGTAGGGTATCGTTTCCTATGGGATCTCTATTTCCTAGAGATGAAAGGCTATGATTTAATCATCGGGATAGACTGGTTGGTTCCCTTCCAGGAATTCGTCGACTGTTATCATCGTAGAGTGAGTTTCGTTTCACCAGAGGGTGAATCTTTTCTTCATAGAGTCGAATGGGATGTTCAGGCGAGTCGAGCAGGACTCGAGAATCATGTGATAGGAAGGGTGATAGCCCAGATTGCTAGTCTTTATCTGGATGATTATGGGACTTCGCAGTTGGATGTTCCTCTAGTGGTGGATCGTTTTAGGGACGTATTTACAGAGGACTTTTCGGGTTTACCTCCGGATCGTGAGGTAGATTTTTCTATAGATCTCATTCCAGGAGCAGCACCGGTGTCCATTCCTCCTTATAGGATGGCTACACCTAAGTTACAGGAGCTCAAGAAGTAGTTGGAGGAGTTGCAGGCAAGGGATTTCATCCAACCCAGTACTTCTCCTTGGGTTTCTCCTATCCTGTTTGCGAAGAAGGTAGATGGTACCCTTCGGCTTTGTGTGGATTATCGGAAGCTTAACAATTTGATGTTCAAGAACCGATATCCCTTGCCGAGTATCGATGACCTCTTTGATCATCTTCGAGGAGCCGGGTGTTCTCGAAGATCGACTTGAGGTCCAGTTATCATCATTTGCGCATTGGACCATTAGATATACCTCTGAAAGACTTCAGGAGTAGGTATGGTCTATACAAGTATATAGTCATGTCGTTCGGTCTCATGAACGTGCCTGCAGTTTTCATGGAACTGATGAACCGAGTGTTCCATCCTTACTTGGACTCCTTCTTCGTGGTCTTTTTGGATGATATATTGGTGTACTCTCACACTCGACACGACCATGCTACCCATCTTGAGATATGTTTGAGTATACTGAGAGAGCATCGGCTTTATGATAAACTTTCCAAGTGCCCCTTCTGGAGGGATCAGATTCACTTTTTGGGTCACGTCATCTCTGAGGCATAAGTATCTATGGACCCAAAGAAAGTTAGATTTGTAGTCTCTTGGGAGCATCCGAAGAATGTTTTTGAGGTATGGAGTTTCCTAGGGCTGGCTGGATACTACTGAAACTTCATTCAGGACTTCTCACACCTAGAACCACCTTTGAAAGTACTGACCAAGTAGGGGGTGAAGTTCTTATGGTCAGATTCTTGTGAGTCGGCCTTTCAAGAACTGAAGGGAAGATTGACGTTAGCAGCAATACTAGTATTTCCAGAGCCAGGAAAGAGCTACACTATTTATTGTGATGCTTCGTTTATCTAACTAGGAGCTGTGCTTATATAGGGAGATGGAGTCATTACGTATGGGTCTCGGCAGTTGAGGCCACATGAGAGGAACTAACCTATGCATGATCTAGAGTTGGCAGCTGTTGTTCATACCTTACGCTATTGGAGACACGATCTTCTGGGAGAGCACTTTGTGGTCTCCACTGACCACAAGAGTCTCAAGTATATCTTCACTCAGCATGATCTAAATATGAGTAAGCACAGGTGGGTCGAGTATCTTCAGTCTTTTTATTTCGAGCTTGCCTATATGCCAGGAAAGGGCAACGTAGTGGCAGATGCATTGAGAAAAATAACTCAGATTCATGCAGTTCAAGAGGGCAGTAATGAGTGGCATCTGATGGCTTTATTCTCTGAGATGTATCTGGAGGTTTAAAATAGACAGGGATAGACTTACCTACCTTCTGTAGCTGTTACCTCTACGCTTCTTGATCGGGTACAGATGAGGCAGCTATCAGACTCAGAAGGCTTGGTCCTGTGGGAGGGTGTGTCAGGAAGGGACACTCCTCCTGGAAGGAAAGAGGGAGAGGATGAGATCTTTCATTTCCAAGGACGTGTATGGGTTTCAGCAGACATACGTGAGGAGATGATATGGGATTTTCATTCCTCGGTTTGGGCAGTTCATCCTGGCGTCACCAAGATGTATCGAGATCTTCATTGTCAGTACTGGTGGCCAGGTATGAAGAAAGATGTTTCTGGTTTTGTCATGATATGCTCTACTTGTTAGTAGGTGAAGGCGAAGCATCAGCGACCAGCATGCCTTTTACAGTAGTTACCCATTCCTAAGTGGAAGTGGAAAAATTTTGTGATGGACTTCGTGACTGGTTTTCCGAGGTCGCCTCGGGGGGAATGATGTTGTTTTGGTTGTCGTCGATAGGCTCATAAAGGTTGCTCACTTCTTACCGATCAAGTAGACCATCAGTGTCAATGATTTGGGACGAATTTACCTCAGATAGATTGTACGTATTCATGGAGTTCCACACTCCATTGTTTCAGACATGGATGCGGGTTTCACCTCTCAGTTCTGGCAGGGACTTCAGAAGGTGTTGGGTACACAGGTACTTTTGAGTACATCATATCATCCCCAGACAGATGGCCAGTCCGAGCGTACAATCCAGGTGCTAGAGGATATGCTCAGAGCCTGCATTCTGGACTTTGGTAGTTCTTGGGAGAAGCATATCCCTCTGGTGGATTTCGCCAACAAAAATAGTTTTTAGGAAACTATTCAGATGTCACCTTACGAGGCTTTGTACAGTAGTCCATGTCGATCACCCTTATGATGGATGGAGGCAGGAGAGGCAGCTTTGTTGGGACCTCGTCTTATTTACGAAATCTCAGAGTAGATAGAGTTGATTCAGAATATGATGGCTACAACACAGTCTCGACAGAAGTCTTATGCTGATTAGCGGAGACGACCTCTAGAGTTTGAGTTCAGGGATCAGGTTTTCCTACGTGTCTCACCAAGGTTGGGACACAAAAGGATTCGTAGATAGGGTAATCTTTCACTTCGGTATGTCGGGACGTTTGAGTTGTTGGAGAGAGTTAGGTCGGTTTCTTATAGGCTGCAGTTACCTTAGAGGTATCGGGCCATGCACGACGTCTTCCACATCTCTCATCTCCGACATTACTTTTCCGAACTGTCTCATGTCTTTCAGCCCGAGGAGGTTGACCTCAAAGTGAATCCATCATTTGAAGAGAATCCCATCTGGATTGTCGATCGTAGTATGAAGGTTCTCCACGGGCGTTATATACCTCTTGTACGAGTGCTATGGCAGCATGGGTGAGTACAGGACGAGACCTGGGAGAGGGAGGCCGGTGTACAGTCACACTGGCTGGAGTTGTTCAGGGTTTCTTCTTCTAGTCCTCGCTAGGGAAATTCAGGGACGAATTTCTTTAAGGGGGGATGTTTGTAAGAACCTAGATCTTCATTTCAGGCACGCCTTTCCTTTTTTTGGAGTTTTTGAGAAAAACAATGTTTCTTGATATTTTTGAAGTACACGCCGTGTACTTTCTGAGTACGTGCAATGTACTCTTCTCTGGCTCGAAGCCATGTACTGGTCGTGTCTGGGCCACACACACGGTGTGTAGGGGTGACGTGGAGGCCGATTTTGGTGGAGTATGGAAAGACCTTTTACAAGTTGTGTACTCTAAAAGTATATGTCGGGTTGTTTATTTTTCTTATTAAATAGACCGGAGTCACGCCTGACGCACAAAAGCGTCTTCTTCTAGGTCCCATTCATCCGAGAGCATAGAAGATCCGCGAATCTTCTATGAGCTCCCACCTCTCCGTCTGTTCTCCGATTCGAGCACGGTCGATTGCCTTGGAATCGCAGCGGTGAGTTTTTCCTTCTTCTTGAGCCCTGTTTTCCAATTCCTCCTCCTTTTCATGATATCATGGTTTATGTGTTTCATACGTTTTCTCATATCTACAACGTTCTAAGGATAATTTGTCGTCACTGTTCACGTATATCAATCTCCTAGGATCGAGGTAGGTAGTTTGTGCCTTTCTGTAGAAATTATTTAATTATTTTGTGCAATTGCGCTAATTCCCTTGAACGGGAATTGTGTGTTTTCATGTTTTTCCTTGATTGATTTCTTGCTTGCTTGATTTATATAGTAGAGGTTTACCTTTGTGAATAGAGTAGTTTTTTGTACCCTGGATGCTTGCCAGGATTTTTTTGCTTGTTTGGCGTTTTCCAGTTTCAATGCCTAGTTGTAGGATAGTGGTACTATTGCTTTGTTATGTTGTTGGGACTTAAAATGATATCCAAGTAGTTCTTGAGGTTTACTTGGACGTTGCACGCTCACAGAGCATATTTATTTCACACAGGACTATGAGAACCTAGTGTAGTAGACCATAGGGAGAATGGGCATAAGGGCTTCTTGAGAGTGTCTTTTAATACGATGCGAGACCACATGGGGAATTGAAGATGAGTGTGTTTCGGTGCGGATGTGCGTCGGGTTACGCTGTTCCGCCAGGACGCGTTCGCGCGTGCACCTGTCAACCCGAGGGGATGGGCGCGCGGCTTGTGGTCCCGCAGTCCCGCTTTCCAAGGGCGGGCAGCATCCGTCCCTTATTCAGGGGCGTCTGCTCCTTGATCGAAACCGGGATGAGGGGATGTCGGCTCCTCCTTCCTTGGACGTCTCCTCGGAACTTGTCGCCTAATCCGGGTCTCCCTCATAGACTTAAGAATGTTCGTGAATCTCGTTCCCGGCGCCATATCTTCATGGACACAGGTTAATTACGCTGCTTCCGCCCGGACGTTCCAAGGAGTCTGGGCGGGGCAGCAACCTGCGGTGAGAAGGCCGGGTGGCTCTGGGTGCTGGGGGCGTGTCGTAACACTGCGGCTCTGCACATCTGTCTTCCGTCCCTAATAGGGCTTCTCAAAGGCATGATGGCCTGAGGCATCCCGTACTAGGTGCGGGGAACTGTGTCACCTGAGGTTTTCCTCAGCTTCCCGTGTTTAACACGGGGTATGCCGCGAGTTTAACGTCCAGCGGGGACGGCATCGGACCGATCAACACGAAAAGTGGATCAGATGACAGAACCCCTTGCGGGGAACCTCTGACGCTGGGGCCAGCACATGGGCGGCTTCCCAAGTAACGTGGAGTGGAGTGAAGTGGCATGACCCCACCGGGATGTGGCGGCCCGGGTAAGGATCAGGATGGATGATGAAGTGAAGAGCTTGGACCCCAGAGGGGCTTCCTACGTACCGCGTGTTAACACGGATCAAAGTCAACATAGTTCGGGCATACAGTTTAACGTCATGCTGGACGTCGGCAAGCCGACTCACGAAGAGGTCGAGGCCGCCGGGCGGAGGATTGAACCGAACCACCTCGCACGGAGGGGGATGGAACGGCCGGGTGGATCACAGTTTCACGTCATGCTGGACGATAAAAGGGGAAATGGAAAAGGGGGGCTGTGGGGAGGCACCGTGGAGATACACACGGGCAGTCTCCCACAGGGGCGGATTCATAGGTGAATCAACGCAGGCGTGAACCCTGGAGGGGTCCACTGATGGACGAACCGACGTAAATACGACCGGGACGACCAGGTGGTGGGCTTGGACCTCAGGGAGGCTTCCTACGTACCCTGTATAGAAGACAGGGATCAAAGTCCACGTAGTTCATTCTGTCAGGACTTACGCACTTGGGGCAGCCCGGATGCTGCAAAACTCAGTTGGAAGGGACTTGGACCGAAAGCAGAAGACACCTCGATCCCAGTCAGACCCTCTACTGGCTTCGGCAGTGGGGAGGCGCAATGGAGATACACATGTGCGGCCTCCCACGAGAAACTAGGGGTTTGTAATACCCTGCCCCCGTAGGGAAAAGCCACTCCCATTAAATCGTCCCTAAAGAGGGGCAATCCCGACATCCCTGCAGGGACGAGCGGGTGGGGGCCACATCCAAACCGGGGGGACCCTGCGTGCGGAGCACGGGATCAGGTTGCGGACGGTTTAGCGTCTTGCCAGACGAAGTACAGTTTAACGTCATGTGTTGAGGACGAAGCGGACGGTTTAACGTCTTGCCGGACGAAGTACAGTTTAACGTCATGTGTTGAGGACGAAGCACTTGGCAGTTTAACGTCTTGCAGCGTGGACGATGAGGGCTAGGCAGTTTAACGTCGTGCAGCTTGGACGGATGTGCAGTTTAACGTCATGCTGGACGAATATGCAGTTTAACGTCATGCTGGACGTATGCGCAGTTTAACGTCATGCGGGACGAATGCGCAGTTTAACGTCATGCGGGACGAATGCGCAGTTTAACGTCATGCTGGGCATAGGTTGCCGGACGAATGTGCAGTTTAACGTCATGCTGGGCATAGGTTGCCGGACGAATGTGCAGTTTAACGTCATGCTGGGCATAGGTTGCCGGACGAATGTGCAGTTTAACGTCATGCTGGGCATAGGTTGCCGGACGAATGTGCAGTTTAACGTCATGCTGGGCATAGGTTGTCGGACGATGGGTGCATGTCACTTCGCACGAACCTAGAGGGCCGCACGGGAAGACAACGCACGGTGCGGGCACCCGGGATGAGAATCATCGGGTGCCACACAGGCGGGTACCCTTAGAGGGTCAACGGGGACGACCCTGGCAGATTGCGCGCAAAAAGGAAGCTTTGCGCGCAATACTGCGGGCCGGCGCGCAATCGGGGCGGCTGGCGCGCAATGGGGCCAGCGCCTTGCGCGCGGATGCTTGAGATTGCTCACACCGGGCTTCGGATAGCGCGCGGGGGCAACGGCTCATTCTTTAACGAATGGCCACTTGAAAGAAGGGGGGTGCGCGCAATCAGGCCGGATTGCGCGCACCCCGGGGGCAATTGCGCGCAAGCGGGTTCTTTTGCGCGCAAAGGCCATAGGGTGAGTTTTATTCAAATGAAAGGAGCCAACGGGGATTGCGCGCGAAGGCGGACCCCGAGGCTTTCTTGCGCGAAAGAAAGGCGGTTACCCGAAGTTCGTCATTGCGCGCGGAAGGGGTTGAATTGCGCGCACGAGAGACGTTTCGACTTCCAGCAACCTTTGAAACGTTGGGGGTCGCCTTATATTTATAGGCAACCCCGGGCGCGGAATCCAGGGTGCGAACGCGAAATTCTCCTCGCGGGCGCGGAATCGGGCGCGGCGCGCCAGGGAGTCGCGCGGACCCGCGGCGCGCAAAATTGCGCGCCGGACCGGCGCATTGCGCGCATCCCGGGGGGTTTGCGCGCAGAACATCACCTTTGCGCGCGGGCCTCCGAAATTCCGCGCAAGGCCTCCGGGCCCTCCGAAACATCCTTCCGACTCCAAATATGACCTCGCTTTCCGCATCCGGAGCTTCGTTTGGGAACAACGGACTTTTCCGGCGTCTACAAAAGCCCCCCCTCGGAATCTGATCGGCGAGAGGTCGCAACGATCGGGTTCCGAGGGAGACGCCGGAATGCCGAAGTCCTGGGCGACGCGGGACTGTGGCGCGCAAAAATGGGTGTCGGGCGCGAAAGCGGCCGATGCGGTCGCCGACGAAGAGAGAGCACGCAGAGAGCGAGAAGCAGCTCTGGAGGCCACCAGCCAAAGGGTAGCGGCATTAGAAAGACTCATTCAGCACGCTAATCCCTAAGGGCTTTGTTTTTCCATTCCCAAAACATTTGCTTCCGCTACTTTGATCCATCTGTATGAATCAATATATTTATCTGCGTCTTTCGGTTTAATATGCTCAACCACAATTCGTTGTCTTGCGGGAGTGTTAACCAAGCATCAGGCATCCATAATTGGGCCTGGGTTTCTGGAGAAAAGAGGGAGGTCATTCCTAGGAAAGGAGACCTCAGACCTAACCAATGTATCATCCCCCAACTTGTTCCAACACACGAGCGGGACAACGCTAGGGGCGTTGAGATTTTATCCGAACATAGGGAAATGAGAAAGGGTGAATCGCGTGTCCCGAATCTAGACATCCACAACGGTCGGCCTTCCAGGAAATGCCCAAGACGGTAGGCGGACAGTGGATCGACCATAACAACTGCAATAGACGGACCGAAAAAGGCCATCATTCATATTGCAGGAGGCGGACCACATGTCATCATGAATACCGCTTTGGGGTTCCTTCAGACACAAGGGTGGAAAATCCAGATCAACAGGGCATGCGAAGCGTGGGGCGAAGTGACGATTTGTTCGGACAGAATCCAACGCTCTCAAAATTGCGCCACCGTGGGGGAAGCGTATTAGGCGGATGCACTAATCTGGCCGTGAGTCACCTCAATTCTCAGACAGCACCTCTCTGACGAGGAAACCGTCGCTTCCCATCCTTGCGATGGGGCATCCCGAGCTGAATCGGGGAGAATATTACGACTGCACCACTCTACCCGAAGTCAGGCCAGACGGCCGGCGACGAGGAGGGGCGGGACTTATCGATCCCTGAGGCTGGACCCGAGTCGAAATGCCCGGGCGTTCCTACGTACTCCATCAGGCTGGAGATCAAGCCACACGTAGTTCTGTGAGTGTAGTTTAACGTCATGCAGGACGTAGGACCCCATTTGGGGTAGATCTTAGTTTAAGGTCTTAGAGCTCGGACCATAAGGAGATATCATAGTTTAAGGTCTTAGAGCTCGGACCATAAGGGCTGGATCTTAGTTTAAGGTCTTAGAGCTCGGACCATAAGGGTGGAGGATCTTAGTTTAAGGTCTTAGAGCTCGGACCATAGGGCTAGAGGATCTTAGTTTAAGGTCTTAGAGCTCGGACCATAAGGGCTAGATCTTAGTTTAAGGTCTTAGAGCTCGGACCATAAGGAGAGATCTTAGTTTAAGGTCTTAGAGCTCGGACCATAATGGGAGATCTTAGTTTAAGGTCTTAGAGCTCGGACCATAAGGGGAGATCTTAGTTTAAGGTCTTAGAGCTCGGACCATAAGGGGAGATCTTAGTTTAAGGTCTTAGAGCTCGGACCATAAGGGGAGATCTTAGTTTAAGGTCTTAGAGCTCGGACCATAAGTGGAGATCTTAGTTTAAGGTCTTAGAGCTCGGACCATAAGGAGAGATCTTAGTTTAAGGTCTTAGAGCTCGGACCATAGGGGGAGATCTTAGTTTAAGGTCTTAGAGCTCGAACCATAAGGGGAGATCTTAGTTTAAGGTCTTAGAGCTCGGACCATAAGGGGAGATCTTAGTTTAAGGTCTTAGAGCTCGGACCATAGGGACCTCAAAGTACGCCACATCGTGGTCATATCCCCTGGATATGCGAAGATGCACTGAGGGATAGTGTCAAGAGTGTCGAGGTTTCGCCTGGTCAGAATGGGAGGTGGAAAATGTGAATCATGCGGCCATTCACTCAAGGACTGGGGGCATCGGTGTAACGATATGGGAGTACTGCCGACCGTGGCGGAAAAGCAGCATCAATATCGCACTAACCGTCGGTGGAATGAGGCAGCAAACGAGCATCGACCGCTCAATCGCAGGATTCATATCGATTTGCTGCCCGAGGCCATTGGGGGTACCGGCCCGAGTCGGTGGGAGAGCACTGAGGCATTGTGTCCGAACCGTTCACGGGGGCTCCACCCAGGGCGTAGACGATGGGTCTGAATGAAAGGGAGCACGAAGCCTGAAAAGTGGAGGAAACCTGACCAAGCGGATCCTGACCCTCCTGGCAATAAACCAGAGTACTCTTGACACCGGTGGACCACGGCAAGGGGTCGGGGAACACGCCTTGAGGGTGACCTGAAGGCGGCGGATTCCCCAGAGAAGGGGGAATCTCTAAGAGGTGGGGGGCTGGACCCGAAGTTTCAAACATCCGGGCGTTCCTACGTATCCCATAAGTATGGGAATCAAGCCGCACGTAGTTCTTGAAGCGCGGTGCAACACAATCGGGCACCAGCGCGGGGAAGAGTGCGGGTCTGACCCTCGCACACAAAAGGAGCGGCATTTGATATTTCTTGTTTGTCCTTAAAGATGAATGGTTTTTCTTTGTGCGGCGACATGCCCGTGATTGAGAAATCTCTGGCGTCGCCACAATAATCAAGCCATGGAAGGCATTGATGAATGGCGTGGTCATTAACCAGCGCCCAACATGAGTGTCCCCTGAGGAGGACATCACGATGCAGTGCCGTTTCTCGTCGGGCGGCCAAGACGATCACAGTTTACGGTCGTGTGGTAGGACCAGACAACACAGTTTAAGGTCGTGTGGTTCGGACCATGGAGGAATCCGCTTATTGCGGTACGGCGGACACGGCGGAGGTGGGAACATACCCAGCCCTGCGGTCACGCACGATTCCAGGAGAAGAGTCTTGGGATAGGGGTCTGCATATGTCCATCACCCGAGGGGCAGAGATGCTAACCTCCAGATATACTGGGCCCAGAACGCAATTGTTCGGGCGACTCCCTCCTCCTTATGGGGACGAGGGTCCAGCTACGCATGGCCCTTAGGGAGGATATCTGCATATATCCTTGGTGCTCAGATCATGGGAGCCTCGGACGACATCATTACCCTGGTTGGTCTGCCTAACGTGTAGAGGCGTACCGGAGGTCAGTATGAAGAGAGTGTCAAGATTCCACTACAACGCACAAAGGCGGAGTGTGATGAGGACTGCGCAACCAATGTTCAGAGCCTGAGAGAGCTGACATGGCGATCAAGGACGTTGCTGACGCATTCGCAACACAACATCCGATCGCGTCAGCCTAAGATGGGGCAAGCAAACGAGCATCAACCGCTCAATCGCAGGATTCATATCGATTTGCGGCCCAAGACCCACCGGTAAATCGACCCGGAGCGGTGGGAGAGCACTGAGGCATCGTACCCAAACCGGTAACGAGGATCCCTTTGAGTGAAGGCTCGAACAAGAGGAAGCGCGGGGCCTGACAAGCAACACAGGACTTGTCGGGATTGAATCTGACACTACGAGTCATAGACCGAAGCACCCAAAACATGTTAACAGATCTCCGGAAAGGGTCGGAGGACTCACCCTGAGAGCAACCGAAGGGGGGCAGATCCCCGTGATCAACCAAGAGACGTGGCTGGACCTGAGACACAAGCGTCCAGGCGGTCCTACGTATCCCATAAGGATGGGAATCAAGCCATACGTAGTTCTGGAAAGGCAGTTTAACGTCATGCAGGACGATGAGGGGTGTGAGGTAGTCCCACACACGGGGGAGGCGTACGGCGCGGCCAGTAGACCGACGTGAATGAGGACATAATCCCCCGCTCACGCGATACGCCTCGCACAAAAAGGAGGGGAACTGGGGCCAGAGGCCCAACGCGGGATAGAGATTCCCGGGAAATGGGGCTGGGCCTGAAACATAAATGTCCAGGCGGTCCTACGTATCCCATAAGGATGGGAATCAAGCCATACGTAGTTCTTGAAGTGCAGTTTAACGTCATGCAGGACGATGAGGAAAAAAGAAGGGGGGAGCAGAAGGCATCCCCAAACGTGGGGGGGCGTACAGCGTGACGAGCAAACCGACGTGAATGAGGGCATAGCCCCGCACTCACACCATACGCCGCACACCCGGGGGCAACTGGGCCAAGGGCCCGAGATGGGATGGAAATTCCCGAAGGATGGGGCTGGGCCTGAAACACGAGGGTTCAGGCGGTCCTACGTATCCCATAAGGATGGGAATCAAGCCGCACGTAGTTCTTGAGTGGCAGTTTTACGTCATGCAGGACGAATGCTGAACAGTTTAACGTCTTATAGCTCGGACGTAGTGCAGTTTAGCGTCATGCGGGACGAAGTGCAGTTTAGCGTCATGCAGGACGAAGTGCAGTTTAGCGTCATGCAGGACGAATGCTGAACAGTTTAACGTCTTGTAGCTCGGACGTAGTGCAGTTTAGCGTCATGCGGGACGAAGTGCAGTTTAGCGTCATGCAGGACGAAGTGCAGTTTAGCGTCATGCAGGACGAAGTGACACTCAGGCAAAGTATTGCTTGAGGAACCTAGCGTTGGTGGGAGGAGTGACACGCTCACCATCCATAGTCGCTAGGGAGTACGCGCCATTGGGATAGACCTTGTGGACAACAAAAGGTCCCTCCCACTTGGGCTCCAACTTGGGCGGCTTCCTGCCGGGGATCATCGGTGCTCTTAGGGCTAGCACTAGATCACCCTGCAGGAAGGAGCAGAGGCGAACCTTCTTATTGAAAGCTCGAGCCATTCTGCTTTGATGCCTCTCCAAGTTGTGCAAAGCGCGAAGTCTATTCTCATCCAGTGCTTCCAACTCGACTAGACGGGCTTCAGCAACTCTGTCCGGCGCTTGCTGGTCGTAGACCGCAGTGCGCAAGGACGGTAACTGGATCTCGATGGGCAGGACGGCCTCAGCTCCATACACCAGGGAATAAGGGGTCATCTGGGTGGAATTGCGAGTCGTCGTCCGATAAGCCCAGAGGGCGTTGGGGAGCTTGTCCGGCCAACTCTTCTTGTTCTGACCAACCATCTTTTGCAGAATGTTAGAGAGGGTTTTGTTAAACGCCTCGATCTGTCCATTCGCCTGCGCATGATAGCGAGATGTATGGTTCGAGCGGATGTTATACTTGGCGTACAACTTCTTCAACTCGGCTGCTCGGAAATTGGTTCCGTTATCCGTGAGGATAGCGTGAGGCACTCCAAATCGATAGATGATGTTGGAGGTCACGAAGTCAGCGATCGAACAGGATTTGACCTCTCTGAGCGGAATCGCTTCTGCCCATTTGGAGAAGAAGTCTGTGGCGGTCAGAATGAACCGGCACTGGCGAGCTGTCGCCGGCGGGTAAGGTCCCACAACGTCCAGTCCCCAGACTGCAAAGGGCCAGGAATACCTTGTGGTATGGAGAGGCTCCGGCGGCCGATGCACAAAGTTCGCATGAACCTGGCACGCATGGCACCTCCTGGCGTACTCGATGCAGTCATGGATCATAGAGGGCCAGAAGTATCCCAACCTCCGAATCTGGTGGGACAGCTTCGGCCCAGTCTGGTGGGCGCCACATGAACCAGCATGAACCTCTTGCATGACTCGTGGGATCTCGACTCCCTGAAGGCAACGGAGGAGAACACCATCAAACCCGCGCTTGTAGAGGATCTGCTCCAGACCGGGACTGCTCTGGAGGACAAACTGCGATGCGCGGCGTCGAACTCGCTCGCGCTCGGCCCGATCTGGCGGAAGAATGCCATGTTGGAGGTACTCAACCAAAGGCGCCCTCCAATCACGGGCTGATTCGACTGCTATATCTGGGGTACTTGGGGCTCCGGGCATAGGGGTAACCGTGGTGAGGTTACTTACCAACGGGCCGCGATCTTCTTCCGGGATAACGGGAGCGATGAGCCTGCGGCGCGTCACGCGGACGATCAGGTTGTCCTGTTCAGGTTCCGCAAGTGACGCAGCCAGGCTGGCCAAAGCATCTGCTCGACCGTTCTGCGACCGGGGAACATGGACAATTTCCGGCCGAGAAGGGAACCGGGCCATCAGAAGAAGGGTGCACTCCAACAATGGCACAAGTTCCGGCTTCCTGACAACGTAGTCGCCATTGATCTGCTTAACGACCAGCTCGGAGTCCCCTTTCACACACAGATGGGGCACGTCGATCTCGAGAGCTAACTCGAGGCCGGTGATGAGGGCATGGTATTCCGCCTCATTGTTGGTACAGCCCTCTGACAACAGGAAAGAGTATGGCAGCACGGCTCGCTCCGGGGTAATGAAGACGATGCCCAAGCCCACTCTATTGAGCTTAGGATTATCGAGTCTTCTACCGGTGGGGCTCCGGGAGGCACCGTCAAAGTGCATCTGCCAGCATGGATCGGCTCGATCAACCGAGAGAATGGTCTCATCAGGAAAGCCTAGATCCAGCGGCTGATCCGCGGAGGTCGGGTGAGCGGCCAGAAAGTCTGCCAACGCTTGCCCTTTGATGGCCTTCTGAGACACATACCTGATGTCGAACTGCTGGAGAATCACAGCCCACCGCGCTAGACGGCCAGTCAACATAGGTCGGCTCAGGATATATTTCAACGGGTCTACCCGAGAAACCAACTGTACCTCATGGTGCTGCAAGTAGTGCCGTAATTTCTGTACGGCAAATACGAGCGCCAGGCAGCTCTTCTCGATGGGGGAATACCTAACCTCCGCATCGAGGAGCATGCGACTGAGGTAATAGAGGCTATTCTCTGTTCCCTCGTTGTTCTTCTGGGCGAGAAGGGCACCCAGGGACCGTTCCAGGGCGGTCACATAAAGGACCAGCGGCTTTCCGGATACGGGCAGCATCAGGACCGGAGGTTGAAGCAGGTACTGCTTGATTTCCTCGAAAGCGGTCTAACACTCTTTATCCCATACATAGGTGGCACCTTTCTTCATAAGCCGAGAAAAGGGATTACACTTGCCGGCCAGATTCGCGATGAATCGGCGTATATAGGCTAAGTGGCCTTGGAACCCTTGCAGTTCCCGGACGGTACCCGGGGGAGGCATCTGGCTAATCGCCCTGATTTTCTCTGGGTCGATCTCGATACCCCGGTATCTTACCACAAATCCAAGGAACTTTCCGGAGGTGACCCCAAAGGCACACTTCAACGGGTTCATCTTCAGGCAGCGAGACCGGAGGAAGCTGAACACTTTCTCAAGATCTTTGAGATGGTCCTGACGCTGGCGCGATTTGACAACCAAGTCGTCGACGTAGCATTCCACCAGTGTGCCGAGGATTGGCTTGAATATGCGGTGCATCGCCCGTTGATAGGTGGCACCTGCATTCTTCAGGCCGAAGGGCATGACCCGGTAGCAAAAGGTACCTTGGGGGGCCCTGAAGGCAGTGAACTCCTCATCCTCAGGGGCCATCCGAATTTGGTTGTATCCGGAGTATCCATCCATGAAGGAGAGGGCTTGGAACCCTGCCGTGGCGTCAATCAACAGCTCTGTCACTGGAAGGGGAAAATCATCCTTCGGACAGTGGCGGTTGAGATCGCGGAAGTCGATGCAGACTCTAATCTGCCCGTTCTTCTTCCTAACCGGCACAATGTTGGCCAGCCATTTGGGGTACTGAACTTCCCTCACGAAGTTGGCTTTGATAAGCTTGTCAACTTCGGCCTCAACCATGGCACCATGGGATGGGTGCATCTTCCTGGGAGGCTGCTTGAACCCGCGATGGTTCGCCGGGAGACCAAGGCGGTGGACGGCTACCTGAGGATCTAGCCCCGGCATCTCGTCATAGCCCCAAGCGAACACATCACGGTGCTGCCTGAGAAAGTCCACGTACTGCTGCCGCTCCTCAGAGGGCATGGCGGCACTAACCAACGTGGGTCTTGGATCGCCCTCGGTTCCAAGGTTCACCTGTATTAACTCATCGACCGTGGCGGGGACGCCCTCCTCAAAGGCTGGGGGTGCGTCTTCCATACCCTCTCCACTCGGGGAGGGATCATCCACGGGAGAGACTGCGTTGGAAACTGCATTGGGGCTACCAGGTCCTGCTGGGCCACTGGTGCTGGCGCGGGCGGTCGCGGCCGTCTCATCAGGAGACTCGCGGACCGTCAAGACCATGGAGACGTCCAACCGGTGAATCGGGAGGACGTAAGCGTCATCCAGACCTGCCCAGGGATCGCTCGCAACAGCGACAGGCTCAACCTCACCTGCCAGGATCTGCTTATCCTTGCTCTTGTAATAGTCCGCGTCCAGATAACGGGCTTCACATGAGGCAAAAGGAGAGGCATCTCCTTGAAGCACGCCTACTCGACCATTAAGGGAGTATTTGAGGCATTGGTGGTATGACGAGGGGACCGCCGCGTGAAGGTGAAGCCATGGCCTGCCCATCAATGCGTTATACGCAGTGTCCTGAGAGACTACCATGAATTCGGTGTTGGCAACCAAGTCACCGAACTGGGTCTTCAAACGTATCTTGCCGACCGGGGTTTGCTCGGTACGGTCATACCCCTGGATCCTGAGGTCGGAGGGAATCAAGTCATCCTCAGACAACCCCAATCTCCGGAGCGTCCGAGTTGGAATCAGGTTAATCCCGGACCCCGTGTCGACAAGACAACGCCGGACTTCAAGGCCATTGAACTGGCCAGTGACATACAGTGGACGAATGTGTCCCTGTATAGGAGGGTCTTCATCCTTACCGGAGAACGAGATAACTGCCTGACATTCGGCGTCCTCGATCGTTTCGGCGTGAAAGGCCTCTGCAGCCGCAACCTCTGTCTCAAACTGGAGGGGGCTCTTCAGGACTTCAGCGAGTGCCTCGCGCATCTCAGATGACATGCGCAGAGCCTCAAGGATGGAGAGCCTTGCTGGGATGTCGGCCAAGTGCTTCAGGACATCATACTTTTTGGCCAAGCGCGAGCTCCTGGTTGCAGGAGGTTGCTCTGCGGTTGGTGGCATGACGGGCCTTACCGGTTGGATCGGCGGCCGACTGGTACTTGGCGCATCTCGCTGTTCACTGGTCGCAGTCCGGGAAATGGTCACCGTACTGGAGTCAGGAGGCCGGGATGGACTTGTGGCAGGGCGGAGCTGGTCGCGACGCGGCTGAGGCGGTTCTGCCCGGTCCCACACCACAAACAGTGGCGGAGGCGAATCCATCATCCCCGGATGGGGAGCCTGCGCACGTTGAGCTCGATCTTGAGCCTGCTGCCTAGTCTCAGTGGCGTGCACGGCCTGGCCGGAGGTACCGACGGCTGTGCCCCGGCGACTCCTGCTGCTGCGGTTCTTCCGACGGTGGCGACGACCGGGGACACTAGGGAGGTCCACCTGGTGTTCTTCAACGTCGGGAACCGAAAAGGGATTTACCAGCTCGACGGTGTTAACCGAAGCGTACCCAATACCGTCATCGGATGAATCATCCATCACCGGGCGGATCCGAGGAGGGACCCCCATCTCCGGGGGCATGAAATCGCCGAGAGTACGGGATAGTGGTGGAACTGGCGGGGCGCGCTCTTCCTTCTTGCGTTGCCGCCGTTTGCTCCTCTTGGAGGAGGCAGACCGGGACGACGATGCCGAAGCAGCACCCGCAGGTTCTGGGGGCTCAGGCTGATTCAAGCGCGCACGGATGATTCCCTGGGCGCGAATGGTCATCTTGCGGGCCATCCAGTTATTGTACTTCTGGGATCCGCGGTCGGAGACCAGCTGCCATTCTTCCTCATCGCCACCATCGTCATCTGATCCCACGAACACGCCCACTACCTGTGCTGGAGCTGGGCCCAACCTGATTACATTGTTGTTAATCTGGTCTTGGAGCCAGTACTTAAACACATAGCACCGCTGGATGGTGTGCCCCAGGGCCCGATGGTAGGGGCAGTAGCGGGGGTTATCTATGAGATGTGCCTCCTCTGGCTTCCAACACTCAGGAAGTCGCACAATCCTCTGCTCCAGGGCGCTCCGGAAATAACCGGGGACCTGATCCTCATGGAATGAGTACTTCAGGTGTCGCGGGCCCCTGGGAGCGCGGTCTTGACGAGGGGCTGGAGGGGCCTGCCGAGGAGGTGGACCCTGATTATCTCGCCTAGGTTGTGGCGGTACATTACGCGGAGGGGCCGGCCGGTTCTGAGGCTGCCGTTGCTGGGCCGGGAACTGAGCCCGTGGAGGCGGATTCCTGTGAGGCTGTGGAGCTGGCCTCACCGGCAGCAGCTCCAACGGCCTGGGAGCCTCTATCTGGGCCACAGCAGTGGGCTCAGCCCTGCTGGCTCTCCTTGCAAGAATCATAGGAGGCAGCGGGTGTGCCTGGCTGGCCTGTTGCAGGGCTTCCTCAAGACGTTGAGCTTTGTCTGAGAAGTCCCTGAACCCTCCGGGGTAATTCTGAGTGATCAGGGAAGGGACCAGCTCGGTCTTGACGTTCCCGACGCACATTGTCAGCAACTGCTCCTGAGTCAATGGCATGTCGAGGGAATACGTGAGACCCTTCCATCGGGCGACGAAGTCCGCGACTCGCTCATCAGGCCTCTGCTTGCACTTGAAGAGGTCTACGATACTTGTCTTCCGGGTCGTGGAACTGAACTGGTAGAGGAATTGTCTACGAAGGTCCTCCCAGCTAGTTATCGACCCGACGGGAAGCTGGCTGTACCAGACAAATGCTGGCCCTTCCAGTGTCTGGACAAAGCAGCGAAGCTTAGCGGCCTCCTGCTGCGCCGGAGTCCCCAACATAGGCCCGCACCTCGAGTTGAAGTGGGCTAAATGCTGTGGCGGATCTCCAGTCCCGTTGAAGGGGGCGAAAGTGGGATTCCCGAATCCCGGAGGCGCCGGCATGTCATCCACCCATGCTGGGTAGGGCTTGCCGTCCGGTGGGATCGCCACCTGCCGAGTCTCCAAGGCTTCCAAGCGGGCAATGAGTGCCGCCATCGGATCGTCCGGACATGGGTTCCAGTCCTGGCGAGGATCTCTAACCACGAGCGCATTGCATGGCCCTTCAATCGGGTCGTCGACCGAGTCGTCGAACTCGGCAGCTCGTGGGATGGCGGGCGGAGCGGCCCTTGGGGCAGCGGGAGGAATCCGAGCGGGATCTCTCAGGTAGTCACGCCGCTCGGGAGGGTGTGGCGAAACATACCGCGCCCTCTTGCCGTAGGCAATGGCCTCTCTCCTGTCGGCGAACACGGCGTAATCACGGTTGCCCGGGAGAGTCTCGTCGAGGTGCGGTTGTTCCGGTCCCTGTTGTCCTGGCCTGGGATCACCGTAGTCAGGCCGCCGTTCTGCAGCGCGCTCGGCGAGGAGCTGGTCAACCAGCCTCTTCTGTTCGGCGAGCTGCTGACGTAGCGTAGCCTTCTCGGGATCCTCCTCTGCCCTCTGCATGGAGGCAGATGGGTCGGCGGGCTTTATAGCCTCGCTGTGCTCTTTTCCTTTGCTGACGTTTCGGCTCAACGTCAGTGCTTCAGTGGGCGCGGGGAGCCCCAGGAGGTTTCTCTGATGACGAGTAACTCTCACTGATGGATCTGACGACGGCTTGTCTTCGGGGGGGAAGCCCCCGTCGAGAAGTTCCAAGTCGTTCCCCTCTCCCGACAGGTCAGCCATATTGACCGTTCCTGTCCCTGGGGATATACCCTCAGGGCCACCCAGCGAATCGGGCTGTCGGCGGATCACACTGAAGCGTAGGGCAGCGTACTGCCCCCATCCACGGATATACACGTGGGGAGTGGCTTCCTCGATAACTTTGCGGAGTACTTGAAAACACTCAACGCATCGTTGTTGGAGGGCCTCGTGGTGCCCAAATGACCCGGGGTGCCGAACCGCGGGGAGCATGGCCAGGTCAATTTGACGGCACTGCTCACCAATATCCTCCAGGTGCGCTTGACTCCCGGGGTATGGCATTTGTAGGCGGTGAAGACAGGAGCGAGTCTCCCGGAGAGTTCGGCGGAAGCATTCGAACTCATCCGGGGTGAGCGATTCGGGTGCATCAAAGCCCGGTCCTGCGACTGGCCAAAACTTCTCAGGGAAGTGGCCCTCTGCAAGGACGGTCCAGAAGCTCCACGACTCAAACTCGGGACCCAGATCTCCTTGGTCCTCTTCCATGGCTGGGAACGGACGGGGAACTGGTAGTGGTGCCGAGGCGGGCCGTCGGGCCGACGGGCTGGCCGGCGGCGAATACGGCGAGCAGGCCAATTGGCCTCCATGTCCCGGGCCTCCCCCTGAGGGTGGCGGTGCCCCAGCTACCACATCACGATATGACGGGCCGGCGAGCGAACATCCTGCCGTAGCATCGGTGCTCGCCGAGGGCGCACCAGATCGTGGTTCGACCGTCGGTCCCCAGAAAAAGTCTCCGGCTTCTCTGATCGAGACGGAAGGCACTTCCGGAGGGGCCGGTACCAACCGCAAGTTTGATCCTTGGGGGTCTACCAGGCCCTCGTTACTCCGGATATACCTTCGGAGAGACGCGGGGATCACATCGATCTCGCTCTCGGGGAGCACGAGGCTGACGTGCCGCATTCCTACCCCTGCCCTTGACTGGCGGGATTGGGGAAGGGGCTCTGTCGCCGAATCGTACTCCGCCTCTGAGTCAGAGAAGCAAACCGGTCGGATCTCTGTCCGGAATTCCGCAACATTCTTCCCTCGGCGTCGACGCCTTGCCTTCCTGCCCCTGGGTGGTTCTTCGGGGCAGGGCTGATCTCTGTCCTGGCGTCCTCCGGCCGCACTGGTGCTGGGGCCAAGAGGACTGGGAACCAAGGTGCGAGGGGCACCGGGACAGATATCAAAGGGGACGCGGGGAGAGATGATTTCGGGAAGGACTCCGGGCCGGGATCAGAAGGTGGGATGACCCATGCCTCCTGGATCGGCCACACAGAGTAGATCCTGCCGGTGAATAGCGCTACCGCGAGGTGGTCCGCGGTGGCTACTGCCAGTGCCAGCAACCGGGAGAGTCGACCCAACCTGCCTTTGGGGCGGTCGGGGCCTCGATCCAGGTCGGGCATAGGAGTTCCCCCGCTCAGGATGCACAGAGGCCTGGCGACCGGAGCCAGCAGTGGCTCGGGCCAATGCGGCCGCTGTTGCTAGAGCCCCAAGGCGGGCATCCTCTTCCGTTCGTGCCCGACGTTGGCGTCGGGACAGGCGAGTCGGAATGAGCGGTGCGGGCTGGTGGAGAGCCTGTTCCTCGACTTGAGGGGCCTGACGGCGGTGTCGTCGTGGCCTGGCGGGAGTCCCTACCGTAGATCCCTGGAGCGGACCTTGGATAGGGTAGTCCCGGGCCTCTTCCACTTCATCCGCATAGGGAAGGGAACTGTCAGAGCGCTCCGGGGATAAACTCCCGAAGCGATTGGACGTTGAGGTAGGCAGTGGTGCCTCCCTGCGCGGCCCTCGGGGGCGGCAGTGGTGGCGAGGCGCAGCCTCCTCAAGGTCTAGGCGAGCCATGTCCCTAGTGGGGATGACTCCCTCTTCCTCGTATCTCCGCACCAGGGTGTTGATCACCCTTCTCTGGGTGACCTCCGCGGGGGAGAGAGGGCGTGGTCGTCCCGCAATTACGGCTGCTGGGACGACTGTGGAACGGGCAGGACCGCGCGGAGTAGCCGCGTCGGTGTTTCCCCTGTCCCTGCGCCAGTGGGCGGGTGGCGATCGGGCACTAGATCGGGCGACCTGATTTCTGGAAGCAGGGAGAATGACCCATTAACACTGACAGGAAAAAGGAATCGACAACCAACCATTAGCGCCACGACGCCTTCCGTGGGGGGAACCCAGGCCCTCGACGTTGCGAGACGGAGTGCCCGATGTCCCTTCCCCAGCCCCTGGCGGGTAAGACTGAATGCTTGGCCGGGCAACACGCCGGTCTTCCAACACCTCTGAAAGCCATCGGTCTTCGTATCGAGGAGAAGAGATTCACGTCGGGTTCACCATTTTTCTGTTTCGGTGCGGATGTGCGTCGGGTTACGCTGTTCCGCCAGGACGCGTTCGCGCGTGCACCTGTCAACCCGAGGGGATGGGCGCGCGGCTTGTGGTCCCGCAGTCCCGCTTTCCAAGGGCGGGCGGCATCCGTCCCTTATTCAGGGGCGTCTGCTCCTTGATCGAAACTGGGATGATGGGATGTCGGCTCCTCCTTCCTTGGACGTCTCCTCGGAACTTGTCGCCTAATCCGGGTCTCCCTCATAGACTTAAGAATGTTCGTGAATCTCGTTCCCGGCGCCATATCTTCATGGACACCGGTTAATTACGCTGCTTCCGCCCGGACGTTCCAAGGAGTCTGGGCGGGGCAGCAACCTGCGGTGAGAAGGCCGGGTGGCTCTGGGTGCTGGGGGCGTGTCGTAACACTGCGGCTCTGCACATCTGTCTTCCGTCCCTAATAGGGCTTCTCGAAGGCATGATGGCCTGAGGCATCCCGTACTAGGTGCGGGGAACTGTGTCACCTGAGGTTTTCCTCAGCTTCCCGTGTTTAACACGGGGTATGCCGCGAGTTTAACGTCCAGCGGGGACGGCATCGGACCGATCAACACGAAAAGTGGATCAGATGACAGAACCCCTTGCGGGGAACCTCCGACGCTGGGGCCAGCACATGGGCGGCTTCCCAAGTAACGTGGAGTGGAGTGAAGTGGCATGACCCCACCGGGATGTGGCGGCCCGGGTAAGGATTAGGATGGATGATGAAGTGAAGAGCTTGGACCCCAGAGGGGCTTCCTACGTACCGCGCGTTAACACGGATCAAAGTCAACGTAGTTCGGGCATACAGTTTAACGTCATGCTGGACGTCGGCAAGCCGACTCACGAAGAGGTCGAGGCCGCCGGGCGGAGGATTGAACCGAACCACCTCGCACGGAGGGGGATGGAACGGCCGGGTGGATCACAGTTTCACGTCATGCTGGACGATAAAAGGGGAAATGGAAAAGGGGGGCTGTGGGGAGGCACCGTGGAGATACACACGGGCAGTCTCCCACAGGGGCGGATTCATAGGTGAATCAACGCAAGCGTGAAACCTGGAGGGGTCCACTGATGGACGAACCGACGTAAATACGACCGGGACGACCAGGTGGTGGGCTTGGACCTCAGGGAGGCTTCCTACGTACCCTGTATAGAAGACAGGGATCAAATTCCACGTAGTTCATTCTGTCAGGACTTACGCACTTGGGGCAGCCCGGATGCTGCAAAACTCAGTTGGAAGGGACTTGGACCGAAAGCAGAAGACACCTCGATCCCAGTCAGACCCTCTACTGGCTTCGGCAGTGGGGAGGCGCAATGGAGATACACATGTGCGGCCTCCCACGAGAAACTAGGGGTTTGTAATACCCTGCCCCCGTAGGGAAAAGCCACTCCCATTAAATCGTCCCTAAAGAGGGGCAATCCCGACATCCCTGCAGGGACGAGCGGGTGGGGGCCACATCCAAACCGGGGGGACCCTGCGTGCGGAGCACGGGATCAGGTTGCGGACGGTTTAGCGTCTTGCCAGACGAAGTACAGTTTAACGTCATGTGTTGAGGACGAAGCGGACGGTTTAACGTCTTGCCGGACGAAGTACAGTTTAACGTCATGTGTTGAGGACGAAGCACTTGGCAGTTTAACGTCTTGCAGCACGGACGATGAGGGCTAGGCAATTTAACGTCGTGCAGCTTGGACGGATGTGCAGTTTAACGTCATGCTGGACGAATATGCAGTTTAACGTCATGCTGGACGTATGCGCAGTTTAACGTCATGCGGGACGAATGCGCAGTTTAACGTCATGCGGGACGAATGCGCAGTTTAACGTCATGCTGGGCATAGGTTGCCGGACGAATGTGCAGTTTAACGTCATGCTGGGCATAGGTTGCCGGACGAATGTGCAGTTTAACGTCATGCTGGGCATAGGTTGCCGGACGAATGTGCAGTTTAACGTCATGCTGGGCATAGGTTGCCGGACGAATGTGCAGTTTAACGTCATGCTGGGCATAGGTTGCCGGACGATGGGTGCATGTCACTTCGCACGAACCTGGAGGGCCGCACGGGAAGACAACGCACGGTGCGGGCACCCGGGATGAGAATCATCGGGTGCCACACAGGCGGGTACCCTTAGAGGGTCAACGGGGACGACCCTGGCAGATTGCGCGCAAAAAGGAAGCTTTGCGCGCAATACTGCGGGCCGGCGCGCAATCGGGGCGGCTGGCGCGCAATGGGGCCAGCGCCTTGCGCGCGGATGCTTGAGATTGCTCACACCGGGCTTCGGATAGCGCGCGGGGGCAACGGCTCATTCTTTAACGAATGGCCACTTGAAAGAAGGGGGGTGCGCGCAATCAGGCCGGATTGCGCGCACCCCGGGGGCAATTGCGCGCAAGCGGGTTCTTTTGCGCGCAAAGGCCTTAGGGTGAGTTTTATTCAAATGAAAGGAGCCAACGGGGATTGCGCGCGAAGGCGGACCCCGAGGCTTTCTTGCGCGAAAGAAAGGCGGTTACCCGAAGTTCGTCATTGCGCGCGGAAGGGGTTGAATTGCGCGCACGAGAGACGTTTCGACTTCCAGCAACCTTTGAAACGTTGGGGGTCGCCTTATATTTATAGGCAACCCCGGGCGCGGAATCCAGGGTGCGAACGCGAAATTCTCCTCGCGGGCGCGGAATCGGGCGCGGCGCGCCAGGGAGTCGCGCGGACCCGCGGCGCGCAAAATTGCGCGCCGGACCGGCGCATTGCGCGCATCCCGGGGGGTTTGCGCGCAGAACATCACCTTTGCGCGCGGGCCTCCGAAATTCCGCGCAAGGCCTCCGGGCCCTCCGAAACATCCTTCCGACTCCAAATATGACCTCGCTTTCCGCATCCGGAGCTTCGTTTGGGAACAACGGACTTTTCCGGCGTCTACAGAGTGCTTCCTCAGAGAGTCTGTAGTTCCTTAACACGGGCCACATAGGGAATGAGACATTGAGTGCTTCCCCAGAGCACCTTTAGTATGATACGCGACTATAGGGGGAATTGACGGTGAGTGCTTCCTCAGAAAGTCTACTCTTAGCTGAACTAGAGGTGTGAGACTGTTTGTGCCTCCTAAAGGGTTTCTAGTACTTGTAGGTTGAACCATAGGTGTTAGGCTGTGAGTGCTACCCAGAGGGTTACCTTTTTTCTACTTGTTGTTGGTTTTTTTACTTTTGTACTTTATATGCTAGAATTGTGGATTATATCTGCTGTGTGGTTTTCTGTTTACTACTTTCTGCACTTTTACTTGCCTTGTATTCATTGACTATTAGGCACAAATCTTTGGGTGATTGCCTACTGGGATTGTATCTCACACCCTGTTTGGGCCATTCTTTTGGGCCCAAGAAGACTTTTTTGTTGCAGATATAGATAAGGGAAAGCGCCCTTCGAATTCTGGTACATGATTGTTTGGAGATAGAGAGCAAGGGACCAAGCTTAGGCTTGAGATGATGCTGGAGTTGCTGTTGCTTTAGTACTTTGTGTTCAGTTGTATTTTTTCACGTTGTTGTGTTTTCTACTTTTCTGAGGCACTTGTACCTACTGCATCATCATCATCATTGCTCTATATATTTATTCTTATGTTGTTTGGTTACAGATATGTATGTTGTTACTGCTTCCTCTTTTGACTGTTGTTTTCCTTACCTTGTATAACTTACCGAATGAGGGAATAGTTTCCCGAATAACATACCAAGTCCCTCGCTGGTAGTTGGCAGCCTATGGTGTTTGGGGAAATGCACTTGAGGTCATGTGGAAAACCGGGTACGAGGCACCAGTGGAGGGGCTCCAGATTCAGGTCGTTACATCACATTCCCACGGTAATGTGGAGTCTGAGCCTGGGAGTCCCCTTTATGCCCCTCCACTTCTTAGGATTGGGGAACTTCTCCCCTCACTGGGGCATGGTGGAATACCCATCAGAAAGAAGCCCCCATGCACCTCCGTACTTCCCCACGGCCATGGTCCAGGAAGGGTGGAGTGGGGAAGGGTGATGATCAATCATTCTTTGGGGCCAAGTCCCTCTCCCGCTGTGCTTTTTCACCATGGGCATCCATCTCGGAGTAAGCCCTGACTTTTTGGGCTGCTCAATGCGTAAACCCCACTACACTTCCCACGAACGCACCTTTCACGACGTGATCGTCTGGTCCCTGATGCCTCTTGTTTCTCACACCGAGCGTGGCTCACGTAGGCTTAGAGTAAGCATTGACCATGAAATCCTCTCCTGGGCTACCTCAGAGCATAAGACCCACTCCGATCTGAACTACGTGGACTTTGATTCCCCTCCATAGGGATACGTAGGAAGCCTCCAAGAGGTTCATGCCCGATCACCATCGGTCCCCTCGGTCCACATTCATGTTGGTTCTCCGACACTCACATCCGAACTAAGTGGACTTTGATTCCCCACCATAGGGATACATATGAATCCTCCAAGAGGTTCAATCCCAACACTTGGTCAATCCGAGTATATTTACATCGGTTCACTACACCATCCCTGGGCAGCCATGGGTCTAAGCCCTATACCACACCGAACTACGTGGATTTTGATTCCTCTCATGGGGATACGTAGCAAGCCCATATCACAGGTTCGATCCAGATGCCCAAGTCATTATCTGTCCCCCCTGGATGACAATAAACTCCAGAGTTCCTGGTTACGAGGCTTTAAACTAGTGTTGTCTCAGTGAGTCTAGACTCTTTGGGGTAATTAATCCAACAAGGGATGGTAAACCTCGGGCATAAATGATTCTGAACCCATGCATCCAGCTGACCATTGCCAACAAGGAGTAATATGTGGATACTATGCTTGGGTATAAACCAAAGATTTTAGAACATATGAATATGTCTTAAATCGATAAGAGAGTCCCAGAACAGCAATAATTCCCCCCAAAAGGGTGCGATGAGCCCGACTTCCCATCCTCTCGTCCAATGTGAGTTCTTAAGCATCGCTGGTCAAACCACCCAGTGAATGCCTGACTTTGTAAAGAAGGTCCACATATTGCTGTATATGGAACCGTTGGGCGTTTTCATGTAAAGATGGTGCACCCGATATGAGTGATTAAGTAGAGCCCAATCTTCTCTAATCAACCGTCGGGTCGCGCATGTTTCTCCCCCATGACCCCATCGTGCACTGCGAGACAACGATCATCATTTGGAATTTGGGTTATGTACTTATTTTTTTCTCATGTATCATTTGGGTATATTAGAATTTTTTTTATTAATATATTTGGGTGGAATTATGAAGTGATATTTTTTAGTGAAATAATAGATTATATATTTTCATCTACTACTATAGTTTTATCTAGAACTATTATAGATTTTTTTTTCAAATTTGTAGACCTATTTTCATGAAATTGATTATATGGTTCATAATAAGATGTCATATGATTTTGTGAGAATTATTTGGGGAAATAATATTTTGTATCTACACATACCTCTACCTATACATCTTAGGGTGGGTTTATATTTCTTATGTTATGATATAGGTAAGTACAAGACGCCAATTATCATGGGTGATGGATTGTATGAGATAAGTTTATAGTGGAAGTGGTTGTGTTAAGTAATACAATTATAGAAGAATTAAACCATTCCATATGAATGTAAATATTCTTCTAGGTTTCCATGTTATGATTGGATTTGAGACTTGTAACATTTTGTTTTCCATTACACACTATTTGGTTGTTTCACTTTAAATGGTACAATAAATTTGGTTTTGATTTTAATTGGAAATTATGAATTTATGTCACATATTTTTTGTTTTTTATTTGAGTTAAACCTATTCTATAATGAAATGTTTTTATTTTTATACACTAGTTTTCACCCTTTGGTGATCAGAGAACAAGATATGGGTATGTGGTAGTCCTCATCATGCCTTAAGATTTGATCACTCAAGTTGTGGCTTTCAAAAATTGTTATTGGTGTTGGGTTTTAAATTTTGATTCTAGGTATGTTTATAAGCGATTATACTAATGTGATCAAAACTGAAGAAATACCCACAAACATAATAATTATCCTATTATTTATATACTTGAGTTGTAAGGGAGTTTTGGTTGGTCATTTGATCATAGGAACCATTATTGGATTTTGTTTTGTTAAACCTTATAGGTGTATGAGTTCATGGCTAGTTAGTATGGACAGTGTGTTAATGAATCATGGTAGGAATGTGTAGGGATGATATACATGTGCATCAAATTTTTTGAAATTATTTCCTTATCTGAAAATGGTTTTAAAGGTGATTTCAAAATATTTATGAATTTTTTTATTATAATTTAATTTTATTAGAATTATATATTGTTTCTCATTTTAACTTTATTAATGAAGGAATAAATATATAGTGAAAAAATCACATAAATATAGGTAAAGATATTTTTTATATGGATTTTTTTATTTTTATATGATTTTTTTTCATATTTCTTTGTATAATTTTCATTATTGGATTTCAGTGTTATATAGATGAATCTATATAGAGATCTTGTTCAGGTGGGGAGTCTAAGAATGTCGGAGTTAATCATGTGTGAAAGGAAGGATCTTTGTATATAGAGAGAATTCTTGTGATCTTAAACATAATGATTCAAGCGATTCAGGTGCATAGATTATATGTTGATCAAGTGTGGCCTAAGGAATTATATGGTGATTAAAGTTATTAAAGTGGAATCACCTTGTCTTTATGGGTTTTTAAAAAGATATATAAGCTAAATATTTGTTTGATATGATCAATATAATTTTCTCTTATCTTTTTACCATTGGGATATCAAAGGTATAGTTCTCTACTTACATTCTTAGGGAGGAATAGCCTAAATCGAAATAGACGGTTTTGAAAATAAAAATATACAATGATTAACATGGGTTGGTTTATAAAATATTTTAATCATATATTTTAATATGAAAATATTTAAACTGATAAAATCTCAATAGTTTATTGATTTAGAGTAAGAGAACATGATGTTGTAGGATTATACTACTTTCTTTATGGAATTAGTTCATTTTTACCAAAATTGATCACCAATTATTGTCAAAAAAACACAGTTTCTAGATGAATATTATACATTAGATTTTATTTTTTATGATCCTACTTGATCCACCAACCTGTATGGTGGTGGGGAATAAGGAATCTATGGATGAGGATAACATGATAGATGTAAAGGGTGAAAATGACTTCATTCACAAGAATAAGGGAGGAAAGATTATATCTAGATGGAAGAAGAGGATGTGGGAATATTATATTATAGAATTCAGTAAAAAAATCAATGAACCTAGGTTATTCTCCAAGAAATAGGTTGCTTTGGTGTAACCATTGTGGTAGTATGACACATTGAAATTGGGACTATCCAAATGATCCTAGTAAATGTCTCCAGGGTGGTATGTTTGGTTATCGTAATATGTTATATAATTTTTTCTTTCATATTTCTAGTGTTGCAGGTTTTAACCAGATATGGTGATCATGTATAATCACACAGAATCTAAAGAATGATAGAGATGAGATACTAGTGAGTACTGATAGAAATCCTCATCAAGATCAGGCATAGAAGAGACATGGTTATTTTTTCACGGTAGATTGTCTGCTACAGGATTCAAGGGAAGGACCTAAAATTTTGAGACATAAATTTCTTATTACATATAAAATGGTATCATGTTTGTTAGATATGGGTGAATATATTTTATTAATACAAATATGAGTACTATAAAAGCTAATTTTTCATCTAATTTAATTCCTTATTCCATAAATATTGATATGAATCTTTAAGAGAGTATGTAATGGTAGGTTAATTGTTCATATTTTTCAATAATAATCATATATGTGAAAATATTTTTCAATAACATTGATATGGAAATAGATACATTCAATTTAAAAATTATTATAGATAGGATGGTAAAGATCTAGGCTTATGTCGACTACTATGAGTTGAAGGTTTCCTTTACCTCACATGACATGATTGTTCTCACTTTTCTAGGGTATGGGAATATGAATTCTAGTATGGTAGGACCAATAATTAAATAACTTAGTTGTTTAACATATCATCTAGTTGTACTGGCTCTTTAATTGGTAGAGTCCCCAAAATTGTTTCAGCTACTAGTTGCATTTAGTGGCTTATTGGATGTTCTTCTTATATACTTCTATGTGCTTCCATTAGAGAGAAAAAATGAGTTATCAATTGAATTTTTTAGGGAATAATCCAATTTTATTGAAAATTTATGGAATATTTACTATAAATAAACAAGATATAAATATTTCTCTCTAGGATCTAGAGAGAAATATATTTATTCAATAACGAATTTCACAATGGCCAGTGTCACTTCTATTTTCCAAGAGGGGTGATGGAAGGTTATAATTTTTCATTAACTAAAAAAAGTTTAATCTGGTAATTATATTAAATAAATACCCTCAGCCTTTAATTTATGGTTTTTAAATCATATTAATGAATTATATGGTTTTAAAAGATTAATGTTTTAGTAGGATATCACCAATTGAGGGTATATATGGCATCCCGCCATTTTATAACATAAACTTTCATTACATTACATAAATCTGAGGATCGTTAAGGTTTAGTGTCTTGGAAACAAGGATCATAATACATAGAAAAAACATAAAACATTCTTCTTAAACACTTGAAAGACGTCTCCTTAAGTTCATTCTAGGTTCATTACTGCATCTCATAACCTGGGGACATACATCAAAAGAAAGGGTGAGCCGAAGGCCCAGTAAGGGAAACAAGAGGAACATTTTACATGTGAACTTGAGATACTTCAATAAGGACATGAAAAGAACATTAAGGCATGAGAAAGAAATCACGAGGCATTTCATAATAAAAATAACATTTTTCATAACTTGAAGATGTGGCTACATCATTTAACATAGACAATCATGAACATATCACCAAGGTCCATCCCCAAGGTGTCATTTGAAAATTACCAAGGTTATTCACCAAGGTATCGTGAAAATTGTAATCTCTAGTGGTTACATCATTACCCAATGCATTGGCGCGCTATCAGGGCGCACCCTTAAATTTGCCTTTATTATAATGTGAGCCACATATATCATCATCAAACATTTCATAAATAACCCATATAGTATAAAATAAATGGGTTTCATTTCATAATCATAACGTTTTAAAAACTGCTTTAAAGACATGATCTTTATGTCACTTTAAAACCCACAGAAAAGGAAGGTGGGTCTCATGTATGTAAATCCTAGAATTTAAAATAGAACATTTTTGTATATATGTGAATACCCCTTTAGAAGAAAGAGCTTTGAGTATTCACTTAATAATATAAAAGAATTTTAGAAAAAGAGAGAGACATTTTGAGACAGAAATTCTGCAGCATAACGGCTATGTTCCGAGGTTTTAGAAGACATTAAAAGAGAGGTGAAATGGGTAAAACATTCATAAATGACACATAAAATAGTACATGGACAGAATAATAAGGATAAATGATCATGGTAATGAAATTTCAAGGACATACCATTTGAAATGAAAAACATGGAAGGAAGGCAAAAATTAGATTTCTCTTATGAAAGTTCAGCAGCCTAACGACGTTACTTAATCATCAACAAAAATGATTTGAAAAGATCAAATAGGGTCTCTCATCATGTGAAAATAAGAGTTCAGTATGATAGATATAGAGATAATTCCCCAACATAACAAAAAGGAACTTTGAAAGAATTGACACGAAAGTAGAACTTCAAAACGAGAAGGGTGAAGAACCACTTAAAAATTCGGCAGCCTAACGGCGCCACTTAAAACTTCAAAATACAGAATTGAAGAGATTAAATGGGGTCTCCCATCATATGAACATAAGAGTACAGTATGATAGATATAGAGATCATACCCCAATATAACAAAAAGGAACTTGAAATAATTGACATGAAAGTAGAACTTCAAAACGAGAAGGGTGAAGAACCACTTAAAAATTCGGCAGCCTAACGGCGCCACTTAAAACTTCAAAATACTGAATTGAAGTGATAAAATGGGGTCCCTCATAATATGATCATAAAAGATCAGTATGATAATTTAGAGATCATACCCCAACATAATAAAAAGGAACATGAAAGACTTGAATGAAAATAGAACTTGAAAACGAGGAAGGTGAAAGAATCCCTTAAAAATTCGGCAGCCTAACGGCGCCACTTAAACATTCTTAAAACGAATTTATGAGAGCAAGGGGGGATCTATCATCATATAAACATGAAAGGGAAGTAAGAGGAATATAAAAGAACATACTCTCACATAAAAACATGGAGCATAATAGGAATGACATAAAAGAGATTACATGGAAATAAAGAGAGGGGTCGGATCCCTTACCTTAAAATGTGCTTCTTGAAACTCAAAGTATTGGACCTTGAGGGCTTGGGGGCACCTTGGGAGGACTCTTTGGAAGGTAAGAAGACCAGAACTTCGTTGGGGGAGAGTTGGGAGTGAAAACTAAGGGAGGAAAGGGTGGGTATTTATAGGGAAAGTGAGGGGACAAAGCATTAATGGCCAAGGGACACCTCACATGTGCTTTTCTCAAACCCATGTGCTCTCCCTTGGCATTTATCATGGAGTTATGCCACATGGGGCCCCCAAAACAATAATTCATCACCCTTGGCCGGCCAACCCTCAAAAGATTTCATGACATCATCATGACACCATTATGATGTCATTAAACATACCGAAACCCTAAAACTGTATTTTTACTATTCACTGAAAATTCAACTTTCTCAGAATAACCCCAAAATTTCACCTTAACCAAATATCAATGCTCTGATTTCAAAAATGAAATCCATTTTATAAAAATAATTTTCTAAATATTTTTAATTTAATTTTTAAATAAAAACACTATTCATCGAAAATTCACTTTTTTCAGAAAAATCCCCAAAAATTACCTTAACATAATATCGATGCTCTGAGTTCAAAAATAAAGTCCTTTTTATAAAAATAATTTTCTAAATATTTTTAATTAAATTTTTAATTAAAAACACTATTCATCTGAAAAAACTAATACTTGAATAATAATTTATGAAACCGTTATTTAACCATTTTATTGAATCACATTACTTAATCTAGGTGTCTAAATTACATTAAAACTTTCTTTGAGTGAAATTACTAATCCATTTGGTCACATTACTAATCCTAAGCGTAAAATCACTATTCATAATTTACTATTCATCAAAAATTAAGTTGATCTTATTAGACTCCAAATTCCTTACTGAACACTTTTGTAGAAGACCATTTTTTGAAAATCATTACACATCATTAGTTTTTTAGGGTTTACATAAATATTTCAAAATATCCCCTTTTTCAAAATTCATCAATAAAATACATTCTAAAATTATCTAGACATTTGAAATTTCACAAACATCACTAAAGGAAGAAATCTCAATTTATTCACCCGAAAGGATTACACAAGGAAACTAGGGTCTCATCACATAGCCCCTTATAACACTGGCATAAGACCTAAGTGTAAGGTGTGCTATGGTGAGAGAATCTGAGGGAGTCTCAGATAACATTGCCCTAGTAGAAATCTCCACTAACTTGAACATCTCCTGCAAGCATTTTCGTTCAAGCTTGACACGCTGGAGCTCGTCTTGGGCGTGGTCCAAAGCGAAGCCCACAGATGCTACCTCCTTCCCATGCTCTGATAAGTGGGCTTCGTAAGGGTTGAGTCTACTAGATGAAGCCATCAACTCCTCTTTCTACATTAACCATTAACATCTTAATAAATCATTAAGAGTAAGTTAATATACTACTCAAAAAGATTGGGTCGTTACATTCTTCCCCCCTCAAGAAAATTTTGTCCCCGAAATTTACACTTGAGGCCTAGTCGAAAAGGTGAGGGTACTTTTGCTTCATCGTTTCCTCGGGCTCCCAAGTCGCTTCTTCGTACTTATGATTCCTCCACAACACTTTCACAAGGTGGGTAGTCTTGTTTCGTAGAACCTTGCCTCTACGGTCTAAGATCTCCACTGGCTGCTCCTCATAAGAGAGGTCATGTTCAAGTTGTACCACCTCTGGGTTCAGTACATGCGAAGGGTCGGGTATGTACTTCCTCAAGAGAGATACATGGAAGACATCATGAACATGAGCTAGGTTCGGTGGAAGTGCTAGACGATAGGCCACTGCTCCTATGCGATCAAGGATTTCATAGGGGCCAATGTACCTAGGGCTGAGCTTCCATTTCTTCCCAAACCGCATGACTCTCTTCCATGGAGAAATTCGAAGGAAGACTTTGTCACCAACACCAAACTCCAAGTCTCTTCGTCGGTTGTCAGCATAGCTCTTCTGCCGACTCTGAGAAGCTTTTATGTGTTGTTGGATGGCATGAACTTGTTCTGTCATTTCTTGCACAAGATCAGGCCCAAGAATCTTCCAATCACCAGTTTCATCCCAACAAGTAGGAGTTCTACACCGCTTTCCATACAGAGCTTCATAGGGTTCCATCTGAATACTCGCATGGAAGCTGTTGTTATAGGAGAACTCCACTAATGGGAGGTGTTGATCCCATCCACCTTTAAATTCCATTGAGCATAATCTCAACATGTCTTCGAGTGTCTGAATAGTCCTTTCAGATTGGCCATCAGTTTGAGGATGATAGGCCGTACTAAAATTCAATTCAGTATTCAGAGCATGCTGAAGACTTCTCCAGAATTTTGATGTGAATCTTGGGTCACGATCAGATACGATGGATAGTGGTACCCCATGCAGCCTTACCACTTCCTTCACGTATATCTTGGCAAGCTGATCCAGAGAGAAATCTTCCCGAATAGAGATAAAATGGGATGTCTTGGTGAGACGGTCCACAATAACCCATATCGCATTGTTTCCTTTGGATGTATTTGGGAGACCAGTTACAAAGTCCATGGTGATATTATCCCACTTCCATACTGGTATGGGTAGCGGTTGTAATACCCCCTTAGGAAGTTGTCTTTCTGCCTTTACTTGCTGACACACCAGGCACCTTGTAGTGTAATCGGCAATCTCCCTCTTCATGTTATCCCACCAATAATGATCACGAAGGTCTCTATACATCTTAGTGCTTCCCGGATGTATAGAGAAAGTAGAGCTATGAGCTTCATCCATCAGTTCTTTCTTTTTCTCCGGAATAGATGGAACACATAGTCTTGTACGAAATTTCAATACACCTTCTTGATCAATATTGAAATCAGGGAACTTCCCATCCTTTACAGCCTCGAACTTCTCCTGCAGCAAAGGATCTTCTTTTTGAGCCTTCTTGATCTTCTCTAGTAATGAAGGTTGAGAAATCATTTGGGATAGGGTTGATGATGTCCCTTTCCTTATAATTCCCATGTCCAGTTTTACTAGATCTTTAATCAAGGGGTCTCCTAGGATCCTCATTGTTGCCAGAACAACAGGATCTTTCCAGCTTAACGCATCCGCGACTTTGTTTTCTCTTCTAGGGTGATAATGAATTGAACAATCATAGTCTTTAATAAGATCCAACCATCTCCTTTGTCTCATGTTCAATTCTTTCTGTGTGAAAATATACCTTAGGCTTTGGTGGTCAGTGTATATATCACATTTCTCCCCATAAAGATAGTGCCTCCATATCTTTAGATCAAAAACAACTGTCGCCAACTCTAGATCATGCGTAGGATAATTCTATTCATGAATCTTCAACTGTCGAGATGCATAAGCAATTACTTTGTCATATTGCATGAGGACGCACCCAAGCCCTTTCAGAGATGCATCGCTAAAAATAACGAATCCTTCTCCGATAGAGGGTAGTGTTAATACAGGTGCAGTAACCAATCTCTTCTTCAGCTCTTGGAAACTTTCCTCGCATTCCTTTGTCCAGATGAACTTAACCCCTTTTCGAGTCAACTTGGTTAGTGGATTAGAAAGCCGTGAAAAGTTTTTCACAAACCTCCTATAATATCCCGCTAAACCAAGGAAACTACGAATCTCAATTACTGTTGTGGGTTAAGGCCACTCCTCCACAACCATTGTCTTTGCAGGGTCAACCGAGATTCCTTCATTGGTTACGATGTGCCCCAAGAAAGCCACTTGTTGTAACCAAAACTCACACTTGCTGAACTTCCCAAAGAGCCTCTCCTTCCGTAGAGTTTTCAAAATAACCCTTAGATGATTTTCATGCTCCTCACGACTTCTTGAATATATCAAAATATCATCAATAAAAACTACCACAAAGTTATCAAGGTAGTCCTTAAAGACTCTATTCATCAAATCCATGAAAATAGCAGGAGCATTGGTCAAGCCGAAGGGCATAACAGTAAACTCATAATGCCCATATCTTGATCGGAAGGCGGTCTTTGGAATATCTTCCTTCTTCACCCTCAGTTGATGATAACCAGATCAAAGGTCAATCTTAGAGAAGAATTGAGCCCCATGAAGTTGGTCAAATAAATCATCAATTCTTGGAAGAGGGTATCTGTTCTTCACTGTGATCCCGTTCAGTTCTCTATAATCAATGCATAGCCGCATTGATCCATCCTTCTTCTTCACAAAGAGAACTGGTGCTCCCCAAGGAGACACACTCAGTCGGATAAACCCCTTATCCAACAAGTCTTGGAGTTGTTTCTTTAGCTCCTCTAGCTCCACATTTGACATTCTATACGGAGTCTTTGATATCGGTTGAGACCCAGGTACGAGTTCAATGGAGAACTCTACCTCTCTTTCTGGGGGAGGTCCAGGTAACTCCTCAGGAAATACATCCATGTATTCCTGAACAATCGTAACATCTTCAATTTGTATGCTCCCTTTCCCTTCTTCATCATCACCGATTAACTCCATAAAGAAAGCTATAGGAGGTGCTTCTAGATAGGGATCAGTTCGGGATATCTCTCCTCGGAAGATAACTGTAGGTCGTTCATTCAAGACTACTGAGATTTCCTTACTTCTGCATTTGATCTTAGCATTATACTTTGAGAGCCAGTCCATCCCTAGTATAACGTCGAATTCCATCATGGGGATGACTACTAGATTTGCGATAAGATTGTCCTCACCAAAGTAAACACTAGAGTCTCTAAACACTGATGATGCATGGATAATCCCACTTGGAGTCTTGACAGACAACTCTACCTCAAGCAATTCGGGGATTGATTCTATATTCTTTGCAAACTTGGAAGAAATAAAGGAATGCGTAGAACCAGAATCAAATAAAGCACTTGCTAGTTTTGAGAGGACAACAAGAGTACCTGCTACCACATAGTTCGGAACTTCAACTTCAGTTGTTGTGATAGCGAAAGCACGACCTTGCTCCCTTGGCCTCTGTTGAGGTTGATGGTGATTCCCCTCCACCGCCCTCGGATTTGTACATTGATTAGCAAAGTGCCCAAGCTGTCCACACTTGAAGCATGTGACTTCGGGTAGGGCCAGAACCATCTTTCCTCTGTCGTTAGTGTTGGGAAGTTGAGGCTTCACATCACCACGACAATTCCGAGAAATATGGCCTTCTTTTCCACACCTATAGCACTTGCCACTTCCGATCAAGCAGTTCCCCGGATGCTTCTTCCCACATTTATTGCATGTGGCATGTTGCATATGCTTTCCACCTCTTTCCTGATCAAAACTTCTTCCCAGGCTCGGTTCTAGATTTCTCTTCTTCTCATTATATTTGTGCGACCACTATGTCTCCCCAAACTCTAGTTCAACTTTCATACAACTTCGAACTATTTCTTCATAGCTATCATAGTCCCTGTTGGCTAGATTCTTCCGTAGATGTGGTCGTAGTCCACCAAAGAATCTATCAACCTTCCCATTAGGGTCCATGACAAAGCTTGAGGTATAACGAGAAAGCCTTGTGAAGTTCATCTCATAGCTTCCGACAGATTCGTTCTCCTTCTGCTTCAGCTCGAGAAACTCTTTCTCCATTTTCGTTCTCATGGAACGAGGGAAATACTTGTTAAAGAAAATCCCCCGAAATTCTTCCCACTCCATAGCTTCCATCTCTCCTCGTGGCTTTGTGTTTTTGATCAGTGACCACCACTGATCAGCTTCTCCCTCTAGGCGGTAAACAGCAAGGGTGACTTTTTCTTGTTCCGAACAATGAAGTACAGAAAAGATCTTTTCAATGGAGCTTATCCATTGTTCCGTAACCAATGGGTCAGTAGATCCACTGAATGTTGGCGGTCGTTGACACATGAAGGACTCAACAGAAAGTTGTTCCCTTCGGGGTGAGGTTGGCCTCTGAGCTTGATTCAAGTTATTACTCATAACTTGAGTCAGTTGGTTCATCATTCGCATGAATGTTTCCATTCCGGCTTCCATCGGAGGGCCGTCAACACATGGTGCATTGCGGTCACCATCGGCACAGTTCCTCCTATTGCCCGCCATTTTCTAAAAGAATAAAACTTTAGTGAGAAACTTATTTCATTTATGAATCTTTTAACTACGACTTCGTGCTTAGACAATTATACTTATCTATAATTCCTTCATAATGATTCATAAAAAGCTTGTGATTAACCAAACATATCCCCCAGGAGTGTCGTAACCAAGAGTACAGCAAGGCCCGTTATCGTGCACCAGTTCCCGTTCGAGTCTAGCTCAAAGTGGTGTTTTCAGGTTTTACCCCTATGTACATCTGTGCCAGAGCCGCCTCTACCTGCTCGTATCCAGACAGGGATGTATTTGTTTGATAGACCACTTACTCAATACTTACCAAAATACCAGGAAGTTTTCCTATATTTAAACTTTTCAATAGGGTTCTTCCTAAAGTTTTTATATCCTAATTTCCACAAATAACTAAACCTTCCTTTGATACCAACTATGGCATCCCGCCATTTTATAACATAAACTTTCATTACATTACACAAATCTGAGGATCGTTAAGGTTTAGTGTCTTGGAAACACGGATCATAATACATAGAAAAAACATAAAACATTCTTCTTAAACACTTGAAAGACGTCTCCTTAAGTTCATTCTAGGTTCATTACTGCATCTCATAACCTGGGGACATACATCAAAAGAAAGGGTGAGCAGAAGGCCCAGTAAGGGAAACAAGAGGAACATTTTACATGTGAACTTGAGATACTTCAATAAGGACATGAAAAGAACATTAAGGCATGAGAAAGAAATCATGAGGCATTTCATAATAAAAATAACATTTTTCATAACTTGAAGATGTGGCTACATTATTTAACATAGACAATCATGAACATATCACCAAGGTCCATCCCCAAGGTGTCATTTGAAAATTACCAAGGTTATTCACCAAGGTATCGTGAAAATTGTAATCTCTAGTGGTTACATCATTACCCAATGCATTGGAGCTCTATCAGGGCGCACCCTTAAATTTGCCTTTATTATAATGTGAGCCACATATATCATCATCAAACATTTCATAAATAACCCATATAGTATAAAATAAATGGGTTTCATTTCATAATCATAACGTTTTAAAAACTGCTTTAAAGACAGGATCTTTACGTCACTTTAAAACCCACAGAAAAGGAAGGTGGGTCTCATGTATGTAAATCCCAGAATATAAAATAGAACATTTTGGTATATATGTGAATACCCCTTTAGAAGAAAGAGCTTTGAGTATTCACTTAATAATATAAAAGAACTTTAGAAAAAGAGAGAGACATTTTGAGACAGAAATTCTGCAGCATAACGGCTATGTTCCGAGGTTTTAGAAGACATTAAAAGAGAGGTGAAATGGGTCAAACATTCATAAATGACCCATAAAATACTACATGGACAGAATAATAAGGATAAATGATCATGGTAATGAAATTTCAAGGAAATACCATTTTAAATGAAAAACATGGAAGGAAGACAAAAATTAGATTTCTCTTATGAAAGTTCAGCAGCCTAATGGCGTTACTTAAACATCAACAAAAATGATTTGAAAAGATCAAATAGGGTCTCTCATCATGTGAACATAAGAGTTCAGTATGATAGATATAGAGATAATTCCACAACATAACAAAAAGTAACTTTGAAAGAATTGACATGAAAGTAGAACTTCAAAACGAGAAGGGTGAAGAACCACTTAAGAATTCGGCAGCCTAACGGCGCCACTTAAAACTTCAAAATACAGAATTGAAGAGATCAAATGGGGTCTCTCATCATATGAACATAAGAGTCCCGGATGATAGATATAGAGATCATAACCCAATATAACAAAAAGGAACTTGAAATAATTGACATGAAAGTAGAACTTCAAAACGAGAAGGGTGAAGAACCACTTAAAAATTCGGCAGCCTAACGGCGCCACTTAAAACTTCAAAATACTGAATTGAAGCGATCAAATGGGGTCTCTCATCATATGATCATAAAATATCAGTATGATAATTTAGAGATCATACCCCAACATAATAAAAAGGAACATGAAAGACTTGAATGAAAATAGAACTTGAAAACGAGGAAGGTGAAAGAATCCCTTAAAAATTCGGCAGCCTAACGGCGCCACTTAAACATTCTTAAAACGAATTGATGAGAGCAAGGGGGGATCTATCATCATATAAACATGAAAGGGAAGTAAGAGGAATATAAAAGAACATCCTCTCACATAAAAACATGGAGCATAATAGGAATGACATAAAAGAGATTACATGGAAAGAAAGAGAGGGGTCGGATCCCTTACCTTAAAATGTGACTCTTGAAACTCAAAGGATTGGACCTTGAGGGATTGGGGGAACCTTGGGAGGACTCTTTGGAAGGTAATAAGACCAGAACTTCGTTGGGGGAGAGTTGGGAGTGAAAACTAAGGGAGGAAAGGGTGGGTATTTATAGGGAAAGTGAGGTGACAAAGCATTAATGGCCAAGGGACACCTCACATGTGCTTTTCTCAAACCCATGTGCTCTCCCTTGGCATTTATCATGGAGTTAGGCCACATGGGGCCCCCAAAACAATAATTCATCAACCTTGGCCGGCCAACCCTCAAAAGATCTCATGAAATCATCATGACACCATTATGATGTCATTAAACATACCGAAACCCTAAAACTGTATTTTTACTATTCACTGAAAATTCAACTTTCTCAGAATAACCCCAAAATTTCACCTTAACAAAATATCAATGATCTGATTTCAAAAATGAAATCCATTTTATAAAAATAATTTTCTAAATATTTTTAATTTATTTTTTAAATAAAAACACTATTCATCGAAAATTCACTTTTTTCAGAAAAATCCCCAAAAATTACCTTAACATAATATCGATGCTCTGAGTTCAAAAATAAAGTCCTTTTTATAAAAATAATTTTCTAATTATTTTTAATTAAATTTTTAATTAAAAACACTATTCATCCGAAAAAACTAATACTTGAATAATAATTTATGAAACCGTTATTTAACCATTTTATTGAATCACATTACTTAATCTAGGTGTCTAAATTACATTAAAACTTTCTTTGAGTGAAATTACTAATCCATTTGGTCACATTACTAATCCTAAGCGTAAAATCACTATTCATAATTTACTATTCATCAAAAATTAAGTTGATCTTATTAGACTCCAAATTCCTTACTGAACACTTTTGTAGAAGACCATTTTTTGAAAATCATTACACATCATTAGTTTTTTAGGGTTTACATAAATATTTCAAAATATCCCCTTTTTCAAAATTCATCAATAAAATACATTCTAAAATTATCTAGACATTTGAAATTTTACAAACATCACTAAAAGAAGAAATCTCAATTTATTCACCCGAAAGGATTACACAAGGAAACTAGGGTCTCATCACATAGCCCCTTATAACACTGGCATAAGATCTAAGTGTAAGGTGTGCTATGGTGAGAGAATCTGAGGGAGTCTCAGATAACATTGCCATAGTAGCAATCTCCACTAACTTGAACTTCTCCTGCAAGCATTTTCGTTCAAGCTTGACACGCTGGAGCTCGGCTTGGGCTTGGTCCAAAGCGAAGCCCACAGATGCTACCTCCTTCCCAAGCTCTGATAAGTGGGCTTCGTAAGGGTTGAGTCTACTGGATGAAGCCATCAACTCCTCTTTCTTCATTAACCATTAACATCTTAATAAATCATTAAGAGTAAGTTAATATACTAATCAAAAAGATTGGGTCGTTACAGTATAGGTGGCGGACATTCTAGAGATAATTCTTAGTAGAATGTATGAACAGTAAGATTTCTTAATAATAATAATTGGGGTTACTAACACTCTTATATTTTTTTATATCTTGGATTAATATTGTTTTAGTTAAATACCTTAATACATTCATTATTTTATTATGGATAACATTTTTCTATTCTGTATCAGAGGAAGGTCATGGTTATAATTTAAGGACTGTGTTGGAAATGTTGTGACACCATAAGTTGTATGTGTAGTAATATAAATGTATTTTTTGTATATTGGGATTGAATTACTTAAGTAATATTATTAATTATATGGGTTTATCAATAGATATAGATAAATTGATGTTGTGGTGTCTTAGTAGAATCCCATGAATGACTTTAACTTTGGAAGTTTACTTGGATGTGTATAATAATACCGATGATTCAATCATGTTTTTTTATGTTAGCAACTTCAAATTTTTTTTTGATTCATAAGGGTTTGAATTTTGAGTGGGATGATAATTTATATATATATTTTGATGTGTTTATTAAGTGAATGAAATATATTCTAGTGTTTATCTTGTTTGATATTAGCAAAGATTTCTCTATATATTATGATGCATCTATGCGATGTAGGGGTGTGTAAAAATGAAATCGGATAAGGCGGTTAGAAATAGTTCAATGAAGTTTTGACCACATGATATGAATTATAATACACATTATATAGATTTGGAAGTGGTTTTAATACCTTTAAGAGTGGAAGGCATTACATATTCAGTAAAATATTCAGAATATATTCACATCACAAGAGTCTAAGATGCATTTCTACAAGCATGATTTAAAACCAAGGTATTAGACATAGGAGAAGTATCTTGAGACTTTATATTTTGATTTATCCTCCACACCATGTAAGGTTAATGTCTTTATAGATTACTTAATCCATAAAATATTAAATGATAAATAATCCATAGTAGGAGAGGAATTTGATGGATTTAATGGAGATTTTGTATCCCAAAGCATATGAAAAGGGATGTAGTATGAGTTTATATCAAAGAGAAGATAATTCTATAATTTTTGGAAAATTAATGATGGAAAAAATATAGATTCAAAATGTAAAAATACTATTTATTACTAATGTGGTTGGGAGACCATGGAAGGGTGGTTTCTATCGATGGGCATGATGCTCTATTTCTGGGATAGAGTGGTGCTTCCCTTCATCCTAAGGAAATATGTCATGTGTTAATTTCATAACATCAATTGGGTATTGAATCTTGGAGTGGATAAGATTTATCATAAAATGAGATTAAATTAATTAAAGGTGGGGATGGAAAGGGATTTATCTGATAATGTCTCTCAATGATAACATATCAAAGGATAAATTCATAGTATCAGCATCCCGCTAAACTTTTATATCATTTTATTATGCTAACATAGAATTGGAAATATATCATGACAGATTTCATTACATGTTTACTAGAATCACCATATAAGGGTGATGAGGTATGGGTTATTATGGATCAACTTATGAAGACGGAACACTTCCATCATATTCAAGAGGAATTCTCAGTTAAGGGCCTAAGTAATTTATATGTGGATGAGGTGGTTAGGATTCATGGAGTTCCTTTATCGATCATGTCATATACATATACTCAATTTATGTAAATATGGTATATATATTTATAAAAGGTGATAACTACTTGGTATAATATGAGTATGCCGTATCACCCACAAATTGATAACCTAACATAACAGACTATACAAACTTTTTAGAAAATGCTTAGAGCTTATGTGTTTGATTTTTGGAGATCGTGGAAGGATAACATGGATTTTGTAGTGTTATTATACTATAATAGTTATCAAAAAAAATTCATATAGATACCTTAAAAGAATAGTATAAAATCTTTTTTGATCGCTGTTTTTCAAGGATGAATTTTGAGATAGATTTCTTTTGGGGTCTAGTTTAGTATAGTAGATGATGAATCAACTTCAACTAATTTACAAGATATTAGTGATAGATCAGACTTAGTAGATGTGTTATGGTAATATTCAATAGTGGGTATTTTGGTTAACGATTGGGGATCAAGAATTTTTTTAGTATCACAATTTTTGGGGAATAAACAGATTAGTATACATGGGATGTTAACACCGAAACATGTGAGTCCATTGGGAATTATAAGGTAAATCAAATATGTAAACTAAATTTACATTAAATTTTTTATACTGAGTAATGATTTATTTTAATCTAGGATTTGGAACTAAGAATTGGGTTTATGTTCTTTACTATAATGTAGCGGATTTATTTCCAGACGTGACAATTGTGGGAAAATCACTTAGTATTTCTGATGGGTAGGATATGTTCTTGAGAGGATGGGGTATTTCACTAGTGATGGTGTTGGGGAATGATGAACCAATTAAAGGAAAAATGTGAGAGAGTAATGGGGGAATAGATGTAGTAGAAATGGATTATTTAATCTAAGGATATCAGGGAATGATTAATTTTCAAGAATTAAAAGATCTATGTTGGATGAATTGTAATGTCTTAGGTTTTATATGTAAGTTTCATTTTTTATATTTATTTTTATGTTTTTAGATGTTAAGTAAACATTTCATGGTTAAGGTGCATGGTCACAAGGACTATAAATTAGGACTATACAATCCAATTAAAGAAGATGTGGTGATCGCATAGTCTTGAGTGGACATGTAGGGAAACCATGAAATGCTTTGTTAGTGGGCATGGGCTCCATCATAGTCAGTTCATGATCTTGGTAAGAAATATAGGCAAACAATTTAGTCAGAAATATTTTCCATAATTTAACTTTTAAAAAACCTATTATCCTTCTATAACCCCCATTGAACCCCCCCTAATTTGACTTTTTTGACCCTATAATTCCAAGAGAGAAAATTTATGGATTTCCATAATCAAATAAAAAAAATATCTAGAGGATTTATTAGATTCACATATAATTTTATGTTCGATCTCAATAATCTCACACATTAATCAATCAATTTCTTTCTAAAACATTATATTTATTATTATTATATTATATCTATCCATTTATATTAGATATATGGTTTTGAATTGTGGATTTGAATCATGAATGGGAACAACATTATACAATATTATTTTTTCTAGGGTCTGTAGGATCATATTATTCTTACTAACATGAAATATAATGTTCAAAGATTTTCACATGATAATTATCTAAGGTAGAAGGATATTATTCATTTTTCATGAGATTATGGTTAATTTTTTTGGTAGGTGTGATTTTAGGCATTTCATGATTAATAAATTTTTTAGTTGAAATTAATGTGATAAGATGATATTTTCATTGATTTGATAACAGTTTATAAAATTGGTTAGGGCTATAACCCTGAATAAGTGATTTTGAATTAAACCATGGGTTTTGGATTTAGGAATGTTTTTTTTATAAAAGTGGTATTAAATTTATCTTTATTTGGTATATTTAATATATATTTTGATAACTTGAGTTCCAAAAATGTTTTTTCAATAATTAAAGTTGTTTTAAGAATTAGATGTTCTAAAAATGAGAAACGACTAGGAAACATAAATATTTTAGGGATGGGTCATATTTTTAGGATGGATAGGATGTTCTAAACTTATATGAACTACATAATTTATCATAACACCCATGAAATTTTAGAACCACTTTTGTTTTTTAATACCATTAACTGTTGTATTCCATGATTGTATGAATGAATTTAGGTTATGTGATTATCCCTTTTTCATGTATCCTTTGGTTATATTTTTTTGTTTCTTGTTTGGGTGAACCAGAAAAGAATGAAATATTGGTGAAATAATATATTATGTTATTCTATTTATTTATTTATTTTTATATATAACTATTATATACTTTTTTTAAATGTGTTTACATGTTTTTGTGGAATTGGTTAAATTCTTATGAATTGGCCATTATGGGAATTCAGGAGGATTATTTTGGGAAATCCTACTAAGTATTCATAACCACCCCCATATTCAACTTCCAATGTGAAAGTAGATTTCTTATTTTAGGATATGTATAAGGATAAGGAATTTATTTTCATGGGTTATGTATATTATGAGTTGATTTATATGTATATGTGATGGTGTTTATTCATATATTTGAAGAGAAGATAGACCATTCAAATCAAATGAGTACCATCTACTCAGTTAACATGTCATATAACTATTTTAGATATCTGTAATTTTATTTCCAATTGCGCTTTTTTGGGTTTTCTTACTTTAAATGGTATGTTTATGATGGTTTGTATTTTAAAGGAAATCAATCATTTTTTCTCATATAGTTGGTTATTTTTTTGAGAGGAAAAAATTATAAAATATTTATTTTTATATATTGGAACTATTTTTTTGACTATAATGATTGGGTAAAATTATTGAGACCATATAGAGGTTGTAACACCAGTTGATTATATATATATTTCTAGATAGAAATGAAATATTTGACGTCTTTCGTTATATGCAACTCTGAGTCTACATGAACTGTGAAATATCATACCTTTACTACCTAGCCATTGGATTGATGGGTAGAAATAGTGTTCACCACATTATGAAAAATATATATAATTGTTTTATAAATTTAAATTTATAGAAAAATGCGTAATAAATAATCATTAAAATTTTAATAATATCATTTAATGATTTTAAGACCTATATTTCACATGAATATATTTTTCTATTTGTTATGTATTTTATATAAAAATTTATATTTATTAATTAAAAAATTCAATGAAATATATTGATAATTTATATGAATAAATTAATAATAATTCATACATTATTTATGTAATGGTTATGAAATAATGTAAAATCATTTAATGCCAAAAAGTGTTATTTATCATAAAATTAATTTTCTATGTGAAAAATGTTTTTATAACAATAAATTTAAAAAATAATTACTAGTTAATTGTTTTAATAAAATTTATTGATTATATATTTAATAAAATATTTTAATAATAATTTGATATTGTTCACTATTTAAGGAATGAATGTAAATTTAGTTTTACACTTAAAAATTCAGTTTTCTAAAAATAGGTTTGCAATGCGTTTCGTGTGTTATTTTAAAATTAATTTATACCAATTATAGAAATTTAATTTTGATAAAATATAATATATATTGTTATTTATAATTTAAATTATTAATATTTAGTTCACTTTCTTTTTTTGTCATAATGAATAATATAAACAATAAAAAACTGTCATTATTATGGATAAAATGGGTTTACCGAGGAGATAAACCAAGAGATAAGGATATGATAACAACATAAAAATGTTTAATTATAATTTTATTGAGATATTTTGACCCTATAATATCATAACATAGAATAATTTTCCATTTCGAAGCATTTATCTTGATTAAGACATTAATATGTTTTAGTCTTTTGAAAACTTTCAATTGTGCCTCTCCATCAATTATAAATAGACATCACCTCTCCTATTATAATCACACATAAAGAGCCAAATATCTCATAAAACCCATAAAAATACATTATTAACATCCATAAAAAGTTCCTAGATTTTTTATTTTTATCATAATACCATCCATTCAAGGCTTAAGGTGTAAACAAAATGAGTTTTCTCAACAAAATAGGTATAACTCTTAACCAAGCACATTAAATTTTATTTTATAATTTCACCTTATAATATGTTTTTTAATCCATAATAACATGAATAATATATTATGATAAATATAATAATATTTTATTATAATAATGGAGTAACCATTTTCCACCTCTATTCATCAAATAGGGAATGAAAGTATCACTCGTGCGTTTGTGGGACTACAACATCCACGTAGAGATGTGATTCATTTTCCATCACCATATTTCATGATTGATTATAAGGATGGATATAAAAAATATATATGATATTAATGAAATAATCATTTTTTTAATTAAAAAATATTATTTATCGTTCTTTATTAATTTTCTATAGAAAACAAAAACAATGATCATGTGTATATGCGAACTATCATCTTAATGAAAACTATAATTCATTTTTATATATCTACATTTTATGTATGGATTTAATTGAATATATATTGTATATATGTTTTATTTATATCATTATTAAAATTATGAATATGATGAAACCATGATAAAAGTGCATGGACCGGAACATTTGAACCAAAAGATTCATGAAAAACCAAAAACAATTAACACCCTGAAACGATGATTTTAATAATGAATTACAAATAAATGGGTCATGAAATGTTATAAGATAGTCATATATGATATTTTAGTTTTTTAAAAGGTATATATATTGATTTATAATAAGTAAAATTTTATTACAGAAGATTTAAAATTTCTTACAAGGAACATTGAACATGATGTAAGGGGTTTTTATTACAATCTCATTTCTTTTTAGGATTATCTATACTAAATTTACATTGAGGGAAATATTATGGATATTATCATTTAAAACACATATATTTTACACTAAAAAATTTATTTTTATATATTATAATTTTTTGTTTTATTTTCCTCTCATTGATTACTCAAAAATCTGAAATAATGATGTTAAGGAAAACCAACTTTGTTTTTTTATTCGATTAGAATTTTTTTTCATACATGGAAACATTTTTTTTAAATGGTTTTGATAATTTATTTAAAATTATAAAATGATTTCTTAAATTCATTTTTCCCTTGTATTACTTTCAATAAAAACATATAAGGAATATTTTTATCATTTTTGTAAATTATTTACTTTTTAATAGACGTGTGAATGAAATATTTGTTTTAATATACAATATATGAATGTATTTTCCCACCATCATAAATATTCTTCAATTTTAAGATTACTTTAATCATTTACATTATTATTTTAAAAGAAAATATATTCTTTAATATTTTAGAAAAAATTTATTTTATATAAGATATTTTTATAAGAAATGACTATTTTTTTCAAAAATGATCCATAGATCTTCTAAACAAAATTTTCATCTACAATAACATATTTTGATTCAAATTATGCTTTACTATATATATGATTCTTTGATACCATCCTGATTATTTCTATGTATGGTTTATGGTTATGATGATAAAATGTTGATTAGACATATTTTTTGATGGTTTATGTTATTATGCAATGTTAAATGTTTTCAAGATATTGTGGTGTACATATGAATAGATTATAAATATGTGATGGGTGGATCGTTTATATACCTTTAATTAATTGGGTAAATATTAATGTTTTTTTTATATCAAAGGGTATATAATAGGTTATCCCAAGTCCAAATTAGGGTGCATGGGATGTTATCCCAAGACCAAATAAGGGAAATTGATGGTCATTTCAAGAATAACTTATGGTAAATATCTTAGTGGGTAGCCTTGAAATAAGATTTCAATTATTCTTATTATACCGTACTATTTTCCATTAATGTATTAAATGATATTATTCCAATTTTATGGTATCATGGATAATTATCTTTTATTCATTTATGATTAATGTCTTATAAACTTCCATCCATTACGGCAAGAATCATGATTATGATCTATGAATTGTTGTGTATGACGTTAAAATGTTAAGCTCATGTTATTAAGACATTATTCTCATGTTATGCTTAAATCATCATTGATATATCCTTTTTTTACATTTAATAAGAATATAATATAACACTTTATTCTATTTTCTTTTCCTCATGATATGAAGAAATGTTTTTAAGTATAATATCTCTAAGAAGTGTGATAGTTATGAAGAACTAAGTGGGGGATGATATATATATTTAATATACTAGTTCATTATGTAACCATGTTTCTAGATATACTAAATCATTATATTTATGGCATGGATAATAATTATTTATAATGAATAATCATCTAGTAATATATAATATTTAGGTATTTAATGTTTGGGTCACCTCAGTTGGTATTATAGTAAGGTTTAGTTAATTTTTATAAATTATGATAAGGAAATTTAGTGAGAACCCTCAGGATAATACAAAGTATTGGAGAATATAATATGTTATATTGATGAAAGGACAATTGTTTTTCTATAAAATACATCTCTGTATAGATTCAATTAAGTGGATTAAGTTTTGGAACAAATGAACCTTGGGGTAACAACTCTGGATAGGTCATATTGGGTATTAACATGATTTTCACTAGTGTATGATGAGTGTTCCTGATAATTAACAACTGAATATACACTCCTTAGGGATATTTAGGGGATAATTCACCTTTTTTTAAAACCATTATGAAGGATTTTAAAAGAAATTGACCAATTATGACTTAAGGTTAACATTAGGTGTAATATATTAAAAATGTTTTTTCATAATTTAGACATATTATTAATGATTTTTAATGAGAATATATTTTATCACTATTATTATTATATCTAACACTATGATTTTTAGTTTTAATCAATGGATGAAACCAAAAGAAACCATTTTAACATTTAATTTTATAAACAATTCAATGATTTTCCTCATGAGAAATCAAATTTTTTGAGAGATGGAATGAAAAACCTCATTATTATGAATAAAAAAAATTAATCCTTGATTCTTGGTGTGATTCCAGATAATAAAATGAATGAATAATGATCTAGTGAGTCCTTCATGAGGTATAATCCACCTTCTTTTAGTTGGTCTATTTAGATATTAATTGTTGAGAAATTAATTGCTACCACTATTTAGATATTTTATATTCTCCAATGTTCTGAGCATCCAAAAGTTATTTTGGCTGTTTATCATTGGAAGGTGAAGAAAATAAATGGTGTAATTTTATTCATAACATGAGTAAAAAAAATAAATTGACTCTATAGAGTGGGATGAGTTTATAAATTTAGTTTTCAAAAAGTACTTCCCCCATATTCTTCATAAAAAAATTTATATGAAATTAATTAATCTAAACTAGAGGTATAATGAATATTTTAGTACCTATATGGAAAATATTTCTAGACATGCAAGGTTCCCTTCTGTTATTATCATCTAAATCAAATGTAAGATTTATTTATTCTTTTTTGGATTAAAATAATGTCTCATTAGGGTGTTATCCAAAAGAGACTTCAGTAGCTATGAATATATAATTTAATGTGTTTTTAAGGTAGAAATGTATATTAGAGTTACCCATAAACCTCATGGTTTTGATATGAAAATAATGATGGAATTCAGTAGAAATTATAATAATAAAAACCATGGAGTGAAGAAGATGAGACTTCATTTATACCAGAAGTGTGGGAAAAACATAGTTAAAATTTTCTTAATGGGATTAGTAAATTCTTTATGTTTTTTTAGAGAGGGAAATTGGTAATAAAATTCAAAATTAAAGGGAAGAAGTTAGATAATAATATGAACAGTGTGAAATCTCCATAGAATGCACCACCCACACTTGAGTGTATCAAATAAAAGGAGTATGGAATTATTCTAACAAGTTATCGAATATGAGGGTTATTGAATATGATCAATATTAGGAAACTATTAATCCTAGAGAAAAATGGATATATCATGAAATCATTATTGACAATATGGGGCATGATAATGATGTCATGAAAGGTGTACTTACCATCCACTATAAATTTTTTATTGTGTTATTTGATTTTAGATATTCCCACACTTTTATATGGGAAAATTTTTTCTAAGTGTACCATAATAACATATCAAGAATTTTATGGTTAATTAAAAAAGAGAGATCCTAATGTTGTGATGATGACATCTCAAGTCTGTGATTCTTATCACATTAAAATTTGTGGGAATATGCTTCTCTAAAATATTTTTATTCTCCATCTAGTGGAATTTGATATTATTTTGAGCATATATTGGATTTATTTATACAAATCCAATATTAATGTTTTATCAATGGAAGTGTAATTTTATATTCTAACATAGCCTATGTTCATTTACCAATGTGAGAATAAATATGAACTTTTAATGGAAATTATACCCATTTAATGTTTTTGGATTCATATTCAAAGAAATATTTATCTTATATGGTTATAAACCAACTAAACATCAAGGATATACCTATTGTATGAGATATTTTTAATTTCTTTATATATACATTTCATAGTCTTCCTCTGAATTGTGAAGTTGATTTTTCAATAGAACTCATACTTAATTATACAACTATTTCAAAGGCTCCATATAGAATAGTCCCAATTGGATTTCTAGAATTATATAACAAACCCTTGGTGAATTTTGATATGGTATTCACTCATCCAATTGTTTCACCATGGGATGTACCAATTATTTTTGTTAAGAAGAAAGATAGTTCAAAGAAAGTCTTCATTTTTTAACAGAAACATAACTAGTTCACAATCTAGAATAAGTATCATCTCCTCCGTATTGATGAATTTTTCAAAATTTTATTAGGATCTAAATATTTTTTCAAGATTGGTCTTTAATATAGCCCTTATAAATTGGGAGTAAAAATTTAATACATACCTAGTACAACCTTCTGTGTGGGGTATGGATACTATGAACTTATAATTATGTCATTTGGTCTAATTAATGTCACCTTTATCTTTATGGATTTAATTTATAGATTATTTATAGATTACATTAATCAATGTTTTTTTTTCTATTTATAGGGTATATTTGTATGTATTAATAGATAAAGGAAGAGAATAAAGATCACTTGATGATTATAATGAATATCATAAATAAGTAGAAGTTGTATAAACAAATTTTCAAATGTGAATTTTGGTTATAGAATTTTCAATTTCTAAGTTATATAATATCAATAGAGGGTATATCTATGGATCCATCAAAGATAAAAGTTATAGAACATTGTAATATAACAACCAATAGGACTAAGATAAATAGTTTTATTTTATTGGTATGATATTATAGATTCATTTTGAATAATTTTTCATGGATATATAATTATTACACTATGTAACATAAAAGGGATTCAAGTTCCTTTAGATAGATGATTATTGAGAGAAGTTCACAAACTTAATAATAAGGTTGGTTAGTGAAAATGTTCTCACACTACCCTATAATTAATAGGGTTTTGTTATTTATAATTATGTATCAAAGAAGGGGTTGGTATTTTTTTTAGTCATAATGATATGGTGATAGATTATTCCTCATACAACTTTAAATTTCAATACCAAAATTACCCAACTCAGGACCTAAAGTTTTTAGTGATAGTATTTTCATTAATTATATAGGGAAATTACCTTTATGGAAATAAGTGGGACACATATACAAATTATAAAATTTAAAGGTATATATTCATCCAGAAATAGTGTAATATACACAAGGTAAGATAGTTGATGCTGATTATTGATTATGATGTCTCATTACATTACTATACTAGGAAGGTGAATAAGGTGGATGATGTTCTGATTCAAAAGGATCATACGATGTTATATATGATGAGGATCACAAAAGTTTCAAAATTTCTAGATTTATAGAGGATGGATCCTGGAATCATGAATGAATGAGAGAAATATTGTCCTACTAAAATGTATGTTCAGTCATCTATCAATATTAATATTGACAGGTGCATAAAGAAAATGTAGAGCTGAAAAAGAATGTGATAAATTTACCTATTTTCAACTTTAATTATGATGGAATCATAATTCTCAATAACTATGTATGCAACTCGTCAACAGTAAACTTTAAGAACGTGATTTTTGAAGAATCTCATAACTCGCCATTCTTTATTAATCCCAAATTTTTGAAGATTTATAGTTATATGAAAGTGTATTTCTGGTAGGATAATATTAAAATAAATATTGTAGAGTTTCTTTCTTGGGGATTGGTATTTCATCACATTAAGGATGAGAGATAAAATTCTAAGGGGATGTTACAAATATTATCCATACTATATTGGAAATGGGATTGCATGACCATATATTTCATCGTCATACTCTATAAAAACTCTAACCCATAAAATATTATTTAGGTTATAGTTTATCAACTAAAAATTAATCACAATTCATTTCTATAATATAATATTTCTCTCCTGATCATATTTCCATGATATTTATATTAGGAAATGGTGAGATTGAAAAGTGTACCATGTTCTATTGTATCTAACCAAGATATGTAGTTTGCCTCAAAGATCTGGTGAAGTTATCCAAAATATATGGACAGAGATTTGTTTTTTAGTACTACCTATAATCCTTAAATATATGTACAGTCTGATCAAACCATTCAAACCCTAAATTATATGTTGATATCATGTTCTCTGTATTCCAAATGTGGTTGGGATCAACACTTTCCTCTTAACAAATTCTCTTATAATAATAGCTTTCACTTAATCATTCGGATTGATATTTATTAATCCCCCTAGTGAAAGATTTTTTGACCTCTTTTGTAAAAAGTTGAATTTGAGGAAATAAAGTTATTATGACATCATCTAGCTAAGGAAATGGTAAAGAATGTAAGTATTATTCTATTTTATATCAAGGAAACTCAAAGATGATAGAAAAGTAATGTTGAAAATCATCGGTGAGATCTTGAATTTGTTGTTTGTGAGATATAATTTAAATGAATTTATAAAGAGAATAAGGTTATAAGATTTTGAAAGAAGAAATTTTTTAACCATATCAATATTGTTCCCTATTAGATTCTGGATCGAGTAGGGACATACAATAGATTATCACTTGGCACTTCCATCTAACCTCTCTTAAGTTCACGATGTATTCCATATATCTCTATGAAGGAGGTATATTCCTAATTATTCACATATATTAAACTCAATGGTTATACCATTGGATCTTGATATTTACAACAATGAAAACCCAATAGAAATTATGGATCCTATAGATAAATTTCTACAAAAAAATCTATACACCTAGTTTTTTTCTAGACGAACAAAAATTTAGAAGAAGCTACATAGGAACCTAAGGATGTGATAAATCATAAATATACACATTTTTTATATTAGAGTAATTTAATTTTAAGGGAGAAATTAATTTTATGGTGGATTGAATATAAAACCCCAATATTTTATATTTATATTTCCTTTCAAATAATCTTGTACATATTAGATATCTTTTGTTACGTGCAACCCCAAGTCTAAATGAACTTTAATGTAGTATACCTTTATAGAATCGTCATTGGATTGGAGGATATGACTAATTTTAATAAAATAATGAAATATATATATAAATTATTTCCAAAATTTAATTGTACAGATTAATTCCTAATAATTAATCATTCCATTTTTTATGAAATTATTTAATTATTAAAAGACATATTTTTCAAAGAAATGTATTTTTCTTTATGTTATATATTTTTATATAAAAAATTGTATTGTTAATATTTAAAAATTATTTCAATGAAATATAGAGATAATTCATATTAATAAATTTATAATCATGCACACATTAGTTATATAATGGATAGGAATGAAGATATAATCATTTAAAGGTAAAAAGGTGTTACTTTCATGAAAATAGTTTTTATATGTGCAAGGTTTTTTATCATAATAAATTAAATAAATCATTATTGATTAATTTTTTCAAAAAAATTTATATATCACATTTTTTCTCAAATATTTCAATATTCAATTTATATTTTTTACTCAGAAATTAATTGACTTAATTTACTTTTATGTTTAAAAGTGCATTTTCCTAAAAATGGGTATTCGTTATGTTTTGCATAATTATTTTAAAATGAATTTCATCCAATTATATAAATTTAATTTTATAATAAGGATTCCATATTTTTAATCATCATGTATACATTTTTCAATGAGGCCACTTTCATTTTTAGTCTTAATGAATAGTAAAAATATTAAAAAAAATTTGCCATGGATAAGGTTAAAATGGGTTTAGCGGGGGTTAAACCAAGAGATAAGGGTGATATTTACATAGTAAATTGTATAATTATTATTTTATAGAGATATTTTTACCCTATATTATCCTACCTTTGAATATTTTTCCAATTTGAAATCGTCTTTATTGAGTAATTCATTAGTATATTTTAATATTTTGAAAATTTTGATGTGTGACCTATTCCTCCATTATAAAATGAAACCAACTATAGTATCTTAATCACACTTTAATATCCACTTATATTGTCCAATACAATAATGATTTTATAACTAACATCCCTAACCACATCCTGGTGTTTTTTTATCCAAATATCATCCTTTCAATGATTAAGGAGCTATCCAAATAAGGTTTCTTGATGAAGAGGTATAAACCTTAACTGAGTAAATTTAATTTTATTTCTTCACACACCTTATAAAAACATATCTTATCCATAATAAAATTAGTAATACAGTATAATAAATATATTTTTTTTGATGATGACATAATTATATTGCACCTTCATTTCATCAAAAAGTAAATGAAAGCATTGCACGTGCGTAGGTGTATACTATAGTCTCGACATAGTGACATGAATTATTTTCTATCACCATATTTCATGGTTGGTTATATTGATGGATTTAAAATTTATTTATTTATTTATGACATAATTAGCATTATTTAATGATAAAATATTATATAAGATTCTTTATTTCTTTTATTAACAAAAAGAAAATTGTGTTCATAAGTACGTACATACTACGATCTCCTTGAATGGTGTAATTCATTTTTATATCTATACCTTTTATGGATGGTCATAAATATGTATATAATGAAGATATATGATATTTAAATAATTATTAACATTCTATGAATGACATAACTTTGATCAAAGTATAAGGACCATAATGACTGAATCAAAACTTTCATGAAATAATAAAATTGATAACACTAAGAAATGATAAATTTGGGGATAATTATTAATAAATGTGTGTTAAACTTTTATAAGTGGATCATATATAGTATTATAAGTATTTAATGGTTATATTATAAATTTATAAAAAATTAAAAATTATTATATAAGAGGATAGAGAGCTTACAAAGAATGTTGAACTTGAGGTAAGGGTTTTAGGTTACAATATCATATATTTTTTGGGTTGTATATGCTAAATTTACATTGAGGAAAATTTTATGAGTCATATACATGAAAAATATATATTTTAGACACTTCTGGTTTTTTATGGAAATTAAATTTCTTTTCTTTTCTTTTCCTCTCTCAAAGTACTCAAAACTCAAAAATAATGTCTTTAAGGAAGACTATCTTTGTTTTTCTATTCAGTTGGGAAAATTTTTCTTCCACGACCATATTTTATTTAAAATGATTTCAAGTTTTTTTTAGTACTATAAAATTATCAACTAATGGTATTTTTACCCATGTTTTAGTTTATATAAAAGGATGCCAAATGAATCTTCTTATCGTTTTTTGAACGTTAAACGGTTTACCAAAGGTGTGTAAATTTTTTTTCTTAACATACACCACATTAAAGGAGTTTCCAAACATCCTGAAAAATATTTTATTTGATGATTAATTTACAAGTTTCTATGGTTCTTTTCAAAAAAAACTCATTATCATTTTATAAATTTATTATATTTTAAATAAGTTATTTACACTATGGGAAAAACAATTTTTTGCGATGGGGTATTTGCAAAAGGATTAGTTCCTGTCGCAAATAGTCCATCCCAGGGGTTATTTGGGACAGGGGGTTCATCCAGTTGCAAAAGGTAATGTGCGATTTGGCGTAGGATGCAGGTGAAAGCACGGGAAGGTTATTTGCGACGGGGGGAACCCCTCCGTCACAAATAGTGTGTCGGTCGTAAAGTATTTGCGATAGGTCCCGTCTCAAAAACTGGCAGCGGTAAATGAGTTTTTGTAACCGGATATTGTCCCGTCACAAAAGGTATGTCGGCAAGTCACCTTTTTCAACGGGCCCCGTCGTAAATACCCTTTTAACCGCCGACATCAATTATGTGAGGTAAAGCTATTTGTGATGGGCCCTGTCGCAAAAAGTACCTTTTATGACGGGCTTCATGTGGCAACAAGTCTCATCGCCACTAATCTAACCTATATATACCCCCTCCGTTTTTGTTTCTCTTCCTCTCATTTCTCACTTCTTTTCTCTCTCTTAACTCGAATTTTAAATGAAAATTTCTCTCAGCTAATTTTATTTACGGAGAAGTTGTGAAGGCGCTTACATCAATTAGAGATCATGTTTTAAGGTATTTATATTTTATATAGTTTAGTATTTATTTAAATTTTTATGTTAATTTTAATTACTGTTGATTAGTTGTAATTAAATTAGATTTAAATTTTTTGTTATCTATATTTTAGTAATAAATAGTAATAATTAGTAATAATTAGTAATAATTAGGAATAATTAGTAATAATTATAAATAAATAGTAATAATTAGGAATAAATAGTAATAATTAGTAATAATTAGGAATAAATAGTAATGATTAGAATAATTAAAAATAAATAGTAATAATTAGAAATAAATAAGAATAATTAGTAATAAATAGAAATAATTAGTAATAAATAGGAATAATTAGTAATAATTAGAAATAAATAATAGTAATTTGTAATAAATAGTAGTAATTAGGAATAAATAGTAATAAATAGAAATAATTAAGAATAAATAGGAATAAATTAGAATTAATAGTAATAATTAGGAATATATAGGAATAATTAGTAATAATTAGCAATAAATAGGAATAAATATGAATAAATAGTAATAAATATGAATAAATGGGAATAATAAGTAATAAATAGGAATAATAAGTAATAAATAGGAATAAATATGAATAAATAGTAACAAATAGAAATAAATAGTAATAATTACGAATGAATAGTAATAATTAGGAATATATAGTAATAAATAGTAATAAATAGTAATCAATAGTAATAATTAGTAATCAATAGTAATAATTATTAATAATTAGTAATAATTAGTAATAATTACAAATAAATAGTAATAAACAGTAAAAATTTGTAACAAATAGGAACAAATAGTAACGAATAGGAATAAATAGTAATAACTAGGAATAAATAAGAATAAATAGGAATAAATATGAATAAATATAAATAAATAGGAATAATTAGTATTAATTAGTAATAATTAGTAATAATTAGGAATAATTAGTAATAATTTTTAATAATTATGAATAATTAGTAATAATTAAGACTAACTAGGAATAAATAGGAATAAATAGGAATAATTAGTAATAATTAGTAATAATTGGTAATAATTAGTAATAATTAGTAATAATTAGTAGTAATTATTAATAATTAATAATAATTAGTAATAATTAGTAATAATTAGTAATAATTAGTAATAATTAGTAACAATTGGTAATAAAAATAAATAAATAGGAATAAATAGAAATAAATAGAAATAAATATGAATAAATAGGAATAAATAAGAATAAATAGGAATAAATTGAAATAAATAGAAATAAATAAGAATATTTAGGAATAATTAGGAATAATTAGGAATAAATAAGAATAAATAAGAATAAATGAATAGAAATAGAAAAAAATAGAAATTAGTAATAATAAATAGGAATAAATTGGAATAAATTGGAATAAATAGGAATAAATATAAATAAATAGGAATAAATAGGAATAATTAGGAATAATTAGGAATCAGTAGGAATAATTTGGAATAAATAGTAATAATTAGGAATAATATCGAATAATTAAGAATAAATAGGAATAATTTGGAATAGTTAGGAATAAATAGGAATAATTAGGAATAATTAGGAATAATTAGGAATAATTATGAATAAAAAGGAACAAATATTAATAAATAGTCATAAATAGGAGAAAATAATGGCAAATATAAACAAATAGAGACAAATAGAAACAATTAGTGACAATTAGCGACAATTATCAATAATTAGTGATAATTAGCGATAATTAGTGACCAATAGAGACAAATAACGACAAATACTGACAATAGAGACAATAGTAAAAATTAATAACAATTAGTAACAATTAACAAGAAAATCAATTGTAATAAATTGTAATAACTTGAGTAACTTGGCACAATTACCAGTGGATTGACGACACTCCTTTTGCTCGATGACTCTTCTCCTTTCAACTTTCACCAACTAAAAACATTATGAAAAATATGCTTCTATGTATGCATATCTAATATTGTATGCATGAGTTTGAATATGCATTCATAGGACCACATTTTTTATAATGTGTTCTGGCAGTGACAGTTACAAGAAGTTGATTCATCGATGAAAATGGGGATCTTTTGTCTGACAGCTCATTTACTTGCAAATTTATCACATAGAAATCACAATAAAGAATCTTCTCGAAGGTACGCATATTTATTCTCATGCGTGCGAGAATGAATATGCGAACCTTCGATCATATTTTTCATGGTGATTTCTATGTGAGAAAGTTGCAACTAAATGAGCCATGAACAAAAGAGTAATCATCAATCTACTAGAAATTGTGTCGCCCATAAGTAATGGTAATTATTAAGTGGTTGTAATTTTTAAACTTTTTTTCAGATAGTGTTTTTATAATTTCAAATTAATCAAAAATATCAATGATTTTATATTTTGTAGAAAAATATGGAACAAGTAAGTTGACAACAGTCATTATTAGATGATCGCAGTTGGATAAATCAGTGTAGAAATCCAAACAGTTCTAGTTTAAATCTTGTATATATTGAGGGTATTGAAGCTTTCTTATCATTTTCATCATCAAATCCAAAATATGTTTCAGAAGGCACAATAAAATTTCCTTATAAAAAATGTGCTCTAAGAATGTTTGACACATTTGAAAAGGTTGAGGGACATCTCTTGCGGTATGGTTTTCAACCAGATTATGTTTTTTGGTATCAATACGGAGAACATAGTTCCAAAAAAGATACTAATAACTTGATTCCGGATCTAGTAAGGATTCAAAATTTAGTACATGATGTTGTAGGTCCATCTGTTCGGAAAATTGAAACTCAAGATGATATTGATTTAACCTCTGAGTTGGAATCATCTTAATTTTATAAGTTTTTGAGGTCTTCTGATGATGCATTATATCCTAGTTTCAAAATAAAAAAATTAGAAGCAGTTGCAAAATTTATGGATATTAAATCAGATAATGAAATGTCAAACAACTGTTTTGATCAGATATTTTGTTTAGTTAAAACACTACTACCTGAAAGAAATGTGTTTCTTACAAATTACTATGAGAGAAAGAGGATGGTTCATAATCTGGGCCTTAGTTATCGAATGATTTATGCATGTCTAAATGATTGAATCTTATATTCTGGTGAAAATTATTCTTTGAATAGTTGTCCCACATGTGGGAAATTGAGGTATAAAGAAGCTCAACCAGGGAAGTCTGGATCGATTCTAGTAAAATAGTTGAGATATTTCCCCCTTACACCCAGGTTGTAGTGTTTTTTTATGTCTCAAAACACAGTGTCAATGATGTCATGGAACAAAACCAATATTTCAACTGATGAAAGCTTGAATCATCTATCTGATGGTGATTCATGGAATCATTTTTACCATCTGTATCCATCTTTTGATTTAAAAGCACAAAACATGTGATTGGGTCTTTCTACTTATGGTTTCTGTCCGTTTGGTTCTTATGGTTTTCAGTATTCATGTTGGCCTGTCTTTATAACTCCGTATAATTTACCTCCATGGATTTTGATAAATGATCCCTATATCATTTTGATATTATTAATCCAAAAACATCTAAAAAATAATATAAATTTTTATTTGAAACCATTGATTTATGAGTTAAATGCATTGTGGGGTGATGGGGTTTGTATATATGAGGTTTCTGTGAAACAAAATTTCATATTAAAAGATGCATTGATGTGGATGATTAGTGACTTTCCAGAATATGGCATGTTATCTGGCTGAAGTACACATGGTCTGAAATCATGTCCTTACTGTATGAAAGACAACAAAACCTTTATGCTCGTCAAAGGAAAAAAACCATGCTATTTTGACTGTAACCACAACTTTCTTTTAACAGATCATCCTTTTAAAAAGAACAAATCTCTTTTTAGAAAAGGTACAATTGAAAGGGATGAATCTCCACAAATTATCTGAATTATAGAGTTAAAATAAGTTTTATTATCATTACCTCACACCACATTTGGGCCAATAGTAAACCAAAAGAAAATTCATGGCTTTGGGAAAGAATATAATTGGATAAAATGAAGAAATTTTTGGGATCTTTGATATTTGTCTGATTTGTTGGTTTTCCACATGTTAGATGTCATGCATATTGAGAAGAACTATTTTGATAATTTATTTCATACAGTTTTGGATAGACCAGGTAGGACCAAAGATACTGTAAAGGGATGATTAGATCTTTCCCAAATTTGGAGGTGACCAGAACTTGAGCTTTTTGAAAATGTCCGATCACAGAGCTTAATGAAGCCAAAATAATCTTATACATTGTCTAAAGAGATTAACTTGCTATTTTGTCCGTGGATTTCATATTTGAGACTTCCAGATGGATATGCTTTCAATTTGGGCATATTTGTTAAGAATAAGTATATTACCTGATTAAAAATTCTTGATCGTCATGTTATAATGGAAAGACTTATACCGATTGGATTCAGAGGATTGTTGAATTATATTATTTGGGATTAGATAATAGACATATCATATTTTTTCGAGACATTTGTGTAGCGACAACAGACTATGATGCGCTAAGAAAACAGGAAGAAGATGTTATTATAATTATATGTAAATTGGAAAAAATCATTATGCCAATATTTTGACTCAATAGAACGTATGATATTACATTTTCCACATGAAGCTAAATGTGGAGGTCCAGTACAGTTTCGATGGATGTACCCATTCGAGATAGGCATGCAGAAATTGAATAAAAAAGTACGTAACAATGCATTAGTTGAAGGCTCAATTGCTGAAGCTTATTTTCAAGAGGAAATTTCTTTTTTCTGCTCTCATTATTTTGTATCTCAATATCCCTCAAAACACAATCACATGGGATTAAATATTGGGAATGTTAATGATCAAATGGAAAATAAATTATCAGTTTTTAATCAGCCAAATCTTGGTTTCAGTGGAGTTCCTTAATAATGGATTTCAGATGATGAACATCACATAGCTCGTACAAGTATTCTGCTCAACTGTGATGAAATGAAATCATTTGTACTATGAGTTCTTTTATCACTTATTCTATAATTTATGTTCTAGTATGTAAACATATTTTATTTGTAGATTATATGATAAACATATCAAGAAACAACTTCCACAAATTACAGCAGCTGCTCTTGAAGAACGCAGATAAAAAAAATTTCTCAATGGTTTCAAAAACTGGTAACATAAATTATTGATGGTTTAATATCAATTCCGTTTATTATTTATCATATTCATAATTGATTTAAAAACAATTTTTGTCTCAAAATGGTGATAAAATTGTCAACCGACTGTGTATATTGAGTAACCCACCATCCAAAATGGTTAAATCTTATAATGCATATGTGGTGAATGGTTTTTGATTTCATACACGTGTATATGGGGAATTTAAAAAAACAATGAACAATGGAGTTTTCTTGGGAGGATCTCATCACAGAGAAACTGAAGTTGACTTTTATGGAATTCTAGATGAAATTATTGAGCTCTCTTATCTAAGACATAATTACCTAATGATTTTTAAATGTTGGTGGTTGGATACTGATAGATTCTTGCGTGTTCATCCGACTCAAGGAATCGTCGATGTTAAATATAAAAGTATTCTTGCAGTAAATGAACCATTTTTAATGGCTCAACAAGTACATAAAATTTATTACACAAAGTACTGTTCCACTTCAAGAGACTTTAGTGATTGGTAGAGCATAATACAAATGAAATTTTAGGAAAATGAGTTTACTCAAACTGAATGTGGTTCTGCTGAAGTGGAAGAAATTGATGTTTTTCAAGATACTACTCAAAATATATCTTTTTCACAAAGAGATGTGAATATCGATGATGACACCCCACAATTAAGGTTTGACGATGATGAAGATGATAATGATGTTACAAATGTATTTGAAATGAAAAGAGATGATGAAACTAAAACTCATATATATATTGATGATGTCGAGGAGGAATATGAAGACATTGAAATCGTCAGATATGATGTTGAGGATAAGGGTGAACTTTGACATAGTAAAATGATGGTTATAATCATAACTAATATATATCTATATATAATAGTTATTTTTAACTATCTGCTAACAAAAATCATTTTGTGTTTAATATGGACCCTGATCTATTTCATGAGTTACAAGAGGATGAGCTACCTTTGGATGAGGGGGATTTGGGATCATCTGACCCTCATCATACTGGTGGTTCAAGGGGTATGCAGAGGGGCCACGGTCATACATGACTGATGATTCCTGACCCTATCCCCGAATGACATCCACACCAGGCCTTCGATCCATGCACAAGGAGGGATGATAACCTGTATATTTTAGTTAGATTTCATTAATTTATATATATATACCAATTATTTGATTATATATTCTTTTTTCACAGTTTTTTGCATGTAGTTGTTGGATAGGGGAGCACTGTCTTGCGCAATTATATTTCTCATCCATGGATCACATGAGAACTGATTCATGTTGTTATGCAACTCGGAATGTTCAATCATTAGATGGTACATAAATAAATATTATTTATCTTGAAATTTATTTTATTAATAACATGATATTATAAATTATTTATATGGTTTATGGTATTCCATCAATGATAGCATGCATGACGTTATCCACACAGACTGGAAGGCATCTATGTGTGACCATTTCCGTCAGTTTTTGTACAATTTGAGAAGGACGACTATTAAGAAAGAATGAGTGATAGATTTTGATGAGTCCTATAGAGAACACCGACTAGATTATATTTCATATCACATTTGGGATGGATTATGTTTACACTAGTTGAGTGGTGGATTTCAAAGGAAGTCTTCGGTTGGTCAGCAGAACTGGGGGAGACAGGAGGTGACGCATCGTGCTGGTAGCCGTATATTTAGTATGTATAGAGAGCATCTGGATATTGATGATTATGGGGAGGAAGATGAAGACATTGACATGGAAATCTATGGAGATGAGGACGAAGATGGACATTGACATAGTTAAATGCTGGTTATAATCATAACTAATATATATCTATATATAATAGTTATTTTCAACTATCATCTAACACCAATCCTTTTGTGTTTCAGATGGATCCTGATCTATTTTGCGAGTTTTAGGACATTGATCTACCTTTGGATGAGGGGGATTGTGGACCATCTGACCCTCATCTTACTGATGGTTTAGGGGGTACGTAGAGGGGGCGCTGTCTTGTGTGATTGATGATTCCTGACCTTATCCTCGAGTGGCGTCCACGTCTTGGCTTCAATACATAAACATGGATGTATGGTAACCTATATATTTTAGTTAGTTTCATTAATTTAGTTATATATTTACTAATTTCTTGACTATTTATTTCTTTTTCACAGTTTTTCACATGTACCTATTGGACATGAGAGCTCTATCTTGCATAATTTGTCACGACCCGTCCTCGTGGCTCGTGCCGTGACAACCCCAATCCCACCAACCATAGGTCAGGGGCTGGTGACTAGCACCAAAGGCGTAAATCCTGATAAAAAGGGAAGGCATTGACTTTATAAAAGTAAAGAAACACAATATAGTACGCAACAGAAGGAAGCACTATGTAATATTGAATACAAAAGTAAGTGCTGAAAGGAAAGGGAATGGAAATACAAGCCCAATAGTAAGTATAGTACAATTGAAAAGCTAGTAAAACTTAAAAGCTAGTACAATTTCAGTAAAGTAAAACAGCAACCACTGAGTCGTCCTCTAGGAATCCCACCTGAAGGGTGGGTACAGATGGACTCCAAAGAACATCGGGTCTGGTCGTCCGCTCCGTGTACGTCTCGCCAAGTGGTCCACCTCCAGGCACCATCCAGCTCCAAAAGCCTCCACCTTGATCATTGTTGTCTGTCATCTGTATCCAACACAACGTTGTGTGAGCATAGCCCATGTAGGGATGAGTATACGATACTCAGTAGGGACCCCAAGACCCCCGAATGTCTCCCAGAATCCATGGAGGATAAACCACAAAAGGAAAGATACAATCACAAAGTATCAACCAACTCTACTTAGGTATATGCTCATACATATACCTAAGTTAACAATCTCAGTGTGGCACCAACTCTCGAGCCCAAGCTCAACCCAGTCCACACAAGAAGTAAAGTCAATTGCTTCGATGATAATGATGGAAAGTCAAGTCTCAGCTCACACATGTATACATCTTTCATGTAGAGATAGAGATGTTCAGATGTATTCACTGATTCATCTAATCTATCTAACCCACAGATGATTCTAGTACAGCTGTCATTATTTCCAAACCCATATAGGATTCCAGTACAATTGTCGTTGCAGTCACAACCAGCTCTAGGGTTCTTGCACACAACACGCTTGATTCTGGGAGGGTCCGCTCCTCGATCAATGGGGGTCGTTACATCAACTATCATGAAGTCCAGAGTTTTGTATCCCAAAGTTCTGTCTCATCAAAAGGAACCCAACGCGCCAACGGTGCGTCAATCGGACGCCCGGTCTGATATATATAGGCTTTTCCATTCCAGGGCCCGGTTGGAATTACGCCTGTTCCAAACAGGGACATTTCCCAAAGTCGTCCAAAACTCACTTAGAGTGTTCCAAAAGGACCGCCTCATTCTAAGGGTCCCATTTCCACAGACGACACATCAATCAGAAGAACGGTCGTGAATTTATTCATATTTAAGTGAAATGGGCCTGACCCGTCAAGCCCGGTGGGCAGGCGGGTCGGCCCAGCCTAGCTCGGTAGGTCCGACCAGTCTAAGGGGTCGTCCCGAACTGATGATGCGTGGCCCGGCCTGGTAGGGCTCAGCCCAGCCCATGGTAGGCGGTCTGGCCCACACAAGGGCATGTCCCCCCGACGTCTTGAACTGGTGGTGTCACCCTCCTGTCCGGTAGGCTGAAGCCATCCAGTCTTCCCGGTGCGAGCGCCCCGCGGTTGTAGGCTACGATCCCTCCGTTGCGGCTCCTTCCCCCTGGCCGGCCGTCGAGCCGACCAGTTCTTCCATCGAAGCATCCCACCCTATGTGGGCCACAGTTTTCCACATCATGGCACCATGGGGCATTGCGGTTCCACCGGCCTGGCCGCTACGACCGGCCAGTTCTTCTTCAGTCGTGTGGCCCATGGTTGCGGGCCACGTTTCTTCCACACACAGCCGATGTACGGCCACCGCCTTCACTCGCCACCACCTCCATTCACCACCGCCTCCCTTTGTGAATTAAAAATCAAGAAACAACGGAGGGTCGTTGGGCGATGTTCGTTCGGCCCGTGCCCTCCACATTAGGCGGTAACAATTGGCCATAGACAATCAATCACATTCAACAAGAACGAAGGTATAATTTATTCAAATTAAATTATACAAACACCCTACCTAGATTTCAAGAGCAGAGCACATCAACGAGTTGTGGAAGACAAGCGTCGTGGAGGATGGATGTTGATTCTTTTGACATTGGAGTGCGCCTGAAAAGAAGCATCGTGGGTGACTTCGCGTTCTTCGTCAATGATATTCTTCATCGATAGAAGAATAGTGTTCTCCTATTTCTCTAGAATTCTCCCCAAAATTCTCTCAAAACAACGAATTTTAAAATAAAATAATAAGGCTATTATTTTATTCACACATGAATTTTGAAAATTCAAACACTTTAATTAATTAATTGAAGGGTTCAATTCATTAATTAAAAGATTTGGCAAAAATCAATGGGAGAGAGGGAAGTGAAGATATCACATTCATTAAGGGTGATTAATCAAATTAATTAAAAGGTGTGTTAATGGGGAGTTGAGGGGAGGTGATAAGTTAGGGCTCGTGTGGGCCCCACCTCAAAAATATCCTCTCATGAGAGGTTATGTCGGTGTGGGACCCACCAATAACTTCCCTTTGTAGGATATAACTACCCAAGATAAATATAATTGTTCACAACAATTTTATTTATCTTTTTTATTAAACCCCCAAAAAAAATTCTCCTCTCGAGCAAACACAATTGCGGTAAAGGTCCCCTTAAGCGAATACCGGCGCTGTGAGTTCATCGGTGCCCTCAGATTTCAATTCTAAGCTCCGGTTCAAATGATAGAAAAAATCACACATACGTTTACTGAATGTACCTAAAAAAATTAGAAATTGATTCTGGGCACACCGGGCCTCGAAATCAAGTTCCGTCAGAAACTGCATACTCGTAAAATTCCAAAGTATTTATGAAAAAAAACCTTGAAATTTATCGGTCTTTACATTACTCCCACCTCGTGGATTTATGTCCCCGTAAAGCTAAAACACATAGTATGGGAACAAATGGGGGTACTGAGCTCGCATCTGAGCCTCCCGCTCCCAAGTGCTGTCCTGGAGGATCTCGTGCTGCCAGTGAATGCGCACTAGAGGAATCGACCATCCACGTAGGACCTAATCTTTTCGATCCTCGATCTCCATCGGAACCTCCATGAATGTCACCCCATCATCGATGTCTAGCTCCCTATGGTCGATGATGTGGGATGGGTCGTGCACATATCTCCTCAGCTGAGATACGTGGAAGACGTCATGCACCCGGTACAACTGAGGTGGAAGGGCCAGGCAGTAAGCCACCTCGCCTATGCTTTTGAGGACCTGGAAAGGCCTGATGAAGTGCAGAGATAACTAGCCGACCTAGCCAAATATCTGTACACCTCATCGAGGTGAGACCCGTAGGAAGATGTGGTCGCCGTCCTCGAACACTAGTGGTCTCCCTCTCCTATCAGCATAGAACTTCTGTCCGATCTATGCAGTCTTCATCCACTCCTGGATGACCTGCACATTCTGCATCGTAGCCTCAACCATCTCTGGTCCTATAAGTGCTGACTCCCTAGGGTCAGTCCAGCACAGAGGTGATCTATAAGGTCGGTCGTACATCGCCTCGTATGGTGTCATCCCGATGGTGGAGTGGTAACTGTTGTTGTACGCAAACTCCACCAAGGGTAAGTGATCCTCCTAGCTATGACTAATGTCGATGACACATGAACAAAGCATGTCCAAGAGAGTCTGAATGGTCCTCTCAATCTGGTCGTCTGTCTGAGGAGGGAAGGTGGTGCTCAGACATAGCTACATCCCAAAATCCTCCTGTAACCCCTTCCATAGATGGGAAGTGAAACAAGAATCTCGGTCAGAAACGATTGTCGATGGAACACCATGAAGCTGTATAATGTCCTGAATGTAGAGGTGTACCAAGCTCTCTATTGAGCCCTGCTCTCTGATCGGTAGGAAGTGGGCCGAATTAGTGAGTCGGTCTACGATCACCCAGATAGTGTCATGTCCTCTGGATGTATGTGGAATCCCCATCATGAAATCCATATATATCCCATCCCACTTCCACTCCAGGACCTCTAAGGGATGTACCAAACCTACTGGTACCTGGTGCTCTGCCTTCACTTGATGAAAAGTGAGGCATCGTGAAAACAAACTATGCTACAACCTTCTTTATACCTGACCACCAGTGCTATCGTCTGAGGTCCTGGTACATCTTCTCCACTCCTGGTTCTACCGCTAGAGGGGAAGTGTGAAACTCCCTCAACACCTCCTCCTGTAGTGCAACTAGTACCATGGTACATCCCCTAAAGAGGATGATGTGCTCCTCTCCTTCAAAAAATACATCAGGTGCCTGCCCTAAGGATATATGAGCATGTCGCGTCTCATAGTCGACGTCCCAATGTTATGCCTCCCTGACCTGCTGAAGAAGTGAAGTAGTGACTATGAGAGACTGAAGAAATTCTGCTCCATCAATATCCATAAAGGATATCTGCAACACGGCTAGCTACTCTGTCGCCTCTCCTAGAAGTTGATTGCCCGATATCTTGCTGAGAGAATCAGCTACAACGTTCCCCTTACCAGGAGTGTATACTATCTCAAAGTCCTAGTCTTGGAGGAATTCAAGTCATTTCCACTGTCTCAATTTCAGTTCCTTCTGCGAGAAGATTTACCTGCGACTCTGGTGGTCAGAATATACTGTAAAGTGCTCTCCCATTAGATAGTGTTTCCACATCACCAAGGCGAAGACCACTACTGCTAACTCCAGGTCATGGGTAGCGTAGTTTTTCTTGTTCTATATCAACTGTCATGAACCATATGTGATCACTACTTGCTCTTGCATCAGGACACACCCGAGTCTGGACCATGATGCATTACAGTAAACTACGTACCCTACTCTATCCTCTGGTAGCCTCAAGATGGGTGCATTGGTCGATATCTACCTCAGCTTCTGAAAGCTCTACTGGTATCTCTCTGAACACAAGAAGGGTTTCCTCTTCTTTTTCAATGCTGAAAGTGCTTTTGAAACTCTAGAGAAGTCTGGCACAATTCTCAGACAGTATCCTGCCAGACTCAGGAAACTCCGCACCTCCGTCACGCTCTTGTGTGGCTCCCAAACAATTACTTCCTCGATCTTCACTGAAACCACTGAAACTCTAGCCTCTAAGATGACATATCCCAAGAATTTAACCTCTCGAATCCAGAACTGGAACTTAGAGAGATTACCATAAATCTGGTACTCTCAGAGTGTATCCAGTACAACCCACAAGTGGTAGGCGTGCTCCTCCTCAGTAGTCAAGTAATCAATATGTTGTCGATGAAAACTATGACAAATAGATCGAGGTAAGGTTGGAATATATTGTTCATGGGACTCATGAACACTGCTGGAGCATTGGTTACGCCGAAGGGCATAACCAAGAACTCATAGTGGCCATACTGACACCTGAAGGCCGTCTTCCGCACATCCTCATCTCGAAATCTGAGTTGGTTATAGCTTGACCTCAGGTCTATCTTCGAGAACCATCGTGCTCCCCTGAGATGATCAAACAAGTCGTCAATCCTCGGGAGTGGGTACTTGTTCTTCACGGTCACCTGATTCAGGATACGGTAGTCGACACACAGTCCCAAGCTCCCATCCACCTTCTTGGCGAAAAAAATTGGAGAAGCCCATGGTGATGCACTAGGTCGAATGAATCTCTTTCCATACAAGTCCTCCAGCTGTACCCGCAGCTCATGAAGCTAAGAAGGAGCCATTTGATATGATGGAGTAGATATTGGTGTTGTCCTGAGGTACAGGTCAATGTAGAAGTCTACCTCTCTGTGAGGAGGTAGTCTTGGAACATCGTCAGGAAAAACGTTTGCATACTGATCCACCACAACAAGAAATATCGGACTCTGCACATCAACTGCTCCAAGGATGAGAGTATACAACTGATGTGTGATTGGATTCCCTCTCCTATGTGAAAGTCCATCCTACACTAAAATCTCTCCCTTATCACCTATGAAGGTGACCCTTCTCCCATCCATGCAGATACACCACACCTTGTGCCTATTACAGTCAATCTGAGCATGGACTATAGACAACCAGTCCATACCAATGATGACTTCATAAGGCCTCGACGCCACTATAAGAAGATCCCAGCTGAAGCTATCACCTCCTAGAGTAAGCTCACACTGCCAGCACCAGTGCGTAATCATCGATTCTGCTCCCGTAGGAGTCTCTAGCCATAAGGATCATGCCAACACCTCCGTTGGAATCTTCGAGCTCCAAACAAGGGTTGTGGCATTAAAATATTTACTCGCACCTATGTCTATAAGCACTTCAGCAAGGGTAGAGTAGACATAGATAGTACCTCGAATCATATCAGGTGCACTGTTGTCGTAGGCATTGACTGCCTGGAGCTGAGCCTGCCTCTGCCCGCCAGCTCTCTATGGTGTGGTGGACCTCCTGGTGGTGGAGGTGGTAGAGCCTCAAAACATCATCCACCACCCGCTGCTTGTCCAGCTCCTCTGCCACATCTGCCTACTCTCTGCGGTCCACCACGATTGAACCTCTGCCTCTACCTGGGAGGTCCCTTTACTGTCTGCTACTTGTCCGCATGATAGGTCAGGTAGTCTCGAGCCATGTGATCTTGCCCGCCGCATGCATAACACTGCTTGCTCTTCGTATAGCTGGCTCTGTTTCGTGTGACCTGTACAACCGAACCTGTATCCTGAGGTCGCCTACTTGATAGCCTAGTCCGCTTGGACCTCTGTAACATTTGTCTACTACCGGCTGTAGAAGACTCCGCTAAGTGTCGCCCTGTGGAGGATCTCACCGCTGGTGTCTGATCAGTGAGAAAACTCTCCACTAGAAGAGCTCACTCTAGCACCCTCGCCTCTGTCAGGATGCGGAGGGGAATTGTCGAAGCTCTGATCTCGTGCCTGAGTCCCTTCTCGAAGGTCTGTGCCTTGAAGAACGGGTCTCGTACCATATCCATGGAGTAGCATGAGAGGTCAGTGAACCTCGCTAAGTACTGAGCTACTATCATGCTGCCCTGCCGCATATGAAGTAACTCCTGGATCCGCACCGCACGAAGGGTGGCGGGAACAAATTTCGAGCCGAAGATACTCTCAAAGTTTGTCCAAAGTAGAGATGCCTCGTCATGAAACTGGAGCATCAAGCTCCACCATCTACCTGCTGCTGCGTGTAGGAGACTCACAGCAAGGATCACCATAAGATCAGCTGTTGTCCCTACTAATCTGAAAACACTGACAACAGCCTCCAGCCAATCCTCAGTTCCCTATGGGTTTGTCTCTCCGTGGAACCTGGGCGGCCTCTATCGCTGAAACTCATACAACACGCTCAAGAGGCATACACTCTCTGCTACTGGAGCAAGTAGTATCAGTGGCTCAGTGGGTAGTGGTATCGCTGGTGCCTCTGCTATGATAGTGCCCTACACCGAGGCCTCGTCGGTCAGTCGGCTACCATCTCACACGTGACTCGAAACCCTAGCTGGCTGCCTTTGTGGGGCCATCCTGAAAAAAATAGGTGTGCCACAGTAAAACAGTATACCTGGTGAGCTGTCACAAAGTAATCACGAAGAAAACATTTGAAACACACATTCAATCAGTGTTTTTGTGTAGTGAGTTGGAAATCAGAGGTTAGGGTCCTGGTGTATGGATACGTCAGCCGCCACACCGACATAGGATTCCCTAGACTAAAAACCACACTCAATACTCTTAACAATATTGCTTCACAGAAAAGAAAGATTAGAGTCCTGAGTTCAATGGAAGAACCAACTCCTTTGATACCAATTTTTCACAACCTGTCCTCGGGGCCCATTCTGTGACTACCCCAAGCCCGCCTTCCATAGGCATGGGGCTGGCGACTTGCACCAAAGGCGTAAATCTCGATAAAAAGGGAAGAAATTTCCTCTATAAAATTAAAGAAACACAATAGAGTACGCAACAGAAGGAAGCACTAATTAATACTAAATACAAAAGTAAGTGATGAAAGGAAAGGGGCCTGAAATACAAGCCCAACAGTAAGTATAGTACAACTAAAAAGCTAGTACAACTGAAGTAAAGTAAAATAGCATCCACTGAGTCGTCCTCCAGGAATCCCACCTGAATGGTGGGTACAGATGGACTCTTGAGCACCTCGGGTCCGGCTGTCCGCTCCATGTACGTCTCGCCATGTGGTCCACCTCTGGGTACAGTCCAGCTCTACAAGCCTCCACCTCGATCAGTGTTGTCTGTTGTCTGTATCCAACACAACGTAGTGCGAGCATAGCCTATGCAGGGGTGAGTATACGATACTCAGTAGGGACCCCGATACCCCTGAAGGTCTCCCAGAATCCACAAAGGATAAACCACAAAAGAAAAGATACAACCATGAAGTATTAACCGACTCTAGTTACGTATATTCCCATATATATACCTAAGTTAAAAATCTTAGTTCGGCTCCAACTCTCGAGCCCAAGAACAACCCAGTCCACACAGGAAGTAATGTCAATCATATCGATGATAATGATTCAAAGTCAAGACTCAGATCACATAGGTATACATCTTTTGTGTAGAGATAGAGATGATCAGATGTAGTCACTGATTCATCTAAGATGTCGAACCCATGGAGGATTCCAGTACAGTTGTTGTCGCTGCGGAACCCATAGATAATTCCAGTATAGTTGTCATCGCTGCCGAACCCATGGAGGATTCCAGTATAGTGTTCATCGCTGCCGAACTCAGGGAGGATTCCAGTACAGTTGTCGTCGCTACCGAACTCACGGAGGATTCCAGAATAGTTGTCGTTGCAGTCGCAGCCAGCTCTTGGGATCCCGCACACAGCACACTCGATTCTGGGAGGGTCCGCTCCTCGAGCAAAGGGGGTCATTAAATCAACTATCACAAAGTCTTTGGTTGATGTATCCCGAAGTTATGTCTCATCAAAAGTAACCAACGCGATAGACAATGCATCAATCGGACGCCCAGTATGAGAGATATAGGCTTTTCCATTCTAAGGGCCCGGTTGGAATTATGCCCATTCCAAACCCGGCCATTTTCCAAAGTCATCCAAAACTCACTTATATTATCTCAAAAGTACCATATCATCATAAGGGTCACAGTTCCACAGACGACGCGTCGATCAGATGCACGATCGTGAAGTTATTTACATTTAAGTGAAACGGGCCCGGCCCGTCAAGCCCGGTGAGCAAGCGGGTCGGCCCGTCCTGACTCGGCGGGTCCGACCTGTCTAAGGGGTCGGCCCGGCTCAATGATGCGTGTACCAACCCAGCAGGGCTCGGCCCAGCTGGGCGTGGCCCGGCTGGTGCGGCCTGCAGCTAGTCGCGGCTCGGCCAGCTGGCCATGCCAGTGCGGGGGGGGGGGGGGGGGGGGCGACCTCCCGACTTCTCGAACCAGAGGATCCGAGCAGTGCCACCCTTCTATCCGGCCGGCCAAAGTCGGTCGGTCTTCCCGGTGCGAGTGGCCTGCGATTACATGCCGTGATCCCTCCGTCACGGCTCCCATGAGCGTCGCATCTCCTTCTGCCCGGCTGGCGGTCGAGCTAGCCAGTTCTTCTGTAGGAGCAGCTCGCCCTGTGCAGGTTGCGGTTCTCCATAGCACGGCACCATGGGGTGTCGCGGTTCTACAAGCCCGTCTGGCTACAGTCGGCCGGTTCTTCTTCGGTCGTGTGGCCAGCGGTTGCGGGATGCGGTTCTTTCGCACGCGGCCTACACACGGCCGCCGCCTTCGCTCGTCGCCGCCTCCCTTTGCGAATTAAAAATCAAGAAACAACGGAGGGTCGTCGGGCCATGTTCTTTCGGCCCGCGCCCTCCATGTTAGGCGGTAACAATTTTCCATAGAAAATCATTCGCATTCAACAAGAATAAAGGTATAATTTATTCCAATTAAATTATACAAAAACCTTACCGCGATTTCAAGACTGGAGCATGTCAACGAGTCGCAGAAGATAAGCGTTGTGGAGGAAGGATGTCAATTCCATCGTTTTCGGAGTGCACCTGAAAAAGAAGCGTCATGGGTGAATTCGCGTTCTTCATCAGAGAAATTCTTTGTCGAGAGAAGAACAATGTTATTCTATTTCTCCAGAGTTCTCCCCAAAATTCTCTCAACACAATGAATGCAAAAATAAAATATTAGCTAAGGCTATTATTTTCTTCACACATGAATTTCCAAAATTCAAACACTCTAATTATTTAATTGAAGGGTTCAATTCATTAATTAAAAGTGTTGGCAAAAATTAATGGGAGAGAAGGAAGTGAACAGATCACATTCATTAAGGGGGAGTTGTCAAATTAATTAAAGGGGGGTGTTAATAGGGAGTTGAGGAGAGGTGATAAGTTAGGGATCATGTGGGACCCACCTCACAAATATCCTCTCATGAGAGGTTATGTGGGTGTGGGACCCACCAATAACCTTCTCTTGTAGGATATAACTACCCAAGATAAATATAATTGTTCACAACAATTTTATTTAACTTTTTTATTAAACCCAAAAATTAACTTCTCCTCCCGAGCAAACGCAACTGCAGTAAAGGTCCCCTTAAGTGAATACTGGCACTGAGAGTTCATCGGTGCCCTCAGATTTCAATTCCGAGCATTGGTTCAAAAGATAGAAAACCAACACGTACATTTACTGAATGTACCCGAAAAAAACATCAGAAATTGATTACGGGCACACCGGGCCTTGGAATCAAGTGTCGTCAGAAACCACAGACTCATAAGATTAAAAAGTATTTATGGAAAAAAAATCCTTGAAATTTCCAGGTCTTTACCCAATTATTTTTCTCAGTCATGCATCACATGGGAACAGATTCCCATTGATTTGCGGTGTGACATGTTCGATCATTAGCGGGTACGTAAATAAAGAATATTTATTTTGAAATTTATTTTATTAATTACTTCAAATTATAAATTGTTTGTAGGGTTTATGGTATCCCATTGATGATAGCATGCGTGACGTTATCCACACGACATGGCAGGTCTCTATGTGTGACTGTTTCTGTCATTTTTTTTCACAATTTGAGAAGAAAAACCATTATGAAAGCAGGAGTGATAGAATTTGATGAGTCGTATAGAGCCCACCGACCAGAGTACATTTTATCTCACGTTTGGGATGGATTATGTTTACACTGGTTGGGTGGTGGATTTCAGAGGAGATCTTCAGTGGGATGAATGAACTGGGGGAGACAGGAGGTGACGCATTGAGTTGGTATCTGTACATTCAGTAGACATTGAGAGCATCTAGTAAGTATATTTTTTAAATATTTTATACAACTTTAAATATAAACATTTTATTTTAAATTTCTGTAGGCAGTCGAGCATCCCGATATTACGGAGTTCGACATTTATTAGAGGATGTACAGTGATCCATCCACTGAAGAGATTAGAGGTGATTGCCAGCATCAAATTCTGGTTAGTATTATTTTTTTCTGTTTGATAATAAATTTCATATAATATTTTCATCATTTTAAGTTCAAATTGGAAATGAAGGAGTCATATGAGGTTGCGACCTCTCAGACACAGGCTGAGAGTCAGGACGAGATGACTGAGTAGACCAGTGCCCACCATTTCGATGAGGCGGTATGGATGCAGGTGACATAGTATGGCTTTGGGAAGGGCCTAGTAGTTGGTATTCGCTCCCATTTGACTTCTGGTACTTATAATGGTACTGCTATGATGTCGGCGTCCAGCTCGAGAGGAGCTTGTGGAGAGGAAACATCTTCTGCCTCATAGTATCAGGAGCAGTTTCAAACTCAGTCTGAGCTTATAGAGAGTTTGAAAAAGCATCATGAAGAGATGTGTTGGCGATAGCAGCAGCATGAAGAGGATATGCGTCGATGGCAGTAGCAGCATCATGTGCAGATGAAGTACATGCACCGTCTGACTCGTAGTTTAGGGGTGGAGTTTCCTCCACCATCTCCTACAGCTCCTCCACCTCCTCCAGAAGACCCTACCCAATGACTTGTTTTTTATGTTAAAAAAATACAAATTGAAGATTTATTATTATATGAAATATTTACAGTTTTTGTCTTTTATATTGTTACAAATATTGCAAAATTTTATTTTTTTTATTTTTATATTTTATTATTTATTATTAGTATTATATTTTTTAATATTTGTTTATTTTATTTACAATAATAACATTTTATGATTTTATGATTTTTTATTTTTTCAAATATTGAGAATTGTAATCATTTTTTATTTTTTATTTTTTTAATAAAATTAATATTAATTTTTTATTAATCATAATTTTATTAAATATATTATTTTAGTATTATATTTTTTAATGTGTGTTTATTTTACTAATAATATTTTTTTGTTGTTATTTTAATAATATTAATATAATTTTTTCATTAATCAGAATTTTATTAAATATTTTTTAAATTAATTTTTGTATTTGCGACGAGACTATTAGCGATGGTTTCCCGTCACAAATAATATAAATACAATTTTTTTATTAATAGTATTTGTGATAGGAGGACTGGCTCGTCACAAAAGGTTATTATATATATATATAATGTATATAATCGAAGGATTAGTTGCGACGGGGAACTGCCCCGTCGCAAATAGTATTTGCGACCGTCCATCGCGAAAGGTTTATTTATATATATAATGTTTATAATCCAAGGATTATTTGAGATAGTTCCCTTTACCATTGCAAATATTATTTTTTGCGATGTTCCCATCATAAAAAATAATATTTTCAACACTGTTTTATGAAACGATCTATTTGCGATGGGGCCCCGTCGCTAAAGACTATTTACGACGGGATCCTGTCAGAAATATCCCATTTTATTGTAGTGTTAAAAATGTATAGGGAATTTTTCTCAACCAATGTTCCAATTATCTTTTAAATGAATTTTTTATCTATGATAACATCCTTTGATGTTACCTATGATTCACTGGGGTTATGATTTTATGATACAGTCATCATTCATTCATTGTATGGTTTAGGATTATAATGTTAAAAAATTGGTGAAATGTGTTTCTCTTTCCACTAGTTAGGTTATGATGTAATGGTAAATGATTTAATTATCTAGTATCACACATATGAATAGATTATGACTATGTGAAGGGTGGTTTCATTATATATCTCCAATCTATTGGGTAAAATATTACTATTTTATGAGCTCAAAGGGTACATAATAGATTATCCCACTCAAAAAATAAGATACGTGAGAGTTTATCCCAATACCAAAGTAGGTACACTGGTAGTTATCACTATCATAACATTTGATGAATGTCTCTATGGGTAGCCTTAACAGAATATTTCTCTATTTTTGATAATGACACAATCTATTACACTATATTATGAAATGGTATTATGTCAATGTATTCTCCCAAGAATCATGTTCTTTTATTTATTTTTTATTCAACTGATATGAACTTCCATACATTATTCCACTATTCGTGATTATGATCTATTAATTAATGTGTATGATTTTCAGATGTTGATCCCATGATCTTATTGCAGTTATAATAAAGTTATGTTTAAATTATCATGGATATCTCTCTTGATTACCTGTACAAATTATTTGAGCTCATCAATTATTTTTTTCCTTTTCCCCATAATATAAAGAAATGTTTAAATTATGATATTTATAATAAATATTCTAGATGTGAATAACTAAGTGGGAGATGATATAAATATTTTATGTACTATTTTTTTATGTAACCATGTTTCTAAAGAAACTAAAAATTTATGATTTTGGCATATATTGTAGTGATATATTCTAAGTATTCATCTAATAAGATGTAATATTAATGTATGTAGTGTTTAGATAACCTTAAAGGTACCTACTTGGCCTTGGGATTTGGGATCTTTGGTAGAGGTCTCCACAACCCTAGTAACTCTACTTCTCTAGTCCTTTCCCACCACATCCACTTTAATATCTATAATGTTAATGAGAATGTAACGTTGAAGTTCTAGAAGCCACTCGGAGACCCTGTACTCGGTTGGTCACATGGACTCAAGCACATTTACCCTAACACCAGAGGCTGCTGACTAGCATCTAGGGACTTGGGTGTTATAATGGGGAAACTATTCCCTCATTGGAAGAGTATCACAGCTGAAGTAACCAAATGGAAATAATGGAAGCAGTAATAATCCATACAAAAGTAAATAGTGGAAGACTTGAAATTGTAAATTTGATCACACATATATATAAATGATTCATGAAACATACGTCTAGAAAAGAATCCAAACAAATCACAATGATGGAATAAAAAACAATACTAAGCCAAAGTATAAAAGAAAATAGATCAACAGCTTCTCATCATCTCAAGCCTCAGCTTGGTCCCATGATCTTCATCTCCATATCAAATCAAGTACCTAAACTATAAGGGCGCTTTCCCTTATCTATACCTGCATCAATATAATCTATTTGGGCCCAAAAGAATGTCCCAACCATGGTGTGAGACTAAATCACAATAGGCAAACACCACAAGATCTGTACCAAATAGTCAGTGAATATATGACAGGTAAAGTAAAAGTAATTAGTGAATAAGAAAGTACTTAGGAGTAAACAATACACAGTTTCAATGAATTCAATTCCATATATCAAGAAACAGCTAACCAAAGCAGGTAAACATAAATAGGTAACCCTCTGGGAAGTACTCACAACCCATCCCCTCTAGTCCTACCTAGCAACACAAGTGAGCAACTAAACACAAAAGGTAACCCTCTAGGAAGTACTCACAACCTATCCCTTCTAGTCTTACCTAGCAACACAAGTAAGAAAATAAACACAAAAGGTATCCCTCTAGGAAGTACTCACATCCTATCCCTTCTGATCCTACCTAGAAACATAAGAAACAATCAGGGAAGTACACTCAGTCTAACCTCTTTGGTTCAGCTTAAGCATAGACTCTCTGAGGAAGCACTCACTGTCAATTCCTCTTATAGTCTCGTATTGGTAACTAAAGGCACTATGAGGAATCACTTACATCACATTCCCCCTGTGGATCGTGTCGAGGAACTATAGACACTACGAGGAAGAACTTACATAAATTCCCCATGTGGTCTTACGTCGTAAGCAAAAACAAGCACTCTAGAGAAGCCCTTTTCTTCATTCTCCCTATGGTATACTACACTAAGTTCTAACGGCCTTGTGTAAGTCAAGAAATCATAGAATCATGTATCGGCCAAATTAAACCTCAAGAAATACTTGGTTATATAGTCTGCAGCATAACAACATGTTAGAACAACAGTCACACCATCCTACAATACTAGGCATGGGAAAAACAAGGCTGCCTAACAGGATAAATAGTACCAAAAGGTCATAAACAAAACATGCATTGTCAAACACCACCAAAGAGAGCGCAATTTACCCTATTCACATTCAATTAACCTCTACTAAAGAATGCATGAATGGAAGGAAATTAACAGGGCTAAAAGAGTAAACATGTAATACCTCGTTCAAGGGTATTGGACAAATTTGCATATATAACTCAAAGAATTTCAACAGAAAGGCACAAACCACCTACCTTAGTGTTGTATGATAGAAATAAGTGAACCTAAAGCCATGGAAGACCCAATAACACCGTAGATCTACAAAAACATCTAAAGTGTTCAACTGAGGATAACTTGAGAAAAAGGAGGAATCTAAAAATGAAGCTCTAGAAGAAGGAAGAGAATACCAAGGCGATTCCAACACAATCGACGACGGTCAAATTGGAGATCGGATGCTCACCCAGGGGATCAAAGGAAGATTGTGGCTTTGTGGAATCTCTCAGATGAACTAGCCCTAGAAGAATCCATTTCTATCCATCAAACGCAACCCCAGTGCATTTAATGAAAAAAACAAAATACACGGTGTGTACTTTGGAAGTACACGACCTGTACTTTCGATTTCTGTACTCTGCGTTAGGTAGCCTCCAGGTCACCCCCAAATGGTCATGTGTGAAGCCATTACATGGCCAACACAAGCCTTCATGTGGAAACCGAGTACATGGTGTGTACTCCTAAAGTACATGGTGTGTACTCCTAAAGTACATGGTGTGTACTCCTAAAGTACATGGTGTGTACTTAAAAAATTTCCCGAAATTCCTCTTTTCTAAAAAACGACCAGAAAAGGGAAACATACCAGAAAAGTGGAACTGTGTTCTTAAAAACTTCCCCACTTAAAGAAATTTGTCACTGAAATTCCCTTGCAAGGCAGAAAAGAATAATTATCTTCAAACAGTTTCGGTCACTGTGATCGTACATCGGCCTCCCTCTACCAGGTGTCATCTTGTAACCGCCCGTGATTCCATAGCACTTGTACCAGAGGAATAGACTAGACATGGAGAACCTTCTTACTGCGATCAACAATCTGAATATGATACTCCTCGAACGAGGCATTGACCACTAACTCAACCTCCTCGAGTTCAAAACCATGAGATGGGTCTGAGAAGAAATGTTAAAGCTAAGAAACTTGAAAGAGGTTTTGCATAGTCTGGTACTTATGTGGTAATTGAAACCGATAGGCAACTGGACCAACTCTCTCCAAAAACTCAAACGGCCGAACTTACCTCAGCAAAAGCTTACCCTGTCTCATAATCCTTCTTTGTCCCAACCTCGGTGTGAAAGGTAAGTAAACCAGATCACTGACCTCGAACTCTAGAGGTCGTCTATGCTAATTGGAAAAATACTTCTGTCAAGACTATACAGTATCCATCCTCTTCTGAATCATCTCTATCTGCTCTATGGTCTCCTGAACAAGACGAGGTCCCGAAATAGCTACCTCCACTACCTCCAGCCAACATAAAGGTGATCAGAATGGCCTACCATAAAAGCCTCATAAGGTTCCATCAGAATAGTTTTTTGAAAACTGTTATTATAAGAAAACTCCATAAGAGGTATATGCTGTAACACCCCAAGCTTTCACGATACTTCTCTCTTTCAATAATTCAATAGCTTGCATTGTACGCAAGTTCGAGTTCTAACACACCGCGACTAATCAAAATTAGCCGTTATGAATAGTAATACCCACTTTTTAAAATTATAGAAATTTTATATTTCAAAATGGACTTCATTTTTGTATTCGTAATATCGAAATTATCCTAAGTTGAATTTTTTGTAATTTTCCGAGAACTTCCATTTTTTTATGAATAGTGAAAAATACTTAAAAACAACTTTTTTAATCAAAATAATTTATAGTGATAAATTATAATATTGAGTGGTTTTAAAGTGTAATTAGAATATATTTTTACCATTTTATCCAATGGTGGTCATTAGAATTAATTTCACATTGAAATTGGACATAAAAAATTGTCAATCTTTTGATATATATTGTTTCTTAAAAACACGCTCTTTGTTGTGACAGCGGGAATTAATTACGAAATTAATTAATGCAACTTATATGTTTGGAATTTCATAAAATAGAAATCATTTTTGAATTTGGAATATCAATTATAGCTTAGGGTGAAATTTTGGCATTGTTCTAAAAAACTTCAATTTTTGATGAATAGTGAAACCACTAAGTGGTAGTTAAAAAACTGATTTTTTCATTTAAATGAAATATTACCACTTCTGTGATTTGATTTTCAAAAATCCGACATACATGGTTGTCATTAATAAGTAAAATGTGGTTCAATGAGATTAAAATAATTTTTGGTGAATAGTAACTTTTAAGTTCTTAATCGCGATTAGAGGTAATTAGTGTAGTTTAAGTTAAAAATAATGTTTTAATAATATGAGATGAGCTTGACACATGTCATACCCTCATTGGATGTTCCATGGCCGACCAAGACAATCCATGGGTCAACTTGGGGACCCCATTGAGCCACTTTAGTTGTAAAATGACATAAATACCTTTTATTTAATGTTAAAGTAAAAAATGACACAAACATGAAATATTTTACTAAAAAAAATTTACATGGGGTTGTACAAGTAATATTTTTGACTATAAATAGTCATTGGAAAGATAAAAATATTTCCTACATCATAGTAATTTTTTTATAATTTTTAGACATTAAATAAATTAAATTATTTATGACATCATGATGATGCAGTGATGACATCATTATTTAACGATTTTAATAAAATGAAAAGATAATGTAAAATCCAAGGCTTACACTTGTCCAAAGACTATTGGATGGGTATATTTCGAACCCTTATCACCTTATCCTTGAATTATATAAGTGTGGGACCTTTAGAATCCGAAAAGCATTGTATAATAATGTAAAATTTCCTTACTTTCCAAGAGTGCCCCTCCTCTCCTCTTATAAAAGGACCCCCACCTCTACCACCTTACTCATACTTTCAAAGCCTTTTGGCTCGGCCAAACTCTGCCCAAATACTCTCCCAAATTCCCTCCCCTACTCCTAGAAGCCTCACTTTGTGCAGAATTCTTCCCAAGGAAGCCTTTGGCTCAAATCGAAAGAGTTACCCGATTTTAAGGTAATGTCTTCTCTTACGTTATTTTGTTTTATTTTGCTTCTCCAACCCCATAAACTCTTTTTATTCATTTCTTTTGTAACAACACCAGTATCCTAAATATACTAGTATGTTGTTATAAGAAGTATTCGAGATACACTTACACACACCTACATCTAATGGTTAAAGAACATACTGTTTCTGTGGATGGAGAATTTCTGCCTCACGAAACGATGATTGTTCAACACTAATATAACACCTTCAAAGGTGGCCATTAAGATGTCACTATATTTATATATGATATATAATATTTTTATGTTTTCCTTATGCTTCTGTATTTCTCATTTATGGCATACTTTATGATTTCCATTATGGGTAAACGCGATAATTTCATTTTAGGAAGTGCAGACTACCGCCCCCTCAAAGTGATGTGAATCCTTAATGCCATATGTAGGATGTATAATGGATGGATTAAATGATATTATATATGATATTATACTGGAACTATATTATACCTTTATATAATTATGATTTCATTCCATTAAATACGAAATAGAAATGAAAGTAGCATTCATGCGTACGTACGGCTTACCGTCTCCATGAACGATGCATTTCATTTCTTACCTCTAAATGTTATGTAATATTATGAATGAATGTATATACTGGATATATATGATATATATGACTTCTAAATCATATAATTCTGGAGATAATGGATATTCTACAACATAAACAACTTGTAATTATAAGAAGTTTATTGTTGACTCAAGTACCAAAAATAAACAAAACGACCGTTATTAACTTAAATAATTACATAATGTTCATAACATTGTAATAAGTGATATAAAAAGGATAATGAAATTGAAAATGGTAGATATTAACTCTATTGTATTATTCAGGAGGTGAAAGAACGGTCTAATCAAGTCGGACACAAGGTAAGGGAATTTCTTAACCCAATTTCCATTCTTTGGGTTAATCTCCTACTTTCAAATTATGTCAGGTTATTATTATATCCTATCTTTTATTTATACTTTCTTTATTTGTACTTATAGTGAACACACATAATAGATCTATTTTATTTTAAAAATGATCTTTTTAAGGACTTCGTCTCAATCTCCTTTCATTGAGGCATATTTGGTTTTATACACAACTTTCTTTTATACGGTGTATAAACCCCTTTGAATTTTACGTTTATTCAAAAGGAATCTTTTTTATACAAAGCGTTTTACTAAACGAAAAAAAGGGAATGTTTTTATTTCCATACATATGCGGCGACAATGACTTCTCCGCCGCCATGACCATTATTTGAGTTTCGGCTTCCTCTACAAGACATCACTTTTTTTTAATGAAAAATAAATACAAAGTTTTAACTTTCTTCTATTTTGGTATTGAAAATGGTTTTGAAAGCATTTTTATTATATCAATGTGTTGTATTGATATCTTGTGATTTAAATGTGGAAATGTTATGTTTCCTTTATGCATGTTTTATGTGATACGGTTATGTTATGTTTTATGATATGTTTAAACCTGTTCATATGAGGAATGCATTGGACTTAATAAGTGACAGGTGGAGCCCGCTATAGCTCCTCGATGCATCGGTAGGTCTCATGAGACAAACTAGTGTCTTGGCACGAGGCCTTGACAAAATCTTATTTGTGGTCTTGGCACGAGGCCTTGACTATGTGGTTATGATAGTCTGTCATTATGCATTCCATCATTATTAAAGTGGTTATTGATTTTGCATGGGATTATTCGATTAGTAGACTATCCATGTGAGTAAGTAAATGGCATTATTTAATTTTATTTTTGCCATATTATGCTAAAGTTCACGTTTAAAAAGGCTTTTGTTTTAGTTATACATTGCCTTAAATGTTAATGATTATTTATGAAAGATTCCGCAATATTGTTATCTTTACTGAGCATCTGAGGTCACCCCTTTCAATGTTTTAATATTTTTCAGGATGTGAAGAAGTATAGTATGAATGAACTGCAGGGATAGTCAGAAGAGGATATGAGTGTAGACTATGGAGACTTTGTTTTTGTAGTTTTTCACCTTATTATGTAATGTAACATTTATGAATTTATCTACTGTTTCCAAGGCTACTAAACTAATCGGTCTTTCGAGACTTGATCTTTTGTGATCATGCCAATGTTACGCAATAATGCACCGACTCCGGGTAGCTGGGGTCGGGGCTTTACAGTTGGTATCAGAGGCAGTTTAGTACTAACCTTGGAAGGTAGATTTAAATAAACTCTGATTAGAGCACATAGCCCGAAGATAGACTTTGAGGATTAGTATAGAAGAACTTCCTAGAATTTTGGTATTGTAGAGATGTTGTGAGTTTTTCGAGCAATACATCCCTGTCTGGATACGAGCAGGTAGAGGCAGCTCTGGCACAGATGTACCTAGGGGTAAAACCTGAAAACATCGCTTTGAGCTAGACTCGAATGGGAACTAGTGCATGACAACGGGCCTTGCTACACTCTTGGTTACGACACTCGAGGGGGATATGCTTAGGATAATTCTCATTTTCTTTACAAACCACTATGAAGGGTTATGAGTATATACTTCCTCAAAGAAAACATTTTTATGGATTATATCCACAAATAGTTCAATTTATGTTAAGTATTTTATAAGTATGGAATTATGTATTTTGATTCATAAACTAATCTAGTTTATGCCATTGTTTAGAAATGGCGCCTAGTGGAAGGAATGAAAACCGTATCAATGCACGCACTCTGTGTAGGGATTGCCCTCCTGCTCAAGATAATTATTGTGGAGCTGGAGATACAACTGGTGTTGAATAACTTATTACCATACTGGGACAACTCACTCAGGTTATGAATACTAACCTTACTCGTATGGAGCACCCTGATCTGCAACGTGGAGGATCAATGTTAGACCGCTTCATGAGGCAACAACCGCCAACATTTAATGGGGGTACAAATCCATTAGTAGCTGAGCAATGGATAAACTCCTTAGAGAAAATATTCCATGCCTTGGGGAGTAGCGAAAGGGAGAAGGTTGTCATGGTAGTCTACCGCCTCACTGGAGATGCCGATCAATGGTGGTCATTGATTCAAAACACAAAGGAAGATGATGAAGTATCAAATATGGAATGGAGGGAGTTCAAATATCTTTTCTTAGAAAAATACTATCCTCGCGACCATCGAGCAGATATGGAAAGACAATTTTTTAGTCTGAGACAAAAGGAGGATGAGAATGTCGCAAAGTATGAGGCCAACTTTACAAGGTTAACAAGGCATGCAACAGAATATATACGTAACCCAAGAAGTAAGATTGATCGTTTCTTTGATGGGTTAAAACCATTTCTTTGTCGAGCATTAGTCTCACAAACCTTCTCGTCGTACGAAGATATTGTCTCGTGTGCTATCAAGACGGAAAAGGAATTCTCTAAGTCTTATGACAACAAAGTAAAGCAAGAGAAGAAGAGAATGGTGGAACAAGAGATAGATAAAGGGAAAAAGGGAAAGAAGGATTTTCCATTATGTGATAATTGTGGGAATAATCACCCTGGTACTTGCCTAAAAGAAATTGGACTTTGTTATAAATGTAGAGAAAACAGTCACCAGGCGCGTGATTGTAAGGGAAAGAAAGAGGCTATCAATGTTGAATGCTACAATTGTAGAGAAATGGGTCATTATGCAAATGAATGTCCTAAGCGTTAGGTAAACTTACCTCAGAAAAGGCCAAGGGATCAAGGCCAATCTTATGCTGTGACTATAGTTGAAGCGGAATAATTAATGTATTGGTGCTTTTGGACTCATGGATTATATTCTGGTTATTAGAATAATGTGATATATATAAGTATTGTACTGCAGTACATGTTGATTACATTAAGGTTTTAATATGATGAAGGTAATCATATTTTTGTATGTTAGAATAAGAGAAACTTTACCTTGTTTGAGGAATCTGATGAAACAATTGATTTTGGAATTTAGAAACCTTTTAGAGAAAGTCTGGACGGAGGTATTTTGGATAACTATAAAGGTTGGAATGGATTAAGATGAACTTTGGATAGTATTGTGTAAGGTTAAAATATTTATGAAGATTATTTTTGGAATATTATAATACTACAGTTTTAGGAAAAGGACAACCTGTAAGGTGGGGCATAACCCGTCACGTCGGACAAAGCTGCAGGAATCAAACCCACAACCATAGTACGACATGCCTTTATTACCTACCACTAGCCTACAGGAGGTCCCTGGTTATTACAAAATAGTTTTACTAATCTAAATGTTATGTGTTAATATTTTAAACCTTATACAATTAGGATAAATAGAATATTTTTGAGTTCTATTACCTTTTAGAGTGAAAGATGGGTTTGTGGTAAAAATTTATTAAAGAATGAAAATCTATATAACAAGTATGTATATTCCCTTGCGTTCTTAGTAAATCTCCTAAATAAATTCCTAAACTTTATAAAAGGTAACTTAAAACAAAAACGTTGCCGGTTAACTTTTCCAACTAGGGATTCAATGACCGTTTAACCAATCACAAGTTTGTGATTTTCTTATGGTTAACTTTCTACTAAACCAGTTTTCTACAACTCTCCATCAGACCTTGATGGTTTGTTTTTCTTCCATATCCATATTTTCATATAATCCTAGTATGGGCTATCTCGGGTGACCTTTGTACTTCTCCTTCTTTCTTTTAATGTTATATTCTTATTAACCCTATTTCCAATGTGGGTTTTCCACAAAGGTTTTTTTCTATTTTCAACCATCTATTTTCAATAAAAATTTTCAAATTGCGAGGATGCAATTTATTGAAGGAGGGGAGAATGTAACACCCCAAGCTTTCACGATACGTCTCTCTTTCAATAATTCAATAGCTTGCATTGTACGCAAGTTCGAGTTCTAACACACCGCGACTAATCAAAAGTAGCTGTTATGAATAGTAATACCCACTTATTAAAATTATAGAAATTTTATATTTCAAAATGGACTTCATTTTTGTATTTGTAATATCGAAATTATCCTAAGTTTAATTTTTTGTAATTTTCTGAGAACTTCCATTTTTTTGTGAATAGTGAAAAATATTTAAAAACAACTTTTTAATAAAAATAATTTATAGTGATAAATTATAATATTGAGTGGTTTTAAAGTGTAATTAGAATATATTTTTACCATTTTATCCAATGGTGGTCATTAGAATTAATTTCACATTGAAATTGGACATAAACAATTGTCAATCTTTTGATATATATTGTTTCTTAAAAACACGCTACTTGTTGTGACAGCGGGAATTAATTACGAAATTAATTAATGCAACTTATATGTTTGGAAATTCATAAAATCTACATCATTTTTGAATTCAGAATATCAATTATATCTTAGGGTGAAATTTTGTCATTGTTCTAAAAAACATCAATTTTTGATGAATAGTGAAACCACTAAGTGATAGTTAAAAAACTGATTTTTTCGTTTAAATGAAATATTACCACTTCTGTGATTTGATTTTCAAAAATCCGACATACATGGTTGTCATTAAAAAGTAAAATGTGGTTCAATGAGATTAAAATAATTTTTTGTGAATAGTAACTTTTAAGTTATTAATCGCGATTAGAGGTAATTAGTGTAGTTTAAGGTAATAATAATGTTTTAATAATATGAGATGAGCTTGAAACATGTCCTACCCTTATTTGATGTGCCATGGACGACCAATAAAATCCATGGGTCAACTTGGGGACCCCATGGAGCCACTTTAGTTGGAAAATGACATAAATACCTTTTATTTAATGTTAAAGTAAAAAATGACACAAACATGAAATGTTTTACTAAAACAATTTTTACATGGGGTTATACAAGTCATATTTTTGACTATATATAGTCATTGGAATGATAAAAAGATTTCCTACATCATAGTATTTTTTTTTATAATTTTTAGACATTAAATAAATTAAATTATTTATGACATCATGATAATGCAGCGATGACCTCATTATTTAACGATTTTAATAAAATGAAAAGATAATGTAAAATCCAAGGAATACACTTGTCCAAAGACTATTGGATGGGTATATTTCGAACCCTTATCACCTTATCCTCGAATTATATAAGTGTGGGGCCTTTAGAATCCGAAAAGCATTGTATAATAATGTAAAATTTCCTTACTTTCCAAGAGTGCCCCTCCTCTCCTCTTATAAAAGGCCCCCACCTCTACCACCTTACTCACACTTTCAAATCCTTTTGGCTCGGCCAAACTCTGCCCAAATACTATCCCAACTTCCCTCCCTTACTTCTAGAAGTATCACTTTGGGCAGAATTCTTACCAAGGAATCCTTTGGCTCAAATCAAAAGTGTTACCCGATTTTAAGGTAATGTCTTCTCTTATGTTATTTTGTTTTATTTTGCTTCTCCAACCCCATAAAATCTTTTTATTCATTTCTTTTGTAACAACACCAGTATCCTCAATATACTAGGATGTTATAATAATTATTCGAGATACACTTACACACACCTACATCTAATGGTTAAAGAACATACTGTTTCTGTGGATGGAGAATTTCTGCCTCATGAAACGATGATTGTTCAACACTCATATAACACCTTCAAAGGTGGCCATTAAGATGTCACTATATTTATATATGATATATAATATTTTTATTTTTTCCTTATGCTTCTGTATTTCTCATTTATGGCATACTTTATGATTTCCATTATGGGTAAACGCGATAATTTCATTTTAGGAAGTGCGGACTACCGCCCCCTCAAAGTGATGTGAATCATTAATGTAATATGTGGGATGTATAAAGGATGGAGTAAATGATATTATATATGATATTATACTGGAACTATATTATACCTTTATATAATTATGATTTCATTCCATTAAATACGAAATAGAAATGAATGTAGCGTTCATGCGTACGTATGGCTTACCTTCTCCATGAACGGCGCATTTCATTTCTTACCTCTAAATGTTACGTAATATTATGAATGAATGTATATACTGGATATATATGATATATATGACATCTAAATTATATAATTATGGAGATAATGGATATTCTACCACATAAACAACTTGTAATTATAAGATGTTTATTGTTGACTCAAGTACCAAAAATCGACAAAACGATCGTTATTAACTTAAATAATTACATAATGTTCATAACATTGTAATAAGTGGTATAAAAAGGATAATGAAATTGAAAATGGTAGATATTAACTCTAGTTTATTATTCAATAGGAGAAAGAATGGTCGAATCAAGTCAGACACAAGGTAAGGGAATTTCTTAACCCAATTTCCATTCTTTGGGTTAATCTTCTACTTTCAAATTATGTCAGGATATTATTATATCATATCTTGTATTTGTACTTTCTTTATGTGTAATTATAGTGAACACACATAATAGATCTATTTTATTTTAAAAATTATCTTTTTAAGGACTTCGCCTCAATCTCCTTTCATTGAGGCATATTTGGTTTTATACACAATTTTCTTTTATACGGTGTATAAACCCCTTCGAATTTTACGTTAATTCAAAAGGAATGTTTTTTATACAAAGTGTTTTACTAAACGACAAAAAGGGAATGTTTTTCTTTTCGTACATATGCGGCGACAATGACTTCTCCGCCGCCATGACCATTATTTGAGTTTCGGCTTCCTCTACAAGCCATCACTTTTTTTAAATGATAAATAAATACAAAGTTTTAACTTTCTTATATTTTGGTATTGAAAATGGTTTTGAAAGCGTTTTTATTATATCAATGTGTTGTATTGATATCTTGTGATTGAAATGTGGAAATTTTATGTTTCCTTTATGCATGTTTTATGTGATACGATTATGTTATGGTTTATGATATGTTTAAACCTGTTCATATGAGGAATGCATTGGACTTAATAATTGACGGGTGGAGCCCACTATAGCTCCTCGATGCATCGGTAGGTCTCATGAGACAAACTAGTGTCTTGGAACGAGGCCTTGACAAAATCTTATTTGGGGTCTTGGCACGAGGCCTTGACTACGTGGATATGATAGTCTGGAATTATGCATTCCATCATTTTGAAAGTGGTTATTGATTTTGCATGGGATTATTCGATTAGTAGAATATCCATGTGAGAAAGTAAATGGCATTATTTAATTTTATTTTTGCCATATTATGCTAAAGTTCAAGTTTAAAAAGGCTTTTGTTTTAGTTATACATTGCCTTAAATGTTAATGATTATTTATGAAAGATTCCGCAATATTGTTATCCTTACTGAGCATCTGAGCTCACCCCTTTCAATGTTTTAATATTTTCCAGGATGTGAAGAAGTATAGTATGAATGACCTGCAGGTATAGTCAAAAGAGGATATGAGTGTGGACTATGGAGACTTTGTTTTTGTAGTTTTTCACCTTATGATGTAATGTAACATTTATGAATGTATCTACTGTTTCCAAGGCTACTAAACTAATAGGTCTTTCGAGACTTGATATTTTGTGATCATGCCAATGTTACGCAATAATGCACTGACTCCGGGTAGCTGGGGTCGGGGCGTTACATATGCTTCTCCCAAGAACCTAGAAAATACAAGATTCATTAATGACGCATGTCCTCAAGCTCCTGAATCGTACGCTCAGAATGTTCATCTGTCTGGGGATGGTAAGTTGTACTCAAAAGTACATGTATACCCAAAGCCTTTGTAAAACCCCTGCCAGAACCTAGAAGTAAAACAGGCATCCCTATTTAGAACTATAGAGTGTGGAACCCCTTTTAGACATACAATCTCTCAGATGTACAACTGTCCCAACTCATCACCACTGAAGGTCTGTTTGATCGGTAAGAAGTGATCAACATTCATGAGTTTGTCAATGAAAACCCAGACTAAATCATTCACTTGAGGTGACCTTGGAAGACCTGTCACAAAGTCTATCGCAACATCAGTCCACTTTCACTCATGAATGGCTGCTGCAAAAGACTTACTAGTCACTGATGCTCTGCCTTCACCTGCTGACAGGCAGAATACCTCATATAAAAACCAGCAACATATCTCTTCATACCTAGTCACCAATACTAACAGTGTAGATCACGATAAATCTTGGTGATGCCAGGATGAACTTCCCAAGCTGTATAATGAATGTCTTGCATCAGATCCTCGCGTATGGATACTGACACCCATACGTGCCCACTAAAAATCAAGATCTCATACTCGCCTATGGTCCATCTAAGAATAGGGTCATCTCCTAACACACTATCCCATAGGAATAGGCCTTCATAATCTGATATCTGCCTAATTTTCACTCGATCAAGAAGAGTATAGGTAACAGCTAATGAAGAAAGAAACGTCTACCCCAGCCTGTCATGCACCTCCAAATGCATCTCATTAAATAGAGCCATAAGCTACCACTCACTTCTGGTATCCTGAACCTCCTGTATCTGTGTTCTCCTACTCAACGCATCATCCACTGTGTTGCCTTTCCTAGGCGTATATGCATGCTCAAAGTCAAAGGACTGAAGGTACTCAACCCACCTTTACTGTCTCAAATTCAAGTCATGCTGAGTGAAGATATACCTGAGACTCTTGTGGTCCGTGAAAAGCACAAAATGATCTCCTAGAATATAATGTTTCCAACAATGAAAGGTATGAACAACAGTAGCCAACTGAAGACCATGCATCAGGTAATTCCTCTAATGAGGACCCAACTACCTAAACCCGTATGCCACGAATTTTTGTTCCTGCATAAGCATAGCTGCAAGCCCGATACCTTAAGCATCATAGTACACAGTGTAGCTCTTGCCCAGCTTTGGAAAAACTAGTATTCGTGCTGAAGTAAACCTCTGTTTAATCTCCAGAAAGGATGACTCACAATAGTCTAAACACAAGAACATTCCACCCTTCTTAGTCAAACCCATCAGTGGTGATGCTAAGATTGAATAGTCCTATATGAAGCATCTGTAGTAACAAGACAACACTAGAAAACTCTATACCTCAAAGAAATTATTCTGTAGTTCATAGGAAACTACTGATCTCACTTTCTCTAGGTCTACTGATACTTCTATCTCTAAGATAACATGACCCAAGAAATGAAACCGGTCCATCCAAATGTGGCATTTTGAGATCTTATCATATAACTGATGCACTCCCAGTGTACTCAAAATTATCCCAAGATTGGTATCATGGTCATGTTGAGTGTGAGATTACACCAAGATATTGTCCACAAAGGCCACCATTAAAGAATCCAAGTATGGATGAAATACTCAGTTCATCAGTGTCATTAAAACTGTAGGTGCATTTGTGAGACCGAACGACATAACCATATACTCGTATAGACCATACCAGCTCTATAAGCTTGTAAGAGGTATATCATATAGTCTAACACGCAACTAATGATAACCGGATCTCAAGTCAATCTTTGAGAACACATGGGATCCTCAAAGTTGATCAAAGAGATAAAAAATCCTTGGAAAAGGATATCGGTTCTTGACCCACAACTGGTTCAGCTTCCGATAGTCCACACAAAGCCTAAGGGTACCGTCAGCCTTCTTCGCAAACAGTATAGGTGAACCCCTAGGATAAGTACTGGGTCGGATGAAGCCCTTTTTCTGTAACTCCTCCAACTACTTTTTGAGCTTCTGTAACTCTGGTGTAGCCATACTATAAGGAGGAATGGACACTGGTGCCGCTCCTGGAACGAGCTTAATAGAAAAGTTCAACTCTCTCTGGAGGAAAACCTAAAAAGTCCTCTAGAAATACCTTCCTGAAACGATCCACCATTGGAGGAATGTATGACTATGGAGTCCCCTGGTCATCTAGACATAGACTAGAAATTTGGGGTATAACTCCTCCTAAACCATGATTCTTGGGTCCTGCTCTGCATTCCTGGACGTCCCACTCACCCTTATGAAGAAACGATCTGCCTTTTGGTGATGTCAAACTCACCCTATAGTGGTAGCAATAGATGACTGTCTGGAAGGGATCCAACCTGTACATTCTGGGAATAACGTCATAGTCTATCATCTCTTGGACATATAGGTCCCAAAAGAAGTGACACCCACCAACCTCTAGAGGGAACTCCTTACACTGATGCACACTAGTCGTTCTAGTCCCCAATAGAGGGCCTAGTGTCAAGATATTAGTAGAAGAAAAGATGTAGTGCCCAAGACTCTCCACAACAGCAACAAATATAAAGACATGGGAAGCCCCTATATTAAAAAGAATAGAAGCTGAAACTGAGGAAACTAAGATCATACCTCGAACTGTAGAAGCTCTGGGATCCTGATCCTATTGGGTCTGCTCCACTGCAAAATTCTGGACTATACCATGACCTTGGGACCCTGCCTTACCACTCTGATCTGATCCGCCCTGATATTCCTAGAAACCACGTTACGGGCTACCACAACCATGACCACTACCTTGGCCTAAATGTCCAAAAGAACTCCAGTTCCTATACTGGTGAGAAACTCGTGGTGCTACCCCATAATGAGTAGTCAAAGAAGAACCCATGTCACCAGCTTCTTGTGAGAAGATCTGATAGAAGCGTTGAAGATGACCCATCTTGTCGCAAAATCAGCACTCCACCTGCTCTCTATGGTAATGTGGCCTCATATTCCTGCTCTTCCTACACTGGTAGCACACCACCTTGCTACCAGAGGATATCTCTCACCTCCTTGGATCTCCATGTGTAGACTCCCTATAGTGATTCCTGCTGTTAGTAGGATGGATTATAACTTTGGATGTCAAGTCTTCCTTTCTCACAACTCCAGAATCTCTTAGATTGCACTCCATGATCAGCTCCTGGTTGATGAAAGATGTGATAGAAGTCAACTTTAAGATATTCACCTGTGATCAGATGTCGTGCCTTAGACCATCCTTGAACTTCTTTTCCAGGAATAACTCATCACCTACTGAAATGGGCGTGAAGTGCTGCAGCTCAGTAAAGCGATAGGAATAATCCATAACTGACAGTTTACCCTGCTCTGGACTCATAAACTCTCAGGCTCGATCATCCCTAAAGGTATCTGGGTATAAGTAGTCATAGAAGTCATGAAAAAACTCATACCAAGCCACTACCAACTAGAATCCATCCTGTGAGATCACATCCCACCATCTCATAGTGTAATCTAGTAGAATATAGGTAACGAGCTCCAATATCCTCTTTGGAGGAGTCTCCAGATACTCGAAGATAGAAAGTATGGATTCTAACCATGAATCTGAAGCCTGGGGTCCTCCTTCCCCTATTAAAGTGGGAGGATTATGGTGCTAAAAAACCCACGTCAACTCTGCCATAGACGGGGAAAGATGTGGTACCCCATGGAAGGTCTGCATAAACCTCATAAAGCCTTCCCTGAACTGTGCATCAACAACTACGTCAGGTATAACGTCTGGTGCCAAGACTGGAAACACTGGAGGATCTATATGTAGTCCCTAATCATCCATATCTGGTGTCTAGTAACCTCCTAGAAACTGTCTTACAATTGGAGGGTGTCTTGGTGGCATGACTCTGCAAGGTCAATAGCACACCTTAGATCAAGATTATCAAGGACTGAAAACTAAAAGGGTAAGGAGGAAACCAGAGAAATAAAGCATTCAAGATTTTCAAAACATGGAGACATGGCATGTATAATTACTACACGACATGTTCCCTTAATCCTTTCACATGGGTGTATACCTCTGCCAGAATTGGTCATATAACACCCCAAACACACGGCATGTTGTCCATACACACGGTGTGTACTTGAATTCTCTTCCCCTTCCTGAGTCCTTATACATGGCTAAGCCATATGTTTCTCCATAGAATGAGATTAAATGTCATGTTTGTTCCAAACACGGCATGTACTAGAAGAGCTTCATTGACCCGTGTTGTTCGTGACATGGCCGGATACTCAGCTGACACTACACGACGTGTTCCAGACAGACATGGCATGTACTAAAAAAGATAACACTAACATGTGTTGTTATGCACATTGTCAGATTCTAAGATTACACTACATGGCATGTTTAAAACTGACATGGTGTATAACCTAAGATTTTTCCATCCATGTTGTTAGTCACACGGGAGGACATAGGGTGAACACGACATGGAATGTACAATCTGTACACAGTGTGTTCCCACAAAACGTTTCTTATCCCATCTCTCTTCCCACACGGCCTATGAAATGGTTAGAGACTGCATGGCGTGTACATAAGGTACAACACGTGAACTTAAGAAAAACATTTTCTTCCCGAATAGAAGAACACATGGAATGTAGTCTAAACTACACGGTGTGTATTCTAGGTTTTTCCAGACAGTAAGCCTCGGAAACTACTCCAGAACCAAGAAAAACACTGAAACAGACACCAAAGTGCCAAATTTCGATCCTTGAGGGCACATACTCCATGCGAATCAAATTTTGGAATCTTATTCATGTTATAACAAGCAAAGAAAAGGAAATTATCCACCAAATTCTGGTCTATGAGGGACCATAACTCCTCAAGAACCAAAGTTTGGCATTCATTCTAGCAAAACCTCTACAAATAAATACTCTTTCAAACAGTAGGTATAATATCAAGGCATCTATCAGAACAACATGCATATATATCACAACATCTATCACAACAACATTCAACCACCAAGGTACCCTAAATGGCATGTAAAGAATGTATGACATGTTATTTCTAGCAAGTGCCTATACGATGCTTGAGATGACATACCCTCATCTCATCAGGTTACAATAGGAATAGAACCTCAATAACATCAACAATAACAACACAAAACATGTGAATCACTCAAGTTGAAATAAAATCAACTATAATAATTGCAAAACTATACAAATTACAATAAACAAGGTAGATTGGATTTTACCTGTACACAGGTTAGCTACTCCCAAGAATAGTATATTACAATGTACCTATTCCTTCATATCCCTGACTATAGGTTCTAAATAGTAATTAAAAGAAAAGAAACTCCTATACTACCACTTTGTAATGTACTAATTCCGGAAGCCGCGCAGAGACCCCGTACCTGGTTGGTCACGTGGTCTCAAGCGCATTTAACCTAACGATAGAGGCTGTCGACTAGCAGCGAGGGCCTTGGGTGTGATAGTGGGGAAACTATGACCTCATTGGCAGATTATTACAGGTGAAGTAACCAATTGGAAAAAATGGACTCGGTAATAATCCATACAAAAGTAAACAGTGGAAGACTGGAAATAATAAACTAGAGCACACGTAAATATAAATGATGCATGATACATACGTCTAGTAAAGTAGCCAATAAAATCACAATGCTGGAATAAAAAACTACACTAAACCAAAGTACAAAAGAAAACAGATAAACACATCTTCATCATTACAAGCCTCAGCTTAGTCTCATGCTCTTCATCTCTACAGCAAATCAAGTACCTGAAGTAGAAGGGAGCTTTCCCTTATCTATAACTACAGTAATATAGTATGTCTGGGCCCAAAAGCATGGCCCAAATAGGGTGTGAGACTAAATACAAGTAGGAAACCACCATAAGATCTGTGCCTAACAGTCAGTGAATATATGGCAGGTAAAGCAAAAGGAAACAGTGAACAAGAAATTACTCATCAGTAAATAATCCACAGTTTCAATGCATTCAATTTCATATATGAAGCAACATCTAACAAAAGAAAGTAAACAAAAACAATTTACCCTCTGGGAAGTACTCATAGCCCATCCCCTCTGGTCCTACCTAGCTACACTAGAAAGCAACTAAACACCAAAGGTAACCCTTTGGGAAGTACTCACAACCTATACCCTCTGGTCCTACCTAGCAACACAAGAAAGAAGCTAAACACAAAAAGTAACCCTATGGGAAGTACTAACAGTCTATCCCCTCTAGTTCTACCTAGTAACAAAAGCAACCCTCTTTGAATTACACTCAGTCTAACCCCTCTGGTTCAGATTAAGCATAGACTCTCTGAGGAATCAGTCACCTTCAATTCTTTTATAGTCATATATCAGTAAATAAAGGCGCTCTAGGGAAGCACTTACATCACATTCCCCCTGTGGCTCACGTCAAGGAACTAAAATTAGTTTTAAGAAGAACATACATCAATTCCCCCTGTGATCTCGCATTATAAGAAAAAACAGACACTCTGGACAAATACTTCCATCTATTCTCCCAATGGTCTACTACACCTAGTTCTCATGGCCCTGTGTAAGTCAAGAAATCATAGCAGCACATATCGGCCAAAGTAAACCTCAAAAACTACTTGTCTAAATAGTCTACAGCATACCATCATTTCAGAATAATAGTCACACCATCCTATAATACTAGGAATGGAAAGAATAAGGCATCCAAATATGCTAAATAGTACCAAAAGGTCATAACCAAGACATTCATGGGAAAACACCTCCAATGACACTACAATTTACCCTATTCAAATTCAATTAACCTCTACTCAAGCACACAAGCATTGGAGGAGATTAATAGGGCTAAAACAGTAAACATAAAATACCCCGTTCAAGGGTATTGGAAAAATTTGAACATATAACTCAACGACTTTCAACAGAAAGGCCCAAACCACCTACCTCGGAGTTGTAGGATCGATATAAGTGAACCGCAAGCATTGAATCACACAAAAACACTGATGATCTACAAAAATGTCTAAAACGTTCAACCGAGGATAACATAAAAAAAGGACGAATCAGGAAATGAATCTCTAGAAGAAGAAAGATCTTAATGAGGTGATTTCAATGCAATTTAGAGTTGTAAAATCAGAGATTGGATGCTCGGTCGGGGGCTCAGAGGAAGATCATAGTTTTAAGGAAGCTCTCAAATGAACAAGACCTAGAAAAATCCCTTTATGTCCATTATACGTGACCCCAGTGCATTTAATGAAAAAAATACACAGCGTGAACTTTGGAAGTACATGGCATGTACTTTCCATTTCCATACTCTACATTAGGTGGTCTCCAGGTCACCCCCACACGACCATGTGTGTGGCCATTACACATCTGGCACACGGATTCATGCGACAACATAGTACAAGGAATGTACTCATAATGTACATGGAATGTAGTTCAAAATTTCCATAAATTTTTCTTTTCTCAAAAATGACCAAAAAACCAAAAAATACTTGAAAAGAAGATTCGGGTTCTTACAAAGAATAAAAAATATTTCTCTTAAGAAATTTTATTATCCCTAATTATAATCCCTAAGTCTGACTAGACCCTTATGAAGGAGATATTCTCCAAACCCCTATCAATGTGTATGATACAATTTAATAAAAATTGTAAGAAAAACGACATATAAAATTCCTTTTTAAAAGTTATATAATATGGTGTGGTGTATGATCTCATGTCATTATCTATGATTATTAAGAAAACCAAATGTTAAAATCCATATAATATTCCATTATATAACATTAAATATGGATGTTTTGTATGATTTAATAATTAAGAGGTTTTAATGGACAAGTATTTCAACCAATAGAACTAAATTCATTAACTCATATTGTAGTCAATGTATATTCACCTGGGGAGCATAAATAATTGATGTATATAGTGGAAATACTTATATTAATGGAAAGTGTGAGTTCTTGTAAAAAATATTAGTTAAACTACTCTCCCTATTATGGGTCTCTTCATCTTCCAGCTTCTCTATGAAATACACTAATATGTCATGGAGTGAAGAGGAGTCCATCTTGAGCATCGAGTGATTCATCCACCTCATGGATTCACCTTAGAGGAGGGATTTTATTTGTAACCCTATTTAATGACTTTAATAAAAACATATTGATTAAAAAGAGTTTTTGTGTATTTCTAAAATATAAGGTACACTTATGACATCAGTTTCATCCTTATATATATATATAGCATAGTTTTAATTTCATATTTTTTATTCTTAGTTCCATTCCAATGGATTCTAAAAATAGAGTGGGAAATTAATAGAAATCGTGAATATTTCATTATTTTGATAAAATTATCATCATATAATCCTTATGATATGTGTGATACCGTAAAGTCGGGTGCTATTAATTTTAATGTTATGATATCCGCCATGAGTTATCCTTACAATGGTTAAAGAGTATATAGTTAATATTATGTGTAATGTAATATATAAAATTTAATCTCATGTGAGCCTACATAAGGTTAATCATATCTATTTTTTCATGATTTCTCACATTACATATGTAACACCCAATGATTTTAAAATAGGTACATTATGTTTAATACCATATACAACACGTAACACTGACCTTAAACAACCCAAAAAATATATTTTTTAAATTTGAAAGTTATAACCTAGATATTAAATTAGAAGTTATGAATAGGAATAATTACTTTATGAAATATTTATTAAATTACTACACAATATAAATTTATTGTAAAATTATTAACAAATAATCACTCAATGTTTTGTAAATTCAATTTATTCTTCAAAAATATATTTTCTTCAAAACTGATTTTTACTTATTTTTTGAGTAAATATTATAATAAGTATATGATACATTTATAAAATTTATTTTATAAAATCAAAATTATTTTTAAAATCTAATATATAAAATTTTTATTAGGTTGAAGTTTTGGGATTTTTCTAAAATGTTTGATTTTTTTAGTAAATAGTGAAAATTACCAATTTTTCAAATACAGACATTTATTTTCATTAAATTAAGTAATTTAAAGGTCAAATTATTCTTATAACTTAATTTAATGGTAAAATAATTTATTATTTGGTTATAGTTAATTAAATTAATTACATTTGATTAATCTTTATTCAAAATTTTGGTATTAGTGTATTTTTAGGCATCAAAACACATTTTTCTGAAGAAAAAAATTAATTGAAACTTTTTATCAATTTTAATCAAATCAAATATACCATGATGAATAATTATTTAAATTAAATTTATAAATTTTATTTCTATCTATAAAATTAATATTACTAGTCATGGAGTTAATGTAAAATATTCTTTTCCTTGAAAAATGCATTTTAAAAAAAAATCATCATGTTTGTGGGTTTAATTTTAAAATAATTTATTTAAATTAAATTAAATAAATTTGATAAAATGGATTAATTATTTAAAATCATAATAATTAATATTATTTAATAAGTTCAACTTAATGTTTTTTCATAATGAATAGTAAAAATAGTAAAAATAGTTTCTCATGGTTAAGGGTAAAACAAATTTACTAGGGATTCAACTAAAGAGATGAGGTTTATAATAGACTAAACAGATTTCTTATTTCTATTATTTGGACATATTTCGACCATATATCATATATTTTAGCTAAATTTCCCATTTTAGGATGATATGTTCATGATGGGAATCTTTATAATAGGTTTGGTAAAGAAAAAGAACACAATGTCACACTCTTACTTTTATATATATCTTATGTGATGAAATTGGGATAAAAAATAGTTACATTAAGTTATAAATATTTATTTTAAGGATAAAAGATTATTATTTATCATGTAAATTTATTTAAAAATGTTATTGATGAGATAATTACCAAAAATTCTAACGCAACCCCGATATAGTAATTTTTTAATAAAAAAGGAAAATAAAATAAATGATTCTAAAAATATTTAATGTAATATAATTTGAATAAATTATTGTTTTCCCCAAAAAATAAGATAATTATAATTTTTTAATTAATTTTGAATGTTATAGATTCAAATTACATCTTTTTATTAATGTTGTTTTAAATTAAAATTAAATGAATAGTGTCAAATTTGAAATTAAGGATATTTTATAATAAATATTATATTATTAAATGATTTGAAATTCCTGAATATATTATATGTGTAAAATTTAAATTAAAATGGTAGATATTATCAACAATGTTCCATTAATGTTCATTTTTTTCTTTTATAGTAATTTTCAATTACCCTATAGTGTAAAAATTTCATTACAATGACAATTGTCAAAAGGGGATAAAAAGGGTTAAAACAAAAGGATTAGGGTGAAAAAATGACCTAAACATGTTCATTTTTTATTAGATGAAATTATTTAGAATGATATTCCTATTTTTCAGGAATATTATCTATTTTTATTAATATTTATAAGATAATTAAATTATATTAATTTAATACTTTAAGAAATTTCAAGAGTCCCCCCCCCCCTCTGTTATAAATGGTCAACTATTCTCTTCTTGTTTTCACACTTTAAGAACAATAATTTTTTTGGAAAATAGATACCCAAATACTGTAATTAATCCCCTCTAAACATAATATAATCCAAGGGTTTATCATAAATTCATCCTAGGTTAGCCATTGGTGTAAACATTAAGATGTTAACTGAATAAGAGTTATAGTTCTTAACCAAGAGTTTTTATTTTGTTTATATCTCCAAATTATTTAAATATTATTTAGACATAATGAAAAAATTACAACAATATCTCTGATATACTAGTATTTTATTATTTTAATGTAATAACCTATATCAATCTCCTCTTCCATCAAATGGGAAACCAAACCATCGTTCTTATGTACGACAGACTACCACCTCGCGAACCGGTGTAATTTATTTTCCGTCACCTCCTCTTATGGCTTGTAGTAGGTATGAACATAATATATATATATATATATATGATATTGATGACATGATTATCATTATGTATAGTTAATATACCACTTACCACCTTACCTTTTCATTCACTAAAAATGGTAATTTTTTCGTGCATATGGGTGGACTATCGCATCCATAAAGAGATATGTTTCATTTATCATCACCACAACACATGAAGGATATATATATGTGTGTAATTAAACAAATAATATTATATTAATGATATTAATATCATTATGTACATGTAAAACATTTCTTACTTTCTTTCCATAATGGTCTTTAAAAAAGGAAAAGGTTACTCATGTGTATGTACGACCTACCTTATCCATTATTATCACGTAGTTAATTTTACATAACCATATTTAAATATTGGTTTTAAAATTATAATTTATGGATAAAATGATAATTAATTCATGTTTATTATTCTAGAGATGATTTAATAATGACCACCTTTACCATATTCAAAATTACTGAAGTGATTTTGTATATATGATTTGAATACAGTAAACATGTATGAGTGAACTTAATTGATTAAGTAATTAAATATAAATAGATTTTACATAAAATAAAAGTAATAATAATAATTTAAAACTTTCTTAAGAAGTTAAAAAAAATTATATTATTTTCTTATTAAGGAATATAAAGAATGTGCGTTACAATTCAGACATAAGGTAAGGTATTCTGTCATAATTTCTTTTCATTGAGGTATATTTTAATATTATACACCAATTTATTTTATACGGTATATTTACATAAATTTTACATGATATATAATTAATCATTAATACTTATTGGTTTCTTAATTTTCAATTCATATTATTTTATCTAATTTAATTTTACTTGAATGTTACCATGTTGTAAGGGGTTTCATAACAAAATTTTTATTCAATGGGTTATATTAATTCTTCATGGTATTTGATATTATAATATTATATGTGTAATTAATTTTTTATTATTTTTTGTTTAATTTACACTTTTTTATGTTTAGTTTAATTTTATACACATAATCAATTCATTTATTAATTATCACTTCAATAGTATGATCTTTGTAAGATATTTCATCTTAATTTTTCACTCAATTGAGATATTTGTAATTATGAACCTATTTCTTTTTATGAGGTGTATCTAATATCCATTTTATATTTATATCATGAATAATTTTATATTAATAGTAATTTAATTTTCCTTTGAAGTTATTTATTCCATGGTGATTATGATTCAAAAGTTATAAAAGTGTTTATAGTTTATTTCACAAATAACATCATTATTCGATATTATTTATGTTTAACTATATAATGGGGAATTATTTAATATTTCTATATTAAACTAAAAAAATTTTATTATACTATTTTTATTTCTATAAATTATAATTAGTTCTTTAAATTTCCATTCATTAAGTACTCAAGATACCAAAATCATATTTTTAAGGAAAACTGACTTATTTCTCTACTCGGTCAGGAATATTTTTCTTATGTATCAATATTTTACTTAAAAATTTATAAATAATCATTTTAATACTATAAAATGATTTATTAAATAAATTTTTACCCTTGTTTTACTTTTAACATAATGATTTAATAAGAGTATTTTTATCTTTTTCTGAACATGGTACTTTTGACTTTTTACAAAAAATAAAAAAAGAAATTTGTTTTAATGTAATCGTCCTGAAAGGGATTTCTACACCATAATTTCAAATCACTTCATTGACAGTTATTTTAAAATATTCTATTATTATTTTCAAATAACATGTTTTTTATAATATTCAATATTTTTTTTAAATTGAATTTCAATGTGAAAAGATTATTAAAATCAATAATTTTTTCATGATATTTTTGTGGTATTTAAATTAATTAAAAAATAACAATTTTATTCTCCCTTTGGAATATTATGTAATAATTATATACTTATTATTTATCTAGATCTTTTATGGTCATTTTGACTGGGGAAAGTATTTTCATTTTTCATTATAGTTCTTCCTATACAGATATTTTTTGAATAAGTAATCTTGATAAAGAAGTATAGTTTATTCTTATGATGAGTGAAATGGAATTATTATGTGATGGGGGGGTTCTATAATTATATATCCCCTAGATGAATCGATAGGTCTCAAGAGAAAAACTAGTTTGGGTATTTGGCTGAGGCCTTACCTATTTATGTAAGATTTCTTGGCATGAGGCCCTGATGGTATGTTTATAATGTCCAAAATTATGAATTATAATATTATTAGATTAGTTTTCGATGCCCATATGATTATTTTATTAGTTATGAAATCCATGTATATGTTTCAAGCTCATGTGATTATTTATATGGAATTATTATATCACCATTTACTCCTGTCATATTATTATCCATGCTCAAGTTATTTATTGAATGTAATATGTTTTCAGTTATTTTCTATAAAATATTAATTATGACTTACTTTTTTATAATAGATTCCACTACATATAATCGATAATAAGAATCAGATATCACCTTTATTTTTTTCTTTCCGTAATATATAAATAATAAATCTTAGAATGAGTTCAAAGATGCATAATCTCTTTATTCACAGTGTTTTTAATTTTATGTTTTCAAATTTAATACGATATTCAAGTATATATCCAATTTTCCATTACTATTAAACTATCCAGAACATTAGGATGTGATTTATTTTATCTAGTGCCAATTTAATAAAGTAACCTCCAGCTCTGGGATGTTATGGTAGGGGTCTATAAAATATAGATCCTCATGCACTATGTTAATTATATTCATAAGTTGGTTTATTCTAATGTTATATAGTGTGTGTTAATATTATGTAGACACTATGGCTCATAGATTGAATCTCACAAAAGAATTGAGTTAGTATCAGACAAGCCTATGTCATGTGAGTTATTCTTACCCATGATAGTCAAATGCCACATGATTATTCCTATAGAGTTTCATTTTAATACCATGAAACCTTCTAAGCATCTTGTGAGTTAATATCATATAAGTAAGTATGGTATTATTTCTTCACAGGTCCTTATTCCACTAGTTTAATATTATTTTATCCATTCTATGTAACTTTTAATCTCATATAGGTAGTATATTATATACTGAAATTTCATAATAATGTTTTTAATCCTACATAGGGCTTAGATCTAAGGAAGTTTATTTCCCTTAAAATTAAATTATGAATTGAATTTTATAATTTATAAAATGATTATAAATTATATAAATAGGAAAAATGGGATTTTCATTAATTTATAAAGGTGTTTATAAATTAATTAATTATAAACATATTTTATTTAATTATAAAATGTTTATGAAACGTTTTTTAAATTAATATCCATAAATTTTAAATTTTAATATTAAAATTATCTTTTCAAATTATATGTTGTGAATTATAATTTAGATAAAAATAGATTATATAGAAATTAAACAGTAATATTTATAAATTTTATTTATAAAATTTTTGTAAATTGAAAATTAAGGGGAAAATAAGGATGCTTATATTTTAAATTATGAATTGTTCACACTTAATTAATTTAGATTGGTCAAATTAAGGTATTTATTTGAAAAATTATTTAAACCACATCAAAATGTGTTTGTTCCATTGATTTGATCGAGGTTTAAATAATGTTAATATATGATATTTATATTGTGTAAAATTTTTACATAATTTTTATTATAATATAAAATGTTTATATTTCAGGTAATATCAAATATTTAAAGTAAATTTCATATAATGAATAACATGAAGGAATTAATATTATAATGAATAAAAAATTATATTTATGTAATGATGGATTATTCTAATTTTATAACTAAGTTATAAAAAATTTTAAATTCATTTGTAATGAATTTTTTATAATTGTTTTTCTCATGTTTAAATATGAGAATTTTTCATTTATTTAAAATTTATTAACTTCTTTATTAATAGGTATAATTATTATATTAAAAATTTTGATGTATGTTTTAGTTTAAAGGGATTTAAACCACTTGTATAGATTACCTTCCATGGATCTAAGGGGGTATATTCTTGGTATGATAATAGATTTTTCTTTCTTCTACTTAGATTTTTACTTTTATTGGGTTATGAGAATAAATTAACAATTTAATTATCATTTATACATAACATGAGTGGATTCATGTTTCTTAATCATAGGGTACATTTTTATATTTAATTTGAGTTAGTGACAAAATATTTTATTTTTGTAAAGAATTACACATCAATATTATTTGGTCATGCTGATTTGGTGGAAACAAAATAGGATTAAAAATATAATAATTAATAAAATGCATACTTTTAAAGGGAATAACATGAAATAGTGTAGTTAGAAATAAATCCCATTTTAAATAAATTTCATATTCTATAAAAATAAATCACATTTCAATGCCTCGATCATTCAACTATGTAGGTTATTACCAATTAGGGTTTCTATTGATTATATTTTATATAGCATGGTGGGAAAGATTAACCCTAAGAGTAAGTTAACTAAATCCTAAGGAATGTGTTTAATATGCGGCTCTCCACTCCCCTAATTTTATTTTTTCAATAAATATGGCTTCCATGTAGTGTTTCTCCTGGTTTTATCCCTCAACAGTGGTGCTCCCCCTCTAATCATGGATGCACCTCATATATCTTAATCTTGGACTTCCAGATGCTAAGAAGTTGTGGTACCTCATTCTTGGGAGTTCTTCTAGGATGATGATTCATTATTTTAAATTAGGAGGTTATCATAGCGCATTTTTGTGGGATATAAAAAATTATAAAATTACAAAAAGCAACAACGATGTTATAAGTTCTTCAGTTGATGGTATCTTATTCTGGTGCATTCAAAGTCACCTATTGTGAGCAATGTAAATAATAATTTCACTATTTTTTATCCTCCATCAAAGGATACACTGCCTAAGGGTTTTGTGTTTCTCCTCTATACCCATCTCTTGCCCACTTTCTTTTATCTCTATAGGGTAATATATATCCCCTCCCCAATTGGATGGTCCTATATGAATTTTACCTATTCACATTTGGTCCCATATTCCTTTTCTACTAGTTACCCCATGCTTAAATGCATTTTGATCAAGTTTTATGGTTCCCTAAATTGATTGGGATTGTATTAGTGGTTCAAGAAACAACAATGATCTCTTTGGGGGTTTTTTTACATCAGTGTTGTCCTTCTTTTTGGGGTGCCTCTATTGTTCTTATAGGTTTTGAGCTCGTTAGATTTCACATTACAATTATTTATAAGTGGCATTAATCGATAGATATGTTCACCAGTATCATTGTGCCTATGTATCCCTGGGTGTGGAAAATACAAAAGTGGTGTGTCCTACATATTAAGATAGTGACGATGGGACATGGTTTTTGTGATGGAATCATGGATAGTGAGTCATAATGTGCATACGGTGTGTGGATGTTAGTTGTGGGATTGTTTTGTGGTTAATGGAATGTATTCCTTTAGGTTAATTTATTGTTGCATTTTTTTGCAAGTTCCTCCATTATCATTTGGAGGATTCATTTGGGTTCTCAACTATCCAATCAACATGGGTGTATAATAAGATTCCTCTATCCCATTTATATATATAGGATCACTTAGGGTTTCCCTTTATCCAATTTAAAAGGGTTTTTAAAAAAATACAAAAACAAAATTCTTTTAGGAAAGTAACAAAATTTCATGATGAGATATTTAATACAATTATCTAAGAAACCATAATAATTATGATACAATAGGAATATAGTTGGTTTTATCCATATGATGGTTTGTGAAAAAATTTATCTACTTAGCTATCTAATATTAATATATGATATGATTAGGATAATTCCCTACCTAAATAGATATGTTATGAGTGGAATGCTAAAGTGGAATCATTTATTAGTGAAATATAGATCTTAGACCGCTAATGGATATTATGAATTCAAAGTGAGTCATTTTTTTAATGGGAAGATTTAATAAAATTCTTTATTAAATGTTTGTAAAACATGATACTCATCTAATTATAGGATCTCTTATAGATAATAACACCATCATCATAAAACTAAACTATGAAATTAATTCCTCAAAATATGGATCTTAATATAAAAATCTTTTATGATTGGTAACATAAGATATGTTGTAAAGTAATAGATAATAAATTTGTTATTTAAATCATTCTTAACTAACCAACTAATGGTTTCACTCACAATTAAAAATTCAGATGCTTAAGAGAAGAATAGGTACATTCACCTATTATTTTGAGGCGTTAGAAGGAAAATTAAATAAGGAAATTTAGTCTTTACTTATATTCTTAGTATTATTGGGTAAGTCAATGATTAGATGAGATAAAAGGTTTCTTTTAAGGATTTTTCAAGTTATTTAATTTATTTAGTTGGAAATATGAAAACAATTTTAATAAGTTCTATAAGATTCTACCCAATTTTTTGAAAGTTATGAGAATATATGGGTCAAGAATGTGATTTCAAGGTTATAGTGGTAAGTTGATAGTATGAGGGGGTCAAATTTTAAACAAAAAGAAGAAAATTTAGGTGTAGATTCCAATAATTTTTCTTCAAATAATGGGGAATCTCATTAAAACCAAGATTTATTAGAAAGTATAAGTAATTATTCTATATTATGGAATTATCTGAAATGACTAAAGGAGAATGTGAAAGTCTATGAGTTTTCCATGTCAGGAATCGATTTTATAGAAGTTAATTCTTTCATTTTGAAGGGTATATGATAACAAATGTATACATTAAAATGTTGTGATTATATAGGAGTTCAAAATCAATCTAATAATTGATTATGATTATAATTTTCATTTAAGCGATTAAGTGAATGGTTTTTATATAAAAGAATTAAATATAAGGGAATATATCAATCTCAGAATAATCTTCGTAAAGGATGTGTATAGTCATATTATTTATCCTATAATATTATGGATTTTTTTTTATTAAAAATTAATTTTTATAAAAAAAATATTATATGATACACAAGGTTTATGATTCATCGGATTCTATAAAAAAATTTGAGAATAATATAATGATAAAATAATTATCTAGAATAAAAGTTCTTATTCATATGTTTGTTTGAATATATAGATATGAATCTGACACCATAATTGTAACATTTTAAAGAATAAAATTTTATTTTTGAGACTGATATAAACACATAGAAAACCATATATGATATCAAAAAAAAATTATTTGTTAAATATTCATATCAAGTTAATATATATATTATTTCCTAACAAAAAATAAGTTTTTTAATATTATAATTACATTATAAAGATAATATTGTGTCTAAGAGGCTATTAAGAGTATTTTTGGAATTTTTGAAGTTAAGAGTTAACAAATAAATGATAATGACAATAAAAATTCAAATTGAATGTAACTTTATGTCTTAAAAGATTTTTGGATATCTGTTGGTAAAATATTAGTGTAAATAGTTACTCTCAGTATCAAAAAATATTCTAGAAAAAAATGATTGAAAGCATAATAAGAATGATTATAAACTTACAAATATTTCTAAGTGGAAAATAGAAGTTATTAACATTATAAAATTTGATATTGTGAAGTTGATAAGTTTGAATATATTTTTTCAAAGTGTTCGATATTTGAAATATGATTCTTAAGTCTCACCACTATTCAAATTATCTAGCTTCATTGATGTTAGTCACAAATGGGGTTTAGTTGGATAGTTTTAACAGATGGTTACATAGAAATGTAATTAGTTTTATGAAACCATAAAAAGTACATCAAACATAAGATTGATCTTACTGTGTATTGAATATGATATATTATACCTATTATTAAGTATGGTTTTGATAAAATTAATAAAAGAGTTTAAGAATATAAATGTATCATGTTATACTAAAAGGTAATCTCTATTTTATCATTCTTTCACATTGGTTTCATATATGTATCTATTTATGTTCATTTCATGAAGTTTAATAATATTTGGAATCTCAATATTTCACTTTATTTATCCATAATCGATGTTAATCTTGTATTATAATAGGTTGTGATGATAATTTAAGGATAGCATGATTAAAATTACTATATTGGGATACAAAACATGCTCATGAGTTACAAAATGCTTTTTGTGCACTGGTAGACCATTGAACTACACCACATGGAGTGGAATACACTATGTATTTGGTATACTAGGTGTATAGTTCATATTTATAGTTCCCATTATATATGCTTGGTGAGATGCCTAGCATGAGAAACATCATACTTTGATACTTTTATTATGAAATACTTAAGACTTATCTAATGAGGGGATTTATGGGTATGTTGTTGATTAAGTCTTGGGTTGTAGCAAAACCAATTAAAATTTTTTCCTATCATATAATACGTATGACATATGGATCCTTAATTGAGATATATTGATGAAGTGTAATATTATACCTATATAGAAAATGTGATGTTTTTTTCAATTCATTTGATGTTATATTATGTGTGAATACATAAATGTGAATGACATGTAATGTATATATAAACATGTTCAGTATACACTCAAAGAATTGAGAACGTAAGAGTCTCATATATGGGATTTAAAATATTCATGTCCTATGGTCACTCAATTTCTTAAATAATGTGATCATATAAAAATGTGTCCTTGCATATGATATAGCTGGTTGACACAATTTTAGAGGTGGATGGTTTAATTAAGATTATTCAAGATGCCTTCATAGAAAGAGTGTAATTGATTATTTTATAGAGGATTGTATTTTCATATATTTATGAATTCTATTATTAATATTTTTATCAACACTAAAAAGGCCAGCTAGGTCATGCATTATGGTTTACTGAATAGTGTTTGAGTACGACTCTGATTGATAATCTAAAAGTGTTTTATTGTTAATCTAAATGGAGTTATGGATGATTATTCAAAGGTATTTCATATATTGTGATACATGATGAAGTCAATGATATATTTGCAAAGTGTTTTAGAAATATCAAAAAGTATTTTGGGGTATAATTTCAAAAGATATTGTATATAATACACTATAAGGAGAAGTGGAACATTGCCTATGAGGAATTAGTATAAATTTAAGATTGAAGGAGATATTCCATAAATCCCCTATCATGGTGAAATATATGCATATTTCATATGATAGGTCATGCATGAAAAAGTCGTATCAATTTATATTGTAAAAAAGGATATTGCATAGAATAGTATACAATATCATGTCTCTTCCTATAATTATTATAAAAATTGAATATTATCATTTATATTATCTCTCATTGGTTATCGTTAGATATAAACATTTCCTATGATCAAGCATTTTGGAGGTTTTCATGGATAAGGATTAAAAGTGGTATAACTTCATGCATTAACATATAACATAATAGTTAATGTGTGTTCACTCATGGAGTTTCATCAAAGTTTTTATATAGATGTGATACCCATGTGATGGGTAGTGTCAATTTATATAAATATCATTTACCAAACCTATCCATGTCAATTATCAATATTTATATTCCTTCTTTTCCATGATAGGTAATAACATGTCAATGAGTGAAAGGGAGGGGAATTTATTGATTCAACATAATCATGGATATAACCAAAAGAAGGAATGTTGTTTTGATGGATCTTTTGGGATATTTATCAAACATATAGAATGTATATAATATCATATTATTTTTTAAGTGTAAGGTATATATAAGATAGTAGTTCATTAATTATACACACAGAGAGAGAGGAGGAGGGGAGATAATGGTTTTGGTTTCGTGCATGGATATTCAATTTTATGGTTTTAATTTTTTATAATTCCCTGATAAAGTGTTAATATTACCACAGAAACCTAACACCTATCAAACCAATTTGTTGTTTTGAACTTCTAAAGAACCATTATAGGTTACCTATTCAATAATAGGAATGGAAATAATTTTTTAATTCAATCAGAATTCAGTCATAGATGACTTAGTATCCACATTAATATCACCCTAGATAAGTATTCCCTCTTAAAGGAAGATATGAACCTCTTCCCTGGATAGTATTCTAGTAATCCCCCAAGAAAAAACTACCATATCTCAAATTCATAGTACCCAAATACCCACTTCCAATACTAACCAAATATTATTCCTATAATGAATTCTCTCAACCTTATTTATCTTATATATGAGGTCTAGTTTCATAAACATTATAAAATATTTCAATAAAATGATGTTTATTTAAACTCAGATTGCATACCTTATCTCAAAGTCACCATACTATCAAAGTATCATTCCTAGAAAACACCAACACAAAATCAATAAAATATATAGATCAAAATATGTATTATATCATGCGTGCATATCTATATTCCATATTAATAAACACTATATCCCTCCACCTATTCAAAGACTTAAAGAAAAACTACTAAAAAAATAACCCAACATTCATTCTAAGATATTCCCTCATGTTAGACCACATAGACCTATACATTTCACTATCACTTGATGAGTCCATAGATAGTGTACATAGCTTGCCCGACCATCCTCTCATTGAGTTTCTCTATTTGGTCAAATATACTTTGGAGAGAATCGAAAACTTTACAACCCAAGGACCACCATAACCTTGAAAGAGTGATGGATTCTATAAGTGTTACTCCCTCATAAGATCCATTATATATGTACCGATTTTCCAAGCCCCTTAACTTATATACTAAATAATCTATATCAATATTACCCCCAGTTCATCATCTATAAGAGGTATTGAAACTCCAAGAAGTTCCAGCATCACCCTTTATAGGGAATTGTCATCTTTGCATTCTTGTAACTCTATAAGATCCCTTCAAAGGGGGATATCAACGTAATGTCAAAAAATGGTTCGAAGAATGTATATAAATGTTCTTTATATCATACTTTAGGAAAAATATTAAACAACAATATGTCCCACTACTCTATACACACCCTAATCAGATAACGGTCTCCACTAACTTGGGTATCCTCTAGCCCAAACTAACCATACTGAAGGATATGTATAGAATAAAAAATATATACATATAATAAATCAAAAAATAATATTGATAGAAAATTACAACCAATAATGGTTTTAGTCAATTATTGTTTTATAAAAAAAATTATAGGAAAACATTGTACATTTTTTATTGGCCGCTCAAACAACTAAACCCCTTTTTCGTAACTAGGTTTTCAATAACAAAATCATATGAATTTCATGTGAATTGTAAAATTTGAATATGATAAATGAACATAGGCCTTATTTCTACTCTAGTACCATAGTAAAAAAATAGTAAAATACAAATACTTTTGTAAATAAAAAATTCTTGATATAAATAACTTAGATTTTATATCCCTATCTTGGTTTTGTTTCTCTTTTTATGTTTGATTTTGATTCATAGGGATGATATTAATTTTAGGGGTATATAATTTAAATTAATAAACAAATTTATACCTTTACTTTTTAATTATTATTGTAGGAATAAATAAGAGAATGTTTTATAAAGGGAGGTGTTTCTAAGGATAGAATTTTAGCTCTAAAATGTGAATTACACAGTGATTATATATATTGTTCTATGAGTGTATGGTTAGGAAGTTATTTTTTAATGTGAATTTGTGTCAATAATTGTGGTATATAACATGAGATTTAATATTTTCTTAGTTTTGGTGTGGTAGTTTTGGTCATGATGTTATTTTTCAAGTTATGGTTTGAGGGATGTTGGTAATGAAAGGACAAGAATGTTGTTACATGAAGAGTTAGTCTTAGAGCATCCGTTTTTCTAATTTTGGATTAAATAATATATATGAAACCCTTAAATGTCTATTGGGACCTTATACAAGATTATTTCATTATGATATTATAGGTGTTGCATGATGAATTCATGGTTTTGAAATTCGTTGGTTATCTCATCATGGAGGTTGTTGCACCATAGAACTCTTATTATGTCCCTGTCTTGGTGTGGAGTAATCAAGTTGTGAGAGAAGGTTAAGGAGTTACACCATTAAAACTGGGGGAAAACAATTATGGAATAGTTACCATTTTTTCATTAAATTCCTCGATTTTATCAAATTTATGTGGGTTACCTGAATTTTAAAAGTGGAGAACCCAGTAGGTTTATATCATGATCTTCAAAAAACATGTTTAAAACTAACCTATCGGGCTATAATTCAATCCATCAAATTATTAATCTATTACTTCAGATTTTCATTATAAATTTAGGATGGCCCCTCTCTTTAGAATAACGTGGCCCCACTAAAGCCCCTACAAGGATAGAAATGACACGAGCATGACCCCTAAATCTTGACTCAAAGAGCCATGAGTTAGAGACTATCACTAAGGGTATCTATAAAATGATGTGAGGTGATACCCTAATATACTTAGTAAAATAATAAAATATACCTATCTTGTCTATATATATACTAAAATGTTAATAATTTCCATACACAAATTTTCTCTACATTACAAAGTACACAATATGATCAGGGACAATGAAATATCATCCTCCTAGGAATCCACTCATGCATCGCAAATAATATTATCTCCAATATTCCTAGAACTGTCCTATAAAACAAACCAAAAAAATGTAGAGGAGTGATAAATTAAGAGTACTCATTAGGATCGCAATTCTAAAAACTTCGATAAATGTGTTGGGGTAGAAATAAAGGATACCAACTATGTAGGAATATGAGATAATCAATAATATGGGATTTGTGAGTAAGAAAACATAATATCATAGAATCAAATAACTATCACCTTTAAATGTATCACTTTAAATCATCATTTTTTCTTAATATTTTGTTGTCATCAATCATCAAGGGAAATATCATTATTATATATTAAGTAAAAGGGTTGGTAAATTTTTTATTTCTCTTTCATGTCAATTCATAGGTATTTCTCACTAAAACAAGTAGTGAGCCTAAAGGAAACCCCCTCAAAAACTGATAAGTAAGCTAATAATGTTGAAAAAAATAAAATCAACATACCATTATATATCATTATACGACTATAATATCATTGATACCAAAACCCATTGTTATAACCATATTTATATCACCACCAACACTTCATTTGTGTCCTTGTGAAACATGAACATGAACCATTAAATCTCACTTCCATATCAAAAATCATATGAACCAAACAACCCAACATATGGAATATCAACTCACACTTTATTCAATCATCATAACGATGAATAAAATATATTTAACCAAAAATATGATTGTCAAATTGAATCAGATATCATGGATACATCCAAAAAGATATCACAGATAATAAAATATTTATTACCACTCTAAATATTCTTATGTTACCAATTATTTCATTTAATTACATAATCATTAATCATATTATTAATTGAACCAATACTCATATTACTATTTAATTTATTTAATTATGCATAATGTTATATTATTTAGTAATTTCATTTAATGATTTCACTTATGTGTTCATTATAATTCTAAACATTAGCCCATTACTTTAGAAAATGAAAAAATATAAATCCTATCATATCACAATATTATTAAGATGAATTCAAACCCAAACCTATATAAATGTAACTCTACATTCCCAAAAAACCTATTAAATATGAATATGAAACCCCACTAAAAACTTATTTCAAAAATCTTTTCAACTTATAGTACCTAAACTTACCCAAAATTCCAAGAAACACTTCTATATAACATTATTATATTCCAATAGATCTCTCACCCTATCACCTAAACACAACTAGCAGAATCATCTTAAGAAGTAATATTATAAAACATTCTCTTAATAACCTTTAAATTCTCACAATTCCGCCAAAAATCATGACATCACTCTAGGTAAGGGAAACAATTAAAATCCAATAACCATTCCCAAAGAGACCAAAAACAACACACCCTACCCTAGATAAAGATTATAATAGTTCCTAAGATACCTATCCAAATTAAAATTATATAACTAACATTATAATATTAAATTAGAAAACATAAATTTACCTAATTAATTTCTGGATAATTTAGCTATCATTGGTTATAAACTTTATTCAATATTGGGGAGTGTTGTTTTTAATTTATTTAGGTGTGGTTATTTCCAGGTAATTCATTCCCTTCCCTATATTGATATCATTAGTTTGGGATTAATGGTTATAATTTTTAGTGGAGGTGGTTTATTGCTCCTTCCTAGGGTGATATGGATTGTTATGCTTAAGGGATAGGTCCTATGGGATTATTTAATAGAATAAAGTCACTTAAGAGAGTTTTTAGAAGAGTTTGTTAAGTTTCAGTTCTATATTATTTTATAGTTTTAGAAGTAATTTTTGAGAGGGGTTTCATCCTAGTATTTCATAGATATTTTGATCTTAGAGAGTTTTATAGTTCTATTATTGGGTTTGAAGTCTCATTATTAATTTTGGGATGAGTTAATAGGTGTATCTTGTAGTTTTATAAATATGTGGGTTGATGTTTAGAATTAAATATAAAACATAGAATTAGAATGATAAAATAAAATGTATATTTATTATAATGTTATTCCTAATTATATAAATAAAATAGCAATCTATGTATTGTTTGAATTATGAATATGATAAAAAATTATCTAATTAAATTAATAAATAGGTAAAATGAAAATGATTACCATGTAAAGGAATATTTTATTGATTTAGATATGTTTTTTATTTATCACTGATAGTTCTATATATTTTACAATAATGTTTTTGGTTAAATATTTTATATCCATGTTAATGATGATTTAATCATGTGTGGGTTGATATTTGATAACATTCATTTTTTGTTTCATATGATTTTATGTTATGTGGAAATAGGTTGTAATGGATAAAGTTCATGTTTCACAAGGAAGTAGATGATGTGGTGGTGGATATATAGTTCTGATGTGGAAAAGAAGTAATGGTATAGTTGATATGATTGGCCAGTGGATGTGTTTTCCTGCATTATCATATGTTTTTAATTGTTTTTCTATTATTTTTGTGATATGTAGTAACCTAGTTTTTTGATTTTTTAACCTTAGATATTAAATCAAAACATCACCAATATGTTTTTTGAGTGAAAAATATAGAGAAATTTTGGGATGAGTAATTATTGATTTTTAATTAGTAAAATGTATTAAAGATCCTTGATAGAGAATCTATCCATGATAATGTAAATGGTTAGAAGCGTCTTACATTTATTTTTGAGATATTGAGGACTCCAGAATGATTCTATGTTAGTTAAGAAGTTTTATTATTTTGAAAATTGGATCAATGACAAGGGAAGATGAATCGTTGAAACCTTTAAGTGATTCCATGGGGGAATTTTTTGATCTATTAAATAATAATTTTATTTATCATGTGTAAATAGATATCTAGATGAATAATAGTAAAGTGATCCAGTGGGGGGAGGATAGTGTGTGTATTATTGGGAATCATTTGTGGGCCTAATTTTTCATTTTCCATATTTATTATACTATGATAACATTGACGATAAAATTTTTATATTCCCTTAAATGTATATATATAGTGAGATATAGTTCGATTTTTATTGAATTATTGGGAAGTGGTGAGGTTTCATGAAATGATTTTGGAGAGATTTGTTTCCATAAGAGAATGTTCCAATAAAGATCACTCTAAAATTATCAAATTGTTTGAAATGATTAAACTAAGTAGTGGGTATTAAGGTCTACAAAAGTGGAGATTGAGGTGAGGTTCTAGAGATGGATAACATCTTTGATCACATACATTTATTCTTTTTATATGACTTATATAATGTGAGATGATATATTTTCATTATAATGTTGTGTTGAATCATCAGTATAAATTCTTTAAGGTTCAATGTACTTCTTGTTCTTTGGTGGAGAGTTAGTTGTGGATATGTAAGTGAGGAATGTTTCTATTTTACTGGTATTTTCCATGATTGTGAGATTTTTAGAACTTTACATATTAAAAAGAGCTAGTTTTTGAGATAATATAATTTTTATAGAGTGTAGGTAGTGTTTCTATTCTGTTGGTGGGGTATATTCCTAAGGTTAATAATTATTGGGCCTTACTATATCCCAATTGGGGAGGATAATTTAGGTTTATTGTAACACCCCAAGCTTCTACGGTACGCTTCTTTTTGAATAATGCGATAGCGTGTGTTGTACGCAACATCGAATTCTAACACACCACAACCAATCAAACTAGCCATTATGAATAGTAATACCTACTTTTTGAAATTATATATATTTTATATTTCAAAATGGAAATCATTTTTGGATTCGGAATATCTAATTTAGCCTAAGGTGAAATTTTGGTACTTTTCGGATAACTTTAATATTTTGATGAATAGTGAAAATTATAAAATTTTAATTAAAAACAACTTTTTTAATCAAAATAATTAATAGTGATAAATTATGAATTTGAGAGGTTTTAAAGTATATTTAGAATATATTTTTACCATTTAATACAATGTTGGTCATTGGACATAATTTTACAATTAAACCGGACATAAACAAGTGTCAATCTTTTGATAGTAATTATCTCTTAAAAATACGCTTTTTGTTTTAACAACGGGAATTAATTTTAAATTAATTTCTGCCAATTCTGTGTTTTGAATTTGGAAAAATGGATTCCATATTTTGAATCAGGATTTTCAAATTGTGTAAATAGGTAACATTTATTTTTAGGCATTTTGAATAATTACTGCGGTAAATATTTTATTTACCATGGTTAAGGGTAAATCCGGTAAATAAGGGTTAAAAAATAATAATATAATAATACTAAATTACCCTAAAATCTGTCCTAACCTTATTGGTTGATACATGTTCGACCATAGGCCTCTTTGGGTCGATTTGGGGACCTCATGGAGCCACTTGAAGGTGATATGGACACTTTATTTTAATTAATTTAAAATGAATACAAAAATGACACAAGCATATATCTTTTAGCAAAAAACTTTTACATAGGGTTATATATGTTGGATGTTAGATTATAAATATTCATTAGAAATATAAAAAGATTTACTACATAATGATATTTTATTTATAATTTTTAGACATTAAATAATTTAAAATATTTATGACACAATGATGATGCAGTAATTACTATAGTAGTGAAAAATTAAAATAATTGATATTATAAATACCCAAATAAATATAATATGAAACTTTTAATGAATTAAACTAATTTTAATGGATAATATTATATATTAGTATTGATTAAATTGACTTTGTTCGAAGTAATCAATCTATTATGAGTTTCAAAAAAATCAACTATTGAATAGTGTCAAAATTGACATAAAAGAGTTTTTAAAACAAATATTATATTATTAATTGGTATTAAATTTATAAAAATCTAAGGCTCTGCCAAGAGACTTATATCATGATAGGTGTTTCATTAATGGACCACTTGGGGGTCTCCTGTATGTATATAGTAAGTTTATTAACCATATTATATAAAAATACAAAGAGACACTGTAAAAGTGAAACTAATTAACTTAGAGTTAATACTTAAAGATATGGTTAATATAAGTACCCAAACCTATCTAAATTCTATTGGTTGAGTTGTTTTCGACCCATCCCCAACTTAACATTTAAATAATCAAATTTTCAGCCATTATAAACCGAATATGAATTTATTATAAATTAATATTTCTAGCTTTTCCAAAGGTGCCCCTCACCCCTCTTATAAAAAGGCACTCCTCCTTCTCATTTCTTCACACCATCAAAGCCTTTTGGTTCGGCCAAAACCTGCCCAAATACTCTCCCAACTTCCCTCACTACAACCTAGAGGCCTTAGTTTGATCATAAAGCCATCCTAAGGATCCCTTTTGATCAAATCAAAAGGAAGAACCCGAAGAAGAGGTAATGATTTCACCACCCCTTTTCAAGTTCCTTTCTTCTTCCACTTCTTCTTTCTTTGTTATTACCATTCTAAAATAATAACTACAGTATCTTATATATACTTTGATGTTATTATAAATATGGTACAACCATATTCAGTATTCTATCCACCCTTTGAATAACATGTCACCATACGTGCGTACGTACGGCTTACCGTCTCCACGTCGTGGTGTAATTGTTATTAAATATATTATTATTTGGATGGGTATAATAATGATGTGTAACTCATTTAAATAATAAATATAACATGTTAATGATTATGTATATATGATATAACAACCATTTATATATTATTTCAAAAGAATGATATTGTCGCTCGTGCGTACGTAAGGGTTATTTCACAATCTCTTCATTATTCGAGGTTGTTTATACGTAATAATCTACTGGGATCTCTTTATCATCCACATCCATGTTTCTTAAAAATGTATTTCAAAACATTTTTAATATTTACTAGAATATTAGTTAATGTCATTTATACCCTTTTTGACTTTTATAAGTGGTTTATAAAGGAATCTTTCCGTCATTTTCCAAACAATGTGTTTTTTAACCTTTTCGACAAAATTAAGGTAAGAATGTTTTTTTTAACTTATACGGCGGGTGAGGCTATTTTCTGCCGTTATAAAATCATCGAAGCTTCCCTTACAAGCTTATAAGAATATTTTCAAAGAAAATGTTTTATTTTATATGGCTCTTCAATGATTTCAAAATAAGAAGAGATATTTCTCTAAAAAGAGTTTTGATTTCATCTATGTCAACATCCTTTGCTGTATTTTACGCTTATGTGAAGTTGATTTATTATGATACAAAATTCTATGTTGTATTGAAGGTTTTTTGTTATGTTTGACTGTGGATGTGCTATTTTTATACCATTCATGGTTTATGGTGAAAGTATTGACATTTCGTATTCTAGTTTTAATACGAATGTTTATGTTATGTTTAAACCTTTTCATATGGGAATGCATTGGACTTAATATGTGACGGGTGGAGCCCGCTATAGCTCCTCGATGCATCGGTAGGTCTCAAGAGACAAACTAGTGTCATGGAACAAGGCCTTGACAAAATCTTATTTGTAGTCTTGGCACGAGGCATTGGCTATGTGGTTATGATAGTCTGGCATTATGCATTCCTTCATTATGAATGTGGTTATTGATATTGCATGTGATTATTTGATTAGTAGAATATCCATGTGAATAAGTAAATGACATTATTTCATTTTACTTTTGCCATACTATGTTGAAGTTCAAGTTTAAAAGGCTTTTGTTTTAGTTATACATTGCCTTAAATGTTTATTCTTATTTTTAAAAGTTTCCACTATAATGTTATCCTTATTGGGCATTTGAGCTCACCCCTTTTCTATGTTTTATTTTTTCAGGGATGTGAAGAAGTAAGTTATGAATGACCTACTGGGATAGTATGTGGGGATATGAGTGTGGAATATGGAGGCTATGTTATTGTAGTAGTTTTTCACTTTGTGATGTAATGTAAAACTTTATAAATATATCTAGTGTTTCCAAGACTACTAAACCAATCGGTCTTTCGAGATTTGATCTTTCTTGTGATCATGCCAATGTTATGTAATAATGCACCGACTCTAGGTAACTGGGGTCGGGGCGTTACAGTTGGTATCAGAGGAAGTTTAGTACAAACCTTGGAAGCTAGATTTAGATAAACTCTAATTAGAGCACGTAGACCTAAGATGAACTTTGAGGATTAGTATAGAAGAACTTCCTAGAATTTTGGTATTTTAGTGATTTTGTGAGTTTTCCGAGAAATACATCCCTGTCTGGATACAAGTAGGTAGAGGTGGCTCTGGCACAGATGTACCTAGGGGTAAAACCCGAAAACACCGCTTTGAGCTAGACTCGAACGGGAACTGGTGCACGACAACGGTCCTTGCTGCACTCTTAGTTACGACACTCCCGGGGAATATGCTTAGGATAACTCTAATTTTCATTACAAATAATTATGAAGGGTTTATGAGTATATACTTCTTCAAATAAAACATTTTTATGATTATGGATTATATCCATAAATAGTTCAATTTATGTTAAGTGTTTTATAAGTATGGGATTATGTATTTTGATTCATAAACTGATCTAGTTTATGCCATTGTTTAGAAATGGCACCTAGTGGAAGAAATGGAAACCGAATCAATGCACGCACTCCATGTAGGGATTTCCATCCTACTCAAGATAATTATAGTGGAGCTGGTGATGCAACTGGTGCCGATCAGCTAATCACCATACTGGGATAACTCACTCAGGTTATGAATAATAACCTTACCCGTATGGAGCACCCTGATCCGCAGTGTGGAGGATTAATGTTAGATCGATTTATGAGGCAACAACCACCAACGTTCAATGGGAGTACAAATCCCTTAGTAGCTGAGCAATGGATATTTTCCCTAGAGAAAATATTTCGGGCTTTGGGGAGTAGTGAAAGGGAAAAAGTTATCATGTCAGTTTACCGACTCACTGGAGATGCTGATCAATGGTGGTCATTGATTCAAAACACGAAAGAAGATGATGAAGTATCAAATATGGAATGGAGGGAGTTCAAAGATCTGTTTTTAGAAAAATACTTTCCTCGCGACCATCGAGAAGATATGGAAAGGCAATTTTTGAGTCTAAGACAGAAGGATGATGAGAATGTCGCAAAGTATGAGGCTAACTTTACAAGGTTTGCAAGGTATGCTAGAGATTATATACGTAACCCAAGAAGTAATATTGATCGTTTCTTTGATGGGTTAAAACCATTTCTCCGTCGAGCATTAGTATCACAATCCTTTTCATCGTACGAAGACATTGTTTCATGTGCTATCAAGACCGAAAAGGAATTCTCTATGTCTTATGACTTTAAAGAAAAGCAAGAGAAGAAGAGGCATGTTGATCAATCTGGGAATGGAAATAAGGGGAAGAAGGGAAAGGTTGAATATCCATCCTGTGGTAAATGTGGGAAGAAACACCCTGGTACTTGCATGAAGGGAACGAGAGTCTGTTACAAGTGTGGTGGAAAAGGCCACCAAGCTCATGATTGCAAGGGGAAGAAGGAAGCCACCAACGTTCAGTGCTATAATTGCAGGGAGATGGGGCATTATGCAAATGAATTTACTAAGCGTCAGGAGAACTTACCTCAGAAAAGTCCAAGGGATCAAGGCCAAGCTTATGTTATCACTACTGCTGAGGTAGAAGCTCCGAAAGACGTGGTGGAAGGTAATTTAATAGTTTCCTCAATTTTAGCAATTGCATTATTTGATTCTGGATCATCGCATTGTTTCATATCTTCCCAGTTTTCTAAGAAAATTAGATATTTCCGATTTGATTTAACAAGGGATTTGTTGGTTAAAAATCCTAAGGGAAGTATCATTGCAACAAATATTTTTGAATCAGTCCCCATTAGAGCACAAAAATATTCTTTATCTGCTGATCTCATCGTCATACCTATGATTTAGTTTGATATAATCCTCGGTATGGACTGGATTTCAGACTATGATGTGAAGATTTATTTTAAGAAGAAAGAGGTTATGATTCTTGATGATAATGATAAGGAACACCTTATCTTTAGAGCAAAATTGTCACCACCTAATTCTTATTTAGATTCACCCCCAGTAGCTCAACTAAATTCAATTATTGGGGAGGAAGAGAATGAAATAATTGTGGGTGAGGAAAGGAATGTTCAAATAGAGTATGTACATGTTGTGAATGAATTTGTAGATATATTTCCGAAAGATTTACCTGGACATCCTCCAGAACAAGAAGTTGAGTTTTCCATTGATTTAATTCCTGGATCAAGGCCTATATCAAAGACCCCTTATAGAATGGCCATTGTAGAATTAGTTGAACTAAAGAAACAACTAGAGGAATTGAGTAATAAATGATTTATTCTCCCTAGTGTTTCTCTATGGGGAGCCCCTGTTCTTTTTTTTAAAAAGAAAGATGGATCTATGAGGTTATGTATCGACTACAGGGAGATCAATGCTATAACAATAAAGAACAAGTATCCCCTACCTCATATTGATGATTTATTTGACCAACTGCATGGAGCTCAACACTTTTCAAAGATTGACCTTCGATCTGGATACCATTAGTTGTGTGTGAAGAAGGAAGACATTCCGAAGACAACATTTCGAACCAGGTATGGGCATTACGAGTTTATTGTAATGACTTTTGGATTGACTAATGCACCCTCGGTATTCATGGATCTGATGAATAGAGTTTTCAAGGAGTATCTCGATGAATTTGTGGTGGTATTTATTGATGATATCTTGGTATACTCCAAAAGCTACGAAGATCATGAAAATCACTTGCGCATTATCCTGAAGACTCTGAGAAGACATGAATTATATGGGAAGTTTAGCAAGTGTGAATTCTGGCTTCATGAGATTTCTTTTCTTGGCCATATTGTCTCTAAAGATAGAATCACTGTTGATCCTTCTAAGACCAAGGTGATCCAAGAATGGCCAGCACCTACGAGTATAACTGAGGTACGTAGTTTTATTGGTTTGGCAGGTTATTATCGACAATTCGTCCAGAATTTTGCCCGATTGTCTAACCCATTAACGAAGCTCACACGTAAAGGGGTTAATTTTTTTTGGACAAAAGAGTGTGAAGAATTTTTTGAAGAACTGAAGATAAGATTATTTAATGCTCCTATATTGACTTTACCATCAGGGAATTATGGTTTCGTTATTTATAGTGATGCATCGAAGAAAGGAATTGGTTGTGTCCTTATGCAGAATGATAGAATTATTGCCTATGCATCACGACAGTTGAAAATTCATGAACAAAACTATCCTACTCATGATCTCAAGTTAACAGCTGTGATATTTTCTTTGAAGATATGGAGGCACTACCTCTATGGTGAAAAATGTGAGATTTATACTGATCACAAGAGTTTGAAGTATATTTTCTCAAAAAAATTACTCAAAATGAGGCAAATGAGATGACATGAATTACTCAAGGATTATGATTGCACGATACACTACCACCCGGGGAAAGAAAACAAGGTGGCAGATGCTTTGATTAGAAAATACCATGGAGTTTTGAACAATATGAGAATTGAAAGGGATCCAATTTTCATGGATCTAGTGAAGATGGACTTGGTAATAACCAGGGAAGGCGAAACATCAATTCTTTTCCAAATGGTTGCCAAACCATCTTTACTAGAAAAAATTAAAAGTTCTCAGACCGATGATGAAGAATTTTAAAAGAAGATTAAAGCTGTGAATGATGGGAGACTGAGAGACATTGTGTATGAAGATGGAATTTTGAAATTTTGGAAGAGACTTTGTGTTCCCAATATACCTAATCTAAAAAGGGAATTGCTGGATGATGCTCATAGTTCCAATTTCTCTATACACCCTAGGAGCACCAAAATTTATAGAGATTTGAAGGAAAATTTTTGGTGGGACAACATGAAGAGGGAGATTGCTGATTTTGTGTCTAGATGTATGGTTTGTCAACAAGTGAAAGCTGGAAGGCAACAACCTGGAGGAGTCATGCAACCTCTTTCCATACCGGAGTGGAAACGGGACAATATTACGATGGACTTTGTCATGTGGCTACCAAAGACTCCTAGAAGGAACGACGCAATATGGGTTACTGTTGATCATCTTACCAAGTCAACACATTTTCTTTCTATAAGTGAAGATCTACCCCTGGAACGTCTAGAAAGACTATATATTAATGAAGTTGTGAGACTTCATGGAGTACCCCTATCTATTGTTTCTGATCGTGATCCCCATTTTACTTCAAGATTCTGGAAAAGTCTTCAGAAATCCCTGGATACTGAACTTCATTTGAGCACTGCTTACCACCCTCAGACAGACGGACAATCAGAACGGACTATTCAAACCTTATAAGACATGTTGAGATCTTGCTCACCTAACTTTCAGGGTATGTGGGATCAATATTTACCTCTGGTAGAATTTTCCTATAACAATAGCTTCCATTCGAGTATTCAGATGGCACTATATGAAGCGTTATACGGAAAGAGATGTCGTACACCAACCTGTTGGGATGACATTGGTGAAAGAAAACTTGTAGGCCCAGAACTGGTGGAGGAAACAATGGAAAAGGTGAAGGTAATCCAAAATCACATCAAAGCAGCTCAAAGTAGGCAGAAGAGCTATACCGATAATCGAAGGAAGGATTTTGAATTTCAAGTCAGTGATCATGTTTTCCTGAAGGTATCTCTATGGAAGGGAGTCATACATTTTGGTAAGAAATGTAAATTGAGTCCCAGGTACATCGGACCTTTCGAAATTCTAGAATGAATTGGGGCTGTAGCTTACTGATTGGCAATGCCGCCAAGTCTCTCCAAAGTTCACGATGTGTTCCACGTATCTCTGTTGAGGAAATACATGTCTGACCCAACACATGTACTCACCTATGAGGAATTAGAACTGGAACCCGATCTGTCTTATTGTGAAGAGCCCATCAGGATTCTTGATACGAGAGAACAAGTACTGAGAAACCGGACGATGCGTCTGGTAAAAGTCTTGTGGAGAAACCATAAGATGGAAGAGGCAACGTGGGAACCCGGGGAACTTATGATGAAGAACCACCCGATACTTTTCATGTGATAAGTATTCTAGAAATTTCGAGGATGGAATTATTTGAAGGAGGGTAGAATGTAACACCCCAAGCTTCTACGGTACGCTTCTTTTTGAATAATGTGATAGCGTGTGTTGTACGCAACATCGAATTCTAACACACCACAATCAATCAAACTATCCGTTATGAATAGTTAAACCTACTTTTTGAAATTATATATATTTTATATTTCAAAATGGACTTAATTTTTGGATTTGGAATATCGAATTTATCCTAAGGTGAAATTTTGGTACTTTTCAGATAACTTTAATATTTTGATGAATAGTGAAAATTACAAAATTTTAATTAAAAATAACTTTTTTAATCAAAATAATTAATAGTGATAAATTATGAATTTGAGAGGTTTTAAAGTATATTTAGAATATATTTTTACCATTTAATACAATGTTGGTCATTGGACATAATTTTACAATTAAACCGGACATAAACTAGTGTCAATCTTTTGATAGTTATTATCTCTTAAAAGCACGCTTTTTGTTTTAACAACAAGAATTAATTTTAAATTAATTTCTGCCACTTCTTTGTTTTGAATTTGGAAAAATGGATTCCATATTTGGAATTAGGATGTTCAAATTGTGTAAATAGGTAACATTTATTTTTAGGCATTCTGAATAATTACTGCGGTAAATATTTTATTTACCATGGTTAAGGGTAAATCCGGTAAATAAGGGTTAAAAAATAATATTATAATAATACTAAATTACCCTAAAACGTGTCCTAACATTATTAGTTGATACATGTTCTACCATAGGCATCTTGGGGCTGATTTGGGGACCCCATGGAGCCACATGTAGGTGATAGGGACACTTTATTTTAATTAAGTTAAAATGAATACAAAAATGACACAAGCATATAGCTTTTAGAAACAAAAACCTTTACATAGGGTTATATATGTTGGATTTTAGATTATAAATATTAATTAGAAAGATAAAACGATTTCCTACATAATGATATTTTATTTATAATTTTTAGACATTAAATAATTTAATTTATTTATGACACAATGATGATGCAGTAATTACTATAATAGTGAAAAATTAAAATAATTGATATTATAAATACCCAAATAAATATAATATGAAACTTTAAATGAATTAAACTAATTTTATAAGATACTATGATATATTAGGATTGATTAGACTGACTTTTTTTGAAGTAATAAATCTGTTATGAGTTTCACAAAAATCAACTATTGAATAGTGTCAAAATTGACATAAAAGAGTTTTTAAAACAAATATTATATTATTAATTGCTATTAAATTCCTAAAAATATAAGGCTCGGCAAAGAGACTTATATCATGATAGTTGTCTCATTAATGGACCACTTGGGGGTCTCTTGGATGTATATAGTAAGTTTATTAACCATATTATATAAAAATACAAAGAGACATTGTAAAAGTGAAACTACTTAACTTAGAGTTAATACTTAAAGATAAGGTTAATATAAGTACCCAAACCTGTCTAAATTCTATTGGTTGAGTTTTTTTCGACCCATACCCACCTTAACATTTAAATAATCAACTTTTGAGCCATTAGAAACCAAATATGAATTTATTATACATTAATATTTCTAGCTTTTCCAAAGGTGCCCCTCACCCCTCTTATAAAAAAGCACTCCTCCTTCTCATTTCTTCACACCATCAGAGCCTTTTGGATCGGCCAAACCCTGCCCAAATACTCTCCCAACTTCACTCACTACAACCTAGAGGCCTTAGTTTGATTGGAAATTCAACCTATGGAGCCCTTTTGATCAAATCAAAAGGAAGAACCCGAAGAAGAGGTAATGATTTCACCACCCCTTTTCAAGTTTCTTTCATCTTCCACTTCTTCTTTATTTGTTATTACCATTCTAAAATAATAAATCCAGTATATTATATATATACTGTGATGTTATTATAAATATGTTACAACCATATTCAGTATTCTTTCTACCCTTTTAATAACATGTCACCATACATGCGTACGTACAGCTTACCTTCTCCACATCGTGGTGTAATTGTTATTCAATATATTATTATTTGGATGGGTATAATAATGATGTGTAACTCATGTAAATAATAAATATAAAATGATAATGATTCTTTATATATGATATAATATCAACTTTTATATTATTTTAATATCAAAATAATGATATTGTCGCTCGTGCGTACGTACGGACTACCGTCTCCACGAACGCAATGAGATTCGTCCTCAATCGTATCCATTCAAGTATAATTATCATTTTACAATTTAAAAATAATGTTTAAGGACTTGATATCATTCTGGATATGAATAATATACAACCTATCCATTACAAACATGGCTTACATAACAAAACATATAAAATAAAACGAGTAAGTTAACACCCGAAACAACGATAATACTAAGATATTATTAACAAAGCAATGTTAAAAGATCATATATGATATCATATGAATACATATGATTCTTGTATAATTTAATAACAATTATATCACTATTATACAGGAGGTTAACCTACCCCAACCAAGGAAAATTACAAGGTAAGGGTTATTTCACAATCTCTTCGTTATCCGAGGTTGTTTATACGTAATAATCTTCTGGGATCTCTTTATCATCCACATCCATGTTTCTTAAAAATGTATTTCAAAACATTTTTACTATTTACTAGAATATGAGTTAAAGTAATTTATACCCTTTTTGACTTTTATATGTGGTTTATTAAGTAATCTTTTCGTCATTTTCCAAACAAGGTGTTTTTTAACCTTTACGACAAAATTAAGGTAAGAATGTTTTTTTTAAACTTATACGGCGGGTGCGGCTATTTTCCGCCATTATAAAATCATCGAAGCTTCCCTTACAAGCTTATAAGAATATTTTCAAAGAAAATTTTTTATTTTATATGGCTCTTAAATTAATTCAAAATAAGAAGAGATATTTATCTAAAAATAGTTTTGATTTCATCTATGTCAACATCCTTTGTTGGATTTTACACTTATGTGAAGTTGATTTATTATGATACAGAATTCTATGTTGTATTGAAGGTTTTGTGATATGTTTGACTGTGGATGTGCTATTTTTATACCATTCATGGTTTATGGTGAAATTATTGACATTTTTTATGCTAGTATTAATACGAATGTTTATGTTATGTTTAAACCTTTTCATATGGGAATGCATTGGACTTAATATGTGATGGGTGGAGCCCGCTATAGCTCCTAGATGCATAGGTAGGTCTCATGAGACAAACTAGTGTCTTGGCACAAGGCCTTGAAAAAATCTTATTTTTAGTCTTAGCACGAGGCCTTGGCTATGTGGTTATGATAGTCTGGCATTATGCATTCCATCATTATGAAAGTGGTTATTGATATTGCATGTGATTATTCGATTAGTAGAATATCCATGTGAATAAGTAAATGGCATTATTTCATTTTACGTTTTCCATACTATGTTGAAGTTCAAGTTTAAAAGGCTTTTTTTAGTTATACATTGCCTTAAATGTTTATGCTTATTTTTAAAAGTTTCCGCTATAATGTTATCCTTACTAGGCATTGGAGCTCACCCCTTTTCTATGTTTTATTTTTCCCAGGATGTGAAGAAGTAAGTTATGAATGACCTGCAGGGATAGTATGTGGGGATATGAGTGTGGAATATGGAGACTATGTTTTTGTAGTAGTTTTTCACTTTGTGATGTATTGTAAAACTTTATGAATATATCTAGTGTTTCCAAGGCTACTAAACCAATCGGTCTTTCGAGATTTGATCTTTCTTGTGATCATGCCAATGTTATGTAATAATGCACTAACTCTAGGTAACTGGGGTCGGGGCGTTACATTTATAATCATCTAATAGGTATTAAATGTTAACATTATTATTTCCGTATCCCTTGATAGGTTAGTTCCTCTTTTATTTGTGCTTTATTTTGATTATTGGGAACGAGAATGATTTGGGAGGTTTCTAGTGTAAGGTACCAGAATTTTCTGGACTCTTAATTTATCATATTTGAGTGATGGAGGAGTTAGTCAAAGGCTGGATAAAGGGATGCATTTCTAAGGTAGATATTTCAGCTAGAAGATTTGGAGTGTGAGGTGATTGTATGTGTTATTACATGAGTTCTCAATTGGGAAGTTATGTCATAATGTGAATTTATTTCACAGCATGGGGTATAGAACATGTGAGGTAAGGATTTATCTTTTTAAGTGAGGATTTATTGTTCATGTCGTGATTGTTTAGGATATGGAAAGAGGGGTGTTGGTAATGTTATTGTTATGAGTTTCATTCCATAAAAATTTTCAGTTTAGTATGTTTTTAGTAAACTTTAAATTAATTCATATGTCTAAAACCCATACATATATTTGTGTCCATTACATATGATTCACTCACAATATTATAATATGAACTACACTATGAATTCTTGGTTGTCATATTTTTTTCTGTATTACTATAGGTTATTTTGTTTTGGAACTCTTTTTTATGGTCTTGGTTAGTGTTAATAAATACATGGGGGAAGGTCAGAGATTAGCTCCATGATTTCCACGGGTTTGACAATTATGGAATGGTTATCTTCGTCACACTATGAACATCCTTATTTGTATCAAAATTATAAGGGTTGATTAAATTTTAAAAGGTATTTTTTGGGAGGATTACACTACAATCCATCTATGCACATCTAAAATCTTCCTAGAATTACATGATTCTTTCCATCCTGTCATGATTCATTGAATTTTAATTTTAATTATAAATTCAATGTATCCCCTAAATTTGGTTTTATATTCCCTCTTTCTCCAAGTATTTAAGTATTTTTTGGAGCTCCTTTTAGTGGTATGTGATCTCTGAAGAAAATTTATTAACTTTTGATTCAAATGATTAATTCATTATTAATGTAAGGTTCATTTGTCATATAATTCTTCATTCTTCTGTGTTCTTCTTCTAGAGATAGTTACAACAATAATTATATTTTGTTTTTATGGATTTTTTGATGTGGACTAACATAAAATAGGTTCTAAGATGCACCTAATAGATCCATTGGTTTTCATATTTAATTATCTCATTGTGTAATTTATGAACTCTATTGATATAGGGTATTTATAAAAAAATTATTTTATTCAGAAATATTATATTTCTTAGAATGTTGTGTAATATTATTATATTTAGATTATTGATCCATAAGACTCTCAATTGATAGATTGTTAAAATAAAACCATTAGAATCCATTTTATTGGTCCTTATAAACTTATTTACTAAGAATACCAAGATTTTAATCCTTCCTTTTAATTCCATAGAGTTGATTACCATATATTATACCACTATAACCTTTTATAAAATGACCATTATCGAACTTCTGTGACACCTCTATTACATGGTATGTTATTACTCTTCCCAAAGGTTCGGTGGAGGTGATTTGGTGTATAGGGAGTACTTGATATTTACTTTTTGTGTTTATATTATCATATTGTAATATTGGTCTTATTTCTGTGTGTTTTTATTAGGGGGAATGGGATTTTGAGATGCCTCTCAAACATGTTAATCTCTTACTCTTCCCTCAATCTTGATAGTGATATTTTTGTTGGGGTTTCTATTTAATTAAAACATTTATATTATCTTAACCTTCTCTAGGGCCTGGTGTTATAGATTTTGGTCCAAATGAAGGGTAAATTGGATGTTTCCATCATTAATTTATTACATTATTTGTATTATATTATCAATACTTATTATTTATAATTTCCTATTATAATTGGTTTAAATTTATGAATTATTATAAGATTGTAGTGTTTTGATACTATAGTCATTATGCAATTTTTTTAATATAATAAATGATCTCACTTGTGGGTTTAATAATACAATTTAATTATTTTGGGATAAATCACTCATTGCACCATGTCAATATAATGATTATGTAATGTGTTTGGGTGTGTGTGTGTGTGTGTTACTGTTTTGTAAGGATTGTGTTGTGGTGAAACATGTGTGTACATGGAAGGTAAGATTAATACAATAATGAAAATGTAAATATAGAAATGAAATTGATGTGATAGAATCTATATTGAGAATAGAAGTACGAGAATGGAGGTATATCTGTAAATTAACGTTTTCAATCATGTTAAATAATTAAGTCTGTTTTCCTTAGGGGTTTAAGGTGGGAGGTTATCACTTTAATTATTAAGGTATTTTTGGTTTAGAGTCTTGGGACAAATTTAGGGGGGCATTTTATGATTATAATTTTAGTTATTCCCTTTTTGTTTGGTTAAGTTAGATATTGATGGTTATAATATTTAGGGTGGAAAAAAATTGTTTCTTTTATTCTATTTGGTCATGGTCATTTAATTGTAATTATTTTCCTTCCCTAGAGTGATTATTTAGTTTGGGTAGAATAGTTACAATTTATAGCTTCTTTAGAGGTGGTAATCTAGTGTTCCTTTCTATGGTGATGATTCTAGTTTTTCTATGGGGATATGGTGTCTGAGATACTGTAATAGAAGAATGTTATGTAGGGGTATTGTTAGTAGAGGTGGGTGAGTTTGGGTTCTAGAGTTTGGTATGGTTTTATAAGTAAGGTTTCACTTATACGGATTCTCAATATTTAATAGTTTTTATTCACTTGAAGATTTTTCTAATGATATGTTTGGGTGTGAAGTCATCTAAGGAATAGTGTGATGATTTAAGAAGTGTATGTTGAAATTATACAAATTTTTGGGTTGATGTGTGGAATTAAATAATGAACATAGAAGTTAAATAATAAAATGAAATGATTATTTAATATAATTTTATTCATAATTAAAAAAATGGAATAGTAAGGGGAAACGCTACGGGAGCTCCGTTACACTGTGTTTGTTGAGATTTTAGTAAAAGAAAAGAAATGATTTGATATTTTATAAAAGAAAAGAAAAAGAAAAGAAATGATTACAATTTCTCTCCTTGAGTTTGGATCAATAACTTTGTAAAATAAAAGAAATGATTTGGATTTCTTTCCATCTTGTTTGGTGAATCTTTTTGAAATAAAAAAAAATATTTTGTGATATATGTCAAAAATAGGGATAAAATTGGAATTTTAAAATATCAACAACCCTCCACCATCATTTCTTTCAGAATCATCCCAATTTTAGGGTGATTTAAAAATAATAGCAGGAGAGAAATCTATTTCTCTACATTTCTCCTCTTATCATTTATATCCCTTTAAAATTATCTCACAAAACATGAGAAACCAATTTATCCTCTCAATATCATTTATTTTCTCTCTGAATCATTCCTGCCAAACTAGCCTTTAAAGATTAGGGTTTCCCACGACCATATTCCCCCTCCCTCCCTTATCTTCCTCTACTAGGCATGATAGGATAGAGGGTTGATCATGCAATGATGGCATGCTGGTGTTGATCACCTGATGGTTTCACGGATCCAGAGTTCTTCAACCTCCGACAACAAATCTGGTTTGTTGGTCTCCAATCCCACTCCCAAAACGGCCTTATCCATTGTTGCCCCTCCCCTGTTTTAGCCCCCAGGCACATCACCTTCGTCCCGAATCACTAGGAGGTAACATAGGAAAACCTTAGGAACACATGGGGTATACAGAATTCCCTTGTCTATTTTCTAGTTATATGTCATTTTTTCGATTTGTTGGTGTTTTCTTCATGTCAGACGCGGGTGTAAGAGAATCGCCAGTCTGGCCCGGGGGGGGGGGTAAATTTCCTCCCCATATAATGTACCACCATCCAATTATTCTCCTTTAATATTTTTCCATTACCCAATGTGAAAGACCCCGTGATTTTCAGGTTCAAAGTAATTTCAGGTGAATTGGGATTGTGTTGGTGGTTCTGAAGATGGTGATGTTGAACTGGGTGGCTGATGGGTGCAGTTTGTGACTGGCCTTCTGGCGACGTGGTCTGTCGCTAGCTCTCGGCGGCAGTCATGGCGGTGGTTCAGGATCGCTTGGGTTTCTAGGGTTACAGGTTGAGGTTGTTGGTTTGTGATCCATCAGATCACTTTTTAGTTTGATGGGTGACGTAGGAACATGCGGGGTGGCATCAGATGGGTGGTTCTCAATGTGTTCCCTCTATTTTGGGGCGGGTCTTGATTTGGGTCGATTCGTTGGTCAGCCTGTTTCTTCTTCATTTGGAGTGATTGTGGTTTAGGACTAGAATCCTATATATTTAGTGTTAGTGAATATTTTTTTACTGTGATTTTTTTATGTATACATGATAGATATTTTCCTTTTACCATAACATTGTTGGTTAAATATTGTTTATTCATTATTATGAAAATTAAATCATATATCGGTTGATATTCAATATGGTGCATTTTTTGGTTCATTCGATTTGATAATTTTTAGCCCATGTATGTATTGAACATGTTTTTAATGAGTCAATATGTTTTTGGAGACATTTAGATAAGTTGATTATACGTGGAGGATTTTTATGGATTCGTTTAATGGCATTGGATTTCGTTCCTGATCAATTCTACTTAGATGCCTAACAATTTTTGAACTTCTCTTAAATTTTAATGACATGAGGTAAGGAATAGATATTGGTCTATAACATTTATGAGGACTTTGAGAATCCCATAAATAATGGTTTGATAAGGTGATGAAATATTTTGACATTGCATGAAAAGAATTATTTATAGAAGGAATGGAATTATTTTTTGAAGAATTTATTTACCACTTTTATAAGAAATTAGTAAAGAAATGTTGCTTTATCCTATCAAGATAAGGGGCTAGCTCAACTAAACCTATGGGATCATGGCCTACCATGTGGAAGTTATAATACATATAATGAATAAGTTGGTAGGAGTTCATTGAGATTGAGAACCTATATGGGTGGGTCTGAGCACACAAGGGGTGTGAATGTGAACAGACAGACATGTATAAAGAGAGGGATGTTAGCCTCTTATGTGTGGGGTTTCATGAGAGGATGGAGGTTAGTGTTAATTTCCCAATAGTTTTGTTATATCAGGAATGGGAAGTGCATATTATTATTAACTATCCTTTATACCTTCCGAATATTGATGTCAGATAATGGAATTTTTAAAAATATAAAGGCATTTAAAAAATATGGATAGTACACCATCCATTTGATCATTTCATCCTTATAATTCAATCAAGATGAGGATCATCGCCTTCCTCATGATATTTCTATATGGAAACACCTATCCTGGCCTCATGTATTATTATATAGAGACGACACATTCATAATTGACTGCATGATGGAAATAAAGTGACCATAACATGTATTGGAATGATCATTCCTAGAATGACCAATCATATGTGTAAAGACAAACTAATCCCATGTTTTTCATCGAAGTAAAATACATTTAAATCGCTGAACCAATCATATAAATAAGAAAAGATCAAATACATGAGTTATGAGTGACCACCCTCATGTGTTTGAGATGATGATACTATTTGTGTATTGAGTTACCATAAGAATTTATTTTCAATAAAAAACAAGAATCCAACATATATTGTTTTTCATGGTGGGATTGAGGATTCATGAAAATTATAGGATATTGAGAATATAAAAACTACAGAAAGTATGTTCTTTAACTTACATGATTATAATTTTAGTGTACTAAGCATATTGAAATATCTAGTTACATGTTCCATGTTAGAACCATTTGAGATGAGTTTATAGTGTGAGAAATATTCATGAACACTATCTTGCAAGAATTGAGGATCATAAGACTCATTCAAAATTGTTACATGAAAATGAATTCATGCCACGGGTTTGTGAATAACATGTCCATAATTAAGAAACATCTAATGCTATCAAGAATTTAAAGGAATAATTTGTGTAAATGTGAAATCATGATATAGTTTTGATGCATGTATGTAGTGGAAAATTCCCACATATTAAATGAATGAGTGGATGTAGTTATTTATATATTGTGTGATAATAAATGATGAACAATTATATTTTATTAAAAATACTTATAATAATAATAATTTGTAGTTATGGATCCATTTATAACAATGAAATCAAGTTGATATATTTGTGAAAATAATCAAATACATGATTCGTGATTCACACAACATTTAATGAGGATAAATTCTAGAATATTAAACATAAATTATTATAAAAAATAAATGATAAAATATTTTGGGATTCATTGACTAAATTTAAAATGAATAAAAATACTTGTGGTCAATGATCATGGAGTTTCTATTAATTATGGAAACAATTTATACAAAAACTATTAGGATATTATTCATAATATTATTATTTTTAATATAAATAGAATATAGATGTGATGAAGCTATGTATTCTTTGAAATAATAGAACTCTTGTGCATACTACAAGATCCTTAGAGAGAACCTGATAAACCAAAGTATCATATAAGTAAAGAGAGTTGATGTATAGATACCTTTAAGTAAAAACCCCCGAGTATTAAAGGATTTATAGAATCATATAATTCATATTTTTTGAAGTGTTTTATGTATAGTAGACTTATTTTATATAGATTTTGAAAAAATTGAAGAATTATACACAGGAAAACCTAATCAGGTAGGATTATAGAGTAAAAATGGAATCCATAAAGATAAATATATTTCTAGTTTTGGATTATTTTTGAATAAGTGAATAATTCATTCAGTGGATTCTAGAAGTATTGGAAACATAGAGGATTATGTGTTAGAAGAAAATTGTTTGAAGAAATACATAGTGTTCTCTATGTAGATATGACTGGATTGTCCTTGGTTGTAAAAATTATTAATGAAAATTAAGAATCCATGTTTGTGAGAATAACCAATATAGAAAGGAGTAGTCTTGTAGGATAAACCATATAAATACATTTTGTTAACATCTTTTATATTATAATTTCAAATTAAGTGAGGCTCTAAGTAATTATTGAGTGTTTCAATAACTCTAACAAGTTTAAAAGGTTGTGTTAAATAGAATTAATGAAAAGGGATCACTGATTCACCCCCCCAATAGTCCATCTCATAAATAGAATCTATAATTGGTATCAGATTAGAGGTTCACTCTAAATATCCAATCATTTTATATATTTTTTCTTAATATATTAAATGATGTGAATATTTCTAAAATTCATTAAAATACCCCAAATAGGGAAAAAGAAATCTTCTTTTGAGGATAAAAAATCTATATATTTTTAACATGACTCAGAAAAATAATAAGAAAATAGAGGTAATATGTAGCAGAATAATCTAAAAAAAATGAAGAAATTTCACTAGATGAAAGAAATCATAGTGTCACATATAGAAATATTTACTTTTATTATAATTATTTTTAATTAATCTTGTTCAAGCTGTAATGATAATGTATCACTTGGTGATCTTCATTCATATATTAAAGTTCATCTGGATAAATTTCCCTATGAAATAATAATATATATTGTTAAAAATATCAAATGAAATCATAATGGAAAATCACAATTGGAAAATGGGAATAATTAAATAGAAGTGGAATTAGCTAAAAAAGTTGGCATACGAAACTCCCTTAGAACACTTGAAATAGAAAAAAGATTAAATAATATGTCTTTTCATGGAACAATGTGTTGAGGAAATTTATGAATTGAAAAGTAATTTTTTTTCAAAATAGTTTTTTATATTGTTTTTGTAGAATATTTCCATGAATTGAAAATAAAATAAAATATCAGTAGATTTAAAATATACACAATAGGAAGTTAAAGAAAAAGGAATCAAAGTGATTGCATATTATTTACAATAATTCAAAAATTGCGCATAAAAAATTAAGTAGATAAAATATGACTAGGAATATAAACATAGATTTGTTGAGGATGAGATGAACTCACTAAATATAAAGTCCCATGAGATTGAGGAAAGACTGAGAAGTCTTTAATCCACACAAACTGTACCTTTCCAAGTTATTTAGAAGAAATTTTCTACCAATCAAAATTTTATTATGAATCGTGGATTAAGTAGGACTCATAATAATTGAAAGAAATGCAAGAGATATTCCTCTTATAAAATGGAAACATCTTACAAGAAGAAGGTAACCCAAAACTAGTTATTTCTTGTAGTACATATACCGCTTCACTTTCTACAATAGGTTTAAAAGAAAATAAAGGGAAAGTATGAATTATAAAAAATATTGATAAATACACCACATCATATAGGGTGGTTGAGGGAATATTTATGAATAAATTTTCCCTAATAAGTTTCCAAAAGAGTATGGGTTTTAATCAAAAATAGAAAGGATCGCAATCTGTGATATTTTTACTTATTTTACTTTAAAAGAAAAGAAGTAAGATTATAGGATATTATTGGTGTTTCAATAAGTTTTGACAAAATATCTAAAATTTTAGAATAAAATTTCAATTCATAAAAATCATAGAGGGTAACAATTAAGGAGAAGAAAATCTAGAGAGAGAAGAAAACCTTCCAACAAAAAGAAAAAGGGGAAAAATTAAATAAGATTATGCCTTGTAGAGTAAAAAGAAGGTAAGTGTTTATCAAATTACTCCCAAGAAGACAAAAAAAATAAGAAAATATGTTAATTAATAAAAACATAATGAAGGTCAGTTTATTTATTGAAAAGTTAAGAATGTAAGAAAATTTAGCTAAAAAATGTTGGTCATGGATTCCTGGACATTTGGACCTATTTAAGAATAATGTAAATGCACCTAAAACATCTTATGCTCAATTGAATATAATAGAAACAGATATTTCACAAAAAATGAATAATGATATCAGAAGGAAATGGTTTCCTTGGTTGAGAGGAGTTTCTAAGCCTCATAGTAACTTCTAAAAAATCTTGAGGCCTCTCTTTATTCACTATGATTTTATGTTTTTGGATATAACATGCTGAGAATTGAAGGATATTTTTTAAGCATTCACTATTGGAAAACATAAAGAGATTTTTCATTATAGAGTTTACTGAATACCATGAAATTGAATAAGAGGGGGCCATCCATTATGGGTGTCCAAATTTCAGAAGTGCCTAACATTATACTAAATAATAGTGAATTTGGAAATTCTAGATATATTTCAGAACTTGAGGATAGAGGTATTCCAATCACACTCAGAATAATCAATCATTATTTATTGAAACATATTTTATAGGGAGAATTTTTATTGATGAAAATTATCATAAATAGGGGGAATTACATATCTTTTACTTGAATATATTAATGTGTTTAATTAATTGTACAAGAATACATGTTTCTTGATAAATCTATTTTATACATCACTAATTTGTGAAATAAGTATGCTTTAAAAATGATATGAAATTAATGGTAGTTTATGGATAACTTATACAACCTTGTTTATATGTCTCTAATTTTTTACACCAGGTTATCCCATGTTAACTTATAGTAAACCAACTAAAGGATCTTTTTTAAGAGAACCAATTTTTATCATCCTTCTCCCAGAAAAATGGGGAAGATAATCTTGATTGCCATGAAAAGTATTAGAAGATATGAGAGATATCATAGATTAGACTTTTCATTATATTGTATTTAAGGGGTATAAATAAATAATCACACATACATACTTTTAAAATTGTGTTTTGATATTGAAAATAAAATACAAATGAGATATTGTAAATCCCAAGTAATTGTTTTGTTTCTTTTCAATGAGTAAATATGTGTTTGATTATTTTTGAGATGAGGTTATGATTCTTTGAGGATAGTGATGGATTAATTTAATGGAATTGGAAATAATTATTGAACAATTCTCCTTGGATACCTGAGTATTGTTGGACTCCTCTTAAATTTTGATGACATGTTCTGAATATGGAATATTGGTCTACAACATTGATGAGGACTCTAAGATTACCCAGAAGAATTTCTTGAAAAGGACATGAAATATTTTAATATTTCATGATGAGAATTGTTTTAAGAATCCATTAAAGTATTTGTTAATAATTTACTATCTATTTTTATAATATTTTAGTAAAAAATGTGTCCAATATCAAGTAAGCCAAGGCGCCAGGAGAATGACTCGCCATGTTAGAGCCATCTTATATGGATAAGATAAGTGTGCATGAGGTAATTGAGACCAATCACCTACATGGGTAGGATTGATGACATTCAAGTGGTGTGCATGTGAGTAGAAATGAATATATTAAGATACATATATTAGCCACTCATGTATGGTTTGGCATGAGAGGCTAGTGGAAATAATCTAGAATCCAATAGGATTTTTATGTCAGTAATGGGATGTGTATAGTATTATTAATCACCCCTAAAATATTTGGAAGATCAATGTGGGAAAATGGAAGTGTGATAGTGTAACTATCTTTTAAAAGACATAGATTGAACACTAGTAATTCGATCATTTCATCAGTTTCATTTGATCAAGACAAGGAACACCATCTTCCTCAAGATCCATCTATATGAAAACTCTAAAATTGACCACATATATTATTAAAATATGACCTCACATTCAAGATCAACCGCATGACGAATAAAAAGTGACTGCACCCTATATTAGAATGGTCATGCCCAGTCTGACCAACCACATGAGTAAAGATGGATTAACTGCATGGTGCTCATCAAAGTGACTACTTGCACATCTATGAACTACTATATAAACATGTGGATATTTTCCATATAAGTTATGATAAACTAACTATGAATTCATAAGATGAATATTTATTTAATGTGTTGAAATAATTTATTAATTTGTTTGAAATGAAAAACAAATCGACCAAGATATAGTGTTTTTCATGGTTTGATTGAGGATTCATTAAATATATAGGATAATGAAAAGGAATATAAGATGAGGAAAGAATATGGTTTCACTTTTATGATCGTAACTTGAGTACAATAAGAAGATTAAAATATCCACATATGTGTACCACGTTTGAACCAATTGAGATTAGTTGATGGAATAAGAGACCTTCTTGGAAACTATCTTTCTGGAGTTGAGGATCTCAATCCTAATTCAGAATTATTACATGAAAAATCATGAATTTCACTATTATGATCATAACATGTGGAGAATGAAGAAAAACATGATGATTTTGATCATTTATTGGATGATGTTTCATAATTTTGGATGTGTGCTATGGTTTTGATGTATGAATACAATGAATAATTCAGGAATATTAAATTCATGAGTGGTTGTGGTTATTCAAAAACTATGAGAGAATAAATGAGAAATTATTATGGTGTATTAAACATACCCATAATAATAATGATTAGTTATGGATCCATTTTTGGCGATGTAATTAATCCACTATTTATGTAAATATTATCATGATACATGAATTATAACACCCCAAACATCCACGGTACATTTCTCTTTGAATAATGCAATAGCTTTCATTGTACGCAACTTGGAGTTTTAACACACCACGACCAATGAAACTAGCCGTTATGAATAGTAATACCAATTTTTGAAATTTTAGAAATTTTATTTTTCAAAAAGGACTTCATTTTTGGATTTGGAATATCAAAATTTTCTTACAGTGAATTTTGGGTATTTTTTTGAAAACTTTCAATTTTTGAGGAATAGGGAAAAACACTAAGTTATTGTTTAACCAACTTTTTATTTAAATAATTATTGATTTTATTGAAATTTATTTTAATTAAGAATTGATAAAAAATACCTATATTAGTTCAAGGTAATTAATTGGAGTCATTTTATAATAATATTAGATGTATAAAATTTTATTGACCATTTTAACGTCTTTTACCCACCTACTAGGCACGTTTTCAAATTTGCATAAAACATAATTTTACTGCTTCTGTGAATTGAATTTCAAAAATCTGAGAGAGACGGTTAATATCAATAAGTAAAATGTGGTTTAATAAGATGAAAATAATTTTTGGCGAATAGTAACTTGTGACTTATTTACCACAGTAAAAAGTAAATAGGGTAATTAAAGTTAAAAATGATATTATTATTACCCTAACACATGTCCTAATTCTATATGATAATTATATTTCAACCAAAATCAACCTTAGGAATAAAATATTATTCTTTTTTCTACTTTTATTAGATTTGGACATTTATTATTATTTTATTTAATTAAGAGTTAAAAGTGTTAAATTCAAATTTTCGTTACTAAATCATTTTTAATAAAGGTTTAAACATAAGATAAATTCAAATATAAATATTTATTAAAAATTTAAAAATATTTCATACATAATCATATTTTATTTATAAGTTTTATACATTAAATAATTAAATTTATTTATGACACAATGATGATGTAGTAATTACCTTTTTAATGAATGATAAAAATAATTGATATTATAAATATCCAAATAAATATAAATTGAGACTTTTGGTGAATTACATGAATATTCTATGTTAATATGACATTTTAGGGTTTATTAAATAATTTTTTTAGAAGTTATAAAGTTTTTATGACTTTCACAAAAAACAAAATACCAAACATAGTCAAAACTGGCATAAATGATTTTTCAAAACAAATACTATATTATTAGTTAATATAATATTAATAAAAATATAAGGTTCATCCAAGGGACTTATATAATAATATATATGTTAATAATTAACCACTTGGGTTTTGATTGTCTTTTTATAGTAATTTTATTAACCATTTATTATAATATATGGTAAAAGTTAAACTATTTAACTAAGAGTTAAATCTAAATGATAAGGTTAATATGGTGACCTAAACCGGTCTAAAACCTATTGGTTGAAATTATTCAACAAATATCCACCATATAATATAAATAAATAATTTTGGAGCCATTATTAACCAAAGATGACTGTATAATAAAATAATATTTCATGCTTTTCCAAAAGTAACCCTCACCTCTCTAATAAAAGGGTACTTCCCCTTCTCTGAAAATCACACATCCAAATCCATTTGGGTCAACCAAGCCCTACCCAAATATCCTCCCAAATAATCCCAATTCTACCTAGAGGCATTATTTTGATCATAAATCTAACCTAAGTAGCCCTTTCGATCAACTCAAAATGAAACACCCGGAGAAGAGGTAATAATTTCACCACCCTTTTTCAAAGTTCTTTTCATCTTCCACTTCATCTTTCTTTGTTGTTTCTATACCAAAATAATAAATCCATTACCTTATAAATATTTTGATGTTATTATAAATATGGTACAACTATATTCATTATTCTATCCATCTTATAAATGACAAGTCACCATAGGTGTGTACGTATGGCTTACCGTCTCTACGTCGTGGTGTAGTTTTTTATTCAAACACTTAATTATTTGGATGGGTATAATAATGAGTATAACTGAGGTAAATAATAAATATAACATGTCATTTATTATTTATGTATGATATACCATCCAATTACATATGATTTTACCATCAATAGAATGATATTTTTGCTTGTGCGTGCGTACAGATTACCATCTCCATGAATGCAATGAAATTCATTTCCAATCATAGCCATAAAGAATAATTTTCAATTTATAATTAAAAATAATGTCTAAGAACTTAATATCATTCGGGATATTAATCAAATACATCATATCCATAACAAACATGGCTTACGTAACCAAACATATAAAGGGAAACGAATCAGTTAACACCCGAACAGTGATACCATTGAAATATTATTAACAAAGCAATATTAAAAGATCATATAAGATATCATATTTATGTATGTGGTTATTTTATAATTTAATAACAATGATTTAAATATTATACAGTATTTTAACGTACCCTTGAGAAAATAAAAGTACAAAGTAAGGGTTAATTCTACCATCTCTTCATTATCTGAGGTTGTTTATACTTGAGTATCTACTAGGACCTCTTTATCATCCACATCCATGTTTTTTAAAAATGTATTTCAAAACCTTTTTATTATTTACGATACTATGGGTAAATGTCATATATACCCTCATTTTACTTTTTATAAATTTTTTTGAAAGGAATCTTTATGTTGTTTTCCAAACAAGGTACTTTATTAACTTTTCGACAAATTAGGGTAAGAATGTTTTTTTAACTTATACGGTGGGTGCGACTATTTTTTTCAATTATAACACATTTTAAGCTTTCCGTAAATGGTTATAAGAGTATTTTAAAAATAATTTTATTCTTTTATAATTATGTTACATTTATATAATTTCAAAATAGAAAGATATATTTCTCTCAAATAGTTGTTATTTATCTATGTGAACATCTTTTGATGGAAGTTTCACACTTGTTTGAAGTTTATTTACTAGGATACAATATTTCATATTGTATTAATGGATTTGTGATATGTTTAGCAATGTATGTGTTATTTTTATACCATTCATGATTTAAGTATTAACATTCTGTATGCTAGTTTTAATACAAATCTTTATGTTATGTTTCAACCTTTTCATATGAGGAATGCATTAGACTTAGTGAGTGATGGGTGGAGCCCACTATAACTCTTTGATGCATCGGTAGGTCTCATGAGACAAAATAGTGTCTTGTCACAAGGCTTTGAAAAAATCTTATATGTAGTCTTGTCAAGAGGCCTTGACTATGTGGTCATGAAGTCCAGCATTATGCATTTCATCAATATGAATTTGGCTATTGATATTTCATGTGATTATTCGACTTGTAGAATATCCCTGTGAATAAGTAAATGGAATTATTTGATTTATGTTTTCCATATTATGCTGAAGTTTAACTTTAAAAGTCTTTTGTTTTAGTCTTGTACATTTCCTTAACTGTTTATGCTTATTTATGAAAGTAACCACTATATTGTTGTCCTTTTTGAGCATCTGAGCTCACCCCTTTCTATGTTTTATTTTTTCCAAGATGTGAAGAAGTACTTTATGGTTGACCTGTAGTGATAGTATAAGGGATATAAGTCTGTTAAAAGGGGATAAAATGTTGTTGATGTTCCTATTACATGATATAATGTAAAACTTATGTAAGTATCTAGTACTTCCAAGGCTACTAAACTAATCGTTCTTTTGAGACTTGATCTCTTGTGATCATGACAATGTTATGAAATAATGCACCAAATATGGGTAACTAGGGTAAGGGTGTTATAGTTGGTATTAGAGGAAGTTTATTATAAACCTTGGAAGCTAGATTTAGAAAAACTCTGATTAGATAACATTACCCATTACCCTAAGCTAAACTTTGAGGATTAGTATAGAAGAACTTCCTAAAATTTTCATAATGTAGAGATTTTTTGATTTTTACAAGAAATACATCCCTGCTTGGATATGAGCAAGTAGAGGTAGCTCTGGAACAAATGTACCTAGGATTGAAAACTCAGATAAGGAGTTTTGGGCATTACCGAGCGTATCCTGGTACACGACAACATGCCTTAATGCACTCTTGGTTACGTCACTCCCATGGGATATGCTTAGGATAATTCATATTTTCTTTATAACCCATTATGATGTATTTATGAGTATATACCTCCTTAAAGAAAACATTTTTTATGATTATGGATTATATCCATAACCTTTTCAATTTATGTTAAGTGTTTTATATGTTTGGAAATATGTATTGGGATTTATAAACTAATCTATTGTATTCGATTATTTAGAAAAAGATCCTAGTGGAATGAATGGAAACTATATCAAATCACGTAATCCATGTATGGATTTCCCTCCTACTCTAGATAATTATTGTGGAGCTAGTGATGAAATTGGTGTTGATCAGCTTATCACATACTAGGAAAACTCACTCAGGTTATGAATAATTTTCTTACCCGTATAGAGCACCCTATTCCACAATGTGGAGGATCAATGTAAGACTATTTCATGAGGAAAAAACCACCAAATTTCAATGTGACTACAAATACATTTGTATCTGAGTAATACATAAGTTTCTTAGTGAAAATATCTCATGATTTGGGGAGTAGTGAAAGTGAAAAAGTTATCATGGTAGTTTATCACCTCATGAGAGATGCAGATCAAGGTTGGTTGATAAAACACTATTTTATTGAATATTTTATTGATAATAAAGGATATAATTTTCTCACATTGTGTTAAATATGTTTAATTAGAAAGTATTTGGGATTAGATCATTCATTTGAATATTTGATGAAAATTCCAGTTTTACCCTTTATAGTTCACTATAGTATTTCAAAGATACAAATTTGTATATTTATTATTTGAATTTGAAATTTTGTAAACGTGTTCCTAACATACTTATCTACAACATCTATTCAGGACACTAGAGCTAAAAAGTGAATTTGGTTGTTGAAAATGGGACATGAAGTCAATGTTGGGCTGGACTCGTCAGAATAAAGAAGCTTCTGTATTTCGGTCATAACTCCTTCATATGGGCCTGGATTAATCCCAAATTTGGGGAGGAGATATAGGGCCCATATCCTCACATTTTATCATTCTTTAAGGCCGGACAATTCACGCGTTTTGGTGGTCCAATGGGCAGTTCACGTTGGCATAAAATATTTGGCCGAGATTCCCCATTCAAACGTGAAACCACTTTGAACCTAGCCTCCCCACCACTATATAAACTGGTGTTTTTCTCATTTTGTGGGGTTGGGACATGCTTCGGGAAGTTTAGGGCAGAGGAGAAGTGGATCCATTCCAATTATCCAACCATTTCAATAAGGGTAGCTCTTGAAGCAAGGATCCCTTCGACGAAGCCTTCTTCTTCTCCTCCATGTAGTAATGATATTGTTTGTGTAATAAACTTCTTTTTTCTTATTTTATTTATTCTCTTTTCTTCGGTTTTGTTTAAATTTATTCCTCTCTAAATATTCCTCTTTGGGATGGAATTCTTGAGTAGAAGCGTTATTGGGTTATACCCATTATAAACCCATGCACATGCAAAACACTTCTATGATGATTACGCCACCCATGAAAGAGTAGTATTTTTGTAATCAATCTATCTTCTACCCTCTTAATTTAATTATTTTGAATAAATGAGATACTGTAATTCACATAATATTATCCATGAATTGTGTTTTTAAATTACAATAAACTAAGTAAGCAATTGAACAATTAACACAAAAACACGCGAGGTCGGGATTTTGTGTAAATTTTGAGAGCATAATCTTAATCGGTAATACAAGACCACATGGGATAAATTTGTAGAGTTAAAATATAATCCCTAAACACAATTCATCCTCATTTCCAGAATTTATATGTTCTCTAATTAACCCTGGACCATAAGCTATCCTTAGAACAATAATCAAAGCAGGGTGCTGCGATTGCGTGTTCCGAAGCTAGCCTAGGGTTTAAGTAATTTCATCTTTGTGGTTAAGTTAACTCTCGTAGGGTTTGAGGGATAACAAATTAGGGGATCGTAATTAAGTGGATATTTATTTAAATTATAATGATTAATAAGTGAATGATGATGTATAGTTAGATCGATTACTCCTTTTAAAATAGATTTCTAAAAAAACATATTCTTGTTGTGTCATTTTAATCGAAATTCATTTCAAAACTAAAAACATAAAATATATACAATCTTCTTCCAGCAAACTTCTTCTAGATTCATAAACTATAAAAAAAAACCCAATCCTTTAAAGTAGTGTTTTTATTTTTTTTCTCTTTTATTTTATTTTTTGAATACCTTTAATAAGTTGTTAAATTCACTTCCTCCTTTGAGAGATGACCTTGGTCAGCCACTCTGCTGCACCTAAGTACCCCAAAATCACATTAATCATTTGAGGGCGCCCACAATAGTGCTTTTTCAAATTGGCACCGTTTCTGGGGAGGCAAGTAATTTATTCAACCATTTAGAGGTATTTCTTTTATTTCTCATTTGATTATTTTCTTCACCTCTCTCTTTCATCTTTACCCTTTCTAAAGTTTTCATTTTTTTCTTCCTCTTCTTTTATTTTTGGACCATAAACTCAACTTCTCATTTTTATTTTACTATGGTCCACTCACTTTCTTTTAATTTTTATTTGATTTATGACACGAACTAATCCCGAATACCTCTTAGATCTTGACCCTGAGATTGAACGCAACCTTAGGGCATGAATTAGACACTCTCAGTCTACGGGAAGTTTCAATATTCAACCAGTTGGTGAATTCCTCTCTTATGGAAACATTGGAATTGGAAGTTATTCAAATTCAAACATAAAAGAAGAACCAATGGCTAGAAATAATGGAAATGAACTTAATAGAACCATTCAAGAATTAGAGGCACCTGATATAAACTATCAACTGAATTGTATTGCATACCCAAATCTCGAATCAGACTTTGAGTTAAAATATGGATTAATTCACCTTCTTCCAAAGTTTCATGGCTTATCTGGTGAGGATACCAACAAACACCTTAAAGAATTTAATGTGGTTTGCTCAACTTTAAAACCAAGAAATGTTTCTGAAGATCAAATCAAGTTAAGAGCATTTCCATTCTCACTTGATGGAGCTGCAAAAGATTGGATGTATTATTTGCAACCTGAAGATGTGACATGTTGGAAAGATTTGAAACGTCTTTTATTGCAAAGATTTTTTACAGCATCAAGGACCACATCCATTCAAAAGGAGATATCGGGGATCAAGCAAGCACAAGGGGAGTCAATGTATGAGTATTGGGAGTGATTCAAGAAGTTGTGCGCAAGCTGTCCGCATCACCAAATCAGTGAGAAACTCCTCATCCAATACTTCTATGAAGGACTCACACCCATGGAGAGGAGCATGGTGGATGCTGCATCTGGAGGAGCATTGGTGGACAATACACCAGAAGTTGCACGAGCATTGATCGACAAAAAGTCCCAAAACTCCCAACAATTTGGCGATAGAGGTACACCACATGTGAGGGGAGTACATCTGGTAAGACCTTATTCTCTTGAAAGTCATTTGATTGATACAATGTTGGAATAATTGACCACTATGGTGAGGCAGATTTCTTTGGCTCAAAAGACATCCCAACCCATTCCTTCAAGGCCTTGTGGCATTTTCACTGAGACAAGCCATCCAACTGACTGTTTCCCACATCTACAAGAGACAGAGGATTGCGCAGCAGTATTCCCAGGGAGACCATTTCAGCAGAAACAAAAACCATATCCCCAAAAGAATTTTGATTAATTTGCTCCAACATATAACCAAGGGTGGAAAGATCAACCGGACATGAGGTATGGCTCTAGACAATAAAAAAGGCCCCCTTTTCAACCAAACATCCAACAGCCTCCACCTTACCAACAGGGTTTCCAACAACCCCAAAGGAGATTTGAAGCTAAAAAATCAACAAGTCAGCAACAAGGTAATCCTCCACCAAAGGTAGATTCTAATACCGATGATCTTTTGAAGCAAATTGTTCATAATAAATAGAATGAGCTGAAGAGTCAAAGTTTGGAGCTGAGGGAGTTGAATACTCAAATAAGCCAGATTGCCACCACCCTCCATGAACTTGTGAGTAAGAATTTTGGAAATCTACCTTCCCAACCCACTCCAAATCCAAAGGGGAATGTTAGTGCCATCACATTGAGAAGTGGGAAGCAAATGAACAATACATCTATACCTACCATTCCACCGGGATTCACCTCAACTCTGGAGAAGCTGCATTCCCAACCAACTGATGAGCAATCCAAGGAGAAAGATAAAGGTAAGAAAAATATTGATGATGTTCCTTCTAAACCCCTTCCTTTTCCCAACAGGGTTGTTCAAACCAAGAATATGGCTGAAGAATCAATGCAAAAGGAGGTTTTGGATACATTCAAGCGTGTGGAGATCAACATTCCTCTAATTGAAGCCATTAAGAAAATTCCAAGGTATGCAAAATTCTTAAAAGAACTTTGTACCAATCGAAGAGGGCTCAAGGGAAATGAGTGGATCAAACTTGGAAGGAATGTCTCAGAACTCATTACACCAACTCTAGCAATGCCAAAAAAGTGCAAGGATCCTGGGACATTCACCATCCCATGTACCATAGGGGAATTGCACTTCTCCGATTCTCTTTGTGATTTAGGAGCTTCAATAAATGTGATGCCTCACTCTGTATTATCTTCTTTACAGGTTGGTGATTTGAAGCTGACGAGAGTAGTGGTGCAGTTGGCGAATAGAGCTATGGCATATCCAGCGTGAGTTCTTGAGGATGTACGTGTCCGGGTAAGAGACATGATCTTTCCAGCGGATTTCTATGTTCATAACATGGAGGATGATCAGGTAAGTTCTCATTCCCCCATTATCCTAGGTAGTCCCTTCCTGAAAACCACAAAAACTATCATAAATGTCAATGAGGGTACACTTTCCATGGAATTTGGGGATGAAGTTGTGATATTTAATGTTATGGACTCCATGAAGTACCCCTTAGAGGATCATTCTACATTTTTTATCTCCCATTTTGAACCACCAAGTAAAAACACCATGGAATTGGATTGTCCTATGCTTAGGGAGATTATGAGTATTGGTTCTAATGTGATGTCTAAAAGTACTTCCACATCCGTTTCTAAGGAACAAGACTCTCTAAGATTTGATTTCGAAATGGAATCATATTTTGATCATGATCATGTGAACTCTGATTATGACATGGCTATAGAGTATGCTGATGTATTTAATGCTTTATTCCTTGATTTTGATGATGTATATTCTGATACCGATTCTCTTTGTGCACAAATTTCAGTTCCTTCAATGTCTCCATCCATACTACACCCTCCTTCATTAGAACTCAAGCCATTGCCACCAAATCTGAAATACTCATACTTGTTGAGTGGTGAGAGATTACATGTTATCATTGCAAACAATCTCCCTTTTGAACATGAAGAAAAGCTTTTGAATATTTTGAGGGAGAATATCAGGGCGATTGGGTGGACCTTGGCTGACATATCAGGTATTAGCCCCTCCATTTGCATGCGTAGGATTCTCTTGGAGGATGGGACTAAACCGGTGAGACAGCCACAAAGGAGACTCAATCCCACCCTCCTGGATGTTGTTAAAAAAGAATTTGAGAAATTTCTTGAGGCAGGTATAATCTTTCTCATTTCAGATTCTCAGTGTGTAAGTCCAATTCAGGTTGTGCCTAAGAAGAGTGGTGTTACTGTTGTTAAAAATGATAAAGATGAGTTAGTTCCAATGAGGTTGCAAAGTAGTTGGTGTGTGTGTATTGATTATAGGAAACTAAATCATTCCCCTCGCAAGGACCATTTCCCCCTCCCGTTTATTGATCATATGCTTGAGAGACTAGCTGGGAGGACATAGTATTGTTTCTTGTATGGATTTTATGGATATTTTCAGGTTCCTATAGCTCCGGAGGACCAGGAGAATACGACATTCAACTGCCCATTCGGTACCTTTGCTTACCGAAGGATGGCATTTGGACTTTGCAATGCCCCAGGTACCTTCCAGAGATGCATGGTGAGTATTTTTTCTGATTTTATTGAGATATCCATCGAGGTATTTATGGATGATTTTACAGTGTATGGGTCTTCATTTGATGAATGTATAAGTAGTTTGGGAAAGGTGTTGAATCGTTGTATTGAGAATAATCTGGTCCTGCACTTTGAAAAGTGTCATTTTATAGTAGAGAATGGTATTGTCTTAGGGAATGTAGTGTCAAAACATGGGATAGAGGTTGATAGATCTAAGGTAGACATTATTTCATCCTTACCCTATCCATCATGTGTGCGTGATGTTAGATCATTCCTAGGGCATGCAGGATTTTATCGGTGCTTCATCAAAGATTTTAGTAAGATCACTCTTCCTATGTCACAATTACTTCAAAAAGATTCTAATTTTGTGTTTGATGATTCTTGTAGGACTTCCTTTGATGAGCTAAAGATGTGTCTGACCACTCCACATATCATATATCCCCCACGGTGGGAGATTCCTTTTCAGCTTATGTGTAACGCCTCCAACTTCGCGGTTGGAGCGGTCTTATCTCAGAGGGTGTAGGGACGTTCACATGTGATATCCTATGCATTGAGGACACTGGATTCAGCCCAATAAAATTACACAACCATAGAAAAGGAGTTTCTTACTGTCATATTTTCTTTAGATAAATTCCGTTCATATTTATTGGTCTCTAAAGTAGTTGTTTTCTCTTGACCATGCAGCTTTGAGGTACCTCCTAAAGAAGCCAGATGAAAAGCCCTGACTTATCCTTTGGATGATCCCTCTTCAGGAATCTGATATTGAGATAAAGGACAAGAGGGGATCAGAGAATTAGGTGGCAGACCACATGAGTAGGCTTACTCACACACTAGAGGATGACACCTTGGACCAGGTACCACTTCGGGACACTTTCCCCAATGAGCATCTCTATACCATCTCAGGTATGCATCCTTGGTATGCTGATTTAGTTAATTACATTGTTTCCTCAGAAATCCCAAAAAATTTGAAGAAGCATCAAGTCCAAAAATTAAAAAGTGAGTCTAGGTATTATGTGTGGGATGATCCTTACCTCTGGCGCATGTGTAGTGACCAAGTCATTAGGAGGTGTGTTCCCGATCATGAGTTTGAGTCTGTTTTGAATTTCTATCATACACTTGCTTGTGGTGGACACTTTGGACCCCAACATACAGCTAGGAAGGTTTTGTACTATGGATTATATTGTCCTAGCTTGTTCCATGATGCCCATGTGTTTTGTAAGTCATGCTCTTGTTGCCAACACACTGGGAATATTTCTAGGAGACATGAGATGCCCCAATAACCCATACTATTCTGTCAGATTTTTGATGTATGGGGAATTGATTTTATGGGTCCTTTTCCTAGTTCATTTGGATTTTTGTATATTTTTGTTGCTGTTGATTATGTGAGTAAATGGGTGGAGGCCAAGGCCACCAGGACTGACGATTCTCATGTTGTTGTGTACTTTGTCAAAGCACAAATTTTTTGTAGGTTTGGAGTACCAAAGGCCATCATCAGTGACCAAGGGACAGACTTTTGCAATAGGAATTTTTCTTCCCTCCTTAGGAAGTATGGGGTGACACACAAAACATCAACACCATACCACCCCCAAACAAATGGTCAGGCTGAGGTTTCAAATCGTGAGCTGAAACAAATATTAGAGAAAACCGTGCAGCCAAATAGGAAAGATTGGAGCAAGAACTTAGATGATGCATTGTGGGCTTATAGGACAGCATACAAGACACTCATTAGTATGTCCCCATTTAAGATTGTTTTTGGGAAAGCATTTCATCTCCCAGTGGAAGTTGAGCATCGGGCATATTGAGCTATAAAGAAATGCAACATGGATTTGGCCCAAGTTGGAATTCAAAGGAAGTTTCAAATTCAAGAGCTTGAGGAGATTCAACTGTCATCATATGATAACTCAAGGCTCTTCAAAGAAAGATCAAAAGCAACTCATGACAAAATGATCCAGCAAAGGGAGTTTCATGTTGGAGAGAAAGTCCTTCTCTATAGTTCACGACTCAAGCTGATGCATGGTAAGTTGTGTTCCAGATGGTTAGGTCCTTATATTGTGACTAATGTTTTTTCTTTATGGTGCAATGGAGATCACACAAGAGGACACTGGAAGGAGATTTACAGTCAATGGGAAACATTTGAATAGATACATTGAGGGACTCCCTACTGATGGAGTGTATTTTATCACACTGCATGACCCCATAATCACTTGATCACATCAGGCTGTTCCTAACCCTTTCACTTTTATATTATTTGTCCTATTCAAAAATTATGAATTTCATGTGCATATATCATCTCATTAGTTCACATTCAGGACAATGCAATATTTTAAGTGTGGGGGAGGGAACCTTTTAGTTTAGTAATTTCAATTTTTTTCCTGTTTACAAAAAAACAAACAAAAAAATTGTGTGTTTTTTCAAATTTTGTGGGATTATTTCTTCAATTTTCTTTGTGTTTTTGAAATTTTTGAGCTAAAATGATTCTCATCACAATTTTAAAATTCATATCAATGAGTGAAACAATTTATCCCATGAAACTGAGCTTAAATGAATGCTGAAAATGACTTTGTTTCAAGTTCAAATATTTAGTAATTTCATGAAAAGTACACTGAATTTTTAATCTCATGCCACATATCACTGTCTTTATATTTGAAATCACTTTTATGTGAGGCTTATGAACCATTATTTTCATATTCTTTACATTCACCTCAACTCTTGAGAGAACCAAACCATTCTTGATTTAATCAGAATTTGATCTATTCCAGTCAAAACTTGAGGGTTTGTGGTACTTATGTTTAAATGATTAAGCCATTTGTTTGGTATTAAAGCCACTATTTCAAAGAATCCTTTTTTATAATGGCCTACCTTTAATATTTAATCCTTGTAGCCCTTAGAATCCATGCACATCCTGTTAGGTTAGCCACATTACAAGCCAATTTTCCCTATCCAACCAACTCTTGAAATGAAATTTCATAATCTAGTTGATCTTAAGTGTGGGGGAATCTATCTTGTGTTGTGCCACCACATTCTGGGATACTTTGGGTGGAAAATTAAATTCTTAAGAGATGTGTTTGATGATGAAGAAAGTCATTATATTGAAAGTTGTGCCTTTTCTGGAGCTTTCATGACAAGTGAAGCTGTGCCTTTTCTGGAGCTTCTAATTGAGGTGGAAAGATGTGCCCATCTGGAGCTCTTAAGAAAATCATGTTTGAGAAGATTGACATTTTTATGATAAAATTATGAATGGTGTAAACTTTTCATGACTTTTCATGATGATGGAGCTGAATTGATACTATGGGGATTGAGGAGAAGACCATATTTAAGTGAAAATTAGATTAATGCAATTTTGCTTCAAAAAGAGTCAAGCCCTCCTCATTCAGCTTCAGAATTTTTCACATCTAAATACTACCAACCGAATGCCACAGAACAAACCTGAAAATCCCTCATAATAAACATACATCCTTGACACACATCGAGTGGCGATGCATGAATTTATCAAGCCTATGGTGACCCTTGTATGAGTTTGGATGAGAAAGACATTGCAAAAAAATGACATTTGTGTGATAAGAGAAAATTCAAGTGAGGTAAGTGTTTTGTGCATGGTAGAATAAATAAAGTGGAAATATATTGAATGATATAAATGAAGAACTTGAAATAATGGTTTTTTATGAGGCATGATATCTTTTGTTTCTTGGTGTGTAATTTTTTGATCTCAAGGATATGTGTTTTAAAATTGGTTTTGATTTGATATTAGTGTTTACTTGATATGAGGTTTTTATCAGGAGTGCAAAAGGGTAAGTGTGGGGGAGTTGATAAAACACTATTTTATTGAATATTTTATTGATAATAAATGATATAATTTCCTCACATTGTGTTGAATATGTTTAATTGGAATGTATTTGGGATTAGATCATTCATTTGAATATTTGATGAAAATTCCAGTTTTACCCTTTATAGTTTACTGTAGTATTTCGAAGATACATATTTTTATATTTATTATTTGAATTGTAAATTTTGTAAAAGTGTTCCTAACTTAATTATATACAACCTTTATCCATGACACTAGAGCTAAAGAGTTCATTTGGTTGTTGAAAATGGTCCATGAAATCAAAGTTGGGCTGGACTCGCCAGAATGAAGAAGCTTCGGTATTTCGGCCATAAACCCTTCATATGGTCCTGGATTAAGCCCAAATTTGGAGAGGCGATAGAGGACCCATATCCTCACATTTTATCCATCTAGAAGACTGGCCAATTCACGCGTTGGGATAGTCAAATGGGCAGTGAAATTTGGCATAAAATATTTGTCCGAGATTCCCCATTCATACATGAGACCACTTTGAACCTAGCCTCCCCACCACACTATAAATTGGTGTTTTTCTCATTTGGTGGGGTTGGGACGTTATTTGTAAAGTTGAGGGAATAGGAGAAGTGGATCCACTCCAATTATCCAACCATTTAAATAAGGGTAGCTCTTGAAGCAAGGATCCCTTCGACGAAGCCTTCTTCTTCTCCTTCATGTTGTAATGATTTTGTTTGTGTAATAAACTTATTTGTTCTTCTTTTATTTATTCTATTTTCTTATGTTTTGTTTAAATTTACTCTTCTATTATTATTTCTATTTGGGCTGTAATTCTTGAGAAGAAGCGTTATTGGGTTATACCCATTATAAACCTTTTCACATGAAAAATGCTTCTACGATGATTACACCACCCATGGAAGAGCAGTCTTTTAGTATTTGATCTATCTTCTACCCTATTCATTTAATTATTTTAAATCAATGAGATACTGTAATTCACATAATATTATCCATGAATTGTGTTTTTAAATTACAAGAAACTAAGCAAGAAATTGAACAATTAACACAAAAACATGCGAGGTCAGGATTTTGTGTAAATTGTGAGAGCGTAATCTTAATCGGTAATACAAGACCACACAGGATAAATTTGTAGAGTTCAAATATAATCCCTAAACAAAATTCATCCCCATTTACAGAATGTATATGTGCTATAATTAACCACTGACCATAAGCTATCCTTAGAACAATAATCGAAGCAGGGTGATGCGATTGCGTGTTCCAAAGCTAGCCTAGGGTTTAAGTAATTTCATCTTTGTGGTTAAGTTAACTCTTGTAGGGTTCGAGGGATAACAAATTATGGGATCATAATTAAGTGGATATTGATTTAAATTATAATGATTAATAATTGAATGAAGAGGTAGAGTTAGATCGATTATGCCTTTTAAAATAGATTTCTAAAAAAACATCTTCTTGTTGTGTCATTTTAATCAAAATTCATTTCAAAACTAAAAACAAAAAAAAAATATACAATATTCATCCAGAAAACTTCTTCTAGATTCATAAACTATAAAAAACCCCCAATCCTTTAATGTAGTGTCTTTATTTTTTTCTCTTTTATTTTATTTTTAGAATACCTTTAATAAGTTGTTAAATTCACTTCCTCCTTTGAGAGACGACCTTGGTCAGCCACTCTGCTGCACATAAGTACCCCAAAATCACATTAATCATTTGTTGGTGCCCACGACAGCGCTCTTTCAGTGGTAATTAATTAAAAACATAAAGAATGATAAAGAAGTATCAAATATGGAATGTAGTGAGTTTAAAGATATTTTCTTAGAAAAATACTTTCATCATGACCATCGAGTGGATATGGAAAGACAATTTTGGAGTCTGAGGAAAAAGGAGGATGAGAATGTTTCAAAGTATGAGGCTAACATTAGAAGTTTAGAAATGCATGCAACAGATTATTTACATAACCCAAGGAGTAAGATTGGTCGATTATTTAATGGGTTAAAACCATTTCACCTTTGATCATTAGTATCACAATAATTCTCATCATATGAAGATATTATCTAATGTGCTATCAAGAAAGAAAAAGAATTTTCTAAGTATAACAACTTTTAAGAAAAGAAAAAGAAGAATAGATCTTCTGAAAACTCTGGAAATGGAAATAAGGGGAAGAAGGGAAAAGTTTAATATCCATCCTGTGGTAAATATGGGAAGAAACACCTCAGTACTTTCTTGAAGGGAATTAGAGTCTATTACAAGTGTGGTGATAAGGGCCACCAAACTCGTGATTGTAATGGAAAGAAAGAGGCTATCAATGTTGAATGCTATAATTGTAGAGAAATGGGCTATTAAGAAAATTAATTTCCTAAGTTCCAAGGAAACTTACCTTATAAAAGTCCAAGGGAGAAATACCAAGCTTATGTGATCACTACTACTGAGTTTGAAGCTCCAAAAGATGTGGTGGTAGGTAATTTAATGGTTTCCTCTAGTTTATCCATTGCTTTATTTGATTCTGGATCATCACATTGTTTCATATCTTCCTAGTTTACTATGAAAATTATATATTTCTAATTTGATTTAACAAGGAATTTTTCTGTCCAAACTCATAAGGGAAGTATAATTACAACAATTTTTTGTGAACCAGTTCCCATTATAGCATATAAATGTTCTTTGTCTTCTGATATCATCGTCATACCCGTGATTTAATTTGATATAATCCTCAGTGTGGATTATATTTCAGACAATTATGTGAAAATTTATTGTAATAATAAATAGGTTACAATTTTTTATGATAATAAATAGTACCTTATCTTTAGAGCATAAATGTCACCAGCTAATTCTTATCTAGATCCACCCCCAGTAGCTCAACTAAATTCAATTATAGGGGAGGAAGAGAATGAAATAACTATAGGTGAGGAAAAAATGTTCAAATTGAGGATATACCTATTATTCAGGAATATGTTGATGTGTTTACAGAGGATTTACCTAGACATCATCTAGAATGAGAAATGTAGTTTTCCATAGATTTAATTTCTGGTTTGAGGCCCATAACGAAGACACCTTATAGAATGACCATTGTGGAATTAGTGGAACTAAATAAACAACTATAGGAATTGAGTAATAAAGAATTTATTCACCCTAGTGTTTCTCTATGAGAATCCCTTTTTCTTTTTGTTAAAAATAAAGATGGATCAATGAGTTTGTTCATTCACTACTCGGAGATCAATGAAATAACAATAAAGAAAAACTATCCCCTACCTCGCATTGATGATTTATTCGATGAACTTCATGGATCTCAATAGTTTTCGAAGATTGAAATTTGATCTGGATATCATCAGTTGTGTGTGAAGAAGGAAAAAATTCCAAAAATAGCATTTCGAACCAGGTATTTGCATTACGAGTTTACAATAATGCCTTTTGGACTAACTAATGCACCCTATATTTTAATGGATCTAATGAATAGAGTTTTCAAGGAATATTTTGATGACTTTGTAGTGGTATTTATTGATGATATCTTCATATACACAAAAATCTATGAAGATCATGAAAATCACTTGTGCACTATTCTGAAAACAGTCATAAGAAATAAATTATATAGGAAGTTTGGTAAGTGTGAATTCTAACTTCAGGAAAGTTCTTTTCTTGGAAATAATGTCTCTAAGGATAGAATCTATGTTGATCCTTCTAAGAAAATAGCAATACGAGAATGTCTAGCACCGACGATTATAACTGAGGCATGTATTTTTATTGGTTCAGCAAGTTATTATTGGTGTATTGTCCAGAATTTTTCACGATTGGAAAACCCATTAACCAAGATCACAGGTAAAGGGGTAAAATTTGTTTGGACAAAAGAGTGTGAAGAATGTTTCGTTGAACTGAAGAGAATATTAGTCAATGCTTCTATATTGACTCTACCATCAGGAAATTATGGGTTTGTTATTTATAGTGATTCATCAAATAAAATACTTGGTTGTTTCTTTATATAGAATGATAGAGTTATTTCTTACGCATCACAACTGCTAAAAATTTATGAACAAAATAATCCCACTCAGGATCTTGAGTTAGCAGCTGTAATATTTTCTTTGATGATATGTAGACACTATCTCTTTGGTAAAAAAGTGTGAGATATATATCGATCACAAGAGCTTGAAGTATATTTTCTCACAAAAAGAACTCAATATGAGGAAAAAGGATATGGATCGAACTACTCAAAGATTATGATTGAATTTTACACTACCACCCAGTGAAGGAAAATAAGGTGGAAGATGCTTTGAGTAGAAAGGATCATGGAGTTCTAAACAATATGAGATTTGAAAGGGATCCTATGTACATGGATCTAGTAAAAATGGATTTGGGAATAATCATGGAAGGTGAAACATAATTACGTTTTCAAATGATTTCCAATCCAACTTTTCTAAAAAGCATAAAAAGTTCTCAAACTGATGATGAGGAGTTTCAAAATAATATTAAAGCTATGAATGATGGGAGATTGATAGAATTCATATATGAAGATGGTATTTTGAAATTTGGGAAGAGACTTTGTGTTCTTGATATACCTAATTGAAAAAGGGAATTGGTTGTTGATGCTCATAGCTCCAATTTCTCTATACCACCTGGTAGCACAAAGATGTATAGATATTTGAAGTAATATTTTTTTGGGACAACATAAAGAGAGATATTTCAGATTATGTGTCAAGATGTATGGTTTGTCAACAAGTGAAAGCTAGAAGACAATATCCTATAGGAGTCATGAAACCTCTTCCCATACCTGAGTGGAAATGGGATGATATTAAGATGGACATTTTTAGGGGACAACCAAAGACTCCAAGAAGGAATGATGCAATATGGGTCATTGTTGATCATCTTACCAATTCAGTACATTTTCTTTCTATAAGAGAAGATTTACCACTTAAACATTTAGAAATACTATATATTAATGATGTAGTAAGACTTCAAGGATTACCCCTATCAATTTTTTTCTGATCATGATCACCATTTCACATCAAGATTCTGGAAAAGTCTTCAGAAGGCCCTGGATACTGAACTTAATTTGAGAACTAACTACCACCATCAAACTAATGGAAAATCAGAACAGACTATTCAAACCTTAGAAGACATGTTTAGATCTTTATTAGTTGAATTTCAAGGTATGTGAGATCAATATTTACCTCTGGTAGAATTTTCATATAACAACAGCTTCCATTCATGTATTCAGAAAGCACCATATGAAGTGTTATATGGAAAGAGATGTCGCACACCAACTTGTTGAGATGATGTTGGTGAATGAAAACTCTTAGACCCAAAACATGTTGAGGAAACAATGGAAAAGTTGAAGGTTATCCAAACCCACATCAAAGCAGCTCAAAGTAAGAAAGAGATCTATGCTGATAAATGAAAGAAGGATTTGGAATTTCAAGAAAGAGATCATGTTTTATTGAAGGTGTCCTCATGGAAAGGGGGTTATATGTTTCCGTAAGAATGGTCAATTAAGTCCCAGGTACATCGGACCTTTTGAAATTCTATAACGAATTGGAGTTGTAGCATATTGTAGGGAATTCCACCAAGTCACTCCAATGTTCATGATGTGTTCCACGTATCACTGTTAAAAAAATACATGCCAGACCCAATGCATGTACTCACCTATGAAAAAATAGAACTAGAACCCGACCTATCTTATTTCAAAAATCCTATCAAAATTCTAGATACCAGAGAACAAGTGCTGAGAAATTGGATGACTCATCTGGTGAATGTTCTATGGAGAAATCATAAGATGGAAGAGGCAACGTGGAAACCCGAGGAACTTATGATGAAGAACCACCTGAATCTATTTACGCAGTAATATTATATAAATTTCAAGGATGAAATCATTTGTTGGAGGGGATAATGTAACACCCCAAGATTCCAAGGTACATTTCCCTTTGAATAATGCAATATCTTGCATTGTATGCAACTTGGAGTTTTAACACACCACGACCAATCAAACTAGCCATTTTAAATATTAATACCCACTTTTTAAAATTTTAAAAATTTTAGTTTAAAAAATGGACTTCATTTTTGGATTCAGAATATCAAAATTATCTTAGGTTGAATTTTGGTATTTTTCAGAAAACTTTCAATTTTTGATGAATAGTGAAAACATTGTGTTATTGTTTAAAACCGAATTTTTATTTGAATAAATATTTTATTTTATTTAAATTTAATTTATTTCAAAATAGATACATAATACCTATATTATTTCAATGTAATTCATTGGAGTCATTTTATAATAATATTAGATGTCTAAAATTTTATTGAACTTTTTAACATCTTTTATCCACCTACTTGGAACATTTAAAAATTTGCATAAAACATAATTTTACCACTTCTATGAATTGAATTTCAAAAATCCAAGAGACACAGTTGATATTAGTAAGTAAATTTTGGTTCAATAAGATGAAATTAATTTTTGGTGAATAGTTACTTTTGACTTTTATTTACCACGGTTAAATGAAAATAAGGTAATTAAAGGTAAAAATGATATTATTATTACCCTAACACATGTCCTAATTATATTGGATAAGTATATTTTGACCAAAATAAAACATAGGAATAAAATATGATCCTTTTGGCCCACTTTGATTAGAATAGGACATTTATTATTATTATTTTTAAATAAGAGTTAAAAGTGTTAAATTCAAATTTTCATAACTGAAAATTTTTTAATGTAGGGTTACACATAAGATAAATTAGACTATAAATATCCATTATAAATATAAATATATTTCCTAAATAATGGTATTTTATTTAAAAAAATTAGACATTAAATAATTAAATTTATTTGAGACACAACGATGATGCAGTAATTACCTTATTAAAGAAATATTAAAATAATTGATATTATAAGTATCCAAATAAATATAAATTGAGTCTTTTGATGAATTAAACTAATTTTATAGGTTAATATGAAATTTTTTGGTTCATGAAATTAATTTTGTTCGAATTTATATAGTTGTTATGACTTTCACAAAAACAAAATACCAAATAGTGACAAAATTGACATAAATGAGTTTTTAAAACAAATGCTATATTATTAATTGTTATAATACTCATAAAAATATAAGGTTCTGAAAAAGGACTTATATAATAATATATATGTTAATAAAGAACAACTTGTGGTTATCTTGGCTTTTTATAGTATGTTTATTAACCATTTATTATAATACATGGTAAAGGTTAAACTATATAACTAAGAGTAAAATCCAAAAGATAAGGTTAATATGGTGACCTAAACCTGTCTAAAACCTATTTTTTGAGAGTTTTTATACCCATACTCACCTTATCCTAAAACTAAATAATTTTGAAGCCATTATAAACTGAATATTATTGTATAATAAAATAATGTTTCATGATTTTCCTAAAATGAACCTCACCTCTCTTATAAAAGGGTACTTACCCTTCTCTCAAAATCACACCTCCAAAGCCATTTGTCTCAGCCAACACCTACCCAAATATTCTCCCAACTACCATAAATTCAACCTAATGCCATTAATTTGGTCATAAAGACAACCTATGGATCCCTTTTGATCAACTCAAAAGGAAAGACTAGAAGAAGATGTAATAATTTCACAACCCATTTTCAAAGTTCTTTTCTTCTTCCAATTCCACTTTCTTTCTTGTTTCCATACCAAAATAATAACTATCATACCTTATAAATATTGTGCTGTTATTATAAATATGGTACAACCATATTCATTATTCTATCCATCCTATGAATGACAAGTCACCACAGGTGCGTACGTATGGCTTACAATCTCCACGCCGTGGTGTAGTTTGTTATTTAAACAGTTCATTATTTGGATGGGTATAATAATGAGTATAACTGATGTAAATAATAAATATAATATTTCAATGATTTTTTATATATGATATACTATTTAACTACATACAATTTCACCATCAATAGAATGATATTGTTGCTCATGCGTACGTAAAGATTACTGTCTCCACAAACGCGATGAAATTCCTTCCCCGTCATAACCATTCAAGAATAATTTTCATTTTATAATAAAAAATCATGTTTAATAAATTAATATAATTATGGATATGAATAAAATACATCATATTCATAAAAAACCTGACTTATGAAAATGAACATATAAAGGTAAACGAATTAGTTAACACCCGAAACAATGATTCTACTGAAATATTATTAATAAAAAAATATTAGAAGATCATATATGATATCATATTTATGTATGTGGATCTTGTATAATTTAATATCAATTATTTAACTATTTTACAGGTGGTTGATGTACCCTTGACAAAAGAAAAGTACAAGGTAAGGGTTAGTTCTATAATCTCTTCATTATCTGAGGTTGTTTATATGTGGGTATCTACTAGGACCTCTTTATCATCCACATCTGTGTTTCTTAAAAAGGATTTTCAAAAAAAATTACTATTTACAAGACTATGGCTTAAATTCATTTATTCCCTCATTTTACTTTTTAAAAAATGGTTTTAAAGGAATATTTTCATCGTTTTCTAAACAATGTACTTTATAATATTTTCGACAAATTAAGGTAAGATTTTTTTAACTTATATGGAGAGTGTGGCAATTTTTCGCCATTATAACACCTTCAAGGCTTCCCTTACAAGATTATAAGATAATTTTTAAAATAAATTTTTCTTTTATAATTATGTGAATTTGAAATGATTCCAAAATAGAAAGAGATATTTCTCTCAAATAGTTAGGATTTCATCTATGTTAACATCTTTTGATGGATTTTACACTTTTTCGAAGTTGATTTATTATGATACAATCTTCCATATTATATTGATGTTTTTGTCATATGTTTGACTATGGATGTGTTATTTTTATACCATTCATGGTTTATGGTAAAATTATTAACATTTTTTTTGCTATTTTAAATACGAATGTTTATGTTATGTTTAAACCTTTTTATATGAGGAATTCATTGGACATAGTATGTGATGGGTGGAGCCTACTATTTCTCCTTGATGCATCGGTTGGTCTCATGAGAAAAACTAGTTTCCTGGAACAAGGACTTGAAAAAAATTTATTTTTAGTCATTGCACGAGTCCATGAATATGTTTTTTTGAAGTCAGTCATTGTGCATTCCATCAATATGAAATTGGCTATTGGTATTGCATGTGATTATTCGACTAGTAAAATATACATGTGAAAAATTATAAGGGATTATTTGATTTATTTTTTTATATATTATTATGAAGCTTAAGATTAAAAGGCTTATGTTTTAGTTTTATACATTTCCTTAAATGTTTATGATTATTTATGAAAGTTTCTTCCATATTGTTATCCTTATTAAGCATCTGATCTCACCCCTTTCTATGTTTTATTTTTCCTTGTATGTGAAGAAGTATTTTATGGTTGAATTGTAGGGATTGGCTAAGGGATATAAGTGTGTTCAAAGGGGATAAAATGTTGATGTTTTTTTTATTTCATGATGTAATATAAAAATTATGTATATATCTAGTACTTCCAAGGCTACTAAACTAATCGGTCTTTCGAGGCATGATATCTTGTGATCCTGCCAATGTTATATAATAATGAATAGACTCTGGGTAACTAGGTTTGGGGAATTACATGAATCATTATTCATATATAATTTTATGAGGATAAATTATGGGATATTAAATATAAATGAATATCCAAAATAAATGATAAAATATTTTGGGATTCCTTGATGGAATTAAAAAAACAAAATATACATTTTTCACTAATCATAGTGTTTCCATGAATTATGGAAAATTTTATTATAATTATATATATAATATTAATTATATTATTGTTGTGAATATAAATGGAATATGTAGGTGATAAATATATGTGTGTCATGTGAGAATAGAACTCTTGTTCATACTGTAAGATCATCGCAGAGAACCCGATACACCAAAGTATCAAAGAAAAAAAAGGGAGATGAATCCATGAGTCCATGAAAAAAACACACTTCAGTATTTTAATATTGATAGAATTATATCATTAAATATTTGAGAAGTTTTTCAAGGAATACATACTTTTCACATGTAGTTATTGAATACCTTGAAGAATTGTATATAAGAAAACCTAGTGATGTAGGCTCATGGAGGGAGTCCATCATCTAAAAGGTTGAAGTTCTCTTTACTTTTTGATCATCCTTAAAGAAGTGAATAATTATTCTATTGGATTTTGGAATCAATAGAAACATTGTGGATTCTATGTTGGGAACTAATTGTTTAAGGAATACATAATGGAATCTGTGCATATAAGAATGGATTTTCCTTGGTTGTAACAATTTTTTAAGATAGTGGATATTTCACAAACCAACTTGAATACCCTAGTACATTGATACCCAGGCAAGAACTAATATGACTAGAACTGTGTTTTAAATATAAAAAGGTTTCTTACTAGTTCCTTGGAATAAACAAAAGACATGGGATATGGTTTCTCCCTATAGATAAAAAACAGTATATAACAGTGGAAGATAAATCAACGAATATTCATCTTACCAAACAGTTATCAAGGAAAAAATTACCAACAATTAAAATAAACATATCAATGTAATAAATCATATAAAAATAAAACACCGTATCTATTAATAAAAAACCACAGAATCTCTATGTAATGGGTGGATCACAATTCCACAAGTCCCCAACACAACCTGAGGTATCATGCATCAAACACACCTACCACCTCGAAGTGTAATCTTACCTTTTCTTGGACCTAGAATAATATATTCTACAAAAACCCAAAGTAAAATGTAGGGATTGATAAAAATATCCTAATCGAATTCCACAAAATTTTCCATAAGAAATTATATAATAAATAAATCAATTATTATTTAATTTAAATAATGATAAGGCATGGTGAATCATTTCCACATTTTTAGTGCAAACATATTTTCAACATAGGTAGATGGATTGTATATCAAAAATAGGATTAAATTAACATTTTTATTAAATGGAAAGGATGTGAATAAAGTATCTCTATAATCACTAGTATGTGAGAATCAAATCAAATAAGCACTATGGTCATATGACCTAAGTTTTATTATTCATTGGTTATAGGATCCATTCAATTCTTAGTAAATCATCACGGCTTAATATGTGTGTTCACGTCCTTAAGGCTCAATACATTGATATATAATCAATCAACACCAAATTAGGGAAATCATGTTGAATATAGATTAGTTATCATCTGTAATCCATTGCTGTGGAGTCTGAGTAATAGTGTGATTATATTAATCAACCACTAACTAATTATTCTCACATGTTCTTTTAATCAATCATTTATTCATTTATATAAAAATCAATTTGATTCGATTCAAATAATTATTCATAGTTCAGTTTCCCAATTTCACATTTTAACATACCATTTCAGTTCCAAAACTAAATCATGTGTTTTCATAAAATTTATTCATTTTAAAGTCATGATTTATTTAAATCCATTTTCCTAAAAAATAATCATCAAATCATTTCTCATTTCAAACCATATTTTCTCAAAATCCTCTTAAAAACTACAAAGTCCTTGAAATAGGTTTTTATTTCAAAAATCCATGACATTTCAAAATCAAACATCAAGTAATCTAATTTAATAAAAAAAATTTGAAAATAAATTTCAAATAAATGATGTAATACAAGGTTTTAAATGTAGGAAGATTAATACCAAACCACCTACCTTTTATCACATGATCAATTAATTAATCACCCTAAGTGGGAATCATTAACCAAAAGCTCAAGATGATAAAGATCGAAGAGGAATACCAAGAATAAAAATCTTGATATTATAGGTATATATCCATCAATAACATGAGGATCCATCACTCTCCAAGAAGGGGGGAATAAAATAATAGAGGGGGATTCAAAATAAAAGGGGTTAAACTTACCTAAGGGATATAAATCATATCCACTGTCACATAGATCAGATAAGAAATGGGTTGGAGGAGCCAAAAACCATCTATTGAGTGCCTTCAAGGCCAAAGGACCAATATATGGTCAAATGGGAGGTTCTTAGGGTTAAAAAGGATGGTCTTTTGATTTTAATTAAAATTTTATATGGATTGAAAACATGTTTTCATGGTATCTTAGGCTAGGACACATGATTAATACTAACTGTGAGTCTAACTGTGTGCTCTAACTAGGATTCTGTAAGAGATGCATTGTTTGGATGCATGTTTATACAAACTATACACCAAATATGCACTCCTCCTTGGTAAACTGATAAGGGTTTATGGTTTGGCCAAATTTTTTGATAAACCATCTTCCAACCATGAAAATACCCATTATCCCATTCCACAGTGTTTGAAGGAGATGCCTCACAATTTTCACTAACAATGTTCCCCTTTCTAGAAACTCAAGTCAGGCCACATAGTTTTTTGGGCCAAAGTGTATTGTTTTCCCTAGACATTCACAAACTATGAACACCCTAAAAAACATCCAAACTTTTAAAAAAACCCTAAAAAGAACCCAAAATAAGTATTAATCAAAGAATGATCCAAACAAGTCCAAGAATTACCTAAAACATGTTAATGTGATGTCACAATCTCTCCTCCATAAAAACATCATGCCCCTAAAAAGCCACTCTAGAAGACTCTATGTCAAAGAGATGAGACCACTTCTCTCTCATAAATGCTCCATAGTCTATTATTCGATGTGAATTACAACCACACTTAAAAATCACATGAATCAAAGCTATAGTCATATTATGAATAACCTTCATCTCTGAATCATAAATCTTTACTCTCTACTTAGTCACAGATAAATTAGTTTTACATCAAGTCCCTCCCAGTTCAAAATATGATACAGGTCATAGAGACACTTTTTTGAACTATGATACGTGAAACATATTATTAATTGATGTCAATATAGGTGTAAAACCAAAATGGTAAGGTGCATTTCCATTCTTATCAACAAAATAAAATGGTACCAAATATCTCGGTGCAATATTTCCCTACATTCCAAGTCATTGATAACCAAATCGAGGTGAAACTATCAAAATAATTTGTCACCAACTACAAAATCTAAAGAGAACTGATGATGAAAAGAATAAGATTTATACCAACTCTATTCCATCAATATTATATAATTAATCAAATCAATATTGGATATCATATCTTAGTCCAAACTAAGCCCAAGTAGGGAAAATTCATTAATCATAAACCAAAAAAAGGATATTTACATGTTCATCAATAAAATTACTCAAAGAGTATCATCTTAATGGGTTATTGGTATATATTTTTAAAAGAAACCCTAACCAGTCCCAATCTTCTATTAGAAGGTCCACTAAAGTTGAAAATGAAAGCACAGAGCATATCATCAAGAATCTATATAGATCATTCTATCTAGCCATCTATCTACAGATTATATGTCGTGCTTAATCAAATATGGGTTCTCATTCCTTCTTGGTGTCCTATCTAAAAATAATAAGTGAATTTGGTATCTCTATTAGAAACTACATCAATGGAATTTCATGGAATCTTGTGATCTCCTACACATAGCAGATTCCCTTTTCCTAAACTTTGGATATATCATGAATGGGGATCAAGTGAGTTGATTTAGTCAAATGATCAATAACTACCCATATCTCACTCTTTGCATGATTGTTACGTGGAAACCCAACAACTAAATACATTAAATATCACATCCCACTTCTATGTTAGCATATGAATTGGCTAAATAAAACCTGAAGATTTTTAGTGATCACCCTTGACCAACTGATATGTATAAAAATTAGAAAAAAATTAAAAATATCATGTCTCATACTTGTCCAGAAAAATTATAATCGCATATCATAGAACATATTCATGGTTCCAGGGTGTAGCACACACTATGAATAATAGTAAACCCACATCACTACTTTCCTCATCATAAATGGCACACCGCGCTGGTTCCAAAATCATATAATATCCTCATAGATAATGACCACTCACTAATGATCACCCCATGATAAATAGAGTCCTTTATGATATGGAATTTGTCATCAAGATTCTATTATTCTAGATTCATCTCAGGAAGGGAGGAATTCAATTGGACACTAGTCAAAACAACCTTATCACATCCTCCCAAACTCCTAAATTTATACTAGAAAATATATCTATCAATTTCCACTATTTTGTAGATTATTTTATAGAATTGTTTAAAAATTTCAAGATAAAGGCATCAATAATGAAATTACGCTCAAGGGATATATGTAATGTCATGATAAAAGGCTTGTACATAATTCACCCAACACCTATGATGGGTGTTCAAATGTTTTTAAGGGAATAAATAACTCAGTATTTTTTGGTTGGAATAAATGTTAAACCTTTCTCCAAGAAGGTAATTATTCCAAATATTAAAATAATTAACTAGAGAAACATGTTAAATATCTTTTGTAGGAATGTTATTATCAAATTTTTATGTTTCCATGAATCCATAGGACACCATGTGATCACCATACATACAAATACATCCCAAACCTAAACATGATGCATCAAAAAGACCACATATCCCAACCCATCCTTTATAAGAGTCAACATTTGTGAATAAATGAAAATACAATTTAAATGATAAAAATATTTATAATATTTCTCATCGTATAAGAAATTTACCCATTTTAGTGAGACTGGACATTAGAGAAGACAATAATAAATAATATTTTATGGACCATTAGTAATACCCCCACTAAGCCCATGAATCATAAAATATCAAAAATATTGTGTGGTTTCTCCCATTTAATAACATCGTTTTTATTTCTAGGATCAACTAAAATACCATGTTCCAAGAAAACATGTTCTAATAAATTCACTATCTTAATCTAGAAATTACATTTTTATATCTTGGATTAAATTCGATGATCTCTCAAAAATTTCCATAACTACTCTAAAATGACACACAATATCATATTCATACCTAGTGCAAATCAATATATCGTCCACTAATACCACCATGAATTTTTTTTGGTGATTGTGGAATATCATGATCATCAGTTCCATAAAAACAATTAGAGAATTAGTTATACTAAATGGAAATACATTATACATGAAATTTTCATGACTTCTTTGAAAGGTGGTATTTGGGATGTCAAATTCCTTGATCCTTAGTTTGTGATAACAAGAATAAAGATCAATCTTCAAGAACCATGTCACCCCTTTCAACTGATAAAATAAATAAACAATATGAGGGAATAGATACTTGTTCTTTAACTTTACTCGATTGATTTTTTGGTAATCAACATAATGGTTAAGTGTTCCATCAGTATTCATTTATAAAAGAATATGAAATACCCAATGTGATATGGAAATACAAATAAATCATTTTTCTAAAATATCATTAAAATTATTATTTAACTCTTTCAATTCATATAGATTCATATATTAAAAAGGAATAAATATATATTGGGTACCTGGTACAAAGTTAATGGAGAACTCTACCTCTATTACTAGTGGAAATCTAGGAATTTCAGATGGAAATATGTCGAAAAACTCAAATACCACTGTAGAAATATCCCCACTTAAATATTCTCTCTCCAGATCAAAGTAAAAAACATATTTCACCCTTCCCAACCTCACAAGAGGGGGCTCATCTCTACTCAACCTTGAGTCCCATTCTCCTTGTAAAGAAAAGCACACCTAGTCAGGGGTAGTAACTGACACCCACCATAGATAATAGTCAATTTGTGATTTACAAGTAATTATCTAGTATATCAAGAAAATGAAATTCAATGGTTTCATATCATGAATCATAAAATCCCATGTGAGATCAACTTTCAATAAAGAGAATGCACAAAAAGTGAATCCAATACCCTACTCTCTTGTTGTTATGAGGGACATGGGAATATTAATAATATAAGACATAATATCTATAGGAAAGTTTTGTATATTCACAATACATGTCAATAAGAATGAATGAGATTCACCACTATCAAATAAATGTGTCACTAGAGATGAAGCTATTTTGATGGTACCTCTCACTTTCACTAGACCCACATCATCTTCCTCTAGTGGCTCTTCCACTATGAGAAGAAGCTTTATTCTTGATGCAGGTGGTTATAACCCATTATTTACTAAAGCATATAATTTAAACAGAATTCTTATATGATTTGATGAGTATATTCCACTACATGGGGGCATAAAAGACAATATAGAACTTTTACATGTGGTATGAGTGACCAAACATACTAAAAATATTTAGTTACTTCATGAAAACCCACATCAAATTCCCAAAAATTCCACACTAGAAACAAATCAATGGGCCTCTTCCAGAAACCACAGAAGGTCTAGATTATTTCAACTATAAAGATCCACCATGAGACTCATCATGTTTTATCTTTACTATAAATTAAATAATAGATTTATCCTTATGAGTAAAATAAACTCCCATAAACGTTGAATTATCAGCCATGTCAATATTATCGATCAATTCTTTATCCATAAAATCTACATAAAAAAGTATTCTTTGGCATGAGAACCTGAGATTGTATATCATATCAAAGATTCATCATGAAAAATTGTGTCTCCAGCTTCTCATTTGTCACTAACATCAGTTAAAAATAAACTATTTAAAAAAATGGTATGTGTACAGATTCATGGTCCTATAACTTTGTTGGTGGTTGATGAACTCAATAAAATTTTCCAAAACAATTGAATCTAGATAAAACAGTTCAATGAGAAAGATCTCTGAAGTCTTTACACTTTATTTCTTTAGGTTTCTTTGTTGTGAACATCAAATCCCACTACCTCCTACTATTCCATTCATGCTTAAAGGTAAAAAAATCACCATTATAGCTTTTGGTGTTTCCAAAAAACACGAGAATTGGTTAAATAGTTTTTAAACAATCCTATACCTCTTGGGGTAATTTGATCCTTTGAACGGTGGTGATTTCTACCAAAGAAACTCATGAGAATGGTCTCTAGTTTCATCCCTTCATGGTTCCAATACCAGATACTGAATAAGAATGGTTGAAGCCACTTATCCCAGAATTTTGATATTACACACCACTGACTCAACAAGATACTAGTCAACTATAGGGTTCTCATGTCATTTTTTAACAAAATTTCCCTCATGAGTTCTATTCAAAATCATCTAGGGGACATTGTAATAAAAAATATCAATAAAAACACAAAAACATTAGTAAAAGATACTCAAATAATCAATACAATCAATAGTTAAATGAATATATATTCCATCAGATTGGATTAAATTTCTCTTGTATTTTACAATACTCAGATCAATTTTGGAAAAATACTAGAATTAAATCAATTTTTACCTCAACTAAAATTTTCTAAAACCCAATTGGTAACTAAAAGGATTTTTATTATGAGATATTCTCAGGAACATGCCTGGAAACTACCTCTCAATTCCTAAAAATCTAACCTTCTATCTTTCATGACATCCCAAACAATATAACAACATTAAAGAAAGACAATGAACCTACCTATGTAAATATTTTTTTCATTACCCAACCTAATTATCCTAGTATACTAATACTCGATCCAGCACTTACATGTCCCAAATGGTTTTCCTGATCCCCATGGTCTGACCATTAGTGTCTGGGCATCATCAAAAGTAAAAGGGAATAATTTTTCCCAAGGATCAACAACAAGATATAATAGTGGAATATAAATCAATTAACATCTGGCATGTAAAACTCTCATCAATAAGAAAATTACCAAAAAATTAAGATAAATATATCAAATTAATACATCATCCAAAATAAGACACAACATCCATTAAGATAATACCCAATAATCCATGTGTAATGAGTGTATCATAGCTCTACAATCCACCATCATCACATGAGGTCCCATATATCAATCACACCCACCACCTCTAAGTGGAACATTCATATTTTTTGGACCAAGTATGAGATATTCTAAAAACACCTAAATTCAAAGGTAGTGTGTGAGAAAAATACCCCTTTAGGATTCCACCAAATGTTCCATAAAAATATACATGACAAATAAACCATTTATGATTCAATTTAAAAAATATAATGTCTGCTGAATAATTTCTTCATTTTCATTCAAAACATTATTTCAATATAGGTAGATGTTTAGTATATCAAAAATAGGCTTACATGATAATTTTCATTAAATAAAAAAGACCTGAATAAAATTGTTCTATAATTTATACAATATAATAATAAAATAAAACTAGTACCAAGGTCATACTCCCTAAAGTTCCTTAGTTCTTGGCTATAATATCCTTGCACTACTCAGTCAACCATCACAACTTAATGTGTTTTTACATGTCCCTAAGGCTCAGAAAATTAGGATAGGATCAATCAATACCCTTTAATGGAAATTATTCTAAACATGGTTTAGTTAGTGTTTTCTTCATCAATCCATTTATAGGGAGTCAAATTCCTATCATGTTTTTCTTAATCACCCTTTAACAATATAGTATCATATATTATTTCAATAAATCAATCATTAATTAAAAGAAAATGTGTTTATTTATATTCAAATAATAATTCAAAGTTTAATTTCCCAATTTCATGTTTCAACATTCCACTTTAATTTCAAAAGTAAATAATAGGTACCCATAAAATTGATGAATTTCAAAATAATCTATCATTTAAATATATTTTTTCCTGAATTTCAAAATAATCTGTCATTTAAAGATATTTTTTTCTCAAAAATCATCATGAAATAATTTTTCAACTCAATTCATATTTTATCAAAAATTACATAATAATTTCAAAGTCTTTGAAATTGGATTTTATTTCACAAATCCATAAATTTTCAAAATCAAACATTGAATCATCACATTGAATAAAAATAATTTGAAAATAAATTTCAATTCAGTAAATAAATTCAATATTTTAAATGTAGAAAAATCCTTATATGACCACCTACCTTTTATCACATGAAATATTAATTAATCACTAGAAATGGTAACTATAAACACGACTGGAATAGGGGTTTTTCACAACACTTATATACCAACAGTTTTCTTAAACTGTTGGTAAAAAAGAGTTTTACCAATGGTTTGCTTAAACTGTTGGTCAAGGTTTTCTTAATAACACACAGGGCCCTTATCCCCCCCCCAATCCGATAGAACCCCAATTTGACAGCAGCCCCCATGATCAGCGCACCTCTCCCCCATTCGGACAACACCTCTCTTGGGTTCATCTCGGTTCCTCCATTCGAACGGTTGGAATCTCGGCTTCCCCCATCCAAGCTGTTGAATCTTCATCTAAACCATCCCAAATTAGGTATTTTCTTATGTGGTACCCTATTTTTATTATTATATATCTAATATTTTAGTTTTAAGTTTAGATTTTGATGTGTATCTGTTTTTTTTTCTATTTTGATTTAACCTAGAAAACCCTTTTAGATTTTTCTCTAGAACCATAGAAAACCCTTTTAGATTTTTTTATTCGTCGCATTAATTTATCATATCATTATATTAAAATGTTATATAAATATATTGGATAGTCATAGACCTCTCGGTGGTCACCTACATGAATTGTATCTCACACATTGTTCGAGATTCTATAGGGTACCTGGATAAACTACATGATTATATTTTTAGATAAGGGGAATCACCATTTTACAGATGCATGACTACTCACATGACATAGGATGAAGCATGTATCAGATGATTGGGTTTTAGCTCAAGAATCTAGGTCGAATTTTAGTGTTTATTTAGCCTCTTATATAATATTACTTCTTACTAGTTGTAACTATATTTTTATTCTTGATACATTACATATAATTCCATTATTTAATTTATGATTATATTATTAGTTGGTATTACTAATTTAGTTATTTTCATCTATTTATAATATTTTCCCATTTTTATATTTCTTCTACTTTTTAACTGATAATATTAAAATTGTGAAACTTAGGAAATGAGGGAATAGTCTCCCCCTAGACACACCAAAGGCTCTCACAAATAGTCAATAACATTTCGAATTTTGGTAGATGTGTTTGAGGCCATGTGGACATCTGGAATCGGGTCACTAATGAGTGGTATCCTGGTTTGGGACGTCATAATTCCTGGAAATTCTTTTTATATGTGTTTCTAATCAAATCCATACCTATAACTATTGAAGTTTCCTCTCCAAAATCAATTGGAACATGATTCAATGAATACACCCTACCAACCTATGATCTATGGCCCCAAACCTAGGATCATTTAATCCATGGTTAAGGTGAAACTTGATGAAGCCATAACTACTTTTGATGTGATCCTCATCCTACTCCTCATCCTGATCTCCCTAAAGAAGTTAAAATATAAAACTAATGTACTCCCAACAAGACCCTTAAGGATTATGTATTCCTAGATCCACTTCCAATATCTTTCTGGAAAATCCATGAATATAGGTGTTATAAATTCTATATCTTATTTTCTTATGTACACTGTATTTTGTTGTGTTTCTTAATATGATTATAATATAGATTAATGTGTAAGTAATTATTTTATATAATGTAAACAATTGTCATTTACATAAATATTTTTTTGATTGAACTTAAATATTATTGAATTTCTTTGAAATAACTTATTGAAAATTTTTACAGAATGGATAGAAGTTGGATGTATGAAACTGATTAGATTTCAACCAATTTTTCAAAATAATTTGAACATCTTTTTAGATTTTTCATTTGACAAGGCTTCAGATAGTCGTCGCATACACTTCCCATTTTATAAATATGTTTGCAGACCATGGTTGAGTTGTGGAGCAGTTAGCTATCATATAACCAAATATGGTTTCCAAACAAACTATTATGTGTGGTATCACAATGGAGAGAAAATGGAATAACAAATTTTTGATGATCCAAATAATATGACTGAAATGGAGAGTTTGATATATGATTGGTTTTCATTTATTCGGCATCATGAGAAGTAAAGGATGTCCAACCAATAAGATTTTGATACAAGCACACATGATGAGTCCAATGAATATTTTGATGTTGATAGGGTGAAAAAATTTAACGATGATATGACGACTCCAGCATATCAGCAATGTGGTAAAATGAAAAAGTTATAATTTTTAATCTGATTGTTTCATGGGAAAACTATGTATGGGATTTCAAATACTACAATCGATTACATTATTACCTTCTTGAAGGACTTACTTTCAGATGATTTAGATATTCCCTCAAAACACTCTATGGCATGGAATTTAGTTGATGAACATGGATTCTCAAAAAAAGATTCATTCTTGCCTTAATGATGGTAGATAATTTTGGGAGGAAACTTCTGAAAGAAATGATTTTATCAAATGTGGAACCTCCCGATGGAAGACAAAATATGATGGAAAACTATCTAATGTTCCACTAAAAGTAATGTGGAACTTTCCATTGATCCCCAGATTACAGAACCTTTTCATGTCTGATGAAATATCAGTAAAAGTGTGATGGCATGACACTGAGAGAAAAAAATAATAATGAAGATTTGGTTCACCCTGCAGATAGGTTTTCATGGTTGATATTTGATGCTCGATATCCTGAATTTGCAGCCGACGTGGGTAATGTGAGACTAGGTCTTTCATGTGATGGTTTTAATCCATTTGTGAAAATTCTTACTTCGCACAACACATGTCCAGTCTTCATAAACATTTATAACCTTCCTCCATGGTTGTGTATGAAAAAACCTTACACTTTCTTGATTATACTAGTATCTGGCCCTTTGGATCCCGTCACTGATATAGATGTATACATGAAACTTTTATTAAAAGAGTTGAAACTTCTTTGCGATGTGGGTGTGCCCACATACAATGCATGTTCTAAAGACATATTTCTGATGTGTTTTGTGCTTATGTGTAAGATCAATGATTTTCTTGCTTTTACAATGATTTCCGGTTGGAGCACAAAAGGAAAATTTCCATGTCATGTTTGTATGAAGAATACTTAATCGAGAAGACTGAAATGTCATCATAGTTTTAGTTTTATGGGACATAGACGATTCTTTCCAATGAATCATCCATATAGAAACAATCATCGAATATTTGACAATACTATGGAGACTGATGATCCACCTCAGCATATTTCTGGAACTGATGTTCTTAATGAATTGAAAGATTTCAGTTGTTCATTTGGGAAGGGTGTAATGAAATCTAGACAGAGAAAAAATGTTTCTACTAATACCTGTTACAATTGAAAAAATAAGAGTATATTATTTGAGTTGTTGTATTGGTCAACCAACTTGTTTCGTCATTACATAGAAGTAATGCACATTGAAAAGAATATATGTGAAATGTTTCTTTTGATTCTTCTAAATGTCAAGGGGAAGACAAAAGATGATTTATGATCTTGGCATGACTTGGTATATTGGGGGATCAGACCAGAATTGCATCATGTCTGTATCAGTGAAAATAAATGGTAAGTTCCATGTGCTTCTTATGTGATGACACCTGCTGAAAAAAATAAATTTCTAGAAGTGCTAGATAATATTAAAGTTCTTGATGGATATTCAAGAAATATATCAAAACTGGTCAATAGAAAAGAGTTGAAGATGAAATCTTTGAAGACTCATGATTATCACGTCCTTTTGAATGAGTTTATTCCAATAACAATTAGTCATATCTTGTCCAATAATGTAAGATTCTCAGTTATTCGGTTCTCCTATTTGTTTAGAGATCTTTGGTCAAAAAATTTGTCCAAATCCTTCTTGAAAAAACTATTGGTAGAGACACCATTAATTTTGTGTGAGTTAGAGAAAATATTCCATCCATAATTTTTTACATGCATGTTGCATCTGACTATCCATCATCCGACCAAAATACTTCTTGGAGGACTTGTTTCTTTCTGTTGGATGTATCCAACTGAAATAAACATGTAAACATTTAAATCATATGTTTGGAACATGAATTATCCCTAAGGTTCTATTGTGAATGGTTACTTGTCTCAAGAATGTATGGATTTCTCCTCAATGTATTTGTCTGATCTTACTACGAGAATAAATAGACCAATGAGAAATGAATAATAACAATATGAGAAAATTGAACCCTTTTTTCCATAACATTCTCAAACAGGAGGAATTATGGGATCATATACATTGACTACATTAAGCCTTGAAGAGCAAGAGATGGCACATCGCACAACGTTGTTCAATTGTGATTTGTTTGATGAGTATATCTAGTAAGTAAATTGTACATGTATCTCTTATCTTATCTCTTGTATTTTTAAATATTTGTTAAAATATTATTATTTTTATCTACAGGGGACATAAAGAATTAATATATAGAAAGAATAATTCTTTATCTTTGAGAAGGAAAGATACTTTTCATAGAAAACGGTTTTTTTCTTGGTTGAAATTGAAGGTAAAAATATTTCTGTAATAACTAAATAAAAATAATATTTAATTAAGTTTACTATTTGTTTATATATTAGGTATGATGTTTTCCTGCAGACTCTGTTTATGAGGAAATAAGAACTTTGGATTTTGGTCCAAATACCATGGTTCATTCTTGTAAATAACTTGTGATCAATGGATGCAAATTTATTATCACTGAATGAGCAAGGAACATGAGAAAACAGCATGATGGTTTTATGCTAACCGCCACAACAGACTATTATGCCAGTTCAATGGATAATAGACCTCATTCTGAAAATGTATCTTATTATGGAGTCATGGAGAAAATAATAATTTTGGATTATTACTCTCATGGTCGAGTCACGATGATGAAATGTCAATGGTTTGATTCAATGACAAGGCAAGGAACCTTTATTAATGATAGTGGATTTTGAGTTATTGAGATGACTCTCACTCTTGCCACTATTGAACCATATGTATTGGCATCAATGGTGAAACATGTTTTTATGTCAAAGATCATCATCATCTTAAATTTTGTGTAATTATTGAAGTAAATTCCAGAAATGTTTTTGATTATGGTGATGATGAAGTTAACATTATCCCTACTGCAATTGGAAGCAATCCGTTTATTACTTATGATGACTACAATAGCTCAATTGTTAGATTTTATTGTGAACTCAAAGTTGTGGTCGGTAATATAAAGAATCATACAGTCCCGTTCTCACCTACATGTTTCACCTACATCATTCAGAGTTTGTATCCTAGTACTTACCTTCAAACCACCAGAAATATTCTATTTCTTTATGTTTTTTTTATCAGAATAGTTTTTCTATATTTTGTTTTTTGGGTTATAAATTAGTTATCTATTCCTAATTGATTCCATATTTGTTTTAATTGCATGAAATGACACCCAATAAAGAGATACAGTAAAAAAGGATGACAGAAAATAATCGTCGCATGACACATTTGGGTGTTCCTCCACTCATCCCTCTTGTGAGTATTTTATTTCAAATATATATTTTTCAATAAATTATAATATCATGTGTTTACTTTTGTGTTGAACTTATTTTCAGGATCCACCCCCTAAACGATAGATATTTGATGAGGAGCCTGATATTTCTCCCAATATAGAGGATGGTGGTAGGAGGGGGTGGTGTTGGAGTTAGATGATCATCTGGTGGTCCTTGTACTGAGGCTGGTGGTACGAGGGCTCATGGTGCGAGAGTTATACGATCCACTGGTCGTTCCCTATTGGACTATTCCCCTACCATAAACGTATATTCTATGCCCCATTTTGACCTTGGTGTGTCTTTAAGGACACATAGGATATTTAGGCCTCCGATGTTTACACTACCATTTGTTCAGACATTTGTTCCATCATCTTTTTCTTTTGGTTCATTATCTCCAAGCTATTATATTCCACCTTATTCGACTCTTTCTCTGACATAGTATGTGGATGAGGAGCATACACTGAGGGACACTCCACCTGTACAGGATATTCCTTTAGCTTCTGCACATCCAGTTATTCCCATTGATCTGACTGCCATAGGTATATTTATATAACTCTAACAAATTTTTATACCAAAATTTATTTTTATTATAACTTATACTGATATTTTTTTCTTTAATAATAGATTCATATACTGATAGGAGTCAGGGGAGGGGGTGTACTCCCTTTTGTGCGGTATGGTACCGCTAGACATAGTTGATGGTTGAATACAATGATGATGGAAAGATGATTGATAATCCTGGGCAGCAATGTTGGGGTTTTTTGGCGACGCTAGCCAAATACTCCGATATCATTCCGGTCATCCCTCTCTCTTGGAGACATCTGCTACACAAAGTCAAGGATAATGTGTGGGCACAAATATGGGTAAAAAAACTATTGGATTTAATGTAGTATTTTTTTATTTATATGAATTAATCTATTGGGTGTCACCTTCAATTTAACTTACCTGATGGTGAGGGTGCACGAGTAGAATGTTTAAAGGATCTTGGAGATCTTTGGAGAGATTATAAGCATAAGTTGTATATTTCTAGTGTGATAGAGTGGGAACAGAGTTGGATACAGTACCTATCATGTATGACTACCTGATAGAGCAATATCGCCATATGATTACCCGTTGAGCGACCGCCAAATTAAGGTATTAATCCCATTTTAGGTATTTAAAAGACGGTTTTCATTTTTTTCATTAATATTATCTTATTTATTATAAAAAATTATTTAGTAATCTTCTAAAAAAACAAAAAAAAAATTTATTCAAAGCAATACGTCCACACTTCGGGGTGCACTACTATGTCAGATCCTGAGAAGAAGATGGTACTATATAGTTGTTTATAAATTTTCTTTAGGAATTTCCCTTTTTATTGCATCCTACTTAAATTATGTGATTTATTTAATATTGAATATATGATTATACTTTCACTTTATATTGTTTCAATGTCATTACAGAAGCACGTATTTAATATTGGAGGACGTCACCCTCGAGAAAGATTGTTTTGTTCGAGTAGAAGGAAAAAATATGGAACTAAGATTAATGAACCGACACAAGAAAAGATTGTAAGTTTTAATTGGTTTATTTCAATGTTTAATATCTATTTTAAAATTTAATAATATATTAATATTTTTAACAGGATACTTTATAGGCCTTTGATGCCCATGAGCCTGACAATTTTGGGCCACATGATCATTTATATCAGGTTTTGGGAGATGAGCACTCTAGTCGAGTACGCTGTCGACCTGAATATTTTTAACAGGATACTTTATAGGCCTTTGATGCCCATGAGCCTGACAATTTTGGGCCACATGATCATTTATATCAGGTTTTGGGAGATGAGCACTCTAGTCGAGTACGCTGTCGACCTGGTAAGAATATAGTCTCGATAGGGTATTGGTCCTATCTAAGTATCCATTATAGTACCAGCGAGATAGAAAAGGTTAAGGAGAATTCATGAAAGTCTGATAAATGGGTCAGAGAGTTGGAAGAACAGGTTCAAACGAGGGAGAAAGAATTTATGAAACTGATCAAAGATTTATCTTTATCACTTCCACCAGAGGCCATCACGGTTTTTCAGACATATATGTTGTCGATGGGTGCATTATCCAATGAACCAAGTGGCCGTTGTAGTGTCGATCGAGATGATGACGTTCCTGGTGATGATGAGGATGCTGAAGAGGAAGATTTTGGGGATGATGATGATGCCATGATTGAGGGAGAGGATGGGGACGAGGATGAGCATGGGGATGATGATGAGGATGATGACGAGGACATAGATTGCGGTGAGGATGAGGCTGATGATGAAAGTGGTGGTGGTGAGAGTGATCAGGGGAAGATTGATCCATTAAATTTTTGACTGATATTTTATGACATTTGATATTTGATTTAATATGGATGTGTTGTTCTACATCAAAGCCTAGAACACCTTTCACACACCCATCACACCCCCCCCCCACTCTTCTCCCTGGACCCCAGATAGCCCCTAGATATCCCCCGGACAGCCCCTAGATAGATCCCCAGACAGCACCCCCACCCTCCTCCCTAGACCCCACACAACCCCTCAAACCTCCCCCCTGGACCCCGGACAACCCCTCAAACAGCCCCTAGATAGCCCCTAGAGATCCCCACCACCCACCTCCATAGACCCCGAAGAACCCCCCACCCTCATCCCTGGACCCCAGACATCCCCCCCCCACCCCACCGTCCTCCCTGGACCCCGGATAGCCCCCCCCCCACCCTCCTCCCTGGACCCCAGTCGGCCCCCCAGTCGGCCCCCCAGATAGCCCCCTGGACAACCCCCCCCCCCCCCAACAGCCCCCTTGGACCCCGGACAATACCCTAGATAGAATTACTCTCAAATAAACTTTTACCACCCAATGAAGGTGAACTTCAGGTTGAGTTCCTTTAAATGGAAAGACTATAAGAACCTGGTTTTTCACTCTGGTATGGATATTTTTTAATTCAATATAACTCTTTATTTTTGACCAAATATGGAAGCCTAATGATGTTATAATGGTTTATGGGGCTTCTAGGGCTTGTTCGGATCTCGGAACACCAGTAATTGTAGGGCTATATATTATAAGCAATGTGCATGATTTTCCCTAACCATGCACGAGGGGATGCACATCATGCACAATGTCTATAGTTTTAGTATAAGATATTATCATTGTTGTTGCACGATTTGCCTAACTGGCATACCAAAAACCAACCAAACCTATTCGGATTATGTGGATACTTTATCACAACGATCCATGGGTCATTTCTGACATTTATGATTCAACCCCACCTCAATCTAAGGCACGGTGTGGCCAGTATCACTCAAAGTGTCTCTCATTTGTTTTAAATGGACACCCTTTGAAGTAAAAACAACTGGCATATGGAAAACCAACCAAACGTATTTTTATTGTATTGATAATTTATGGAAACGATCCATTGGCCATATGTGACGTTTACGACTCAACCCCACCTCAATCTGAGGCATGGTGTGGCCAGTACCACTCAAAGTGTCTCACTTTTATTTGAAATGGACAACATTTTAAGTGAAAACAACAACTAACATACAGAAAATGGAAAAAACATATTCAGATTCTATTGATACATTAGAAGAATGATCCATTGGACATTTTTGATGTGTAGGATTCAACCCCGCATCAATCAGAGGCATGGTGTGGTCGGTACCACTCAAAGTGTCTCACCTTTATTTGAAATGATCAACATTTTAAGTGAAAACAACAACTGGCATATGGAAAACCAACCAAACCCATTTGGATTGTGTTTATACCTTAGGAAAATGGTCCATGGGACATTTGTGATGTGTATGAGTCAACCCCGCATCAATCTGAGTCACAGTGTGGCCAGTACCACTCTAAGTGTCTCTCTTTTGTTTAAAATGGACAATGTTTTAAGTAAAAAAACTAACATATGGAAAATCGAACAAATGTATTAGTATTGTATTGATACTTTAAGAAAATGGTCCCTGGTACATTTATGATGTGTAGGAGTCAACCCCGCAACAATCTGAGGCACAGTGTGGCTAGTACCACTCTAAATGTCTCTCTTTTGTTTAAAATGGATATCATTTTAAGTGAGAACAACCACTGGTATAAATAAAACCAACCAAACGCATTCGGATTGTGTTGATACTTTAGGAAAATGATTTATGGGACATTTATAATGTGTACGAGTTAATCCAACATCAATCTGAGGCACGGTGTGGCCAATGCCACTTTAAATGTCTCTCTTTTGTTTAAAAATGACATTGATTTTAGTGAAAACAAAAATTGGAATATGGAAAGTTGACCAAACGCATTCTAATTGTTTTGATACATTATGAATCGATCAATGAGTCATATGTGAGGTATACGAGTCAACCCTGACTTAATAAAAGGCACAGTGTAGCCTGTATCGCTCAAAGTGTCTCTCTTTTGTTTAAAATGAACACCCTTTTAATTAAAAACAACTGGCATATGAAAAATTGACGAAATGTATTTGGATTGTGTTGATAATTTAGTAAAATGATCCATGCATCATATGTGATCTGTACAACTCAAACCCTTCTCAATCTAAGGAATGATGTGGCCGGTAACACTCAAATTGTCTCAATTTTATTTGAAATGGAAAACATTTTAAGTACAACCAACAAATGACATACGGAAAAAGGACCAAACGTATTCGGATTATGTTGAAACTTTAGAAAAACGATCAATGGGACATTTTTGACATGTATTAATCAACATAGAATCAATTTGAGGCATGGTGTGGCCGGTACCACTCAAAGTGTCTCACCTTTATTTTAAATGATCAACATTTTAAGTGAAAAAAACAACTGACATACGAAAAACTAACCAAACACATTCATATTGGGTTGATACTTTAGTAAAATGATCCATGGGACATTTGTGACATGTATGAGTCAACCCCACATCAATCTAAGGTACGGTGTGGCTGGTACCACTCTAAGTTTCTCTCTTTATTTTAAAATGGATAGTGTTTTCAGTAAAAAAAAATTGGCATATGGAAAACTGACCAAATGTATTCATATTGTGTTGATACTTTAGTAAAATTGTCCATGGGATATTTGTGACATATAATAGTCAACATCGCATCAATACAAGGCGTGGTGTGGCCGATACCACTCAAAGTGTCTCACTTTTATTTGAAATGGATAACATTTTAAGTGAAAACAACAAATGTCATACGGAAAACCAACCAAACACGTTCATACAGGGTTGATACTTTAGGAAAATGATCCATGGGACATTTTTGACATGTTCTACTCAACGCCACATATATCTGACGCATGTTGTGGTTGATACCACTCCAAATGTCTCTATTTTTTTAAGATGGACATCATTTTAAGTGAAAACAACAACTGACATACAGAAAACTGACCAAACACATTTAGATTGTGATGATACTTTAGGAAAATGATCCAAGAATCCTATGTGACATGTAAAAGTAAAACTTGCCTCAATCTGAGTCACGGTGTGGCCGTTATAACTCAAAGTGTCTCTATTTTTTTTTAAAATGGACACCCTTTTAAGTAAAAACAACTGGCATACGGAAAAAAATCGTATTCTGATTGTGTTGATACTTTAGGAAAACAATCCATTGGTCATATGTGACGTGTAAGACTCAACCCGCATCAATATGAGATGCATTGTGGCTTGTACCTCTCAATGTTTCTCACTTTTATTTGAAATGGACAACATTTTAAGTGAAAACAACAACTAGGATACAGAAAACCAACCAAACACATTCGGATTGTGTTGATAATTTAGGAAAATGATACATGGGACAAGTGTGACGTGTATGAGTCAACCCCGCATCAATCTGAGGCATGGTGTGGCCGGTACCACTCTAAATGTTTCTCTTTTGTTTAAAATGGACATCATTTAAAGTAAAAATAATTGTAACATGGAAAATAGACTTAACATATTCGGATTCTATTGATACTTTATGACAATGATCTATGAGTCATTTTTGATGTGTATGAGTCAAACCCACCTCAATACGAGGTGTGGTGTGGCCGATATCACTCAAAGTGTCTCAACTTTATTTTAAATGACCAACATTTTAAATGAAAACAACAACTAACATACAGAAAACTGACCAAACACATTATTATTATGTTGATACATTAGGAAAACGATCCATTTGTGATTTTTGATGTGTATGAGTCAACCCTGCCTCAATCCAAGGCACGGTGTGGCCGATAGAACTCTATGTGTCTCTCTTTTTGTTTAAAATGGACACTATTTTATGTAAAAACAACTAACATACAGAAAACCAACCAAAAATATTCGGATTGTGTTGATACTTTAGCACAACAATCCATGGGTCATTTCTGATGTGTATGAGTCAACTGAGCCTCAATTTAAAGCCATGTGTGGCCGGTACCACTCAAAGTGTCTCACTTTTATTTGAAATGGACAACATTTTAAGTGTAAACAACAACTGGCCTACAAAAACCCAACCCAATGCATTCAGATTGTATTGATACTTTAGGAAAATGATCCATGGGTAATATGTGACGTGTACGAGTCAACCCCGCCTCAATCCGATGCACGATGTGACTGGTATCACTATAACTATATCTCTATTGTATAAAATGGACATCATTTTAAGTAAAAACAACTGGCACACGGAAAACCAACCAAACTTATTCAGATTGTTTTGATACTTTAGCACAACGATCCATGGTCTAGCCTCACACAATCCACTTCTCTTGTAAGGAACTCCTAACCCTATTCTAAAACACATGACATTTAATATGGAAAGGACAACTATATTCCCTAAGTCACACAATCTCATTGATACACACCCTTAATCATCATCACTAATTTCAAAGACACCCGCCCCAAACCATTAGACATTATATTTGTGTTTGGTTGAAATTATTTATTCATTTACTTATTTTTTGTTATTAGCTTCTGATTTATAAATTCAATCATGTATGTGTTATAAAAAATTCAATTTTGTATGTATTATTAATTCTATATCACATATAATTACGTATTCAGTTTTTAATGTATTGTACTCATAATTGATTTTTAAATTATGTATCCTTATAATTATCAGTTTTTAATTATGTATCCTTATTATGTATTGTATTGTATTCTACATTTACTAATATACAATTCACACAGCAGCACACAGAGTAGGCTGCTTTGTGAATTGTACAGAAAAGCCTATACAAATGGCTTTAAACCGTTGGTATAGGTTCTGTATGTATTTTTTTTGAATGAAAAATTGGTAAAAATCCTTCACCAATGGTTTAAACCGTTGGTATAAGGGTGAATGGAAGACTATTTACCAACGGTTCCAACAGAACCATTGGGAAAAAAGATATACCAACGGTTTTGAAACCGTTGGCATATGTGTTGTATAAGGACTCTACACCAACAGTTTACATAAAACCATTGGTATAGGGTAGATTTCTTCACATATACCAACATTTTATCTCAAACTTTTGGTATATGTCTATTGTTATGGCTTACTGGACTACGGTTTCTAAAACCGTTGGTATAATTTATACCAACGGTTCTCCACCCAATACCAATGGTTTTCAACCGTCGGTATACCTTTCCTTTCTAGTAGTGAAACAAAAATCTAAAGACAAGAAAGATCAAAGTAGAAACCCTAAAATAAAATTCCAATAAATGGGGTCTAGATTCATCAATAACATGATTATTAATCACTCTAGAAGATGTATAGTAGAGAAAAATGGGAAAGGATTCCAAATAAATGGGGCTATATATACTATAGTGAGATAAATTTCATCCACTTGTACATTGATCTAGGATTAAATGAGTTAGAGGAGAAAAAACCCTCTTGAGATCCTCTAATGTCAATTATAGAGTTAGAGTAAAATGTGAGGTATTTAGGGCTAAAAACAAGGGTCATGGGATTTTAATTATAATTTTCAGGGGATTAAAAACCTTTTAGAATGGTTTCATGGGTTCAGTTGCATGATTAATACTAATAGTGGACCTCACCATTCACCCTCATTGGGCTTCTATAAGATCTATATGGTTCTACCACATGGTTATAAAAAATGTTAACCAACTATGCTATCCTCTCTAGGCTAGTTAGAAATATTCATAGTTTAGATGCACAGTTTAAAAAATTGTGTTTCAATATTGAAAATCCCCACTATCCCATAACACATAGTTTTATAGAGAGGTTGAACTATTTTCAATAACTTGGCACCTTCTTCTAGAACCTCAAGTCAGAGAATAAGGTTTCCTAGCCCAAACTAAACGGTTTTCCCTAACCATGCACCAACTATGCAAAGGCTCTAAAATAAACCAAATTTTTAAAAAGACATTGAAAACAACCCAAAATGAGACCCAATCAAAGAATAATAAATACAAGGATCAAGAAGTATATAAAATATAGTAATGATATGTTACAGGAGAATTCATGTTTGGGAGAATAAAAAAATGGAAAGTAGAAATATTTTTGGATGAGCCTTGGAAGATAATACCCACCAACATCTTTAATATTATTATTTCACACTAAGTGTGGTTGTGACTACTTATCAGGTAGATCAAGGAGTCTAACAAGTTCAATTGTTTGAGTTTAGGAGAACTTGTAAAATAGGATCATTGATTCACCCCCCCTAGTGGTCCATCTAGTCCTTATAATGCATAGATATTATATGGAAATGAGTTGTAATGGATGACGTTCATGTATCATAGGGACATGGATGATAAATTGGTGGTGGTATAGTTGTGGCTATAATGAAGGGGTTTAGTGTTAATAGTGATAAGTATGATATCGCCTTCATTCTTGACTTTTGGATCAGTTTGTGATGGGTTTTATAAGCATCTCATGACTAGTTTGAGTGGTGATTTCATCTAAATTGATTGGTAATAGTAGAGGTAAATTTTAGAGATATTTTACTTATATTTTAATAATTATATTTCCCTAAAGGATTAAGGATGGTAAAATATTTAACCGAAGTGATGATTATGGGTGATATAGAAAAAGGTGATGGTTATATCAATCTATGATATTATGTTTTCTTATAACATTTATTGCTCTCATAATGCCTATTCTTAATTATCTCATTATTATTCTTAGTTTATATCTCTCATTTATATCCCATAATATTTTTTGTATAGAAATTAAATGGTTTACATGTGTTATCCTACTAATTACTACTAATGGAACATCTCTATATAACATTCATGAGTTTTTTTACAATTAAGTTCAATAAAGATTGGAAATGATTTTATTCTGGTGGATGGAGTGGGATCCTACGAGGTTGGTCTTGTATTGTCTCTAATTTTATTATTTATGTTAGCATGTAGAGATAGTTTGGGTATATTAATTGTTAACCATTAAATATATATATATATATATATGGATATATTTCTAGATTTTCCATATTTAAATGAGTGATATGAGTGTAATGTATCCAATATGTATGATATATACCCTTAATGCTTGTCACTAACCCATAGCCTATTAGGGGTGGTCTTCTGAAGTTATACTCATTTTTACAGACAGTTCAAGAGGGGTTTCAATGGGGGTTGACTGTGATATGGGACATTAGAAAACAAATAGAAAATATTATTCTTCAGTAACTTGGACATTCCCCCCATAAAAATGTTATTTATCCATGAGCATAGGGCCCATACCATTTTTTAACAATCCTATATTCATCTACCTTTCTAGGATAATAAAACAAAAAAATATTTGATACAAATTTATAGCATCCCAAAATTGGTCATCCCAAATAGCTATGAGCTAAGAATTACATGTGACTTCAGACAAAAATTATCATTTTCTAATGGTTTAAAACTAGCATTAAGGGTCTATCGATATTATGGGGATAGTATACCCTCTACAATATAACCATAAATACTAGTTTAAATAATAACAACCATAATAAAAATATAAAAACATAATATGGATGGTATAATGATAATGCAACCATAACAAACCATCACATTATATAGTAAAATTAAAACTCATTTTAATGTCATAATGTTCATTAAAAATATAACATCCTAATATTTTATGAAAAAAATTTCGAATCAATTTAATTTATTTGATAGCTTGCACTACACACAACTTTGACTACCAACGAACCACAATATACTATTTATATTACTTTTTAACATGGTCATTATGAACTATACATTAAAAAAAGTGATATGAATAGTAATAATCACATTTTTAATATTAATTAGAATGGTTTTATATAAATAAATCAAATTTATAAAAAAATTACTTAATTTTTTGTAAAATCTTTATACGTTTCAAAAATTCTATTTTCTAAAAAAATGATTTTCTTCATTTTTGTAAATAAATAATAAAACTAATTTTTGTAAAACTAATAGAGATTTCTTTGAAATAATTAAAATAATTTTTTAAATCAAAATTTTAAAATTATCATATGTTTAATTTTTTGTATTTCTCTGAAAATATTAATTTTTTGATGAATGGTGAAAAATACTGGTTTTTATATAAAACTGCCTTTTTTATTAAAGAATTTAATAGATTTAATTTTTTTCATAATTGTTTTTAAATTAAAATTAGTTAAATTATATTATAATTAAACCAATATAGGTGATTTTAATCCATTTTAAACATAATTTGGATATAAAAACCTTTTATACTTTTTAATCTTTTCTCTTTAAAACCTTCTTTTTTACCGCGTCTTGAGGTTTAATTACAAATTGAATTCTTCCACTTCTATGAATAGAATTTAAAAAATAGAATTAATATTTGGATTAGTTATAATTAATATTACCAAATAATTTTTAATTTAATTATTATCCATAATTAATAGTGTAAGAAAAAGAAAAATAATAATTAATGTGGTTAAGGATAAACCATATTTATGAGGGGTTAAAGTAAAAAGATAAGAGATAAATGAACAATAAAATTATCTGAACCCCATTTTAGGGAAGTATACAAAAATTATCTCCTATTATGTTTGATAATTAATCATTTTGGATCCTTTTTTTATCTTCTAAAAAAGGGTATAGATTATTATTTTCAAAAACATCATGTGTGTCCTCTCCCCCAGTTATAAAATACCACCCACTCTCCTCTCCTCCTCACACTTCCAAAACCCATTGGTGCATCCAAAACCTAAACATATAAATTAATTAGTTCAATACCCTCATCTTATAATCCTTGTTTTAATGATATATCTATCCTAGAAAGTATTTTTCTATATACATAAATATGCTTTTCAAAGAAGGTGTAACGTCCTTAACCAAGAATTTTATATTATTTCTCATTCCATATCATTAAAATATTATTAAACCTAGATGATACAATAAATTAAGTATACTATATATAATGAAATTATTTTATGTTAATTTCAGTACCTAAAACCACCTCCTCCTCCCTTAAATGGGGAACTAAGCTATTGTTCATGTGAATAGTGGAGTACCATCTCAAGAACAGGCGTAATTCTTTTTCCATCACTACTTCTTAAGAAATAATATAATGATTTATATAATGATTTATATAATAATAATATATTATATTTATGATATAATTATATTTTTTAAATTATAATATCACATATACCTTCTTACCTTCTATTCCGTGGGGAATAAGATAACGTTTCTCGTTTGTACGAGGACTACCACCTCACAAAGTGATGTGATTATTTTTTTCACTTAAAAATTATATGGAAGGTAATAAATATTAATTAAATATTTATATATTATATTAATTAAATATTAATCATTATATAAAAATATCATATAATTTATTACCTTATCATCCATTTAATAAATGATATTGTCGTTCGTGTGTAAGGCGGACTACCGCCTCGAAAAGGATGTGATTAGATTTTCACTAACACTTTAAATGGAAGGTTATAAAGATAAATATAGTTAATATATGTGATATATATGAAATAATAATTACTCAGTAAATTTGATATATTATTTACCTTTATTTATTTCAATCCATCATGAAAAAGGAAACAACATTTATGTGTATCTATGGAATACCATCTCAATGAACGGTGTAACTCATTTTCTATATCTAAATTTAATGGATTAATCTATATACATATATAAGGAATATGTATGATATTTATATCTTGGATCAAATTATTGATATGATTAAAGAATTATCAAAGTAAAATGATCAAAAATATCAAACCAAAACATACACGAAAAACAAAGCAGTTATTACCCGAAAGGTGATTTTAACAAAGAATTACTGATAAAAGGGTAATGATAATCCATGAAAAATCACATGTGGTATGATAAATATTATTATGGTTATTTAATATATTTATAACAAATTTATATTTATATTGGAAGTAATAATGTGTATTATGTAATTTTTGATTTAAGGTATCAGATTTTTTTCTAAAATTGCCTTCTTTGGGATATGAGATATGCTATGAACCTATCTTATTTTATAAGGTGTATATACTTCCCAGTAACATTTTATAAAATTAATATATTTATTTTAATTATATTTAATGTTTCATTTTATTTTTATCTTTAATGGATCTTATAATTCAAAAGAAATAAAAATTTTCATGGTTTTAAGTTACAATCTCATTGTTTATCTGAAATGATTATGATTATGTTTCCAACGATGAACACTTATAATCTATTCCTTTTGAAAATAATATATTTTATTATAATTTATTTATTTATTTAGAATACATTTTTTCCTTTCATTTTCATCTTTTTAAGTACTCAAGGGATCATAAATATCATTTTTAAGAAAAATTAATTTTATTTCTCTATTAATTCAAAAAGGATTTTTCTTCTATATCTAGGATTTCAAAAAAATGTGTAAATATTTTTTAAAAATATCCTAAATTTATTTAAATTATTTTATTCCCATATTTTAATTTTAAAAAAATTTAAATGGAATCCTCATGTTGTTTTATGAATGAGGTTTCTTTTACTTTTACCTAAAATATGAAAGGAATCTTTAATTTAAAGTGTACAACATGAACAGAATTTTCCACTATCATGACCACCCAATGTTTTAAATCATACATTACACATTTCAAGAATTATTTTCAAATAAAAAATTTTCTTCATATTTGGAATGTTTTTATATTTTAAAGAATTTGTTTCAAAATAGAAATAATATTTTCCCCAAAAATGTTTTAATAATTTTTATTGTGTAATTTTTATTCATAAATGAAAAAAAACATTGGTATTACTTATGTTTTCTAAGGGATATGATTTAGTGATACAATAATTATTCTTTATATATAAGTTTTATTAATGTGATTACAATATGTATATGAAACTCAATTATTTTCTATGTGTAACACCCCAGGATTTCAGAGTGTGTTATTTCTTAAAAATAATTCAATAACTTGCACTACACGCAACACCGAGTTCAATCACACCATTAAAAGAGTTCATGAATAGTATTAACTACATTTTGAACTTTATATAATCCTTATAATTTTAGAATCCCTATTATGAGTTTCTTAGTCATATTGCAAGAACAGATTCATTTTCAGTATTATCAACTTCTAATAGTGAAACCTTTTTAAATACAATATTTTAATCTTTTTGACTAAATTGGGACATCAAAAATTTAAAAGGAAACATCCCAAGCTTCCACGGTACGCTTTCTTTGAGTAATACAGTAGCGTGTGTTGTACGCAACCTTGAGTTTTAACACACACCACAACCAATCAAACTAGCCGTTATGAATAGTAATACCTAATTTTTGAAATTATATATATATTATATTTAAAAATGGACTTCATTTTTGGATTCGGAATATCGAAATTAGCCTAGGGTGAAATTTTGGTACATTTCGGATAACTTTTATATTTTGATGAATAGTGAAAATTACTAAATTTTAATTAAAAACAACTTTTTTAATCAAAATAATTAATATTGATAAATTATGAATTTGAGTGGTTTTAAAGTATATTTAGAATATATTTTTACCATTTAATATAATTATGGTCATTGGACATAATTTTACAATTAAACCGAACATAAACAAGTGTCAATCTTTTGATAGTTATTATCTCTTAAAAACACGCTTTTTGTTTTGACAGCGGGAATTAATTTTAAATTAATTTCTGCCACTTCTGTGTTTTGAATTTAGAAAAATAGATTCCATATTTGGAATCAGGATGTTCAAATTGTGTAAATAGGTAACTTTTATTTTTAGACATTTTGAATAATTACTGCGGTAAATATTTTATTTACCATGGTTAAGGGTAAATCCGGTAAATAAGGGTTAAAAAAATAATATTATAATAATACTAAATTACCCTAAAACGTGTCTTAACCCTATTGGTTGATACATAGTCGACCATGGGCATCTTGGGGTCTATTTTGGGACCCCATGGATCCACTTGTAAGTGATAATGACACTTTATTTTAATTAAGTCAAAATGAATACAAAAATGACACAAGCATATATCCTTTAGAACAACAATTTTTACATAGGGTTATACATGTTGGATTTTCGATTATAAATATTCATTATAAAGCTAAAAATATTTCCTACATAATGATATTTTATTTATAATTTTTAGACATTAAATAAGTTATTTTATTTATGACACAATGATGATGCAGTAATTACTAAAATAGTGAAAAATTAAAATAATTGATATTATAAATACCCAAATAAATATAATATGAAACTTTTAATGAATTAAACTAATTTTCTATGATAATATGATATATTAGGATTGATTTAATTGACTTTTTGCGAAGTAATCAATCTGTTAGGAGTTTCACAAAAATCAACTATTGAATAGTGTCAAAATTGACATAAAAGAGTTCTTAAAACAAATATTATATTATTAATTGATATTAAATTCCTAAAAATCTAAGGTTCGGCCAAGAGACTTATATTATGATAGGTTCCTCATTAATGGACCACTTGGGGGTCGCTTGGATGTATATAGGAAGTTTATTAACCATATTATATAAAAATACAAAGAGACATTGTAAAAGTGAAACTAATTAACTTAGAGTTAATACTTAAAGATAAGGTTAATATAAGTACCCAAACCTGTCTAAATTCTATTGGATGAGTTGTTTTCGACCTATCCCCACCTCATCCTTTGAATAGTCAACTTTGGAGCCTTTGTAAACCGAATATGAATTTATTATAAATTAATATTTCTAACTTTTCCAAAGGTGCCCCTCACCCCTCTTATAAAAGGGCACTCCTCCTTCTCATTTCTTCACACCTTAAAAGCATTTTGGTTCGGACAAACTCTGCCCAAATACTCTCCCAACATCCCTCACTACAACCTAGAGGCCTTAGTTTGATCAGAAAGCCAACCTAAGGAGCCCTTTTGATCAAATCAAAAGGAAGAACCTGAAGAAGAGGTAATGATTTCACCACCCTTTTCTAAGTTCATTTCTTCTTCCACTTCTTCTTCCTTTGTTCTTACCATTCTGAAATAATAACTTCAGTATCTCACATATACTGTGATGTTATTATAAATATGGTACAATCATATTCAGTATTCTATCCACCCTTTGAATAACATGTCACCATACGTGCGTACGTACGGCTTACCGTCTCCACGTCGTGGTGTAATTGTTATTCAATATAATATTATTTGGATGGGTATAATAATGATGTGTAACTCATGTAAATAATAAATATAACATGTTAATGATTCTGTATATATGATATACCATCCATTTATATATTATTTTAATATCAAAAGAATGATATTGTCGCTCGTGCGTACGTACGGACTACCGTCTCCACGAACGCGATGAGATTCATTCTCCATCGTATCCATTCAAGTATAATTATCATTTGATGATTTAAAAATGATGTTTAAGGACTGTATATCATTCTGGATATGAATAAGATACAAAAACCATGGCTTATGTAACAAAACATATAAAAGAAAATGAGTAAGTTAACTCCCGAAACGACGATAATTCTAAGATATTATTAACAAATCAATGTTAAAAGATCATATATGATATCATATTAATATATATGATTCTTGTATAATTTAATAACAACTATTTCACCATTATACAGGAGGTTAACCTACCCCAACCAAGGAAAAGTACAAGGTAATGGTTACTTCACAATCTCTTCTTTATCCGAGGTTGTTTATACGTAATAATCTACTGGGATCTCGTTATCATCCACATCCATGTTTCTTCAAAATGTATTTCAAAACATTTTTACTATTTACAAGAATATGGGTTAAAGTCATTTATACCCTTGTTTGACTTTTTATAAGAGGTTTATAAAGGAATCTTTCCGTCGTTTTCAAAACAAGGTCCTTTTTAACCTTTTCGACAGAATTGAGGTAAGAATGTTTTTTTTAACTTATACGGCGGGTGCGGTTATTTTACGCCGTTATAAAATCTTCAAAGCTTTCCTTACAAGCTTATAAGAATATTTTCAAAGAAAATGTTTTATTTTATATGGATCTTAAATGATTTCAAAATAAAAGGAGATATTTCTTTAAAAAGAATTTTGATTTCATCTATGTCAACATCCTTTGATGGATTTTAAGATTATTTGAAGTTGATTTATTATGATACAAAACTTCTATATTGTATTGAAGGTTTTGTGATATGTTTGACTGTGGATGTGCTATTTTTATACCATTCATAGTTTATTGTGAAAGTATTGACATTTCGTATGCTAGTTTTAATACGAATGTTTATGTTTAAACCTTTTCATATGGGAATGCATTGGACTTAATAAGTGACGGGTGGAGCCCGCTATAGCTCCTCGATGCATCGGTAGGTCTCATGAGACAAACTAGTGTCTTGGCACAAGGCCTTGACAAAATCTTATTTGTAGTCTTGGCACGAGGCCTTGGATATGTGGTTATGATAGTCTGGCATTATGCATTCCAACATTATGAAAGTGGTTATTGATATTGCATGTGATTATTCGATTAGTAGAATATCCATGTGAACAAGTAAATGGCATTATTTCATTTTACTTTTGCCATACTATGTTGAAGTTAAATTTTAAAAGGCTTTTGTTTTAGTAATTCATTGCCTTAAATGTTTATGCTTATTTTGAATGTTCCGCTATATTGTTATCCTTACTGGGAATTTGAGCTCACCCCTTTTCTATGTTTTATTTTTCCCAGGTAGTGAAGAAGTAATTTATGAATGACTTGCAGGGATATTATGAGGGGTTAATAGTGTGGATATGAAGACTTTGTTTTTGTAGTAGTTTTTCACTTTGAAATGTAATGTAAAACTTTATGATTATATCTAGTGTTTCCAAGGCTACTAAACCAATCGGTCTTTCGAGATTTGATCTTTCTTGTGATCATGCCAATGTTATGTAATTATTGCACCGACTCTGGGAAGCTGGGGTCGGGGCGTTACAGTTGGTATCAGAGGAAGTTTAGTACAAACCTTGGAAACTATATTTAGATAAACTCTGATTAGAGCACGTAGACCTAAGATGAACTTTGAGGATTAGTATAGAAGAACTTCCTAGAATTTTGGTATTGTAGAGATTTTGTGAGTTTTCCGAGCAATACATCCCTGTCTGGATACGAGCAGGTAGAGGCGGCTCTGGCACAGATGTACCTAGGGGTAAAACCCGAAAACACCGCTTTGAGCTAGACTCGAACGGGAACTGGTGCACGACAACGGGCCTTGCTGCACTCTTGGTTACGACACTCCCGGGGGATATGCTTAGGATAACTCTCATTTTCTTTACAAATGATTTTGAAGGGATTATGAGTATATACTTCCTCAAAGAAAACATTTTTATGATTATGGATTATATCCATAAACTATTTAATTTATGGTATGTGTTTTACAAGTTTGGTATTAGGTATTGTTTTTCATAAACTGATCTAGTGTATGCCATTGTTTAGAAATGGCCCCCAGTAGAAGGAATGAGAACTCCAGAAATGCACATGATCCAAAGAGAAGGAAGGATCATATCTTTCATGGTCTTAAGCAAGAATTTATAAGAGAAATAGTCTCCCATGTATTATCATCATATGAAGAAATAATATCATGTGTTGATAAGATAAGTAAAGATTTTACTGAGTCCTATGGATTTGAAGGGAAGCAAGAGAAGAAAAGGATGGAAGAGAGAAAGATGGATAAAGGGAAGAGGGAAAAGAATAATTTTCCCATATGTGGTAACTGTGGAAAGAAACACCCTGGAACTTGCCTGAAAGGAATGGGAGTTTGTTATAACTGCGGAGGAAAATGGCACAAGGTACGTGACTGCAAGGGTAAGAAAATCGTTTCAAATGTACAATGCTTCATTTGCAAGGAGTTTGGACACTACACGAACCTATGTCCCAGTCATCAGACTATGCCGCAAATGATGCTATTGGATAATAATCAAGTTATGATACTACCACAGATGAAGAGGAATGATTAGAGTTCTTATGTTGATTATGTCAATTGACTGTTGTATCAACAATGTACTTGTTATAATATTTATGGAGTATATAAGGATTGTACTGCAGTACTATTTCATTAAGGACTTGAGATTTTGTGGAACAAAGAAAAGTGACTCAATAGAAGGATAAATTTTTGGAAAATATATGGTCGAGAGAATGATAAACCATAATATAGTTCTGATACCGAGGTAGTGATTTTGGAATAATACATGATTGTTTTGGATAAATTATATTGGATATTCTTGACTACCTTGGAAGTGATTATTGATTTGTATATTCCATCATTGTTGGGGTTTAAAACATTTTTGTATTAATGAAGTATATCCAGCATTCTATATGGAATAAGGGAGCATGAATGTAATCAATAAGGAATATGGTAATTCAGGATGTTTCAGTGTATTAAAAGAATACATGATGAAGGTATTCATATGCTATTACGGGGTAAAAAGAATCTACATTATGCTTACCTTCCTTATAAATATTGGACTATCAGTTTGGACAGAAGTATTTTGGATAGTTCTAGTTTGGATTATTTTGGATTGCCATAAAAGGACAACCCGGAGGTCGGGCGGCAACCCGTCGCGTCCGGCAAGGCTGCGAGACTTGAACCCGCAACCGAAGGGCGACAAGGGTGTATCCCCTACCACTGGCCCAAGAGATGTCCTGGATTAAATAATGTAGTTTTTTTTAAAAGATCTGGTAGATGAATTATAAATACGTTTATTTTGGAACCCTGTACGAATAGTATAAATATAATTTTTTTTACGAGTGAAAGATGAGTTTATGGTAGAAATTTATTAATGGACAAAACTCTAATTATAAAGTAAGTATATGTCCTTATGATCTTAGCCAATCTCATAAATAAATTCCTCAATATTAAGAAAAGCAACTTAGAACAAAAATGTTGTCTTAGATGGTACCTTAAATCATCACTAATTTATGGCTTTGGGATTGTTGGCCTTTTCATAGCCATGTTCTCTACCACTCTCCATCAGATAATTGATGGTTAGATTTCTCTTCCATATCCATATTTTCCTACATGGAACCCTAGTATGTGTTATTTTCGGTAATCTTCATACTTTCCACTCTTTATTTTAAATAGAGGCCTCATTAATTCATTTTTCGATGTGGGATTTCAACTAAGATATTTTGAAACGTCAAAAATGTGTTATCCTAATACCCTATGTTTTGTTGAACCGATGGTATTTCAAATCATCATAGAATGATGAATTTAAGGACCTCAATTATACACTTGTTTGTGATTGATGACCTCAATCACTACCTATAAATATTTACGTTTTTCCTCCGATTATATGTCTCTAATTTCCACCAATGTTCTCCTAATCGAGATCATAATTTGGTGGTGACCCTTTGATTTCTCTTTTCCTCATATTAAGACTAAATTTTAGTAACCCAATTTCCGATGTGGGTTTTCCCACAAATATATTTTCTACTTTAAACCTTTTATTTTCGAAGAACAATTTCAAATTGCGAGGACGCAATTTATTGAAGGAGGGGAGAATGTAACACCCCAGGATTTCAGAGTGTGTTATTTCTTAAAAATAATTCAATAACTTGCACTACACGCAACACCGAGTTCAATCACACCATTAAAAGAGTTCATGAATAGTATTAACTACATTTTGAACTTTATATAATCCTTATAATTTTAGAATCCCTATTATGAGTTTCTTAGTCATATTGCAAGAACAGATTCATTTTCAGTATTATCAACTTCTAATAGTGAAACCTTTTTAAATACAATATTTTAATCTTTTTGACTAAATTGGGACATCAAAAATTTAAAAGGAAACATCCCAAGCTTCCACGGTACGCTTTCTTTGAGTAATACAGTAGCGTGTGTTGTACGCAACCTTGAGTTTTAACACACACCACAACCAATCAAACTAGCCGTTATGAATAGTAATACCTAATTTTTGAAATTATATATATTTTATATTTAAAAATGGACTTCATTTTTGGATTCGGAATATCGAAATTAGCCTAGGGTGAAATTTTGGTACATTTCGGATAACTTTTATATTTTGATGAATAGTGAAAATTACTAAATTTTAATTAAAAACAACTTTTTTAATCAAAATAATTAATATTGATAAATTATGAATTTGAGTGGTTTTAAAGTATATTTAGAATATATTTTTACCATTTAATATAATTATGGTCATTGGACATAATTTTACAATTAAACCGAACATAAACAAGTGTCAATCTTTTGATAGTTATTATCTCTTAAAAACACGCTTTTTGTTTTGACAGCGGGAATTAATTTTAAATTAATTTCTGCCACTTCTGTGTTTTGAATTTAGAAAAATGGATTCCATATTTGGAATCAGGATGTTCAAATTGTGTAAATAGGTAACTTTTATTTTTAGACATTTTGAATAATTATTGCGGTAAATATTTTATTTACCATGGTTAAGGGTAAATCCGGTAAATAAGGGTTAAAAAAATAATATTATAATAATACTAAATTACCCTAAAACGTGTCTTAACCCTATTGGTTGATACATAGTCGACCATGGGCATCTTGGGGTCTATTTTGGGACCCCATGGATCCACTTGTAAGTGATAATGACACTTTATTTTAATTAAGTCAAAATGAATACAAAAATGACACAAGCATATATCTTTTAGAACAACAATTTTTACATAGGGTTATACATGTTGGATTTTCGATTATAAATATTCATTAGAAAGCTAAAAGGATTTCCTACATAATGATATTTTATTTATAATTTTTAGACATTAAATAAGTTATTTTATTTATGACACAATGATGATGCAGTAATTACTAAAATAGTGAAAAATTAAAATAATTGATATTATAAATACCCAAATAAATATAATATGAAACTTTTAATGAATTAAACTAATTTTCTATGATAATATGATATATTAGGATTGATTTAATTGACTTTGTGCGAAGTAATCAATCTGTTAGGAGTTTCACAAAAATCAACTATTGAATAGTGTCAAAATTGACATAAAAGAGTTCTTAAAACAAATATTATATTATTAATTGATATTAAATTCCTAAAAATCTAAGGTTCGGCCAAGAGACTTATATTATGATAGGTTCCTCATTAATGGACCACTTGGGGGTCGCTTGGATGTATATAGTAAGTTTATTAACCATATTATATAAAAATACAAAGAGACATTGTAAAAGTGAAACTAATTAACTTAGAGTTAATACTTAAAGATAAGGTTAATATAAGTACCCAAACCTGTCTAAATTCTATTGGATGAGTTTTTTTCGACCTATCCCCACCTCATCCTTTGAATAGTCAACTTTGGAGCCTTTGTAAACCGAATATGAATTTATTATAAATTAATATTTCTAACTTTTCCAAAGGTGCCCCTCACCCCTCTTATAAAAGGGCACTCCTCCTTCTCATTTCTTCACACCTTCAAAGCATTTTGGTTCGGCCAAACTCTGCCCAAATACTCTCCCAACATCCCTCAATACAACCTAGAGGCCTTAGTTTGATCAGAAAGCCAACCTAAGGAGCCCTTTTGATCAAATCAAAAGGAAGAACCCGAAGAAGAGGTAATGATTTCACCACCCTTTTCTAAGTTCATTTCTTCTTCCACTTCTTCTTCCTTTGTTCTTACCATTCTGAAATAATAACTTCAGTATCTCACATATACTGTGATGTTATTATAAATATGGTACAATCATATTCAGTATTCTATCCACCCTTTGAATAACATGTCACCATACGTGCGTACGTACGGCTTACCGTCTCCACGTCGTGGTGTAATTGTTATTCAATATAATATTATTTGGATGGGTATAATAATGATGTGTAACTCATGTAAATAATAAATATAACATGTTAATGATTCTGTATATATGATATACCATCCATTTATATATTATTTTAATATCAAAAGAATGATATTGTCGCTCATGCGTACGTACGGACTACCGTCTCCACGAACGCGATGAGATTCATTCTCCATCGTATCCATTCAAGTATAATTATCATTTGATGATTTAAAAATGATGTTTAAGGACTGTATATCATTCTGGATATGAATAAGATACAAAAACCATGGCTTATGTAACAAAACATATAAAAGAAAATGAGTAAGTTAACTCCCGAAACGACGATAATTCTAAGATATTATTAACAAATCAATGTTAAAAGATCATATATGATATCATATTAATATATATGATTCTTGTATAATTTAATAACAACTATTTCACCATTATACAGGAGGTTAACCTACCCCAACCAAGGAAAAGTACAAGGTAAGGGTTACTTCACAATCTCTTCTTTATCCGAGGTTGTTTATACGTAATAATCTACTGGGATCTCGTTATCATCCACATCCATGTTTCTTCAAAATGTATTTCAAAACATTTTTACTATTTACAAGAATATGGGTTAAAGTCATTTATACCCTTGTTTGACTTTTTATAAGAGGTTTATAAAGGAATATTTCCGTCGTTTTCAAAACAAGGTCCTTTTTAACCTTTTCGACAGAATTGAGGTAAGAATGTTTTTTTTAACTTATAGGGTGCGGTTATTTTACGCCGTTATAAAATCTTCAAAGCTTTCCTTACAAGCTTATAAGAATATTTTCAAAGAAAATGTTTTATTTTATATGGATCTTAAATGATTTCAAAATAAAAGGAGATATTTCTTTAAAAAGAATTTTGATTTCATCTATGTCAACATCCTTTGATGGATTTTAAGATTATTTGAAGTTGATTTATTATGATACAAAACTTCTATATTGTATTGAAGGTTTTGTGATATGTTTGACTGTGGATGTGCTATTTTTATACCATTCATAGTTTGTTGTGAAAGTATTGACATTTCGTATGCTAGTTTTAATACGAATGTTTATGTTTAAACCTTTTCATATGGGAATGCATTGGACTTAATAAGTGACGGGTGGAGCCCGCTATAGCTCCTCGATGCATCGGTAGGTCTCATGAGACAAACTAGTGTCTTGGCACAAGGCCTTGACAAAATCTTATTTGTAGTCTTGGCACGAGGCCTTGGCTATGTGGTTATGATAGTCTGGCATTATGCATTCCAACATTATGAAAGTGGTTATTGATATTGCATGTGATTATTCGATTAGTAGAATATCCATGTGAACAAGTAAGTGGCATTATTTCATTTTACTTTTGCCATACTATGTTGAAGTTCAATTTTAAAAGGCTTTTGTTTTAGTAATTCATTGCCTTAAATGTTTATGCTTATTTTGAATGTTCCGCTATATTGTTATCCTTACTGGGAATTTGAGCTCACCCCTTTTCTATGTTTTATTTTTCCCAGGTAGTGAAGAAGTAATTTATGAATGACTTGCAGGGATATTATGAGGGGTTAATAGTGTGGATATGAAGACTTTGTTGTTGTAGTAGTTTTTCACTTTGAAATGTAATGTAAAACTTTATGATTATATCTAGTGTTTCCAAGGCTACTAAACCAATCGGTCTTTCGAGATTTGATCTTTCTTGTGATCATGCCAATGTTATGTAATTATTGCACCGACTCTGGGAAGCTGGGGTCGGGGCGTTACACTACGGGTTATTCTATGATGAAATGTATTTGGGACCCATTTTTTTTTTAATTGGTTATGCTATAATGTAATTATTATGAAACACAATTCTTTTAATGAGTTATTATATGATGAATTTTTTATTCTCTTATCTCATAAATTTTTATTATTTTCATTATGTAAAGGTTGATAACTATATCTTTGTCTAATGCATTGTGTAAATATTGATATCTTATGAGATAAATAGGATGGGAATGGGGTGTGAACCAAGTTCAATAAGGGACTTTGGCCACTTTGATAGTCTGGGGAGAAAACCTTGACTACTGATATGGTTTAGGGAGTGATCCCATACCACTATGATAGTTTTTCAAATAATCCTTGTATACTGAGGAAATGATTTTATATACTTATGTGTATGTAAAAATTCCATGTCTTATGTTAATGTTATTATCTCATATCTAATTTCCTTTGATTTTCTTATGATTATTGTCTTATGAACTATAAAAATTTATGAAATGACTAATGATTTTTATCTTTGATATGTAGGTTCTGGCGTTTCTATGATATGATCACATTCTGATACCATTATGCTCACATTATGTTTACATATTTCCCTTATTTACCCATATTGAGAATCTAAACTCACCCTTTATTATGTTTCTTTTCCCCAAGTTATAATGATATGTATTACATGTGATGTGTCGAAGATGGGTGATATTTATGAGGAATAAAGTGAGAGACATTGTTGAACTCTTATGAACTAGTTTTTTATGATTCCATATTTCCAAAGGAACTATACCATTGTGATCTTTAGGCATGTATTTGTGTAATGTAATGAATTATCATAAAAAATATGTAATATTTATAAATTAAAAGTTTATTTTATTCTAGTTGGTATTAAATAATTGGTTTAGTTAACATTTGGAAACTCAGATGAAAAAACTTTTGTGAGAACCCTTAGGATAATCCTAATTATAGGTTCACATTCTAAGTTTTTTGTAAATAATATATTATGTTTTTTATCTATAAATAAATCCATGTATGGATACTATAAGTAGATATAGATCTGGAATATATGTAAAAAAGTATAATTGCTTGGAAAAATGTATGATGGTCTTGACTTGAACAATACCTGATACATTACTATGGATCTTACTGTGCACATAGTTTGACACTTCTAAGGGGTATTCTTTGGTTAATTTTCATTTAATTTTTAAACCATCATGAAGTATTTGAATAGATAATTATCCTAAATAACCTAGGTTAAACCTTATGTGTTATGGATTTTAAAGTAGGTGTCTTTATTTATACATCCTATAAATGATTTCTCATGACTCTGTGTTTTACCACTATGATTATTATTGATCACACTATTCTTTATAGCTTTAGTTGATGGATGGAACCCAAAGGAACCATGTTATTATTGAATGAAACAAAAAATGCAATTATTGACCTCCTAAGAAGATTAATTATATGGTATTTTTAATGAATAATAAAATTGTTATACCAATATAAATTTTTAAAGTGATGAATCATACTGAACTTCCAAATGAGAAAATGTTGTAAAAACATTTTTTTTGAATCCTTCATGATAAATTCTTTACCATATTTTAGTGGTTCCACTGATCTAATAGCTTTTGAGAATTGGAAAAATACCATAGAAAATATAGTCTCCATTATCTAGCGCTTGAAACATGAAAAGTGATTTTGGTTGTCTATCATTTGGATAGAGAAGTGGATAAATGGTGGAGTCTCATTAAGAATATGGCACATGAGCCTCAGCCCAGTTGGTGAGGTCTCTCTAAGTGTATCCATGAGACCTAGGTTCAAACCAGGCGGAGGACTAATTTTAGGGGGACTGTAGCAGCACTGTAGCAGTACTGTAGCAGAAACTATAGCTGGTACTGTAGTAGTTACTATTCGGTACTATTGCAGTTGGAACTATTCACCTTGGGCCATTGGTTTGGGCTTGGAGTCCTTAAGGCCTTAGGGATACCCAAGGCCTTCAGGTCAGTAAGTCTTTTGGGCCACCTCAAGGCCTTTAGGGCCTCCTGATTTGCAGTTCACAGATAGATTATACAAGGAACCACTCCAGAAGAGGAAAGAGCAAGGCACATCCACTAGAGTATGGATAAACAGACTTTGGAAGAATGAGAGGGTATTGAATTTTCCATCGGTACCGCGCCTGTGCACCCCTACACATGGACATGCTAGCCAAACATTCATGCAAATGTGGAGAGCTGATCACGATGCAGATGTTGGGGAGGAGCAGTTCCATGTAGTCATAGTCTGTATGATTTCCTTAAGACCTACGGGTCATGTAATGTCTCCAAGCCTACGGGGAATGTAATTTCTTAACCCTAAGGGCCTTGTGAGGGTTCCCCCTCATCCCTTGAAAGGGAGGTTATCAGAAAATCAATAAAAAAGAAGGCCTTTCGGCCATTCAGTCAGTCATTAATAATATAAAGATAAAAGATGAAATTGACTACATGGAGTGTGATGAGTTTAAGAGATTTTTTTAATAATTACTTTCGATATATTCTTCATATGAAAATGTATAATTAATTAATTCATATAAATAAAAATAATGATGAATCTGTTGGTGCCAATGAGAAAAATTTTACAATACTTGTGAGGAATGCTTCTAGATTGATCATCCAACCAGAATGTAAGGTTGATCCATTCTTTAGTGGATTAAACTCAAGTCTCTTAAGGGAGTTATCAGTAAGGGACATGAGTATCTATGAAGAAATCATTCAATGTTCTTACAAGGTGGAAATTATGATTGGAGTTACCCATAAATCATAAGGTTTTGATAAGAAAGGAAAGATGGAGTTAAAGGGAAACAATAAGAACCCTTAATAAAAGAAGATGATGTTTCCATCATGAATAAATTGTGGATAGAAACTAATAAGATAATATATTATGGTTATAGGTAAATTTTTTATGTTTTTAAATGAAGGTATTCATGAAATAAAATTCAAAATTGAAAGGAAAAGGTTAAATAATAATGAGAATAGAGAAAAATCTCCACAGAATTAACCACTCATGATTTAGTATTTCAAATTAAAAGAGTGTGGTAATCATGATAACTAGTTCCCAAATATAATTCTTAATGATGATATTTATTTCATCCAACTCTTATGCTGATGGAAAAGAGGAAATCTCATGTGATCATTATTCTTGATGAAGGTTGAGATAAAGATGTGGTGAAAGGTACACTTACCATCCACTCTAGAGATATTAATGTATTTTTTGACACTGGATATCCACATTATTTCATATATGAGGAATTTTATACAGGTATATATATTCAAACCAAGTGATTACATGTATAATTAGCATTAAAAATCCATAATAGTACGATGATTTCATCTCAAGTACATGACTTATCTTCAGTTGAAGTTTGTGAGAATGTTCTTTCTGTAAGTAGTATCACTCTTTATTTGGTTGAATTTGATGTTATATTAGGCATAGATTAAATTTCTCTAGATAAATGCTAAATCATTTTTTTGTGAAGGAAAGTCACATTTTATATTCTAAACCATCCTATGATAATATTCCATTGTAATGATAAATATGAACATCCAATGGAAGTCATGTCCAATGTATGGGTTTTGATTATTATTCAAAATTGAAGTTTATATCAGATGGTTGGGGAGAAACTAAAAATTTATTATTTTCCTATTTTGTGTGATTTTTTTTTATATTTTTAGAATATTTTACTAGTCATCCACCAAATTGTGAAGATTATTTTTAAATATAACTCATATCACGGGCCACACCTATATCAAAAATTCCTTATATAATGACCCAAAATAAGTTGCAGGAATTGGAAATTCAACTCTATGATAATCATGATGAGGTATTTATTCAACCAAGTGTATTTACTTGGGGTGAACCTATTCTCTTGGTAAAAATTAATGATGGATCGATGAAAATTTTCATTGATTATCAAGAGTTATAAATGTATCCTCTACCATGTATTGATGACTTGTTTGATCAACTTCATGGAGCTTAATAATTTTATAAGATTGAAATTCATTTTAGATACCATCAATTAAAGGGTCAAGATGGAGGATATACCCAAAATATAATTTCATACAATGTATAGACATTATGATTATATAGTAATTCCAGTTGGTATTTTTGATTTCCCTATTATCTTAATGGATTTAATGAATATAGTCTTTAGAGATTGCCTTGATTAGTTTGTTGTACTATCTTTAGATGATATTATAATATATTCAAAGAGAAATTAATAACATTAATATCACTTCATTGTTTTACTAAAGACCTTGAGGAAGGATATTTTTTATGAACAATTTACAAAGTGTGAATTTTTTCTACAAAAGGTTTCATTTCTAGGTCATATAATATTAAGAGAGGGTATATTGTTGGATCCATAAATGAAGGAGGGTATTGAATATAATTCTAGACTAACCATAGTGACTGGGGTATAAAGTTTTCTTTAGTTGGTTGGAAATAAATGATGATTTTTTGTAGAATTTCTTATTAATATATAATACACCCACCATGCTAACTTATAAGGAAGCCAAGTTCCTTTGGAAAGGTGGATGTGAGGAAAATTTCAAGGAATTAAAGGGAAGAATAGTCAGTGCACCTATACTTACATTACCCTGTAGGGGAGAAGGGTTTTTAATATATAATGATACATCAAAAAAAGGTATTGTTATGTATTATTATCCATAATAACATGGTTCTATATTATTACTTGTGATAATTAAAGGATCATGATAAAAATTACCCAAATCATGATTTAGAGTTAGCTATTGTAATTTTTTTATCAAAGATATAGAGGAATTATCTTTATGGGAAAGCATGATATATATACTGATCAGAGAATTATAACTTATATATTCATATAAAAGGATTTGACCATGTTCTGGATGATTTTGTTATAGGTAATTAAATATTATGACTATTCAATACTTTTCCACCCCAGGAAAGTGAAAAAGGTAGGTGATGCTTCGAGTCAAAAAGATTATGTTATATTATTCATGATGAGGATCAGAAAATATCCAATATTTCTATATTTTCAAAGGATGGATTAGGAAATCCCGAAGAAAGGGGAGAAATATTATCTTTATCAAATGGATTTTCAACCATATATCCAAGTGATGTTTAAAGAGGCACAAAAGGATTGTATAAAGATAAAGAATAAGGTGAAAATGTTCAAGAGTTTAACCAAGATTTTGACAGAATGATAAGGTTTAAGGACCATGTATGGGTTCGACCTATACCAGATTTGAAATAGGATTTGTTATAGGAGGCTCATAGTTATTTTTTCCATATTTATTCTAGAGGTATAAAGATATATAGTAATTTAAAATATTATTTTAAAGGTAATTGAATAAATATAGATATCGTAAAGTTTGTATCTTGATTCTTGGAATTTCATAAAATTAATTCTATCTGAAAAAATTATAAGGGGTGTTCCATCAATTTCCTATACCAGATTGGAAATGGGAAAACATCACCATGGGTTTTGTCTTTAGACTCCCCAAAATATCTAAAGGTAACAATGATATATGTTTTGTATTCAATCTTCTTAAAATATCTATACACATCAACGATATTAGAGAATATTTCTCTTTATATCAAATTTATAAGATATACCTTAAGGAAGTAGGTAGGTTTAATAGAGTACTAAAGTTCATTAAATCTGATCAGGACCCAATTTTTATCTCAATGTTATAGAAATATCTTCAGCAGGATCTAGATATAGAGTTATGTTTCACCACTATATACCATCCTTAGACAGATGGTCAATCTGAGAGAACCATTCAAACCCTAGAGGATATGTTGAGATCTTATTATTTGGATTTCAAATATGGTTGGGATCAATATCTTCTTCAAGTTGAGTTTTTATACAACAATATATTTTACACATATATTTATATGGATCTTATAAAGAACTCTATATAAGGAAGTGTATAGATATAGAAATCTAGAATGAAGTTATATAAAGAAATATATTTGTAACTCAGATAGAAAAAGAATTGACAAATAAGGATTGATTTATTCAACAATGCATAAAAATGGTAAAATTCAAAAAAAAATGATATACTAATAATCATTGATGTGATATGGAATTTTAAATTAGTAAAAATGATTTTATAAGAATTTATCTATGGATAATGTTCATGAGATTTGAAAAGAAGAGAAAACAAAGCCACAGGTATATTGTTCCCTTTGAAATTATTGATCGTATTAGGATGGTATCATATTGGTTGGTGCTTCCTCTATACCTCTCCTAAGTTCATTTTATGTTCCATGTAAAACTCTAGAGAAATTACATACCTAACAGTTTAAATGTACAGAACTCAAAGGATAGACGACTGGAGAAAATCTTTCATATGAGGAAAAACCAATAGAGATTCTATATCATATAGAGAATTTTCAATGAAATAATACCACTAACAAGGTTAATGTTTTATAGAGAACACACAAGTTTGAAGAAGTTATATGGGAACATGAGGATAGAATGAGATAAAAGTATCCTTAGATATTTATACCAAAGTGATGAAATTTTATGGGAAATTATCATTTTAATTGGGTAGAATGTAACACACTTTGATTTTATAATATATATATATATATTGATTAAATTTAATTTCTTCAATATCTTTCACTACATAAAACACTGAGTTCTAAAAAATCATAATATATTATTTATATTACTATTTAACATGTACTTTTTGACATAGAAGATAAAATTGGTGGTATGAATATGAAAAACCACATATAAAATATTAACTATAATATTTTAATAAAAATAAAACATATTGATAAAAATGCACTTAATATTTGGTAAAGTCTTTATACATTTCAAAAATTATATTTTTTTTAAAAATGATTCAATTTATTTTTTTGAAAAAATAATAAAAGTGATTTTTGGTAATTTGTAGAAAATTAATTGAAAAAATGAACTTAATTTTTGGAATCAACATGTCAAAATTATCTTAGTTTCAATTGTTTTTATTTTTATGAAACGATTTATTTTTTAATGAATAGTGGGAAATAGTTGTTTTTATTAAAAAATAGTCATTTTGATTAAAGAATTTATAAAGATAAATTTTGTTTTAAACAATTTTAAAACAAAAAATATTTCAATTATGTTATTATTAAACCAATATGTGTCTTTGGAATCAATTTAATTTTTAATTTTTATATAAAAACTTTTTAATCTTTTGAAACTTTTCTCTTTAGAAAACCACTTTTTTACTATATATGGGGGTTTAATTTTAAATTGAATTATTCAACTTCTGTAAATTAAATTTAGAAAAATGGAATCCTAATTTCGAATCATTATAATTAATATTATTTAATAATATTAACCTTATTTTTTACCATAATTAATAGTGAAAAATTTAAAAATTATTTACTGTGGTTATGCTTAAAACGGGTCTACGAGGGATTAAACTAAAAAATATAAGGGGTAAATGACCTATAAAATTGTTCAAAAACGATTTTATAGACATATTTCTACCTTATAACCATTAAGTTTTAATAGTAACCAATTTTTTATCATTACAGCATCTGAAAAACATTGTTATACTTTATTCTTTTCAAAACATTCTTGTGTGTCCTCTCCCCCAGTTATAGAAGTTCATCACCTCTCTTCTACTATTAACTCATTCAAAACCCATTGGTTTGTAAAATACCTATCAAAATTACTTTCGTAATTCATTAACTATATACTATAATAATTTTTTCATAAGATATCTATCTTATAATTTATTTTGGTGAAAATCTAAAGATGTTTTCTAGAGAAAATTTAATATCCTTAATCAATCATTTTAGTTTATTTATCCTTACACATCCTTAAAATATTATAAAAACATACTGATATAATAAGACATTTATATTTCATATAATAATTTTTTTTTTAGGTTAATAAGCTACAAAAATATTCTCCTCCCTCTAATGGGAAACAAAGTCATTGATCGTGTGTACGGCGGACTACTACCACATGAACCGATGTAATTCATTTTCCATCACCGCTTTTTACATTTGGATATAATGATGTATATAATGATTATAAATTATATTTATGAAATAATTACAATTCATTAATTATAATATCACATATACCTTCTTTCCTTCCATTCTTGAGAAAATATTATAACGCCGCTCGTGTGTACGGCAGACTATCGCCTCACGAAGTGATGTGATTCATTTTTCAGTTATGATTCATGTGGAAGGTAATAAGGATTAATTAGATGTTTATATATGATTTTAATTAAATAATAATAATAATTCACAATAAATATAACATATAATTTTTTACCTTACCATCCATTGAATAAATGATAGTGTCGTTTGTGTGTACGACAGACTACCGCCTCGTGAAGATATGTGGTTCATTTTTCACTAACAGTTTACATGAAAGGTAATAAGGATAATTTTAATGAATATATTTGATATGTATGTCATCAAATTGAATTTAAAAAGTTGATATATTATTTAAATTTCTTCATTTTTATCCTTCATGAAAATTAAAATAATTTTCACATGTATGTACGACTAACTGTCTCCATGAGCAGTGTAAGTCATTTTCTATATCTAACATTAATGAATTGATTTAAATACTAACATAATGAATATATATGATATTTAATATCATGTTAAAAATTATTAATATTACGTAACTATGATAAATTTAAAAGGATAAAAAATACCAAACCATGAAATACATGAAAAAATACAGTTATTACTCTAAACATGATTTTAACAAGGAATTATTGTTAAAAAAGTAATAAAATTTCATAAGTAAATAATAGATGGTATGGTAATTATTATTATGGTTCTATTATAGATCTATAATATAAAAATATTTATATGTGAGGTTATAATTTGTATGAATGAATTCAATACATAAAGTAAGGGTTTTTTGTGTCAAATTACCTTCTTTGGGACATAAGATATGTTATGCACCTATCTTCTTTTGTGTGTTTGATTAATGTGGCCTGATCTTATTAGAGGAAGTTTTCCTGCCCACAAATTTTAGGGGTTGAGCTCTATAGTGAACATGATGGGGGTTTCAAGGGGAAATCTGGCCCTTCTCTGGGGGTCTGTGGGCAGAAGGCCCCCAACCCAATTTTTCAGGAATTGTGGCATCTCTGAACACTGTAGCAGAGCTGATTGACCGACACCGACAGATCACAGTAGCAGTATGGACTTTGGAGTCAAATTTATTGTATCCTTTTGTAATTCCATCCATAATCCACTTTATTATTTTTGACTTTGGTGGCCACCTTCTCAATATAACTACATGGGATTCTTGTGCGGTTTGTAGAATTGTGGATTGTCTTCTCCATTTGTAGCCCATTTCGAGATATGGTTTCTTACTGAAACACTTTATAACTGTGCTCCCAAATTATAGTGATTCTATACCTCTCCATAAGAGTAGGTATTATTCCTGAACCACAAAAATCTTCGGGTTCTTTTCCTTTATCTTTTCCTTTTTACTTTTCTGCATTTCACTATTTTTTTGTTGCAAAACCTGGAATTTCTACAACATTATGAGGTTTATATGCATCCCTTTGACATGTTATATTATCAATAAAATTATTCTCATTATATTTAAAATTTTATTTTTTTATCTTTAATGGTTATTATGATTCAAAAAATACCAATGTGGTAAATAATTTATATTACTTTCACATCATTTATCATGATTGTTTATGATTATGTTTCTAATAATGAAACATTATGATCTATATCCAAATAAACTCATGTATTTTGTTTTCCTCTATTTATTTACTGAGAATACTTTTTTTCTTTAGTTATCATCTTTTTAATTACACAATGGATCAAAAATAAATTTGAGAAAAATTCTTTTTATTTATCTATTCAATCAAAAAATATTTTTCTTATGTACCCATGTTTTCCAAAAAAATGTTTTAAAAATATTTTTATAAAACTCATAAGATTTTTTAAATTAATTTCTATAATTGTTTTACTTTTTAACAAAAAATTAAATGGAATATTTTTTGAGATTTTCTAAATTGGGATCTTTTGACTTTTACCAACAATAAGAAAGGAATCCTTCATTCAAAGTGTAAAACATGAACAAAATTTTATACTGTCATGAACACCCAATGTTTTAAAACTACCATTTAATGTTTCCATGATCATTTTCAAAGATATATTTTTTCTTTAATATTTGGGATTTTTTATATTCTAAATACTTTTTTTCAAAAAGAAAAGGATATTTTCCTTAAGAATTTTTTAATGATTTTTTATGAAATTTTTATTCATCAAAGACAAAAACCTTTAGTATTACTTATGTTTTGCAAAGGATATGATCCAATAATACCATCCATATTATTTATCTGGATGGTTTATGATTATAATAATAATATTTTAATGAAACCAATATCTTTTATATGGGTTATTCTATAATTAAATGAATATGAAACCAATTTGTTTTACATGGTTATGATATGATCTAACGCATATAAAACACATTTATTTTCATGGGTTCTGATATGATGAGTGTTTTATAATCTTGTGAAATACATTCATATGATTTTCATTATGAGATGAGTGGGACCTATATCTATATCTAATGCATTGGTAAAGATAGATATCTCATGAGATAAATAGTATTGGAATGGGGATTGAACCCAACTTAGTAAGGGACTTTGTCCACTATTATAGTCTTGGGAGTGAAGTTTGACTACTAGAGTAGTATAAAGAGTGAAACCATTCCACTATGATAGTTTTTGAAATAATAATTTACTTCTAACTATATTATATTCTATGCTTATCTGTGTGAAAAAACATCATTTTCTTATGTAAAATTTATTCGCCCATGCCTCATGTTCTTTGATTTTCTTATGATTAATATCTTTTTAACTAACAATATTTATGCCATGACTAAATATTTTGATCTTTGATATGAAAGATATTGTTTTTAGATGTTAGGATCATGTTCTCTATAACATCCCATCTTTTCAATAAAGTGAAATTTCTAAAGGAATTTCAATTTTACCATTTGGATGATGGGTCGCTCTTTAAACCAAGTTTCAGAATTTAAATTCAATCTTCGGAACACTTAAATGGGTTTATTTAGACTTGGTTAAAGTCTTGAGAGGTTCCTTAGGTGTTCTATCGATTTTTTGGAGCATTGGGGCTCAAAAACATAGCTTTCATGGAATCATGCAGAGGTACATGGTTTTCCTAAAACTATGTGGACCTCCATGAAGAACTGTGTAGTGGTTTCAAAGAGTTTTGTGGTTTTAAATTGTTTATTATAACCATGAAAACCAGAATTCATGATCATATAATTGTTTCATGCCACTTAACAGGGGATAAATGCACTATTTACTGGTTTTTTCTCAAACTATGTGCAAGAATCATGCGAGCCCCCTACATAAGAAGTAGCCCATGCATGGTTGGTAAATAGTTTGGCCTACCATGTGGAAACCACATAAACCTCATTTACCATTTTCCCCTAGTTTTTTTAAAGGTATTTCCCTTTTTATTCTCCTCTCATTTGCATGCAGAATCCCTCCATTACTTTTTTACTCCTCTCCTCTCCTAGGAATAGAGAGATCTCCTCTATTCAATGTTGTAATCTATTTTCATTAGTCTCATTGTAAGCGTATTGATAATATCTTCAATACTCTTTCTTATTTATAATTATCCTCTCCATCTCCGACACTATATTTATAAAATATAATTCTCTCTATTTTTAGGGTGTTTGATGGTTCCTTTGATTGCTATATAACTGTCTTAATTCATTCCTTAATAATGGATGAGTGAAATTTCCTCGATATACGGTAAGTGGTATATATATTTAACCTAAAAATTCCACCATTTTATAACTTATTTCATTGTGAATCATGCCTATATTTCTATATGACACCCCTAAAATTATAAATTTATTATATAGACTCTAATTCCTTGAACTAAAAAAATGTTCCCCTTAAATTTCACCATTGTAGGTTTCTCTCCCCAATGTGGACTATCCCTTTAGGGTGTGTTCCTAAAATTCTAAATTAATTTAGAAAATATTTTTTTATAAAACCACTTTTTGAATTGAGTTGTATTCTTAAATGAGAATGGTTTTATTAAATATCTTACTTGAGGTACGTGATGGATAGACTACTCCCCATATTACTCCCTTGTTTCCAAACCACCTCTTAAGGGGTTTGGTTTAGGTTATGTTAAAATTTTATAATTTAAATTAATTTAAATTGATTTGTGAGACCATGTCATGTGACCTTTTTCTAACTTTTAATTAATCCCCAAGCAAGTAAATGATGTTGATAAATTATATATAGAATGTTGGAGTACATAGATTTTATTTTTAATTAATTGAAATGGTAAGTGGGTGTGGCCCTCTATATAAGTGTACTTTTATTGTGGTGTGTCCTAATTAAGTACATGGTCCACTTTATTTCGTTATTCTTGAAATATAATGAGGAATTCTTATGGGCTTGTCCTTTATTATTATTTTTAATTAATTGAGTAAATGTTTTTTATGCCTTCTGAGATACTTGATTTCCTATTTACAAAACACCTTGGATGCTCTAATAGGCTAATAGATATTTTATGTACCTTGGATGATACATGGGTAACCTATTTACGGAATTATAAGTATTGGCTTATAGGTTACATAATTTATATGTCTCTTTGAGAAATAATTTTATTATTCATAGTATTAATTGGACGGGCTCACAAATAATATTTTGTACTTACCCATAAGGGATAGTAGTTCTCTAGGGGAGTTACCATGGATGATCTCAGTGGGTGTTATGTTTATACCACCCCATGTGTGATACATGGTCCCCTATATGGTGTAACTAGGATGGGATCAAATATTCATTCTTTACACCATGGCGAGATTGATACATGGTATTCCTTTTATGAATCACCTTGGACGGACTCTTGTAGTGATGGGTATTTATAATTATCTTGGAGTGATAATTGGGTCCCTCTTTACGGATCACCTAATATTGGCTTAGAATGTCATATATTTTAATTTATCAGAATGACTATTAGTTAAGAACTTTAATGCCTCTCATTTAATACCTGATGAATGCCAATTCATCATATTTAAGTATGCATCCACCAAGTCAATAGACATTCTTAGGTTTATTCCATTTTTGTATTTGACATTTATATATATTTATGATACTCCAATTATTATTATGAGTAGTATTACACATGGACACATGAGTTATACCTTAGGTCCTGGCTAATACTATGTATCTATATATATGACTATAAACATCACTACATTTATAGTACATATATATACACCTATATATATCATTATCATAGGTATCCCAACTTAGGCCAAAGTAGGTGGTGTCATACAGGTGTCCCTTATGAACCTGATATGATTTATTTACAGTTTTACACTTTGTTCATTATTTATTATACATGTACACTACTGTTTTTTATATATAGGGGATAGATTATGAATATTAAACATTTTTGGTGTTCTAATGAGTATATATCACACCCTGTTCAAGCCACCATTAAACAGGGTTACCTGAAAAACCTCAAGGTTTCAGGACTGTTTTCTTTGGTTTATGATTGTGTAGTAATGCTTGTACCTGTGAGATAGGATAACAAGAATAAAATAGAGATTTGGATTCTTGTGGGGATATCCTTGATGACTTTTATTTATTTTCATTATTCATATACTATATTGTATTGTATTTTCTACTATATTTTTATTTATTTTTCTATTTAGTTTATCTGGACATGAATGCATAGTTGTATATTTGGTTATTGGCCATTTCTTGTTTTTTATTTGTGATTTTTACCTTATACTTCTCTATATTATATATATACTAGATCTTCTATTGGTTTTTTTATTATTCATATTATATACCATTTTGTTACTCTGCTCATTTGGGTATAGTCACCCCACCATACCATCATTAGACCCTTACTGCTAGTCAACAACCTCTAGTGTTCGGGGAGACACGCTTAAGGCCATGTGACTGATTGGATTGGGGAACCGTTTTAGTGTCTCCTAGTTTAGGACATTGAAAAGTGGTATCATAGTTGTTTTATTTCATTTTGTCTCAATATTTTGGTTTAGTAGATTGGAGACAAAGAATGTTCTAGTTCTTGGAAAATAGCTATGTTTGTGAGTGATCAAATCATGCTTTGGAAAAGTCCAATTGGCCATGTATGGGATTTTTTTCAGGCTTTTAGTTGTTAAATTTCATTATGACTTCTCCTAGAGTGATTATAGTACTTTTTCTATTCATTTATTTATGATATTTTAGTATTTATCATTATCCCATTATGGAAAGGAACTATCAATATATGCATCATCCTCAGCATATAGAGATTTACATTCCATGCATATTCGATTACATATAGGTTTCATTTCTAGACTTCTTAATAAGTGTTGAGTGTACCCTATGTGTTTTATTATCATGATTATATGAATACCTTCTAATTTATTTGTCAGAATGTTTATTTATTTACCATGATTGGGTGTTTCCCTACTTACATGGTAGCTTTCCAGGCATTTTTTATTCTTTTATGATTACTAGTATGTTTACATGTATATACTACTTTTGATAGCATACATTGTTATAAGTTAGATATGAAAATAGTTATTAATGTTTCATAATCATCCTAAATGGTGTTTCCCTTCATAGGTTGATGGTGTAACCTTAACTAAAAAATCATGGCATGTTAATCTAGTGACCATTGGTTTCATATGCTGAACATTTTGGTTGTGAATAAATGGTAAAAAAAATTCAATTCATAAGGTGTATGGGTGATTTATAAATTGGGAAATGGAAAACCATGTAATTGAAAAATAAAATTTAAACTTTATATGCCTTGAGACTATTTTATAAATATAAACCCTATTGAATTTTTATATTAAATGAATTGGTTTCCTATATAAAATATTGTAACTCTATTACTTGGGCACCAAAACCTGTATGATTAAACTCTTAAATGCAAAAATGGACCCAAGAAGGTAAATTGGGGAATGTTTCTTTTGAGATAACCCACTAAGGGTGTTTTTAAATTTAATAATTGGATCAAATTTTATGGTTTATAGACCTTGGTTAGATATGATGGGACCCTTTTAGGTTTCGTTTTTTATAGCATGACTTCGTATTTAACCCCTTGAGGTATTCCTCTATAATATAGGGATGGTTAATTGAATTATTTGAAGCCATTTATATGGTTTTAAAAATAATATTGTGGAGGAATCATACTAAACTAGTCACCTTGAACTATAAAAGAACTTCTATCTACTTTTTAGTTGTACATATATGAGGTGTTAGTTAACTAAAATGCCAATTAAAACCTAAAGGGTCTATTACTCTATAGATTAGGAATGCAATTTTATTAAACTAATAAAATATTGAAATATTATGAATAAATGTATGATTTTTAAAATTTATTTTATGTGATTAATTTTTAAATTACGATAGGATATCAGTTAAATAATAATTATTGAATGAAAGTTTGATAAAACATGCGTGTGTGTCTTGTTACATCAACTCAATAAATGTGTTAAGTATATATTTCCTTATTAATAGTACTTGACACATAAATTGATCCTTTAAAATAATTAAATATCTAAATGTTAATTAGTGTAATGTAATAAATAGAACCTTCAGAGATGATCTTAACTTTAACACTCCTGTAAGGGTAGTTTAAATATTTCACTGATTTTTTCTCTTGAAATGAGAATGTGAGAATTTTTCATTGGATTATTCTAAAATAAGTGGTTACTGTTCATTCCATGTGATATTTTCATACATGACCTAGTCTTATGGTTGAAACTTTATGATTTAGTAATGGGGATATCCTGAGGTAGGAAGTGACCTCAGAACTTTAAAAACCTCAGTGATGTTTCGTTCTTTCTAACAAAAGGTGTTTTTCAGGTGCCAAGGTCCTTGGTATGATTTTTAGTTTCTAAAATGTCACATGGTATGGATGGTTGGTTGTTCGATAAATTTATCCCTTTTAAGAGGGTGAGAATTGTGTAATTCTCATTAAATGTTGTTTAGGCATTCCAAGTGCATGGTTTACTTCTCATTGGGTTGTGAGACCCTTATTTTCTTATTATGTGATGGATGAATTGGGAGGTCGTCAATTAGATTTATAGTCATATTGGGTGATATGACTCTAGAGATAAACATCTTATATGTTCCATCTGATACTGGTATTTATAGGGATATTTATCATATAGATAGTATCAATGATGTTTTGTTTTAATTGTTAAATATAGTGGTAGTATGCATTGATACATGTAGTACACATCAAGTTGGTAAGTGGTATAACAAAAATTATAAGTATAGTAGTAATCCTTAATGATTTAAGAAGATATTCACTGATCAATGGTCATCTATGATGTAGAGTGACTTGGGTGTTAAATAAATTAAGACTCATCCCAATTCTTGAGACAAAGTTATAAAAGGATCGTGTGTCATAACACCACCGATCACGTTGGTTTATATTTTATTCCTGAAGTTTTGGAATGCATGGAGGTAATTTGGGAGGAGTTCCATGCGTTCTTATGAAGGTGACGCTAATATATCTCACATTCAAGGGGTGGGTTTTCTTCACTTTTATAATTTGTGCTTGGTAACAGTGTGTAGTCCATGTCCAGGACCCATGGTTAGTGGTCGATGGATTGTGTGTTGTGGGGTGAGTTCTCATTCTCAATAAATGATGAATAGGACACTCCTAATGTAAGGATAATATTTTCATGTGTTGGGGAAAGTTTTCCTTCCAAGTATAAGTAACACAACCAAGGGGGACCATTTGAAAATTTATGTGGATGTTTTTGTACTCCCATGAGGCTGGTAAGCTTTCAAATGTGTTGGTTCTTTCAGGGTAGCATGATAATGATATGGTTGGATATGTATGAAACCTTTGTGAACACTTTTAGATAGTTATGAACTTAGGTATTTGTGATTCAATGGTCATGTGATGTTTTGATTACTAAATGCATCATGGTCGGGTTGGTGATGCATTGGAAGGTGAAGCTGATTTATTTCAAAATAATTTGGCCTAAGTGGTTTGACTGGCCTTGTTATATTCATTTTGAGGCAGTTGTTTCAAAATCATAATGTGCACTTTTAATTGGATATGATGGAAGTTTCTTAGGCCTTATTGTAAATTCTTGATATCATCTTGGGGTACTCTTTTCTTAGTGATGATCATGTCCCCTATCTTGATATCTTTTAGAATATACTAAGAAATCATGAGTTAAATGCTAAGATAAAAGTTTAAAATTACCATATACTCCATTATAGTTGTTCTTTAGAAGCACGGTTGCTATAGAGGCATGGTTAATCCTTAGTGATTCTTGGGTTACCATACTGTAATGCATTTTACGGACTCACAGACACCAAATGGTTCTTTGACTTGACTATCATTGGGGTCATTAAGGGCTCCTCAGATGTAAAATAATTGGCTTTTTACTTATTTCTCACTTGTAAGAATGGAGTAGGGACTATCTAGGATAAGAACCTCATACTATAGTAGATGATTCAAAGGCTATACATAACTTTAGTTGGGATTTAATGATACTTTTTAAGGGTGGAAATCCTAGTGTGTTGGATTAGTTAAACACCCATATTCATGATGAGGCATAGTGACTTAAATAATTATTTATTCTTGAGGAATCATTTCATGCTGGAAAAAATCACAATGGACATGTTTGGAGTAAACAAAAGTTATGTTAAAAGAAGGTATCATTTTTTTGTTTAAAAATTATGATAATCTATTCCGAATGTCTTGAGAATATTCATCCAAAAGTTGGATAACTTGTTTTCCTCTTGTTTTGTTAAATGTAATATCTGAGGAACCTCTTTATAAAACATCTCTAGGATGAGGTCAGTAAAATGTGAATCGACTAAGGTTTTTTCATGAAAGCTCATCTTGACTTGAATAAGTGAGGTTGATTGGGTGTCAAACGTCCATTTAATCTAAGGATCATTCCAAGAGAATCATTAGAATTATAGGGAAATGTTAATGTATAAAATTCTAATGGTGGAGATACCATGACTTGGAATTGGACTTTAAATGATAGAACCTATTGTGGGGAGCTCCATAGGCTAGGTTATTAAATAGCTAAAACCATGATCATGTCTTTAGTTTTAGGGGATCATGTGAGCTTCATATAAATGCTTCAGTTTGGAATGAAAGTATTAGAATAATTTTTAACATTTTACATTTTGTGTTAAAAAAAATGGTGCATGGAGGTACATTTAGAGTTTTTAAATGGAACACAAAATTTTATAAAAAACATCATGACCGGAGTAGGTTGAGTGTTTTTTTGGTTATTTCCCCATGGCTTCTTTGGGATGAGAATTTTTAAGGATGGGAGGTTGTAACGTCCCTTCTTTTAGACTAGGACAAATTTCCAAAGGAATTTAATTTTTACCATTTAGTGGATGGGATTCTCTTTAAACCAAGCTTCAGAATATAAATTCATGCTTTGGAACACTTAAATGGGTTTTTTATACTATGTTAGATGGATGAGAGGTGACTTGTGTAATGACGTTAAATTTTATTAATATAATTTCTCTTCCAATAATTATGTCATAAAACACATAAATAAGATATAGAACCCAATATTGACATAAATTAAGAATAAAATAATTGATATAAAGGAACCTATACTGATTGAAAAGTAATATGACTATTGGACTATTAATATGACCATTAGAAATAGTAATCTAATTGTTATAATAGTAACCTCACCTATAAAAATAAAAATAAAATTTAGTTATCTTATAAATAAAAATATGATATAATTATATCATTGAAGAAGTAAACAACTATTTTAAAAAAGATAAATTGAGTGTTGGTATTTTTTAAAAAAAATTATTTATTTAAATTTTTATAACTGATATAATTATTTGAAATAAACTATATTTTTATAAAATAGTTTAATATTATTTTTTTATACAATAATTTTGTGAGACCTTAATTAATTTTTCAAAGTATCCGAAAATCGATTATAATATTAAAATCGATATTTTTTAATAAATTTTAATTTTATTTAAAAATGAATTTCTCATATTTAGAAAATTATTTTCAAAAAATGGATTTCAGTTTTTTAAATATACACATCAAAAAATGGTTACAATTATTTTTTTTCTAAAATAGTTAATTTTTGTGAATAGTAAAATGTTGTAATTTATGTTATAAGATAAATACATGAATTATTGAGTCATGGTTGATGAATGGATGAGTTAATAACTCATAGGTTCGAACTATACTTAACCAATTACTGTATTTATTCATATGAATCATTACTACTAATAGTCTCGTGCCAAAAAAAAAATAAACTAATGAATATAATAATTAAAACACCCTTATCCTCACCCTATAAATACCACCCCTCACCACCCTTTCTCATCTCACCTTATAAGCCTTGTATCTTATATAAATTCTGAAAAATTGCCTTACCAAACCTCTTCCCAATGTTCAATATATTCTTTTTCAATAAAATATCAAACCCAAGTGACTTAAATAATCCCTCAAGGAGAAAATATTCAAGAGGTAAAATCCTACTTATTTCTCTTTTAATTTATTTTATTTTCTAATCCTCTCCTCACCTCCCATATCAAAGGTTTCATGATAACTATATTATCATATACATACTATAATGTTATTCTTTTAATGGAATGTCCATAATCAAATCTCTTCTCTTCTCATTTTATTCTAAAAATGAAAACATTGTTCATATTATGTCAATTCACTACCTTCAGGGAAGATGAGTTTTTGTTTTCCATTAACTCCTTCAATTCTAGTCATAAAACCATTATATGGGTTAAATAAGATATTAAAATACATATTATAACTTTTAATATTTTCTATAAACAATATATAAATAAAATACTAAATAACATGATACGAGATCTTGATGGTCGTAAAAACAACCAAAATAAATTCAACATTTTAATTAACATTTTATCAATTGAATAATAATTATACTAGAAAACCAAATGATATATGATATTATTTAATGTTATTTAAGTTCATTAATAACATATAATTTCACTTTTGTATTTTCATTTCAATTTGAAAAGAACTCTCATAATTATACTCAAGGGAAACAACCACACTCGAAACAATACAATTATACTCTCTAACACATCAAAATGTACATAAAAGAAATGAATAAAATTATAATAAATAAAATAAATGTATAAAATTATTATGATTTATTAATTAATGGATATAATTATATTATTCAGTGTATTAAATGCAAGTGCAGAACAAATCTGGATATAAGGTGAGTTTATTCTCAAACCCAACTCCCTTCCTTTGGGTTTTCCCTCTTACACATCATTTTTCAGTATGAATATTTCTTTATTTTTCTTTGAATATTATTTCATTATTATTAAATTTTACTTTCTAGGATACACATGTATCTAAATTTGTTTTTTGAAAAATATATTTTTTCCCAAAAAGAACTCTTCTTTACAAAATACATCTTGACTTCTCTTTAGTTGTTTCTTCTTCACTTGAGAATGATGATTTATAAACCAAATATTATCTCCCTTTTCCTTTTAGTAACCCCAAATTTTATTCATTAATGTATTCTTTATGAAATCCCTATGAAACCCATTCCTTTTCATGGTTTATTTCAAGACTATGATTGTTATACATTTCATGTATGATTATGTATATTTTATGATGTGATGGGTGGGCCCAGAATTATCTATCCCCCCAATGCATTATGTAATGTTATGTTTATAATGAGATAATGTGCAATATTTTTGAACATGATGCTAAATATTTTCACAATGATGATGTTATGATTATGTAAATATGTTATGTATGAACGTGATGCTATCATTGATCACAAATATGTGTGGTATTTGACCATTAAGACATGATGTTAAATTTTTATGTATTTTCAAATTCCATGAATTAATATAATGTTTCCTGTCATGATTATAATGATGACACTATTCTTATGTTATGACGATGAAGATTATTCTCACCCATGTTATATTTATTCATTTCTTTTTTCATCCTCTTACTATGATTTTAATTCATCCATTTCTTTGATGTATATCCTCAAGTGATAACATGTTTTAAGAAGAACATGATATTTTAAGGATAATATGAAAGGTTTAAATAAATTAAATGATTTATTTGGTTAAATTTGTGTTTATGCCTAATTTTTCTAAGACACTAAACATTTTGATCCTGGATTGGTATCTCTATTAATTTTTTCTTAAATATGATGTAATAGTCATGTAATAAAAATTAGGGTCGCTATATTTAGTATCAAAGAACATTTTAGTTAGTTAGAATATTAGTAAAACCCTTAGGATAACACTATTTATATGTAAACATCCAAAAATATTTGTTTCAAAAAAAATTATAAACATAGGGATCCCATAAGACATTCCTTTATAATAGATTTATTCAAAATAATGAATTATTTATTCATGATTTTTTGACTTATAATTTTTTCAAACCTTTTCTTTTCTAGAATATGGTGGGAACCAGGAAAACCAGTCATAAAACCAAAGTGGGAGACAATGTAATTATTGTCTGAATGATATCCCCAATTAAATGGTATTTGGAGTTCAAAACATTGTGGTGATACTTATCCAACTCTCTCTAGCTATGAACAATAAGTTGAACAACATGGAAATTATGCATTTATCCAACAAGGATAAAATAGCCATGGATTCCCTTATAAGATGATGAACACCAACATTTAGTGAATCTTATGGTCTACTTGTTTCAAAACAGTGGGTTAACTCAGTAGATAATATTTTTTTATCCAATATTATGAGTAGGAGAAGTTATCTCTAATTGTGTGTCATTTATATGGATAAGTAGATAAATTGTGGTAATTGATTAAGAAATCCATGCCAAATGATGAAATAGTAGAAATAGAGTGGGAAGAATGTAATAAAATATTTTTTAACAATTTGTTTCCTTGAACTCTTCATAAAAATATTGAGTAATAATTTATAAAGTTTAATAAAAATTGAGGTCAACCTCTCATGGATTATGAATTAAAATTCACAATGCTTGCAAGATATACCTTGAGGTTTTTTTATCAAAGATTATAGAAAATATATAGATTCTTTATTGTTTTAAAACCACACCTTAGAAGGAATATTTTTATCTTATACTTTATGATTTATGAATAATTTCTTTTATGTGCTCTCAAAGTGGAGATAGAGTTTTTGAGAATGATTCTATGGATATGGATATAATAAATTAAAGATAGAGTTTTAATCTTGTGGATCTGTTGATAAAGGTTGAAAGAAATCTCAACCATTCACATGTCAAAAATGCGAGAAGAAGCATCATGGGAACTACCTAAATGATATAGGGAAATACTTCAGGTGTGGAAGAGAAGGCCACAAAGATCATGAATATTTAAGAGACATGAAGAACCTATCCAATGTAATGGAGGATAGGAGAGAACCACCCATGGTTCAATGCTTTAATTTTAGGTAGAAAGGGCATTATTTAAGCCATTTCACTAAACCTTGAGTCCTTTAGGATAATTAGTGTTATCCACCACAAAATCAAAAGGAGTAAGGGAAATCATATGCCATCAATACTACTAATGTGGATCAAGAAAATGAATTCATACAAGGTACACTTACTATTCACTCAAGAATGGAATAATTCTTATTTGATTCTGGTTATACACAATCCTTTATATCCTACAAGTTTTCTAGAACTATTTAATAAAATCCCTGATACCTTTAAGTATAAATGTCCATAAAAACACTTAATGGTGTGATTATCGAATCCCAAGTGTTGGTCTCTTATCCTATTGGATTATGTGGTAATATGCTTCTAGAAAATCTTGTAATACTTCCCTTTGTGTAATTCAATGATATAATGGTTATGGAATAGATATAATTATATAGAGTACACATCAACTATCAAAAAAATTATCTTTTCATATTCTGAATCATCCCATGATCCTCTACAAATTCAAGGATGACCATGAATATCCTTAGGAAAATCCATCAATGGTGTGGGTGTTGATTCCCAGTGGAGAAGAATACTTTCCTCGAAGGATTGAGTCAATGTAAGGTATCATCCTAGATGAGATTCCCATTATTAGGTAGTTCACAGATGTATTTCTCATAGAGTTACACATATTCCCTCCAGAATGTGAGGTATAGTTCTTAATAGATCATATACCTAGATCCTATAATGACCCAAAATTTTATTAATGAAAATTCATATTAATATAATTAAATGTACTATTATGTAAAATGGTTATATATGACATATTCACTTTATTTGTTTTATGTTTTATTATTTTAAAATACCATTAAGAATTTTTACCATTTTTAATATAGCCCTTGAATAGTGATCACATGATTAGTATAAATATAGGGCTTTAACGAATCCAATTTGCTCAGAAAAAGGAAGTGATGGCCACATCCAGTAGAATTTCTCCATACGAAGATCATTTTTTGGAGCTTGAAAGGGAGGTAGTGTCACTGGTATTCACTCTGGACCAAGCCCAAGCTGAGATTCAACACGTTAATCTTGAATGGAATCACCTACGGGATAAGTTAAAGTTAATAGAGATTACCACCCGAGTGATGTTATATGAGCTTCCCCAAGAGTCTATCACCATTGCACACCTTACCCTTAGTTATTATGAGACTATTATAAGGGGTTATGTAATAATACCCTAGCATTATAATTATGTACATTATTTTTGTATAAATAATCTACATTCATTTTGTCATTGTTACTTTGTAAATGGTCTTTAAAACACAAAGAGTATTTTTAGTTAATATTCAATTAAGAAATATAATTTTATGAATTAATGGATTTCATAATTAAATAATATTTTAATAATAATATTATTACTATATTAATATTTATTAAATATAAATGATCGTATAATTTTTATGAATACAATTGTAATTTTTATTAAGGTTTGAAAGATGTTTTTGTCAAAACCCATGAATTTTTTATAAATGTATCTTGTTATTTTTAAAAGTGAAAATTCACATATTTAGAAAATTATTTAGATAAAATTAATATTATTTTTGTATTTATGTATTTATGTCATTAAAATTATCTAACGGTGAATTTTTCATAATTTTCTGAGATATTCAAATTTTTGGTTAAAAATTAAATACCGTTTAAATATATAATGTGTTTTATGACAACATAATGACCCAATAGTGACGTAATAAAATAATATAAAAGGTATATTCAGCCAATATATTATTTACCTTTAAAATAGTTTTATTTTATATTTGTTTTATTAATTTTATGCTACCTTTGTAGACCCTCCAAGACTTATAAAATATGTTATCTTTTTAAAATGATTTCCTTGAGAGTGTAACTCACCTTCAAATAAGAAAGCCTAATATTTTAATAATTTCATAAATTTGCTTTATAAAATAATTTTATACAATAACTTTTGGAAAAAAACATGGTAAAACTCATGGAATGGTTTTTGGTTTTGATTAGTTTAATGTGTGGTGTCCAAAACCAAAATATTAAAGAATTTTCTCTCCTTTCTTATATAAAACCTCTCAATATCCTATTCCCATTCATTCAAAACCTTTGGATATCGACTAAACTCTACTCTCCACTATATAAAATCCTCCATAGGCTCCCCAATCTTCTAATAATCCTCTCTCATTCCTCTCTCAGGCCTTTCATATCACATTTCCAAGAAATGGATTTCTTCCTTTATCATTTTTGTCTAAATTTCATTATGTATTTATAACCTTTTATTTTAAATTAAAAATGTTGGGGTATGATTTCAAACCTCCCCCATACTTACCTCTTTATTTTTTAATGTTGAGATACCTCTTTATCTCTCAATAATGGCTCTCATGTACACCTGTTACCATGCCTAAATGCCGTAAGGAATTTCTCTCTTCTCATTTAAATTCAAGAAATTATTTCATATTATGCATCTAAATTCCAATAAATATGATGGTATATTATTTTCCATGACCTAATTACATTCCATTTCATGTTTAAATTATTACATACCCCTTTCTCTCACATAAACCCATTTTATGATTCCTATTTGATGCCCTTATGCTTCCAAAATTTACCATGCCAAAATCATCGTGTAAGTGAATACCATACCCATTCCTCTATCAAGGGTATTCAACTTTATTCACATATACTTATTGATTATATAGTTTTATTTTAGTATTACACATTACTTTATCATGAAATAAAAGACCATGTTTAATGATTCCATGTTATATGATCCATGTGGCACACTTATGCATTAAATGAAATGTTTATAAAAGGAGTGCCCTAATAGTGCTCCAATGCATTGTGTAAAGTTTAGTATCATGATATGTCAGGTGAAATTAGGGTTTTCTCATGATAATTCAGGTGAATTGGGGGTTTAATAATGGTAATTCAAGTTCAATTGGGGTTTACTCATACTCTATATGCTATGAGCCTTTGCTCTGGCTAATATCGTGATAAATTTTGTTGGCACATTTTCAGGTTCTGATAATCATGCTATATCATGCCTTTATGATTCATGTTTATATTATGCTCCATTGATATTCATATTACCTAACGTGTATTGTATTCTTCATTCTATTCCTTTTTACCCCCTTACAGGGCTTTATAGATCACCCTTTTATTATGTATATCCTCAGGTTATCCCATGAAATGTTAAGTATGAAAAAAATGTTGTGGTCATGTTAAAGAAGTTTTCAATAAAGATGATATATTTTATGTCTTGTGTTGTCATGTAATGTTCCCACTTTCCAAAACACTAGATCCCCCAATACTCAGAGTTTTCTTAAGTGTAAATTAAAGTAATAAATCACGTTTAAGGTTGTAATAATGAAAAGGGTTGTTATAGATCCACTCCTACATCAAAATGTCCCTATTGGATGGTCCCTATTAAACTATAAGAGTCAATGTAGTATCTGCAAGAGCATTTAGATGAAGGGTTTATATGCTCTTGTGCATCACGTTTTGGTTCACCAGTTCACTTTGTAAAGAAAAAGTATGGATCAATACAGTTGTTTATTGATTACCAAGATCATAATAAGGTAACTATAAATAAAAAGTATACTCTTCCAATGATTAATTACTTGTTCAATCAACTATGAGGACCTCATTAATTCTCAAAGGTGGATATTAATTATAGATATCATTAATGGAATGTGAATAAGGTATATATTCATAAGACTATTTTATATACAAGTTATGTGCATTATGATTTCCTAGAGATTCCCCTTTGGACTTACTAATTCCCCTACAATCTTTATGGATTTGATGAATAGAGTCATTAGATACTTCCTTGAAAAAATTTAGTTTTGATCAATGAAATTATAATCTACTCCAAGAGTAAGGAGGAACATAGAGAACATATAAGTATTATTCTAGATACATTAAGGAAGAATAAATTGAATGGAAATTTCATAAATTATGAATTTTAGATGTGAAAGGTCACATTATTGGGTCACGTGATCATGAATGGGTGAATCGTTATAGATCCTTCAAAGAAAAAGGTAATTATGCAATGGGCCAAACCCACTAGTGTAATAGAAATATTTAGTTTTCTTGGCATAACAGGGTAATATAGGAATTTTGTGTTAAATTTACTAGGATTATTTATCTTTATAACTAATTTAACATAGGATGGGGTAAAGTATATCTTGATGGAAGAATGTGAGGAAATCATTAAGCACCTCCCAAAGAGGATAATCACTACACCAGTACTCATAGTACCAACAAATTTAGAAGGTTCTTTTATATACAGGGATGATTTTAGGAAAGTATTGGTTAGTGTAATCATTCATAATGATAAACTGATTGAATATGGCACATATAAGGTTAATATCCATGAGTAGAACTAGCTGGTGCATGATATAGAGCTGGGAGATGTTTCTTTTTCATAAAAAATATGGTGTCACTGCCTCTATGGTGAGAAGAATGAAATATATACTGATCATAAGGGTCTAAATTATATTTTCACATATAAGAATCTCAACATTACCCAAATAATATGGTTAGAGAAAATCAACAACTATGATTACTCTATTCATTACCATTCGAGAAAGGTGAAAATTTAGTCGATGATCTTATTAGAAAATATCATGCTACTTTCTCCATGATGTTAATTGAGAAAGACCCTATACTCATGGATATGAAAATAATGGGTTTGAAAATCATAATGGTGGGTAATAAATCTTACCTTTCCCAAATGATTTCCCAACCAAATATGCAAGAGAAGATCAAGGAGGCATAAAGGGATGATTTATAGTTTCAGAATAATGTGAAAGCAGTAAATGAAGGTAAGCTACATGATTTCTACACCAATTAGGATGGTTTCATTGGATTTGTAACTAGGCTTTGTATAGCTTCATCCCCTGAGATAATAAAGGAGATAATGGATAACGCACATAGCTCATATTTATCCATCTATCTCGAAAGTACCAAGATGTACTATGATCTTAGAGAGAAATTATGGTGGAAATGGTGAATTATATTGAAGATTATATCTAATGGTTCTTGGAATTTAATTAAGTTAAATTATAGTGACAGAAGTCCAAATGGATGATGAAACCATTTCTTATACCCACATGAAAATTGGAGAATATCACAATGGACTTCGTCACCAGTCTCTCAAACATATCCAATGGAAACAATTTGATATGGGTTGTGGTCGATCTACTCACCATGACTTCCCACTTTATTTCTATTAATAATGATTTCTTGCTTTAACAACTTTCCACTATATATGTCAAGGAAGTGGTGAGGATGGATAGGGTTCCACATTCAATCATATATTATTGAGAACCAACGTTCACATCTAAATTATGGATAATTCATCAGCATTATTTAAGTAGTTAATTAAATTTAATCAAGGCTTTTCACATCCAAAATAATTCCCAATATGAAAGCACTATTTACTTTATCAAAAACATGCTAAGAGCCTACACAACAGAATTCAAAGGAGCATGGTATAAACATATCCCACTAGTTATGTTATCATATAATATTAATTTCCACTCGAGTATTAAAATGCATACATATGAATATCTATATGGTAATTGGTGTCAAACTCCAACATGTTTTGATGTTTTTGGAAAATAAAATCTACTTAGTCCTGAACATGTGAAAGAAATGACTATGATGGTTCAATCCATCCATAAACATAAAAAATATACTGAAATTTAGAAAAAAAAATATATGCTTTCAACTATCTAAGAGGATTGGAGTTTGAAGTTGGAGACAAAGTCTTCATTCAAATATCACCAAGGAAGAGAGTCATGCAATTTGGAAAGAAACAGAATATTAGACTAAGGAACATTGGGCCCTTTTAGATCCTTGATCGTATAGGGGAGGTGTCCTATCACCTTTCACTTCCACCAACTATGGATCAAGTTTGCGACATGTTCCACATAACCCTTTTGAGGAATTACAAATTTGACCCCTCACCTGTACTAAAATAGGAGGTGGTAAAACTTGAGAATGACCTATTATTTAAATAAATGGAAGTGAATATCTTATACCACATCAAAAAAGTCCTATTCCACAATGTGCTCCACATTGTCAAATTTTTGTGGAGGAACCATAAGTATGAAGAGGAAACACAAGAACTAGAGGATGCAATGAAGGAGAAATATCCTCACTTATTTTCACCTTATTATGTAAAATTAAGTTTTTAGGATGAAATTTCATAACAAGGGACGAATTTAATGGAATAAAATTTTATCAATAGAATTTCTCTTCATATAATTACATCATAAAACACATACATAACAAAGAGAAAACAATATTCTCAAAAATGAAGAATAAAATAAGTAGTATTAAGGAACCTATACTAATTGAATAGTAATCTGACCATTGAAATAGTAATATGACAATTAGGAATATTAATCTGACTCTTAGAATAGTAACATATCCTATGAAAGTATAAATAAAATATTTATCTTATAAATACAAATATGATATAATTATATCATGGTATTAATAAATAAATGTTTCAAAAATGATAAATTATGTGTTGGTATTTTTGTAAAACGTAAATGTTTATTTAATATTTCATAATTAATATAATGATTTAAAATAAAATATATTTTACTAAAATATATTAATATTAGGTTGTATAATAAGATACTTTTATGAGATATTAATTAACTTTTCTAAGGGTCATAAAATCAATTATAATGTTAAAATCTGTATTTTTCAAATAAATGAGGATTTTATTTAAAAATAAAATTTATTAAATTTATAAAATTATTTTCATAAAATGGATTTTACTTTTTAAATATAAATGTTGAAAAAAATTTAGGGTTAATTTTTTTTATTTTTCTAAAAAAGTAGATTTTTTAATAGTGAAATATAGTAATTTACAGTATAAGATAAATACATGAATTACAGAGTCATAGATATTGTATAGACTAGGTAACCATAAATTTTTTATAACTATAATAAACCATTTAAATTATTTATTCACAGTAATTATCACTATTGATAGTCTTGATCCAAAATAATAAACTAATGAATATAATAATTAAAAACACCACCCCCACCCCTTATAAATACCACCCCTCATCACCCTTTCTCTTCACACCTTCAAATCCATGTATCTTGCCTAAATTATTCCTAATTACTATTCAAATCCTCTTACCAATGTCTAGGAGCTTCTGTTCTAAACAACAGACCGAACCCACATGCCTTAAGAAGCTCCACAGTGAGAAGATAATGAAGAGGTAAAATCATCATTTGTTCTCTGTTAATTTTTTGTGTTATATAATCATCTCCCCGCCTCCCCTATCCAAAGTGGAATGATAAATACATTATCTTACATATATCATAATTTTATTATGTTAATGTAATATCCATCATCAAATCTCTTATCTTCTCCTTTTATTCTAAAAAGTAAAGCATCTTCTATGATGTATCTATTCACCACCTTCATGGATGATGAGTTTTTTTTTCATTGATACCTTAAAGGATTGGAATAAAACCATTTTAATGGTCAAATAAGACATTAATTTACATATTATAACTTTAATTGTGTTCTTAAAACAATATATGAATATAATATTAAATAAAATTATACTAGTTTATGATGGTTATAAAAACCACAAAAATTAATTAAATTTTTCATTAATGTATTATCTAATGAGTCATCATCTTACTAGAAAACCAAATGATATATGATACCATTTAATCTTATGGATTTTTATTAATAACATATAATTTTACTTCTATGGTTTCTATTCCATTTGACATGAACTCTCATAATTATACTTAGGAGAATCAACCATAAACCATGGTACAAACACAACCTAAATGATGAAATTGAACTCTATAACTAATCAAAGTGGCCATAAATGAAATTAGTAAAATTATAATAAATCAAATAAATATATAATTAGTTATATATTTAGTACTTAATTAATCTAATTTGATTAATTAGGATATTAAGTTCAATTACAAAATGCATCCGGATATAAGGTAACAAGATTCTGAAACCCAACTCCCTTCCTTTGGGTTATCCCTCTTTCACGAAATTTTCAGTATAAATATTCCTATATTTTTATTTAAATATAATTTCATTATCCTTAAATTTTATTTTTAGGGATTTACAAGTATCCAACATTATTTTATGACAAATATAATGTTTTTCCAAAAGAACTCTTATTTCCAAAACACATATTGTTTCCTCTTGGTTGTTTCTTATTTGCTCAAGAATGACGATTTATAAACCAAATAACATTTCCCTTTTTATTTTGGGAACCTTAATGTTTATTCATGAATTTATTATTTATTAAATACTTATTAAATCTATTCCTTTTCATGGGTTATTTAATGACTATGATTATTATATGTGGCATGAATGATTATGTACATATTATAATGTAAAGAGTAGGCCCAGAATTATATATCCATCCAATTCATAAGGTAATGTGATGTATCTCATGAGATAATGTGCAATATGAGTGAAGATAATTATATATTTTTTAACAACTATGATATTTTTATTATGCACATATATTATGTGTGAACATGATGCTAGCATTGTTCACAGCTATGTGTGTTATTTTACCACCCAGACATGATGTATCATGTTTGTACATTACCACATTCCATGCCTTTTATATAATTTTTCCTCTCATGATTATGATACTGATCTTTTGATTATGTCATGGTAATTATTATTATTATTATCATCCATATTATATTGATTCATTTCCTATTTCATCCTATTATTGGGCTTTTAGCTCAACACATTCTTTGGTGTATATCCTCAAGTGATAACATATTCTAAGGATACTGTGATTTTTTTAATGATAAATATGAAGGCATTAAATAAATTTTTATTTTTTATTATGTTCAAGTTCTGTATGACCCTAATTTTCTCAAGACAGTAAACCTTTTAATCCTAGATTTTTTATCTCTATTATGTTGTTTATCATAAAAATGGTGAAATAGTCATGTAATAAAAAGTAGGGTCACTATATCTAGGGCCTTACATTGAGTTTTAAGAGCATCGGGGACCAAAAAATAAGTTTCATGAGAAGATGGTAGAGGCACATAGATTTCATGAAACTATACATCCCTCAACGAGGAACAATATGACCTATTTAGAGAGGCTGAGGGTGTCTCGTGGTTTTCTCTACCATTGTTCACTGGGATGAATGGCCGCGCATCTTTTGAAAGCATCTTAACAGAGTATAAATTCTCAGTTTGTGCCTAGTTTTACAAGCTTCGCACATGAACCACATGATCCCCTTGAATAGGTAGTTTTAATATACGTTTGGTTCACAGTTTGACCAACTGTGTGGAAAACTATATGCCTTATTTTAAGGCTTAAATTTACACTTTTCCCCTAGTTTATTTTAATGTGTCCACCCCTTTTTCTTCTCCTCCCATCCATGTGTAGTATCCCTCCATGGGTTTCGTCCTCATATCCTCTCCAGGGCTTGGAGATATCTCCTCCATCTTGTTTTAGATTCTCTTATAGTTAGTCTCCTTGGATTAGTATCGAAAAGATCCTCATTCCTCGTGGTCCTTTCATCATTTATCACTGCATATCCTATAATATCTTCATGGAATCTAATTACCCCTATTTTTAAATTGTTTTATGATTTATTCTATTTCTCTCAAGACATATTAATTCAAGCCTCGATATTGGATGAGTGAAGCATCCTTGGTATATGGTTGGTGTTCTATATATTTTTCATCAAAATTTTGTCATTTTATATTTTTGGTCATTATTTTGTGAACTATTATTTCCATGTGACGCCCCTAATAATGTGAAATTTTTTATGTACACCCTAATGACAAAAACTAATTAATTTTTCCATTAAATTTTATTTCTGTAGGTTTCTCTCCCCAATGTGGACCACCCATTAGGGTGTGTTCGTAAAATGTCATATTAATTAAGAAACTATTTTCTAATAAAACCATCTGTCAATTTGAGACATCTTCTTGAATGATAATGAGTTAATTAAATGGCTTGATTAAGATACAAAATGGATAAATTTCTCCCCTTGTTACTCTCTTGTGACCAAACCACCTTTTAATGGGTTTGGGTTGGGTTATATTGAAAAATGTATAATTTCAATTAATGTAAAGTGATTAGGGAGACCTTTTCATGTAACCTTTTTTTAATTGTGAATTAATCCTCCAACTAATAAATTAAATTATTAAATTTTAAATAGAATAATTGATAACTTATTCCTTATTTTTATTTAATTGAAATGGTAAATGGTATTGGCCCTCTATAACTATACTTATCTTATGGTGGGACCTTTATAAGTACATGGTCAACTTTATTTATTTGTTATTGAATTATAATGATACAATCATATAGACATGTACTTTTTTATTATTTTAATTTAACCAATCGAATATTTCTTTAATTATTTGGTCAATAATTGGCTTCCTTTTAATAGAACACCTTGGATTGGTTCATAGGTTGTTAGAAATTGTTTTTAACTAGGGAGATACTTGGATTACTTCTTTATAGAATTCCAATGATGGGAACATAGGTTACTTGATTTATATTATTCCAGGAGAGATACTTGGATTCTTCATAGGATTCTTTAGACAAGATCACTCAATAGATGTTTTACTTACCCATGAATGATATAGTTTCCTTGGGGGAGTTACCATTGATGGGATTAGTGGGTATTATGGTTATACTAGCCCATGAGCGATACATAGTCCCCAATGTGGTATACCTAGGAAAATCTCATAGATTCATGATTTACACCATGTTTATAGTGATACTTTGTATTACTTTTATGGTTCACCTTGTATGGACTCTTATGGTGATGGTTATTTATATTGATCCTAGAGTGAAACTTTGGTTCCTCTTTATGGATCGCCTAAGATGGGCTCAGGATGCCTTCTATAATAATTTCTTACTATGACTTTTAGTTAAGAACCTTATTTCATCTCATTTGATATATGATGAATGATAATTTATCATATTTAAGGATTTTTCCTCTAATACAAAGAACATTATAGGTTCGGTCCATGTTTGTATTTGACCCTTATATATATTTATGAGACTCCTATTATTATCATGAGTAGTATGATGCATGGACACATAAGTTAGGCCTCAAGTCCTAGATAATATGACATATCTATATATATGGATATAAATATTACAACATTTATAGTGCATATATAAATACCATATATATATCATTATCATAGGTATCATAGCTTATGTTAAAGCATGTGGTGTCATCCAGGTGTCCCTTAGGAACCCAATATTACCTATTTATAATTTCTACTTTGTTCGTTATTTTCTATACCTACACACTACTTTATTTTATATTCGGAGGATAGATTATTCTTTGACATCATTGGTGGGGGCCTCCTGTGTAGATCTCACACCCTGTTTTGGACACCATTACATTAGGGTACCTGAACAGACCTCAGGGTTATTGGACCAAGTTCTTTGGATTATTATTAAGGTTTTATTCTTGTACTTTGGAGATAGGATCCCAGGACTGAGTTGGAGCTCAAGATTTTTAGGGCGATATCCTTGAGGATTTTTATTTATTTTCATTATTCATGTGTTGTACTGTATTTTATCACATAATGTATATTTATTTCTTTAGTTGTGTTGTTCATCTGGAAATGAATGCATGGTTGTATATTTGGTGATATGACATTTCATGTTTCTTATCAGTGATATTTATCATTCACTTCTCTAGATTTTATGTATACTATTTTGGTTGTTGGATGATTTATTATTCATCTATTATATCATTGTGTTAATATGATCATGATTTTATAGTCTCCCCACCATACCATGATTAGACCACCACTAATAGTCTGTAACCATTGTAATTAGGGTGGTGTGCTTGAGGTCGTGTGACTTACCAGCTAGGGGCACCAATTTAGTGGCTCCCAAATCGGGATGTTACATTATCATTCCCTTTATGCTCATTTTATTTTTACGTATTCCCCTTGTTTAACCATACTAAGAATCTAATTTCATCTTTTATTATGTTTATTTTTCCTATGTTATGATGATAGGTATTACATGTGATATGTATAAGAAGGGATATAGTTGTGAGGAACTAAGTGGGAGATGATTTTGAACACTTAATAACCATTTATTTATGTTTCTATGTTTTCAATGGAACTATTCATTTCTAATCCTTAATAAATTTTTCTATAATATAATAAATGTTCATAAAAAAGATGTATTATCTATGTATGAAAATTCAGGGTCATTATAAATAAAAAGGTAAGATCGAGGATGCCTAACAGGGCTCACTAAGTCAAAAAGATATAATATATAAATCGAGTTCCATCATAGGTACTTCAACTCATGTATATAAAACTTTATATCATACAATTTGTGATACTGATATAATATATTATAATGTTCTAGGGACCACCAATCCCATACTCGTAGATGCCCACTTGGGGAATACCCTCAATTGATTTAAACCCAATCAATGAAAATTCCTAATTCAGACAAAAACCCCCAAATTAAGGATTTTTTGATGGAGTGAAGCAAAATAGTTGAAGAAACATGTAATATAGGGGAGATATGTCAAATATTTTACTCTAGTGATCTAATGGTACCAATGAAACATCAATTATAACACAAAAAGGGGAGATCTACCACTATAAAAATAAAAATGATGAAGAATGATAGAGGTAATATGCAACAGGAAAATGAGTAGCGCCCATGTATTGAAATAAATTTAAATTTAAATTTAATTAAAAATATAATTTTTGAAAATGGAGTAGGAAGCCCTAGGGTACTTAGTATCCTATCAACCATTAGGCCAGGTTCCACTGGTCATCTGGTGGCCCACCTAGGCTAACACTCCCATGTTTTAGCCACTAAGTTCTAGGTACCAGGCTGTCAAGTTATGGATATATACCCGAAATACTACTATGTATGAGATAAATATTATCAAATATCATAGGGTATGATACAATTATATCTTATGGGATGATAGAAATTATTTCATTTTAATTAAAATACCATGGATAGGATTATTGTTTAGTATGATATAAACATATTATAACCTTTTTCTTAACTAGACTATTTAAGATATGGTTATATCATGGATTGTAACATATGATTCATTTAAGGTAGTATAATGTTAAAAGTGTTAGTGTTTCAATCACTCACCCTATATACTATTAAATGAAACACATGGGAGGATCAATTTACACATATGATGAGTGCATGGACTGACTGAAACATTAACTCATATGTTTTTGTAATGTATGAGTTAACACATAGATAACTTGGGAACATCTAAAGGGATAATATAAATGGGTATTCAAATAGAGATGGGGCCAGTCTAAGCCTATCTAAGACACAACTAATTCTTTTTTCTTTTAAATCACTCTTATTCCACTATTCTTTGGTCATGGAGTACTTGAATACCATGGATATTAGGGATATCTTTCATAAACTTTAGTAGATTTGGTCCAACCCATGGATACAACATGGAGGAGGGATTCCTTAAAATTCCTCTAACAGTTGTTCATCATGAATTTACAAGAAGATAGAAGTTTTAATGTCTTAATGGTTTAAGGTACACAAAATCTATTATTCAATTTTTATATAGTGTTGTTTCAATTTAAATCATGATAGATTTTCATATTAAAGGTTTCTAATAAGTTCTTTTATGTTGAAATTTTTTCTTTGATACATAGAAACCAAAAGATGGTATTATATTCTTTTTATATCTTTTTATTGAATAAATAATTTTAAAAATATATAAGAACTAATCATTGCATTGAACAGATGATATTAAAGTATTTTGATTGGAATCAATATATTCTTATGAAAGACCACTATAGTAGAATCACTCTTACATGGGTGCACGTCATGTGATGTGATTTAAAGTCAATTTTACATAGTATATATGCACACAAAGTAATGCTTACATGGGTTATGTGTGCTAGTATTAGTCTTATGAATATATTTTTCACGTCTGATTACACTTACATAGTATATTATCACATGTTGTGATCTCCATGAATGTTCTTTCACCTTATGTGGGTTCTTGTATGGAATATTATTACTTTTTGTCCAAGTTTATTCTCATGTATAAATTATATAAAAAGAAATGGCCTATTGGAATGTGATGACATTCTCATGAAAGCCCTTGTACATCAATTTAACCTCACATGTTACTTCCCAAAAACATTTAAATATTAAATAAATCCCTATTATTTTTCATACGATATAGTAGATAGTTTTGGGGATTTTTTACACTATAAATTGTATAACGTATCCTATGATATGCATATATCATTAAACCTGATATGTATTGAGAATTTTAATTTTTCTGTATTTCAATTATGAATTGATTTAAATGGTTTAAAAATTTATTATAAATCATAGAAAAATGAATTATAGGATATTTATTAATATATAGCGGTTTTTATAGATTAATTAATTATAAAATGTTTCTCATTAATTACTTAAAATTTTATAAAACATTTATTAAATAAATATCACTAGTATAAAATGTTAATCTTAAAATACCTTTTAAAATAATGTGGCATGACTTATATCATAGATATAAAATGTTTATATGGAAAATATAAGGCCAAAATATAAAATAATTTATATTTAAATTATGAATTTTTAATAATTAATCAATTTTATGGGTTATAATTAATGGAATTTTTTGAGAAAATTTTTAAATCATATAAGAAAGGTTTTGATAATTGATTTGATCCAATATTTAAATAATATTAAGTATGTGATATTTAGATTATGTAAATTATTTACATAGTAGAATATGAATATATTTAATATCATATATTTTAAAAAAATATCAAGAAAGAATATGAAGTAACTCAAATTAAGGATAAATATAAAGTGTATATATTTATCTAACTTATAGAATTCCATAACTCATAGAAAAATTATAATGTGTTTGTAATTACCTTTATTTGTGAATTGTTAATAAAATATTATCTCAGATTTAAATTTATAAATTTTTTATTAATTTTTATTCTCTTTTTTATTATTCATAGTTGTAATTTTTTTATATTATGAATATTTTCATGCTTTAGTTTAAAGGGATAAAATTCTTCTATGAATTTCTACAAATGCGCCTAAGGAGTTACATGCTTGGTATCATAATGGATTTAGTTTTATTCTAACAATATGTTGGATCATACTAGTTTCTAGTATTGAATATAGATGTTAATTTTAGTTTATATAGATTAGTAGTTAGAATTCAGAAGGAATTGAAGCCTCTCTTCAGTAAAGTTTTCTTATGTAGATGGAATTAGGGTTGAATTTCTCATTTTTCTAGAGGTATGTGCCTTGAATAGAAAATTGGGGGTCAGCTATATGTCACTCAAAGATTACTCTTATAAGGATTTCAATTTTCATATTATTTTAAACCATTAACTGAAATAGTTTTATGTTCCTTATTCTTTGGATTCATTTGAATATGAATGAATATAGTTGGCATCTGATTTAGGATAGTAACATAATCTAGGAGTTATTTAAATGGTAACACATCAATACGGTTTGAATATATTTATTTAAAGGAAGGAATAGAATTGAAAACTAAATAATTAAAATCATGAAAACATATTAAGGGAATAACATGACATAACATATTGAGATTAAATCTCATTTAAAAATATTATGTGCCATATTTCTTTTGAAGCAACACTTTTAATAACCTCAGTCATAAAGTATGGGTGACCCTAAACATTAATTTTATATGGATTATCTTATGTAAGGAAATAAAGTATTGAGGTGAACCTAACCATAATGTTTCTTATTATTGAAACATGTTTTTTATCATAATTAGTTCGGTGAGATGACCAATAGATTGTATAGACACTTGAGAAGGGGTTGAATCATGTGTGATAGAATTTTACCAAATTATTATCCATATAAAATATAACCCTTTAAAAACCATCTCAATATTTGAACCCAGTTTAGCTATTATGATATTAATGAATTTGTTTATCTCTCTTCCAATTTACAAAAACCACATAAAATGATGAATGTAAAGTAAATAGTGGAATAGTTCTTTTAAAACGTTCAGTCCCTATAAGGGAAACCTACTCTTTGATGTGTTTGGTTATTATCCCAAGCCATAGATTCTTCAATATATAATGATAGTGGTTAAAATAGGGTAGGTATTATCCTGAACCCATAGTGAATCTCATACTTAAAAAAATCATATTTTGCTTCCCAGCATCCTAATATTTTTAAATAGTTATACTAAATTATACTAACTATCATCAGTGTTCAAACACTACCTCCCACCCCTTTAGGAATATCACAATTCAAAACTAGATGCCAATGAATCAAAGTTATCTAATCTCATTCCTATGAAAAATATTTTTCCTCTTTTTCATAATCTACTAATTTCATAAAACATGGTCTTGGTAAGTTACGTAGATATAGGATTGTATATAAAATTTGATCATTATACACTCTCATAGAATCATAAATGTATTTGAATAGTAATGATAGATCAATTGTTTTTCATCCACGTCAACCTTCCCCAACTATTATTCTTTTTCTTTCTTACTCAATATTTATAACATCTAAAATATTTGTAACTGATGTTTTGACACCTAATTTTTTTATAAATTTTATTAATTTATCTATTCATTAGTTGTTATTTTTTCTGAGGATTTTTTATGGTCCCTCTTTTAAATTTTTAAATTTTTCAAAAAAACTAGCCTACTATAAGGTTAGCACATGGTTGGGGATAACCATGTGATGAATTAAAAAGGGATTATTTAATAGGAAAGATTCATTTAACATGGTTGTAATATGTTTTCCTAAACCATGAGACAACCATGTGGTATTCCTAGGTTTCTAAAAATGAAATTTCCAAATTTACCCCTCTCTTTCCACTTTCCCTCACACAGCCACCTTTCCACCTATCCATACCTATCTCACGGAACACCCATGGTTGGGATCCCCACCCAAGAACATGACCCCCAATCCTTTTTCCTCAGACATTTGATGATTTAATGTGAAATTTCAAGAGTAAATTATTCCAAGTGAGTCCCCTTCCTCTCATCATATTTCTTCTTCCTCTATCTCAAGATTTTTAATTTACCCTCTTATTTTAGGGACATGAATGAACCCTAATGGGGTTTTTGGGATTTATTTAATTATTTTTTCTTAATTATTAGGTGTATTTAGGTATCTCCTTTATTCTGATCATTAGTTTCAAAGGAATCTTTCCCTCTTCTCTAACCCTAGGTAGGAATTTCCTTGAATTTTAATTTCCCTAATTTTACCCTTATTATTATGTGAATTAAATTGGTTTAAATTAATTTATATATGCTTGGATAGTTTAATTAAAATTAAATAATCATGTTTTTTAAGGTTCTTAAGAGATTTTAATTGATTTTGAAATTGTTTTTTTAAGATTTGGACCTGCTTTGAATTTTCACTTAAAGAATAATATATATTTTTGGTCGATAAAATTTTCGTGATGGTTTTCAAAGAGGATTAGGGTGTTTTAAAATTAAATGATGGTTTTAATGAAACTGTATTTATTAAAAGATGAGTTTAAGGGGTTAATTGGTTAGTATTACTTCACTTTATTTGTTTTATTAAATATCATTTTTGATCACCTTATTATTCACCTTTGATTGTTGTTAAAGATGTTATTATCATATATGGTGATAATACACATATTTATGAGATTATATATATTATACACATGAACATATTCACATGAGAATATTTTAAAATATGTATTTATAGATTTATATATATATGTATTTAATTTTGTATGTGTATAAGGTTAAATTGTATGTTTTGAAATTTAAATTGTTTTTTGAAGTTGGTTTATAAATATTTTTTCAAATGAGGTATTTTTAAATGGTTTTGGTTTCATTTAAAAATAAATGGTGCCTAAAAATTATTTTTTAAAATACCAAAAAAAAATCTTTTCAACTGGGAATTCAAAAGGGGTTTTTGAAAAATATCATGGTTCCAACGGTGTTCTTGATTGTGGGATGTTGTTTCATTTTTAATAAATGGATTATATATGCTGTTTATTATTAGAATTTGGGATACCATAGGTATATGGTTGAGTGAGTGGGTACTGAACTATTTTTATTATTGATAATAACTATGGTTCATTCATGCTGTTGTATCAGATGGCTTAGATTATTTAGATCACATAGCTATATAGTGTGTTCTATGAGCAAGTCACAGTGCCTTTGGATCCTAAAGGTTAGTGATCTTCCCATGTTCTATAGATTATTCTTGTGTTGTATCATGGACTTAGTACCCACTCCCACTTTATTGATGATTTTGAGATTATAGTTTATATATAATTTTTTTCAAAATATTTTATTTTTGATATAATTTATTTTATTTTCTGATTTCATAATCATTTCATTTCATTATCTTGTGTTGTATTTTAGTTCCATTTTTTAATAAGAAGAAAAAAATGGAATCTTAATGGATAGGTTCTCACGAATTAGTTTTATTTAAAAATATATTTCTAAATGTGTGTTTTTAAAAAGTGGGATTAGATCAAGGAACTGATTTTCATGTTATTGTATACATTTAAATAAAAATATAAGGATTTTTTATAAAATTGTTATGAGATTTTTTCTTAAAGAAATTAAAAAGATTATTTTTTAAATTTATTTTAGACTAGAATTTTTTTAAATGTTTTGAAAATTACAAGGATGTATTTTGTATTTCTTGCCTACTAGGATCTATATATCACAATGTACTCACACTACTCGGTGTTTCTAGATCAAAAAGCCTTTTACAGGTCTTGGTTTGATTCTCAATATGAGGATCCAAGTTTGGTATGAGAGTTACCTTAAGTCTTAAGGGATGATTTTTTTATTTTAGTTCCTATTTTATTTATCAAATTATCTAGTTGTGCCTTTAAAATGATTTTGTAAGGGATTAATTTTTCATTGCATAATTTTTGACCAAGTGTTCTCTTTAAATGAGTTATTTAAAGCTATCGGTTATATTATCAGAGCTGAATTATATATGGGATGTGGGGAAAGTCATTGAAGCTATGACATGTGAGGGATTTCATAGGATGTGTTCAATGAGTTTATTTTACTTATATTACTATCTATTATTTGTTATATATTTCTACTTATGTGTTTCTGGCATGGCTATTCGACTTATAGATAGGTTATTCTTGTGTTTCATGAGAATTTAACTATTTATTAAATCATTTTTATATAAAATAAATCATCCATAATTATTTATTTTGATTTCTATTACTCTTTTTTTCATCCCAGGGGGATCAATGATGTTCTCGGATCAGTGGTGATCCATGTCAGGCACTATTTCACATGGAAGCATGGGTCGGGTTATTGCAATTGGTATCAAAACTTAGGTTCTTCAGAGGGCCTAGGTTATGGAGTCCCTATTGTTATTTTGGGATTATTGGAAAATGTATCTAGGATTTTTGGGTATCGTGGGATATTAGAAGGGAGTTTTTAGCTTTCTCTAATCCATTCAGAATCTCAAATTCCCTTGTGAAGTTGGGTTTTGATTATTGGTTTATGGTTCTAGTATATTCTATTTTTTGTTGATGGTATTTTAGGATGAAAGAGAGTTTATTTGGTAGTACATTATGATATTACATGTCTTGGTAACCCATGTTGAACAAGCATACATGGTTATTTATTACTTTTAATTTCAGTTTTAGGTTTGGTATAATTCCAACCAGTCATGCGGTTATTTTACATCAATTCATAAGTATCTTTTTAGAATGGAATCATGTTATTTGATGTTGATTAAATGAGTTTGGTTGATGTTTTATATAGATGATTTTTGGATGTTTGGAAAAAAATCAAGTGAAGTTTATATGTTTCAAACAGAAGGTATGAGTTTAAAATTTATTCTAAGAGAAGTTCAAAGTTATAAAATGAATACATGCATTTTTAAATATTTTAGAAAATGGGTTTTTAGAAAATAATGGTTGATTTAAAATGGTGAGGGCCAGTTTTGAGGCCATGGGATTTATTCATCCTATAATATCACCATATACTTCACCTTTTCCATTTTCTAAGAAAGTATATCAAAGACTCAAATACTTCACTAATTATCAAAAGCTAAATTTGTTCACTGATAAGAATAAATACCCCTTTCCAAGAATTGATGATCTATTTAATCAACTCAAAGGGGAATGTCAGTTTTCTAATATTTAATTACATTCAATATACCAACAGTTGAGAGTATGAGAAGAGGATATATCTAATATAAAATTTAGGATCTAATATGTGAATTTTATTTTCTATTTATACTATTTTGTCTCAAAAACTCTCTTACATTATTTATAGAATAGATGACCAAGATTATTCATTAGATCTTGGATATTTTTTATAGTTGTGTTTTTGGATGATATTTTGGTGTAATCTAGGTTAGAGGGGGAGCACATGGATAATTTGGATATCATTTTTATAATATTTAAAGTGTATCATTAGTATGATAATATTTAAAACTATGAATTTTGGATCTAGTAAGTCAAGTTTTTTGTCCATGTTTTATCTAAGAGGTGAATCTCACTGTATCCTAACAACATTCAGGTGGTATTATCATTGGAGTAGCCTATAAAAAAATTAATATTCAAAAAATCTTGGACTTAGTTGGTTATTACATGAATTTTTTTAATACTCTTGTAATATTTCATCTCCATTGATATATTTAACCTCTAAGGGTGTTAGTATTGAGTTTGAAAATAAATGGAATAAGTCTTTTGAGGAACTAAAGAAGAAGTTGGCTTTATATCTTGTTCTAATTATCCCAAAACTGATTTCATGTTATGATGTTTCATGTGATGTTTCAATGGTTGGATTGGGTTGTGTCTTGATTCAAGTAAAATAAGTGGTGGCATATGGATCTCTCCAATTGTTCCCCCATGAGAAAAAATTCCCTACCCATGACCCTGATTTAAATTCATTTTTACACGCTCACAAAACATGGAACCACTATCTCTTTGGGGATTAGTTTATGGTATATTTTTATCATAAGATCATTAAGTATATTTTTTACTTACATGGATATGAACATGAAATAGAGACACTAGGTTGAGTATCTTTATAATATTGATTTTGATATTTCATATACTCCTGATAAATGGAATATCACCCCCATTGAATTGAGAAAGAAATTACTCACAAAATGCTTCAGGAATCCATGTAAGAATGGTCTCTAATGATTTTGTTAACTGAGATGAGTTTGGTAATGGAAGATGTTTGTGGGTAGGTTTTCTTAGCTTATATGAATATGGACACATCATTTGATGATCAAATTAAACATGAATAGGTTTAAAAAAATATTTATAGTGCTTTAGTTAAATTTTAAATAACGGGGAGACCTTGGGTGATTGGTCTCAGTCTCCCGTAGACACTTCATGTTTTCAAGGTATGTTGGTTTTTCCTATATCTATGAGGAAGGATTTAATTGATATTCAACATCAGTCTTGTTTTTCTGTACACCCTAGGACTAACAACATGTATCATGATCTAAGACATCAATATTGGTGGTTGGGAATGAGGTGGTAAATTGAAGACTTTGTGACATGTTGTCTTACTTTTAATAGAATTAAGGTAGATCACCAGAGACCTACTAGTTTTTGTAAACTTTTTTCCATTACAGTATCAAAGTGGGATTATATTTTCATAGAATTCATAATTAGTTTTTGATGAACTCCAATTGTGATGGATTCAATTTGGGTGATCTTTAATCTACTAATGAAATCATCTTACCTTATTTTATCAAGGAGACAATGAATGTGTATCAGCTCAAAGACTTGTTTTTCTGAGGGGTTGTAATGATTTAAGGAGTTCCCTATACAATTTTATATTATAGGGACCCACGATTTACATGAATACTTTATAAAGGTTTGTAATAGGTGTTGGTTTCCTAATTAAATTATGGAAAGAATATCATCCAAATATGGATGGTCTAACTAAGGGGGGTATTCATATCCTTGAGGATATACTTAGAGAATGTGTTCTTGATTTTGGTGGTATTTTTAAAATCATCTACCTTTGGTTGATTTTTTATATAAAAAAAGATATCAATATTAAATTAAAAAAGTACCTTTCAAATCATTTTATGGGTGGCCATATAGATCACTATTATATTGTGCAGTGTTGGGAGAGTGATCCTTGGTTCGACTGATCCTTATAAAAGAGATGAAAAATAATGTGTATTTGATATGGAAGAAGTTAAAAACTAATCTAAATAAAGAAACCCTATACATAATTTCATCATCACCCTGTAGAGTTTTAGTTTAGTAGTTGGGTCATTCTCAAAGTATCACCCTACATGGGACACCATCGACTGGGTAAGAAGGGTAAGTTGGTAATGAGGTTTAATAGCCCTTTTTAGATCATTGAAAAACATGGAATTGTGTTTTATTAGTCAGACTTTATAAAAATATTAATGTTGATTCATGAATTGTTTCATGTTTCTCAACTAAGGAGGTGTCAATTAAACCCTTCCTATGTGATTTAATGGAAAGATATTGATCGGGATCCTAATTACTTTATGGTTGAGAAACCAATTTAGATTACGGATCACTAAGATATGGTATTTCATAGTAAAATAATTCCCTTGGTCTGTGTATTGTAAGTATGGATGATATTTTTATGAGACATGGGAACAGCAATTGTATATGTGGTAGCAATAGCCTTTTTTTAAAATTTTTTAATTTGTAAATAATTTTGAGCACTTTCTAGGGGAAGAATTATTTTCTAGTGCAGAGAATTGTGATGGACTCTGAGTGATGGGTATTATTTATTTTTATCTTGTTTTATCCTTTGGTTTTTTCTAAAGATTTCTTGGAGTTGGAGGTTCAAAAAGTATTTTTTTGGATTAAATAGTCTAGGAATATTGTTTAAGCATATGGCTAGTACTAACCATATGGTATGACACTATAAAGAACCAGTGAAATTTCCATGGTTAGAGAATGGTTTTTCCATCCTTGCAGTTCACCAAAAAACCATGTGGTTGTATATATTTTGTATACATGAGTCACATAGCTTGATAACAGTTTTCCCAAACCATGTATCTCATATCTAGGTAATGGTGTGCCTTTTTTCAAAGGTAAAGAGGCTATTTATGGTTAGTGCACAATTTGATAAACCATGTTACCTAATCTGAAGTTTTAAAAGATAGAATTTACCTATTTCCCCTTTGTTATTTTTATACCTAATCGCCACCTAATCCTTATTTGGGTCAAACTAAACTTCACCCTGTTCTCTAAAGTATTATCCCCTTACTTCCTTGGGGGTTTTCCTTCATTATTGATGTATATCTTTAATGTATTCTACATTTTTATATGGTTTTATCCCCTATTCTTAGATACTAAATTGAACTCTTTTTTAATTTTCTCATTAGAACTTAGTTAGGTTGTGTCTTTTATATCTAAGAGGTTTTATATAGAATTTATTATTTTTATTATGGATCTAGGCCTTTTAGTACATGATTTACTCATTTCTCAGCTCAATTATGGACGGTGAATTATTTCCCTCTATTCTTGATATAAGTGTGTCTATACAAAGGTTCTAATACATGAAATACTTTATGTTATTCTAAATTACTTTTTTTGGTTCATGAGAAGGAATTATTTGATATCAAAGTGGATTTGTCTCAAAATATTCATTTTTTAATTTTTTTTCTTTAAAAATAAATTTATACTCACTATGTGTTTGATGAAATTCATCTAAGGTTATTTTGGATATAAAATGGGGTTTTAAACATGGGAATGGTTATTCCTCATGATGAAAATGTTATATATGTTTTTACAGTGGTCTTAAAATGTTCTTTGGAAAATATCGCACATTGGAAACCTTGGGTGCATCTAGATATGGACATATTCAACCTTAGTGTCTATAACACCACTAGAGGTTTTGTTTTTTATATCAAAGTAATGTGACATGAATCGATATCCGTAAGATTCACATCATTCCTCCATTAGTTCTTAGTTTTTATTCACTTATTTGAGTATGTATTCTTGTATGCTAGATCCCAACTTATGATTGTTTTTATACATGATGGATCATTTCATGTGTGGTTTCTCACATGTTTATATTATGGTGTATATATGGATGGTTTTTATTAAGATTTTATGTTATCTCACATGTAATTATCATATAAATGGTTTAAGTTAATATGCTATGATTTTATTAAAACCAAATGATGTTTTAAAAAATGGATTCTTTATTAAATAGAATTATAAACTGAATTTTTTAAAATCTAGTACTAATTGTTTTATAGTGTCAAATTTTTTATAGATTACTTGGTGAAATCCTACTAGGATTTATGCTCACATACTAATTTTTCCTTTGGGTATTTATAGATATGTTTTTGCAGGAAATGGGTAATGGGAAGGATGTCATGTATCTATTTGAATTCTCTTGTTTCTTTTCCTTCTTACATAGATTGATTGGTGGTGACTGATGATGACATGGATACTCTATTTTTCTCTTATCTTGTTTTTTATCAGGATTTTGATTTTGGATTAACATTTTTCATCTCATTGATATATACATTTACTCCACAATTTATACTATTATTTTATCTCCTTTATGTTATTCATGAGAATTATTTGTAGTTGTTTGTTGTTCCTTTCCATGTAGTGGAACAACTTAAGTGACATGTTCAGTTGACCTGAACTGGTTCATTATAGTAATTTATTTTGTATTTTTTCAAAATGAATTTAAAATGAATTCATTATTTGGGTTATTTAGAAACTTTTTCAATGGTGTAATTGTAGGGTTTGATAAAAAAATTTAAAATGGGGTTTTGTATTTTAAAATTCATGTTTTTGGTTTTGAAATGATTAAAAATGTAGGCTTATACATTTTTTGATGTGTGGAAAATTTGGTGGTTTTCTTGGATGAATTTCTTAAAATGGTTGTTATAAATTGAGATGTGGTTTTGGATGGAAGTGGTTGTTTCTCTATATATTCTTATATCTTGTCATTTTAATCTCCCTACTATTGAGATTATTCCTCCCAATAAAGTTATGATTGACTTAGGGTTGGGATCACCTATTTTGGGGATTGTTGACAATCAATTTTCTGGGGTAATTACCTTTAGGCATGTCTCTATGTGTGATCTATCTCAGTTTTATCTTATGGGATGAGATGATTTTTGGTTTCTCATGAATTATTGAATTTTATGAGTCCCTTGTATTTTGAGTGTGACTTTGTGTGGTGAGGTTGGATTTTGGTTCCTTGATTTTTAGGAAAAACCTTGGGTGTACTTCAAGTAACTAGGATGGATATAGGACTAATTTTCCTGGAATTGTATCCATTTGACTTTTTTGGGATCACCATGACATGTATCCCGAGATTGGGGTCATATGTTTCTATTTCATTATTCTTGATCTGGGGTTCAAATACATTTTGTTTGAATAGTCTTGTTTTTTAGTTATTCCTTATTCACTTTGATTCTAATTAGGGGTGGTGGGTAGATTGATTCTCCTTGTTATGGAATATTTGATGTGTTATTTAGGTTTTGGTCTCAATGATACTATTTTAGTAGATCTTTTAGGGTCTATAATTCCTTTCAATTATAATAAATGATTATTTATTTATATTTTGTTTGTTCTATATGTGTTCATGTTAGGAGAGTTAAATGTTTTTGGTTATCTTGAATTGTATTTTTTTAGGTGATCAGTTTGAGTTCTATTTATTGGAAATCTTGTCATGTTTGGTGATGATCCTTCTAAGTACCTTGTACCATAGAAAAACCATCCCATATAAGTCCATTAGTGTTAGGGAGACCCACTATGAGTACCCATTTCTTGATTTATCGCTTAATAGTTGGGTGTGAGTCTTCTTTTGAGTATTTCTAGCTTTTGGATATTTTGGATACACCTTTTATTTTATTGAGATAAATTTAGTTTTAGGTATCTCAAATATAAGGTCTTGGTTTGTCCCTACATTATAATTGAGATTTATCTTTGATTATTCTTGAGTCTGGTGAATTTCTAGGGGTATAAATCATTATACTGGGTAATATTGGTACAACCATAATTTAATTAATTTAATTACTTGTTCTAATCAATGGTTTTAATTTTTTTTTTCTAAGGAGTTTCAGGCGATGTTTATTTTAATGTATTAAATTTTAAAACTAAACTTGATTTCTGCTTATCACATGGATAGTGATAATTATTTAGTGACCATGTGAGTGGTTTCTATAATGGGATTTATCCTTTTCACATATTTTACACGTGGTTTCCTAAACCATGCAACAACTATGTGGTATGCCCAGTTTAAAAAATGGGATTTAAAAATTTTCCCATCAAATTTATTTTTACCACACATATCTCCCTTTCCTTTTATCTATAACTATCTCATGTGAAACTCATGACCCAAAACACCCCCAATTCATATGATCCCCTCTCATCCATCCTCCGATTATGGATGATTTATAGTGAGATTTCAAAAGTAAATCCATATGATTCTGCCGACATCCTCTCCTCCTTCTCTTTCCTATATATTTTGATTTTTTTAATCTTTACACACAAAACATGGCTAATACCTAAGGTTTTAGGGTTCTATTTAACTAGATTTAATTATTATTAGGTGTATAGTGGATCGCTTGAGCCTCCTTCTCACATTTGTTGAAGGAACCGCATTGTCTTTGTTAGCCATGGGTGGGTGTTTGAAGAATGTAATATTTCAATAATTTAGCACATATTCTATAAGGATTTAAATTAGTTTCATTCAATTTATATATGATATTATATTTTAATTAATATTAAATAATTATTTTTTCTCTTTTTTAAGATATTTCAATTGATTCTCAAATGGGTTTTTAGAATTTATCCCTTCTTTCAATCTATACTTAAAGAATATATTTTTTTGGTTGAAAAAATATCCATGATGGTTTAAAAAAGAGTAATTAGGTGTTTTGAAATTAAATTATGATTTTTATTGAACATTAGTGGTTGATTTATGAGATTAAGGGGTTAATTTAATGGGATTAATTTTCTTGAGATATTTTATTAAGTTTCCTTTTTTATAACCTTATTATTCACTTCTGATTGTTGTTTTGGATGTTCTTATCATATTTAGTGCTTATATATATATTTATGATATATATATATATATATATATATATTAGACACATACACATATTCACATGATAAAATTTTTGTTTGTGAATTTAGAGATGTATATATAAGTGTATAATAGTGTATGTGTAAAAAGTTAAAAAGGACGTCCGGAAATTTAAATTAGTGTTTGAAGTTAGTCTATAAATATATATTCAAGGGAGGTATTTTTAAAAGGTTTTGGTTCCATTTGAAAAAACATGGGGCTTAAAAAGTATTTTTTAAAATGGCATAAAAGAAAGAAAATTATTTTGAATTAAGTCTTCAAAAGAGTTTGTTGAATGATGGAATGGTTGTAGTTGGGTTCTTGATTTTGTTATATTAAATAATTCTGAATGAATGGTTGGGATGATGTTTTATAATTATAATGTGTAAGACCTTAGGTAGTTTGGTGAGTGGATTGGTGTTTTACTATCATTAATAATGATGCTATATAGGGTTAGTTCTCTATGTTACCTCAAGAGGATCAGTCCATTCAGGTCACACGGTCGAGTGGTGGGTTCCATAAGTAAGTCCTCATCAGAACCTAGAGGTCAGACCTATTCTAGTGTTCCATGGATTATTATTTTGTTTCATCACGAAATTTAGTGACCAATATCACTTTATTTATGATGTTATTATTATAGTTTACTACATTTGTTTTTTTGCATTATTTATATTTGCTTCACTTTAGTTTTTCTTTAAAAAATTTTTATGGCTTCCATTATCATTTCATTTCATTATATTCGGTTTTATTTTATTACCATTTTTTAAAATTATGAAAAAATATGATTTCAAGGTTCAAATTTATATGGATTGTTAATAATTTAAAATGGATTTCAAAATTGTTTTTTAATAAATGGGGATAATTCTAAGGAACTTTTTTTAAAGTGATTTTTCATTTTAAAAAATTAGAGCTTTGAAAAATTGTTATATGTTTGTTTCCTAAACAATTAAAGAAAAATTACTATAAAAATATATTTTGAACTAGAATTTTTTCTTTATTTTGGAAGAAAAGTTTTTACATTTTAGTGCTTACATAATGGGTTGTCGAGCTCACACCCAACTCACACCACTTAGTGTTCATAAAATGAGTTTCCTTTTAAAGGTTTTTTTATTATTGAGACATTGATCTGAGTTTGGTAAAATAGTTACCTTGTGTCATATGGGATGATTTGTTTGAGGTTAATTTCCTTTTTTATCTCACTATCTAGTTATTCCATTTAAATTATTTGATATGAATTTATTTTCTCTCTAAAAGAATTCTCAACAAATATTTCCAATTATATTGATTTATTTACTACTTTAAATTATTTTATCAAATGTTCATTATATTGGGGAGTTTGCAGAAATTCATCCGAGCTACAACATGTGAGGGAGTTTGGAGTGTGAGTAAATAAACTTTATTTTTTTCTATTTATATATTTTTCTAATTCTATTTTTCTTTATATGTGTTTTACATGGATGTTAAACTTAAAAATAGGTTATACCGAAATTTTTATGGAATTATGCTAATTATTAAATCAATTTTATCTAGGTGAAATAATACACAATGATTTATTTTGATGCCTACGAGCCTTTTTTCATCCTAGGGGAATCAAGGATTCCACTTGGGTTAGTGAAACGATAATTTGTGTGTATTTTTATATGGAATCATGGTATTATTCATTATAGTATAGATTCTTCTTATTCTCCTTACACTTTGAATTAATAGATTTGATTAAAAAACCAGGTTGCATTCTACTAATTTTTATTCAATCTAATTCATATATTTCAATCTATTACTCAAAATCACATTGGGTTCTTCTTCTTCCTTAATACCTATAATGTTCATCTTCATATATCACTATCGTGTTCATAAATCACTTTATAGATATCTTATATATCTCTCTCTCCTTATCAAAATTTCTATTTAGGATGATAAAATATATTTTATATATAATTAATAAACCAAATAATTAATCAAACTCAATCTAATGATTCTATAACTATTTAATAAACTGAATCATGTGGATGTTCTCCCAATATATCATAATAATACTTATCATTAACTTCATATAATCTCGGTTATTCCAATAATACACATTTCTTATCTCTTTCACATTTTATCATAGTCAAATAAAACAACATAAATATTGTACTAGAATGGAACTTCCTTTTATGAAATAACAGTCTGATATTCTAGTCTAAGATTCAAATTTAATTTTAATTCTTAAACTTCACCATAGTATAATATTATTCTTATCAGGGTAATGGTCAACTTATCAATAATTCAGTATGAATAAAAAGTTCAATTTTGAATTTAATATTCTAAATTTCATTTCACGTGTCGCCTAATTTATTGATCATATCATGTATTATGATATAAGGATAACATATTCAATGATTCCTATAATCCTCCCTGATCCTAAAATTATCATAACAATTGGAACATACAAAAAAATTATAAATAATTATGTATCACTTCTATGGGATCCAAATATCTTATGTTTATAGTAAAATAATTTCATTTAAAAAAATTTATATGAACTCCATAGAATATACTATGAATTAAAAAAATATCTTATTTTTTCAGCTAAAATTAATTATATATATATAAATTTTAATATTTATCATCATTTATTCCTATATTGGAAATTATCTTACACATTATTCAGAATAACTTATATATCAATATAATTTTTACTTATTTTATGATTTTTTTCCTTGGACTTAGCACAATATCTTATGTATGAACTAAAATATATTATGTATCTCAATGAAGAATTTTATTTTCTAAATTTATGTTTTTTATTTCCAATATTTTATGTATGTACAAATATATCATGTATCATTCATGCATTTTCCATAATCTAACTCGACTTAAAAAATATATTATCCATCACTATGGAATACAACACTTTACCAATTCTTTACCCAAAAGGATATCTTAGGCATGACTCTTCAATTAAATTTTGTAAGTTTTAACTCAGATATTTATTATGTGTTAGTAATGGAATATTACATATCAAAATTAATTCTTAGTTTTTACAATTTTTCCATACTATTTATCAAATATCATACACATACTCCTAATAAAATCTTATGTAAAGAGGGAATCATCATCACTTTTCCATTTTCTTCTCTAAGAAGTATATTACATATACAGTGATCTCCTAAAACTTTGTGAATTTTTAGTTTAGGTGACACAAAAATAAATTACATATGACACTATACATAGATAAAATTTACCTTCAACTCATAATTACATAATTCCTTTAAATAAACTCAAAATATTTTCCAATATTATGATAGAATTCTAAAAAAAATCAAAAATATATCAAATGACATAAAATGAAGTTAGAAAATATTCCAATATTCTAAAATTTATTAAACAAAATTACAAAGTATTATTGAAGAATATAATCTCTTATTTAAGTGTTTATATATAGCTTTACCAAACCTACAGTTCAATATTTTCTCTCATCATCTCCAAACCCTCATTCAAGAGTTATTCACCACTATTTACAACAGACATAATATTCAATGGTCCTTGAATTAATTCAAAACATTGCATCTATATTTCCCTTTCTTAAAACACTAGTCTCATGATATATGAATATCTAATACTATTTACATAGTAAAATCATAAACTCATTCCAAAACTATTGTAAATTTTTCTTTCTCCTTCAACGACACTAGTAATTTGTTTCCGTGAAGATAAATGAAATAATACTCTAAAGTATTGTCTTATGTCTCAGAAACAACTCAACTAGACTCCTTTACCATTATATTTGTGGATCTTTATATTACATTGGTATCTTCTCACTTATCTACGTTAGGATATTCCCCCATCACCCTATCACACATTTTAAAATGATTATTGAAAAAATACAACCACGTTCCATTGGGATATTCACTAAGAAACCATAACTATTATAATACTAGAGTAATTGATTTGATATAATACATATAATAGATTACACAAAGATTTTTATGCTCAACTATAAAAGATTCACATATGATGTGATGTATATGATTATCTATCAGATATACTCATGGTGTATTTATGTGATTTATCACTGTGATTAAATATGAAATATAGACCATGTCCCACTATGGATATTGTGAGTTTAAATGTAATAATAATTGTTGTGGGAGAATATTTAATAAATGTACTTATCAAATTATTGAAAAACATGATACTCATCTAATAAATGTTTTATTATAGATAATTGACATCATCATCATCTAATTTAACATTGACATCAACACTTGAAATGAAAATCATAATGTATGACACTTATTAAATAAGTAATATACATAAGAGTAGTTATTAAGTATTAAAAGTCTATTTTTATTAAAGAATAATTAAGTATAAATGAATTGTTTAAGTTTTTCAAAAAGTGAATCTATATGCTTATGAGAAGTGTAGTTTGATTCACTCAAGGTTTACATAAGGATTTTTCTGGCTATGGAATTCATTATATAATCATCTTTGGAAATAATTTGATGATTTGAATGAATTAAAGAAATATTTACCCTATATTCTCAATGTTTTTAGAATAGACTAGGTAATTTGATATCAATGTTAAATTGTTGAATTTTCAATACATGTCGGTAAATGTTTGAATTAGAAGAATAAAATTTAGTTTGAAAGACTAAAAATATTTCTTGTAAAATCTAATTAAAGTTGGAAAAACCTTTAAAAGGTTCCAAGAAGGAGGTTAATGATTCCATATGATGGAATTTTTTAAAATATCATAACATGTTTATGAAATTCCATAGAATTTCTTTATTAGGATTAGTTTTATAGAAATAAATTATTTAATTTTTAAGGGAATTTGATAGAAATTGTATTTTTTTCAAGTATATTAAATATATATAAATTCAAAATCAAAGAAATATTTGAAATATATAGTAGTTTTCAATTGATTGATAGTGAAAAGGGTTGTTTTATCATATAATGGATGAAAAGTAATTTATCACGCTCTGATGAATCTATATAAATGATGTGTACAATAATCTCATTCATCTTATATGATATTAGAAATATTTTACTAATAGTGTTATTATAAAAAATATGACCTGATAGATTCAATACATGTGGATTGTGAGTCATCAAATTTTAAAACATTTTTTAGAAAAAAAATGAAAAAAATATTATTCATCTAGGATAAAATAATTTATCAATATGTTTGTTAAAATATTATAGATATTTTCTCACTACCATTAGTGTAATGTTTTAAGGAATAAATCCTGCATTTTAGAATAATTCTTCAAACTCATATTATACAATATATTATATGGCTACCATAGATTTTTTTTATATATTATCATTAAAAAAATAAGTGTTATTTTATAACAAAAAAAAGTTTGTGTATATAAGTATAATAATCTTAATATGATATAGTGTCTATGAAATCAGTGGGAATATGTTTGGATGTAGATAAGTTCAAAGTTAGAAAATAAAGGATTATTCCAATCAATGTTCCAAGTGAATATCACATTCAAGGAAAATATTGATTTAATGGTTCCAAATAATGATAATGATAAACTTATAAATATATATAAGTAGATAATTAATGTCACTAATGTTATAACATTAGATATTGTGAAGTAATGGTGTTTGAATACTTTTCTCATAGAATTGAATATTCAGAATTTAATTCCTAATTCTCACCATTATTCAATCTAGATTACTTCATAGATGTTACTCTCTAAAGACGTTTAGTGTGAGTATTTTATCATATGGCACATGGATATGTGGTAGGAATTATATAGAGATGTAATGAGTTTAATAAATCCTAAAAATTTTATGAAATATAAGGTAGATCTTGCAGTATATCATATGTGATATATTATACATGTTCTTCTGTACGGTTTTATTGAGTATTCTTAACGAATTTTAAGGTTATAAATTGTATCTTGTTATAAAATGGAAATTTCCACTTAATCAATTAATAGTTTTGACTACATATATATATCATGGACTGAAATTAAAATTGAACTCTCAAAGTTTTAAATTCTGTTTTCCTAACAGATGTTCATTATGGAGTATTATAGGTTTGATAAAATATTAACGATAGCATGAGTAGGATCCTTTTATAAAGATTTGGAATATGATCATGCATCAGATAAGGAATTTTTTCACTGTATAACCCATGAATTATAACACATTAAGTTTCATACACTATGTATCTACTAAACTAGGGGTTCATAGTTTATATTTGGAGTCCTAAATACCACGGTTTAGTGATATACCTTTCATTCTAACCATTATACATTGATAATTTTATTATATAATCGTTGAGTAATAGTTAATTAGGGTATGGTCGGGTATGTTTTTGATCATTTAATCAGTTTAAGCTTAACTAAGATGGTAATTTTCATCTTGTATAATGAGTATAACATTTGGGAACTCGATGAGATAGGTTAAAGAAGTGTGTGGCTATCACTAGATTACAAATATGATGTTATTATCTATCTAATAAGGTGTTTGTGATGTGTTTATCCATAAAGATAAATGAGATGTGATGTATTCATCAGCTAGGTTAGTTTATGCTCAGAGAATCAAGAATTTATAATTAACTATATGGGACTGACATATTCTATTTCCCCTTGTTGCACTATTGTAAATATTGTCTATACCATCAAATGTTTGAAAATGATTTTTAAAACTATTGTAATATATAAATAATATGGCGTGTTTATACCTGATTAGTAATTTACAAGAAGACCATAGTAAATTCAAACTCAAACTCCACAAAAATTATAAAATAAGTATGTATACAACCCCTCATGGGACCTTGCGGATTTGTCTATGTCAATCCTTAGTTAATTATTTAAAGGGTGGATTATTTTTTCGAAACCATTTAATCTTAAATTAGAACAAATCAAATATATTTATTTTGATGTCACGAAAAAACTAAATTGTAAAAAAATGAACTTTTAGAATTATAAAAAACTACATTGGGGTTATGGGATTTATTGACGCTAATAATTGTTCATCACACAATTTATCGTGGGAGGATGCATGTTCAGAATATCACTTAATGGATAAGTGAGATTTGGGGTCATCTTCAACCCAGAACTCAGATGCCATCTTTCCTTCAGGTGAATAAGGAACCAATAACATATCTGGATCTCGGTTCAACCTAGATTAATAATAAATTATCACAAACCATAATATGTAAATAATTGTGGACATCGACTCTGTGTCTCACTATAATCAAGTCCTAAAGAATTTATTTGATGCACCATGAAATATGATCATAAATAACATTTGTGACTCCATGAACCATTCCAATCCAATGTAATCCCATACCAAACACATACTATATTCATGTGTGCATGAGAATCTCCATATCACACATTATATCATCATGTGAAGATGATAAATATTCCTTATATATGTTCAGTAGGATTGCAATATGTGACAACTATGAGAAATATTTTAACACTAGACATGCACCCTTTGGAATATGTTTTTAACATGAAAACACCCCCAGTCATGCTATGGAATCATACAACCATGAATAAACAATGCATTAATGGAATGAAATGTGAAATTCCATTAAACAATATGCATGTTGTTGTGAGATCTATCAATGAACTTGCAACACATCAAAGGTGACAAAAGTGACTGTCCATGACAGTGTATGCATGATTTTTTTAGATCCATCATTCAATACATGACATATCAAATGTGGGAAAAGCGAATATCCATGAAAATGTTTGTATTTTGTTGTGAGATCCATCATTGAATTCACAACACATCAAAGGTGAGAAAAGTGATTGTCTTGAAATGTTTTTCACGTTATCATGAGGTCTATCAATGAACACACAACACATCAAAGGTGATAAAATGACTATTCATGATAATGTATTCATTCCATTTCAATATCATTCAATGAACACATGACACATCAAAGTAAGGAATAGAAATTATCTTTAACAATTTTTGCATGCCACAGTTATATCCAACACCAATAATGTGATGCACCATAGACAATTAGGGAGACCAAACAGGACAAGGTTCTCCCACCATTGCGAGATATCATATTGACCATGTTTCACACTCATGTAAAATCAGTGTGTGAAGGACCAAACTTCCTTGTAAAATCAAGATTTAAAATATACAAATGTTGGGATCCTATTGCGGTCGTAAAACTCACACGATGAATCACTGATGGGGAGAATGATTGTCATTGAAAATATTCAAACAGCCTTTTAAGATCCCCAAACATTGTGAAATAAGAAATAATAATTAAAAAATGTAGAAATTTGGGATCCTCTTGTAGTTATAAAACACATGTGAAGCACCCATACAACCCATGAGACACTACGGAATCCCTGTTGAAATATCCTCATGGTCATGTAAAATCCACCTAGCATGTCACCCCCATCAAATTAAAGGATTTTGACATGATACGAAGTCTTGAGAACCCACTATGGCTCTATAATAAAAACCTATGTGTTTTTTGTGAAGTTCTTGCGCATCACCCTAAGACACATTATTGGTCATGCGACACATCACTGATGGGAAGAATGATTGTCCTCAAAAAAATTCACACAATATCATGAGATCCCCAACCATTATTAAATAATGAAAGTAAATAAAAAGTTATAATATAGGGAGCCTCTTGTGGTAATAAAACTCATGTGACACACCCATGAAGTCCACAAGACACCATGAAAGAATTAGTGACGTGTCTGTCTGGTCACACAAGATCTCACTGTCATGTCACCCCCACCATGTGAATGGATTTGGACATGTCTATGTTGTCTTGTGATCCTAATTTATCTCCATAGGCCAAACATATGATATTTTCCATGAAATGATCATGAATCTCCCCATGAAAATTTATTGGTAATGTGATTCATCATCGATGCGGAGAGTGATTCTCTTCCACAACACTTTTTCACCCTTGCAATACCAGCCTGGATTCGCATGATATGTGCTACTCAATGTTCCAAATGAATGGGGTGTAGAGGGCTATAAATCCTCCACCCTATAATAAAAAATGGGGGGCTTGAATAGAAATAAAATACTTGGAACCTCTCATTGGCATCAGAGCATATTTTTTGAAGCATTTGATCTTGAGACCGATATGTTTTCCATTAGTTAAGATACCGGTGAATAGCCTAAATAATCATTAAACATGTATAGGTTATTTGCATGATCACTCATAGATCATGAGAAAGTCTTATGTTGGAGCATTTGAATAACACCCTACATATCTTCTAATTCAAACGATACTTAAAAGAATCTAACAGTAAAAAATATAAGGAATTTAAAATATAAAGAATTGAAAAAGGATTAAAAATGGGTGACTTATGTGAAGAACATATAAATTGATCCTCATTCACTTCACATGAACCATCCGGGTCATGTGACAGCACCAGGACATGTCTCCTAGATCATGCAACACTCCTTTCTCAAACTATTTGGATCATGAAAAGTCCCCTGGACATGTCCAAGCAAGTCACATGGAACCCCACGGGCATGACATTCAAGTCCTGTGAAATGCTCCAGGATAGTTATTAAAGCCTTAAAATTCCCTCTATACATGTCAACCATATCATATGGTGACATTAATATATATCATTTGAGTCTCATGATAGTATAAGCTCATGTTAGTTGGATCTTGTGATGTCCCTCAGGCATGACTGTCGGCTCTAATGATGACACATAGAAAAGTCATTCAGGACTTGCAACACCATCTATACACGTTGAATTGAATCTCGTGATTACCTCAAAGAGTTTCATCAAGCTTTCATGATGACACTAGGGGAATTTAGATGGATCATGTAACGCCCTATAGACAAGAAAGATGAGGTCATGCAATGGCTTCTAGACAATCCAGTTGGGGTCATGTAATGGCTTCTAGACATTCTAGTTGATATCATGAGATGGCTTCAAAGACAAGACAACCAGGTCTTGTGAGTTCCTCCAGACAAGTTATCCTTGATCATGCAATAAACTGTATACACACCCTCTAGATTATGCGACTTCCCTTGGACAAGTCAACTGGATCATGTGATTGACTTTGGACATTTTAGGAAGACATTATCTGTCATATCAAGAAGGAAACCAAGGCATGTCAAATGGAAAATCAATGCTTGTTAGGAAGACAAGTAGGATAGGTCAATAAGGGAAACCTCAGTTTGTATTCCCTGACCATTGAACTATAATAACTCTAATTCTAGTCCAAATTAGATATGAAGGATGTCTTATTAAGGCCTGATCTCCAATGGTCCTCCTCTTCTGTGTAAGTCCCCTCAAGAATCTGACATTTCAACCATCACGATCAAATAGTTCCAATGGTATGATCACTCTTCCACTTCCATTAGTGGATGGTAATAGGGTTCAAACATTGGCATAATTTTAATTATCAGTCTCAACCATTCCCTCATGTTCCTAAACCCCACCCGCAAGTTTTTGATGAAATAAACTATGAGAAATATTATTCCCTCCATAACCAGGATGTATAGGATTCCTTCATAAGTCTTGATCTTCATCCCACATCCTCCATGAGATGGGTAATCATACCTCTAAAAGGGAAACTTAAATTTGTAATCCCCATATGGATATCCTATCATGTAATGTTTTCAATCTTTTGGTACCTATTGTTTCTCACACAGAGCATAAATCATGTGGGATAAGATTCTAGTGATGATTTTACTGATAATGTGATGAAACTTATCTAGTGTGGGATCACAAATGGGGTGTAATTTAGATTTCATCTCATCTCTGCATGGATGGATATACTCCGAACAAAAAATACATGGATATCTTATATGGATAAGTCCCACCTAGGTCCTCTATGTTCATATCTCTTACAATATAGTCGCCTATTATAAGAACCATGTAGAATCTGATTCCTGCGTCAACAAAATATACGTAGGACCCCTCACCGAGGTCCAATCACTATATTCACATCCTTACAACATGACATTAAACTACAGGGATCATTCTAGACACACAACCTTAAACTATGTAAAACTAATTGCATTGGTTTTCGTCATTTTTTTATAGGATATGTAGGTTGCCTTCTAGAGGTACAATCCCATCTCTAAGATACCAACCACCTTACTGGATATAAATAAACTCTAGAGTTCCCAAATATGGCCATAAATTAAAGCATCGTAAATAAATAATAAAGTGATAGAGAACATGTGATATGCACACAATTATTCCAATAAATACATGTCCATAATAAAGTCATTAGAAAAGGGTAAAATAGTCATATATCGGTTCCTAGGAAGGATTTAAAGAACATATCTTAAATATATAAGAGAGTAATGGAGTTCGAAACAATTCCCCCCTAGAAGGTGTTATGAGCTTGACCTCCCATCCTCTTGACCAATGTGAGTTCTTAAGCATCATTGGGTCCGAAACTCCAAAGGACAACCGACCATTTGAAACCAAGTATGTACTCAGTTATGGATGTGGGAACCATTGGGTGTTTCTAGGGAAGACTAAACAAATTGGAAATTGGCTGAGAATGATTGATAAAGGCCTTGACCCCCCCCCCCCACACAATATATCAAATATGCAGGAGAAGAACCCATCCCCATCTCTTTTCTGATAAAGAAAAATGTTGAACCAAACTTGATATCCTTTAAATTAATCATCCCTTTAGTAGGTCAAAAAGGATTGATTTTCTAGTGCCTTTCAAGCCGGTTTATGTTGTGCTTATTTCATGAAAAAATTGTGAACCCGACACATTTCTTTTAACTACACTAAACCTCGTGTAAAAATAAGGGGAACCTTTGTATCCTTTAAATATTTAATTATTTGATTGAAAATTTACTCTTATATATAATATTTCACTAAAAAGGTGTCATTTTTCCTCTTTAGTACATTTCAAATTCCTTTCAATTGAAATGACATCATCAGATATTCCAACAGATTATGATATCTCTAGACAAGCTGCTTAGGCCCCAGGGCCCCAACATATGTTATCACCAGTACACCACTTCCATTACAAGTGGGTGAAAATATTGTTCTAGGAGTACCAAATTAAATTCTTCATCCTGACTATGTAATCATCTCTTGAAACCCTTTGGAGGATTAATTTCTATTGGTCGTCTTTCCAATGATAGGAAACAGGAGAAGAAGTGGCCCTAGTTTCAATATTCAACCACATTGGGAATGTATCAATAAAGTGTCGCAATGCATACCTTCCCTACCTTATAAAGGTGGATTAGGAGAGTCATCCTGAAAACTAAATCACTCAGGAGCTTCCTAGAAAAGATCCCATCCATTTTTATCATCATCATTGATATATGACCATGATTCTATAAGGAGATACAGAGGAAGTTATGCCTATACATACTGTCTAATTTGGGGAATCTAGTAGGATATCCCTCTAGGGGTATCCAAAAAATATAGCTTCAGATAAGGATTATATCCCTACTATCACCAATCTACCAAAGGCACACTAGTGTATCCTGAAAGTGTCCCAAAAGCAATCATAGATCATCTCTATCTAAGAGATTCTGACATCATCATAACTATCCTTGGTAACTATGAGATCCCAGTGAGGACCCCAGCCCATAAGGATGGGGAAATTTTTTAATATTTTTCATTGGGTTTGTCTTAAACATGGGAAATAACCCTTCAAATGGTACAACAAGCACTGATATCTCAATCGGTATAATGGGATCCTACCCCTCAAATGGTAACATGGTAAATAATCCCTCAAACGGTACATTGGGCCCCTACCCCTCAAACTGTATCATGGGAACCAATCCCTCAAATGATAAAATTAAAACTGAACCCTAAAATGGTGTCATGGTAAACAACCTCATAAACGGTATAATGGGAAATGAACCCTCAAACAGTATCATGGGCACCGACCCCTAAAATGGTAAAATGGGAACTGACCCTAGAAACATTATCATCAGTATCAACCCGTAAAACTGGTACAATGGGAACTAAACCCTCAAATATTATCATGGGCGTAGAATCATAAACAATGTAATGTGGGCACTGACCCCTCAAATGGTATCATGGAAACTAACCCCTCATGCGGTATCATGAGAACCGACCTCTCAAATGGTACACTGGTCACTGACCCACCAAACCAGATCTTTAATTAAGGAGGACCACCACCACACTTGTCTCTCATTCAATATTATATCAATCAGATCTGAAGAATCCTTATCATATCATGATGAGAACAATCCTAAAGATCACAATCATACCCTCCTAAATTCATCTAAGTTACTGTAGGTTGACATTCCATCTACTATTGGATTAGGAAAATAAAGGCTATGTGGTATCTTTCAATCATCTATGGAAGGATCTAATGGATGTGTTGGTATTCTAGAGGGTAAAGATAATAGAGCATATGTCACGTGGTAGCAGTTAATTCAGTCATTAGGTTCCACATTGAAAATACCATCTTTATCCACTCACCCTATCATCGAAAGAGGATAGGGTGTTTTCATGGTCCCTACAATCCATACCATGAAGATGATAAAGAAATTATTATAATATAATGATTCACCCAACTCCAATGAGAGAATAGAGATCTCCACGAAATAATTGTGGGAATACAATTGAGATCTCAACCTCAGGATGATATACCATTACCTTCCTATAGAATCCCAGATTGCAGTGAAGTTTCCCAACCCATATGTATGGGGGTATTTTCATATTTGTAATCCCTTCATCCAAAAAAATCAAGACATTATTCTACCTCTACCCATCCCACAGGGATAGGGGAATTTCAATATTTTACACCTACTCATTAGGGATATTCTAAAAACCATATTCCCAAAATGTGAATCCCTGCTCAAATCATATGAGTGCTATAAACAAGTCACAAAAGTTGTGTAGCAGATCATGAGCCACATACCTCCCAGGGATAAGTGACTATCTTTTAATATGATATTTATAAAAGCCTATTCTTTCCAAAAAAAACCCATCCCTGTGTATTTTTAATGTACCATGAAAAATGGTTTGATGGAACTCCCAATAATAAAGAAGCCATATGAGGCGTTCTTGACAAGACAAGAAAACAATTTCCCCTAATATCGACATCATAGGCACACAATAGAGAGCTTGTTTTTATTCAAGGATTGGTTAGAGATACAATAAACTATAGGCTTAATAGAGTTTAAGGATATTGAAACTCATGAAATATGCATAAGAGTCATCCAAGATTCAATGAATGAGCTACTCTTATAATATGTTATTCACCATCATCCTTATAGATATATGTTAAATTTCATGGCCATCATCATTACCACACGATGTTAAACAACATGTCCATCATCATTACTACAAGACGTTAAAATGCATGGCCACCATCCTTACCTCATAAACATAGACTGTTTGGACACTATCTTTACCACAAGATGTTAAATCGTATGTCCAACATCCTTACCACTAGATGTTGAAATTCATGTCCATATTCCTTACTGAAATACATTAAACGACATGTCAACCATCCTTACCACAAGATGATAAACTTCATGGCCATCATCCTTATCTCAAGACACTAAACTTCATGGTCATTGTTCTTACCACACGATGTTAAATTAAATGTCCATCATCTTTACGGAATTACATTAAACTTCATGGAAATTTTTCCTAACACATTATATCCAAACTTCATGGTCATCATCATTACTAATGATGTTAAACTTCATGGATAACATCCTTAAAAAAATATTTCAAACTACATGGCTGATGTCATTTCTGCAAGACATTAAACTATATGAGTTTTATAGAACTATGTATGTCTTGATTCACATTCTAATGAGATTCATATGAACACATAGATCCTATATCCTATCCCAGCCACCTATATTCATGTACTTATAGCAAGATTTTAAACTCTACAACATCTGAGTTCCTAGAATAAAGACTTTAAATTTCACAGTATCCCACATCCTATCAGTAAGACATTAAATTTCATGGCATCTGAGGTCCTAGATGTAAGACATTAAACTGCACTATAACCTGTGCCATGACCACATGATGATAAAATTTATGGAGATATCCTGGAATAAATTAGTTAAACTGCATGGAATCTCTCATCCTTACCACATGAAATTAAACTACATTTAAATGTCTTTACCACATGACATAAAATTGTATGGATCCGCGACATCCATCTCCATTCATGTCGGGTGATCCTCAACATTATTTCATTTCTTAATCTGAATGGAGAACTTCCTCACCGCATTATGTTAAACTGCATGGATCCCACAATATTTCATCTTCATTCTTGTTAGGCAACTTATGACCTTACTACAATACATTAAACTACACGGTTTATGTCCTTACTGCATGACATTAAACGGTAGGGGCTTCTAGAACTATGTACATATTGAATCACATTTTCAATGAGATATGTAGGGACCCCTGGATCCGATATCTTGGTCCATCCACCACCTAATAGAAAATTACCCTTGTCCATACTTTAGTAGCCTCTACATGTTAATAGAAACCCTAGTTGTTAATTGTTTCTCACAATGATCATAGCTCACATGTTCTTATGAACTCTATTAGTGATTCTCTGCATAAGAAAGTAATAACTGTTTATGATAGGATCAACATGGTCTTGAATTCAAGACCTTAAAAGTCATACCATGAGTCCTTACCACATGATGTAAAATTGCGTGGTTGATGTAATTTGCATGATATAAAATTTAACATTCCTATGAAACTTGCATGATGGGACCAATATTGTAACACCCCAAGCTTCCACAGTATGCTTCTCTTTGAATAATATAGTAGTGTGTGTTGTACGCAACTTAGAGTTCTAACACACACCACAACTAATAAAACTAGCTGTTATGAATAGTAATACCGACTTTTTGAAATTTTATAAATTTTATCTTTCAAAATGGACTTCATTTTTAGATTCATAATATCAAAATTATCTTAGAGTGATTTTTTGGTATTTTTCTGAAAACATTCAATTTTTGATGAATAGTGAAAAAAACGGTGTTATAGTTTAAAACCGAATTTTTATTTAAATAATTATTTATTTTATTTAAATTTATTTTAGGTCAAAATAGATACATAATATCTATATAAGTTCAATTTAATTCATTGGAGTCAGATTATAATAATTTTAGATATATAAAAAGTTTATTGAACTTTTCATCGTCTTTTACTCATCTCCTAGGAGAATTTGCAAATTCACATAAAACATAATTTTACCGCTTCTGTGAGTGGAATTTCAAAAATCCAAGACAAACTATTAATATCAAGGAGTAAAATTTGGTTCAATAAGATAAAAATAATTTTGTTGAATAGTAACTTTTTACTTTTATTTACCACGGTTAAAAGTAAATAGGGTAATTATGGTTAAAAATGATATTATTATTACCCTAAAACATGTCCTAATTCTATTTTATAAGTATAATTCGACCAAAAACAATCTTATTAATAAAATATAAACCTTTTTGGTTTACTTGGATTAGATTAGGACATTTATTATTATTTAATTCAAAGAAGAGTTAAAAGAGATAAAATAAATGTTAAATAACTAAAACATTTTTAATATAGGGTTATAGATAAGATAAATTCTATTATAAAGATTAAATAGAAAGATAAAAAGATTTCATGAATAATGATATTTTATTTATAATTTTTAGACATTAAATAATTTAATTTATTTATGACACAACAGTGATGCAGTATTTACCTAATTAATGAAATATTAAAATAATTGATATTATAAATATCAAAATAAATGTAATTTGAGACTTTTTATGAATTACAATAATTTTATAGGTTAATATGACAAATTATGATTGTTTATATGAATTTTTTTCTAATTAATAATGTTGTTATGAATTTATCAAAAACCAAATACCCAATAGTGTCAAAATTGACATAAATGAGTTTTTAAAACAAATATTATATTATTAATTAATATTATATTCCTAAAAATATAAGGATCATCCAAAATACTTATATAATGATAGGTGTATTATTAATGGACCACTTGGGGGTCTCTAGGAAGTTTATAGTAAGTTTATTAACTATATAATATAAAAATACAAAGACACATGGTAAATGTAAAACTATTTAACTAAGAGTTAAATAAAAACAATAAAGATAATATAGTGACCCCAACCTGTCTAAAACATATTGGTTGAGTGTTTTTAGACCTATTCCCACCTTAAACATTAAATGATCCACTTTTTATCCCTTACAAACCATATATGAATTTATTATAAAATAATATTTCTAGCTTTTCATAAGTTTCCCCTCACCCCTCTTATAAAAGGGCACTCCCCCATCCCTCTAATTCACACATTCAAATCCTTTTGGCTCAGAAAAACCCTGCTCAAATATTCTCTCAACTTACCTCAATTCAACCTAGAGGCCTTATTTTGATCAGAAATTCATCCTATGGATCCTTTTTGATCAAATCAAAAGGAAGAACCTGGAGAAGAGGCAATGTTTTCACAACCCTCTTTCAAGTTCCTTTCTTCTTAAACTTCTTCTTTTTTTGTTATTTCAATTCTAAAATAATGAATCTAGTATCTTATATATATTGTGATGTTATTATAAATATGGTACAACCATATTCAGTATTCTATCCATCCTTTGAATGACATGTCACAATACGTGCATACGTACGGCTTACCGTCTCCACGTCGTGGTGTAATTGTTATTCAAAACATTATTATTTGTATGGGTATGATAATGATGTGTAATTGATGTAAATAAAAAATATAACATGATAATGATCCTGTATATATGATATACCATCCAATTATATATTATTTTAATATCAAAAGAATGATATTTTCGCGCGTGCGTACGTACGGACTACTATCTCCACGAACGTGATGAGATTAATTCCCCATCGTATCCATGCAAGTCTAATTCTCATTTGATGATTAAAAATAATGTTTATGGAATTGATATAATTCTGTATATGAATAAAATACAACCTATCCATAAAAAACATGACTTATGTAATAAAACATATAAAATAAAATGAGTAAGTTAACACCCGAAACGATGATAATACTAAGATATTATTTACAAAGCAATGTTAAAAGATCATATATGATATAATATTATTGTATATGATTCTTGTATAATTTAATAACAATTATTTCACCATTATACAAGAGGTTATCCTACCCTAAACCAAGGAAAAGTACAAGGTAAGTGTTTATTTCACAATCTCTTCATTATCCGAGGTTGTTTATACATAATTATCTACTTAGACCTCTTTATCATCAACATCCATGTTTCTTAAAAAATTATTTCAACTCATTCTTACTATTTTATTGACTATGGGTTAAAGTCATTTTTACCTTGTTTACTTTTTATAAGAAGTTTATGAAGGAATATTTCCGTCATTTCCAAACAAGGTCTTTTTTAACCTTTTCGACATAATTAAGGTAAGAATGTCTTTTTTAACTTATACGGTGGGTGAAGCTATTTTCCACCATTATAAAATCTTCAAAGATTCCCTTACAATCTTATAATAATATTTTTAAAGTAAATGTTTTATTTTCTAATTATGTGACTTTTAAATGATTTCAAAAAAAGAGATATTTATCTCAAATAGTTTTGATTTTATCTACGTCAACATCCTTTGATGGATATTAAGATTATTTGAAGTTGATTTATTATGATAAAAAACTTCCATATAGTATTTAAGGCTTTGTGATATGTTTGACTATGGATGTGTTATGTTTATACCAATCATGATTTATGGAGAAATTATTTACTTTTCGTATGCTAGTTTTAATACGAATGTTTATGATATGTTTAAACCTGTTCATATGAGGAATGCATTGGACTTAATAAGTGACGTGTGGAGCTAGGTATAGCTCCTTGATGCATTGGTAGGTTTCATGAGACACACAAGTGTCTTGGCACAAGGCCTTGACAAAATATTATTTGTAGTATTGGCACAAGGCCTTGACTATGTGGTTATGATAGTCTGGCATTATGCGTTACATCATTATGAAAGTGGGCATTGATATTTCATGTGATTATTTGACTAGTAGAATATCCATGTGAATAAGTAAATGGTGTTATTTTATTTTATCTTTTCCATATTATGCTTAAGTTCAAGTTTAAAAGGCTTTTGTTTTAGGTATACAATGCCTTAAATGTTTATGTTTATTTGTGAATGTTTCCGCTATATTGTTATCCTTACTGAGCATCTGAGCTCACCCCTTTAAATGTTTTATTTTTTCCAGGATATAAAGAAGTATTTTATGAATGACCTATAGGGATAGTATGATGGAATATGAAGAGAAGATGTTGTTGTAGTTTTTTTCACTTTATGATGTAACGTAAGACTTATGAATATATCTAGTGTTTCCATGGCTACTAAACTAATCGGTCTTTCGAGACTTGATCTTTTGAGATCATTACAATATTATGTAATAATGCATTGACTATGGGTAACAGGGGTCTGGGCGTTACAGTTGGTATTAGAGGAATTTTAGTACAAACCATGGAAGCTAGATTTAGATAAACTCTGATTAGAGGACATAGACCTAAGATGGACTTTGAAGATTAGTATAGAAGAACTTCCTATAATTTTGGTATTGTAGAGATTTTGTGAGTTTTCTAAGAAATACATCCATGTCTAGATACGAGCAGTTAGAGGCAGCTCTGGAAAAGATGTACCTAGGGGTAAAACCCAAAAAAATGCTTTGATCTAGACTCGAACATGAACTGGTGCGTGACAACGAGCCTTGCTGCACTCTTGGTTACGACACTCCCGGGGGATATGCTTAGGATAATTCTAATTTTCATTAAAAACCATTATGGAGGGTTTATGAGTATATAATTCCTCAAAGAAAACATTTTTTTTATGATTATGGATTATATCCTTAAATAGTTCAATTTATGTTAAGTGTTTTACAAGTATGGAATTATGTATTTTGATTCATAAACTGATCTAGTTTGTGCCATTGTTTAGAAATGGCGCCTAGTGGAAGGAATGGAAACTGTATCATTGCACGCACTCCATGTAGGGATTTCCCTCCTGCTCAAGATAATTATAGTGGAGCTGGTGATGCAGCTGGTGCTGATTAGCTAATCACCATACTGGGACAACTCACTCAGGATATGAATAATAACATTACCCGTATGGAGCACCCTGATCCGTAGCATGGAGGATCAATGTTAGATCGCTTCATGAGGCAACAACCACTAATATTTAATGGGGTTACAAATCCACTAGTATCAGAGTAATGGATCAATTCCTTATAGAAAATATTCCATGCCATGGGGAGTAGCGAAAGGGAAAAAGTTGTCATGGCATTTTACCACCTCACGGGAGATGTTGATCAATGGTGGTCAATGATTCAAAACATGAAGGAAGATGATGAAGTATAAAATATGGAATGGAGGGAGTTTAAAGAGATTTTCTTAGAAAAATACTTTCCTCGTGACCATCAAGAAGATATGGAAAGGCAATTTCTGAGTCTGAGACAAAAGGAGGATGAGAATGTTGCAAAGTATGAGGCTAACTTTACAAGGTTAGCAAGGCATGCAACAAATTATATATTTAAACCAAGGAGTAAGATTGATTTTTTCTTTTATGGGTTAAAACCATTTATTCATCGAACATTAATTTCACAATCCTTCTCGTCATACGAAGATATTGTTTCATGTGCTATCAAGACAAAAAAATAATTCTCTAAGTCTTATAACTTTAAAGCAAAGCAAGAGAAGAATATATATGTTGATCAATCTGGAAATGGAAATAAGGGGAAGAAGGGAAATATTGAATATCAATCCTATAGTAAATGTGGGAAGAAACACATTGGTACTTGCTTGAAGGGAATGGGATTCTGTTACAACTGTCATGAAAAGGGACACCAACCTTGTGATTGTAAGGGGAAAAAAGAAGCTACTGATGTTCAAAGATACAATTTCAGGGAGATGGGACATTATGAAAATGAATGTCCTAGGTGTCAGGGAAACTTACCTCAGACAAGGCTAAGGGATCAAGGCCAAGTTTATACTATCACTACTGTTGAGGTAGAAGCTCTGAAATACGTGGTGGAAGGAAATTTAATGGTTTCTTCAAGTTTAAAAAATGTTTTATTTGATTATGGATCATTGCATTGTTTCATATCCTCCCAGTTTTCTAAGAAAACAAGATATTTCCAATTTGATCTAACAAGGGAGTTCTCAGTTAAAACTCCTAAGGGAAGTATCATTTCAACAATGTTTTGTGAATCAGTCCCCATTAGAGCACAAAAATGTTCTTTATCCACTGATCTCATCATCATACCTATTATTGAATTTTATATAATCCTCGGTATGGATTGGATTTCTGACCATGATGTGAAGATTTATTGTAAGAAGAAGGATGTTACAATTTTTGATGATGATGATAAAGAACACCTTATCTTTAGAGAAGAATCAGCACCACCTAATTCTTATCTAGATCCACCCCCAGTAGCTCAAATAAATTAAATTATTGGGGAGGAAGAGAATGCAATAACTTTGGGTAACGAAAGGAATGTTCAAATAGAGGATGTACCTATTGTGAATGAATATATAGACGTGTTTCCGGATGATTTACCTGGACATCCTCTAGAATAAGAAATTGAGTTTTCCATTGATTTAATTCTTGGATCAAGGCCCATATCGATGACACCTTATAGAATGGCCACTGTGGAATTAGTGGAACTAATGAAACAAATAGAAGAATTGAGTAATTAGGGATTTATTCACCCCAGTGTTTCTCCATGGGGAGCCCCTGTAATTTTTGTTAAGAAGAAAGATGTATCTATGAGGTTATGTATCGACTACATGGAGATCAATGCTTTAACAATAATGAAAAATTATCCCCTACCTCGCATTGATGATTTTTTTGACCAACTGCATGGAGCTCAATACTCTTCAAAGATTGACCTTAAATCTGGATACCATCAGTTGTGTGTGAAGAAGGAAGACATTCTAAAGATATCATTTTGAACCATGTATGGGCATTACGAGTTTATAGTAATGCCTTTTGGGCTAACTAATGAACCCTCTATTTTCATGGATCTAATGAATAGGATTTTCAAGGAATATCTTGATGAATTTGTAGTGGTATTTATTGATTATATCTTGGTATACTCAAAATTTTAAGAAGATCATGAAAATCACTTGCGCATTATATTGAAGACTCTAAGAAGAGATGAATTATATGGGATGTTTAGGAAGTGTGAATTCTGGCATCAAGAGATTTCTTTTCTTTGCCATATTGTCTCCAAATATGGAATCTCTTTTGATCCTTCTAAGACCAAGGAAATCCAAGAATGGCCAACAAAGATGAGTATAATTGAGGTACGCAGTTTTATTGGTTTAGCAGGTTATTATCGAAGTTTTGTCCAGAATTTTTCTCGGTTGGATAACCCATTAACGAAGCTCACACGTAAAAAGGTTTAATTTATTTGGACAAAACAAGGTGAATAATTTTTTGAAGAACTGAAGAGAAGATTATTCAATGCCCAAATATTGACTCTACCATCAGGGAATGATGGGTTCATTATTTATATTGATGAATCGAAGAAAAGACATGGTTGTGTCCTTATACAGAATGATAGGGTTATTGCCTATGCATCACGATAGCTAAAAATTCATGAGCAAAACATTCATACTCATGATCTTGAGTTAGATTCTATTATATTTTCATTGAAGATATGGAGAAATTATCTCTATGGTGAAAAATATGAGATATATACTGATCACAGGAGTTTGAAGTATTTTTTCTCACAAATAGAACTCAACATGACGCAAAGACTATGGCTTGAACTACTCAAGGATTACGATTTCACGATACACTACCACCTGGGGAAGGCATATAAGGTGGCAGATTCTTTGAGTAGAAAGGATCATGGATTTTTGAACAAGATAAGAGTTTAAAGGTATCCTATTTTTGTGGATTTAGTAAAGATGGATATGGGAATCGCCATGGAAGGTGAAACATCAATAATTTTTTAAATGGTTGCCGAACCATCTTTACTAGAAAGGATAAAGAGTTCTCAGGCCGATGATGAAGATTTTAAAAAGAAGATTAATTTTTTGAATGATGGGAGACTGAGTGACTTTGTGTATGAAGCTGGAATTTTGAAATTTGGGAGGAGACATTGTGTTCCCAATATACCTGATCTAAAAAGGGAATTGTTGGATGATTCTCGTAGTTCCAATTTCTCTATACACCCTGGGAGCACCAAAATGTATAGAGATTTGAAGGAGAATTTTTGGTGGGACAACATGAAGAAGGAGATTGCTGATTTTGTGTCAAGATGTATGGTTTTTCAACAAGTGATAGCCGGAAGGAAACAGCCTGGGGGAGTATTGCAACCTCTTCCCATACCTAAGTGGAAATTGGATAATATAACGATGGACTTTGTCATGGTACTACAAAAGACTCCTAGAAGGAATGATGCAATATGGGTCATTGTTGATCGTCTTACCAAGTCAACACATTTTCTTGTTATAAGAGAATATTTACCACTTGAACATCTAGCAATACTATATATTAATGAAGTTGTGAGGCTTCATAGAGTACCCCTATCAATTTTTTGGATCGTGATCCCCATTTTACATCAAGATTCTAGAAAAGTCTTCAGAAATGCCTAGATACTGAACTTCGTTTGGCCACTGCCTACCACACCCAAACTGATAGACAATCAGAACAGACTATTTAAACCTTAGAAGACATGTTGAGATCTTTCTCACTTGACTTTCAAGGTAAGTGGGATCAATATTTACCTCTTGTGGAATTTTCCTATAACAATAGCTTCCATTCAAGTATTTGGATGGCACCATATGAAGCGTTATATGGAAAGTGATTTCACACACCAACCTGTTGGGATAAATTTGGTGAAAGAAAACTCATAGGCCCAGAACTAGTGGAGGAAAAGATGGAAAAGGTGAAGGTAATCCAAAACCACATCAAATCTATTCAAAGTAGGCAGAAGGTCTATGCCGATAACTGAAGGAAGGATTTGGAATTTTAGGTTGGAGATCATATTTTCATGAAGGTATCTCCATGGAAGGGATTTATACATTTCGGAAAGAATGGAAAATTGAGTCCCAGGTACATCAGACCTTTCAAAATTCTAGAATGAATTAGGGTTGTATCTTACCATTTGGCAATGTCGCCAAGTCTCTCCAAAGTTCATGATGTGTTCCACATATCACTATTGAGAAAATACATTCCTGACCCAACGCATGTACTCACCTATGAGGAATTAGAACTAGAACCTGATCTGTCTTATTGTAAAGAGCCTTTAATGATTCTTGATATGAGAGAACAAGTGCTAAGAAACCAGACGACTCGTCTGGTAAAAGTTCTACGGAGAAACCATAAGATGGAAGAGGCAACATGGGAACCCGAGGAAATTATGATGAAGAACCACCTGATTATTTTCATGCAGTAGTATTCTAGAAATTTTGAGGACTAAATTATTTGAAGGAGGGGATAATGTAACACCCCATGCTTCCACGGTATGCTTCTCTTTGAATAATACAGTAGCATGTGTTGTACGTAACTTTGAGTTCTAACACACACCACAACCAATCAAACTAGTCGTTATGAATATTAATACCCACTTTTTAAAATTTTATAAATTTTATCTTTCAAAATGGACTTCATTTTTTGATTCGGAATATTGAAATTAGATTAGGGTGAATTTTTGGTATTTTTCTAAAAACATTCATTATTTGATGAATAGTGAAAAAAACACTGAGTTATAGTTTAAAACCTAATTCTTATTTAAATAATTATATATTTTATTTAAATTTATTTTAGGTAAAATTAGATACATAATACCTGTATAAGTTCAATTTATTTCATTGATATCAGTTTATAATAATTTTATATATATAAAAATTTTATAGAACCTCTCACTGTCTTTTACCCATCTCCTAGCAGAATTTACAAATTCACATAATACTTAATTTTACCGCTTCTATGAGTGGAATTTTGAAAATCTGAGATACACGGTTAATATCAAATAGTGAAATGTGGTTTAATAATATAAAAATAATTTTTGGTCAATAGTAACTTTTTACTTTTATTTACTACGGTTAAAAGTAAATAGGGTAATTAATGGTAAAAATGATATTTTTATTACCCTAACACATATCCTAATTATATTGGCTAAGTATAATTAGACCAAAAACAACCTTAGGAATAAAATATGAACCTATTTGGTCCACTTGGATTAGATTAGGACATTTATTATTATTTAATTCAAAGAAGAGTTAAAAGAGATAAAATCAAATTTAAATAAATAAAACATTTTTAATATAAGAGTTATACATAAGATAAATTTGATTATAAATATTCATTAGAAAGATAAAAAAATTTAATACCTAATTATATTTTATTTAAAAATTTTAGACATTAAATAATTTATTTTATTTATGACACAATGGTGATGCAGTAATTACCTAATTAATGAAATATTAAAATAATTGATATTATAAATATCGAAATAAAAGTAATTTGAGACTTTTTATGAATTAAAATAATTTTCTAGTTTAATATGAAATTTTATTATTGGTTATATGAATTTTTTTCGAATTAATAATGCTGTTATAAATTTATCAAAAACAAAATACCCAATATTGTCAAAATTGACATAAATGAGTTTTTAAAACAAATATTATATTATTAATTGATATTCTGTTCCTAAAAATCTAAGGTTCGGCCAAAGAACTTATATAATGATAGGTTTATTATTAATGGACCACTTGGGGTCACTTGGAAGTTTATATTAAGTTTATTAACTATATAATATAAAAATACAAAGACACATGGTAAATGTCATTATATTTAACTAAGAGTTAAATCAAAATGATAAAGTTAATATAGTGACCTAAATCTGTCTAAAACCTATTGTTTGAGTGGTTTTCGACCTATACCCACTTTAAACTTTAAATAATTATCTTTGGAGCCATTATAAACCGAATATGAATTTATTACAAAATAATATTTCTAGCTTTTCCTAAGGTGCCCCTCACCCCTCTTATAAAAGGGAACTCCCTCTTCCCTCTAATTCACACCTTCAAAGCCTTTTGGCTCGGCCAACCCCTACCCAAATATTCTCTCAACTTCCTTCAATTCAACCTATAGGCCTTTGTTTGATCAGAAAGCCAACCTAAGGATCCCTTTTGATCAAATCAAAAGGATGAACCCAAAGAAGAGGTAGTGTTTTCACCACCCTCTTTCAAGTTCCTTTCTTCTTCAACTTCTTCTTTCTTTGTTATTTCCATTCTAAAATAATAAATCAAGTATCTTATATATACTATGATGTTATTATAAATATGTTAAAACCATATTCATTATTTTATCCATCCTTTTAATGACATGTCACCATACATGCATACGTACGGCTTACCGTCTCCACATCGTGGTGTAATTGTTATTCAAAACATTATTATTTGCATGGGTATGATAATGATTTTTAATTGATGTAAATAATAAATATAACATTATAATTATTCTTTATATATGATATACCATCCAAATATATATTATTTTAATATCAAAATAATGATATTGTCGCTCATGCGTACGTACGGACTACCGTCTCCACGAACGCGGTGAGATTCATTCCCCATCGTATCCATGCAAGTATAATTCTCATTTGATGATTGAAAATAATGTTTAAGGACATGATATATTTTTTTATATGAATAAGATAAAACCTATCCAAAAAAACATGACTTATGTAACAAAACATATAAAATAAAATGAGTAAGTTAACTCCCGAAATGACGATAATACTAAGATATTATTAACAAAGCAATGTTAAAATATCCTATATGATATAATATTAATATATATTATTCTTGTATAATTTAATAAAAATTATTTCACAATTATATATGAGGTTAATATACCCTCAACCAAGTAAAAGTACAAGGTAACGGTTTATTTCACAATCTCTTCATTATCCAAGGTTGTTTATACGTAATTATTTACTGGGACCTCTTTATCATCGACATCCATGTTTCTTAAAAAAGTATTTCAGAACATTATTAATATTTTATAGACTATGGGTTAATGTAATTTTTACCCATGTTGACTTTTTATAAGATTTTTATAAAGTAATCTTTCTGTCATTTTCCAAACAAGGTCCTTTTTAACCTTTTCGACAGAATTAAGGTAAGAATGTCTTTTTTTAACTTATACGAAGGGTGTGGATATTTTACATCATTATAAAATCGTCGAATCATCCCTTAAAATATTTTAAGAATATTTTGAAATTAAATGTTTTATTTTTATAATTATGTGACTTTTAAATGATTTCAAAAATAGAGATATTTATCTCAAATAGTTTTGATTTCATCTATGTCAACATCCTTTGATGGATTTTATGCTTATTTGAAGTTGATTTATTATGATACAAAACTTCCATATAGTATTGAAGGTTTTGTGATATGTTTGACTATGGATGTGTTATTTTTATACCATTTATGGTTTATGGAGAAAGTATTGACGTTTTGTATGCTAGTTTTAATACGAATGTTTATAATATGTTTAAACATGTTCATATGAGGAATACATTAGACTTAATAAGTGACGGGTGGAGCCTGATATAGATCCTCGATGCATTGGTAGGTATCATGAGACAAACTAGTCTCTTGACACAAGGCCTTGACAAAATCTTATTTGTAGTCCTGGCACAAGGCCTTGACTATGTGGTTATGAAAGTCTGGAATTATGCATTGCATCATTTTGAAAGTGGTTATTGATATTTCTTGTGATTATTTGACTAGTATAATATCCATGTGAATAAGTAAATGGCATTATTTCATTTTATCTTTTCCATATTATGCTGATGTTCAAGTTTAAAAGGCTTCTGTTTTAGTTATACGTTTCCTTAAATGTTTTTGTTTATTTATCAAAGTTGCTGCTATATTTTTATCCTTACTGAGCATCTGAGCTCACCCCTTTCAATGTTTTATTTTTCCTAGGATGTGAAGAACTATTTTATGAATAACCTGCAAGGATAGTATGAGGGGATATGAAGACAAGATGTTGTTGTAGTTTTTTTCACTTTATGATGTAATGTAGGAATTATGAATATATCTAGTGTTTCCAAGGATACTAAACTAATCGGTCTTTCGAGACTTGATATTCTGAGATCATGCCAATATTATGTAATAATGCACCGACTCTGGGTAACTGGGGTTGGGGCGTTACAACTATTACTGGTGATTGGTATCCTACCACACCTCTGTTTTCAAGAACTGTGTTTAACTTGACTCCTGACACCACTAGATATTTAATGAAAAATATATCTTAAATCAAGGGCCAGTCATAACAAATATTAGAATTTCCCCTCCCTATATATAGGTTATACTTGCCCAGGAAGCTCCAGCCTCAATAACTACACATGGATTGATTCCAATTATTGTGGGATATGTAGTGATTCCTAGATTTTCATCCTTGGGTGTAGCCACAATAACCCTTTTCATGTAGGGAATCTTATATTTGTATCGGATGATGTTAAGTTGCACGGTTCCTCATGAACTACTTATGGGTTGATTCCTTTTATCACAGGATATGTAGTGATGCTCATATCACCAATCATGGGCCCAACTACAAAAAATCAACGGAAACAATACCCAGATTAGCGTATGGGTTAGACCTGTGTAGAGATTCTCTCATTCATAAACTATATGTGGCCTGATTCTTGTCATCACAATATATGTAGTGATGCCAGTATCTTTAATCCAGGGCCCAACTATAATAGCTGATAAAATTTCAGCCCAACTGCATAGGGCCTGAGCCATATGAGCCCATTTTTTCCACATTTGATTCAATTCTGTGTGTGGCCTGTTTTTTCATGTAATATATCTTACACAGTTTTTTATGTCGGTTCCAATGTCCTTACTACATGAAATTAAACTGCAAGGAAAGCATCCTTGTTGCATGAAATTAAAACATCACAAAAAATATGTCCTTACCGCATGACATTAAACTTCTATAAAATCATCTTGGTCACATGAAATTAAAACTCCACAAAAAATATGTCATTACTACATGATGTTAAACTACATAGAAAATTCCATTAATGCAAAATTATAAACTGCATAGAAGTAAATCTGTCCCCATTAAATGATGTTAAAATGTACAGGTCATCACCCATCATCATACCTTATCAAAGGATCAAAAGGATCTTACCTTATTCAACCAGAGTAGGTAGTGCTTCTGCTATATGTTAAAGAACCTCAATCAATGTACCACACTTCATATCTAGAGCACCTCAGGTCTCTGAAAACCTTTCATGGATCTTGGAAAGAAAAATATATCTCTCTATTAGTCAATGATATTTATGCAAAATGGATTAGACCCACCAATTAGAGACATCTTGTCCCATTATAAATGGATTTCTAATTCTTGTGAGCCTTCTATCACTATGGCAGAACATAGAAAATGAGGATGTTTTGGTTCATCCCCAACATGATTTTCCCATATCATTACTCATGACCTAAGAACCTCAATCCATGATTTACAACATTTTAATCTCTCGCCCAGAAGGATGTTGGAGTTCTCTTAACCCTGGGTATACTAATTTGTCTCTTGTGTAACATCCCCTATATTATCTCTTTGTGCATCCTGGCCTTAAAATTCCAACACATTGGTCAAATTTGTATGACCTTAAACTCAAGAATATAATGGCCCAAATTGCAAAACCTTACACTGTTGGTGACAGAGACACAAACAATTTCATGTTGTAACCCCAAAAGGGTGACTTTAGAAAAATTTAAGTCCTCGCTCACTAAACTCTTCATCAATATAGCTTATGAAAAAATTAGTGTGCAAAATACTAATGTATAAAGCTAAAAGGGACTACTTTTTATCCCTAGTAAAATACAAGATATGTTTTTTGGGCCCATGGTTTTGGAAAAAGTTAGATTATTGGTTTTTCATATCTCCTTGTTGTGATAATTTTTTCATTAGGTAGCGACACAAATTTTAGGGTCCTCATACCCTTTTTGAATCTTACATTTTTAATAAATCACACTTCATGGTTTGATCACCTTGGCTATCCAAAAACCATTCATGTCTATTGAAAAATAAAATAGATCTCTTGGTTCTTCCATGATATTGATGCAGAAGAGATTATACCAACCAACTAGAGACAACATGGTCCGATATATAATGGATTTATTATTCTTGTGATTCTGGAATCATTGTGGATGAACCAAGCACTTGAAGGTGTTTTGGATCATTCCTAGCATGATTTTCCCATACCTTCCTAATGACCTGATCACTTTAAACCCTGATTTACAATTCTTTTAACCATGATATTCAATCATATTTGAAGTCCTCAATGTTAAGTCTCCATGTTTTGTTCTCTTCTTCAAAGTAGGAATGTGACTCTCCATTCTTGAACTTTTGATGGCCCACACCTCATGATTTGAAACCGTAGGTCAAATTTCTTGAGCTTCACATTAGGATATAAATTTTCCTAGGATTATAAATCCCTTCCTAAGGAGATTTTAATTCAAACCCAAGGTCAAATGCTTGAATCTTCAAAAATATTCTATGGACCTCAGAAAAGTGTGGGTATCAACTCCACTTGGACATAAATATAAGCCTTATGGACTCATGAATAACATATTTGACTTACTAATTAGAGGAATCCAATCCTTTCAGTAAGGGAACACCAATCCTCATGGGGGTTAGTAATGCATTGGAGGAACCTGGAATGTCAGGGTGTTATGGGCCATCCCCATCATGTCTAACCCATCCCATATTCACTAACTCAAACTTTTGTGTTATGAATTATATGACCCATTCTCCATCTATCCAAGTGGAGCTAACATCCCTAGTATTTTTTCGTAAACCAATATTCCCTCTATAAATTTTACATAACCCATGGAAAATAGTAGAGATATCTCTGTTTTGACATGCTGGTGGAGAATAAGGGCTTTAACCTACCAACCAATGGTATCTCCTCCTTGTAAGAAAGGAAATGTTCTCCTCATGAGCCCTAGAAACACCACAGAGGAACCTAAAACCATAGGGTGTTTCAGTTCATCCCTGGAATTTCTTCCCCATTTCATATTAATCAATCAATTATTGGCACTAATAATTTAAACTACATAGCATCTCAAGGTCCCAAACAGAAGACCTTAAACTATAGAACATCAGATGTCCAAGATAGAAGACCTTAAACTACATCATAGAAAAGGTTTGAGCTAGAAGATCCTAAACTATAGTACAAAAAAGGTCTGATCTAGAAGACCGTAAACTATAGCACAATGATGTTCTAGCTTGAACGACCTTAAATTAGCCAACTAAAAGAGACATAATGCTCTCTAGTATGAAAACACGATGAAGGAATCCTAAGAAAAATTCATTTATATGCCCGCTAGACATGCACCTTCTATGATCCATGAAATATTGAGAATTTATAAAATAAAAAATGAAAAATAACTTGTCACATAAAAGACTTGTTAGATGGTTTCCTAATTAAAAGCAACACTTTTAAAGACCTTAGTCATAGAGTATGGGTGACCCTAAACATTAATTTTCTATGGATTATCTTACGTAAGGAAATAAAGTATTGAGGTGAACCTAACCATTCGGTTTCTAATTCTTGACACAATTTTTTTGTCACAATTAGTTGGGTGTGATGACCAATAGACCGTATAGTCACTTGAGAAGGCGTGAATCATGTGTGATAGAATTTTACCAAATTATTATCCATATAAAATTAAACCCTTTAAAAACCATATCAATATTTTAACTCATGTTACCTATTATGATATTAATTAATTTGTTTATCTCTTACCCAATATACAAGAACCACATAAAATGATGAATGTATTGTAAATAGTGGAACATGGTTCTTTTACAAGGATCAATTCCTATAAGGGAAACCTACTCTTTGATGTGTTTGGTTATTATCCCAATCCATAGATTCTTTGATATATAATGCTAGTGGTTAAAATAGGGTAGGTATTATCATGAACCCATAGTGAATATCATACTTAAACAAAATCCTATTACGCTTCCCAGCATCCTAATATATTTAAATAGTTATAATACATTATACTAACTCTCATCAAACTTGAAACACTACGTCCCACCCCTTTAGGAATATCACAATTTAGAACTACATGCTAATGAATCAAAGTAGTCTAATCTCATTCCTATGTAAAATATTTTACCACATTGTGATAATCTACTTATTTTACAATACATGTTATTGTTAAGTTACCTATAAATAGGATCATATATAAAATTTGATCATTATGCACTCTCGTAAATTCTTAAACATATTCGAACACTAATAATAGATCAATTGTTTTTCATGAGCATCAACCTTCCTCAACTCTTATTATTTTTTCTTCTTAGTCAATCTTTATAAATTATAAAATATTTTTAATTGTGGTTATGACAACAACATTTTTATTAATTTGATTAATTTATCTATTTATTAGTGGTTATTTTTTCTAAGGATTTTTTTGGTCCTTCCTTTAAATTTTTAAATTTTTCAAAAACCTGGCTTGTTTTAAGGTTAGTGCATGGTTAGGGATATTCATGTAATGAATTTGAAAGAGATGATTTAATGAGAAATATTCATTTCACATTTTTGTAACATGGTTTTTTAATCTATTTGACAACCATGTGGTATGCCCAGGTTTCTAAAAAATAAAATTTCAAAATTTACCCCTCCCATTACATTTTCCTTCACATGGCCTCCTTTCACATCTCCATTCCTAGCTCATGAAAAACCCATAGTTGGAATCCCCACTATGGAATATGACCCCCACTCATTTTTCCTCGGAAATTGGGTGATTTATTGTGCAATTTCAAGAGTTAATTCTTCCAAGTGAGTCACATTCCACTCATCGTATTTCTTCTTCCTCTCTCTGAATATTTTTTATTTCTCTTCTTATTTCAAAGCCATGGACCTAATGGGGTTTTTGGGTTTTATTTAACATTGTTTCTTACATATTAGGTGTACATGGGTCTCTCATTTATTTTTCTCATTGTTGTCGAAGGAATCATTCCATCTTCTCTACCCATAGGTTGGCATTTCCTTGAATATTCATTTCCCTAATTTACCGCTTATTATTTTGTGAATTAAATTGGTTTACTTGAATTTATATATTCTAGGAGAGTTCAATTAAAATTAAATAATCATGTTTTTGAAGTTTACTAAGATATTTTAATTGATTATCAAATGTGTTTTTTAGGATTTGGACCTACTTTCAATTTTCACATAAAGAATAATATATATTTGTGGTTAGTAAAATTTTCATGATGGTTTTCAAGGAGGATTTGGGTGTTTAAAATTAAATTAGGGTGTTAATAAAACATTATTGAGTAAAATATGAGTTTAAGGGGTTAATTGACTAGTATTACTTCACATGATAACTTTTATTAAATTTCCTTTTTGATCACCGCATTATTCACCTTAGATTGCTTTTTTAGATGTTATTATCATATATGGTTCTTAAACACATAGTTATGGGATTATATATATATATATTATACACATGAACATATTCCCATAAGAATATGTGAAAATATTTATTTATATATGTCTATATATATGTGTTTATTTTGTATGTGTATAAGGTTAAAAAGGATATTTTAAAATTTAAATAGGTTTTTGAAGTTGGTTTATAAATATGTTTTCAAATGAGATAGTTTTAAATGGTTTTGGTTTCATTTAAAAATAGATGTTTCCTACAAATTATATTTTAAAATACCAAAATTAAAAATTATTTCTTTTCAATTGATCCTTCAGAAAGGGTTTTTGAAAAATAGAATGGTTCCAATAGTGTTCTTGATTGTGGGATGTTGTTTATTTTTTAATAAATGGATTATATATGATGTTTTTTATTAGAATGTGGTAAGCCTTAGGTATATGGTTCATTGATTAGGTAGTAACCTATATTTAGTCATGATAATAACAAGGGTTCATTCATGGTGTTCTATCAAGAGGCCCAAGTTATTAAGATCACATATCTAGCTAGTGTGTTCCATGAGCGAGTCACAGTGCTTTTAGAACCTAAAGGTTAGAGATCCTACCATGTTCTATGGATTATTATTGTGTTTTATCATGGATTTAGTACCCACTACCACTTTATGGATTATTTTTTTATTATAGTTTATAGACATTGCTTGTCATAATTTTTTTATTGTTGATATAATTTAATTTATATTTAGCTAATTTTATTTATTGATTCCATAATTATAATTTCATTATCTGGTATTTTATTTTAGTTCCATTTTTTAATAGTAATAAAATAAATGGAATGTAAAGTTCTAGGTTTTCACAAATTGGTTTTATTTAAAAAGGGATTTCTAAATGTTTGTTTTTAAAAATGGGGATGAGATCATGGAACTGATTTTCAAGTGATTGTTTTCATTTAATGAAAAAAATGTAATTTTATAAAATTGTTATGAGATTGTTTCTTAAAGGATTTCAAAAGGATTATTTTTTAAATTTATTTCCGACTAGAATTTTTTTGTTTGTTTTGAAAATTACAGGGATATATTTTGTAGTTCTTTCCAAATAAAATGTAGAGATCACAATATACACACACCACTCAGAGTTTTTAGATCAAAATGAATTTTACAGGTCCTGGTTTTATTCTCAAGATGAGTATCCATGTTTTTTAAGAGAGTTACCTTAGGTCATATGGAATTATTTTTTTGATTTTAGTTCATATTTTATTTATCAAAATAGCTAGTTGTGTCTTTTAAATCATTTGGTAGGGAATTAATTTTTCTTTGTAGACTTTTTGAACTAGTGTTCTCTTTAAATGAGTTCTTTAAAGCTATTAGTTATATTATCAGATGTGAATTATATATAGGATGTTGGGGAAATTCATTGAAGCTGCAGCATGTGAGGGAGTTCACAGGGTGAGGTGAATGGGTTTATTTTACTTATATTCATATCTATTGTTTGTAATATATTTCTACTTATGTTTTTTGTCATGGATGTTCGACTTATGGATAGGTTATGCTAGAATTTAATGAGAATTTCACTATTTATTAAATCATTTTTATATAGAAGAAATCATTGATAATGATTTATTTTTATTTATATTATTATTTTTATCATCTCAGGGGGATCAAGGATGTCCTTGGATCAGTGGTGATCTATGTCAGGCACCATTTTACATGGAATCATGGGATGGGTCATTACAATTTGTATCAAAACCTAGTTTTTTATAAGGCCTAGGTTATGGAGTCCCTATTTTTTGGGATTATTGGTAAATGTATCTAGTATTTTTGGGAATAAAGGGATAAGAGAAGGGATTTTTTAGTGTAACATCCCAAGTAAGTAATGAATAATAGATATTTTTATCTATGTCTATTAATGATTAAGATAGTGTTTTAGAGGCTTAAAATGAAGATAAATACAATCTTATGCATGGAATACACTAATATTTTTAAAAGATTGTTTTACTGCCTTTGATGGAAAAACATTTTTGAATCTATCTTTTGACAATTTTATAAACTATGTTTGTCAAAATAAACTTACCATTTATGATTGGGACATCAAAATTTACTTTGTGTGAATTTTTGGTATTTTTCTGACAATGTTCATTTTTTAATGAATAGTGAGAAATACTGCATTTTACATCAAAACTGCTTTTTAATCTAATTTATTTATATGATTAGATTATGTTTTGAATTTGTTTTGAAGTGAAATTAGAATATATTTTTACCATTTAATCCAATGGTGGTCATTGGAATCAATTTCACTTTGAAATTGGACTCAAACTAGTGTCAATCTTTTGATACTTATTGTTTCATAAAAACACGCTATTTGCTCTGACAGCGGGAATTAATTATTAAATTAATTAATGTGACTTATATGTTTTGAATTTTTTAAAATAGACTTCATTTTTGAATTCGTAGTATCAAATATAGCTTAGGGTGAATTTTTGGTAATTTTCTGAAAAACTTCAATTTTTGATGAATAGTGAAACCACTAAGTGGTAATCAAGCAAACTGATTTTTCAGTTAAATGAAAGTTTACCACTAATGTGTATTGAATTTTGAAAATCCGACATACATGGTTGTCATTAAGAAGTAAAATTCCGTTCAATGGGATTAAAATAATTTTTTTGGTGAATAGTAACTTATTAAGTTTTTAATCGCGATTAGTGGTAATTAGGGTAGTTTAAGGTATAAATAATGCTTTAATAATATGAAATGACCTAGAAACACGTCCCAACCTTATTGGTTGTGTCATGGCCGACCAAGACAAGACATGGGTCAACTTGGGGACCCCATGGAGACACTTTGGTTGGGAAATGACATAAATAACTTTTTATTTAATGTAAAAGTAAAAATGACACAAACATAATATGTTTTACGAAAACAATTTTTACATGGGGTTATAAAGATCAGATTTTTGATTATAAAAAGTCATTGGAAAGCTAAAAAGATTTCCTATATCATAGTATTTTTTTTATATAATTTTTAGACATTAAATAAATTAAATTATTTATGACATAATAATGATGCAGCGATGACATCATTATTTGACGATTTAAATAAAATGGATAGATAATGTAAAATCTATGAACTAAACATGTCCAAAACCAATTGGATGAGTGGATTTCGAACCCTTATCACCTTATCCACTAATTATATAAATGTGGGACCTTTGAAAACCGAAACACATTTTCAAATAAAGTAATATTTCCTTACTTTCCAAAAGTGCCCCTCCTCTCCTCTTATAAAAGGCCCCCACCTCTACCTCATTTCACACACTCCTCAAGACTTTGGCTCCACCAAACACTACCCATTTACTCTCTCCACATCCCTCTCCTAATCCTAGAGGATTCCCTTTGGTCAGAATCCTTTCAAGGAAGCCTTTAGGCTCAAATCAAAAGGAGTTACACTTTTAAAGGTAATTCATTCTCTCGTGTTCATTTGTTTTATTTTGCTTCTCCAGCCCCCTAAACTCTTTTTATTTTCTTATTTTGTAACCACAAAAGTATCACCAATATACTAGGATGTTGTTATAATATTTATTTGAGCTACACTCTCACACAACTACGTCAAATGGTTAAAGAACATACGGTTTCTGTGGATGGCGAAATTATGCCTCCCGAAACGATGATTGTTCAATACTCATTTAACACCTTCAAAGGTGGCCATTATGATGCCACTATTTTTATATATGATATATAATATGTTTATGGTTTCCTTAAGCTTCTGTTTTTTTTCATTTTGGGAATACCTTTATGGTTTCCATTATGGGTAAAACACGATATCTTCATTTTAGGAAGTGCGGACTACCGCCCCCTGAAAGTGATTTGATTCGTTAATACCATATGTTGGATGTGTAAAGGATAAAGTTAATGATATTATATATGTTATTATACTGGAATTATAATATACTCTTATATCATTATGATTCCATTCCAGAAAATACAAAATAGAAATGGAAGTAGCGTTCATGCGTTCGTACGGCTTACCGTCTCCATGAACGGTGCATTTCATTTCTTACCTCTAAATGTGATGTAATATTATAAATACTTGTATATGATGAATATATATGATATATATGTTATCCAAATCATTAATATTATTCTGGATATAATGAACCTTTGACCAAATTAACAACATGTAAGTGTAGGAAGTCTATTTTTGACTTAAGAACCAAATATCGACAAAATGAACATTATTAACTTAAATGATTACATGATATTCATAACATGGTATAAAATGAATAATGAACTTGAAAAAGATTCATAAGAAAGTAGAGATTAACTCAAGTTTATTATTCAGGAGATTAAAGAACGGTCGGGTCAAGTCGGATACGAGGTATGGGACTTCGTCTCAATCTCCTTTCATTGAGGCATATTTTATTTTATACACAACTTTCTTTTATACGGTGTATAAACCCCTTTGACTTTTACGTTTATTCAAAAGGAATCTTTTTTATACGAAGTGTTTACTAAACGACAAAAGGGAATGTTTTTGTCGAACGTATGCGGCGACAACGACTTCTCTGCCGTCATGACCGTTATTTGAGTTTCGGCTTCCTCTACAAGCCATACATTTTTTTTAAAACGAAAAATAAATACCATGTTTTACTTTGGTATTGAAAATGGTTTTCATAATGTTTTTATTATATCAATGTTATGTATTGATATCTCGTGATTGAAATGTGGAAATGTTATGTTTCCTTTATGCATGTTTTATGTGATATGATTATGTTATGGTTCTTGGGCATTATTATGAAGAAGGGTGGTTTCGTGATAAACTAAGGGAGGGAGAGCCCAATATAGCTCTCCAATGCATTGGGTAACGTGAAGGAGTGAAACGTTAAGGTTTATCCGAAGATATTTTAGGGAATATACTGTGATGGGTATTCCAAACGTAACCAAGAGGGTTTCTCCCTACGTAAGAATGTTATGAATGCCTCAAGTTACCTTTATGTCTTATGATTTCTATGATTTATTCATGATTTTATGAGGTATGTTAAAGTGCCTATGTTTTATGGGTAAAGTATGATTTCATTCTTATGTATATATGAACTCATGATTCCTTTCCATGTTTTTATAACCCATACTGAGCTTTTTATGCTCATCCCAAGTTTTTTTTTTTGAAATGTTTTTCACAGGTCAAGGGAAAGGTACATGATATGATGATAGTGTCAAGGAAGTGTCAAGAAATAATCCATGTTTTATTTTAAAGGTGTTACCATTTATGGGAATGAAGAATATTATCTTTATGTAACCACTTGGTTTATATGTGGAATGTAATGCAAGTTTTATGATCTAATTCTCTAAAACTCTAAACTCGAAAAGATCCTCAATGTGTATTCTTGTAATAACTCAAGATTAAGTAAGGTTTAAGGCTGGGGCCTTATAGTTGGTATCAAAGGTTGGTTTAGATAACTTTAGGAGTTATAATTCTATTAAATGATTATCCAATTTTTTTTTTGAAATGATATAGCATTTAAATATTACCATGTTGCTTCATCTAAGACATGTTTATTCAGAATGGTTTTCCGCAGAGGAAACAGGGAAGCAGTGCTAGGAAGGCATACAGAAGGAAATAACCTTCCGAATCAGCATCCCGAGATGGTCGGAATTGGAACTGAATAGTTTGTTGCAGTAATGGCGCAGTTGACTCAAGCGATAAATGGTGGTGGTATCCATTCACGAGATCAGCCAGATCAACCGCAGAGGAACATGTCAGTGGTGGAACATTTCATGAGGCAACATCCACCATCATTTAGAGGATCATCTGACCCTATGCTAGCTGAAGGGTGGATTAAAGAACTGGAGAAGATTTTTGATGTCATGGGGTGTTCAGACAATCAAAAGGTTAGTCTTGCTATTTACCGTTTGGAGGGTGAAGCAGATCAGTGGTGGTCTATGGTTAAAAATATCAGGGACGCCGATGAGATTGATGCTCTTGACTGGGGTGAATTCAAAGGTATGTTTCTTGAGAAGTATTTTCCTAAGGCTGTTCGACTTAGGATGGAAAATCAATTCTTGGAATTGAGGCAAGAGGAAGACTCAGTGGCTGCCTATGAAGAAAGGTTCACTCGATTGGCAAGGTATGCTCCAAATTTTATCCGGGACCTTGATAGTAAAATCAATCGTTTTTACTCAGGATTAAAGCCAAAATATCGAAGGGAATTAGCTTCTCGTGAGTTTAAAAGTTATGAAAATCTTGTTCGATGTGCTGAGAAGGTGGAAATGGAGTTTGCCGATGACCAAGTTTTCTATATAAACCATCAGAAGAAGAGACCGAGGTGGCAGGAGAAAGGTAAGAATTCTTTAAAAAAGTCTGATGGTAAGAAAACTAAGTTTCCAGTTTGTGATAAATGTGGCAAAAGGCATGTTGGGGAATGTCTTCTGAATTCTGGAAAGTGCTACCGATGTGGTAAGATGGGACATAAGGCTCGTGATTGCACTGAAAAGGATCAAGGTGAAGGTAAGAACAAATTTTATTTACAGTTAGTGAAGTGTTATAAGTGCAATGAGATGGGTCACTATGCAAACGAGTGTCCGACAAAGAGCTTGAGTGATGGGAAGCAGTTAGACTACAAGCAGAAAGGGGTGGTGAAATCCTTTGCAACTACTTCAGCAGATGTCGGGCCATCAAATGAAGTTGTATCAGGTACTTTGTTTGTTGTTTCAGACTATGCCAGTGTGTTTTTTGATTCGGGTTCTACACATTCTTTCATCTCTGAAACCTTTTCTAGTAAAATGGGAATACCATCTCAAGAAATGACTCCTGAACTTTTGGTAAAAACACATGGGGGAAATGTTGAGGCAAAAAGAATTTATAAGAATCTTCCTATCCTTATCTGTGGAAAGAACCTACTTGCAAACCTTATTGTTCTACCTCTAGTAGAGTTTGATGTTATCCTGGGTATGGATTGGCTCTCTATTTACCATGCTAAGATTGATTGTAGAGCTAAAGAAGTTTCTTTTCAGAAAGACTTTCAGTTTGTTTACAAGAATGAACCCTTAATTTTGATAATATATCAAGAGGCCGAGAAACTTGTAAAAGATGGAAATGAATGTTACCTTGCACACGTCGTTGAAAATAAAGGAACTGTTCAGATTAATGATGTGCCAGTGGTAAATGAGTATCCTGATGTTTTTCCTGATGAGTTGCCTGGAATAATACCAGATCGGGAAGTTGAGTTTACTGTTGACTTAGTTCCTGATGCTAAGCCAATTTCAAAACCCCCTTATCGAATGTCACAAATTGAACTTTTAGAGTTGAAGGAGCAATTGCAAGATTTATTAGAGAAAGGTTTCATTAGACCTAGCACATCACCATGGGGTGCTCCTGTTTTATTTGTTAAAAAGAAAGATGGTTCTATGAGACTTTGCATTGATTATAGAGCCTTGAATAATATCACTGTTAAGAACAAATATCCATTGCCTCATATCGATGATTTGTTTGATCAGCTCCAGGGAGCTCAGTTTTTTTCAAAGATTGACTTGAGATCGGGGTACCATCAGCTAAAGGTAAAGGAGGCAGATATTCCGAAGACCGCGTTCCGTACGAGATATGGCCATTATGAATTTGTAGTAATGCATTTTGGGCTAACCAATGCACCTGCTGTATTCATGGATTTAATGAATATAATTTTCCATGAGTTCTTGGATATGTTTGTGGTGGTTTTCATTGATGATATTTTGGTGTTTTCTAAAAGTAAAAAGGAGCATGAAAAACATTTAAGGTTTATCTTGCAAACCTTAAAAGAAAAAAACTGTATGGTAAATTCAGCAAGTGTGAGTTTTGGTTGCAACAAATTTCTTTCCTTGGTCACATTGTTTCTAAAGATGGAATAACTGTTGATCCTGCAAAAACAAAAGTTGTGGAAGAATGGCCAAGACCCAAAAATGTAACCGAGATTCGTAGCTTCCTTGGTTTGGCGGGCTATTACCGAAGGTTTGTTAGAAATTTTTCACGGTTATCTAGTCCAATGACTAAGCTAACTCGGAAGGGTGTCAAGTTTATCTGGACAAAAGAATGTGATGATTGTTTTCCGGAATTGAAAAGAAGATTGGTGAATGCTCCAGTTTTGGCACTACCTTCCAGGAATGGTGAGTTTGTTATATACAGTGATGCCTCATTGAAAGGACTTGGTTGCGTCCTAATGCAGAATGATCAGGTAATTGCTTATTCTTCACGACAGTTGAAAACTCATGAGGTAAATTACCCTACACATGATTTAGAATTAGCTGCTGTTGTTTTTGCTTTAAAAATTTGGAGGCATCATTTGTATGGAGTAAAGTGTGAAATATATACCGATCACAAAAGTTTAAAGTATATATTCACTCAGAAAGAGTTAAACATGAGACAAAGGAGATGGCTGGAATTAATCAAGGATTATGATTGTACAATTCATTACCATCCGGGAAAAGCAAATAAAGTGGCTGATGCTTTGAGTTGAAAAAGTAATGCTTCATTAACAATGTTGCGTTTGGAACATGATCCTTTGGTTAAGGATTTGATGAAATTTGGCATAGAAGTTGTTGGTGCAGGAAGTCCTTCTGTTTTGTTTCAGGTATCAGTGAGATCATCTATATCAGATAGAATCAAGCAAGCATAGAAGCAAGATAGTGAGTTGCATAAAAAGGTAGAGCTGGTTCAGAAAGGTAAGTTGCCTGAATTCAACATTGATAATGATTGCATTTTGAGATTTGGGAAGAGATTGTGTGTGCCTTGTGATTCACAGTTGAAGAGAGAGTTGTTATGTGAAGCTCATAGTTCTCCGTTTTCAGTTCATCCGGGCAGTACTAAGATGTATAGGGATCTGCGGGAGTATTACTGGTGGGATGGAATGAAAAGAGATATTGCTGATTTTACTGTGAAGTGTTTGACATGTCAACAGGTTAAAGCAGAGCGGCAGTTACCGAAAGGGATGCTTCAGCCTTTACCAGTGCCAGAGTGGAAATGGGAGAATATATCCATGGACTTTGTTGTTGGATTACCGAACACATCTCGAGGTAATAATGCAATCTGGGTTATTGTTGATCGCTTGACCAAATCTGCTCATTTCCTGGATAAACGAGATACCTTCTCTCTTGATCAACTTTCCCGTTTGTATCTTAAAGAGATAGTCCGGTTACATGGAGTTCCTCTCTCCATTGTATCGGATCGTGATCCTAGGTTTACTTCTAACTTTTGGAAAGGCCTTCAGAAGTCGTTGGGTACTGAATTAAATTTTAGTACATCTTTTCATCCTCAATCAGATGGGTAGTCAGAACGAACAATTCAGACATTGGAGGATATGCTACGAGCTTGTTCTATGGATTATCAGGGAAGTTGGGACCAACATCTTTCTTTGGTTGAATTTTCATATAATAACAGTTTTCATTCCAGTATACAGATGGCACCATTTCAGGCATTATATGGGAAGCGGTGTCGAACTCCAGCTTTCTGGGATGAAGTGGGTGAAAGGATGTTGATGGGACCAGAATTGGTAGAAGAGATGGAAGAAAAAGTTCAGCTGATTCAGAAGCACATGAGAACAGCTCAGAGCAGGCAGAAGAGTTATGCGGATAACCGGAGAAAGGATCTATCTTTCGAGGTAGGTGATCATGTTTTTCTCAAGGTTTCTCCTTGGAAAAGTGTGGTGAGATTTGGTAAGAAAGGAAAGTTGAGTCCAAGGTTCATTGGACCATACGAAATTCTAGAGAGAGTTGGATCAGTTGCATACCGAGTGGCTTTACCTCCGAGTTTATCTCAGGTACACAATGTTTTTCACGTTTCGATGTTGAGAAAGTATATGCCAGATCCATCTCATGTTTTGAGTCCAGAGGTAGTTCAGTTGGAAGAGAACCTATCTTATGAGGAACAATCGGTCGAGATTCTTGACCACAGGGAGCAAGTGTTATGGAATAAGGTGATTCACTAGGTAATGGTTTTGTGGAAAAACCACATGATTGAAGAGGCAACATGGGAATCTGAAAATGCAATGAGGGATAAGTACCCCCATTTATTCGATAAGTAAATAAATTGCGGGGACGCAATTTTCTAAAGGGGGGAAGGATGTAACATCCCAAGTAAGTAATGAATAATAGATATTTTTATCTATGTCTATTAAAGATTAAGATAGTGTTTTAGAGGCTTAAAATGAAAATAAATACAATCTTATGCATGGAATACACTAATATTTTTAAAAGATTGTTTTACTGCCTTTGATGGAAAAACATTTTTGAATCTATATTTTGACAATTTTATAAACTATTTTTGTCAAAATAAACTTACCCTTTATGATTGGGACATCATAATTTACTTTGTGTGAATTTTTGGTATTTTTCTGACAATGTTCATTTTTTAATGAATAGTGAGAAATACTGCATTTTACATCAAAACTGCTTTTTAATCTAATTTATTTATATGATTAGATTATGTTTTGAATTGGTTTTGAAGTGAAATTAGAATTTATTTTTACCATTTAATCCAATGGTGGTCATTGGAATCAATTTCACTTTGAAATTGGACTCAAACTAGTGTCAATCTTTTGATACTTATTGTTTCATAAAAACACGCTATTTGCTCTGACAGCGGGAATTAATTATTAAATTAATTAATGTGACTTATATGTTTTGAATTTTGTAAAATAGACTTCATTTTTGAATTCGTAGTATCAAATATAGCTTAGGGTGAATTTTTGGTAATTTTCTGAAAAACTTCAATTTTTGATGAATAGTGAAACCACTAAGTGGTAATCAAGCAAACTAATTTTTCAGTTAAATGAAATTTTACCACTAATGTGTATTGAATTTTGAAAATCCTACATACATGGTTGTCATTAAGAAGTAAAATGTGGTTTAATGGGATTAAAATAATTTTTTGGTGAATAGTAACTTATTAAGTTTTTAATCGCGATTAGTGGTAATTAGGGTAGTTTAAGGTATAAATAATGATTTAATAATATGAAATGACCTAGACACATGTTCCAACCTTATTGGTTGTGTCATGGCCGACCAAGACAAGCCATGGGTAAACTTGGGGATCCCATGGAGACACTTTGGTTGGGAAATGACATAAATAACTTTTTATTTAATGTAAAAGTAAAAATGACACAAACATAATATGTTTTACGAAAACAATTTTTACATGGGGTTATAAAGATCAGATTTTTGATTATAAATAGGCATTGGAAAGATAAAAATATTTCCTATATCATAGTAGTTTTTTATATAATTTTTAGACATTAAATAAATTAAATTATTTATGACATAATAATGATGCAGCGAGGACATCATTATTTGACGATTTAAATAAAATGGAAAGATAATGTAAAATCTATGAACTACACATGTCCAAAACCAATTGGATGAGTGGATTTCGAATCCTTATCACCTTATACACGAATTCTATCAATGTGGGACCTTTGAAAACCGAAACACATTTTCAAATAAAGTAATATTTCCTTACTTTCCAAAAGTGCCCCTCCTCTCCTCTTATAAAAGGCCCCCACCTCTACCTCATTTCACACACTCCTCAAGCATTTGGCTCGGCCAACCCCTGCCCATTTACTCTCTCCACATCCCTCTCCTAATACTAGAGGATTCCCTTTGGGCAGAATCCTTTCAAGGAAGCCTTTAGGCTCAAATCAAAAGGAGTTACACTTTTAAAGGTAATTCATTCTCTCGTGTTCATTTGTTTCATTTTGCTTCTCCAACCCCCTAAACTCTTTTTATTTACTTCTTTTGTAACAAAAACAGTATCAAAAATATACTAGGATGTTTTTATAATATTTATTTGAGCTACACTCTCACACAACTACATCAAATGGTTAAAGAACATACGGTTTCCGTGGATGGCGAAATTCTGCCTCCCGAAATGATGATTGTTCAATACTCATTTAACACCTTCAAAGGTGGCCATTATGATGTCACTATTTTTATATATGATATATAATATGTTTATGTTTTCCTTAAGCTTCTGTTTTTTCATTTTGGGAATACCTTTATGGTTTCCATTATGGGTAAAACACGATATCTTCATTTTAGGAAGTGCGGACTACCGCCCCCTGAAAGTGATTTGATTCCTTAATACCATATGTGGGATGTGTAAAGGATAAAGTTAATGATATTATATATGTTATTATACTGGAATTATAATATACTCTTATATCATTATGATTCCATTCTAGAAAATATGAAATAGAAATGGAAGTAGCGTTCATGCGTACGTACGGCTTACCGTCTCCATGAATGGTGCATTTCATTTCTTACCTCTAAATGTGATGTAATATTATAAATACATGTATATGATGAATATATATGATATATATGTTATCCAAATCATTAATATCATTCTGGATATAATGAACCTTTGACCAAATTAACAATATGTAAGTGTAAGAAGTCTATTTTTGACTTAAGAACCAAATATCGACAAAATGAACATTATTAACTTAAATGATTACATGATGTTCATAACATGGTATAAAATGAATAATGAACATGAAAAAGATTCATAATAAAGTAGAGATTAACTCAATTTTGTTATTCATGAGATTAAAGAACGGTCGGGTCAAGTCAGAGACGAGGTATGGGACTTCGTCTCAATCTCCTTTCATTGAGGCATATTTTATTTTATACACAACTTTATTTTATACGGTGTATAAACCCCTTTGACTTTTACGTTTATTCAAAAGAAATCTTTTTTATACGAAGCGTTTACTAAACGACAAAAGGGAATGTTTTTGTCGTACGTATGCGGCGACAACGACTTCTCTGCCGTCGTGACCATTATTTGAGTTTCGGCTTCCTCTACAAGCCATACCTTTTTTTAAAACGAAAAATAAATACCATGTTTTACTTTGGTATTGAAAATGGTTTTCATAATGTTTTTATTATATCAATGTGTTGTATTGATATCTCATGATCGAAATGTGGAAATGTTATGTTTCCTTTATGCATGTTTTATGTGATATGATTATGTTATGGTTCTTGGGTATTATTATGAAGACGGGTGGTTCCGTGATAAACTAATGGCAGGTGAGCCTGATATAGCTCTCCAATGCATTGGGTAACGCGAAGGAGTGAAATGTTAAGGTTTCTCCGAAGAGATTTTAGGGAATATACTGTGATGGGTATTCCAAACGTAACCAAGAGGGTTACTCCCTACGTAAGAATGTTATGAATGCCTCAAGTAACCTTTATGTCTTATGATTTCTATGATTTATTCATGATTTTATGAGGTATGTTAAAGTGCCTATGTTTTATGGGTAAAGTATGATTTCATTCTTATGTATATATGAACTCATGATTCCTTTCCATGTTTTTATAACCCATACTGAGCTTTTTATGCTCATCCCAAGTTTTTTTTGAAATGTTTTTCACAGGTCAAGGGAAAGGTACATGATATGATGATAGTGTCAAGGAAGTGTCAAGAAATAATCCATGTTTTATTTTAAATGTGTTACCATTGATGGGAATGAAGAATATTATCTTTATGTAACCACTTGGTTTATATGTGGAATGTAATTCAAGTTTTATAATCTAATTCTCTAAAACTCTAAACCCAAAAATATCCTCAATGTGTAATATTGTAATAACTCAAGATTAAGTAAGGTTTAAGGCTGGGGCCTTATATTTAGCATGCTCTCAGTCACTCAGAATCTCAAATTCCCATGTGATGTGGGGTTTTGATTCTTGTTTTATGGTTCTCATATATTCTATTTTTTGTTGATGGTATTTTGGGATGAATGAGAGTTTATTTGGTAGTACATGATGAGATAACATGTCTTGGTAACCCATGATAATTATGCATACATGGTTATTTATTACTCTAAAATATCGATTTTAGGTTTGGTATGATTCTCACCAGGAATTCATTTAATTAACATCAAGTCACAAGTATCTTTTTATCATGGAATCATGTTGTTTTATGTTAATTAAATGAGTTTGGTTGATGTTTTATAGAGATACTTTTTGGAATTTTGGAAAAAAAACAAGTGATGTGTAAATATGTCAAACAGAAGGTCTGAGTTTAAAATTTATTCTAAGAGAAGTTCAAAGTTATAAAATTAATACATTCATTTTTAAATAGTTTTTAAAATGGGTTTTTATAAAATATTGTTTGATTCAAAATAGTGATGGTCAGTTTTGAGTTTGGAAAAAAAGGAAAATGTGGATTTTTTAAAGATGTGGATTGCTATTGAATTTTTTATAAGGTGCTTTTTTTGGAAAATGATTTATGGATTGGTTATGTAAGAATTTAAAATTTGAAATTATATTTTTTTTGATTGGGAAGTTAGCTTGAAATAGTGGCACCCTCCGGGTCATAGGTATCCATTATTTAGAACTTGGTTTAAAATTTGGTTTGTTCTAGAGGTTTTTGGGAGTCAAGGTTGAAAACATGGATTTCTAGATGAAATAGATTAGTTTAATGGTTCAAGCACATAGTCATTACTAACCATGTGGTAACTTTTTGTTATATAACTATCAATACCTAGTTGTATTTTCATGGTTTGGGAATAGTTATTCAAACTATGTGACACACTAACGAATCTTTGTGCATGCCTAAGTGTTTTTTATAGGTATCGTATGGCCTGAGTAGAGTTTTCTAAAACAATGAGAATCATCCCCAGGTAACCATGTTCCTTGTTTTTCAAATTAATAGAGTCCATGAATAGTTGGAACATAGTTTTTTAAATTGTGTGTCACAATTGTGTCCACCGATCTAATCCTTTAAGAAGTCAAAATATGCATATTTTTCCTTGGTTTTTTATCTAATCACCTTATAATCCCCATTTGGCTCAAATAAAACTTACCCCATTTCTATATAGGCTTATCCCCATGATTATTTTGTGTTTTCCTTCATTCTTGACATATCTCTTTAAGGTATGTTCCATTTTTGAAATTTTTTTTCTCCTCTTCTTATATCCTCTCTTGATATTTTTTTCCTTTTCTATTTAGAACCAAATTTGGTTGTGGTTTTTGTATATAAGGTGTTTTATATAGAATTTATGATGTTTCTTATGGATCAAGGATTTTTAATACCCAATCTACTTGTTTCTAATCTATATTCTTGAATGTGAATTGTTTCCCTTTGTTCTTGAGGTAGGTGTCTTTATAAAAGGGTTCTAATTCATGAAATAGCATATGTTCTTTAAAATAAATTTTGTGTGGTTCATAAAAATGACATATTTGATATCAAAGTGTATTTTTCAATAGATTCATCATTTCAAAGGGTTGTTTCTTTAAAAATATATTTTTTCACACTAGTTTCTTGATGAAATGCATAAATGGTGATTTTAACTCTAAAATTGATTTTAAGCATAAGAAAAGTGATTCTTCACTATGAAAATCTTTTATAAAATTTTAAAATGGTTTTCATATGGTTTTTGTAAAATATAGTATATTGGGAACCTTGGGTTCATTAGTAAATGGACATATGCATCCTTAGTGTGTTTGTGTGTGTGTGAAACCACTAGGGGTTACTTTTTAAAATCGACATACTATGGTTGGACTCTATATTTATAAGATTCACATTAATTCTATCATAGTTTTTAGTGTTCCTTCACTTGTACGAGTACATATTCATATAGGCTAGAGCCCAACTTGTTTTTAGTCTTATATATGATGACACATTTCATGTTTGGTTGCCCGTATGTTTATATTATGGTGTATTCATGGATGGTTTTTCTTATTATTTCATTCTATCTCACATGTAATTTGCATATTCCTAGTTAATATGAATATGAGATGTTTTTGTGAAAACTAAAGTATGTTTTAAAAAAAGTTAACTTTTAATAAAATTAGTAATAATATATATATTTTTTTAAAAGTTAAAACTAATGGTTACATGGTTATATACTTTGTATATATTCTTTAGTAATATCCAATTGTGATTTGTGCTCACACCCTACTTTTATATTTCTGTGTCTGTAGATGTGGTTTTATAAGATATTGGTTAAGGTAATGGAGTCATATATCTCAAAAGATTCTATTTTTTCACCTTCATAGTGAGATGGATTGGTGGTGACTGATATCCACTTGGAGACTTGGTTTTTCTCTTGTCTTGTTTATTAATTGGATTATCCTTTTGGTTTGACATTATTTTTATCCTGGATCTATACTCTTCTTTTGAATTTTTTTTCTCTATTTTTCTTCCTCCATTATGTTATTCAGGATACTTTTTCATGGTTGTTTTTTGTTAATTACCTTGTGGTCAGCTGAACAAGGTGGCATGTCAGTTTAACCTGAGTTGATTCATTACAAAATTGTATTAAAGAAATTACCAAGTTATACGTGTTATGATATTATATATGTTTTGTTTAGTGTCTTTGGTACATATGACTTCAGACCATCATATTTAGAGTATTAGGTGTTCAAGGGTATACAACCATCTCACTTTCATGTCTAAAATTGATTTTCCATGGGTGTTTAGGGATTTTTTTCAAGCATCATACAAGGTTTTTATGGTAATTTAAATGAGTTTGATTTTGGATTTAATTAAATGAACCTATTAATTTTTAATGTTTTTTAGATTTTTAATATAATCAATTATATTTAAATTAATATTTTTTAAAGGTTTAAAATTTTTATTCTTGAATTTTGTATTTTATTTCAAAGATCACTCTTGAGATAGGTGGTTATTATAATTTGTGTCTAATAGAAAATGCCTACTATAAGATCTATTCTAAATCTAGGAGAAGAATATTCAAGAAACTTTCCACAAGGAAAATCCTCTAATATATACTTATTTATTAGAATCCATTATTCACACTATTTAGATTCTATGTTAGGAGAGGATTGGGAACCAGGGATGTATGGTTGATCATGGGCTAGAATCTTCATAACATAATACACTCATCTTCTGTTGTGAAAAAGAACCCTAAGAATCTGAAGAGTGGATCGAGTGGATTGAAAGGATCTTCTATTTTATGAAAAATATGGATGAATATATGTTGATTTTTTCTAATTACATGTTTTAAAGTCTAGTAACTAAATATTGAGACTCCATCAGGCAATATAAGTTACATGAGGATCTTACCTAGACTTCTTTCAAGAATATATTTAACCAGTTATTCTATAAAAAACATTATGAGGAACAAAGACCTAGGAATTTTAAACCTTAGAGTATGGGAAGTGATTAGTTTTGGAGTTTTCCAACTATTTTTCCAAGTTGGTTTACCTAGAACCCATGATTGTTATAAATTATTACCTTGATGGTTGGAGGTTTGGTATGGGTAACAGGGTTGATATTGGGTTGATGATGATTCTATTATGGATTTAAACATTTGTGGAGTTATTAAATAAATTTTTTATGTATGAGGCACATATAGCTATGAAAATGGGTTTAATCATTGCTTTGATTACTAAAAGTGGAAGCTTGGGTGTGTCTTATAGCCATGAAACAAATAGTAAGGGTGTTTAGTTTACATTAGGACCAGTTTCCGGGGATTTATCTGAATAGAAGCTTTTAGTTTTTTATTAGTGTGGAATTTCTTGTCATACCAATCCTTTCTATATAGGGGAACTGAGTACATGTCACATTTTTTTAAAAAACTATTCTTCTTAGGTGTTTTTTGGAAAGATGTCTTAAGGAAATAAACCTAGTTACACTCTCACAAAGGGTTCACAGGTTTGTTCTAATACTTCCAAGTGTGGTGGGTCTCATGTTAGTTGTCTGATATGTTCCTTGATACCATTGACTATCTATTCATTATCCCACTTCTGGTTGTGGTGAGTTTTTTACATGAATTATTTCCTCATTATTTTTACGGGTTACGTCCACAAAGAGAGGTTAAGTTCACCATTGACCTGCTCCTCAGTATGATTCCAATAATTTTTCAATCTGAGAGTAGGAAACATTGGGCATAGTGGGAAAGGATTTTCAAACTAGTCAGAGATAGAGGTATTAATGTTTGGTTCTTGAGAGATACTATGTGATCAATTTCTGGGACACTTTCAAGGCAATTCATTAAGGTCTATTCATTTTAGGGATGATTTTCCAACACCGGGTATTAAAGTGTACAAGGCCTATGTAAACTAATGTTGATGGATCTATGGTGCTCCATTCAATCTCACATTCTGCTGATTGAGATCCCTGAGTGTTGGATCATTGGAAGGGTGATATTAGTTTTTACAATAATAATTATTCAGGGAATAAGTTGGGTTTCTTTGGGTCCCCTACCCCTAATATTACTTTTATTCTAGCCAACATGTATCCAAAATTCATTTCAACTATTTACAACAAGGCGCAATGCAACATTTTCAATTTAATTGTAATGAATAGGGACCCATATAAATGTTTCTTCACTGGTTCCTCATCGAGTGATTTTAATATTAAAGATTACCAGAAAATATTACAGGCTCTATGAGATCACGATGAGAGCGGTGAGATGGCATGGGAAAAAGAAATCATGACCAATTTCACCATTATTGTTTGGCTTGTCATGAACTAATCTACTCCCACATATTATAATTATAAAAACCTTGGCATTCAAATGGATTATAGATGCTGATGTTACAGTGAATATAAATCTGAAACTTTGAGGAACTTATTCTTCAAGATCCGCTGAGAGAAAAACATATGGCTGAATATCATAAGATTCATAGGATACTCTTTTTAGGTCCCTTCCGAACAACTTACTTGAATGTTGGTTTCATGGTGCGGGAAATAACACCACAAATAATAAAGATATAGAATTTATACTTGTTCCATGATTCTATATCATATGGAAAGTAAGGAACCAGGCTGGGAATGAGGGAATTATTAGCTCATGTAAGTCTGTGGTGTTTAAAACAAGAATATTTATGATCGAATTAGCTCAGCTTATCAACAATGAAGATGATGCACCATCCATCTGTCTCCTATATAATACTAGGCATTTTCTGACTTTTTATCCATCCCATTCTTCAAGATGATGAATGAGGTGGAATCCACATAGTAGTGGTCTCAAACATAATATTGATGGCTCATTCAGCATGGGAGTTATGCGAGGTGGTGGGCTAGTGCATGATACCAGAGGGTTTGTCATTATAGAATTCATGGATAACTTTGGTTGTGGAATCTATCTTCATTCCAATGAAAATGGGCTTCTCACAAGGGTGATGATGTTTTCTTTCAAATGAATCTGAATTTATATGATGGAAATCGATTCTTTTACTATGTATAACTCGCTTCATGGGATATGTTCAACACCTTGGGTCATCTCTTATCAAATTTGTAAGTGAAAATATTTTATCATCACCACCATATAAATCATATACATGTGGTGTAAGGGGAACAAATCTTCCAAATTTCATGCCTCCAAGTCCCCTCAGGATATCCTTATCACATATCTATCTAGCATGGGATATTTCCCCCAAGAAGGCATGAACATTGTTTCTAGTGATTCTATAAGGATTCACTATTTTAGGACAGCTTAGAATTCTATTATTCCTAGTAATTCTCCCCTATCTAATAATAAAATCTATGTGTGTATGAATTTATATAATAAAAACTAAGTTAATATAACATAAAATTCAGCTTGTGGATCTTGAGGCCATGGGATTCATTAATCCTATAATATCACCTTAGGATTTACCTTTTCTCTTTTCTAAGAAAGTATATCAAAGCCTCAAATACTTAATTGATTATCAAAATCTAAATTCGGTGACTGATAAGAACAAATACCCCTTTCCAAGAATTGTTGATCTATTTAATCAACTCAAAGGGGAATGTCAGTTTTCCAAAATAAAATTACGTTCAATGTACCTTCAGTTGATTGTATGAGAATATGATACTTCTAATAAAGAATTTAGGAGATAATATGTGAATTTTTATTTTCTATTTATACCATTTTGTCTCAAAAACTTTCCTATAGTATTTATAGTACTGATGACCTAGATTTTTCCTTGGATCTCGGACAGTTTTTATAGTTATGTTTTTGGATGATATTTTAGTGTACTTCATGTTATAGGAGGAGCATGTGGATCATCTGGATATCATTTATATAATCTTGAAAGTGTATTATTTGTATGTTAAGATTTAAAACTGTGACATTCCGATCTATTAAGTAATGTTTCTTGGAAATACTTTATCTAAGAGGGGAATCTCAGTGTATCCTTAAAAGATTCATGTGGTACTGTCATGGGAGTAGCCCATGAAAAAATTTAATATTCAAAGAATCATGGCCTTAGTTGGTAATAACATGAATTTTGTTTAATAATTTTCTAATATTTCATCTCTATAGATATATTTAACCTCTAAGGGTGTTATGTTTGAGTGTAACAACAAATGGCATAGGTCTTTTGAGGAACTCAAGAAGAAGTTGTCTTTGGATCTAGTTCTAACTATCCCAAAACCGATTTCAGGTCATGATGTTCCCTGTGATGTTTAAACTATGTTATTGAAGTGGTTATAGATGCAAGTAAAATAGGTGGTGTCATATGGATCTCTCCAATTATTCCCCCATGAGAAGAACTTCCATATCTATGACCTCGATTGGGATTCATTCTTGCATGCTCACAAAACATGGCACCACTATCTTTTTGCGGATTATTTTATGATATATTTTGATCATAAGAGTCTAAAATATATTTTTACGTAGAGGGATATGAACATGAAATAGAGACACTAGTTTGGGTATATTTATAATTTTTATTTTGATGTTTCATATACTCCCAATATGTGGAATCATATCCCCATTGAATTCAGAAAGAAATTACTCACAAAATACTTTGAGGAATCTTTATAGGAAAGGTCTATAATGATTTTGATAACTGATATGAGTTTGGGAATTTAAGATGTTTGTTAGTAGGTTTTCATAGCTTATATAAATATGGAAACGTAATTTGATGATCAGATTCAACATGAATAGGTAACAAGAAAATATTTACAGTGATTTAGTAAAATATTAAATTGTGGGGAGACCTTGGGCGATTGGTCTCGGTCTCCCATATAAACTTCGTTTTTCCAAGGTAGGTTGGTTATTTCTATATCTATGAGGAAGGATTTATTTGACATTAAACATTAGTCTTGTTTTTCTATACACCCTTGGACTAATAGCAGGCATAATGATCTAATACATTAGTATTAGTGGTCGGAGATGATGTGGTAAACTGCAGACTTTGTGACATGGTGTCTTACTTTTAATAGAATTAAGGTAGATCACGAGATATCTACTAGTTTTTTTAAGCTTTTATCATTCTAGTATCGATGTGGGATGAGATTTTCATGGCCTTAATCATTATTTTTTTTGTGAATTCCTAGTGTAAAGGATTCAATTTGTGTGATCTTTGATATACTTAAGAAATCATCTTATTTTCTTTTATTAAGGAGACAAAGAAGTTGGATCATCTCAGACACTTGTTTTTTTGAGGGGTTGTAATGATTTATAGATTTCCCTATATAATTTCCTATTATAGGGACCCATGGTTTACATCCAGACTTTATAAAGGTTTGTAAGAGTTGATGGGTTCCCAGATTAAATTAAGCAAAGCATATCATCTATAGATGGATGGTCTAACTAAGGGAGATATTCAGATCCTTGAGGATATACTTCAAGAATGTGTTCTTGATTTTGGTGGCATTTGTAAATTCATCTACCTTTGGTTGAATTTTCATATAAAAATAGTTATCAAACTTCAATTAAAATGGTACCTTTCAAAGCAATTTATGGGTGGCCATATAGATCACCCTTATACTGGGAAGAGTTGGGAGAGCGGTCCTTGGTTGAACTGAGCCTTATATAAGAGGTGAAAAATAATGTGCCTTTGATATGGAAGAAGTTAACAACTGATCTTAATAAAAACACATATACATAATTTCATCATCACCCACTAGAGTTTTAGTTTAGTTACTGGGTCTTTCTCAATGTCTCGCCTCACTTGAGACACCATCGACTGGGTAAGAAGGGTAAGTTGGTAATAAGGTTTAATGGCCCTTTTGAGATCATTGAAAAATATTGAAATGTGTCTTATTAGATGGAATTTATATCAATATTAATGTTGATTCATGACATTTTTTATGTTTCTCAACTAAGGAGGTATCAATAAAACCCTTCCCATATAATTGAATATGAAGATATTGATCTGGAGCCTGATTCCTTTGTGGTTGAGAAACCAATTTAGATTACATATCACTAGGCTAAGGTATTTCATGATAAAATAATTCCCTTTTTCTATGTACTATAGTAGTATGGATGAGATTTCCATCATACATAGGAACATGAATTTTATATTGGGTAGTAGTGTCCTCCTATTTTTTAGATTTCATAATTTGGAAATAATTTTGAGCACTTTCTAGGGGAAGAAATATTTTATGGTGTAGAGAATTATGATGGACTCTGAGTCATGAGTATTATTTAGTTTGATCATGGTTTATCCTTTGGTTTTTTCTAAAGGTTTCTTGGAGTTGGAGGTTGAAAATTTATATTTTTGGAGGAAATAGTCCAGGAATATGGTTTAGGACTATGGATTGTACTAACCATATAGTATGACACAATAAAGCATCAGTGGAATTTCTATGGTTAGAGAATGGTTTTTCAAACCACACAGTTCAGTAAAAAAATCATATGGTTGTATTTATTTTTTCCAAATGTGTCACATAGATTGATAAAAAAATTTCCAATCCATGTATCTCATCGATAGGTAATTGTGTGCCAATTTTTAAGTGAAAGAGGACATTTATGGTTGGTGCATGGTTTTTTAAACTGTAATCCCTGAACTGAACCTTTAAAATTTGAAATTTACCTATTTCCCCTTGGTCATTTTTATATCCAATCACCTTATATTCCTCATTAGTGTCAAAATAAAATTCACCCTATTCTCTAGAGGCTTCTCCCCTTACTTACTTGGTGGTTTTCCTTCATTCTTGATGGATATCTTTAAGATATGTTCCATTTTTATCTGGTTTTATCCCATATTCAAAAATACTCACTTGAACTATTCTTTAATTGTATTATTAGAACTTATATAGGTTATTTTTTTAGATATAAGAGGTTTTATAGAGAATTGATGATTTTTATTATAGATCTAGGCCTTTTAGTACCTGATCTACTCATTTCTCATCTAGATTTTGAAGGTGAATTATTTCCCTCTATTATTGAGGTAAGTGTGTCTATAAAAAGGTTATAATCCATGAAATAATTGATGTTCTTGTAAATTACTTTGGTCCGGTTCATGAGTATGATTTATTTTATATCAAAGTGTATTTGTCTCAAAATATTCATTTTTAATGGTTTTTTTCTTTCAAAATAGATTTATACACATTTTGTGTTCGATGAAATTACTAAAAGGTTATTTTGAACCTAAAATAGTTTTTTAATCACGGGAATGGTGATTATTCATTATGAAAAGTTTTTATAAGTTTTTATAGTGGTTTTAAAATGTTATTTAGTAAATATATCACATTGGTGATTCATGATATTAAGGGGTTAATTGAATGGGATTCATTTTCTTGAAAAAATTTATTATGTTTCCTTTTTTAAAACCTTATTATTCACTTGTGATTGTTGTTTTGGATTTTCTTATCATATTTAGTGATTATATACATATTTATGATATATATATATTACACACATACACATATTCACGTGATTATATGTGAATATATGAATTTAAATATGTATATATAAGAGTATAATTGTGTATATGTATAAGGTTAAAAAGGAAGTTCTGAAATATAAATTAGTGATTGAAGCTACTCTCTAAATATATATTCAAGGGATGAATTTTTAAATGGTTTTGGTTACATTTAAAAAAGACTTGGGTATTAAAAATTATTATTTTTAAATGACCCAAAAGAATGAAAAATATTTTTAATTACACTTTTAAAAGAGTTTGTTAAAAGATGGCATGGTTCAAGTTGTGTTCTTCATTTTTTTTTCTATTAACTCATTTCTAATGAATTATTGATATGATGTTTTATGATTATAATTTGTAAGACCTTAGGTATTTGGGTGAGTAGATATGTGTTTCCCTGTCTTTAAGAATGATTCTAGTTAGGGTTAGTTCCCTGTGTTTCCTCAAGAGGATCAGGCCATTCAGATCACATGATTGAGTGGTGTGTTTCATAAGCAAGTTTCCATCAGTACCTAGTGGTAAGATCTGTTCCAGTTCTCCATGGATTATTATTTTATTTCAAATGAAATTTGTTATCCACTCTCACTTTATTGATGATGTTGTTATTATAGTTTACTACCTTTGATTTCTGCATTGTTTATATCTACTTCACTTCAGTTTTTATTTTCCAATTTTTTATGGAATCCATTATCATTTCATTTCATTATATTCAATTTTAATTTAGTAGCATTTTTTAAAATTATGAAAAAAATATGATTTCAATGTTTGGGTTAATGAGGAATTTCTTCTTTTAAAATGGATTTCAAAATGATTTTTTTTTGTAAAATGGGATTATGGCAAGGAAATTTTTTTAAAGTGATTTTTTTTATTTAAAAAATGAGAGTTTTGAAAAATTATTATATGATTGTTTCCAAAACAATTAAAGAAAAAAATTATAAAATTATATTTTAAAGTGGCATTTTTGGTTCATTTTGGAAAATAAAAGTATGTACATTTTAGTGATTACCTACTGGGCTGTCAAGATCACACCCTACTCACACCACTTGGTGTTCATAGAATGATTTTCCTTTGGCAGGTTTTGTTTTGGTTATTGAGATAATGATATGAGTATGATCAAAGAGTTACCTTGTGTCACATGGAATGAATTTTTTTAGGTTAATTCCCCTTTTTATATCACTATCTAGTTATTCCATTTAAATGATTTGATATGACTTTTTTTTCTCTAATAGAATTTTCAACCAATTGTTCCAATTAGATTGATTTATTTACTACTTTAATTTTTTATGTCAATGTTTCATTATATTTGGGAGGTTGTGGAAAGTCATCAGAGGTACAACATCTGATAGAGTTTGGAGTGTGAGTTAAGGGACTTTATTTTTTTGTTTATATCTTATTATTATTCTATTTTTCTTCAGATGTGTTTTTTACATAGATTTTCGACTTACGTATGGGTCATGCCACAATTTTGAAGGAATTAGGATACTTATTAAATCAAGTTTATCTAGGTGAAAAAAATACTCAATGATTTGTTTTGATGCCTATGAGCCTTTTTGTTATCCTAGGGGAATCAAGGATTCCCCTAGGGTTATTAGAAAGCCAATTCGTGTGTCTTTTCAAATGGAAGCCTAGGATTAGTCATTACAGTATGGATTATTCTTATTCTCCTTCCACTTTTAATGAATATATTTGATTAAAAAATCTGGTCGGCATCTATTTCTTTTTATTCAATCTACTTCATAAATTTAAACCTATTATTAAAAATCACATCGCGTTCTTCTTCTTCCTTAATAACTATAATGTTCTTCTTCAAATATCACTATCATGTTCTTAATTCACTTCATAGATATCCCCTATCTCTCTCTCTCCTTATCCAATTTTATATTTGGGATCATAAAATATATTTTATTTATAATTAACATATAAAATCATTCATAAAACTCAATAAAATGATTCTATAACTACTTTATCTACTGAATCACATTGATGTGCTCCCAATATATCATAATATTATTTCTAATTAAATTCATTTATTCATTGGTATTCCAATAATACACATTTATTATTTCATTCTCATTTTATCATGGTCAAATAAAATAAAAAAAATATTATTCTCGAATGGAACTTCCTCTTAAGAAATGACAGTCTGAGATTCTAGTATATGTTTCATATTTAATTTTAATTCTTAAACATCACAATAGTATAATATTATTCTTATTAGGGTGATGGTCATCATATAAATCATTCAGTATGAATCAAAAGTTCAATTTTGAATTTAATATTCTAAAGTTCATTTCGCAAGTCACCTAATTTATTGGTCATATCATGTATTATGATATAATTATATCATATTCTATGATTCCTATATTTTTCACTGATCCTAAAATTTTCATAACTATTGGATCATACATAAAAAATATAAATAATTACGTATCACTTCTGTGAGATCGAAATATCTTATGTTTATAGTAAAATAATTTCATTTAAAAAATATTATATGGACTCCATAAAATATACTATGAATTTAAAAAATATATTATTTATTCAACTTAAATGGATTATATATGTATTTAATAATTAATATTTATCATCATTTCTTCTTCTACTAGAAAATATCTTACCCATGATTCAAAATAACTTACATATTTGTATAACTTTTCTCCTTTTCTGATTTTTTCCTTGGACTTAGCACAATATATTATGTATGAAACAAAATATATTATGTATCTCAATGAAGCATTTCATTTTCTAAATTTATGTGTGTTCTGTCTAATATTTTATGTATGTACAAATATATCATGTATCATTCATGCATTTTCCATATTCTAACTCAACTCAAAAAATATCTTATGCATCACTATGGAATACAACACTTTACTAATTCTTTACTCTAGAGGATATCTTAGGTATGACTCTTCATTTAAATTTTTTAAGTTCCAACTCAGGGATTTATTACATCTCAATAAAGGAATATTATTTATCACAGTGAATTCTTACCTTTTACAATTTTACTATACTCTTTAGAAACTATCATACACATACTCCTAATAAAATCATATGTAAAGAGGTAACCCTCATTAATTTTACATTGTCTTCTCCATAAAGTATATTACATATACAGTGATCTCTTAAAACTTTGTGATTTTTTGGTTTAGGTCACAAAAAATATATATTACATAGGACTCAATACATAGATAAAAATTTCACCTTCAACTCATAATTACATAATTCATTCAAATATACTCAAAACCTTTTCCAATATTCTCATGGAATTCTCACAAAATTAAAAAATAGCACAAATGAAATAAAATGAAGTTGGAAAATATAAAAATATTTCAAAATTTATTGAATGAAATTACAAAGTCTTATTTAAGAATATAAACTCTTCTTTGAGTGTTTCTATATAGCTTCACCACATTTACAATTCCATATTTTTTCTCATCATCTCCAAACCCTCATTCAAGATTTATTCACCATTATATACAAAAACATAATACTCAACAGTCCTTGAATGAATTCACAACATTACATCCATATTTATCATTATTAAAACACAAGTCTCATGATATATTAATATCTCATACTATTTAATCTGTAAAATCTTCAAACTCATTCCAAAACTATTGTAAATAGTTCTTTCTCCTTCAATGACACTAGTAATTTGTTTCCATGAAGATCAATGCAATAATCCTCAAAAGTATTATCTTCTCACTAATAAACAACTCAACTAGACTCTATTACTAGTATATTTGTGGATCTATATATTACATTGGTAGATTCTCACTTATCTACATTAAGCTCTTCCCCCATCACCTATCACACATTTTTAAATTATTATTGAAAAAATACAACCAATTTCCATTGCGATCGTCACTAAGAAAATGAAACTATTATGATACTAGAGGAATTTATTTTATATAATCTATATAATAGATTACACAAATATTTTTCTTCTCAAATATACATGATTAACATATGATATAATGTATAAGATTGTCTACCAGATATATTCATGGTGTATTTATGTGATTTATCAATGTAATTCATGATGAAATATAGACCATGTCCCACTAATAGATATTATGAGTTTAAATGTAATCATAATTGTAGTGGGAGGATATTTAATGAATTTACTTATAAAATGATTTCAAAACATGATACTCATCTAATAAATTTTTTTATTGTAGATAATTGACATCATAATCATATAATTTAACTTTGACATCAACAGTTGAAAGGACAATCATAATTTATGAAACTTATTAAATATGTAATATACATAAGATTAATTATTAAGTATTAAAAGTAAAATTTTATTAAGGAATATTTACAAATAAATGAATTTTTTAAATTGTTCAGCAAGTGAATCTATAGGTTTATGAGAAGAGTAGTTTGATTTAATCAAGGTTTCCCTGAGGATTTTTCTAGCTATTGAATTAATTCTATAATCATATTTGGAAATACTCTAATAATTTGGATGAATTAAGAAAAATATTTACCATATATTATCAATGTTTTTAGAATAGACTGGGGAATTTGATATCAAAGTTAAAGTGTTATATTTACAGTAAATATTGGTAAAAGTTTGAATTTTAAGAATAAAATTTAGTTTAAAAGACTTAAAATATTTCTCTTAAATTTAATTAAAGTTTTAAAACCCTTTAAAATGTTCCAAGAAGAAGGGAAACTATTCCATATGATAGAATGTTTTTAAAATATCATAACTTGTTTAAAAAATTCCGTATAAATTCCATGGTAGGTATTACTTTTATGGAAATCAATTATTTAATTTTTCAGGGTATTTAATAGAAATTTTATGTGTTTCAATTATATTAAATATACCTAAATTCAAAATAAATTAAATGTTTGAAATATCTAGTAGTTTACATTTTATTAATAGTGAAAAAGGGTTATTCTATCATATAATGGATGCAATAGAATTTATCATTCATTGATGAAGCTATCTAAAGGTTGTGTACTTTCATTTTTTTCTTCTTATATGATATGAGAAATTGTTTATTAAGAGTGTTTTTATGAAAAATATTACATGATGAATTCAATACATGTGGATTATGATTCATCAAATTTTATAACATTTTTTGATAAGAAAAAAATGAAAACCAATTATTTATATAGAATAAAATAATTTATCAAGATGTTTGTTAAAATATGATAGATATTTTATCAATACCATTGGTGTAATGTTTTAAGGAATAAAGCCTTCATTTTTGAATAATTCTTTAAACTCATATTATACCATATATTATATGGTTACCATAGTTTTCTATTATATATTATCATTAAAGAAAATAAGTGTTATTTTATAACACAAAGTTGTTTGTGTATCTAATTATAATACTCTAAATAGGATATAGTGTCTAAAAAACTAGTGGGCATATGTTTCGATGAAGATATGTTCAAAGATAAGGATTATTCCAATCAAAGTTCAAAGTGAATATCACATTCAAGGAAAAATATTCATTTTAAGGGTCCAAAGAATGATAAAGATAAACTTAAAAAGACATATAAGTAGAAAATTAAAGTGACTAATGTTATAAAATTACATATTGTGAAGTAATGGGGTTTGAATACTTTTCTCATAAAGTTGAATATTAATAATTTAACTCCTAATTCTCACCATTATTCAATCTATATTACTTCATAGATGTTACTCTCTAAAGGAGTTTATTGGTATGATTTTATCATATGGACACATAGAGATGTGGTAGGAATTATATACAGATGTTATGAGTTTATTAAATCCTATAAATTTTATGAAATAAAAGGCTGATCTTATTGTATATCATATGTGATATATTATACATGTTCATATGTATGGTTTTTTTAGTATTCTTAACAAATTTTAAGGATATAAATTATATCATGTTATAAAAAGGAAATATCTACTTTATCATTTAATAATTTTTACTACATATGTATACATTTCATGAAGTGAAATAACAATTAAACTCTCAATGTTTAATTTTAGTTTTCCTAACTAATTTTTATTATGGAGTATTATAGGTTGTCATAAAATATTAATTCTAGCATGGGTAGGATCCTTGTATAAAGATATGGAATATGATCATGCATCAGAGAATGAGTTTTTGCATCAGATAACCCATGAAGTATAACACATTGAGTGTCATACAATATGTATCTGGTAAACTAGGGGTGCATGGTTTATATTTGGAGTCTTAAATACCTAAATTTGGAGATATAACTTTCATGTTAACCTTTATACATTGATAATTTTATTATATAATCTTTGACGAATAGTTAATTAAGGGATGGTCGGGTATGTTGCCGATCATTTCATCAGTTGAAGAATAACCAATATGGTAATTTTCCTCTTGTATGATGACTATAACATTTGGGAACTCGATGATATAGGTATAGGAAGTGTGTGGTTGTAACTAGATTACACATATGATGTAATTATCTATTGATTAAGGTGTATGTGATGTTTTTATCCCTAAAGATGACTGAAATGTGATGTATTCATCATCCAGGTATCTCTATTCTCGGAGAATCAAGAATTTATAATTAATAATATGGGACTAAATGATTTTATTTGCCCTTGTTACACTATTGTAAATATGGTCTATACTAACATATGTTGGAAATTGATTTTTAAAACTATTGTTTTATGGAACTTATATGGTCGGTTTCTTCCTGATTAGTAATTTACAGGAATCCCATAGTAAATTAAAACTCAAACTCCACAAAAATTATAAAATAAGTATGTAGAAAACCCCTCGGGGAACCTTGAGGATTTTTCTATGTCAAACCTCAGTGAATTATTTAATGGGTTGATTAATTTTTCGAATCCATTTAATCATAAATTGAAATAAATCAAATCTATTTAATTTGATGTCACTAAAACACTAAATTGTAAAAAAATAGACTTATAAAAAATTAAATTGATGTTATGGGATTTATTGACACTAATAATTGTGCATCACACACTTTATCATGGGAGGAATCATGTTGAGAATATCACAGATAAGTGAGATTTGGGTTCATCTTCAACCTAGAACTAAGAGTCCATCTTTCCTTCATGTGAATATGGAACCAAGAACATATCATGATCTCAGTTTCACCCAGATGAATATTAAATTATCACAAACCTAGTGATGTAAATAATTGTGGAAAGAAACTCAGTGTCTCGCTATGATCAAGTCTTAAAGAATTTATTTGATGCACAATGAAATGTGACCATAAATAACATTTGAGACTCGATGCACCATTCTAATCTAATGGAATCCCATACGAAACACATCAAATATTCATGTGTGCATGATAATCTTCATATCACACTTTATATCATCATGTGAAGAGGATAAATATTCATTTTATTTGTGTCATGGGATTGGGATATGTGACATTAATGGGAAATATATCAACACTATCCATGCATCCTTTTGAATGTGTTCTTGACATGAAAACACCATAGTTCGTGATATGTAATCATACAACCATCAATAAAAAACACATTAAAGGAAAAAAATGAACATTCCATGAAAATATATGCATGTTGTTGTGAGATCTATCAATGAACTCGCAACACATCAATGGTGAGAAAAGAGACTATCCCTAACATGTTATTCAAGATTTTGTGAGATCCATCATTGAATACATGACATATCAAAGGTGAGAAAAGCTAATGTCCCTGAAAATGTTTTCATTCTATTAATAGATCCATCATTGAATGCACAACATATCAAAGGTGATAAAAGTGAATGTCTTGAAAATGTTTTCATGTCATCACACGGTCTATCACTGAACACACGACAAATCAAATGTGAGGACATTGACTATACCTGATAATGTATTCATTCCATTTAAAGATCTATCAATGAACACATAAAACATCAAAGTAAGGAATAGAAACTATCTCTAACAATGTTTACATGAAACAGTGAGATCTAGCCACAATCATGTGATACACCATAGACAAGTTGGGAGACCAAACGGGACAAGGTTCACACACTATCATGAGGTACCAAATTGATCATATTTCACCCTCATGAAAAATAAGTGGGAGAAGGCTCAAACTCCCATGTAAAATCAAGTGTAAAAACATCCAAAAGGGAGACCCTATTACAGTTGTAAAACTCACACAACAAATCACTGATGGGGTGAATGATTTTCCTTGGAAGTATTCATACAAAATTTTGAGATCCCCAAACTTTGAAAAATAAGAAAAATAAATAAAAAAATGGTAGAATTTTGGGAGCCTATTATTGTTATAAAACTCACATGACACACCCAAGCAGCCCGTGATACACTACAAATCCCCTGGTGAAATGTCCTCATGGTCACATAAAATCTTTCTGGCATGTCACTCCCACCACGTGAAAGGATTTGGACATACTAGGAATACTAGAGCACCCCCTTTGGATCCATAAGAATAACATAAGGGTTTTTTGTGAAGTGCTCACGCAGCACCACAAGACCCTTTTTTGATCACGCGATGCATCACCGATGGGAAGAATGATTGTCCATGAAAAAATTCATACAATATCAAGAGATCCCTAACATTTATGAAATAATCAAGGAAAATAAAAAGGGAGAATATGGGATCCTATTGTGGTTATAAAACTCACGTGACACACCCACGTAGCCTACAGGACACCATGAAAGCCCTGGTGACATGTCCGCCTGGTCACACAAGATCTCATTGGCATGTTACCCCCACCATGTGAAAGGATTTGGACATGTCTAGGTTGTATTGTGATACCCCTTTATCTCAATAGGCCAAACAGATGGTATTTTCCATGAAATGATCGTGCATCTCCCCATGAACTTTTATTGGTCATGCTATGCATCATCGATGGGGAGAGTGATTCTTTTCAAAAACACTTGTGAACTCTTGCAAGACCAGCCTGGATTCCCATGATATGTGCTACATAATGTATAGAAAGACTGGGGTGGAGAGGCCTATAAATTCCCCACCCTAGAATAAGAAATTGGGGGCTTGAACAAACAAACAATACTTAGAACCTTTCATTGTCATCAGAACGTATTTTTCAGAGAAACTGGTCTCATTATTGGGAAGTCTTCCATCAGGTAAGATACTAGTTAACATCTTGAGTAATCATGAAACATGTATAGGTTCTTCACATGATCACTCATAGATCACGTGAAGTACTTGTGGTGGACCATGTGAAGAACACCTTGAATATCTTCTAATTCACATGATACTTAAAAGAATCTAACACTAAAAAATCTATGGAATTCGTAATATAAATGCTAGAAAAAATCACTAGAGGATGGGAGACTTATGTGAAGAACATATAAATTGATCCTCATGCACTTAACATGAACCATCTGGGTCATGTGACAACACCAAGAAATGACTCCCAGATCATGAAACACTCCTTTCACAAACTATTTGGATCATGATAAGTCCCCTGGATATGTCAGAGCAAGTCACATGGAACCCCACAGGGATTCCATCCACGTCTTTTGAAACCCTCCAGTCTAGTCATACAAGCCTCAAAATTCCCTCTATACATGTCAACCATATCATATGGTGACATTAATATATATCAGTTGAGTCTCATGATAGCACCAGGGCATGTCACTTGGCTCTTGTGACTTCTCTCGGGCATGATAGAAGGCTCTAATGATGACACCTAGGCAACTCATCTAGGACTTGTGAAACCCTCCATACATATTTAATTGACTCTCATGATTCCCTCCAAGAGATTTAGCTAGCTTTCATGCTGACACCGGTGAAATTTATCCGGATAATGTAACTCCCTTTTGACAAGCCAGTCAAGGTCATGTGATGGCTTATATACAATCTAGTTGAGGTCATGCAATGGCTTCTAGACATTCTAGTTTATTTCATTAGATGGATTCAAAGACAAGTTGACCAAGTCTTGTGATTTATTCCAAAAAAGTTATCCTTGATCATGAAATAAACTTCATACACACCCTCCAGATTATGAGGAAACCCTTGGAAAAGTCAACTGGATCATGTGATTGACTTTGGATATGTTAGGAAGACATTCTCTGACATATCATGAAGACAACCAAGGCATGTCAAGTAGACAATCAATTCATGTTAGGTATACAAGTTGGGAGTTCAATAAGGGAAACCTAAGTGTGTAGTACTCGACCATAGAACTGTAATAACTCTAATTATAGTCCAAATAAGATACATAGTATGTCTTCTTAAGGCCCAATCTCTAATGGGCCTCCACTTTAGTGTAAGTCCCCTCATGAATCTGATATTTCAACCATCTTGATTGAATCATTCCAATGGTATGATCACTCTTCCACTTCCATCAGTGGATGAGAATAGGGTTTATACATGGGAATTATTTTATGTATCAGTCCCGACCATTCCCTCATGTTCCTAAAACCATCAGCATTTTTGGGATGAAATAAACTATGAGAAATATTATTTCCTCCATAACCAGGATACATAGGATTCCATCGTAAGTCTTGATCTCCATACCACATCCTCCATGAGATGGGTAATCATACCTCTCAAAGGGAATCTTAAATGTGTAAGCCCCATATGGATATCCTATCAAGTAAAGTTTTCAATCTTTAGAAACCTCTTGTTTCACACATAGATCACGAATCATGTGGGATAAGAGACTAGTGATGATTTTACTAATAATTTGATGAGAATTCCCTAGTGTGGGATCACAAATAGGGTGTAATTTAGATTTCATCCCATCTCTAATTGAAGTGCTATACTCCCAACAAAAAAATACATGGAAGACTTATATGAATAAGTCCCACCTAGGGCTTCTATGTTCATATCTATTAAAACACAATCTCCTATTATAAGAACCATGTAGAATATTATTCCTAGCTCAAAAAAGATATGTATGACCCCTCACTAAGGTCCAAGACTGATATTCACATCCTTACAGAATGACATTAAACTACAGTGATAGGTCCAGACACAGAACTGTAAACTATGTTAAATGAATTGCGTAGGTTTTGATTATTGTTTTCATATCATATGTAGGATTCCTTATATAGGTCCAATCCCATATCCAAGATACCCTCCACCTCACTGGATAGAAATAAACACCATAGTTCCCGAATATGGACCTAAACTAAAGCGTCATAAATAAATAATAAAGTGATATATAACCTGTGATATGCACACAATTACTCCTATCGATACATGTTCATAATCAAGTCATTAGAACTGGGGTAACCAGACATATATTAGGTCCTAGGAAGGATTTAAAGAACATATCTTAAATCTATAAGAGAGTCAGGGAGTATGAAACAATACCCCCCAAAATGGTGTTATAAGATTGACCACCAATCCTCTTTACCAATGTGAGTTTCTATTCATCATTGGGTATGAAACCCCGAAGGAAAAACAACCTTTGGAAATCAATTATTTAATCAGTTTTGGTTGTGGGAACCATTAGGTGATTCTAGGGATGACTAAACAAATTTTAAATTGGATGAGAGTGATTGATAAAGGCTTTGAACCCACCAAAATCAATCAAACATTCAAGAGAAAAACCCATCCCCATCTCTTTTTCGATGAAGACATATTTAGAAACAAATGTGATATCCTTTAAATATGTCATCCCTTTCATAGGTACAAAAGGATTGATTTTATAATGCATGTTAATACAATTAATGTAGTGGTAATTTCATGAAAAAATAGTTAACCCGGCATATTTATTTTAACTACACTAAACCATGCGTAAAAAGAAAGGGAAACCTATATATCGTTTAAATATGAAATTACTTGATTGAACATGTACTCTTATGTATGATTTGTAAATAGTAAGGTGTCTTGTTTCCTCCTTAGTACTTTTTAGATTCCATAAAATTGAAATGACATCATCAGATATTCCAACGAATTTCGATATCTCCAGACAAGCTACTTAGGCCCCAAGTCACACACATATGTTATCACAAGCACACCACTTCCAATATCTATTGGTGAAAATATTGGTCCAGGAGTACCAAATTAATGTCTCCATCCTAACTCTAGAATCTTTTCATGTAATCCTTTAGAGGATTAATTCCCACTGGTCATCTTTCCAATGGTAAGAAATCGGAGAGGAAGTGGCCCTTGTTTCCACATTCAACTGCTTTGGGAATGTATCCCTAGAGTGAAAAAATTCCTACCTTCCCTACCATTGGAAGGTGTATGAGGATAGTAATCATGAAAACTAAATCACATAGGAGCTTACTAGGAGGTAACCCATCCATTTTGATCATCATCATGGATATATGATCATGATTCAATAAGGAGATATAGAGGAAGTTATTCCGATACCAACTGCCTAAGTTGGGGAATCCAGTAGGAGAGCCCGCTAGGGGTATCCAAAATTATAGCTTTAGAGAAGGATTATATACCTATTATCACCAATCTACCTAAGTCCCACTAGTGTATCCTCAAAGTGGCCCAAAATCAATCATAGATCATCTCTATCTAGGAGATTTTGACTTCCTCACAACTAGCCTTGGTAACTATAAGTTCCTAGTGAGAACCCCAGCCTACAGGGATGAGGGAATTTTTATCATATTTTACCTTGGGTTTGTCTTAAACATGGGAACTGACCCCTATAATGGTAAAAAGAGCACAGAGCCCTCAATTACTATAATGATAACAGACCCCTCAATTGGTATCATGGAAAATAACCCCTCAAATAGTACAATGGGAACCTACCCCTCAACTGGTATCATTGGAACAAACCCCAAAAATGATAAAATGGGAACCAACCCCTAAAATTGTATAATGGGAAATATCCCCCTAAACTGTTTAACTGGAACCGACCCCTCAAATAGTATCGTGGGCATATACCCCTCAAATTTTAAAATGGGAACTGGCCCCTAAAACGGTATCATTGGCATCAACCCCTCAAATGGAAAAATGGTAACTGGCCCCTCAAATGGTATCATGGGCACAAACTCTTAAAAACAGTAATGTGGGAACCAACCCCTCAAATGGTATCATGGAAACTGACCCCTCATGCGGTATCACAAGCACCGACCCCTCAAATGGTACACTGGGCATCGACCCACCAAACAAGATATTTCATTGAGGAGGGCCAACATCATGCTTGTCACTCAGTAAATATTATATCAATCAGATCTGAAGACTCCTAATCATATCTCGATGAGAACACTCCTAAAGAGCACAATCCTACCCTCATGAAGTCATTTAAGTCATAGTAGGCTGACTTTCCTTCTATTGTTGGCACACTAAAATAAAGGCTCAGCGGTATCTTTCAATCATCTATGGAAGGTGCTACCGGATGTGTTGGTATTATAGAGGGTAATGACAATGTTACATATAAAATATGGTAGCAGTTAATTAATTCTCTGGGGTTCACATCGAAAATCCCATCTTTATCCACTCACCCTGTCATAGAAAGAGGAGATGGTGTTTTCATGGTCCTTACCAACCATCCCCTTTAAGATGACAAGGAAATGTTTGTAGAATAATGAATCACCCAACTCTAATGAGATAATAGGGATATCTAAGAAATAATTGTAGGAATAATATTGAGATCTCAACCTCATGATGATGTACCAGTTCCTGCCTATAGAATCCTGGATTGCAGTGAAGTTCCCCAACCCGTAGGTATGGGGGGGTATTCATATTTTTAATCCCCTTGTCAAGAAAAATCCATACATTCTTTCACCTCTACCCATCCCACAGGGATGGGGGGATTTCTATATTTTACACCTACTCGTCAGGGATTTTCTAAAAACCGTCTTATCTCAGATGTTTCTCAAAATATTCCCAGGGATTCAGGATCTTTTAATCAGTGGAAATCATCTACATCATCCAATACCACCAATGATTTAACACCTTCCCCAAGACCAATAAAGACTGGGACTCTATACCCTGTGATCTGGACTCATCTATTCACCCATTTTTAGGGAGGCATAGATAACATACAAGATAAGAAATATGGTCTCCCAACACTTAAAGATATACAATGGAATGTATACTCCTTTCAATCAAGATATGATCTCTAGTATTTCAATTATTCCATGTAAAATGGTTTGATAAATATAAAAATAATGATAAAGCCAATATGCAAGGATGGTAGGTCATGAAAATCATTTCCCCTACAATTTACATCTTATAAACACAATAGAAGTTGTTTTTCCTTTAATGAATAGATTCAGATACAGATGGACATGGGGATATTGGAACCACCAACACTAAAATCCCTACTCCAGTCATATGAGCGCTCTGAACAAGTCACAAAATTTGTGTAGCAGAACATGAGCCACATACCTCCCAGGGATAAGTGACCATCATTTAATATGATATTTAGAAAATCCTACTCTCACCAAATAAAACCCATCACCATGTATTTTTAATGTACCAAGTAAAACATATTGATGGAACTCCCAACAATAAGGAATCTAAATGAGGTAGTGTTGACAATCCATGAAAACCATTTCCCCTACTATCGACATCTCAGACACATAATAGAGAGCCTTTTTTAAGGATAGGTTTAAGATAGTGTAAAATGTAGGCATAATAGAGTTGAAGGATCCTAAAACTCATGAAATATGCATAAGAGTTGTCCAAGATTCATTGGATTAACTAGTCTTCTAATAGGTTATTCACTATAATCCTTATTGAAATATGTTCAATTTCATGTCCATCATCCTTACCACTATATGTTAAACTAAATGTCCATAATCCATACTAAAAGATGTTAAAATACATGGTCGTCATCATTACCGCATAAAGTTAGGCTGTATGACCAATATCCTTACGAAAAGAAGTTAAACCGTATGTCCAACATCCTTTCCACAATAATGTTAAAATTCATGTCCAAATTACTTACTAAAATACATTAGACTAAATGTCCATCATTCATACCACAAGATGATAAACTACATGGTTTTCATCCTTATCTCAAGACACTAAACTACATGGTCATTGTTCTTACTGCATGATGTTAAATTACAATGCACTATCCTTATGGAAAGTCATTAAACTGCATGGCCATTTTTCATAACACAATATATTAAAACATCATATTAATCATCATTGCTACAGATGTTAAACTGTATGGATAACATTCTTACAAAAAGATGTCAAACTACATGGCTGATGTCCTTTCCGCATGACATTAAACTGTATGGGTTTTCTAGATCTATGTAAGGCTTGATTCTCATTATAATGATATACTTTTTCACACCTAGATCCTAGATAATATATCCTATCACATCCACCTATATTCATGTCGTTATAGAAATATTTTAAACTTTATGACATCTGGGTTCCTGTAAGTAGGAATTTAAACTACACAGTATCCCACATCCTCACTGCAAGACATTAAACCGCATGGCATCTGAGGTCCTAGAAGTAAGGCATTAAACTGCACTATAACCCATGTCATGACCACATGATGATAAAATGTATGGATAAATCCTAGAATAAATGAGTTAAAATGAATGGAATATCTCATCCTTACCACGTGGAATTAAACTACATGAAAAATTTCTTTACCGGATGACATAAAATTGTATGGATCCTGAAATCCATCTTCATTCATGTCAGGTGATCCTCATCCTTATTACATGATGTTAAACTGAAGGGAGAACATCCTCACTACATTACGTTAAACTGAATGGATACCCCAATATTTCATCCTCATTCATGTTATCAAACTTATGACCTTAATACAATACATTAAACTACATGATTGATGTCCTTACTCCATGACATTAAACAGTATGGGATTATATAACTACGTAAATAATGATTCTAATTTTCAATCAGATTTGTAGGGTAACCTTGATCCTATATCTTGGTTCATCCACCACCTAATACAAAATGACCCTTGTCCATACTTTAGTTTCCTCTACATGTCAAGAGAAACCCTAGTTTTTCATTTCTACTCACAATGATCATAGTTAATGTGTTCTTAGTAATTCTTGTAGGGATTCTCTACATAATAAAGGAAAAAAATTATATGATAGGCTCAACATGGTCCTGAATTAATTTTTTTAAAAGTCATACCATGATTCCTTACCATAATATTTTAATGTTCATGGTTGATGTACTTTTCACAACATAAAACTGCACATTCCTATGGACCTTGAAAGATGGGACCACTATTATTGTTAATTGGTCTCCAAACACACCTCCATATTCAAGAACTATGTTTGACTTGATTCCTGACACCACTAGATGTGTAGTGACACCCATATATTCAATCCTGGGGCTAGTCATAACAAATATGAGAATTTTCCCTCCCTATGTATAGGTTAGACTTGTGCAAGAATCTATTTCCTCAAGAACTACGCATGGATTGATTCCAATTATTATGGGATATATAGTGATTCCTAGATTGTAATCCTTAGGTCCAACCACAATTACTCTTTTAATTTAGGGAATCTTATATCCTTATCACATGATGTTAAGATGCACGGTTCCTTAAGAACTACTTGTGTATTGATTCCTATAATCATAGGATGCATAGTGATGCTCATATCTCCAATCATGGTCCCAACTACAAAAAATCAATAGAAAAAATACCCAGATCACATATATGGGTTAGACTTGTGTAGAGAGTCTCTCATTCAATTACTATGGGTGTCTTGATTCTTGTAATCACAAGATATTTATTGATGCAAGGATCTTTAATCTAGGACCCAGCTACAATAACTGTTAAAAATTCATCCCAACTACATAGTTCTTGAGCCATAAGAGCCCATTTTTCCCACATAAGAGTCAATTTTATGTGTGGTGTATTTTTTCATGTAATATATCTTACACAATTTTTCATGTCGGTTCCAATTTCCATGATACATGACATTAAACTGTAAGGAAAATATCATTGTTTCATGACATTAAACATCACAAAAAAAATTTCCTCACCTCATGACATTAAACTGAAATAAAAACATCTTGGTCACATGAAATTAAAATTTCACAACAAATACATCATTACTATGTGATACTAAACTACATGATAAATTCCCTTACCGCATAATGTTAAACTATACAGAATAAAGTTCTTCCCCACAACATGATGTTAAAATGTGCAGGTCATCACCCATCATCATACATTATCAAAGGATCACAAGGGGCTTACCTCAGTCAGCCGGAGTATGGGTTGCTTCTTCTATACTTTAAAAAACCTCAATCCATGTACCACGCTTCATGTCTAGAGCACCTCAGGTTTCTGAAAACCTTTCATAAATCTTGGAAAATAAAATATATCTCTCTATTAGTCCATGATATTGATGAAAAAGGGATTAGACCCACCAACTAGAGGCATCATGTCCCATTATAACGAGATTTATAATTCTTGTGAGCCTGTTGTCACTATGGCAGAACTCAGTAAATGAGGGTGTTTTGGTTCATCCCCAACATGATTTTCCAATATCATTACTCATGTCCTAAGAACCTCAATCCATGATTTACCACATTTTAATATCTCTATCATATGGATTTTGGTGTTCTATTGACCCTGGGAATCCTAATTGCGCTCTTGTTTAACATCTCCTATATTAGAACTATGTGTGTCCTGACCTTAAAATGCCTAAAATTTGGTCAAAGTTGTACAATGTTAAAATCTAAAATATAATGGCCCAAATTGAAAGACCTTAAACTATCAGTGAAAGAGACACATAAAATTTCTTATTGTAACCCCAAAAAGGGTGACTTTAGAAAAATTCAAGTCCACACTCGCTAAACTCTTCATCTTTAAAGTCTAGGAAAAAATTCGGTCACAAAATAATAAGTTATAATGCCTCTATGAACTACTTTTTATCCCTAGTAAGAGATTAGCTATGTTTTTTGGGCCCATGGTTTAGGAAAAAGTTAGAGTAATGGTTTTTTATATCTCTTGGTTGTGATAATGTTTTCACTAGGTAGGGATACAAATTTTATGGTGCTCAAACCCTTTTTGAATATTACATTTTCCATAAATCACACTTCATGTTTTGAGCACCTTGGTTCTCCACAAACCATTCATGGCCCGTGAAATGGAAAATAGATCTCTTGGTTCGGCCATGATATTGATGTAGAAGGGATTAGACCCACCAACAAGAGACATCTTGGTCCAATATATAAGGGATTTATAATTATTGGGAGTCTAAAATCACCATGGATGAACCAAGAACCTGAAGCTATTTTGGATAATTCCTGACATGATTTTCCCATACCTTCCTAATGACCTGATCACTTTGGACCATGATTTACAATTCTATTAACCAGAATATTCAAGCAGATTTAACATCCTAATGTTAAGTCTCCAGGTTTTGAACCTTTTCTCAAAGAAGGAATGTGACTCCCCATTATCAAAATTTTTATTTCCCACACCTCATGATTTGAAACCATAGGTCATAGTTCTTGAGCATCACATTATGATATAAATTTTCCTTGGATTCCAAAGCCCTTCCTAGGGAGATTTTAATTCAAACCCAAGGTCAAATTCTTGAATCATCTCAAATATTCTATGGCCCTCAGAAAAGTGTGGGTATCAACTCTATATGGCCAGACATGTAAGACTTATGGACTCATGCATAACATCTTTGACCTAACAATTATAGAAATCACATGCTTGCACGAAAGGAACTCCAATCCCCATGAGCCTCGGCAACGCATTGGAGGAAATTGGAACCTTAGGGTGTTATGGGTCATCCCCAGCATGTATGACCCATCCCATATTCACTAACTCAAACTTTTGGGTTATGAATTATGTCACCTATGCTAAAACTTTCCAAGTTGAGCTAGCATCCCCATTATTTTTCCATAATCCAATATTCCCTCTGTAAATCTTCCATAACCCTTGTAAAATAGTAGAGACCCCTTTTTTGGTCATTCTGGTGGTGCATAAGGGCTTTAACCAACCAACCAATGGTGTACCCTCCTTCTAAGAAAGGAAATAATGTCCTTATGATCCTTAGAAACACCACGGAGGAACCCAAAACCTTAGATTGTTTCATTTAATACTTGACATGTCTTCCCCATTTCTTATTAATCAATAAATTCTTGGAACTAAGACTTTAAAAAACATAGCATCTCAAGGTACAAGACAGAATACCTTAAACAATAGAACATCAAATGTTCAAGATAGAAGACCTTAAACTACATCACATCAAAGGTCTGAGCTAGAAGACCCTAAACTATAGTACAAAAATGGTCAGAGCTAGAATGCCATAAACTATAGCACAATGATGGTCTAGCATGAAAGAACTTTAATCGGACAATTAAAAGAGACATAATGCTCATCAGTATGAAATCACGATAAGGTAATCCTTGGAAAAAATTCAATTTTATGCTCACTGGACATGCTCCTTCTGTGATCCATGCAATATTGAGAATTTATAAAATGAAAAAGGTACAAAAACTTGTCACATAAAAGACTTTTAAGATGGTGTCCTGATGAAAATACAATTCAATTCCCCCAAAGTCTTATTCCATATGAATCTTAGAAAAAAGTTAGAGAAAATTAAATAAATAGATAAAAATATTGTGGGACCCACCATATGGCCTTACAAAAAAAATCAATCTATGTTCACTAAGCCCCCTGACTTAGGAATAAGTTAGATAATTTTACCTACAATAAGGATACCATGACGAAATTTTCCTTGTAAATCAGATGATCTCAAGACTACTGGAGTTGGTGCGTTAATAAATAATATCATTTCAATTTTAATTCATGAACATTTCTCAAAGAGTAACTAATTGTAAGTCAAGCACTCAAATATATGTAATTGTATTTGTTTGGTTTTCAAAAAAAGTATGGACATCGTGGACGATCTAACAAATATCTCTACCCGAACATGGATTTCTACCTAGTATTTCATCACAAAAAAAAGGACATTCCCCTTCCTAAATATGAGATTGATCAATTTAAGGACATTCATCATACAATTATTCATTTTTGAACCTATGTTTTCTCTGTATTAGTTTGATCTACATAGAGGTATATTTCAAAATTATGTATGGATTGATTCCTATTATCATGGGATATGTAGTGACATCTAAGTACCTTACTTTGAATCTAGCCACGAGTTCCTTTTCACCCAATCCCTATTCCATTCTAGAATTCATACACATTTCAATATTTGGGTATCTATGATCTTTTCAAAATCCACTTCTTATCTTGGATTTAGCCAAGTAATGATGGTCCGAAGTCTCTTATGGATAGTACCTTTAATTCCTCAATTACATACTAATTATAGATCCTCTCCATAATCTCAAAATCAAAGCCAGCTAGATTTTTGGATATGCGACAAAGTGATCTACAATTACCAAATAATCATATTCATTTTTTCCTAAATGAAACTAATTCTTGGGGGAATTTTTTGATGCACATAATATTTCATCACACACTTTGTCACAGGAAGATGCATATCAAGAATATCACATGATGGATAAGTGAAATTTTTGGTCATCTTCAACCTAGCACTCAGATTTCATCTTTCATTCATGCGAACATATAACCAAGAACATATCACGGTCTCACCTCTTCCTAGAGGAATATTAAATTTACACTTTCCTAGTTATGTTAAGAATTTTGAATAGTGAATCGGCATCTAGCTATGATCAAGTCCTAAAGAATTTATTTGATGCACCATGAAGTTTGATCTTAAATAACATTCAAGAATCAATGCACCATTCCAATCTGATGGAATCCAATACCGTACACATGTAATATTCATGTTTTCATGAGAATCATCATGTCATCATTGATATCATCATGTGAACAGGATAAATACTACTTGTACATGTGTTATAGGATTCAGATATGTGAAATTTATTTGATATCTTGCAACACTATAAATTCACCCTTTGTCATATGACCTTTACATGAAAACACCCTCAGTCGCACGATGGAATCATACAACCATGAATACGTGACACATAAAAGGAGAGGAAAGAGGCTATCCTTGACAATGTCTAGACTCCATCATGAGATCTATCAATGAACACATGACACATCAATGGTGAGCAAAGAGATTGTCGCTCAAAATTCCCACAATTCATTAAAAGATCCATCATTGAATACAAGAAACATCAAAGGTGGGAAAATATATATTCCCTACCAATGTCTATAACACCACAAGGTTTTGAAAATTAATATTGAATGCATGAAACCACTGAGTCCCAAGGATGATATTTCAAGAGGTAAAGCACATTTCTTTTTTATTTAGTTTCATTTCAATTTATCTTCTTTTGTTATCCTCTCCTCACCTCCTATATAAAAATGACCATGATAACTTTAGTATAATATATATACTAGAATTAAATCATGTGAATGGAAGAACCATCATCAATATTCTTACTCCCATCCTTTTATTTTTTTTAAACGAAATCATTGTGTGTGAGGTTCCAATTTACAACCTTCGTGGATAACAAAGTTTCCTTTTTCAATTTATCATTCATTACTAGTAATGAAACAATTTTTAGGGCTGAATCGGACTATAATATATATATTATGACCTATTTAATATTCAAAAACTAGTACATGTACATAATATTAAATCATATTACCAAACTAGTTCTTAATAATCAAAATACCTCTTAAATAATCTAAGTGAATGACATTAATATTTCATCTAATGATTCATCCTCATGTTATGTAACTAAATGATATAAATGACCATTAACACCTATGGATGTTCAAAAGTAATTTTTAACTTCAATATAGACACTAGGTTGAGTATCTTTATAATTTTGATTTGGATATTTCATATACTCCCAATAAGGGGAATCTTATCCCCATTGAATTGACAAATCAGTCACTCACAAAATACTTTAATGAATCACAGTAGGAATGGTCTCTACTAAGTTTGATAAATGAGATGAGTTTGGAAATAGATGATATTTTTGGGTATGTTTTCTTAGATTCTATGAATATGGACACATCATTTTATGATTAGATTCAACATGAATAGGTAACTAACAAATATTTATAGTGCTTTAGTAAAATCGTAAATAGTGGGGAGACCTTGGGTGATTTGTCTCAGTCTCCCATAGACTGTTCATGTTTCCAAGGTAGTTTGGTTATTATTATATCTATGAGGAAGGATTAAATATATATTCAACATTAGTCATGTTGTTCTGTACACTCTGGGACTAAAAACATGTATCTTGATCAAAGACATCAATATTGGTGGTTAGTGATGAGGTGATAAATTTTTGACTTTGTGACATGGTGTCTCACTTTAAATAGAATTATGGTAGATCACGAGAGACCTACTAGTTTTTTTAAACCTTTTACCATTCTAGTATCGAAATGGGATGAGATTTTCATGGCCTTCATCATTATTTTTTGGTGAACTCCTAGTGTGAAGGATTCAATTTGGGTGATCTTTGATCTACATTGGAAATCGTCTTATTTTCTATTATCAAGGAGGCAATGAAGGTGGATCAGCTTAGACACTTGTTTTTCTGATGGGTTGTAATGATTTATAGATTACAATTTCTTATTATAGGGACTCTTGGTTTATATCCAGAATTTATAAAGGTTGGTAAGAGGATATGGATTCCCATATTAAATTATGAAAAGTATATCATCCATGGATGGATGGTCTAACTAAATGAGATATTCATATCCTTGAGGATATACTTCAAGAATGTGTTCTTGATTTTTGTGGTATTTTTAAAATCGTATACCTTTGGTTGAGTTTTCATACATAAATAGTTATCAATATTTAATTAAAATGGTACCTTTCAAATCATTTTATGGGTGGCCATATAGATCATCCTTATACTGGGTGGAGTTGGGAGAGTGTTCCTTGGTTGGATCAAGCCTTATACTAGAGGTAATAAAATAACATTCATTTTATATGGAAGAAGTTAAAAACTTCTCTTAGTAAAAAAACCCAATACATAATTTCATCATCAGCCGCTAGAGTTCTAGTTTAGTGACTGGGTCGTTCTCAATGTTTCACTTCGCTTGGGGCACCATTGATTGGGTAAGAAGGGTAAGTTGGTAATGAGGTTTAATGGCCCTTTTGAGGTCATCGAACAACTTGGAAAGGTGTCTTATTATTTGGAATTTATATCAATATTAATGTTTCTTCACGACATGTTTCATGTTTCTCAACTGATGAGGTATCAATAAAACCCTTCTCTTGTGATTGAATGGGAAGATGTTGATCTGGATCTTGATTATTTTATGGTTGAGAAACCAATTTAGATTACATATCACTAAGCTAAGGTATTTCATGGTAAAATAATTCTCTTGGTCTATGTATTGTATTAGTATGGATGAGATTACCACGATACATGGGAATGGGAATTGTATATGCAGTAGCAGTGGCCTACTATTTTTGAAATTTCATAATTTGGAAATAATTTTGAGCACTTTCTAAGGGAATAAATATTTTATGAGGCAGATAATAGTGATGGACTCTGATTCACGGGTATTATTTAGTTTGATCTTGGTTTATCCTTTGGTTTTTTCTAATGGTTTCTTGGAGTTGGAGGTTGAAAAATTATCTTTTTGGAGGAAATAGTCTAGGAATATGGTTTAGGCATATGGCCAGTACTAACCACAGGGTATGACACCATAAAGAATTAGTGTAATTTTCATGGTTAGAGAATGGTTTTTCAAACCATGAAGTTCACCAAAGAAACCATGTGGTTGTATTTATTTTTTCCAAAGGTGTCGCATAGCTTGATAACAGTTTTTCAAAACCATGTAGCTCATCCCTAGGTAATTGTAACACCCCAAGGTTTTGAAAATAAATTCATTTTATAATCTAGACATTAAACACAACTTTTCATCTTTTATGTTTTGAATTTCAAAAAATGGTTATCTAGAGTTCTGATTAGTAAGTCATTTGGAGTCTGATAGAACAAACTAGATTTTTGTTGAATAGTAACATTCCATTATGAATAGTAATATGAATAGTAAAATGACCCTTAACAATAGTAAATAATGATAATATTTTATTTTCTTAAGGTAATAATATAATGAGATATTAATAAATTTTTCAATGTGATATAAAACAAATTATACCTTTAAAATTGTTATTTTTCAAATTAACTATGACTTTATTTAAAAATTAAATTAATAATATTTAGAAATTTATTTTTGAAAAATGGAGTCTATTTTTGTATTCTACACATCAAAAAAAGTATGGGTGATTTTTTGGGATTTTTCTGAAATTCTTGAATTTTTTATGAATAGTGAAATATGGTAAAATGTAGTATATACAAATTATCAGTTAAATACACTATTTATGAAATCATAAGTGATGTAAGGCCACTTGTTTCTAACTCAAAAGAACTTATTGCTATTAGGGTTCACATTAAACAACACTATTGGTTGTCTTGAGGGAAATAATAAAATAACGATTTAAATATTCAAAACTTACTCTTCTCCTCCACTATAACTCCCCCACCACCACCACCACCACTCCCTCTTCTCTTCACTCCTCTAAGACTTTAAGATCTAAATTTTCAGCCCAAATAGACTTCCCTAGGAACTCCCCACGTCCAGGAATCTCTTGGTACTTCCAAAAGACCAATACCCCTTCCCTTAAGGTGCTTCCCAAGGTGGTTATATCAAAAGGTAAAGCACCTTCCTTTTTCATTTAGTTTCATTTCAAGTTCCTTTATTTTGTAATCCTCTCCTCACATCATATTTAAAAATGACCATGATAGAACCAGTATCATCTATATAATATAATTATATCCTATGAATAGTAGAACCATCATCAATATCTTCTCTCTCTCTCTTTTATTTTATAAACAACATCAACGTCCATGAGGTTCATATTTATAACCTTCATGGACGATGAAGTTTTGTTCTTCAAATTCTCCTTCATTACTGGCCATGAAACCATTTTGGTTGTTGAAAAAGACTTTAATATATGTATTATAACCTAATTTATATTCAATAACCAGTTTACTTACATATTATTAAATCTTATGACCAAACTAGTTCATAATAATTAAAATACAGCTAAATAATCTAACTGAATGTCAGAAATATTTAATCTATTGATTCATCCTCTTTCCATGTAACCAAATGATAGAAATGACCATTAACACTTCTGTATGTTCATAAATAATATTTAATTTTAATTCTGGATATTTACATCCATTCTACTCCATTACTTTAGAACAAGTGAACCGATTATGAAAATAAAGAAAACGAACACTCCGGAATGATGAAATTCAATATAATAACTTATCACTAAGGGAATAAATGAACTAAAAAGAATTATGATAAACTAAATAAATTTATAATATGTTATTAAATATTTTATTAATAAGTATAATTTCATATTCTAGGATCTTAATTTCAAGAGCGAAACACGTTTGGACATAAGGAAAGGTTTTTTTTCACCTGAACTTCCATTTTCATTCGGGTTACTTTTATTGTCTAATTCCCCCAATTAAACTCTTTTGTATTATTTACTCCTAAAATATTATGTGTTTGGGTTATATATATTTTTTCCAACTATAATCTTCCCTTATTTTATAGATGGTTACATGGTTTAAAAGGAACTTTCGAAATTGTTTCCAAAATACAATCATGATCCTAGGGAATTTCTCTAATTATTAGCTATTTTCAAGGTCACTATATAATCTGTTTTTAGAAGCCATTATATTTATAAAATAACTCATTTTATTATTAAAATACTATCTTACATAACTTATGGTTTTATACAAATAGTTTTCCCAAAGAACTCTTCTTTTCAAAGTAAGAGTATTTATCTCAAGATTTACTCAAAGATTTTATAAGAGTATCTTCATCTATTTCAATACTCCTGTCAAATATTATTTATTATTGGGATTAGTATTACATTTTATAATTTAAAATATTTAATTTAATGGTTTATGATTATTTTGTTTGTGGATGTGCTATCTTAAAACCATTCACCAATTTACTCTGAATAGTAAGTGTTTATGCTTAATGTTCAGGGAATGTTATTTTCATTTCATATATTAATTTAAATATGAATGAATAGTTTGGTTATGTTTATCCCCGTTCATATGAAGAATGTATTGGACATAGTAAGTGTCAGTTGGGGCCCACTATTTACCCTCGGTGCATCGGTAGGTCTCATGACACAAACTACGGTCTTGGCACATGGACTTGACAAAATGATTATTTATGGTCTTGGTACAAGGACCTGATTGTGTGGTTATGTTGTCCCGAATTATGCATTCCCTCATTATGAAAATATTATTGATGGTTTATGGGGTTATTTGACTAGTAAAATACCCATGATTATTGTATGTTATGGAAATATTTACTCATCTCATATTTCTATCATATTGTGTTCAAGTTTATTTTTAAAGGCACGTGGTTTCAATTATTCACCATGTCTAATGTTTATGTTATCTTCTGTTGTATTTACTATTATTACTGAGAATTTTATCTCACCCCTTTCTTATGTTTCAATTTCTCATGACATGAAGAATTTTATTTTGATTGACATGCTGAAATAACCTTGTAGTTTTAGAAGTGTCTAAGGATTTTTTATATTGTTTTCATTTCAAGTTGTAACATTGAACATATGTATGTATCTTGTTTACAATAATACCAAACTACTCAGCCATTAAAAAATGCTTATTACTTTTTGTATGACAATATAATCATATAAAGCACTGGCTCTAGGCAACTAGGGTCGGGTCCTTACAACTGGAATTAGAGAAAGTTTAGTAGAACACTTGGAAACTAGATTTAGAAAATGTAGATTAGGGAAGAGTCCCTAAGATAGTCTTTGAGGATAAATATACAAGAATGTCCTAGTATTTTGGTCCAGAAAATATTTTGTGGATATTAAAAGTAATAAATCTCTATCTGCATACGAGCAGGTAGAGGCGGCTCTGGAACAGATGTACCTAGTAGTGAAATCTACAAAAATGAGTTTCAAGATTGACCTAGGGTATCCAGGTACATGAAAATGGGCCTTGTTTCACTCTTGGTTACGACACTCCTGGGGAATATTCTTAGGATAATTCAAATTTTCTTTACATTGCATTATGAAGGATTTAAATGTAAATTTTTCCTCAAAGATACCATGTTTATGACTAAGAAAATTAGTTGTGCATATAAATTCAATTTATGCTATGTATTTTTCTACATTGAGGTTATACATTATGATTCATACCCTAATCCATTGGATGCCATTATTTATAAATGGAACCTAGTGGAAGGAAAGGAAACTGCATAAATGTGTGTGTCCCCTATAAGGATTTTCCACCAATGCAAGATAATGATGTTGTCTTTGGTGTTGTGACTGGTGCTGAGAAAATTTTAACTATACTGGGACAACTTACTCAGGTAATGAATAATAACATTACCCGTATGGATCATACAGATCCACTACATGGATGAGCTATATTAGATCACTTTATGCAACAATAGCCCCAATCATTCAGTGGGACTACTAACCCATTTGTATCAGATCAGTGGATATGTTCCCTAGAGAAGATATTTCTCGCTTTTGGATGTAACGAAAGAGAGAAGGTTTTCCTAGAAATTTATCATCTAATGAGAGATGTAAATTAGTGGTGTTCATTAATCTAAAATACAAAGGAGGATGAAGAAATATAAGAGATGGAATTGAGGGGTTTTAAGAAAATATTCTTAGAAAAATATTTCTCTCATAAACAGCAAGCAGATATGGAGAGGAAATTCCTGAATCTGAGGAAGAAGGAGGATGAAAATGTTGCCAAGTATGAAGCTAACTTTACAAGGCTGGCAAGGCATGATGCGAACTACATATGTAATCCAAGGAGAAAAATTGATCGATTATTTTATGGTTTAAAACCATTCCTTAGAAGGGATCTAGTCTCCCAATGTTTCTCGTCATATGAAGATATATACTCAAGTGATATCACGATAGAAAAGGAATTTTCTAAGTTTCATGACTTTAAAGGAAAACAAGAAAATAAGAGGGATGTTGAAAACTCTGGAAAAGGAAATAAGGAAATGGAAAACTAGGTAAGAGTTGAATTTCCATCTCATAGTGATTTTGGGAAGAAACACCCTGGCACTTTACTAAAGGGAATGGGAGACTGTTACAAATGTGGAGAAAAAGTCCACCAATATCATGATTTTAAGGGGAATAATGAATCTACCAAAGTTCAGTGCTATAATTTCAGGGAGATGGGGTATTATGCACATGAATGTCCTATACGTTAGATAAATTTTCTCCAAATAAGAATAAGGGAGAAAGTTCAAGATTATGCAGTCACAACCATGGAGGTTGAAGTTCCTAAAAAAGTGGTGGCAGGTACATTGATCGTTTCATCAAACTTAGCCAATAATTTATTTTATTCTGGATCATCGCATTCTTTTATATCTTCCAAGTTTTCCATAAAAATTAGATATGTCCAATTTGATTTAAAAAATGAGTTATTAGTCAAAACCCATAGTGTATGTATCATTGCAAGAAAGGGATTTCAATTAGTCCCCCTCATTACACATAAATGTGCTTTAGTTTCTAACCTTATCATCATACCAATGACTGAATTTGATATAATTCTCAGTATGAATTGGCTGTAAAATTATAATGTAAAGATATATTACAATAATAATTAAGTTACAATTTTTTATAATGGTATGGAATCCCTTATCTTTAGGGAAGAAACATCACCATCTGATTCTCATCTAGATCCACCCCCAGTAGTTGTACTAAATTAACTTATTGGAAAAGAAGAAAAACCAATATCTATGGGCAATGAAAGAAATCTTAAAATTGAATATGTGCATTTAGTATAACAATATGTTGATGTATTTATATAAGATTTACATGTACATCCTCCAGAGCATGAAATTGAGTTTTCCATTGAATTAATTCCTAGTTCAAGGACCACATCAAAGACCCCTTATAGAATGGCCATTGTGTAGTTAGTGGAACTAAAGAAACAACTAGATGAGTTGAGTAATAAAGGATTTCTTCGACCTAGTGTTTCTCCATGGGGATCCCTTTTCCTCTCTGTCAAGAAGAAAGATGGATCTATGAGTCTATGCATTGATTATAGGGAAATCAATGCTATTAAAATAAATAATGAGTATCCTCTACCACAAATTGATTATTTATTTGATCAAATTCATGGAGACCGATATTTTTTGAAGATTTATCTTCGATATAGATATCATCAGTTGCTTATGAGGAAAGAAGACATTCCAAAAACAACATTCTGAACCAGGTATGGGCATTAAAAGTTTACAGTAATTCCTTTTGGACTAACTAATGTACCATCTGTTTTCATGGATCTAATGAATAGATTTTTCAAGAAATATCTTGATGAACTTGTGGTGGTGTTTATTGATGATATTCTGGTATACTCTAAAATCCATGAATATCATGAAAATCACTTACGCACTATTCTGAAGACTCTGAGATGAAATGAATTATATGGGAATTTTAGCAAACATAACTAAGGTACATAGTTTTATTGGTTTAGCAGGTTATTATTAGTGTTTTGTTTAGAACTTCACCCATTTATCCAACCCAATGACCAAGATCATACAAAAAGGGGTTAATTTTTTATGGATAAAGGAATGTGAATAATTTTTTAATGAATTGAATAGTAGGTTAGTGAATTATCTGATCCTAACCCTATCATTGGGGAATGATTGGTTTCTTATCTATAGTGATGCATAAAAGAAAATACTTGGTTGTGTCCTTATACAGAATGATCGAGTGATATCCTATGTATATAGACATATAAAAATTCATGAAAAAAACTATCCAACTCATGATCACAAGTTAGAAGTGGTAATACTTGCTCTGGAGATTTGGATACATTGCCTCAATGGAAAAAAAATGTGAGATATATACAGATCATAAGAGTTTGAAATATATATTCTCACCGAAATAACTAAACATGAGACAAATGAGATGGATTTATCTACTCAATGATTATGATTGACAAATACACTACCACCTGGGGAAGGAAAATAAGGTAGAAGATTCTTTGAGTAGAAAGAACCATGTAATTCTGAACAATATCATAGTTGAAAAGGATTATATGTTCGTGGATCTAGTAAAGATGTATATGGGAATTATCAATTAAGGTAACACATCACTACATTTTCAAATGGTTTCCAAACCTTCTTTACTGTAAATGATAAAATTTTTCGAGGCTGATGATGTAGAGTTTCAAAAGAAAATTAAAGCTATAAATAATGGGAAGTTGACTAACTTTATATATGAAGGTGGCATTTCGAAATTTGGAAAGAGGTTTTGTGTTCCCTCTATTCATGAGCTAAAGAGGGAACTATTGGATGATTCTCATAGCTCTCATTTCTCTATATAACCTGGTATCACAAAGATGTATAGAGATCTAAAGGAACTTTTTTTGTGGGAAATCATGAAGAGGGATATTGCTGATTATGTGTTGATATGTTTGGTGTGTCAACAACTGAAGGCTGGATGACAACGTCCTAGAGAAGTCATTCAACCCCTTCATATTCCTATGTGGAAATATGATGATATTATGATGGGCTTTGTCATGGGGCTACCAAAGACTCCAAGAAGGAATGATTCGATATGGGTCACTGCTGATAATCTTACAGAATCAGTAAATTTTCTTACTATAAGAGAACATTTACCCCTTGAACATTTATCAAGACTATATATTAACAAATTTGTAAGACTTCATGGCATACCTTTATCAATTGTTTATAATAATGATCCCCGTTTGATATAAAAAATTTGGAAAATTATTCAGAAGGCCCTAGATACTAATCTTCATTTGAGCACTTCCTACCACCCACAAACTGATGGAAAGTTAGAATAGACTATTCAAACATTGGATGACATGTGAGGTCTTTCTCACTTGACTTTCAAGGCATGTGGGATCAATATTTACCTCTTGTATAATTTTTATATAAAAATAGCTTCCATTCAAGTATTCATATGACATCATATGAAGTATTGAATGGAAAGATATGTCGTACACCAACTTGTTTGGATGATGTTGGTGAATGAAAGCTCATAGGCCCAGAACTTGTTGAAGAAACAATGAAAAAGGTGATGATTATCAAAACCCATATTAAAATAACTCAAAGTAGGTAGAAGAGCTATGCTGATAACCGAAGGAAGTATTTTTTTGAATTTCAAGAATGAGATCATGCTTTCTTAAAGTTATCTCCATGGAAAGGTATTATATGATTCAGTAAGAAGGGAAAATTAAGTCTGAGGTACATCAGACCTTTTTAAATTCTAGATCAAATTGGGGTCGTAGCTTACCATTTGGAAATTCCACCAAGTATCTCCAAAGTTCACAATGTGTTCCATGTATCAATGTTAAATAAATACATGATAGACCAAACACATGTACTCACCAATGAAGAAATAGAACTTGAGCCCAGTATGTCTTATTGTGAAGGTCCTATCAAGATTCACTACTACAAAAATGGGCTTTATCAGCACTCAAAACTAGTTTTAATAGCGCTAAAAAAGTGCTCTAAATCTCAGTGCTGATAAAGGATCCCTTTATTAGCACTAAAAAAGAACTGATAAAGGCTCCCTTTATCAGTTCTAAAAAAGATCTGATAAAGGATCCCTTTATCATTTCTAAAAAAGCACTGATAAAGGGATCCTTTATCAACATTAAAAAGACTCTGATATAGGACTCCTTTATCAGCACTAAAAAAGCAATGATAAATGTGTTTTTTATCAGTGCTTTTTAAGTGCTGATAAATTAATCCATTATCAGTGTTTTTTTAGCACTGATAAAGGCTCCCTTTATTAGTGCTAAAAAAGTACTGATAAATGCCTTGTCTGTTGTAACATAAAATTCTGCAGCAACACACCCAAACAAGACCTAAAAAAATTTATCATCTCAACAAGTATACCCATACAAAATTAACACATAATTCATAAGGTAATTACACCATGTATACCCATACAACAAGTATACCCATACACCATTAACACATAATTCACAAATTAATTAAATACATAAATAATTCAATTCAGAATTCAGGGGCTTGGGGGGCTGTTCAGGGGTTTGGGGTGGCTATCCAAGGGGGGGTAGGGGTGTCTGGGGGGATGGGGGTGTCCGGGTGGATAGGGATGTCCAGGGGGTGGGGGAAGTCCAGGAGGTTAAGGGGGTTGTCCAAGGGGGCGGGGTAGTGTCTAGGGGTGGTGGGGGCTGTCCATGGGGGTGGGGGTGTCAAGGGGGTGGATGTGTCTAGGTGGTGGGGTGGTGTCTAGGAGGGGGTGGGGTGTCTAGGTGGGGAGGAATCCAGGGGTGGTGGGGTGTCCAGGGGTGGGGCAGTTGTCCAGGGGGGCTATCGATGGGGGTACCGATGGGGGTGGGTTGGTGTCCAGGGTGTTGGGGGGATTTCTAGGGGTGGGGGTGTACAGGGGTGGGGTGGTGTCCAGGGGGTGGGGGCGGTCCAGGGGGTTGGTGGGGTTGTCCAAGGGGTGTGGGGTGGTGTCTAGGAGGGTGGGGATGGCCATAAATGGGTGTGGGTGTCCAAGGGTGGGGGTGTCCAGGTGGTCGGGTGGTGTTTAGGAGGGGTGGGGTGCCGTCCAGGGGGGTTGGTGGGTGTCCAGGGGGGTGTCGGGGGGGGGGGGTGTCGGGGTTGTCTAGGATGGGGGGGATGTCCATGGGGTGTCCAGGGGGTGGGGGTGTCCAGGGGGTTGGGGGGCTTTCCAGTGGTTGGGGGTGTCCAGAGGGGTGGGTGTGTCTAGAGGGTGGGGTGGTGTCTAGGGGGTGGGGGCTGTCCAGGGGGTTGGTGGGGTTGCCCAAGGGGGTGGGGTGGTATCTAGGGGTGGGGGTAGCTATCTATGGGGGTGGGGGACGTTGAGGGGGTTGGTGGCATCCAAGGGGGTGGGGTACTATCCAGGGTGGTGGGGGTGTACAGGGGGTGGGTGTCCAGGGGGTGGGGGTGTCTGAAGGGGGGTCGGGGGGCTGTCCAGGGTAGGGGTTGTTCATGGGGGTGTCCAAGGGAGGCAGGGGTGTCTATGGGGTTGGGGGGGATTTCTAGGGGTGGGGTGTCCAGAGGGGTGGTGGTGGTCTAGGGGGTTGGTGGGGATGTCCAAGGGGTTGGGGTGGTGTCCAGGGGGTGGGGGTGGCTATCCATGGGGGTGGGGGTGTCTGGGGGGGAGGTGTCCATGTGGTGGGGTGGTGTCTAGGAGGGGTGGTGGCATCCATGGGGTGGGGGCCATCTAGGGGGTTGGTGGTGTCCATGGGGGGTGGCGGTGGGGGCTGTCCAGGGTGGTGGGGGTGTCTAGGTGGTGGGGTGGTGTCTAGGAGGGGTGGGGTGCCATCCAGGGGGTGGTGGCTGTCCAGGGGTGGGGGGTTGTCCAGGGGGGGTCCAAGGGGTGGGCTGGTGTCCAGGGGGAGTTGACTAATACCAAAATGACCAGTGGATCATTCTCCTAAAGGATCAACACAATCTAAATGTTTTCGGTCAGATTTCTCAATGTCAGTTGTTTTTTTCACTAAAGATTCTGTCCATTTTAAAAAAAAGAGAGACACGTTGAGTGATATCGGTCACACCATGCCTCGGATTGAGGCGGGAATGACTCCTACACATCACCAATGAAACCATGGATCATTATCCAAAAGGATCAACACAATATGAATGAATTTGGTCATATTTCTATAGGTCAGTTGTTGTTTTCATGTAAAATTTTGTCCATTTTAAACAAAAGAGAGAAACTTTGAGTTATACCGGCCACACCATGCCTCATATTGAGACGGATTTGACTCTTACACGTCACAAATGACCCATGGATCATTATCCTAAATTATTAACACAATCCTAATGTGTTTGGTCAGATTTCCATACGTCAGTTGAAGTTTTCACTTAAAATTATGTTCATTTTAATCAAAAGAGAGACACTTTGACTGATACCAGTCACACCGTGCCTCGGATTGAGGCAGGGTTGACTCATACACATCACTAATTAACCCCTGGATCGTTATACTAAAGGAAAAACATAATCTAAATGTGTTTGTTTGGATTTTTATAGGTCATTTCTTCTTTTCACTTAAAATTCCGTCCATTTTAAACAAAAGAGAGACACTTTGAGTGATACCGGTCACACCGTGCCTCAGATTGAGGTGGGGTTGACTCATACACATCACCAAATAACTCATGGATTGTTATCCTAAAGTATCAACACAATCCGAATTTGTTTGGTCAGATTTCCATAAGTCAGTAGTTTTCACATAAAATTCTATCCATTTTAAACAAAAGAGTGACACATTGAGTGATACTGTCCAAACCATGCCTTGGATTGAGGTTTGGTTGAATCATACACATCACAAATGACCCATGGATAGTTCTCCTATAGGATCAAAACAATCCGAATGAGTTTTTTTGTATTTCCTTAGGCCAGTTGTTGTTTTCACTTAAAATTTTGTCCATTTTAAACAAAAGAGAGACACTTCGAGTGATACTAGCCACATTGTGCCTCATATTGAGGTGGGGTTGACTCATACATGTCACCAATGCACCCATGGAACATTATCATAAAGTATAAACACAATCCAAATAAATTTTTTTGGATTTTCAGAGGTCAGTTATTGTTTTCACATAAAATTATGTCCATTTTAAACAAAAGAGATACACTTTTAGTGATATCTGCCACACCATGACTCGGATTGAGGCGGGGTTGATTTGTACACATCAAAAATTACCCATGTATCTTTATAATAAATGATAAACATAATTATAATTCATTTTTTCATATTTATGTACGTCAGTTGTTGTTTTCAATTAAAAGTTTGTCCATTTTAAACAGAAGAGAGACACTTTGAGTGATATCGGCCACAACGTGACTAGGATTGAGAAGAGGTTGACTCCTACATGTCACAAATGAACCCACGGATCATTATCCTAAAGGATAAACATAATATAAATGCGTTTGGTTGGAAATCCATAGGTCAGTTGTTGTTTTCACTTAAAATTTTGTCCATTTTAAACAAAAGAGAGACACTTTGAGTGATACCGGCCACACCGTGCTTAGGATTGAGGACAGGTTTACATGTACACATCACTAACACACCCATGGATATTTCTCCTAAAGTATCAACACAATCATAATTCGTTTGGTCAGATTTATGTAGGTTAGTTTTTTTTCACTTAAAATTCTGTCCATTTTAAACAAAAGAGATGCTAGTTTGTTGATGAAAAATGATTTCTTTCATAAATTTACAAAATTAATAACTGCAATAATTATCTTTTGTTTGTTTTTTGACACTGAGAAAAATTTGATCATTAGGAGAATAAGTAACTTATGTTGATATCTGTTTGGATAGTGAAATTTTATTATATATACCCTGATATTTGTCCAGACATACTACTTGATCACCTCCTTATGCTTAGCCCCTGTCCTCATTCATTTTTTTATAATATAATGATACACTTCCATATCATAATATAATCCTTTGTAAAAGATAATATAAATTATATTACTTTAGGTTTAAACCTAAAAAATAGGTTGTAGTGTATTATAGATTCAAAAACTTCATCATGTGTGGTCGGTTTGTTGGATATCCTTGCATTGAATCTAGAAAATAAAACTGTGGAGTATCCAAGTTCACTGCAATTAGCATCCAATGTAGCCTAAAAACAAAAAAGGGAATAAGTAATAAAATAAGTGAAAATATAACTGATTTGCTTTAATCGTATATTTTTACCCATTCATGGTTGGTATTAGGAAGAGTCTGTCATCTTTAATATTTCATTAAAATGTTTTCAGCAAGACATTCACTATTTCATCCTTTTTTTATGGCTCTAATTTTGTTAGATGTGTTGATGTGGTATAAGGACTAATGAGTCTGAATTTTGGCTCATGGGGAAATTCCTTCAACTATTTTTCATATATACATATGTCAATAATAGAAAATGCATTTAGTCATAATTTACACAGTATATCAGCTTTTAGAAAATCAATTAATAAAAACAAACCTCATATATAAATTTATAACTGTGACGCCAAGCCAACCATTTTCAAGGATCTCATTTACATTTTCTGTAGCAAAGAAATCTTGACTTTCCTCTCTGTATATATTCTTTTCGAAAACCACTATATGACTACTACCACCTCTTAGCTTTGTATCCACATGAGTATTCAATGATAGTAAACGTGGATAGAGAACAGGTGGTGTTATTGTGCTTTCAGTAGCTCTTTCGGATTAGCTGGTTGATCCTTTATATTCTTTTGAGCCAACGTTTCTTGTCACCTCTTTCCCTTCCTCCTTCTATAAATACATTCATTAGATCAGACCATTTTTCATTAATTGTTAAAGGTTTATCTTGAAAAAAAGGAAATAAATATCTCTTTGTCCCCCATGTACTCTTACAAGTTGTGACATCCATGAAATGAATGTCCCAATAGCCTTTTAAACCATATGAATATTATCTTCATCAAGTGGAATAGGTAACTCTGCATTTGGCTCATGATCTACAATTTTCACCACTTTCAGATGATCTTTCGGAGGTGGTCTATTATGTAGCTTGTCCTCTGGGATGTTGAACATTGTAGCCCTCTCTACAAGGTGATAGCTGGGTGTTGACAGATATGAATCATAGTCATTATCACCCTGTATAATATCAGTATAGAAAAATATCAGTTTTTTTTATTCACATTTCATGGGAACAATTATTAGAATATTGATTACCAAGGCAAAGGTAGCTCTTTGGGGTGAATGTCTTGCCTCAAATATTGCGGGGTGTGGGCGGGATCTTCAATAACTGGTTTTTTCTGAGTTGTGCCTTTTCCTTGCTTCTCACCCATAAAAGTTTCTAACAACTCTCCCTAACATTGAAATCATTCTTCAAGAGTTTCTAGTCTTTTGAACATTTGTTTCAATTTTTCATCTCTATCATCTGTTTCTTTTTTTTTCTCAAAATATACTCGGGGTGTCACCCCAAACCCTACACCTCTGACATGACCGTATTGTTTTGGCTACTTCAAAGCTGTCGATAATAGTTCTGCATCTGCTACATGAATAGTTGATTCCTATGACTGTCATATATAGGAAAATAACTAATTTTTTTGTAATATAAATTTAAAATAAATCATTTTACCATCTTGTCTTACTTACACATATTTCCCACATTTTTTGTGTGTTTTCATCTACTAGCTTCCCTTTCTTATTCACACATTCCTCCTTCCATAGCACCTGGCATGGGATGGAAGTGTCTTTGGTTTTAGACTCATCAATCTACATATAAATATAGAAAGATAATTATGATTTTGTTTCTTGGCACCTAACAATATTACTGTAAATTTAAAATACGTACCATTTTATTTTCTAGTGTAAAATACCCCATCCTAGCTTTACGATAGAGTTTTGTTGGTTTTGATGCACGTTCCTTATTTTTAGTACTAATTTATTGTTTCATAAATGAAATATTGACAATCAAAGTGGAAAATACATGTATCCTCAAACAATGTATTATCACCCATAATGCACCTGAAACTTTTCATCCCCACGGTGCCAATAAATGCATCCTATGCTTCATGGGATATCAGGTGAGCGTAGACAAGGGGTGGGTGCAGGTTTATTTTTCCTTTGGAATATTTCAGGTGAAATTTTGTTAAAATAGTGTGAAAACCTCATTGAATCCTTCTTTCAAGCCTTAGAACATAATTCTTGTGTGAATCATCTAATATAAATGTACTCTGTATGATATTAAGAAGAGTAAGACATTTTTTCATTATTTTATTTGCTAGTAAATTAAATAAATAATATCATAAAGTTATCGAAATTTCTTCCCAGATTACACCCTTCAGCCCGGACACAACATGGTGCCATGAATCTATGTCACTCATCACACGTTGCCGAGTAACAATTCCAATGTAACTACTAAACATAGCCTGGTTGGGATTCACATGTTGTCCTCGTGCATTCCATCTGACATCAAATTTGATTCCTTTGATTTTGCCTTAAGAACTTTGGCTAACACCGTCAAACTACGACGTACCTGTGTTTTCTGCAACGTCAGTCCTTCATCCTCGACTGTTTCATTGATATCAAAATCATATATATGTTCATCTAAAATGGTAGTAATGGAATGTGATGATGGATGTTGGAACACAACACTAGGAGCAGTAACAAGTTCAGAAACTTGGCATTGCTCTGTAATGTGAGCAGCTGCAATAGAAGCAGTAGCAGTAGCAGCAACAACAGATTGAGAAACTTGTTCCGCCTTGAGGTTAGGAGCAACAGAACGTGCAGAAGTAATTATCTAAAAAGGTGGTTGAACAGTTAATTTAGATTACATAAATTCATTAATGATAAGATAATAATGTGAGATAAAAATATCTATATTACAAACAAAATATAACCTTTTTATTGAACTCTATTTTTTTTCAAAGGCTGAAGGGATTTGACACCTCTATCGATTATCCAAATCCCTTAATTTTGGTATCCTCTAATATAAAAAACATCATCTATATTGGGACCTTTGTAAAATAATTGCAGCGTACCACTGAATGGATCATCCTCAAAAAAAATTTCATCAGACCCTTCAGTAGTTTTGGGCGATAATAGAACAATCAACCACTTTCGGTTTGCTAGATCTGGAACATAAAAAACGTGTATCAATTGTGATTCCATTATAAATTTTTTGTCTTTCTACCCTTCTTTACTAAAATCATCTTTCACAAATCCACATTCATCTATTTTAAAACCACTATTGTTATCAACCCATTTTCATTGAAAAATTGGCAATTGGAATGTCGTATAATCCAACTCCCATATTTGTTTGATAATGCCAAAGTATGAAATACTTTCATAAATTGGATTTTTGTCCTTACTACTAGAAACAAGCATCACTTCAGCCATAAGTTTGACTCTACTATTTTTCATGGTACTACATTTATCATGTTCATCTATATAGAATGTATAACCATTAATTACATAACCATTATAAGATAATACATACACACTTGGTTTGGTGACTAGCCATCGAAGTCATTCTGAAATTGAATTTGGATTCTCATCTAAATCATTAATAATATGGTCCTGAAACCATCCTATAAAATTGTGATTATGTGTATTTGATATCCATTTTTCATCCCTTGATGGATTCAACTTCCAAATAATTTCTTTGCGAGTTTCAATATATGGAGCAACCTCCCAACTGTTTTACAAAACATAAAGGTGGGCCTGCACCTGATCTGTAATACTGATTTTCACGACATCTCTTCCAGAAATTCCCTCACCCTCAATGTGTCATGACTTATCCCCAGGGCCCATGTCGTGACTACCCTAATCTTTCCTTCCTTAGGCCGAGGGATGGCGACGAGCACCAAAGTCGTAATTCCTTAGAACTGGGAAGGAATTGCCTTTATAACCTATAAACACACAACCAAGAACACAACAAGATACAAGCTCAAGTAAATTGAATAGTAAACATAGTGAGTAAAGTAAGAAAAATGGGCCAGAATATAATCCTAACTGGTAAGTACAAGGAAAACTGGAAAGTACAAGATAGCTGAAAGTACAAGTAACTGGAACAGCTCCTATGATCACCCACCAAGGATCCTACCTGAATGTTAGGTAAAACTCTCGTATGGTCATATCTATAGTACACCTCATCTATGGTCCACCTTCGAGCTACCTCAAGTCCTAGTGCTCTCGTCCCTATTCAGCACTATCTATCGTCTGCACCAAACACAATGAGGTGTGGGCATAGCCCATGCAGGGGTGATTATAACGATACTCAGTAGGGACCCCGAGACCCTCAAGGTCTCACAAAATTCACAAATCATGAAATCAACTCACAACCAAACTTAGTTATATGCCAATACATATACCTAAGTTATCAAGTATACCCATCTCAATCATGAGGAAAACACAGATTCCAACTCAAAGCCCAAAGCTCAAATTTTCCACAAAAGAAGAAATACCATGAAGGCAAGTACCACACAAGTATGCCACACAGAATAATAACACCATGGTATTACCACAAAGGAAAGTACCATACAAGTACAGACTCATATCACACTAGGTATATCTTTAGGTATAGTAGTAGAGATGATTATATGTAACTACTAAATCATCTTACTCTGTTAAGAGGCTCTATTTCTAACCTGTATAGAATTGCTTGGAGTTGTCCCACACAAGATCGCTAGAGCTGACCCACACAAGATCTATAGGAGCTAACCCACACAAGATCTCTAGGAGATAACCCACATAGGATTTCTAGGAGCTCACCCACACATGATCGCTAGGAGGTGACCCACACCGGATCGCTAGGAGCTGACCCACACAGGATCGCAAGGAGATGACCCACACAGGATTGCTAGGATCTGACCCACACAGGATCAATGGAGCTAACCCACACAGGATCTCTAGGATCTGACCCACAGAGGATCCCTCGAGCTGACCCACATAGGATCTCTTGGATCTGACCCATATAGGATCTCTAGGAGTTGACCCACACAGGATAGATAGGAGCTGACCCACACAGGACCACTAGAGCTGAACCACACTATATCTCTAAGAGCACACCCACAAAGGATCGCTAAAAGCTGAACCACACATGATCTCTAAAAGCTGACCCACACAGGATCGGTAGGAGATGACCTGCACAGGATAGCTAGGAGCACTCTTCTCGTCACAGCCAGCTACTGGGTTTCCGCACCTGGCTTGATCGTCTCTGGGAGAGTCTGTTCCCCCAAGACACTAGTTGATTCCCCAACTACCATGATTTATCATCAAGAAGTATCTCAAAGGTTATCAACATCATAGGGGTATCAACTCAATAGACGGTGCGTCAATTGGATGCCCAGTCTGTGAGTTATTAGCCTTTTAGTCCCGGGGACCTGGTTAGATTCATGCTCGATCCAACCTGACCATACCCAATCATAATCCAAAACTCTAGTGGGGTATACTCAAAGGGACCATCTCGCTCTGAGGATTCCAGCATCACTGATGGTTTCTCAAACATATGTCTGGTCCCAATGTTATGGCCAAAAAATGTAAATGGGTCGCAGTGGGCTCGGGTCCGGTCTGACCCGATCAAACTAACCCAGCACGACACAGCCTGGTACGACCCGGTTTGGTTCGACCCGGCTAGACCCACTGGGTTCGACTCGGCCTACTGGGTGGCCCAGCCCATTGGGTCCGGCCTAGCAGGCTGTGATGGGCTGAGGAGGGCCATGGGTGGCCGCGAGTCCGCTGAGGGTGCCACGAGGGTGTGAGACTAAGGAGAGACTCGGTCAGGGGTTTCCGCGAGGGAGTGAGGCCATGGGGTAGTTCGGACAGAAGGGCGGTGGCGGCTCGGGCGAAAGCTCGACCCAGACGGTGGCAATGGCTCAACCCAAACGATAGCGGCGGCTCAGACGGCTGCTCGGCCCGGACGGCGGTGGCGGCTCGGACGGTGGGGGCAGTGCGGACGGCAGCGGTGGCTCGGCCTGGACAATGGCAGCTCAGCCTGGCAGCGGTGGCTCGGATTGGCTCGGCTACAGATAGCACGGAGTGGTGGAGGCTTGGACGGCTGCTCAGCCATGGATAGTGGCGGCATCATGCCTTCACCGACATCCAGTTTAGCCGGTCTCTCTCTTCGTTCGTCATCGTGGTGTAAGCCACTTTATTCCATCATGAAGAAAACAATAAGGAAGAATAGTGGAGGGGTCGGTCCATATTTGTTTGGCTCGTACCCTCCATGTTGGAGCTATAGCAAGTGGCTCAACAACAAAAAATTAAGATTCAAGAACGACGAACTCTTCAATTTAATATAAATCATTGATCAACTCGTTTTGGTTGATCCACGTTTGCCATGATTTTCAATAATGAAGAAATTAAACGAGAGAATTCAAGAATTTAATAATAACCCCCAACCATGAAGGTTTGTTGACATAGATCATTAGATGGAAATGGATAATGCAAAGAGGATGCCAACAATAATCGCTTCTGTAATCACGCTTCCAAATTTGGTTTGAATGTTGTCCTCATTCCTCAATTCTGGAGTGCGTTCTTCATTGAAGAAGTTCTTCGTTGGATAATTGTAATGTTTCTCCAAGTGTTGGGAATTGTGACACATTACCATTGCTTCTTTGTTTGGTGAAGTCATCCCAAATCCTCCTCCCAAGTTCCATATAAATAGGAGAGGGGGGAGGTAAGTAACGATCATCGAATTTATGATGGTTCATTTATTAGGAACCTTCCAAAATTCCAACGACACTGTTACTTAGTATTTAAAAAGTGTCAACCCAATTAATTTATGTTGGCGCATTTAATTGGGAGGATTCCAAGGGACTTCCCCTCATTTAAGAGGGTTTTGGAGTCCCCACCACCATGAATTCATAAAAAGGGGTTTCAGTTCAGGTGGTCCCCACCTCTTTAACAACAAGTGGGAGGTTTTAGCAAATAAAAATGTTTAACATTTTTATTTTTATTTTATTCTTTCACAAAAAACACAAAAACTAACTTTCACCTGCGACCAACTGTCGTCGATTTGAAAGTCTCCTTAAGTGAATATCAGCACTGCGATTTCAAAGGTGTCCTTGGATTTCAATTCCGAGAACCAGTTCAAAAGTTACAAAAACCCGCTTGCACGTTTACGGAACAAACCCGAAAAAAGGTTCGGAAAATTCTTAACAGTCACCCACGACCCATGTCGATAAAGGTTAGGCTATGCCCAAGTGAAACACACCCCAACGAACCCAACGGTACTCTCAGATTTCCAATCCAAGTTACTGTTTAAAGGTTATGGATTTTATAATAAAATAATTGTCACTTAATTATTTTATTTACATCCAAAAACTAAATTTCACTAGCATCCTGCGCCAGCCAAAGTTAGTATCTGCTTAAATAATGCATGCCCTCAGGAGTTCATCAGTGGTCTCAGATTTTCAATCTGATCTACCTTTTGTGAGTTATAAGAATTTGAAAAAAAAAATTATTTAATTATTTTATTTATGATTATTCCATTTTTGGGTTTTCTCACAAGAGGCCCGTGCCGACCAAACTTAAGTCACACCAAGGGTAAACCCACCATTCTAAATGTAACGGTGCCCTTATATTTCTGATCCAAGCAACTATTTAAGAGTTATCACACTTTTTTAGGAAAACCACTTACGCACGCTAATTAAAGCGTATAAAAACTTCGATGGATCATTCCGGGCACTCCAAGCCTTAGAATCTCGCACTGTCAGATTTTGCGGTCGTGAAATAATTCGATATAATTTTAAAAATTATAAAAAAAATTAGGGGACATTACATTCTCCCAACCATAGGTCTTTACGTCCTCAAAAGCCAAAACAAAGGTAAAACAACCAAAAGAGGGTATTGAGCACGAATCTGAGCCTCCTGCTCCCATGTTCTCTCTTGGAGGTTCTCGAGCTTCCATAATACACGCACCATAGGTATCGACTGCCCATGAAGGAATCGTTCCTATTGATCCTCAATCTCCACTGTAACCTCCGAAAATGTCACCCCATCGTTGATTTCCAGCTCGCCATGGTCGATGATGTGAGAGGGGTCGTGCACGTATCTCCTCAGCAAGGATATGTGGAAGATGTCATGCTCCCAGTGCAAGTGAGGGGGGAAGTGATAAGTGGTAAGACACCTCACCAACTCTGCTGAGGAACTAAAAAGGTCTAATTAACCTTGAAGATAACTTTCTTCCTCGACCAAATCTCTATAAACCTCGTTGGAGTGAGACCCGTAGAAATACGTGGTCGCAATCCTCAAACTCTAGAGGTCTCTGTATTCTTTAGGCATAATACTTCTTCCAACTATGTGGTATCTTCACTTGCTGACAACTGAGACACTGTGATACAAAATATTCCACTGCTTTCTTCATCCTTGTCCACTAGAACTGACACTGAAGTTCCTGGTACCATGGTACTTCCTCTGAAGAGGTTGATGTGCCCCCCACCTTCTGAAAATCCATCAGGTGCCTACCTTGAGGATATCTGAACACATCGATCCTCACAATCAGTGTCCCCATGTTGCGCCTCCCTAACTCGCTGAAGAAGTGGTGGAGTGACTATGAGAGACTGAAGAAAAACTGCGCCATCTCTATCCACAAAGGATATCTATAAGGCATCCAGTTACTTCGTCGCCTCACCGAGAATCTGTATACCAAATCTCCTGTTGGGTGCATCTACTACAACATTCCCCTTACCAGGAGTATAGACTATCTCAAAGTTATAGTCTAGTAGGAACTCGAGCCAACGTCATTGTCATAGGTTCAGGCCCTACTGAGAGAAGATATACCCAAGACTCTTGTGGTCCGAGTGGAATGTAAAACATTCACCCATCAAGTAATGTCACCACACCTTCAGTGCAAAGACCACTGATACTAACTCTAGGTCATGGGTGGCATAGTTATACCTTTCAGTCTCTGTCTTAGCTCTTGAAAGCTCTGCTAACACTCCTCCATCCAGAGGAAAGGCTTCCCCTTTTTCATCAAAGATGACAATGGTGCCGCTACCCTGGGGAAGTTGGGTACAAATCCTTAGTAGTACCTATCCCAAGCAGACATCACACTACCTTTAGGGAGGTAATCCTGGAAAAATCATTTAAAAAAATGTCCCCATGCTCTGCCACTCCTGTTTAGAACTGAAATATCAAAACTCATGCTACCACAAGGGTATGTCTGGCTGACTCCTGAGTGATCGGCTGCACCCTCCTATGCATGAGTCCATCTTGTGCTACCTGGGTTTCCTTTTCGCCGACCAAGGAAAATCCCTTTCCAATGTTTTAGAGAAAACATAACCGTTTTTTCTAATACAATCAATCTGAGTATGAACTGTGGATGTCTAGTCCATACCCAAACTAACGTCATAAGGCCTCGACAATACCACCAAGAGGTTCCAATTGAAACTATCGCCTCAAGGTTCAGATCACACCATCGGTGTTAGTGTCATTATCGAGTCTCCTCCCAAAGGTATCTCTAGACGTGAGGGTCAAGTTAATAGATTAACCAGAAACTCTAGGTCTTGAAATAGATTCATGGAAAGAAGGAATGATTGGTACCTATGTCTTTTTATACGGCAGCTAGTAGTAGACACAGAATTTACCTTGAATGATTCCTAGATCCCTTGGGTCACACTCCTTGAATGCATGTAGTTACTCCCTTCCCTTGTCCCCAAGCTCCCTAAGCCTGGTGGGTCTACAGAAAGGGGGGTGGTTGAAACATTTCAAAAAGTACACCACCTCATGCTGCTCTCCTTGCTATGCTTCCATGTCTGTTACCCTACTTATTCCTCTATCCCTAACACTTATTCTCCCCGAAACATTTTTGCATGCCCAAGTCTCTAAGACCGATGCTATTTTCCTGTTTTCCCACTACTAACATTCACTAGATGTATCTACTTAGCCAATTAACATTCAACGACAAAGGTACTCTCTAGAACCCCAACATAAGTATGAATACATAGAGGAAAAGTGATAGCTCGGATGTCCCTAAAGACACCTCGCTCAGAGGTCTCAGCTCTGAAGCACTGATCGTATCGTATTCATCGACTACTAGGAATGATCAGTAAGCCTCGATGAATACTCAGCTACCGACATGTCATCCTACTGAAGCTATAGAAGCTCTTGAGAACTCTTAACCACCTCCCCAAGCCAGTCCTCAGCCGCTTGTGAGTTGGGCTCACCTCGGAACCTGAGGGGTATCTAATGATGAATCACACTTAAGGAACTAAGCCTATATGTGTCCTCTACCGATACCGCCAGTTGTAACTGCTGACCAACAGGTGGTGATATAGCTGACACACTACCCGAAAGTACTATCTTGGGTAATGTTCCATGTACCGAAGCCTCATCACTATGTGGACCATCCTCATGGTCACTCACTAAAAATGTCTAGTAGCTAAGATCACCATCTACTCTAAAGGTGTCTAAACTAGGCAGAAAACTCTAGCAACCACCACCAGCCAGCCCTCAGCTGTGTTGGAATCCATCTTGCCTTGAAACCTTAGAGGCCTCTACTACTAGAACTCATGCAACGTGCTCATTCGGTGTGCATTGTCAGCTAGTGCGGCTGGTGGTAACTGCTGCCCACTATGTATTGGGGCTATTGGTACACCACCTGAAGGTGCCAACAGAGTAAGAGGGCCCTGCACTGGAGCCTCGCTGCTTGGTGGGCCATCATCATGTACTCTCTCGATAATCCTAGCTGGTTGTCTACACGGCGGCATCCTAATAAGGAACGGTGTGCCACAGTTATTAAGTTATACTTGGTGAGATGACTCAAGTAAATCACAAGAAACTCTTCAAACACACACACGCAATCCGTGTATTCATGCACTAAGTCGGAAAATCAGAAGTCAGGGTCCTAGTGTATGGATACGTCAGTTGCCACACCAAAACTGGATTCCCTAAACTGATAACCAAACTCACTACACATAACACTATTTCCATTAAAAAGAAATATTAGAGTCCTATGTTATATGATATAACCTACTCCTATGATACCAATTTGTCACGACCCATCCCCCGGGGCCCGTACCATGAATACCCCAAGACCTACTTCCTTAGGTCAGGGGCTGGTAACTACTATCAAAGGCATAATTCCCTATAACTGGGAAGACATTCCCTTTATAACCTGTAAACACACAACCAAGCACAAAACAAGATACGAACTCAAGTAAACTGAATAGTAAACAGAGTGAGTACAGCTCCTGTGATCACCCGCCAAGGATGCTACCTGAAGGGTAGGTACATCTCTCGTATGGTCATCTCTACGGTATGCCTCGTCTATGTTCCATCTCCGAGCTACCTCCAGTCCTAGTACTCTCATCCTCAGTCAGTGTTATTTTTCGTCTACACCAAACACAAATAGGTGCGGGCATAGACCGTGCAGGGATGAGTATAATGATACTCAGTAGGGACCCCGAGACCCTCAAGGTCTCACAAAATCCACAAAGCATAAAATATCCTGACAACCCAACATAGGTATATACTAATAAATATACCTAAGTTATCAAGTATACCCATCTCAATCATGAGGAAAACACAGAGTCCAACTCAAATCCGAAATCTCAATATTTCCATAAAGGAAGAGATACCACGAAGGCAAGTACCACACAGGTACGCCACACAGAAGAATACCACCAAGGTATTTCCATGAAAGAAAGTACCACACAGGTATAGACTCATCTCACACTAGGTATATCATTAGGTAGAGTAGTAGATATGATTAGATGTAACTACTAAATCATATTACTCCATTAAGAGGCTCTGCTGCTAACCTGTACAAAATCTCTAGGGGTTGTCCCACATTGGATTGTTGGAGCTCACCCACATAATATTGCTAGGAGCTTACCCACATAGTTTCGCTGGGAGCTGACCCACACAGGATCTCTATAGTTGACTCACACAAGATCACTAGGAGCTGACCCACACAGGATCACTGAAGCTGACCCAAACAGGATCGCTAGGAGCTGACCTACACAGGATCACTAGGAGCTGACACACATAGGATCCCTAGGAGGTGACCCACACAAAATCGCTACAGTTGACCCACATAGAATCTCTAGGAGATGAACAATATAGGATCGATAGGATCTGACCCACAAAGGATTGCTAGGAGTTGACTCACACAGGATCGCTAGGAGCTGACCCACATAGGATAGATAGGAGCTAACCCACACAAGATCACTTGAGCTGACCCACACAGGATCGCTAGGATCTGACCCACACAGTATTTCTAGGATCTGACCCACATAGGATCTCTAGGAGCTAACCCACACAGGATCTCTAGGAGCTGACCCACATAGTACAGCTAGGAGCACTCTTCTCGTCACAGTTAGCTACTGGGTTTCTGCACCAGGCTTTCTCATATCCAGGATAGTCTATTACCGAAACCACTATTCGATTACCAAAATACCACAATGTCCCACTAAGAAGTATCTCAAAGTTTTCCCATGTCATAGGGGTCTCAATTCAATAGCCGGTGCGTCAATCAGATCTTGGTCTGTGAGTTATTAGCCTTTTAGTCTTGAGGGCCTGGTTGGATTCGTGCTCGATCCAACCTAACCGTAACCCATCATAATAAAAAACTCTAGTGGCGTATACTCAAAGAGACCATCTCTCTCTAAGGATTACAGCACCGAAGATGGTTCATAAAACGGACGTCCAGTGCCAATGTTATGGCCAAAAAAATATAAATGGTTCGTAGTGGGATCGGGCCTAGTCTGACTCGGTCGGACTAAACCGGCCCAACACGGCCTGGGCCGACCTAGTTCAGGTCAACCCAGCCTGACCTGCTGGGTCTGGCTCAGCCCGCTGGGTGGCCCGGCCCATTAGGTCAGGCCCGACAGGCTGCGAGGGGCTGCAGAGGGTCGTGGGTGGCCGCAAGGCCGCAGAGGGTGCTGTCAGGGCGCAAGACCGCAGAGCAGCTCAGCCGAGGGTTTCTGCGAGGGTGAGAGGTTGCAAGAAAGCTTGGATAGGGACGTTCAGACAGAAGGGCAGCGGCGGCTCGGGAGGAGGCTCGGCCCGGACGGCGGTTGTGGCTCGGATGGTGGCTTAGCCAGGTGGCGATGGCTCGGACGGCAGCGGCTCGGACAATAGCTCGGCCTGGATAGCGGCGGCATCTCGAACGGTAGTAGCAGCTCAGATGGCAGTGACATCTTGGACGATGACGACAGATCGGATGGTGGCTCGGCCTGGACGACGGCGGCGACTCGGCCCAAACGACGGTGGCTTAACCCAGCGGCGACGGATCAGATCGGCTCAGCTGCGAATGACGCGGAATAGTAGAGGCTCGGGCGGCGACTCGAACGGCAATGGCGGCAGTGGCATGCCTTCACCAGTGGTAAGTTTATCCGGCCTCCATCTTCGTTTATCATCATGGTGTAAGACACTTTCTTCCATCATGAAGAACACCATAAGTAAGAACAATGGAGGTCTCAGGCCATGTTTGTTTGGCCCGCACCCTCCACTTTAGAGCGGTAGCAAGCTGCTCAACAAAAAAAATTAAGAGTTAAGAATGAAAAAGTCTTCAATTAAATACGTATCGTGGATCAAATCATTTTGGTTGATCCACGTTCTCCATGCATTCCATGAATGAGGAAATTAAATGAGAGAATTCAAGAATTTAATAATAACCCCCTACCTCGATGGTTTGTTGACAGAAGTCGTGAAATGTAAACGATGAAGGCGAAGAGGATGTCAACAATTGTTGCTTCCTAAATCACGCTTCCGAATTCTGTTCGAACGTCATCCTTGTTCCTCAATTCTAGAATGTGTTCTTCGTTGAAGAAGTTCTTCGTTGTAGAAGTGTATTGTTTCTCCAAGTATTGGGCATCACAAAACTTTACCAGCACTTCTTCCATTGGTGAAGCCATCCCAAATCCTCCTACCAAGCTCCGTATAAATAGGAGATGGGGGGGGAGGTAAGTAACAATTGTGGAATTTATGATGGTTCATTTATTTGGAACCTTCCTAAATTCCAATGATGATGTTACTTAGTATTTAAAAAGGGTCAAGACCATTAATTTATGTCGGAATAATTAATTGGGAGGATTCCAAGGGACTTCCCCACAATTAAGTGGGGTTTGGGTTGTCCCCACCACTATGAATTCAAAAAAGGGGTTATAGTTCAGGTGGTCCCCACCTCTTTAACAACAAGTGGGGGGTTTTGGCAAAAAAAATGTTGAACATTTTTATTTTTATTTTATTCTTTCACAAAAAACACAAAAACTAACTTTCACCCTAGACAAAATGCCATTGAGGTGAAAGTCTCCTTAAGTGAATACCGGTGATGCGAGTTTAACGGTGTCCTCGGATTTTGAATTCTGAGCACCGGTTCAAAAGTTACAAAAACCCGCTTGCACGTTTACTGAAAGTACCCGAAAAAATGTTCAGAAAATTATTAACAGTCACCCTCAACCTATGCCAGTCAAGGTGAGGCTCTACCCAATTGAAACATGCCTCAATGAACAGAATGATACTCTCAGATTTCCAATCTGAGTTACCATTTAAAAGTTATGGATTTTATAATAAAATAATTTTCAATTAATTATTTTATTTACGACCAAAAACTGAATTTCACTGGAGGTCCGCGCCGGCCAAAGTTAGTATCTTCTTAAATAAAGCATTTCCTCACAAGTTCATCATTGGTCTTGGATTTTCAATTTGAGATACCATTTGTGAGTTATAAGCATTTGAAAAATAAAATAATTTATTTAATTATTTTATTTATGATTATTCCATTTTTTTGTTTTCTCACAGGAGGCCCGCGCCGACCAAACATAAGTAGAGCCTAGGGTAAAACCGTCATTCTGAACGCAACGGTGACCTCAGATTTCTGATACATGCAACCATTTAAGATTTATCCAATTTTTTCAAGAAAACTACTTACGTGTGCTAATTAAAGCATAACAAAACTTCAACGGATCATTCCGGGCACACCAGGCCTCAGAATCGTGCACCGTCAGATTTCATGGTCTCTAAATAATTCCATATAATAAAAAAAATTATACAGAAATTCCGAGACATTACACAATGTGTCCAGTGTCATGAGATTTTGGGAGACCAATGTTTTCCACATCAATTAGGTATTTGGTACAGAATTCAATGGCTTCCTCAACAATATATCACTCCACTATACAACCATCTGGCCAAATTCAGTTTTAGACATACCCTTTCAAAATCTTCATATACCGTTCAATGGGTTACATCCATATATAGTGAACAAGACCACAAATTCGAATCTATATCCCCAAGTGAATCATCAAATGAACTATCATATCAAATAATGTTGGTGGGAAGAACATTTCTATTTCACATAATATTATGACAATTTTTTTCTCCATAGATGGAAATTTTGTCAGGTATAAAACTTTTCTACATATATCTTTGAAAGAGAAACAAATCTTGGTTAACGTATGATGAACATTCTTGGAAAAAATGGAACCTAAAGCTAAAGGAATTAAATCTTGCATCAAAACATGACATTCCTAAGATTTCAAACCTTTTAACTTCAAATCATTCATTGACACAATGTTCTTGATATTTTATGAATACCCCAATGGAACCTTTAAATAATTGAATATGTTTCAAAATTGATATCTCTCCTCCCTAGAAAGAGTGTAAGCAGTTTGAGGAAGAAAAATTCGATTTTCACCCTTCATGAGAGCCAACTCTTCTCATATTCCCATGTCAACCATGTCCAACCTTGCCTTAATTCCATCCTTTTTTTTCAGGGAAATTTAGTAACATTCCGATAACACTATCACATACATTTTTTTCCACATGAATCACATCAAGAAAATGTCTGAAGTACAATCAATTATAGTATGGTAATTCAAAAAAACTAATCTTTTTTTTCAACTGATTTTCATAAAGTTTTTCGAAAATGGTTTACCAAAAACAGTGTTCACATATTTTACTTTCTCAAACAACTGATCACCTGTTAGTGGAGACGGTGTTGTGTTTTGTTCTGAACTTCCATTGAATGATGTCGTCCAAGATCAGTACTTATGCCAATGAGGTAGAAATCTACGTTGTCTTAGAAACACATATTTAGATGAATGTTTCAACCTAATTGATTATGCATCTTCTTTTCACATGGGACACCCTTGAGTTCCTTTAATGATATAGCCTGAAAAATTTCCATAAGAAGGGAAATCATTTATCATCCCATACAACATCTCTCTCAACATGAAGTATTCACTTTTATAATCATCATACAACATAAAACCTGAATCCCACAGTAACTTCAAATCCTCGATCAAAGGATCCAAATAAACATCAAAATCGTTATTCGGTTTTTTTGTCCTAATATAAGAATAGATAACATGATGAATTTCTACTTCATGCATAACCAGGGTGGCATGTTATATTTTACCAACATAACAGTCCATGTACTGTGAGTTCTGTTTTGAAAACCAAAAGGATTCACTCCATCTGTAGATAACACAAGATGAAGGTTTCTCGGATATTTTCCAAATTCAGGATACTCATGATCAATTTTCTTCCATTGAGGAGAGTCGGCCGGATGATGTAATTTCACATCTTTATTTCTTTTATCTGCATGCCACGATAATTTTCTTACAGTTGTTTCACTTCCATATAGATGCCTAAACCTTGGAATGATTGGAAAGTACCATAAAACTTTCGTAGGACTGGATTCATCTTTCTTGTATTGAGAAGCACCACAATTTGGGCATTCTGTAAGTGATTTATTCTCCTTGAAAAACAATATACTATCTTTCGGGTAGTCATGTATTCTTTCATAAATCATACCCATCGAGCATAGCATTCGTTTATCTTCATATGTCCGGATTGGGAGCTCATTATCTTCTGGGAGCATGTCATTCAAGAGAGAAAGTAGTTCCATAAAACTGATATCACTCTATATGCTGCCTGCTTTCAATTTATTCAACTTTAGTACAACTGAAAATTCTCTGTATTTAGTGTAACCAGCATACAATAGCGTCTTTTCACAACTCTTTAACTTATCAAACAAATTTGTGCAATCATAGAGTTCATCTTCAATTGTCCTTGTCATTTAATCAATATGATATTCATCATCATTGACATTTTTAATCACATCCTCCATACGGTCTTATTCATTATCCATATTTGAATTCATATCTGATGATCCATAAAACACAGTTTTATCCCAACCAGTAGCTACATTTTCTTTTTCTCCATATTTATTACAACATTTATAACTCCGATCTATTCCATAACATATCAAATGTTCTTCCAACTCCTCTAGAGAAATTAGTCTTGAATAGCAACAACGTAAACACAGACAAAGGATTTGAGAAGGATCTGTTGCGTGATCCTTTGCAAAATTGATGAACTCTTTCACTCTATTCTCATACTCTATTGTCAAATGATTAGCATCCATCCAATATTTATTCATCTCCATCCTATTTGAATCTAAAATATTAGTATTTATGGTTCAAATACACAAAACAAGACTTCCAAATACATGAATAATCAAGAATGATACATCTAACACTCCTAGGTCTCTTCCCTACATTCAATATCATCATGCCTAATATTTTTGGTAAGCTCAAGTTACTTACTTTAAATCACAGGGGGTACAATCTCTTGTGTCCTAGATGGTCTGCCATGTTATTCCATATGAAAATTTTAACAAATATTATTGACCTATCATCCCATTCAGTCCTCATGAGTTTCTAATTCCAAACTCCATCTTAACTCTCAAATAAAGCTCTGATAAAACACTATCATAACTCACCACCACAAGGAACCACTCTTAAAATGGAAGTGAAAATAAGTGTAATTCATGAATCCTACCTCTAATAGTACATAGGTTTGAGACTAGAATTGAGGATATAAAATAAAGAAATGGGATGTGTTTCCCTCATAAATCCCAATAACAGAGATAAACCACCAATCAACTCCATATAATATAAAATAAAACCCAATCCATAATTCATGTGAATTTCATACATAAAAAGTTATATCAAATAAAATATCAAAAAAAATCATACACCAGTGGCTCTGGCGGTCACTCCTAGCCTCAAGATAGTAATTTCCATCTTGGTCACCAAATCCATCTTAAAAACATATAAAAATAATTATATAAATAGTGGTGACCATACAAGTATACTCAGTAGGATCCTTCGCAAAACCTCTCATGAAAATGTGTATGAAATATATTAATGCCTTAGTGAATAAATAATAGAACTAATACACACCAATATATGGTCATATATCACCCAACCTCACAAAGGATCACTCACCCAATATCATATTCAAGTATAGTATCATAATATCAAAAGAATATATATTAAGATATTACCCCACATCCACTTCCCCACTAATATGGTCATTCTCTCAATCTAATGGAATATTTATTATGCTTCAACCCCTTTTATATAATCTCATAACCATATATCCACACATACACATGTCACAAACACATAAAAAACCGTATCCATATCACAACCACACATCACATCCTCATCACAGTATGATATCATGAACATGAAGGATATAAACATAATAATATCCTCCTAAAATGCACAACCCCCACTATATATCCACACCAAATACACATAATCATGTCAACAAGAATATATATACACCAAAACCTAAAATTGTTATAGGTCGTATATATACACCCAAAGTGATCCATTACAAATCATACTAAGTGTGAAGGGGAATAAGGGAAGAGGGGGTGGTTCTATATGTGTTCCCTCCACAACCTAGATATTGAGAAAAACACTCAGAACCAAAGTACCCATATGGATTTCAATCAGGTTTCTCAACTCAAGTGGTGGTGTGTAAGAAATAATAAGAAAATATAATAAGTATAGAGTCACACATAAATCTTTCCTAAGGATTTACACCAAACTAACACTGAAAACACCCATGTCAACCATTAACTGGTTACTACCACCCTCTAATAACCACTTCCATTATTATGCCACAAATAATCCCTAACAAATCACATAAGCACCCATATCAACATTACCAACTTCTCATTTCATTTAACATTATAATTTCTTGGATTTTTATTACCATATTCATTTCAATTGTTAACCACTTTAATGTAAAACCAATCATTAAATCACTACCCACTATAATCCATTCATTAATCCATAATAACATTTATTCTATTTTTAACCATTTATTAAACATAATTATTCAATCATTATCTTTAGTCATTTAACAAACCATCATTTATCATTTCTAACCCATCACCCATTACTATTTTATTTTATTCTGACCATATTCCACGCCAAAACGAAACTATAACACCACCCAATAACAACTAAATTTTCATGACATAAAATATCACTAAACACATTATAAAATCTATAATACCACTTATTTTCTACCTAAATAGCCATATCATTTCTATCATAACCACAAAATAATCCATCCATCACTACCGTATTTATTACCACACTACATGCTCCCAACCACATCAATAAACTATCACCCTTATAATCATAGTGATAAATACCCCATACATAGTAGCATGAAAGGGAAAACATATAATAAATTCACACTAAAAACTCCCCCTTAAACATTCTTTAATATTAAAGTAGAATTTATAGTTTAAATATAACACTTTAATTATAGATTTTCCATACAACTAATTCATTACCTACCTTAAGTGAATAGAAAATTATGAATGGTGATTAAAACATATTATTAGTAGTAAGAAATTTCTTTCACAACATCAAGAATAAATCACTTAGCAACAACACCAATAAATCCATAAATATATAACAAATATTATGGGAATTCATAAATCACATGAAAAACTCCCTCTTCAATTTAATTTCCTTTAGTGTAATTCATTATAGTATTTAGGTTAATTAGTAATATCCATACAATGGAAAAAAAATAACATGATAATTCCACAATTTACACATAAAAATAAGAAGCAATTTCATGTCCCCACACTTAACTAAAGATTTAACAAATATTTCATACGAATGAGAAGAATACTCAAATAAAACATGAATTAGCACATGAGGGTAATATAAAAGGCCTATGTATGACCATTAACCATTAAAAACATAAAAAAACACAAAAACTGAATCATAATTACTGTCACATCCTTCTTAAGAAGAAAGATAAAGAATAGAATCAATAAGAAGAGAAAATGAATTCATCTTATATTTTAAAGAGGTTGGCCTCTTAAAATTTTGGAAGAAACCCAATCAAAGGGTGGCTAAAGATATCCAAATATACATCACTAATCACCTATGGTTCTAGGAATGTTTTTTAAATAAGAAATAATTTGATTCAAGGCTTAAATTTATAACAATTATATAAAATTAAAGGATAATGATGTGAAAAAGGCCACCATTCCATAATACAACTCTGATCCAAAAACCATGGAATGTTATCCCTTGAATCTATAGGGTCAGACCACATTAAAATTTACATTAATAGAATAAGGTCCATGAAACAAACAAGTCAACCATGTCATGGAACTCAAACTATCTAGGATCATAGTGTGATCCTCAGCCTCCTCCCTCTAACTTAGAGAACCTTAAACCAAACCACAATGTAGTAGAAGGAAGTACAGTGAAACAAAACTCAAATAGACACAACTTATAAAATTACAACCTAGGTTTCAATATCATAGAAAGGATAATCATTCTATAATACCCCATATAGAATATTAACAAAAAGGCTCATGTAAGATGAACTTAAAACAACTTAAGAACATCACACCAAATTACCACCCCTCACAGCACAACTGAGAATGCATAAGATAAACCCAAAAGGGAGTATATCAGATTAATATAATAACCTATTGATCTTTACACCATGAAAAAACTACTTCATGTAGTAACCAAAATTACACTTCAAAACATATCCACCAAAAATAAACCTAAAAGAAGAAGTGATATATTTACCTAGAGTAGATCGCACCAGCGATGGTGGGAGAGAAGATGTGTTGAGAGATCAGGGAGCCTTATATGCTATGTCAGGAGGGGAAGGCATGACCACCAGAGGGAGAGGTACATGATAGGATACTCCAACCATTGAGAAATGGAGGAGTAGGGTTCGCGGGGATTAGGGTCGATTGGAGAGGAGGAGAAGTAGGGTTTGCGGGGAGGAGGAACCGTGGAAGGGGTTCGAAGGGGAGGATAAGAAGTAGGGATAGTGGCAGAGGTCTGACAATGAGAAGATCAGGGGGGAGATTTTTCGCAGGGGTACAATACTGCGAGAGCTTGAGGGCATGATAAACAGAGGATATTGTGTTCCCAATTTTATAAAGTTTGGTACTACGGTTTTATGAGCCCTAAAATTTTAGTGTTTATAAAGGGTACACTTTATGAGTTCTAGAATGTTAGTGCTGATAGAGGGATTATTTATCAATGCTTTTCTAGAACTGATAAAGGTCTTCTTTATCACCGCTAGAAAAGCTTTGATAAATAATCCCTCTATCAGCGCTAAAATTTTAGCACTGATACAGGTTTCCTTTATCAGCGCTTTTTTCTTAGCTCTGATAAAAGGTGGTGCTTCCCTTGCTCGTTTTTTTAGTAGTGATTCTTGATACCAGAGAACAAGTTTTGAGAAATAAGATGAGTCTTTTGGTAAATTTTCATTGGAGGAACCATAATATGGGGGAAGCAACATGGGAGCCTGAGGAGCTTATGTTAAAGAAATACCTGAATCTTTTTAGGTAACATTTTTTGAATTTTGAGGAACAAATTTTTGTAAGGAGGGGAGAATGTAACACCCCAATGTTTTTCAAATAAATGAATTTTATAATCTAAACATTAAACACAACTTTCCTCTTCTATGTTTTGAATTTTGAAAAATGGTCATCTAGAGTTGTGATCAGTAAGTCATTTGGAGTTTGATAGAACAAACTTGATTTTTGGTGAATAGTAAAAAACTCATAAGAATAGTAATATGAATAGTAATATAACCCTTATGAATAGTAAATAATGATAATTTTTTATTTTATTAAGTTAATAAGATAATGAGATCTTAATTAATTTTTCAATGTGATATAAAACTAATTATACCTTTAAAATTTTTATTTTTCAAATTAACTATATCTTTATTTAAAAATTAAATTAATAATATGTAGAAAATTATTTTTGAAAAATGGAGTTTTTTTTTGAATTCTAAACATCGAAAAATGATTGGGGTGAATTTTTTGGATTTTTCTAAAATTCTCGAATTATTGATAAATAGTGAAATACGGTAAAATGTCGTATATACAAATTATCATAAAAATACACTATTTGTGACATCATAAGTGATGTAAGGCCACTTGGTTAGAACTCACATGCACTTATTACTATTAGGGATCACATTAAACAACACTATTTTTTTCTTGAGGGAAATAATAAAATAATGAATTAAATATTCAAAATTCACTCCTCTCCTCCAATCTAAACCCCCCCCCCACCCCCACCACTTCCCCTTATATTCACTCCTTTAATCCTTGAAGCTCCTAAAAGTTCATCCCAAATAGCCTTCCCTAGTCACTACTCACGTCTAAGAAGCTCTTGGTCTTTCCAAAAGACCAAAACCCCTTCCCTTAAGGAGGTTCCTTAACAGGTTATATCAAGAGGTAAAGCACCTTCCTTTTTTGTTTAGTTTCATTTCAAGTTCCTTTCTTTTGTAATCCTATCCTAATCTCCTCAATCCAAATGACCATGATAGATCATGTATCAACTATATAATGTAATTATATCATGTTAATGGAATAACCATCATTAAAATCCTCTCTCACTCTTATTTTATAAACGAAATCAATGTCCATGAGGTTCCAATTTATAACCTTCGTGGATGACGAAGTTTCATTCTTAAAATTCTCCTTCATTACTAGTCATGAAACCATTTTGGTGGTTGAACCAGAATTTAATATATTTACTATAACCTAATTAATATTCAGTAACAAGTATACATACATATTATTATATTGTATGACCAAACTAGTTCCTAATAATCAAAATACATCTAAGTAATCTAAGTGAATGTCATAAAATTTTCATCTATTTATTAATCCTATTTAAATGTAACCAAATGATATAAATGACCATTAAAACTTCTGTATGTTCATAAGTAATATGTAATTTTAATTCTGGAGATTTACATAAATTTCACTCCATTACTTAAGAATAACTGAACCGATTATGAAAATAAAGAAAATGAACACTCTGAAACAATGAAATTCAATATAATAACTTATCACTAAGGGAAAAAATAAACTAAACAGAATTATGATAAACTAAATAAATGTCTAATATTTTATGAAATAAGTTATTAATTTGTCTTATTTCATATTCTAGGAACTTAATTTCAAGAGTGGAACGTGTTCGGACTTATGGTAAGGGTTTTTCCACTTGAACTTCCATTTTCATTCGTGTTACATTCATTGTCAAATTACCTCAATGAAACTCTCGTGTATTTTTATGTTATCTTCCTCTGTATTGATTACCCTTACTGATCGTTTGAGATTACCCCTTATCTTTTTTTAATTTCCCATGACATGAATAATTTTATTATGATTGACATGTTGAAATAACCTCGGAGTTACGGAAGTGTGTAAGGAGTTTCTATGTTGTTTCCATTTCAAATTGTAACGTTGAACTTATGTATGTATCTTTTTTACAATAATACTAAAATACTAGTTCCTTTGAGATGCATATTCCTTGTTTTATTCCAATATAATAAAATAATGAACCAGATCTGGGAAACTGGGTTAGATCCTTACAGTAACTATGTGCCTTTTTTAAGGGAAAGAGGTCGTGTATAGTTGGTGCACGGTTTGTTAAATCATATTCCCTGATTTGAACCTTTAAAAGTTTGAATTTACCTATTTCCCCTTTATCATTTTTATATCCAATCACCTCTTAATACTCATTAAGGTCAAACTAAACCTCACCCTATTCTCTGAAGGTTTATCCCCTTACATACTTGATAGTTTTCCTTCATTATTAATGGATATATTTAAGGTATGTTCCATTTTATATCTGGTTTTATCCACTATTCATATATACTCACTTGAACTATTATTTCAATGTATCATTATATATTAGTTATGTTTTTTATATCTAAATGGTTTTATAGAGAATTGCTGACTTTTTTATGGATCTAAGCCTTTTAGTACTTGATCTACTCCTTTCTCATCTCGATTCTTGAAAGTGAATTATTTCCCTCTATTCATTAGGTAAGTGTGTATATACAAAGGTTCTAATCCATGAAATACTTTATGTTCTTGTAAATTTACTTTATATCGTTCATTAGTATGATTTATTTGATATCAAAGTGTATTTGTCTCCAAATATTCATTTTTTAAGGTTTTTTCTTTAAAAATATATTTATACACATTATGTGTTTGATGAAATTCCTTAAAGGTTATTTTGAATATAAATGGGTTTTTAAAAATGGTAATGGTGATTATTCATGATGAAAATATTTTATAAGTTTTTATAGAGGTTTTAAAATGTTCTTTGGTAAATATAGCACATTTTAAACCTTGGGTGCATCGATAAATGGACATATTCAACCTTAGTGTTTCTAACACCACTAGGGGTTAGGTTTTTGATATCAACAAAATGTGACATGAGTCGATATCAGTAATATTTACGTCATACCTTTCTTAGTGCTTAGTTTTTATTCATTTATTTTAGTATGTATTCTCATATACTAGATCCCAACTTGTACATGGTTTTATGCATGATGGATCATTTCATGTTTGGTTTCTAAAATGTTTATATTATGGTGTATCTATGGATGGTTTTCCTTATGCTTTCATGTTATCTCACATGTACTTATCATATACCAGGTTTAAATGAATATGATATGTTTTTATGAAAACAAAATGATGTTTTACAGATTTTTTTATTTTATAAAATTGATTTATAAACTATATTTTTTGAAATCTAGTACTAATTGTTTTATAGTGTCGTATTTTTTATAGATTATTTGATGAATTCCTACTTGGATTTATGCCCACACCCTAATTTTTCCTTTGTGTATTTGTAGATATTTTTTTTAGGAAATGGGTAATGGGAAGGATGTTATGTATCTATTTGGATTCTCTTGGTTTTCTTTTCCTTATTACATAGATTGATTGGTGGTGACTAATGATCACATGGAGACTTTTTTTTCTTATCTTGTTTATTATCAGGATTATCCTTTTGGATTAGAATTTTTCATCTCATGGATATATACACTTATTCTTCATATAATTCTATTGTTTTCTCTCCTTTAGGTTATTCATGAGACTTATTTTTAGTTGTTTGTTGTTCCTTTCCATGTGGTGGACCAACTTTAGTGACATGTTAGGTAGACCCGAACTAGTTCATTATAGAAATTTATTATGGATTTTTTCAAAATGAATATAAAATTAATTAATTATTTGGGGTATTTAGAAACTTTTTCAATGGTTAAAGTGTAGGTTTTGATAAAATGTGTTTAAAATGGGGTTTTGGATTTTAAAATTCATGTTTTTGTTTTTGAAATGATTAAAAAGGTGGACTTCTACTTTGTTTGATGTGAGGAACCATTACTGGTTTTCTTGGATGATTTTATTAAAATTGTTGTTATAAATTGAGATGTGGTTTTGGATGGAAGTGGTTGTTTCTCAATATATTATTGTATCTGGTCTTTTTAATCTCCCTACTATTGAGATTATTCCTCCCAATAATGTTATGATTGTCTTAGGGTTAGGATGATTGTCTATTTTGGAAATTATCGACAATCGATTTTCTTGGGTAATTCCTTTTAGGCATGTAGCTATGTGTGATATCTCTTAGTTGTATCTTATTAGATGATATGATTTTATGTTTTCTCATGAATCATTGAATTTTAGGATCTCCTTATATTTTGAGTGTGTCTTTGGGTGGTGATGTAGGATTCTGGATCTTTAATTTTGAGGAAAACCCATTGGAGTACTTCACGTAACTAATACTGATATGGGACTAATTTTCAAAAAATGGTATCCATTTTACTTTGTTGAGATTACAATGATGTGTATCCTGATCTTGGGATCATATGTTACTATTTCATTATTCTTGATTTAGGGTTCAAATCCATGTTGTTTGAATAGTCGTGTTTTTTAGTTATTCCATCTTCCCTTTGATTCTGATTAGAGGTGGTGGGTCATTTGATGCTCCTCGTTTGGAATATTTGAAGTGTTATTAAGGTTTTGGTCTCACTGATACTATTTTAGTAGATATTTTAGGGCCTCTAATTTTATTCCAGGCCTATTAATGACTATTTATTTATATTTAGTTTGTTCTATATTTTTTCATTTTTTTAGACTTAAATGTTTTTGGGTATCTTGAATTGTATTTTTGTTGGGTGATCAGTTTGAGTTCTCTTTATTTGAAACTCTTGAAATGTATGGTGATGAGCCTTCTATGTACCTTGTAACATAAAAAAACCATCCCATAGAAGTTCATTAATATTAGGGAGACCAACTATGACTAACCATTTCTTAATTTCCCACATAGGAGTTGGGTGTGAGTTGTCCTTTGAGGATTTCTAGCTTTTGGATCTTTTGGATACACTTTTTAGTTTATTGGAATAAATTTAGTTTTAGGTAGCTAAAATATCAGGTCATGGTTTGTCCCTACCTTCTAATTGAGATTTTTCTTTGAGTATTCTTGAGTCTGGTAGATTTATAGGGGTAGAAATAATTATAGTCGGGAGGATTGGTATAACCATAATTTATTAATTTAATTACTTTTTCAAAGCATTGGTTGTTATTTTTGCTGAGGAGTTTCGAGAGATGATCATTTTTATGTTTCAAATTTTAAAAAATATTTTGATTTCTGCTTATCAAATGGTTAGTGCTAATCATTTAGTGACCATGTTAGGGGTGTCTATAATGGGATTGATCCATTTCACATATTTGACACAAAATTTCTTAATCCATGCAATTACTATGTGGTATGACTTGTTTAAAAAATGGGATTTTAAAATTTACCCATCACTTTTATTTTTACCTCACATAGCTCCCTTTCCTTTTATCTCTACCAATCTCATGTTGAACTCCTGACCAAAAACAACCCCAAGTCATATTACCCCCTCTCCTCCATCCTCCAATCATAGATGATTATAGTGATATTTCAAAATTAAATCCATTTAATTGTGCCGACTTCCTCTACTCTTTCTCTTTCCTATATATTGTGATTTTTCCCTCTTTATACACATAACTTGGCTAATACCTATGATTTTTAGGGTTCTATTTCACTATATTTAATTATTATTAGGTGTATAGTGGATCACTTGAGCCTTCTTCACACATTTGTTGAAGGAATCACATTGTCTGTCCTAGACATGGGTGGGTGTTTCAAGAATTTAAAATTTCAATAATTTAACACATATTCTAGAAGGATTTAAATTGGTTTCCTTACATTTATATATGTTATTATAGTTTTATTAATATTAAATAATTATTATTTTTTTGGTTTCTTAATAAATTTCAATTGATTTGCAAATGGGTTTTGAGGATTTATCCCTTCTTTGAATATACAGTTAAAGAATAATTTTTTTTGGTTCATAAAATATCCATGATGGTTTTCAAAGAGAAATTAGGTGTTTTTAAATTAAATAAGGATTTTCATGAAACTTTAGTGGGTGATTCATGAGTTTAAGTGTTTAATTTAATGTGATTAATTTTCTTGAGAAATTTAATTAAGTTTCCTTTTTTATAACCTTATTATTCACATGTGATTGTTCTTTTGGATGTTCTTGTCATATTTATTGATTGTATACATATTTATTATATATATATATTACACACATACAAATATTCACATCAGAATATGTGAATATATGAATTTATATATGTTTATATAAGTGTATAATTGTGTATGTGCATAAGGTTAAATGGGAAGTTCTGAAATTTAAATTGGTGTTTAAAGTTAGTCTCTACATATATATTCAAGGAAGGTATTTTTAAATGGTTTTGGTGCCATTTAAAAAAGGCTTGGGGATTACAAATTATTTCTTTTATATGACTCAAAAGAATGAAAAATATTTTTAATTAAGCTTTCAAAATATTTTGTTGAAAGATTGCATGGTTCTAGTTGTGTTCTTGATTTTTTTTCTATTAACTCATTTCGAATGAATGATTGAAATGATGTTTTACGATTATATTGTGTAATAACTTATGTATTTTGGTGAGTGGATAGGTTTTTCCCAATCTTTAATAATGATGGTATCTAGGGTTAGTTCCCTGTGTTGCCTCAAGAGGATCAGGCCATTCAGGTCACATGGTTGAGTGATGTGTTCCATAAGTAAGTCCCCCTCATAACCTAGAGGTAAGAACTATTCCAGTGTTCTATGGATTATTTTCTGTTACATCATGAAATTTAGTAACCAAATCTCACTTTATTGATGATGTTGTTATTATATTTTACTACATTTGTTTGTCTGTATTGTTTATATCTACATCACTTGAGTTTTTATTTACCAATTTTTTTATGGCTTCCATTAACATTTCATTTCATTATCTTCAGTTGAATTTTAGTACCATTTTTTAAAATTATGAAAAAAATTTATTTCAAGGTTCAGGTTTATAAGGAATTGCTTTCATTTAAAATGGATTTCAAAATGTGTTTTTTAGTAAAAGTGGATTATGATAAGGAATTTTTTTAAAGTGTTTTTTTTTAATTAAAAAAATGAGAGTTTTGAAAAATTGTTATAAGTTTGTTTCCAAAACAACTAAATAAAAATTTATTATAAAAATATATTTTAAAGTATCATTTTTGTTTTATTTCTGAAAATAAAAGTATGTAATTTTTAGATATTACCTATTGGGTTGTTGAGCTTACACACTAATCACACCACATGGTGTTCATAGAATGAGTTTCCTTCTGAAGGTTTTGTTTTGATTATTAATATAATGATTTGAGTTTGGTCAAAGAGTTACCTCAGGTCACATGGTATGATTTGTTTAAGGTTAATTCCCTTTTTAATCTCACTATCTAGTTATTGCATTTAAATTATTTGATATGAATTTATTTTTTCTCTAATAGAATTTCCGACAAATTTTTCCAATTAGATTGATTTATTTACTACTTTAATTTATTTTATCGAAGGTGCATTATATTTGGGAGGTTGCGGAATGTCATCATAGCTAAAACATGTGAGGGATTTTGGAGTGTGTGTTAAGAGACTTTATTTTTTTCTGTTTATACATTATTCTTATTCTATTTTTTCTTATATGTGTTTTTTAAATGGATTTTTGACTTACGGATGGGTCATGCCAAAATATTGAGGGAATTATTATACTTATTAAATCAAGTTTATTAAGGTGAAATAATCACCAATGATTTTTTTTATGTCTATGAGCCTTTTTACCATCCTAGGGGAATGAAGGATTACTCATGGGTTAGTGGTAAGACAAATCATGTTTCTTTTCACATGGAATCCCAGGATTAGTTATTATAGTATGAATTATTCTTATTTTCCTTCCACTTTTAATGAATAGATTTTATTAAAAAATCAGGTTATCTTCTACTACTTTTTATTCAATCTACTTCATATATTTCAATTTATTATTCAATGTCACATAGGGGTCTTCTTCTTCCTTAATACCTATAATGTTCTTCTTCATATATCTATATCATGTTCTTAATTCACTTCATAAATATCTCCTATATCTATCTCCCCTTATCCCCTTTTATATTTAGGATCATAAAATATATTTTATATATAATTAACCAAATAAATCATTCATCAAACTCAATATAATGAATTATCTAAAAATTTTATCAACTGAATCACATGGATGTTCTACCCATATATCATAATATTCCTTCTCATTAACTTTATGTATTCATTGGTATTCCAATAATACAAATTTCTTGTCTCTTTCTCATTTTATCATATTCAAACAGAACAACATCAATATTTTTCTGAAATGGAACTTCCTCTTAAGAAATGACTTTCTGAGATTCTAGTCTATGATTCAGATTTAATTTTAATTCTTAAACTTCACCATAGTATAAGCTTCTTCATATCAGGGTGATGGTCAACTTCCCAATCATTCAGTATAAATAAAAAGTTTAGTTTTTAATTTAATATGCTAAAGTTTATTTCACATGTCACCTAATTTATTGATCATATCATGTATTATGATATAAGGATATCATATTCTATGATTCCTATAATACTCACTGATCCTAAAATTTTCATAACTATTGGATCATACATAAAAATTATAAATAATTTTGTATCACTTCTATGGGATCCAAATATCTTATGATTATAGTAAAATAATTTCATTAAAAAAAATATTATATGAACTCCATATAATATACTATGAATTAAAAAAATATCTTATTTACTCAATTAAAACTGATTATATATATATATATAATTTTTAAAATTTATCATCATTTCATATTCTACTAAAAAATATCTTACACAAGATTCAAAATAACTTACATATCTGTATAATTTTCCCCTTTTCTGATTTTTCCCTTAGACTTAGTACAATATCTTATGTATGAACCAAAATACATTATATATTTCAATAAATCATTTCTTTTCTTAAATTTATGTGTGTTATATCCAATATTATATGTACGTACAAATATCTCATGTATCGATCATGCATTTTCCATATTCTAACTCAACTAAGAAAATATCTAATGCATCATTATGGAATACAGCACTTTACCACTTCTTTACTCCATGGGATATCTTAGGCATGACTCTTCATTTAATTTTTTTAATTTTCAACTCAGGGATTTCTTACTTTTCAATAATGGAATATTATGTAATATAGTGAATGCTTCCCTTTTACAATTTTACTATACTCTTTAGAAAATATAATACACATACTCTAAATAAAATCATATGTAAAGAGGGAACCCTCATTACATTCCCATTTTCTGCTCCAGAAAGTATATTATGTATATAGTGATCTCCTAAAACATTGTGAATTTTTTTAGGTCACAAAAAAATATATTACATATGAAACAGTACATAGATAATATTTCACCTTCAACCAAGAATTATAAAATTTCATCAAATAAACTCAAAACCTTTTCCAATATTCTCAGGGAATTCTCACAACATTAAAAATATCTCAAATGACATAAAATGAAGTTGGAAAATATAAAAATATTTTAAAAGTTATTAAATTAAATTACATATTATTGTTGAATAATATAAAATCTTCTTTGAGTGTTTCTATATAGATTCACTGCACCTACATTTCCATATTTTCTCTCATCATCTCCAAACCCTCATTCTAGAGTTATTCGCCACTATATAAAACAGATATAATACTCAACACTCCTTGAATGAATTAACTAAATTACATCCATATTTATATTTCTTAAAACACAAGTATCATGATATATAATATCTCATTCTATTTACTCAGTAAAATCTTTAAAGTCATTCCAAAACTATTGTAAATAGTTCTTTCCCCTTCAACAACACTAGTAATTTGTTTCCATGATGATCAATGCAATAATCCTCAAAATTATTGTCTTCTCACCAAGAAACAAATAAACTCGACTCCTTTACCAGTATATTTTTGGATCTATATATTACATTGGTATCTTCTCACTTATCAACATTTGGCTCTCCCCCCATCACATAACACACATTTTAAAATGATTATTGAAAAAATACAACCATTTTCCATTGGGATCTTCACTAAGAAATCATAACTATTATGATACTATAGGAATTGATTTTATATAATCCATATAATGGATTACATAAAGATTTTTCTGCTTAAATATACAAAATTCACATATGATATAATGTATATGATTGTGTACCAGATATATTCATGGTGTATTTATGTAATTTATTAGTGTAATTCATGATGAAATATAGACCATGTCCCAATAATGGATATTATGAGTTTAAATGTAATCCTAATTGTAGTGGGTAAATATTTAATAAATGTACTTATAAAATTAATGAAAAACATGATACTCATCTAATAATTTTTATTATTATAGATAATTGACATCATCATCATCTAATTTAACTTTTACATCAGCACTTGAAAGCACAATAATAAAGTATGGAACTTATTAAATAAGTAATATACATAATAGTAGTTATTAAGTATTAAAATTGTATTTTTATTAAAGAATATTTACGAATTAATGAAATGTTTAATTTGTTCAGAAATTGAATCTATATGCTTATGAAAAGTATAGTTTGATTCACACAAGTTTTCCAAAAGTTTTTTTCTGGATATGGAATTCATTATATAATCATCTTTGGAAATATTCTGATAATTTGAATGAATTAAAGAAATATTTACCCTATATTCTCAATGTTTTTAGAATTGACTAGAGAATTTGTTATCCAAGTTAAAGTGTTGTATTTACAATACATTTGGGTAAAATTTTGAAATATAAAAAAAATTATTTTTAAATACTTACAATATTTCTTGTAAAATTCAATTAAAGTTGGAAAACCCTTAAAAAGGTTTCAAGAAGGACGGTAATGATTCCATAAGATAGAATTTTTTAAAATATCATAATGGGTTTAGGAAATTCCATAGAAATTATATGTTAGGTATTAGTTTTATAAAAATCAATTATTTGATTTTAAGGGTATTTGATATCAATTGTATGATTTTTAAGTATATTAAATATACATAAATTCAAAATCAAAGAAATATTTGAAATATCTAGTAGTCTGTATTTGATTGATTATGAGAAGGGTTATTCTATCATAGAATGGAGGCAAATGAATTTGTCAAGCTTTGATGAATCAATATAAAGGACGTGTACAGTCATCTATTTCCTCTTATATGATATAAGAAATTTTATATTAATAGTGTTGTTATGAAAAATATTACATGATGGATTCAATACATGTGGGTTATGATTCATGAAATTTTATAACATTTTTTTAGAAGAAAAAATAAAAAACACAATTATTTGTCTAGGATAAAATAATTTATCAAGATTTTTGTTAAAATATGATAGATATTTTCTCACTACCATTAGTGTAATGTTTTAAGGAATAAAGCATTCATTTTAGAATAATGCTTAAAACTCATATTATACAATATATTCTATAGTTACCATAGTTTTTTCTATAAATTATCATTAAAGAACATAAGTTTTATTTTATAACACAAATGAGTTTGTGTATCGAAGTATAATACTCTAAATAAGATATAGTGTCTGAGAAACTATTGGGCATACTTTTGTATATAGATAAGTTCAAATTTAACAAATAAAGTATTATTCCAATCAAAGTTCAAAGTGAATATCACGTTTAATGAAAAATAATGATTTAAAGGGTCCAAAGAATGATGATGATAAACATTGAAAGATATATAAGTAGAAAATTAAAGTGACTAATGTTATAACATTACATATTGTGAAGTAATGGTGTATGAATACTTTTCTCATTGAGTTGAATATTAATAATTTAATTCCTAATTATCACCATTATTCAATCTATATTACTTCATATATGTTACTCTCTAAAAGAGTTTAGTGGGATTATTTTATCATATGGACACATGGATATGTGGTAGGAATTATATACAAATGTAATGAGTTTATTAAAGCCTAAAAAATTTATGAAATATAAGGATGATCTTGGAATCTATCATATGTGATATATTATACATGTTCTTATGTACATTTTTGTTGTGTATTCTTAACGAATTTTAAAGATGTAAATTGTATCATGTTATAAAAATAAAATATACACTTTATCATTTAATCATGTTAAATATATATATATATCATGAAGTGAAGTGACGATTGAACTCTCAAAGTATTAATTTGAGATTTTCTAACTGACATTAATTATGGATTATTATAGGTTGTGATAAAATATTAATGTTTGCTTGAGTAGGATCCTTGTATAAAGATATTGAATATAATCATGCATTAGATAATGAGTTTTTCCACTAGATAACCCATGAATTATAACACATTGAGTTTCATACACTATGTATCTGGTAAACCTAGGGTGCCTGATTTATATTTGGAATCCTAAATACCTAATTTTGGAGATATACCTTTCATGTTAACCTTTATACATTGATAATTTTATTATATATTCTTTGAGGCATAGTTAATTAGGGTATGGTTGGGTATTTTTTGATCATTTCATCAGTTGAAGCTTAACCAAGATGGTAATTTTTCTCTTTTATGATGAGTATAACATTTGGGAACTCGATGAGATAGGTTTAGGAAGTGTGTGGTTGTAACTATATTACACATATGATGTTATTATCTATCGAGTAAAGTGTATGTGGTATTTTTATCTATAAAGACGAATGAAATGTGATGTATTCATTAGCTAATCTAGTCTATGCTTATAGAATCAACAATTTATAATTAACTATATGGGAATTACATATTCTATTTACCCTTTTTAAATTAATGTAAATATGGTCTATACCAATATATGTTTGAAAATTATTTTTAAAACTATTGGTATATAAAACTTATACGGTGTGGTTCTGCTTGATTAGTAATTTACAGGAAGCCCATAGTAAATTAAAACTCAAACTCCACAAAAATTATAAACTAAATATGTGGACAACCCCTTGGGGAACCTTGAGGATTTGTCTATGTCAACCCTTAGTTAATTATTTAAAGGGTTAATTAATTTTTCAAAAAAAAATAATCATAAATTGGAACAAATCAAATCAATTTATTTTGATGTCACTAAGGCACTAAATTGTAAAAAAATAAACTTTTAAACTTATCAAAATATTCACTGAGGTTATGGGATTTATTGATACTAATAATTGTGCATCACACACTTTGTTGTGGGAGGACACATGTCGAGAATATCACATGATGGATAAGTGATATTTGGGGTCATCTTCAACCTAGAAATCAGATTCCAGCTTTCCTTCATGTGAATAAGTAACCAAGAACATATCATGATCCCAGTCTCACCTAGATGAATATTAAATTATCGCAAACCCAGTTATGTAACGAATTGTGGTAATCGAATCTGTTTCTCTCTAGGATCATGTCCTAAAGAATTTATTTGATGCACCGTGAAATATGAGCATAAATAACATTTGATACTCAATGCACCATTCCAATATAATGGAATCCCATACCAAACACATGAAATATTCATTTATTCATGAGAATATCCATATCACACTTTATATCATCATGTGAAGAGGATAAATATTCATTGTACATGTGTCATGGGATTGGGATATGTGACTTTTATGAGAAATATTTTAACACTAGCCATGCAACCTTTATATTATGTTCTTGGCATGTGAACACCACCGGTCATTCTATGGAATCATATAACCATGAATAAAAAACAAATTAAAGGGAAGAAAAGTGACATTCCTTGAAAACATAGGCATGTTTTCATGAGATCTATCAATGAACTCACAACACATAAAATGTGAGAAAAGTGACTGTCCCTGACAATGTATGCATGATTTTGTGAGATCTGCCATTGAATACATGATATATCATAGGTGATACAAGAGAATGTCCCTAAAAATGTATGCATTTTGTTGCGAGATCCATCATTGAATGCACAACACATCAAATGTGAGAAAAGTGACTATCCTCAAAATGTTTTCACATCTTCATGAGGTCTATCAATGAACACGCGACACACAAAATGTAAGAAAAGTGACTATCCCTAATAATTTATTAATTCCATTTCAAGATCTATCAATGAACACATGACAAATCAAAGTATGAAATAGAAACTATCTCTAACAATGTTTTCATGTCAAAGTGAGATCGAGCAACAATCATGTGATGCACCACATACAAGTAGGGAGACTGAATAGGACAAGGTTTTCACACCATCATGAGATACCATATTGATCATGTTTCACCCTCATGAAAAATCAGTGGGAGAAGTCCCAAACTCCCTTATAAATCAAGACAAAGAACAACCAAAAGGGGGAGCCTATTGCAGTCATAAAACTCACATGAAAAATAAAAAATGAGGAGAATTATTGTCCTTGAAAATATTCATTAAACATTGTGAGATCCCCAAAGTTTGTAAAATAAGAAAATGAAATAAAAAAAGGTAGAAAGTTGGTAGCCTCTTGTTGTTATAAAACTCACGTGACGCACCCATATAGATCATGAGACACTATAGAATCCCTAGTGAAATGTCCTCATGGCCACATAAAATTCTGTAGGCATGTCACTCCCATCACATGAAAGTATTTGGACATTCTAGAAAGTATTGAGCACCCCCTTTGTTCCCATAATAAAAACATAAGGTTTTTTGTGAAGTGGTCGTGCATCACCACAAGACCCTTGGTTGGTCACGCGATGCATCACCGATGGGGACAATGATTGTCCTCAAAAAAACCATACAATATCACAAGATCCCAAAACATTATTAAATAATCAAATGAAATAAAAAGGGATAATGGGGGGTGCCTTTTATGGTCATAAAACTCATGTGACACACCCATGTTGCCAACAAGACACCATGAAATCCCTGGTGACATGTCCTCCTGGTCGCACAAGGTCTCACTAGCATGTCACCCCCCAAAATGTGAAATGATTTGGACTTATTTAGGTTTTATTTTGATCCCCATTTATCTCCATAGGCCAAAAAATGGAATTTTCTATGAAATTATCATGCATCTCCCTATGGACTTTTATTATCCATGTGATGAATCTTCAATAGGGAGAGTGATTCTCTTCAACAACATTTGTGAATGATTTCAAGACCAGCCTGGATTCGCATGATATGTGCTACACAATGTATCGAATGACTGGGGTGGAGAGGCCTATAAATCCCCCACCCTAGAATAAATAATGGGGACTTTGAACAGAAAAACAATACTTAGAACCTCGCATTGGCATCAGAGCATATTTTTCGGAGGAGTTGATCTCGTGACCGGGATGTTTTTCATCGGGTAAGATACCAGTTAGCAGAATGAGTAATCATGAAACCTATAAATTTTCTTCACATGATCACTCATAGATCACAAAAAGGAATTATGGTAGAGTATGTGAATAACACCCTTCATATCTTCTAATTCACACAATACTTAAAATAATCTAACACTAAAAAATATAAGTCGTTAGAAATATAAAGTCTAAAAAGGACTAAAAGATGGGAGACTTATATGAAGAACATATAAATCGATCCTCATTCACTTCACATGAACCATTTGGGTCATGTGACAGCACCAGGAAGTGTATCCCAGATCATGAAACACTCCTTTTGCTAACTATTTGGATCATGGGAAGTCCCCTGGACATGTTAGAGCAAGTCACATGGCACCCCACAGGCATTCTATCCATGTATTTCAAAACCCACCAAGATAGTCATCCAAACCTTGAAATTACCTCTATACATATCCACTATATCATATGGTGACATTAATACATATCATTTCAGTCTCATGATAGCACCAGGTCATGTCAATTGGCTCTTGTGACACCCCTCGGGCCTAACAGACATCTCTCATGATGACACCTAGACAAGTCATCCAAGCCTTGTGAAACACTCCATACATGTTGAATTGGATCTCATGATTCCCTCCAAGTGTTTTAGCTAGCATTCATGATGACACCAGGGCAATTTAGCTGGATCATGTAACACCCTATTGACAAGCCATTTGAGGTCAAGCGATGGCTTCTCGACAAGATATTTGAGGTCATGCAATGGATTATAGACATTCTAGTTGATGTCATGAGATGGATTCAAAGACAATATGACCAGGTCTTGTGATTTACTCCGGACACGTTAGCCTTGATCATGAAAAAAACTTCATACACACCCTATAGATTATGCTACATCCCTTGGGCAGGTCAACTAGATAATGTGATTGACTTTGGACATGGTAGAAAGACATTATCTGACATATCAAGAAGACAACCAAGTCATGTCAAGTGTACAATCAATGCATGTTAGGCATACATGTAGGCTAGGTCAATAAGGGAAACCTCAGCATGTAATCCCTGGCCATTGAACTGTAATAACTCTAATTCTAGTCCAAATAGGATACATTCGATGTCTTCTTAAGGCCCAATCTCCAATGGGCCTCCACTTTGGTGTAAGACCCCTCATGAATTTGAAATTTCAACCATCATGATCGAACCATTCCCAGGGTGTGATCAATCTTCCACTTCCATTGTTAGATGAGTATAGGCTTCATACATTGGAATTATTTTAAGTATCAGTCCCGACCATTCCCTCGTGTTCATAAAACCCATCATCAGATTTGGAATGAAATAAACTATGAGAAATATGATTCCCTCTATAACTAGGATGCATAGGATGCCTTCATAAGTATTTATCTTCATACCACATCCTCTATGATAAGGGTAATAATACCTCTCAAAGGTAAACATAAATGTGTAAACCCTGTATGGATATCCTATCATGTAATGTTTTCAATCTTTCAGAACCTCTTTTCTCTCACATAGAGCATGACTCATGTGGGCTAAGAGACTAGTGATGATTTTACCGATAATGTGATGATAATTCCCTAGTGTTGGATCACAAATGGGGTGTAATTTAGATTTCATCCCATCTCTGCTCAAAGGGTTATACTCCCCAAAAAAATACATGGAAGTATTATTAGAATAAGTCCCACCTAGGTCCGCTATGTTCATATCTATTAAAACACAATATCCTATTATAAGAACCATGTAGACCCTGATTTTTACCTCAAAAAAGATATGTAGGACCCCTCACTGAGGTCCAAGCCCGATATTCACGTCCTTTCAGCATGACATTAAACTACGGGGATCGGTCCAGACACACAACCTTAAACTATGTTAAAATAATTGATTATGTTTTGATTATTTTTTCCATATCATATGTAGGATGCATTTTAGAGTTCCTATCCCATCTCCAAGATACCAAACACCTTAATGGATAGAAATAAACATCATAATTCTCGAATATGGCCATAAACTAAAGCAATGTAAATAAATAATGAATTGATAGAGAACCTGTTATATGCACACAATTAGAATAGGGGTAACCAATCCTGTATCAGGTCCAAGAAATTATTTCAAGAACATATCTTAAATCTATAAGAGAGTCATGGAGTATGAAACAATTTCCCCCAAAAGGGTTTTATGTGCTCAACCTCCCAACCTCTTGACCAATGTTAGTTCCTAATCATCGTTGGGTCTGAAACCCCCAAGGACAACCTACCATTGGAAAGAAATTCTCTAATCGGTTTTGGATGTGGGAACCATTGGGTGTTTCTACGGAAGACTAAACAAATTGTAAATTGGATGAGAGTGATTGATAAAGTCTTGGAACCCCCCCCCCCACAATCAATCAAACATTCTAGAGAAAAATCCTTCACCATATCATTTCATATGAAAAAAAATTTAAACCAAACGTGATCTACCTTAACCATGTCATCCCATTCATAGGTAAAAAATAATTTATTTTCTAGTGCATGTTGGACCAGTTTATGTTGTGCTCATTTCATGAAAAAATGGTAAACTCGACACATTTCTTTTAACTACACCAAACCTCACGTTAAATGAAGGATAAACCTCTATATTATTTAAATGTGAAATTATTTGATTGAACATGTAGTCTTATATATGATTTTTTACTAAAAAGGTGTCTTGTTTCCTCATTAGTACTTTTCAGATTCCTTGCAATTGAAATTACATCATCAGATATTCCAACGGATTTTGATATCTCCAAACAAGCTTCTTAGGCCCCAAGGCCCCAACATATGTTATCAACAGCTGACCACTTCCAATACCTATTGGTGGAAATATTGTTCCAGGAGTACCAAATTAAAGTCTCCATCTTGACTTTGGAGTCGTCTCATGAAACCCTTTAGAGGATTAATTCCCACTTATTATCTTTCCAATGATAGGCAACAGGAGAGGAAGTGGCCCTTTTTTCCACACTCAATCACTTTGGGAATGTATCCCTAGAGTGATGAAATGCATACCTTTTATATCTTTGAGAGGTGGATGAGGATAGTCATAATGAAAACTAAATCACTAAGGAGCTTCCTAGGAGGGATCCCATCCATTTTGATCATCATCATTGATATATCACCATGATTCAATAAGGAGGTGCATAAGAATTTATGCTTATACCAACTATCTAAGGTGGGGAATATAGTAGGATATCCCACTAGGGGTATCCAAAAAATATATCTTTGGAAAGGGATTGTATCCCTATTATCAAGAATCTACCTGAGGCCCACAAATGTATCCTTAAAGTTCCCTAAAATAAATCATAGATCATCACTATCTACGAGCTTCTGACTTCATCACAACTAGCCTTGGTAACTATGAGATCCTAGTGAGGACCCCATCCCATAGGTATGGGGGTATTTTTACCATATTTTACCTTGGTTTTGTCTTAAACATGGGAACTGACCCCTCAAATGGTACAACGACCACCAACCCCTCAATTGGTATAATGATAACCGACCCCTCAAATGGTTTCATGGGTAATAACCCCTCAAACAGTACAATGGGAACCTGCCCCTAAAATGGTATCAGGGGCACCAAACCCTCAAATGATAAAATGGGAACTAACCCCTCAAATGGTATCATGGGAAACAACCCCCTAAACAGTATAATGGGAACCAACCCCTCAAACAGTATCATGGGCATCGATCCCTCAAATGGTAAAATGGGAACTAACCCCTAAAACTGTATCATAGGCATCAACCCCTCAAATGGTACAGTGGGAACTAACCCCTCAAATGGTATCATGGGAACAGACTCCTCAAAATAGTAATGTTGGAACCAACCACCCAAAAAGTATCATGGAAATTGACCCCTTGTGCACTATCATGAGAATTGACCCCTCAAATTGTACACTAAGAACTGACCCACCAAATGAGATCTTTAATTGAGGAAGACCACCATCACGCTTGTGTCCCATTCAATATTATATCAATCAGATCTAAATACACCTCATTAGATCTTGATGATAACACTCCTGAAGAGCACAATCATACCATCCTAAAGTCATCTAAGTCATAGTAGGTTGACTTTCCTTCTGCTGCTGGAACAGGAAAAGAAAGGGTCTGTGGTATCTTTAAATCATCTATGGAAGGTGCTAATAGATGTGTTGGTATTCTATAGGGTAATGATAGTGGAACATATGGAATGTGGTAGTAGTTAACTCATTCTCTGGGGTCCACATCAAAAATCCCATCTTTATCCAATAACCCTATAATAGAAAGAGGAGAGGTTATTTTCATGGTCCCTACCAGCCATCCCCTTAAAGATGACAAAGAAATTGTTTATAGAATAATGAATAACCCAACTCCAATGAGAGAATAGGGATATCCAAGAAATAATTGTCGGAATATTATTGAGATCTCAACCTCAGGATGATGTACTAGTACCTACCTATAGAATCCCGAATTGTAGTGAAGTTCCCCAACCCATAGGTATGGTGGGATTTTTATATTTTTAATCCCATTGTCAGAAAAAAAAATCCAGACATTCTTCCACCTCTACCCATACCACAGGTATATGGGAATTTCTATATTTTACACCTACTCATTAGGGATATTCTAAAAACCATCTTCCCTCAGATGTTTCCACAAATCCTCCAGGGGAGTCGGTATCTTTTAATCAGTGGGATTCATCTACATCATCCAATACCACCAATGCTTCAACACCTTCTCCTATACCAATAAAGATCAGGAATCTATACCCTAGGCTCTAGAATCCTCCATTCTCCCATTACCAGGTAGGCATAGATAACATGCGGGATCAGAAAAATGGTCTCCCATCACATAAAGATAGACAATGGAATGTATATTCCTTTCAATCGTGATATGATCCCTGGTGTTTCAATTATGCCATGTAAAATGGTTTGATAAATCTCCCAATAATGATAAAGCCAAGTGATGCAAGGATGGTATTCCATGAAAATAATTTCCCCTACCATTGACATCTTACAAACACAATAGAAGTTGTTTTTCCTTTAAAAACTCACCACGTGTATAGATAGAAATGGGGATATTGAAACAAACAAGACTTGAATCCCCACTCTAGTCATATGAGTTCTTTGAACAAGTCACAAAAGTTGTATAGCAAAGTATGAGTCAGATACCTCCAAGGGATAAGTGACCATCTTTCAATGTGATATTCAGAAAAGCCTATTCTTTCCAAACAAAACCCATTCCCATGTATTTTTAATGTACCATGGAAAATAGTTTGATGGAACTCCCAAAAATAAGGAAGGAAAATGAGGTAGTTTTGAGAACCATGAAAAAAATTTCCCCCACTATCGAAATCTCAAACACACAATAGAGAGCTTGTTTTTCTTTAAGGATAGGTTAGAGATACAATAAAATGCGGTCTTAATATAGTTGAAGGATCTTGAAACTAACGAAAAATGCATAAGAGTCATCTAAGATTCATTGGATGAGCTACTCTTATAATAGGTTATTCACCATAATACTTATCAAAATATGTTAAATTTCATGGCCATCATCCTTACCACAAGATGTTAAACTACATGTCCATCATCCTTACTACAAGATGTTAAAATGCATGGACATCATCCTTACAACATTAATTTAAACTGTATGGAAAATATACTTACCACAATAAGTTAAACCATATGTCCAACATCCTTACCATAAGATGTAAAAATTCATGTCCATATTCCTTACTGAAATACATTAAACTGCATTTCCTTTATCCTTACCACAAGATGATAAATTTCATGGATATCATCCTTATCTCAAGACACAAAAATGCATGGTCATTGTTCTTACTGCGAGATATTAAATTACATGTCCATCATTCTTAAGAAAAGTAATTAAACTACATGGACATTTTTTCAACACAAGATATTAAAACTTCATGGTCATTATCATTACTATAGATTTTAAACTACAAGGATAACATCCTTACAAAAAGATGTCAAACTAAAAGGTTGTTTTCCTTTTTGTATGAAATTAAACTGTATGGATTTTCTAGAACTATTTAAGGCTTTATTATCATTCTAATGAGATACATATTCACACATAGATCATATATCCTATATCCTATCCCAGCCACCTATATTCATGTCATTATAGAAATATTTTAAACTTTATGACATTTAAGATCCTAGAAGCAAGACTTTAAACTTCATTGTATCCCACATCCTAGCAGCAAGACATTAAACTACATGACATATAAGGTCCTAGAAGTAATACATTAAACTACACAGTAACCCATTTCATGACTACATGATGATAAAATGTAGGGAAAAATCCAAGAATAAATGAGTTAAACTACATGGAATCTCTCATCCTTACCACATGGCATTAAACTACATGGAAAATGTCTTTACCACATGACATAAAATTGTATGGATCTATGACATCCATATCCATTCATGTAGGGTGATCCTAATCCTTATAGCATGATGTTAAACTAAATGGAGAATATCCTCTCTACATTACGTTAAACTGCATGGATCCCCCAATATTTCATCTTAATTCTTGTTAGGAAACTTATGACCTTACTAAAATACATTAAATTTCATGCTTGATGTCCTTACTGCATGACATTAAACTATACGGGGTTCTAGAACTACGTACATCATGATTCTAATTTTCAATGAGATATTTAGGGACACATTAATCCTATATCTTGGTCCATCCACCACCTAATACAAAATGACCCTTTTCCATACTTTAATTTCCCCTACATGTCAAGAGAAAACCTAGTTGTTCCTTGCTTCTCACAATGATCATAACTAATGTGTTATTAGGAATTCTAGTAGGGATTCTCCATATAAGGAAGGCATAAGAGTTTATTATAGGATAAACATGGTCCAAAATGAAAGACCTTACAGCATGATGTTAAACTGCATGGTTGATGTACTTTGCACGATATAAAACTACACATTCCTATGGACCTTGAATGATGGGACCACTATTTCTATTCATTGTTCTCCTACCACACCTCCATTTTCAAGAAATATGTTTGACTTGATTATTGACACCACTAGATATGTAGTGACACCCATATCTTCAATCCTAGGGCCAGTCATAACAAATATTAGAATTTACCCTCCCTATGTATAGGTTAGACTTGTGTAGGAAGCACCTTCCTAAATAACTTCACATTGATTGATTCCAATTATTATGGTAAATATAGTGATTCCTAGATTGTCATCCATGGGTCCAGCCACAATAACCTTTTTCATGTAGGGAATACTATATCCTTATCGCATGATGTTAAGCTACACAGTTCCTTAAGAACTACTTGTGGATTGATTCCTATAATCACAGGAAACGTAGTGACGCTCATATCTCCAATCATGGGCCCAGCTACAAAAATCAATTGAAATAATACCCAGCTCAAAAATATGGGTTAGACCTGTGTAGAGAGTATCTTATTCAAGAACTATGTCTGGATTTATTCTAATAATCACAAGAGATGTAGTGATTCCTAGATCTTTAATCTAGGGATCAACTATAATAACTGATAAAAATTCATCCCAACTACATATGGCCTAATCCATATGAGCCCATTTTTTCACCTATGAGTCAATTATATGTGTGGCCTATTTTTTCATGTAATATATCATACACAATTTTTCATATCAGTTCAAATGTCCTTACTGCATGACATTAAAATTCAAGGAAAACAACTTGGTTGCATGAAATTAAACTTCACAACAAATATGTCCTTACCGCATGACATTAAACTTCAAGGAAAAAATCTTGGTCACATGAAATTAAAACTACACAAAAAATATTTTATTACTGCATGATGCTAAACTACATGGTAAATTCCCTTACCACATAATGTTAAACTACATAGAAGAAACTGGGTCCCCACTACATGATGTTAAATTGTGCAGGTCATCACCCATCATCATAACTTATCAAAGGACCACAAGGGGATTACCTCAATCAACCAGAGTATGGGGTAATTCTTCCATATTTTAATAAACCTCATTCCATATAACACACTTCATGTCTAGATCACCTTAGGTTTCTGAAAAACTTTCATGGAACTTGGAAAGGAAAAGATATCTCTTTATTAGTTCGTGATATTGATGCAAAAGGGATTATACACACCAACTAGAGACATCTTGTCCCATTATAAAGGGATTTATAATTCTTGTGAGCCTAATATCACTATGGAGGAACTCAGAAAATGAGGGTGTTTTGGTTCATCCCCAAAATTATTGTCCCATATCATTACTCATGACCTAAGAACCTTGATCCATGATTTACAACAGTTAAATCTCTTTCTCATAAGGATGTTGGAGTTCTCTTGACCCTGTGTATTCTAATTGGCCTCTTGTGTAACATCCCCTATATTGGCTCTATGTGTGTCATGACCTTAAAATGCCTACACTTTGGTCAAAGTTGTACATCCATAAACTCTAGAATACAATGTCCCAAATTGCATTACCTTAAACTATTAGTGAAAGAGACACAAAACTTTTCACGTTGTAACCCCAAAAAGGTTGACTTGAGCAAAATTCAAGTCCTCACTCATTAAACTCTTCATCTCTAAAGTTTAGGAAAAAATTAGGGCACAAAATAATAAGTTATAAAGATCATAGGAACTAATTTTTAACCCTAGTAAAAGACAATATATGTTTTTTGGGCCCATGGTTTAGGAAAAAGTTAGAGTAATGGTTTTTCATATCTCTTTGTTGTGATAATGTTTTCACTAAGCAGAGACACATCTTTTAGGGTGCTCAAACCCTTCTTGAATCTTACATTTTCCATAAATCACACTTCATGATTTGAGCACCTTGGTTATCCACGAACCATTCATGGCCCTTGAAAAGGAAAATATATCCCTTGGTTAGGCCATGATATTGATTCAGAAGGGATTAGACCAACCAACTAGAGACATATTGGATCGATATATAACAGATTCATAATTCATGTGAGTCTAGAATCACTATGGATGAACCAAGAACCTGACGGTGTTTTGGATCATTCCTGACATGATTTTCCAATACCTTCTTAATGACTTGATCACTTTAGCCCATGATTTACTATTCTCTTAACTAGAATATTCAAGAATATTTGACATCCTCAATGTAAAGTTTCCATGTTTTGTACCCTTTCTCAAAGTAGGAATGTGACTCCCCATTATCAAACATTTAATGGCCCACACCTCATGATTCAAAACCATTGATCATAGTTCTTGAGCTTCACATTAGGATATAAATTTTCCTAGGATTACAAAGACCTTCCTAGAGATATTTTAATTCAAACCCAAGGTCAAATGCTTGAATCATCACAAATCTTATATGTCCATTAGAAAAGTGTAGGGATCAACTCAACTTGTCCATATATGTAATCCAAATGGACTCATGCATAACAACTTTGACCTACCAATTTGAAGAATCCAATCCTTGCAAGAAAGGAACTCCAATCCCCATGAGCCTCAGAAACTCTTTGAAGGAACTTCGAACCTCAGGGTGTTATGGTTCATCCCCAACAAGTATGTCCCAACCCATATTCATTAACTCAAACTTTGGGTTATGAATTATATCACCCATACTCCTACTATCCAGGTGGAGTTATGATCCCCAATATTTTTCCATAAACTAATATTCCCTCTATAAATCTTTTATAACCCTTGGAAAATAGTAAAAACCCTTTTTTTGGACATTCTGGTGGTTTATAGGGGCTTTAACCTACCAAACAAAGGTATATCCTCCTTCTAAGAAAGGAAATCCTATCCTCATGGGCCCTAGAAATTCCATAGAGGATCCCAAAACCTTAGGGTTTTTCAGTTTATCCCTGACATGCCTTACCTGTTTCATATTAATAAATAAATTCTTGGCACTAAGACATTAAACTACATATCATCTCAAGGTCCAAGATAGAATAACTTAAACTATAGAACATCAAATGTCCAAGATAGAAGACCTTAAACTACATCAGATCAAATGTCTGATCTAGAAGACTCTAAACTATAGTACAAAAAAGGTCTAATCTAAAAGACCATAAACTATAGCACAATGATGGTCTAGCTTCAAAGACCTTAAATCAACCAACTAAAAGAGACATAATTCTCACCTGGATGAAAACTCGATTAGTTAATACTAGGAAAAAAGTCAATTATATGATCACTGGACATGCACCTTTTGTGATCCATGAAATATTGAGAATTTATAAAATTAAAAAGGTACAAAAACTTGTCACATAAAAGACCTATAAGACGGTGTCCTAATCAAAATTTGATTCAATGCCCGCAAATTCTTCTTCCATATTAAGCTTTGAAAAAATTTAGGGAAAATTAAATAAATAGATAAAGATATTGTGGGACCCACCATATGGCCTTACAAAAAATCAAGCTATGATCGCTAAGCCCCATGACTTAGGCAGAAGTTAGATAATTTTACCTATAATAAGGATACCATGCCCAAATTTTATTTGTAAATTAGACGATCTCAAGACTACTAGAGTAGGTGAATCAATAAAGAATATAATTTCAATTTTAATTCATGAACAATTCTCAAAGAGTATCCTATTGTTAGTAAAGCACTCAAATCTAAGCAATTGTATTTGTTTGGTTTTACACAAAAAGTACGGACATCATGGATGATCTGGCCAACATCTCCACCCAAAAATGGATATCTACCTAGGATTTCATTGCAAAATAGGGACATTCCGTTCCTGCATATGAGATTGATCTATTCAAGTACATTCCTTATAGAATTATTCATTCTTGAACCTATTTTTTCTGTATGAGTTTGATCTACATAGAGTTATATTTCAAAAGTATGTACGACTTGATTCCCATTATCATGGGATATGTAGTGACATCCAAGTACCTTAATTTGAATCTATCCAAGAGTTCCTTTTCACCCAATCCATGTTCAATTCTAAAATTCATACACATTTCAATCTCGGGGTATCTATGACTTATGCTAAATCCACTTCCTATCTGGGATTTAGCCAAGCACTCATGGTCAGATGTATCTTATGGATAGGACCACAAATTCCTCAATGACATAATAATGATAGATTACTTCAAGAATCTCAAAATCAAAGATCGATATATTTTTTGGATATGTGAAAAACTGATCTACAATTACCAAATAATCATATTCATTTTTTGTTGATTGAATCTAATTGTTGGAGGAATTTTTTCATGCTCATAATTTTTCATCACACACTTTGTCATGGGAAGATGCATATCCCGAATATCACATGATTGATAAGTGAGATTTGGGGTCATCTTAAAACTAGCACTCAGATTCCATCTTTCTGTCATGCGAACATAGAACCAAGCATATATCCTGGTCTCACCTCTATCGAGAGGAATATTAAATCAAAACATACCCAGGTATGTGAAGAATTGTGAATATTGACTTGAAATCTGGCTATGATAAAGTCTTAAATATTTATTTGATTCACCATGAAGGTTTATCATAAATAAAATTCAAGAATTGATGCACCATTCCAATCTAATGGAATCCAATACTGTACACTTGAAATATTCATTTTTTATGATAATATCCATGTCATGCTTGATATCATCATGTAAATAGGATAAATAATACTTGTACATGTGTCAGAGGATTCAGATATGTGAAATTTATTTGATATCTTTCAACACTATACATGCACCCTTTGGCATACGACCTTGACATGAAAAAACCCTTAGTCGCACTATGGAATCATACAACCATGAATACGTGACACATCAAAGGCGAGGAAAGAGACTTTCCTTGAAAATTTCTAGACGCCATCATGAGATCTATCAATGAACACATGATACATAAAAGGTGAGAAAATATACTATCCCAAAAAATTCCTATATGTCATTAAAAGATCCATCATTGAATACAAGAAACATCAGGTGGGAAATGATATTTTCCCTAAAAATGTCTGTAACACCCCAAGGTTTTGAGAATAAATATTGAATGCATGAAACCACTGAGTCTCTACAAAACAACACATTATATATTCTAGTCGTTAAACACCACTTTTCATCTACAATGTTTTGAATTTCAAAAAACGGTCATCTAGAGTTGTAATCAGTAAGTCATTTGGTGTTTGATAGAACCAACTTTATTTTCTGTGAATAGTAAAATACCCTTATGAATAGAAATATGACCCTTATGAATATTAAATCATATTATTTTTTTATTTTTATAATTTTACAATATAATGAAATCTTGATTAATTTTTCAATGTGATATAAAACTAATTATACTTTTAGAATTGCTATTTTTCAAATTTAATATGATTTTAATAAAAAATTAAATTATAATATTTTTATTTCTGAAAAAATACCAAACAAAAACATAACCATTTGTTGACTTGTAGAATTATAAAATGTACATAAAATAATATTTAGGAACTAGTATATCTACATAATATTAAATCATATGACCAAACAATTTCTTAATAATCAAAATACCGATTAAATAATCTAATTGAATGTCATTAATATTTCATCTATTGATTCATCCTCATGCCATGTAACAAAATGATATAAATGAACATTAACACCTATATATGTTCATAATTAATTTTTAAATTCAATTCTGTAGATTTACATCCATTCCACATGAACTCCATTACTGAAAAACAAGTGAACCAATTATGAAAATCATATAAACGAACACTCTAGAATGATGAAATTCAATATTATAGTTTATCAATAAATACATAAATGAACTAAAAATAATTATTATAAACTAAATACATGTCTAATAGGTTCTGAAATATGTTATTAATAAGTCTAATTTAATATTCCACAGCCTTATGTTCAAGAGCGGAAAACATTCGGACTTTCTGTAAGGGTTTTCCAACCGAACTTCCATTTTCATTCGAGTTACTTTCGTTGTCTAATTACCTAAATGAAATTATTATGTATTATTATGTAATCCTCATAAATTTTGGGTGATTATTATATATATTTACACCAACCATAATCCTTCCTTAATTTACGGATGGTTACAAGTTTTAAAGGGAACATTCAAAATTGTTTCCAAAATACAAGCCTCATTCAAGGAAATTTCTCAAATTCTTACCTATTTTAAAGGGCAATATATAATATTTTTTTGGAAAATATTGTCTTTATAAAATCACTCATTTTATTATGAAAATAATATCTTACTTCACTTCTAGTTTTATAAAAAAAATTCCAAAAGAACTCTTCTTTTTAAAGTAAAAGAGTATTTATCTCAAGAATTACTCGAAGATTTTATAAGATTATCTTCATCTATTTCAACACTCTTATAGATTCTTATGTATTATTAGGATTAATATTTCATGGTATCATCTACAATATTTAATTTAATTTTTTATTATTATTTTGTTTGTGTATGTGCTATCTTAAAACCATTCACCAATTTACTCTGAATAGTTAGTGTTTATGCTTAATGTTCAAGGAAAGTTATTTACATTTAATATATTAGTTTCAATATGAATTTATATGTTGTTTATTTTTATCCACGTTCATATGAGGAATACATTTGACATAGTAAGTGTCTGTAGGGACCACTATATCCCCTCGGTGTATCGGTAGGTCTCATGAGACAAGCTACGGTCTTGGTACAAGGCCTTGAAAAAATGATTATTTATGGCCTTGTCATGAGGCCTTGATAGTATGGTTATGATGTCCTACATTATAAATTACCTCATTATAAAAATATTATTGATGGTTCATGTGGTTATAAGACTAGTATAATACCTATGATTATGGAATTATTTATTCAGCTCTTATTCGTTCCATAATGTGTTCAAGTTTTTGTTAAAGACATATGTTTTTAGTTATTTTGAATTCCTAATGTTTATGTTATGATATCATATGCTGTATTTATTACCCTTACTGAGCATTTGAGATCACCCCTTTCTTATGTTTCATTTTCTCATGACATGAAGAATTTTATTATGAATGAAATGCTAAAATAACTTTGGAGTTATGGATGTTGTCGAGTAAATTTCTATGTTGTTTTTTATTTCAAGTTGTAATGATGAAATTTTTTATGTATCTTGTTTAAAATTATATTAAACTACTCAATCCTTCGGGATGCGCATTCCTTGTTTATATTCCAATATAATAAAATACGGAACCATCTCTGGGGAACTAGGGTTGGATCCTTACAGTTGGTATCAAAATAATTTTAATAGAAAAATTGGAAACTGGATTTAAAAATCTTAGATTAGGGAAAAAATACCTAAGATAGTAATTGAGGATAAACATGAAATTACATTATGGTATTTTGGTAAGGAATAGATTATGTGGATATTTCTAGAAAATACATCCCTTTCTGAATACTAAAAGTGGATGTGGTTCTAGCACAGATGTACCTTGGAGTGAAAATTCTGACAAGGAGTTTCAAGCTTGACTCGGGGTATCCTGGTACCTAACAATGGGCCTTACTGTACACCTAGTTTGACACTCCCTGGGGATATGCTTAAAATAATTCACATTTTCTATACAATCCATTATAAAGGATTCAAATGTATTTTTTTCCTTAATGAAACTGTGTTTATGATTAAGAAATTAGCTATGTATAGGATTTTAATTTATGCTAAGTATTTTTCTACATTGAGATTATACATTATGATTCATACCCTAATCTTGTGTATTACATTATTTATAAATGATTCCTAATGGGAGAAATAGAAATTGCATGAATGTGTGTGTCCTATATAGGGATTTCCCTCTAACGTAGGGTAATGATGTTGGCTCTGGTGTTGTGACTGGTGTTGATAAACTTATAACAATACTGGGAAAACTTACATAGGTTATGAATAATAACCTTACCCGTATGAAGCATCTAGATCCACCACATGGAGGAGCTATTTTAGATAGATTTATGTGACAACAGCCTTAGTCATTCAATGGGACTAAAACCCCATTTATAGATGAACAGTGGATAAGTTCTCTAGTGAAGATATTCCTCTCTTTGAGATGTAACGAAAGTGGGAAGGTTTTTATGGAAGTTTATTATCTATCAGGAGATGCGGATCAGTGGTGGTTGTTAATCCAAAACACAAAGGAGGAGGAAGAAATAGAAGATATGGAATGGAAGGATTTTAAGGAAATATTCTTAGAAAAACATTTCCCTTGTGAATAGTAAGAAAATATGGAGAGGAAATTATTGAATTCAAGGCAGAAGGAGGATAAAAATGTTTCCAAGTATGAATCCAACTTTACAAGGCTATAAAGGCATACTATGGATTATATACGTAATCCAAGGAGAAAAATTGATCTATTCTTTTATGGATCAAACTCATTACCCTAAAGTTCTCTAGTCTCCCAAAGTTTCTCATCATATGAATATATAGTCTCAAATTCTATCAAGATGAAAAAAGAATTTTCTAAGTCTTATGAATTTAAGGGAAAGCAATAGAAGAAGAGGGCTTCCAAAAACTCTAGTAAAGGAAATGAGGAAATGGGGAAGAAGGAAAGAGTTGAACTTCCATCCCACAGTAATTGTGGGGAAAAACACTCTAGAACTTGATTGAAGGGAATGAGATTCTATTACAAGTGAGGAGAAAAAGGGAACCTATCTCGGGATAGTAAGGGGTAGAAAGAAGCAATCAATGTTCAGTGCTACAATTGCAGGGAGATGGGAAATTATTTACATTAATATCTTAAGAGTCTGAGAAACATTCCCCAAAGAAGGCCAAGGGAGCAAGGATAAGCTTATGTGGTCACAACTGTGGAGGTTGAAGTTCCTAATGAAGTGGTGTAAGGTACATTAATTATTTCCTCAAACATAACCAATATTTTATTTGATTACGGATTGTCTCATTCTTTCATATCATCTCAGTTTTCAAAGAAAATAAGATATTTCCAATTTGATTTAATAAGTTAGTTGTCAGTGAAAACACATAAGTTATGTATCATTGCAACAAAGTTATGTCAGGTAGTCCCCATTACGTCATATATACATGCTTTATCTACTGATTTGTTTGTCATACCCATGATTGACTTTGATATAATCCTCAGTATGGATTGTATTTTGAACCATGATTATAAAATTTATTACAATAAGAAGGAGGTTTCAATTTTTGAGGATGATGTGGAATCCCTTATCTTTAGGGAAGAAACATCACCATATGATTCTCATTTAGATCCACCCCGAGTAGATCAACTGAATTCAATTATTGGGGAGGAAAGGAATGAAATAACTATAGGTGAGGAAAATAATTTTCAAATAGAATATTTACCTATTGTGAAAGAATATGTTGATGTCTTTCCAGATGATTTAACTAGACATCCTATAGTGCGGTAAATTGCATTTTCCATTGAATTAATTCCTAGTTCAAGGCCTATATCAAAGACCACTTATATAATGGCCACTATGGAGTTATTTGAACTGAAGAAACAACTTGAGGAATTGAGTGACAAATGATTTATTCACCCTAGTGTTTCTCCATGGAGATCCCAAGTTCTATTAATTAAGGAAAAATATGGGTCTATGAGGTTCTGCATTAACTACAAGGATATAAATGTTATAACAATAAAGAAAAAGTATACCCTACCTCACATTGATGATTTATTTTTTCAACTTCATAGAGCACAATATTTTTTGAAGATTGATCTTCAATCTGTATATCATCAGTTTCTTGTGAGGAAGGAAGAAATTTCAAAAAACATAATTTTAAACCAGGTATGGACATTACGAGGTTACATTAATGCCTTTTGGAATGACTAATGCACCCTCTATTTTCATAGATCTAATGAATAGAGTTTTCAAGGAATATCTTGATGAATTTTTTTTGGTATTTATTGATGATATCTTGGTATACTCTGAAGGATATAAATATCCTGAAAATCACTTGGGCACTATTATAGAGACTCTTAGAAGAAATCAATTATATGGGAAGTTCAGCAAGTGTGAATGTTGGATCCAATCAATTTCCTTTCTGGGCTACTTGTCTCTAAATATGGAATATCTATTGATCCTTCAAAGAAAAATGTTTTCCAATATTGTCCTACTCCAATGAACATAGCTGAGGTATGCAGTTTTATTGGTTTAGTAGGTTATTATCGGTGTTTCATCCAGAACATCACCTATTTAGCCAACCCAATGATCAAGATTACATGTAAAGGTTTTAAGTTCATATGGACAAAATAATTTGAGGACTATTTTGAAGAATTTAATAGGATATTATTTAATGCTTTGATCTTGACCCTACCATCGGGGAATGATGGGTTTTTGATCATTAGTGATGTATGAAAGAATGGACTGGGTTGTGTCCTTATTAAGAATGATAGAGTTCTTGAATATGCATCAAGGAAGTTAAATATTCATGAAAAAAGCTATCCCACTCATTATCTTGAATTAGTAGTAGTAATATTTTCTCTGAAGATATGGATTCATTATCTCTATGGTGAAAAATGTGAGATATATACGGATCACATGAGTCTGAAGTATATATTCTCATATAAATAACTCAACATGAGGCAATGACGATGGCTCAAACTACTCAAGGATTATGATTTTACCATACACTACCACCTATGAAAGGAAAACAAGGTATTTGATTCATTACAAAAGAAGGATCATGGATTTCTCAACCAAATGATGATTGACAAGGATCCTTTGTATATAGATATAGTGAGGATGGGTATGGGGATTACCAAAGAAGGTGAAACATCACTACTTTTTCATTTTGTTACCCAACCATATTTATTAGAATGGATTAAAATTTCTCAATCAGATGACAAGAACCTTCAAAATAAAATTAATGTTGTGGAAGAAGGGAATATGGTTAACTTTGAGTGTAAAGATGGTGTTATGAAATTTGGGAAGATACTTTGTGTTCCAGCTATACCAGAGCTAAAAAGCGAGTCATTGAATGATCCCCATAGTTAAAATTTATCCATACATCATAGTATCACTAGGATGTATAGATATTTGAAGAAACATTTCTGGTGGGATAACATGAACAAGGAAATTGCGGGTTATGTATCAAGATGTTTAGTTTGTCAAAAAGTAAAGGCCGAAAGGCAACATCTAAAAAGAATCATGAAATTTATACATTTTCCTACATGAAAATGAGGTGAAATCACCAAGTATTTTGTTCCTAAATTATCCAAAACTCCAAGGAAGAATGATGCAATATGAATACTTTTGGATTGACTTACAAAATCTGCACATTTCCTCGCTATAAGGGAGTATTTTCCACTAGAGCACCTAGAAAGGCTCTATATCAATGAATTTGTGAGACTTCATGGAGAACCTATCTCAATTGTTTCTGATCATGACCCAAGATTTACATCTAAATTTTGGAAAATCCCTCAGAAATATTTGGATACTAAACTTTTATTGAGTACTTCTTATCACCCTCAAACTGACAAGAAATCAAAGAGGATGATCCAAACCTTAGAGGACATGTTGATATCATGTTCACTTGACTTCCAAGGTATTATGGATCAATATTTACCTTTAGTGTAGTTTTCCTACAATAATAGTTTCCATTAGAGTATTCAAATGGAACCATATGAAGCATTGTATAGGAAGATATTTCATACACCAACTTGTTGGGATGAAGTTGGAGAAAGGAATCCTATGGGCCCATAGATTGTGGAGGAAACAACAGTGAAGGTAAAGACTATTCAAGTTCATACCAAAGAAGATCAATGTAGAGAAAATATCTTTGTCGATAATTAAAGGAAGGGTCTATAATTTCAAGTGGGAGATCATATTTTCTTGAAAGTTTCTCTGTGGAAGGGTGTTATAATTTTTTGGAAGAAAGGGAAATTGGGCCCTAGGTACATAGGGACTTTTTAAATTCTGGAGATAATTGCAGTTTTCTCATATCGTTTTGATATGCCACCTTGCTTATCCAAATTACACAATGTGTTCCATGTCTCATTGGTGAGAAAGTACATTACAGACCCAACACATGTCCTCACTTATGAAGGTATAGAGTTGGAACCTGGCCTATCTTACTTTGAAGAGCCTATCCCAATTATAGACACTAAATAAAAAGTGTTTATAAATAGGACAACTTTTCTAGTAAATATACTTTGGAGAAATCATAAAATCAAAGAGGCAACATGGGAGCCTGAGGATCTTATGTTGAAGACATACCCAAATCTTTTTTAAGGTAACATTCATTTAATTTTGAGGATGAAATTTTTGTAAGTAGGGGAGAATGTAGCACCCCAAGGTTTTGAAAATAAATATTTAATGTATGAAAACACTTATTCCCAACAAAACAACACATTACATAATCTATCCTTTAAACACAACATTACATCTACTATATATTCAATTTCAAAAAATGGTCATCTAGAGTTGTGATCAGTAATTCCTTTGAAGTCTGATAGAACCAACTTGATTTTTGGTTAATAGTAGCATACCCTTATGAATAGTAATATTAACCTTATGAATAGTAAATAATTATATAATTTTATTTTCTTAAAATTACAAGAGAATTAAATCTTGATTAATTTTTCAATGTCATATAAAATTAATTATACTTTTAAAATTGTTATTTTTCAAATTTACTAATATTTTATTTAAAAGTTAAATTTACAATATTTGGACAAAAAAAATTCAAAAAAATGATTTCATTTTTGAATTCTACACGTTGAAAAATGGTTAGATTTATTTTTTGTATTTTTCTGAAATACTCAAATTTTTTATGAATAGTAAAATACGGTAAAATACCATATATACAAATTATCAGTTAAGTACACTATATATGAAATCATAAGTGATTGAAGACCACTTGGCTCAAAATAAAATTCACATATTACTATTAAGGGTCACATGAACCTACATTATTGGTTGTCTTCTGGGAATTAATAAAATTATGAATAAAATATTCAAAACTCACTCCTCTCCTCCACTATAAAAACCCCCCATCACTCCCTCTTATCTTCACTCCTCTAAGCCTTGAAAATTTTCATGGTTATATTCAAATACCCTTCACTAGTCACTCCCCACGTCCATGAAACTCTTGGTATTTCCAAAAGACCAAAACCCCTTCCCTTAATGAGGATCCCAATGAGGTTATTTGAAGAGGTAAAACACCTTACTTTTTTGTTTAGTTTCATTTCATTTTATCTTCTTATGTTGTCCTCTCCTCGCATACTTTGTCTAAATTACCATGATTACTCCAGTATCATATATATACTAGAATTATATTATATGGAAGAACCATCATCCATATTTTTAATCTCTTACTTTTATTTTTTAAAATGAAATCATCATCCGGGAGGTTCCAATTTTCAACCTTCATGGACGACGAAGTTTTTTCTTCAATTTATCCTTCATTACAAGTCATGAAACCATTTTTATGGTTGAAACACACTTTAATATATTTATTATTACCTATTTAATATTCATGAACCAGTATATGTACATAATATTAAATCATATGACCAAACTAGTTCTTAATAATCAAAATACCACTTAAATAATATAAGTGAATGTCATTAATATTTGATCTAATGATTCATTGTCATTCCATGTAAATAAATGATATAAATGAACATTAACACCTATGGATGTTCATAATTAATTTTTAAATTCAATTCTGGAGATTTACATCCATTCCACATGAACTCCATTACTTAAAAACAAGAGAACCAATTATGAAAATAAAGTAAATAAGCACTATGAAGAAACAAAATTCAATATTATAACTTATCAATAAAGACATAAATGAGCTAAAAATAATTATAATAAAAAAATTCATGTATAATAGGTTCTGAAATAAGTTAATAATAATTCTAATTTCATATTCTAGGACCTTAATTTCAAGATCGGAACACATTCGTACTTAAGGTAAGGGATTTCCACTTGAACTTCCATTTTCATTCAAGTTACTTTCATTGTATAATTAACTCAATGAATTTATTATTTATTATTATGTGCTCCTAATAAATTCTGTTTTAGTTTTCTATATATATACAACAACCATATTTCATCCTTATTTTATTGATGGTTACACATTTTAAAAGGAACTTTCAAAATTGTTTCAAAAATACAAGCCCAATTCAAGGGAATTTCTCAAATTCTTACCTATTTTCAAGGGAACTCTATAATATATTTTTGGAAACCATTATCTTTATAAAATAAATCATTTTTATTATTAAAATACTAACTTACTTAACTTCTGGTTTTATAAAAATATTTTTCCAAAAGAATACTTCTTTTAAAAGTAAAAGTGTATTTATCTCAAGAATTACTCGAAGATTTTATAAGAGTATATTCATCTATTTTGACACTATTATTGATTATTATGTATTATTTGGATTAATATTTCATGGTATCATCTACCATATTTAATTTAATGGTTTATAATTATTATTTTTGTGGATGTTCTATCCTAAAACCATTCACAAATTTACTTCGAATGGTTTCTATTTATTCTTATTGTTCGAGGAACATTATTTACATTTCATATATTAGTTTCATTATGAATGTATCTGTTGTTTATGTTTATCATCGTTCATATGAGAAATACATTGGACATATTAATTTTCAGGTGGGGCCTTCTATATCCCATCGGTGCATCGGTAGGTCTCATGAGACAAGCTATGTTCTTGGCACAAGGCCTTGAGAAAATGATTATTTGTGGCCTTGGCATGAGGCCTTGACGGTATGGTTATGATGTCCCGCATTAGGATTTCCCTCATTATGAAAATATTATTGATGGTTAATGTGTTTATTCAACTAGTATAATACCTATGATTATGGAATTATTTATTCAGCTATGATTCCTATGATATTGTGTTCTAGTTTTGGTTAAAGGAATATGTTTTTAGTTATTATGTATGCATAATGTTTATGTTATGATATCTTCCAATATATTGATTACCCTTACTGAGAGTTTGAGCTCACCCCTTTCTTATGTTCATTTTTCTTATTACATGATGAATTTTATTATGAATTACATACTAAAATAACCTAGGAGTTATGGATGTTAGTGAAGAAATTCCAATGTTGTTTTTCATTTCAAGTTCTAATGATGAACTTATGTATGTATATTGTTTCCAATGCTAATAAACTAATCAGTACTTTAGGATAAATATTCTTTGTTTATATTCCAATATAATAATATAGTTCCCCATCTCTGGGAAACTGGGGTCGGGTACTTAGAATGTCTTTTTGTTATTGTGAGATCCATCATTAAATATGCGACACATTAAAGTAGAGAAAGGTTACTTTCCTTTAAAATGTCTACATGCCATTATGAGATCTATCAATGAAAATAAGACACATAAAAGGAGAGAAAATTGAATGTCCCTATAAATAGATGTATTCCATTGTGAGATATATCAATGAACATGCAACACATCAATGCAAAGAAGAAAAACTATCACCAGCAATGTTCGCATGTCGTAGAAAGATCCAACACTAATAATACATTATGTCATAATAAAGAAGGTCAAATGAATAGGATAAGGTGAATGCACCATCATGAGATACCATATTGATCATGTCCTACCCTCATGGAAAATCATTGGGTAGGGTTGTAAAACCCCATGTAAAATAAAGGTTAAAAATATCAAAAAACATGGGGGGCCTCTTACGATTATAAAACTCATGTGACGCATCACCGATGGGGAGAATTATTTTCCAAAAACATACTCATACAATCTCATGATATCCACAATCTTTTTAAAATAAGTAATGGAAATAATAATTGAGAAATGAGGGAGCCTCTTGTGTTCGTAAAACTCACATGACCTACCCATGCAACCCATGAGACACTGCGGAAGCCTTAGTGACATGTATGCCTGGTTGTGTAAGAGACCACTTGCATGTCACCCCTGTTAGGTGAAAGTCTTTGGACATGTTTAGGAAGTTGTATACTCATAATTTGGATCCATAATAAAAACAAATTGATTTTCCATGAATTTATTACACATCACCACAAGACCCTTTTTTGGTCATGTGATGCATTACTAATGGAGAGAATGATTGTCCCAAAAAACATTCATAAAATCTCATAAGATCCCCAGCCATTTTAAAATAAGTAGTGGAAATAAAAATAGAGAATGTATGGAGCCTCTTGTAGTCATAAAACTCATGTGATGCACCCATGCAGCCTGCAGGACACCACGGAATCCCTGGTTAGTTGTGAAGAGCCTATTGGAATGTCACCCCTATCATGTGAAAGGATTTGGACATATATAGGTAGACTTGTTCCCACCCTTTGTCTCTATAGGATAAACAGATGGGATTTTCCATTAAATTATCATTCATCTCCCTAGGACCTTTTACTGTTCATGTGATGCATCATCGATGGAGCGAGTGATTTCCTTAGACAATACTTGTGAACACTCACAAGACCATCCTAGATTCACATGATATGTGACACATAAAGTAGAGAATAACGAGGGTGGAGATGCCTATAAATCCCCCATCAAATGATGAAAAAATGGGGGGCTTTAATGGATGAACAATCATTAGAACCTCATATCAGCATAAGAGCGTATTTCATGGAGTGATCGATCTCATGACATGGAATTTTTCTATTATGTAAGATACCAGCGAACAGTTTGAGAAATCATGAAATGTGCATAGGTGCTTCGCTTGATCACGCATAGATCGCGTGAAAGACTTCTGTTAGATCACATGAATAATATCCCACATATTTTCTAAATCATGTGGGACTTAAAACAAGATAACACTGAACAAATCTAAGTCATTATCAATATAAAAGATATAAAAAAGTCTAAAATATGGTATAATTATTAAAGGAACATATATGTTGATCCTCATGAGCTTCGCATGAACCATCCGGGTTACACAAAAACACTATAACATGTCACCCAAATCATGAGACACTCCTTTGGAATTATATTTGGATCATATGAAGTCCATTGTACATGTCAAGAAAGTCACATGGTACCCCATGGGCATGCCACCCAAACCTTGTCAATCCCTCCGGGATAGCCATCCAATCCTTGAAATACCCTCTAGACATGTCACCCAAATCATATGGTAAAATCATTACATGTTAGATCACTCTCAAGATATCACCAGGGTGTATCAGCTGGCCCTTGTGACATCCCTTGGGCACGAGATTTAGCTCTCATGATGACTCCCAGATAAGTCTTCCAGGACATATGGCACCCTCCAGACATGTCTCATTAACTCTCACAATTCCCTCCAAGCGTGTCATTTAGCTTTTGAGATGATTACAGGGCAAGTCATTTGGATCATGTGATGCCCTCTATACAATACATCTGAAGTCATGTGATGGATTTCTAGAAAATTTTGATGAGGCCATGCAATGTTTTCTAAGATAATCTGACCAAGTCTTGCGATGTCCTCTAGAAAATTCATCCATCGTCATGTGATAACCATTGGACACACCATCTAGATTATATGATTTCCCTTGGAAAATTAAACTAGATCATGAAATTTATTTTGGACATGTCAAGAAAACATTCTCCGACATGTCAAGAAGAAAACCAAGGCATGTCATGTATAAAATTGATGCATGTTAGGCAGATAGGAAAAATAGGTCAATAAGGGAAACCTCAATGTGTAATAATTGACTAATAAACTATGGGAACTCTGATTCCTATCCAAACAGGATACATAGGACCCCTTCCTATGGTCCTATCTCTAATGGGCCTCTACTTTAGTGTAACTCCCCTTATGTCTCCAAAATTTAAACCATCATGATCCAATCATTCCCATTGTCTGATCACTCTTCCTCATCCACCAGTGGATGAGAAGAAATGCACAGGTATCATTTTACATATCAGTACCGACCATAACCTCAAGTAATTCAAACCCATCAGTGAAATTGGGATGAAATGAAATATGGGAAATATGATTCCCTTCATAACTGAAAAACATAGGACACCTTCTTAAGGCCCTAGCTCCATACCAGATCTTAGATGAGACATGTAATCATACCTCTAAAAGGTAAACTTAAATGTATAAGCCCCATATGGATACCCTCTCATGTAATGTGTTCAATATTATGCTACCTCTTGTTTCTCACACTGAGCATGACTCAAGTAGTCTTAGAGAGTGGCAATGATTGTACCGATAATGTGATGAGAATTCCATAGTGTGGGATTACAAATGGGGTGTAAGTCAGATTAAATCCCATCTCTTCTCAAAAAACTATACACCTGAAAAATAAATTGAAGCCAGTCTTGTATACATGAGTACCACCTAGGGCCTCTATTGTCATATCTCTTACAACACATAACATAATTATAAAACTAAATGGACTCAAATTCTTTCCTCAAAAAGGATATGTAGGACACATCACTGAGGTCTAAGCATGATATTCACATCCTTACCACATGATGTTAAACTGCATGGATCAGTCCAAATACATGACCTTGAACAATGTGAAACAAACTAAGTGGGTTTTGATCACTATTTTCATAGGATATGTATGAGGCTTTATAGAGGTCTAATACCATCTCCAGGACACCAACTTCCTTGTTGGATGGTAATAAACCCTATAGTTTTTCAATGTGGCTATAACCCAAAGCATCATAAATAAATAAAAAGGTAATAAAGAACCTGTGATATGCACACAATTGTTCCTATCAATACATTTTCATAATCAATTCATTGGCATGGGGGTAACCATTGGCATACCAGTGTTTGGGAAAGATTTCATGAACATTTATTAAATATATAAGAGAGTCTCATAGTATGAAACAATTCCCCCCAAAAGGCTGTGATAATCCTAACCTCTCATCCTCTTGACTAATGTGAGTTCTTAACCATCATTGGTTCTGAACCCCCAAAGAACCAACTTCCTTCAGAAATTAGTTCTATACTTGTTTATGGATGTGTGAACTATTGGGAATTTATAGGGAAGTATTAAAAATGGAAACCAGATATGAATGATTGAGAAAGGCATTAAACCCCCCACTATCAATAAATTCGTTAGGATAAAGACCCTTCTATGTCACTTTTTTAATGAAATAGTATTTAAATAAGATCATTATAATTGTGATAATCATGGGTTTCCATTTCATTCTCAATTAGTTTCATCATCAAGATTCAAGTATTTCATAACATCCTTAGTATAGTATGTTTCTATTAATATTTTAAAAATCGATTTATTGGTCTAACAATCAGTTCTCAAAATATTTATTAAATCAAGACCTAAGGTGTTGATGAATGCATCTAATGGTCATATATTTATTTTATGTAATTCCTTTAGATATTCCGAGGTATGTACTTCTTTGTCTGATATAACATATCCAATGATTGGATGGATGTTGAAAAGAAATGTATGAATCACACTAACACCACAATAGAAATTCAATTACAAACATGAAACTACATTGTCACCCAAAACCCTAACATAATGGTAAATTAGTTTTCATGCCTAATATTTTAATTTTTACTTCATTCCGGTTCGGGTCAGGTTCTTGGTCATTTTTTTTAGGATCTGGGTGTGATAGGTTTGAAATTTTGGCACATTATTACTCTTATATTCTTGTCCTATATTTCTTCATAGTTTCCCCCTAATTCCCCCTTGAATTTTTAATAAAATGGATAATTTTTTGGTGGACTGAACAAGGCACATGGATTGGCCACACGGTTTACTAAACCATGCATCCAAACCATGAACAGGTGTCCAGATCATATAAAATGCTTATTTTTTCAAGTTTATTATTTCAAGCTTAACCCTAGTGTACCAATTTCTCTCATCATCATCTCTTACAAGCCATGTAAGGCTCTCAAGTTCCCTCAAGCCTCCTTAGAACCCATTTTTAAGGGGGTTTTGGTGGTGGAACTTCAAGATTCTTCAAGTGATTTTCTCTCTTGTTTTTTTTCATTTTCCATAGTGTTTCTTCCATATTTATTGAAGTTACTCTTCTCCAACAGCTAAGTCTTCAAACCTAGGGTTTGATTTTTAGTTTCTTGGTTGAATCTTGTTGTTAAGTGTTTGTTTTTACTCCCTTGTGGTGCAATGGTGGTGCGATTGAAGTTTCACACAAATATTTTTTTTATAAATAATATAGGTGATCCCATATATGGACATTATTTGATGAATTTATCATTCTTTATTGACCTGTTGTGAATGTTTAAATTCCATTTTTTTGTACGAAAACCATTTTTTGTAATATTGGTTAAGCGGTTGATTTTAAAGTAGCATTTTTTGTGTGAAAATGAGTGTTTTTCAGGTGAAATCCATGTTGTATCTTTTTTGGTCATTTTATGATTCATGGAATTGTTTTTTTAAAGGATTTAAGGGATTCCAATTCTGTTCTAGCATGGTTTTGGTGTTCTTTTCACCTTAAAAGAGTGATTTTAAATGGTTTTTATGTACAAAACCCAATTATGCTTCTTAAAATGGTTTTATGAAAGTATTTAATGGTTTATTGAATTATTCAAAGGATGAAAAGTATATGTGGGTGATTTTTGGTGTTTGTATGATCCATAAATGGTATATTTATGTGAAGATGGTATTGATAACATGTGGAACTTATTTTAGCAAAAATAGGGAATCTTGCATATCTAGGGGGTGGACTAGGACTAATATACTAGTGATATGAAGTGGTTTCATACCTATTTCACTTCGTAAGATTGACGATGACAACACTAACTAAACAATGATGATGATTAGATACAACTCAGCCATTGGGGTTTCCCCCCTAGTGGATCATGCATGAGACAAATATTTGTTATGGATACTTTTACACTAAGATACATGTGTCTAGGGACCACAACTAATTAGTGCCTAGGGGTGTTCTTATGTGTTGGGAAAAAATCCCTCAAGGTTGTTGAGTCAATAAGGTTTTCCTTATGACTTTTCCATTCCTTCTTGTTTTGAAAATCACAAACACCTTATCTTTAAGAAAATTTCTTTTATAAGAAAAATTATCCTTATCTTATTTTCATCCATATTTTTCTTAAGTATGAGATTCGGATTCATTTCTATTTTCTCGGAATTGTTGAAATTTTGATATGAAGCATTCTATTTTAGGATCCGAATTCTGGATAAGAACTGTAAGGAAGTTTCATTCTGAATTTCGGATACGAACTCTGGTTAAGTCCTATTCTAGACTCAAGATATGAATCCTTATGAAGTTCGACAACGAATTCTCATTACGAATTCTAATGAAGAATTCTCATTACGAATCTTGATGACGAATTCTCATTCCGAATTCTGATGAGGAATTCTCATTACGAATTCTGATGAAGAATTCTCATTCTGAATTCTCATTCCGAATTCACCTATGAAACAGAATCTGATCATCTTTGTTTTATACACTCCGTATTTCCTTACACTCCAAACTTTCACTCCGAAGTTTTCATTCCGAACTTTTGAGTTAGGTTTTTAAACGGTATCGTACATTCTGTTACACTTGTTTTATTATAAAATGATGTCGTCTATTTTGTTATAAACTAACCATTGTCTAAGTGACATGTGTACAGGTCCCTCCAATATTTAAGGAAAATATGACCGTTGGAGAAGGAGCCGACCTTACCTATAAATAGGAGCTCATTTAAAAGAGCTCGGTGCTGAAAGGCAGAAAGGCTGACTGATCTTCGACTCATGTGATTACATGCTTGAAGTGATTTCTAGAGAGAGAGGCTCTTATTAACTCTCAAAGCTTCGTGCGACTCCGAATGTTGGTGATTACATTCGAGGTCTTCCGGGGATAGGAAGACGGAGGTTCCGACTACCTTAAAGTTTGAGGGCTTCCTTGCTGAGGAAGACAGAGGTTGCCAACTACCTTGAAGTTGAGGGCTTGCAGGGATAGCAAGACAGAGACTCTGATCTTCGTATCGAGGGCTTACCCTGGTGTGGGTAAGAAAGACTTTCATGAAAGTATAAATCAAGGGACCTTTATCCAAGGTTGTTGGATACCCTTCTCTTTGGGTTAAAAGACTTATATCTTGTTACATGTAGTACTACTACTTGTTTATATTCTGCTGCATATTGTATTGTAAGGAAAGTATAACTTTCTTATACTTCCTTATTTGTACTCTGTTTCATTTAGATTCTATACGCTTTAAGGTAGAATATCATATTGTAATATTTTGTTAAGGTTCTATTTCTGGAACCATATTTCCGGAACCTACTTTCGGAATCTCTTTTCAAAGTTTTGTTTGGTGTTAGAGGTGTTGTGAATTTGGTAAGTTTAACTTTGTTAAACTTAGCTTTTTTCCTTTTCTTAAGGAAGACATAGTTATTCTTAACAAACTTTAAAGGTTCCAAAGGAATTTTTAAAGTTTACAATTCACCCCCCCCCCCCCCCCTCTTGTAAATTGAGCATCTACGTCACTATTTCGATCCTACAATTGGTATCAGAGGAAGGTCTCTAAAATACTTGTACTCACATAAAAGTTTTTCTTGCTCACTTTCCCATTCCTAATTTTCCCATTCTGAACTTTTCTATTCTGAACATTGTTATTACGAATCTTGTCTACTAACAAGCTTATGTGCCGAAGGTTATTATAAGTATGGCAGGAATTAATGTTGGTTCAATTGATAATCTGAATCCTACAAGACCACTAATATTTGATGGAAATGATTATGAATATTAGAGGGATCGAATGAAGACTTTTGTTATCAACACTGGAGTGGATAACTTCGTTATGCATAGTGGTGATTATAAAATTCCTGACAAGGAAGTTAGAACTTTTACTAACCAGGAAAAGCAAGAATATCAACTCAATTATAAGGTACGCAATACTTTACTGTGTTCAATGACTAGAAATATATATAGCCAAATTTCTTCTTGTGAATCAGCTTACTATATCTGGAAGAAGTTATAGGTTACACACTTTGGAACTTCTAAAGTTATTGAGACTAGAAGAGCTATGCTTAGAGCAGAATATCATGGCTTCAATTTTCCTTATGGAGAACCTATCTATAAAGTTCAATAGAGATTTATGACTATAGTCAACAGTCTACAGTCTATGGGAGGGAAAGGTCTAGATGATGAAGCTCTTGTGGATAAGATAATTGATATTATGCCAAATGAGTGGGAGTCCAAGAGAACAGCTATAGATGAGAACAGGAAGGTCACTCAAATTACTCTTGATGAGCTATTTGGAACTCTTATACAACATGAAACAATAATGAAGAGAGATGCTGACAACATCAAGAAGAAGAATGGAAATGGTACTGTTTCTTTTACAACAACCTCAAATCAGATGAAAGCTAAGACTCCTGAGAGAGTAACCAGATCCAAGTCTAAGAAAGTTATTTTCCAGTCCGAATCTAGTGAGAGTGAAGTCTCTGAAAATGAACTAGAAAATCTTGCTCGAAGAATGAACAAGATAGCTGGCCAGAGAAATTTTCAATCCAAGTATAAGAAAAAGGAAAGGAAAGATAAGAAAGATGGAGAAGTTACTTGTTATGAATGCAAAAAATATAGACATATAAGACCAGATTGCCCTTTGCTCAAAAAGAAAGAAAGGAAAGAAAGGCATTCAGACAGGAACAGAAAGAAGTCTTATAAAGCCAGAGCTAATAAAGTTCTGAAAGCTAATGACACCTGGAGTGCCAGTGGTGGTGACTCTTCATATGAATCTTCTGATTATGAATCTTCAGGATAGAAGAATCTTGGTCTTATAGCCAGATTACCTATTGATAATCATTGTTTTATGGATAAGGTATGAAATGCTGAATCATTGACCAATGTTTCTTTAAATTCTAATGATAGTAAGTATTGTAACTCTTCTGATGAAGAATCTTCTTCTGATTAAGAAAATACTTTACCTACTTATGAAGAAGTCTTTAGGTTTGCTGAACTTCTTGAGATTGAGAATTCCAAACTCAATAAAAAACTTCATAAGGCAAACTCTAGGAATTCTATTCCTATGAAAGAGATATCAGACCTTTCTAAAGATCTTGATAGGAAAAATGCTGATTTTGAAAGAATTTCAAAAAATCTTGAGGAAGTAAGTTCTGAGAAGAAAAAACATTCTAAAGAATTAGAAAAGGTAATTTCTAATAAAAATGTTTTCGAGCCTAACTCTAGTTCAAAAACTAATGATTTTGAGGATAAAAACTTGATTGTAAAACTCAAGTCCGAAATTTTTTCCTTAAAGAAGTGTTTATCAAACTATACCCATGGTAAGGAAAATTTTGATAAGATGTATTCCCAAATACGGCCTTTAATAAATAAATCCGGATTTGGTTATACCCATGCAAAAACAATTTTTAGTAACAATTATTTTGTTCCTCAAAGTGCCCCATTTTATACCAAGTGTTAATGTGGTGGTCACCGGGCAAAGAATTGTTCCTTAAACAAAACCCAATCTCTAGGATTTCACAAATCTTACTTTTCTAAGAAGATGTGGGTACCGAAAATTTTATTGTCTGGAAATCTCGGATCCAAACAAGTTTGGATTCCGAAAGTCTAATTTTCTTCTTGATTTCAGGAAAATAAAGAGAGTACCAGCAACAACACATGGTACATGGATAGTGGATGTTCCCGGCACATGACTGGTAACAAAAGCTATTTTGAAAAGATTATCAAAATGAAAGGAGGAAAGGTAACTTTCGGAGATAATGCTAAGGGAGAGATTGTTGGTATTGGTAATATTGTTCTTCTTGGTAAAACTTTGATTTCAAATGTTCTTTTTGTTAATGGTATTAAGCACAACCTCATTAGCATAAGTCAGTTATGTGATGAAGGTTACCTTGTGAATTTTAGGAATGATAAGTGTTTAGTTCACAATTCCAAGGAAGATTTTATTCTCTCAGCCAATAGGCTAGAGAATGTCTACACTTTGAACCTAGAAGACCTCAGGAGTCAAGATTTACCTTGCCTAAGTGCAATGGAAGATCATTCTTGGTTATGGCATAGAATACTAGGACACTGTAATCTCAAAAACCTATGTAAACTCTCTAAGAAGAAACTAGTTAAGGATATACCGGAACTTAGATTTGATTCTTCTAAAGTTTGTGATCCTTTTCAATATGGCAAGAAACATAAATCTAGTTTTAATTCAATCGGTGAAGTCTCAACAACTGATGCATTACAGTTAGTGCACATGGATCTTTTTGGTCCAACACAAACTGGAAGTATTGGAGGCAAATACTATGTGTTTGTTCTAGTTGATGATTACACTAGATTTACTTGGGTCTATTTTCTAGCAAAGAAATCTGAAGCTTTTTCCTATTTCAAAAGTTTTAGAGCTCAAGTTAAAAATGAAAAAAAAACCTTCCATTGAAAACTATTCATAGTGATCATGGAGGAGAATTTCAAAATTATGATTTTGAATATTTTTGTAGTAAGAAAGGTATTACTCACAATTTTTCAGCACCTAGAACTCCTCCACAGAATGGTGTAGTTGAAAGAAGAAATAGAATTCTTCAAGAAATAACTAGAACCATGTTGAGTGAATATTCTATAGCTAGACATTTCTGGGCTGGAGCTGTAAGTACTGCTTGCTATACTATAAATCGAGTTTTGATTTGACCTTTTCTTAATAAAACTCCTTATGAGTTATGGAATGGTAGGTTGATGACATCATATTTGGTTCAACTCATCAATCTTTGACCGACTCTTTTGCAAGTCTAATGAAATCTGAGTTTGAAATGAGTATGATGGGTGAGTTAACTTTTTTCCTTGGTTTTCAAATTTCTCAAAAACAAGAATGAACCTACATATCTCAACATAAGTATATTAAAGATCTTCTTAAAAAGTATGGTTATGACAACACTAAGAGTATTAGTACTCCCATTGGTACCTCAAACTCTTTAGATCTTGATGAAGCTGGGAAACCAGTGGATCAAACATCTTTTAGAGGTATTATAGGAAGTTTACTTTACTTAACAGCTAGTCGACCGGACTTGATGTTTTCAGTATGCTTATGTGCAAGATATCAATCCAATCCTAAGGAATCTCACTTAAAGGTAGTAAAAAGAATTTTTCGCTACCTTAAGGGAACCATGGATCTAGGATTATTTTATACTTCTGTAAATGATTTTGTTCTAAAAATCTTTTCTGATGCTGAATTTGGTGGATGTAGAATGGATAGAAAAAGTACATCTGGAACATGTCATTTCTTAGGAGATTCATTAGTTTCTTGGTCCTGCAAGAAGCAACATTCTGTAGCACTTTCCACTGCTGAAGCTGAATATGTAGCAGCTGGAAGTTGTTGTGCTCAAGTGTTGTGGATGCAACACACACTCACAGACTATGGCTTGAGTTTTACTAAAACTCAAATTTTTTGTGATAACACAAGTGCCATTTCCCTTAGTTAGAACCCTGCACATCACTCCCATGAAAAAAACATAGATATTAGGCATCACTTTCTTAGGGATCACACACTCAAAGGAGATATTATTCTTCAGTTTATTGGAACGCAAGATCAACTTGCTGATATTTTCACAAAATCTTTGCCTTCTGATAGATTTGACTATATTAAACAAGAAGTTAGGAATGATAACCGTAAGTTAATCCTACTTAATTAACTTTCTGTTGAAAAATTATCCTTACAGCAATACACTCCTTTTTATTGGGGGAGTACATTTTTTTGATAGAATAACAAAATTTTTCAAAAATTTGTTTTCAAACTTTTCGGAATGAAGATTTCCGGAATGGAATTTCCGGAACTACAATTTTCCAGAATATATATTTTTATATAAGAAAACTTATAAAACACAAATTTTCGTATTAAAAAACTTCCGGAATGGAAAATTTCGTACTGGTTTTTTCATAACAGGATTTTCGTACCGAATCCTTCATAATGTTTTTTTTGGAATGAAACTTTCGTACTAAGTTTTTCCTTATTAAGTTTGTTTTTCATACTGAGTTTTCTATACTGAGTTTATTTTTTGTAATGAGTTTTGCAAACTATTTCATAGTAAAGTTTTTTTTATAAAAATGTTACCAATTATGAATAATCCTCCTAAGACAATCCAAAAGGTATGATTTCCTTACTCAAGTTTTCGTAGTCATACTTTACTTACTGGCATTTTCTTATATTGTGTTTTCGGATTATAGTTTTCTTAATTCTTTGTTTTAATAAAATCCTCAAAAATATTGGATTCAAGTTTTCTTGAGAATTCGTTTTCAACCATCAGATCTGATCTCATCTTATCACAACCGTTCGATCAACCAAGGAATTTGAACCGTCGTTTCATTGCCTATATAAAGGGGACCCAAATACTTTTCCCACATCGGTTCTCAAGCTCTCGTGTCCCAAATCTCTGCCTCTCTGTTTTAAAGTTGTTTCGAACTTCAGTTTTCTCCATTCCGAACTTCTCAGAGGTCTTCAGATCCGAATTTCTGTAGAGTTAGCTTCTCAAGAAATGTCATCCTTCAAGCCTATTTTATAGTGGTTATTTTACAGAGAAAGGCTAGTCCATCTGGATTTCTTCAACAATTATGATTCTCTTATTTCAAAGAACATTAAGTTGAATGGCTGGGAAGATATTGTTGTGTCCAAACCGGGGAATCAAGATGATGTTTTTTCGGAGTAACTTATTGAGTTCTATGAAACAGTTTCCTTCTTTCAGGAAGATAATAGGGAGAAATTTTCTTTTAAGTCTTATGGTAAGACTTATAAGCTTTCTTATACCAAGGCAGCAAGCTTGGTAGGGCTGACCTATAAAGGAGAAGCAGAGTTCATATCTCATGTGTTGCCATATTTTAAGGGTAGCTTCGACAAGGAAAAAGCCTTGAAAACTCTCGGACTCTCAGACGACAAAGCTTCGAAGATTGCTAGTTTGCCTACAAATTTCCGGATTCTAGAGTTGTGGGTGCAAGGTCTTATCGTACCGAGGAAAGGTGATAAAGACAGCTTGAAGAAGAGTGAGATCTATATCCTAGATTTCCTGATAAATATAAGGAAGTTTAACTTCATGAGGCACATTCTTATAACCATTGAGAATCTTAAGAAAGGAAATCTCAGAGCCCAGATCGTAATGTACCCAGCAATTTTATCGAGGTTGATAGTTCGGTGCCTTGAGTCTTTCAAGGAAGCTTGCAGATCTAAGCCAAGGGTTTGTAAAATTTTGTTGGTCAGTGATGATACCCTTAAGAGTATGGATGTGGCTTTCAACAAGGAGACTGGTGAGTTCTTCGATTTGCCTAATCAAGAAGAAGTGGCTCCGAAGGCTGCTGAACCGGAATCATCTAAGCCGGCAAAGAAAAGAAAGTTGAAAGAAGTTGCAGTTGAAGTTGAGGATACTAAATCTAAGGAAGCTCAAACTGCACCTCCCAAACCAAAGAAGAAGAAAGCCTATCCTGATGAAGTTGTTGCGAAGTGGAGAGCAGATAAACAGAAAAGGAAAAAAGGGGATCCGCAGTTCGGATTGGACCTTGTGGAGGCTAAGGCCTTAAAGGAGAGAACTGCTGATGAGCTTGAAAAAAAAGTAAAGGAAAAGAAGCTCAAGAAGAAGATGTCAGAAGCTGAGGCAGTCCAAGCTTTGTTAAAATTTAATGAAATAGTATCCGGAATCATTCCAGTTCCGAGATCTTTCTCAGTGGAATCTCTACCTGAGACTCCAGGAAGAAACCTTGATTTCCGGAAGAGATTACAACTGAACATGTTGAGAAACTCGAGCAGATTCAACAAGTGGAAGAGGAAGAAGTAGTTGCTGAAGGAAGTGGTGAAACAAGAGACTTATTGAAAGAAGTAGATGATTATAAGGGGTCGCCTTTGGAACACCAATCACTCCGAACTTCAGAGGCTGAATCCTATAAGTTAGTAACTCTAGATAAGGATAAGAATGAGGAAGATGTTCTTCAAAAAGTTGTTGATGATATTATTCAAGTGTCTACTGGCGAGCAGAAAACTCCTGATCAAGAATCGATTCCGAAAAAAGACAAGGGAAAGAAACTCCTTGTTGAGACTCTGAAATCAGTGGCAAGAAAGAAAAGAGAATTTGGTGATTCATCTAAAAGGAAGTTCGAGCTTATTGAGGAAGAAAATTCTCCAAGAAAAGTTTCAGATTCGGAGTCATCCTTGTTGGGACATGACTTTGTTGTTCAATCTTTGAGGAATTTAGTTGGTTCCATTTCGACCATCTCGACTATAGATTCAAGATGCCAAATGCTCCAACATTCTCTAAATCAGAAATCAGATTCCGTATCCTTAGTCATGGATAAGTATGTCGACATAGAAGCCGAATTCAAATCTTTTCTTGTTGGATATGAATCCCACAAAAGATCTTGCAAGAGGATGACAAACTGGTCGAAGAAGACTGTTGAAGAGATGAGGTTATTTGATGAGTTTAAAGACAATGTTAAAGATGCCTTTGAGACTGAGGACAGGAAGATAAATGAGTTGACTTCCTCCTTTGAAGAGAAGTTGACAGATGAAAAGAACTTCCGGATCCAAGAAGTCAGAGATCTGAATGGGAAACTGAATTCCGTTTCTCAAAACTGGAAGTTTGAAAGGGATTATCGGATCGAGTTTGAACAGAAGTTGAAGGCTCAGGAAGAAAAGTTCAAGGCTCAGGACGAAAAGCTGAAAGCCTAGGAAGAAAAGATTGAAGCTCAAAGTGCAAGAATAATGGTCTTAGAGAAGCAAGCTGAAGAAGATCATAAATACCTAAAGAATATCAAGACTATTCTTAAGGGGATCATTTCAAAGGAAAAAGATCTGAAATAACTAAATCCGATCTTTTTGTTGTATCTAATTTTCTTTGTTGCCAAGATTTCAAATCTAATGAAAATTGTGCCTCTCGTTTCTTTTGTTGTTATTACTAATTTTTCAGGTACTTTGTTATTTTTTTCCACTCCCTCGATTTCTTTTTGAAAATCACAAAGGGGGAGAAGGAAAAGATCCTTAAGAAAAAGAAGAACTCCAATGAGAGTTTATCTAAAGGGGAGAAGGAAAAGATTCTTAAGTAAAAAAGAACTCTACTAAGAGTTTATCTAAGGGGGAGTTTTTCATTAAAGAAGACTTTCTTATTCATAATGAAATGTCACTCCGGAAATCTATAATACGATCCTTAGAGTTTGAAAGCCTAAGGGGGAGTTAGTCATATTCATCAATATCCTCAAATAAAAGGGAGATAAGCCTTAATGTTTTTCTTTCTTCTTAGAATTTCTTTTTCGTAAAGACGTTTGTGCTTTCCAAAAAGGGGGAGATTGTTGAGTCAATAAGGTTTTCCTTATGACTTTTCCATTCCTTCTTGTTTTGAAAATCACAAACACCTTATCTTTAAGAAAATTTCTTTTATAAGAAAAATTATCCTTATCTTATTTTCATCCATATTTTTCTTAAGAGATTCAGATTCATTTCTATTTTCTCGGAATCGTTGAAACTTTGATATGGAGCATTCTGTTTTAGGATCCGAATTCTGGATAAGAACTGTAAGGAAGTTTCATTCTGAATTCCGGATACGAACTCTGGTTAAGTCCTAATCCAGACTCAGGATATGAATCCTTATGAAGTTCGACAACGAATTCTAATTACGAATTCTAATGAAGAATTCTCATTACGAATTCTGATGACGAATTCTCATTCTGAATTCTGATGAGGAATTCTCATTACGAATTCTGATGAATAATTCTCATTCCAAATTCTCATTCCGAATTCACCTATGAAACAGAATATGATCATCTTTGTTTTATACACTCTGTATTTCCTTACACTCCAAACTTTCACTCAGAAGTTTTCATTCCGAACTTTTGAGTTAGGTTTTTAAACGGTGTCATAAATTCTGTTACACTTGTTTTATTATAAAACGATGTCGTCTATTTTGTTATAAACTAACCGTTGTCTAAGTGACACGTGTACAAGTCTCTCTGATCTTTAAGGAAAATATGACCGTTGGAGAAGGAGCCGACCTTACCTATAAATAGGAGCTCATTTGAAAGATCTCGGTGATGAAAGGCAGAAAGGCTGACCGATCTTCGACTCATGTGATTACATGATTGAAGTGATTTCTAGAGAGAGAGGCTCTTATTAACTCTCAAAGCTTCATGCGACTCTGAATGTTGGTGATTACATTAGAGGGATTCCGGGGATAGGAAGACGGAGGTGCCAACTACCTTAAAGTTTGAGGGCTTCCTTGCTGAGGAAGACAGAGGTTGCCAACTACCTTGAAGTTGAGGGCTTGCGGGGATAGCAAGACAGAGACTTTGATCTTCGTATCAAGGGCTTACCCTAGTGTGGGTAAGACAGACTTGCTTGAAAGTATAAATCAAGGGACCTTTATCCAAGGTTGTTGGATACCCTTCTCTTTGGGTTAAAAGACTTATATCTTGTTACTTGTAGTACTACTACTTGTTTATATTCCGCTGCATATTGTATTGTAAGGAAAGTATAACTTTCTTATACTTCCTTATTTGTACTCTGTTTCATTTAGATTCTATACTCTTTAAGGTATAATATCATATTGTAATCTTTTGTTAAGGTTCTATTTCTGGAACCATCCTTCCAGAACCTACTTTCGGAATCTCTTTTCAAAGTTTTGTTTGGTGTTAGAGGTGTTGTGAATTTGGTAAGTTTAACTTTGTTAAACTTAGCTTTTTTCCTTTTCTTAAGGAAAACATAGTTATTCTTAACTAACTTTAAAGGTTCCAAAGAAATTTTTAAAGTTTACAATTCACCCCCCCTTCTTGTAAATTGAGCATCTACATCACTATTTCGATCCTATAAAGGTAACATTGCATCATTTTTGGGTTTGATTGTGTTTGTTGAAAAAGAAAGTTTCCATGGTGAATTGTCGAGTTCTATAGGTTTTTTTAACCATCCATGTTGACAAAGAACCATGATAAAGGAATGGAAGATCTGGAGGTGATAAAAAATGAACAGATACAAGGTGGCACTGTTTTCCAGTGTTTTCCAAATTTTGGGGGTCCAAAATTTGGAGTTTCATGAGAACTGTGAAATATGTATTTCCTTGAATATCCCATAAAAATATGGAAAAGGCATTAATTTCGCGAATATAGGATTCATGGATTAGATTTCGCGAAGACCATAAGAATGTTGACAGTGATGCTTTGTGATTGCGATAAGATTCATGAACGACATAGTTGAAGAGCGTTGCGGAGGCGAAGGGCATTGCTCGTGGAGCTTCGTGGAATGTGAGTGGAGATTTCCAGAAAAGGTGTAAAGTAAATGATGGAATTCTCTGTGATTACGATGAGCTCCGTGAAAGGAAAATTGTTGTGGTGCTTTGCAATTTTGAGAGAATTTAAGTGGGAACTTTGGAGCTTCACTATTTGAGATGATGTGGCATTGACTTCATGCAGAAGGTTCGAGGTTTGGTGAAATCTTCTATAAATAGACCTCGACCCCCTCTAGTTAAGTAGAGAGAGTTTTTGATGAAAATCTGTTACTATCGGCTCGTGAAGGGGGTTCACAAAGACAGTGTGCTCCAGGAAAAAAGAGCACTGCGGCAGCTATTATAGCCCCATGAAAGTCGTGTCCTCCACATTGTCTTAGTGATATTTGAAAGGTAAGTCACTCTATGATGACTAGATCATCGCGAGAGTGCTTCACAAGAGTGCTTCGTGAAAAGGAAGGAGCTTCGTGACGGTTTGTTTGAGCTTCACGAAATTGGGAGCCTCACGAAGTAGGGTGCTTTATGAAGGTACTTTCCAAAGTAATTGCTCAGTGTTCAGGGTAAAAGGGGTATTCATCAGTGGATGAAAGTTGAAAGTTAAGAGAGCATCTATAAATAGTTGAGGATTCATGTTTTAATGAAAATTAATAGACCTACAGGTCTATAAACTTTGAGTGGATCCCTTCTAAGTGCATTGAGAAAAAGAAGAGGAAGAAGGTTATCCTTTCTACCAGTAGTGAGACTGAGAGAGAGGAATAGGGAGTAACCCTTGGGAAAGTAGTGAGATGACCCTAAACATTGTAAATACAGTGATCTTGGGCATATAAGTGATCTATCCCAAACATTATTGACAGTGATCTTTATTTGATTTGGTACAACGGCACATCGTCGTTGTATGCTCCTTAGACGTAGCCCAGTGAGGGTGAACCAAGTAAAAATCTATGTGTCTTCTTGGTTGCTTCCCTGCATTTCATCTAAAGCATCACAATTTGATAAAGATAAAAAAAAGTGATCAACATAAACACACAATAGAAAACAAAGTGACCCAAATAATAAAGAGGTCAATATCCAGTGGGGCGGGAAGAATTTTGAAAATGAATATCCATACCCTGATTCACCCCCCCTCTCAGGGTATCTAGGCCCCATTTTGGTCCTACCACTATGACTATTGTTCAATGACTATATGATACTCACCATCGGTATATGATGTGTTTGGTGGGAAAATTTAGTATCATGTAAATTTTATTTAAAAAAAATTATCCTTAAAGTTTCTCCCTTAAAAAATGTTTCCATTTGAAGTTGCAACCATTCAAAAAAATATTATTGGCATTTCTTGTTTATAAAAACATGAATGGTTTTTGTATTTAAATGTTTATCACATGGAATCTTTTAGGTTGAATCCAACTAGGATTACGATTACACCCTACTTAAACCTTTTGGGGTAAGTATACTTGGTAATGTTTGTTGTAGGTTTGGGTAAATCTTTTAGAACAAGTGGTTCGGGTTACTAGCGGTCCTTTTTGATGAAGTGTCATGGAGATGGCTTGAGAGAGATTCCACCTTTCCATGAGGAAGTTATTAGGATATTATTTTTTGGCATTATTCCTTTGTGGTAGTCCTTGGGATTTTATACCAACCTCATTTTTCAATTCTAATTTTTTTTAAGAGTTGTTTGGTTTGAAAAATTCAGATTCAGTTTATTTATTATTGATGGTTGTTTTATGTTTATAAATTCAGTAAAATAGTTCCCAATATTTATTTATGATACATGGGATCTTTTTATAGGTTGTGAGGATAGGTAACACCCTTCAGGTTTTTTACATGGACCAGGTAGGGTGCCAGTTTTGATGGCGACCAGATCTGGTTTGTGACAAAATGGTATCAGAGGAGGTTCTCTCTTTCTGGGTCTTATTTTTTATGGAATATTCTGGGTAGATCAAAGATAGGATTTTCAGAAATCAATGTTATGGTTATGAGTAAGTTGACTGGCCAACACACCTCACGGTGGTACTTGAGTTACTAGGGGAAGCCGAGTTCCATCGAAGAATTTTTTTCCTTGTGGTTTCTCATTGGTTGGGAAATGAAATGGGAGTTGGTTCAACAGTCCCAGTGAGCACACAAGGCCTATAAATCCATGTGAAGTCAATGTAATGGTCCGAAGTAACTCCTCATGAATATAGTGTTTTTTTATATGGTCTCCAACCATATAGCCAAGTCACCCATCAACACTAGTTTCCCCTTGTGTGTTGTTTTGGGTTATCCTTGATTCTGAAAATTATTTTGAAAAATATTAATTTTTAGTATTGAGAAAATATGAGTTTAAATTGGTTAAGAAATCGGTTTAGAAAGTGGAAAATAGATATTCATAACATACTTTAAGGATTTATTATAAAAATGGGTTTTTGTAAAATGATTTTTAGGGTAAAATGAAAATGGTTTAACGAGATTCAATTTATATAACCTAAATATAGAGTTTATTGAAATCCTATGTTTGTAAAAATAGAAATTTGTTTTGAATAGAGTTTTGGAATTAATTCTAAAAAATAATAAATGAGTTTTTAGTCAAATTATTTTTGATGAAATGAGGTTTCTAGTATTAGTGGAAATGTTTTTAATGAGATGGATTAGTTTCATGGTGATTCATTCTTGTGTTCTTGGTTTTTATTTTGTGTTTGGTGTGATTCAGATTCAAATTTCAAGTTTTTGGGTATTTTTTCTTAGCTCAAAGTCAACACACTATTTGAGAAAACTATGTGGCTTTCTCCAAGTAATTGTGCGATCATTGGTTTACTTATGGTTGAGGGTTCACAGCCTATGAAAGGTTATTCAAACCGTGTTTAAAGCATGTGGGAAGCCACTGCCTCAAGATAGAACCATATCACAAAGTGGCACATGGTTTTCTACACCATGTAGGTATCCAGGTAGTTTTGTAAGGGGCTCATGGGTGGCACATGAGTTGGTAAACTGTGTAGCCTCACCATGCAGAGTTCCCATCAGTTTTAAAAATGTTAAAACTTGGGGTTTATGAAAAGGTTTTGTCATAATGTGGCTATTTGTTTTGCAATTATGGATACTTTTTTTAAAGTAACAATGGATTCATTTTAATAAATGTTATTTTTTGTGAAATGATTTTCTAGTAAAGGAAAAATGGATTGGTTTCTGAATGGGTGTAAATGAATTTTCATAATTTTTTAAGATCCACGTTCACTTTTGAAAGTATGAATTATATTAAAGTGGGTTTTGAAAATCTATTTCAAATAGAATTTCCTAAACTATTGAAAGGTATTTTGAATGGGATGTAATTTTTTGGAAGTTTTGTGTGGAGTTTGAAAGTATATTTTTATTTGGTAACTAGTGAGAATTTGATAACCACTGTTTGGGAGGGGTGTCTTATGTGTTTTTTGAATGTTCTTGTGGGGTGTATTGAGTTCTAGAACCCCTCTTGTTTGAACAATGTATTGGGATTTTTTTCACGGGTGAGTTGGGTTAATGTTTTGGTTAGTGGTCTCTTTTGAGGAGTATTTTAGGAATCCTTATACCAGTTCCCATCATGTGTTCAGTTCTGGTTTGTAGTGTGTTTTGACCAATGGTCCGTATGGGTTAGGTCCTTGGGTTTTCTTGATGGATAATGTATTTCCACGTAAAGAGTTAATGCACAATTTAAGTACATTAATGGGTGATTCACCATTGGAAGGTCCTCTAGTGGATCAAAGTACATAATCTCTTCTTAGGTTTCAAGGTTTATTTTGCCTCTATTATTTTTCAGTTAAGAGGATCCTATCATTTTGGAAGAGTGGATGCAGAAGGAGTTGAAAGGATTCATATATTCTTGAGTTTCTTAAATCGTCAGGGTGAAGTTTGACATTTTTTTGTCTATAGGTTTTATTTCAAAGTGTTGAAGGTGAATTATGGTGAGGAAGGTGAATATTGTGGAACCTTTTAAGGGATTATTCTTAAATGAAAGTTTGTTTCTATTTTTAGAATTTCTGAATTCCTTTTCTGAAGTGAAGGTGTATTTGGTGTGTTCTTTATTATACTATTCTTATTCAGGGTGAAATAGGTGATGCATGTGTGTTTCCTATGTCCCTGTCTTTGTGATGGTTCCATGAGATGGTGAGTGGTTGGTGGGATGTGTTGTGTTCTGTTTAGGCCATTGGATCATGGCGGGGTATCTTGTGACACCAGACGAGAAGTTCAATTTAAGCATTTTAGTGCCTGACTATGAGGTAGGAGATGCTTCAATTATATTAGCTCCATTATTAGGTCCCATAGTGAAGTTTTTACATATTCAGGAAGCCCTAGGGGTGTAAGGGATCTTGGTTTAACTTTTTTCTTTGTTGTGGGATGTGGAGATAGTTTGAGGCTTCTATGTGATGGTCTCATTTCAAGTGGTCCAGTTTTGTGGAAAGGGATATGTGGACCCTATCCCAAAGGGTTTTAGTACGTGTTAGTGAAAAAATTCCCTCCTTGGTTATATGGAGGTGGGGTGGTTTTGTTTTCTCAAACCCCAATGATTGAACCCTTGTGGGTGAAACTCTCCATTAGTTGTTCATGTATGAATAACTTTCTAATATCATTTAAATATCGATATTGGTAGGGATAATTAGAGGATGGTAATCCCCAATGGATTTGTGAACCTTGTAGTGTCTTTGTTGGTTTTGGGTTTTGTTGATTTGGCCTCTTGCGATGGGAGAATAAGTTATACAAGAATCACCCATTTTTTCCAAGTTGGATTTCTTTTGTCACCTCGTGGTAGTTGGTTGAGATAGTAAGTTCTTATGGTGTGGAAACCTATCATGGATCTCATGATAGTTCTTTTGGAATAATTATAATAATGGTTTATTCATTATACTGGTTTTTCCCTATGGTGGGGAGTCTGTTTGGGTCTCCCCATATCAGTAACTTAGTTTTGTCCTTGGTGTTGGATTTGACGGTAGGTAGTCTCATTCATAGATACATAACCACCAACTTTTTTCTTGGGAAAACATTGGCATTAGAGTCTCCCGAATATTTTTTTGAATTAATAATGTGGTATCCTCATTTGAATTTGTTGGTCATTACGGTTAAATTTCTTGAACTCTGTCTGGTAGTGTTTAAGGTGTTTTGCCTTGGGATGTGGTTTGATTTTTTTTCATGTTCCATAAATTGGTGTAAATATTTCGTGGTGAGATTATACTTTACATTTTTTGATCAACTAGAGGTTTTTTTTCCTTTGGGTGTGGTAGAAACTTAGTGGGGGAGTCTTTCTTGGTCTCTTGATTTAGCTCGTAGCCCCTTTTTCCTACTGGTAGTGTCTTTGTTAACCATTTGTTGTTCATTGGAAACCCCCCTATGAATTTTGAAATTGTATCGGGTTTGTTTTGTATCTATATTTTATGTGGATTTTTTAGGTAATAATGTTTTATGGTTGTGATAATTGTCACACCCATTTTTTTATGTTTTACTTCGTTCTAGTTTAGGTTGGGTTCTTGGTCATTTTCTCGAGAGATGGGTGTGATAGTTTTAAAATTTTGTCACATTATTCCTTTCTATTATTGTTCTATATTTCCCCAAAGGTCCCCCCTAATCCCCCCTTGAATTTTTAATAAAATGGAAATTTTGTGGGTGGACAGAACAGCTCACATGGTTTGGCCGCAAGGTTTACTAAACCATGCAGCCAGACCGTTGAAAGGTTTCCATGTCATAAAAATGTTTTGTTTTCTAAGTTTTTACTTATGATATTAATCCTAGTGTGACCTTTTCTCCCCTATTCATGATTTAAATCCATGGAAGGCTCCCAAGATCCCTCGAGCCTCCATGGAACCCATTTTTTGAAGGGGGTTTTGGTGGCGCAACTTTAATACTCTTCAAGTAAGTGATTCCCTCTCTTGTTTCATTCATTCTCCTTAAGAATTAGTCCCTATTTCTGGAAGTTCCACTTCTCCAACAGCTAGGTATTCATACCTAGGGTTTTATTTTTAGTTTCTTGGTTCAATGTTTTGTTTTAGGTTTATTTTCACTCCCTTGTTGTGCGGTGGTGGTGCGGTTGAACTTTTTCACAAAGATTTGGGGTTTTTGACATATAAGGTAGGTGATTCAATGTGTAGACATTATTTGATGGATTTATCTTAATTGAGTTACTTGTTTTTCATGTTTACCTTCCACTGTGTTCGGCGAAAAAACCATTTTTGGTAATATTGGTTAAGTAGTTGATTTTAAAGTAGCATTTTTTTTGTGGAAATGATTGTTTTTCATGTGAAATCCATGTTGTATTTTTTGTGGTCATTTTAGGGTTCATGGAATTGTTTTGTTACAGGATTAAAGGGATTTCATTTCTATTTTTTCATGGTGTTGGGGTAAGTTTTTCTTTAAAAGAGTTATTTTTAATGGTTTTTATGTGAAAAACCTTGTAATTCTTCTTGAAATGGTTTTATGAAAAAAATTAATGGTTTATTGAATTATTCAAAGTGTAAAAAGTATGTCTGGGTGCTATTTGGTGCGTTTATTTTACAAAATTTTATTTTTATGTGAAAATTGTATTTTTATGTGAAAATGGTATTGATAACATATGGAACTTATTTGAGCATAGATAGAGAATCATGTGTATCTAGGTGGGTGGACTAGGACTAGTATGTTAGTGATCTGTAGTGGTCTCTTCCCAATTTCACTTAGAAAGATTGCCAGTGGAAACACTAACTAAACTATGATGATGGTCAGGGACCACTAGGCCGTTGGGATTTCCCCTCCTAGTGGATCATGCATAAGAAATATATTTTTTGTGTATACTTTTACACTGAGATGAGATGTACCTAGGGCCTACAACTAGCTTCTTCCTAGGGGTATCTCTGTCACTAGTGCTCTATTACTATATGATACTCACCATCAGTATACAGTGTATTTAAATATAAAATTCAGTAGCATGTACATTTTTTGTAAAGTTATTTTCTCCTTATTGTTTCTCCCTTAATAAATATTTTCATTTGAAGTTGCAACCTTTTAAAAATTATTATTTCCATTCCTTTTTTATAAACACATGAAATATTTTTGTCTAAAAATGTTTATCACATGGAATATATTCGGATGGAATCATATTGGGCTTAGGTTCACACCCTATATACACCTTTGGGTGTAAGTAGACTTGGTATTGTTTTTTGTAGGATTGGGTAAATCTTTTAGAACCAGTGGTTCAGGTTACTAACGGTCCTTCTTGATATGGTGTCATGGAGATGTCTTGAGAGTGATGCCCCCTTTATATGTGGTGGTTCTTGGGATGTTCTTTTTGGCAATATTCATTTTTTGTAGTCCTTGGGATTATTTAAAAACCTATTTTTTAAATTATGAATTTTTTAAGAGTTATTTGGTTTGAAAAAATCATATTTCGTTTATTTATTATTGATGGTTGTTTTATGTTTCTAAATCAAGGTTAACCATTCCCAAATTTTATTTATGATACCCAGGAACTCATTCCAGCCCATGGGGATAGAGAATGGCCATCAAGTCTTTCCATGGACTAGGTTGAGTGCCAGTTTTGATGGTGACCAGATCTAGTTTATGAAAAAATGGTATCAAATGAGGTTCGCTCTTTTTGGTTCATGTTCTTTAGGGAAGAGTCTGGGTAGATCAGATCTAGGATTATCAGAACTCGATGTTCTGATTATGATTAAGGTAAAACATATCTTGGAGGGATTTGAGTTACCAGTAGAATTCAAGTTCCTTCTAACCCTTTTTTCCTTGTGGTTTCTCATTGTTTGGGAAATGAAATGGTGGTTGGGCCAGCAGTCCTAGTGAGCTCGCAGGGCTTGGAAATCCAGGTGGAGCCAGGGGTATGGTCCCAAGTAACTCCTCATAAGGATTTTGTGATTGGAATATGGCCTCCAACCATATGGACACGTCACCCATCAACACTAATTTTGCCTTGTGTGTTGTTTTGGGTCATCCTTGATTCTGAAAATTGTTTTGAAAAATATTATCTTTATAATTGTGAAAAGATGAGTTTAAATTGGTTAAGACTTTGTTTTGGGAAGTGGAAAATATATTTTCATCACATAATTTAAAGAAGGATTATAAAATTTAGTATTTGTAAAATGATTTTTGGGGTCAAACAAAAATGGTTTAATGAGAATAGACTTATATAAAATAAATATGGATTTTATTGAAATAATTTGTTTGTAAAAATATAAATTTGTTTTGAATAGTGTTTTAGAATTCATTATAAATATAAATAAATGTGTTTTTAGTTAAATTATTTTGTATGAAATGAGGTTTCTATAATTAGTTGAAAGTTTTTGAATGAGATGGATGGTTTTATGGTAATTAATTCTCGTATTCTTGGTTTTTCTTTTTATTTTGGTGTGATTTATATTTAAATTTGAAGTTTTTGGGTATTTTCCCTTGGCGCATGATTAGCGCATGGTTTGAGAAAACTATGTGGCTTGCTCCAGGTAACCATGTGAGTATTGGTTTACTTCTGGTTGAGGTTGCACTGCCTATGCACTGTTTTTTAAACCATGTTTAAATTGTGTAGGAAGACACTACCACAAGACAAAACAATATCACATAGTTGTTGTGTGGTTTTCTAAATTGTGCAGACAAACCGTGTAGTTATCCAGGTTGTCCAGTCATGGGTGCATAGTTGGTGCACAATTTGGTAAACTATATGGCCTAAGAATGCATATTTTCTATATATTTTAAAATTTTGAAAACTTGGGGTTTACAGAAAAGTTTTTTTGGAAGTGGCTGCATATTTTGGAATTATGGAGACTTTATTTTAAAGTAAAAATGAGTTCATTTTAAGAAATTTTAATTTTTGTGAAATGAATTTCTAGAAAAGGGAAAATGGTTTTATTTCTGAAAGGGTGTAAATTAATTTTCATAATTGTTTGTAAATGGTAAATGGTGTTTTTACACCTATTTTGAAATTATTAATTATGTTAAAGAGGATTTTGAAAATCTATTTCAAATAGAATTTCCTATACTATGGAAATGAGTTTTGAATGGGATGAAATTTCTTGGAAGTTATGTGTGGAGTTTAGATTTGGATTTTGATTTGGTAAATAGTTATCATTTGAAAAGTTTTATAAATTATGGGAACCTTGTTTTAAATAAGAATACATGAGTTTTAAATAAATTGGTGTTGAAGAAATAATGTTTTCATAAAATTGAAAGTGTTTTGAAATTAATTTGTAGAATTTGGAAGTGAGATTTTATTTGAATGATTGGTTACTTTTTGAAAATTTATGGGAGATGTAAATTGGGTTTTGTTTTTATAGTTAGCGGTTTTTAGAAATAGAAAGTGTGGTTAGAATATTTTGATTTTGAAAAAGGAAAAGGTTCAATTTTAGTCTTTGGTATCCTCATGGGTGACCACAAGCATGGGTTTACATGGAAAGATGGATTGTTAATGGAACTACTAGATGATTTTTGGGATTGATATGAGGATGTTCCCTGGTGTGGCATGGAAACATGCATGTGTGATGGTTACAGGATACCACTGATGAATGCACTAACTGCCGACCTGTTTATTTTCAAAGAGAAGATCTTAAAAGAAAACATGATGTTTTTATAACTTTTGTTTTAGAGGGGTGTCTAATGTGTATTTGGTAATTATTTGTGGAGTGTATTGAGTTCTATAACCCCTCTTGTTTGAATTAGGTTTTGGGTTTTTGTTTCACTAGTGAGTTGGGTTAATGTGTTGGTCAGTGGTCTCTTTTGTAGAGTGTTTTGGGAGTCCATATAGTGGTTCCCCTCATGTATTCGGTTCTTGTTTGTGGAATGTTTTTACTAATGGGATAGAATGGTTGGGTACTTGGGTGTTCTTGGTGGCTAATGTATGCCCCCATAAAGAGTTAACACACGATTTAAGTGCGTCCATGGGTGATTCACCGTTGGAAGGTCCTCCAGTTGATCAATGTACAGACACTCTTATCGGGTTTCCTAGTAGAGTTTATCTCTCTTATTTTTTTAGTTAAGATGATTCTCTCATTTTGGAAGAGTGGATTCATAATAAGTTGAAAGGATTCATGTTTTCTTGTGTTTATTAAATCTTCATGGTGAAGTTTGACACCATTTTGTCTATAAGTTTTATTTGGAAGTGGTAAAGGTGAATTTTGATGACGAATTTGGATGTTACAGATCCTTTTGAGGGATTCTTCTTTAGTGAAAGTTTATTGCTATTCTGAAAATTTATTAATTACTTATTTTGAGTGAATGTGTCTTCAATGTGGTATTTATTCTACTATTTCTTATTCAGGGTGAAATAGGTGATTCTTGTGCATCTCTTAAGTCCCTGTCTTGGTGAAGGTTCCCTGAGAAGGTAAGTGGTTGGTGGGATGTGTTGTGTTCTGTATGGGTTATTGGATCAGGGTGTAGTCACTTGTCACACCAGATCAGAAGTTTTCTTCGAGGTTTTTTAGTTCCTAACTATGAGGCAGAAGATGCTTCAATCATTTGAGCTCCAATCATAGGTCCCAGAGTAAAGCTGGTGCATAGTCTGGAAGCCCCGGGTGTGTAAGGGATCTTGGTTTAACTTTTGTCTCTGGTGTGGGATGTGGAGACAAATGGAGGTTTCTATGTGATGGTCTAATTTCAAGTAGTCCAATGTTGTGGAAAGGGATGTGTGGGCCCCATATCTTAGGGTTTTCAAATTTGTTGGTGGAAAAAGTATCTCCTTGGTTATAAAGAGGTGGGGTGATTTTGTTTTCTCAAACCATGGTGCTTGACCCCTTGTGGGTGAAACTCTCTGTATGGTTTTTCATGTAGGAATAACCTTGTAGGATCCTTTGTATATCAGTCTTTTTTGGGATCATTTGAAGATGGTAATTCCCATGGGATTGGTGAACCATGTAGTGTCTCCACTGGTTTGTAGTTTTGTTGATTGGGCCTCTTGTGGTGGGAGAATAAGTTATACAGGAAGCACCTGAATTTCCCAAGTCGGGTTTCTTTTATAATCCCACGCTAGTTGGTAAATATGGTTAGTTATTATGGTGTGGATACCCATAATGGATATCATGAGAGTTATTTTGGAATATTTTTAATGTTGGGTTATTCATTATTCTAGTTTGTCCCTATGAAGGGGAGTCTGTTTAGGTCTCCCCATATCAGTAACCTGGTTTTTTCCTTGGTGTTTTCTTGATGATAGGTAGTATCATTCAAATATACCTAACCAAAATCTACTTTATTGGGAAAATATTGGGATTATAGTGAACCCAATGGTTTTTTAAGTAATGATATGGTAGACTCATTCAAATTTTTTGGTCATTCTAGGTAAATTTCTTAAGCTTCGTCTGGTAGTGTTTAAGGTGTTTTGTCTTGGGATGTGGTTTGATTATGTTTACATGTTCCATAAAGTGGTGTAAATTTTGGTTGTTGAAAGTATCCATTGATTTTTTTGATCAACTGGAGGTGTTTTTTCCTTTGGGGGTGGGATAAATGTAGCGGTGGAGTCCATCTTGGTCTCTCAAGTTAGCCTGTAGCCATTTTTTCCCTTCTGGTAGTGTCCTTTTTAACCATTTGTTTATTGTTCATTGGGACCCCCCCACCTTGAATTTGGAAACTAAATTGGGTTTTTTTTAGTATCGAGATTTTTTGTGTATTTAAAATGGTGGAAATCATTATGGTGGGGAGAATTGTCACACCCATGTTTTTAAGTTTTACTTCATTCCGATTTGGTTCAGGTTTTTGGTTTTTTTCTGAGGAGTTGGGTGTTATAGGTTTTAAATTTTGGCATATTATTCCTCTACTATTATTTCCACATATTTCCCCCTAGTTTCCCACTAACTCCCCCTTGAATTTTGAATAAAATGGAAAACTTTTGGGTTGATAGAACAGGGCCTATAGTTTGGCTGCAAGATTTACTAAACCATGTAGCCAAGCCATGCATAGGTGTCCAGGTCATAAAAAATGTTTTGTTTTTTCAATTTTCCCCTTATAAGATTAACCCTATTGTTCCCATTTCTCCCCTAATTCATTAATTAGAGACATGTAAGGTTTCCAAGCCCCCTCAAGCCTACTTGGAACCCATTTTTTGAAGGGATATTTGGTGGTGGAACATCAAGATTCCATAAGTAAGTGATTCCCTCGCTTTTTTATTTCATTATAATTAAGGTTTCTTCCCTCTTTCATAAAGTTCCACTTCTATAGAAGCTATACATGGGGTTTTATTTTGAGTTTCTTGGTTTAATACTTTGGTTTAGGGATCATTTTTACTCTCTTGTGGTGTGGTTGTGGTGTGGTTGAAGTTTCAAACAAATATTTTGGGTTTTTGACATATAAGGTAGGTGATTCCTTGTGTAGAAATTCTTTAATGAATTTATCTTGATTTATTGACCTGATTTCATGTTTACCTTCAATTTTTTTGGTGTGAAAACCATTTTTGTTAATATTTCCTAAGCGGTTGATTCTAAAGTAGAATTTTTTGTGAAGATGGGTGTTTTTCATGTGAAATCCATGTTGTATCTTTTGTGGTCATTTTATTATTCATGGAATTGTTTTGTTAAAGGATTATTGGGATTTTATTTATATTTTTTCATGTTTTTGGTGTGATTCTGTCATTAAAAGAGTTATTTTAAAAAGGTTTAATGAGAAAAGTCTTGTTGTGCTTATTTAAATGGTTTTACGATAATTTTCAATGGTTTATTTAATTCCTCAAAGAGTGAAAAGTATGCTTGGTTATTTTTTGGTATTTTTATGGTTTATAAATATTATTTTTATGTCAAAATAGTATTGATAACATGTGGAACATTTCTGTGTGCAAATATGGAATATCTGGTATCTAGGATAGAGGACTAGGACTAGTATGCTAGTGATCTGGAGTGGTTTTGTCCCTGTTTCACTTGGAAATATTGAATATGGAAACACTAAATAAACTATGATGATGATTGGGGACTAATAGTATATTGGTTTTTCCCCTCCTAATGTATCATTAATGAGACAGATATTTGTTATTGATAATTTTACACCAAGATATGATGTACCTAGGGCCCACAGCTAGCTAGTGCTTAAGGGTGTTCCCGTGACTAGTGCTCGATGAATATATGATACTCACCATTGGTATATGGTGTGTTTGTAAGGAAATTTAGTAGCCTATATGTTTTCATTAAAATTACTTTCTCCTTAATGTTTCTCCCTTAAAAACTATTTTCATTTGAATTTGAATCCTTTTTTAAAATTATTATTTCCATTTATTTTTTATAAAAACATGTAAGATTTTTTTCATAAAATGTTTATCACATGGAATCTCTTTAGGTTGAATCTTATTGGGCTTAGGATCTCACCTTACTTACACCTTTGGGTGTATGTAGACTTGGTAGTGTTTCTTGAAGGTTTGGGTAAAGATTTTAGAACGAGTGGTTTGGGTTACTAGAGGTCCTTCTTTATGTGGTGTCATGGATATGGCTTTACAGCGATGACCCCTTTACATGAGGTTGTTATTAGGCTATTATTTTTGGAATTATTCCTTTTTCATAGTCCTTGTAATTTTTTACAAACCTCATTTTATATTATGAATTTTGTTTAAGAGTTGTTTTTATTGAAATATTTGGATTCAGTTTATTTATTATTGATTGTTGTTTTATGTTTATAAATTCTGTTAAACCATTCCCAACTTTTATTGATGATACCCAGTCACTTGTGCATGCCTATGGAGATATGGAAAACCCTTTAGATCTTACCATAGACTGGGTAGGGCATCGGTTTTGATGGTGACCAGATCTGGTTTGTGCCATTAGTTTTTCATGGTGAAAATAACAACAATTACATAAGACTTATAAGAATTTTTCCAGATAGAAAACATAATATGTAAGGAATATATAAGCATAAATCAATAATTCGACCTCCACCAATGGATTTTTAGCTCCTCTAGTACTAAACATACTCTTCCTAATGATTTTATTTCTCATAAAGGTAAAATATAACTATAATTACCCAACCCCCATTTTCTAGGAGTGGTATAAGATCATAATTATAGGTTAAATGGTTGTTCAAGAGGTATACTAGAAGTGGGTGACTAATTTTCCCAAATGTCACAGTTAAACTGCACTATTAGAAAAACTATGCACTGACTATACAGTTCAATTTGTTACCTATATTTGAGGATCATGTTTATAATTCACAATTAGGTGAGTCGTGTAAAATACATGTGGTTAGAGTTATCTTACATTGTTTAGGTGCATTGTTTCTTTATACTATTAGGTAAATCACACAATAATAGTGTGATTGGCACTATTTGATAAATTTATTACTTGAAAGGTTTCTGGGTGAATATTCATGGCAGTTTCAACCATTTTGAAACCAAGCAGGTGTAACTATCACTTAAATTTTTTATTTTCATGGTTCCAAGGCTGAGTTTCATGGTTCTTGAGTTTTATTGGAAACTATGGGTAGTAGAAAAAGTGCATAAATACCTCTATTTTACCTCTGAAACTGTTGATATAGGCCAAAATAAATAAATTTTTCATTTTATTCCCATTTATCACATATAAAAACACATTTAATACATAAATTCATACTATAAAAATGTATTATAAATTTTCATGGTGAAATTCATAGTATAATTAGACTATACAAATAGTATATCACACTCCCCCATACTTGACTGATTATTTGTCCTCAAACAGATAACATGAAAATCATTCTAAAGAGGCCACTCAATAAATGGTAAGAAATTTTATAGATTATATTAATAAAATGAACAAATTTTTGAATGAATAGTTTTTTAAAATCTTACATGCAACCATTAATACATACCAATCCTCAAAGTAAGAAAATTATACTCATGATTAACTTTTTTAGTATCTACACATAAGTCATTATTTGTCTAAACCTATAATTTCCATTCTATAATTAATAGAAATCCACTCTACATATTTCCATCTCATCATACACTCCAATAGGTTAAATAACGATTTTATCTACAGAAAATGGGTGGTAAACCCTTTTAAAGGTCACACAATCTCATTGGATTTCTTCTTTGAAGCATAAAAGAGGGTCATAATCATTTTGAATATTTATTTTTCTATCTCATATATTCATTTATGTGAGATACTATAAAGGTATTTTAGTGCCCAAATTTTTCAAATCACCTTAGTGAATTTGAAAGTGAATCAAGATATCATGAAATTAAGAACACATAATGGCCACATGTGTGATATACGAAATATCGAAGTATCACATCTTCATAATTCATAAAGTAACTTCTATTTTAGAATTTTCATTAATTTAAATTACTCTATCCCAAAATCTAACTTAAAATACAATGTTTTAAGATATAAATTTAAGGATATGTACTGGAATTTTTCTAAACCAAATAAAAAAAAGGTGGTTTTATCAATCCAAAAATATACAAAATATCAAAATGATTCACCTAAAGACATTATCATTTAACTAATATAAATAAGTGATATTTATACATTCCCTTAAATGGTGTCTAAGTAAAATAATTCATCCTTTTAAATTTCAAGGAAATTGAAAAATGGGGTGTCCAAGGATGTGGATCCCTCCCCCACACTTGAGACTGAGCATGGTCCCCCATGATAACGTTAAGGTGGAAAAAGGTACAGTTAAGGAAATAAATTAGAGCAAGTAATAAAATAAATAATGGAATCATATATATTCATAAAAATAATACTCCTCGGTAATGATGATGAATGGAAGGAAGGAAGCTAGTGTGTGATATCCCATTTTGTGAATGAGTATACTCAGAAAAATTCCATCATATGACCTATTTTCTTAACCATAGAATCAGGAAAACATGAAGAAAATATATTATTAAAATAAAAGGGGAAATAAAAAGAGCATATAATCATACCATGGAGGTAAGTAAAAATTGAAGCAATATAAAATTTTAGAAAAAATGAAAAAGTGTATTGAACAGCCATGTAGGGAAGCACAAGTGTGGAGAAAATAATGGATAAGAAACATCCACAAGCTTATAAAACAGTCATTTGCAGCATATTGGGTGGCCTATCACAAATTTATCACTTAAAGTTGTGTGTATTTACAAATCCAAGTATATATCACCTCTAATATACTATCACATTATTGTTGTTACTATAGGATCACCATCGATTCTCCTTGTTGAGGGAGTGAATTCCCTACTAGTATTAATGGAACCATCTGTTATTATGTGATAATTAGCTACAAATTTGGTTCATGAAACTCTTTTGTGACATAATATATCACCCTTGAACTAGTATAATGGGGGTGGTATAGTAAGGGTGGTATAGGTCTTTAAGAAAAATATCCTACATATGTGTTCCCTCTTACTAACGCCTGGTATGCTTGACTTACCAGCCAAACATGGAATAGTAATCCTATTGGTACATACAGGGAAGATTAGGTTAATTATAAAGAATTAATTAAATTTATGGGAGGGTGGAATAAGGTAATTATTAAGGTGTATGCATTCAAGTGATAGGGTTAGGTTGGTGGGTTTCTATATTATGGGGTGGGGTATAGTGAGGATCCACAGATACCTTGAGTGCCGACTCATGAGGGGTGTGATTTCTCCACCACATTTTTTAATAAATTGGTTGAATAATTGAAAATCAAAATTTTTTATATTAAATTAGATCATCCAAATGCATCGCACCCTGATGATATCAAAATATAGTTTGGGTTAAGGTTAGGAAAGGCCTTGATATCAACATCAATTCCTAAATATTAGGCTAAGAGCTTGATATAAGGTCCTCCAAATTCCCCCTAGATTGGTAAAAAATTGTATAAGGTAATGTGTTTATAATAATAAAATACTAATCTTGAGACACCCTAAAAATATAGATTAAAATATTACTATGCTCAATAGCTTTCTGGATGCGCATCATTGAGCTTCAAGCGAACTATGATATACAATAAAAATAATATTATTCAAATGTGGCCATTATAGACTAGATGTTAAATTAGAAGGTATAAATAGTAATCAAAAAATTATGAAAAATATATAAAAAAAATTCAATAATGTAAATGTATTTATTTATCCGTAATAAATAAGAACCCAATTTTTTATAGTCATTTTATGCTTCAAAAATATGTTTTCTTCGTAAATGATTTCAATTATATTTTTTTCATGAAAATTATAATTAATTAATTCCATTTTAATAATTTTTAATTTATTTATTTTTATAATTTTTTAATTCAGTATGTCAGTATTATCTTAGGGTGAATTTCTTGTATTTTTTATAAAAAGATTTATTTTTCATTAAATAATGAAAAATATAGATTTTTAAAAAACTGATATTTATTTTTAATTAGAAGTACCATTATGTTTTTTATTTTACATTAAATTAAAATAAGGATCATTTAATTAGAAATAATATAATTAATTGTATATTAATTATTATTATACTTGACTTTGATTTAAGTTCATTTTTGAGCTTAAAAACACATTTTTCTAAAAACTATTTTTATGCGTGCAATGTGTTTTTACCTTAATAAATTAAATTATATTATATTTATCAATGGTTTCAATTAAATTTATAAATTATATATTCAAAAAAATATTAACAATTAGTTAATGGTTTTTACAAGTTAAGAAGTGGAATTAAATTCATTTTTATGCTTAAAATGAATTTTTTAATGGGATTTCGTTGTGTTTTGAACACTTATATAAAATTAAAATACTCCAATTATAAAAATGAATCTGGTAAAATAGATTCCATATATATAATCATCATAATTAATATAATTTAATAGGTTCAACTTAATTTTTTTCAATGATTAATAGGAAAAATAGTAAAATTTTATTACCAAGGTTAAGGTTAAAACGGGATTACAATGGGTTAAACTAAGAGATAAGGGTATTAATTATACCTAAACATGACTAGTAATTATTTAATGAATATATTTAAATCATATATTATCCTAACATAGATTTCATAACCTTTTAAGACACTTTCACATGACAATGACCTTGTATTATTGAAATCTTTTAAGAAATTCTATGTGTCCCTCCCATTAATTAAAAAAAGGCACCTCTTCTCCACATTTATTCGTACAATTATAGCCTTATATATTGTCCAATAACTTCACAAAAACCTTCATAGATTACTTTCCTTAATCATAGAGATTATTTTCTTCTCCAAGGACCATTCTTTCTAGGCTTAAGGTGTGAGACTAAGGAGGTATTTTAAATAATAGGTATAAATCTTAACTGATATCATTTAATTTAATTTATTATTCTTCCTCCTAAAAAAAATTATTGATAAAAACATGATTGATATAGTATCATAAATATAAAAATATTTTTTTTTATTTCAAAACCATTTCATGCATTCTTTCAATCAAATGGTAAATCAAATTATCACTCTTATGAACATATGGACTACCGCCTGCACATAGTGATATTATTCATTTTACATCACCATATTTAACAGTTGGTAATTATGATAGATTTAATGTTTATATATTATTTTTATGATATAATTATTATTATTTATTTATAATACATTATCTACCTTCTTACCATCAAGTCTGTTGGAAAATGATAATGTTTCCCATGCGTATGTGTAGACCACCTCCATGAAGTAATGTGATTCGTTTTTCATTTATGACTTACCAAGAAAATCAAAAGACAGGCGAGCCTAGTCCTTTGAAATTTATTAAAAATAAAATGGAAAATGTACAAGAAAATTCAGGAATTCATTTTACAAATACGTGTGTAAACATCACCACATAAATCATCCTAAACAAAGCTATCACAAAATTCTGGAGCAACAAAGGACCAACTTGAACCTACCACTAGAATCACCCGTTTAGAAAGAGCGTGTGTGACTTGATTATCCTTAATTTATGTCTTAATTAGATGGTAATAAGGGTATATTTTATGAATATATATGACATTTAGGATATAATAATGACTCTTTAATTTTTAATTATCATTTAAATTTCTTTTGTTTCATCCAACTAAAAGTGGAAACATCACTAGTGCGTATACACAAATTGTCAGCTCTATGAGGTGATGTAATTAATTTTTCATCACCATTTTATATGAATGGTTATAAAAGTTTATATAATGATTACATATTATAATTATTACATGATTATGATTCTATATATTATGTATCCATGATCAAATTACAAGGATCATAACTTCTGAAACAAAAAAACATGAGAAACTAAGTGGTTAACACCCAAAATGTTGACTTTAATAGAGAATTGTTAATAAAATTGTAATGAAATGATATAATTATATCTTATATGATATTATAATTATTAATTTTATTTTATTACAAAATTATAATAAATATAAATTTATTATGCAGTAATTTATAATTATTACAAATAAAGTAAGATATAAAGTAAGGGTTCTTCATCTCAATTTTGTTACATTAATAAATGTATGATATTATACACCAATTTATGTTTATGAGGTTTATATATTGATCATTTAACATGTTATATCATGTGTAATTATTAATTAATGTCATTTAAACTTAAAATTCAAATTATTTCATCTAATGGGTTTTGATTCGAAAGTTACCAAAGTTGTAAGGGTGTATCATCTAAAATTCCCTTCTTTGGGGCATATGTTATGTTATACACCTATATTTTTTTTGGAGTATATGATACAATTTTTATATGTTTTATCATGAATATAATTATGTTAATGATATTTAAATTTCATTTTATGTTATGTATTTTATGGGGTTTATGAATCAAAAGTTTACAAAGCAGTAAGGGTTTTATATTATAATCTCTTTTTTAGTAGGATTGTTTATGCTTAAATTTATTATGATGAAACTATATGAAATATCTCACCTAAATATGAGGTATTTTCTTCCCCTATTTTTATTTATGTAGATTACATGTTTTCCTTTAATGTTCCACTCTCTAAGTACTCAATATACTGAAATAATGTATTTAATGATATCGACCTTATTTCTCTAATTAGTTGGGAATATTTTCTTACATGTCTATGTTTTCTTTAAAATTACTATAATAATGTTTTTATTATTATAAAAAAATATTAAATTTATTTTTACCAATTTTTTACTTTCTATAAAAAAATTAAAATCGGTCTTCTGTTGATTTGAAAACATGGTGCTTTTGAATTTTTACTAAAAATGTGAAATGAATTATTTTTTTAAAATACCCCACATGAATGAATTTTACCTCTATAATGAATTATATTTTATTTGAAAATTACTTTACTATCTTTCATGTTTTTTTACAATGATATTTTTTCCTTAATATTTTAGAATTTTTTATGTTTTAAATAAGTTATTTCAAAATGAAAATGTTATTTTCCTCAAGAAATGTTCTATTGATATTTTAAAGGTATTTTCATCTATAACAACATCCTTTTATGTTTTCTATGTTTTACTAGGTTTTTTAACCAATTTTATCATCTTTATTATTTATCTAGATGGTTTATGGTTAAGATGATAAAATATTTATGAAACCCATTTTATTTTTTTGGTTTATGATATGATGAAATTACGAATGTTTTATAATCATGTGGAACTCATATATATTGATTATGATTATGTGATGGGAGATCTCGATATAGTTCATGATGATTGGTGGGTCTGTCATATCCCTCTAATGTATTTGGTAATAATGACAGAGTTGAGAAACTCCTTAGAGGTGATGTAGTTAATAAAATCCTAATATATGATGGAGTTAACTACATGGAAGTTACTCCTAAGAGAATGTTGTAAATAATCAGGTAAGAATTTACATTATGGGACTTTTTCCACAATGATAGTCTTGGGATTCAACCTTGATAATGGAAGTGATTTTATATTCTTATGTGTATTCCAAAAACTTATGTCTTATACTTATTATATGTTCTCATTACTCATGATAGATTATTTATTACTCCACACACTTATGTCTTATGAATATTATTGTAAAAAATAATTATTCCATGATTTAAGATTAGTGATCTTTGACAAATTAAGTAGGACTATTGTAAGTAATGATCATGTTCTCATACCCTTATCCTTTATTATTCACACTTATGATCATTGATTTCTATCTCTTTTATTAACCCTTAATGAGAATATGATCTCACCTATTCTTATGTTTTCTTTCCCCTGATTATAAATAATGGTTTTATGTATAATGCATCTAAGAAGTGTGCTAGTTTTAAAGAACTTAATGGGAAATGATGTAGATCTTTTATGTACCCATTTTTTGTGTACCAATCTTTTAAATACACTAAACCTTTATAGTTCTAGAATGGGACATTTTCATATGTATTAAATATTCATATAAAATGATGTAACATTTATATATTTAATGTTCAAGACTCTATATTTGGTATCAAATAAAGGTTTAGTTATTTTTGAAAATTAGGATTAGAAAACTTTAGTGAGAACCCTTTGTATCATCCTAAGTATATGGTAACATCCTAAGTTACGTTAATGAAAGGAGATTGGTTTTCCTAGAAAATAAATTTATTTTTTATACTAGTAAGTGGATGTGGATATAGAGTATGTGAACCTAGGTATAACTACTTGTAATGGGGTGTATTGGGTATTAACTCAACCATCACCTATGCATGATGAGTTGGTATATTACTTCACACCTAGCTAGAAACTCCCTATAAGGACTGGCCTTATTACATTACATAATCTTGAATTTTAGTCAAGAAATAACTTCTTTTCATACTGAGGATATTTTAAAGTTTATAGTTTTAGAGAACTGGGATATAATATATACATAACAACCCATATTCTTATAGAGAAGATACCTCATAAACAGTATCAATTTCTTCCAAAATATAATATTTTCAAATAAAAAATGATTTCCTTGAAAACTATTCATAAAATTTAACTGGGATTCCTTATTTGTCTTAAACAACCTTATAACCTGTGAAAATCATTTAAAAACTTTGGAGGAGCACAAAAATCTTAGTAAGGGATATAAAAAAGAATAAAATAAAACATTTGTCCATGAGTACTAAAAACGCATGAAATAATTTTCAAAAAAATATTTTTCACCCATATATAATTACTTTGTGAAAAAATATATTCCAAAAAAACATAATTAACATAAATAAAACCATATAGGTATGTTGGGGAATTACTTATATAATCTTGTAACCCTCTTTTCTACCTTATAATTTCTAACTCTCACAGCTACCTTAAAATTTGTGTAACCATCGTAGTTACACTTGGAGTAACCATATAGCTGACCTCTAACTTAAACATACCCAATTAATTGTAGGGATATATATGTCCTACCCATATTCATAAACAATTTCCAAGAACAATAACATAATCATATTACATGAAAAAATTCATAAAAACATTGCTTTTGAATTTTGTAAAACCGAATTTTAAAAGAGGATTTTAAATGAAAATCCCCTTAGAAATATCATATAATTGAAGTGATACTTAATATAGTGGATGGAACATGTATATAAACTTTAAATAAAAATAATTAAACATAATAATAAAAAAATTCATCACACTAAAAATTTTAATACCACATAAATAATGAAGTAGAATATTAACCCAAATAATGGAAATCAGGTTATGAATTCCCTTACCTTAGGTTTGGATTACATAAAACCCATTTAAACCTCCTGTATAATGGTTAAAATAGTTTTATTAATATCTTAAATAATCATATTCATGTTTATAACACCATATATTATCATTTAATAACATCATTTCACCCCCTTAATTATTAGTATTTTGTTCCTTCCATTGTTTTGGGTGCGTTCTTTACATGATATCCATGGATGGTTTGTATTTGATTTTCTTATCGTATGGAAATTAAATTATAGAAGTGTAATGAAATTATATTAATATGTTTCCATAAGATTTAATGATACCATAAATCATTTTTTATCATATGTGATGATGGATCATTCGATAAAACATTAATGATGTTTGTTTAGATCATTTTAGGTGGTTCCTCAATAATCATGAAATTGTTTCATTACATGATTTAATGTCATGAATATAAATTAATTATAGAACATAAAATAGGTTAATAAATAAACATTAAATTCTAATTAAACCATTAAAAATTATTTATGATAATATTTGAATGATGTAATAGATATTGCAAACACATTGTCAATGATTTTGGTAAATTAGCACATCATGGATGGTGTTTTTATTTTTAGCACAAAAGGGAGAGGGGAGAAGAAATATGATGAATATTTTACATGAACATAATAACATACAGAACATATATGATTATTAATATTTCATACCTCCTAGATAAGTGGATGGGAAGAGAGTATAATAAAATAAAGGAATTGGAAAGAAAACACATGAAAAAGGAAGAGGATTCTTACCTCTTGATCTTTTCTCCTTGAGATCCTCCTTAAGGCCTTTGGTTTTAGCCTTTTGGTGAGACCATCAGGTCTTGAAAATGTGTAAGATCCTCGGGGAGGGAATTTGGTAAAACTTACACAATTCTCATGGATTGAGAGGTGTGAGAGGAAGAGGAGAATGAGGGTGGTATTTATAGTGGAGAAGAGGAGGGATTTTACATTATTATAATCATTAGTTTAATATTTTTTCTCAAGACTATGAATATCCATGATTCATGTGACCCTAAATAGTAATAGGTGAATGTGAGTTCAAACCACGTGGAATTACATCAGTGATGATGTCAAGAATAGTATATTCAACAAATAATTTTAATATACGGTATTTTACTATATTTCACTATTCATCAAAAATTCAAGAATTTCATAAAAATATCAAAAATTCACCCTAACCATTTTTTGACATGTAGAATTAAAAAACAAACTCCATTTTTTGAAAATAAGTTTTAAATATTATTAATTTAATTTTTAAATAAAATCACAATTTATTCAAAATTAACAATTTTAAATCTATAACACATTTTTTAACACCTTAAAAATTAATCAAGTTGTCATTATCTTAAATCCTTAGAAAAATAAAATAATAATACTATTTACTATTCATTAAGTCCATATTACTATTCATATTACTATTCATAATGGTGGGTTACTATTAAAAAAATCAAGTTCGTTCTATCATACTCTAAATAATTTACTGTTCACAACCGTAGATAGCCATTTTCTGAAATTGAAATCATAAAAGTGGAAAAATTATGTTTAAAGGCTAGTTATAATTATATACTTAAAAAAATTCAAGCATTTTCAATTTATTTTAAAACCTTGGGGTGTTACATTATCCCCACCTTCTCAAAATTTTTTCATCTCAATTTTATTTACTTATTAAACAAGTGACGGTCCTTTTCCATCATAATATTTTCTGACTCCCTTGTTGCTTCTTCAACCATGTGGTTTCTCCACAAAACCTTTACCTGGTGGATTAACTTATTCCGCAATACTTGTTCCCTTCAATCAAGAATCTTAACTGGTTTCTCTTCATAAGAAAGGTTATCTTCCAGTTGAACTTCCTCTTTGCACAAAACATGACATGAATCTAGCACATACTTTATCAACATAGAAATATGAAAAATATTGTGTACCTAAGATATAATTCGAGGTAAATCTACTCAGTAGGCGACTGGTCCAACTTTTAATAAAATTTCATAAGGTCCAATGAACTGTGGACATAGCTTTCATTTCTTACCAAAATGCATAACACTTTTCCATGGTGAGATTCTAAGAAAAACATGATCACCTACCTTAAAAGAAAAGTATTTCCTCTTGTTATCTGCATAACGTTTCTGCATACTCTAAGATGCCCTCGTGTATTGTTGGATCATCTTCACTTTCTAAGCCACTTCTTCTACTAATTATGTTCTCATAAACTTCCTTTCCCTGACTTCAACCCTAAAATATAAAGTTTGACACTACTTCTTATATAATTCCTCAAAAGGTGTCATATGTATACTAGAATGAAAACTATTATTATATGAAAACTCCACTAAAGAATTATGTTGATCTCAACTTACCTGGTAGTCCATTGAACTAGCTCAAAGCATATCTTCCAAAGTCTGAATCATTTGTTCTGACTTCCCATCTAATTGAGTATGAAAAGTTGTACTGAAATTTAATTCTATGACCAAAAACTTCTAAAAGCCCTTAAAAAAGTTAGAAGTGAACCTGAGATCCTAGTCAGATACAATGGAAATAAGAAATCCATCTAACCTGATAATATCATTGAGGTATAATCAAGAAAGATGATCCAAAGAAATTGTATCTTGAATAGAATGAAAATGTGCAGATTTTGTCAACCGACCAACAACAACCCAAATCACATTGTTACCTTGAGAATTCTTAGGTAGTCCCACCATAATTTCTATGAATACATTCTACCATTTCCACTCCAGTACTGGAAAAGGCTTAAGCATCCTCTCCGGTAACTTCCGCCCTACTTTGACTTGTTGATAGGTCAAGCATTTCATGGTAAAATAAAAAATATCCCTTTTCATCCCATCCCACCATTAATACTCCTGAATATCTATGTACAACTTAGTACTTCAAGGATGAACCAAAAAAGAAGAACTATGAGCTTCACACAACAAATATTTCTTCAACTAGGAATCACTCAACACCGACAACCTTTTACCAAATCTTAAAACACAATCTTTATTGAGGTTAAATTATGGAAACTTACCCATTTTAACCAATTTTACCTTCTCCTATAGCTCACGGTCTTCCTTTTGTGTTTGCTTAATTCTATCTGATAATGGTGACTGCACTAAAACCTAAAACAAAATAGTGGTATTTCCTACACCAATCACTTCTAAGAAAATATTCATCAAATCATTAGTCAAGGGATCATGTTCCAAATGTAACATGGTTAATGATGCATTATGTTTTTAACTCAAGGCATCTACCAATTTTTTTTCTTTTTTGGGATAGTAATTGATTGTGCATTCATAAACTTTTATCAATTCAAGTCATCTTCTCCGCCTCATGTTTAATTTGTTATAAATGAATAAACACTTCAATCTTTTATGGTCAGTATATATTTTACATTTGGTTGTGTATAAATGATGCCTCCAAATTTTCAAAGCAAAAAAAACACAGATTCCAATTCCGAATAACTTTTTGGATAATTTAACTCATGAAGTTTTAGTTATCTTGAAGAAAAATCAATTACATGATCATTCTGCATCAAAACAAAACCATGTCCCTTTAATAAAGCACTACTATAGATAAAAATCTCACCATTTCGAGAAGTCAAGGAAAAAACTGGAGCATTCACCAATCTCTTCTTTAATTCCTGAAAACAAACATCACATTATTATTTCAAAATAAATTTAATCCTTTTTCACAATAACTTAGTTAGTGGACTAGATAAACATGAAAGGTTTTAACAAACTATCGGTAATGACCTACTAATCCAATAAAACTATGAATCTTTGTAACATTTATAGGTCTTGTCCATTCATCAACCATTTTTGTTTTGGTAGGATCAAATTTTATTTCATCCTTATTTACAATGTGCCCAAGAAAAGAAATTTGTTACAACCAAAAATCACACTTGTTGAATTTTCCATAGAGTTGCTTTTCCGTTAAGATTTTAAAAACAACCCTTATATGTTTTTCATGCTCATCTTTTTTCTTAGAAACTACTAGAATGTCATCAATAAACACAACCACAAATTTATCCAATAACATATGAAATATTATATTCATAAGATTCATGAATATATTAGGTGAATTACTTAACCCAAATTACATAAAAACACATTCATAATGCCCATATCTAGTAAGAAAAGTTTTTTCGGTATGTCATCCTCCTTCACCTTCAATTGATAGTATCTGAATCTTAAGTCAATATTAGAAAACTACTGAGCTCTCTAGAGATGATCAAACACTTCATCAATGTGAGAAAAATGATACATGTTTTTAATAGTGGTGTTATTCAAGGCTATATAATCAATGAAAAGTATCATGGAACCAAATTTATTTTTAACTAACAAAATAAGAGCACTTCATGGTAAAGTTCTAGGATGAATGAATCCTTTATCAAGAAAATCCAGCAACTAATTTTTCAATTCAAGAAGTTCCATTTAATCAATTAGATATGGGGGTTTTGAAATTGGATTAGTGTCAGGAACTAAGTCAATTGTGAATTCATCTTTCTAATAAGGTATTTCATAGGGTAACTCATCAGGAAAAACATAAAGGTATTCATTTACCACCAACACATCATTAATCTGAAGAGTTCCCTTATTTTAAAAAATATGAGAAAGATAAATTTCATTTCCATCATTCAAATATTTCTCAAATTCATGATATGTTATCAATTTTAAGTGTTATTTCTTGTATAAAAACTGAAACTCTTTTTGAAAAACAACTTATTTATCTCTAAAACTAGTCTTAACATGATAAACAAAAAGCCAATCCATTCCTAGAATGACGTCAAACTCTACTAAGGGAAAAACAACAAGTATATCAAGTAAATTATTTCCACAGAACACTATATAAATATTCTTATAATTCCTCTTTGTTGTAATATTTTCTCTTTGTGGTTTAATAATAAGTTTCAGCCTCATTTATTGAGGTGTTATTTCCAATTTACTAGAAAATTCCTTAGAAATAAAAGAATGTGTAAACCCCATATCAAAAAAAACTTTAGAAAAATATGATTAAAAAAATGGTACTTGATATAACTTCATTGGATGGCCTGACATCTTCTGATGTAGTTGAAAAGGATCTCACTAAACCTTTCTACTTATATTTTGTATTATTTGCATCATTTTGATATCTCTTTAGGCAGGCATTTTCATAATGACCCATATCTCCACATTTAATACTCTTTACTATTTTCTTATCAAGAATAGTATTAGGATCATTTTCATTACAATATCATGCCATATGTCCAAACATACTGCTTCAAAAAGACTTCCCAATTTTAGTAAGGCATTCCCCAAGGTTTTTAGGCAACACTTTTCACAAACAGGAAACTAGAATTTCTTACCCTTATATTTCTTTGGTTGATTATTATCCATCACTTTCCATATGTATCTCTTATTCTCTTTATTTTAAAAGTTTACGTAATCATCAAAAAACTCAATATCTACCCTCTCAACACATCAGACATGTTTCTCATAACTTTTGAATTCACTGGAGTCCAATTCCCATCAATACATTTGATTTAATCCTAAGTAAAAGTGGTTGATTTTTCTATCAAGATCCAGAATAAGATTTGGTGCATACCTCGCCAGTCAAGTGAAGTTTTGTTCATACATAGCCACTGAATCTTCCTCCTTTTACTTAAATTCAAGGAATTTCTTCTCCATCCTAAGTCGCACCACCTTATAAAAATATTTTTCAAGGAAAAATACATTTAAATTCATCCCACTCTAAGGAATCAATTTTCTCTCTATCCCTGATATTTTTTACCATTGACCACCATTGGTCATCTTCAACTTTAAAACGATAAATTGTAAGACTTACCATTTGATAATATGAACAACCCATAAAATCAAATATCTTATCGAGGACCTTAATCCATCATTCAGCCACTACTGGGTTAGAATATCCATTGAAAGAAGGAGGTTATTATTTCATAAAATGTTCCACTATCATCATGTTCCATTGTGGTACCACCGGTTTTTCTCTTAAATGAATTCCACCACCATTTATTGTACTCATTAGCTAAGACATTACTATCAAAAACTACTTAGTTCTAATCCCTACCATTTTAGGCTACAGATTTGGAAGGATATCATTCTGTCAGTGCCTCTCCTCTTCATCTTCCCTTTTTCTTCTGCAGAAAACCATTTTGAACAAACATGTGTTAGTCAAAGATATATGGTAATATTTAAATTCTATATCATTTAAAATTAACCATAAAGTAAAACAAAATAATTTATGTTATTCTATTAACATCATCCTAATCCTTGAAGCTATCTAAACCATCCTCTGATGCCAACTATAAGGACCCTGCCTTATTACATTACATAATCTTTAATTTTAGTCAAGAAATAACTTACTTTCATATTGAGGATATTTTTAAGTTTATATTTTTAGATAACTGGGATATAATACATTCATAACATTCCACATTCATATAGAGAAGATACCACATAAATAGTATCAATTTCTTCCAAAATATAATACCTTTCAAATAAAACATGATTTACTTAACAAATATTCATAAAAATTAACTTTGATTCATTATTTTTCTTACACAAAGTTATAACCTGTTAAAATAATTTAAAAACATGGAATGAGCACAAAAATCTTGGTAAGGTATATAAAAAGAAGAAAAGAAAACATTATCCCATGAGTACTTGTAAGCACATGAAATCATTTTCAAAAAAAAACATACTGGTCACCCATATATACTTACTTTGTGAAACAAGAAATTCCCAGAAAACATAATGAATATAAATAGAACCATAGAGGTATAATATGGAATTACTTATATAATCTTTTAACCCTCTTGGCTACCTTATAATTTTTAACCATCATGGATGCATAATAATTTGTGTAATCATCGCAATTATACTTGGAGTAACCATAAAGCTGACCTCCAACATACACATACCCAATGCATTGGAGTGAGATATAGGTCTTATCATTCATCATAAACAATGCCCAAGAACCAGAAAATAATCATACAACTTGAAAATTTTCATAAAAACATTTCTTCTGAATTTTTTAAAACAGAATTTTAAAAGAGTATTTTAAAAGAAAATCCCCTTAAAAATATCATATAATTTAAGTGATACATAATATAGTGTATTTAACATGTATATACACTATAAATACACATAATTAAACATAATATAAACAAAATTAATCAAAAAAACAATTTTAATATCATATAAATAATGAAGTATATTGTTAACACAAAGAATGGAAATCGGGTTATGAATTCCCTTACCTCGGGTTAGTCTTACTTAAAAAACATTTAAACCTTAAGTATAATGGTTAAAAGAGTCTTATTAATATCTTAAAGAATATTCATGTTTATAACACTTTACATGATAATTTAATAACATCATTTCACCCATTAATTATTATTATTTTGTCCCTTATATTGTTTTGGGTGCGTTCTTTAAATAATTTTCATGGCCAGTTTGTATTTTATTTTCTTACCATAAGGAAATGAAATTGTAGAAGTAGAATAAAATGGTTATATATATGTTTAAAGAATATATAATGATACCATAAATCATTTTTTATCATATATGATGATGGATCATTAGATAAAACATTAATGATGTTTGTTTAGATCATTTTTGGCGGTTCCTCCGTAATCATGAACTTGTTTCATTAAATAATTTAATGTAATTCATAAAAGTTAATTCCAGAACATAAAATAGGTTAAAAAATTAAATTTACAATATTATTCTTCAATTAAAAGGTATTTATTATCATATTTTAAGGATATAATGGATATTGAAAACACATCGTCCATGATTTTGGTAAATCGACACATCGTGGACAGTGTTTTTATTTTTAGAACAAGAGGGGGAGGAGAGAAAGAAAGATGATGAATATTTTACATGAACATGATAAAATAAAGAATATATAATATTTTGGATATTTCATACCTCCAATATAATTGGAGGGAAATATAGTATAAGAAGATAAAGTAATTAGGAAGAAAACACATGAAAAGGAAGAGGATTATTACCTCTTGATCTCTTCTCCTTGAGATCCTCCTTAAGGGATTTGGTTTTAGAATTTCGATGAGACCAGTTGGTCTTGGACATGGGGAGGAGCCTTGTGAAGGGAATTTTTTAGAACATAGATAATGATCAAGGACTGAGAGGTGTGAGAGGAAGAGGGTAATGAGGGTGGTATATATAGTGGAGGAGAGGAGTAATTTTAAATTATTTTAATAATTAATTTAATATTTTTACTTCAGACTATGTATAGTATTTATTAAGGTAATCAAAAATAGTAATAAGTTCATTTTAGTTCGAACCAAATGGTATTACATCATTAATGGTGTAAAAATAGTTTATTTAACTGATAATTTGTATATATGGTATTTTATTGTATTTTACTATTCATCAAAAATTCAAAAAATCTAGAAAAAATCCCAAAAATTAACCCTAACTATTCTTTGATGGGTAGAATTCAAAAATGATCTATATTTTTTGAAAATAATTCTCTAAATATTATTAATTTATTTTTTAAATAAAATCATAATTTATTCAAAAATAACAATTTTAAATCTATAACTCATTTTTAATACATTGAAAAAATAATCAAGTTTTCATTATCATAAAGACTTATAAAATAAAATAGTAATCCAATTTACTATTCATTAAGGTCATATTACTATTCATATTACTATTAATAATGGTAGGTAACTATTCACTTAAATAAAGTTGGTTTTATCAGACTACAAATAACTTACGGATCACAACCACAGATGACCATTTTATGAAATTCAAATCATAGAAGCAGAAAAAATATGTTTAAAGGCTATTTATAACTATCTAATTAAAATAAAGATTCATGAATTTTCAATTTATTTTTAAAACCTTGGGGTGTTACACTCCCGGATATATTCTTGGGTTAATTCACGTTTTCATTATGAACCATTATAATGGATTTAAATAGATGATTACCATGGATTACCTTGGTTAAACCTAAGGTTACATAGTTCGAAAAGAATGTGTTAGGATTTAGACACCCTATAAATTATTTTCTTGATTATGTGGTTTCTAACTATGACTATTATTGTTCACATTATGTATTTTGGTTTTAGTAATGGCTAGAATGAAGAGGAATTATGTTAACATTGAATTTAATGGATATTGTAGTGATTATCCTCATGGGAAATCAAATGAAATGGGAGATGGAATGATAAAGATCAAGATTATTCCTAACCATCAATATTGATATATTATTAAAAATATTAACATATGTGAGTTTCTGAATCAACCAAATAAGATAAAAATAGATTTTTATGAAGTCTATGGAGGAAAAAATATTAAGCTTCTTTCATGTTTAGAATGTGGGAAGAAGCATATGGGGAAATGTCTCAAATGAACAAGGAGATGTCTTGGGTGTGAAAAGAAGGATATTGATATTGTACATTCTATGTAATAATGAAAATTTTAGTTAATTAAAAAGATGGGAATAATGGTTTCCATAAGGAATCATCAATGTTTGAATGTTTTAAATATGGAAATTATGATAATTATGAAAATCTATGTCCTTTGGGGAAATCATGAGAAGAGGATCCGAAAGGTTGTGCAAGTAAAGGTTTTACTGGTGACGATGAAGATACTATGAATGACATATGAAAGGTATGACTTAATTTAATATTATTTTTTATGTTAAAATTAAATAAAATTAAATTAAGGTTGATAAATCTTAAGACATGATTCATATTTAATATTATAGGATATAAGTATTAAATAATAAGATGATGAATCATGGATAATTGTTTAATAAAAAATTTGAATGTTTTAATTTTTTATGTATTCTGATTTAATAATTATGTTATAGAAGTGGTTTGTCAATAATATTATAGTTATAAGAATCATAAAACATATAATGTTTTTTCTATATTATTTTTTCTTTAAGAATTTGAAAGACTGTGTTGAATGATACTGATAACCTAGAAAATTTATTTAGGTGTAAGGTTAATTTTTTTTAGAATAAAAGATTTAGGGAAAGATAACCCTTAATATATTCATGACGCGGAGATAATAATTTTTCACTAGGATAAAGAGTTTTTTATTATTGATAAATTATATTATATTGTATTGGTGACCTTGAAATTAATTAGTGATTTGATGATAGAGTACTTTATGTTATCTTTGATGAATCTTCTTTCATGTTATAATTTATGTAATATAATTTATAATTTTTTATTTTATTTAATAAATAAGGATATAGTTAATTTTTTTAAGCATTTATGTAAAGAACCGAACCCTTGAATCCTAAATTAGATGACTTAATTTATTTCATTGTCATTATTACAAAGAATCACATCCTGAAGGACCAAATAGTTTAGTAGTTTTGGTAAACTATATACATACATGATACCCATTTTACATTGGAAATAGAAAATAATACATAATACATAAAAAAAATCTAATCAACATCAACCTTGAAAATTCATTCAAATATCTCTTCTTCATAACCTAGGGAATGGAAAAAATAAGGGTGATCTTAAATTCTCGGTAAGTGTTAAATATATTAGAATCAATAATGAATCAATGGTAATAATCAATGTGGAAAGGTAAATAACTGAAAACACATTTCATTTAATCAATAAACTGAGAATTAAATGCATCCATATATTTTTTCATAGTGAAAATAATTTATACAATAATAAATAAATTATGAATATAGGAAATTCTTGATTATTTGAAATCATGTATCTAGAATAGGAACCATTACCATAAATACCTTTATTAAGATGGTTTAATCTACAGGTAAAAGCCCATTTAATTTGGCCCACTACTTTTTCTCATGAGACCTATCGATGCATTGAGGGGATATCTATAACCAGGTCCCACTCATGTCTTCCAGTCCAAATAATTACTCATATATTGAATAATCAATTTAAATAATAAACAATTTTCCTTATCATAAAATATTTTTATTGAATAATAGATACTGATTTAACAATATTTCTAAAATTGAACAAATAACTTTCAAAGTAAACACTATATGTAAAAATGGAATATAGTTTAGGATGTAATAATATCCACGATACAAGAAATATGTATATTTAAGAGAAATAAAAGTTTCAATTAATTATGATCATAAATAAAACATAGTGGAATTATATACACCAAAGAAAAGAAATTCGGTGCATAATATTAAAATATGCCTTAATGAAGTGAAATTGAGATGAAGTCTTTTACAAAGAGCATATCATTAATCAAATGAAACGATGTGAATTCACTATAAATCCACATAAAAATGTGAAATACAACATGATATAATAACAATTAATTTCACACATAAAGTTAGCATAAAATAATCATGGAAATATAAGTTTAACTCAATGAATGAAAATTGGGTTAAGAAATCCCTTACTACTAGTATTCAGTCGAATCGTACGCCCATAAAAGTAATAATTATCATATGAAATATTAAATACATTGAATATAATAAGCTTAATTATATTATATATCAAATTTTATTATAAATACACCACACATAATAAATAAGTGGTGAATAAGTCATATATCTCACGAAAGTAAAAGTGAGACGAAGAAATTGTTACATCGTGATTCCCTTTAGTGTAGAGTTCATTATCCTCATTTATAATGGTCTAAAGAATGATATTAATTCATTATTGAACTATATTAATATTTATAATACCATATATTATCCTTTTATAACATATTACTACAAATTCATTAATAATATTTCATTGTTTTCATTATTTTGGTTGTGTTCGTTTCATTGTTTCACAATCAGTTCATTTGCGTATAATTATGGATTTTATTTTAAAATGGAAATAAAACTCCAAAAGTGAAATGAAATTCTATTCACGAAATTTATAAAGTTTTAATGGTCCCATTCATAATTTTTCTCTCATATATTATGATTATTAATTTGATAACATGTTAATGATAAATGTTTAGTTTATTTTTGGTTATTTTTCTAAATATCACGAACTAGTTTCCTTTTATTTAATATTATATCTATATATTAGTTCCAGAAAATTAAATAAGTTATGATATACTTATTAAAATCTTATTTATCTAGAATAATAGTTTTATATCCATCTATGGAGGTGGTAATGGAAAGTGAACAAAATCAGTATTCACGGAGGTGATTAACCGATATAATTTGGACAATAATTTCATTTCATTGAATAAGAGGGGGTAATAAAAGGGATATATATAATATTTTCAATTAGAAATATAAAATTGTATTATTTTAATTTTTCTAGAATTATTATTATTTTATGGATGAAATAAGTGAGTATAAAGTAAAATAAGAAAAGAAAATAATAGATGTGTCTTGAGTAAATTGCCTCTTGAATATCACCTTCTTAAAGGATCTATTAAAGACCATGGAATTGGTATTTGGGTGAGACTATCAGAACATGGATATTTTTTGAGTGATGGGGATAGGTTTTTTTAGATATTTTTTTAGATTTTATTCTTTTTAGGATAAATGGGGTGGTGAGGGTGGTATTTATACTTAAGTTGGGGTGGTTTAAGTGATTAAATAATGATTGTTTTATAATTAAAACCAACAACATTTGGGTGGAATTAATTTCCATTAATTTGGATGATAATTAATATTTTAAATTATGTTTAATCTCAATCAATACATAAACCTTCCATTAAATTATTTAGTTTTTAGATATTTTATGTCTTTACCTTTTAACTTTAACTAGTTGCATTATTTTACTTATACCACGGTAAATCTTAATTTGTACTGAGGTAACTTTTTATGAATAAAAATAAAAAAGAACATAGTACATAATATTGAAATACTTATTCCAAAAATAGAATCCATTTTACCACATTAAATTTTCTTTATTTTCAAATATAGATTTAAAATTAATCCCATATAAGCAATGGGAAAGCGGGTTTTTAAAGTGAAAGGGTTCAAAAGGTTGAAATAGTTTTATATCCAGTTTCAATTTTAAATTGATTATAATGACCTATATTGGATTTATTGATGTATAATTGAACTAATTATACTTTAAAACCAATTTAAAATATAATTTAACAATAGAAATAATTTATATAAAAAATGGGTTTTCAATTAAAATTTAGTATTTTCATTGTTCATCAAAAAATGAAACTTCTCATAAAAATACAAGAAATCCCACATAAGCTATTTAAGATAATATTATTTAAAAAATTAAGTTTATTTTTTAAAATAAAATTTATAAATGTTTCAAAATTTAGTTTTAAAATATGTGCATCATTAAAAGGCGATAAAATTGCCTTCTAGAAAAATATACCTTTTTATGCTTGAAATTTGATTTATTCTTATATTAATCATATCAAACATATTAGATGAATTAAAAATTTTGATTGAATATATAAAATATAAATTTCATTTATATATTTCACTAATAGTGATTAATTTTATTTATTCAGATAAAATTCCATTGTAGGCATAAAAATAGTTTTTTTATAAAAATGCATCCATTTTATGCGGTTGGTTTTTATTTTTATTTTTATTTAATTAGTAAAAAATGAATTAATTTTATAAACATGTTTAAAATATATTTTTATAATTTATTTACTCTCATTCATTCTCTTTATTACAATGAATAGGTGATAACTTTCGTGTTAAAATAATAGTATATCATGGTTTGTTTAAGCTAGATGTTGCATGAAAAATATGATATTGAAGAGATTAAATTTAAAAAAATATACAAACCATAAAATATTAGCATGTTACATTCTCCCCTAATTCAATAAAATGCATCCTCATAATTTTAAATTTCACTTTGAAAATGAAAATTTGATACTTGAAAATTCATTTGTGGGAAACTCACATCGTAAATAAGGTTAATAAAACATCCCCTTAATAAGAGGGAAATGGGAATTTGAAGGTCACCAAAAAATTAGTCTTTTGAATAGGATAAAATTCATGAGAAGTGAACACATGGAAATCAAAGAAAAATATAACTATCAAGTTCTAATAGAGAGTTATAGATAACATTGTCATTAGAATGTTTACCATCACAAAACTGTAAATCTATAATGGGTTAAAAGGCCATTGAATTCACAGTAATAAAATTATATGAATAAAGATTTTATTCCAAAATAATTTTCCTAGATTTTAGGAAACCTTTTAATTTCTATACTACAAAAAAAAATAGAATCAAATTAATTTATAAGTAGAGATTCATCCATTAAACCATTTCCACCACAAAATCATCTTTTTCTACAAAAGAAAATTCAACCGTTATTCCTCAAATAAAATTTATTTTAACTTAATCATATAAGGTTCAAAAAACTGTGAGCATATTATAAAATAAAATAAATAAAAATTTCACAAATAAATTTCTAATACCATGTTTATCTATACAAAATCGTTTAAATAAAGAAAAAATATGTCATGTTGACGAAGATATCACGTCAGCCAGCTATATGTGATTTCCCCTTATCACCCATCGATTGTGGTTTCAAGTCCCATAACCTTATCAGACCTGACAGGTTGTTACATTTCCGGTTGGTTGTACTTTTTATAAAACTATATTAATATAATCCTTAAAAAATTCCCCAAAATAACCTTAATATGTTGAACATTAAAGAAAATTTTAACCTAAAAGGTTATCTCATACATTTTATTTTTCATTCCCAAAAAAAATATAATACCTTATAATTAACTTAAAATCAAAGATCATTTAAACCCAAAAATTTATCCTTGCCTTTAAACTTATGTCTAAAAAAATTATAGTCATTTTTCTTCAAATGACCCTTTTTCACATGTTAAACTTAATAGTTACATGTACCTAAAATGTTAATCAAAACTCAATAAATATCTCCCACTAATTATCACCTTTTTACTGAACCAATATTTAAAGTAATTGATTCCATATAATATATATTTCTAAATTTTTAAAAAAAAATCTATTATATAATATCCTTTGGGTGTTTCATGATTCATATTATATTTGGGATGTATCAGAATATCAGTGATAAAAACATACTTCACTCAACATCCTAATTAAACATTTAAATATGCTTTGTTGTTTTATCCCACTATATATATATATATCATTATAATTCATCTATATCAGTAAAAAAAGTTTCATACTTATAAGATAATAATTCATACCTTAAATCTAGACATCGGTGTCTTTATTTGTGCTATTGATATCTTCTTTATCTTCTAACATGAAGTATATATATCCAAAAAAATAAATAGTCCCATACTTAGTGTATTTCCTTTATCTAATGAGATGGTTAAATTGTTATTTTGAAATCATATAAAAGAGACTCCACAATCCTTTAAAATTCTGGAGAAATGAAAATTTATTGGATATATCAAATAGTTTTTTGCAAGTGATTTGGATGTTCAAAAAATATTCAAATTCATTTTAACAAGATTTTTCTATGATAGTTCTGGTTAAATCATCTATTAGGGATAATAAGGTTCTATAAGATCCTTTCCCTTTAATCATGATGAATTATCTTTAATATATAGAAAAGAATATCATTAAAATATGAAATGAATTATTACATGTTAGAATGAAAATGGTTTATTACACTTAGAAACTCTATAATACTTTAACCTTAAAATCCTTTATACCTAAATTGATAACCCTTATAAATCCAATCTCCAAAATTTTCACTAATCATCCCAAAATCCATCACTTAAACATCAGTAGGGTGTTTAATAATTTAAACTTATGATCAACATTAAACTTATAAACCCATGATAGTTTCTATAACTCTTATGTTAATAAACATAATTACTTATACAATTTAGGATTCTTATAACCATAATACCATTAATGAAATACTTCTTCAAAACATTTACTATCACATTAAATTTTAAACTAGTTCCTTCTGGTTTCTTCCATTTACTAAAACCAAAATTGAATGTGTAAACATCAAACTAAAATAATCTGAGTGAGCTATCAAATAATCATGAAATATTATTTAAAGTATGTCTAACTCATGAAAAATTCTTCTCAAAATGTGATTCATAAGGTTTAACCATGTTTATACATGGTTTTTATCAGAATTTATAGAATATTATCAAATACTTAGATATATCCTCAAAGTTATTCATATGGTTATGTTCCCTAATCTATGTTTTTATAAATATAGTATTCATGTTTTCTTCAAAACTTTATCTGATACCAACTATAAATAATCTGACCCTAGAAGCCCATAGTTGGTGCATTACTTTATTACATTGGCATGATTACAAGTAATTACACCCCAAAGGACCAAATAGTTTAGTATTGTTGGTAAACTAGATACATACATGATACCCATTTTACATTGTAAGTGTAAAATAAAACATAATACATAATAAAATATAATAAACTACTTCCTTGAAAACTCATTCAAATATGTCTTCCTCATAACTTGGGGAGAGGAAGAATAATAAGGGTGAGCTAAAATTCTCAATAAGAATTAAATATAGTAGAATAAATAATGAATCAATGACAATGATCAATATAAATAGACAAATAATTGAAAAGGCATTAAATTTAATCAATAAACTAAGAATGAAATGAATCCATAGATTTTGTCATTTTGAAAATTCTCTGAATAATAATAAATGAATTCTTAATATAGAAAATGATTAATTATTGTACATTATATATCTGACACATGAACTTATACATTCAATAACATTCATAAGATGTTTTAATCTATAGTTAAAAACCTATTTAATTTGGCCAATTGTTTTGTCTCACGAGACTTTTCAATGCATCAAAGTGATATTTATAACGGAGCCACTCCCATGTATTCTGATCCAAATCATTCCTAATATATAGAATAATATATTTAACTAATAAATTTTTTTCCTTATCATAAAATAGTCATATTTAATAAAATATATTTATTTATCAATATTTTCAAAATTAAACAAATAACTTTCAAATTAAACATCGTATGTAAAATTGGAATATGGTTCAGGCTATAATATTATCCATGATAGAAGAATTATGGATATTTAAGAGAAATAAAATTTTTAATGAATGAATATCATGAAGAAATCAAAGTGTAAGTATATACACCAAATAAAATAAATTTGGTTCATAATATTAAAATATGCCTCAACGAAGTGATGAGACGAAGTCCTTTACAAATATCATATTATTAATAAAATGAATCAACTATGTGTATTAACTATAAATACACATAAAAAAGTGGAAATAAAACATGATATAATGAAAATTCATTTTAAACATAAGTCTATTATGACATAATCAATTAAATAGAATTTTAACCCAATGAATGAAAATTGAGTTAAGAAATCCATTACCCCTTATAATCAGTCAAATCATTAGCCCATAAAAGTAATAATTTCTAATGAAATATTAAATAACATAAATATAATTATATTAATGATATTATATACTAAATGGAAGTGTACATACACCAAACAAAATAAATAATTGGTCAATAATTCATATATCTCACAGAAGTAAAAGTGAGAAGAGAAAACTCTTACCACATGCTTCCCTTTAGTTTAGCATTATTTAACCTCCTTTATAATCATTTAAATAAAGTTATTAATTCAGTAAAAAAAATATATTCATATTTATAATACATTATATTATCCTTTTATAACATCTTACCACACATTAGTTAATAATATTGGACTATTTTCATTGTTTTGAGCGTGTTTTTTCATGGTTTCTTGGTCAGTTCTTTTGTATAAAATTACGGATTTTCCTTTAAAATAGAAAAAAAATATTATCTAATTGAAATGAAGTGGTATTAATTTTATTTAAAAAATTTAAATGGTCTAATTTATCATTTTTATTTCAAACACTGGGATGATTCATTCGATAAAATTTTATTGATGACTGTTTAGTTTATTTTTGTCAGTTTTTTCAAACATCACAAACTAGTTTTGTTTAATTAATATTATGTGTATATATTAGTTACAAATCATGAAATAAGTTATAATATACATATTAAAATATTATTTATCCTTGATAATTGTTTTATGATTAGTCATATCATCGATAATGGAAAAATAATAGAATCATTATTCACGGAAGCGATTAACCTGCATAATTTGGACAATAGTTTTGTTTATTTGAATAAGGGGAAGTAATAAAGGGGTTGCATATAATATATTCCATTATAAATATAAAATTACAGTATATAAATTATTATATAATTATTATTTCTTTATGGATGAATGAGTTGAGGAGAAAGTAAAATAAGAAATGAAAATAGGAGAGGTGGTTTGAGAAAATTATCTCTTGAATATCACCTCCATAAAGGATCCCTTAAAGACCTTTGAATTGGTAATTGGGTAAGAAAAGAAACAATTGGATGTGGGTAGAGTGATTAGTAGTGGTTTTTGAACAGATATAAATATATTATGTTATTTTGAGGAGAAATAGGGTGGTATTTATACTTGAGGAGGGTGGTTTTAAGGGATTAAATAATGATTATTTTATAATTAAAGAAAACCACATTGATATGTAATTAATTCCTAAGAATTTTGATGATAATTAATTTCTAAAGTATATTAAGTGTATATAAAAACATAAAACAACCATTAAATATTATATTTTTTAGGTATTTTAATCCATTACCTTTTAACTTTAACCTCTTTCATTGTTTTACCTATGTCACGGTAAATCTAACTTTTAATCTCAGTAAATTTTTGTATGCCTAAAAATAAAAATTAACATACTAAATAATTTGTAACATATGATTCCAAATATTTAATATATTTTAAAATTTTAAATTCACATAATTTTCAAAATTATATTTAAAATAAATCTCCTAGACGCAATGGGAAAGCATGTTTTTAAAGTGAAACAGTTCAAAAGTTTGATATGTTTTTATATCCCGCTTCAAGGTTAAATTGATTATAATGAACTATATTAGATTTATTTATTTATATTTTAACTAATTATACTTTAAAATTAACCTAAATATATAATTTAACTATATAAATAATTTAGACAAAAAATAATTTTTTAATTAAAATTAAGTATTTTCACTATTCAAAAAAAATGAAGCTTCGTAGAAATATACCAAAAATTAACCATGAGGTAATTGTGATGTTAATATTTCAATAATTAATATTATTTTTAAAATTATATTTATAAAATTTTCAGAATTTATTTTTAAAATAGGTTCACCATAAAAAGGCAGCAAAATTGCCTTTTATAAAAATATAGCTTTTAATGCTTACATTTTGATTTATTCTTTCTTAAGCCTATAAAACTTATTAGATGGATTTAAAAAATTAAATATATAATAAATATATTTAGTTAAAATATTTAATTAATATTTATTAATTTAATTTATTAATAGAAAATTCCATTGTGGGCATAAAAATAGATTTTTATAAAAACACATCCATTATTTTCAATTGGTTTTTATTACCATTTCTAATTAATCAATAACCAATTAATTCATTTTTTTAAACATGTGTAATATATATTTTCAAAATTTAGTTACTCTCATTCATTCTCTTAATTCCAACAACTTGGTGATAATAGTAGTTTTAAAATAATAGTATATTGTAGTTTATTTAACTTTTGTGTTTCGTGCAATGTATGCCATCAAAGAGATTAGATTTAAAAAAAGATACCTACTAAAAAATATTGGGGTATTAAAATTTAGGTTTTAATTTAGGTTTTATAGTGACTCAAGTTATTTTTTAAAATTATTAGTATGCTTTAAGAGAAAATACAACCATGGTATTCAAATGTTGATGTGTGATAATATGAGCTACATTATGATATTTGGGGATAAATGTTAAAGATGATCTTGGAAATATATGTGATCAAAAATTTCAGATTTATTTCATTTTATAATTTGGTTAGACATATTTTGGAGAATTTTTAAGGTTAACTATTTATGGAATGGTTTAAGTATAATTTGGGTATTATTGTTAATGTTTTGAGATTAATGTAATATTTCAGGGTATGAGGATTTATCCTTATTGGATAACTTTTGTTAACCATTTTGGTTAAGTTAAATATATAAAGATATAATGAATGAATTTTTATTATTTTATGGATCTTATGATCTATTAAAATTTAATTTTAGTTCATCATGCATGAATACTTCATCTTGAATATTCCTTTCTTGGAGTAAGAGAGAAGATATAAGTGGAAACTAATTGAACCACAACAAAATGGTGAAATTATGTTTATAAAAAATGAAGGAATAAATTAGGTATATTATCTCATTTTATCTATCTTTATATAAATATAAGTCCTTAAATCTATGAAATAGGGCCCTGAAAATGATTTTTTTTTCTTTTTACAGTTATTTATAAAGAATCGAAGGTTGTTTTAACCCCTTGCTGATTTATGGTGTTGTGCTTATTAACATTCTCAGGACCATGTTCTCTATCACACTATAATTCTCCACCATGTCCATATTTTAACTTCCCATTGATGTTTTCATTATCTATAAACCCTATTATGTGTTGTTTATGGTAACCTTTTTGTTTCTCACTACTCTTTTCAAAAGAGGTTTTATTATCCCTTGGTAAAATGTGGGATTTCAACAATGGTATTTTCAAATATTTAACCATTTATTATCGAGATAAAAAATTTTGAGGATGAAATTTATTGAAGGTAGATAATGTAACACCCTGAAAATTTGGTTTAAAAGAACACTAATCTTAATGGCTTTCTTAACATTCAACATTGATCTTTAAGAAAACTATGATATATAATAAGAATAATATTATTTAAATGTGGTTGTTATAAACTATATGTTAAATCAAATTTTCTGAATAGTAATAACCACATTATGAAAAATATTCATAAAAGTTTTATATAGTTTAAAGTTATTGAGTGGTTCAAAATAAATAAGAACTCAATTTCTTATAAATTAATTTTATGCTTCAAAAATATGGTTTCTTCAAAAATATTTTTTATTGAATTTCTCATAAATACATTGTAATTAATTTATACCAATTTTAGAAGTTTTATTTTAGTTAATTAACATAATTTTTTAAATCATCATCTCAATATTATCTTATGGTGAATTTTTTGGATTTTTTCTGAAAATATTTGTTTTTAGTGAAAAGTAAAAATAATGATTTTTCTAAAATGAAATTTATTTTCAAGAATTAGTATAAATATGTTTTGAATTTTACCTAAAAATAATATAATAATTCTCTAATTATAAATAATATAATTAATTATATTTTAATAATCATTCTACTTTATTTTGGTTTAATCTCGTTTTTGAGCTTAAAAATACATTTTTCTAAAAACTTTTTTTATGCACGCAACGTGATTTTACCTTAATAAATTAAATTAATATCAATTTATTAAATTTTTAATGAAATTTATATATAATATAATCAAAAAAATTATTTTAACATCATCATGATCAACTGCTGTAGAAAACAAACTCTCAAGATTTGGGTGGGAAGGTCCTGCATAACCAAACCTTGGATCCTACTCCCCCTGAAACACCCATGAACTCCCATAATCCTCAAAAAAATATACTTACTGATTATAAAAATCAACCTCAATATTAGGAGAAAGAATCTAATTTATCCATATCCTACTGTCAAACAAATCTAGACCAGGAACTAGAAAATCCCAGACTAACTCTACATCAGGTATCGATAACGAATAAGAAGGAAACTGAAACCCTTATCCTATATTCTTCCAAATAGGTGTAACTAACTCCATAAAAAAGAACATAATATTATTTTTAATTTTCATCCTATCAATAAAATGGATATAGATAAATGGGTGGGAATCACTGGTATCAAATAAATTAATCACTACTGAAAATGCAATAACGATGATACCTCTCATTATCACTAGATACACATCTACCTCTGCAATAAAATCATCTACTATATGGAGGTTATTCAATAATGTGGTTTGTTGTTGCATCCTCATAGTATTTGAATAATATGACTATGCTGCAGTAGCCTTTTGAGTTGATGATCCCTGACCATAATGAGGTATAGAGATATCTTGATAGAAACACTGTAGATGACCATAATGTCCAAGACTATTACACATCTTCGTAGGTGAAAGATAAGAATTCCATGTGTGTCCAACCTTTACACATAGATAGAAAATCAGGGGAACACTACTAGTTTTGACTGAATGTGCAGAGGAGGTCTTCCACTTAGAACCACCTCCACCACCCCTTCAATGATCTTACCATTTCACTTTTCCCTTACATGAAACTGAAGATGAAACTAGGTGGAAGAGAAGAGATATAATAACCAACCTTTCCAGCCATATTCATCTCTCAAATCATTTTCTTATCTACCATCTCTACATAGGTCGAAAGCTTCAACATAAATACCGAAAATATGATATTCGGTCATAAACCCTGTAAATACTTATAAGTCTTCATCTAGTTATTCTTTATTACCAATGGATGAAAACAAACCATATCAGCAAACTGATTAGTATACACAGAGATTGGACACTCTCATTATTATAAAGAGAGGAACTTTAGAGGCTTTTCTATCATCAACTACTCTAGATAAAAATTCTATAAAAAGAGAGTCTTGAAACCCTTCTAGTACAAGCCCATAAGTCTATACACATATACCATGGAATCACACCATCGCTTGTTAGGACCCTCAAGTATAAATGATTCACATTTCACCATGATAATATTAGTTGTATCCAGAAAATGAAAGATCTCATTGATCTTTTCAAACCATTTTGTCACCTATTGATGATCATTCATACCCTTAAAATATGGTGTATTCTCGTATAATAATTATTATGATTGATCCATGTCACCTCTAGATCCTAGTTATGCCTTAATAAATGCATTCTATAATTTCATTACAAATTGATCAAAAGCAAGAAATACAAGCACAATAACATTTACAAGATTATGATCTATAGGATGATTTCCTTAAGTATCATCTCTCGTACCCTCATGAAGAACCTATGAAATAAATCTTAAAGGTATAACACTTCATAAAAAATAGAAGAAATGATTAAACCATAGAATAATGTCAGTTCAAACTAAAAACCTATAACCAAAAAACTAATATTAATATTAAGAACTCAAACAAGAGACACACATCCCAACATCCCATGGTAACTTGAGTCTCATCAAGAAAAGAGTTGGCCAGGAACTCACTGTAATATACCTATCATTTTCTGAAAGTCCTATCTCTAATCTACTAAACTTCCCAAGATAATGAATCTTGAAGACAAACTAGTTATGATACCAAATGGTGATAAACCCAACCCGGATACCTTCTCAAACTAGTACATGACATGAATTGCTATTTACATGAAGGGTGTTCCAAATCCATGTGGTCTTTTGACTAGCACCCAAGAATCAATAATATCTAGAGGGAAAAATTTCACCCAACTTGAAGTAAACAACCAGGCATATATATAATAGATAGAAACATTGGAAGAGATAAAAATATACCATAACTAAAATAAGGTAGCAGAAATGATATAACTCAAAGGAATTTAGAACATCCCAAAGTACAAGTCCAGCATAAAAGGACAAATAAAATAGAAAACTGACTAATCCATATGATATCATAGGAAAACTCCCACCATCTGACCACTAGCTATCCAAAATCATCTGATAGAAGCCTCACCACCTCAATGTAGCACCTTATATTTCCCTACGTCAAAATACATAAAAATTTCATTGAACCACTGAAGGGGTGATTAGAGTGTGATCTAATAGTCTTAGTAGTATCCCAACTAGGTGTTTTATAACATGTCTCTATAAAATAATTTAAACATTCTCATCTTTAAAGAAAACAAGGCATGATAAATATTTAAATATTTTTTATATCAAAAGCATGGAAAAACATTTAAATTTCCAGTTTTTATTCCCTTAGAGGATAATACATGTCAAATAGTTTCAAATTATTTCATATACATCTAAGTCATTACATAAAATCAAAGAATTAATTACATATCATATCAAATCCAACACAAATGGAATCATATGTAACATCACGGTAATGATCACTACAGGTCAAGATAATAGACTAATCATACCACAACAATTACTAGTGAACAACCAAGTATATATAACAAAACCCTAAGGAGTAAAGGATCAACCCATGAGTTAATCCCCTAATTATGTTAATATAAATTACCTAGAAAAAAGGGCCTAATGAAAAGTGGAAACCCACATGAGTAAACCCCCTCATAATACAATGAAAATTTCCCAAAGTTATACTTTTCACCTAAGTACCCAAGGATTTCCATGTGATATGTTTTTCAAACCATCTCATTAAAAAAATTATTTAAAAAAAATTTTATAAATCCATTTCATAAATATTTTAAAATACCTTTTCCATTACCAAAACAATGGAAAGCCCATATTTTCACAAAAAACCCATTTACAAACACACACAAATCAATCAATCAATCATGTCATTTCATTTATAAAATAATTTATAAAACAAGAGCAATACAATTCATCCAACATAGGCTAGAGAAGGAACCACCTACCTCAAATTCAGGTCACACACTCCCTAAATGGGATCCACCAACATGGTAGAATGTTAATACATCAACGGAGGTCTGATAATCAAACATAAAATATCATAATAGATTCAACAATAAAAAATAGTTGATAGAGAGTACAGATCCGAATATACCTCAAAGAAACTCTTATTTCTCACCTCTTCAAACATAAGGATTATAATTGGGAGGATGATCACACAATATATCTATAAAGGATCATAATAATTATCATCATAAATCAATAGATATAGAAACACAACTTAACGGTGCTATCATGATCAACAATAACAAAGAAATAGAATCATTACACACTCAGAGCAATGCATCGTAACCGAAATCACAATAAATCCCTGAACGAAATGATTTGGAAGGATAAAATGTCTCCAAAATCTCCTAGGAGAGCACCAAGGTCATTAGGCTATAAGCCTTCAGCCTAATGAAAAATAAATCATCCATGTAGTGCCCTAAAATTCCAATTCATGAGTATTACATGAAATGTAATCTTTTTTCACGTCATGTAATCCATGAAACCCAAATATTCCAAAAACAACCATCACCTTGGGTTAAAAATCCCAATTTTACTATTACATGACATGTAATATATATGCACGGTGTGTAATCTTCAAACCTTGTATCAATTCATAGAATCTTCTGAACACCAATTATATGACATATAAACAAATTACATGGCATGTAAACTTCTCATGTCATGTACCAGTCCACAGAGTCCTTCCAATGATCAATACATGGCATGTAAAAACTTTAAATAGTTCATATTTCTTCTATAGATTGTGAAAATCATAGTTTCTCCTGTAAAAAAACCCAAACTCACTTCGTTGTTCTATGAACTCAGGAAGAACCCCAAAAATCCTTTAACATGTTTATACTCAGACTCTATTAATTCAAAAGAATGTATAAATCCTAAATTTAGTTATTTTTTTCCAAAAAATTCTATTCATCCTCGAGAGTCCCAACACACACCAAAACAAACCAAGAAACAAAAATGGAGATGATAAATACCTGAAAGTGGGTAACAGAATGTTACACTTATCGCATTGGTAATTTTTGAATCATAATCTCCATGAATGAAGTAAATTCAAATGGAATATTAAATACCATTGATATAAATAGATTCATTATATAACATATCAAAGGTTAAGTAGATACACCTCATAAAAAATAAGTGCATAATCCCAAATATGAATCACTGAAGGGAAATTGAGAATAAGTTCATTATGTCACACTTTCCTTTAGTTGAGCATGATTTAACCTCATGTATAATGGTTTTAAGAAATTTATTAATTTATAAAAGATTCATATTCATATTTATAATATCATATATAATCCTATTGTAATATATTACAACCCATTCGTGGTTAATATTTCATTATTACCATCATTCTGGGTGTTAACTACTTTGTTTTATCATGCATGTTTTGTTGTTGAATTTTTAGGTCTTAGGAATATAATATATTACCATAAAATATTTAATTATATTAATGTTATAAATATCATATTTATTCAGTATATAAATTTTTATCATTATTCTTCAAAATTAAATATGGAAAATTAATCACATCGCTTTGTGGAGATAGAGGTAGTACGTACGCGTGTGCAACATTATCATTTCCTTAATGGATTTAAGGGTAAGTAAGTGGATGATATATTAATTTTACATAATAAAAATCATTTCATAATTATCATATATATTCATTATTCTAATCATTATTACTATCTATGAGATTCATAAATGGAAAAAAAATTACATCGATTCATTAGGTTGTAAAAAATACCCATATCTAAATAATAATAGAATAGAATTTTTTCAAGATCCTTTTTACTAATGTTGGGGAATTTTTTTACCATATAGACTAAGAACATAAGGAAATATACTTACATGATATCTTTCTATTTTTATAAGAACAATTTTAGCCTTTGGTTATGCTTCAATCCATTTCCACTTCATTTCTTACTCTAAAAAATGAATATACATGGATATTTTTTATTCCTAAATCACTTAAATTATCTTTTAATGGATTTTAAGATCTATAAAATAGGTAAAATTCTTTTATTACACCTATAAATATTTAAAAAACCAAAATGGTAAGCACAAGTTTCTAATATAATACATTAATTTATAAAAGCTCAACAGTAAAAAACAATGTTAAACTTAATCCATTACATATGTATTTATTGATAAAATAGTTTAAGTAAAAAACACATATTAAATAGGACATCACATAGTCCAATGGTAGGCACTTATCACATGTCACCCTTCAGTTGTGGGTTCAAACCCCATGGAATTTTCTGATGTGATGGGATGTCACCCAACCTGTAGGTTGTCCTTTTTATAAAACTATATTTATATAATTCCTATAAACTTATGAAAAATATTATCATCATCCTATAAAAAAATTAATCATTAAATAAATTTTTAACCTATAAGATTTTCTATACAACGTATTATTTCCCACAAAGTCAAATAATCTAAATTGACTATTCTTATTTTATCATTAATGATCATATTAACCCTAAAGGTTATCAATACCTTTAAACATATGTCCATAAAATATTAAAAAATCAATCCTAAAATAAAAGTTTCACAAAAACACATATTAAAACCAATGATTTCATTCCCATATGTGTTTTCTAAAAAGTATACTTAATCATGTTATATTTTCATCACAAAAAAATCTCAAAAATGGGTATTTATGCCTTTAAACATATCATAAACCAAATAATTTTCATCCAAAAACTCATTATATTTATCAAATATCCCTAAGGAATATCATAGGTTTCTATAGGATTTATTCTTTAATTCAAAAAAATCACTTAGGTAAAATATAAATTAACCCAATAATATCCCCCTAGAGTGTCAAACTGGGTGCATAGTAAGGCCTAATTTCATAAACCAAGTGACAATTGATTCAAATATTAATTCTCCCTTTTTGAATTTATTACCCCTAGGTATAAATATTCTAGAACCACATCCACTTATTGTATCCATATATGTATTTATTTCAATGAAAACTAAATAATCTCTACCTTACCAAAAATTCAGGTTATTATTCCACAATTTGACATTTTCTCAAAGTCTATCATGGGGTCATGTTCCCTAATATATTTTTTCCTAAATATAGTTCTCAATTTTTATACAAAAATATCTATGATACTAACTGTAAAAACCCCAAGTCTATTAGCCCAAAGTTGGTGGTTACTTTATTACATTGGCATAAGATATAAGAGATCTCATACCAAATGACTAAATAGTATAGTAGTATTAGTAAAGTAGATGAATAATTGAATCTAAAATTATATTTGAAAACATAATTTACAATATAGTGAAATTAATTATTCTTCATCCTTTAAATCATTTAAAAATTCATTCTTCATATTTTGGGGAAAGGAAAACAAATAAAGGGTTAACTCAGAAGCATAGTAAGGGTTGTATACTGTGGAATCTATCATGAGTTAATAAGAAAAAAAATAAATATGTAAAGGTAAATAAATGAATAATCATAACATTTAATCAATAACTTGAGAATGAAAAATAATATGGCAGGAATAAATGATGATCAAATAATGCCATATAAATATTCACATGAGCTTGAAGTTAATCCATGGATGTCATAATTAATAAAATAATCACATGGATATTAAAAACTAAATTATCAATGGAGGAAACATTTAATATTTGATTTAATGATTTGATACATCATGATATTTATACTTTCATGACCTTGTTCCAAAACAATTTAATTTATGGGTAGGTATACACCAAAACCACATTTAATGTTAGCTTACTGATTTGTCTCATGAGACTTATTGATTCATAGAGGTGATATATAATTTCAATACCCACCCATAATTTCATGTCTAATTCATTCCTCATATATCTAATGATCTATTTAATTCATGAATTATATTCCTTACTAATAAATATTTGTTTTGATTAAAGAATATGGATTTATCAAAATTTTCCCCAATCAAGAAAATAACTTTCATAAGAAAACACTAAATATAAAAATTGCATAAATTTTAGTAAATAATCATATCCACGATACAAATAATATTGATATTTAAGCTAAATTTAATATCCAATGATCACAATAAACTAAATGTTTGAAGATAATGTTAATGAATACAAAATTAATTAATAAAGTTAATGTCAATACTTTACCAATTAAAAATGATCATAAACCATCCATATAAAAAATAAGGATGGTATCATTATAACTTATCCCCACTTGGGTATAAATAAAATAAACAATTTTTTTTATGAATAAAAATACCATAAAAATATAATTAAAATCATTCTTGAGGAAAACACATTATCATTTTGAAATCCACTTTTAAAATATAAAAATTTCTAAACTATTAAGAAAACAATTTACAAGAAAATAAACCTGTAAAATTTTAATGTAATATTCAAATAAATGAGTGGTTATAAAGGTGAGAAAATTTCATTCATGCTAAGTACATTAAAACAAATATTCCTTTCACATTTTTAATAAAAAATCAAATAGTACCCTATTTGGAGCATAATAAGAAGATTCCTTTTAAAAAATCTTGTAAAATGTCAGGCATGGGTAAAAATTTATTTAATAAATAATTTTATAATATTAATAATATTATTTATAACATTTTAAGTAAAATATAGATATAGAAGAAAATTCATTTTTGACCAAAAAGAGCAATAATGTTGGATTTCCTTAAAAAAAACATGTTCCCAATCATTTTATATACAAAAGAGAGGGAAATGGTAATATTAATTATAAAATTCATAAATAAAAATAATATAATAAAATTAAAGTGGTTAATTATAAAATTATTAAATAGTTTCATTCAATGTAAATTCATGTATAAATAATCCTAATTAAAATGATATTAAAGTATAAACCCTTATCGCTTTGGTAATTATTGAATCATAACCTCTATGAATAAAATAACTTCAAATTAAAAATTAAATACCATGAATATAAATATATTCATGATAAAACTTGTCAATTTTGTATTATATAAACCTCATAAAAAATAAATAGGTGCATAATACCAAATATTCCATAATTAAGGGAAATTGAGATGAAGTTCCTTACCTCACATTTCCATTTAGGTGAACGTGGTTTAACCTCCTTTATAATGGTTTTAAGAAATCTATTAATTTATACAAGAACCATATTAATATTATAAAATCATATATGATCCTTCTATAACATCTTACTAAATGTTCGTTCATAATATTTCATTATTATCATTGTTTTTTGTGTTAACTACTTCGTTTTCTCATGAATTTTCTATCATGTATGTTTTGGTTCTTGTGAATATGATATAGTTTCATCATAAACAAAATGATATTAATGTTATAAATAACATATTTATTCATTGTATTTATTTTTATAGTCATTATTTAAATTTAAACATGAAAAATTAATCACATCGCTTCAGGGAGATGGTAGGTCTTACATATGCATGTGAAACATTATCATTTACTTAATGGGTGATAGGGTAAGGAATAAGATTATATATTAATTTTAAATAATTAATTTAATGTCATAATTATCATATATATTCATTATTCCCACCATTATGACTATCCATGTGAGTCGGTGATGGAAAACAAATTACATTGGTTCGTGAGGTGGTAGTCCATTGTATACATGAGTGATGGATTTTTTCCCATTTGATGGAGAGGGTAATGGATAAATATTATGATAAAAAAACAATAACATTACATTAAATTTTATATACTAGTTTTAATATATTTTAAATTTTAATTCATAATTAATGGTCATAAAAGAATAATTACAAAAGAATGAGCTTAGTGAAGATAATTACCTACAATTAGAAGAAATTCCTTTGGGTTTCTTATTAAATATCATAGGGTAAGAATTTATGGAATAATAAAAGTTATATAATGTGTACAAGGATGTTGGGAAGATATTTTTATAGGTTTTTTTCAAACTAAACTTCTTTATAGGTGTGAATAAGTGTGGGGAAGGGTGCCCATTTATAATTAAGGAGTAACAGAATTTTTGTAAATACCCAAAAACTTTCAATAATGGGAAGCCACTCTCAATACAAGTGCCACAAAAAATGATAAATAATAGGGTTTAGGTAATATTAGGTTAATAAAAACCAAAAAACCTAAAATAAACATGTTTTAAAAATTGTATTCCCTTTTCCTCTAAGTTTTATCACTATTACTATTTTAGTTTCCACCACGGTAACTGTTTTTTTAACATGGTAATTTAACTTTTAAGACTAAAATAAAATTAAGATTATTATATAATTGGGAACCATTTATTCTAAATATTAAATAAAATTTATCAAATAAAAATTCTATACATGTGTAAAATTAATTTTAACACAAGTTCGTGTAAGGTGCAAACCCTCATTTTAACTTTAACCGTAGAAAACAATTTTTATTTTTATTACTATTAATTATGGCCAAAAATTAATTTGAAATTATTAAATAATATTAATTATTCTAATTAATATATAGAATATATTTGATCAAATTCAATTCATTTAAGTGGGAGAATTTAATTTAAAAATAAACGCATAATTATGACGAAAAAATAGTTTTTCAAGAAATGCATTTTTCAACCATAAGTTGATCTTACATTAACTATATGACTAATAATAATAATAATATATATTAAATTCATATAGTTAGATATACATTCTGTAAATTTCATTTAAATTATTCATTATCAAATATTATTTGAAATAATTAAAATGGAAAAACATTATTCACTTAAAAACATTTTCTAAAAAAATCATTTTTAAGTCTAAAAATAAACGTATACTAGAATCCAATATAAATATGATTAAATTGTATTTAATTATATTAAATATAATAAAATTAATATATATGTTACTTTGAAATAAAATTCAAAGAATAATTTTAATTTTAAATTACTTAATTTATTGAAAATAAATGACAGTTTTACAACAAAGCAGTATTTTTCCCTATTCACTGAAAATTACTTTTTTAGAAAAAACCCAAATTTTCACCCTAAGTTAATTTTAGACATGATAATTTCCAAAATGAAGTTCATTTTTTATAATAAAATTTATAAAATGCAAATAAATTAAATATATTTTTTTCTCACATAAATAAATGAAAACATTTTTCCTAAAAAAATTTTAAGCATGTAAGGACTTTACTAAAAATTAAGTCATTATTTATAAATATAGTTGATTCATATAATATATTTATCAATAATTTTAAATATTTGTTTATTCCTAATCATACCATAAATTTTAAAAATTAGATCAAAACATTCACATTTAAATAGTATATCACGGTTCGTTTAGGCTCAGTGTTGTGTGTCGTATATGCTATTGAACATAATGTTATTATTTTAAAATCTCATGTTGTTAAAATATTTATTGAGATAGATTCTATATAATTAATTATGAATAATTATTATAATTGTTATGGATTCAGAGAATGTCATAACTAAGTTTAAATGGTGTTAGGGTTAAACAGTAATAATTCTACATTGGCCCTAATTATTTTCTTAATCCCTAAAAATACCCATATCTAAATAATAATAGAATTTTTATTATTTACATGACATGATATAAACTCATAAATAAAATAAATATTATTCACTTGAATAAATAATTTAATATTTATTCTAATAATATTTAGTATAACATTTCTCATTAGATCATTAAACTTGATATGTTATCCTCCACAATATTTATTTGGCCTTGAATCATGGATATTTATTTAACAAATAAATATAACTATATTATTCTATAATAAATAAATAAATAAATATTATATTTACTAAAATATAAATTAATATTTATTAAATATTCCACTTGCAAATGTTCTATTAAATAACTAGTGACTGAATATATGAAATCAAACAAATATGGATAATTATTTAATCATATATTGGAATAATATTTATCCAACATGTTAAATTAATATATAATTTTACTAAGGTTTTTGATACACTTAGTATGTGCCCCTCTATGGACCTTTCTCAATGGTTCTAGGTAGAACATTCTTAAAGTCCAAGGTTAGAATCTAGTAACAAACCAAGGAACCCATAAATAAATAATTTGATGTTGTAATGACATACAACCTCATAAAAATTATAATTTTCTAATATAATATCTTTATCATGAAATCTATAACCAGGTAGGTATCATATTGGTGTCATCAACATATGTATTTGATGTCTATTTCTTTATATTTCTGGAAATGAACCTACCCATAGAACACCATATACATGGATTTAATTATGTTTTTACATTACCATCAAAGTTCCAAAGATATTAACTTTAATTAAAGAAAATAAGGGAAAATCCACTCTTACATTATTCATTAATGTAATAACACTCATGATGCACCCAATATGTTTTACTTCATATCAAGCATATTTTATCATGAGTTTTTTAATACATCAAAGAACATGTCTCATGAAATGTATTAATAATAATATTAAATTATAAGAATCATTTCACATGTTCACAAATTGGAACATCCAATGAAACATATAAATGTGGATTTCTAATGTGGGGTCATGTTCTCATAATATCCTACTCTAAAATTTAACAAGAAAGTACACAATGAGAAAGTGTCTCAAAGTCCTATGAGTCTTCACACCGGATAGACTATATCATTTATATCCATTGAATGATATCATTCAGATATAGTATATATATTTAATAATATTAGCATCACACTTATAGGTTCTCATTATAGTGTGGAACTATTATAACCTTTTAATGATACAACTATCCCTAGTACATTATCATATATTAGGTCATAAAAAATAATAATCATGATGTAATGAGAACTATATTAATATTCAAAATTATAAATACATGTAATAATAAAGTAGATATAAGTTTCTTATAGGAAAAAATCCAACATAATTCCACTTTCACTAGAGCCAATTGCTAACAACCTTCAATTTATTATCTCTCACATGATATTCATGCTTTTGCTAAGATAGGTCTTAGTCAAGGGGTCCACTAAATTCTAAACTGTGGAAATTATGCACACTAAAACTTCACCCATTTAAGAAAAATTCTTCAAGAGGTGAAATTTATAAAGTATATGGTTTATCTATTAGTGTGAGCTTTGATAATTTTCTAGAGACACTGCTATAGTATTATCACAATATAATCTGATAGGGTATTTACTGTTATACACCACATAAAGCTATTTTAAAAAATTTCATATCCAAATATATTGTTTGGCTATATAAGAAGTTGTTATATACATAAATTCTAACAAAAACTAGCTTCTTTAAAGTTTTCCATCTCACATATCCTCTATGAGACTGTTGAAATATTACGAATGAAAATTTAGATCATTTTAATATATCTAAAGACTAGAATTATTATAACACCTATTGACTAACTCCTTGTGTAATAAAACAACCTAGAATACCCTCATAAACTAACACATAACCCAATATTCCACATAGCCAATGGGTGTTCCTAATCCCTAGAGACTGGGGACTAAACCCAAGCATCAAAAACAACCAGTGGAAAAAAAATCACCCAACCTTAATAAGATACATGGAATATAAATATATATAGAAGAAAGAAAATGTGAAACAAAACCAAAAGAAATATATTAAATAATTGATAGAACATAGAATAAGTGATACAACCAATCTCAAATCATAAGTCCAATAAAAATAGAAAAACAAAACTGAGACTAACTACTCCATGTGATAATGTGGTAAATGTCCCACCATTTCACCACTAGCTACCCAAAACTAGTTGATAGAAATGTTGTTGCCTCACTGAAGCTCCTTTCACTTCTCTACATCAAAATACATGACCAGGTCTATACACCATCGAAGGGGTGTAAATGGTGTGTGCTAAACAGGCTTAGTAAGATCCCACCCAGGTGTTCCATATCAAGTATCTATACAAGAAATCCTAATATTCTAATTTTAAAGAAAAAATGTTATGATAAGAAATAAAGTATTTTATAACAAAATAACATAAATATTTCCCTTTTTCCATAGTTTCAAACTATCCAGGTAGAGTAGTTTCAAAGAATAATTTCTATAAACATTTTTCAAGAAGGTATATCAAATCCAGACATATTCAAATCCAAATCACAATGGTAAATAGGCCAAGGATTGCAATAGTCCAGGATATTAGACTAATATCACCATAATCAATGACTAGTGCACACACAAGCCCCTAAAACAATATACCTAGGGATCATGGGAACTCCTCATTAGTAAACCCACTAATAGTTTCAAATCAATTTCCTATAATAACGATCCTAGGGAGCAGAGGAATTTCCCATGAGTAAACCCCTTGACTATAAACATGGAAAATTTTCCTAATCTACACCTTCCACCTAAGTACCCAAATCTTCTCATGTGCTTCATTTATCAAATCAATTTAAAATTTTCTTTTCACAATTAATTTCAAACAACCCTTTTATTTTTTCAAACCAAATTTTAAAACCCATTTCATAATGATTTGAAAACACCTATTTTATTTTACCAAAACTAAGGTAACAATATCTTTAATTGAAAACCCATTTAAACATAAAAAACAATCATTCAAAATTATTTATAAACCTATTTATAAAATAGGATTAATCATGGTTCATACATCAAAGGCTAGATTTGAAACCACCTACCTCAAAATATGGTCAAATACTACCCAAAAAGGATCCAAAACACTATAAGTAATGAAAAGACTAAAAAGGAGGCCCAAAAAATGATTCCCATATCTCAAAATCAAAATACATAACTAGAAAGATTCAACGAAGAGGTTAGGTAACACATAACTCAATAAACACACTTGTAGTACCACAACAAATATGATGGTAGGCCTCTCTGAGAAGATCACACATTGAATCTAGAAATAATCAAACAAATTTCACTGCAAGTTCAATAGATCTATACATGCATTAAAATGTTACTACCACAACTTAACAAAAAATAAGAATAAATTCAAATTAATAGGGAGAATAGATGCAACCAAGATAGAGATCAAATATTGAATGAAGTAGTTTGGAAGATGACGAGATGCGAAAATTTCTCAGGAAGTGCCTAGGTTTTGAGACCTATAGCTACGCATTGAGAGAGTATAAGTTGCACAAGAGTGAAAAATAAAACCTAATGGTCCGGGGAATTTATGTTGTAAACTAGGGGTTTACAACATAAAATCCTTATAATCTATATACTCCAAAAAAAATTATCCTTTGGTTAAAAATATCAATTGAATGTTATACATTGTAAAATATATATTTATGATGTAAAATGGATTTATGGCCTAAAGGCTTTTACAGCCTACCTCATGGAATTTATGTCATAATCTATAATCTTACAATGTAAAAACATCATGTAGGAAGTTCCTAGTCTATACTCTAGTAGAAATGCCAAAAAATAGATCTTAATCCCTTTGAACTTGAAAACAAACTCTTAAACAAGAAAATATAATACCATAAAATCCAGGATATTAAAATATACCCACCATATGAATTTATATCCCTAGAATGTCATGTGTAAGAAGGGTGCTTCATAAATATATAATTTCACTACTCTCTCACTGATGGTTCATGCTCCCTAGTCTCATGATAATATAATATTTGTCTCCATAACACTCTAAAAAATCTAATATACATCACCTAATAATGAACAATATAAATTGGTTTACTACAACTAAAACATTTGGCTCCAACTTGATCTCATCCCCTCTCAAAACATGATAGGGATTGAGATGATACTTCTTAGTATGAGATATTTAGAAAAAAATATGAATACCTTTCAACTGAGCTAGAAATTTCAACCGATAGAAAAACTACCCAAGTCACTCAGTGACCTAAAATGGTCCAATATATATCAAAGCCATATTTACCTATTTACTAATCTAATGATGACCTAACCAAAGATAAAATTTCAAGAAAACTTCATCACCAAAGGAAAACTAAAAAGAACGATGGCAATGATCTTCATATGATTTCTTCCAAATCTGTGCTATAACCAGAAACTAATGTATATCTTGTTTCATCACCAACATCTCCTGAATAATACTTGATCCAACAAGAGAGGATTTATCCATATCTTCCCAACAAAGAGGTGATATGTACAAAAAAACCAATCAAATCCTTTTTTTAAAGGTTAGGGTCGAAGCCTCAATTTATTATTTAAAGTAAATACCTCTTTAGACTGGGTAGAGGAAAACCCATTACATAGCCCGAAGGCCCAAGGCCAAGTGGCCTGAATACAAGGATTGAAATCCCATGTTTTGGCCCAAAGGACCCCTCGGTGAACAGTACTGCTACAGTACCCACGCTACTACAGTAACTTCTACAGTACAGCCACCACTACAGTCCCTCCGCCGCTACAGTGTTGTCGCTGCTACAGTTTTGTCACTGCTATAAGGCCCTGCTATAGGGCCCTACTACAATACCTCCACCGCTACAGTGCGGTCACTGTTATAGTTTTGCTGCTGCTAAAGTGCCCTGCTACAGTACCCCGGAAATTCCCCCCTTCCCGGATTTGATCCTGTGTCTTTTGGATGCCAAGCAGGAGCCTGTACCACAAGGGTACAGGCTCGTTGGCAAAAAAACCAATCAAATATTTGATGTTTTCTATTCTAATTGAATATCAGTAACTATTATTATATGAAAACATGACCTTTCCTATATGTTTGTCACACAATCTACTGAAATCCAAGATGTAGGAATATAGAATATCCTCTATGATCTGAATATCATGCTCTGTATGATTTTCCATCAATGGATTGTACGTTTTAGTCAACCTAACCCGAGTCTCCATCACCTATTATAGTCTCTTACAAAACCAAGTGGTAAACCTGGTATCCCTTTCTGAAACAATGTCATAGGAAACCCCATGTAACCTCATAATCTTCAACACATATGTCTTAACCAGATCTTAAACTTTAATGGTGTTCTTTATCATAATTAAATGAGTCGATTTCTTCAACTGATCAATCACCGCCTTGGTATACTTATTAACTCAAGGAGTCCATGGTAATCTAACAAAAAAGTCCCTAGACACCATATCTCAATTCAAAAATAACAATTTAAGAAGTTGGATAAAACCATATGGTTTCAAGTTCTCTACTTTTATATATTGGAAGTTGTAATAGGAAGACTCGTAATCTGCAATGTCATGCTTTATACCCATCCACCAAAATTATCATCTCATGTCATAATGCATATTTGGAGTGCCTAGATGAATGGCCCATGAAGAAGCATGAAAATAATGAAACACTAAATTATTCATAGAAACTAGGATGAAAAATAAATCCTCAAAGAGTAAAATTCCATTATAAAGGAGAGACATACTAGAAATATTCTCCCCACAATAATGGGTTTCTTTGATTCCTCTAAACTCATTATTTTATTTTTGACCCTACAAAATAGACTCTAAGAGAGATGATGACAAATGAATGCAGGTTAGAAAAATACCTGAAACATTCTATTGAGTTTCCAAATGTATCTAATTGAAGATCCCCATAAGTTTTCACTCTTCCTTTGACTCTAAGATAGTCTACAACGTAAATTTCCTACAAAGATAATTCACGGTGGTATTCCCCTTCCCCAGGGGGTAGAAAATTTTTAAATCAAACTTTTGAATGTACTCTACCCACTACCTCTTTCTGAGATTCAAATCCTTCTCAAAAAAGATATGTCTCATACACTTATGATTATAAAATATTAATAACCACTCACCAAAAAGATTCTATTGTGAACACATAAGTGCATGCATAACTATAGAAAGATATAAATCATGAGTGGGGTAATTCTTATCATGTGGTTGAAGCTGAAGAGATACATAGGCCACAACCTGATCATACTATACAAGTAAAAAACTCATACTATCACCAGAAGCATCAAATTACACCACATACATCTTTCTAGGATCAAGTAAGGTCAAAATATTTGTTTATGTCAAAAATGTTTCAACTCATTCAAATAAGTCTGAAATTTAGAATCTAATATAAATTTCACCCCTTTCTTAGTAAGAGCATTCATGGGTGATACCAATTTTGAGAAATCATTGAAATACTAAAAAAATTACCTATAGACACGGACCTATAGACACATTTTAATTTTCCTATTGATATAGGTTAAAATATAACCATAGTTAATTTAAAATCGTGGATTTAGAAAGGCTAAAGGGATGGAGAAAATGTGTCATGTGGAAACAGATCCTCAAATAATTTAATTCCATCATGACTCATCTCCCACCCATTTCATGACTCATATCTCACCCAAGAAACCTTTTTCCCTCATTATATACTAATCAATTATCCCTCGGTTGATCCTCAATGGATTATCCACTCAGTTCATCCCTCCCTCACGTGGTCCCTTTCATCACATTCATTGCATGTTCCTCTCCTCCTCTATTCCCTTCATCATGTGTTCCTCCTCTAATTGAAGAATTAGCCAAACTGAAACCTTCTATGAGTGGTATTTTCACGAGTCGACCACTAAAATTTCAATGAAGATTGCTTCGGTTACTCCTTCATGAAGCTTCTCTCCCATGCTATTCATACCTATATCTAGTGACCATTTGGTGCATTTCTATTTTTTGGATCATATTTTGTGGTTTCCTTGAATATTTTTTACAGTATTCATTCTATTTCTAGATTTTTTAGTTTTCATTAGGAGTTCACATGAGGATTTTATGTTTATTTGTGGCTCCTTCTTGTTTACTAGTATTATGTCAAATATTATTCACAGGTATTTCATGGTTTATATTTCATTATTATTCTCATAATTAATCTGGTTTTCTGGTATTCATGGTTTAATCTATTTAATATTCATTTATCTATTTACTATTATGGAATTATTATGTTTCTATTTACTATTTTGGAATTATTAATATATTTCTAAGTGTTTTTTTAATAGACTTTGTATTTTTTGAATTTATAAAATTAAGAAGTTTGATATTTCAGTCATAAATTACAAAAGTTATGATTTTCACTATGTAGTGAACCCTACTTATCCAATTATTGAATTTTTATATAAACCATATTCATTGAATACCCTTTTATATTACGTTATTAATTATACATATCAAGTATTAGATCTTACACATTAATCGTTTATTGTTATGTGTGATGTGAGAAGATAAGTTTACATTTATGTAATAGGAAATTACCTTTATATATTAATGAAAATTACTTTTACATGCTTGATTTTTTACTTTTATGTACTACATCTATTTTGTATATTACTTTTATATATTAACTCTTTCTAAGGAAACTACTCTTATTTTTTTATCAGCTATTTTGATTTGAAGATAATAGAAGATGCAAAAAAATGAATTTCGTGATATTCAAATAGTGAAGATTGGATCTAGGTCATTAAATTAGTTTTCTAGTATATTTGGAAACATAAATCAGTTCTTATGGTTATTATAAACACCTTAAATAGATATATAAAAGAGTTACAACATGAGAAGATCATGAAGACATGGAGAATTTTTTATCGGTGCAAGGAATATTATTTATCATTATTTTTGATTTATTATACATCATATGTTAGGATTTAAAAACAATTTTAAAATTTTAAAAATTAATATATTGGGTTGTTTTGAATTCTTTGTTTCCCATGATTACATAAATTAGTCAAATTTTTTAAATGTTGATAACTATAGAAGATTTGAATGATGATTTGGGTGATAATTATTAGAGATATTATCATTCTAAGCCAACTAATTATATTTTGTAAATACTTCTAAAATTGATGGGAGATTTATGGAGAGCTATATTATTATATTATTATATTATTATTATAAAACTTTAATATAGAAATTGACACACATTCATTTCTTCAGACAAAAGTATAGCTAAATTTTGAAAGCCTTTATTTATTCATTTCTCTTTAAGGAGTTCCCATGCTAAATTATCCTATATCAACTATGTGAAAGGACAAATCTACTTATTATACACAAGTAATAATCATCAAAAACTTTAATTGGTTTAACTGTTATATATTCATTTTGATGAATTTCCTTTGTGCTGTAAAGTTTTATCGAGTTGTAATCACTCAACTCACACATGGTTGTGCCTCCATTAAAAGGTAGTATATTGGTTATGCTAACCTAGGAAAGAATTAGTTCATAGCTTCTACCTTATCCCTAAAAAATGTAGGTGTTTGGGTTATGACTTCTTGTGTGAAAAAAATAGGTTGGTTTATTTTGTTTTTTTGGTATGATAAAATAGGATTATAAAGAGTTTTCAATATCCTTCACCATGATGTGGTGTTATACTCTATGATTAAAAATCAACAATGGAATGGAATCCTTAAACACACTATGGTATATCAGCATCCTTCAATGTGCTATGGTATATGATATGGTTTATATTTTCGAAATGTCTCTAAATTCCATTAAATCTTTGTATAATTAATACAAAACATCACAACTCATTTTGAATCCATCCAAACACTTTTAGGAATTGATTATTATTATCTATTAGATTCCATATAAACTCTTTTTACTATAATCAATCCTCATTCTTGGAAATTATGTGTGACTATTCTTGATTTTTTATAATTTAAGACATTTATCAATTCCCTAAACCATAATTTAAAGATATTTGTTATGATTTTTTAGAAACATGTTATTGAAGATTACTTATTATCTTATCAAACAATACAGGTCATGTTAAGTCATTTTCTAGATTATTTATTTAATTTATGTTAATATGCCTTAGAATGGATAGATATTGGATGTACATTGTTGATCAGATCACTAATGAGTTTTAAAAGGAGTTATGATATTTTTTGGGACATTGCATTCACTAATGATTCAGATAGAGGATTGATTTGATTCCCATGTTTTGATTATGTTGGAAGACCATGGTTAACTCCTGAGGAAGTCAGTTACCATATCACTAAACATGGTTTCCAAAAAAATATCATGTGTGGTATCATAATGAATAAAAATATCAAGTGGATAATCACATCAATTTAGTGGAAAGTATTGGTATGAAAATTCTAATTTTCAATCAATTTCCTTTTGTTTCTAAGTTTAGCTCCTCATGTAGACTAGGGAAAGAGGAAATGAATACTGGAACATAGTTTTCATCTATTAATCAGTATGATGACTTTGAGGGTGTTAGAAAGATTATGGAAGATGAGAATACCCCAGTATATCATAAATGTGGAAAAATAAGAAAACATGAGTTTTTAATGTGATTATATCATGGGAAAATAATATATAGATTTATTAATATTGTGGTCAACTATATCCTTACATTTATTAAGTATTTACTACCTGATGATTCATGTGTTTTATAAAATGATTACATGGTATCAAAGTAGGTTTACAAATTTGGATTTTCATATATTCATATTCATGATTTCCAAAAAGATTGTTGTCTATTTTAGAAGTAAAATACAGAGTTGAGTTAGTGAAAATAGGTTGGCACATCAAGGTGGATAACTAATAAATATGTAACTCAATCTCTCATACTAGATAAAGTGATGTGGTACTTCCCTTTAATTCCTAGGCCTTTAAAACTTTTTATGTTAGAAAAAATTCCATGGAATATGAGATGGGATGAAGATTAAATAAATAATGATAATGATGAAATAGTTAATCTTTTAGATGGTTTGGCTTGGAAGGAATTTGATATGTTACATCCTGATTTTATAGCTAACCCACAAAATGTTAGATTGGGATTATCCTTGGATGGTTTCAACCCATTTCTCTAAATGAATACTGGACACAGTACATGGCATGTTTTCATTAACATTTATAACTTTCCTTTATAGATGTGTATGAAGAATATGTTTACTATCATTAGTATATTGATATCTAGACCTAGTGATCCTGGAAATGATATTGATGTACACTTTCATCCATTAATAGATGAGTTAAATTACCTTTGGATTGTTGGTGCACAAGCGTACAATGCATTCAGCAAGGATTAATTTATGTTTCATGCAGATTTTTTATTAAAAATAAATGATTTCCATGCTTATGGAATGATTTTTGGTTGGTATACTAAATGGAAATTATCCTACCCTATTTTTATGAAAAATACACATTCCTGAAGAATAATGTTTTGATGAACTTTTAGCTTCATAGGTCTTCAAAAATTTCTACTGGTGGATCATTCATACAATAAAAATAAAAAATAGTTTGATAATGTTGTCAAGAAAGATGAGACACCTCAATGAATGTTAGGTAATGATATTTTTGAGGAACTTAATGATTTGAATTATGTTATTGGAAAAATTCAATCAAATATCATAAATCAAAATCATGTTAATTCAAATTCCAATAGCAATTGGAGAAAGAAAATCATATTATTTTAGTTTCTATATTGGTCATCAAATTTATTACATAATTTTTTGGATGTAATGAATATATATAAAAACATTTGTGAGATGTTACTTAGTACTATTTTAAATTTCAAAGGAAAAACAAAAGAAGATTTTTGGTCTCTTCCTGATTTGATGGATTGGGGTATAATAGCCAGACTTCATCCTAAGTTAATTGGTCAAAATAATTGGAAATTACCTTTTGCCAATTATTTGATGAAAAATGTGAATAAGAAACAATTTATTCAGGTCTTGGAAAGTTTTAAGGTTCTAGATGGTTATTTAAGTAATATTTTGAAAAGCGTGAATACACAATATGTGAAACTAAAATCTCTTAAAATGCAGGATTACCATGTATTGTTAAATGGGTTGATTCCCATTTCCATTAAAAATTTAATTTCATATAATGTTAGAGTTTTTGTGATTAAGTTATGTTGTTTTTATTGATACCTTTGTGCCAGAAGACTAAGCAGAATTGTTTTTCAGAAATTGTAGAGAGATGCACCAATTATTCTTTATGACTTGGAGAAAAACTCCCTATCGTCATTTTTCACCTGTATGTTACATCTGATTATGAATCTTCCCACAGAAGTTATTTTTGGTGGTCCTATTTTGATTTGGTGGATGTATCCTATAGAAAGAATGATGTTTACATTAAAATATTATGTGATAAATAAATATCATCCTAAAGGCTCTATTGTGAAATTCTATTTAGCACAAGAATGCATGGATTTATGTTCATCATACTGGCCTATCATCACTACGAGGCCTAATTAGATAATGAGAACTAAATATGAGTAGTATGATCCCATTGAGTTGTCATTTCCCTCACAATTCCAAATAGGGGGGATATCTGGATCATACTCAATGTGTAGTTTAAGTAGGGAAGAGTGGGAAATGGATCATCGTACAATATTATTCAACTGTGATATGTTTGATGATTATATAAAGTAATTAAACTAATAAATATGAATTTTTTCATTGTGTGATTTATTCATATCTTCTAAAATTTTAAATCTTTCATATCTATATAGAACAATTAGAAATCATAAAAAAAAGAGACATCTTTCATTATCTATTAAGAGGAAGGAATTGTTGCAGAGCAAATAATTTTCTTCTTGTTTAAATTCAAAGGTAAGAGAATTCTTTTTTTTTTTCTTCTAATAACATAATAACATGTATCTATTTAATATTCAATGTTTTTATCTTTTAAATTTTAACTCTACCAATGAATTAAATATTAAATTAAATAAAAGTGTTGTCCTTTGGTCCAAATGATGTGGTACATGATTTTACAAAAATGGTTTTCAATGGATTCAATTTTTATATAAATAATTGTGTAAAAAATGACAACATAGCATGAAGGTGTCATGATAAGTGCCACAGTAGATTTTTATGCAAGCGCATTGGACAGAAAACCTTGATTATAAAATATATCATATAATGGTGTTATTGAAAGAATCGTTTTTTTATATTACAATTCATATGGTCGTGTTGCAATAATGAAGTGAAATCGATTTGATTTAATTACATGACAATGAATTCATATTAATAACTGTGGATTTGGAGTGATTGATAAGAACCACCAACTTCATACTGATGAACCTTATATTCTTGCATCATAAGCTAGATAGTTTTTTATGTAACTGACCTGTTAAAACAACAATTTGGTTTTATTGTTGATGTAATTACTAGAAATATTTTTAACAAATAAATGGATTAAAATAATGTTTTGGATAAATCTATAAATATTTATTCAAAAATTTCATTTGATGACATAGATTATTCAATTTTTAAAACAAATTATGAACCAGAAATTGTCACAAACCACACATAGAATTGACACATTTGTAAGTATTTACCTGATATTATCATAATATTGTATGTTTTTTTTAAACTTTAATACATGATATAAAATTAACTACTATATTTTATACCATTTTAGAGTATAAAACTATTAATATCCTAACCGATTTATGTTTAAGCACATATCTTGTAATTATTGAACATAAAAAATTATTGATATTTTATCAACATAAATATCAGAGATGAAAATATGTATCATTTTTTTATGATGAAATTGTATTATATAACATTTTTCATTATTTTTATTAATTTGAGAATATTATTTTAAATTTCCTGGTCAAAATGTTTTATTATGCTGATACTAGAATAAGTATAAGAATATAGAGAAATGAACAACGTATGTCTCATCTAGGCGCCACTGGAAGTACAATTTATGTTTGAATATTATGGTATTGTGTAATATTTATGTTTTTATCATTCGTTTTATTTCATCATATATATTTTTTTAGGATACATCATTGAGGAGATGGTTGGATTATGACATTGAGTCTGATAGTATAGTACCATGCCACTTAAGTCCCCAAGAGTTCATCCTCCCATTATACAACCTCCATATTATCTATACCCACCTTTTTCATATCTCTTTCCACCCGAACCCACATCAGATGGTAGTTCTCAAACTCTCATCCCTCCTTATTTTCCATTCCCACAATCCACTATAGATGGCACTACACCCCCATGTATCTCATCACCATATCCTTATTCATATCCACCCTCATCTGTATAGGGTTATCCATCAGGTTTTCTCCCTCCATCAGTACATTTAACATAATATAATAAATAGAGTAATCCAAATATAGATATCCAGCCCACCATAGAGGCTACTCCCCCTCCTCTAAACGTAACACTTCATGGATCAGCATATCCCCGATCTATTGGTATATGTTTAAACATTGCTGTTAGTGATTAATGATAAATTTATATATATTATTTTCCATTATTATTATTTTTCATGATTATCTCCTGCCTCTACTAGATGAACAAGACATAAAAAATATGGGACTTCTGGAATCGACACATGTAAATCATGGTTGAATACAATGAGGACAGTTCTATAATTGAAAAAATGGTAATAAATGTAAAATATTTATGGGAACACTTACTAAACACAACAATATCATTCTAGTTCAACCAATACGTTTGAGGGAAGTTGCATAACAAATAAAAAAATAATTCCTAGGCAGAGACTTTGGTAATTAAAATTAATCACCTTTTATATATATTAATTGATAATATTTTCTTAACAAATATTTTTCTCATTACAACACCGATATAATTCTCTTGATGGAAAAAATTCCAATTATGTAAGGTCAATGGAATTACGTGAAATGTGGTGATCATACAAGTATGACTTATATGTTGGTCGGAAAAATAGAGTTGGTATGGATCTTGAATAAATATTGGTGATTCATGACTGCTCAATATCACAATACAAAGAGATAATCGGCTATTGGAAGAGTCTGTAGCTTAAGGTATTTATTAAATATATATATATATATATTAATATATTTATTTGAAAACTCTTTTTAAATAATAAATTACTTGTTTTATTTATGTTAATGAAATTATATAATTATTTATTTATAGTATAAATCAGACGGAAATAAAAGAAATAAGAGTGGAATGAAACACGTTTATACTCTTGGACACACTTCACTCCCAAATCATGAGAAATCATAGTTAAGTTAACATTTCCAATATTTATCTTGGTTTAGTGTGTGTTTTTTTACTTCCAAATTTGATTTATATCTTTTTTTAAGGCATTGAATATCATGGGTCACATTCCTTGCTCTACTTTTTTTGTACAAGCAGAAGAAAGAAAGGTGGTATTGTGAAAAATACTGACATCAAGAAGGTGATTGTAATAATATTTCAATTTCATTTATTTTTAATGAATTTAATTCCTTATATTATTTTATCATTTTAATTTTTGTTATGAATCAATAAATAGAATGCTTTAGAGAAATTTTTAGAAAATGAACCTAATAATTTGGCCCTGAACGATCATCTATATCAGGTACTAAGAAATGATCATGAGGGAAGAGTGTGTTGTCAACCTAGAAAGAAGATTGTACTATCTCAATACTAGTCTTCTGACAACGTTTCTCTGAGTACCAATTCTGATTCGGTCACAGTGGAACAAATTAACGCCGCAATCAAAGAAGCAGTCCAAAAATCAGAAAAGGCAATAACTAAAAATATGATGAAAATTATGTCTGCCCTTTCTTCTACACTTCCACCAGAAGTATATAAAATGGTTGATGCTTGTTATATGTCAATTCATTATGCTTATATAGATTCCTCTACTGAAACCAAATCCAGAGCCAGAGTTGGAACCAGTGTCGATGCTGATACTTGTGTCGGTGCCAGTATCGATGCTGGAATTGATGTTGATGTCAATGATGATGTTGGTGGTGTGAGAAGTGGTGATGGTGTTTTTTTAGGAAGAATGGATGAGGGTCATCATGATTCTTATGATACTGATATTGAGACTCACTATTGATGTAATTTTTATTTTTGGGTTGTTAATATGTGGTATTTTATTAGGCAGTTTAGTTTGATTATTGTAATATTGAACTGTATTGCAGTGTTTCTGTCTGTTTATACATATATTAAATTATTGTATTTTGATGCATGTTTTTTATATAGTAGTTAAGTTTTATTATTATTATATTTAATTGTATCCTCCTCTAACACGATCACCATACCTCCTCACTGACGCTGCTATGAGGTGGCCCCCTACCTTCTCTATCACACCTCCGATGGTATGTAGTCGAATTTTCCATTTTTTCTAATTTTTTTCTATTTCTACTATTATTTTCTCCCCCTCATTTTTCCATATTCTTAATTTATTCTATAGGTGAACCCATTCCAGTGGATGACTGAGAACTTGAACCTCAATACATTGATCCAAAACCAAAACTCAATTTAACACCCTACATTTCATACCATTTTCTATTCATTATAAAATTTCAAGTTGTGTTTTCTAATTTTAGTATCTCTATTTTTTGAATCGGGATGTTCAATTATCAAAAACCTTTAGGTTACATGGGTGCAAGGGGTGTGTAGGCTATATAGCCTAAATAATCATCACGGATTCATGTTCACATTTGATAAATAATTTTTTATGTATGATTAATTAATTTCTAAAGATAATATAATTACCTAAAATAGAATTTTACTCATGTAATCTAATCATAATTTCTCAAGAATTAATTTATATATAAGAAACTAAATTGATTCCAATCTTTTGGAATTATTCCAGATTTTATTATATGGGATCATGTTTCCCAATAGTTTTTAATGTATTTCTATTTTTATACCTCTTTTTATTTGATAAAATAAGGGTCCCCCCATAAATCATATAGTTCTAATGGAAATAGATTGATATTGTATATTTCTCTTTTACATTCTTCTTACCATTTATAATTTGGAAGGCATCCTCTAAAGATTTAGAAAGAGTCGTCCTAGAATCAATATCTCTTGATTGAGGTCAGAACACCCGATTTATTGTTTTTTAACCTAGATAGATATGAACGTTATCCCCTAAAAATTTTTCTTTTTTTATGTTCAATTTTTCTATATGTAAAAGATAAATATGGATATTTTTGCTGATTAGAGACTAACTCATGACCTGGAAAAGTTGACATCTAATTTTTTTGGACTTCTCACTGGAATGGTTAATCCGTGTTGATATTCTATGGTATATATGGCCTTCTAAAATTAAAATAATTTACTTATATTGTTTTATTCTATTTTATCTTATTATTGAGTTTTCTCTTTATAAACTTTGATGAATGATTGTGAGAAATTAAGGGTGCATTCTTTTCATAGTTGATACCAAGAACTTTTTCTATTGTAATAATGTATTTGAAAATGTTATTTTGGGTAAATATCATAGTGTTTTTTCTTTTTAATTATCTGGGGGACTATTACTGGGGGAATATATAGGCATGGGACAGGGAAGGGGTAGCTGTAAGCAAGAGGGGAGGTGGGGGCAGTGCGGGAGGGGCTACTGCAGGCAGGGGCGGTGCAGGGAGGGCTACAAGCAGGGGGACGAAGTGGGGCTATTGTATTGTATGCAGGGGAGGGGAGGGGGAAGTTGTAGGCTGATAGGTAAGGGAGGGGGCTACTGTAGGCAGGGGGATGGGAGGAGGGGTGGGTGGGGTTGTAGCATTGCAGGCTGGGGGAGAGGAGGGGAGAGGGTAGGGGAGGGGGGAAACTACAGGCAGGAGGGGAGGGGGATATTTCATTATAGGATGGGGGAGGGGAGGGGAGGGGTGAAGTTGTAAGTAGGGGTAGGGTAGGGGAGGTAGAATATGCATGCAGGAGGGGAAGGGGGGTTGTTGCATTGCAGGCTGGGGGAGGTGAGGGGAGGGGGAACCTATAGGCAGGGTATGGGAGGGGAGGGGGGAAGCTGTAGGCTGGGGGCTAGGGGCTGGCAGGGGGAGGGGGGTTTCAGGTTAGGGGAAGGGGTTGGGGGGAGGGTAGGGGGTCTTACTATAAGGGGAGGGGAGGGGAGTCTATAGGCAGGGGGTCTACTTCATGGGGTGGGGAGGGGGCTATTTGTATACACTTTCTTTTCAAAAAATGAACATAATTTCTTCATCTCCATTTTCTTTTCAATATTAAGATATGTCTTAATAGTCATTATTATAATTTTTGTAGGTTCAAGGGGTTCAAATGTTGATTTCCATGCATTAGTTATAGAAGGAATCCGTAATACAGCAAAATAAAACATCCATGTAAGTTCCCTTGTGCCTATTTAAATGTTGTTTTTTCAATTCATTTATTATTTTACTTTTATAATTGATATTTTTTTTTCACTAATCAAATCCATATTTAAATCATGTTAAAATTATATAGAGATTCCTGGTCTAGAAATGTCACAGCTCGGGATTTCTAGATGTGGATTCTCTAGAAATCACCACTCAATCTAATCTTCCAGTTGACTATATAGTCACATTATTTACTCTTCATTCCACAACCATGGATCCTTAAGTCGCATTTTGAACTCCATTTTTTAATATAGTACCATATCCTTCCTTATCTAGATTTCCTTCAAAAATTAAATTATTATATATTCTTAGGGCGTGTCTCAATACATTGAAACTAATAAGTTTATGTTCATTATCAAGAAGTTAACATCAAATTTCCCCACAACTTATGGATCTTCATCATTTTCCAAAAGAACATTGAAAAATCTTCTAGATATAAAATTGACTACACATACCTTGAGAATCATTGAGTGTAATGATACTCTAGAGTCAATCGCCCATAAATTAATTGGAATGTTGAAACTGAGTAATAATTTTTTACCTCAATCAGATACATTAGTAGATCTTGAACATCAAAAATCATAATTTTTATAATTTATACTTCAATGCCTATATTCTTGATTATACCACCTCATGATATGTTCATTCATAATTACATTATTAACATCCTCAAACACCATGTTTGTTTTCCAATAGGAATTTCTAATTTTCATTACTATCATGTTAGATAATTACTAAAATGATGATAGTAGTAGAAAATCACAAACATCATCTATGAACTTTATATAGATATATTCAAGATGAAATAAAATCACATTGAAATCATTTACATAATGTGCCACTAGAATACCTTCTGATAGCATCATATTGAAAAACCACCACACCATGAAAACTTTATTTAGTTTTTTTAACTTCTTTTACTTATCTTTCATGGCCTTAATCAACTCCACCATTATTTCAACAGCCCCATATGTTAAAGGATACGTTCTTATCCAATGACATCCAAACTAAAAAAAGTAATTTCCTGTTAAATGTTTCTCCCTATGATTTATTTATTTTAACTAGATTGACCCTAATCAATGATACATATTCATCCTTTTTAATGAGATAGTCCTCCGTCATTATCTTTCATAAGTGAAATTCCAATCCATTAAAGTTGTATTTCCAATCCTAACCATCATCTGACACCATTCCTTATGATAATGGTAAACACCCACTAAAATTAAAATAATATCTAAAAAATAGATGGAGAGTTACTTAGTCTATTTTTTAGTGTGTTTTGAGTGATGTGGGAACCAAAATACTTGATACCACTTTTTGGGAACCACAAACCACTAGAACCAGTGAATATCTATCCTTTAGAAGCATTCAAATAAATATCCAAAAAAGTAAAAAATTGAAGATACAGAACTTCCTACCCTGAAAATACTCCCACAATAATTATTTAAAAAACTTTAAAAGAAAAACCCTTACCCTAAATCAACAAACCAATCCAACCTTTCATGAACTATAAAAAAACTCATAACTAACACAAACATTCAGATGTGATTCCTATATAAATGGGAGAAAACTACCACACTTTTCATCATAATCACAAGTTATAAGGATTATAATCTCAACTGAAAATTCATACAATCATATCAGTAATCCCCAATGATTAATAAATACCTAAATAAGTTGTCTTACACCACTATTATAGTCTAATACAGTTGGTAAATTCATTTTTTGGTCTAAAGAAGTTGCATTCCTCAAGTGGTTGGGTGACTCAGGGTACTATAAATTATTAAATTGATCCTTTCCTACAATCATTTCCAAACATTGAGTAGTATTGCCTCCCTCATATATGTAATGGAGTGATAAAACGTTAAATCCATGACATATGAAATTGATCTAATCCAAGGAGAATGAAATAATGATTTTTTGTTGCTCCTAAATCACTCCATTCACTTCCTATATTAAAATATGGAGTAAACACACTAACCCTTAATTTTTACAACCTTCATAGAAAATAAAAAACTTAATACTCTTAAAAAATTATGTAATTAATTCCCCCCATTATTTTTTTTAATTTATATGTCCATTGAATAATATTACTCTTCTTTATGGATCAACTCCACCTTATTATTATTGAATAACCTCACAAAACGTTCATTTAAAGGACCTCCTAGATATATTATTATTCCTACTTTTTATTTCCAGTACTAACCTAGAACTCCCCCTTTTCTCTCTAGTCTCTCATATTTTCTTTTGTTTCTCTATTACATTATATTATTCTATAATGATTTTTATATAGGACTCTAGAAAAATTATGGTCTCATTGTGACACCTTTATTAATAGTGCATGATGTATCAAATTATATCCTTTCATTGTGAGACCTATTCCTTCATATTTAATCCTGAGTCAGCAACCAGATTCAATAAATCTAGTTAATATATTATATTTATGTCCCTGTAAAATTTGGGAGGATATTATAATCTTTATTGACTCAATATCTTTCTCAGGAATGATCTCTTCCTCCATGGTGTGATGTGTAAATGGATAAAAACTCTATAATTTTTCTACTTCCTACTTAATAACATGTAATATAGACAACAACATGACTTATACCCCTTTAATACCCATCATGGTGCATCAATAAATTCATAGAGTATGAATCTTATAAATGATAGTACTACTAAATCTTCTTCATCCTTGATTCATGGCATCACATGTGTCTTCATAGTGTGACTTCATGATCCCTCAAAATCATCATTCTGTATATCAAGTCTTCTTGGTGAAACACAATCATCTCATGATATCCCTTCCTCTAGGGAGTGTTATATAATTATAGAAATAATCCCTTCATAACATGGTCATTATTCTCATTGTTTGACTGCAATCCTTAAAATGTTCTGAATAGATCTAGACCTCGACCTCTTACCTTTATAGAGTTTATCAATGATTCACTAATCACCAGAAATTTCAACCATGCTTATAACCCAAATTGTAGCTTCTAAGTTTGTTGTATTTTACTCATCATTGGTGTCTTTTTTTATTCTTTTATATCCCCATGTTCTCCCCTTTGGTTATACACACCATAATCACATTATTCTTCAAAAACTATATTGTATTATCATGAAAATTTCTCACCAATTTTTAAAATCATATTCTATTCCAAAACTGTTGGGTCTTGAATTTCAAACAAATCCAATCCTTTTATTGAAGAATTTATATGTCTTATTTTTTATGATTCATTAATGGTATTTTTAAGGGTTATTCAAATAATTTAAATGCTATACTTATTTATGGAAGAGAGATTGTTGCTTTATTGTTTGAATTTGGAAAGCGTTCATGGATTGAGTTGCCAAGATTGGTTGATAATATCCAAATAAAAACCATACTTAGAATGATGGTAATGATGTACAGTTATTATTCCATTTCTAGTGTTTGTTTCTTCAGTTTCTAACATCATAGATTCATGAGTTCTTGAGATGGTGTTTGTCCACTATAAAGTACTAATCAAAGTGGTTAGGGTTGTTTCATGGTATTTGGTTTTCTCTTGTCTGTACTTATAATTTCCCCTTGTTTACAAGAAAATTATTGTGTTCATTTATTAATTTCTTCACTATTTTTTATTTTTTTATTTCTTGGTCAAAATGACATTGGTTAATCTGCATTTGATTTGGTGTTATCTAGGTGTGTTTTTGTTTTTTTTTATGTTTTACAAGACTATTTTGGGTTCACTTATTTAGGAACTTTCATGTTTTTTTATGGGAGATAATGGGGGAAAATGAGGCTACATTATGGTTTTTTATGGAATCTGAAAACTATTTCCATGTTTTGAATAGTGTCTATAGGGCTATAGCCACGGTTAGAACTATGGCAATAGACCTAATTCTATAGTTTCAAACTATATCTATAGGCCTTGTATGGTGGAAGTTATAGACATATTTTTGAACCATAGTTGTAGGGATATAACCATAGTTTGAACCATGGCAATAGACCTACTTTCATAGTTCCAAACTGTGGCTATAGGACTTTCATGGTGGAATAAACCATGTCAACATGGATATATCCATATTTTTGAACCATGAAAATAATTTTTAGCCTATTACCATGCCAATTGGTACCACTACCTATTAAACCATGGTTATTACCTATATCCATGGTTTTTGGTCCTATAGCCATGGTTCAAAACTGTGGATATGTCCTTCTTTTATAATAGTGTTGAAAACTTGTCTATAGTATCTAGAAAGACCAATGAAACTCTGAATTTTAAAGACATTATGTGGATATTCCCATGAAAATATACTATTCAGCTTCTCAGGAATGATTTAAAATCCATGTTTAGAAATCATGTGTCCCAAAAGATTAACTTCTTGGATCTAGAAACTATATTTTCAAATATTTACATACTATTTTAGATTAATAAGATTTACAAAACAAAACTTATAGGGTTATTATTCTCATATATAGTCCTCAAATAAAATATTATATTATCCACAAACCATATAAAAAAGATGTCTACATACTGATGGAATATCCAATTCATCAGAGCCATAAAAACTGTCAGAGTATTAATCCAACCAAAAGGAATCACAACATATTCATAATGGTCATACCTTAACCAAAAAAATATCTTTAGAATATCAAACCCCTAAACCCTGATCTAATGATAATCCAACTGAAGATTAATCTTTAAAAACTAATTTTCCCCTTTTAACTAATAAAAAAAATCATCTACATGGGGAAAAGGGTACTTATTCTTAACCATTACCTAGTTCAACTTATGATAGTCCATGAATGACCAAAGTTAACCATCTTCCCTATTGGAAAAGTGAATAGTTATTCCCAGGTTGAAATACTTGGGTGAACAAAATGTTCTTTTATCAGGTCATCCAACTAAATCTTGAACTCTTTCAGATCTATTAGTGCCATGAAATATGAGGGTCATCAGATCAGTTGCATACCTGAAACCAGATCAACTGTAAAATATACCTCATTCACTAGAGGAATACCATAGAATCAATCTTAGAAAACATTAGGAACTTCCTAAACAACCATGGAAAGATCACTAAAAGATGAAAATCCATTGTTATTGACTGCAATGGTAGAAAAAACTCATATTCTTTATGTGGGGGGTCCTATATAATCAAACCTTGGATATAAATCTACCTAAAATAACCAAGATATATCATCCATAATAAGGAATGTGACACGCTGATAATAAAAATTAATATAATCATGGTGAGAAAATATCCAATCCATCCTAATAATGATTTAAAATAGATCTAGATCAAGAATGATAAAATCCCTGACTAAGTCCACATCATCTATCCATAGAGAAAAGGGACACTGAAACCCCTACTTTTTTTCTTTCTAAGAGGTATCACTAACTCCATGAAAAAGGAAATGAACTCTATTGGATATTTGAACACATAAATAAAACCAGAAGATATAAATGAGTGGGAGGAACATATATCAAATATAATTTGTTATATATAATATACAATAAATATGGTACCTCTCAATGTCAACAAACCCAAAGAAACCTCTACTAGAGACTCATCCATTGTGTGAAAGTGATTCACTCCTGAGGCATGTGTTTAGATCCTTATGGACTTTCAAGATCTTGAATGTGTTATAGTGGCCTTTAGAACTAATGATCCCTGACTGTAATGAGGAATAGACATATCCTAATAGAATCATTATATATTGTCTTAGTGGACACAACAATTTCCCATATTTGTGGGGGAAGGGAAATAATGTCAGGTTTGAATAATCTTATCACACTGGTAGTAATTTTGGGACACACTAATCATAATTGATGAAAGTACATAGGAGGCTCACTATTGAGAACAACCACCACCACTCTTGCAAATATCATTCCACTTTATCTTCCTTCTATGTATGCTACTTAAGTTTCCATTAGGTGGAAGAGAATGGGAAGAATAACCAATATTTCCTACCATATCCATATCCACCATCATTTTCCTATCTATCATCTCATCTTTAGCATAAATACCTTTGATCTAATATTCATTCATAAACTCTATAGGTACTTTTTATTTTTCAACTAATCATTCTTTACTACCTTCATAGAAAAAAGAACCAGCTCCATAAACTTATTGATGTACTCTAACACCGAGCACACCTCCTTCTATAAGGAGAGTAACTCCAGAGATTTTTCATCTTCAAAAACTCCAAGAAAACCCTCTAGAAGAAGAGTGTATTGAAATGCTTAAAATAAAAACCCATGTGTCTATATTCATGTATAATAGAATCCATCCATTTATTATAGGGACCCTAAATCCTAAACAATTTTCACTTCACCTTGATGGTCTCGGGATTATCTAGTAAATTGAAGATCTTATTGATCATGTCTATCCAGTCCTACACCTCTAGGGATTCATTCATACCTTTAAAGCATGGGGGATTCTCATGAAATAACTCTTGTGATCAATCTTTATTTCCTCTAACTTTGGGTTATAACTAAAAAATTATGTTTTGTACTATTGGTATATTTTGTTCCATAGAAAAAACTTCTCTTATGATAGATTTGATAATATTCTGATACAAAGGTGTATTTCTTTAAAAACCATTTATTGCACCCTCTTGTAGAACCCATTGAATACATCTCATAGGAATAATACTACACACTAAAAATATTAGAAATGACCAGAAAACATGATAATGTCAGTTTAAACCAATAAACCATAAGTAAAAAAAATTAATATTAAGATGAATAACTTAACATAGGAGACACACATCAAAACATCCCTTAGTAAATTAAGTCTATTAATAAAAGGATTTGGCTAGGCACTCACTATAAACTACCTATCAAGTTTTTAAAATCATATCTCTAGTTTATCAAACATCCTAAAACAAGGACTCTTGAGGGAAAACCTACCAATGACACCAATTTTTAATGAACTGACCCTGGATACCCTCACAAATTGGATCCCAACCCAATCTTACACGTACCCAAAGGGTGTTCCCAATCCCCACGGGCTTGAGACTAGAACCAGGGCATCATTAACAACTAGAGGGAATTATTTCTTACAACTTAAACAAGATAGAAGGTATATATACACAGTATATTGAAAAAAATAAAAAAACATAATAAATATGTGTCATAAAATAAATAATACAACATTAGCGATACAACTCAAAGAATAAGTCCAACTTCAATGTAAAACTAAAATAGAGACTATATAATCCATGTGATAATGTGGGAAATGTCCCACTATCTTACCACCATCTACCCAAACCTAACTAACACAAACATCATCGCCTAACTGTAGAACCATGCATTTCCTTGCATCAAAAAACATAACTAGGTCTACATACCTCCAAAGGGGTGTGCAGGGTGTAAGAAAAATAGGCTTAGTAGGATCTCACCTAGGTGTTCCATATCAATTCTCTATACAAACAATCAAAATATACTCTATCTAATGTTAATAAATTATATTAAATGGGGGAAGGCTCATAAAGACATTCTAGGGGCTGAAATAATGGAGATAAAGAGTGTTGGCTCAAATATGATTAGACCATTTTGTGGGTAGAGATCCAATGGAAAGAAAAATGTTTCATGTATTAAAAAGATTTTCCCAGAAATCCAAGAATTCTTCCACCATATTTCCCTCTTATCATGTGTGGGTAACCTTCTTATTATTAGTAAAGATATTCCTTCATATTATAACTAAATAAATGATAGCCCATGGAATAGAAATACCCCCCTTGATAGACTAGTAAAAATAGATGAATCAGTTTCAAACCATTCCATAATAATACCATTTAAGAAATAGAATTCAATCCCCCTAAGCATAGTGGAGGATTCAACAATTATGGAATCCCCCATGCTCATGTAAATTATGAATGAAAATATGATCAAACCGAATTTTCTATGAACAACCCCACCATCCTGGATATTTCCATTGGCATATGATCCATCAATATTCTGTTTAATACCACCAGGTGAGGGTATCCAATACACCCAATAGCCCTTCATGGCTTGACTATGAGCTATATATACCTTATTCCTACTGGATAGGAGAAGTTTCAAGGAGTGAGAGAATTTCTACTGTCTAAAAAGAGATATCATCTTGGTCTTGAGGGACCATTCCCTAACCATCACCACCAGGTTTAATTTATGAAGACGATAACCTCTAGGGTTGAGCTATGAATACCCTCATGACTAGAATTTTTGTGGGTATTTCAAATACTCCAGCAGTTGGCTGTCAATAAAAGGGATATCACCTTATGTTTATACTTGTTATCATTTGAGCTGTAGATCCAATTCTGACGGTAGTTTTTGCTGGTAATATTCCCTTCTGAATATTTTAATATGAAAAAAAAATCCAAATGAAGTAATATCAATCTCCCTTGAAGAATATATGCACAGTATACTCTTCTTATGTACTGCTACAAAAAATGCACCATGATACAATGGTTATTCCCTTACACATAACCCCATCATTCATGGGGAGTTCCTGGTTTCACATGCACCAGATAAGGAATTTTAGATTTTCTAGAAACTTTTGAAACTATATTAACCATCCCCATGAATCATGATTTATATTTTCATGCAAGTAACATCAATAAATTTTCTTCTAGAAGAACCTGGTTACAGCTTTATTAAAAATGATTTAGGTGGGTTCTAAATTGAGATCAATGCTATTATAAATCACTTATTGTTGATTGTTGAGGGTGGTGTGAACAAATTTTAGAAAGGTACTGTATTCGGATAAAGAGATATCTACCACCATACATCCTGGGAAGGAAAGATGTGTTCCTTCCCAATTTTCATTCTTGTAATTAATTGATCCATGCCCAATGATCCATCTAGAGTACTATTACAGTGTGGGAATGTTTTTGTAAATTGATCCCTAGATCCTAGAGAACCTTACCCCAAAATTATCCTAGCATGTTCTATATATTTTAATTATAATGTTTTCCTATAATTAACTTCCCTCCATGAAGTCCTATTATAGCCTCACTTAAAGGTCAAAAATGGTCTCAAATATGCTCTTAAGCCCAATGCCTCTATTACCAACCTCCTGAGTTATCCTTTCCCATGAGGCCCATTAATATTTTCCCTTATCATGGGAATACTATGAGAAATCAGTTAAAATGTTCTCAATTCTCCACAATACCTCTTTAGGTGAAATGAGGGATGATAGGACATGCATAAGAATGTAATTAAGTACACTATTGACCTGTGTTATGTAGCCACCAAAGGATAGGAATCAATTTTTCTAATTGATAATACGATTTTAGATTTTGTCCATTAGGCCATCAAATTGGTGAATGAAAATCCAGATGGGGGAGATCGGGGAACCCAAATGATCCATTGGAAATGGTCTTCTGAGAACCCCTAGTCTTTCATTAATTTTCTTCCCCCTTCTATCTGGCCATGATAGTGAGAGGTAGACAATAATATTTTCTTAGTTAATAATATGTCCACTCTAATTTCTGTATAATTAAAGGAAATAACTAAGCTCTTTAATATTTTTTTTTTGTTTCCATTGATAAAGATAAGTATATCTCCCAAAAAGAATAAGTGAGAAAGGCCATTGAAGTTCAAACTACAACGAAATGGACTGATATGTCCCTCAAAGATATTTTTATTTATATAACCACTAAAATCATCTTAACCCACACTAAATATTATAGGGGAAAGAATATCCCCTTTTCTTAGGACCTGGACCAACTTAAAAAAACATATCTCTTTCCCATGAAAGAAACTAAAAACCAAGGGGAGAAAATACATATGGAGGGTACGTCAACGACCCACTCAAAAAAACCCATATATCTCAGGACTCTGATGATTATTATTCATTCCACCATGTCATATGATTTGTACATATTCATTTTGATAGCAATGTTAGACCCTGGGATATTCTTATTAATATCACCTATTATTTTTTATACCGTGTAAATGGCAGTTTGGGTATACCAGCCTTGAAGGAATCATTTCTTCTCCTATGAAACCAAATTATGAAGATAGGTTGATATTATCCTATTAATAATAGTAGAGTTTATTTTATATGGTATGTTTCACATTCTGATTAGATGATACTTCTTAAGAGAATTAAGTTTTTTGGTTTTCAATATGAGGATAAGAGTTGTGGCACAGTCCACCTAGGGAAAGCATCCTCCTTAAAATAAGTATTGGATGAGACACACCAGCTCCTACTTTATGAGATCCCAAGATTTGGAGTAGAATGAACCTCAAAATAAATCTGATCCTAGGGAACTTCTAGAATTGAGATCATAAATTTCCTCTGATGCCTCCTTTCTATCCAAGGTTTTTTCAAAGAAAAAATTAATCTCATAAGAAGAAACCAATGGTATGCTTTAAAATATACCATTATGGACTCTAGGATAGCCACCCTTCATGTGAGGGTTAGCATCAACAAGAAAGGATTTAAAAAAGTACATGACCATACCTACTATGACATGTGGTTCATTGGTATAGGATCCATCCTAAGGAAGGAAATTTTGAGCACTGATTCATTTCATTTCCCAGATGCATGCTTGAAAAAAATACAATGTTATTATCCCAATCTCTGATTCACGTCACCCTGGACCTTTCCCATTCCATTCTTTCCTATTCTAGAAGTATGTTAGCATGTTGATTTTTCATGTAGACTAATGAACCAAATATATCATCATCCCACTAGGCTTCAAGTCCCTATAAAAATGGACCAAGGGAGTAGAGTAACACACTATGAGTGAACCCCCCAATAATAAAAATAGATGATGGCCCCAATATACACATTCTACCAATGTACCCAAGGCTTCCCATGTGATTTTTTATTAAATAAATTTCAAGGTAAATTTCACAATCAATTTCAACGAAAACCTTTTCTTTTATCAAACCTGCTTTGAAACCCCATTTCACAATGCTTTGAAAACCCATTTCACAATGCTTTGAAAACACCCATTTTCCTTTACCAAAACCAAGGAAATACCAAATTTTATTGAAAAAAAAATTATTCACATAAAAAATTAATTCCAATTTATTTATAACCCAATTTAAAAATTTGAGAAATCACGGTTCATCCAACAAAATCTAGAGATGAAACCACATACCTAAAAATTAGGTTGAACACTACGAAAAATAGTATCCACCATTACTGAAAGGAAATAAAATAAAACAACGAAGTACTTATGAATTATTATAATATAATACAATCAAAAATATAATAAACAAAATTCATTAGAGAGGTTAGGTCACACATACCTCAATAAACACACTTATCACACCACAACCAACAAGAGCGTTGGTCTCCGTGAGAAAATCACACAAAGAATCTAGAAAGGAGAAAAAAAACTCACCACAAGGTCAAAAGATCTAGAAATTTAGAATGATAATGTTATCACAAGTGTTCAATGAAGAAGAAAAAATTTCTCTTATAAAATAGAATCGATGCAGCGAATCTAGAGATCAAACACTGAATGAAGCAGTCCAGAAGATGAAGAGACACCCAAAATAACCTAGGAAATACTTGCGGTTTGAGACCTATGATTGAACATATAGAGAAAATAAGTTACACATTATTGGTAGATAAAACATATCATGCCAAATGGTTTACATCCTAACTTATGGGTATATGGAAAAAATCCCCATAATCCAAAAACACTGAAAAAAATGTCACCTCGGGTTAAAAATCATGTGTGATTATTTTACCTCATAAAATATATATTTATTCCATAAAATGGTTTTATGAACTAATTGTTTTTATGTAATAACCCATTAAATTTACACCATAATCTACAATCATATGATGTAAAAATTTCATGTGCAAATTTCCCATTCCAGGCTCCTATATAAACTCTCAAAAACAGATCTTAAGACCTCTAAACCCAAAAACACACTCTCAGACAAGAAAATCATGTAACTTAAAATCGAGGATGGTAAACCTTGTCTCCTCTATATACTGGAAACATATACTTAGTTCACCTTAGATTCTTAAAGATATCCTTAATATTATACCAATATTGTTCACCTAGATCATATTGATATCTACCTACCATGATATAATCATAGGAAACATAAAGACTATTATATATCATGGAATTCATGATTTATCCTATCATAGATGTGTATGGGATCTTACTCATTCTCTAAATTTCCTTTTGTATATGAGGAAACATTTTCTTGGAAAGATATATATTATGAGTCACTATAATTAATCCCCTCTTAGATTATTCCATACTAAATATATTTAATATATAGTTAATTTATATACCTTGACTTTTCCCAAGTATCCTCTTAGATCTATAAAGAATAATATTGATTCCAAGGATATATGATACTTTACCTAAGTATACTACAGAGAACCATTTATTCAATAATTCCTTACCAGACTATAAGACTGGTATTTTATTTCAAATAAGTAATATTTCATCAATATATACTACTAGGATAAAATTTAATTCCCACTAGACTATTTTTAAACACATGGATCACATTCTTTCTTAATTAAATAAAATTATTTTATAGCTTCATTGATATGAATATTCCATGGCCTGGATGTTTTCTTCAATCCATAAATAGATCTTTATAACTCGCATACCTTTTAGTATTACTTGGAAACATAAACCCTTCTAGTTGTGTCATATAGACATCTTCCTAAAGGATATTATTAAATAAATACGTTTTGAAATCAATCTATTAAATATCATAGTCATGGAAAGGGTCTATAGTAAGAATTATTATGATGGATTTGAGAAAGGAAATTGGACAAAAAAATTATTTAGTCAATACCATTATACAATTTAATATCTTTATCCACTAGTAATTATTTATGGGTTCTCATTATACCTTATCTATATAGTTTTTTCTTGAATAATTGTTTATAAACTACAGGATTTAAATAAAATAGTGGATCAAAATATTCCAAAATTGTTTTTGATATATGGAATTCATCTCAGAATTCATGGAATCTTTCCATCTTGTATATTTTTAGATATCTACTATATCCTTATAGAAAAAAGGATTGTCATTTCCAATCAATAATTATTCACCATAATTTGTTACTATAAATTCATATATTTCTAGTTATCTAACCTCTCTGGTGGTCCTACACAGTACTTATGTTTTAGGAATAATGTATTCCATAAAGAGTTGTGGGATCTATTTCTATATGAAATCATATGTATCTTAATCATCAACTTTATCAAATTCAATCTTTATCCCACTATCCTTCTTGATAATGTTATTCCCCTCAAGAAAAAAAAATTTCAAACTAGGAACTTATTTTTTGAGGATTCGTATAGATAATATCTCTTAGTTTCCTTAGGATATCTTATAAAAGTACCCTTCTTTCTTAGGGGTATGAGTTTGTTTCTAGAGTTAACCATAACAATCACTTCACATCCCCATACATGATTATGAAAAAATAAGGGTCTCTTTCCACTCTATAACTCAAAGGGAATACCATTTTCCACTTTGGTTATTACATAGTTTAGTATTCATGATATAGTGTGTAATGAATAACCCCAAAAGGATAATTGAAGATATACAAGACTCATCATCAACCTTACTGTGTCAATAAAGGTATGATTCCTCATTTCACTAACATAATTCCATTGTAGTGTGTAATTTGTAGTGAGTGGAGATACAATCCCAAACTCTCATAAGAAGTCTATAAAATCTTATTTAATACATTCAACACATCATTAATATCAATTCTTATTTTCATTCTAATCAATTTGATTCTATACTTCATTCTTGAACACATTTAATTTCTCGAAGGATGTGGATTTATACATCGTCAAGTAGACATAGTCATATCTACTCAATTAATCAGTAAAAGTTATGAATTAAGAATATACACCGACATATTCTATTATAAAATTTTCTCACACATTAGTGTGCACCGATTATAGAAATATCTATGTGTCTTTCAACTTATCCACTAAATGGTTGTTTGGTCATATTTCCTTGTAAAGAATCATGACATATTTCATTTGGTTTTAGATCAAAAGAGTATAAATAACTATCTTGATAAAGATTTGACATATGCTTATTGTTTTTGTGACCAAGAAGGTGATGCTACAACTGAGTGTTAGACAATCCATGAAAATTTAAATAATTATTAATTTAAAAAACTTTTTTACATAATTTAATACATAAAGATGATTATTTAAATGCACTATACAAGAATATATGTTATCATTATAAATGAAACATATTTTATTTACAACATGAAAATAAATCCATTAGTATCAAGGAAGGATATATAAATAATTATTTTATTAGTATTTGTAACATAATAAAAAACTTTTAAAACTAAAATAATCCTTTTTATCAATGAAAATTGGTGGTATTCTATATCTAAAGTAGAAAATCACATTCCATTGGGTGATCAAATATCCACCTCTCCTACAGAAATCTTAGTGAATATATTTGTTTCCTATATTTGGATACATATATGAACACCATAAGCTATATCAGATACCCAATGTGTAGATATGGAAATATTTCACTCGATAACAAATGCAACTTGAGATTACCATTTATTATTTAATTGGGTGAAATTATTCTTTTAATATCCAAGATTTCCAAATGAAAAAACATACCATGTTTTATTCCTTCACTTTCTATTGGATCTTATTATTCTTGGAAGGATATTTCTCAAGAGACATATACTTTTAATGAGTCTTAGTGACATTTTCCATTTTCATCCTTTTCTTATTCATAATGAGGACTATAGGTTTCTCAAACCCAATGTCTTTATTGTCTTATAAAATAAGAGTAAGAAGTTATGAAATATTATTCACACCATTTATTGTATTATATTTCACAATTAAACTATAGAAACCTATAGGCAGTGAGTATCGAATGAGATATATGTGAAGATAGTCAAGGAAATTAAATCCATTAGTGTTCAATATCTCTATGTATCCAATCATCTTGACTAAATGAGGCCCAACTGACATCAACTATCCAATATTGTACATGAATATTGTATTAGAGATCTCACATATCTCTTATCTAATCTTATATTAATAATGAACATAAATAAAATACATGATTTTTTATATATACATATCCTTGTATTTATTTAAAATCTCACTGAACATAGAGAATATCATGAAATAATGTGTATATGTGGAATCATCTACAAATTTCAAGTAGAGAGACACATCTTCATCACTAGCGCTATGTGAAAGAGACTCAAGAATTGGGATTTCAAGCATATATATTTTCTTTTAATAATGAATTTTAATGCACCAGAGCCCATAACATTCTTGAAATTTTTTGAATTTTATTATTAATACAATATATTAGTATTTTTTATAATTGAAATAATTCAAATTTCTCATACACTGAAAAAAAATTGTTTTGATTTTTAACTTGAAAAGTGACCTTGAGAAGTGAAACTAAGAACTGGACATGGGTGAAATTTTGGATATATATGTAACTAACAATGAGTAAAAATTTGTTTATTTATAGAACTAAATAAGAGTGAAAATTTGGATAAGTTTAGAACTGATCATGATTGAAAATTTGGCTAAGTCCAGAATTGACCTCAAGAAAACATTTGGTGAAGTCTGGAACTAAACACTATTGAAAATTTGGATAAGTATAGAACTAATTTTGAGTGAAAGTTTTTCTAAGTATTGAACTAACCAGGTGTAAAAATTGGTTTTGTATATAATATACATGAGTAAAAATTTCTATATTTCTAGAACTGAACATTTGTAAAAATTTGGAAAAATATAGAACTAAGTGTGAGTGAAAAAATTGTTAAGTCTAGAACTACCTGCATGAAAAAAAATGTAAATATTATGTGAAAAAAATGTATTGACCATATGAAATAAAATTTTCTGACCACATGAACAAAAATGTACTGAATGAATGAACAAAATGTACTCACTGCATGAACAAAAATGTGTTGATTATATAAACAAAAATGTAATAATCGAATGAAGAAAAATGTATTGACTGTATGAAAAATATATATATAATGATTTCATGAACAAAATGTACTAACCACATGAAAAAAATGTACTGACTGCATGGAAAAAAGGTACTGACCACATGAACAAAAAAAATTTGATCGTATGAACAAAAATATATTGACCACATGAACACAATCTATAGACCATATGAACAAAATGAACTGACCAGAGTTAAAATTTAGAAAATTGTTGAACCAACCTTATGAACTATCTATGGTCACTTATTTCTTTTGTCATATTTTATTTCAGAACATGCTCTATTTTATTTATAATTTTATATTCCAAAATAATTCATGTTTTTTCACATGTTTATCTTGATTTAGTTATTCCTTAAATAATTATTAATTATTCTAATACTGAGGGATTTTTTTTGGAAGAAATATATTATAGATTAAATTATCATCGTGTGGGTGGGAATTTCACACTGGTTTCTTGGGAAGATGTGTTTTCCAAGTTAAATGTGGTTATAATTTGAACATTTTATCTTACATAATTTATAGGAGTTTCCTAGGTACTTTAATGTATATTATAATTATATATTAGTATTTTATGAATTATTCTAACATTTTATAACTATAAATAATTATTTTAATGTTATATATTATCTAAGTGACCATCATGGGTATGTTTTTTATGTGCATTTAATGAAGATATCACATATATTATTGGGAACGATAAACTACAATGGTATTATTGGTTTAAATCTATTATGATTAAAAGAATTTTATATAGGAATTTTTATCGATCTAGATTAAACATAAAGAGTTTGAAGATTCTCTTTAAATTTATGATTAATTTACTCTTTGGTGATCAACTACTTATCCCATATGAACTAAAATCACTTGATCATTTGTTGTTGGATAATTCACTACTGCCTTGACACTCAAACCTTGAAGAATTAATCTAGTTCTATGGAATTAGTTTTTACTATTATTTTTATATTTGTATAATTTTAAAGGGTTATACTACCCATTAAAATATATTATTGTTGTTTGTGACTCCCATACAAAATTGAGGCACTAGGTTGTACCTCCAACATAGAAAAAGGAAGATTTTTCGAGTTATTCCACTAAGAAAAAAAAGGTAAGTTTGTTTGGGTTTAAGCCACTAGAGTGGAAAATATTTTAAATTGGTTTATGAATAAAGGTGGTGAAAATTCATTTTAAATATTCCATTATAATGGTTATAGTGGTTGTCATATCTCTCAGTTCATGAGAGGGGAGAAGACTGGACTAAGATTATTTAGATCTGAAACAAAGTAAAAATCTCTTATGTTCTTTTTATTTTCTTCCAATGTACTATATTTATTTTTATAAATATTATATAATACTTTATAAATTACTTTTAAAAGTCCAATTCACCCCCCTCTTGGACATTTTTTCATATTAACTTTAGACCAACAATTGGTATCAGAGGAAGATTCCTAGCACTATATATATTTTATTTGTGCTAACAAATTTAAAAATTAATCTTCAAGGGGAAAATATCTATTTAAGATGTAAGGAAAAATATGAAATGATATATGGATACCTCAAAAACCACCTCATTTTGATGGTAACGATTTTAGATACTAGAAATCCCATATCAAATACTTCTTAAAAAACTTAGCATTGATCATTGGAAAATCATAGAAAAAACATACATGTTTCTAGAAGGTGGACCTAAATCATTAGATAGAAATGATACAGTAAAGTGTGTCTTTAATTACAAGGTTATGAATATTTTATATTTTTCAATAAATAGAAATTTGTATATTCATGTTTCAACATGTAAAACTGATCATGACATCTGGAAAATTCTGCAAGTTGAACATCTAATCTTGTATAAAATTATTATAACTAATTTAATCATATTAAGAGATGAATATAAAGAATTTAAAATGGGTGAATATGAAACTTTTAATTAAATTTTTCATATATGTATTATTATTGTAAATGGTATATGTTCTTTTGGATAGATAATTGAAAATAATGTTGCTATTGAAAGAGTACTTAGATCACTTTCTAATAAGTGGAATTCTAAAAAAGATGTTATTGATGAAACTAAGAACTTAAAGTAATATTAATTTTATGAGGTTATCATATCATTATTAAAATATAAGTTAGAAGTTAAAAAAAATTAAATAATATAATTCAAAGAAGAAGGAAATTTCTTCTAAATAAAATGTATCTTCTAACTCATCTGGTTTTAAGTTACATAGCAGAGATATAAATGATAAATCATATTTTACAAAGGAAGGATGTATAAATAATAAATTATAATCAATGATATCAAGAAAACATTATCCTAAGTATGATTAAAAAAAGAAGAAGATAAGTAATTTTAATTCTAATGATGCTCAAGATGTAATTTGTTATGAGTGTAAGAAAAAGGGGCACATCAATCCGGACTATCCAAGATTTAATATGGAAAAATTAAGAGGAAGAGACACAATAAAAATAATAATTAAATGGTATCATTATGGAGTTGCATTGAGGAATCAATTATAATTAGACAATATGGTTTTGAAAAGGATGTGGAAAACATGTGCTTAATGGTTTCCTAAAATCAAGTAAGTGACTCTACTTATTATTCTTCCTATAAATTTAAATCTTAAAACCCAACTATAGTGGAATATCTTAAATAGGTTAAAATAATTCATCATAAATTTTAAAATATCACTGGTTTATATAATATTCTTAAGAGAATATATAAGTATATTTTTAAAAAGAATAAAAATCTGAAGAAATCTATCCAGGATAATAAAAAATCTGCACATACAGATTTGGAATTTACAAAATAATGTATAAAAACTTATCTTTAATAAAGTTATAAATTAATGAGTTGATATATAAATTTCATGAGGTTTAAATAATGAATTTTTATGTTATTCTTAATGATAATGAATTGATAAAAAATAAAATTGAAATTTTTAAGTAAAATATGTCTATTTTTGTTTAAGGGGGATAAAACTATGATAAAATTATGAGTTTCAATAAAATGAACAAAATTATATCTAGTATTGGTAATGATAATAATTTCATTAAAATGTATAAGCCATTATTTTTTAAGATAACTGGTGGAATTATATATACTACTGCCTATTTTAGATGTCATATGAAATGTCATTATGTTAATGAGTGTTCCTAGCAATTTACAAAAATAAATCTTAGACATATTAAGGCTTTTATTTCTAAGTATTTATTGTCTATATTTCCTATAAACAAGTTTTTTAAATCATTTTTAGGTCCCAATAATTTATATGTTAATCACATATGAACCAAGTTTTCATGGGTACCAAATCATTATAAAATAATTTTATGTTGGAAAGGTGTATTGAGTGCATCAAAAGGGATTTATGGAACATGTATAATGGATTATCAAGACAAATTACTATAGATATATCAAATTTCCTATCATTCAATAAAGATAATGGAGGAAATGTTACTTTTGGTGATAATTCTAAAGGAAATGTAAAATGATTCAGTAAGTTTAGAATTTAAAATTCTATTATTATTTCTAAAATTTTATATTTTTAAGGATTGAAAAATAATTTAATAATCATTTAAAAAATATGTTGTGATAGAATGTTTGTTAAATTTAAAAATGATAAATGTATTGTATTTAAGGATAAATCTATTTTTTAAGAAAATTTAAAATATATAATTATTCAATTAATTTTTTTGAATTAAATGATCAAAAATACAAATGTTTAAATGATATAAAGTATGATAACATTTTTCCCATGAGGTTATAAAATTATAATTTTATTTTGATTCAAAAGTTTTCAAAGAACCAAATAGTCCTATAGTTACCTTAACATAAAGAGGAAAACACCATTATTTGTGATTATTGCTTGAATGGTAAATAACATAGATGCAGTTTCAAGTAAATTAAAGAAGTAAAAATAGTCCAGAATCCTGATATTATTCTTTTGGATTTATTTGGTCTTATCAAACCAACTATTTTGGGTGGTAATAGATATTGTTGTTATTATTAATGATTTTATTGGATATATAAGGGTTTACTTTCTTACTATTAAATCTGAAACATTCTCTAATTTTAATAAATTTTGTAAATTGGTTAAATGTGAGAAAGGACACTTAATTAAATAAATTAAAAGTGATCATGGTGGTGAATTATAAAATCTAAAATTTATCTAGTTTTGTAATAAAAATGTATATTTTCATAATTTTTCCTCCCCTAGAACACCATAATAGAATGGTGTAGTTGAAAGGAAAAAATAGAACACTGAAATAAATATCTATAACTATGAAAAATCTGTTTAATATACCAAAATATTTTTGGTAAAAATATTTGAATACCTACTATTATGTCAAAAATAGAATTATTTTAATACATTTGTTTAAAAATACACAATATGGACTTTTTTAAGGGAGAAAACCTAAAAATGGCTATTTTAGTGTATTTGGGTGTAATGTTTTATTCTCAATGAAAAGGTTGATTTAGAAGAATTTTATGAAAAATATAATGAAGGAATTTTCTTAATATATTCAAATAATAGTAAGGCATATAGAGTATAAAATGAAATAACCATTATTGTTGAATAATTTGTTATTATTTAGTTTGATGAAAAAAACATTGAATAAATGAGATGATGATACTGATTAACATGAAGATGAATTTAGAGACATTAATTTTGAATAGTAATTTTCTCTAGATAAATATTCACTTGTAAAGGGAAATAATATTTCTTATCAATATAAACCTATTCATAAATGATCTTGGTATACACAAAAAGATCATCCTATAAATAATGTGATTGGTAATGTTAAATTAAATTTTCAAACTAAGAAATTCATTATGAATATTTGTGTTTATCAAGATTTTATTTTAAATTTTATTTATGAGTATTAATATTATTATAATTGGATCTTCAATACGAAATATGAATTAAATAATTTTACTAGTAATAGCATGTGAACATTAGTTATTATAATAAATGATTCTTATATTATTGGAAAAATGGATCTTTATAAACAAACTTGATAAATATGGAAATATAGTAAAAAATAAATCTATATTAGTTTCTCAAGGATACCCTCAAAAACAATTTATTGATTTATAATAAACTTTTTCACATGTTTCTAGGTTAAAAATGATTAGGATATTATTATATTATGCTGATTTTAAATGATTTAAATTATTTAAAATGGATGTCAAAATATCTTCTATAAAAGGTTATATTTATGAATAAGTATAGATTTGATAACCCCCTGGTTTTCAAAATTATAAACATCCAAATAATGTTTTTAAACTATCTACGGATTTATGAAATTTGAAACATGCTCGTTAAGCTTAGTAAAAAAAGTTAACTAATTTTATTTTGAAAAACAATTTTATGAAGGGATTGGTTGATCCCACTATGTATATTAAAAAAAGTTGTAATGGTATATTTATTGTATATATTTATGTTGATGATGTTATTTTTATATATTCATGTGAAGATATTTGTAATAAACTTTTAGATTTTACTACTTATGAATTTTATATGAGTATGATGGGGGAATTGAAATTATATATTGGTTTGAAAATATTTCATATAAATGACGGTATTTTTCAAAATCAATCTAGGTAGGATAAATATATATTTAATATATTTGTTTTATACACTTATAAAAGTGAAAATACTTTCTTATTACTACTTTAAAATTAGATAGAGATAAATTTAGAAAACATGTTGATGTTAAAGATAATAGTGGCATGATTGGAATTTTATTATACTTAACTACTTTTAGGAATGATTTGATGTTTTCAATTTTCATGTGTACAAGATTTTAAAGTGACCCTAAGGAAATTTTTAATAAATATATTAAAATAATTATTAGATATGTTAAAGTTTATTTGAGCCTTGTTTTATTTTATCATTCTAGTACTAATTTTGATTTGATAAGATATTTTGATTTTGATTTTGGTGGCTGAAATATAGATAGAAAAAATTATTTATGTATGTGTAATTTACTTGGAAAATATTTAGTTTCTTGGGATTCAAAAAACAAAATTATGTTGCTCTTTCAACTCTTGAATATGAATATATAGATTCTTTATCTTCTTGTGCTAAATCATTATAGATTAAGAAAACACTTTCTGATTTTGTTTTTTACTTTGATAAGATTAATAATTTATGTGATAATAAATCTACTATTTCTATTTCTAAAAATTCATTACAATATTCTAGGACTCATAAAATTGATGTTAAATATCATTTTATTAGATATCATGTTCAAAATGTGGATATTAGTCTATAATGTGTTTCTTTATAAAAATAGTTAGATAATATATTTACTAAACCCTAGGATTATCTAATTTTGATAAAATAAAATTCAAACATGGAATTATGTAAATGTCATCACATAGTATATATTTAAGGGGATCCCAGTTATGTGTATCATTTAACTTTATAAGGGTTAGTTTTTTCCCATTGATCATTTAGGGGGATCTTTTCATGTTCAATTTTTAATTAGAAATTTTATTTTATTTTCCAGTAATTATTATTTCTCTTGGGGGAATCTTTGTTAAACCATAAATATTTTTGATCAATTTCAAAAAGGGGAGTAAATTTTCTGAATTTACATTTATTTTTCAATTATCAAAAAGTTTGAGAATGTTGAATTGGATCCTTGATACAATCTAATAGTATTTTCAAAAAAAATCTAATTTCTCAAACACTAAAATATTTTCCTATTTTTATTTTTTAAATATTATAGTAAACCTGATAAGTGACCTTGAGAATAGACCATGACTGAAAATTTTTCTAAGTCTAGAACAGACCATGATAAAAATTTCAACTAAGTCTGGAATTGACCATGAGGGAAAATTTTACTAAGTTTTAAACTGACTGTGAGTGAAAATATGGCTAAGTCTATAATTTACTGTGAGTGAAAATTTGGATATGTCTATAACTGGACAGGAGTGAAAAAATGGATAATTCTAGAACAAATCATGAATGAAAATTTAGCTAAGTATAGATCTAACCATGAGTGAAAATTTGGCTAAGTTGAGAATTGACCGTGAGTAAAAATTTGGATAAGTCTGGAACTGACTGTGAGTGAAATTTTGGCTCTAGAACTGATCAAATGAAAAACAAATGTAATAACTGCATGAAAAAAATGTATTGACTGCATGAAAAAAATGTACTGACCATATACCCAAAAAATTTAATAATCGCTTAAACAAAATGTACTAAACGGATGAAAAAAAATGTACTGACCACATGAAAAAAAATATGTACTCTCCGCATGAAAAAAAATTACGAACCGCATTAAAAATGTATAGACCACATGAACAAAATGTGTTAAACGCATAAAAAAATGTATTGATCGCATGAACAAAATTATAATCACCACATGAACAAAAATTTATTAACCACATGAAAAAAAATGTATTGATCACATTAACAAAATGTATTGATTGTGTGAAAAAAATGAATCAATTGAAAGTTTAAACATGGAAAAGTGTAAATAATACTTTATAAACTATCTATATTCACTTATTTCCTTTTTCATATTTTAGTTCAAAACATGCGCTTTTTAATTTATAATTTTATATTTCTAATTATTTCATATTTGTTTCACATGTTTATCTTGATTTAATTATTCCTTAAATAATTATTAATTATTATAATACTAAAGAATTTAATTTGTAATAATTTTATATAAGATTAAAGTATCATCACATGGGTTGAAATTTCATGTTGGTTTCTTGGGAAAACATGATTTCCAAATTAAATATGGTTGGAATTTGAACTGTTTATCTCGCATAATTTATGAGAGTTTTCCTCAAGACATCAATGTTAATTATTATTATTTATTAATATTATATTAATTATTCTACTATGTTATCACTATATAGTATGATTTTAATAGTATATATTATCAAAGTGACTAATGTGGGTATGTTTTTATGTGTATTTAATGAATATATCACATGTAGTATTGGGAAAGTTAAATAGCAATGGTAATATTTCATTAAATCTATTTTTCTTAAAAAACTATATAGGGATTTGGAGAGATTGAGATAAAACATAACATAGTTAAGGATTCTCTTTAATTATACATGTAATGTACTCTTTGGTGATCAGCTACTGCTCCTAGCCAAACTAAAATCATTTTATCATTTTTAACTAGATAATTCATTATTATATCAACATTCAAACCTTGAATAATTAATTCAGTTATTTGGAATTACTTCGTACTATTATTTTTATATGTGTTTAATTTCAAATTGTTATACTACTCATTAAAAGGTAGAATTTTGGGTTGTGAATCCCTTACAAAATTTAAGAATTGGTTCCTTTATTCAGGTGGTAAAAAGGTAGGTTGTTCAGATTATTCCTCCAGGTAGAAAAAGGAAATTTGATTTGGGTTTAAACCTCCTATGATAAATGGGATTTTAATTTAGTTAGTTACTCTATGTGGGAAAAATTCATTGTAAATATTACATTATAGTGTCTATAGTGGGTTCCAAATTTCTCGGTTCATGAGAGGGGTGAAGACTGTACTAGAATCATTTATATCTGGACCATTATAAAAATATCTTGTGTTCTTTTTCTTTTATTTCCCACGAACTATATTTATTTTTATAACTCTAATATAATATTCTCTAAATTAATTTTAAAAGGACAATTCACCCCCCCCCCCTCTTAGCTATTTTTCCATCTTAATTACTGACTAATACAATTTTGAGCTAATGAGAAGGTTATCCTTTTCTGGTATAGATCATAATGATATAGTCTAATTCATGTAGTTTTCTATTTCTATAATAAATAAGATAATAATTTTAGTTCATTATCATGATTACCAAATTTGGTAAATAAATTTTAAATTTTTTAATCTCCCAATATTTATTAAAAAATAATATAACTCACTATTAGTTTTGAAATATCACATCATATGGATATTCTAGTGGAAAGGATTCATATTCCCCTTATTATAACTTATACTTTATCCAAATAAGTTATTTGATAAGTTTTAGGTAAGAGTAACTTTCCAATAGCATTAACTTATGGTTCCTTGATATATTCAATGGAATTACGAGTCTTGAAATCATAGATAATGATTTCATTAACCCTTTCCTCTCAGTTACCCCAAATCCTTATTTTTTAGTAAACTCTTGTTGTAAAATAAGTCAAGTATACTTAAAAATATAGCTAAAATTACCTGATAATTTAAAACACCCCAACTTTGGCTAGAAAATACCCTTGATTTATGGTTAATTCTAACTTAAGTTGTGGAAGTATATACTGACTTAATATATTTAATTGAAGTATTTTAATCATTATGTGTAAACTACTCATTTTATTTTTTTACATGTTTAATAATATCAAGAGGATTTTACAAAAGTTATTAACCATGTATTAGATAAAATTTATGCATGGTCCAATTTATTTTCATTCCATCTTACATTCTTGTTAATTCATTAAATTATGTGATAGAAACAACGAATCGATAAATAAATTAACCATGAAACTTTATTAAAATAAAATAATTAATGTGATATGATATTTTCTATTGGTTAGTTTATATAGAATATGATAAACTAATCCTCATCCCTATGGTAACAACACCTTGAACCATAACTTGTTTGATGCTATCGAATTCCACCTATGCTCATACAAACCTCTTGGATTGGTTTCACCTCAACATCGAACATGAATCACCTCTACTCACCTAGGAGATACATCCATTATATCAGGTTTACTCACACATAGGTGAGGGGAACCAAAATATTAGTTTATGGGGCTTATATAAAAGAAACTATAGGCTCAAATGACCTTATATAATGTAATGAGGATATTACATGCAAGAAATCAATTTAATTTAATAATTATAATTAATTAAAAGAAAATAAATCACATACACAGGTCTAGTATAAGATAATGATCACACACACACATGAAATGAATATATATTTAATATATAGGTAGAATTCCAATAAATTCATTTTTTAATTAAAATAAAATGTCTCAAATTAATCAAATTAATTTTCTGATTATTCAATTTATTCAATTTATTCTGATTCTATCTAAACCATCCTTGAAAATTTCCGTCATATATAATTTTAAACAAATTAAAATAATTAATTTTATTTAATATTAATAAATTCCACATGTGTACTTATACGTAATGGAATTTTATCATCCAAAATACCCATCATGGTCCTTTCATTTTGTACTCGCATGGAATCCACCATACATGGTGTGACGCATAATTACAAGACGTGGATTTTCAATAAATTACACATGGTCATATGTAAATTATGTAGTATATAATTATATTAACACATATAGATTATAGTATAATTAATAACTATACACATCTTTTAGTTCGTAATTTAACATGAAAATTAATTTAATATATAATTAATAATCCTATCATATAGTGTGTATTGTTAATAAATTGCACATGGACCCATGTTGATTATGTTTAATTATAACAAAAAAAACATTATTTCTATATCAAATTCAACACATGAGTTATAGTATATTACATGGCTTGTACTTGGGATACATGGTTTATAATATCTTTTACCCTTGTCCATGACACACACCTAGGGAAAGGGTGAGTTTTTTAGTCATGGATGTGTATGAAGTACATATAATGTTCAATAGCTACACGCCATGTGAATTTTGATATTCCATGGTTTTTATACCCTATGTCATGTAATAAATTCATTCCATGGATTTTACCCCATGTTTTTTCCTCAAAAACATGTATACTACATAGTGAGTAAGAAATTACACGGTACATAGTCTACAAAACAGTGTACCAGCCCAGCTCGATCAACACATGGTGCACATTTAATGCTCCCCACATGTAATTAATGCATGATTATCTGAATTAATTCAAGACTCGAATTGGTATATTTAACACTAGTACAAGGAATTTACCAATGGTATACACATCATTTAGTCTTCTGATATTCATCCAAACCAACAGAACCTACTGATGGAGTCTTCACATGTTATTCATGTAAATTTAACCTTTTCTTGATTATATGAGTGAGAATGAAGAGGGGAAGAAAAGAATTTAATTTTTGTATTTAAATATTAAATTGCCATGAAATTAAAACAAACAATAAATTTATAACATCAGTAAAAGATTAATAAATTATTATAAATTAATTATTTGGCTGCTCTAATACCACTTGAAGGTTTTGAGTGTAGTGGAAGCATTTATTGTGAATAGTTAAATCATATTTTTATCATAATATATGAATAATCTGGGATGTACATGATGAATAAATTCATAAACAATATAAATAAATAAAATATTAATTAACTATTACATAGGAACCAAGAAGGTATAATAATCACATATGAGTGATAATTAATTTATTTTCATAAATAATTACCATATATTGAATTTCTTTTTTCATTGATGAATCTGATAATATATTCACATAATACCTTCATTGAATCATATTAATAAATGGTATATTACCTCAAGTGGTAATCCATATGTGCACCACGAACCTCCAAGTGTCTCCATAGAAATATTTTGGTGCTAGAAAGTAAGATACTAATGCTTATGTCATTCACTGTTAATCATAATGAAAATTGATTCAGGTGGAAGGATTATCCCTATTATCTCTATAATCAATAGGGTGGGGAAGAATACCACACTTCATTCTTGATAAAATTCTAGGAAATGATCTCTCTATGTTTTTAGATATAATCTTTATAATTTATTGCACAAAATGATTAGAATGGCCAATAATTCAAAGAATGTCATAATCAAGTTTAAATTGAGATAGGGTTAGAAAATAATAATTGCAATGGGACCTTTATTATTTTCTTAATCCCCAAATAACCCCATGATTAAATAATAAAATAATTACTATTATTTACTTGAAATGTTCTAAACTCATGAATAAAATGAATATTATTTCCTTGAATAAATGACTTAATATTCATTCTATGAATATTTAATATAGAATTTATCTATGGACCATTCAACTTGGTCTTCCATCCTCCTAAATATTTATTACAACTTGAATAATTGATATTTATTTAATAAATAAATATCACTACATTCTTCACTAATAAATAAATATTACATTAACTAAAACAAAAAAATATATATATTTATTAAATATTCAAATCATAAATATTCTATCAAATAAATGGAGATTAAATATATGTGATCAAACAAATATGAATAATTTTTAAACCACATATGGAATTAATATTTTTTTAATATTTTAAATTCATATATAATTTTATTAAGGTTCTTGATATACTTAGTATGTGACCCTCTAGGATCCTTTCTCAATGGAATTAGGTGGAACTACATAAACTCTAAGGTTAATATAAAGAAAATACCAAAGAACCCATAGATAAATAATTAATTTAACAACAACATACAACCTCATATGAATGCTCATTATGTAATATAATACCTTTATCATGATATCTCTAATCGAGAATTTTGCATGTTGGTGTCATCAACCTATGTTCTCTATGTCTCTTTCTTTAAATTTTTGAAAAAGAACTTGAAAACATAATATCATGGCCATAGATTTAATTAGGTTGTTTCATTTCTATTAAAGGGCCTAATATATCAACTTTAATTAAATAATAGAAGAGGTAAGACATTTATAACTTTATTTATTAATGTAATATCACTCGTGATGCACCCAACATATCCTAATTCCTTGAGAGAATATTTCGTCATGGTTTTTTATCTATACATCAATGCTTGTGACTCATGACATGTAATAATAATAATAAAGTATATGGATAATTACACATGTCATAAAATAGAAATATTCAATGACACGTATAAATATGGATTTCCTACTGGTGGGTTATTTTCTCATAATCTCATTCTCTAGAAATTACGAAGGGTGTACATTATGGGTAAGTGTCTCAATGTCCTTTGAGTCTCTACCCCTAATAACTTGCATCATTTGCGTCCTATAAAATTAAATCATCTAGCTATAGAACATATATTTAATAATATTTTCATATAGCTTATTTGTTCTCATTATAATGGGGAGCTACAATAAGCTTTCTATTAGAAATTTATCTTTAGGAAATTATCATAAACAATGTCACGTGGAAAAATGATCATGATGTGATAAGAAATTTATTAATATTAAAAACATTTAATAAAGGTAATAATAAATTATATATAATGTGGTTATAGGGAACCAAATCCAACATGATATTCATGTGAATAAGCCTCAATGATTATGGTCCACAACACCTTATTGTTGAACATCATATGTGTACCATTAGTATAATGTATCTAGACTATAATACATCTGTTTAAGATTATTTTCATAGTATCTCTAGGATCTCATTATAGTTGGGAGCTCCTATAACTTGTTCATATGACATATAATCTAAGGAAATTACCATGTAAAAATTTTATGCATAAGTATTATCATTATTTTGGTAATATAAAATCATGTATAACTTTATATATAAATTATATAGTAATCAAGAATTACTCTTCAAGCTGGTTCTAGGGAACCCACTTTTACAACAGTCCCAATTTCACTTCATCCAACTTTATAATCATAAATATATTAGATCTCACATGATAAGATCGTGCTTATGTTGATTTTTGGATTTAGTAATTGGTCCTACCATGTTTTTTCTGCATAGCTACTCTATTATCTATGAATTCACCTCCTTGAGTAAAATTCCTCAAGTGGTGATATCCCTGAGTGATTTATGTTTTCCCTTAATCATAATTTTTAAATCTTGGAAATTATTAGTGTTATAATCTCATCATAATTTTATTATAATAATACCTTACTTCCTAGGTATAATTATAAGAACTATAAAAAATCATAATGTATTAATATAGCCTCTTTAGTTGTATTAGAAGCTACAAAATACTTGGTATTTGTAGATATGGATACCACTATCTTTAATAAGATTCTATTTCTCATTTCCATATCAAAACTATTGTTTAAGGTCTATAGTAATACTAGTTTTATATCCCGTTAATTACTAGTGTTTCTTCCTCCCCCAATAATGGGTATATATACCTTGTAATTTCTCATGTACTATTGGATAGCACTGACAGCTTCCCGTGAAGTTATCCTAGATTTATCTAATTTTTTCCTACCATAGTGTATGCATTGGAAATATTATAACTATAAAATAGTATGGAATATATGATCGATCCATCACTAAATAATATATAACTCTACTAACTATTTCAATCTCCTCATATGTATTATACATTTATTCTTGGATATATTTATGCCATGTGAAATTAGAAGCAATTATCTCTTAAATTATTCTAACTTGTATTTTTCAATACCTTGTAAGTATATATAATTTTACTTGGTATAAAAAACCATATAATTACCTCAGTAGATATTTTTTCCTAGAACATAGTTTTCTATGTTAACTAAATTTATATAGAGTTAATTTTAATCTACTTTTAACTTAGCGTAAGACTAATAAATATTTTCAATATGCTATCAATATATTTTACATTGAAAAATATGGCTCTACCACTAACCTATGATAGTAACATATAAAAATTTCATTTCAAATGAATATTATATGATCATGATGGTTTCATTAATCCATAAATTCATCTCTAAAAATTATATTATTTATTTTGATTTATGTTATCACCAACCCTTTGGGGTTGTGTTGTATAGACACCTTATAAGAAAGGTGTTCATGATATCCAATAAGGAATATAATGATCATATAAATTTTCAATGATAAATAGAATTATAATGGATTTAATCATTGAGACGTAGTATAAAACATTGACCTATATTGGTACCATTTGTGTACCACCCAAGTATTTTTTATCTTAAATACCCATAAAAAAATTTATATAAATTAGAGAAACTACCAAAATTCAGACTTTATTTTGGAACATGAAATCTATTTTTCTAAATTTATATTTACCTATAATTTTATATTTTTATCATTTACCAATTACTTGTATAATTAATTATTATTATTATCAATAATATATCACCTATTTGGTTGAATATAAGATCATAGTTATGTTTTTAAATTTCATACACAGTATGTGACTCTAGAACATTTCCTTTCTATGGGACCTTGTGGAATTTTTTCTTATGAAATCTATTTATGAATATTGATCCCTAACTTTATATAGACCAATATTTCTCCCACTATCTCTAATAGATATATGAACCATTCTTATAGAAATGCAGTCTTTGAATTTACTATAATTTTTCTATCTCATGGTTTTATATAATATCCTTAGAAACATTAATGATAAATAATTGAGATGAAATTTGTTCTTTTCTTAAAGAAATATTTTTATTGACTTAAACTTATCAAATTATTTACATCTAAACACATTCTTTGTGATATAATGGATTTATTTCATATTATAACTCATATGATATCCATTTTTCATTATAGTTGGCATACGGTTAAGGGTTAACACCTCTATATGAGAGTAATGTCATGAAAATATAATGGAAGACTGTAGAAAATTTATAAGACTCATTATTGATATTCCTTTTAATTAAATCATGGATATTATGTGTATAATTAACTATTAATTTATGAATAAATACACTCTAAATTTTAATGATTAATGAATTCAGGTAATATTATTTATCAATTCTTCATTTACTGACATCATAGGTTGATGTGTGTAATAAAATGTTAGTTTAAGAATAAAATAACTCTATATTTTCTTATTCAATTAATACTCAGTTAAGATATTCATCAGATCTTGGGCCTGAAGGAAATCATATATTATAACAATGCATGTTCCTTACTTCACTTTTATATCACTTAAATCTTAAATGAATCTTATAAAGTATATAAATTTAACTAGAGTTTAATGAATCTATTTTTTACTTGTTAATATAAGAAATATTTTTGGATCTAGGTGTTGAGTTAGTGTGGGATTTTGGGGCCTAGAGAGTCTCCTTATTGATATAATAAAAATGTTAAATTTATTAAAAAATGCATGCATAGTTTTTTTGAATAATCGAATAACTCTCAAATTGAATCTTAGATTAGAAATATAAGACCACCCTTAAATCCTAAATGTGGGTTTTACCCAAGGTGTAACATAGTCTTTGTTGGTTCTCAGAATCTTGATAAAATAAAGTCATGGATGAAAAAATAAATTAAATTAAAAAATTATTTATTTATTTTATATTTTAAATGTTTCGACCTGATCCTATCCTATAAAATTCCAATTTTGGAAAATCTTAATGGTTAGTCATATAACCCTAGGGATTTAGAGAGTATCCATCGGATGATCCTTCTTGGAGGAGTGACGATAGATCATGCATTGGAAATTGATGTGCCAATGGTGATTATAGATCTCATGAACAATAGTGATTTGTATCCATTCTTTTTCAGTGATCAATCCAGACTTGAGGTAGGGTGTTTTTTTATTTGTTAATCCATGATTATTTATCTCATGAGGAACATGCATCAACTCAACTAATATATTGATTCATGGGTTGGTCATGTTTTGCAGGCCTCAATTTATCTTTCTATGGGTAATAATTTATGATAATTGATTATTTCCTTGTGGTTTTTCATTCATCAATCTAATTTAAATATGAGGCTAACCCAAACAAATATTGAGGTTCATTCCCCTTATTTTTTTTGTGAATTTATTCTCCCGTTATTTATACGCTCATCGTCAATATTTTCTTTGGCTGGTGGTTCAACCAATACCCAATGGAAAATTGTTGCAGAATCATTCTTTGTTACAAGGGATAATTATTGTGGGTTTTGGTTCATGATCAATGGAGAAATCAAGGTGCCATGATGATGGATGGTGATCGAAGTCAGGTCTAGATTGGATCATTGTTCCCCATTTCGCAGTTGGGTATGTAGTGATGGTCTAGTTTGAAAAAGGTCATTTCCTAAGTTGACGAAGTGTCTAGAACTTGACAATCTATGAAGATATGAGTTCAATCAACTTTGATTCATCTTCCACAATGAGTTTCATGGTGGATTTAGTGGCAGTATCAATGGAGTGAGTGAAAGACATATGAATTTTTATAATTTATAGAAAAATCCTAACGACACAGCATGTAGTTTGAAGGACACAAACCATATAGAACCCTAGATGTGGTAGCTTGGGTTTCAAAAAAGATAAATATCACTGATCTTGTGGGACATACCAAAGATCCTATCACCCGGTGCTGGTGGCTCGGTGTGTACTTTAGGTGTACATGGGCACAGACATAGCCAAGCATGATAGAATTTCCAGGGTACATAAGTATGTCCCAATACTCAGACATAGATAGGGTCCATGGACACATCTAAGTACACAAGCATGGTTAGTATACACTGTAAAGGTTAGAGTACATAGATACGGGCAGACAACGCGTGCCGAGTACTTGGCCAACCTCTACATGTCGTGTATTAGAAAAGGACATGTCATGTATGTGGAGAAAGACATGACATGGGAGATAGTGGGTAATGAGTAGATTATAGGAAGAAAATACACATCATGTTTATCTAGTACAACATTTGTACTTTTCCCAGGGTAGGAAGAGGCCCTTGATCTCTTCAGTGTAGACCGGTTTCTTTAAGGTACGTTCCCTTGGTTCGTACCCCTAAGGGTACAGTGAGGAATCGCATCATGATCATAAGATGTGATCCCCTATATGGGATTAATCTTTTATACAGTTTTAGGAATACCTCTATGTGGCCAAGGTTGGGATCCTCTATCATATATTATTCCCTAGGTGTGGTTTGAGGAATCTCCATGACCAATATACATGGTCATACAATACCCTACTTATAAAATTATTCTAGGTAGGGTTCAGTATACCCCATAGGCCATGGGTGAGATCCCCTATCTGAGTATTGATATTTTTTGAGTTCCATTGAGTAGTTATTCATGGAGAATCCTGGTGAGTACAACCTCTTTGATGAGTGTCATCAGTGATAGCATGGATCATAAAGTGAATTCTTCTAAATGAGTGTTTCCTTAAATCCTCATGAAAAATCATATGGTGGGATATATGGTTGTTTCCTCCTTGATACTTTGTGTCTATCTTGAGTATATCTTGGTTATTGTAATATTTTTATGTGTTATATTATGATTTTCATATCTCTATTTTGATGAGATTAATACTCTATATGTGCTTTATGTTTGTTTATTTATGGGTTCCCTATTGGGTATTGTTATACTCACCCCTTCATGGGATTTGGATGCACTTAATGTGTCCTATGTAGATGATAGGCCTTTGGACGAAGTCCTGTGAGGACTAAGGGAAGGTAGATCATAGTTAATCTAGACATAACATGGTCCATTCTAGTTGTTGAATTTGACAGTAGCCTATTCCTTTTGAGTGGGTTTGACTCTTTTATCAGTTTTTGGTGGGATTGTGTTTGGAATTTTATGCTTTCCATTACTTTTAACATTCTCTAGTTATGGGATATAGATGTATTCATGCATTTGGTATCATTTTTAATTTACCATTCAGTATTGTATGGATATTTAGAGATTTTTGGGCATGTAAAGGTGCCTTATTCAAGGACACCCATGTCTGTGAAATGACTAATTGGCATTGGTTTTTATACCCAAACCTATTGGAGGTAGGATTGGGGTGTCACACTCAGCTTTCCACTATCTAGATAGGCCCCAGTGGGTTGGTTTGTGATAGAGTGGTATAAGAGGTAGTGTTTATCTTAGGATCATATTTTAGATATTTATAGATATAAGGAGTAATTTGGGAATTTAGTAAACAATGTTAATGTTTTCTGAGTTTATCTCATAGGCTAGGGAATTTGGTGTTGGTGTTGCGCCCAACATATCCATTAATCGAGACTCTAATAACCTACTTTTCTAATCAATTCATGTAGACACCGGTTTAAGGAAAAACATAGGTACATGATTCATATAGGAATGTGTTTTTTTTCAAGCACTTATTATGTCATATCTTCATATATACTCTTCTGAATGTGATACACTTTGATTATTTTATAATACCTCTATGATGACAACTAGTAAGGATTACATAGAAGGATCGGGATGATGATCCACTAAGTGAAGGGGTTTTAGTACAGGGACTTGTACAGGAGGTGGTACCTCCAGGTGGTTTACCAATATTACTACCACCTATTGAGAATTAGGTTTCACTAGTAGTATCAGACAAGTATGTGTATAGGATGAGAACACTACCTGGGTTTTAGATTTAGATACATCCTAGTGTTTTAGGTGATCTATACACCTAGGCAGCTAAGAACTAGCTAGAGGCATTTAATCTAGTTTTTTTCCTGGTGAGGAAAGCTAAAGATCAGATGGTGGTCCTTGCAGAGAGTCCTCTTCAGGGATACATAGAGAAATGGTGGATTTTGGTGACACAAACACATAATGATACATCCCTCTCTTAGATAGAGTTTGATAATATCTTTATAGAGTTTTTTGATCCATCCACATTTCAAGTGGTGTGTATATAGGATCTTTTGTAACTTCAGCAGGGTAGCATAACCATGGAAGAGTATTCAACGAGATTCACCAACCTCTCATAATACACTATGGATATTCTTTAGGACCTATTATACTGAGTACAGACCATAAAGTGGGTCCTACACCTAGATATTAGGGCTGGGGTAATATCTCTTTGTATTCCAATCTATATTGGAGTACTCAAGTAGGCTTTATTAGTAGAGATCATTTTGTATGAGTAGACACCAATAATTGGTGCTGGTAGTGAGAACATAGGGAGCTGATAACTTGGAATCTTGTAGTTAGATGTAGAAACAAGGATCTATTTGTTTGAGGTGCTTCAAGATACAATATCTGTATATAGGGTATGTAGTTCATAGATCTCAATATGGTTCTTGTCAACTGATAGAGAGGTGGTGTTTCTTTTTCAATGGTTAGGGAAATCTCATGTGGGATTGTCTGACCTACCATGAAAATGATAGAGATATGGTTGATGGACTTCATAGGTATAGACATCATAAATTTTAGGGAGGTTTATAGGGTAGTGTATGTGGTAGAGGATCAGGGAGAATGATTGGAATTTGTAGATAGTTTGAACTATTTCGACCACCACTCCAAGGAGGTCTGCACCAAGCTCAAGGAGCTGGTGGTCAGGGATGAGGATTGTTATAGGTAATAGGGCCTACAAACTAGAGGGTATATAAAAGATTAAAGGTATGATTTGTTTCTTATTTAATTTATCTATAGTTTTTATTGACATAGCTTTGAGCCACTATTTTCTTTCCACTTCTCTTGTTTGAGATTTGGAGATTTTTCTTGAGCCATCGACTCTACCCTTACGCTTGGAGACTCACACCGAAGAGGACTCAATGATCACACACTACTACCAATGGTGTTACTATAATATTGTAGGATATAGATTCATATGGAGTCTATTTATAGAAATTATGAATCCTTATGGATTCATCTTAGGTATATACTTTATATTCACAATTCATACATTAGTCAATTATTTTAGGTGAAGGATGTAGTGTGTCTGCATTGATGGGATGAGGTTTTCCTTCATCAGTCATAAGAAAACCCTAGAAAAGTAGGATGAGATCATACAAAATAGGACACATCCAATTAATCATTATTTTTATAGTATTACCTTAGAGTAGTGGTATATATAGGCTATTAGTTTCCTGTAGTGGTGGTGGAGGGTGAGTATGTCTTTTGTTAGGACATGTCGGGCTTACCTTCTAACTGAGAGATAGACTTCTACATATACATCCACCAAGTGGATACCCTAATATCTATGCCATCATATTAGATGAATATTATATAGATTTGTGAGATGAAGGTGTAGTTGGGTTACTTGTAGAGAAAGGGATTTATCAAACCCACTGTTTTCCCCTAGGTAGCCCCATTTTTGTTCACCAAGAAATAAAAAGGGAGTCTATGGTTAGGTTCGGATTATCATCAACTGAACCAAAGGACTATGAATAATAAGTATCCACTATCAAGGATAGAGGACCTATTCAAACTATTTAGAGGGTAGAGATGGTTCTCAAAGATTGACTATGGATTAGGTTATCGTCAGCTCTAAGTAAGAGATGAGGATATACCAAAGATGGAATTTTGATGTCTCTATGATCATTACGAGTAGTTTTGATTCCCTTAGACATTAAAAGATCCCTATAAGTGTTAAATGGACTAATAAACTAGATCTTTAATCCCTTATTATATTATTTCATAGTAGTCTTCATTAAATACATCATGGTATACTCAACATACAAGGAAGAGCATGTGAGACATCTAAGGATAGAGTTTGACATAATTCAAGAGCACCAGATTTGTGGGAAGCTCTTGAAGTTTTATTTTTGGATTTGAGAATTATACTTTATAGGACATGTCATGTCACTATAGGGTGTATAAGTGGACCTAGATAAGGTTGAGACATCGTTAACTTGGGATCCATCTAAGAGAGTGATGAAGGTGTAGATCATCCATAGTTTGGAATGATACTACATGAGATTTTTTTCCTAATTTCTCCAAGATATTGGCACCATTTACCACTATGATGTAGAAGGGGAAACATTTTGTATAGACATAGAGGTTTTATAAGTATTTTCAAGAGTTTATACATAGGTTAAAATACACCCACATCTTGAGATAGCTAGAGGATGGTGTTGAGTATGTAGTGTTTTGTGATGCCTATGGGACTGAGATTTGATGTTTCCTGATGAATATGTAGGAGGTGATAGATTATGGGTCCTGAAAGGTGAGACCTCATGATAACAACTATGTGAACCATGATCTAGATCTATAATTAGTGGTCTTAACCCTATATATGTGGTGAAACTACCATATGGTGAGAAATAAATTGTCAATTATAACTACAAGATCCTCAAGTATATCTTATCAAAGAAGGATATTAACTTGAGATAGATTTGGTTGCTATATTTCCTCTAGGATTATGAATTTTAGATATTTTATACTCTCGAGAAGGAGAAATGGTAAAATATTCTATCATCAGGAGATCTTGCAGACAGTTGTTGAGCCTAGAGTTAGAGCAGTTAGTCTCGTTATAGTTTTCCTTTTAGAAGAGGATGGTGTAGATTAAATCTAGTAGATGGTTTTTACCACCTCTTACTTTAAAATATGTTAGGGAGTATCATCTTGGTGATACTTAATATGAGTCCTTACATGTTTTTATATCCAATGGATGTGCTCCTGGTGGATTTTATAAAGGTGATGAGAACGTCATCCTTTTCATAGGATGGATAATGGTATTAGTGACATTGTGATAGGATGTTCTGAGGTATTTTTATACATCCCCCTTAGTGGTACCTCCAGGAATAGAAAAGATGTACCACTACCTTCAATGTCAGTTCTAGTGTCCAGGTACGAAGAAGTGTGTAGCTAAGTTTGTCTCTTGGTGCCTCACTTGTCATCAGGTGAAGGTTTAGAACCAGGTTCCAATAGGTTTGGCTCAACCCCTTTAGGTTATAGAGTGGAAGTGTGATGGTATTTCTATGGAATTCATGATAGGTCTCCCATGAACATCTAGATGAAAATATTCCATATAGGTGAATGTAGACCGAATCACAAATTCATCCCACCTGCAAGCTATATAAGAGAATATTTAAGTAGATATATTGGGATTCTTTATTGTGTATAAGATACTCTAACTTCATGGAGTTCCATCAATGGTCATTCCAGACCATGATGCGTGATTCAAATCATAGTTATGGAGAGTATTATAGGTGTTATTTGGGACATAGTTGCATTTGATCATGGTGTTTCACCCCCAAACTGATGGATAGACTAGGTGGACCATTTAGTTTTTAGAGGAAATTCTATAGGACTTCATGTTGGAATCTGGCCATAGTTGGGAGGATCATCAACCCTTGGTGGAGTTTGCATACAATAAAATATACCATTACACCATTGGTATGGAACTATTGTATGCCAAGTATGGGATACCATATAGGTCTCCTCTTTGTTGGATTGAACTAGGGGAGGAAACACTCATGGGACTTGAGGTAGTTTGAGTGATGATATAGAAGTTTCAGATCATCCAGGAATAGATGATGACTACCAAGATCTTTCAGAAGTCTTATGGGAACTAAAGATAGAGGCCTTTGGAGTTTGACAAGGGAGACCATGTTTTGTTAAAGGCATCACCTCAGCATGGATTATGAATATTTGGCTAGTGTGTTAACTTATCTCTAAGATTCATTGGCCCTTTCTAGGTACTTCATAGGGTTAGCAAGGTGGTGTACCACTTGGCCATATCATCATAGTTAGACCTGATACATGATGTCTTCCATATGTCGCATATGATGAGGTATGTATATGAATTGTCACATGTTATTGACTAGGTTGATTTGTACATTAAAGAGAGAGATACATTTTTAGAGTACCTGGTAGAGATTGAGAATCAGTAGGAGAAGATCCTTTGTGGGTGTGAAATTACCTTAGTGTGTCTCTAGTGACAGAAAGGGAATCTTTTTAAGAGCACTTGAAAGAGTGAGAACCTAATGAAATCCCAATACCCTCAATTTTTATTGTAGAATTTTTCTTTTGGGGAAAAAATATCAAAGTTTGGGAGAATGTAATGAATTTTTTCTCTTTTTTTGATAAGAAATATATTTAGAGTAGGCAATTGAGTTAGTATAGGATTTCGAGGCCCAGAGTGGCTCGGTATTGGTATAATAAAAATATTATCTATATTATATAACGCATGAAAATTTTTTATTAATAATGGAATAACTATAAAAGGGAGTCTCAGATTAGGAATATGACTCCTTCATTAAATATTTAATACAAGTTTTACCCTATCCATGACATAATCTTTGTCAGATCTTGGAATTTTGATAAAATAAATTCATGAGCGCAAATAATAGAATAAATCAATAAATTAATTTATTTGTTATTTTAAATTTTGTGACCTGATCCTCTCTTATAAAATTACACTTATGGAAAATACCTAGGGTAAAATTCATAACCCTAGGGATTGAGAGGAGATATATTTGAGGATTTTTCTTAGAGGAACAATGACAGATCATAATTTGGAAATTGATGTTCCAACGGTTCTTGTGGATCTCACCAATGAAATTAATAGGTAACTGTTATTCATAAGAGATTAGTCCAAACCTGAGTTAGGGTGGTTTTTTTAATTGGTTGAATCCCTGTTTGTTTATCCCATTATAAACAAAAATTAGATCCACTCATAGATTGATTCATGGGTTGATCATGTTTTGTGGGTATTGATTTATCTTCAAATGGTTAGGAATTGATGATATTTTATTTTTGGTTTTTGGTTCTTCATTATTTTTTTAATGAAAATAAATGGAGGATAACCCAAACAATGGCCAAGGTTCATTCCTTATACTTTGTTTTATAAATTTCTTCCCCCATTATTCACATGCTCATCAACAGTATTTTCTTTAGTCAGAGGTTCGACCAATACCTGATGGAATTTCCCTATAAAATTATTATTTGGCAAGAAAGATCATTTTCATGGGTTTAGGTTCATTATAGGTGGAGTGATCAAGGAGTAATGATGATAGAAAGTGATTGGAGGTTGATCAGGACTAGATCATTGTTCCATATTTCATGGTTTGGTAAGAGGTGATGACGTGGTGTGATGAGGATCATTTCCTGAGTGGAGGATCTGGCTAAAATATGTCCATCAGTGAGGATCAGAGTTTGATCAATTCTTATCTGTATTCCTCGTGAGTTCCATAGTAGATTCAATGATAGTGATGATGTTAGTTGAATACATGTGAAGTTTTAGGATTTCTAGAAAAATAACAACTACATGGAATATAGTTCAAATAACACATTTCATGTGGGGCTTAGGCTATAGTGGATAGATTTTTTGAGAAGATAAATATCACAAATCATGTGGGACCTACCACACACCATGTGGACTAGTGTTAGTGGATCGGTGTGTTACCTAGGGATACATGAGTATAGACACAACTAGGTATATGGGAATGTCTAGAGTACATGGTTATGATTTGAAACACAGACATGGATAGGGTACTCTAACACAAACAGGTACATGGGAATGGCCAGTGTACATGGGCAAAACCAAAGTACATAGGCGTGAGTAGATGACACACACTGAGTACTATCCTAACCTCTACACACCATTTATCTGAAAATTATATTCCATGTATGTGGAGAAAGACATGTCATGTGAGATAGAAAGACACTGGTACACTCTGGGTAGACATGACACGTCATGTGCACCTAGTACATGTTGTGTACATTTCCCAAGGAAAGTTGAGTCCCTTGAAATCTTCAATGAGGAATGGTTTCTTTAGGGTTCATTCCCTTATTCCATACACATGACGGTACATTTAGGCATCATTTCCTAATCATATTATGTGATCCTCTCTATGGGATTATCCTTAGATAGAGTTTTAGTAATCCCTCTATATAGACCAGTGTGGGATCCTCTATCATATCTTCTTCCTTGAGCGGGGTTTAAGGAATATTGTTTACCAACATACATGAGTGTATGATCCCGTTCTTATCATGTTATTATAGGTAGGATCTAGTATACCACAGAGGCCCTAGGTAAGATCCTCTCTCAGAGTACCATGAAGTTTTGTGTTCCATTAAGTACTTATTAATGTAGAGGCTCAACGAACATGGAATCTCAGATGAGCGCTATCAGTGATAGCATATCTCATGGAGTGAGTCCTCCCAAATGAGAATTACCTTGAAGCCTTAGGTAGGATTATATGGATGGTTGTATGGTTGTGTCCAATTTTAGATTCGGTTTCTATCTTGAGTATATCTAGGATATTTTATTATTTTATGTCTCATATCCTGATTGACATATATTAATATAAATGAGCTAACTAATCTCAATAAGAATTATGTTTGGTGATTTTGGGGTGTCTTACTGGGTATTATTATACTCACCCCCACATGGGCTCTACCCACACATATCATGTCTTAAGTACATGATAGACATTTTGATGGATTCTTTGGAGGATTAGAAGCAAGAAGATCCTAGCCGATCTAGATAGGCCATGGTTCATGTTAGGTGTTGAATTTGATTTTAGTCCCATAATTATGAGAAATTTTAACTCTTTTATCAGTTTTTGGTGAGATTTTATTTGGGACTTTATGTTTTATATTACTTTTTCATACTATTATTTTCAGATATAGATGTATTCATGCATTGGGTATCAGTTGTAATCTATCTTCCAGCATTGTATGAGTATTTGGAGATGTGTGCATGTGTACATGTACCTTAGACTAAGGACTCCCATGTGTGTGATATGACTACTCACAATTATCACCATTCCCTAGCCTATTTGATTCAGGATTGGGGTGTCATGCTTGGATTACTACTAGCCAGATAATCCCTAGTGGGACAATTCATGACATCTAGCTTCTCCTTACAGTAGTTCATGCAGTCAAGCCAAACTAATTCTGGAATTTTTATAGCTCACCATTATTTTTAAAGGTTTATTTGTATAAAAATAGATAAGTAAGTGTTTAAATAATACTTAAGGTTTTTATATCCAAGTATTCTAGACACCTTACTTATTATATTCTTGAAAATTAATTTTAAGATTACTTTATAAATAATTTTATTACAACAACCATGAATTATTGAGTCTTACATTTTTTTTCATTTATTATTGATGATTCAAATATTACTGAACTATTAATTGAGTATGAAGCACCAAAAACAAAATTCATTCCAAAATGAAATAATTTCTTATTATTTCCAATGGAAACATGATACAAATATTTTGGTAATAATAAATATAATTTCAACTATAATCAATGCATCGGGGAATTAGAAGTAGTGTGCTTCTCACTATTGACATAGGAATCACCATTTCTTGACATAAAGAATTGACCTTACATATTATAATGTTTCTGAACTTTATCAGTTCTTGTATTTGAATAAATTTGTTTAACACACATATAGTATCTAATACTCAAAAATTCTAATTGAAATATTACATTCAATGATGAATATATTATAAGTAGAAAAATTTGCTAGTTTCTTCTTCTAATCGTTTCAATTTCTCTTCATGTAGCCTATCTTTCCACATGTGAAGTAGATAGTCTCGTGTTCAATATTCTCTTATTTATCTTTAGTTTATTAGAATTTTTTTAAATCTCCATTGACATAGAAATGGTAATGAGTTTTTTAACCCTGAATTTTAGCTTATTCACCATAAAAACTAAATATTTAATTTTATTTACTATTATTATTAACTTGGTGAACCTTACCTAAATGATATTTAAGTGGTTTCTCCATAATGTTCATTTTATATTACTAAATGAAGCTGGGGTGACTGGGTGAAAAGAATAGAAGAATGGTATGTATTGAAAGATTGTGATTTATCTTTCAATTTACATGTGTTTAGTGTAATCATAACATCATTCATTTATGGCTTCACTTTCTCCCCCTAAAATTCTTAGATATGAGATAGCATGGTAAAACCATCCATGTACTTATGCTTATTTCCAAAATCAAAATAAATTGATGGCATAATTATGATGTAAACATCAAATGCTTTATACATGAGTCTTTTGTAAGCTTTATTTTCTACCTAATTTATTTCATAAGGTTTCATAAAAAGTGGTGGGGACACTAACACATATAATATCCATCTATATCATAGTACTATGTGCAAAAACCTATACCAATCATTAAAATTCATGTCAGTTAAGACATTTTATTTATTATGTATTGATCACAATGTTGTTATGGTATTAATTTCCATTTTCTATAAAATAAATTTTACACAACTAGAAAATGAACCTATGACCACACTTATATTTCCATAGTTTGGAAAACCATTGTCATAGGCAGTCTATAGCCATTTTTTCTATAAACTATGTTTATAGGAGAACATATATCCATAGTTATATGAAACCATGGTGATAGGTTTTACTATAATGACCAAAAATGTGTGAAATTGGCGGTAAAGGGCTACTACCATGGTTTATTAAACTATGGTCATAGCCACCTAAGGTCATGGTTTAAACAGTGTCCATAGCAATCTAAGGACACAGTTGAAACCATCGCATATCCACCTAAATCCATGGTTTAAACCATCGATATGGGAACTAAAGGCCATGGTTTAAACCCTATCTATAGCCACATATGGTCATGGTTTGAAACCATGTCTATAACTACCTATTTCCATGGTTTCAAATCGTAGCCATAGGTTTTTTATTTTTAAGATGATAAATAATTAAAATTATATATAATTATATAAACATTTATATGTATATATATATAGTAGAGTTTAGTGTAGTGGTAAATTTTTGGAAAGATTATAGAAGGGTTCGGAGGATCAAACTTCACTGGATAAATTTATTTTTTCAAGGCTACTACCATGGTTACAAACTGTGGACATAGCCATCTAAGGCTACAATTTGAAACTGTGGCCATATCCACCTAAGGTCATGGTTTAAACTGTGTCTATAGAGACTTAATTTCATATTTTATACCATTTTTATAGCCACTTAAGGCCACATTTTAAACCATTGCTAAAAGAACCTAATGCCACCATTTAAATCGTGGCTATAAACACCTAAGGCCCTGGTTCAAACTGTGGCTATAAGAACCTAAGGCCATGGTTTAAACCATGAATATAGCCACTAATTGACATAATTTAAACAATGGTTATAGGTCAGATATAATTATAATGGCTATATTGTCTATGGTTTAAGTGAACTATAGCCTTAGGCTACAACCAGGGTTTTTAAACATATTACCACAGTTTTAAACCCTATAAATTGGATAATTTTTTAGTTCTGTTATAAAATTAATAACTTTATCTTGATTACCAATTGTTTGATATTATATATATATTAATCTTAAAATCCTCCCACATTTTACCAAATCCTATTATCCATAAACTACTAGATTTATAATACTAAAGCACTAGAGTATTCTAGTGGTAAGAATCCTTAAACACTCTCTACATAGTCTAAGTTATGGCTACACCACCACTCATAGAGTTTCAAGATAGTATTTTGGCTAGATAACCACATTAACTCATGGATCCTTGATCTGTTGACTGGATACCCAACTCCTATATATAGTAATATTTCATTAGTCAACACTTTTCCTCTAAAATTTCCCCAAGAAATCTATGGATACTTCTTTGAGGTTAATTTTAGTTAAGTTTACCCACTAATATCATGATAATTATACAATAGTTATAGGTACCCTCAACTATGGTTGATCATAACCTTGAACTTATGGTTTTATTTAAAATCAAGTTATAGAAATAATTTAATTACTTAATATTTATTTGAGGGATTTTTAATTATTTTCATTGAATAAGATATTTTTCTATTTAACATGATTACTATATGTGATTGCACTCAAAACTTTACCATGCATTAAATATAAGCATTCATCGTACATTAATCCATTTGTATTTATGAATGATTGTGCATTATTCTATGTGATTATATATAATAATTACACATACACAAAAAAATAAACCATGAATATGATAAAAATAAAATGACATGATCATCATTATTTTCTAATGGTTGGTCCATAGAACGAGTGATAGATCAATCGATACCCTATGGGCTACTCCTTGAATTTCATCTGACTCGAGTTGTAGTGCTCACCTCATCTAATGTTTCAAAGTCCCATCTATTACCTCACCAAGTCTCAGCATGAATTTTTTATTCTTTCGTCCTCATAATTATACATATATACTCACATCTATGTGAGTGGATCTTGAGAAAGTGGGATACACATGAATAATATCATTTGTGGATACACAGGCCCTTATACATGTAATTAGATGAGAGATTTCATGAAAATCAGTATTTATTAAATAATTATTAAAAATATCCCACATAAAATTATTAAATAATTTATGAATTAAATATCAAACAAATATTTGTTGGTGTAAGATTATGATTATTCAAAATGAAGTAAACGTGCAAAATAAAATCAAAATTGTAAGTAATTCAACTCAAGTGTATTATTTTTAATTAAAATAATTTAAAATAATTTTTATTCACTAAATATAAGTCACGTGGTCTCAAGATAATTTTATTAAATTCCAAATATTTTAAATTATGTTTTTTGAATTTTTTATATTTTTTCTAGGATTCTCATACTTATAACCCCCTCTATAAGGAGTTTTATGCCTTATAAGAGCCTAAACTAGTTATATGGGTTAGACAAAGCTTGACCCATCCTAGTCTAGATCGACCTAGCCAAGTTGGGTGTCAGTTCAATGTTCATGGGTGCCTCATGTTCACAAGGAACATGAGGTAGGGTAAACATCTACATGGAACCACCGTGCAACATAAAAAATATTTTTTACCATCTTTTTAATTTATTGACATGTAAATAGGGCAGTGGGTGATATTCACTAACGAGTTAATATTCATCTATGGGTTTTTTAACTTATTTATTTTCATTTTTTTTCTTTTTCCAATCCTACACTGGGTAGATTTTTTATTTTTTTATAAGTAAACTACATTAACCATAGTTTTCACCCTTGAGTATTGCACTATTCATTGATCGGTAGCAACTCACCAGTATAGTGACCACACCCACAGTAGTTGCGATGCACCTCCAAAATTTATATAAAAATATGTATTATATAAATTATATATATGTATATTATTTTCATAATTTTAGTAAAAAAATCAATCTTCGGATTTCCATTTCTCAGCCATCTGAACTTATATCAAAGCGTTGTAAAAGGAATTTGAACTATATCGATTCCTTATGCTTGAAATCATGAAAAAATAATTTTAATTATACTTTTTAAAATAAAAAATGATTTTATACCACTTTTTTGTACTGGGTGAAAAAAAGATGTGTAAAAATGGGGTATTATAAAAAAATATACCATGATCGATGTTGGAATTTCATTTATAGTGAAATTTCACTTGGTTATCAACCCAAGGATCATGTGTGATTAAATTAAGCACAAAAAAATAAAATCAAACCATTAGATCATTCAATTTTGATTTAACATGTGTTATTATCATTTCATGTGATTATTTCTCAAAGGAAATGTCTTCATATTCCTCTATATCATCCACACGTGATTTGGAATCCTACAAGTATGTTTATCATGGATTATTGGGTGTTATCATAGAGGATTGAAGAACCTATATGTCCCGGTGATTGCTGTAACACCATTCCTTCAATCCAAAAAGAAGTATCAAGACCCCCTCCCCCCAAAGTGTACCCCTCCTAGGCTAGAAATGATAGAAGGGAGATGGTGACTACCCGAGTCCTGCCAATAGTAGTCCTTGGGTTCGAAACTAGCACTGAGGGTATAATAAACATACATAAGGGAGGAATTACCCTATAAGATAACATTCAGAAGTCAAAGATAATATAGATACAAAAAAAAACCTAATCAATATATATATAAATAAATCCCACTTGAAAATATACTATTACATACAGTCTTATAACAACTAAAAGGAAAACTATAAGTACCAAAAGGTAAAGACGGCAGTGACCATGAATCCCATACAGCTCCTAAAAAACCAAGAACTAGTCATATTCAACCCAATATCCAACCTACTCTATCTGACCTAAAACAATTTATATATTCATAGGATAAGAATAACAGTGTACTCATTAGGATCCTCCCTAGATCCTCTCATACCAAAGATAAATAAATCATGTTAAAGCAAAGTGAGCAACATTGAAAAAAACTTGTTCCGCACGGAATCCGGGGATGACCTCCTGGACGGGAGATTCAAACGTTCCGATCGGTTTCTAACGGGTTTGTTCGTAGAACCGGAAACATCCAATGATTCCACATCCGTTTGGACCTACTTTCCAAAGGCAGGCGCTCATTAGCTTGTGGGCTAATGAGGCTTAGGAATTTACATTGGTCGAGAGGATGGGAGGTCGGACTCATCACACCTTTTTGAGGGGAATTATTGTCTACTCCGGGACTCTCTTTATAGATTTAAGTTAAGTTCGTGAATCCTTATTACATTACCAAGTATAAAATGAGCTTTCCTTTAATTTTAACAATCAATGATTAAATATGTAAGAAATTTAGAGAATCTTTTATATGTATTCGAGGTTCTTCATCAATATAGAATCATCTATATTTGTTTAGAGATTCTTGGTCAATGGTATCCTTCAAAACATTTATATAAAAGTCTCTTGGTCATTTTGATGACCAGGCTGGTTTTAAAGCCACTCAGTGGGGCACTTGAAGTTTATCGTCATTCAGAAGGACAGAGATTATTTCAATGTTGGGATCGAACCCATAAATGGGCTACCTACGTATCCTTTGTTTTGGAAAAGGAATCAGAACCCACGTAGTTCGAGGAATGGGATATGATGTTTTATGATTGATGGCTCAAAGATGAATGTCATAATTACTTTTACACTCTAAGCTCACGTGAGTCATGCTCGATGTGAGAAACAAGAGGTATTTGTAAAATTCAGACAATTGTGCCATAAAAGATGCAATCATAAGAATTTGTTTTGGGGCTTATGTATAGATGACTGCCCAGATAGACGAAAGTTTAGGATTTACTTTTAGGGAGAAAATCCAAGAACAGGGTCCACAAAGTTATATGTGCTTCATGGAGATTTGAATACTCTAATCTTGGGGCTTACTCCTAAGGAGGATGCCCAAGTTAGGAGGGGACTTATGATTGGGTTTTATTCCTGAAAAGGAAACCCAAATCAAAGGTAATTTATGACTGGTTAAGAGAAATTTTAAGAGACTTGGGGCTTACTCCTAAGAAGGATGCCCAAGGTTATGACTGAGTCTTATTCCTGAAAAGGAGACCCAGGTTAGGGGACTTGGGGCTTACTCCTGAAAAAGGAAGCCCAAGGTTATGACTGAGTCTTATTCCTGAAAAGGAGACCCAGGTTAGGGATTAAGGTTTGGGGCTTACTCCTGAGGAGGATGCCCAAGTTTGGGAACTTGATTGGGGCTTATTCTTAAGAAAGATGCCCAAGATTTATGACTAGGACTTATTCCTGAGAAGGAAGCCTAGGTTAGGGGACTTGGGGCTTACTCCTGAAAAGGAAGCCCAAGGTTATGACTGAGTCTTATTCCTGAAAAGGAGACCCAGGTTAGGGATTAAGGTTTGGGGCTTACTCCTGAGGAGGATGCCCAAGTTTGGGAACTTGATTGGGGCTTATTCTTAAGAAAGATGCCCAAGATTTATGACTAGGACTTATTCCTGAGAAGGAAGCCTAGGTTAGGGGACTTGGGGCTTACTCCTGAAAAGGAAGCCCAAGGTTATGACTGAGTCTTATTCCTGAAAAGGAGACCCAGGTTAGGATTCTCTCATTTTAAAGGATGAGGTTGAAATGAATGAACTCTCAATCTTTGGTGACATAAAGATGTTTAAATCACTAGGTTTTGAGAGGTATTTCACAGAATTCCTTTCAGATAAGGATGTCAAACCAAGAAATCATGCCATAAATGGCTTTGAAGAGTATCTTGAAGACTGAATCTTGAATAGGAAGGGTGAAATGGCTTAAGAGGGGTAAAAATGGGCAAGGTGGGCACCCAAAAAGATAGGGGCGCGCAAGTATTAAAAGTCGCGCAAGTCCTGCGGCGGCGCGCAAGTATTGGTCGCGCAAGTATACTTGCGCGACATGAGGGATACTTGCGCGATTTACAACCAGAGTTGAAATACTTGAGCGATTTATTAAAACCCTTTATAATCCTCTTGAGGTGCTTCCAGAGAGGGGACGCGCAAGTTATATTGAAGGAATTAAGTCGGCGCGCAAGTGTTTGATCAGTTTCAACACTTGGCCTTCCTTCTTCCCTTGAGATCTTCCATTCTAGGTAAGAAATTACCTTAGAAGTGTTCTGGAAGCTTTGAGAAGAGACTTGGGCGTCGGGAGCTTTGATCCGAGTTTCTGGAAAGAGATCCTCTCAAATGGGGGGCCCACAGGGTCTATTTATAGGCAAAAGAAGACCCCGGGCGATTACTGGGCGGTTACCAGATATGTCGCGCAAGTCCCTTGCACGACCATGAGGGGTCGCGCAAGTGTTGAGGCGGCGCGCAAGTGTACTTGCGCGACCAAGAGGGAACTTGCGCGACCTATGGGAACTGTTCTCCTTTTCCATCCCTTTGTCGATTTTTGATGTTTCTTCAAAGGATTAATCACTTTGAGCTCAGATATTCCCTTTTCCGATCTTTAGATTCTGTGACGAAAGGAGCGTCAACAAAAGTCCCCCCTCAGAGTTGGATCCGGAAAGAAATGAGGATTTGACTCTGAAGAAATCGAATCCCTCCAAAGGAAAAGGGAGTGCGCGCAAGTCTTTCAAGGTGCAGAGGGCAGCGCGCAAGTGTGCTGGAACTTGACTTTTATTCAGAGTTCCTTTGTCTTTTGTGTGGGCAGTTTAAAGTCATGCACGCCGGACATAAAGGGGCTAATGTTTAAGGTCGAAAATAGCTTTGACCGAAAAATGGATTAAAATGGATTCAATTCCTTGATAATTTATCTGAAAACAAATTACCATACTCAAGTATGAGAGAAAATATGTAAACTATGACTTAAGAAAATTTGAATCTGAGGAATGATATGAAAAAGAGCTAAAAGGCATTAGAAAAAGTAGTTTCCAAGAATGAAGTTACTATTATTTAACAAAACCCGTTAGGGGGTTGAAATATGCAGGGCCACCTATGGGCATTGGCTGCATAGTCAAATAAAATAGCATCTTTTGGCTGACAAGTCTATTATGTGGACTGTTTATGCAAGGCCACCTATGGGCACGTGCTGCATAGTCAGGCAAAAGAACTCTCAGAAATTTACTTTCCTAGTGCTAAAAGCCAGTGAAAGTTTATGGAGATTCAAATTTTCTAAAGCATAGAGTTTTTTGTATGGAAAGAGGTACTTGAATATGGAAAGGATATTTCCGAACAAGAATATCGAAGAACTGGATGAATATCACTCCTACGAAGGTCTGACCCAAACGTAGGGAAGGAGAATAAACCATAGACTTGAATACTTTCAGATCATGAAAAAGGATATGGGACAAATATGTTAAGGATGGCTATTTTTGCGGATCCCTACATACTGTCGTTTAAGACAAATAAGGACAAAAGAGGCATTCTTCCCAAGAATGAAGTTACTATTATTTAACAAACCCGTTAGGGGGTTGAAAACATGCAGGGCCACCTATGGGCATTGGCTGCATGGTCAAATAAATAGCATCTCTTGGCTGACAAGTCTGTTATGTGGACTGTTTATGCAAGGCCACCTATGGGCACGTGCTGCATAGTCAGGCAAAAGAATTCTCAGAAGTTTGACATTTTTGTGACTATAAGTCATGAAAAGGGTTATGAAGATCTGAAAATATTTAAGGTTAGGATTATAATACATAAAGATGGGTATTTTCCAATGTATATAGAGATACATAGGTCAATGAAAACCATAATCATGTTGTGGCTGGGTCCTGAATTGAAACTTGGACTTCACTACGTATCTCATAAGAATGAGAATCAAGCCATACGTAGTTCTTGAAATGCAGTTTAACGTCGTGCAGGACGAAAGGATGAGTGATCTTAGTTTTTGGGGTCATAGAATTCGGACCATAATAATGAATACACAGTGTGTGTTTTCATGAGGACTTTTCAGCCAAGGGACTGAAAGTGAAATTTGGGGTTAGGCCCAAAAGACTTGGGACTGGATTCGAGGGACACTCGAATGTTCCTACGTATCCCATAAAGATGGGAATCAAGTCCACGTAGTTCTAGAAACTACCCTTTGTACAAATTTGGTTCGTACATGTGAAGGGTGAAAAGGGACTTTAGTGCAATGATGGTTTTAACCTAAGATAAAAAGTTTAGGCATTACCATGTATGTACGTAGTCTTTTTGAAAATGAAAACCATGATTGAAAAAGAATCAATGTTAATAATGGTTCCTTCTCAAATGAGGAAATCAAAGAATATTGTAGTTTATTGTCGTACTGGACAAAAGTGTTGTATAGTTTAACGTCATATAACAAGGACGAAAGTGAATCAATGTAAAGATATTGATTCCAGGGGTGGTTTCACAAATCATCATCATATGAGATTGTGGTGAACCAATGTGAAGAGATTGTTTTTGGGCTTGAACCTTTGGGAGGTTGCCTACATACCCAGCCTAGAGGGCAAGGATCAAAGTCTGTGTAGTTCAATTAAAGAATGAATTAATGATCAAGTTGTTCTTGTGGACAATGATCTAAAAAAATGTTGTTGGGACTTACACATGGTTAGTGGCCCAAAGGGAGTGTTATGGTTGATGTTCGCTCTAAGCTCACGTGAGTCATACTCGGTGTGAGAAACAAGAGGTAATAACAACCTTAACGATGCACAGTTTAATGTCATGTAGGACATATCAAGGACTTTCTGTACAGTTTAGCGTCATGTAGTTAGGACGATGGGGACAATACAGTTTAACGTCATATTGGACGAAAGGGGGATTGTGCAGTTTTAATGTCATGTTGGACTTTTGATGATTATATAGTTTAACGTCTTTCCGGACGTGAGAGACTTTTATACAGTTTAGCGTCATGTAGTTAGGACGTCACAATTTAACGTCTTGCTGGACATATTTGCAAATAGTTTATGGTCGTATACATGGACCAGGAATGATGCAGTTTTAAGGTCATGCTGGACTGTTTATGGAACTTTTTCACAGTTTAATGTCGTGTGGGACGAAATTGCAGTTTAAAGTCATACTGGACCATTGCTGTATAGTTTTAGCGTCATATAGCAAGGACGAACTGATGCTGTACAGTTTAAAGTCATGTAGCTAAGACTAAGGTGAATCAATATGAGGATATCAGTTCTGATCTTTTTACAGTTTATCGTCATGCTGGACGTTGGAAGTGCCACACAGTTTAATGTCATGTTGCTATGACACAATATAGTTTAATTTCATCTCGGACAGAATACAGTTTAGTGTCATGTAGGACAATAAGGGACTTAACACAGTTTAACGTCATGCTGGACGATGAAAGTGCCACACAGTTTAATGTCATGTCGCTAGGACAAAATATAGTTTAATGTCATCTCGGACAAAATATAGGAACTTCTATACAGTTTATTGTCATGTAGGACAAAATCAGGGACTATGCAGTTTAAAGTCTTGCAGTTAGGACTATTGGTGCTGCACAGTTTAATGTCATGTTGCAGGGACAAAATTTAGTTTAATGTCATCTCGGACATTGAAGGTGACACAGTTTAACGTCATGTTGGACGAAGTTGTAGTTTAAGGTCATACTGGACCATGGTGTAGTTTAAGGTCATACCGGACCTTTGTGTAGTTTAAGGTCATACCGGACCTTTGTGTAGTTTAAGGTCATACCGGACCTTTGTGTATGAACCAATTGTAAGTCTTGGTTCTAGGAACAATATTTTGTGTTTATACAAAATACTTCTTCAGAAATCTGGCATTAGTTGGAGTCGTGATGTGTTCTCCATCCATTGAAATCAGAGAATACGCTCCATTGGAGTAGACCTTATGTACTGAATAAGGCCCTTCCCATTTTGGTTCAAGCTTGGGAGGTTTCTTTCCTGGTATCATTGGTGTTCTGAGAACCAATACCAATTCTCCCTGAATGAATGAACGAAGATGAACTTTTTTGTTAAAAGCTCGTGCTATTCGATTCTGATAGATTTCCAAGTGGTGCAAAGTGCACAATCTTTTCTCATCTAACTGTTCCAATTCATTCAAACGCTTTTGGGATTGCTCATCTGTTGATAACTGATCACAAATGGCTATTCTGAGTGAGGGCAATTGAACTTCAATTGGCAAGACTGCTTCTGTTCCATATACCAATGAATATGGAGTAGACCGCGTTGCATTGCGAGTGGTAGTCCGATAAGCCCATAAAGCATGATAGAGTTTATCAGGCCATGACCTCTTATCTTTATCCACCATCTTTTGCAGTATATTTGAAAGAGTCTTGTTGAAGGCCTCTATCTGGCCATTAGCCGCTGCATGATATCAAGATGAATGGTTAGACTTAATGTTGTATTCTTGATACAATCTCTTTACCTCAACAGAACAGAAGTTGGTGTCGTTGTCTGTCAATATGGTATGAGGGACACCAAATCTAGTAATGATGTTAGACTTGATGAAGCTAACAATGCATTTAGAACTGACTTCTTTGAGAGGTACTGCCTCTTCCCATTTGGAAAAGAAATCAGTAGCAGTAAGAATGTACTTAAACTGCTTGGCCGTAGCTGAAGGGTAAGGTCCTACCACATCCATTCCCCATGTGGAAAATGGCCATGAGTATTTAGCTGTATGAAGCAACTCTGGAGGTTGATGAATGAAATTGGCATATACTTGGCATGAATGACACTTCTTTGTGAAATTAACACAATCTTGTATCATTGAAGGCCAGAAGTATCCAAGTCTTCGAATTTGATCAGACAATCTATGTCCAGACTGGTGGGCACCACAGACTCCTGCATGCACTTCTTTTATGACAGCCATTGTCTCTTCACCATCAATACATCTGAAGAGAACTCCATCAAAACCACGTTTGTAGAGAATTTTCTCGAGGTGGTTTGGACCATCATAAAGAGTAAAATTGACCACACATCGCCGAATTTGTTCTCTCTCGGCTCTATCAGGTGGAAGTGTTCCATTTTGAAGGTATTCCCTGATAGGTGACATCCATCCTGTAGTATGACCATATGGTTCAGGAATGGGACTAATTTCATTAATTTCATCTGTTCTGACTTGAACATAAGGTGAAATTGCACGACGGTGGGCAATACAGATGGTTGTCTCGTCCCGATTTGGATCTGCTAAAGCTGTGGCTATATTAGCCAGTGCATCAGCTTGAGCATTTTGTGATCTTGGGACATAAGAAAATGTCGGTTCTGTAGGGAATTCCGACATTAACTCTCTGACGTAATCATACAAAGGGATTAATTCTTCTTTTCTGATGGCATAATCCCCATTGACTTGTTTGATTACCAGGTCTGAATCACCTTTTACCTTTAAGTGATTCACTTATGCTTGAAGCGCTAACTCCAAGCCTGCAATGAGAGCTTGGTATTCAGCTTCATTATTGGTACCACCTTCCCACAACAAAAAGGAATAAGGTAACACTGCCTTATCTGGAGAAATGAGCACAATTCCTAAACCAACTTTGTTGAATTTAGGATTTTCCATTTTCTTCCCTGTTGGACTTCTAGAAGCACCATCAAAATACATTTCCCATGTTTGAGGATTCTCTTGAATAGAAAAAACTTCCTCATCAGGGAGTTCGATATCTGAATACGTGTATTCCACTGAAGGGTGTTCAGCCAGGAAATCAGCCAGAGCTTGGCCCTTAATTGCCTTTTGAGACACATACTGAATGTCGAACTGCTGTAGAATAACCGCCCACCTTGCCAGATGTCCTGTAAGCATTGGACGACTAAGGATGAATTTGAGTGGATTATTACGAGATATCAATTGGACCTCGTGATGTTGCAGGTAGTGTCTCAGTTTCTGAACTGCAAAGATTAATGCTAGGCAGCACTTTTCAATACTCGAATACCGGGTTTCTGCTTCAAGCATAGTTCTACTGAGATAGTAGAGAGTATTTTCATTCCCAGCATCATTCTTTTGAGCGAGAAAGGCACCCAATGATCGCTCTAAAGCTGTCACATAGAGGATAAGAGGTCTACCCTCAACAGGTGGCATGAGTACTGGTGGACTCAAGAGGTATTTCTTGAGAACATCAAATGCTTCTTGACATTCTTCTGTCCAGTGGTAAGTGACTCCTTTCTTCAATAATTTGGTAAAAGGTAAACTTTTGCCTGCCAAATTGGCGATGAAACGCCGAATATAGGCTAAGTGTCCTTGAAGTCCTCTTAATTCTTTCAAATTATGAGGAGGTGACATACCAAGGATTGATTTGGTCTTCTCAGGATCGACTTCAATACCACGATGGCGTACAACAAAGCTGAGGAATTTTCCTGAGGTTACCCCAAAAGCACATTTTAAGGGGTTCATCTTCAAATTATGTTGTCGAAGCTTGTGGAATATGATTTCCAAATCAGCCAAGTGATCAAAACGTTGTTTGGATTTAACCACCAGATCATCTACATAGCATTCAACAAATTTCCCTAGAAAAGGTTTGAAGATACGATGCATGGCGCGTTGATATGTTGCACCTGCATTCTTTAAACCAAAGGGCATCACCCGGTAACAAAACACACCTTGAGGAGCTCTGAAGGCTGTATATTCCTCATCTTCTGGGGCCATTCGGATCTGATTATATCCAGAATATCCATCCATGAAAGAAAGTACTTCATAGCCAGCCGTCGCATCAATTAAGAGTTCTGTAATCGGAACTGGAAAATCATCTTTGGGACAATATCGATTAAGATCTCTGAAATCGATGCAAACCCTAATTTGTCCGTTCTTTTTCTTTACTGGGACAATATTAGCCAACCACTTGGGATATTGAACTTCTCTGACGAAGTTAGCTTTGATAAGCTTATCCACTTCAGCCTCGATTTTGGAAGCATAGGTTGGGTGTGTTCTTCTCGCGGCTTGCTTGAATCCTCGATGTTCTTTTGGCAAACCCAAATGATGGGTGGAAACATCAGGATCAAGGCCAGGCATCTCTGTATAATTCCAAGCAAAAATATCTTTATTTTGCTTTAGAAAAGAAATATACATATCTTGTTCTTCAAGGGTCATGGCCGCACTAATTAAAGTGGGGCGTGGATCTTTCTCTGTACCCAGATTTACTTCTCTGAGTTCATCCACAGTGGTAGAGATACCCTCTTCAAATGCTGGAGGAGCATCTCTAAGATCTTCCTCTTCCTCTTCATCATGTGTTATATCTTCCGTTTCTACTTGCAAAGTAGATGAAAAAACGAAATTCTCATGATCATAAGAGATGTCAAAATTTTCACATTTTGAAGAAGAAGCTTCCATTTCCGACCCTATTGATGAAAAAGGGTCTTCTTTGGGAAATAAAGAGGAGATGATGGATTGAGAATCGACATCAACATTCACCTCTGGTGTTGCTACAACTTCTTCTGGCCTGATTAGCGAAGTATAGACTTGTTGGATTTCAGCAGACGAAATGAAAACATCACCACTTATGCTTTCATCACTGCTTGGTAAGTTACCAATTTCTCCCATGTTGTCTGGCTCGATTGCCGTAATTGACATTATGGATCTTTCCATAAGAGTATTTTGATTTGGGCCTATTTTGTCAATTTGACTGATAGGTAACACATAATCTGTACTCACATGTGAAAATGGATTTATTGGAATTTTTTCCAAACCATATGGAGCATTAACTTTGGTAATTTCCTTCATTGTAGATTTTTCTCTTCCCTTCATGTGATAAAATTCCGCCTCAATGTATTGAGACTCACATGTTTTGGACGGGGCCTTATCACCATATAATGTTCCAACTTGACCATCGAAACAGTATTTGAGACATTGATGGTATGATGACGGAATAGCTGCATGCTGATGTAACCAGGGTCTTCCAAGTAAAATATTGAAAGCTGAGTCTTGATCAACAATCATGAAATCTGAATTGGAAACAAGATCTCCAAACTGAGTTCTGAGCGTAACTTCTCCCAGTGGTTCTTGTTCATTTTTATCATATCCTTGCAACATCATGGTAGAAGGAGATAAATCAGATTCCGTGAGGCCCAATCGACGAAGTGTGCGAATGGGCATGAGGTTGACTCCTGAACCATTGTCAATAAAAGCTCTTCGAACATCTATACCATTGACTTTGCCAGATAGGTACAAAGGTTTTATGTGCCCATGTACAACATCATCTTCATCTTTATCAGTAAAAGATATCACTGCATGGCATTCTGCAGGATTATTCTCTATGTGATAAATTTCAGCTGCAGCAATTTCAGCTTCAAACTCCTGAGGACTTGACAAAGCTTCGATGAGTGCTTCCCGAAGATCTTTTGATACATTCAAAGCATCCAAAATTGATAATTTGGCTGGTACATGGGCCAAGTGTTTCAATATATCATACTTTTGATCTAGAGGCCTGCGTTTCCCAATAGGAATATGCGGTTTAGCAGGTACCTTGGAAGCAGATGCTTTGGAAGCTGATGCCTCTTGTATTGAAGTTGGCAACATCTTTGGTTTTGGAAAATTATACTGATTAGATCCATTTACTTGCTGAGATAAAGAAGATGGAACATTTAATCGGTCTTCCAAAATAACTGTGCCGAAGCTGAGTTGGCCATTGGCAGAAGAACTTGCTTGTTCATTTTGAGCTCGCTGAAGGGCTCTACCACGAGTTTCTGCTGCATATACAGTGCTAGCAGGAGTAGAATTAGAGTAGTGGCTTCGGAAAGATCCACGTCTTCCCCTATATCCTGAACCTCTAGAACTTCCTCGGGTTCCTTTATTTGATACAGGGAATTCAGGTTCATCAAGACTGGAATATGAATCTGTTAATTGAATCATATTAACAGAACCAAAGATCAATTCTTCGTCTGATAAAGACTCTGCTAAGTTAGACTGTTTAGGTTGTGCCGTTTGGTGGGACGGTGCCCGTGGCTTTGAAGTAGATGGCATGAAATCTGCCAGAGTCAAAGACAATTTAGGCTTTGATACATACTCATCTTCTCCTGATTCCTCTTTCTTCTTTGAATTGCGCTGCCCTTTTGAGGATTTGTCCTTTGATGGAGGCTTTACTGCAGCTTTTGTAGGAGACACAATTGGCTTCTTCAATTGTGTTCGCAAAATGGAATGGGTCCGATTGATTGTCTTTCTGACCATCCAATCATCATATTTTTTCGCAGTTTTGCTTTTGACTTCCTGCCACTCGCCTCCTTCCTCTGGATCTGTAGCGGTAATACACGCTACATGAGCTGAAGAACCCTTCAATTTGACTTGTCCCAAGTCAACCATCTTTTGTAGGAGGTCTTTAAAGACAAAACACTCCTGGATGGGATGTCCCAATATTTGATGAAAGGGACAATAATTGGGACGGTCTTCATCTCCTTCCTTGTTTGGTCTCTTCGGCACTGGTAATTGAACCAAATTATTTTCCAGAGCTGAAATGAAGTAACCAGGAACTTGCTCACTTCGGAAAGAGTATGTTTTACTCTTCATATCCTCAAATTGTTTTCGTCGTTGATCTTTTTGATCATTTGGACGAAACAGCCTTTGTTGTTGGCGTTCAGGAGGTGGAGCCCTTCGAGAAGATGAAGGTTTTGAAGTAGAAATAGGTACAGGTGCCTGTTTAAGCATAACTGTAGAAGCTTCTGCTTTACCCATTCTTCTTCCTGGAGCTGATGGAATTACACGAGATTTAACCTTAGCCTGCATAAGGGAATCTTCAATCTGTTGAGCGATTGAAGTAAGGTCTCGAAACCCTCCTGTGTATTTCACAGGGATCAATGGCGTGCGTAATTCGTCACGCAAATTTGCCACACAGATTGGCAATAATTCCTCCTGAGGGAGTGATAAACTCAAGGAATACGTTAATCCCTTCCAACGAGCAATGAAATCAGAGACTCTTTCATTCTCCCTTTGCTTGCAGTTTGTAAGATCGAAAACTGTCGTTTTTGGCAAAGTTGAGCTGAACTGAAGGAGGAATTTTTGACGAAGATCCTCCCATCCGATGACTGGCCGGGATTGCAAGCTTGTATACCAAACAAAAGCTGGTCCTTGCAAGGTTCGCACGAAGCATCTGAGTTTCACTGCTTCTTGTTGTTCTGGAGTTCCCATCATAGGATCACAACAAGACACGTAATGCGTCAAATGTTGTTCAGGGTCGCCTGATCCATTGAAAGTAGGGAAAATAGGGTTTCCAAAACTGGATGGAGGAGAAATTGAATCTACCCATTCAGGGTAAACTTTCTTTTCAGGTTGAACTTGCGCCCGTTTCCCTTCCATAGTTTCTAACCGAGCTGTTAATGACTCAATAGTAGTTATTAACTTTTGAGAAACGTCAGGTTGAACTTGGTTTTGGGTAGGTGCAATGAATGGAGCTTGGACAGCCGTGGAGGTTGGTGCTGCAACTAATGGTAGTGCTGCCAACCGTTGTTGCGTTTGACCCGTAGGATTAGACCTCTGTGGGTGTACTGATAAAGGAGGATATTCCTGATCCATCTCAGTAGTTACAACAAATTCCTTCGGCTGTCGGACTTCAGCATTCTTAAGAAGAAGACTACTCTGAAGTAGTTCTGCATTCAACCTTCTTAATTCTTTCATTTCTTCCTCCTGTTGTGCAAGCCTTTGCTCTAATGAGAGCGATTGACCTCCTTCAGAGGAAGGGTGAGAAGTAACCTGATTCTTTCCTTTCCCCTTATTGGATCTTTTTCGGAGAGGGGGAAGTGGGTTACTTGAAGGAATACCCAGATTTTGGGTAAGCCTTTGATTACGTGTGCGCACACCTTATTCATTTAGGTCTGTGTGCGCAACATCTTGAGCAGGAACCTCTTCATCTGATCCCTCTGATTGAGCCTCATCTGGTGAATCAGCAGCAACGGCAGTGATGACATTAATGGATGCATATTTCATGGAATCCTTTCTATCAGCATTTCTGTGATATTGTCTCCTTTTATGTCCATGATAAGACATGGCATTCCGTTGACTTGATCCCTCAGGAATTTCTTGGAGAACCGTCACTTGGAGAGAATCTCCTGACATCTTGGCTCTTCGTTCCTCTTGAGGCTTATTCCCTAATCGAGAGAATACTGACTTTCTCTGAGGGAGGGATTGAAGATTTGAAAAAGTCCCCAGTCCGGTGGACTGGGGGTGTTCCTGTTGCTTCCGCTCAACTCCTCGAATCACATTCATTGATTCTGAGGGTTGGGTTAGAGAAGTCCCCAGTCTGGCAAGCTGGGGTGTCTCTTGACATGCTATGTCTGAGATCTTTTTAAAATCTCTCTTGATCTTGCGAATCTTAGTTCGGAAATTAGCTGGATGCATTAACCTGTATCCACTTTTATCACCTGGTTCAACAGACCGTTGGATGATTTCCGAAACTTCTGTCATTTGATGACGTGTTTGCTCCAGACGAGAGGCTTGTGCAATATTCTCGCCTGCTTGGTGTAGGAGCAATTCAACAACCTGTTCTCTATATACTTGATTTTGAGAGGAACTAGTTGAAGCTTGATCTCGAGCAAGATTTTGATTATGAACAAAGCCCATTGACTGTGGCCGGCCATGGGCAATAACATTGCATGAGACCATTTTCGGCGGGCTTTGCTGACCGGAAAGCACTGTGAAATGTAGTGCTCCGTGAATACCCCATCCTCTGATATGAACATTAGATGGAGCATTGGATATTAACTGACGCAATATTCTTAGTGCGCCAAGGAATGAACGTTGAAGGGTTCTCTGTTGCTTTTCAGCCTTCGGATACCGAGAGACTGATAGAGATGCCAAATCAATCTGGCGTTGTAACCCTTCTATTATCTTAAGATGATTTTCATATTCATCGTAAGATAATACCTTCTTCTTTAATTGACAAAGAGTTTTCCATATGTTGAGACGAATATCATGGATTCCATCATCTGTCAACATCTTTGGAATGTCATACTGTGAGTCAGCCAAAGGCCAAAACATGACTGGTACTTCACCTTTTGCCAGTTTTTTCCTCATGTTCAGCATTTCCTCTTTATCATTAAATGAAGATTCTTCTACCTGTTTGGACCAGAGTTGGTGTTTCCTTGTTGCTTCATCGGATTCAACAAGATTGGTAGAGGAATCACTATTCATGCTGGAAGATGAATGACCCAGGGAAGGTTCGGAGAATAACCTGAACCCCAAGCTATCTTCTGATGGAGAAAGAGTTTCACCTGCCGATAGTAAAACATCAGACATGACTGGTTTTACGTTTGCAAGTGCCTCGAGATAGGAGGGCTTTCTCGTCACTACATTGCCTTCTGAAGAATTTTCGAGACAATGTGAATCACTACTGCGGAGAGGACTTTCGCAGCGAAGTTCATCACCATGAGGAGGACCTTCATGATGGGTTACAGCAAAAGATGAGATCTCTTGCTCCTTGGTCTTCTGACCACACAGAGGGTTCCTGTGGTTCTCATCTGAAGAAGAAACTTCAAGATTGACCGAATTTTCATGAAGCAAGTCTTCATGAGGAAGTGTCTGTTGAAGACCTTCGGGATTAATGTTCTTGTTATTGGGAACTGAGGGGGTAGAATCTTGAATTCCGACAGATAAATGTCTGAGGGCTTCAAGAACTCCAGCATCGAGCAAGGCCTTGTTGCAGATTGGCCTTTGATCTCCTGACTGTGCTGGGCGGATCTTTTTCTTAGATGCCTTCTTACTCGATTTAGAAATCACTTGATGACGAAAGTGATTGCTCTGAGCAGGTGTATGTGCCTGATCAGGAAAGATGGTCAGGTTAGGCTGACGATCATTGCTCAAATCAGGTGTATGTGCCTGACTTGGTTGTCCATATGATATGGGGGAGTAGGCCCCACAACCCTCTTGGACTGAAACAGATGTGTGTGTCTGTTCCGGAGTGAATTGTTGATGTGTCACTCCACTGCTAGGGATAGATTTATGTGTCTGTCCCTGAGATGATGCTGAAGCTGTTATGATATCCTGGCAAGCATCCAGAATATGAGCAGGAATTTGCTTCTGCTCTTTCACCATTGACAAAATATGTTTGGTGACTTCAGCCGCCGGAACGGGGATATACGTCCATTCCGGGCTTGGAGTAGGTGTATGTGCCTGCTCCTGTCCTCCTTTTCCTGTCAGTGAATCCTGACAGTACTCAAGTGTGGAGGCAGAGAGTTTAGTCTGCCTCCTGTTTGTCGTCGGGACTTTCCGACTGACTTCTCCGTGCGCTACCAAGTGATACTGTTGGTAGGCTTGATTAGTATGAGCAGGTGTATGTGCCTGCTGATTACACTTCGCCAAACGCGGTTGACGAGATCCATCATATGTAGTCAGACGAGCCTGTTGACTAACTGCTGATGTATAAGCAGGTGTATGTTCCTGCCTATGGTACTCCGCCGGAATTGCCTGGCGGGATCGGCTTGATGCTGCCAGACGAGTCTGCTGGACAGCGGGATTAAAACGGGCAGGTGTGTATGCCTGCTCGTTGTTTTCCACCAAGTTAGGTTGGTGGACTTCTCCGGAGATGGCAGGGATGACAACCTGCCTATTGTTAACCGGATTCCGTCTCTGGTGATTCATCTTGCCTGCTCGGGTTCGAGGAACCTGAGCTGAATGCCTGGAGACGGTACCCTCATCATGTTGAGGGCGCACTACTGCACGAGTCTGGCGGCGATTGTTGATGGGAGCCCTTGAGAAGGACTCCTGTCTTTTTGAATTAAGGTCCTGCGGGACCTGCTCATTCACTTCCTCGGAATAAGGGAGTGAATGGAAATTGCGTTCCGGGGATAACGACCCGAAACGGTTGGAGACGGTAGTCAGCACCGTCTGCTTCTTGATTGCTGGTCGCCGTTGTCCGGACGACCAGGTAGAATTGTTAACTTGGAGGGCTTGACGAGCGGCCTCCAGAGTTGGGATAGTACCGTTGCGACGGTACTCCTTAACCAGTGCATTAGAAACACAACGTTGAAGACGCTGAGTTGGTGATGTCATCCTCAGAGCGGATGACGTTCCAGCAGGAGTAGCAGCATTGGTTTTCACAGCAGTAGACCTCACAGTAGAGGTGTTCCCAGCAGCAGTATTCACAGGGGTGAATTTAAGGAAAGCCATTTTTTGTAGAAGATCTTGAAAAAAGAGTGCCTGTTCCATGTAACAGACATAATCAAGATGAATCCGGCTACTGCATCTTTTGGATGATCATATGTCAATGATTGCCTTGTTGTCCCAAAGGGCCTAACAGATAAGAAGAACATCACTTTAACTTGGTTAAGGATTCACGTCGGGTTCACCATTTTTGTTCCGCGCGGAATCCGGGGATGACCTCCTGGACGGGAGATTCAAACGTTCCGATCGGTTTCTAACGGGTTTGTTCGTAGAACCGGAAACATCCAATGATTCCACATCCGTTTGGACCTACTTTCCAAAGGCAGGCGCTCATTAGCTTGTGGGCTAATGAGGCTTAGGAATTTACATTGGTCGAGAGGATGGGAGGTCGGACTCATCACACCTTTTTGAGGGGAATTATTGTCTACTCCGGGACTCTCTTTATAGATTTAAGTTAAGTTCGTGAATCCTTATTACATTACCAAGTATAAAATGAGCTTTCCTTTAATTTTAACAATCAATGATTAAATATGTAAGAAATTTAGAGAATCTTTTATATGTATTCGAGGTTCTTCATCAATATAGAATCATCTTTATTTGTTTAGAGATTCTTGGTCAATGGTATCCTTCAAAACATTTATATAAAAGTCTCTTGGTCATTTTGATGACCAGGCTGGTTTTAAAGCCACTCAGTGGGGCACTTGAAGTTTATCGTCATTCAGAAGGACAGAGATTATTTCAATGTTGGGATCGAACCCATAAATGGGCTACCTACGTATCCTTTGTTTTGGAAAAGGAATCAGAACCCACGTAGTTCGAGGAATGGGATATGATGTTTTATGATTGATGGCTCAAAGATGAATGTCATAATTACTTTTACACTCTAAGCTCACGTGAGTCATGCTCGGTGTGAGAAACAAGAGGTATTTGTAAAATTCAGACAATTGTGCCATAAAAGATGCAATCATAAGAATTTGTTTTGGGGCTTATGTATAGATGACTGCCCAGATAGACGAAAGTTTAGGATTTACTTTTAGGGAGAAAATCCAAGAACAGGGTCCACAAAGTTATATGTGCTTCATGGAGATTTGAATACTCTAATCTTGGGGCTTACTCCTAAAGAGGATGCCCAAGTTAGGAGGGGACTTATGATTGGGTTTTATTCCTGAAAAGGAAACCCAAATCAAAGGTAATTTATGACTGGTTAAGAGAAATTTTAAGAGACTTGGGGCTTACTCCTAAGAAGGATGCCCAAGGTTATGACTGAGTCTTATTCCTGAAAAGGAGACCCAGGTTAGGGGACTTGGGGCTTACTCCTGAAAAAGGAAGCCCAAGGTTATGACTGAGTCTTATTCCTGAAAAGGAGACCCAGGTTAGGGATTAAGGTTCGGGGCTTACTCCTGAGGAGGATGCCCAAGTTTGGGAACTTGATTGGGGCTTATTCTTAAGAAAGATGCCCAAGATTTATGACTAGGACTTATTCCTGAGAAGGAAGCCTAGGTTAGGGGACTTGGGGCTTACTCCTGAAAAGGAAGCCCAAGGTTATGACTGAGTCTTATTCCTGAAAAGGAGACCCAGGTTAGGGATTAGGGTTTGGGGCTTACTCCTGAGGAGGATGCCCAAGTTTGGGAACTTGATTGGGGCTTATTCTTAAGAAAGATGCCCAAGATTTATGACTAGGACTTATTCCTGAGAAGGAAGCCTAGGTTAGGGGACTTGGGGCTTACTCCTGAAAAGGAAGCCCAAGGTTATGACTGAGTCTTATTCCTGAAAAGGAGACCCAGGTTAGGATTCTCTCATTTTAAAGGATGAGGTTGAAATGAATGAACTCTCAATCTTTGGTGACATAAAGATGTTTAAATAACTAGGTTTTGAGAGGTATTTCACAGAATTCCTTTCAGATAAGGATGTCAAACCAAGAAATCATGCCATAAATGGCTTTGAAGAGTATCTTGAAGACTGTATCTTGAATAGGAAGGGTGAAATGGCTTAAGAGGGGTAAAAATGGGCAAGGTGGGCACCCAAAAAGATAGGGGTGCGCAAGTATTAAAAGTCGCGCAAGTCCTGCGGCGGCGCGCAAGTATTGGTCGCGCAAGTATACTTGCGCGACATGAGGGATACTTGCGCGATTTACAACCAGAGTTGAAATACTTGAGCGATTTATTAAAACCCTTTATAATCCTCTTGAGGTGCTTCCAGAGAGGGGACGCGCAAGTTATATTGAAGGAATTAAGTCGGCGCGCAAGTGTTTGATCAGTTTCAACACTTGGCCTTCCTTCTTCCCTTGAGATCTTCCATTCTAGGTAAGAAATTACCTTAGAAGTGTTCTGGAAGCTTTGAGAAGAGACTTGGGCGTCGGGAGCTTTGATCCGAGTTTCTGGAAAGAGATCCTCTCGAATGGGGGGCCCACAGGGTCTATTTATAGGCAAAAGAAGACCCCGGGCGGTTACTGGGCGGTTACCAGATATGTCGCGCAAGTCCCTTGCACGACCATGAGGGGTCGCGCAAGTGTTGAGGCGGAGCGCAAGTGTACTTGCGCGACCAAGAGGGAACTTGCGCGACCTATGGGCAATGTTCTCCTTTTCCATCCCTTTGTCGATTTTTGATGTTTCTTCAAAGGATTAATCACTTTGAGCTCAGATATTCCCTTTTCCGATCTTTAGATTCTGTGACGAAAGGAGCGTCAACAAAACTCATCACCTAAAAAGGTATAATAATTTCCCAGCCTCACCATGGCTAACAATCACCAAGTATCACGTACAATAGGCCATAATATATAATAATTAAACATCAAGGGTATCATGCTTCTACTTCCCAACTAGTTTTCTTCTCTTCCCCAACATCACACGTCTGTAGCCATCTCTCTCCAAAATAATACATCCTAAATACACCTGGGTGAGGCATCACAACATGAACCTCGTGCATCACATCATCACATCATCACATCATCTCATCCAAATTTATATATAGTAACCACATAGTTTCTAGGATCCACCAAAACCCATTTTATCTGTATCATACATTGAGTATTATACCTCAATCCATTACATCCCACACATTGAGTAGGTACCTCAAGCCATCACAGCCTATACACATCATACCTATAATAATCCTTTATATACTATATCCCGAGATAAATGTGTGTTAAATAACCACAAGCCATCATATACCTCTACACACATATATGGGAAAACTAATTTTCATGCATACCAACACAAGTAACTACCAAGAGAAGAGAGTGGAGCAGATGAGGTAGTCAGTCGTCCATCCTCCCAATAGGATGTTGGGGAAAACACCCTCCCATAGTTCATTGGGTGTTAATATCCATAAATGAAATGGGTGGGGTGGTGTATTATATCACATAATATATAAGATATAATATATCTCACAACCACACAATGGTCATAACCTAGTCCTAAAATCATTCGAAGTTATTATCACTCGAAGACCCAAATTCCACTTCTAAGGACTAGATATCCTATAAGAACACAAGTATTTAAGGAGCTACATTAATTAATTATTTTATTTTTCATTTAAATAATTAATTTATTGTCCATTAAATTAAACATCAAAATTACTTTAAGATACATTCAATAACCACTATCATAAAGTCCATTCCCTCCAGGAATAATCAAAACTGAGTCCATGGTTTATCGAAATTGACATGTTTTTAGAATTTTAATTCCCTAAAAACCAACCCTATGGGTTAATAATATTTTATTAATTATTAGAATCATTCCATAAACTAGGTATTCTAAGAAAACCATCCAAATATACCATGAAGAGGAAACATCAAACCGAGCACATTTAGTTGCCTTAAGCAGTGGGGAAAGGAATACAGATAAAACAACAACCCTACCATCATCCATTAAACATATTTATAAGAGATAATTTAAACTCTCAACATAATAGCAATGAATAATCTCAAATTTAACCTGTTCCATCATCTCTGGTATCATCCCCATCACCCACATGTATATCCTCATGCATCTCACAATCATAAGAATCAATTGCTGCCACATCATCTGGGCCTCCCCGCCCACATCACATCCTCCATCCCATGCTCATATCACATGAGAGTCTCCCTTACCCATATCAAATCACAAAGAAAATATCAGATCTGAATTACCTCAGAAAATTAGCAGGAAATAAACAATCATAGAAAATAGGGAAATCTATGCCCTAAAAAAGGCTTTTAGACGTCACACACAAATCATTTCTCAAGGATCCAAACTCAAGGAACTCATCCTTATCAAGAAAACATGAAACTCAGGACCTTGAAATTATTTTTATTACAAAACAGGTTCAAATTAACTTATTGATTATTAATAGTTTCCAACTATTGGTAACCTAAGGCATCGGTCTATAATATGCTATAAAAAGTTAAACATGCTCTTAGCATTAAAACCAGTCTCAAAAAAACTGTGAGAATAACCCTTCATAATTAACCTTACTATTCATTTCAACATTCTCAGAAATAATTATCATATATCACATTCTTTAACTATTACATTATCATCAAAAAAACATTTAATTAAGCATGTTCATCTACTATATCTACTAATTCTAGCTTCTTAACTGCCATGTGTCACTCTCACATTCCTCCACATTTTTTTTCCCTTACGTGTCCTCTCTCCGGTATACCACATCGCCCCTAATATCGGTTATTCAGAATTTCTCCACCTACTGCCTCCTGCATCCTGCCTTCATCTATCGCTCCCACTCTTGAAAAGTCTCCCCTGCCCTACTGTTTTAGCTCACCTCTCACTCGCAACTTTTATCTCTGCTCTTAGGGTTTCCTCTTTCCTCCCTCCGCCGTACTGGCTCTTCCACCTCTGGCTACTCATCGTCGGGCTACTCCGCCTCATGTTCCTCCTCCACTGACTCCTTTGAATCTATATCCTCCATATTCGGCTGCTCTGACTACACGTAATCCAGGTAAGGCTGCTCTAACTACTCTAATTACAGCTACGGATGCTCCGACTCCACCAAGTCTGCCTCTTCCTGGTCCAGCTACGGATCTTTTACCCCATCCATCTGCATCTCTATCTCCCAATTCCAATTGACTCCCCATCTTCCTCTCCTCCCTATCATAAATGTGATTCATTGATGAGCACAAGGGTTTCAACAAAATGCTCTTTGTAAACCTGGAAATGCAACATTGGTGTCAGATCCAAGATCGGGTGGACCTTCAAATGCCGACGGCTCGTCTTCATCGATTAGGTATGATGTTTCATGAATTAGATCTGGTTAAATGAAAATTATTTTTTTGGATCCACTTCTGAGGTTTCTGTTTCAATTTATACATCGGCATCAAATTATGGTGGTGCTTCGAATGTTGGTGACTCATCTTCAAATTGTATGATCACAACCAGTTTCAATTTTATTGTGAATTCTATTATTTTTCTTCAAACTGTATGCACCATGTTGTAAATTGTTTCTTAGAGCATTGATTTTTTTTAATTTTGGCATACTTTTGGCTATGTAACTCTCTATTCATGGAAATTTTTTGAGCTTATATATGAATACATATTTGATTGTGTTTGGTGTCATGACCGAATGAAGTTCTTTGTATTTTGGTTTTAGTTATGGAGTTCCTGAGATCTATGCTTGCTTGCAAGTATGTTTCAATAACAATGTAGTTATTTTATGACATTCACATACATGTTTTCGATATTTCTGAGGTGGATGCAAATTTCATTTAATTTTCAAGTTCATGTCTAACCTTCAGCGACTCAAAGCATCTCTATAGTTCTTTATCAGGTTTCTATGATGTTACCTTTATCTGCATCTCCAGTATTTTAATGCAATGTTAATAGTAATTCATGTTAATTTTTCATTGAAGCAATTATTTCATTTCTAATTCTATATTAATAAATTGATGAGGTTTCATTAATCACAAATAGTATTAATTTTTCAAACCATGTTTTTCATAGGGATTAACATACCACTATTTTGGTCAGAGATCCAAAGGTGAGAAAGTCATTTTATCATTGTCATCAATTATTTATAAGCATGACCATGTTGTATATTTTTTTCTTACTTCTCCTAATATCTTACTATTTTTATTCTAATCTAAGGTTTTTTCACTTCTGCTACTTACTCGGGCATGTGTTGCATATTAAATATTTGATGGCGTCCACTAAATGTACTAGTATTCCCTCATAAAAGTTGGTGTCAGAATTTCAATTTATCTCATGTATTTACTACTATACTATTTCAATTTCCTCTTTTCCATAACTCATAAAATTTCTCTTTTAATTTGTTGTTGGAATTTATTATTTGACATAAACAGTTGTCAACATAATTTTGGAATCCAATGTATATAGAGTACAACCGATGGTGAGTAATCACAAAGATGAAATTTCATTTGTTATATTTGATAATAATGTTATTTTAATTATAACAACAGCTGAACAAATGAAATATGCTTTAAAATAGGTACCGATATATAATGGTTTACATTATGTCAATATAATCCCACTAGAAATAAAAAAAAATATTCATTATTTATATAGGATAACAATGACATTGGATTTCCTCTAAAGTATAATACATTCATGTCGAAAAGGGTTCTAAGATTTATTGAAATAGATTATTACAACATTCTGATCTATCATTGTTTATATAAACAAAACAAGGATAAATCACTCTGTCCTAAATACAGAAATTCATTTTAAAAATTATGATAACACATTCAAACATAACCACATACCATAATTTTAAATTTCTTGAATCATAGATATAAATGACATTTTAATTTTTTTTATCCATATTTTTTAGGAGCATAAGAGAAATGGATGTTTTTGAAGTGATAATATTGATGTTTTTTCTATAAAATCTACCTTGCAGCTTTCATCTACCCAGGTACAAAAGTATGCTCTTAATGGACTGATATGAACTCCATTCATTTCATGTTAAGACCCAAGAACTTCATTTTTTCATCCCTGGGAAGAATGGATAAAAGTTAGTGGAATCACTATCCACTAAAAAATGGAGTTCTTTGGGTCATTTTCCTGAAAGATGAATCCCCTGATATCATTGTTAGTGTTTTAGGAATTTATATTTTTTATATAAATGTGTTTCCAATTAGGATATTTCACTATGCTTTTTCTTTTATATGACTACGGATTTAAACCTGTAATGGATTGTACTGTGATAACTTTTCCTCAAACAATTGATACAACTATATGTTTTTTATACAAACAAAGTGGCACGAATTATGTAGCTTGAACTGATCATTCATTATTATTCATTTTTTCTAACCATTTTATTATAGATAAATGTCAACATCATGAATATGATCCAAACAAGAAAACTGGAAAGAATTATGCAGCTTGAATTAACCGTTAATTATTATTCAGTTTTCTAACCATCTTACTGTTGATAAATGTAAACATCATCACTACAGTGTGGTACAATGGCAGCAGATTTCAAGATGAAAAATGTCAATTATATTGTTCTTGACATGTAATGTTTCACTTTCATTTCAGTTGGAACAAATAAATACATTATTATTTCATCTCAAACTATCTACTATGAAGTCCTTAGGGATGTTGATCCATTCCCAGTATTCTTAGGGTCATATTCCTTCACAACTTCCTTATCAGCAGCACTAGCTATACCAATATCATGGATGACATGATCTATATACAAGGTCTCATTGGAGTTCCCTTTATCCTATAAAAAATCCACCTGTACAACCTATACATTTTTTGAGTTAGGATTATTAGCAGATGTCATAGAGAGTGAATGAGAGGTCTGGCCCTGGTCAAATTCATCCACCACCTCAACCTTCTTAGGAGTGTCCTTATCAGGTTGTAATTTATTAGTTTTCAGCATATAGAAAGATTTTCCAACATCATTTCACTAATTTTTTTATTAGTTGTAGGTACTTCTGTGCAAACTTAGAACATGCAACCAAATAGAACTTTATGTTTACAAACTCAACCCAATGTTATAAAATTTAATAAATAAAAAAATATAGGTAAAATGGTCGTTTAAATATAGTTTTTTTTGTTTTAGATTACCTGCATGGGTGTTTTTTTAATCAGTTTCCAGCAAATAGACAGATTTCCAAACACTATTTCACTGACTTTTTTTATTCTGTATAGGTACTTCTATGAAAAAATGGTGCAGGCAAACAGAACCTTATACAAACAAACAGACCCCAATGTTATAAAATCTAATGAATTCCAAATATAGGTAAACTGGATGTTAAAAAATTGTGTTTTTTTTTGCGGATTAGTTGTATGGGTGTGTTGGTTATTATTCCCCAGCTTATAATTAAGCTTTGGTTGCAAGGTTAAATTTGGTTTTTTATCTGATTTCTCATTTATTTGGCATATCTGTGACACTATGAAGGAAGATGAAAAAGTGGAGGAAGAAATTTGAATAATCAGTTGCATGAAACAGTACATAAAAATCAACTTTCAGCACTGAAGTTTGATGGGGTGCTGGTTTATGAGCAAAGAGTTAAATCCACAAAGAAATTTGATTCCAAATACAATGTTGGAATGTGATGTCATGGAGTTGTTTACAGAGCTGACTTGTGGAGCAGTAATGTTGATTAAGCAAAGGAACTTAACTATGAAAAATGGTGATTGTGATCAATGGTATTTCAGTATGTTGTATACTAATGTGATGAAATGTGCACTTTATGCACTAATTTAATGCTTTGTATTAAATTTTTATTGATTCTTTTGATAGATTGTGCAAGGGGAAAAACTCAATAGCTGAGTCTTGAAGTATTCATTACAGTGGATTTGAAAAATGCATTACAATGGATTTTTATTATTAAAAGGTAACAAGTTGAATACTATTGGTGTAATAGAGTCTTTATTGTAGTAATTTTTTGTGTTAGTGTTGTAGTTTAGTCCTGTTTTGGTTTAGTCCATAGAATGTTGATTCATAATAAGTAGTTATAAAGTTGTTTTTCTTTGAAATAGAGGTAGATTACTTTATTTTCATTTTTTTAGATGATTATATTTACTTTATGAAATCTTATCTCTATCTTTCGATGTCTTCTGTACAAAACTAAATGTTTGCTTAGTGGTCAGTAACCTCTTTAATAATTGAATGTTATATCGATAACCCCCTCCCCATGTGTGTCCTCCTCATGAGCCCCCACCTCCTCCTCTCCATTGGGCTTTAACTTTTACTCTATCTCCACCTTTGCCTCCTCTTACACCTCTTCCTCTTCCTTTGCCTCCACAGCTCCTCCAACATAGTTCTAAGGCCACTATTCATCACTTCATTTATGACTTGCATTCATTTTATTTTTTTTCTTTTTTTCCTTCCAATTTCATCCTCCTATTCAATCATAAAGTGTCCATTATGTATGATGACGACAGATTGAAAAAATAAACTTCCTATTACAATATCTTTTAAAGACACCACATCGAATTCTTAATGATATGTCATGTTTTTTTGTATCTTTTTACATCATGTTATTTTCTTTTCATTCATTTTCACATATATTTTTGAATACATGTTCTTATTTTTCATTTATTTTCCTAATTATCTATCACTAAAGTAATAAGTTTATCATATTTTATGTTATTTTCATTATTAATTACTTGGACTATTAAAACACTTTCAAAAATTAGATTTTAATTATAGCGTCGTGTGTATGCACAGGTGAGGTACTAGTTTTACTAATTTTAATTACCATTAAATTATAAGAAACATCTAATTCAAACATGTCTCTTCTTTAATTATTAAGAGATTTAATCAATTAATTATTAATTTTAATTATTTATCAATTTATATCAAGAATAATATTCTAATAAAAATAATCGCAATTCATGCTAATAATAATGACATAAATATCACACTATATATAAAATAAAAAGGAAAACAGTTATCACGGTATAGATAAACAACATGGAATCAATACAACCAATTATTTATTAATCTAGTTAAATCTCTATTAGTTTAATTTAATTTACATCCAAAGGGTCAAACCAAGTTAACTTTAATATTTCACATAAATAAATACGAGAAATAATGAATCCCCAACATTAAAGGCATTAATGTTATTCGCATGAGAACAGACCAGCATTGTAGATCCTGATCACCCCTCCCACAGGATCTTAATCCCTCCAAGGATTTCATGCTGAAACCAAACCAACAAAGAACCAATGAAACTTTTTTAGAATAATGGAGAGAAACCTCCATCCCATGGAAATAATAAGTGGTGGGATCAAGATCAAATAACCATAAGAAAAGAGGTAAAACGTACCGCAGATCACTATAGATAAAAAATGGGAATCTAAGAATTAATCCTCATCGAAGGGACTTCATAAATCCTGAAGAGAATTCCATGGATCACCTGGAAATCAAGTGATAATCCATAGGGTTTGAAAAAACTTGAGGTGCTTCAGTATATAAAGGCATGTGGCGCGGTATATTTTTACTTAATGAAACCCTTTCATGTTGTGTAACTACCAGTTTTTAATTTCCATTGGAAAATGTTTTGCCTCAAACCATTTAAACCTAATTTAATTTATGTTATGAAGAACCTCATGAAATAGCCTCACACATTCAATGAACTTCAAATTCATGACGTGAAACCCTTTCACATTGTGAATTCTTCCTGCTTCCATCTTTTAACAGTCGAACACCACTATACCTACTCTAGGAATCCTCTAAGAACCATAGGATTTGGAATAATTCATAGGGTAAGACTAGATGGAATATATACCTTACATAATATATGTTTAAACACATTCTCATTCTTGAGAATCCAAAACCAAACCCATAAAGAAAAAGAAAAGGGGTCATCTAAACAGCCACCCCATGAGATACCTATCAATGATATTACCATCATCAGAGCTCAACCCTCTCACTCAGGGGAAATAAGCACAAAACCATGAAACACAAACTAAAAGATCCTAAACACTCTTAGTAGGTTGATGCCTCTCAAATGAAAGTAGATACATAATAAGAAACAATATTAAACAATCTCATAAGCTGGAAAGGTCAACAACCACAAAACTAACAACATTACAAGAGAATAGTTAAACATAAAACCACTCAGAGTACTGAGTGCACATATATGAATCATGTTCCAAGTTACTCTCTTCTACACCACCATACTACTGTAGTACATGAACCAATGGATTATAACACCCTTAAAAAACCTTCTCCTGGCGGTACTGGATCTCCACAGGCTGCTCCACAAAGGCCACATCATCATCAACATTGATCTCTCCCCAATCAATAACATGAGATACATTATGAAGATAATGAAAATACTGTGAAGCATGAAAAATATCATGTATTATTATCATAGTTGGGGTAAGTTATATTGGATATGAAATAGCTCCAACATGATCCAACCCCTCAAAAGGCCCAAAACAATTGGAGAGAAAGCTTACTCCCCTGAGTAATCCTTTACTACCCATGATGAGAAGTCACCTTTAGTAACATATGATCTCTAAAATAAAACTCAAGAGGTATTCTGTTTATATCAACATCTGATTTATGATGATATTTCACTAACTTCATCCTCTCATGAATTTTTGGTACCATTTTTTCATAATCTATTCTAGTTCTGACCTGGGAATTGTTACCTCTCTAACCCTAGTCTTGAATAATGGAAAACAAAAAGTTTGGTCATAAAAATGTTTAAATGTTGTTATATTAATGGTTGAGTGTAAACTAATATTGTAAGAAAAATCGACCAAGGGAAAGTGTCTCATCCATGAATCTCCAAAATCTAGGTCATAAGATAACAACATATCTTTAGGAGTATAAGGCCCCAGCCTTAAACCTTACTTAATCTTGAGTTATTACAAGATTACACATTGATGATCTTTTCAGGTTTAGAGTTTTAGAGAATTAGATCATAAAACTTGCATTACATTCCACATATAAACAAAGTGGTTACATAAAGATAGTATTCTTAATTCCCATCAATGGAAACACATTTAAAATAAAACATGGATTATTTCTTGACACATCCTTGACTCTATCATCTTATCATGTACCTTTCCCTTGACCTGTGAAAAACATTTCAAAAACTTGGGATGAGCATAAAAACTCAGTATGGGTTATAAAAAAAACATGGAAATGAAACATGAGTTCATATATACATAAGAATGAAATCATACTTTACCCATAAAACATAGGCACTTTAACATACCTCATAAAATCATGAATAAATCATAGAAATCATAATACATAAAGGTAACTTGAGGCATTCATAACATTCTTACGTAGGGAGTAACCCTCTTGGTTACGTTTGGAATACCCATCACAGTATATTCCCTAAAATCTCTTCGGAGAAACCTTAACGTTTCACTCCTTCGCGTTACCCAATGCATTGGAGAGCTATAATGGGCTCACCCGCCCTTAGTTTATCACGGAACCACCCGTCTTCATAATAATGCCCAAGAACCATAACATAATCGTATCACATAAAACATGCATAAAGGAAACACAACGTTTCCACATTTCAATCACAAGATATCAATAAAACACAAAAACATTGTGAAAACTATTTTCAATACCAAAATAAAAGAAAAGTAAAACATGGTATTTAGTTTTCTTTTAAAAAGAAGGTATGGCTTGTAGAGGAAGCCGAAACTCAAATAACGGTTACGACGGCGGAGAAGTCGTTGTCGCCGCATACGTACGACAAAAACATTCCCTTTTTGTCGTTTAGTAAACGCTTCGTATAAAAAAGATTCCTTTTGAATAAATGTAAAAGTCAAAGGGGTTTATACACTGTATAAAAGAAAGTTGTGTATAAAATAAAATATGCCTCAACGAAAGGAGATTGAGACGAAGTCCCATACCTCGTATCCGACTTGACCCGTCCGTTCTTTAATCTCCTGAATAATAAACTTGAGTTAATCTCTACTTTCTTATGAATCTTTTTCAAGTTCATTATTCCTTTTATACCATGTTATGAACATCATGTAATCAGTTAAGTTGATAATGTTCATTTTGTCGGTATTTGGTTCTTAAGTCAAAAATAGGCTTCTTACACTTACATGTTGTTAATTTGGTCAAAGTTTCATTATATCCATAATGGTATTCATGATTTAGATATCATATATGTCATATATATCCAGTACATACATGCATTTATAATATTACATCACATTTAGAGGTAAGAAATGAAATGCACCGTTCATGGAGACGGTAAGCCGTACGTACGCATGAACGCTACTTCCATTTCTATTTCATATTTTCTGGAATGGAATAATAATGATATAAGAGTATATTATAATTACAGTATAATAACATATATAACATCATTAACTTTATCCTTTACACATCCCACATATGGTATTAACGAATCAAATCACTTTTAGGGGGTGGTAGTCCGCACTTCCTAAAATGAAGATATCGTGTTTACCCATAATGGAAACCATAAAGGTATTCCCAAAATGAAAAAAACAGAAGCTTAAGGAAAACATAAACATATTATATATCATATATAAAAATAGTGACATCATAATGGCCACCTTTTAAGGTGTTAAATGAGTGTTGAACAATCATCGTTTCGGGAGGCAGAATTTCGCCATCCACGGAAACCGTATGTTATTTAACCATTTGATGTAGTTTTGTGAGAGTGTAGCTCAAATAAATCTTATAAAAACATCCTAGTATATTTAAGATACTGGTGTTGTTACAAAAGAAGTAAATAAAAAGATTTTAGGGGGTCGGAGAAGCAAAATAATACAAATGAACATTAGAGAATGAATTACCTTAAAAACTGTAACTCCTTTTGATTTGAGCCTAAAGGCTTCCTTTGAAATGATTCTGCCCAAAGGGAATCCTCTAGGATGAGGAGAGGGATGTGGAGAGAGTAAATGGACATGGGTTGGCCGAGCCAAAGGCTTGAGGAGGTGTGAAATGAGGTAGAGGTGGGGGCCTTTTATAAGAGAAGAGGAGGGGTACTTTTGGAAAGTAAACAAATATTACTTTATTTGAAAATGTGTTTCGGTTTCAAAAGGTCTCACATTGATATAATTCGTGTATAAGGTGATAAGGCTTCGAAATCCACTCATCCAATTGGTTTTGGACATGTGTAGTTCATAGATTTTATATAATCATTCCATTTTATTTAAATCGTCAAATAATGATGTCATCGCTGCATCATTATTATGTCATAAATAATTAAATTTATTTAATGTCTAAAAATTATAAAAAAAATACTATGATATAGGAAATATTTTTATCTTTCCAATGACTATTTATAATCAAAATTTGGACTTGTATAACCCCACTTAAAAATTGTTTTCGTAAAACATATTATGTTTGTGTTATTTTCACTTTAACATTAAATAAAAAGTAATTTATGTCATTTCCCAACAAAAGTGGATCCATGGGGTCCCCAAGTTGACCCATGGCATGTCATGGTCGGCCATGACACAACCAATGAGGTTGGGACATGTGTCTAGGTCATTTCATTTTATTAAAGTATTATTTATACCTTAAACTACCCTAATTACCACTAATCGTGATTAAGAACTTAATAAGTTACTATTCACCAAAAAATTATTATAATCTCATTGAACCACATTTTACATACTAATGACAACCATGTATGTCGGATTTTCAAAATTCAATACACATTAGTGGTAAACTTTCATTTAACTGAAAAATCAGTTTGCTTGATTATCACTTAGTGGTTTCACTATTCATCAAAAATTGAAGTTTTTCAGAAAATTACCAAAAATTCACCCTAAGCTATATTTGATATTCCGAATTCAAAAATGAAGTCTATTTTACAAAATTCAAAACATATAGGTCACATTAATTAATTTAATAATTAATTACCGCTGCCAGAGCAAATAGCGTGTTTTTACAAAACAATAAGTATCAAAAGATTGACACCAGTTTAAGTCTAATTTCAAAGTGAAATTGATTCCAATGACCACCATTGGATAAAATGGTAAAAATATATTCTAATTTCACTTTAAAACCAATTCAAAACATAATCTAATCATATAAATAGATTAGATTAAAAAGCAGTTTTGATGTAAAATGCAGTATTTTTCACAATTCATTAAAAAATGAACATTGTCAGAAAAATACCAAAAATTCATACAAGGTAAATTTTGATGTCCCAATCATAAAGAATAGGTTTATTTTGAAAAACATAGTTTATAAAATTGTCAAAATATAGATTCAAAAATGGTTTGCCATCAAAAGGCACTAAAACAATCTTTTAAGAATATTAGTGTATTCCATGCATAAGATTGTATTTATTTTCATTTTAAGCCTCTATAACACTATCTTAACCATTAATAGACATAGATAAAAATATCTATTATTCATTACTTACTTGGGATGTTACATCCTTCCCCCCTTTAGAAAATTGTGTCCCCGCAATTTATTTACTTATCGAATAAATGGGGGTACTTATCCCTCATTGCATTTTCAGATTCTCATGTTGCCTCTTCAATCATGTGGTTTTTCCACAAAAACTTTACCTGATTAATCACCTTATTCCGTAACACTTGCTCCCTGTGGTCAAGAATCTGGACCGGTTGTTCCTCATAAGATAGGTTCTCTTCTAGTTGAACTACCTCTGGACTCAAAACATGAGATGGATCTGGCATGTACTTTCTCAACATCGAAACGTGAAAAACATTGTGTACCTGAGATAAACTCAGAGGTAAAGCCACTCGGTATGCAACTGATCCAACTCTTTCCAGAATTTCATATGGTCCAATGAACCTTGGACTCAGCTTTCCTTTCTTACCAAATCTCATCACGCTTTTCCAAGGAGAAACTTTGAGAAAAACATGATCACCTACCTCGAAAGATAGATCCTTCCTCCGGTTATCCGCATAACTCTTCTGCCTGCTCTGAGCTGTTCTCATGTGTTTCTGAATCAGCTGAACTTTTTCTGCCATCTCTTCTACCAATTCTGGTCCCATCAACTTTCTTTCACCCACTTCATCCCAGAAAGCTGGAGTTCGACACCGCTTCCCATATAATTCCTGAAATGGTGCCATCTGTATACTGGAATGGAAACTGTTATTATATGAAAACTCAACCAAAGAAAGATGTTGGTCCCAACTTCCCTGATAATCCATAGAACAAGCTCGTAGAATATCCTCCAAGGTCTGAATTGTTCGTTCTGAATGCCCATCTGATTGAGGATGAAAAGCTGTACTAAAATTTAATTCAGTACCCAACGACTTCTGAAGGCCTTTCCAAAAGTTAGAAGTAAACCTGGGATCACGATCCGATACAATGGAGAGAGGAACTCCATGTAACCTGACTATCTCTTTAAGATACAAACGGGAAAGTTGATCAAGAGAGAAAGTATCTCGTATAGCAAGGAAATGAGCAGATTTGGTCAAGCGATCAACAATAACCCAGATTGCATTATTACCTCGAGATGTCTTCGGTAATCCAACAACAAAGTCCATGGATATATTCTCCCATTTCCACTCTAGAACTGGTAAAGGCTGAAGCATCCCTTTCGGTAACTGCCGCTCTGCTTTAACCTGCTAACAAGTCAAACACTTCACAGTAAAATTAGCAATATCTCTTTTCATTCCATCCCACCAGTAATACTCCCGCAGATCTCTATACATCTTAGTACTGCCCGGATGAACTGAAAACGGAGAACTATGAGCTTCACATAACAACTCTCTCTTCAACTGTGAATCACAAGGCACACACAATCTCTTCCCAAATCTCAAAACACAATCATTATCAATGTTGAATTCAGGCAACTTACCTTTCTGAACCAGCTCTACCTTTTTCTGCAACTCACTGTCTTGCTTCTGTGCTTGCTTGATTCTATCTGATAGAGATGATCTCACTGATACCTGAAACAAAACAGAAGGACTTCCTACACTAACAACTTCTATGCCAAAGTTCATCAAATCATTAACCAAAGGATCACATTCTAAACGCAACATTGTTAATGAAGCATTACTTTTTCGACTCAAAGCATCAGCCACTTTATTTGCTTTTCCCGGATGGTAATGAATTGTACAATCATAATCCTTGATTAATTCTATCCATCTCCTCTGTCTCATGTTTAACTCTTTCTGAGTGAATATATACTTTAAACTTTTGTGATCGGTATATATTTCACACTTTACTCCATACAAATGATGCCTCCAAATTTTTAAAGCAAAAACAACAGCAGCTAGTTCCAAATCATGTGTAGGGTAATTTACCTCATGAGTTTTCAACTGTCGTGAAGCATAAGCAATTACTTGATCATTCTGCATTAGGACGCAACCAAGTCCTTTCAATTAAGCATCACTGTATATAACAAACTCACCATTCCTGGAAGGTAGTGCCAAAACTAGAGCATTCACCAATCTTCTTTTCAATTCCTGAAAACAATCATCACATTCTTTTGTCCAGATAAACTTAACACCCTTCCGAGTTAGCTTAGTCATTGGACTAGATAACCGTGAAAAATTTCTAACAAACCTTCTGTAATAGCCCACCAAACCAAGGAAGCTACGAATCTCGGTTACATTTGTGGGTCTTGGCCATTCTTCCACAACTTTTGTTTTTGCAGGATCAACAGTTATTCCATCTTTAGAAACAATGTGACCAAGGAAAGAAATTTGTTGCAACCAAAACTCACACTTGCTGAATTTCCCATACAGTTTCTTTTCTTTTAAGGTTTGCAAGATAACCCTTAAATGTCTTTCATGATCCTCTTTACTTTTAGAAAACACCAAAATATCATCAATGAAAACCACCACAAACTTATCCAAGAACTCATGGAAAATTCTATTCATTAAGTCCATGAATACAGCAGGTGAATTGGTTAGCCCAAAAGGCATTACTACAAATTCATAATGGCCATATCTTGTACGGAACGCGGTCTTTGGAATATCTGCCTCCTTAACCTTCAGTTGATGGTACCCCAATCTCAAGTCAATCTTTGAAAAAAACTGAGCCCCCTGGAGCTGATACAACTTCATTTGTTGGCCCGACATCTGCTGAAGTAGTTGCAAAGGATTTCACCACCCCTTTCTGCTTGTAGTCTAACTGCTTCCCATCACTCAAGCTCCTTGTCGGACACTCGTTTGCATAGTGACCCATCTCATTGCACTTATAACATTTCACTAAGTGTAAATCAAATTTGTTCTTACCTTCACCTTGATCCTTTTCAGTGCAATCACGAGCCTTATGTCCCATCTTACCACATCGGTAGCACTTCCTAGAATTCAGAAGACATTCCCCAGCATGCCTTTTGCCACATTTATCACAAACTAGAAACTTAGTTCTCTTACCATCAGACTTTTTTGAAGAATTCTTACCTTTCTCCTGCCACCTCGGTCTCTTCTTCTGCTGGTTGTTATAGAACACTTGGTCATCGGCAAACTCCATTTCCACCTTCTCAGCACATCGAACAAGCTTTTCATAACTTTTAAACTCACGAGAAGCCAATTCCCTTCGATACTTTGTCTTTAATCCTGAGTAAAAATGATTGATTTTACTATCAAGGTCCCGGAAAAAATTTGGAGCATACCTTGCTAATCGAGTGAACCTTTCTTCATAGGCAGCCACTGAATCTTCCTCTTGCCTCAATTCCAAGAATTGCTTTTCCATCCTAAGTCGAACAGCCTTAGGAAAATACTTCTCAAGAAACATACCTTTTAATTCATCCCAGTCAAGAGCATTAATCTCATCAGCGTCCCTGATATTTTTAACCATAGACCACCACTGATCTGCTTCACCCTCCAAACGGTAAATAGCAAGACTAACCTTTTGATTGTCTGAACACCCCATGACATCAAAAATCTTCTCCAGTGCTTTAATCCACCCTTCATCTAGCACAGGGTCAGATGATCCTCTGAATGATGGTGGATGTTGCCTCATGAAATGTTCCACTACTGACATGTTCCTCTGCGGTTGTTCTGACTGATCTCGTGCATGGATACCACCTCCATTTATCGCTTGAGTCAACTGCGCCATCACTGCAACAAACTGTTCAGTTCCAATTCCGACCATCTCAGGATGCTGATTCGGAAGGTTATTTCCTTCTGTATGCCTTCCTAGCACTGCTTCCTTGTTTCCTCTGCGGAAAACCATTCTGAACAAACATGTCTTAGATGAAGCAACATGGTAATCTTCAAATGCTATATCATTTCAAAAAAAATAAATATTTTTCGATAATCATTTAATAGAATTCTAACTCCTAAAGTTATCTAAACCGACCTTTGATACCAACTATAAGGCCCCAGCCTTAAACCTTACTTAATCTTGAGTTATTACAAGATTACACATTGAGGATCTTTTCAGGTTTAGAGTTTTAGAGAATTAGATCATAAAACTTGCATTACATTCCACATATAAACAAAGTGGTTACATAAAGATAGTATTCTTCATTCCCATCAATGGAAACACATTTAAAATAAAACATGGATTATTTCTTGACATATCCTTGACTCTATCATCTTATCATGTACCTTTCCCTTGACCTGTGAAAAACATTTCAAAAACTTGGGATGAGCATAAAAACTCAGTATGGGTTATAAAAAAAACATGGAAATGAAACATGAGTTCATATATACATAAGAATGAAATCATACTTTACCCATAAAACATAGGCACTTTAACATACCTCATAAAATCATGAATAAATCATAGAAATCATAATACATAAAGGTAACTTGAGGCATCATAACATTCTTACGTAGGGAGTAACCCTCTTGGTTACATTTGGAATACCCATCACAGTATATTCCCTAAAATATCTTCGTAGAAACCTTAACGTTTCACTCCTTCGCGTTACCCAATGCATTGGAGAGCTATAACGGGCTCACCCGCCCTTAGTTTATCACGGAACCACCCGTCTTCATCATAATGCCCAAGAACCATAACATAATCGTATCACATAAAACATGCATAAAGGAAACACAACGTTTCCACATTTCAATCACAAGATATCAATACAACACAAAAACATTGTGAAAACCATTTTCAATACCAAAATAAAATAAAAGTAAAACATGGTATTTATTTTTCTTTTAAAAAGAAGGTATGGCTTGTAGAGGAAGCCGAAACTCAAATAACGGTTACGACGGCGGAGAAGTCGTTGTCGCCGCATACGTACGACAAAAACATTCCCTTTTTGTCGTTTAGTAAACGCTTCGTATAAAAAAGATTCCTTTTGAATAAACGTAAAAGTCAAAGGGGTTTATACACTGTATAAAAGAAAGTTGTGTATAAAATAAAATATGCCTCAACGAAAGGAGATTGAGACGAAGTCCCATACATCATATCCGACTTGACCCGACCGTTCTTTAATCTCCTGAATAATAAACTTGAGTTAATCTCTACTTTCTTATGAATCTTTTTCAAGTTCATTATTCCTTTTATACCATGTTATGAACATCATGTAATCAGTTAAGTTGATAATGTTCATTTTGTCGGTATTTGGTTCTTAAGTCAAAAATAGGCTTCTTACACTTACATGTTGTTAATTTGGTCAAAGTTTCATTATATCCAGAATGGTATTCATGATTTAGATATCATATATGTCATATATATCCATTACATACATGCATTTATAATATTACATCACATTTAGAGGTAAGAAATGAAATGCACCGTTCATGGAGACGGTAAGCCGTACGTACGCATGAACGCTACTTCCATTTCTATTTCATATTTTCTGGAATGGAATCATAATGATATAAGAGTATATTATAATTCCAGTATAATAACATATATAACATCATTAACTTTATCCTTTACACATCCCACATATGGTATTAACGAATCAAATCACTTTTAGGGGGCGGTAGTCCGCACTTCCTAAAATGAAGATATCGTGTTTACCCATAATGGAAACCATAAAGGTATGCCCAAAATGAAAAAAACAGAAGCTTAAGTAAAACATAAACATATTATATATCATATATAAAAATAGTGACATCATAATGGCCACCTTTGAAGGTGTTAAATGAGTGTTGAACAATCATCGTTTTGGGAGGCAGAATTTCGCCATCCACGAAAACCGTATGTTCTTTAACCATTTGATGTAGTTGTGTGAGAGTGTAGCTCAAATAAATCTTATAAAAACATCCTAGTATATTGCAGATACTGTTGTTGTTACAAAAGAAGTAAATAAAAAGAGTTTAGGGGGTTGGAGAAGCAAAATAAAACAAATGAACATTAGAGAATGAATTACCTTAAAAAGTGTAACTCCTTTTGATTTGAGCCTAAAGGCTTCCTTTGAAAGGATTCTGCCCAAAGGGAATCCTCTAGGATGAGGAGAGGGATGTGGAGAGAGTAAATGGACAGGGGTTGGCCGAGCCAAAGGCTTGAGGAGGTGTGAAATGAGGTAGAGGTGGGGGCCTTTTATAAGAGAAGAGGAGGGGCACTTTTGGAAAGTAAACAAATATTACTTTATTTGAAAATGTGTTTCGGTTTCAAAAGGTCCCACATTGATATAATTCGTGGATAAGGTGATAAGGCTTCGAAATCCACTCATCCAATTGGTTTTGGACATGTGTAGTTCGTAGATTTTATATAATCTTTCCATTTTATTTGAATCGTCAAATAATGATGTCATTGCTGCATCATTATTATGTCATAAATAATTAAATTTATTTAATGTCTAAAAATTATAAAAAAAATACTATCATATAGTAAATCTTTTTAGCTTTCCAATTACTATTTATAATCAAAAGTTGGACTTGTATAACACCACTTAAAAATTGTTTTCGTAAAACATATTATGTTTGTGTTATTTTCACTTTAACATTAAATAAAAAGTAATTTATGTCATTTCCCAACAAAAGTGGATCCATGGGGTCCCCAAGTTGACCCATGGCATGTCATGGTCGGCCATGACACAACCCATGAGGTTGTGACATGTGTCTAGGTCATTTCATTTTATTAAAGTATTATTTATACCTTAAACTACCCTAATTACCACTAATCGTGATTAAGAACTTAATAAGTTACTATTCACCAAAAAATTATTATAATCTCATTGAACCACATTTTACATACTAATTACAACCATGTATGTAGGATTTTCAAAATTCAATACACATTAGTGGTAAACTTTCATTTAACTGAAAAATCAGTTTGCTTGATTATCACTTAGTGGTTTCACTATTCATCAAAAATTGAAGTTTTTCAGAAAATTACCAAAAATTCACCCTAAGCTATATTTGATATTCAGAATTCAAAAATGAAGTCTATTTTACAAAATTAAAAACATATAGGTCACATTAATTAATTTAATAATTAATTCCCGCTGCCAGAGCAAATAGCGTGTTTTTACAAAACAATAAGTATAAAAAGATTGACACCAGTTTAAGTCTAATTTCAAAGTGAAATTGATTCCAATGACCACCATTGGATAAAATGGTAAAAATATATTCTAATTTCACTTCAAAACCTATTCAAAACAAAATCTAATCATATAAATAAATTAGATTAAAAAGCAGTTTTGATGTAAAATGCAGTATTTTTCACTATTCATTAAAAAATGAACATTGTCAGAAAAATACCAAAAATTCACACAAGGTAAATTTTTATGTCCCAATCATAAATAATAAGTTTATTTTGACAAACATAGTTTATAAAATTGTCAAAATATAGATTCAAAAATGGTTTGCCATCAAAAGGCACTAAAACAATCTTTTAAGAATATTAGTGTATTCCATGCATAAGATTGTATTTATTTTCATTTTAAGCCTCTATAACACTATCTTAACCATTAATAGACATAGATAAAAATATCTATTATTCATTACTTACTTGGGATGTTACAAGGAGTCTAGATGTTCCACTCTTTCTGACCATTCTTCTATGGATGAGAAGCAGTGCTAAGGCATAACTAAGATCAAAAAGTATATTGGATACCTCTTCACACCCTATAGGTAAACTGAGGATCCCGATAAAATATTATCATCCTCAATAATCTATGGAATCACACCTCCTCCTCCACATACTTCCATGAAAAAACCTCCATTGAGGTCGACTTCCATATTTCTATAAAGTGGGATGGTTTTTTCAAATGATCCACTATCACCCATATAGCATCATAACTTCCTTGAGATTTAGGTAAAATTATAAATAAGTCCAATGATATTTCCACCCACTTCTACTAGGGAACATATAATTTCTATAGAAAATAAATTAGGGACACGATTCTTATCCTTTAACTTATGTCAGACTAAACATCAAGAAACAAACTCTTCAACTACATGCTTCAACCTAGACTACCAAAACTAACCTCTCAAATTTTGTTACATATTTTTCACATTGAGAGGTACCACCAAATTTGATTTATGTAACTCATAGAGAACCATCTTATGCATTTCCAAAGGAACCAAAAACCTTCCCTAGAAAAAAACCAGTGTTGTACATCCTTAGACCAACTATCAAGGGAATCACCAAGAAAACATTTTCCCTTTAGAAATCCACCTCATAATACCCTAGCTAGGCATCCTCCACCAATTACACTAAATATGATTGCTCCATCATATGGAAAAGACTAATTATGCCTCCAATCTCTCCCATATATAGATGTATCACTGAGTGTTATTCCATCACACTCTAGTAATATCCATATTCACACACGGAATCACTACGTGACTTCCTACTTAGCGCATACACTATAACATTTACCTTATCTAGAATATAAAAAATATCAAATTCATTATCTTGCAAGAATTCCATCCATCGATATTGATGCAAGTTCAAGACATGCTATGAGAAGACATACCTCAAGCTCTTATGGTCAATAAAAAATAGAAAATGATCTTCAATGAGGTAATGTCTCTACAACTTCAAATAAAACAAAACTATAATCAACTAAAGATAGCGGTTGGAATTGTTATTCTCATGGGAATATAACTGTCAAGACCCATAAGAAACAGTTGATTCCTACTACATTAGAAAACATCACAATCTAATACATAAAGCATCATAGAAAACCACAAAATGAACTACCTCCATTGGAAACCAAAGGACTAGATCACTGACCAACTTCTCTTCTAGGAACTCAAAAGATTCCTAACACTGGTTGGTCCACAATAATGAATGATCCTTTCAATTCAGATCTATCTGAGGAGTTATAACCCAAGAGAAATTGTCTAGGAACCTCCTGTAATATCCTTTAAGACCAAGGAAATTATGCACATTGTATACTATCTTGGGGGATTCCCAAGAAAAAACTACCTCTATCCTTAAAGGATCCATAGCTACACTTTGTTGGGATAAAATGTTACATATGAAACTTACTTCATGATACCAAAACTCAAACTTTGATAACTTCCGAAATAGATACTCATGATGAAGAACTCCTAAAAGAGCATGCAGATCGACTACAATATCTTCCTCTGATATAGAGTACATAAGGATGTCATTGATGAAAACCACCATATACTTATCCATAAACTATCCGAACATTATATTTGTCAACCCCATGAACATAGCTGGATCATTCTTCACACTAAATGGAATCACAATGAACTCATAATTCCCATGAAGATAATGGAATGCAGTCTTTTGAATATACTCATCCTTCACTATCATCTAATGATATCCTAACCATAAATTGATCTTTGAGAACCAAATTCAGGCCTTCAAATGATTGAAAAATCATGAATCTATGGAAGAGGATAGTGGTTCTTTAGCATCACCTGTTTCAAGTTACAATAATCGATAAAAAGCCACAAAATGAAATTATCCTTCTTTATGAGAAAAAATTGTTGCACCCCAAGGTGGAACACTTGTACAGAAAAACCTCATTTCAACATATCTTCAAGTTTTAATTTCATATCTCATAACTAAAAAGGTTTCATCTAATATGGATCCACTGAGATAAGAGACACGCTTGATTGTATCTTGATCCCAAACTCCATCTCCTATCAAGGGGGTAATGCTACAACCTCCTCTAGAAAGACATTAGGGTAATCTTCTACAACCTTGGGAAACACTAATTGATAATCTTCAGATGAAATCAAAATCAGATCAGTCATCAAGGAAAATAATGAAGAAACATACATCTGACTCATTCAAGGGTCACACTCCCCAAAAAACACTATTGTCTCTTCATCATCATCATAGAACAAAACCTTCCTCTTAAAGAATCCACAATATACTACCATGAATACAACCAATCCATTAAAAGGATAATTTCATTTATTTATATCTATATATATATTAAATTTCCCCAAGATTTTTTCTTCCCAAACACTTTCTCATAATATCTATATACTTCATAGAAGTTAGTTCAACCACGAACTCATATAGATAATACTAAGGGTGCTGGAATCCTCTTTACCATGTGTCCCAAATCATTGATGGGGGTAGATGATATAAAGGAGTGTGTGTCTTTAGAAATAAACAAACATTACGCCCATGTGGAAAACAAATAAATCATACCTTTAATGAGGTATGGATCGCTCGATGCTGGAAATGCTAACACTGGTGAAAATCCTACCTATACTAATGCCTATATTCTATAGGTTTATAAAAACTGTTGGTATAAGGTTCCTATACCAAAGGTTTTATGTAACCATTGGTATAGGCCTATTTATTTTTATTTTTATCGAGGTATACCAATGGTTTATAATAGTTTTTGGTATAGAATAGGATTTTATATAGGTATCCCAACAGTTTTCTAAAATTTTGGGTTAGAGTGATTTTTATATAGGTATTCCAAAATATTTTTGAATTTGTTGGGTATATATATATATATTTTTATAGATTTTCCAATAGTTTATACAAACTTTTGGGATATAGTTCCTTTTTTACATAGTTATCCCAACAATTTTTAAAACTATTGAGATATACACTCTATACCAACAGTTTTTAAAAACTATTGGGATTGAAAATCCCCAAATATGAAAGAACCAATCTATTTCCTAGAACCTATATCTTTCCCTAAACAGGAGTTATCCATGGTGTGAACCCTACATCCCAACCATCTTTCGAGGGTGCTAACTCTTCTTTCCAATTGGTGATCTTTCTTTGATTAAAGTAATATTTGTTCTTCCACTTCAAATTGGTACATATAACTCCATTTATTTTAGATTTTTTAATTCGGTTTCACTGCAATCTACTATGTATTATTTTAAATCCTATGTTATTACATTATGTTTTTTATTATGATAAAGTAAGTATTTCATGTTGAAAAAATCCATGATTTCATTTTTTGTGAATGATTGACATAAAACATTGTTAACATACTGAGAGATAATGGGTTAATTATTTAGTAATGTGATATTTACCTTAAATCTTGGTTGAGTAAGAGAAAACATAATGTGAGATAAAGAGACCCATATAAGTAACCTAAATTTATAGAGTGAAGTAGGATATGAGTAATACTATTGATTAGTGCTCCTATGAGTTTGAGGGTGAATGTGTTTTTGTTGATCTGGAAAAGGTGGAACCAAGAGATGATACAGTGTATTGATTATGAATTTTAGGGTGAATATGTTTTTATAGAAGTGATAAAAACTTGTATTAAATCATCATCCTTAGTAGGAAACCTAATACATTGTTAATGTAGTGAGAGGTAGTGGGTTGATTATTTAAGAAAGTAATGTTTACCATACATCTTGGGATAGGTCCACATTCTATAAAGAAATTAAATTAAATCAATTTTTATTCACTCTTCTTTTATGTGTTCATTTGTTCCATGAGATATACTAAGAGTGTAGAAATAATACATTTAACCTAAAAGGAATCCTTAGTGATTGCTTCAATTAATGGAGTAGTATTGTTTTAAAATTATCCCTCTCTTATTCACCCCACAACATCTTGGTGAATCGCAATACTTTAAGGAACTTGTCAATTAACCATTATAACCCAAATTTGGAATCAGATCCAAGGTTTTCTTTTAAACTATTAACTCATAACCAATATTGGAATGTGGATTTACAGGATCATAACTAGGAGTGTTATGAATTATCTATCTCATTGGTAGAAATGATGTATGTTTACTGGATCTTCAATAGTTTATTTTCTTTGAGAATAGTATAAAAATGGAAAATGTCTTTATAGACTCATCACAAAAAAATTAATCTAGTATCTCTTCAATAGTTGAAATAAGGATTTACTATCTTATCACTAGTGGATGTATGATTTTAATAAATTTTTTACAATTTGGTATATAATTAATCATGTGACTAATAAGAAAATGGTTTTTAGTGAGGACCCTTTCTTGTAGGATACCAAGAAAGGGTAGGGGTTGTGTGCAGGTGGGGGGAGGGGGATGTGGAGGTGGGGGACCATGGAGGGTGGGGGATATGGGAACTACAAAGGGTGAGAGGTGTAGTGGGTTAGGGGGTTGTGTAGAGGGTAGGGGTTGTGTGTAGGTAGGGGGATGGGTATATGGAGGTGGGGGATGCAGGGGTGGGGGTTGTAGGGGATGGTGCTAACGTAGGGGGTGAGGGGGACTGTAGAGGGTGGGTGATGTAGGGGTGGGGGTTGTGGGTGCTGCAAGGGGTGGGGGGCTGCAGTGGGTTAGGGGGGTTGTGTGAAGGTAGGGGGTTGTTTGGGTGTGGGGGAGGGGGTGTAGGGGAGGGTAGACTGTAGGGGGTAGGGGGACTGTAGAGGGGGGATATATTGGTGAGGGTATGTGGGAGTTACGTCTTCATCCTACATTTATTTTGGATTTTTATATACCATGTTTAGTTTATTTCCTTATCTTCTGCAATATATCATCATTTAGGGTTTTCAATTGTTCTTAAATGTGAAATTGGCATGTTTCAAATACTTTATCCTACACCTAGACAATGAATTTACCTTCATGAACCATTTCCACCATCACTAATTTTTCTAGGCATGTTACATAGTATTAGTGTCTTAGGGGTACTATATTTTCTTCCACTGGTCATGTTCACGTTCATATTCATATTTTGATAAATTTTACCTTGGAAACTATTTTCTTTATTTGAAAAAGGATTTCCAACAATTACTTTTTAAAATTTTTATGTAATGGTTTGGTTTTAAAGAGATTAATTGAAAATATATTTTTTTACTAATACCATTTTTTATTCCTATATAATGAGGCATGTATGACATAAAAATGTGTCAAAAGTTCTTATAGGAAAATAATTATTAATGTATTAATACCACTTGACCTTTTAGGACTGTCTTGACAAGTATTTATAATTTTCATTTCCATTAGTCACTACACATTCAAAAATATTATTAGTTCCCTTGATTTGGTTTAATAATACCGATAATCTATCTCCTATATATCTTTTTTTACTTTTATATTTTGAATGTTATCTATGTATTTTTGACACATGGGTCACTAGAATGTCTATAAATTTTGATGTCTACCCGATGGTCTCCACCTGTAGTTGTACTATTTTTCAAGCTTTGGGTGAAGTAAATGCACTATTTTGGTAACTCCTTAATTCATTCTTTATATATGAATTCAAATTATTGATTACATGATGGGAAGTGAGTTACAAAAGAAATTTAGGTGAAGTGATATATGTGAGTCCCATGGGCTAAGTGAATTGTGTAAGGCCTCTTAGTGAAGTTACCTATGGGATGAACTTGGGAGAAGTGACCTATGTGAGGCACTTAGTAATAATTCATGACTTTTCCAAATTCATGTCCAAGGCTACACAACCCACTCGAGATGGAATTAACCCAACTTTGAACCATGATATCCTTTACTTAGTAATTATCTTATTATTTAAAATGGTTTACTCCAATACTCGTTATTCCTTCTTTTTACATATTTTTCCCATGAATAACTACAATAGAGGTTGGTTGTATCATGGACTTCCTAGTGTGTAGTTATTGCATGTAAAAAAAAGATCCTTTTATGGTTCATTTTATTTTTTTTAATAAATGTGCTCAGTAGTGGGTCACAATCATGTGGATATGACTATGTTCTATTTTGAACTAAACCTCCAATTCTTTTAATTCCACTATGTGTCATTTTGTTTTCTCTTAAATAGTCTAAAATTGATTTTGTTATAGTACTATAATTTTCAATTATATGTTTCAACATGTATTTATATATTGTTTCAATTATGATTTTATATAAAGTGAACAATTCTCATTTACTTAAATATATTTTCGATTTAACTTTAATCTTATTGAATTAATTTCATGAAATAACTGATTAAATTTTTTTTACAGAATGGATAGAATTTGGATGTATGAAACTGATCAGATATCAAACAATTTTTAAAACAATTTGGAGAGATTTTTAGATTTCTCATTTGAAAATACTTCAAATAGTGGTCACATACACTGCCCATGTTATAATTGTGTTGGAAGACCTTGGTTGATCCATGAAGAAGTTATCTACCATATAACCAAATATGGTTTTCAAACAAACTATTATGTATGGTATCACAATGGGGAGAAAATGGAATCACAAAATGCTAATGATCCAAATGAGAGGACTGGATTGAAAAATTTGATATATGATCAGTTTCCATTTATTCATAATCATGAGAAAGAAAGGATTTCGACTCAACAAGACTTTGATATGGGCACACCTGATGCATCCAATGAAAATGATGATGTTGATAGAGTGAAAAAATTAAATGATGTTGTGACGAAACTAGTATATCGGCAATGTAGTGAAATGAAAAGAATGGAATTTTTAATTCGATTGTTTCATGGGAAAACCATGTACGGGATTTCTAATACTTCCATCAATTATATTCTTTCCTTATTGAAGGAGTTACTTCCAAATGATGTATATATTCCCTCAAAACACTATATGGAATGGAAGTTAGTTGAAGAAATTGAATTTTCAAAAAACAAAAATCATGCTTTCCTGAAAGATTGCAACTTATTCTAAGATAAAACTGCTGAAAGAAATGATTGTATCAAATTTGGAACATCCTGATGGAGGCCAAAAGCTGATGGAACACCATCCCGTGTGATAAATAAAGTAATGTGGAACCTTACATTGATCCTAATTCTCCATAATATTATTATGTCTAATTAAATATCAATCAAAATGTGATGGCATGATATAGAGAGAAAGAAGAATAGTGAAGATCCAGTTCACCCTGCAGATGTATTTTTCATGGAAGACATTTGATGCTTGATATCCTTATTTTGTAGCTGATGTTCATAATGTGAAGTTGGGTCTTTCATGTGACGATTGTAATCCATTTGGTATGATTCCTACTTCACATAGCACATGGCTAGTTTTCATATACATTTATAACCTTCCTCTATGGTTGTGTATGAAAAAACATTTCACTTTCATGAGTATACTTATATTTTCAACTTCTGATCCAGTAAATGATATATATGTATACATGAAATCTTTAATAAGAAAGTTGAAACTTCTTTGGGATATGGGTGTGTGCACATATGATGCATGTTCAAAAGACATATTTCATATGTGTGTTTCACTTATGTGGATGATCAATTATTTTCCTACTTATGCAATGATGTCTGGATAGAGCACAAAGGGAAAATTGTCATGTCCTGTTTGTATGAAGAATACATGATCCAGAAGACTGCAATATTTTCATAGTTATATTTTTATGGGATATTGAAAATTCTTTCCAATTGGCCATCTATATAGAAACAGTCTTAGAAGATTTCACAATACTATGGAGACTGATGATCCACTTCAGCATATGTTTAGAACTGATGTGCTTAATGAATTGAAATAATATAGTTCTTCATTTAGGAAGGGTCAAATGAAATCTATAAAGAGAAAGAATATTTCCAATGATACCCATTACAATTGGAATAAGATGAGTATCTTCTTTGAGTTGTCGTATTGTTCAACCAATTTGTTATGTCATTGCTTAGACATAATGCACATTGAAAAGAATATATGTGAAATGTTTCTTTTTATTCTTCTAAATGTCAAGGGAAATACAAAAGATGATTTATGATCTCGGCGTGGCTTGGTGGATTGGGTAATCAGGCCAGAATTGAATCCTGTGTGTATTAGTGAAAATAAATGGCAAGTTCAATGTGCTTCTTATGTGATGACGCCTGCAAAAAAATCAATTTATATAAGTACTAGAGACTATTAATGTTTCTAATTAATATTCAAGAAATATATCAAAATGGGTCAATAGAATAGAGTTTAAGATGAAATCTTTGAAGACTCATGATTATCATGTCCTTCTGTATGATTTTATTCCAATACCAATCCATCATCATTTTTCCAATAATGTACAGGTGTTATTTATTCATTTGTTCCTTTTGTTTAGAGATCTTTGTGCTAAGAAGTTGTCCAAGCCTTTCTTTCAAAAAAATGTTGGTAGAGAAACCATTAATTTTTTGTGAGTTAGTGAAAATATTTCCTCTATCATGTTTCACATGCATGTTGCATCTAACTATCCATATTCCAACTGAAATACTTCTCAGAGGGCCTGTTGCTTTCTGTTGGATGTATCCAACTAAAAGAAATTTGTACACATTGAAATATTATGTCCAGAATAGGAATCATCCTGATGGTTCTATCATGAATGGTAACTTGGCTCAAGAATTTATGGATTTCTATGCAATGTATTTGTCTGATCTTACTATGAAAATAAACGGACCAATGAGAAATGAAGAAGAACGGTTTGGGAAAATTGAACCTAGTTTTTCATCACTTACTAAACCAGGAGGAATTCTCAGATCTTATACATTGAATACATTAAGCCTTGAAGAGCAGGATATGGCACATCGCACAGTGTTGTTGAATTTTGATTTGTTTGATGACTATATCAGGTAAGTAAATAGAATATGTATATCTAATCTTCTATCTTTTAATTTTACATTCCTATTAAATGATTTCTATTTTTATCTATAGGGAACATAAAAAATTATAAATAGAAAGCATCATTATTTATTTTTGAGAAGGAAATATACTTTTCAGAGCAAAGAGTTTACTACTTGGTTAAAATTGAAGGAAGAAATATTTCTATAATAAATAAATAAAATCAATATTTAATTAAATTTAACATTTTTTTATATTTCAGGGATCAGTTTTTCTTGCAAACTCTATTTCTGAGGAAATAAGATCTTTTTATTTTGGTCCTAATATCGTGGTTAAGAATGTAAATCAATTGTGATCAATGGGTACAAATTTATTATCACTAAATGAGAAAATAATATGAGAACACAGCATGAAGGTGTTATACTAACTACCACAATAGACTTTTATTCTAGTGTATTGAATATTAGACCTCATATTGAAAATGTAGCTTATTGTGGAGTTTTTAGAAAATAATAATATTGGATTATTACTCTCATGGTTGAGTCACGATGATGAAATGCTAGTGGTTTAATTTGATGACAAGGAAGTGAACTTTTATCGATGATTGTGGATTTTGAGTAATTGACATTACTCTCACTTTTTCTACCAATGAATTATATGTATTAGCATCAATGAAGAAATAGATTTTTTATGTCAAATATCATATTTGACCTAAATTTGGTGTTATTATTAAATTAATTCCAAGACATGTTTTTGATGATGGTGATGATGTAATTGAAACCATCCCTACTACCATTGGAACCAATACAATTATTACTTATGATGACTCCAATAGCTCAATTTTCAGAGTTGATTGTGAACCCGAAGTTATTGTGGGAAATATATAGAATCATCCATCCATGTTCTCAATTATTTTTGTTTATATATACTTGGGTTGTTAAGGTTGGTACTATTCAAATTGATTTAATATTGATTACAAATATGTTATATATGACTTGAACATAATGTGAATTTTCAATATTGTTTGTATTTTTATTTGGGTTGCATTTTATAATTTTGAATTGAAATGTATTAAAACCTAAGAAACTAACATTTCTTACTTGGTGAAAATTTAAATTCTTTATTGACCATGTATAAAATTAGTATATATCTAAGACCCCATTTAACATTTCAATGATTTATTGACCATTACTGCTTGACCCCAGAACCCATGAATCCCCCTATCCACTCTCATATGTTTTGTTTTTTGGGTTACACATTAGTTATAATTATCTAATTACTTCCATATTTGTTTTAAAATGCGGGAAATGAAACCTATTAAAGAGATGCGACAAAAAAGGATGACAGAAAACAATTATTTCACAGCTGAGATGGGCGTACCTCCACTAGTTTTTTCTATGAGTATTTATTTCAGATATATATATATTTAATTAACATATAGTTTCATGTGATTAATTTTGCTTTAAAATTTTTTTGCAGGATCCACCACTTAAGTGATATTTATTTGATGAGAATCCTAGTAGTGGTCCCAGTTCTCAGGCCAGTGGTATGAGGGAGGGTGGTACGATACCTAGATAATCTAGTCGGTGTACCCAATTAGACCCTACCCCTCCCACTGACGTACCATCTATCCCACATTCTGATCCTAGTGTATCATTAGGTAGACATGGGATATTTAGGCCTCCCATGTTTTCACCACCCTTTTCATCTTAGCCTCCTCACCCATCTTTACCATATCTGATGATGATTCACACTCCTTATTTGTATCATGCATTTGGCCATCCATACATGCCTTCTTCTTTTACTTCTACTTCCTTATCTTTGAGCTTCTATATTCCATCTTCTTTGAATCCTAATCTATCACAGTCTATGCCTGAAGAGCATAAAATGGGACCCACTCAACCTGTATAGTGTTTTCCTTTAGTTTCTATGGATCCAACGACACCCATTGATTAGACTGTCGCAGGTATATTTATATAACCCTAACAAATTTTTATATCATAATTTATTTTCATTATAACATGTATTGATATATTTTTTGTTTTTATTTCATAACATATACATATACTGATAAGAGGTAAGGTTGGGGTCCTACACGCATGTGTGAGGTGTGGAACTATCATATGCAGATGATGGTGGACTACAATGAAGATAAAAAAATGGTAGAAAAAACAGGGAAGTAATGTCAGAGTTTTTTTGTGATGCTTTCCAAATACTCCGACATCATTCCTATCAGCCCACTCTCATGGAGATAGTTTGCAAAAAAATCAAGGATAATGCTTGTGAACATATATGGGTAAAAAATTCTGTTGTATTTAATGTAATATATTATTTTTTTTATTTATAAAAATTAATATTTTTGTGTCAACTACAGTTTAATTTCCCTGATGGTGAGGGTGCACATTTAGCACATCTATAGGAATTATATGAGCTTTAGAGAGGATACAAACACGAGTTGTATATTAGCTAGCATGCTAGAGTTGATACAGAGTTAGAGGCAGTACCTGTCATGGATGACTTCCTGATAGAATAGTATCGACAAATTATTACTCATTGGATGACTACCAAGTATAAGGTATTAATCATATTTGAGATTTTTAAATGAAAATTTTCATGATTTTTATTAATAATATCTTTTTTATTATTTAATTTTATTTAGGATTCATCCAGAAAAAAATAAACAAAACATTGATGCTAAAAAATAACTTCACACCTTGGGGTGTACTACGATGTCAGATCATGAGAGGAAGCAGGTATGACAGTTTATAATTTTTTTTAGTACTTACACTTTCTATTGATTCCTCCATAATTTATTCTATTTCTATAGTTTTGATATAAATTTAGTTATAAAATTAATTATTGGTAACTTATTTTCAGTTATGGTTTCCTACATTCAAATTCATTACAGAGGCAGGCATTGAATATTGAAGGACGTGTGCCCCGAGCAAAACTGTTTTGCTTGAGTAGAAAGAAAAAAGATAGAAGTGTTGTTAACAAAGTGACACAACAGCATATTTTATGTTTTAATTTGATGATTTCAAAATTTAATATCTATTTTTTTACTTAATAATCTATTTAAATTATTAACAGACTGCTTTGGAGGCTCTTTATGCCCAGGAACCTGATGATTTTGGGCCAAATGATCATTTACATCAGGTATTGGGTGATGAGCACTCTGGAAGAGTGCGCTACCGACCTAGGAAGTGTATAGTCCTAAAATGGTATTGTCCCTCTTCAGGAACTGTTTATACTTCCATAGAGTTGGAAAATTTTAATGAACAAGAAGAACATGCTGAAAAAAAAGGCCACACGGGTGGAAGAATGGGATGAAAGGTAAATCACTGAATTCATGAAATTTCTGCAAGTTTTATGCCCATAACATCCAACATAGACCAATGTGGATTGTGATGCATATATGGCATCGATGTGTTCATTATATATTACACTAGGTGTTAGTTCTTGTGGTGGTCGAGATGATGTGATTCTTGGAGATGTTGATGGCGATGGCGAGGAAGTGGTCGAGGGTGAGGATGATGCTAAGGACAAGGGCGAGGAGGAGGCTGAGGTGGAGGATGGGGGGAGGAGAAGGATTAGGAGGAGGATGAGGATGAGGACAGGGATGAGGAAAGTTATGAGGATAGGTATGAGGGTTTGGGATGATGATGGGGATAGAGATGAGGATGATGATGAGGCTGATGATGATGGTGATGATAGTGATGGTGATGAGGGAAAGATTGATCCATTATATTTTTTACTGATATTACTGAGATATGATGTTTGATGATTTTATATGATTGATATTACTAATATTTGATGTTTGATGATTTTTTGTGACTAAATATATGTTACATATTTTCCCTCCATTTATTTTGGATTTTTTCATTCAGTTTCATTGTAATCTTGATTCATGTCTCTCTTTTGATTCAAGTCTATCCTTTGGTTTGCATCATTTTAGTGATTATCTTGTTTTATTTTATCATATGTTTTTCCATTCCAAGAACTAGTGATATTTGGATTGTAATATTATAATTTTATATTTTTTTTGGTGTTTCATGGTTTTCCCACACAGTTAAGAGTAACCAAATGGTTTACATGTAGAGGGTTTAATCATGGAGATAGAGACATATTTAAATGTGTTTTGATATTAGAAGAAAGGGTTTATATTTTGAATTTTAAGTTTTCATGTTTGAAATTAAATATATTTGTCTGTAAGAATTTATTAAATACCATTTAAACCTTTTGAAATGGATTTAATGGTGTGTGATAGATTTTTATTTAATTTCATTTTTTATGGATTGAAAACTATGTTTTAAAGTGGAAATTGATTTAATGTGTGGTGTTAAACTTGAAATGTTTTGAAAATTTTTTATTCTAATGAATTAGAAAAGTTTTATTAAAATGAGTGTGTGTTTTTTCCTTGAGAAAATGAATTAATTGATATTTAAAAATTGGTGGGGAGGGGGTGGTGCAGGTGGGGAGGGTGTGAGTTGTTCAGGTGGGGAGGGGGTTGTGGGTTGTGCATGTGGGGAGGGGTGTAGGTTGGGAGGGGGTGGTCTATCTGGGGAGGGGGTTTGGGAAACCTAGAAAGGGGGTGGGCTCTTCAAGTGGGGTGGGGGTTGTGTAGGTTGGGAAGGTGGTGTGCAGGTTGTAGGTTGGGAGGGGGTGTGGGCTGTTCAGGGAGAGGGTGGGCTATCCAAGTGGGGTGGGGGCTATGTAGGTTGGGAGGGGTGTTTAGGTTGGGAGGGGGTGTGGGTTTTCCATGTGGGTGGGGGCTGTGCAGGTGGGGAGGGGTGCAGGTTGGGAGGGGGTGTGGGTTGTCCAGGTGGGGGGCTATGCAGGTGGACAGGGGGTGTGCAGGTTGCAGGTTGGGAGGGGGTGGGCTGTCCATGGAGGGGGGTGGGCTATCTAGGCGGGGGATGTGTAGGTGGGGTGGGGGTGGGTGTGCAGGTTGGGAGGGGTGTGGGTTCTCTAGGGAGGAAGAGTTGTCCAGGTGTGGTGGGGGCTGTCCGGGTGGGGGGCTATATAGGTGGGGAGGTGTGCGTTTTCCAAGAAACCATCAAGTCTTGGGGTACTATTAGGATTGAGGTTAACAATATTTAATTTATTTCATCCTACAAGGGAATAGATACTAAATAAGAGTTGGTGTGATCATATTTTCATCAAGGGACCACCTTCTTAGTTGAATTTTAGACGGTTAAGAGGCAACAAGAGGGCCCACTACCTCTAAATCGTGATTATAAGAGCCTTCCTTGAAATACATGTTGATGTTTCCAATAAACCTATCCTCCTTGATGTAGATTTGGAAGCAGTATATATTTATATCTCCATCCTTGATCCACAATGCTTGAGACATTTCCCATGAAAAATTTTCTCCCTTAATCAGCCTCTTTTAGAAACCTCTATTTATGTGATAAGAGAACAAAAATTTCATCATATGATATTCCTTGAAGACCAATATCCAACTAGTTGATTTGTAACTTGAGCTCCCTAATGTTAGTAAGGTTATTAGTAGGACATGCATTCATATAGTAATTAATGTGGACTTTCCCTAAAAATAATTTGATCTCTTCACCATTGTGTTTCAGTTTGATAAAAACAGATAGAGAAACTTGTTGTGTATTAAATGATTTAATAAGGAAATCGCACTTCACTCGGACAACTAATTCCTTTAGCATTACAAATGAACAGAGAAATCACTGAGAGACATGATGATAAGTCTTGTAGGATCATGATGTAGGAGATGAGAAGACATTGTTAATCACTTAAGATATTGAGACTGAACCAGAACCTTTGACTAGAGAACCACATCCACCTACACCAAACATAGACTATCTTCACCATTAACTTGAGGATGAGGCTCTAGAGGGAAAGAAATCAAGGATTTCCTTATCTCTAAATACTATAAACCCATGGGAAAGGGATCCAAACCCGAAGTAGTTTCCATTTAATGAGATTTAAAGAAGAAATAAATCATGGTGCTTGACCATAATTGGATATACTAATATCAAAAGAATAAGTAAATTCATTCCAGAACATGAACCATACCTAAAGGTTTAGGGAAGGGTGTCATTATATGTCTTGAACACTAACCTCTCATTTATAGAAGCTTCTATATTGAACCTCGACTGTATCAATCCAAACCTTCACCTCTACCCTCTTACTGAGGGTAAGGTATCACATTCACATTCTAGAAAATTTCTATCTCTCTTAGGGTGGTCCATTCAAAAAAACACTCACTCAAGGTAAGGTGTATTATCTAGTACTGTTCCACATCAAACTGAACACTACCCTCTAAATAAGGATGGGTCTCAAAGTCAAATATTGGACTAATAAACTCTAACTTATGGTAGTCTATTCCATTAACTTTTCACTTAGGGTGAGTCCAATAATCCTCAACCTAGGATCATACCATCCCACTCAAGGTAATCAACACAAGTACCCTCTTAATCAGGGTGAGTCTAAGAATTCAAATCATGACCAATACACTCCCACTCAGGGAAATCCAACCTAGCACCCTCCTACTAACTATAAGGCCAAGAATATAATATCATCACCATCCATAGGATCATATTTTACACACACACACAAAATTTTTTAAACATAGAACATACTATATTTATGCATTGTATCACAACTTGGAATTAGCTCTCAGCTAGCCTCTCAAGGCATTAATAAGCCACATACCTAGCTCACAATCAGGATCTAGTTATTCCTAACCTAGCCTCTTATTCCAAAAAACTTCTCATCACCCTAATAAAATCATAGGTCAATACCCCAAGACATTCTCAAACATTTTAACATGAAATTTTGAACCCATTAAAATCATCACTTTTTTCTTAAGGTAATCTACTAGGTTCTACAGACCCAACTCTGTTACTATTCTTCAATACCAACCCACCCCACAATGATCCCATAGTTTTTAATCTCTATATAATCCTAGACTCAATAATATGGGTCTCATTATCATTATAATACCCTCATCATAATCTATTCCTACTATCCAATGACCATCCTAATCTATATCTCACTATACCCCTTGGATACCCCATGCTAGTCCATCAAGGAAACCCCAAAACACCCTCTCCTAGGTCCCATATCATATTTCCCATATGAGAGATGTTATTTTTTTATAAAAAAAGGAACACCCCCCATTTCACCACACTAATCTCTAAAGGACCAAACCCTCTCACCACATTCCCCAAATCTTCTTTTTTCCCTCAAGTGGTTATTCGAATCATAAGTGTGTTGTACAACCATGTCACTTGTTTCCCATGGGCCTAAGCTCATCAATCCTTCTAATTATCCCTAGGAGGGACCAAAATTGGATATCAAAAACTCCTCCCAGTATTGATTTTTACACTAGAACCCTTGTAAAATCAAACAATAACCTATATACCTTAGTGATAATCCACTGAGTAGTTCTAAGTCTGTATATAATCTATGGATAACTCTCTCTAAATCATGGTGGCTTAAAAACACCTTATTTCTCTACCTAGGGTGCTATAAGTTAGTACATGAATCAAGATTCCAAAAACCTCATGTAGACATGTATAATCATTCATAAACACGTATATGATTAAATAGTATAGGTTCTAATAACATTGTTAATGTATTTACCATCTTTAATCCATATCCTCTGACCATCAACCTAGCCTAAAGCATGTCACAACAACATATTGAGGACCTATATCAATCCAATACATCTAACAATTAATTATAATACATTTATAATTAATTTATCAATTAATTATAATAATTATAAATAATTACACAATTCAAGACCATATGAGATAACTCATGAAATATCACCTAGTAGCCTACACCATCCCAAACCATGACCAATGACATGTGCAAGGTCTTTGCCACACTCCCAACACCACCACAAGAAAAATACCTAACACTTAAAAAAATGAAAAATTGTCAATTTAAACCAAATAAATTGAATATACGAATTAAATTCAATAAGAGATGTGCCTTAATAAAAATAGAGAATAACAATGTGTGTTCAACATCCTAGAACATAATTTATACACTTCAAACAAACAAACCATTGACTGGGATGATTCCATAATAATATAGTGGAATCATCATTGTAACTATATCTTAGATACACTAAAAATTAGCATTAAATAGCAAGGAATAATAAATAAGGAATAAAATTATTCAACTTCAAAACTATGTTGAAGAGTCGTATAAAACACACTGCATCAAGGGGTTCCCAAAGGGATAAGATAAAGAGGAGGGACCAGCTAATGACCCTCCTTCAAGTCCCATTTCCCCCAAAATCATGATCCAATAACCATAAAAATATAGTCAAAACCATATTTTAAAAGACACACTCATAGCTTACCTAGTACCATATCTGGTTGTATCGATTACCCAACCTTCTATTGACCTCATTGTACCTCCATCATGTGTCCAGTGGAGGTATATGGGGGAATTGTCCCACCTTGGATGGGCCAATTTCTACCCATACTCACCTAGTCAACTACCTGATGGATATGTATAACTAAATTTTAGTAATAGGGCCACCCAAACCCTACTCTGAAGAATCTATTCCCACTCATATAACCTTCTAAGCCTCCACCCATTCAAATGTTTCTAATGAAAGTCATAATTCTCTAATCAACTCCATCTTTAGAACTAAAAATCAAAATTTTCTATAAAAATCACAACCTATATTGACATAGTTTTTTATTAAACACAGCATGATCATATTTAATTGGTCCTCATATCCTATTTGAATGATGGAACTACCAAGAAATATCTAAGAAACTCCCAAGGCCATTTGACTCACTACATAGAAAATTCCCAATTATGAGAATTGGATATTAAACAAAAAACTCCCTAGGCCTTACTTCTAACTCACATTCCATTTGACTCTCTATAATTTTACACTTTCCATGGATAGGTATAAAATTTGAGGTGAAGTGTCATATTGTGCTTTCGAGTTTGGTGGATTCAAGTGGCATTGTATTGCAGTGTGGTGTTTTCCTAAAAATACATCATTCATTTTATTGTATTGAAATATACAACAATTAGTATACTGTTTTTGGTTGTGTTTTTGGTTTATGAAAAGGATGGGAAACCAGGAGAGGCTATTGTATGAAATGTTGTAGAAAATCAATACCAACAATTTATAAACCATTGGCATAAAATTGAAAACAATAATACACCAATAGTTAAAACTAAACCATTGGTAATACTCTTTACCAATAGTTTTTTAAAAAATTGGTGTATGATTTTAAAAATTAGAATATAACAAAGGTTCTATAAAACTATTGTTATAAATATATATCAACATTTATGAAACAATTGGGATACATGAAATATATCAACAAACCAATGGTGTACAAACTGTTAGTAAAAATCTATCCCAACGGTTCTAAAAAACATTTGTATACTTGAATATCCAGTTCCCTAAACCAAAAGTTTATTAATAACCATTGGTATAGTTCTATCCCCACACCATTACTCCCAATGGTTTGGGAAACCATTTGTATAGTGTATACCAATATCTTTCCAGCCTATATCAATAATTTTAAACTGTTGGTATAACCTAAGTTTCCAGTAGTGAAAGCATGAAGTTAACCACGACCATCTCTACAGCCTCTATAACCCTACTAATTACCACCTCAAATGCATGCTCTACTCTCTAAGGATGAGGAGGATCTTGGGGTTGTACTCTTTATAACCCATATCCTCTCTATTGATACCATACTGAAAAACCCACTATTATTGCCTCAGTTAAAACTACCTCAATGGAGGAACCTAAAGTAGGACACCTGGAACACACCGATTACTCAGAAATTTCATTCACTCTCACCACTAATGGCCTCATACTACACAAGAAAAACATATAGATGATCCTTGGAACAGGTTTAAGATCTTCCACCTCTATAGAAATGAGATTATGAGGGATGGGACCTACCTATGGCTGACTAAAAACTCTTATATAAAAATAACTAATAACCCTATACCATGACTCTACTTCATGATTAATCTCGACGACTACCCTCTCATGATGATCCGGTTCTATCCATAATTCTCTCAATAACCTCTACTCTCTCTAGAACCTTAAGATACGTATTTAGAATAAATGGGGTGACTTGGTGACAGATCTTTGGATGAAAATCCACCACAAAATGAATTTCCTTTGCCTCCTCATATGGAAATAGGTCTGAATCATATCACATAAGGGTCCAAAAATGGATTCCAAACTCTCGTATATTGTAACTCCTCTATAGAAGGGTTAGGAGCTCCCAGATACTATCCACCTTTATGGTTGAAGAAAATAACTTTACTCAAAAGTAGTCTCAAAACTTCTCCCACAAGACTATTGAATCCTCACGATCTCTAAGGAACAAGAACCACCACTACCTCACTACTCCTTGCAGTATCATCACATCCAATTAAAACTAGTGCTCCTTCAAAGAATGTATTGAAATGAAAGATATATCAACCTCCTACAACCAGTATTATATGATTGAATTTGAAACAAATCCCACATACTTTTTCATACTCTAGTGTTGAAACTCTTAGAGTGTCCTCGTATAAGATTAGACATAATCGGCCTCCATTATGTGGTGCTCTTATGGCACATCCTGTTGAATATCTTCCCTGAAAACCTAATAAGGACATCAACCTAGAGTTATTTGTTCAAAAATAAAAAATTATTAGAGCTCATAAACCTATAATTTGTAATACTTAACATTAATTAATTATTTATTTATTTTATTATCTTTTTAATATTTTAAACTATCCCAAGGTATACCCATTTCAAATACAGGAATAAATAAGAAAGATGCATGATCCTTTTCTAGGTATCTACCCTAAAACAAGTATCACTTCATTTAGTAGAATCAATAAACTTAAAGGACCATGAATCAGATCATAGTTGTCCCTAAATAATCATGTCTTAGCTGATATCTCTTGTTTACATCACTTATTAAACTTAGTTTACATAGTTTACCTACCAACCAATACAATCTCACCTATGCCTAACTCCAAACTCCATCATATCCCTCAACCTGAACCTTTGATATAACTCTATCATGACCCCCTCCCCCCAAAGTGTACCCCTCCTAGACCGGTAATGAGAGAAGGGAGACGGTGACTGCCTGATTTCCACCTATAGTAGGCCCCAGTTTGGCGACTTGCATCAAAGGTATAATAAACATACATATGGGAGGAATTACCCTCTAATAAAACATTTGTAAGAGAGATATAATAAATATACACCAATAAAAACATACTCATACTTATATATATATATCACAAGTTAAAACATTCAATTTTAAATAGTACTATAACAACTTAAAGTAAAACTATAAGTACCAAAAGGTAAAGATGGCAGTGACCATGAAACCCAAATAGCTCCAGCAAAACCACGAGCTAGTAATATCCATCCAAATCTCCAACCTGCTCCAACTGACCTGAAAATGGTTTATATATATGTGGGTTGATCATAGCATTATAATTAGTAAGATCCTCCCAGAATCCTCTCATGAAAAAGATAAACCAATAATTCTAAAGCACAGTGAACAATAATGAAACTAACTCATCACCTTAAAAACTATAATAAGTTCCCATACTCACCATAGCCAAATCTCACTAATTACTAAATACAAGAGAGTATATAATATAATAATTAAACATAAAGGGTACCCCTCTCCCACTTCCCCACTGGTTTTTGATGCTTCCCCAACATCACACATCTTGATCCATCTCTCTCTAAAATAGGCTATCCTAAACGCACCTGAGAAAGGCACCATAACATTCACCAAATGAATCACATCATCCCATCCATATATTCATATATATTTACCAAGTAGTTTCCAGTATCCATCACATATTGTATGACATGTATCATACATTGGGTATTATACCTCAATCTATTAAAGCCCACACACTGAGTAAGTACCTCAAACCATCATAGTCTATACACATCATGACTATAATAATCCTTTATATACTATATCTGGAGATACATGTGTGTGAAATAAACAAAATACATCACATCCCTCTACACTCATATGTGGTAAAACTAAATTCCACGTATACTATCACAAGTAACTACTAACAGAATAGTGTGGGGCTAGAGGGGGTATTCATCCATCCATCCTACCACCGAGATGTTGGGGAAAAATCCTCCCAAAGTCCACTATGTTTCAGTCACCCTAACCAAGATTATTGGGTCAGCATATGAAAACATATAATATATAAGCTATAATATAGCTCATGAACACACTAGAGGCATAACCTAGTCCTAATATCAATTACAGTAATCGTCACTCAGACACTCGACTACCACTGTTTGGGACTATATATCTTTTAAGAACAAAGGAATTTGAAGAGCTACATTAATTAATTATTTTATTTTTATCATTTATTGTCATTAATTAACTTATTATACATTAAATTAACCATTAAAATTATTTCAATATAAATTCATTAACCACAAATGTAAATTCCATGCCCTCTAGGAATAATAAAAAATGAGTGCATGGTTTATCAAAATAAACATATTTTAAACATTTTTATTCCATCAACAAAAAACCCATGGGTTAATAATTATTTATTCATTATTAGAATTATTACATAAACTAGTTACTCTAGGAAAACCATCCTAAGATACTGCAAATAGGAAACATGAAACTGAGCATATTCATCTACCTCAAGAAGTGGAGAAAAGAATACAGATAAAAAAATAAACTTGGCCATCGACCATCAAACAGATTCATAAGAAAGTATCCAAACTCTCAGTAACATATCAATGGGTAAGACCATATTCAACCTATTCAATCATCTTTGGTTCCATCCCTAACACCCATATGTATATTCCAATTCATCTCACCATCACATACATCAATTGCAACAACATCATTTGGGCCTCCCCACCCACATCATGCCAGCCATCCCAGGCTTAGTCGTCCCAAGATCTTATCACATCGGATCCTCCCCACCCCATATAATTTTTCATATCGAATATCTGAGCCAGATAATATTACAAAATTAGTAATAAAAACACAATCATATCCAATTGGTAAATATAGGCCCTAAAACAAGTCATCCATCCTCCACACACAAATGAGCTATCATGGATCAAAACTCAATTCACTTGTCCTTCTCAAGGATATAGGTGACTCAAGCCATAAAAATTATCTTTATCACACAACTAGTTTTTATTAAATATTGAATTAACTAATTTTTTTATTCAAAGGTTCCAACTATGGTAAATCTAAGACATCAAGTTATAACAAGATATAAAAAGTTAAACATGCACTTAGCATTAAAATCGCTCTCAAAAAACTATGAGAAGAGTTATTCTCAATGAGTATGCATTTTCATTTAAATATTCTCAATAATATTTTACATGTTTCATATTATTTAATGATTCTATTATCATAGAAGAAAAAAATTAATCAAGCATGTGTATTTCATTAATTTGAGTTACCATCAAATTATAAGAAACACTGGATTCAAACATACCTCTTATTTAATTATTAATCCAATTAATCAATTAATTATAGCTTTATTTTCTCTATTAATTCCCATCAAGAAAAACATGTTAATCCATATCATCACAATACATTCTAACAAGTATAATATAGATAGCACATTATCTATAAAAGCAAGAGGCAACACACTATCATTGTAGAAAGAAAAAACTTGTGATTGTTACAACCAATTATTTATTAATCTGGTTACATCATAATAAGCCTAATTTCATTTCCATACAAAGGGATAAAACATGAAAACTTTATGATTTCACATAAATAAATAGGATAAGAAATGAATCCCCTACCTCAAAGACATCAATTCTCTTCACATGAGAATAAACCAACATTGTAGATCTCGATCACCCCTCCCACAAGAGATTCATCCCTACAAGTATTTCACACCAAAAACACACCAATAAACAAACAAGAAAACTCCATTAGAATGATGGATAGAAACATCCATCACATGTAAAAAATGAGGAGGATCCAAATTGAAGAGCTATGAGAGAAGATGAAAACATACCTTGGATCATCGTGGATCAAACATGGGAAGATAAGAATCAATCCTAGTTAAAGGTATTTAAAAACTCCTATAGATATTTCTATGGATCTCTTGGAAATCAAGACAAAATCCATATGGTTTGATAAAACCGAAGTCACTAAAACTTATAAAGTCATGATGCACACCATATTTTAATGGTGTGAAACCCTTTCATGTCGTGTAAGTAACGAGTTTTAAGTTCCACCAAAAAATTCATCACCTCAAACCATTTAACACCAATTTAATTCATGTCATGAATCACCCATGAACCATAATAACACAATCCATGAACCACACATTCACAACATGAAACCCTTACACGCTGTGAATTCTTCTTGCTTCCATCTTTTAGAAGCCTAACACCTCTAGACTGGATCTAAGCATCCTATGATCACCAAGGGATTTAAAAACATGCAAAGGGTCGGACTATATTGATATGGACCCTTAAAAGAATAATTTGGATTAAGGTGTTTGATTCTTCAATTTTTCACTATAATAAATGAGAGAAGAGATAAGTGATCTAAAATTCAAGTGATTGAATATTCTGATGAATTTGAGCCTCTCCCAACTTATATAGGTAGTTTTATGCTTTCCAAAATTTCACTTGATACCCCATATAAGTATAACCTTATAAATAAGAAATAAATGACATTTAAATACTAGTAATTATGTCATAAACATCATAAATATTTCATCACATACTTTTAACATTAAAATATATTATGTGATAAAATTTGAGTCATTAACTCGACCTGTCTCTCCTATAAAATATTAAACAAACCTTGAATAAATATCCATTCATAGAATAATTTTCATTTTTATTTACCTAAAACTTTTGAATACCTTTAGTAAATAAATTCAACACTTATTATTATAAACTCAAATAATAATGAATATATTTATTCCTTATTGATTGATCAAACTTGTAGATTACCCGACTCCCACCATGGGTCCCCCCATTGTCCTAAAATATAATTTATAAGAATTGTTCATTCTTATGAATAAGATTTTTGTGAAAACCTATAGGACCTTATCTTGATAGAAATGATTAATACTTAGATACCAATATCGATATCTAAAAACACATCACAACCCCTAATGAGTTAGGGTTTTTTTATAGAAATTATAACATCCTATGAACATGATCAGTGAAATATAATCTCATTGTTTCATTATATCATATAAATCAATATGCAAACTTTGTCTCATCATAATTACTTGATTTATTTTTTTTTAACCTTACTAGATGGACTTACCTTCTTCTACTATGGCCATGGATTTAGTAAAGGTACTACCATCCTGGCCAACTAGGCCGGAGCTATCTCTTCCTTTCATAAGTAACAAAGTCTATTTTGATCATTAAATAAATATTGTGCCACTAATGAATAACTCAATAAAAGATACCTATCCATGATATAAATGTCATTTTTTTCCTATTTCATCAAATAATACAATCAAATGGTACACATTTTTAAAGATCTCAATTCAAGACAGAAATAAATGTTCTCATACATAAGAACAACCAATGACACCCAAAACACATGGTGGTCCAAGTTGTGGGTTTTTCCTCATAATATTCTCTACTTGAGATCACCAAGTGTAAACTTTATGAGAATAATTCTCAATGATTATGATCCACCATCACCTAATAGTAAAAAATTATCTGTGTCATGTCACTGTGATGTATCTTGACTATAGGATATATGTTTAAGATTATTGTCATAGTATCTTGAGGTTCTTATTATAGCTAGAAACTACTATAACCTATTTATATAACATTTGATCCAATAACATTTACATATAAATAGTATACACAAAATTACTATCACTATTGTGGTAAGATAACACCATGCATAACTTTCTGTATAAAATATATGGTAATCAAAAAGTATTGTTCAAGTTGGGTCTAGGGAACCCACTTTTACAACAAATATTTACATGAAGATAATCTTAAGATTTACATGATAAAATTAAATCATAAATCACGTAACTCATATTAATTCTTTAACATAAGCATACAAAAATTAAAAACAAAGAAATGTGATCCCATAAATCAAATTTAATACACAGAAAAAAGTAAATATTTATGAATTTTTATGAAATTATAGGTTACCTCCCAGTGAGTGCTACATTTAATATCTTAATCTAGACATAACTAATCCTATTACTAATCAAAGTGGATAATTTAAATCATTCCCACCATGTTTTATATTTAGAAATATGGTTTTAAATGCTTCCTATTTACTTTAAAATATTTCTCTTCATCTCCCATGTTATCCACTACACCATGGTAGAAGGGATTGATCATCATAAAGGGATCGAACCATAAAGATTTCAGGTTACATGGAAAAATTATCAATCATGGGTTAAAAAGAACTACCTTATCTTATGGTTGAAAATACTTTTTAAAAATCATTGGATGAGTGAAAAAACACTAAAATCCTATGAACCACCACTTCTGATGCATAAATATGAATAATATTATCTTTTCATAATCAAAAAAGAAATAGTAATTCCTATAATTAATTATTAACTTCCTTAAATAATTTATTCCTTTATTAGATATAGAGATGAAGGAGGGGAATTTACTTGTAAAATTAATTAGTGATATTAGAAAACAATGGTCAAAGTTTCTCTATCATCAAAAATATATGTTCATCTTGAAAATACACTTAGATATCTCAATCCTCTTCCTCTTTAAAGTGAGGAAATTTCAAGTGAGATAAGTGATAAAAAACATTGTTCTCACTTCTTTTCTTCTATTATATTTATAGATCAAATTATTGAAGTAGAATCACCCAATGAATTAACCACTACTTATTATTTTTCTTTTTTTATAAGGTGTTTAAGAGTTCCATGGTTTTTATCGACCATCACTTTTAAAATATTCAGATATGATTGAAATATATTGAATGAAAATACCACCACCAACATATATTTATTGTTGATGGTGTAATTTATTTGGTATGTATTTAATGAACAATTCATATAATAGATCATCTAAAATATACAATTGAATCATTTTCCAAGAAATTCTCCCACAACATAATTGTTTTAATCGCACATGATCTTGAATGGATCATTCCAATATAGGAAAATTAATTGGGGACTCTTTTGACCTTAAATTAAATAGTTTAAATTTCATTCTTAATCAAACTCAATGATGATATATTTTGTTAAAAGTTCCTTCAATGGTTGATCGGTTTTTGGGAAATCTCTCCCAAACCATCAATAGAATCTTGTATTTATAAAGAATCTTTGAATCTCCCATAATAAATTTGAGATGTCTAAATTATAAATCACTTAAAAAAATTTAAGTGAACTTAAATTACTTTCTTGGAAAGATTATGGCCCAAAATTATGAAAAGTTGTATCATAAAGTAGATATTTTCTAAATTAAACACCAAATTAGTTTACTAAAGTATTTACAAGTCTAGATCTAAAATATTTAAGAAATTATAAAATTACTTGAAGTAAATATAAAAATAATTGATTAAGACTTAAAATATGTGATCCTCCATATTATGGAATATATCCATCATGTAGTGTAAGAATGTGACCAGAGCATTTCACGTGTCAGATAAAATTTTGGAAGTAAGAAAATATAACTTATGAGAATGTGAAGGTACTCTTATCTTATACATTATAAGTAATAAAAATTTCATTATATCCAAAATAGGCATCCAAGAAGTAATAGAAATCATTCCTAGATAACTAATCCAACATATGATCCATGAAGGGAAGTGGAAAATGGTCTTTTCAAGTGGTATTATTTTATATGTGGTGGTTCACATATACCCTCCTTCCCATGGTCATCCTTATAGGAATTTACTCATTATTCTCATTTGAGATCACAATAATGTTGCCATGCTTTGGTGTAACTTTTAGTGTGTTTAACCATAGACTATCTAAGATTGGATATATTATTTCTAAATCTAATAGCTTGATCATATCTTTTTAATAAACATCTTTATGTGAGTTATCATCCTTTATTGTGGTTTTCTTGATAACTTAGATATTTCTTCTAAAATCACTTTGTGGGTAAAAATTCTAGGTATAATACCTATAAGATCAATAATCATCCAAATAATAACTTGTTTACATCTTTTAAGCACATAAAATAACTCAGTATCTTATTCATTTGTGATGGAAGACATCATAATAATTAGAAATATTTATTTCTCCTCCAAGTATCTATATTTTAGTGATAATGAAAGGGGATTACATTTTAGTTGATGTTACTTTTAGGATTGAAGATACCAAGGATTTGGTTTTCTTGCTCTCCAAAAATTCCTGAATTACTTTATTGTGCTATTAACAACCACCCTGACCAAATAAAAAACTACACCTATTTTTTTTCTTTAACCATATATAATTATTTATTGACATTCTGTTTAAATTATTACTCATAGTCTATATTAATTTTTTTCACATTATGAAATTTTTTAGCTCATCAATAATAAAATAACCCTCATATTCCATGATAAAGGATTATTTTATATCCCTAAGAATATTTTATGTTAGTTTTGTTTCCCACAATAAATATAAGCTCTCCATGGTGGACATAAATTAACACTTTACCCATTTCAAGAAATGGTCTTCCAAAAATCAATGGCACCTCAGCATATTCTTTCATTTCAAGAATAATAAAGTCAAATAGAAAAATAAATTTATTGAACTTCACTAATACATATTACAATAGTATTATAGGATAATTTATTGAATAGTCAGTTAATTGAATAATCATGTGGTTGGGATTCAATTATTCTAGTCCCAACTACTTAAAGACTCTAAAAGTAAAAAATATTAACACTAGCTCCAAATTCACATAGAGCCTCACTAAAATCACATGGTCTAATGGTGTGTGAAATATAGAAATTCCTAGAATCTTGAGGTATTTGTGGGATCTAATGTTGAACTATAATTTATCATTCATTATTCATGGAAATAGTTTCCAAGTCTTCAATCCTCCTTTTATTTGAGAGAATTTCCTTCATGGACTTTGTATAGGTGAGAATTTGAGTCAGTGCCTCAACAAATAAAATGTTGATATGGATATTTCAGAACACTTCTTTAAAATTTATAAATTTTTCATCCATATTTATTTGTTTCATATGTTATATAAAAAATAAAATAAGTTATATATGTATTTCCCACCTTCTTCACTTTTTCTTATATGAATTCTTTTACCTTTGGTAGGCCATTATCCAGTGGTAATACCTCAGGTTCAATTTATTCTTGAATCGTTTTTTAAGTACCATCACTATTATCACCTAAAAATATCCTTTTATTTTTCATGTCTAGTTTTGAGATATCTTTTCTACTTATTAAAGTTACAACCTTGGCTTCCTCTTTGAGGTTGTTTTTAGTTTTACCTAGTAATATGTTTAGTTTTCTCGATGATTGTTGGATTGAAATCTACCCAATTTTTTGTTCAATGCTCTAGATATCTACCTCCTAATTTTGAAATATTATTTCATAAATTATTATAAACATGGAAATAATTTCCTCCAAAATCATATTTGGATCTTGTTGTATTTTTTGGGACACTTTTTTTATTTTTGAAGGGTATGTTCTAGATGAGGGTTCTCAGACCCTTATTTTTGATAGTGTAATTACTGGTATTGATTGTGTCATTGTATCCTTGGTTGAGGATTCTCGCATTGAGGTTGGTCATACCCTATAGATCCTTCAATAATTAATTTTGGAGCTTGTGTTTATTTTCCGCCCCACCCCAAATTTGAGTTATCTTGGAATCCCATATTTTGATTGTTCATAAATATATTTGACCAATGATTCTATAAAACATAACTCAAATCAAAATTATAATTATTTAAACTTATATTTTGATACTCTCATATTGAATTATTATCACCACATTCTATTTAAATGGGGTTTTGAATGACTTTAACATCTGTTGTAGTGCTAAGGTAGAGTGAATTTATTTTCTTTAACGTTGCATCCATTTTGGAAGTTATCATAATGGTTGAATCAACATTATGAATTCCCCAATTTTGTTTTACTCACTTCAAGTTCCATTGAAAACTTGTAATATACATGATTTCTAAAAAATAAACAATTATTTAGGAACCTTACTCATAACTATACCGCCCCCCAATTGTCACCACAACTACCATAGTTTTTGTGTTCGTGGTAAGTCTACTATAGAAGGTTTATAATTTCATCTATAATGGTATCCCATAATGTAGAAAATTCTTCAAAATATTCCTAAATAACACACATGATTTATAAATGGGTTTGATTTTGAAATGATAAAATTTATGAATATCATTTATTTAAATAATTTTATTGGATGGTGGAAAGTATTTCATTAGAAATTCTTGATCAAGATCTACCCATGTAATAATAGGGCATCATGGAAACCATCTAATACAATCATTATCCTTATGTCACAATGAAAAGGGAAATAATCAATTATTTTTCACATCCTCTGAAACTAAATTATAATGGAAATTGTATCTCTATGAAATTAGAAAGGTGAGAATTGGGGACTCCACTTGGTAAACCCAAAAAATTATAATATGTTTTGAAATAAATTTATAATATCTAGATAAATTTAAAAAAATTTGTATTGAATGTGTGTAAAAAATTCCTAAATACAATCCATGTGTAGAAGGAAATTGGTACTCCATGAGAGTTCATTAGGGTAGTAGTTCTACTTAAGGAACTTGTGAAATGTATTGTTGTGTCTCTTGTTGAAAAAATATCTACATAAATTGATATTATGGTTGGTTTTAAGTTACATATTATAGAAAAAGTGTAGGTGGATATTGGTCCCCCCCACAGGTGAAAATTATTATCCAAACCCATGGAAAATATCTAGGTCTTCACCTTCCACATTTGGTATGGGGTCATTTAGAATATTCTCTCCCATAAGTTCTCATCATCACTTTAACTCAATTAATTTGATCTTAAAATAAAATAAGATACCCTATAATAATTTTGAACTCTTTGAATGATTTATTATGAACCCATGATCCTGCGTAATTCAAAAAGCACATTGATCATAAAAGGAAAATACCATAAATAATAAAAAACATAAATGAGTTTAAGAGAAGAATTTTTCAAAAAATATTTTTTTTCAAATTAATGGACCAAGTCTCAATAAAAAATAAATATTTTAAATGAATCATTATAAATTGTTCCATAATTTTTTGTTGGTCTTCCATATTATTATTTTTTGGGCCTCCCAAGTTAAATTCCAACTCAAAATACAAAAAACATATAGCAGAAGTATGGTATTGATCCCCAAAGTATCCTCAGGTATTTTCAAGGTAAAACTTTATTAAATTATTTGAAAATTATTTATCTTGTAATAAACCATTTAATTTTGAATTGAACCAAATCAAATCTCTTTATATTGATGTCACCAAAATAGTAAATTATAAAAAATGGATTTTTAAATTTATGATAAAAGTGCATTGAGGATGTGGGATTTAATGTAGATCATAATGATTGTGATTGTTATGTGTGTTTGTGTCATTCACAATAAATTTCATCACTAGGATTCAAATATGTCACAACCTCTTTGGTCTGATAGGTTTCAATAAAGCTTTTAAAAATTGATTTCTTACCCCCAATAATCAATTTCCAAAAATATTTATTAAAAAAATCCTAAGGTAATGATGAATACATCTAATTTTAATATATTTATTCATCATAATTCATTTGGAGATACATAGATATATAATTCTTATTATGATACAAAATATCCAGTGAAGGGATGAATGTTGACATGAATAAATAATAAAGAAAATGTATGAATCACACTAACACAATAATAACAATTTAATTACTCACAAAAAACTCTATTTCCACCCACAACCCCAAAATAAGATAAAATTAGTTCTACATGGTGGAAAGAAAAATAATTATATAATACTTGCATAAAGTTTTAATGATATAAATAAGAATAAATAAAGTAAATAGAAGTATAAATCAATAATTCTCCCTCCCTCGATGGATTTTCAGAACCTCCAATGCTAAAATTTATTTCTTAGATGATTTATTTTATCTAAAAGGTTAAAGATACATTTAATTACCCATCCCCACTTATTTAGGAGTGTTTAGGGGTCATAATAAAGATTCAAAGGGTGTTTGGATAAGTATATGATAAGTGGATGGCTAAGCTATCCAAGGTTCATGGTTAAAGTGCATGGTTGGGTAAATTGTGCACCAATCATGTATTTAAATCCATCCACCTCTCTTTAAGGCACATGATTGGAATGAATAATTAGGTTATCAAGGAGAAATATATTCATTTGGGGATATATTAATTTTATTAGGTGCATAATTTCCTCACATGGTTGGGTGAATCATCAAATAACCATATGGTTGGCATTGTCCCATTAATATTTTCCACACATGGTTCCTAGGATAATCCACACTATTAGATAAAAAATATGGAAACCATGTTAATGTAATTTCCACTTGAATTTGTTCCTTGCACGGTTCTTATGATAATTCACATACTCCCTTAGTTTCATTGGAAACTATAAATTGTAGAAAAAATTCCAGAATACCTCCATTTTACCTCTAAAAGTCCCAGTTCAAGACAAATTCAACAAATTCTTCATTTTCCACCCATTTTTTCACCTAATAAAACACATTTAATCCATGGATATGTGATATCCAAATTTATTTCCATTTGTAATGTGAAATTAATTATATAATTGGAATATTCACAATAATGTTCACTATACATATGGTTTGCATAAACCATTGGTATTGGTCCCAAGAATTTTGGGTGCCAATACCAATGTTTTTTAAAAACCATAGGTATAGGTATCTACCAATGGTTTTTTAAAACTGTTGGTATATTTTAGACCATTAATTTTGTATTTTTATGAATAATAATAATAATAAATAATTTATAATTTATAATTAATTTTATACATGTATACATATATATATATATCCAATTGTATACATAAATGTGGTTGTAGGATAGTGGTTGATTTATTCATTAATAATGGAGAGGTCCTAAGTACAAAACTCTATAATGGTTTTTTATTGTACCTATAGCAATGGTTTTGTAAAACTGTTAGTATATACCTATAACAATATTGTGGTAAAACCATTAGTTTAGGTTTTTAAAAATAGTTTTATAATCATTGATATATCCTAAAAAATATATTTTTACTCCTAACAGATCATCAAACCATTGGTATAGGCTATACCAATGGTTTGAGATCCTATACTAATTATACCATACTATAGGTATAGCCTAGTTTTTTCAATAGTGTTACTTTATGCCTTGGAAAAATGGGGTAATATAAAAATCCATACTTTTATATGATGTAGCTGGTGGACACAAGTATAGAGATATATATATTCGATAGGGAACACACTAGATACCTTTATAGCTTGAGTAGAACAGATGATTTTCTGAAGTCTACTCTTTATTTACATTTTTGAATTTAGTAATTCATATTTTTTATCAATGTTGTAAATGCCCATAGGGTCACACTTTTTTATTTTATAGAATGGGGATTGAGTTTGAATAGAAGATCTTATTTAGAAATGTTTTATAATTAATCCAAAATGGATTGTGGATAGGGATTCATAAGGTTTTTCATATGATGTGGTATAAGGTGAAGTTTAAGATAACTTCCAAAAATTATTTTAAAGAAATCCAAAATGAGTTTGGTAATGGTTTCCGGAGTTATTTTATATTATAAAATATAAGGTGGAATGGAACAAAGTCTATTATTTTTTATTTTAGGTGGGAGATTATTGGTGGTATGATCTAAATCTTATTATGCATTTAATAAAAATTAGTCTATATCATAGGGTAATACATAGGGATATTATATGAGATGATATCCTTTATTCCATATTAATTCCAATACCATGGATGGGAATATAGTTTAGTATGATGTAAAGATATCATAACCACTGACTTAAATATACTATTTTATTATCTGGTTCTATCGTGGATTGTAATGTATAATTCATTTAAGGTAATGGAATGTTAAAAGTGATAATGTTTAAATCACTCACATTAGATATAATTAAATGAAATTTGTGTGGGTATCGATTCATGCATATAATGATTACATGAATCGGATGAAATGTTAACTCATACATTATGTAACGTATGAGTAAATGCATGGAAATATTAGGAATGTCCTAAGAGATTATATAAAGGGGAAATCACCATGAGATAGATTCCATCCAATCTTGTCTAATTGATAATTGATTCATTATTCTTCTGAATCTCTCTAATTCCTTTATTCTTTTCTTGTGAGGTACTAGCATACCATGAATGTGAGGAAGATCCTACCTGATCATTAGCTATTTTAAACCAACCCATAGATACACCATGAAGGAAGTAATACTTAGGATACCTCTAAGATATCATCATCAAGCATTTTTATGAAGGTAGAATCTGTAGAGTCTTGATAGTGAAAGGTATACATAAACTATTCTTCACTTTATATATAGAATAGTTTTGGTTTCAAGCAAGGTATATATTGGGATTAAGGGTTTCTAATGGTTTTTTCTACGATAAACAAGATTTTTTTTATGCCTTAAAAACCTAACAATGGTATAAAAGTGTTATCATATCATTATATTCACAAAATAATGTTTAAAATGGATAAAAAATATAGTATCACACCATACAAGTGATATTGGTTCATTATAGTAGGCATTTGAATATTATTAATCAATGCCACCATAGTAGGATTACTCTTATATTGGTGCATTGAATATGTTGTGATGTGAATTTACTCTTATATAGTATATGAACACATAGATTTACTTTTATGCATGTTTTTTGTTCCGATATTACTCTTACATAGATATTGATCACATGGGATTACCCTTACGTAATGGTTTATCTTAAGTCCTGGTCTCCAGGAATGCTCACTCACCTTACACAAGTCCCTTCACAACATTTTAATATTGCATGATCAATTTAATCTCACAAAATGCTTCTCAAAACTATGTTAATATTACTCAAATCCCTATTATCAGGTGTAATAGATAACAGATAGTGTTGGGAAGTTTTTCATGTCGTGGATTGTCTACCATATTCTACGATATGAAGATATTGTTAAAAATGATAATTATATAAAGATATAAATTTTCTATATTTCAATTATGAATTTATTGAAATGGTTAATAAATTATTTATAATGAATGGAAAATTTATTATGAGATATTTATTAATTTATAAAGTTGTTTATAAATTAATTAACTACAAAATCTTTATAATTAATTAGTCAAATGTTTATGTAGAATTTAAAAAATAAATATCCCTAATATTAAATATAAATATTAAAATAACCTTTCAAAATACATAGAAATACTTATAGTATATGTGATAAATGTTCATATTGAAATTATAAATCCAAAATATAAAGTAGTTTCTCTTTTAATTTTGAATTTTTTATAATTAATTAATTTAAATGTTAATGAGCCTATAGTTGAGTGGTAAAGGATCTTGCTTCACATCTAAAAGATCCATATTCAAATCTTGGTAGGGTGGAATTTCTAAGTACTGTAGTAATATTGCAATACTTATTATACCAGTTCCCTAATAGCTACTATAGAAGGTATTATAGCAGTTATAGTTTTAGTGGAACTATTCACCTAGATTGGGCCTACAGGCCACATATTTCGGCCTTTGGGCCATATGTCCTTCAAACCATCAAAGGAATATAGACCATAGGGCCTCCGGGCCAAAAAATGTAAGGCCATAAGGCCTTCAGGCCATCAATGGTGGACCTATTGTAGAGACCTGAAGCTTGACGTACATGGACATTACATTAATTTTGCGGAATACTTAACACATAACAAAACCAGGCACACAAGGACCGTAATAGTTTAGTGTCTTTGGAAACTTGGAACGAAATCTTCTAATCATGGTGAAAGATCTTCAACATCTCCCATAAAGATCTTCCCTTTTTTCTTACCTAAAACCTTTCTTTATATCCTGGGGAAAAGAAAACATAAAAAGGGTGAGCTCAAATGCTCAATAAGGGTAAGCATGGATAAAATAAAACATACCGTATACATTTGAACTTAAAAACATGAACATAATGTTTAAACATCAAAAGATTGAGCAATGACATAAAACATGGAAGTACGTAAGGCATAGATCATAAAGAAACATTAATAATGATAAAATTTCATGGGAATGAAACATGTAATTGTGGAAACCATTCATCACATGTCACGATTTCCATAGTAGCCAAGGCATTGCTTCCAAGACCATCTTAGTGGACAAAGTCCCTTTCTGAATCGAGTTCACTCCTCGTTTCAGTCCTGTAACACTGAACCGGATTAACTTACCATTCCATCCATGTCTATCTCATGAGATATAAATCTTTACCCAATGCATTGGAGGGAGATATAGGTCCCACCCATCTCATAATGAAATCATTCTTACTTGTGCCACAAAATAAACTTAAAACATTCATCATAACCCAAAGAATAAAATGGGCACTACTGGAAATCGGATCTTTCCCAACACTTATATACACCCTTTCCCAATGGTTCTCCCAAACCGTTGGGAAAGGGGGGGTCTTTCCCAACGGTTTGGGAGAACCGTTGGGAAAGGGGTGTTTTGAGGCCCCTTTCCCAACGGTTCTCCCAAACCATTGGGAAAGACCCCCCTTTCCCAACGGTTTGAGAGAACCGTTGTGAAAGGGGTGTTTTGAGGCCCCTTTCCCAACGGTTCTCCCAAACCGTTGGGAAAGGGGGGGTCTTTCCCAACGGTTTGGGAGAACCGTTGGGAAAGGGGTGTTTTGAGGCCCCTTTCGCAACAGTTCTCCCAAACCGTTGGGAAAGACCCCCCCTTTCCCAACGGTTTGGGAGAACCGTTGGGAAAACTCACCCCAAATCCAACATTCACCTCGTGGAAATTTACACCTATCCCAATGGTTTTGAGAACCGTTGGGATAGACCTATCCCAACAGTTTTCAAAACCGTTGGGATAGATTCTTTCATTTCTTCCAGGTCTGCTACCCAAGAACATTATATAAATATAAATTTTAAATAATTATGATAATACATATATATATTTATGAAATTATGTTTACAAAAGTGATGTTAGCTTAGTGGTTAAGTCGTTCGATTATAAACAACGGGTCGTGGGATCAAATCCCAGCACATGTTTTTTTCTGAAATACATTTACCAACGGTTTTATAACCGTTGGAATATATTTTCATATTACTTATACCAACGGTTTTAAAAATAAATAGATAATCTTGATGAAAAGTCATTAACATGTTTCTTTATAGACTATAAAGATAAAAATATCAAATTTTTAATTTTTAATGATAAAAAAATGAAATTATCATAAGTAAAAAATGTGTTATTTAAAGATAAATTCTTTGAGAAGTGAAGGGACTTATTTGAATAAATAAGTTAGATACAAAGAATCAATTTCAATCCAAGTTTCTCTAAATAGGGGTTCAATATGATTTCAAATTCTAGATAATTCAGATGTTTCTAACTACTAAATGTTCTAAAATTACAAATGAAAGTTTGAAGGGAATCATAATGAGTTTGAAATATCAACCAAAAGAAGATATACCTAAAATATTGAGAAGCACATGAGCCTCAGCCCAGTTGGTGAGGACTCACTAGGTGCATCCAAGAGACCCGAGATCAAATCCGAGTGGAGGCATATTTCTGGGTAATGTAGCAGTATTGTAGCAGGCACTGTAGAAGGCATTGTTCGGTAATGTAGAAGTCGTAACTATTCATCCATCTGGGCCTTCAGGCCATCGATTTGGTCCTCGGGACCGGCAAGGATTTTGGTCCACCCAAGGCCTTCGGTATATTTGATTCTCAAGGCCTTCTGGCCACCTTTAGGCCTTAGGGCCACCTTAAGGCCTTCGGTCCACATGAATGCAGGCCCCAGACACACTACAAAAAAGGAGCAGTCCTATAAGAGGATTCAGAGTAGGTGAACTCACCAGAGTAGAGCCAAATGGATTGTCAGAATGAGAGGGTATGTCTATGCCATCAGTACCAGTCTGTGCTTGCACAGGAAGCCTAGCCAGACGGTCATGCAAAGGTGGAGAGCTACTATCAGGATGCAGATGCTGGGGAGGGGCAGTTCCTTATAGATATTATGGTTGAATTCTCTAAGATCTTTGGGTCATGTAATCTCCTAAGCCTACGGTCCATGTAATCTCTGAGCCTATGGGCCTTGTAAGGGTTCCCCCTCATCCCTTGAATGGGGGGTTATCAAAAATCAATAAAAATGAAGGCCTTCGGGCCATTCAAGTAGGCAGACCTAAAATATTGAGAATTTTTTAGCCTCAATTTAATGTTTTTGAGGATAAAATTACGAATATTTGTGTTCCTAAGAGAGAAGAGTCACATTTAGCATTATGTAGATCAATAAGAGCTAGACAACTGGTACAAATGTATATAGATGATAAGTAATTATTACTTTTAAAGGATGTTAGAGAACCAGAGAGACTATAAGAAGCATCTATCTTTAATGATTCTAGTAACTATAAGTTATATATGATGGATGATTTGGATTCACTTCATATGAACAACACTAGGTAAATAGAAAAACTACCACTTAAAAAGTTGTCACTTAAAAACAAGTTTGTCTTCCAATTAAAATAATAATCTAATATAAGTATGAGATATAAAGAAATGATGATAGTGAAAGGGTTTTATAAAAATTAGGGAATCTATTTCTCTAAAATATGTTCATTGGTATGAAAGTATACTACTATTCAAACTGTGTTAAGTTTGGTTGATTTTTGAGGATTACATATAAAGAAAATGTAAATAAAGATTTATTTTATTCATGGAAATATAAATAAAAAAATCTATATAAAGTAACTTATTTTTTTCTCAAAGAAACAGAATTAGGAATTGGTGTACAAACTCAAGAGGAGTCTCTATAGTTTGAAACAAGTTCTAAGGTAATGGAATTGTAAATGTGACTAATTCATGGAGGGAAATGTTTCAAGTAAAGAAACTTAGATCATTAAGGTAACTAGAAGAATTATAGTAATGGTAAATTAATCATTTTTATATTTTATATGTTTAATATACATCTTGTAGTTCCATTAATTCAGTGGATTTAGGAACTAAAGAAGTATTTTTTGGGAAAGATTTGAATGAAATATCTTAGAGAATAAAAAAATCATATACATAAGGATTGAACATTATAGGAAAACTAGAGGTTTAATTATATCATAGAAGGACTACATCTAGAAGATTTTTTGAAAGGTTTGGAATGAGAAAATGTAAATCAATATCAACACCTATTTCCATAAACTTTAAACTATAGAAATAATAGGCACCATAGATTGATGAAGAGGAAAAGCACATGGAGAGAGAATTGTATGCATCAGTGGTAGGAAGTCACTTGTGTTCCATGGTGTTTACTCATATAGACATTAATCATGTAGTGAGAGTGATTATCTAGTGTATGTAGAATTTAGGGAAATATCACTAGGATTTCAAAATGTGGATTATTCAGTAGCTTAACGGAATAAAACATATTGCTCTTTATATTCATTACTGGGGTATATTTATGTATACTTTATGGATAAATCATAATTATTGATGTGCACAGCTAGATATATTTTCACATTCAGTGAAACAATGATCAATTATATTTCTAGGTTAAAACTGGTGATTATAAAATCTATAATGAAAGAAAATTATATTGTATAAATATAAGTAATCAAGGAAATGATATATTTGAGGTTTTGGATTGAATTTCTTAGATATAGATAGGAAATTTGACTACTTTACTGTTATAGTAAAAGTGCGGTCTACTTGGATAAAAATCCTTTGTTCCATGTGAGGAAAAAACATCAACCTAATATACTATTACATAAAAATATGTAAGAGGATGGAGATATAGAGTTATGAAACATTAATAGAATGAATAATCTAGTAGTCATGTTCAGAAAGAGTTTAGTCCAGTAAAGTACAAGGTGTAATTATTCCTCAATAAATCTTGGGTGAATTAGAGTAATGTAGGAGCATTTCATGTAGAATAAGTGAAAGAGAGAAAAGAATCATACCTCACAATGGTTAAGGAAATCAAGGAAAGACATGTGAAATATATAGATCCAATATATAATCTTATTCCATTCAATAAATAAAATAGGATCTCGTCATGATCTACAACATAGGATATAGATCAATTCATGACAGAATAAATCTAATGATCTAGGTGAGAGAATTCAAGATGATTTAAATAGAATGAGAAGAAACAAGGATATACTGTTTATTCCGAATATCCAACACACTTTGATTAACTAACAGTTTCTTCAAAGTTAAAGAGTGTTTCCAAGGGATCCTAAGAGAGAAGAGTAGTTTGAGTTCTGGAGAGAATAGATGAAAAATGGGGGTTTTAGTGAATTAATCTGAATTAAAGATTAATTTTTAGATTATTAATTACACATCCATGGTTAGGTCTTGTGGTTTAGAAAAACACTACGCCAACCATGTACATGATATTACCCCCCCCCCCAAAAGGGACATATTTATGGTTGTGCCACATGGTTTGGAAAATCATGTGCCAACTTTGTGCTGCTACTATCCACCAACTAGATGTCCACATGGTTTTGTAAACTATATTCATGACATTATCCAAAGGATCCCAACCCACATGGTTTCTCCTAAACAAACTCACAGTTTTCCAAACTATGCACCATCTATGCACCTACCCAGTGAATACCAAAACATACTACATGGTTTCTTGGATTTGGTTCGTGGTTTTTACTAATCATGTACCTATTAAAATGATTAAAAAACACTCCAAAACCATTCAAAAACTCCTAAAACTTAACCCCAAGCATAATATAACTTAAAAAATACACAATACGAGGGTAAAGTACCTGAAAATATAGTTTTTAAATTTTCCCCATAATTAATATTTCCATCCTTAGAAAATGGGAGATCGGTGTTGGTTTGGAATAGCTCAGGCCATTGCTCCAGTATTTCCTTTTCATATTCCCATGTCTCTTCTTGAATTTGACCAAGCTATCATAAAACCCATAACAAATCGATGCTTTTCCCATAAAATGGTTTATCTTTTCTATCCATAATCCATATATAAAAATAAATCAATATATAATATGGTTCAATATCAACATGGTCAATATCAATTTGGTACTTCTTCAATTATGATACATGAAACACATTTTGTACAAAACTGAACCTTGGAAATAAATCCAATAGATAATCCTTATCACTAACTCATTAAATTATCTCAAAAGTGTGATCGTATCAAGGATAAAACTTTACTTACTTAGCAAAAATATTATTCCCTAGCCATGGAGTGATTCTCAAGAAAACATGATCACTTACATAAAACAATAATGGTTGATGAAAAGTATTTTCATATGATTTATAGTGACACTTAGTCATCACCATTCTCTTTCTAATCATCTGAATATTCTCCATATTATCTTAAACAAGGATAGGTCCAAAATTGAAGTATCACCCAAAAAATTAGAGAACAAAAAAGATGTCCATAAAACGATTTAAAAGGATCCATATGTATTGAGTCCTAAAAGAATTTATTTTATAAGAACTCCAATAATGGTATATGATCCTCCCATTAGCCTCTAAAATCCATCACACAAGCTCTAAGCATGTATTCTAATGTTTGGATTGCCAAACTTACCATCCATTTGATGATGATATGTTATGCTCATAGTCAACTGGGTTCTAGATGATTTCTTCAAGGACTTCCAAAATTGAGATGTAAACCTAGGGTCCCAATTAGAAACAATTGAAATTGGAATTCCATGAATCTTTAAAACTTCCCAAATATAGATTTTTTATAAGTCTTCCACCGTATTGGATTTAAGAATAGTGATGAAGTGATCCAAATTCATGAGTTGATCCATAATCATCATTATAGAATCATGTTTCTGAACCATTATTGGTAAACATATAAAAAATCATAGTTATCTTATACCATTTCCATAAAATAATAGGTAAATATTGAAATATACCATATGTTCATTGGTGCTCTATCTTGGCCTACTGACTGGTGAGGCATATCAAGACAAACTATTCCACTCTATCATTCATTCCAGCCCACCAAAACTATTATTTTAATTCATTATGAATGTCATGAATTCCATGATTAATAGACCATATCAAATGGTGGTATTAAGAAATAAGTTGTTATTAATAAGTTTTTGGAACCATAATATGATCTATAAAACACACCATAGATCTATCATCTAGTGTCCATCCCTCAATGGTCCCCCAAACATTTAGTTTTGACCTCATTGTTAAACATTTAGGATCATATGTATGGGAATCCTTAAACTTTTCAACTAAATTAGGAAAAAAATAAATTGGAATGAAAATTTAAACTTCACCTTGATTAGTTCAATCCAGATGCATATCAGCTATGACCAACACTAGATGCCACTAATATAAAGGCTCTTTAACCAAATGATTATAAGACTTCCTACTCAATGAATCTTCTACTGAATTTCATTTACTTGGTGTATACATCAAGTTAAATTCAAACATATAAAGGTATTCCATCCATAATCATTGTCATAGATTAAATACCTTTTTGAATAAATGTGTTTCAAGATCTTATGATCCAGGAACATTGTGAATTTCTCACCAAAAATTAATGATGCCATCTTTTCAAGGAATTAACTATAGAAACCAAATGTAAATCATGTTTTGGGTAATTATTCTTATACACCTATATCTATCATGATCCATAAGATATAACATTATCTCTCTACATAACAACACATCCCAACCCATAACCAGATATGTCACAATAAACAACATGGATTTTTTCTAACTTCAAAAACATAAGTATTATAGATGATCTAAGTTAAAATTTAAGCACTTGAAAATATTTTTGGAAATTTTCAATCCATTTTAAAGGAAATAGTTTCCTTATCAAAGCATTCATCAGTGAGGAAAGTCTTGAAAATCGTGAACAAAGAGTCAGTAATATCCTACAAAGTTGAGTAAACTACGTGTCTTGAAAATGTTATTTATTGGTTGCCAAGAGATAAAATATTCTTCCATGTTAGGATCTATAGAGACTTATATTTAAAAAAGTGCATGGAAAAATAAATATACCTCTTGTATCTAGAAATCACACTTTGAAATTTTAGCATAAAGGTGATGTTCATGAAAGATACCCAACACTATACCCAAGTGTTTTTCATGATCATCCTTATTCCCAGGATACACCAGGATATCATCGATGAACACTACTATAAAGGAGTCAAGATACCTATGAAATATATAATTTATAAATTCCATAAACACCACTTGTGAATTTGAAAGACCAAAAGGAATAACCATGTATTCATAGTGATCATAATGTATCCTAAAGGTTGTCTTTAGAATTTCAACCTTCCAAACTCAAATTCAGTGATACCCTGATCATAAATAAATTTTAGAGAACCACTGGGATACCATAAATTAATCAAATAGATCATAAATTTGTGGAATTGGATATTGTTTTTTATCATAACCTAGTTGAGCATATAATAATCTATACAAATCTAAAGAGTTTCATCTATTTTCTTGATAAAAAGAACTCGTACATCCCATGGAGACTTACAAGATCAAATAAATTATTTAATTTCCAAATCTTTCAGTTAGAGATTAAATTCTCTTAATTCCATTAGTTTCATTTTATAATATGGAATTGAAATATGATGGTTCAAAAGACATTAGTAAATTGTTCAAGGATGGTTGTAAAATCACTATGTCTTATTTCAATAATAGATTTCAAAGTAACTACTTCCAATTGATAAGATATAGTCTTGAACATTGATACTAAAAGTCATAATCTACTTGTATTCACATACCAATATCCTTTACAGATATGGTTAAAACCATTGGAAGATGTGAAACTAACCTTCCAATCATAACATTCAATGTAGTCCTTGAAGGTCATCAACTAAACCATTCTAAAAATCAGGTCATATATGTCCATCTCAAGAATAGATAAATCCCAAACCAATTTATCCCCATTGATAGTTATAGAACGTGATAAACGCTTAAATTTTGGATACTCTCATTGACCGGGAGGTTTCTGAAATTTCAATAAATAATACATCATATCAACATGTAAAATCATATAATCAATAACATGATAAGAAATGAAAGAGTGGGACACACCCATATCAAACAAGAATTTTGTATGGGTATAATTAAATAGAATAGTATTTTGATTAAAGTTCCTTAATCTACTCATATTTTTCTTTCAATTGGGAAGTCATATTTTTTATACTTGAGTTTTCTTCAATTCCATATTTTCTCCTCTCTTCAAGTTTTGTCTTTATAGGGATAATACTCACCTTAAATTCTTTATCCATGAAAATGTTTTTCATATCTACTATATAAGTTATTTGAGTAAATCACTTTGATCCTTTATATTTTTATGAATATTATTTATTTCGATGTTCAATGCCACTTTAAATCCATTAAAACTCTTTTTTCCATGCAATGATCTTCAATAAATGTAAGATACACTTCATGCATAATCTATTGGAGTTGGTGACCTAGAACCAACTAATTTCTAATTTATATTACTTTTATATTCATATACTTGAATATTAATAAATTCCTTATCATATATTGATTACCCTTCTATGTTACATTTATGTGATAAGGTCCTAGATTATCTATCACACTGATAAGGTCATAAAAGTTCACCACTATAATGAAAACCATGAAGTGTTATGACAATATTCTTAAATATTGGTCTATGGTAAGATAACATTATATGATTAGACACATAGTATATTGATGGTTAGGTCTGAGTACTTGTAAATGGATGAGATTTCATGTCACAAAGTTTACACTTGGTAATATCCAAGACAGAATATTATAATAATAGAACCACCATAAGTAATTCTACTTGTTTCATGTCATTGTATATTCTTATATGAAAACATACTTCATGATCTGTAGACTTTAAGATTATTATTATTATTAATGTGTATCATAAATCATGTACTCAAATGTGATGGAAAAAAAATGTGACATCATATATTCACTGAGAAGTATAGTATGTTAGGTGCATCATGAGTGGTATGTTATTAATGAATAATGTAAGAACCTGAATCTTCTTTTTAGGTATGGATCTTGTTTTCAGGTTTTTTTGAGAAAAAGGGTAGTTTTTGGAAAATTCATTGGTACACATAGTGTACTTAGGAGTACACGCCGTATACCCAGTTTCTGTGGGTAGTTGTGTACTGGTCGTGTAATGGATGAGTACATTGTTGTGTGAGGTGACCTGGAGACCGCCTAAAGCAGGGGCCAATTATGGAATATACACAGCATGTAAATTAAATGAACACACCATGTACTTTTATTTTATTTGTTAAATTGGACCAGGGTTGTGTCTAATCCCAAAATTGTCTTCTTCTAACCCTGTCTCATCCAGGAGTGACCAGGAGCTATGATTCTTCTCTGAGCCCCTAATCTATCATCCGTTCTCTAAATCAAACATCATTGATTGTGTTGAAATCACCTCGGTTAGTTCTTCCTTCTTCTAGATCCTCTCCTCTTATTTTCTCTTCTTTCGTGAGTTATTCGAGGTTGAGAATTTTTTATGTTCTTTTAGATCTACAATGTTCTAGGTCGATTAAAAGGATGAGGTTCAACTATATCGATCGTACAATGTCAAGGTATGTGGTTTTTTTCTTCCCCTAGTTTTTATTAGATTATATGTGAAAAAAGTGTTGAATATCCTAGTTTAGAGTATTGTGTTTTTTAAATATTTAACATTGTCTGATGCCTACTACATTTTATTTTATTGAGAAAGGGTTTTGGTTATGATTTAGGTTTATTACCTTGTTTATGGATGTGTTTTTCCATGCTTGTTTTATATTGGCTATTGGGTCTATAACTACCTATTATGCTATTTTGTTTCCATTCCTAGTGTTGTTAGGATGGAATTGATATTATATGACATGCTTGTGATATGAATTGTAGATACTTAGACTTGTATTAGATGAGATTACTTTGGTTGTTGGATATCAGTTGTGCATGATTGTATTACACAGGGCTGTGAGAACCTGGTGTAGTTAGACCATAGGGGGAATTGATGTTGAGGTCTTCCAGAGAGTGTCTATTATACTTTTCACATTGCAAGACCATAGGTGGGATGGATGTTGAGTGATCCCTCAGAGTGTCTATAGTATACTATTATGAGACCATAGGGGGAATGGATGTTGAGTGATTCCTCATAGAGTCTATAGTATACTGTTAAAATACCATAGGAGGAATTGAAAGTGAGGGATTTCTCAGAGAGTCTTTGTCTTCGTGAAAATAGAGGAGTTAAACTGTGAGAACTTTCCCAGAGGGTTACTTGTGAATGATTGGTTGATTAATTAATAAATTTAAATGAATGTGTTTTGAATTATAGGATTGTTTACTTTTGATTACTTCCTTATTTATTACTTACTTTTTCATATTACCTTATATATATTCACTAGAAACTGGGCATAGATCTTTGGGTGGTTTTCTATTGGGATTCATCTCACACCTTGTTTGGGTCATGCTTTTGGGCCCAAACTGATTATATATTTGTAAGTATAGATAAGGTAAATCGCCCTTTTTCATTAGGTACTTGATTTATGTGGAGATGGAGAGCATGGGACCAATATGAGGCTTGTGATACTACTAGAGTTTACTTGTTTTATTCGTACTTTGGTTTAGCACTGTATTTTCAGCATTGTGACTTATTTGGATGATTTCCTAGACATGTGTGACATGCATCATTTATATATGTGCTCTAGTTGTTTATTTACTTTTAGTCTTCTATTGTTTACTTGTTGTATGGTATTACTGCTTCCATTATTGTATATTATTGTTATTCCCTGCATTACTCTTCCAATTAGGGCACAGTTTCTCCACTATCACACCTAAGGCCCTCACTGTTATTCAGAAGCCTTGGGTGTTTGTGGAAATGCTCTTGAGGCCATGTAACCAACCGGTTATGGGGAAACTTTGGGTGGAACCTGGAACCGGAACATTACAAATTGGTATCAAAGGATTCTTTTCTTCTTTGACTTACTGTTTGGATCTTTTAGAATGGGATAGGAAGAAATAGGTAGTTTGAAATAAGATATGCTTGGGAGTAGCTAACCCGTGTACATGTAAAAGCCAATATGCCTCGATTATTTCAATTTTATGGTTTTTCAATTATTACCGTTGATTTGATTTCAACTTTGGTTGATTCGCATGTTTTGTGTTGTTATCATTGATATTATTAAGGTTCTATTTTTGTTACAACCTGATGAGATGAGGGTATGCCATATCATTCATCATATAGTAACTTGCTAAATATCACATGTCATGCATTATTTACATGCCATTTAGGGTTCATTTCTAATTGCATGTTGTTGTGATATATGTTGCGATAGGTATGAATGTTGTTGTGATATATACCGTGATAGAATACCTATTATTTGATAGGGTATTGATAATATTTAAAGTTTCATTTGAATGGGCATGGAACTTTTGTCCCTAAGGTGTTATACCCCCTCTTGAATCAGAACTTGGTGGATCATATTAAACTTTAACAGAATTCTGCCATCTTATGACATGAATATGGTTTCAAGATTTGATTCGTGGCGAGTATAATCCCCCACAAATCATAATTTGGCACTTTAATTTTTGTTCCAGTGTTTTTATGGCATTCCAGAGTAGTTTCTGAGGCTTACTATCCGGAAAAAATTAGAATACATGGTGTGTGATGATGAATACACTCCATGTATACTTATGTTCAGGAAGATAATTTTTTTTCTTAAGTACAAGTCATGTACTGTATGTACGTGTTGTGTAGTCTTTAATTGTGTGACTAACTGTGTGGGAAGAGACATGGGGTTTGGAAATGTTTGTTGGAACATGTTGTGTACTAGTAGTACATTTTGTGTTGTAGAAACCATGTATTTGGTCGTGTGACTAACGACATGAGTGGATGAACTTCAGGTGGTAAACACTGTGTCCAGTGTGAGCACGTCATGTAGAAGTCAACTGTGTCTCCATCCATGTGATAAATGACATGAGTCGGTGAAAACCTTCTAGTACACAACATGTATAGCATATACACACTGTGTAGTTTTCTCCTCAGAGAACCGTGTAGTTTGAACCCTGAAGAAAAACTTGGGAAGGAGGGAAAATTCAAGTACATGTCATGTCACAGGATGAACATGTTGTGTGTAGGGGTGTTACATAACCAATTTTGGAATAAGTACACGCCCATGTTGAAACCGAAGGGAACACACCGTGTGGATGGTATACACACCGTGTAACCCTATTTTATAAAACTTGAATGTTTTTTCCTCATGTTCTTTTCTTTCAATTATAAAGTTTCAGTCCTTTATAATCATGAGATGAGGTGTGTGATTGACCTTGAAGAGTCATGCCACTGAGACTTCCTCCAGTTGTATTCTAGATACAAGTTCTTCTCATAGCTTTATATATGTGCCTTTTTTGGAGATCCTTGGGCTCTGTGTCTTTAATTCTACTGATATCTTGACATTGGAAACTCTGTTGGGGACTAGAATGGCTAGTGTACATCATTGCAAGGAGTTCCCTCTTGAGATTGGTGGGTGTCACTTATTATGGGACCATTATGTCTTAGAGATGACGGGATATGACGTCATTCTCAGAATGGACTGGTTAGTTACCTTCCAATCCATTGTCGATTGTTATCTCTATATGGTGAGTTTCACGTCACCAGAGGTCGGATTGTTTCTACATAAGGGAAAATGGTATGTCCAAGCAAGTAGAGTTGGACCCGAGAATCACGGGTTGAGAGGAATTACAGCCCAGATTGCTAATTTTTATCTGGATGACCAGGGGACTTCACAGATGGACTTTCCTTTAGTGGAGGATCATTTTAGGGATGTATTTATAGAAAAAATTTCAGGTTTACCTCTAGAGAGAGAGGTATATTTCTCTACTGATATTGTTCCAAGAGTGGAATTGGTGTCCATTCCTCCTTATAGGATGGCTACACTAGAGTTACAAGAGCTCAAGAAGTAGTTAGAATAGTTATGGAAAAAGGGTTTCATCCAACCTAGTTCTTCTCCTTGGGGTTCGCCTGTCTTGTTTGTGAAGAAGGTGGACAACACCCTCAGACTCTGTGTGGATTATCAGAAGCTGAACCAATTTATAGTCAATAATTGATATCCCTTACCGAGGATTTATGATCTCTTTGATCAGCTTCGAGGAGCCCACTTGTTCTTGAAGATTGACTTGAGATCCGGTTATCATCAGTTTCATGTTAGACCATCATATATACCTATTATAGCCTTTCGGAGTAGGTATGGTCAATACGAGTATGTGGTTATGTAGTTTGGTCTCATTAATGCACCTACAGTTTTTATGGCACTGATGAACCGAGTGTTCCATCCATACTTGGACTCCTTTGTGGTGGTTTGTGTGGACGATATCTTGGTGTACTATCAGAATAGACACAACCATTCTACCCATCTTAAGATCATTTTTAGTACACTGAGAGAGCATAAGTTATATTATAATCTCTCAAAATGACACTTTTGGATAGACCAGATTCACTTCTTGGGTCATGTTATCTTAGTGACAGGAGTATCAGTAGACCTAGAGAAAGTGAGATCAATAGATTACTGGGAGCATAATAAGAACGTATTTGAGGTACGAATTTTATTATGGATGTCTGGTTACTACAGTAGTTTTATACAGGAATTTCAATGATTATCAGCACCACTAATGGTCCTGACTAAGAAAGGTGAAAAGTACCTGTGGACAGATTATTTTGATTCTGCCTTTCATGAGCTGAAAGGGAGGTTGACTTTAGCACCAATACTAGTTTTTTTAGAGATGATAAATAGCTACATTGTTTACTGTGATGAATCAGGTATTAGTCCGGGAGAAGTGCTTATACAGGGGGGGAAGGCGTCGTTGTGTACAGGTCTTGATAGTTGAGAACACATGATAGGAATTACCTAACGCGTGATCTTGAGTTGGTTGTAGTTGTCCATGTATTGCGCTATTAGAGAAATTATTTTTTGGGATAGCACTTCTTAGTGTTCAGTGACCACAAAAGTCTCAAGTATAGCTTTACTCAGGGTGATTTGAACTTGAGACAACAAAGGTGGGTTGAGTACCTTCTGTCCTTTGACTTTGATCTTTCCTACATGCCTGGGAGACGCAACACAGTGGCTGATGTACTGAGTAGGATGACTCAGATGTAGGAAATTCAGAAGGATAGTAGTGAGTGGAATCTTATGGATCTATTCTCTAAGATTCATTTGGTGGTTCATGATAGACATGAGCAGACGTTTCTTTCTTTTGTAGTTGTTACCTCTACTCTAATTGATTGGGTGCGCATGAGGAAACTATCAGATTCTGAAGTCTCAGTTCTACAGGAGAGTGTATTAGGATGGGACCATATTCCTGGATAGACCATAGGTTAGGATGAGATCGTGAGCTTCCGTAGATGCTTATGGGTTTCATCAGACATACACGTGGAGTTGATGCAGGATTTTCATTCCTCGGTTTGGGAAGTTCATCCTAGCGTCACCAAGATGTATCAAGATTTACACTATCAGTATTGGTGGCTTGGTATGAAGAGGGATATTGTTGGTTTTATTCTGAGATGTTCCACTTGTTAGTAGGTTAAGGCAGAGCATCGATGACCAGTAGGGATTTTACAGTTGTTACCCATTCCTAAGTGGAACTGGAATGATGTTGCGATGGATTTCGTGACAGTGTTACCGAGATCGGTTGGAGGGAATGATGTAGTTTGGGTTGTCATTGACAGACTCACAAAGGTTGCACACTTTTTACTGATCAAGGAGACCTTCAATGTTGATAAGATGGGAAGGTTGTACGTCCGAGAGATTGTATGTTTACATGGGGTTCTACACTCCATCGCTTCAGACAGGGATTCCTGTTTTACTTCTCGAGTCTGGTAAGGACTACAGAGGGCTTTGGGTACACAGGTACTTCTGAGTATATTAGGATATGCATGATGTATTACACGTTCCTCAGTTGTGACATTACTTCTCATACATGTCTCATGTTTTTAAACCTAATTAGGTTGAGTTGGAGGTGGACACATCATTCAAGGAGCATCCTATCCAGATTTTTCATCATAGCGCAAAGGTTCTCTGTGGTCGGTCTGTTCCTCTGGTATGGGTGTTGTGGTAGAACGGGCGAGTACAGGATGAGACATGGGAGAGGGAGACTGATGTGTGATCACAGTGGCCATACTTTTTCGAGGATTCTTCTTCTGCTCCACCTTATTAGGGAAATTCGGAGACAAATTTCTTTATGGGAGAAGTTTTTAAGAACTCAGATCTTCTTTTCAATTATGGATCTTAATTTCATGAGTTTTGAGAAAAATGGGAGTTTTGGAAAATTCATAGGTGTATGACTTGTACATAGGAGTACACATCGTGTACCCAGTTTCTAAGGGTAGTTGTGTACTACCTGTGTAATAGCTGAGTACATGGCCATGTGAGGTGACCTAGAGACCACCTAAAGTGGGGGTCAGTTATGTCATGTACATAGTGTGTACATTTAATGAACACGCCGAGTACTTTTCTTTTATTTGTTAAATCGGATCGGGGTCACATCTAATTCCCAGAATTGTCTTCTTCTAATCTCATATCATCTAGGAGCGATTGGGAGCAATTATTCTTCTCTAATCCCTCGATCCATCATCAGTTCTCCGAATCAAACACCTTCAATTATGTTGGAATCACCTCAGTGAGTTCTTCCTTCTTCTAGATCATCTCCTCTTGTTTTCTCTTCTTTTTTGAGTTATTAATGGTTGATAATTTTTTATTTTTTTTTTAGTTATATGAAGTTATAGGTCAATTAAAAGGTTTAGATTCAACTATATTGATTGTATAATGTTGTGGTAGGTGTTTTGTGAATTTCTGTAGTTCTCTTTGGATTATATGTGAAAAAAGTGTTGAATACCCTAGTTTAGGGTATTGTGTGTTTTGGAGATTTAACCCATGTTTGATGCCTGCTATGTTTTGTTTACTTGAGAAATGGTTTTGGTTATGATTTAGGTTTATTAAATTATTTATGGATTTGTTTTCCCATAATTTTTTGATATTGTCCACTGGTTTTAGAGCTTCCTATTAGGCTATTTTTTTTCCATGCCTAGTGTTGTTAGGATGGAGTTGATATTATATAACATGATTTTGATATGAATTGTAGCTGCTTATACTTATAGTAGATGAGATTAATTTGGATACTATATATCTTTTGTGCACTATTGTATTACACAGGGCTGTGAGAACCTGGTGTAGTTAGACCATAGGGGGAATTGACATTGAGGGATTCCCTAAAGTGTCTGTTATACTTTTAAAATTTTGATACCATAGGGGGGATAGACGTTGAGTGCTCCATTGGAGTGTCTATAGTATACCATTATGAGACCACAGGGGGAATGGAATTTTAGTTCTTCCTAATAGAGTCTACAGTATACTGTTAAAATATCATAGGAGAAATTGACGGTGAGTCTTCCTTAGAGAGTCCTTGTCTTTTTGAAACCAGAGAGGTTAGACTGTGAGAAATTTCCCAGATGGTTTCTTGTGAATGATTGGTAGATTAATTAATAAATGTAATTGAATTTTATTTTAATTTTAGGATTGTTTAATTTTTAGTACTTCCTTGTTTATTACTTCATTTTTTATATTACCTACTATATATATTCACTGACAGTTAGGCACAGATCTTTAGGTGGTTGTCTACTGATATTCTTCACACACTTTATTTAGGTCATTATTTTGGGCCCAAAAAGATTATATGGTTGTAGGTATAGATAAGGTAAATCTCCCTTCATCGTTAGGTTCTTTATTGTTGTGGAGATGGATATCATGGGACCAAGCTGAGGATTGTGATGCTGCTGGAGTTTACTTGTTTTATTCATACTTTGGTTTAGCACTGTATTTTTAGTATTTTGACTTGTTTGGATGCTTTCCTAGACATGTGTGACATGAATCATTTATATGTGTGCTCCATTTTTTTATTCACTTTCATTCTTCCACTGTTTATTTGTTTTATGGTATTACTGCTTCCACTATTGTATATTATTGTTATTCTATTGCATTACTCTTCCAATGAGGGAATAGTTTCTCCATTATTACACCCATGTCCCTCGCTGCTAGTTAGAAACCTATGGAATTTTTGGAAATTCTCTTGATTCCATTTGACCAACCGGTTACAGGGAACCTTAGGGAAGCACCAACAACCAAGACATTACAAATAAGTTGGTAAAGGATTTGTCTCTTTCATCATTATGGGATTTGTAAAGCCTCAGGATGGTTGGACAACTAATATGAGGGTTAATAGTGTTATTATTTTATGAATTCTTCCTCATTTAAATTCAACCTCGTGTACTTGTTAAAGTTCTCAATCCTCTCAATATTAGTTCACAGTCTCACCGCATGTACAATAGTGATGAAATACAGATAAGCACATAGTATTTAAAAGGTTAGGTATAAAATCCTAATCCATTCTATATCGGTTAAATGCACCAATATAGACTCTAAACTTTAGAAGAAACTGGATACAACTAGTAAAATACCCTAGTTATAATTCTACAGTAATCGGTTAGACACCCTAATTTCAATCCTCCAATGATTGGTTAGACACCCCAGCCACAAGCCTCTAGAAACTGGTTAGATGCCCCTATCACAATATCCCTCTTCATCTTGATCATATTGTAGAAAGATCCTTCTATACTATTGAATTATTTTACACCACTATATATTTGATCTCACTCTATGGATAGATGGATTAATATATATTCTCATGTACAGAACATTCAATATCTTTAGTAACTAGAAATAATAAATAGAACGGATGGTCTTGAATCTCACTCTAGATATTGAATGATCTGGTTCCTCCTCTTCCTTTTCAATACTCAAGCAGCAAGTCTTCTTCTCTAACATAATATCTACCCGACTTCAAACTCTTCTTCTCTCTTTTATACTTGGAAGTATAAAGTTCTCACTATTTTATCATACAAAATTTTTGTGATTTATCTCAAAATAAAATTATTCAGTTATCATTCTTCATAAACTGCATATATTTATAATTACATAAAATAATATCACATGAATATTTTTATTCATTTTTAAAATATAAAAACTCCAAGATATTTGACAGGTGTGATCTACTTATTTAAATCAGTTAACAATATTCTCAATTTATTCCTCATTAAAACTCATTTAAATCCTCATTCAAATATTAATTTAAATCCCATGAAGAATCGGGCTTTATTCATGTATGTGATATTCAAATATCATGATTTTAGAATACAAAGAATCCTCTTCTTTTAATTCATTCGAAATATCCACATGCATTGAATCATGCATCTTTGCAATCTAGACCTCCTATTTTTGGCATGGAACCCTCCTCAATATTCATTTAATGAAATCATTATCACATACTTGATCATGATGAATAATCCATAAAGGTCAACTTAGAATAATTTTCAAATTAAATTTATTAAAAATATTAAAAATCTGGAAACTCACATTTTTACCAAGAATATCACACTTTGAAATTTCTCAAAGTATGTAACCTACCATGCAGATCAACCATAGTGTAGACCAACCATATAATCAGATTAACCATACCAATTGACCATATGTATAACATTTAGATCGACTGTAGGAACATCCAATTGACTGTTCCATTTGGATCAACCCCGTGAAAACCTATTGACCATATTGGATCGACGACATGCACAACTTCAATTGATGATGCCTTTCTAGATCAATTGCATAACTAAATGATTGAACACTTGAAATACCTTCAAATATACTACATGACTGATCAATTGACCATTCCAATTAAATATGATAAATTATTCTCTATTTCTCTCAAATTTTTGTATTTACCACATGTACAAATCTAATCAAACGCGTGAATGAATCCAATCAACCATGCATGTAGTGACCAAATGGTTAGTGGTTCAAATGAATAAATAAATTGGGATTGACTATTTCTATCTATGTCTGGAATTTCTATACTTCCTTCACTTTATACTAGTTCCTCCTAAAACCATATTCATCCTTCTTAAAATGAATCAAAAACATTTCCATCTTATTTTAGAAAATGTATCTTCATCCACCAACACATGTCCTTGATTTATTTGAATAATATCACACTAATCACCACATTCATTACCACCTAATCTTGAATATTTCCATGTTAAAATTCTAATTGGAAGCCTCAAACTCCTTATATGTTTTATCAAGCATAACATCAAATTAGAACTCATGAATCTATAAAAATCCTCTAAGTATCATCACCTAAATGCTTCATCAAATGAATATTGAATCATTGAAAACAAATAAAATTATTACTTGGGAACTTCAATCACCCCTTCAATTTATAGGTAATACCAACACACACTAATTTCAATATATGTGATCATATGGAAGTCTCTCTTCTCTCCTTTATTAAAAATAAATTCAAATGTCAATATAAGGGGTGTGATCACCACTTATTTTGTCTTTGTCTTCTCCCTTATCATAAATGAGAAACAGTATTCATCCACTTGAGATAAGGATGAAATCACATGGTTTTATTAGAAAAGAGCCTTCAGCTAGAAAACTATAAATCTATATGGAATAACTCTTTTAGAATAAAAGATTTTATAAGTAAGGTGATAAATTTTTTCCATTAAATACCATGTTTGTAACCACACTCAAAACACTTTTTTGGTTATTTCATATAGATTTAGAAAAATAAAATAAATAACCTACATCCATCTCACCAAACCTTCAAAACAATTCATGTTCAAGTCAAATAACGCCTCCTTAATCTCACACATTTATTAAATAACACCCCCTATAAAATATGTTTGACAAAATCGAGAATAATAAATATCATTGAGATTGGAATATCATTTTATTTAGATTTCATAGGGTTTTCCAGAAATTCCATATTGCATGGAATACATGATTTTGAAATCCTTTTCAATTTTAATCCCCCTCAAGGGATTCACCTAACTTCTCCTCACCATGGTAGATGAAATAAACCATGAAGAATGTAATAATAGTGGGTTCCCTAGACCCAACTAAATATTACTTTTCAAGTACCATTTCATATACAAAGTTAGATATGCATGATATACACTTACCATTATAGTGTAGAATTTTTTGCATCCACTATTCAAATGGTAATGTATATAGATTAATTGTTGTATCAAAAGGTTATAGAATGTCCTAAGCTATAATGAGAACCTTGAGATATTGTGAAATTAATCTTAAATATATGTATTATGGTTTAGATACATCATATAGACTAGACACAGTTTATGTTTTACTATTAGGTGATGGGGGCTCATAAGCATTGATACTTCTTCTTATGAAGTTCTTACATGGTTTACTTTGGTAGGTGAGATCATGAGGACAGACTTGAAAATAGTAACATCGCATGTTTTAGGTGTCATTAGTTGTTCCAATCTATAGAAATGTGTATTGTTCTCCTAACCTAATATCATTATCAATGTGTTCTATTTGATCACATACTTTGTTGCGAGGAAAAAACAATGATAATGAAATTGTGGTGAGGTATCTTGTGTTGGGTGAGTCATTTCTAGCATGACATTGGTTGAATTATCATGATAGGATTTTTCACTTCTAAGTTGAGGAAGTTATATCTCTATCCTAGTTGATCAGGATGGTAGTGCCTTTATAAGTCCTTGTCCAGGGCAGTCGGGGGAGAATCCATCTAGTTATATCAATAAATTATAAAGTAAGAAAGGACGATGACACAAGTGTGTGTCCTTCTTTATGAGATATCTAAATACAAATAAATTATATTACATAATATGTGTTCGTAGGTTGGTTTTTATTGTTATGATTATTCCTTATCTCTTTAGGGGCCTTTATGGGTTTCTATAATCCACTCTTGGTCTGGGAATATTATTTACTACTATCAAGATAAGGACCTAGAGGGTCACACACAATATCACATTCAAAAATATTCCATGTTCTAGTAAATAGTAAAATTGGACATGGTGGGACCCACCATAGGGTCCAAGAGTTCCCCAAATTATCGATCATTGATAAATAAATAAATAAATTATTATTAAATTAAATAATAATTGGGATGAAATTATTTATTTAAAGTGATCATAAGGTATTTAGTAAATATATGAAAAAATATGATATAAAGGAATATTATTTTAATATTCATGGTTAATTTAATATTAGTGGGAAATTACAAGTTGAGTTAAATGACTCAGTTTTATCACATAATATATTTAATATGTATTACAGGTATGTGATAAAATATAAATAATATTTATGATGAAATTCATTTCATCATAATTATTTATTTATTTCTTATTTAGTGGGTATTTTATTTTTGACGGGTCAGGGAACCCTTTCTGGGTATTTTCTCAACCCACTATTAAAGCAAGAGAGAGGAACTCATTTGTTGTAGTATTCATTCCAATAGAATGAGAGATTCTCTCTCCTTATTCCCTTTATAGGGAGAAATTATCTCTCTAAGATTTGATCTAATAATGCCTTTGATGGATCAAAGTAAGGGGATTGTTGTGATCATCATGACATCAAATAGATTGTTAGATCTATATGTTATCACCTGGAATTCAATGAACAATGTGTGTGTGGATTCTTGGAGTGTGTCTGGATGATATAGAGGGGTTTAGATTTTGATCATTTAATAAATGGTTTTTGGTGAAGAGATTAAGTTGAGTGCACTGCGATTTAGAAGGAATTACTCTGTCAAATTTATTTTATGTTCTTTTTTTAACTCACATGAGATCCTTGGACTGTACTAGGTTTCAGATCATTAAAGATTACAATTCATTTCATCCCGATGATGAAATTTTTTAAATCCCTGACCCACTAGCTTCTAATGCTACCCTAATAACTTTAATTGGTATCATAGTGATTTCATGATTTTATTAAGACAATAAAATTAAATTAGAATTAAATTTAAGTAGAGTGATTGAATTTGATCACAATGGATCTAACCGCGCTTCGATCTGAGCTCGGATGGCCAATTTATGGTTATTCAAAAAACAATTTATAGATTGTTTGTAGTTTGATTTTAGGTATTAAAATTTGAAACATATTATATATATATATATATGAAAGACAACCCATGTTGTTTCATCGGTGATGGTATCTAGTTAAATATGTTGTATGAAAGAAACTTAGGCATTCAAAATAGTATTTTTAGCTGGAGTTATTTTCATGGTTTTGTGGAAATTATAGTATTGTAATAATTATGTTATTATAATATTATTATAATTATAATTATTTTATTGAAAACCTATTTCAATATCTTGGAAAAATTGATAGACGTATTGTTTTTCCTTAGGGGGTGTAACCATCTTCACATGATATAAATCAGTGTTTTTTATTAAAAAATAAAACCTCAAATGGCGTGTGGAAAATTCACATACCAAAAAAATCAAAAGGGGGTCATTGACCTAAAAAGGAATCAGAAAAAAAATTGTGGGGAGTGACCCACAACCAATAGTCTCCCCACCGCATGGCTCAATATGTAGGTTGGATCGCTGCCTCCCTCCTCACCTAGGCCACACCGACATGCGTCGTGTCACACCTCCACTCATCTCACCCTCCCTTATCACACAAACGATGACACCAACCACCACCCATTGTTCTCTGGTTGTTGGTTTCATCCCTATCCCTCTAAATAACCACCCGTCATAACCTCCTAGTGTCAATCTCCATCTGTCGAGCACCTCCTCACGTGCTACCAGCTGATTGAGGCTAGATCCTACTAGATCTATCCTGACTTCCTCATTCGACCACTGCAACTGGGTCACCCACATCCTACCCCCATCACAGTGTTGTTTTTTCATGCATGCCCATCTTGGGTGAGCCACCATCTATCTAAGTCTCGGAACACCACTACTTACGAAGTCGATGCTACCTCTCCTACAACTTTTACAGTCACGCAGTCCTCCCAACAGACAGGTATTACCCCATTACGGTCCCATTGGATCTGATCTACCCCAAAACAGGCATGGGTGGATCCTCCCAACTCAGTATGGGTCAGGGAAAGCCAACCTGGACCAAGACAACCCTGTACAAGCTTTGCATCGCCTAGAATAGGCCTACGTGGGGTCATCCCACCCCGATTTGACCCTGCACAAGATTTTAAAACCCAGGTTAATCAAAATTAATTTTATTAATTAATTTTATTTTATTATTAAATTAAATTAATTAAAATATTAATTTTTGATTTAAAATATAGTATTTTAATACCCAGATAGGAAATTAATTTAATTTAGGTATTAAATTGAATTAATTAATTAATTTAATTTTTTATATTAAAATTAAATTAATACCTGGACTGGATAAAATAAATTATTTAAATAAATTATTTGAATTTACTTAATTCATTTAATCTATTTAAATTTTCCTCGTAATTTAAAATTTATTTCAAATTTATTTTTTTTATCATGCTTTTATTTTGCCCTTTGACCATTCTTGAGAATCGAACGACTGTGTTAGTTTGGTTTATTTTTATTAATTATTTAATTATGTGTGATGATTATAATTAAAAAAATGGTTTGTTCATAATCATTTTTTCCTCATTTAATATGTATAATGGTCTGTGCACCTGGATAAAAGTTAGTTTTTTGTATTTTGTACTCTCGATATCCCCTATCCTATGTGCGAGTATTTTTGAACCATGATGAGGAAAATGTAAAATGTAGACAATGTTAGGTTGAGGTGAAATCCATATGAGTAGTGGACATTCTAGATGAGGAAAAGATGCATAATGAGTCAAGATATGACTTAGATATGATTCCCCTAGGTCACAATTGATCCATCAAGTTTAAATGGATCAACCAATATTATATTCTCATGACCAGTTGGGTATTTATTTTTTGTATGAATTTGTTTATTATTTTATGCATTTACATGATAGTAGGAATCATATAAAATAATAAACTACAAAATTCATAAATAAGCGATGGGTGTTTTTCTATTAATGTTCAATTGTGAGTGTGATAACATAGTATGAACAAATTAATAGAAATGGCTTACATTTTTTGAGAAAAAATATAAAAACACTAAAATAAATATTAAGTTGTAAACACCTTCTATCATTTGAATTTGAACACAAACAGGTGTTCAAGGTGCTCGTTCATCCATAGTTGAGGGTGTCTCCTACTACTAGGTAGTTCTTATAAGAACAATGAATTCATTTAACTGAATTTGGAAGAAAAGGAGTATCCATAGCTAGCTTTTTTCAACTTCAAAGTCAAGTATTTATTAAATAATCTTTATTATTTTAGAATTTGGGACTTCACTCAACATATCAATGTGTCACAAGTTAATGTGGTTGGCCAGTCAAATTCTTACCCTAAACTCTAAAAGTAATGGTGTAGCCATATCTTGTAGACTATGAGGGGAGGTTTAAGGATCCTTTTCACTATAATAATCAAGAAACATAGTATTCCGATTCTAGAATAGAGGGTTCCTAGAATTTGATAAAATAGTGGGAGACATTTAATGATTTAATTAATTAATCAATAATATCTAAATTGTTAATGAAGAAAAAAATTAAAATATACAAAAAAAATTGTGGAAAATTTCAAGTAATACCACAAGACATAATGTGATATTTATTGGAAAAATTCAATGTCCTATCTAGCATGAGTTTCCAAAGAGTAGTACAGGCTCTTGTGCACAATACTAATATATAGAAAATTCAAGGTTCTTGTGTCCCTAATACCTTTTAAGACACCTTAGGAAGTGAGGGTTTAAAATTTATTTATAGGAGACTCAGGAATGATGAATATGATGGTTATGTCATGATGATGTCATCAATGTTTGATGTAATTTGTGGATGTTAAATCAAGAAATGGATAATATTACATACATTATCATCTCTTAGAAGTTTGTGAGGAGAAAGTGAATATGGATATGAATAAGATAATGGTTTACACTAGATATATGTAAATATGAAAGGTGGATCACATTCCTTAAAGTCGTCTAATTATTATTTATTTTTCAATCATTTACTCTAGTTTCATTTAAGATCATAAAAATGAACAATATGGAGAATGTTCTTTGTTATCTACTATATAAGGTTCACCAAGAAATAAAAACTTAAAGAAAGTATCATCTTTAGTTATTATAATTAATAGGTCAAAGGACAAGGTGAAAAGACCAAATGGAAAATGTGAAATCAATGGAATCCTCACAATATCCTTCAAATAATACGTATTTAATATGAGGTTAATTGCTTCACATATCATCAAATAAATCTGTGGAAGTTTAAATGCAACGAACTTAGTTCAAGAATCAATTATTTGATTATTCTTTAAAAATATTCATCAATATAAATGTAATGTTTCTATTATACTTTTTGGGTATTAAATACAATATTCATATTACATATATGTATTTAAATATAGTAAAAAATTAAGAAAAGAAACATTACAATAAGTAAGGTGTGTTCTCCAAGCAGCTAAGAAAGGGTGGTTCCTATGTCAGTGGTGAGAAGAACACAACTTCTACTTTCCAAGTATATGATTCAATTAGAACGTTTATTGAGTATAACCAAAACATTTATCTCACATTTCCTTTGGAAACAAGTATAAATTATTACAGTTTGGGAATGAATTCCATTTTTGGTGTTTCATAATCAATCGATAGTTTAGTGATAAATAAATCCTAGGCAATACATGATGAATATAAAATGTAAGACTTATATGCCCATTTGTATCAAGATAGTTCTTTTTCAAGTATAACTAAAAGGTCACATCAAGGATATACCCAGTATGGTTTTAGAATCTTCAGATTTAAAGACCTTATGTATTATCTACACACCTATTTACTAAGTTTTGCATAAAGAAACCTTTAGAAATAAAGGTAGGCCACAAAGCTTTCAAAACTAGTTTATCTTGAGAGAATGAACAATTCCAAGGGTAAGATAGTGGTAAGTATACTTCATAATATTCCTTTAAGTATTTAAGAAATGGTAAAGTAAAGTATGGTATATGCATGGTCAAAATATGTGAGATGCTTCAGGTTGGTTTTCCAAATAATATCATAACTAAGCATTCATCGATCAATATAATGTAGCATGAAGTAATTCCTAAACACACATTACATTATTTATATTAGGGAGAAGATTCTAATAAGAAGGATCAATGATGAGTCTTACATGTTAACATTGATCAACAAAAATTTAGAATTGAGAAATTCCTAAACACACATTTCCTTATACACATCAGAGACATGATGTTAGTAAAAGGAGTATCAATGTTGAGACTAATAATCATTATAGAAACTTCCATTATGTTTTGAGAGATGATTCCAAAATAATGAAATTATCCTATAACCATATGCCAACTATAATGAAAAATGGATATCATATGATTCATAGTATGATATAAATCCATTACATCATAAAAACATTGTGTTTGAATGCAAAGAGTTTATTAAGGATATAAACAAACATGCATCAAGAAAAATACAATGTGAATCTATAGTAATTATCCAAAAAATTTATTAGGATATTACAGAAATAACTATGATAGAAAACCTATAGTCAACTGATAGACTAAATTTCTATAAAAGTGTTCACATCTCTACTTGAGATAATGGGAGAAATATTGACTTCGGTTTAGTCATTATTAGAGATGAAAGAAATAGTTGACATAGGAACAAGTTCCACACAATGTGTGGAAGAGAAATGTTCCAGAGACACATACCATATATGAATATTAAAACCATGGTGATGGTTTTATATCCACCATGTTCATTGATACATTATTCATTGAGAATAATAATTCCTATAAGTAGGTATTATATGGAAATTAGATGAAATTTACAAGTTCAATTAAAATTAAATAATGGAATCCAAGTATCAAAGTACATGTGGATTATTATTTTGAATTTTTTGGTGGGTATTCAAGGGATATGATATGTGTATGATACAAGAATGGTACCAATAAGGCTCGATTGGTAATACCATGTCAATATTTATAAATCCATTCGAATTTTAATTATCATGGCTAATTTATATGATTATATTATTGAGAATTAGACATCAAGACCACCAGTATTGGAAGGAGTATATAGAACACAACTAGAAAGGGATAGTGACATCACAGAATGCCAATAAGGGGTGCAAGTTACTCAAATCTAGTTAAGGATTAAAAGTAAGAAAAAATTTCTTAGATAATTTATTTGGAATGAATATTTTACGTGTGTCTACCAAAGGTTATTGGAAGTGCCATGGTTTTTCAACTAAAATATGTTCAGTAACATATGAAAAAATAAGTATTGGTCTTACAGTTAGATAAAAGTAAGATGAAAGTAACTCTATAGATATTTACCTAAAGTAGTAACCAAATTTATCAAGAATAGGATCTACTGAGGAAAATCTAATGGTTTCTTCAACCTATTAAATCATACATATACTGACATGGTATTAAAAAATACAATCTAGAAAAATTCATGATAGAATTTTTACCAATGTCACATGGAATAAATATATCTAATAAGAAATCCATGGGAATAAGAGGAGATTAAAGTGGTGATTTGAAATTCCATATTCTTTAGTGATGGATCAATAGTGTATACCAGGATATGTATAATAAATGATATTTCCAACATATACTTTATGATAGGAAAATATCAAATATATATAGGAGAACTACAAGGGAATCATTTTGAACTATATAATTATACTTGAGAAAGTAAGGAGGATATATATACCTTGTATATGAATATAAAGGGATACTAGTTATTAAGGTGATACAAACTAGTCTTCATATAAGGTCAATGTAGTTTAATGTCACGGTTAGGATAAGTTAATCAGAAATACAATCCCATTAATTTTAGTGGTATCCATGTCTATAAATACTGAGTTTATTATGGCTTCTGGGGAAGTTAAGAAGAAATATGAAATATTAAATGATTTGTTTTAGTTCTTGGAATTGTACCTAGTAAGTAAAGGATTATCATGATATAAATTATGATACTCTTACTATCCAAGATGTTAAGTTTTAATAGTTTAAAAATGAGGTATACCCAGGAATAAAATTTCTTGAGGAGTCTTTCTCAAGGAGGTGAGATCGAACCTAGAAGAATAGCTATGTAGCAAAGAAATAGTAGACCTAACAGAAAAATTCATGACTTAGCAGAAACATGATTTTAATCATGTGAGAGATATCAAGGATAGTTATCACATTGGATCTGGTGTAAGTGGGAGTTTTGTAATAGTGGGTTCCCTATACCCAACTAAACAATAATTTTCAATTACCATTTCATGTATACAGTTAAATATGCATGATGTATACTAACCATTATAGTGTATACTTTTATACATCCACCATTAAAATGGTAATTTCCATAGATTAATTTTCATATCAAAATGTTATATAATATTTTAGGCTATAATGATAATCTCTAGATACTATGATATTAATCTTAAATATATTTCTTATGTTTTAGATACATCATACTAATTATAAACAATTAATGTCTGGATATTAGGTAATGGGGGTACATAATCATTGAGAATTATTCTCATGAAGTTTGCAATTAGTGATATTTTGTGGGTGAGATCATGACGACAAACCCACCAATGGTAAAACCACATGTTTCAAGTGGCATTGGTTGTTCCTATCTACGAACATGTTTTTGGTCTTCTAACTTAATATCATTATTAATGTGTGACATTTTATTTCATACTTTGATGTAAGGAAAAAACCATGATAATGAAATTGTGTAGAGGTAGATTGTATTGGGTGTGTAATTGGTGGTATGATAATGGTTGAATGATTAAGATTGGATTTGTCTCTTTTGAGTTGAGTATGTTATTTCTCAAGCTTGGTTGATCAGAATGGTAGTGCCTTTATAAGTCCTTGGTCAAGGCTATCAAAGGTAAATATATCTAATTAGATTAATATATTATAATGAAAGAAAGGGAAATGACAGGAGTGTGCATCTTATTTTATGATATATCTAAAGAATAAGGTATTATATTACATAGTACATTTTTGTAGGTTGATTGTCGTTACTATGACTATTTCTTATCTCTTTAGGGGACTTGATGGGTCGCTAGACTCAGATCTTGGTCTATGAATATTATTCACTACTATTGTGATAAGTTCTTAGAGGGTCACACATAATAGCGCATTCAAGAATCATCCCTATTATGGTGAATAGTACTATTGGACATGGTGGGCCCCACCGTGAGGTTTGATAGTTGTCCAAATTATCGATCATCAATAAATAAATAAATTCATTATTATTCAAGTAAAGAATTATTGTGTTGAATTTATTTATTTAATGTATTCATAAGGTATTTGGTGAATATGATAAGAAAATATTATACACGCAAATATTATTTCAATATTCTGGGTTCATTTAATATTAGCAGAAAATTATAGGTCGAGTTAAATGACTTATCTTTATCACATAATATATTTAATATATATTATAGGTATGTAATAAAATATAAATAATATTTATAATGTAGTTTAGTTCATCATAAATATTTATTTATTTATTATTTATTGGAAGTTTTATTTCCAGGGGGTTGAGGAACCATTTCTGGGTATTTTTTTAACCCACTATTTAAGTATGAGAGATGATCTCATTCATTACGCTATTCATTCCAACAGAATGATATCTTCTCTTTCCTCCCTCCTTCTATAGAGATAAATTCTCTCTCTAAGCACTAATCGAAGAATGTCTTCGACAAATCGAAGGCAAGGGATTGTGGTGATCATCACGACATACATGAGATCATCAGAGCTCTATGCTAGCACCTAGAATTCAATGAATGATGTGTGTTTAGATTCTAATATCATGCTTGGATGATATAGAGGGGATCATCTTCGGATCATTTGAACAAAAATCATAGGTAATGAGCTGCAATCGATCACACTCTAATTCAGAATGAGGTACTAGTTTGAATTTATTTTATGTTATTAGTTTAAACCATGAGATATCCTCATACTGTACCAGGTATCAGATCATCAGTGATAACAATTCTCGTCATCCCGATGATAAAAAAATTAAAATCCCCAGCCCACTAGCTTCCACTACAACCCTAGTACCTTTAAATAATTCCTTCTTTTTTGTCTTTTTTGTACATAACTCAATATACTACTTCAATTCCTTTCATATTATCAAAAATAAACAAGAAAAATATGGAATAATAAAGGACCTTTTTTTTCAGAAGTTCCACTTAGGCTAAGAGTTTCCTCTCATCCTATATTTCTTAGTCTTTACCTTCTTATTACTTTTCCTCTTGTCATCGTCCTCAACAATTTTTGTGTTCATCTCTTTATTTTGATCTATTTCCTTTTGTGAAACAATTTTCTCCACCTTAGAGGTCAGGGAAACTTCATTTTCTATTACTTGAATCATCCATTTCATTTTTATAGATTCCGTTGAATTTGAAATCCATATTTACGGATATCTTCTTATCAATGTCAGCACCTTCTTGTGTAACCACTTGTTTTTGTTTTTATTTAGTATCCATATCTTCTATCTTTATTCCATTTTCCATCCTCTAATAATTTAGACAAATTATTAATCATTATTTATTAACCTTTTTATCTTTTTTACCTTCCAATCCACATCCACCACACAACTATTCCAAATATTTAAATCTATTTTGTATGGATATATTATATGAAATTATTTCCATGGATTTTTTTCCTTTGTGGATTAGTCCTCATTTTTTCCCCAAATCTCTCCCTTGAATCTTTACTCATTCTTGTAAAATACATATTATATCAACAATAATAGGATTTGTGTCTATACCTTCTATAACATGATTACAACCCATAAAACTTAGATCTTTTGGATGGATTTTATATCTATCCAATATTTTGTAGTTTGGGTTATCTTTATTTAGTATGACGCTTATTTTTACTATATATTTTTGGTCCCTTGGGAATATTCTTCCCTTTGATGTAGAATATTTACACTTAGTTTTATTGGTACAAGCCTCCTTATATTTTCTTTTAGAACCTGAATTATTAGAAATTATATATCTATCTTGGGATTGATTATGTGTATATTTTACTAGTTTATTATGATTTTTCCTCTCACTATCTTGAGAACACTCAACTTAAACTGACCTATTAGAATCTTCTCTGAATTTATTCATCTCATTTTGAACTAAAATTATCATGAATTATATCGCAGATAGTTATTATTACTTTGAAGCTATATTCTTGTCAATATCACTTACCATCTTCTCAAGTTCAAAAAATTTAAATCTATTCCTATTTCTTTCATTAACCAAGGATTATTATTTTCTATCATCTTTATCCTTCTTAGCTACAAACTTCCTATTTTACTTTTCTATTTTTATCATTTAATTATTGTGCTTTGTATTATTCTCAATATATTATTATAAATTCTCTTTCAATGTTTATTTCATCTCAGTTATTTCCTTACCATATTCATCGCTTCTTGATGAATCATATCCTTTTTCAAAATTTTCAATAAAATTAACCTCAAAATCTAAATAGATACTTGATAATGAATTGGATTTATCATGTTAATTAAAAAATTTATCTCCATGATTCTATAGTGATTATTTTTATTTTTATTATTTTTCTATTTTTGAAATTTTTTATCTTCCTCATCAAATTCAGATTCATCAACCTTATTCTTTTTAAAATCAAATAAAATGTGTCTAAATTTATCATAATTACAACACCTTAGTAGTCATTTACTTTTTCCTTTCCACTTTCCTTTTCTGAATCTTTTTAAAAGAAGAGAAATAATATTATTGAAGTTTTCTTCGCTTTCCACATCTTTAAAATAATTTGATTTTATGGATTATTCTTCTTTTATTTTTCATTTTCTCATGGTTGTGTGATGAAGTACAGAGCCTCCTCCTTATTTTTTGTTACTTGTGCAACATTATCCATATCTTCTTGTACTCCCTCTATTGAATATTCTTTGTCTTTAGGGCGCTCAAGGGGTTCCTCAAAAGGTTCATATTCTTTTGTCTCTTCATCCTCCAGGGCATAATAGGAGTCATATGATTCTGAAAATTCAAAACAATTGGGTGTTATACTCAAATTCATTTCAACAAAATTAAAATAATTTGAGTTTAATAATGTATCATCTCCCTAAGTTGGTTCATTTTGAATCTCTTCTTTGATGGAAAGTTCTTCTTGGAGTTGATCATTACATGATGGAAGTAGGTAGTCAGGATCCTCCATTTTGAGTTTGGACTCAACTTCATGGATGTATTCAGTGAAATCTGGGAAGACTAGTGGCACTTTCTTCTTGGCCTAGAATCTTTTTAAGTCAGTTTGGAGTTCATCGACCATGGCCATCACATTTTCCAATGAGATCCATGTTGTTATTCCTCTTTCTTTCTACTTGACCATTATCATCAGTGCATCATTTCTTCATTGGAGGGCCTCCTCAGTATAGTCTTGTTCTTTCACCTGTGAGTAATTTTCAGTCCATGTAGAATAATAATCATTTGAATTCATCATGGAAATATTTTTTATGTTTTTTTTAAATGAAATATAACTAAGATGTAAAAATAGAAAAATTAAATGTACTAATGATTGGCTCCCCAAAAATGGAGCCATTTTTTATGCATGCATGTCGTAGGGCATGGAGAAAGTGTATTTTTATGTTTTCCTAGTGCAGTATAGAGGCTGACTTGGGTCATCTCACTTGAGGAGCGTTTTCAGTTCATTCACTCACTTATTATAATTCACTAAACTGATTTTTTTTATTTAATATAAGTATGGAATGAAATTTAATTTAAATAAAAGATAAAACTAACATGCAATGACAAAAGTCAATTAATTGAGAAAGAACTTGGCCTTTATGGGTTGGTTTGTGGGTTCCATCATTCTCCTTGTTGGTTTTTAAATTAAGTTTTATAATTTAATTATAAGATCTCATTCATGAATTACTATTCTTTTATTTATTATTGTGAAATATTGAGTGCATTTAGAAATCTCAACTTCACCTCCTCCTATAATCAAGGTTGATAGCACTCCTCGATCAATAGTGTGACATCTTCCAAGACCTGACTCTATCGTATTTCATTTCAACCACTGAATGGATCAACTCCATCATATGAAAATCTTGTATCCAGTAGAAGGGAGGTAAAATATTTAATAAAAGAATAGAAATGAGTTTGAGATTAGTGTTGTGGTGGACGATCGCCACACCCATGCACATCACTCTTGTTCATCACAAACTTAATAAAACATAGGAATTTAAGCACAAAATAATTGATTTATCACATACCTCCCCTGGGCCAAGTCTCAGGTTAACCCCTCATATTTGAGGGTAAGAGGTCTTGTTGGATAAAATGATAAGAATAAAAGAATAAAAGAAGGATAAAAGATGAACAAGAAAACAGGGTGGATGGGTGGACACAGAAATAAAAAAAATCATTAATCTATTAGAAATATAAATTAAAATTGAAAACCAAAACAAAAATAAAGAAAATAAATAAATTTAAAATAAATGGGGAATATTTGTGGCTAGAATCCCTTTTTGTAGATCTCCTCCTTGGTGTCTTGAAAGAATGGATGGAGAATGGGATGCTTTGAGAAGGATGTGAGGGCCTCCTTTTATAGGTAGAAATATGTACTCTGAAGTTTTTCATGTTCTTGACCAATTAAATGGAAGTTTCACGAGTTTACCACTTCTTAAAAGTTTTTTATAAATATGTTGGCCATTAACCCTCCAAATTTCAGCTCCTTTGGACACCGGATGAAGGAGTTATTAATTTTTCATTGGTGGTTTATGTTTCTGGATGAAGCTTCCAGAAAGGTTCCTCCAAAAGTATGTCATTTAATGGATACCTTAATGACTTCAAAACTTCACTAAATTTGTTTTATATCAGTTCCAAAATATCCTTGTGCTATCCCAAGTAGAAACACATCATTTGGATGTGTTTAGGATGGGTTTGGGTTTTGTTATGGTCGTGGGGTCTACGTTGTCCGCCCAGAAAAATTTCCAACTTCAATGAATGTTTAGTCCCTTTAGATGGCTGAATCAGATCCTGGTCCAGAAGACAAAGCTGAAGGAAATAAAATCAGAATTCTAAAAAAATAATCACAAAATTTGGACATAAATTTTATGTGAAATGAAAAAAATACCCCTATGATAAAAATCTTTCAAAATTCTAGATTTGACCACTTTTTGCATTTACGCTCAAAGTACCACTATAACCTAAAAATGTGACAATTACCCATACAATAATACTATTGTGGGATTATAAACAACGATTCAAAGTATAAAATATATGAAAATGTGAGCTTCATCACTGTGAAATCCATTTCATCTTTTTCTTTATTTTTGAAAGTTGGATCTTTGCACATCTCATAAGTTATGAGTATGTCGTGTAACTCAATTAGTGTCAAATCATCTCTTTATTCTATGGATGATATTTTTTAATCAAATTGATTTATAAAATTCTTCATTGGTTTCTTAATAATGATGGAATATTTTAGATTCTCACCAAAACCTCAAATTTTTTCATAATATCATTAGACCATTTCAAATAGTCATCAATAGTCTCATCATCATCCATATTTATATATTTGAATTAGATCCTCTATACATTTAGTTTGTCTTATTTTACTTTGATATTATCTTTATAGTTGTTTCTCAATTTTTAATAGATTTACTTGGTAGTATTGAGACCCATTAACTTTTTAAAGTGATTCTATAATAGATAAATCAATATGGTATTTTAATCATTTCCATCTAACTTTATATTCCTCTTAGCAGTAATGTTTATGGTAGCATCTTCAGCAATGGGTGGACATCCCACTGTTGTAGCATCTCTCACTTTCATACCAAGAGATAAGAGGTATCTAATTATCATATTCTTATATATATGACAATTATTACTATAAAATGTTTAAATACTCTTGTTATTTACATAATTGATATTATCTATTTCTTAAAAAATTCATTTAGATCTTTAGATGGAACTTTTCTCTAATACCACTTGTAGAGCCTATTCTAGTTAGAACACTGAGAGGGGGGTGCAGTCTTATTTTATAAATTATTTCTCTTTCAAACTCAACTTCTTGAACCTATTAAAGTTCTTTATACTCTCAATATTAATTCAAAGTCTAACCTCATGTGTAGTAGTGAAGAAAGAGAGAGTAGTACACAGTATTTACAAGCCTCAGTATAAAATCCAAGTAGTTTTCATATTGGTTAGGCACCCCAATATAGATTCTCCACTTTAGTCACAAGTGGCTATAAATAGTTGTACACCCCAATTAAAATTATCCATTAATTGGTTACACACCCCAATTATAATCCTCTGGTGATTATTTAGACACCCCAATTATAATAATTCAACAACCAGTTAGACACTCTAGTCACAAGATCCTTCTTTAACATGATACCCTTGTAGAAATATATTTCTATGTTCTTTTCTTCTTCTGTATCACTTGATAATTTTTCTTCCTCCATGAATAGATAGATTAGTAAATCTGTTCATGTATAGAACCATCAATATCTTCAATGGTAGGTAAGGATGAACATCACTGTTGGTCTCAAAACACACTCCAGATCTTGAAAAATATGGGTCCTCCTCTTCCTTCTAAATACTTGATCATTAAATCTTATTCTCTAGAAAAAGGTCTTATTGGCATCATACTATTATTCTCTCTTTGATATGGGGAAGTGTTTAGTTCTCAATATTTTATCATATATGATGTTTTTGAGTTCTCACAAAAACAAATATTCACCAATCATTTTTTAGAACCTGTATATATTTATAATCACATAGAATAATATCATGTGAATATTTTCCCCAATATTAAAAATATAGAAAATCTATGATCTTCATTAGGCTCCAAATCCTTATTTAAATTATTCAACAATATTCCTAATTTATTCCTCATTCAAAATCATTTAAATCCTCATTTAATTATTCATTTAAATCCCATAAATAATCAAGATTTATTCTTGAATGTGATATTCAAATATATTTACCTCATTATCCACAAAATCTACTTCTTTTAATTGTGTATGAAACACACATTTTTTCTATGTAGACCTCCTACTTAAAGAATGGAACCCTACTCAGTATTCCTTTACTGGAAACAAGATCACATGATTTAGTAATATCGTCTTAAAAACATCATCATATTAATTTTATTTAGATTATAAAAAATATAGAAAATTAGATTTTTTCCTATAAAATCACACTTTTAAATTTCTCTAAGTATGTGACCAACCATGTGGATCGACTATAGTATAGATCAATCGCAATAATGGATCAACCATATCAAGTGACCACGTGTAAAACCTTTATAGACCTACCGAAAGAACATCTAATCGACTATATTGTTTGGATCAACCATGTGAACAATCTATCGACCATATTGGATTGATCGTATGGAAGACTTCAATCAAACATGACTTTCTAGATCGACTACATGACCAACATTTAGATCTACCGCATGAATAATTTATTGACCATTCTAATCAACCATGATGTATAATTCTTAATTTCTCACCAAGTTCTAGATCAGATACATGCACAAATCCAATTGGCTGTATAGAGGAATCTAATCGACCATGTATGTAGTAGCCACATGGCTAGAGGTTCAACTGTATGAAGAAATATAGATCGACCATTTATGTTTAATTCTAGAATTTCTAAAATTCCTTAACCTCATATTAGTGACTCCTAAAACCATTTTCAACCTTTTTAAAACAACTCAAAAACATTTTCAACTTTTTGTAGATAGTGTCTATTCATCCACCAACACATGTCCTTGATTTATTTGAAAAAAAAACGCTAATCACCACATTAATTTTTACTTAGTCTTGAATCTATCCAGTTCAAAATTTTAAGATAAACCCTCAAACTCTTTAGATTCTTTATCAAGCATGAAATCCAATTTCAACTCATGAATCCATAACAATCCTCCAAGAATCATCACCTCAATGCTTTATCAAACACATATTGACTCACTAGCAACAAATGAAATTCTTACTTGGGCACTTCATAAGTAGATATCTCATCCCTTTGATTGTAAAGAAATAGTGGAACTAAATTCCATGGTTATTGTGTAGTAATAGGTTTGTTTTAGGTAGTCAAAGAACAAAATATTGAGCGTACAGGTTGACAACATGAATTTGAAGACTACCTGATGAGATATTGAAAAAAAGTGAGTATATTACATAGTGATCATTTGTATATAGTTATCATCATTATGGCATTTAATTTTTTCCTTGGGTATATTTATGTGTTTCTAGATGTTGATATTTTATTTTAGGCTATCTCACCTAATCACAATGAGGAAAAATCTAAATGGGTCACACGGTTATCATTTCATATTGTTTTGATTAAATATTGGTAATATTTAATGGTTGGAATAAATTTTTTTGCACTAAGAAATAATATTTATTTGGGATTTGTTGATCATATATGTTTATTCTAAAGTTAATAAATAATATTTATTATTAAATATTTATTTATTTAGTGTCACAAATATTAAAATAAATATTTATTTACAAGACCATAAATAAAATATTTATTTGTTTATCAAATTAATAATATTTATTATTCAATGGATCTAATGATGAGAATGATATGTGGGTTAAATATAATTAAATAAATATTTATTTATTTATTTAATAAAATGATATTTAACAATGTTTTGTATTGTGTATTTCATGTAATATCATTATCATCGTCATCATCATCATCACCATCATCATCATCATGGGGAATATTTGGAGTATAATATTAGATAAGGGTCTTATGTTTAATTATCTATTTTATATCCTTATCTCTATATATTCTATTCATATATCATTTTCTAAGGTTACAAATTATGAATAATGAATCCTCTCCTATGAGCTTTCTCTCCAATGAAAAATGATCTAAATATTTTCTCTCAAGCCTAAGATAACTTCATCACTCCTTCCTCCTCCCTCTCAATAGTGAGCGATTGGAACAATAATTTTCTAATAAAGGATTGTGTTGTGATAAAAATGAATAGTATAATATGATCGATGTATCCATGCTAGCACTCAGAATTCTAATGGTAACATTATGAGATCAAAGGACCATGTGTGTATCACTACTAGAGGGATTCTACTCTTAGATCTTCATAGTTCAACAATAGTTTAAACCAAATAAGGGTTGATTGATAAACAAATTCTAAAAGGAAATAATTCTGAATACTTGGTTAATTCTACAATTTAAATTAATTATAAATTTAAGTGGAAAATTATTTCTCTTGATTTCAGAATCTTTATCAAAATTTATCATATTTAATTCATTGGTCATGACATTTATCTTCATGTACATCATAGATTATTCATTGAAACTAAGAAAAGACAAGTTGTTCACTTCTCAATAAGTGCTTCTAATGTGTATAGAACCTTAATAATCTCCCATTGATCCACCTTTTCTTTAAGGGATTGGATTTTTCTTTTATTGTTGAAAAGAAATCCTCCATATGGACAGTCAAAAGTTGTTGTTATTTCACCATTTGATTCCATGCTTCTATCAATATCTAAGGATGAATTTTAATTTTATGATTTGCAAGCATCTTTAAAAAAATAGTTAGAATCAAATATTATAGTAATATTATAAATATTCATCTTAGCTGAAGAATCCATCTTCTAGGAAGCTCTTTTCTTCTTTTTATTCTTTCTACCTTTTTACATAAGGTAGTTTTCATTCAGCATGCTCACCATATTCTCATCATGGTCAAGTTTTCCATAAAACTTCTCCAAAAATGTTTGAATATCATAATAATTATCACAATGTATGGTTTTCTTTTTTACCTCATTGGAGATACATTTGTTGATAATTATCCATGTTTTGGAATCACGAACTCATCCACTATGCTTTTTTAAGTTAGTAGCACGTTGGACATGCTTCACAATTTCTTCACTACACACCTAAAGAAAAAAACACCTCCTTTTACCAACCATTGAAATTAGAGTCATTGAAAAATTCTGGCTTCATCATATAATTCATTAGTATAATAAATCCAAAAAACAAAAAATTGAGGTTGAACACCAAATTAGAACCTTTAAACTATGATAATACTTAGTGGGACCCTATAAACACTGATAGGGGTGGTAAATAAGGGTGTTGGAAAATTTAAACTTTTTCTTTTCAACCAATTAGTTATTTATGTCATATATTATCCCTGTGTTAGAAAGAATCTTGTCCAACCTATTGTATGATAATATTTTTCTAACACAACCACACCAGATGAATGCAGAAAAGTAAATTATTCAAGAGAAATGGAGTTTACTTTATTGAATACAAAGGGTTAATCCAAGGAGAACAAACTAACACTGTTTTGATATTCCTAAAGATAATACCACTAATTGTATATATTATCATTATTTAGGAAAGGTGCCCTGCCAATCCTAGAGACACTACCTATTCTTATACTCTGCTAACTACTTTGGTGAAGGCATTTTATTCCCTCTATACACTACTTTGAAAAGGTATCCAGTAGTTTATAAACATGTATATCTCTCTATGATAAGCATAGTAAGCACAGGTTGTTGCACCTATAACTCTGGATGGATGCACAATTGATCTTATAGGTTAATTTTTTCCTTGTTCTTCAAATCCAGATGATGTTAACACCACAATTTGAGGGATCAGTCTGTGTATCCCACAAAAATACAGTAATATCACTTCCACCATACAAGGATAATTTTGTATAGGAATAATAATATTTTACTCTTCCTCTTAAAACCATAATAAGATAGTTTCTTTTTATAATTATATCATTGCACCTCCTCTTTAATCAAAAAATGTTCCAATATGTGTGGTATCTTCCATTAAGCCTTCTTCTTCTAAAAAACTAGATATAATCATTGGAATACTTCTTTTTCTCTCCCACTTATTCTTCTTTGAATAGGATGTAGAAATATTCTTTTCATCAGCCTTCCTTAGACATATATATTTATCAAGAATGGTAGTAATTTCATTCTATTTTTCTCTTCTTCTTATATTATTATATAATCACTATAATTTTCACATAAGATTATTTTTCCATATTTTGAATATGTAATTCTCCATAATTCTTAGTATCAAGACCTCTCTCTATTAATTTTCTACAAATCCTATTCATCTATATTGATATTTTATGCATTAAATATTTTCTGATATTTTGAATATGGAAACACATGATAAATACTTCATCTTATTATTCAACAGAATCTCATAAACTATTTCCATAATTCATGACATTTTTATTTCTCGAAAAATACTCACATTTTTTCTTTAAATATCATGGTCTTAAATATTCAAAAAAATTCATAGGTCCTTAATTAAAATTTGATCAAAATGTCAATTATGAAACATTATTAATAATACTCAATTTACTCTATATGGAATTTTGAAACTAATCTGTATTGTGACACCTATCGGTTCATTAGTGAATTTTGTTTGAGTTTTCATTTATCCTTTTATTAAATCTTAGAGTTCATAGGTGTTAGGGGTTGAAAATATTTTTTATGGAAAAAAAAGACTATGGAGCATGGTTAGTGCACATATTGTCAAATCGTGTGTCTGACCATGTGAGAGGTAGGTTTTAGGGATAGTGGGATTTTATAAAATTTAATCATAGTTTATCTAACCATGTGAGTTTCACTACAAACCATACAGATTTAATTTTTGGGAGATTATAGCTTCTATATGGTTGGTAAATTGTTTTCCTAAATGTGCATCAAAATTGTGTGTTCTATCCAAGTCATTAAAATTTTGAGAAAATGACCATTTTTTCCTTACATGATTTTAAGTCTACCACAATTATTTATTCTCCCCATCATGTTCATACCTATCCCCATGTCTTGAAAAATTTATCTCATTTAAATGTTGGATTTTACTTGATCACTTAGCGGTTTGTATTGAGGTAATCCCTTCTGTAACGCCCCGAACCTAGATTCCCAAATTCGGTGCATTATTTTAATACATTGGCATGATTACAAGGAATCAAGTCTTGAAAGACCGATCAGTTTAGCAGTCTTGGAAAATAGATCACATACATGAATGTTACATTACACTTTCTAAAATACAACAACAAATAATCCTTTGAGAATGACATTTTTACAATAGCTTAACCCTCCATCTCAAACATAAAACACTTCTTGGGATCCTGAGAAAATAAAACATGATAAAGGGGTGAGCTCAGATGCTCAGTAAGGGTAAATAATTTAGCAGAAGCTATAAACTTTTAAGGAAATATGTGTAATAAAAAAATAGTCTTTTAAACATAAACTTGAACATAATATGGCAAAAATAAATCAAAAATTACCATATAAACACGCACTTTGATATTCTACGAGTTAAATAATCACATGTAATAACTAATTTCATAATGAGGGAATGTATAGAACCAGACTTTAATTTATGTGTCAAGGCCTCATGCCAGGACCTAGGGGATAACTGTAATTGGATCCCAACTCGGAGAGCCTCTATAAGCGGACTCCAACTTGGAGAGCCTCTGTAACCGGACTCCAACCTGGAGAGCCTCTGTAACTGGACTCCAACCTAGAGAGCCTCTGTAACTGGACTCCAACCCGTAGGGTCTTATATAACCGAACCCTAACCCGGAGGGCTTACTTTTATTGGTCCCCAACCCAAAACATACTATTCCAATACATTCATCTTAAGAATAGGTTGAAATATAACATAAACATTCGTATTGAAACTAGAATAAAAAATTTCAATACTTTAACAATAAACCATGAATGGCATAAAAATAACTCATCCACAGTCAAACATATCACAAAACCTTCAATACAATATTGATTATTTGTATCATAATAAATCAACTTCAAACAAGTGTAAAATTTATCATAGGATGTGGATATAAATGAAATCAAAAACTATTTGAGAGAAATATCTCTTTCTATTTTGAAATCATTTAAGAGTCGCATAATTATACAGAAAAAATTTATTTTGAAAATATTCTTATAATCTTGTAATGGAAGATTTGACGATGTTATAACGGCAGAAAATATCCACACCCACTGTATAAGTTAAAAAATACATTCTTGCCTTAATTTTGTCGAAAAGGTTATAAAGTACCTTGTTTGGAAAACGATGAAAAAAATTCCTTTCAGAAACATATAAGGTGAAATAAGGGAATAAATTACTTTAACCCATTTTCTAGTAAATAGTAAAAATGTTTTGAAATACATTTTAAGAAACATGGATGTGGATGATAAAGAGGTCCCAGTAGATACTTACGTAATAACAACCTCAGATAATAAAGAGATTGTAGAATTAACCCTTACCACATTGTAATCAATCAATTCGTATGACCAAAAGTTATTAACCACTAAATAATTCACATAATACCATGAATATAAAGAGAATATTGATAATATATATCAAATGGAAGTACACAATACACCACATGCAATAAGTGGTGAATAATGAAAATCTCATAGAATTAAAAGTGAGATAAGAAACCCCTTACCTTGCACTTTCCTTTGGTTGAGGGTACGTTTAACCTTCTGTATATTGACCATTGTATGTTATTAGATTATACCATAACCATATTCATATTTATTATATCATACATTATTCATTTATGACTTTATATTTAATAATTATTTTCATGTTAAATTAACATTTCAGGTAATAAACACTTTCTTTATCGTACGTATTTTAACTTGTTATTCTTGATCGTATCATTTAGATCATGATTTAAAAACTTCCAGAATATAAAAATTGATTTATATATCATACATATTTAGAATATAAATATTTATAATATATATATATATGAAATGGAAAACACCATTTATGGAGACAGTAGACCGTATGTACGCATAAACATTGTTTCTGTTTTCATATCATATTGAACGGAAATAAGTGAATAAGATATTTGTAAGTACATAAATACATATATATATATATATATATATCTAAAGTAGCATTATTATGTCATATATTATATACTTATTAGTAATATATATTTTTATAATCATCGATTAATGGTGAATGTGGAAATGAATCTCATTGCGTCATGGAGACGGTAATCCGTATGTACGCACGAGTGACAATATCATTTTCTTAATGGTGTGGAATTGGATGGTATATTAATTTTACAGAGACATTATCATGTTATTTTCATTATTTATATACATATTACTGATCATTATATCCATCCAAATAACATAGTGTTGAATAACAAATTACACCACGGTGTGGAGACGGTAAGCCGTACGTATGCACGCATGGTGACATTATCATTTATAGGATGGATAGAATAATGAATATGGTTGTGTCATATTTATAATAACATCACAGTATATATAAGGTACTGGATTTATTATTTTTCTATGGTAATAACAAATAAAGAGTAAGTGTAAGAAGAAAAGAACTTGAAAGAGGGTGGTGAAATCATTACCTCTTCTTTGGTTTCTTCCTTTTGATTTGATCAAAAGGGCTCCTTAGGTTGGATTTATGACCAAAGGAATGCCTCTAGGATGAATTTAGGATAGTTGGTAGGATATTTTGGTAGGGTTTGGCCGATCCAAATGGCTTTGGAGGTGTGAATTTGAGAGAAGGGGAAGTGCCCTTTTATAAGAGAGGTGAGGGTCACTTTAGGAAAATCTTGAAATATTATTTTATAATAAAATAATTTTCGGTTTCTAATGGATACAAAATGATTTATTTAGAGTATAAGGTGGTTATGGGTCAAAATAATCTCAACCAATAGATTTTAGACTAGTTTAGGTTACCATTTTAACCTTATCTTTTAGATTTAACTCTCGGTTAAATAGTTTAACTTTTACTGTGCCTTCTTGTATTCTTACACTATATGGTTAATAAAAATACTCTAAACTTCCAAGAGAACCTAAAGTGGTTCATTAATGACGTATATAATATTATTTACACCCTTTGGATGAACCTTAAATTTTTAGTAATATTATATCAACCAATAATATAGTATTTTTTAAAACAATTAATTTATGTTAATTTTGACACTATTTGGTATTTGGTTTTTTTCAAAGTCATAAAAACTTTATTGCTTAGAAAAAGATACATTTAATCAACCCTAACATGTCATAGTTACCTAGAAAATTTTTGGATGTCATAAAAACGTTGAAATTATATTTATTTTAATATTTATAATACCATTTATTTGATTCTTTCATTAATAAGGTAATTACTGAATCATCATTGTGTCATAAATAAATTTAATTATTTAATGTTTAAAAATTATAAATAAAATATCATGATGTATGAAATATTTTTAGATTTATAAGTAATATTTATAGTCTAATTTATATTGTGTGTAACCCTATATTAAAAATGGTTTAGTTATTAAACTTTGATGTTAACTCTTTTAACTCTTCTTTAAATAAAATAATAATAAATGTCCAAATCTAATCCAAGTGTACCTAAAGGATCATATTTTATTCCTAAGGTTGTTTTTTGTCGAATTACACTTATCCAATAGAATTAGGACATGTTTTAGGGTAAGAATAATATCATTTTTACCCTTAATTACCCTATTTACTTTTAACCATGGTAAATAGAAGTAAAAAAGTTACTATTCACCAAAAATTATTTTCATCTCATTGAACCAAATTTTTCTTACTGATATCAACCGTGTCTCTTGGATTTTTTAAATTCCACTCACAGAAGTTGTAAAATTAAGTTTTATGCGAATTTGCAAATTCTCCTAGGAGGTGGGTAAAAGACGGTGAAAAGTTCAATAAAAATTTATATATCTAATATTATTAAAAAATGACTCCAATGAATTACATTGAACATATATAGGTATTATGTATCTATTTTGACCTAAAATAAATTAAAATCAAATAAATACTTATTTAAATGAAAATTCGATTTTAACCAATAATGTAGTGTTTTTCACTATTCATCAAAAATTGAAAGTTTTCAGAAACATACCAAAAATTCACCCTAAGATAATTTTAATATTACGAATTCAAAAATGAAGTCTATTTTACCAAATTAAAAACATAGAAATTGAATTTATTAATTTAAAATTAATTCCCGCTGTCAAAACCAAAAAGCGTATTTTTAAGAAATAATAACTACCAAAAGATTGACACTTGTTTTTGTCGAATTTCAAAGTTAAATTACTTCCAATGACTACATTGGATTAAATGGTAAAAATATAATCTAATTATACTTCCAAACCATTCATATTTATATTTGAACATTATAAATTATTTTCATTAAAAAAGTTGTTTTCAGTTAAAATTTACTATTTTTCACTATTCACCCAAATATGAAAGTTATCAGAAAAACACGAAAAATTTATCAAAACTAAATTTTTATGTCTTGATTCTAAATAAGAAGTTTATTTTGTCAAATTTAATATATAAAAGTTTCAAATATTGGATTTAAAAATGGTTCTCCATTAAAAGGCGGTAAAATTGCATTTAAAAAAAACTTCTTTTATCTGAAAAATGAATTTGTTCTTATATTATGTCTAAGAAACTCATAATATGGATTCTAAAATTATAAGGATTTTATAAAATTAAAAATTAAGTTAATACTATTCATAACTGCTTTTGAACGGCTAGTTTGGTAAGTCGTGGTGCGCTTAAACTTAGTGTTGTGTGTAGTGCAAGTTATTGAATTACATTGAAGAAATAACGTACTATGAAATCTTGGAGTGTTACACCTTCTCTTCAATGTTTCTCTTACTCTCCCCTATTCTACCTTAGTTTTTCCTCTTTAATGGAGAATTGAAACCCTAGCATTCCCTATGGATGAATCTAAAGTTATTATTGGGGATTTGTCTTGTTTCTATAGGTGTTTGAGGACCTACCCTTCTCAAATCTAGTGGTTTTCATCAAAGGTGATAATTTTGGACTTGATTTCAATGTGGGTGTCTCTATTTAAGGGTTTTTTAATTGATAACCTCCAATTAATTATATCCTTCATATTATTTATAAAATTTACTTTAAATGGATTTATGATTTGTTTTTTATCCATTTTTGGTGTGATTTATGGTTTATGTTGTCAATTTGGTGATTTAAAGTGGTTTTTCAAAGGAATTTGGATTAAATGCACTCCATGTGATTTATAAAATAGATCAAAGATGTTTTGGGATTTAAAATGGGGTTTTCAAAGGATTTTCAAAGTGTTATAGCATGGTGTTCAATTCTAGACATGTTATTCCATAAATGGTTTATGAAATTGGTTTTAAATGGCTCATGTGATGGGTGATTATTGTAGATTTAAATGGATTTTAAAGTGAGGTTTTATAAATATGGTTTTTACCTTGAGTTAGGTTTTATTTTAAAATGGGAATGTTTTCTTCTTAATTGGATTTTTGAAATGTATTTTATTTTTGGCACTTGTGGATGTTTTGTGTGTTTGTAATTGAGTACTACATGGGGTACCTTGGGTGTTTGTATGGTGAATTAGGCATTAGGACCTTAGCTTATGTTGTGGACTAGCTAGGGTGTGGTTCCCAAGGGACCGAGATAGAATTTGGGGAGTAATACTGAGGGATATTCCATGATGTTTTCCAAGGGACTGGGAGATCCTTTGGGGAGGAAGATTGAGAGAGCTTCCAATATGTTGACCAAGAGACCAAGTGAGCTCTTGAGAGTTGGGCTCGGGGAAGAATAAGAGAGCATCAATTCTTTTTTATCTTTATTAGATTGATAAATAACCTTATTTTAGACTAAGTAACACTAGACCCTTATGGTTAGAGACCATGGTGCACATTACTTATTCCTAGTTGGTTTTATATGCTCTATAAATGATGTTAGTTCCATGTGGGATTATATTATGCTTTGTGCTCGTCCCCTCTTTATCATTATTTGGATTATATAATGATGTTATTACTATGAAATATTGTTTAAACCCCATTTTATTGTAAGTTATTGGTCACATTAGTTACGCTTGGTTGGTTTTATATGATATATGAATAATGTTAGTGCCATGTGGGGTTTGTTATGTTTTATACCCATGTCATCGTTATTGTTATTTGGATAATTTAATGATGTTATGCCCATGTGTTTATTTTTAAAACCCCTTTTTATTATAAATTATATTTCTCATACTTATTCCTTTTCCCCATTACATGATTAGGTAATTATGTTTTTATTTATGCTCATGTTTATGCCTTGTTTGGGTGTGTTGTGAATGTTTGTGTCTAGTGGCTTTATTTATTTATTTGAGCCTTATTTTCCATGATTTTTAAATATGGTTTGTTTTGGGGTGAAAACCAAATGGATTTATAATTTATTATTTTCAAATGAACTTATTTTAGAAGAGAACTTGGTTTTAGAAGAAATGAGTTTTGAAACTAGATTTATTAGTTTACATGGTTTAAAATCCTTATATATATTCATGGCGGTATACTATTGAGCTTTGTGCCTCACACCCTGCACATTCTTTTGAGTGTATAAAGACTTTGTTTTTCAAGACACATATAAGGGAAAGGGAACCATTCATTTCAATGGATCTTCATGATTACAATTGTTTTGGGGTTTTCATGTTGGAGGAGACATTGTCTCATAGGATTTATCTCATGAGGATCTTTTTTTGTTTGTTTTTTCTTATGATGTATTTTAACAAACCATGAGGTATCTTCCACATATTTTGAGTTTTTTTATATTATAACCATTGGATATCATATATAAGTCTATTTGTGACCTCTGATGTGTGGTTTTTTATGATATCTATTTTGGTTCATTGATAAATTTACTCTATTTTATATTTTTATTTGTTAATACAGATTATTTAGTTGATGCGGTCATCCAATTCATGGATGGTTCATTTCATAATTTATAGGTTTAAAATGTTCCCAAAAGTCTATCTGTTATTCCCTGGTGCTTGTCACCATCCCATGGAAATTTGGAATGCATTTTGTGCCTTGTGTTGTGTTGGATCCAGTGACAGGTTGGGTCGGCCTAGGATAGTTCACTACAAAATGGTATCACACCATTATCTATTGTTATTTGGGGTATTTCTTGGTAGTATGGAGACTATGATCTTCATTTTGACTCGAGTGGATTATGTGGGAAAGGACTTGGTCAGATCTTCATCTCATTGAACCTTGATTTTTCATTGGTGTTTTAGTTTTGAGTCTTGATATTGAGTTTATATTTGGATATTTTATGTATTTTTTATATTTTAATGATACATTGATCCCCCATTAAGTGTATCGGTGATTTCAAGGGTCAGTTTGAGTTTTGGAACTAAAAATGGTGAACAATCCAGGGTTTCATGGTTAGACTGCATGGTATGGTAAACCATATTTTTCCCATGTGATATGGATCTATAAACATGATAGTGTATTTTTTATGATCGGTTCATAGTTTAACATATCATGCGTCCAAACCCTTCATAGTGAAGTTTCACCTTTGGATTTATTTTTTTCCTCCCCTACTCCCCAGATTGGTTTCAATGGAGTATTTTATTAGTCTGTTATCAGGTAGGGTATTTTTATTGGGATTTTAGTGAAATTTATGTGGTTTATTGTGGTTTAATTTTAGAATAATTTTGGTATGTTTAGTTTTTTCCCTTGGTTACTTTGTTTTGTGAAATAAAAAAATGGTTTTTGGAATGGAAGAGAGGAATTTCATGAGGTTTTTTTATTTTGTAAACTTTTTTTTAACAGTTTGGGAAAAATTTTGGTTTCTGTGATAAAAAAATACGTGTTTTTTTAAATGGATCTAAGGAAAACATTTTGGGTGAAAAATAACTTAATCTCAAAAAGGTGTATTTTTATGAAGAAATTAAAATTCTTAAAGTGGGACGTTTTAAGAATTGGTTAATGGAAGTGTTTTTAAATAAGTGATTGATTTCAAAATTTAATTTTGAATTTAATTTTGGAAAATTAAATGGGGCTTGATGCTCAATGAAATTTATTGTTTATTTTAATATCCACATAAAAATTTATAGATTTCATTTTAATTTTATGAGATGTTATATGTTGTTTTTATAAAATAACGGGATCAAAACATGGTTCAAATGAGTCTTTTTAGACTGATAGGTCTTGGTATCAGTTTAATATATTTATAAAAGGTTTTTTAGAAAAAAAAATTACCTTTCAAATGATATTATCAAAGTGGTTTGAATTTTTTTTCAAAAGATGTTTTGAAATGGATAGTTTGATTTGTTCCCTTTTTATGGGACTACTTGTTTTGTTTGAAGAGTGTGGAATGTTATTCTTATGTCTTGTGTTAGTTTCAAAGTGACTCTCAAGAAGTTCTTAGTATAAGGTAGGGTTTTTTCTCTATTGGTTCTCTTTTTATGACCTCATCCACTTTTTTTAGCTTTTCTATTCATGCCTCTTCCCAAAATCCAAATGGATTTTTGGTGGGTGTTTTTTCATGCCTTTGAGTTATCAGTAGTTTTAAAATGCCCAAATTATTAGGTTTAATCCATTTTTTATGGGATGTATGCATTTTAAATGTTCCCAAGGTGTATTTCCAAATGTAAAAAATGGTTTTCACTTATCATTTAAATTGTTTCTTGAAATAAAAAGTAGTGGTAAGTTTTAAAGGCTGGTTGAAAATTGAAAGTGGTGTTTTAAATGGGTTTTGACCTTGTTTGTTTCATGAAGTGAGGTGTGAAGCATGGTTTTCAAATTTAAAAGATTTTTATTGGGGATTTAGGCAATTATTTAAAATATTAAGTGTTTTGGGATTTTTTTGGAAAGAGAATTTTAAAAAGAGTGGGCTTTTCTAATATTCCTTAATCCTATTTGGGTCATGATGTGATTTAAAAAGGGGTGTTTTAATCTAGTTGATATTTTTAAATGAAAATGTTTTGTTTCTTGAAATTTTCCTCCCAATGGTTTTCAAAAAAAATATTTGGGAAATTTTTTACAAATGGATTTCAGGAGCACAATTTTAAAAATAATGTTTTAAAGTGGGACTTCAAACTATTAATAAGTGACTTATAATTATGAGTCTTTTGATAAGGGAACATTTAGCACTTTGTTTGATTTACTAAATGTATTTGGTGATTGTGAGTCCCTATTCAGTACTATGATGTTTTCTATGATGCATTAATATCCTTTATATAATGTTTTAAGGTATTCTAGTGTATGTGTTTCTTATATCCCATATTTTTTATTAGTTATAGTACCTTGTTCTGTTTTTATCCTTGGGATTTGTTTTTATTCTAGGTACCATTCCACTTAATATTATGAATGTAGTGTTTATTTTCTTCCAAATTGGTTTGTGGAAATGATTTTGAAAGTGGTTTTGACAAGAAAATTGTTTTTCTTTGATATTATTGTTTGGAAAAAATGTTAAAAGAGGACAAAATGAGTTTTGGTTTGTTGTGTGGTTTTTAACATAAAGGTCCTATTTCGGTGTTTTCAAGTGATTGGAAAAGTGAATTAAACTTTTCCCTAATTTCTTGAAGAAAAATGGTGTTTCTTGTAAAAAGGGTTAGAGGCCCATAAAAAGTGACTTTTAAAGTGATTATTCTCATTTAATCCAAATGTAATCATTTTTTTAAAATGAATTTGTGTGATTTAGATTATAAATTTTTGTGGTTTGAGTGATTACCTATTATCTTGTATATTGCCTTTGGATTTTTGTGCTTGGTTTTATTCTTTATTATTTTTATTTCCTTTGGATATTCTATTTTTTTTTCTTAAAATGTGACTATTTTAAGTTCAATTCCTTATTGATGTGGGCACAAGTGACCTTTTGGTTGGTGTTTGGGTAATTAATATGGATGTTGACTTTGGGATAATGAGAAATCGTAGGTCTATATTTTTGGGTTTCATTGTGGGATTGTGTTTTGAGTTTGGGATCCTAGTTTACCTATAGAAAATGGTGACATAGGTTGATATCCCATGTCGTTTCTTATTGTGTAATTCTTGTGAGTTATCCCTTATGAAGGTTATGTGTGTTAATATAGGTAATGAATCAACCATGTGAATATTGAGTTCCTTAAGGTGTTTTTCCTTTGAGAAAGTGGGAATCAGTTCTTTGGTGGCTTTTCAGTGTTTCTTGGAATTTTGGAGATGTTTTATCATGGTAGATTTCCTATTTTAGGGTGTGTTTTCCTTTTTTTACACTATTTAGGGGATTTATAAATGGTGGGGATACTTTTTATTGGTCACTATTCTATTTTGTTCTTGTAATTATGATCATGGTTGTATTTTTTTGAGACATTCAATGGTTGTGTAGACTTAATGGTTCAGTATAGAGGAATCATTAGTATTTGAGAGTTTCCTTCCTAAGGTCCATTATAGTTGTTTATTGTTCAAATCACCTTGTTCCATGGTGTTTCTTGTGACTCATTATATTTATTTATATCTTGAATAGTGATTTTTTTTGGGTAGGGGATTGACATGGTGGGGAGATTTGTGATGCCCATTGGGTCACTGGTGCATTTTTTTTATTTTTTATTTTTTATTTTATTCATTCTTGTAGTTCTTCAATGATGGGGGTCGAAAATATTATTTCTAGAGAAATATACTTTGTAACATGGTTGGTTCATGGATTATCTAACTATGAGGCTAACCATACAATAGGGGGGGTTGGGGATAGTGGTATTTTTCATAGTTTAATCATGGTTTTCCTAATTGTGTAAGTTTCAGTTCAAACCATGTGGCTTTGAGTTTTGGGAGATAATAGCTCTCAAATGGTTAGTTTATAGTTTTCCTAACTATGCTTCCAAACCATGTGTTTTGACCATGTCAATAAAATTTTGAGAAAATGACCATTTTTCCTTAGGGTAATTTAAGTCTTCCAACCTCATTTCTCCTCCCCATCATGTGAATCCCTCTTACCATGGCTTAGGATATTTATCCCATCAAAATAGTGGATTCATATTTATCACATGGTGTTTTTCCTTGAGGTAACCCTTTGTATTCAATATTTATCTTCCTTATCCCCTATTATACCTTTTTTCTTTCTATTTAACAGAAGAATGAAACCTTATCATGACCCATGGAAGAATGTAGGGTTGTTAATTAGAGATTTGGTTTTCTTATTTATGGTTTAGGTTTGTGAAGACCTCTCCTTATCAAATCCAGTGGTTATCGTTAAATTTGATATGTTTAGACTTGATTTCAAGGTCGTGTCTCTATTTAAGGGTTTTTCCATGGATAACATCTATTTCATTATCACCTTTAATTTTTGTTTATCAAATTGTATTTAAATTTATTTATGATTGATCTTTTATCAATTTTTGGTGTGATGCATGGTTTATGTTGTAAATTTGATGCTTTAATGTTATTTTTAAAAGTTATTTGGATTAAATGAACTCCATGTGTTTTTTAAAATAACTCAAAGATGTTTAGTGATTTAAAATCGAGTTTTGAAAGGTTTTTTAAATAGGTCTATCATGTCATTGAATGTTTGACATGTTATTTCATAAATGGTTTATTAAATTTGTTATAAATGCATCATGTGATGGGAACTTGCTATAGATTTAAATGTATTTTATAATGATGTTTTAGAAAAGGGGTTTTTAACATGAGGAAGTTATTATTTTAAAATGGGCATGTTTTACCTTGAGGAAGGTGTTATTTTAAAATAGAAATTTTTTATTTTTAAATTGTATTTTAAAATTGATTTTATGTTTAGAATTTGTGGATGTTTTGTGTTTTTTTAATTGAGTAGAACATTGGGTCTATGTATAGTAAATTAGGAATTAGAACCTTACCTTATGTCATGGACGATCTAGGGTGTGTTTTATAAGGGATATAGAGATACTTTGGGGAGGAAGATCGAGGGAGATTTTGTGATGTTCTCTAAAGGAACTAGAGAGACTTTGGGGAGGAAAACCAATAGAGATTCCAATATGTTGACCAAGAGGCCAATGAAGCTCTTAAGAGTTAGGCATGGGTAAGACTGAGTGAACTTCCATTCTTGTTTTTATTTCTTATTCATCTAGAAAACCTTATTTTAGACTAAGTCACAATAGACCCTTATGGTCAGATCCCATGGTGCACATTACTTATGCCCAGTTGGTTTTATATTCTATATGCATGATGTTAGTTCCATGTGGTGTTATGTTATTATTTTTTCTCATGCCCTCATTATTATTTGGATTATGTAATGATGTTATTACCATTTTTTATTTTTAAAACCCTTTTTATTATAATTAATGGTGAAAATTACGTATGCCTTATTGGTTTTATATGATCAATGCATGACGTTAGTTACATGTGTGGTTTTGTTATTTTGTATACTCGTGACCCATTTATCATTATTTGGATTATATAATGATGTTATTCCCATACGTTTATGTTTAAAAAACTTTTTATTATATGTGATTTTTCTCATGCTTATTCCTGTTTCACATTAATTTATTAATTAATGATGTTTACCTTTATTCTTATGTTTATTCCTTGTTTGGTTGTGTTGAGAAAATTTATGTTGGGTGGATTTATTTCTTTATTTGAATCTTTTTTATCATTCTTTTAAAAGATGGATTGTTTTTGGGTAAAAATAAAAGGTATTTACAAAGTATTGTTTTCAAGTGAACTTATTTTAGAAGTGAACTTGATTTTTGAAAAATGATTTTTTTAAATAGATTTATTGTTTTTCATGGTTTAAAATCCTTATATATATTCATAGTGGTGTCCCACTTGGTTTTGTGCCTCATGCCCTGCATATTACTTTGGGTGTATACAGACTCTATTTTGTAGCAAATAGGTAAGGGAAAAGGAAACATGAATTTTGGTGGATCTTCTTGATTACTATCATCTGGGAGTTTTCATGTAGGAGGAGACATGGTCTCATGGGGTTTAGCTATTGAGGAGATTTTTTTGAGTTTTTATTTTCTTGGTATGTTTTAAATCAGCCCTTGAGGCCTCTTCCCCCTATTTTGAGATTTTTTTATATTATGACCATTAGATATCATGTATATTTATATTTATGAAATGTGATGTGTGATTGTTTATAATATCTTTTTTGTCCCATTTCTATGTTTACTCTGTTGTAAATTTATATTTTTTTATCCTGATTATTCAGTTGGTGCGGTCATTCAATTCATAGATGGGTCAAGCTGTAATTTCAAGGTCAAAAGCATTCCCAAAAGATTATATGTGATTCCTTGGTGCTTTTCTCCATCACATGAAGATCATTAACTCACTTCAGGCCTTGTGGCCTACAAGCTCAAGTGAAAGTTTGGGTCGACTTGGGTTGGTTCACTACATGTATGTATTCACTCTCTTACGGTGTGATTTCATATCCAAAAAATCAACACAAACATCCCATTTAAATAATTTAAATACAATATCATTAATTTCCATTAAATATATATATTTTATTCTTATACAGTTTACTATGGTCAGCACTTCATTTGAAAAAATCATGGGGATACACCTTGTGAAGTCACAGGGTACCTTGATGCTTTGACATTTTTCATGAAGGAAATTTTCTTATTATATTTTAAAAAATCACTACATGTATAGGGATAATTTCCTACCTTGAAATATTTGAAAAATGTATCACTCAAAAATATTTTCGTATGGTATTTGCACAAATTCTTATGAATCTCCACAAAAATCCTTATGAAATCCAAGATGAAAGTCTTACACACATAAGGGATTTCTCTACCTCTTCCAAATATCAAATCTATGAAGTCATACAAAAATTAAAATAAATTCATATAGAATGTCTAAAAGTATTATGAATTGTATGAAATTCTTAGTATTCTACCCAAAGTCTTATGAAAACATGGAAGTCTTATGAGAACTCCGACACTTAGGAACTTTCTAGCTCTGGACACTAAAGTCTTAAGAAAAAAATGTTTTAAAAAAATTTGAACTCAGCCAATTTTGTAAATTAAAACTTAAATATAATTATTTCATAATCAATTCAAAACCACTCAGGCCTTCATATCATGATCCGTATTTCCAGCTTTATGATTCAATCACTTATCAATAACTCCAACAATCATTTATAACAAATCCAAGCAACTATATTCACCAACACCATATGAGTCATTGTAATTAAAATACTTTGTCAACAACTCTAATCAACTATAAACAACAAATACATTTAAATAATTTTCATTCATCACACGCATCCACATAAATCACCTATATTAATTACACCACTTGAATATATATTTTCAACAAATCCAACACACAACCACTTGGTTGAAATAGCTTCTCCATCTATCATTAATTGGGTAAATTTTATTTTTTCATGATCAAATTTTTACTGTAAATTATATAGGTTCCTACCATTATTGGTAGGATTGATAAGATTTTAATTATATATGGGACTTGGAGGAAACCATTGTTAGGTTGTGTTTGAAAAAATTTAATGAAAATTGAATATAGCAATTTTCATTTATGATAACTGTTTTTTGTTTAATTATTGAAAAGCGTTTTTTTTAATTTATTTAACATGTTTCTTCAATAATTAAAGTGTAAATGTTATTATAGAAACAAAACAAGCACAAATTAGTTTTCATAATAGTTTAACATAATTATTAAGTGTTATAAACACTTTAAAAATAAGTGTTATATGAAACTAGAGTCTTTTAATGATTAAAAGATTATCTAGACTATTACATTCCAAAAACAAGTGGCTTCCAACCAAGAAGTAATGATGAGGGCCATGATATACTCATCATTCCTTCTATGTATATTAGATAGAAGCATGTAAAAACATAAATTTTTACTTAAATATATATATTTATATTAAATTTTATAGGTTTCTTATTGGATCAAAAAAATAATTTTTTAACTATTGGAAGCAAATAGAAAACCCTCCTAAGAACCACCATGCATAAATAAATGAAAAATATGCATCTTAGAATTAAATAACTATAAAATGTGTGTACCTTACACTGAATATCCTATTCATTATATCTATATTATTGAATGTGTTTGAAGAAAACCACTAACAGTATCCAAATAACATTCCCTCTATGTGATGTATCCATGGGCTGAGCTAAATCATCTATTTCACAGATTGGATTCTTCCTTCCATCACAACATGTTAGTGCCTTGGGAATAAAAAAGAAGAAGAAGATAAAATTAAGGATATGGGAGTCTTGTCTACGCACCACACCCACTACCATTTTTTGGTAGTGGGTTCTTATAGAACCCTTGAGGACGCACCTCAATCTTTCGAGCATCAACTCATGCATTATAACACATGAGTTAATGTTTTAGACCACACATGCATCATATACATGTGTTAATGAATCTCCCTCACATTACATCTCATGTGACACATACTTAAATGATAGTCATCATGTAATATTTAACCAAATGCTAACTCTTAATGTTCAAATTCATTATGTGTATTGTATCCTTTCCAAATTAATCGTGGTATGTGATTCATGAAAATAAAGTGGTATATAATCTCTTTACATACTTCATATGAACTCCAATCATATAGTTTAATTTCATGGGGATGTTCATTGAAGTAGCATGGTTTCTTAAACCATGAAATATGATACCCACCAATTGTAAGTTGTAATGTATCAAGAAGTGGCATATCTTTCTACAGGATATTCATTTTTCATTAAAAATTATATATCCATAATGCATGAAAATCATGATTTGCATACTTGTCATATTATATGTTCTATTATGTTTTATTATATTATATAGTATATATATAATATATATATATAATGGATTTAGGTAATATATATTCCTTCAATATCTCACTTTCACTAAAGCCTAAAATTCCTTATTCCATTTAACTTTATATTGTATCGTATACAATAACTTGTGAAACCATATCCAAATCTATTTTGGATGTTTTCCAAAATTATTTTGTAATTTTATCACAAATATTCATCATGTATCACATCTCATGAAATACCTTGTTAATACTCATCTAAAACTATTTTGGATTAACTCTAAAACACTTTTGAAGTATCTCTCTAATTCAAAATCAATCCTCATTCAATAAACCTAAAAGTGCGACCCCATGGTTTATTATATCATTGATAAAAATATGAATCATTGAATCCATAAAAATAAGAAATGAACAACCTCTAGAAAAGAGTTAATGCTACTCAAGCTATAAAGGGATCTAGAATGATCTTTATCAAATACATGTATCTCTATATATGTGCCCACTAGTCGTATTGTGATAGTTTTTGTGTCATCGAAAAATCTAATTTTGAGTTTTATTTATCTTTTGACGTGTTATTGGAGTTACCGAGTGCCAGGGGTAGAAAATGGTAGTTTTGGGAAATACATACAAAGGTGCACAGTTAGTGCACAGTTTGTCTAACAATGGGGCTAACCATGCAACGGGGTAAAGAGGGTGTTTGTGGGGTTTTTCATGGTTTGATCATGGTTTTAAAAAACCATTCGACACTTAGGGGAAATCATGCAACCCATTTTTTGGTGGATAGTGTCACCTTCATGGTTGGCACATGGTTTTCCTAACTGTGTGACCAAACCATGAGACCCTGTTAATCCCACTTAAAAAGTGTCTTTTTACTAAACTATCCTTGTCAAGTTTTTATGTTTTGGTGGCTCATTTTAATCCCCCATTGTGATAACCCTTCTCCCTTAGTGGTGGATCTTACCCTCTTCTTCCTTGGTGGTTTTCTCTCAGATTCAAGTGGTTTTGGACTGAGGGGAGGTTTTTTCTTTGAGTTTTCTTCCCATATTCCTCATTCTTACCCTTGTTATTCCATTTTCATGGAGATGTATAACCCTAGTGTGGGTGTTTGACGAATTTAGTATATTAATAAGGTTTTTTTGTTTTTTTAATGGGAATTTGGTGTGTAATTCCTTAGTCTTCTTCTTCCAGGTAGTTATCATTGAAGGTGATGATATTTGGACTAAATATGAGGTAGGTGTCTCTATTTAAAAGTGTTTTTCATGGATTACCTTTAAATTTCTAATCACCTTGGTTTTTGTTTTTTTAATTTCTATTTAAATTATGTATTCTTGGTGTGTATTCCAAGTTTTATTTTTTTTATGGATTGGTTTGGAAATTTGGGTGTTTAAAGGGTGTTTTCCAAATGGGTGTGGCTTGTATGCATACCAAGTGTTTGTTTAAATGGATCATAGAGTTTTTATTTATTTTAAAGAAATTATAAAGTTATTTTATAAATTTTTTTACCTTGGGAAATGTGTTTTGATAAAATTGTCAAGTTTTTTTATGAAATTGGTTGTGTTATAGCTTGTTTGATATGGGTACTTGTTTGTGATTGTGTTGGAATGATGTATCACATGGGTTAACTAGGGTGTGAATGAGGTGTTTTTTAGGGTTTGTGTGAGCCTTCATAGGGAAGACCGTGTGATATTCCATATTGGTTTTTCTAAGTGCTCATTTGACCCATTAGAGTGAGGACCATGTGAGACTTTATCTTTGTTTCCAATAGAACATGATAGACTTTGGGTTAAGAAGACTATGAGAGATTTCATGTTGTTCTTAGGGAGGACTATGAGTGCTTCCATTTTTTTATTTTTCTATCATGCTTATTACTCACTCAGCATAGGCTTGTCGGTTAGATCACCTAGATACACATTACTCATACTAGATTGTTTATATGATTATGCATTTGATTAGTGCCATTTTGATGTGATAAGATATATTATACCCATTAACCATTGATGATCTTGATTTTTTTATTTTATGATCACCCATGATTATGATTGGGTTGTGATATTGACCATGTTATGTCTTTTAGCTATGTTTATCTATTTTATCCATGTTGGAAATTATTTTGGAAAACATGTTTTTTTGAAATGTGAAAATAAATGGATTTCAAATGTTTATTTGAAAATGTTATGTTTTCAAAGTGGTTTAGTCTTTAAAATGTTTTCAAATTAGTTTAATGGTTTTCATGGGTAAAATAATTAAATAGATTCATGGTGGTATCCTACTATGATTTTTTCCTCACACCCTGCTTGGGTCTTTATGCATTTTTAGATTTAGTTTTCCAAGGCACAGGTAAAGTTAAGGTCACCATGTTCCAGGGAGGCTCTTCTTGATTACTGTCATCCATGTTTTGGGGAGGAGATGTGGTCTCAAAGGGATTGGATCTTGTGGATTTTTTTGGTATTTTGTATATATTGGGATTTACTTAGGACTTTTTTGGCATGATATCCATTATTTTTAGTTTTAGGTTTTGGTTTTGAGATACCATGTATATATATGTTCAATTGTGTAAAGTTTTTTATATAATGTATAATGTTTTTTATGGTATATTTTAACATCCCAAGTAAGTAATGAATAATAGATATTTTTTATCTATGTCTATTAATGATTAAGATAGTGTTTTAGAGGCTTAAAATGAAAATAAATACAATCTTATGCATGGAATACACTAATATTCTTAAAAGATTGTTTTACTTCCTTATGATAGAAAACCCTTTTTAAATCTATCTTTTGACAATTTTATAAACTATGTTTGTCAAAATAAACTTATTCGTTATGATTGGGACATCAAAATTTACTTTGTGTGAATTTTTGGTATTTTTCTGACAATGTTCATTTTTTAATGAATAGTGAAAAATACTGCATTTTACATCAAAACTGCTTTTTAATATAATTTATTTATATGATTAGATTATCTTTTGAATTGTTTTTGAAGTGAAATTAGAATATATTTTTACCATTTAATCCAATGGTGGTCATTGGAATCAATTTCACTTTGAAATTGGACTTAAACTGGTGTCAATCTTTTGATACTTATTGTTTCATAAAAACACGCTATTTGCTCTGACAGCGGGAATTAATTATTAAATTAATTAATTTGACTTATATGTATTTAATTTTTTAAAATAGACTTCATTTTTGAATTCCTAATATCAAATATAGCTTATGGTGAATTTTTTGTAATTTTCTGAAAAACTTCAATTTTTGATGAATAGTGAAACCACTAAGTGGTACTTATAAAGACTGATTTTCCGTTTAAATGAAATTTTTTCATCATTGTGTTTTGAATTTCAAAAATCCGACATACATGGTTGTAATTAAGAAGTAAAATGTGGTTCAATGAGATTATAATAATTTTTTGGTGAATAGTAACTTATTAAGTTCTTAATCGCGATTAGTGGTAATTAGGGTAGTTTAAGGTATAAATAATGCTTTAATAATATGAAATGACCTAGACACATGTCCCAACCTTATTGGTTGTGTCATGGCCGAACAAGACAAGCCATGGGTCAACTTGGGGACCCCATGGAAACACTTTGGTTGGGAAATGACATAAATAACTTTTTATTTAATGTAAAAGTAAAAATGACACAAACATAATATGTTTTGCGAAAACAATTTTTACATGGGGTTATAAAGATCAGATTTTTTATTATAAATAGTCATTGGAAATCTAAAACTATTTCCTACATCATAGTATTTTTTTTTAATTTTTAGACATTAAATAAATTAAATTATTTATGACATAATAATGATGCAGCGATGACATCATTATTTGATGATTTAAATAAAATGGAAAGATAATGTAAAATATATGAACTACACATGTCCAAAACCAATTGGATGAGTGGATTTTGAACCCTTATCACCTTATCCACGAATTATATCAATGTGGGACCTTTTGAAACCGAACCACATTTTCAAATAAAGTAATATTTCCTTACTTTCCAAAAGTGCCCCTCCTCTCCTCTTATAAAAGGCCCCCACCTCTACCTCATTTCACAAACTCCTCAAGCCTTTGGCTCGGCCAAACCCTGCCCATGTACTCTCTCCACATCCCTCTCCTAATCCTAGAGGATTCCTTTGGGCATAATCCTTTCAAAGGAAGACTTTAGGCTCAAATCAAAAGGAGTTACACTTTTAAAGGTAATTCATTCTCTCATGTTCATTTGTTTTATTTTGTTTCTCCAACCCCCCTAAACTCTTTTTATTTACTTCTTTTGTAACAACACCAGTATCATCAATATACTAGGATGTTTTTATAATATTTATTTGAGCTACACTCTCACACAACTACATCAAATGGTTAAAGAACATACGGTTTCCGTGGATGGCGAAATTCTGCCTCCCGAAACGATGATTGTTCAATACTCATTTAACACCTTCAAAGGTGGCCATTATGATGTAAATATTTTTATATATGATATATAATATGTTTATGTTTTCCTTAAGCTTCTGTGTTTTTCATTTTGGGCATACCTTTATGGTTTCCATTATGGGTAAACACGATATCTTCATTTTAGGAAGTGCGGACTACCGCCCCCTGAAAGTGATTTGATTCGTTAATACCATATGTGGGATGTGTAAAGGATAAAGTTAATGATATTATATATGTTATTATACTGGAATTATAATATACTCTTATATCATTATGATTCCATTCCAGAAAATACGAAATAGAAATGGAAGTAGCGTTCATGCGTACGTACGGCTTACCGTCTCCATAAACGGTGCATTTCATTTCTTACCTCTAAATGTGATGTAATATTATAAATACATGTATATGATGAATATATATGATATATATGTTATCCAAATCATTAATATCATTCTGGATATAACGAACCTTTGACCAAATTAACAACATGTAAGTGTAAGAAGACTATTTTTGACTTAAGAACCAAATACCGAAAAAATGAACATTATTAACTTAAATGATTACATGATGTTAATAACATGGTATAAAAGGAATAATGAACTTGAAAAAGGTTATTAAGCAAATAGAGATTAACTCAAGTTTATTATTCAGGAGATTAAAGAACGGTCGGGTCAAGTCGGATACGAGGTATGGGACTTCGTCTCAATCTCCTTTCATTGAGGCATATTTTGTTTTATACACAACTTTCTTTTATACGGTGTATAAACCCCTTTGAATTTTACGTTTATTCAAAAGGAATCTTTTTTATACGAAGCGTTTACTAAACGACAAAAGGGAATGTTTTTGTCGTACGTATGCGGCGACAACGACTTCTCCGCCGTCGTGACCGTTATTTGAGTTCCGGCTTCCTCTACAAGCCATACCTTTTTCTTAAAACGAAAAATAAATACCATGTTTTACTTTGGTATTGAAAATGGTTTTCATAATGTTTTTATTATATCAATGTGTTGTATTGATATCTCGTGATTGAAATGTGGAAATGTTATGTTTCCTTTATGCATATTTTATGTGATATGATTATGTTATGGTTCTTGGGAATTATTATGAAGACGGGTGGTTCCGTGATAAACTAAGGGCGGGTGAGCCCTTTATAGCTCTCCAATGCATTGGGTAATGCGAAGGAGTGAAACGTTAAGGTTTCTCCGAAGAGATTTAGGGAATATACTGTGATGGGTATTCCAAACGTAACCAAGAGGGTTACTCCCTACGTAAGAATGTTATGAATGCCTCAAGTTACCTTTATGTCTTATGATTTCTATGATTTATTCATGATTTTATGAGGTATGTTAAAGTGCCTATGTTTTATGGGTAAATTATGATTTCATTCATATGTATATATGAACTCATGTTTCCTTTCCATGTTTTTATAACCCATACTGAGCTTTTTATGCTCATCCCAAGTTTTTTTTGAAATGTTTTCACAGGTCAAGGGAAAGGTACATGATATGATGATAGTGTCAAGGAAGTGTCAAGAATGAATCCATGTTTTATTTTAAATATGTTTCCTTTGATGGGAATGAAGAATACTATCTTTATGTAACCACTTTGTTTATATGTGGAATGTAATGCAAGTTTTATGATCTAATTCTCTAAAACTCTAAACCTGAAAAGATCCTCAATGTGTAATCTTGTAATAACTCAAGATTAAGTAAGGTTTAAGGCTGGGGCCTTATAGTTGGTATCAAAGGTCGGTTTAGATAACTTTAGGAGTTATAATTCTATTAAATGATTATCCAAAAATATTTTTTTTTTGAAATTATATAGCATTTAAAGATTACCATGTTGCTTCATCTAAGACATGTTTGTTCAGAATGGTTTTCCCCAGAGGAAACAGGGAAGCAGTGCTAGGAAGGCATACAGAAGGAAATAACCTTCCGAATCAGCATCCTGAGATGGTCGGAATTGGAACTGAACAGTTTGTTGTAGTAATGGCGCAGTTGACTCAAGAGATAAATGGTGGTGGTATCCATACACGAGATCAGCCATACCAACCGCAGAGGAACATGTCAGTGGTGTAACATTTCATGAGGCAACATCCCCCATCATTCAGAGGATCATCTGACCCTGTGCTAGCTGAAGGGTGGATTAAAGCACTGGAGAAGATTTTTGATGTCATGGGGTGTTCAGACAATCAAAAGGTTAGTCTTGCTATTTACCGTTTGGAGGGTGAAGCAGATCAGTGGTGGTCTATGGTTAAAAATATCAGGGACGCCGATGAGGTTGATGCTCTCGACTAGGATGAATTTAAAGGTATGTTTCTTGAGAAGTATTTTACTAAGGCTGTCCGACTTAGGATGGAAAAGCAATTCTTGGAATTGAGTCAAGAGGAAGACTCAGTGGCTGCCTATGAAGAAAGGTTCACTCGATTGGAAAGGTATGCTCCAAATTTTATCCGAGACCTTGATAGTAAAATCAATCGTTTTTACTCAGGATTAAAGCCAAAATATCGAAGGGCATTAGCTTCTCGTGAGTTTAAAAGTTATGAAAATCTTGTTCGATGTGCTGAGAAGGTGGAAATGGAGTTTGTCGATGACCAAGTGTTCTATAACAACCAGCAGAAGAAGAGACCGAGGTGGCAGGAGAAAGGTAAGAATTCTTCAAAAAATTCTGATGGTAAGAGAACTAAGTTTCCAGTTTGTGATAAATGTGGCAAAAGGCATGCTGGGTAATGTCTTCTGAATTCTGGAAAGTGCTACCGATGTGGTAAGATGGGACATAAGGATCGTGATTGCACTGAAAAGGATCAAGGTGAAGGTAAGAACAAATTTGATTTACAGTTAGTGAAATGTTATAAGTGCAATGAGATGGTTCACTATGCAAACGAGTGTCCGACAAAGATCTTGAGTGATGGGAAGCAGTTAGACTACAAGTAGAAAGGGGTGGTGAAATCCTTTGCAACTACTTCAGCAGATGTCGGGCCATCAAATGAAGTTGTATCAGGTACTTTGTTTTTTTTTCAGATTATGCCAGTGTGTTGTTTGATTCAGGGTCTACACATTCTTTCATCTCTGAAACCTTTTCTAGTAAAATGGGAATACCATCTCAAGAAATGACTCCTGAACTTTTGGTAAAAACACCTGGGGGAAATGTTGAGGCAAAAAGAATTTATAAGAATCTTCCTATCCTTATCTGTGGAAAGAACCTACTTGCAAACCTTATTGTTCTACCTCTAGTAGAGTTTGATGTTATCCTGGGTATGGATTGGCTCTCCATTTACCATGCTAAGATTGACTATAGAGCTAAAGAAGTTTCTTTTCAGAAAGACTTTCAGTTTGTTTACAAGAATGAACCCTTACTTTTGATAACATATCAAGAGGCCGAGAAACTTGTAAAAGATGTAAATGAATGTTACCTTGCACACGTCGTTGAAAATAAAGGAACTGTTCAGATTAATGATGTGCCAGTGGTAAATGAGTATCTTGATGTTTTTCCTGATGAGTTGCCTGGAATAATACCAGATCGGGAAGTTGATTTTACTGTTGACTTAGTTCCTGATGCTAAGCCAATTTCAAAACCCCCTTATCGAATGGCACAAATTGAACTTTTAGAGTTGAAGGAGCAATTGCAATATTTATTAGAGAAAGGTTTCATTAGACCTAGCACATCACCATGGGGTGCTCCTGTTTTGTTTGTTAAGAAAAAAGATGGTTCTATGAGACTTTGAATTGATTATAGAGCCTTGAATAATATCACTGTTAAGAACAAGTATCCTTTTCCTCATATCGATGATTTGTTTGATCAGCTCCAGGGAGCTCAGTTTTTTTCAAAGATTGACCTGAGATTGGGGTACCATCAGCTGAAGGTAAAGGAGGCAGATATTCCGAAGACCACGTTCCGTACGAGATATGGACATTATGAATTTGTAGTAATGCCTTTTGGGCTAACCAATGCACCTGTTGTATTCATGGACTTAATGAATAGAATTTTCCATGAGTTCTTGGATAAGTTTGTGGTGGTTTTCATTGATGATATTTTGGTGTTTTCTAAAAGTAAAGAGGAGCATGAAAGATATTTAAGGGTTATCTTGCAAACCTTAAAAGAAAAGAAATTGTATGGTAAATTCAGCAAGTGTGAGTTTTGGTTGCAACAAATTTCTTTCCTTGGTCACATTGTTTCTAAAGATGGAATAACTGTTGATCCTGCAAAAACAAAAGTTGTGGAAGAATGGCCAAGACTGTCACGACCCGTCCTCGGGGCCCGTGCCGTGACTACCCCAAGCCCGCCTTCCATAGGCCAGGGGCTGGCGACTAGCACCAAAGGCGTAAAATCCCGATAACTGGGAAGGCATTGCCTTTATAAAGAAAACAAGCACCACAGAGTACAAGCGGAAGTAAAACACTAAGAACAAAAAGAAGAACTGAAAAGTAAAAAGGGGCCGGAAATACAAGCCCAACTGTAAAGTACAACTCGAAAGGGAAAACAGCGACTGAAAAGTAAAGCTGCTACGCTGAGATGTCCACTGGAAATCCCACCTGAAGGGTGGGTGCAGATAGCTCCTCTGCTCCTCGGGTCCCGCCATCCGCTCCAAGTATGTCCCGCCCTGTGGTCCACCTCCGGGTACCGCCTCGTCGTATAGTCCACCTCCAGGTACCGTCCAGTCCTCGAACACTCGGCCTCTGCCAGTACTGGCCGTCGTCTGCAACCAACACAACGAGGTGCGGGCATAGCCCGTGCAGGGGTGAGTATAACGATACTCAGTAGGGACCCCGAGACCCTCAAGGTCTCACTAAAACCAACAAGGATAAACACAAGAAGATCTCAACAGATAAACCCTACTTAGGTATATGCCCATACATATACCTAAGTTATCAAGTAACCCATATCAATCATGAAGTAAACACAAGGTCAAAAGTCTCAGCTCAAACCAGGATTTTCATTATCGAAACCGTAACTGCTGAAGAGCCCCGTCTCTGAAGTGTGCAGTAGTCCTGTCACGACTCCGAGGTACTGCTCACTAACCTAAGACTGCTGAGGTACTCCTCCTGTCGAGTAATGCGGGTTTGCGGCCAACTACCTGGCGCTCCGTCCGCTGAGGGTCTGTCGCCAAATACCGGGCGCTACCCAGATAGCCTGCTGAGGTACTCTCCGGACGAGTACCGCGGGTCTGCACTGTCACACACGTACTCCGTCCGCCATGGGTCTGCACCTCAGAAAGTAGTGCTCCGTCCACTGGGCTAGTCGACTCACTCCAAGTCGAGTCGGTCAAGCAGTCGTCAGGTCTCAGCTAGTTACACGGTCTCCGTACTCTGCACGCTCGTCTTCGGGAGGGTCCGCTCCACGAGCTACTGGTCGATACTCCAAGTATCACAAGGTCCCACGAAGAAGTGTCTCAAAAGTCCGTCTCGTCACAGGGGTCTCAACGCAACAGACGGCGCGTCGATCGGACGCCCGGTCTGTGAGTTATTAGCCTTTTCGTTCCAGGGGCCCGGTTGGTTTCGTGAGCGAACCAAACCCGGCCGTATCTCAACTGTACCCCGAACTCTCATAGGGTATACTCATAGGGACCGTTTCTCATCGTGATCATCAACGCCGCTGACGGTTCGTCAGACGGACGTCCTGTCTGAAAGATAACAGCTTTTCCCGTTCCAGGGGCCCGGTTGGATTTCGGTGCGATCCAACCCGGCCACTATCCAACTGCACCCAAAACTCGGGCGGAGGGTGCCCAAAGTTTCGTATCGTCAAGAGGAAGTCAACGAAACAGACGGCGCGTCAATCGGACGCCCGGTCTGTGAGTTATTGGCATTTTCGTCTCCGGGGCCCGGTTGGTTTTTAAGGAAAAACCAACCCGACCGTACTCCACCTGCGTCCGAACCTCGGGCGGAGTATGCCAAAAGATCCGATTCACTAAGAGGAACACAACGCGACTGACGGCGCGTCAATCGGACGTTCGTGGCTCAGGATATGAGCGTTTCCGTTCTGAAGGCCCGGTTGGTTTCGTGAACGAACCAACCCGGCCGAACTCAAAGTAACCCGAAACCTTGAGTGCGATATATCGAATCGACCGTCTCGATCCAAGGATCGCGTTGCCGCAGACGGTTCGTCATTCGGAGGTCCGAGGCTCAAGTTATGAGCCGAAAACCGAAACTGGTCCGAAATGGGGGGGTCCGGGTCCGGGCCGACCCGGCCCGACCCCCCCCCTGGGCGGCGGCGGACGGCGGCGGCGCGGTGGCCGGCGGCGGTGCGCGGCGGCGGCGGGCGGCGGCGCGGCGGGCCGCGGCGGCGGCGGCGGCGGGCCGCGCCGGCGGCGGCGGCGGGCCGCGCTGGCGGCGGCGGCGGGCCGCGCCGGCGGCGGCGGCGGGCCGCGCTGGCGGCGGCAGCGGGCCGCGCTGGCGGCGGGGTGCGCCGCATGGGCTGGCAGCACGCGGGTCACGCGGGGGCTAAGCCCCGCGGTTTAGCTGGAGGGCGGCGCGGCTCAAGGGCCGCGCCCCATATTTTAAAAGAGCCCCCCCCCACGTGGGGGGCCTGCTGGTGGAACCGAGGGGGCAGCCGGCCCCCTCCCTTTAAAGAAACGCCCCCTCTTTAAAAGAGGGGGGTTTTATTATACCGGCCGGGGAATTAAATTCCCCGGTTTTATGGCATCCGGCCGGCCAGCTGGCCGGCCGGTCTTCTCCAACGGGACCGGAAAATCCGGTCCCCTCTTCGGCTTCCGACGCCGGCGGCCCGGCCGCCGGTCTGCTCTTCCGCCGCGGCCCGGTACCGGCCGCGGTCTTCTCATCCTGCCGCGGCCCGGAACCGGCCGCGGTCTTCTCGTCCCGCCGCGGCCCGGAACCGGCCGCGGTGTTCGTCGTCCGGCGCGGTGCGACGGCACCGCGCCCCTTTCGCCGTGCCATGAATCCTTCCAACGCGGCGCGACGGCGTCGCGTTCTTGAAGACTCTCCTCGGCGAAGCGCGACGGCGATGCGTAAAATTAAACGCACAATCATCCGCGTGGTGCGACGGCACCACACCACTTGCTTCCACCCGCAAGAACAACAAGAACGTTGGAGGGGGGGTTCGGCCGTGTTCGTGCGGTCCGGCCCCCCTCGCGTTAATAATAATAACGCAACTAAAGAAAAAACACGTCACACGTTAATCTTGCTAAAAGCACGATCAAGAATGAAATGAGGAATCCAAAAGAAAAATCGACAACCCCTACCTCGGTTTTAAGATTCGAAGAATCGTCTATGATCTGCGGAAGACGGCGTCGCGGAGGTCGGGTGTCGCGGTCGTCGTTCGTCAAAAAAAGAGAGCGTTCCTCGTCAAGTCTCGAGGAAAGACAAATTATAAAGAGAACAACGAACTCAAGGACCCCTACCTCGATAGTCGCACGTGACGGAGTCGTGGAATATCGGTGTCGATCCCCTTGACGTCGGAGGAAGAGTCGTTGTCGAAGGCGTTCGTCGCGGAAAACCGTCGCGGAAGGGATGCCGCGGAAGAAGAACGTCGCGTCGCGGATACGGCGTCGCGGATGGATCGTGTTCTTCGGCGGAGAAGTTCTTCGTTGAAGAACGACGTTCTTCGCGTTCTTCGTTGAGGTTGAAGAAGAAGAAGAGGAGCTCTCCACCTCTCAAGAAGACAAACGAAACAACCCAAAATAAAATAAGACCACTTCTTATTTTATTATTACAAAACACATTTGAAGAAATTCAAAAGTTTGAATTTCAAAAGAGATAACTCCACATTTAACTCACTTATTTAATATACATGAATTGTATAATTAAATATAAGTTAACTTGTCAAGCCATTAAGAGGGAGAGTGGGGAGTTGAAAAGGTGGGGGGTTCGTGTGGGCCCCACCACACTTAATCCTCCCAAGGGAGGTTAAGTGGGTGTGGGTCCCACTTCCAACCTCCTTTGAGAGGTTTTAAGAAGTTAAAATAAAATTTGTTCTACACAAATTTTATTTAACTCAACCTAAACCCTCAAAAAAAATAACTTTCAACCCGCAACAAACGCAACTCCCGAAAAGGTCTCTTTAAGCGAATATCGGCGCTGCGAGTTCATCGGTGCCCTCGGATTTCAATTCCGAGCACCGGATCAAAAGTTAGGAATTCCCGCTCGTTCGTTCACTGAACGTACCCGAGCCAAACTTCGGAAATTAATTCCGGGCACTCCGGGCCTCGGAATCAGGTGCCGTCTGAAACCGCGCTCTTGTAAAATTCTAAAGAAAATTAAGAAAAAATTTTCCTTGAATTTTACGGGTCTTTACATTACTCCCACCTCAGGGCTTTACGTCCCCGTAAAGCTACATCAAAAACTAGGGAAACAAAAGAGGGTACTGAGCACGCATCTGAGCCTCCCGCTCCCATGTGCTCTCCTGGAGATTCTCGTGCCGCCATCTGTTGCGCACAAGAGGAATCGATCGCCCATGTAGGACCCGCTCCTGGATGACATGGACCTCTTCCGACGTGGCCCGGACCATCTCTGGTCCCACAAGAGCTGCAAGATTTCTTCTTTGCCGATAAGAGAAACCTGGTCTCATCCCCTGGATGAACCACATTCTTTGCCTAAAACAGTCAATCCTAACATGGATGATACTAATCCATATCAAGGATGACGTCGTAAGGCCTCGACGCTACTACTAAGAGATCCAACCGTTACTCTCGCCTCCAAGGGTTGAGTCACACTGTCGGCATCAGTGTGTGGTAACTGGGTCTCCTCCAGTAGATGTCTCACAAGTGAGGGTCAAGTCAACAGTCAACTGGAACCTCTTAGTAACATCACAAAAGAGGACAGGAAAGAAAACATCACAAAAGAGGACAGGAAAGAAAACATCACAAAAGTATGCGTCTTTTATTATTGCAGATCATAATACAAGACGCTACAATAAAGCAACATCAACATGGAACTAGAAGTACAAAAGACGTATCCACTAGTTCCTCCCCTGTCCACCTGCTTTACTGTTGCTCAAGCATTTGTCGCTGCCTCTATCTCGGTGGCTCTCCCAAAGCCTGCGGATCGGGATTCGGACAGTCACGTGCCAGATGTCCCTTTCCTCGGCATGAGTAACACAACCTGCTCCTTGCACGGCTAGCTCTGTTCCCACTCCGGGTGCCCTGCACCACCGGTCCTAAAACCCGAGTTCGCCCAACCGCTGGTCTGGTCCTCCTGGACCTCTGCATCATCTGTCTACTGCCCACAGATGACTCGGCTTCTGATCGAAAATCACGCGGTAAAGGCAGAATCTCCTGTACACGCTCGGGGTGTAGAGATACTGGCACAAACTCCACCCTGAAGAAGGTCTCGAAGTCTTCCCATGTGAAGTTCATCTCATCGCAAAACTGAAACAAGTGGCTCCACCACCTACCTGCTGCTGCGTGTAGTAGGCTCGCAGCGAGGATCACCATGAGGTCTGCTGGTGTCCTCACTAGCCTAAACACTCGTACCACTGCCTCCAGCCAGTCCTCTGCAGCCTGGGGATCCGTCTCCCCGCGAAACCTGGGCGGTCGCTGGCGCTGAAACTCATGCAGTGCGCTGAGGCGACGTGCATCGTCAGCGGCTGCTGCTGGAAGCATCGGGGGCTCGGCGGGTAGAGCTACCACCGGTGCCACTACTGGAAAAGGGCCCTGCACCGAGGCCTCGTCGCTCGGTGGGCTGTCGTCACGCTCGATTCTCGGAACCCTAGCTGGCTGCCGTCGTGGGGCCATCCTGAAAGAAACAACGTAACACGATCAAACGATTATACCTGGTGAGCTGACCTGGTTTGAGCCGTTTTAAGGGGAAAAACTATTGAAAACACACGCAATCAGTGTTTTCGTGCACAAAGTCGGAAATCAGTTGTCAGGGTCCTGGTGTATGGATACGTCGGCCGCCCGCCCAACACTGGACTCCCTGAACTGAAAACCACACTCGGTACCCTTAACACTATCGCTTCACAGAAAGAAAGATCAGAGTTATAAGTTCTGCGGTAGAACCGAACTCCTCTGATACCAATTTGTCACGACCCGTCCTCGGGGCCCGTGCCGTGACTACCCCAAGCCCGCCTTCCATAGGCCAGGGGCTGGCGACTAGCACCAAAGGCGTAAAATCCCGATAACTGGGAAGGCATTGCCTTTATAAAGAAAACAAGCACCACAGAGTACAAGCGGAAGTAAAACACTAAGAACAAAAAGAAGAACTGAAAAGTAAAAAGGGGCCGGAAATACAAGCCCAACTGTAAAGTACAACTCGAAAGGGAAAACAGCGACTGAAAAGTAAAGCTGCTACGCTGAGATGTCCACTGGAAATCCCACCTGAAGGGTGGGTGCAGATAGCTCCTCTGCTCCTCGGGTCCCGCCATCCGCTCCAAGTATGTCCCGCCCTGTGGTCCACCTCCGGGTACCGCCTCGTCGTATAGTCCACCTCCAGGTACCGTCCAGTCCTCGAACACTCGGCCTCTGCCAGTACTGGCCGTCGTCTGCAACCAACACAACGAGGTGCGGGCATAGCCCGTGCAGGGGTGAGTATAACGATACTCAGTAGGGACCCCGAGACCCTCAAGGTCTCACTAAAACCAACAAGGATAAACACAAGAAGATCTCAACAGATAAACCCTACTTAGGTATATGCCCATACATATACCTAAGTTATCAAGTAACCCATCTCAATCATGAAGTAAACACAAGGTCAAAAGTCTCAGCTCAAACCAGGATTTTCATTATCGAAACCGTAACTGCTGAAGAGCCCCGTCTCTGAAGTGTGCAGTAGTCCTGTCACGACTCCGAGGTACTGCTCACTAACCTAAGACTGCTGAGGTACTCCTCCTGTCGAGTACTGCGGGTTTGCGGCCAACTACCTGGCGCTCCGTCCGCTGAGGGTCTGTCGCCAAATACCGGGCGCTACCCAGATAGCCTGCTGAGGTACTCTCCGGACGAGTACCGCGGGTCTGCACTGTCACACACGTACTCCGTCCGCCATGGGTCTGCACCTCAGAAAGTAGTGCTCCGTCCACTGGGCTAGTCGACTCACTCCAAGTCGAGTCGGTCAAGCAGTCGTCAGGTCTCAGCTAGTTACACGGTCTCCGTACTCTGCACGCTCGTCTTCGGGAGGGTCCGCTCCACGAGCTACTGGTCGATAATCCAAGTATCACAAGGTCCCACGAAGAAGTGTCTCAAAAGTCCGTCTCGTCACAGGGGTCTCAACGCAACAGACGGCGCGTCGATCGGACGCCCGGTCTGTGAGTTATTAGCCTTTTCGTTCCAGGGGCCCGGTTGGTTTCGTGAGCGAACCAAACCCGGCCGTATCTCAACTGTACCCCGAACTCTCATAGGGTATACTCATAGGGACCGTTTCTCATCGTGATCATCAACGCCGCTGACGGTTCGTCAGACGGACGTCCTGTCTGAAAGATAACAGCTTTTCCCGTTCCAGGGGCCCGGTTGGATTTCGGTGCGATCCAACCCGGCCACTATCCAACTGCACCCAAAACTCGGGCGGAGGGTGCCCAAAGTTTCGTATCGTCAAGAGGAAGTCAACGAAACAGACGGCGCGTCAATCGGACGCCCGGTCTGTGAGTTATTGGCATTTTCGTCTCCGGGGCCCGGTTGGTTTTTAAGGAAAAACCAACCCGACCGTACTCCACCTGCGTCCGAACCTCGGGCGGAGTATGCCAAAAGATCCGATTCACTAAGAGGAACACAACGCGACTGACGGCGCGTCAATCGGACGTTCGTGGCTCAGGATATGAGCGTTTCCGCTCTGAAGGCCCGGTTGGTTTCGTGAACGAACCAACCCGGCCGAACTCAAAGTAACCCGAAACCTTGAGTGCGATATATCGAATCGACCGTCTCGATCCAAGGATCGCGTTGCCGCAGACGGTTCGTCATTCGGAGGTCCGAGGCTCAAGTTATGAGCCGAAAACCGAAACTGGTCCGAAACGGGGGGGTCCGGGTCCGGGCCGACCCGGCCCGACCCCCCCCCTGGGCGGCGGCGGACGGCGGCGGCGCGGTGGCCGGCGGCGGCGCGCGGCGGCGGCGGGCGGCGGCGCGGCGGGCCGCGGCGGCGGCGGCGGCGGGCCGCGCTGGCGGCGGCGGCGGGCCGCGCTGGCGGCGGCAGCGGGCCGCGCTGGCGGCGGGGTGCGCCGCACGGGCTGGCAGCACGCGGGTCACGCGGGGGCTAAGCCCCGCGGTTTAGCTGGAGGGCGGCGCGGCTCAAGGGTCGCGCCCCATATTTTAAAAGAGCCCCCCCCCCCCCACGTGGGGGGCCTGCTGGTGGAACCGAGGGGGCAGCCGGCCCCCTCCCTTTAAAGAAACGCCCCCTCTTTAAAAGAGGGGGGTTTTATTATACCGGCCGGGGAATTAAATTCCCCGGTTTTATGGCATCCGGCCGGCCAGACCGGAAAATCCGGTCCCCTCTTCGGCTTCCGACGCCGAAGGCCCGGCCGCCGGTCTGCTCTTCCGCCGCGGCCCGGTACCGGCCGCGGTCTTCTCATCCTGCCGCGGCCCGGAACCGGCCGCGGTCTTCTCGTCCCGCCGCGGCCCGGAACCGGCCGCGGTGTTCGTCGTCCGGCGCGGTGCGACGGCACCGCGCCCCTTTCGCCGTGCCATGAATCCTTCCAACGCGGCGCGACGGCGTCGCGTTCTTGAAGACTCTCCTCGGCGAAGCGCGACGGCGATGCGTAAAATTAAACGCACAATCATCCGCGTGGTGCGACGGCACCACGCCACTTGCTTCCACCCGCAAGAACAACAAGAACGTTGGAGGGGGGGTTCGGCCGTGTTCGTGCGGTCCGGCCCCCCTCGCGTTAATAATAATAACGCAACTAAAGAAAAAACACGTCACACGTTAATCTTGCTAAAAGCACGATCAAGAATGAAATGAGGAATCCAAAAGAAAAATCGACAACCCCTACCTCGGTTTTAAGATTCGAAGAATCGTCTACGATCTGCGGAAGACGGCGTCGCGGAGGTCGGGTGTCGCGGTCGTCGTTCGTCAAAAAAAGAGAGCGTTCCTCGTCAAGTCTCGAGGAAAGACAAATTATAAAGAGAACAACGAACTCAAGGACCCCTACCTCGATAGTCGCACGTGACGGAGTCGTGGAATATCGGTGTCGATCCCCTTGACGTCGGAGGAAGAGTCGTTGTCGAAGGCGTTCGTCGCGGAAAACCGTCGCGGAAGGGATGCCGCGGAAGAAGAACGTCGCGTCGCGGATACGGCGTCGCGGATGGATCGTGTTCTTCGGCGGAGAAGTTCTTCGTTGAAGAACGACGTTCTTCGCGTTCTTCGTTGAGGTTGAAGAAGAAGAAGAGGAGCTCTCCACCTCTCAAGAAGACAAACGAAACAACCCAAAATAAAATAAGACCACTTCTTATTTTATTATTACAAAACACATTTGAAGAAATTCAAAAGTTTGAATTTCAAAAGAGATAACTCCACATTTAACTCACTTATTTAATATACATGAATTGTATAATTAAATATAAGTTAACTTGTCAAGCCATTAAGAGGGAGAGTGGGGAGTTGAAAAGGTGGGGGGTTCGTGTGGGCCCCACCACACTTAATCCTCCCAAGGGAGGTTAAGTGGGTGTGGGTCCCACTTCCAACCTCCTTTGAGAGGTTTTAAGAAGTTAAAATAAAATTTGTTCTACACAAATTTTATTTAACTCAACCTAAACCCTCAAAAAAAATAACTTTCAACCCGCAACAAACGCAACTCCCGAAAAGGTCTCTTTAAGCGAATATCGGCGCTGCGAGTTCATCGGTGCCCTCGGATTTCAATTCCGAGCACCGGATCAAAAGTTAGGAATTCCCGCTCGTTCGTTCACTGAACGTACCCGAGCCAAACTTCGGAAATTAATTCCGGGCACTCCGGGCCTCGGAATCAGGTGCCGTCTGAAACCGCGCTCTTGTAAAATTCTAAAGAAAATTAAGAAAAAATTTTCCTTGAATTTTACGGGTCTTTACAAAGACCCACAAATGTAACCGAGATTTGTAGCTTCCTTGGTTTGGAGGGCTATTACCGAAGGTTTGTTAGAAATTTTTCACGGTTATCTAGTCCAATGACTAAGCTAACTCGGAAGGGTGTTAAGTTTATCTGGACAAAAGAATGTGATGATTGTTTTCAGGAATTGAAAAGAAGATTGGTGAATACTCCAGTTTTGGCACTACCTTCCAGGAATGGTGAGTTTGTTATATACAGTGATGCTTCATTGAAAGGACTTGGTTGCGTCTTAATGCAGAATGATCAGGTAATTTCTTATGCTTCACGACAGTTGAAAACTCATGAGGTAAATTACCCTACACATGATTTGGAATTAGCTGATGTTGTTTTTGCTTTAAACATTTGGAGGCATCATTTGTATGGAGTAAAGTGTGAAATATATACCGATCACAAAAGTTTAAAGTATATATTCACTCAGAAAGAATTGAACATGAGATAAAGGAGATGGCTAGAATTAATCAAGGATTATGATTGTACAATTCATTACCATCCGGGAAAAACAAATAAAGTGGCTGATGCTTTGAGTCGAAAAATTAATGCTTCATTAACAATGTTGCGTTTGGAACGTGATCCTTTGGTTATGGATTTGATGAACTTTGGCATAGAAGTTGTTGGTGCAGGAAGTCCTTCTGTTTTGTTTCAGGTATCAGTGAGATCTTCTCTATCAGATAGAATCAAGCAAGCACAGAAGCAAGACAGTGAGTTGCAGAAAAAGGTAGAGCTGGTTCAGAAAGGTAAGTTTCCTGAATTCAACATTGATAATGATTGTGTTTTGAGATTTGGGAAGAGATTGTGTGTGCCTTGTGATTCGCAGTTGAAGAGAGAGTTGTTATGTGAAGCTCATAGTTCTCTGTTTTCAGTTTATCCGGGCAGTACTAAGATGTATAGAGATCTGCGGGAGTATTACTGGTGGGATGGAATGAAAAGAGACATTACTGATTTTACTGTGAAGTGTTTGACTTGTTAGCAGGTTAAAGCAGAGCGGCAGTTACCGAAAGGGATGCTTCAGCCTTTACCAGTTCCAGAGTGGAAATGGGAGAATATATCCATGGACTTTGTTGTTGGATTACCAAAGACATCTTGAGGTAATAATGCAATCTGGGTTATTGTTGATCGCTTGACCAAATCTGCTCATTTCCTTGCTATACGAGATACTTTCTCTCTTGATCAACTTTCCCGTTTGTATCTTAAAGAGATAGTCAGGTTACATGGATTTCCTCTCTCCATTGTATCGGATCGTGATCCCAGGTTTACTTCTAACTTTTGGAAAGGCATTCAGAAGTCGTTGGGTACTGAATTAAATTTTAGTACAGCTTTTCATCCTCAATCAGATGGGTAGTCAGAACGAACAATTCAGACATTGGAGGATATGCTACGAGCTTGTTCTATGGATTATCAGGGAAGTTGGGACCAACATCTTTCTTTGGTTGAATTTTCATATAATAACAGTTTCCATTCCAGTATACAGATGGCACCATTTCAGGCGTTATATGGGAAGCGGTGTCGAACTCCAGCTTTCTGGGATGAAGTGGGTGAAAGGAAGTTGATGGGACTAGAATTGGTAGAAGAGATGGCAGAAAAAGTTCAGCTGATTCAGAAACACATGAGAACAGCTCAGAGCAGTCAGAAGAGTTATGCGGATAACCGGAGGAAGGATCTATCTTTCGAGGTAGGTGATCATGTTTTTCTCAAGGTTTCTCCTTGGAAAAGTGTGCTGAGATTTGGTAAGAAAGGAAAGTTGAGTCCAAGGTTCATTGGACCATACGAAATTCTGGAGAGAGTTGGATCAGTTGCATACCGAGTGGCTTTACCTCCGAGTTTATCTCAGGTACACAATGTTTTTCACGTTTCGATGTTGAGAAAGTATATGCCAGATCCATCTCATGTTTTGAGTCCAGAGGTAGTTCAGTTGGAAGAGAACCTATCTTATGAGGAACAACCGGTCCAGATTCTTGACCAAAGGGAGCAAGTGTTACGGAATAAGGTGATTCACCAGGTAAAGGTTTTGTGGAAAAACCACATGATTGAAGAGGCAACATGGGAATCTGAAAATGCAATGAGGGATAAGTACCCCCATTTATTCGATAAGTAAATAAATTGCGGGGACGCAATTTTCTAAAGGGGGGAAGGATGTAACATCCCAAGTAAGTAATGAATAATAGATATTTTTTATCTATGTCTATTAATGATTTAGATAGTGTTTTAGAGGCTTAAAATGAAAATAAATACAATCTTATACATGGAATACACTAATATTCTTAAAAGATTGTTTTACTTCCTTATGATGGAAAACCCTTTTTAAATCTATCTTTTGACAATTTTATAAACTATGTTTGTCAAAATAAACTTATTCGTTATGATTGGGACATCAAAATTTACTTTGTGTGAATTTTTGGTATTTTTCTGACAATGTTCATTTTTTAATGAGTAGTGAAAAATACTGCATTTTACATCAAAACTGCTTTTTAATCTAATTTATTTATATGATTAGATTATATTTTGAATTGGTTTTGAAGTGAAATTAGAATATATTTTTACCATTTAATCCAATGGTGGTCATTGGAATCAATTTCACTTTGAAATTGGACTTAAACCGGTGTCAATCTTTTGATACTTATTGTTTCATAAAAACACGCTATTTGCTCCGACAGTGGGAATTAATTATTAAATTAATTAATTTGACTTATATTTATTTAATTTTGTAAAATAGACTTCATTTTTGAATTTTTAATATCAAATATAGCTTAGGGTGAATTTTTTGTAATTTTCTGAAAAACTTCAATTTTTGATGAATAGTGAAACCACTAAGTGGTACTTATAAAGACTGATTTTCCGTTTAAATGAAATTTTGCCATCATTGTGTTTTGAATTTCAAAAATCGGAAATACATGGTTGTAATTAAGAAGTAAAATGTGGTTCAATGAGATTATAATAATTTTTTGGTGAATAGTAACTTATTAAGTTCTTAATCGCGATTAGTGGTAATTAGGGTAGTTTAAGGTATAAATAATGCTTTAATAATATGAAATGACCTAGACACATGTCCCAACATTATTGGTTGTGTCATGGCCGACCAAGACAAGCCATGGGTCAACTTGGGGACCCCATGGAGACACTTTGGTTGGGAAATGACATAAATAACTTTTTATTTAATGTAAAAGTAAAAATGACACAAACATAATATGTTTTGAGAAAACAATTTTTACATGGGGTTATAAAGATCAGATTTTTGATTATAAATAGTCATTGGAAAGCTAAAAATATTTCTTACATCATAGTATTTTTTTTATAATTTTTATACATTAAATAAATTAAATTATTTATGACATAATAATGATGCAGCGATGACATCATTATTTGATGATTTAAATAAAATGGAAAGATAATATAAAATCTATGAACTAAATATGTCCAAAACCAATTGGATGAGTGTATTTCGAACCCTTATCACCTTATCCACTAATTATATCAATGTGAGACCTTTTAAAACCGAAACACATTTTCAAATAAAGTAATATTTCCTTACTTTCCAAAAGTGCCCCTCCTCTCCTCTTATAAAAGGCCCCCACCTCGACCTCATTTCACACACTCCTCAAGCCTTTGGCTCGGCCAAACCCTGCCCATTTACTCTCTCCACATCCCTATCCTCATACTAGAGGATTAACTTTGGGAATAATCCTTTCAAAGGAAGCCTTTAGGCTCAAATCAAAAGGAGTTACACTTTTAAAGGTAATTCATTCTCTCATGTTCATTTGTTTTATTTTGTTTCTCCAACCCACCTAAACTCTTTTTATTTACTTCTTTTGTAACAACACCAGTATCATCAATATACTAGGATTTTGTTATAATATTTATTTGAGCTACACTCTCACACAACTACATCAAATGGTTAAAGAACATACGGTTTCCGTGGATGGCGAAATTCTGCCTCCCGAAACGATGATTGTTCAATACTCATTTAACACCTTCAAAGGTGGCCATTATGATGTCAATATTTTTATATATGATATATAATATGTTTATGTTTTCCTTAATCTTCTGTTTTTTTCATTTTGGGCATACCTTTATGGTTTCCATTATGGGTAAACACGATATCTTCATTTTAGGAAGTGCGGACTACCACCCCCTGAAAGTGATTTGATTCGTTAATACCATATGTGGGATGTGTAAAGGATAAAGTTAATGATATTATATATGTTATTATACTGGAATTATAATATACGCTTATATCATTATGATTCCATTCCAGAAAATACGAAATAGAAATTGAAGTAGCGTTCATGCGTACGTACGGCTTACCGTCTCCATGAACGGTGCATTTCATTTCTTACCTCTAAATGTGATGTAATATTATAAATACATGTATATGATGAATATATATGATATATATGTTATCCAAATCATTAATATCATTCTGGATATAACGAACCTTTGACCAAATTAACAACATGTAAGTGTAAGAAGTCTATTTTTGACTTAAGAACCAAATACCGACAAAATGAACATTATTAACTTAAATGATTACATGATGTTCATAACATGGTATAAAAGGAATAATGAACTTGAAAAAGGTTCTTAAGCAAATAGAGATTAACTCAAGTTTATTATTCAAGAGATTAAAGAATGGTCGGGTCAAGTCGGATACGAGGTATGGGACTTCGTCTCAATCTCCTTTCATTGAGGCATATTTTGTTTTATACACAACTTTCTTTTATACGGTGTATAAAACCCTTTGACTTTTACATTTATTCAAAAGGAATCTTTTTTATACGAAGTGTTTACTAAACGAAAAAAGGGAATGTTTTTGTCGTACGTATGCGGCGACAATGACTTCTCCTCCGCCGTGACCGTTATTTGAGTTTCGGCTTCCTCTACAAGCCATACCTTTTTTTTTAAACGAAAAATAAATACCATGTTTTACTTTGGTATTAAAAATGGTTTTCATAATGTTTTTATTATATCAATGTGTTGTATTGATATCTCGTGATTGAAATGTGGAAATGTTATGTTTCCTTTATGCATATTTTATGTGATATGATTATGTTATGGTTCTTGGGCATTATTATGAAGACGGGTGGTTCCGTGATAAACTAAGGGCAGGTGAGCCTGTTATAGCTCTCCAATGCATTGGGTAACGCAAAGGAGTGAAACGTTAAGGTTTCTCCAAAGAGATTTAGGGAATATACTGTGATGGGTATTCCAAACGTAACCAAGAGGGTTACTCCCTACGTAAGAATGTTATGAATGCCTCAAGTTACCTTTATGTCTTATGATTTCTATGATTTATTCATGATTTTATGAGGTATGTTAAAGTGCCTATGTTTTATGGGTAAATTATGATTTCATTCATATGTATATATGAACTCATGTTTCCTTTCCATGTTTTTATAACCCATACTGAGCTTATTATGCTCATCCCAAGTTTTTTTTTGAAATGTTTTCACAGGTCAAGGGAAAGGTACATGATATGATGATAGTGTCAAGGAAGTGTCAAGAATGAATCCATGTTTTATTTTAAATATTTTTCCTTTTATGGGAATGAAGAATACTATCTTTATGTAACCACTTTGTTTATATGTGGAATGTAATGCAAGTTTTATGATCTAATTCTCTAAAACTCTAAACCTGAAAAGATCCTCAATGTGTAATCTTGTAATAACTCAAGATTAAGTAAGGTTTAAGGCTAGGGCCTTATATATATACTTACCTTATGTTATTGAATATGATTATATAGGTTTGGCCAACCCATTTTATGGATGGTTCATACTGGTTCACTTGTAGAAAAATCATTCCCAAGAAATAGTTTGTTATGATTGGTGATTTTCGCCAACCTGTGTTGATCAAGAATATGCTTTGGGCTGTGTGGTGAGATATCTTGGGTAACAGGTTGGCTCAACCTGGTCAGTTCGTTACATGTATCTCATTCCATCATACACTCTCATAAATTATCTTTATCAAATACATTGAGTAACCATGGGATGTAGAATATTTCAATCTCATATATCTAAATCATATGTTCTTAATTCTCTTAGTATTAACTAAAATAATCTATGAATACATCACATGCCATTAATATTTATAAATGAGTACATTGCATGCCCCTTATCTAAATAGATAAGAGTATAATATTTCCTATATAATTGTGGCCACACACTCTCCATTATACCTTAATCAAGGGCCTATATGTCAGGGTCACCATATGAGAGGAAAAATATCATCTTGCTTAAGCTCCAATTAACGATAAGATTAACAACATACTCAACCACCCCTAATTATCTAAGCCACAATGGATTTTGTAATAAATTTATAAAATTATGAATGTTCTCGTGCTAGGTACCTCTCCAACCTTGGGTAAGAGGGACTGAATATGATCCATGCATCCTTAGTATTCTAAGTACTAGTGTATCCCACTTCATGTGGTATGCTTAGTGGGTCATCCAGTGTACAAAAACAATCTTTCTTCCTCATGAGAATATTTTTTATCTTATTCAACAACATTACTCATGTATCATTACCTACAGTACTCTATGAAGAACATCAATTAGAGATAACTGAAATTCATACTTTGATAGGTCAATTATAATTTCACTTTAAAAATTTATATCTACATATAAATCAATACAAACAATGTGAAATGATGATAAAATTGAGGTTTTATTTCATATTATACAACTTATATTTTTAAAACTCTTTTAATAATACTTAAAAAAACCTAATATAATAACCTTTATAACATATCATATATGTTATATTTCCATATTAGTCTTATGTTTGTTGTACTTTTTAAGGTTTTGGTAACTCATTACATCTATATATAATTTTTTTCACATCTATATATGACCATATGATAAAATGATCCCAGTAAACTATTTAGTGAGTGAAATGTATAAAGAAATAAGGTTTGAATAATTGTGAGATTTAGGAATCATATTACTAATGTTCAACTCCTTGAACATATTAAAACTTATTAACTCCACAACATTAAATGTTATGAGGTAAAATTTTATTGTTAACTTAGAAATATTTCTAATTTTAACATCATCATCATTAGAACCTTTCCATCAAGATTTCCCTTAAAAAATAATGTAACTATTTACATTATTACTTACCAGCACATCCTTAACACTTTTAAGATAAAGTGACATTCACTTTGTATTTTGACTGACATAATCTGTTAATAAATAGTGATACTCGGTCTTTATGGTAACTAAATGTAACAATTTACATTATTACCATTGCATATACTAAATTCTTTAGGATATTAAGTGGAAATAACTCTAATTTTAGACTTGTATAATATTTTATTTGTTTACTTTGAACATCTCTAAGTTAAAACATACTCCCACTAGCCTCTTAGACACTATATTCTAATCATAATATCATGCTATTATATAAAAACTCATTTAAGTAATAAATAACTCGTATTTCCTCTTATTAGAAATATTAAAAAATAAATTACAAAATTCATAATATATAGTGTTCTATGTGTTCGAAGCATTATTCTTTGAATATAAGGCCATTTATCAAAATATATCACTAGTGGATGGAAAAACACCATACCTAAAATTTTAATAAATATCTAGATAAACACTTTGTCCTAGATAAAACAATTTTATCCATTTCTTCCTCTCAAAACATGTTATAGAATCCTAATGAATCATAAATCATGTGTACACAATTAGTCATATCATTTTTTTCAAAAAAAATATTTGTTGATGAAAAAAATTTCTTATCATATAAGATAAATTTAATGATGATACACATCTTTTACTATGATCCATTGGATATTGAAAAATTACTTTACATTCTAGCATTTTATGTAGTAACTTCTTACTTCATCACTTGAATGGAAACTACAATATATATCGATTCTTCCCTAGATTTTTAACTCTTGTATATTTACAACACTGGTAAACTATATATTTGGTATCACATGCCTTTCAAAAGGAATAATTGATTTCTATAATATTGATAACTAACATGTACATTCCATGTATATTCCCTCATGTGGTATTTGAGGTAGCAAAGGATGCATCAGTAGTGGTAGGGGAAACAAGAGAATATGAAGAAATGAATCACGAGGTAGGAGTGATGGTATTCCCTCAGCATAGGCATTGTACAGTCTAGACTGTAGTAGGATAAGCGGAAGTTGGCTAAACTTTTACATACACACACTGGGACACCCTACGCTGTCAACAATATTTGATGGTGGGATCCCTCCTAGGAAACTCTTAGGTGACAGTATAGGATACCACATCTTGGATTCCCCATAAATCCTCAATTTATAGGAATATTACATTAGTATGATCTGGGGATGGACTCTATAAGCGGTTGGTAGTGGTGATGGGTGGGGATTTCCCCTTGTGAGACCTTAGTTGTGGAGGACGTTGGCATGGTTCCATGGTGTCAAGGCGCTCTTGAGCTATATTTCAAGGGTGAATGAGGCCTTATTTTTTATAATAGTGGATAAGGGAGTTAATGAACTCCCTCTGGATGATCTGAAATGGATAGGAGGAGAGGATTTTTTATATCTATTGAATAGGTGGCAGTTTCCACCTGAGCATGGGTATACGACATTACCACATGTGGGTGCTCGTGGATTTTTAAAGCATAATGGGAACTTCTTATACCACCACAACTATTGGGGTGATGAGATAACCTCATATGAGATGTCTTATATATGGAATTCTACAAGATTATTTGAAGAACATAGTGAGCACATGTATCATGATAGTGATTCTTAACATTCCTGGTGTTACTCATCCTATCAATGAAAAATAAGAATAGATTCGCATAAATTTTATCATTTATGTTTCTAAGTCATTCTTACAATACCACTTAGTCAAACCATGTCATATATGGCCATGATATGGATCTTATATTCCTACTTTCAGATAGTGAGAAATCCGTTATCACTGAGGTTGTGGTGTTGGAAGCTTGATTGGAATAGGAGCATGGGATGTCGTCACTTCTCCCTTTCTGGTGATATCTCACCTCATTTGGGACCCCCTAACATATTTAATACATGCTTATTAATACCATTACTGACACCATCCTCATGTGGACATAGAAGAGGGTGAGTCTATGAGGCTTTTCAAGTATCTGAATGTTTCTCTACATTCCTCAAGATAGGCCATGATGGGATTTCATGGTCACTATATAAGGAGTTTTGGGATCATCACCCAATACATCCTAGGATTTTTAATTAAGTCGTCTCATGCTCATAAAATGAGGAAACCCATGATCATCACATGAGGCATCCTTTTCTCACCACATAAGGCATCAGGGGCTCATCACCTAAGGAAACCTAGGCTCTTCACCTAGTAGATATCATTCTCATTACCTAGGGCATATCATGCTTGGAACATGAGGAATCATATGCTTGTAATAGAGGTATCCTAGGATCACCACCTTGTAAATTTAGGCTCATTTCCTAAGTCATCACATGCTCTTCACATGAATAATATTATACTCATATAGGCATCTTAGACTCGTCACTTAAAAAGGTATGGGTTTTTATGAATCAGTAAAGGGGGGTTGTCTTATGATTATTATGTAAGAAACCTCATTATTTTCAGGTGAGTAAATTGTCCACTTAGTCCCATCACCTAAGGGAATCCCTATGTTCTTCACATAAGATACATCATGTGCTCCGCATGAGGAAATGTTCCACTTAGACTAGTGGTCTAAAGGAAACCCTATGCTCGTCACATTAGACACCTTATGTTTTACACATGAGGAAGGAATCCACTTAGGTAATGAGCCTAAGTGGATCCATCCCCACTTATGATCATCGCCTAAGGGAAGTCGTAGGTTAAAATCTAGTGGGTATGGATCCACTTAGGCTCATCACCTAGGGGCAGTCATGGGTTAAGATCCAAGGGGGATTCCCTAGAAGGTTAAATTTCCTCTAGGAGGGGTTGCTTTTATTATCTCTCAAAGTGGATATGGGAAAATAAAGTGGTTTAGGATTTTGGATTAAACCTCAAGGGGGACATCCTATGTATCCTATTATATTATAAATCAAAATCCACATAGTTTGAGGTGCACAGTTTAAATTCATGTGATAAGACCGATTCATGCATTTTAACATCATGCGATAAGGAAGGTTGTGTCATGAAAGAGATGACATCAAAGGAATGAGTAGGGACTACATGTTAATTTTTTGAGTACTAATTGGGATCGGGGAGGATATTTTTGGGGATTATGCATGTGTCACCCAAATATTTTTTAAAGGTAATGATTATGGACATTTTCCACCCATGATTAGAAGAAATAGGCATGGATGCTTCCTAGCCCTTACTTGTTTCAAAGGGACTAAGAGTGAAATTCCATAATATCAGTTGTATATATAGAGTTTTCTTGTAGGAAACCTGGATAGCATGGTTGTGGTACCCATATTATCTCAGATTTAGTGAAAGTGGGATTCTCAAAAGGAGATATACAAGTGGATTACCATGGTATGGGTTTCATGCAAGTTGTGGGTTACACAAAACTGACACTTGTGAGAATTTTTCCTTTAACACAAAGTGTGTTATCCAATTGATGGAGTTGTATAAAATGATATCAAGTGAAAGATAATTCATTGAAGTAGTTTTGAGGATTATTTTTCATAAAATCCTCACCTAAAAGAGTCCATGGGATTTTTATATTTTATGAAGTGTGAAATTTGATTTTGTATAAGATGAAATCTTCATGATCTGAAATTCCAAAGTATGGACTTCTCAATTGAAATGGTTAACTAAGGGGTATTTATATGTCTATATCTCCCATAAGTGGTTGGTTCATGAAATTTTTAGTGCACATGTAAGTATGGGGTTTGAAAAACTGCTCAGGATATATCTCATAAAACGTTTTTCATGTGCAGAAAGTGGATATGTGCTACACTTTGGATCAGATTCGTGCAACTATGGATTGTCTGAAAATTTATCCTTTGATGAAAAATTGATCCTATAAATTATATATCCTCATAGATACTTATTGGATACATTTTTTGGTACCAAAAATAATTTTTTTGAACCTATTTATTAACTAATTAAGAAGATGATATTGAGAAAGTAGATCAAATTTAGCAACAAATTTAATGTGTCTACAAAAAATTCTATAATCCTTTTTATAAATTCTCTCATTTTTCCCCAAAATGGTAAGTTATTTTGCATAAGTACCATCACAGATCCAATTATCCAAATTATTATAATCTTCCAACAAACTATTTATTTTTAAATTAAACATTCAATGATTTTTTCAATTGTTTACTATTTTTTTCAAGTCTATTTTGTAATTACACTCATCTCAAAAGACTTTTTGTAAGGTTCTATAGATAATCAGTTTCTCCCTTGTTCAAAACACTTTCCATTGGTTTGTAATTGAATAATTTAAAATAAAAACAAAAAAAATCTTATCCAACTCATTAGAATAAACAAGTTTCTTTCTTTCATACTTCTCTCCACTAAGAAGGTGGTAAAAATAAAAAAATAGATGTTAAGTGACAATCATGATTAAATTACATAAAAATTCATCATTTTATTTTAATATCTTGATCATACCACATTGAACTAAAAAAATTCTCATGACATCATTAATAATTTTCCACAAACCTAGATCATAATTCACATCCATGTCTTTTTCAAAGTCAAGAATACCTTGATCTCCAAGATTATGAATCATAGAAATAACATATCTATTATCCTTATTGTATTTTTCATTTGTATCACAATTTTCATGTTTCTCTATAGATTCATCATTTATCATATGAGTGTTTTCAATCATTGGTTCCTCTATAGATTGTTCATTCATCCTAGAAACATTTTCATCCAAATATTTCTCATTAAATTAACTTGATGAACTCTCTTTTTCATAGGGGTTTCTAAACCCAACCCAACCTAGCCTAGTTAGGTTGGGTTCAGTTACATGTGAGGTATGGTCGATTTAGGTTATTTTGGGTTGGGTCGGGTCACAATTTGACAAAATTATGAACCAACCCAACCCAACTAACCCAACCATATGTATATATAATAAAAAATAACTAAAAATGATATTGATTGATAAATAATTTGTAACACCCCAAGGTTTCATAGTACATTATCTCTTTAAAGTTATTCAATAGCTTGCACCTCACACAACACAGAGTTCGAGCGCACGACGACTTACCAAACTAGCCGTTCCAAAGCAGTTCTAAATAGTTTTAACTGAATTTTGAATTTTATATATTCCATATAATCTTAACATCCATATTATGTGTTAATTAGACATAATATAATAACAAATTCATTTTTTTAGATAAATGAAATATTTTTTTAAAAATGCAATTGTACCGCCTTTTAATGGAAAACCCTTTTCAAAATCCAATATTTAACATTTTTATATATTCAATTTGACAAAATAAACTTCTTATTTAGAATTAGGACATAAAAATTTAGTTTCTATAAATTTTTTGGTGTTTTTCTGATAACTTTCATATTTGGGTAAATAGTGAAAAATACTAAATTTTAATTGAAAACAAATTTTTTAATCAAAATAATTTATAGTGTTCAATTATAAATTTGAATGGTTTGGAAGTATAATTAGATTAATTTTTTACCATTTAATCTAATTTTGGTCATTGGAATTAATTTCAATTTGAAATTATACATAAACAAGTGTCAATCTTTTGATAGTTATTGTTTCTTAAAAACACGCTATTTGTTTTGACAACGGGGAATTAATTTTAAATTAATTAATGAAAATTATATGTTTTCAATATGGTAAAATAGGCATCATTTTTGAATTCATAATATCAAATATATATTAGGATGAATTTTTGATATTTTTCTGAAAAACTTCAATTTTTGATGAATAGTAAAACCACTTAGTAGTAGTTAAAAAACTGACTTTTTTATTTAAATGAAATTTTACTACTTCTGTGAATTGAATTTTAAAAATCCAACATACATGGTTGTTATTAGTAAGTAAAATTTGGTTCAATAAGATGAAAATAATTTTTGGTGAATAGTAACTGTTGACTTTTATTTACCGCGGTTAAAGGTAAATATGGTAATTTAAGGTAAAAAAGAATATATAATAATACAAAATTACCTTAAAACTTGTCCTAACCTTATTTGATGAGTAATGGATGACCATGGTCATCTTTGGGTTGATTTTTGGACCCCATGGAGCCACTTAAGAGTGATAATGACACTTTATTTTAATTAACTTAAAGTAAAGACAAAAATGACATTAACAAATATCATTTTATATATCAATTTTTACATGGGTTTATATTATTCATATTTTCTAATATAAATATTCATTGGAAATCTAAAAATATTTCCTACATTATGGTATTTTTTATAATTTTTAGACATCATATAAATTAAATTATTTATGACACAATAATGATGCAGTATTCACCTCATTAATAAATGATTTAAATAAATAAGATTATTAATATTAAAACAATATCCAAAACCTATCCAATTATTATAGTATTATTTTATTTCAAACATTAGCCATCTTATCTTTGACTTTAATGAGTTTTGGACCTTTTGAAACTGAAGATAAGTTTATAATAAAATAATATTTTCAAACTTTCCTAAAGAGCCCCTCCTCTCCCTTATAAAAGAACATCACTTCTAAACAATTTCTCACACCTCTAAAGCCCCTTGTCTCATCCAAACCCTACCCAAATAAGATCTTAAGATCCCTATATTACACCTATAATCCTTAACTTATGCATAAGTCACTTCAAGAAGTCTTTTTAGTTCAAACCAAAGGGAGTTACCCAAATTAAAGATAATGGTTTCTCTTAACTTCTTTTCTTTTATTTTACTTCTAAAGCCACTAAAATAATTTTATTCCGTTATTTTATAACAACACAAGTATCCACAATATACTAGGATGTTTTTATGAGAATTATTATAACTATACTTACACACACCTCCATCAAATTGGTAAAGAACACATTGTTTCTGTGGATGGAAAACTAACACCTCACAAAACAATGATTGTTCAATTATCTCCTACCGCCTCTCATGGTGGTCATTAAGATGGAACTATATTTATATATGATATATATTATGTTTATTTTTTCTTTATGATTATGTATTTTCCATGTATATCAGACCTTTATGGTTTCTATTATGGTTAAAGGTGATAATTTCATTTGAGAAAGTGTGGACTACCGCCCCCACAAAGTGATATGACTCATTAATACCTTATGTGGAATGTATAAAGGATGGATTTAATTATATTATATATGATATTATACTGTAATTATAATATAACTATGTATAATTATGTTTTAAATCCATTAAAATACAAAATAGTAATGAAAGTGGCGTTCATGCGTACGTACGGATTACCGTCTCCATGAACAGTGCATTTCATTTCTTATCTTCAAATGTTATGTACTGTTATAAATACATATATATACTGGATATATAATATATATATACGATATCTAAATCATTTATATCATTCTGAAGATAATGTACTTTTGACCACATGGCCAAATTGTAATTATAACAAGTTCATTTTTTACTCGAGTTCCAAACATCGATAAAATATCCAATATGAACTCAAATAATTAACTAATTTTTATAGCAAGGTAATAAGTGATATAAAAGGAATAATAAATTTGAAAAAATTTCTTAATCAAGTAGAAATTAACTTAAGTTTATTATTCAGTAAGAACAAGGAACATACAAGACAAGTCGGACTTAAGGTGAGGGGTTTCTTATCTCACTTTTAATTCCGTGAGATTTCCATTGTTCACTGTTATTTATTACATGTGTTGTATTGTATACTTCCATTTGATATATATTATCATGATTCTATTTACATTCATGTTATTATGTGATTAATTTGGTGGTTATTAATTTTCACTCCCCTTTGTGTGGATATACTTTTGATACACATAATCACTCCATTGATAACTTCTCAAGTCATTTATATGAACTTGATAAGAGTAATCTTAACTCAATTTCCATTCATTGAGTTAAGCATCCAAGTCATTGGTGTTGTTTTTACAAGAATATGTATGAATTTCCTTTGATTTATTTATACTGAATATCCAATCATATTGAGTATTTATATTTTTCACACATAATTATGCCATTGATTTATTCTTAACCTAAGGATACAGTCTTTATAAGGGATTTCATCTCAATTTACATTCCATTAAAACTTCTTTGTTATTATACACCAATTCAATTTTATATGGTGTATATAATGTGATTTGACATAGTATATCATGAATCCCTTTATTCTCATGATATTATAATGTTTTTATTACCTCAATTATTTGTATTCAAGTGTCTCTCTTTTGGTTAGAAACTCTAACTAAAATATCATTTTAAATGTTTTAAATATTTATTCTTATAAATATTTCTCATTAATGTCCATGTTTTAAAAATGGTTTTAAGGATTTATTTATATGGACATTAATTTTTTAAAATTAAAATTCCTTTTAAATGTTTCAAAGTGGTATGGGAGACTTTGATTAAAAATCTATTTTAAACGGCTTCCTGATAAATAGTGAATTTTAAATGTTTTCAAGAAAAAGGGGGATATTTCTCTCAAATACTTTTTATGATTATTTTCATCTATGTCAATATCTTTCATTATTATCAATTTAGGTTAATCTATTATAATACAATATTTCATATTGTGTTGAATGAGTTATGTTTGATTGTGGATGTGCTATTTTTATACCATTCGTGGTTTGTGGTTAAAATATTGACATTTTGTATGCTAGTTTTAATACGAATATTTAGAATATGTTTCAACCTTTTCATATGTTGAATTCATTGGACTTAGTAAGTGACAGGTATAGCCTGCTATAGATCCTCAATGCATTGGCAGGTCTCATGAGACAAACTAGTGTCTTGGCATAAGGCCTTGACAAAATCTTATTTGTGGTCTTGGCATGAGGCCTTGACTGTGTGGTTATGATGTCAGTAATTATGAATTCCATCATTATGAGATTAGATATTGATATTTCATGTTGTTATTAGACTAGTAGAATACCCATGACTATGTTTTATTATGTCATTATTTACTCAGCTCATATTCCTACCATAAAGTGTTCATGTTAATTATTGGTAAAGGCATGTGTTTTCAATTATTCATCATGCCTAATGTTTATATTATCTTCCACTGTATTTCTTACTCTTACTAAGAATTTGATCTCACCCCTTTCTTATGTTTCATTTTCCTAGGATATGAAGAAGTTAGTTATGAGTGACTTTCAGGCATAATCTAGGAAGCTTGGATGTTTCTAATGGAATAATTTAGTGTTGTTGTTTTTTCAAGTTGTAATGTTGAACTTATGTATGCATCTTGTTTCCAAGAATACTAAACCGATCAGTTATTTGGGACTTGATTCCTTGTAATCATGCTAATGTTTTAAAATAATGCACCAGCTTTTGGATTCTGGGGTTGGGGTGTTATAGTTGTTATCAGGGGAAGTTTAGTACAAACCTTAGAAACTAGATTTAGATAAACTCTGATTATAGCACATTTCCCTAAGACAAACTTTGGGGATTAGTATAGAAGAACTTCCTAGAATTTTGGTAATGTAGAGATTTTTTGTATTTTCTAAGCAATACATCCATGTATGGATACGAGCAGGTAGAGGCGGCTCTGGCACAAATATACCTAGGAGTGAAAAATCTGAAAAGGAGTTTCGGGCTTGACTCAGGGTATCCTGGTACACGACAATAGTCCTTGCTGCACTCTTGGTTACGAAACTCCCAGGGGATATGCTTAGGATAATTTATATTTTCTTTACAAATCGATTTGAAGGATTTTAATATAATATGACAATAAATGACCTTGGTTAATCCTAAGGTGTTTTAAATTGAAAATAAGGTGTCATGATATTCTCTAAATGATTTTATGACTATTGTTACTCACACAATGCTTTCTAGTTTTAGTCAATGGATGGATTACAAGGAATTCATAGTAACTTTGAGCATGATGTACAAGGTGGGAACAATGGTGGAAATGAGCAACAAAATGGAATGTTGATAGGCGCAAAAGATATCATGTTCATTCTGAATCAGTTTTTCCAAAAAATATGATCAATAACATATATATTAACCAACTCCCATACTCAACAAAGAAGAGAAAGGTGATGAATGATAAGATCTCCAGCAGTAGAGACCATGGAGAGAAAAAAATGTCAATTTACATCATGCAGGAAATGTGTAAGGAGACACCCAAGAATGTGTCTTAATGGAACAAATAAATTATTTATGTGTGGGAAAGAAGAACATAAAGTAAAGAACTATCGAGGAAAAATGAAGAGTAATATGGTTGAAAATAAAAATGGTTCCAAGAATCCATTTAAAGTCATTTTCCATAAATGTAGGGGACCTATTCATTACCCGAGTGAATGCCCTATTCTATAGGATATCTTCTTGGTCAAAGAAGAAGCTGAGTGGAAATAAATGGTTGGAAAAATGATTAAAAGTATTAGTACTCTTTGTTGATGGGATTACTTTGGAATAATTTTCTCTTGTATGTGTAAACCTGCAGTTTTTCATGTGAAAATGATATTTGAGGAAGAATTATCTTTTCTCTTGTGGATGTAGTTATAAATAACTATTTGGTTTTATATGATCCATGAATTTGAGGCAATTACAAGTTATTAAATTTTGGGATGAAAATTCAAGGTATGAGATAACATTTGTGGTTAAATTATATTATGGTTATTTTGAGGAATTTACCTCATTTTGGTAATGTAATAAAATATAGTTTTTGAAAAAGGATAACACGCAGACCGTGTGACAACCTATCATGTCGAACAAAGCTGTGGGAATCGAACCCACAACCAGAGTGCGGTTGGGATTTATCACCTACCACTGGACTACGTGAAGTCCCTGGTTAGTGTGACTAATTATTTTTAGTTAAATGATTTTATTAAGTTTATTTGGGACATTATGTACTATCAAATGGATATCCTTATATTAGGAAAATGATTTGGTGATTAACTGATAAATGTTATTTTGGAAGTTGTTCACTCTGTTGGGAACACTATATGCCTAAGGAAAATAGAATACTATGGGATTTCAGTTGAGGAGTAATGGTGGATATTTTTTAATGTTTTTATTGTGAATTTTTAGTGATTTGGGTTATTTATGGAAATGATTAACCTATCATAAAGAATATGTGATTAGGTTAATTACTTTTAAGTATGTGAATTTAAGAGTAGTTGATGTTATTTGGAGATACAATTTAACATCGAAGACAACGTAATCAAATTCTTTTGAGTTTTGGGTTTCAATATTAGTTAGAATTATATTTAAGGATTTAAAGGACAATTGTTCATTGAAGGGTATTTGTTGAAATTTGGGTATTGTTTGTTTAAATTTTGAAGATTAAGAGTAGTATTTCTTTGTAACATCCCAAGTAAGTAATGAATAATATATATTTTTATCTATGTCTACTAATTAATTAGATAGTATTTTAGAGGCTTAAAATGAGAATAAATCCAATCTTAAGCATGGAATACACTAATATTTTTAAAAGATTGTTTTACTACCTTTTTTATGGCAAACCATTTTTAAATCAAACTTTTGACAATTTTATAAGCTCTATTTTTCAAAATAAACTTATTATTTATGATTGGGACATTGAAATTTACATTGGATAATTTTTTGGTATTTTTCTGACAATGTTCATTTTTTAATAAATAGTGAAAAATATTGCATTTTACATCAAAACTGCCTTTTCATCTAATTTAATTATATGGTTATATTATCTTTTGAATTTGTTTTAAAGTTCAATTACAATATATTTTTACCATTTAATCCAATAGTGGTCATTGTAATTAATTTCACTTTGAAATTGGACTTAAACTAGTGTCAATCTTTTGATACTTATTGTTTCATAAAAACACGCTCTTTGCTCAGACAATGTGAATTAATTATTAAATTAATTAATGTAACTTATATGTTTTGAATTTTGTAAAATAGACATAATTTTTGAATTCGGAATATCAAATATAGATTAGGGTGAAGTTTTGGTATTTTTCTGAAAAACTTCAATTTTTGATGAATAGTGAAACCACTAAGTGGTACTTAAAAAACTGATTTTTCGTTTAAATGAAATTTTACCACCTATTTTTTTTTTTGAATTTCAAAAATCAGACATACATGGTTTTCATTAAGAAGTAAAATGTGGTTCAATGGGATTAAAATAATTTTTTGGTGAATAGTAACTTTTAATTTTTTAATCGCGATTAGAGGTAATTAGTGTAATTTAAGGTAAGAATAATGTTTTAATAATATGAAATGAATTTGAGACATGTCCTACCCTTATTGGATGTGTCATTTCCGACCAAGACAATCCATGGGTCAACTTGGGGACCCCATGGAGACACTTTGGAAGGAAAATGACATTAATATCTTTTTATTTAATGTTAAAGTAAGAATCTCACAAACATGAGTTGTTTTACTAAAACAATTTTTAAATGGGGTTATAAAAGTCATATGTTTTACTATAAATAGTCATTAGAAAGATAAAAATATTTAATATATCATGATATATTTTTTATAATTTTTAGACATTAAATAAATTAAATTATTTATGACACCGTGATGATGCAGTGATGACCTCATTATTTAACGATTTAAATAAAATGAAAAGATAATGTAAAATATAAGACATACACATGTCAAAAACCTATTGGATGGGTGGATTTCGAACTATTGTCAACTTATCCTAGAAATATATAATTTTGGGACCTTTTAAATCCGAAAAGCATTTTATAATAAAGTATCCTTTTATACATTTCCAAGAGTGCCCCTCCTCTCCTCTTATAAAAGGCCCCCACCTCTACCACCTTACCCACACTTCCAAAGCCTTTTTCTCAGCCAACACCTTCCCATTTTGTCTCTCCACATCCCTATATAACTCTTAGAAGCCTCATTTTGGGCAGAAGTCTTCCCAAGGAAGCCTTTGAGATCAAATCAAAAAGAGTTACCCCTTTTAAAGGTAGTGTATTCTCTTGTGTTCTTATGTTTTATTTTGCTTCTCCAACCCCATAAAATCTTTTTATTCATTTATTTTGTAACAACACCAGTATCTTCCATATACTAGGATGTTTTTATAAGAAGGATTCGAGCTACACTTACACACACCTAAATCTAATGGTTAAAGAACATACTGTTTCTGTGGATGGAGAATTTCTGCCTCACGAAACGATGATTGTTCAACACTCATATAACACCTTAAAATGTGTCCGTTAAGATGTCACTATATTTATATATTATATATAATATGTTTATGTTTTACTTAAGCTTCTGTATTTTTCATTTATGGCATACCTTTATGGTTACCATTATGGGTAAACGCGATATCTTCATTTTAGGAAGTGCGGACTACCGCCCCCTCAAAGTGATTTGATTCATTAATGTCATATGTGGGACGTATAAAGGATTTAATTAATGATATTATGTATGATATTATAATTGAATTATAATATACCTTTATATCATTATGATTACATTCCATAAAATATGAAATATAAATGAAAGTAGCGTTCATGTGTACGTACGGCTTACCGTCTCCATGAACGGTGCATTTCATTTCTTACCTCTAAACGTTATGTAATATTAAAAATGCATGTATATACTGGATATATATGATATATATGATATATAAATCATTAGTATAACTCTGGATATAATGGATACACGAACAACTTGTAATTATAAAAAGCAAATTTTTTACTCCAGTACCAATGATCGTTAAAATGACCGTTATTAACTTAAATAATTTCATAGTGTTCATGACATGGTAATAAGTGATATAAAAGGAATAATGAACTTGAAAAAGGTTCTTAAGAAAGTAGAAATTAACTCAAGTTTATTATTCAGGAGGTTAAAGAACGATCAAGTCAAGTCGGACCTGAGGTATGGGACATCGTCTCAATCTCCTTTCATTGAGGCATATTTTGTTTTATACACAACCTTCTTTTATACAGTGTATAAACCCCTTTTAATTTTATGTTTATCCAAAAGGAATGTTTTTATACGAAGCGTTTTACTAAATGACAAAAGGGAATTTTTTTGTCGTACGTATGCGGCGACAACGACTTCTCCGCCGCCGTGACCATTATTTGAGTTTTGGATTCCTCTACAAGCCATACTTTTTTTAAATGAAAAATAAATACCATGTTTTACTTTTCATTTATTTTGGTATTGAAAATGGTTTTCATAATGTTTTTATTATATCAATGTGTTGTATTTATATCTTGTGATTGAAATGTGGAAATGTTATGTTTCCTTTATGCATGTTTTATTTGATAAGATTATGTTATGGTTTTTGGGCATTGTTATGAAGACAGGTGGTTCCGTGATAAACTAAGGGCAGGTGAGCCCGATATAGCTCTCCAACGCATTGGGTAACACGAAGGAGTTAAAATTTGAGGTTTCTCTGAAGATATTTAGGGAATATACTGTGATGGGTATTCCAAATGTAACCAAGAGGGTTACTCCCTGCATAAGAATGTTATGAATGCCCCAAGTTACCTTTATGTCTTATGATTTCTATGATTTATTCATGATTTTATGAGGTATGTTAAAGTGCTTATGTTTTATGGGTAAAGTATGATTTCATTCTTATGTATATATGTACTCATGTTTCCTTTCCATACTTTTATATCCCTTACTGAGCTTTTTATGCTCATCCCAAGTTTTTGAAATGTTTTTCACAGGTCAAGGGAAAGGTGCATGATATGATGATAGTGTCAAGGAAGTTTCAAGAAATAATCCATGTTTTATTTTAAATATGTTTCTGTTGATGGGAAAAAATGAATACTATCTTTTATTGTAACCACTTTGTTTAAATGTGGGATGTAATGAAAGTTTTAAGATCTAATTCTCTAAAACTCTAAACCTGAAAAGATCCTCAATGTGTAATCTTGTAATAACTCAAGATTAAGTAAGGTTTAAGGTTGGGGCCTTATAGTTGGTATCAGAGGTCGGTTTAGAAAACTTTAGGAGTTAGAAAATTGTTAAATTATAAATTAATTTATGGTATGATTGAAATGATATAGCATTTGAAGATTACCATGTTGCTTCACCTAAGGTATTTCAGTGTTAAGAATGGTTTTTTATAGAGGAAACAGAGAAGCTTTTTTAGGAAGGCATACTGAGGGAAATGACCTTCCAAATCAGCATACTGAGATGGTCAGAACCAGAATTGAGTAGTTTACTACAGTGATGGCTCAGTTGAATCAGGTGATAAATGGTGGTTGTGTTATTGATGATATTTTGGTGTTTTCTAAAAGTAAAGAGGAGAATGAAAGACATTTAATGGTTATTTTGACAACCTTAAAAGAAAAGAAAATGTATGGGAAATTCAGAAAGTGTGAGTTTTGGTTGCAACAAATTTCTTTCCTTGGTCACATTATTTCAAAAGATGGGATAACTGTTGATCCTGCAAAAACAAAGGTTGTTGAAGAATGGCAAAGACCCACAAATGTAACTGAGATTCGCAGTTTCCTTGGTTTGGCAGGATATTATCGAAGGTTTATTAGAAATTTTTCACGGTTATCTAGTCCAATGACTAAGCTAACTCGGAAGGGTGTTAAGTTTATCTGGACAAAAGAATGTGATCATTGTTTTCAGGAACTAAAAAGAAGATTGGTGAATGCTCCAGTTTTGGCACTACTTTCCAGGAATGGTGAGTTTGTTATCTACAGTGATGCTTCATTGAAGGTAATTGGTTGTGTCCTAATGCAAGATGATCAGGAAATTTCTTATGCTTCACGACAGTTGAAAACTCATGAGGTAAATTACCCTACACATGATTTGGAATTAGTTGCTGTTGTTTTCGCTTTAAAAATTTGGAGGCATCATTTGTATGGAGTAAAGTGTGAAATATATACCGATCACAAAAGTTTAAAGTATATATTCACTCAGAAAGAATTGAACATGAGACAGAGGAGATGTCTAGAATTAATCAAGGATTATGATTGTACAATTCATTACCATCTGGGAAAAGCAAATAAAGTGGATGATGCTTTGAGTCAAAAAATTAATGCTTCATTAACAATGTTGTGTTTGGAACGTGATCCTTTGGTTAAGGATTTAATGAACTTTGGCATAGAAGTTTTTGGTGCAGGATGTTCTTCTGTTTTGTTTCAGGTATCAGTGAAATCTTCTCTATCAGAAAGAATCAAGCAAGCACAGAAGCATGATAGTTAGTTGCAGAAAAAGGTAGAGATGGTTCAGAAGGGTAAGTTGCATGAATTCAACATCGATAATGATTGTGTTTTGAGATTTGGGAAGAGATTGTGTGTGCCTTTTGATTCACAGTTGAAGAGAGAGTTGTTATGTGAAGCTCATAGTTCTCTGTTTTCAGTTCATCCTGGAAGTACTAAGATGTACATAGATCTACGGGAGTATTACAGGTGGGATGGAATGAAAAGAGATATTGCTGATTTTACTGTGAAGAGTTTGACATGTAAATAGGAAAAAGCAGAGTAGCAGTTACCGAAAGGGATTCTTCAGCCTTTACCAGTACCATAATGGAAATGGGAGAATATATCCATGGACTTCATTGTGGGATTGCCGAAGACACCTCAAGGTAATAATGTAATCTGGGTTATTGTTGATCGCTTGAATAAGTCTTCTCATTTCCTTTCTATATGAGATACTTTTTCCCTAGATCAACTTTCCCATTTGTATCTTAAAGAGATAGTCATGTTACATGGAGTTCCTCTCTCCATTGTATCTGACCGTGATCCTAGGTTCACTTATAACTTTTGTAAGGGCCTTCAGAAGTCGTTGGGTACTGAATTAAATTTTAGTACAGTTTTTCATCCTCAATCAGATGGGCAGTCAGAACGAACAATTCAGACTTTGGAAGATATTCTATGTGCTTGTTCGATGGATTATCAGGGAAGTTGGGACCAACATCTTTCTTTTGTTGAATCTTCATATAATAACAGTTTTCATTCCAGTATACAGATGGCACCATTTGAGGCGTTATATGGGAAGTGGTGTCGGACTCTAACTTTCTGGGATGAAGTGGGTGAAAGGAAGCTGATGGGACCATAATTGGTAGAAGAGATGGCAGAAAAAGTTCAGCTGATACAGAAACACATGAGAACAGCTCAGAGAAGGCAGAAGAGTTATGCGGACAATAGGAGGAAGGATCTCTCTTTTGAGGTAGGTGATCATGTTTTTCTCAAAGTATCACCATGGAAAAGTGTGAAGTGATTTGGTAATAAAGGAAAGCTGAGTCCAAGTTTCATTGAACCATATAAAATTCTGGAGAGAGTTAGATCAGTTGCATACTGAGTGGATTTACCTCTGAGTTTATCTCAGGTACACAATGTTTTTCATGTTTCAATGTTATGGAAGTACATGCCAGATCCATCCCATGTTTTGACTCCAGAGGTAGTTCAGCTGGAAGAGAACCTATCTTATGAGGAACAACCGGTCCAGATTCTTGACCACAGGGAGCAAGTGTTATGGAATAAGGTGATTCATCAGGTAAAGTTTTTGTGGAAAAACCACATGGTTGAAGAGGCAACATGGGAATCTAAAAATGCAATGAGGGCTAAATACCCCCACTTATTCAATAAGTAAATAAATTGCGGGGAAGCAATTTTCTAAAGGGGGGAAGGATGTAACATCCCAAGTAAGTAGTAAATAATATATATTTTTATCTATGTCTACTAATGAATTAGATAGTGTTTTAGAGGCTTAAAATGAGAATAAATCCAATCTTAAGCATGGAATACACTAATATTTTTAAAAGATTGTTTTACTGCCTTTTTTATGGAAAACCATTTTTAAATAAAACTTTTGACAATTTTATAAGCTCTATTTTTTAAAATAAACTTATTATTTATGATTGGTACATTGAAATTTACATTGTATAATTTTTTGGTATTTTTCTGATAGTGTTCATTTTTTAATGAATAGTGAAAAATACTGCATTTTACATCAAAACTGCATTTTCATATAATTTAATAATATGGTTAGATTATCTTTTGAATTGGTTTTAAAGTTTAATTAGAATATATTTTTACCATTTAATCCAATAGTGGTTTTTGGAATTAATTTCACTTTGAAATTGGACTTAAACTAGTGTCAATCTTTTAATACTTATTGTTTCATAAAAACACGTTATTTGCTCAGACATCGGGAATTAATTATTAAATTAATTAATATAACTTATATGTTTTGAATTTTTTAAAATAGACATCATTTTTGAATTTGTAATATCAAATATATCTTATGGTGAAGTTTTGGTATTTTTCTGAAAAACTTCAATTTTTGATGAATAGTGAAACCACTAAGTGGTACTTAAAAAACTGATTTTTCGTTTAAATGAAATTTTACCACCTCTGTGTTTTGAATTTAAAAAATCTGACATACATGGTTGTCATTAATAAGTAAAATTTGGTTCAATGGGATTAAAATAATTTTTTGGTGAATAATAACTTTTAAGTTTTTAATCGTGATTAGAGGTAATTAGTGTAATTTAAGGTAAGAATAATGTTTTAATAATATGAAATGAACTTGACACATGTCCTACCCTTATTGGATGTGTCACGGCCGACCAATAAAATCCATGGGTCAATTTGGGGACCCCATGGAGCCACTTTGTAAGGAAAATGACATTAATATCTTTTTATTTAATGTTAAAGTAAAAATGTCACAAACATGAGTTGTTTTACTAAAACAATTTTTAAATGGGGTTATACAAGTCAGATTTTTTACTATAAATAGTCATTAGAAATATAAAAAGATTTAATACATCATGATATATTTTTTATAATTTTTAGACATTTAATAAATTAAATTATTTATGACACCATGATGATGCAGCGATGACCTCATTATTTAATGATTTAAATAAAATGAAAAGATAATGTAAAATCTAAGACCTAAACATGTCAAAAACCTATTGGATGGGTGGATTTCGAACTATTATCACCTTATCCTCGAAATATATAATTCTGGGACCTTTTAAGTCTGAAAATCATTTTATAATAAAGTATCCTTTTATACCTTTCCAAGAGTGCCCCTCCTCTCCTCTTATAAAAGGCCCCCACCTCTACCACCTTACCCACACTTCCAAAGCCTTTTTCTTGGCCAAACCCTTCACATTTTGTCTCTCCAAATCCCTTGCTAACTCTTAGAAGCCTCACTTTGGGTATAAGTCTTCCCAAGGAAGCCTTTGATCTCAAATCAAAAAGAGTTACCCGTTTTAAAGGTAGTGTCTTCTCTTGTGTTCTTATGTTTTATTTTGCTTCTCTAACCCCCTAAAATCTTTTTATTCATTTATTTTGTAAAAAAACCAGTATCTTCCATATACTAGGATTTTTTTATATGAAGGATTCGAGCTACACTTACACACACCTACATCTAATGGTTAAAGAACATACTGTTTCTGTGGATGGCGAATTTCTGCCTCACGAAATGATGATTGTTCAACACTAATATAACACCTTCAAAGGTGGCCATTAAGATGTCACTATATTTATATATTATATATAATATGTTTATGTTTTACTTAAGCTTCTGTATTTTTCATTTATGGCATACCTTTATGGTTACCATTATGGGTAAACGCGATATCTTCATTTTAGGAAGTGCGGACTACCGCCCCCTCAAAGTGATTTGATTCGTTAATGCCATATGTGGGACGTATAAAGGATTTAATTAATGATATTATTAATGATATTATACTAGAATTATAATATACCTTTATATAATTATGATTCCATTCCATAAAATATGAAATAGAAATGAAAGTAGCGTTCATGCGTACGTACGGTTTACCGTCTCCATGAACGTTGCATTTCATTTCTTACCTCTAAACGTTATGTAATATTATAAATGCATGTATATACTGGATATATATGATATATATGATATATACATCATGAGTATAAATCTGGATATAATGGATACATGAACAACTTGTAATTATAAAGAGCATATTTTTTACTCAAGTACCAATGATCGTTAAAACGACCGTTATTAACTTAAATAATTACATAGTGTTCATGACATGGTAATAAGTGATATAAAAGGAATAATGAACTTGAAAAGGGTTCTTAAGAAATTAGAAATTAACTCAAGTTTATTATTCAGGAGGTTAAAGAATGATCGATTCAAGTCGGATCCGAGGTATGGGATTTCGTCTCAATCTCCTTTCATTGAGGCATATTTTGTTTTATACACAACATTCTTTTATACAGTGTATAAACCCCTTTGACTTTTACGTTTATCCAAAAGGAATATTTTTATATGAAGTATTTTACTAAACTACAAAAGGGAATGTTTTTGTTGTACGTATGCGGCGACAACGACTTCTCTGCCACCGTGACCATTATTTGAGTTTCGGCTTCCTCTACAAGCCATACTTTTTTTTAAATGAAAAATAAATATCATGTTTTACTTTTCTTTTATTTTGGAATTGAAAATGGTTTTTATAATTTTTTTATTATATCAATGTGTTGTATTGATATATTGTGATTGAAATGTGGAAATGTTTTGTTTCCTTTATGCATGTTTTATGTGATACGATTATGTTATGGTTCTTGGGCATTGTTATGAAGACGGGTGGTTCCGTGATAAACTAAGGGCGGGTGAGCCTGATATAGCTCTCTAATGCATTGGGTAACGTGAAGGAGTTAAACGTTGAGGTTTCTCTGAAGAGATTTAGGGAATATACCTTGATGGGTGTTCCAAACATAACCAAGAGGGTTACTCCCTACGTAAGAATGTTATGAATGCCCCAAGTTACCTTTATGTCTTATGATTTCTATGATTTATTCATGATTTGAGGAGGTATGTTAAAGTGCTTATGTTTTATGGGTAAAGTATGATTTAATTATTATATATATATGTACTCATGTTTCCTTTCCATATTTTTATATCCCTTACTGAGCTTTTTATGCTCATCCCAAGTTTTTGAAATGTTTTTCACAGGTCAAGGGAAAGGTGCATGATATGATGATGGTGTCAAGGAAGTGTCAAGAAAGAATCCATGTTTTATTTTAAATATGTTTCTGTTGATGGGAAAAAATGAATACTATCTTTTATTGTAACCACTTTGTTTAAATGTGGGATTTAATGCAAGTTTTATGATCTAATTCTCTAAAACTATAAACCTGAAAAGATCCTCAATGTGTAATCTTGTAATAACTCAAGATTAATTAAGGTTTAAGGCTGGGGCCTTATATTCTTTCTACAAAGAATTTTACTTTTTGGGATCATATGATCATGTACTAACTATTTTGGTATTGGTTAATGTTTAATGACAAGGGAAATATATAATTCATCCTTTGTGGATTTTATGATTCTCAATAATTTGATCATAGCGCTTCGGGTGTAACCAACTCATCTTGAATACTCATCGTTTGGAGAAAAGATGAGTTTGTGGTAGAAATTTATTAATGGATGAAACTCTACTTGTAAAGTAAGTATATCTCCTTATACACTTAGTCAATCTCATAAATAAATTCATCTTTAATATGAAAAGGAACTTAAAACAAAAATGTTGTTCTTTTACTTTTCCTACTAGGTAATCAAATACCTTTCAACCCATTACAAGTTTATGGATTTTAGATCATTAACTTTCTCTTAATAATATTCTCGATCACTCTCCATCAGAACTTGATGATTAATTTTATATTCCATATCCATGTTTTCCTACATGGAACCCTAGTATGTGTTATTTTCAGTAACCTTCATACTTACCTTTATTTATTTTAAAATAGAGGCCTCATTAATCCATTTTCGATGTAGGATTTCAACTAAGATATTTTGAAATATCAAAACCCAAGTTTTCAATCCTGAACTTAAATTGTGAGGATGCAATTTATTGAAGGAGGGGATAATATAACACCCCAAGGTTTCATAGTACATTATCTCTTTAAATTAATTCAATAACTTTCACCTCACATAACATAGAGTTCGAGCACACGACGACTTACCAAACTAGTTGTTCCAAAGAAGTTATGAATAGTATTAACTGAATTTTGAATTTTATATATTCCATATAATTTTAACATCCATATTATGTGTTTATTAGACATAATATAAGAACAAATTCATTTTTTCAGATAAATTATTTTTCAAAAAATGCAATTTTACCGCCTTTTAATGGAGAACCATTTTTAAATCTAATATTTGGCACTTTTATATATTTAATTTGACAAAATAAACTTCTTATTTAGAATCGGGACATAAAAATTTAGTTTCCATAAATTTTTGGAGTTTTTCTAATAAGTTTCATATTTGGGTGAATAGTGAAAAATACTAAATTTTAATTAAAAACAACATTTTTAATCAAAATAATTTATAGTGTTTAATTATACATCTGACTAGTTTTTAAGTATAATTAGAATATATTTTTACCATTTAATCCAATGTTGGTCATTGGAAATAATTTTACTTTGAAATTATACATAAACAAGTGCCAATCTTTTGATAGTTATTGTTTCTTAAAAACACGCTATTTGTTTTGACAACAAGAATTAATTTTAAATTAATTAATGAAAATTATATGTTTTGAATTTGGTAAAATAGACATAATTTTTGAATTCAGAATATCAAATATAGCTTAGGCTGAATTTTTGGTATTTTCTGAAAAACATCAATTTTTAATGAATAGTAAAACCACTTAGTAGTAGTTAAAAACTGACTTTTTAATTTAAAAGAAATTTTACCGCTTCTATGAATTGAATTTAAAAAATCCGACATGCATGGTCATTATTAGTAAGTATAATTTGTTTCAATAAGATGAAAATAATTTTTGGTGAATAGTAACTTTTGACTTTTATTTACCGTGGTTAAAGGTAAATAGGGCAATTCAAGGTAAAAAGAATATTATAATAATACAAAATTATCTTAAAATTTGTCCTAACCATATTTGATGAGTCATTGCCAACCATGGTCATCTTTGGGTTGATTTTGGGACCCTATAGAACCACTTAAGAGTGATAATGACACTTTATTTTAATTAACTTAAAGTAAAGACAAAAATGACATTAACAAATATCTTTTAGTATATCAATTTTTACATGGGGTTATATAAGACATATTTTTGACTATAAATATTCATTATAAATTTAAAATATTTCCTAAATTATGGTATTTTTTTATAATTTTTAGACATCATATAAATTAAATTATTTATGACACAATAATTATGCAGTATTCACCTCATTAATAAATGATTTAAATAAATAAGATTATTAATATTAAAAAAATATCTAAAACCTATCCAATTATTATTTAATGATTTTAATTTGACCATTACTCATCTTATCTTCTACTTTAATGAGTTTTGGACCTTTTGAAACTGAAGATAAGTTTATAATAAAATAATATTTTCAAACTTTCCTAAAGAGCCCCTCCTCTCCCTTATAAAAGAACACCACTTCTAACCCATTTCTCACACCTCTCAAGCCCATTGCCTCATCAAAACCCTGACCAGATAATCTCTTAATATTCCTCTCTTCTACCTATAATCCTTACCTTAGGCAGAAGTCACTTCAAGAATTCCTTTTGGTTCAAACCAAAGGGAATTACCCAAATTAAAGGTAATGGTTTCTCTTAACTTCTTTTCTTTTATTTTACTTCTCCAGCCCCTAAACTCTTTTTATTCCTTTATTTTATAAAAACATTAGTATCCTCAATATACTACGATGTTTTTATGAGAATTATTCTAACTACACTTACACACACCTCCATCTAATGGGTAAAGAACACATTGTTTCTGTGGTAGGAAAACTAACGCCTCACGAAACGATGATTGTTCAATTATCTCCTACCACCTCTCATGGTGGCCATTAAGATGTCACTATATTTATATATGATATATATTATGTTTATGTTTTCTTTATTCTTCTTTATTTTTCATTTATATCATTCCTTTATGGTTTCTATTATGGGTAAACGTGATAATTTCATTTGAGGAAGTGCGGACAACCGCCCCTCAAAGTGATATGGCTCATTAATGCCTTATGTGGGAAGTATAAAGGATGTAGTTAATTATATTATATATTATATTATATTTTAATTATAATATACTTATGTATAATTATGTTTTAATTCCATTAAAATACAAAATAGTAATGAAAGTAGCGTTCATGCGTACATACGGCTTACCATCTCCATGAACGGTGCATTTCATTTCTTATCTCCAAATGTTATGTACTATTATAAATACATATATATATTGGATATATAATATATATATATATATATGATATATAAATCATTTATATAATTCTGTAGATAATGTACTTTTGACCACATGGTCAAATTGTAATTATAACAAGTTCATTTTTTACTCAAGTTCTGAACATCGATAAAATATCCAATATGAACTACAATAATTAACTAATTGTTATACTAAGGTAACAAGTGATATAAAAGGAATAATAAACTTGAAAATTTTTCTTAATCAATTATAAATTAATATAAGTTTATTGTTTAGGAATAACACGGAACATACAAGACAAGTCGGACTTGAGGTAAGGGGTTTCTTATCTCACTTGTAATTCTATGATATTTCCATTGTTCATCACTTATTTATTTCATGTGGTTTATTTTATACTGTAATTGTATATATATTATCATGATTCACTTTACATTCATGGTATTCTATGATTCATTTTGTGGTTATTAACTTTTTTCATATGACTCTATTGATTACAACGTGATAAGGGTTTTTCATCTCACTTTTTATTCTCATGAGATTCATGCTATATTAGCCACTATTTACTATTGTGTGGTGTATGTACTACCCATGATTATATTCTTGGTGTAATATAATTTAATTTATCAGTATTTATATCTTCATTTTATGATCATTCTTTCATGGTGTGTATGTTTCATGAGTTACCAAATCGGTAAGGGAATTTCTAATTTCAATTTCCACTCATTGGGCTTTACGCATGCTTCATTGATTATTTTTACTCCATGATTATGTGTGGAATCATTATTTATTATTTATGTAGTAATTTACACTCCCCTTTGTGTCGATATACTTTTGATACACATAATTATTCCATTGATAATTTCTCAAGTCATTGATATGAACTTGATAAGAGTAATCTTAACTCAATTTCCATTCATTGAGTTAAACATCCAAGTCATTGGTGTTGTTTTTACAAGATTATGTTTGAATGTACTATGATTTATTTACACTTAATATCCAATCATATTGAGTTTATTTATATTTTTCACACAAAATTATTTCATTGATTTATTCTTAATATAAGGATACGGTCTTTATAAGGGATTTCATCTCAATTTTCATTCCATTGAGACTTCTTTGTTGTTATACACCAATTCACTTTTATATGGTGTATATAATGTACTTTGACATATTATATCATGAATCCATTTATTCTCATGATATTATAAAGTTTTTATTACTTCAATTATTTGTATTCAAGTGTCTCTCTTTTGGTTAGGAACTCTAACTAAAATATCATTTTAAATGTTTTAAATATTTATTATTCTAAATATTTCTCATTAATGTCCATGTTTTAAAAATGGTTTTAAGGATTTATTTATATGGACATTAATGTTTTAAAATTAAAATTTCTTTTAAATGTTTCAAAGTGGTATGGGACACTTTGATTCAAAAATATATTTTAAACAGCTTCTTGATAAATAGTGACTTTTAAATGTTTTCAAGAAAAAGGGGGATATTTATCTCAAATACTTTTGATGATTATTTTAATCTATGTCAATATATTTAATTATTATTGATTGAGGTTAATATATTATAATAAAATCTTTCATATTGTTTTTAATGAGTTATGTTTGACTGTGGATGTGATATTTTTATACCATTCATGGTTTGTGGTTAAAATATTGACATTTCGTATGCTAGTTTTAATACAAATGTTTAGAATATGTTTCAAACTTTTCATATGAGGAATGAATTGGACTTTGTAAGTGACGGGTGGAGCCCGCTATAGCTCCTCGATGCATCGGTAGGTCTCATGAGACAAACTAGTGTCTTGGCACAAGGCCATAACAAAATCTTATTTGTGGTATTGGCAAGAGGCCTTGACTATGTGGTCATGATGTCTGGAATTATGCATTCCATCATTATGAGATTATCTATTGATATTTCATGTGGTTATTCGACTAGTAGAATACACATGACTATGTTTTATTATGGAATTATTTACTCAGTTATATTCCAGCCATAAAGTGTTCATGTTAATTATTTGTAAATGAATGTGTTTTTAATTATTCACCATGCCTAATATTTATGTTATCTTCCACTGTATTGCTTACTCTTACTGAGTATTTGAGCTCACCCCTTTCTTTTTTTTCATTTTCCCAGGATATGAAAAAGTTAGTTATGAGTGACTTGGAGGCATAATCTAGGAATCTTGGATGTTTCTAATGGAATAATTTAGTGTTGTTTTTATTTTCAAGTTTTAATGTTGAACTTATGTATGTATCTTGTTTTCAAGACTTCTAAACTGATTGGTCCTTTGGGACTTGATTCCTTGTAATCATGCCAATGTATTAAAATAATGCACCGGATCCTGGATTCTAGGTTCGGGGTGTTACATAATTAATAAAAACAACTGATAATTGATAATTGATTTGTAATAATTTCTAATAATATATAATAATTAATAACAATTTATACTAAAGAATAAATATTAACTACCAACAATTAATAATAATTAACAATAAATAATAATGTTATATATCACAAATATAACTTTGTATTTACATTATATTGATGTTATATTTACATTATATTTATATTATATAACTTTATATTTATACTATATAACATTATATAATATTATATTCACAATATATAATTTTATATTTACATTATATAAAATTTTATTTATGGTAATATAATGTAAATATAACGTTCTATTTACGTCATACAATATTATACAACATTATATTTACATTATATTTATCAATTGATATTAATTTTTAGTTATTATTTTAGTTTTAATTTAATAAATTGTTTTACCATTTTTCTTTCTTATTATTTAATGTATTTTTTACCTAATCTAATTGACCCAACCCGACTCATCACAGGTTGAGTCTGGTAGGGTCATTTCATAAAAATGATTGTGACCCTACCCAACAACTTTTGCTTGATTTTTGTCCAAAATCCCCCTATACCTGACCAGACCCATGGACACCCATAATTTTTCATTTTTTTATCAAATAGCTTAGAAATTGAACATTTCAGTGATTTTTAATTTCAATCTTTCTTTTCTTGATTTTTTCATTTTGAGAGTGAAAATTTTAAATTCACTTCATTGTAGTACCTATAAGTTGAAAACTATAATTAAAATAATTATAATTCATTTCTAATTATGACATATTTTTCATGAATAAGCCTAATTCTTCCCTCCTTTGTACATCTCACCTAGTTCAAGACAAGGCTTTAAGATCATTCACAATCCCCATAGGATGACAACTAGTTCCTTGTCATCACAAGAACACTCTTTAGAATAGTTTCACCCAATTAAAAACTAATAAAACAATAAGAATAAAGTGAATAAAATTTTAACATGAACTATTTGTACATAGGACATCCACTCCAAAAGAAAAAGGTATAAAATAATAAACAGACAGCACAATATAAAAGCAATAAATCACCCAAGCAAATAAAATCCTCCCACACCACCCGGTCTCTATAGAGACCCGCCTTTTTATTACATGATTTTAACTATAATTCCTTGAAATAATATTATATAAATAAAAAAAGAACCTTTTTAGGTTTAGTTTCTTGGAAAATAATTATATATCACAAGGAATACATGGTACATAAATGAAAACATAAACAAGATTAAAATCCTCTTGAAAGGATTCTTATAATCACATCCTAGATCATCTCACTACATAGGATTTCCTGGGGAAATTTATCAAATGAAAGGAGTGAGCCTAAATTCTAGTAATGGATAAAAAATGTAATAGAACATCTTAGGTGATAAATGAATCATAACATAAGAACATGTACTTAATAACATGAGGCATAACCTAATTGCATGAACATAATAACATGGGTTATAACATGGAAATGTGGCTACTACATAAACATGATACATTCATAAACATATCACCAAAGCTCATCACAAAGGTGTCATAAAACATATTATCAAGTATTTTGACCAAGTTATCATAAAACATTACCAATGCATGCTTCCAATGTATCATGAACATGTCATATCTAGATATTACTTCTTTACTCAATGCATTAGAGCACTATCAAGTCACACCCTTCATATGTCAAATATTATGCATTCCATATCAATCAAAAATCATAATTTCAAAACATTTCTTACTCAAGAGTAGGTAATGTGGGTTTTATACATAGATTCCCCTAATAAATAGTTTAATTATACTTATAAATTAACTCCATTTAATGTAAATAGAGTTTGGTCATGACATGAAAATATAGCTTCAGAAAATCAAGGGCTTATTTAAGCATTGTAATGGGTATAAAAAATGGGTCTTGGAATAGGTTTAATGAGAGAGAAATGACATATATCATTAATAAGAAATCATATATACAATAATTGTGGTGATTATAAATTCTTTAAAACGTAATAAATTGGGAATCAATATCATTATATGAAATAAGTGCTTGAATTTAAAAAGTTGAGGAAGAGATCCCTTTCCTTGGGAGGATGCTTCTTAAAGTTAGAGAGAGAGTCTTTAAAACCCTAGAACCAACTTGGAGAGACCCATGAAAGGTATATTGAGAGGTAATTAATTCTCAATTTCTTTTTTATGGAGATTAAATAGGGAATTGTGTTATTTGTACATGATGATGTGTGGTTTAAAGGGATAAAATAATGATTATTTTGTTATTAAGGATAACCACTTTTGGGTGGCATTAATTTAAATGAATTTGATTGATAATAAATGTTTAAAAGTTTGGTTAGTAATTAAAAATACCTCATCCAGACATTTAAATTTATTATTATTATTTGTCTTATGTATTTACCTTTTAATTTTAATCTTTTATATTATTTTACCTATACTATGATAACACTTTTTTACCACAGTAACTTTTTTGTGCCTAAAAATGAAATTTACATTATTATATAATTAGGACCTTTAAATTACAAAATATAAAATACATTTTAATTTATTCAATTTATAAAATTGATTAAAATTAATTCTAATATGATATGTGTATAACTCATAAAATGGTTTTTTAGAAAACATAAAATCGTGGTTTTCAAAATGCTAAGCATGTGTTTATAAATGTAACAAATTATGTATTATATTATTCCTTAAATAAATTTAGATAAATGATATGTATTAATAAATTTGAAATAATGATCATATCATGATTATATCATAAGAGTTGTGGTATTTTGTAAAAAAATGGTACTTCCACTTTTTACCCAAAAATCAACTTTTTTAGAAAATTATCATAAATTCACCCTATGATAATTTTAATGTAATGAATTAAAAAAACGATATTTTTTTTTATATATAAATCTATAAATAATATAATTTAAAATTTGATATAAAAATACTTATTTATTTAAATTATAGTTTTATGACATATTAATATGTCTGACTGTTATGAAAATTACTTAAGACTTTGTTAATTTATATTATCATTTCAAAAGTGTTTTATAAGATTATTTCATTAAAATAAATTTATTTAAAACTCCTATATTTATAATAAAACATATTTTTTATAGAATATATTTATAGTCTTCAAAAATAATAAAATTTTGATTATATCATAAAATAATCCCGATGGTGACTAATAATGACAAATAATAATAATGGACAATTGTCTTACTAACTAATGGTCATAATTCAGTCGATATTCATAACTTTAAACAACCATATTTTCCTATAAATACACCATTATTGTCACACTTCATACTTCACTACTTAAAAAGGTTCTTAAAAATCCTTTCATAATGTGTATTGTTATCCTAACGCTTCTCTTTATTTTTACAATCATTATGGAAGAGGAAATATTTATGGGGGAATTCAAGCCTATAGAGTTTATTTTAGTGAATGTACTATTATTCTATGTGTGTTTTCCTTTACTGTTCCTAGTTGTAGTAATTAATATCAATGCATGTTTTTTAAAGTTCTTATGAAATGTAATATTCTTTGTGACCTACTATTGTGAAACATAAAAAAGTTATTGAGAGGAAAGAGTTATTTTATTAATAGAAAAAAATTCAGATTATTATATTCAACCCCCTTAAGAAATTTCACCCTTGATATTTAACACTTTCTTCAATATAAGTGGGTATTTTTTTCCCTCATCGCTTCTTCATGTTCCCAAGTAGCTTTTTCAAACTTTTGATTTCTCCACAGGACTTTCAAAAGTCATGTTGTATTTTTTTATCAACACTTGTTCCCTTATTTCAAGAAATTAGATCAGTTCCTATTGATATGACAAGTCGAGATCCAATTTTAGACCATTAATATTAATTATATGTGTTGTTTAATACATATAATTTATCAATATAGATGTGTGGAAGAAATCGTGGACTTTGGAAAGATTTGTAGGTAGTGATAATTGATAATAAACTGCTCCAATACACTCCAAAATCTCAAAAGGTATAATATACCATGGACTCAATTTAACCTTATTTCCAAATATCATAAATCATTTCCAAGATGATATATTGAGAAATACATGATCCCAAACATGAAATTCTAAGTCATTTATTCAATTGTCTTCATAACTCTTCTGTCGACTTAGAGCAGCCCTGATATATTTCTAAATCACTTGAATATTTTCTATATTCTCCCCCACAATGTCTAGTCCCAATGGTTTTCCTTCTCCAACCTCATCCCAACATGTTATATTTCTACACCTCTTTCTGTAGAGAGATTCAAAATGTTCCATTTAAATACTCGATTGGAAACTTTTGTTATAAAAAAATTCAACAAGTGAAAACTATTTATTCTAAATCCCTTGAAAATAAAGTGAGATATCCCTTAGAATGTCTTTAAATGTTTGATCTGTCCTCTCAGACTACCCATAAGTTTGAGGATGATAGGTTATGCTCAAGTCTACTTCTTTATTCATAAACTCATAAAGGCACCTCTAGGACATAGAATTAAATATTGGATATTAATCAGAAATAATCGACAATGATACTCTATGGAGTATCATTACTTCTTGAATACAGAGGTGAACTAGGTTCTCAAGGGTTAAATCCTCTCTTATGAAAATTAAAAGGGAATAATTTGTGAACTTATCAATAATTACCCATATATCATTGTTTCCCTTGGATATCATAGGTACGCTGGTGAAAAAGTATATAGTGATGTTATCCCACTTCCATATAGGTATGGTTAGTGGTTGGAATACCCATTTGTAAATTTTTCACTATGTATTTACTTTTTGACACACCAAACACCATGCAATGTAATCATAAATATCTATTTTCATATTATCCCACCAATAATGATCATGAATATCCTTATACATTTTAGTACTTTTGGGATGTATAGAGGATGTGGAGTTATGAGCTTCATTCATCATCTCATTATTTATCTCTATAATATATGGGATTCATATCCTTATACTAAACTTTAGTACCCATTATTGATAAATATTGAATTCAGGAAACTTCTCATTTTTCATAGCCACTATCTTATTTGGAATCAAAGGATCATCTATTTTAGTTTTCTTGATCTTATCTTGTAATGATGGTTGGGAAATAATTTGGTATAGTATTTATGATGTCTATTGACTTATTATTCCCATATCCAACCTTACTATGTCTTTTATCAATGGATCTCCTTCAATTATCATCAATGTAAGAACACTGGGATCTTTCCTACTCAATTAATTTGTGAATATGTTTTCACTTCTGGGTGATAATGAATTGAACAATAATAGTATTTAAGAATCTAAAACTATCCCTTTTTCCTCATTTTCAGTTCTTTTTGTTTGAATATATACTTTAAAATTTGGTGGTATGTGTATTTATCACATTTTTTCCTATAAAGATACTATCTTCATATCTTCAGAGAAAAAATGACTACAAATAACTCCAGGTCATGAGTGATATAATTAGACTCAGGATACTTTAACTATTGAGATTCATAGGTGACCACCTTGTAATTTTTCATGATAACACATAAAATCCCATTCATATATGAATCACTATAGATAATAAATCCTTCTCCAATAGAGGGTAAATTTATCATAGGTGCAATATCCAATTGCTTCTTCGGTTCTTTGAAGGTTTCTTCACATTCTTTCATCCAAATGAACTTGAACCACTTTTGAGTTAACTTTTTTAGTGAATTATAATGTTGTGAAATTTTTTTAACAAACCTTATATAGTACCCATCTAAACTAAGGAAACTGTGAATCTCAATCATTGTTGTTGGGTGATTCCACTCCTCTAATGCCTTAGTCTTTCTGGGATCCATAGAGATTCATTCACACGATACAATGTGTCCAAGGAATGTTACTTTTTATAACTAAAACTCACATTTAATTGATTTATGAAAAATATTATCTTTCCTCAGAGTCTATAATATCACCCTTACGTTTTCCTCATGACTTTTAGAATATACAATAATATCATCGATAAACACCACTAGAAATTTATCGAGGTAGTCCCTAAAGACTCTATTTATCAAATCCATAAATATCACTATAGAATTAGTTAGACTTAAGGTTATAATAATGAAATCATAATGTCCATAACGTGTTTGAAAATATTACTTTAGGATAATTTATTTTCTCACCCTTGGTTGATTATACTCTAATTAAATATCAATCTTAGAAAATAAGTGATCTCTACGAAGCTGGTCAAATAAATCATCAATTCTCAAAAGAGGGTATTGGTTATTTATTATGATCCAATTAATTTCTCTATATTAAATTAATAGATGAATTGATACATCCTTATTATTCAAAAAAAGAATACAAAATCCCAAATAAAACACACTTGTATGGATAAAAAACTTCTCCAAGAGATCTTGCAGTTTCTTCTTCAGTTTTTTTGGATCTATGAATGACATTCTATATGGGGTATTTGATATAGGTTTGGATATAGGTATGAATTCAATTCATAATTCCACCTCTCTTTCTAGGTGAGGTCCATATAATTATTTAGTAAATACATCAATTTATTCCAAAAAAATTGGTAAAAATTCTATATTTTTAATTTCCCTTTCTTCCCCATCTTCACTAATCATTTCCATAAATAAATATATATAAGTTACTTCTTGAAAAAACTTAGGAAGGTATATCTATTATTTGAAAATGATTTCAGGTTTTACCCCCAAGAAAACTGAAATTTACTTTCTTCTGAAATTGATCTTATCATTATACTTTGAGATTCAATCCATCCCTAGTATTATGTTGATTTCCACCATTCGAATGACGACTAGATTCATGATGAGATGGTTCTAACCCAAATTAATATGGGAATCCATATATAATATTGTCACTTGAATAGATCCTCTATGATCTCTAAATAATAACTCTGGTTTTAAAATCTATGGGTTTTATTTTATTTTATTTTCAAACTTAAAAGAAATAAAGGATTGTGTTGAACCAAAATCAAAAAATGCACTAGAAAGATTTGAGTGAACAACAAGGGTACATTATACTACATAATTTAGAGCATAAAATTAATCCACCATGATATAAAAGGAACACCCTTGATCCCTTGGCCTCTTTTGTGGTTGATTTTATTTTCCATCCACCATCCTTATATTTGGAAACTAGTATTAAAAGTCACTAAGCTCCCTATACTTGAAGCATTTCACTACATGATGCATTTATACCATTTTCCCCTTGTCATTAGAATTGGGATGCTAAGTTTTTACATCTCCTTGATAATTTCAAAAAATATGTATAGCCTTTCTACATTTATAACACTTTCTACTTCCTTGAATACAATTAACCAAGTGTAATTTTCCATAGTTTTCACACAAGGGAAGTTGTAGTTTCTTCCCCTCCTTATCTTAGTTAGGAATCTTCCCATGGTTTTTCTTCATCCTTATCTTTTTATCGTGAGACCATTTTTCATCCCCAAATTCCATCTCCACCTTGAGGGTATATCATAATATTTCCTCATAAATTCCAAACTCCCAGATTTCTAGATCTTTCCATAGATGAGGTCCTAGCCTTCCAAAAAATCGACCAATCATCCCATTAGAATCGATCATAAATCTTGAAGCGTAATACACGATACTTTTAAATTTCATCTCATAACATCCAAAAAATTCACCTTCCTTTTTATTTATCTCAAGGAATTACTTTTCCATATTTGTCTATAGGGTGTTAGGAAAATACTTATTGAAAAATATCTTTTGGAATTCTTCTTACTTCATCGCATCGATTTTTTCCTCAAGCTGTGTTTTTTATCAATGTCCAACATTTATCAGATTCCCCCTCCAAATGATACATATCCAAATTGAAATTATTTTTAATAGATCAATATATTAAAAAAAATATTTTTTCTACAGTACCAATCAATTGTTCTATCATCAAAAGGTCATAGGTTCTACAAAAGGTTGGTGGTAATTGACGCATGAATGATTCAATGGTTTTTTGTTCTCTCCAAGGTAAAGATAGATTCTATACATGATTCATGGCATGCTATAACATTTTCATGAAATTTTCTACTCCAAATTACATCATATTAGGAATTTCATCATTGCCTTTCCCATTTATACCATTGTTCATGTGATCCCTTCTATTTCTAAACATTCTCTAAAAATAAAATATGAAATGAGGAGTGTAGTTTTAAGAATCATTAAGATAATAAATTCCAAATGATAGTTTAATCCTAAATTTTTTCTAAAATTGGGCTTCTAGGATCATGTACTTTAATATTTTATTTCTTTGAATATATAAAGTTATAATTTCTCTACATCCTTTCATGTTGGTTCATAAAAATATTATGATAACCAAAGAATATTATAACAACCCATATATTTCATAAACTTTATTTTATTATTTATTAAATAAGGATACACTTAATAAAACCCCATAAGATTATGAGGGCTAGTTTATTTGTGTAATTAGGTAAATAGAATAACAACTTTAAATAGAAATAAAAATACATAAACTAAAAAAAATTAACATGTCCTTAAATTCTCTTGATCTTCTAAAATTGCATGGGATAACCTAGGGATATACATAAGAAAAGGGTGAGATATAAAGGCTAGTCAGGGATTAATTAAAGCATACAATAAGGTAAAAAAGTACATGTGAGTTAGTAGTAATATAAAGGTAACATAAGAGGGATAATAAACATAAACTTTAACATCGAATCATGATATAAGAAGATATCATAAAGACAACATGGGGATGTGACAACAATATAAAACATGAAATCATAATCATAAGTCAAGGATAACCACCAATAAATCATAACATAGTGTTATTATGAGAACCTCACTTGTACCATACATGTCATATAATGAGATAAAAACATTACCTAATTTATTAGAGGGCTATATAATTTTGGGCCCACCCGTCATATTCATATCATGTACATGCATAAGTGTGTCACATAGATCATACAAAATAAATATGTATTTTATCACTTTTAATATAATTTTTAAGGAGTTTGGGTTACATAAATTAATATCCCCAATAAATTATGTATAGGTGCATCTATTTTAATACCATTTAGTGGAAATGGGGATGGCTGTTCATTACACAAATGTTTGGTATGAAAAATCGTAGAATAATTGTTTTAGCATAATGAGGGTATATAAAGATTCGTGGAAGGGTTTAATGAGAGTGAAAGGGGTCTCTAATCACTTGGAAATCATAAGGAAGGTAATATGGTTGTGTAAAAACATATCCCAACATGGAAAATTGGAAATAAAAATGAATAATATAAATAATTTTCTTGAATAAAGAGGAGAAGGAGAGGATCCCTTACCTTGAAAGGGAACTTCTAAAAACATGGGAGGATATTATTAAGATATTGGGGGAACATTTGTAGGTATCCATAGAGGTAAATTTAGAGTAACTTCATGTTCCAAGAATTTTAAGTTAAGAGTAATGGGATTTTGGTTGAGTTTTTATAGCCAAAGATATAAGAATTCTTTATTAATTTCTAAACTTAGGTTTTATACTCTATATGAAAATTAATCCAAACCTAAAACTTCCACATGGGTTTTTCACCATTATCTCTATTAAAGTGGAGTGGGTTTCATTACTTTATAATTCTAAGAACATAATTCATTAAAATAATACCCTTGGTGATGTGGAAGTGAGTCATGTTTATAAAGAATTGATTTTAAAACTTTGAAATATAATATAGGTTTTGAATGATTTGTTAAAGGTTTATAAAATTAATAAAATTACTTAAAAAATATAATATTTTAAAGGGGAAGAATAATTTTGTTCATTTATACTATTTATAATATTTATTACATCACTTTTTGGATTTTATGATTTCATAATACATACCATATAATTATACCGCATTTAATTTATACCCAAAATTCGATTATCTCAAAAATTTATGAAAATTCACTATTTTATAATTTATAAATTATGATTTTAAAAATAAAATTTATTTTATAAAAATAAATCTATAAATATGATAATTTATTCTTTTAAATCAAAAATCCATGTTTATTGAAAAATACTAATTTTTTCACAATGGTAGTTTTATGACCCTTATAAGAATTACATTTAACTTCATAAAATTATATTATCATTTATATTTAAATAAATATTATTTTATAGTATTATTTTATTAAAATAACCTTTATTTAAAAAATTATTGAATTCATAAAAAGATTGTCTTGATTGAAACTATATATTTCTCAAAAATACAATTTTTATTTCATCATATCAAAATATAATTTTATAAAACTTATTACTTAATTATTTGGAAAGTAATAATAAAAGATAAATATAATCATTATTTTATTAAAAAATAAAAATATACACATTTATACTATTAGGATCTAGATACATATCCCTTTATTACACAAGTAAATTCCCTAAGGGTAAGGTGTGCGATGGTGAGATTTTATTAGGGTGGTTTGGTGAACATGGTTTGGTCCATGATCTTGATAATATTAAAATTATACTATAAATGGTTTTTCTTGAGTTTTAATTGTTGAATATCGGCTTGGTCTTGGTCAAGGGAAAAACCCAGTGATTTCATCTCCCTTGGAAGCTTTAATAAATGGGCTTCATAGGGTATGATTCTATTGGTTGAGGTCATCACTTCATTTGTCTATGTCAATTAGATTTATCATAACTCTTAATATATACTAATCATATGATAACTATATAATGGTTATACTATCAGTGGTTGTTATGATTAATGGTCTTTTAAATCTGATAATATATAACTTATAATGGTCAAAAATGGCCAAAGTAGTTCATGTGTTTTCTATAAATACATTACTTGATAATACATTTATTCATTCAAAAAAGGTAATTTCATTTATAAAAGTTTGTTTCATTACATTATTCCCCCTTCAAAAATTTCACCCTAAAAATTCCATTCATATGATAAAACAGATGAGAGTACTTCTGTTTCATCACCTCTTTTGGTTTCCATGTTCCTTCCTCAAACTTTTTGTTCCACCATATCACTTTGATCAGGTGAGTTGTCTTATTTCGTAGAACTTTGTCTCTATGATCTAAGATATTCACCGGTAGCTCCTCATATGAATGATCATTCTCCAATGCTACCACCTCTGGATTCAATACATGTGAGTGGTCTGGAATGTACTTCAAGAGGGATACATAGAACACATCATCCACTTGAGATAGGTTAGGTGGTAGTGCTAGTCAATTGGTCATAGCTCTAATGTGATCAAGTATCTCAAAGGGTTCGATGTATCATGGACTAAGCTTTCACTTCTTCCCAAACTTCATGACTTTATCCTTGGTGATATACAAAGGAACAATTTATCTCCAGCCTCAAACTCCAGGTCTCTTAGATGATTTTTTTCATAGCTTTTATATCAACTTTGTGCGGATTCCATATAAAAATTTAATGGTTTGAACCTTATATTTCATATCTTGGATAATATTGGGTATCATCAGTGTCCTCTCTCCAACTTCATCCCAAGATGTTGGAGTCTAACACCTCTTCCCATACAAATCCTCATAAGGTGTCATTTGAATGCTAAAATAGAAGATATTGTTATATGAGAACCCCACTATTGGAAGGTGATGATCCCAAAATACTTGTAAATACATTGAAAATGATCTCTGAATATGCTCTATAGTTTGAATGGTTCTATTATACTGACCATTTGTCTGAGGGTGATAAATAATACTAAAACTCAGATTTATATATAACATTTTCTAAAGGCTTCCCCAAAACCTCGAGGTAAACCTCGAATCTCAATAAAATACAATAGAGAGTGTAACTCCATGAAATATTACCACTTAACTTATATATATATTAATGAGTTAGTCAAGATATAAATATTCCTTGATAGTAATAAAATATGTTGACTTAGTTAGGTTATCAACACCACAGAGATGGTATTATTTCCTTCAAGGGTCTTGGAGAGTCCTAAAATGAAATCCATGGTTATTTTTTCCCATTTCCATACTAAAATGGGAAGTGGTTGCATAATACCCTCATAATTATATTGTTCATCATTTACTTGTTGGTATATAAAGAATCATGATAAAAATTATGCAATCTCCCTCTTCATGTTATACTAACAGAAGTTTTTCTTTAAATATTTATATATCTTAGTGATTCCTGGATGAATAATTAAGGATGATTTAGGTTCATCATCTATAAGTTCCTTTTTCAGTTATAGTTTTTATGGGACACATATCTGGGTTCCAAACCATATAACTCCATCTTTATAAAATCTGAACTCTAGAATATTTGCTGCCTTTTTCTATAGCACTTCAACATCTTTTTAAGCCTCCTTAATCCTCTCAAGAATGTATGGTTGGGAAGTTATTTGATAAATATAGGGTGAATATTATTTTATTATTCTCATGTATATCCTTTTCTTGTCCAAGAATATTGTATCCCTTGCAATACTCATCATGGATAGGGTTACAGGATCCTTTCTACTCAGAGCATCTTCCACTTAGTTCGGTTTCCAAGGATGGTAATGGAATAAAAAATCACAATACTTGATCATATATAACCACCTTCATCGGTGAATATTAATATCCTTTTGTGTGAATATATACTTGATAATTTTATGATCTATATCTCCCCATAGATATAATTTCAAAAAATATTCAATACAAAGATATTTGTAGCCAATTCTAGTTCATGCATTGGGTAGTTTTTCTCATGGATATTTAATTGGTGTGAGGCATGGGCTATAACTTTATCATCTTTCATGATTACACAACTCAATACCTTTTTAGACACATCATTGTAGATCACAAATCATTCCCCACTAGTGGATAATGTGATTATAGGTGCAATGATTAGCCTTTTTTCATCTCTTTAAATCTTTATTTGCATTAAACATTCTAGAAAAAATTCACCCCTTTTCAAGTTAGCTTGGTTAGTTAGATTGAAAATCATGAAAAGTTTCTCACAAATCGAAGATAGTACCCAGATAATACAAGGAATCTATGAATTTTTTTCATAAAATTTAGTCTAGTTCATCCTTCAATTATCTCTATTTTTTGAAGGATACACATTTATCCCTTTACTGGTGATAACATGCCCCAAGAATGTTACTTTCTCCATCCAAAACTCAAATTTAATTTAATTTTTATACATGTTTTCTTTTTGTAAGGTCTCAATTACAACATCTGAATATGCCTAATGCTCATCCTTGAGTTTGTAGTAGACAAGAATATCATCTATAATGACTACTAAAAATTTTTTGAGGTAATACCTAAAGAATTTTTATTCATTCCATGAAGATTTATGGAGTATTAGTGAGTCCAAATGGAATCACTATTAACTCATAGTTCTCATACCTTGTATGAAATGCAGTCTTGGGAATATCCTCCTTCTTTTCCCTTAATTGATAATATCTCGACCAAATATCCACTTTAGATAAGTATTAGTCTCAACATAACTGATAGAACATGTCATCAATCTAGGGTATAGGATAATTTTTCTTTATCATGATTTTATTGAGCACACGATAATCATTTCATAGGTTCTTGTCCCATACTTATTCTTAATAAAGAGGATTGGTGCACCCCACGGTGAATCACTTGGGCATATAAACCCTTTATTCAAGTTCTTCTGTAGTTTCTTCTTTTACTTCTTAAGTTCAATAATGGTCATTATATATAGAATCTTAAATATTGTAAAATATCTAGATATAAGATCTATTGATAATTCAACCTCATGGCTAGGAGGAATACCAGAAAACTCTTTGGTAAACACATCAGTGAATTACCTTATAATAGGCATGTCATAAAGGATGATCCTTTCCATAGTTTCAATCATTTGAGCTAGATATGATTATTTTCAAGGAAATAATATGCATTCTTGAGATGATGATACCAAATAATATTCATCCTCCTCCTTGAAATTTTATATAATCCTAGGATGATTAGTGAAACAGAGGGTGATTTCTTTTTCTTGGAAATTTATATAAGCTCTATATAAGTCAATCCATGCCCATAATAAAATCTTATTCCATTAAAGAGAGTACCATAAGGTTTTCTAGGAAATTTATCCCACAAATTTTGATAGGGGGTGATTTATATACTTATGATGTGATAATTTTTCCAATTTCCATTTTCACCAATAACTCTACTTCCATGTTTTTTGGTGGTTTTTTAATAGTTCTACTAAACTTATGTGATATGAAACAACTCATAGAATCATGGATGATAAGCCTACCTTTCTCTATTTTATTCTGGTTCTAATCATTTAATTAATCCAAAATAGACTTTAGGATGAGGATTTTAAATACATAAAAGGAAAACACTAGATACTATTACCCTAGTATCCTAGAGTCAGTGTCTACTTTATTATATTTTCATAAGATACATGTAATTTCATCCTGAAGTACTGAATAGTTTAGTAGTCATGGTAAATTAGATACATACTTTAAATTCACGTTACATTTTAAAACATAAAATATACAAATACTTTTCTTTGAGATCACCATTATTAACCTTAGTGTATCCCTTCATATTAATCACAAAATACTTCCTGGTATCCTAGGGAAAATAAACATAAAAAATGAGTGATCTTAGATGATCATTAAGGGTATGTGTTCAACAGAAGATATGAATAAATAAGGAATAATCAATATGGAAAGTTAAATAACTGAAACACATGTCATTTAATCAATAAAATGATCATAATATTGTAGAAATAAATTATGATCAAATAAATCCATATAAATAATCAAGTGATCTTGAAACTTATCCATGGATATTTTAACTAATAGAATAATCACATGGAATATCAATAACTAAATTCATAATGATGGAATTCATAATACTATACAACTTAAACATATTATCAAGGCCCCCTTCCAAGACTTTTTATCATCAAATCCTCATTCCAATACATCTTACCAAAATGGGTAAAGGCCATAGCCAAATACCCAAGCTAATCTGTCTCATGAGAACTACTGATCATCGAGGGTCTATGTAATTTTGGGCTCTACCCATCATTTAATAATTCTAATTAATTCCTCATATTAAATGGGTGAAACATAATCAATATACACATTTGTATTGAAAAACTAAAATATGAAATTTTAATACTTACCTCAATCAATAAACATAATCATAAATCATCTAGAGTAATATGGTGAATGGAAATAAAATTGTACATCCCCATTCAAACTGATCATAAACCGCTTGGAAAAATAATAAGGATATAATCAATACAACATATCCTCATTTTAGCATGAGTAAAATAAATTTTCTATGTCATTGATGAATAGATATATTATAAAAATGCCATGAAAAATATTTTTAAGGGAAATATCCTTTTCACTTTGAAAATATTTTTAAAACTAAAAGTTCACCAAATATTTATAAAATAATTTTCTTTGAAAATAACCTTTGAAAACATGTAAAATAATTTTTAGAACATTGAGTGGTGATGAAGGTGTAAAAAAATTTTCGTGTCGTACACATTAAAACAAATATTCCTTTCTTGTTTTCTATAAAATCCAAACAAGAATTATTTTAAAAATGACATGAAGAATCCTTTAAAAAATTAAATATTCAAAATGTATCAAAATATTTTAATAAATAATTTGGAAAAGGATAAAAATATTAAAATAGAAAACGTAAATTTTATGAAAAAATATTTTCGATCGAAGAGAGAAATAATGTTGGATTTTCTTAAAAACATTTTATCAAACATTTTAGGTACCAAAGAGTGTAAAAATTATTCTATTAAATGAAAAAGTTCATTAATTTCTAGATCATAATAAAATAGATTTATTTTAATATATAAATATAAAATAATTCACCCAAGAGATACTTATACAAAAAAAATCCCAAATAATGATGAGATTGTGAAATAAACTCTTATCACTTTGGTAACTTTTGAATAATAATCCCCATGAAAGAAATAAAATAAAAATAAACTTTAAATACCATTATTATAAATATATTCATGAAATTAAATATCAAAAGGGTTAGTATATAGACCACACAGAGGAATAAGTGGTGAATATAGTGTATGTCTCACGGAAGTAAAAGTGAGATGAGAAACTCTTACCACTTGTTAAAATTCATTATTATGTGTCTAATTCTATTTTATAATAAATATAAGTTTATTAAACATAAATTATAGATTAATAATAATATATCTCGTACCATATATGATTTACTTATTGTATTTTATCACTCATTTTTGTTAAAATCATGTTTTAGGGTAATAATTGCTTTATTTTTCATGTGTGTTTTTATTCAGTAATTTTGGTCCTTTTAATTTGATCAAGGTTAAATAATATCCAAAATGTTAACCTTGATATAAATATCACATATATTCATTATATATTTATTTTTAGTAATCTATAAAAGTTATATATATAAAATGGATTACACCATTCATCAAGACGATAGGTTGTACGTATGCAAGAAGGTTGTTTCCATTTTTCTTGATGGATGGAATGAAAGGAAAATAAATATTAATTAACCTTTAAAATAATTATTATGTCATATATATTATTTATATTAATAAAAACCATCCTTATTACCATCAATATAAAAATAAAATTAAAAACATTTCACATCATTGTGTGTAGGTTGTAGTCCACACGTACGCATGAGTGATGTTATTATTTTCCAATAAATTAGAAGTTAAGAATTTATATGTGATATTATATTTCAATAATTATGTTTATATCATAAATATTACATATATTAATTAAATTTTATCCTTAATTCCTTACTTGTAAATCGTAAGTGAAAAATGAATCACATCGCTTTGTGAGGCGGTAGTCTGTCGTACACAGAGTGACGTTATCATATCCCTCATGAAATAGAAAGTAAGAAGTTATATGTGATATGATAATTACATAAGTATAATAATATCATAAATATAATATAAATATGTTAAATCCATAATTACATCCATCTATGAAATATGGTTATGGAAAATTAATAACATCAGTTTGTGAGGCGGTAGTCCATCGAACACACGAATAATGATTTCATAAACCATCTGATGGAAGAGTAGATGAATATAGGTAATGTACTTAACATAACAACATATAAGTATATTTAAGATACTAATATTATTATTTAATCATGGTTTAATAATTTTTGAAGGAGTTGTAGGAATAAATAAAATAAAACACTCGATTAGGGATGTAACCTCGTCTTCAAACAACCTCTTTTGGTTTGCAAAAAAGGCATCTTAAGATGGATTTATGGTTAAAATAAATCTTATAGGATGATAATAGGTAATAAAAGAAGTTACTTTTGAATTTATTGTTTGAACCAAATGGTTTTTGATGTTTTAAGAGGATATGAGAGGGGTGGCCTTTTATAAGTGAGGTGAGTGGAACACTTGTAATTTTTGGAAAGAAAAAGGAGTACTCGAATTTTTCACATGCCAAAAGGCTCCAAAATGGGTAATTCTAGAACCTAGAAGATAATATATATATATATATGTGTGTGTGTGTGTGTGTGTGTGTATATAAAAATTGTTTTTACAAGTTTTGGGTCATTTTTAACCCATATATGTTTAGTTTAACCCCCCGGAAAACTCATATTTACCTTAACCGTGGTAAATAAGTTTTTACATTTGTTACTATTTATTATGGTGAAAGTTTTTTTTAACCTTATTATATAATATAAATTATTCTGATTAAAAATATGAAATCCATTCTTCTAAATTCCACTCACATAATTGGAAAATTTTAATTTAAAATTAATCCTGCATACGTGACAAAAAAGTGGATTTTCAAAGAGAAAATGTTCAAAAGTTTAAAAAGTTTTTATATCAAACTTCAATATAAAAATTATTCAAATGAACTAAATTGGATTAATAGATATATAATTTGAATAATTTTACTTTTAAAACCTTTTTAAATCAAAAATTAACCTTATAAAGTCTTTAAATGAAAAGGTAATTTTCAATAAAAACCAGAATTTTTCACTATTCATAAAAAAATAAAAATTATAAGAAAAATATCAAAAATTCACCCTATGATAATTTTTATATGATGATTTTAAAAAATGAAGTTATTTTTATAATATAAATTTTCTAAAAGTGACAAAAAAATTATTTTATCATTGGTGTGAAAGAAGCGACAAAACCGTTTTCCTTGAAAAATACAGTTTTTCAAAAAAACATTTCTATGAATTTCAAATGATTATTATTTTATTTATAATCAATTGATATCCATTTAATTTATTTTGTATATATTAAAACCATATAATGTCATAATTTATTTAGTATTATTCATACCTTCCAATTTAACAGCTAGGTTATAATGGTCATGTTTAAATAATGATATTTTAATTAAGTATCATATTTTGTTTAAACCTAATATTGTGTGAATCGTAAGCTATTTAAGATATTGAATTATTTAAAAATAAACGTATATTAAATTCTCATAGTGTTATATTTTCTTATCATTTTGGTGTTTCATGCAATATAATCTATCAAACATGATGTTTCTATTTTAAAATACCAAGGTATTACATCCCCCCACAAATAAATTGTGTCATCACAATTTAATCTAGATATAGATAATTAAGTGATTGACATTTGAAAATGCCTTCATTGAAAACTCAAATCATAAAAATTATTAATAAAACATCCTATTAATAAGATATAAATTGAATTAAAAAAGATCATATGGAATAACACATAACTAGGTTTCAAAGTAGAAGAACATTTGTGTCAATTGAAGATATGGACATGGAAGAAAATCATAAATAATTATAGAGAGTGATAGAGGTAATTATTCAAAAGAAAGTGAATGGACAATGTAAATTTATGGACCTAAAAATCATAAATATTTTATTATTTAAAAGACCATTAGTTTGATATAAATGAAGGTATTAGGATAGTTGTTTCCGATACTTTCATTAGAGAGAGACCGCATTGCATGTTATTATTCACTGACGTGCATTACTACCTTGCATTCCCACTTTCCAAAGGTAGGTGGCTTTCATCGCCATTATCAGGGATGTCTTATCCTTGATTGAAATGGGATTATGGGATGTTGGTCCCTCCTTATATGGATTCCTCCTTGGAATTCATCACCTAGTTTGGGTATCCCTCATAGATTAAGATGTAGTTTGTGAAACTCATTCCCAAGGCCATCTCTTTATAGAAGTTGGTTAATTGAACTATTTCTATCTGGACATTCTAAGGGGTCTTGATAGGGTATAAACCTTCGGTCATGGGAGTATTCATGTTGTTCATCACTGGTATGTCTGGATGTTGGAACATTGGTCACCTATACTCTTCCTCATAAGAGGAATTTTCAAAGGTGTGGAACCTAAGGCATCCTGTATCGATCATGAGGTATTTTATGCTAGAGGAATTTATTCTAAGTTTTTCCTCAGGAATCCCATGTTTAACACGGGGTAGCAGTGTGGAATGTCTTGAGTTTAACATCTTGCGAAGATGAGTTAATTGATCTGGAAGCTCTCTAGGGTGGATCAGGAAGGTACATCCCTACAAGGGAACACCTGAAAGGGTTACTTGGTGGATGGTCTAAAATTCCTATAGAGTTAGAATCAGGAGGTGTGTCCCATAAAGGGAATGTTTCACACCGTGAAGGTTGATTTGGATTCCACTGAGTGTAGATCTGAGAGGTGAATCCCTATGAGGGAACACCTGAAATTTTTATCGATGGATGGGTCAGAACTCTCTATGAGAGTAGACCTAGGATGGCATGTCTCATAAAGAGAATATGTCACACCATGATGGGGTACATCCCTATGAGTGAGACACTAAGGTTTACCATTGGTTGGGATTAAACTACATGGAGGTTTCCTCTATATACTATTTATAATAAATTGATCAAAACTCACATGGCTATATGGATGGTGTGGGGCTTATGCATAGGAGCTTCCTAGGTGCTACTAGGAGAAGTGATGATGTGGATAGGGCTTACATGTAGAAATGACCCATATGGATGCTATGATATCACCAGGATGTGGTGGCCTAGGTAAAATCAGGATGTATGTGAATGGATGTAATGGATGGGATGGTTGAAGTGTTGGGATAGAACCTCGGGGAGGTTTCTTATGTATCCCAGTTAGTTGGGAATCAAAGTCCACATAGTTCTAAGGCCCCATGTTGTTTAATGTCATGCGATTAGGATGAGAGTAAATAAACATGAAAATGATGGAATGGTGTGGTTGGTCCTGAATATGAGAACCTGGGAATCGCTACGTATCCTATAGGGACAGGAATAAATCCAAATGTAGCTCTTGAATTTGGACTTGAACCTTAGTAATGCATACTATGTATCTCAGTTATTTTTGAATCAAAGTCTACGTAGTTCAGAAAGGGGTGTTGGGGATTATACCTGAGGAGGAGTCTCATTGGTGGGTATGGATAGGTTTCTTGGTTGTTACTAACCTCTAAGACCATGTGAGTCATGCTCGGTGTGATAAAAAAGAAGAATCAATAGACCAGACAGTCATGTCACAAAAAATGCAGCAATGAGAGATTATGTAGGGATTATTCATGAGAGCTACCCAAGGAGGATGTCATTCCATATGAGTAAGATCTCATTCCATGTGAGTAATATCTCATTTCATGTTATTTTTACATAGATCATCCTTCCAAAGGTGCGTTGGGGCTTATGTGTGAAGACTACCTAAGGCACACATAAAGAAAAAGCCCAAAGGGAGAGGGATAGTGGATTGAGAGCATGGAAAGTGAGAGGTTATTGGTTCCCATCACCCCCTCTGGCATGTGTGGAGGATGTCACTCTATTCAAGAATGATCTCATTCTATGTCACTCATATACGGTGAAATCTTTGTATTACCATATAGGGTGAGATCATAGTTTAACGTCATGTGTTGAGGATGTTGGTGCTAATTTGTTTTACATCCTACAGCTTGGATGTGGGGGACTCACTCCTCACCCCTTGGACTTACATAACTTATGATCATCAACCCTTGGGGAATGGAAGACATCAACAATTTTGAAAGGTGAGGTCATGGAGGAGTGGTCAGTCAAGGGGTATAACGACCCAATATTGACATAAATTGTTTATACTCTAGAATTGAAGTATATTTTTACAACATATAACAAAACCAAGACAGGACTGTATAGGTATAGTTTCTTTAGAAACTGGGAAACATAAACAACTGGTTCATAAAGCATCTACGTTGTCTCTCGTTTATTTGATCAAAAATAGACTCCTTTTTGGAATATCATATTTAATACCCTTCTTCCTAGCCTGGGGAAAAGAAACATACAAAAGGGTGAGCTCAAATTCTCAGTAAGGGTAAACAAAGGAAATGTCAATCATGTCATATTCTTAAGATCATAACGTTTTAAAATCTTATCCTGTATAAGATATCATAATATCATGTCAGGGGATAAATCATAGAACTACAATGTAATCCTAATAAATATAAAATAAGACATGAAACTTTGTGGAATACACACATAATCATATAAAATCATTTCATATTAGTCATGGCTCATTTATAAGACCATTTTATCAAACAAAGTCCATTACTGAATAGAGTTCACTCCTCATTCCAGTCTTGTATCACTGAACTGGATTAACTTGTCATTCCATCCATGTCTATCTCATGAGATATAAATCTTTACCCAATGCATTGGAGGGAGATATAGGTCCCACCCATCTCATAATGAAACCATTCTTATGTGTACCACAAAATCATAAATCATATATCATAGCATAACCCATGTAATAAAATGGGATTCTTAAACATCAAGCCATCATAACATAATCCATATAAGATAAAAGGACTTCATAAAAATAATTCCATCATAACATAATCAAATAAAAGTAATAATAGGTATATAAACCTAACCCTATATCATCTTATATGGAAAATAATTTTGATAATACACTTGAACTTAGTTCTTGAGGAAAATATCCTTTCTTCTTCAAAAACATTTTCTTTTCTCAATATGTCATTAAATTTTAAAATAAAATAAGTTAATTGAAAATAAATGTGAAAACTTGTAAAAGATGCTTCATGGAAATAATTCTCTATGAAAGCATAAAAATCCGTTCATTCTGTATAAGTTAAAAAAACATTCTTCTCGTACTTTGGCCGGAAAATTCAAAAAGTATCTTGTACTAAAAATGACAAAATATTTCTTTCATATCTTTTACTAAAAAGTCACTAATGGGTAAAATTGGATTTAAACAATTATAGAAGGATAAAAATAATATTAAATATTTAGGAAACATGGATGTGGATGATAAATATTCCCTAATAAATACTAAATTATAAACAATCTTGGATAAAAATGAGATTGAGAGATTTTCCCTTACCTTAGGTCTGATATGATTTGTATGTATCTGAACCTCCTCTTCTTCAATGTGCCTCTTCTAAACCTCCTCTTAGGGCACTAAAGTTGGTCTTTGAAGAAGACTAGGACCTATAGTATGTTTCCAGGGATATTGATAAGGGAAATGGGTAGGGTTTGGATGAGTTTGAAAGCTCAAAATCGAGTGAAGGGGGAGAGGGAGGAGGTTCCCTTTTATAAGATAGGAGAGGGGCACTTTTAGAAACCTCAAAAATATTAATTTATAATAAAACAAAACCCCACTTAAAAACATCCAAAATGACTCAACTTAAAATATGAGATGAGATAGGGTTGTAATCTCCTAAACCAATAAAATTTAGACATGTTTTGATTTTATTTTAAACCATATCATTTTGATTTATCCTTATTTAATCAATTTAATTTTATTTGTGGTAATAATATTCTAAATTTTAAATGGTTATAAATACTTAAATATGTGTTGTGAATTGTACATAATTGAATAATATATGACATTTTCGACCATATAATTTTCAATTTGTAATTTTTAAATATTTTTGTGATTTTTAAAAAAATTAATAATATGTTATTTTTATAAAATATCAATAGTGTCAATTTTGACACTATTCAGTTATTTGAATTTAAATAAAATCCACACAGAAGATATATTCAAAAAAAATTCAATAAATTTTTAATATGTCATATTCATCTATAAAATTCTTGGATCACGTTAATAAGTTCATATAATATTTATTTTAATATTTTTAATACCATTTATTTGATATTTCTCTTAATAAAATAATTACTACAACATTTTTTTATAATTATTTAATATACTTATTTTTGCATAAAAATTAAAAATAAAATACTATGATGAATAAAAATATAATATATTTCATAATAATAATTTTATTATAATTTATCTTTTAAAAAACCCAACTTTTAAAATGTTATATTTATTAAATTATGAAGGTGACAACTTTGACATCATTTAAAATAATATAATATAAGTGTCATAATCTCTTTTATAAGGCTCTAAATGGTCAAAAAGTCTACCATTGGATGATTATGGTTTAGATATACATGACCAATAAGTTTTGGTCAGGTGTTTGGATCTTTTAATGGGTATTATTATTTTAGTAAAAACTATGTTATTGATTTTTCACTAAATAAATAATTTCTACATCATTAATGTATAAGCTATTAAGGTAATTATATATTTATTAAAAATTACAAATAAATTAACAGAATAAATAAAAAAAAATTATATTTCAAATGATTATTTATAATCTAATTTATATATTGTATAACCTTATATTAAAAATACTTTAATTATTAAAGTTTGAGTGAGATATATTTCACTTTCCTTTAAATAAAATAAATTAAATGTCTCAATCTTATCCAAGTGGGTTTCAATAGATACCATTTCGACCCAAGTATATTTTAGGATGAAATATAATCATCCAATTATATTAAGACAAGTGTTGGGGTAATTTTATAATATTATTTTTACCCTTAATTACCTGATTTAGCTTTAATTGTGGTAAATAAAATTTATCATAGTTACTATTCATAATGGCCAAAAAATAAAAGAAGTATATTAACATAATTTGGAACTACTGATTCCAAATATGTAATCCATTTTTCCAAATTCAAGACATATAAGTTACAATAATTAATTTAAAATTAATCTCGTTGTCGAAAAAACGGGTTTTTGTTTAAAACATTTCAAAAGATTGAAATGTTTTTACCTAGGAATTCAATGTAAAATTAATGATAATGACATAAATTATATTAAATTGTAAAGATATATTCTATTTATAATTTAAAACCATTAAATATTGTAATTTAACTGTATAAATTATCTCGATGAAAAAAAGTTGTTTTTAAGTAAAATTTAGCATATTTTTACTATTCATCAAAATATGAAAGTAATCATAAAAATATAAGAATTTGAACCAAAGTAAACTTTTATATCCCTCTTCCAAATAAAGTGTTTAAATTGTTATATTAAAATTATTAATGTGTCTAAATCTTAAATTAAAAAAAAAGGTTTTCCATTAAAAGGTGGAAAAACATTCTTTTAATATCTATTTGATGAATATAAAAAATATATTTTTAATTATATAACATATATATATCATTAATTTCAATCACTAAAATAACTAATATGACATGTAATTGATTTAAATTTATCATAGATTTTTCTAAAAGTTAGTTATATTTATTCATGCTAACATAACGGCTAGGTTATAACAGTAATTTATATTAAGGGCATCTCACAGTTTGTCTAAACTCACGATTGTGTGAAAAACAAGATACTGAAGAATAAAAATTATTTAAATATTTCATAAAACTTATGGGCATTAAATGGGGTCTATGTTAGCATAGATATGTTAAAAATAAAAATCCATTAACATACCTATGCTAGAAATAAATAGATAAGCCAATGCAATAGGGGAAACCTCATGAGGGACTAAGAAATCACTATGCACAAGTCTAGAGGGCTTCATAGAAGAGGGTATCGTGAAGCAGGGGCCATTACTAAGAGGTGTTCACAAAGATCGAGTTCTTCATAGAGGGTATGGGTTCATGAAATAATTGGATTCACAAAGCATGAAGACCATGCCTTGTCATGAAATCAAGAGTTGGAAAAGAAGTGCTTCTCAAAGGAGGTATGCTCTGCGAAGCCTCAAGTACCCTGGAAGGCCTTCCTCCTCCACAAAGGGGGTAGGCCTTCGTGAAGGGAATCCCCAACTTAGTTGGGGGTATGAAGGAACAAGGGAAGGGGGTTTTACGAAGATCCAATACCTTGGATGATTCATTTTTTTTGGGTTCATGTTGCTTGGGTGATTTAAAAAATGGGAGATCATAATTTTAAAGGTCGGGGTAGTCGTTCCTTTAAAGGGGAAGGATTTGGATATTTATAGGCCAAGGGAGTCGCAATGCTCGGAGATGCACCATGAAGAAAAGGTGGTATTTTCAAAGGGTTGTGGATCCATTGGACTCATTAAGTCATCCATAAAATTCCTTAGCATGGTCCCGAATGTAATTGGACTCACAGGAGCTCCATATTAACCTCGCATGTTCATAGTGGTGATTGAGTTCCACAAAGGAGCTTCACAAGTAAAACCCTTTGGGTGATTTTTTAGGGCTTTTTGAGCTTGGATTCCATCCAAAATAGTTGTGGATTCTATCAACTTATCCTGGGGAATGTATTTTAACACCAACAAATGACCCCATCAGAATGGGAGCTGATAGAAAAAGTAAGGTCAGATTCTAAGGGTGAATCATAAAAAACACGTATGATCGTAAAGTTGGATCGCGATGCAGGTCTTTGCAAAGCGCGCAGGCGCGGTGGCCGCCTCAAAGCTCTGTCAGCTACGCAGCTATAAATATCATGCGAGGGGGAACTCATACATATTGTATCTTCATGAATTATCTCACCTTATCTCTATTTTCATGAAGTTATTTCACATTATGAACACTCCTTTACGAACCGGGTTCCAGGACCCTTTACTTCACAAATGCTGCTTAGCGAATCGGGGAATCATGATCCTATGTTGCTTGGTGAAACGCAATGAGTACACCATGGATTCACGATCTAATGCTCTCTGGTCATGATTTAAGAAATATTGTCACAAAAAACTTTGAAAATTTAACCAAGTCTCGGATCTTTTGGTCACTCAGGAAGTTATTCAGGAGGTCCAAGAAGTTGTTGCCCTGAGGGAAGAAATAGTTAACAACATCATGATTTGGGAGTATGTTCGGATCCACTCTAATCATGAATTTCTTCTTTCATTTTTGTCAGAATCTCATAAGGACTATCCTCTATGAAAGAGGTTATCATTTTATGTCTTTGATCTTAGGGATGATGTCTTCATCATGTTAGCTAGCAGAGTTGAACTGGATTAATGGTTCAGTGGAACATCAGGGAAATATCAATGGCACAAAGCTATAGATGGCCACATATAGAAGGATCACATAGTCATCACAGCTGAATGCCTTTACAACCATACCAATGACATCGATGGGAGATATCTATAGGTTGATGGGTCTCCACCACAATATAAGACAGTCAACAAGGTGGACCAAGGAAACCCAGGTAAGGGGTGGACTGATGATTGGGACCTGTACCAGGGAAGAAACTTTATATAGGAATGGACTTGGGAATACTGGGTTTGGGCATCATGTGTTGAGTTTGGGGCAGAGCTAAAGTGAGTAGGCCTATATTTAGTGGCATGGGATTCTCAATTCTATGTCTAGAAACTGTGGGATATTATGCCCAAGCTGCTAAGAAGATGGTTTTCAAGGACCAACACATTTCATCTTCATCGTGGAGAGGACAAAATTAGTCTCTGGGATCTCCATAAGATCTTCAAAATCTCAATACTGAGGGAAATGTATGATGAATTACTCCCCATAGAGAATTCATGTGAGGAGGAATAACAGATTCCACATTTGAATAAGGTTCTCCTATATTTTCTTCTGGTAATATACAAGGATAAGTAGGGGACAAGGGATGTCTATTTCAAATAGTGGTTCATTTATTTCCAAAAATTACCTGCGGAGGAGGATGCTGAGGGGAAAAAGATGTCCTAGAAACTACCAAAAAGGCCTCATATGTGTCTGAGATAACCCCAAAGAGGCAAAGAAAGATCCTACTAGCAGATCCTGGAGGATAACCAATAGCAGTTGTGTGGGTGCCCCATAAAGACTACACCTCAAACAATAGTTAGTTTGACCAGTTTCATATAAGTGCTCATCTTTGGCTAGATGATACCAGTGAGAGATGCACAGATAAGGGATAATACAAGCACATTCATCATGGTGGTGATGCTATAAATAGGTAAGCGCATCAACTATGGGATCTTAGTGTTGGAAAAGTTGTACAAAGTTCTTTGGAATATCAATGAGGGAAATAATCTTCTTCTCATGTGAGAACCACTCCACTATTTGTATAGTTGGGTGGCTATGAACATGGTAGGTTATGAATATCTAAATTTTATCTCCCATCCTGAGAAAAACTTACAGATAGTGATTCTGAATATCACAGGAAATTTCCCAATCAAGCTGGGATTTACAGTGGTGCGAATTTCATTTGTTCCCCTACTAATGGGGTTAATAACCTATGACAGTGCGGGAACTGAAGATTAGTGGTCATATCTCTTGGCCTTTCGAGGCGGAGTTCCGGTGACATGGGTAGAATACAAGATGATCTGTGAATCGTACAACCTGCATCGATTCACGAGGAAGTTTAGGTTTCTGTAAAGGATGAATCTGAATGTATACCAGGGAGTGCGTCACGAATACAACCTATTCATGATGAGGAAAATCTGGCTCATCTTCACATTTGAAGATAGAAATATTTAGAATAAGTTTCCACCATCAACTACCACATAAGGTATGGTATATGTGTACGCGAAGATCTGGGAGGATGTCTGCCTAGGAGAAATGCTTATACAGCAGACAATATGTGTTAATGAAGGAGCGGTCCCTCCACTTAGGGGTTGAGGGTGGATGGTGGAGAGAGAGTGTTGTGGTGGAAGGTCAGGTTCACACCATAGTGGTGGTGTTGCAGTAGCATAGCCAATAATTCTGGGGTCTTCACCGACCATAATTGAAAGAATAGAAGCAACATAGGGTGCAACACTACTAGTTGGGAAGACTTGGGATAAAGGGGAACCATCAAGAGGGTTTTGTAGGACGTATATCCAAGTTCCTAGGAAGTTCTTACAATACGTGGACATCCATGAGGATGTTTTCTACCCTAAATCTTGGAAAACCTGGGATACCAATAGGAAATTCTTCAACCCTAGAAGGATGTGAGATCACCTCAGTAGGAATGGGATAGAACTCATAGGGATCGTTTATGATAAGGTTGACTTCAACATGTCTCAAGAGTAGGGGGAATGGTATGTAGCATATTTGGCGGACCTAGTGTATTCATGAGGCATTGTGTGTCCGATGAGGGATCAAGTGAAAGTATTGCTAGATATGACCTATCCACTACTATTGTTAGCTACGGATCTGGTAGTATGCTATCCCCTATCTGAGGAATTGGATGGGTCCTAAGGGGAAGATTCCAATGTGGGGAGTACTCTGGAATCTGGTGAAATCATGGACCCCTTGGAGAAATTCGTTGAACATCTAGAGGTAATCCTTAGCTTACTACTATTCATGATGAATGTTCCCTCATACTTCATCTGGACTCCCTAACTAAAATATTTTTCGTGCAGGAGGATCTTGCGCAAGGGAACCCTATTAATGGGGATGGAGATATAGTATCAAGTGCAAAGGATCAAGTCTCAAGATCTGTGTCCAGGGTGAAAGCGTCTATGGGGTCAAGCAGAGTTGAGGACGCCAGTGCGGTGAGCCTATAATCCTCAGATCCCTCAATAACATATGGGTTGCAACATCCCAATATCCCAACAATGAAAACCTAAGAGAATTACATGTCTTCCTTAAGTTTATTACCATACAGAGCCACATTTTTTGTTGTTTGATCAGGTTGACTTCCATGTTTCCTGTCTAAATATTGATGGGAGTAGCAAGCACTCAGCTATGTGAAGTAGCTATAGGATCCACTGGAATCCCTTTTCCAACAGGAGTGTTGGGCCATGCAGAGCTGGCCATTTGAGCTGACCAATCTGAGACCTCTGGTGGTCATTCAGTTGAGGTTGCTGGTGGTACCATTAGCAGGGTAGTCCCCGGAGCTGATAGGGATAACCTTATCAAGGTGGGTTCAAGTGACGATGAAAAAACTCATGACATGGATTCTATCCCATCTGATATAATGCCTAAGGAGGATCTTTCCGCTGAGTTTTTGGATGTGTTTTTGGAGTATGAGATTGAAAATCCTAAGGAGTTGGATGGGTTTGATTCTGATGTGGCTGAGGAAGGTAGAATCATCTGATGTTGGGCATGGAAGTGAATCAAGCGCTTCATTGATCAAACCTTAGAGACATAATTGGTGAGTTGGATGGGTTCGCTTCACCACTAATAGCATCGTCTGTTCACTGGGGGGAAGACACTCATGGTCTCCATATGCTAATCTATGACTACCTCACTAACAAGATGTGGGAAATCATCCAAAAACTAGATGTTTCCTAGTGTTGGGAAAATTTTGATAGCATAAAGAATATCTAGGAGGTTAACTAGTAGATTTAGAGTCTATAAATATAATCAAATGATCATTCCTCCTTCATTTCCATCCAATCAGATCTCGTCAAACAATTGAGGGCCCAGTTGGTGGAGTCCCAAGAGAAGATAAGACAGGCATCATGTCAAGTGGATGATCACCACGACAAGAGGGATTGGGCATAGATCAGGGCAGATGAGCTTCACCTAAAAGCAGATGAAGAGTAAAGGGAGCTTAGAAGGTGATAAAAAATCCTGGAGGCTACACTCCAAAGATCAGCAGAGCTAAAATTCTCAATCCTAAGAGCAAATATATAGAGGAATTTCTCCAAGATCGAGAGGATACATTGTGTGGGTGTTCCTTGATACTGCCACAATAATAGATTGTTGTTGAATTTCTTGGTGTTAATGGAAATATTTTTTTATTGTTTTAATCATCGTACTTTGATCATATTTCTGAGATAACTAATGAATAAACCCTAAACTCATTTGGGTCATTCCTAGTGTGAGAAACAAGGGATGACCACATAATCATTCACTTTGTATGAGATTGTCGAATAATCATCGAAAACTAGGGGTATGCTATTTTTGACTGACCACCTAGAGTGTTCAGGCTGAGAGAGGTTGTGACTGGATGATAGGTCTCTCAGAGCATCCAATTTTCCTTTCCCAATGTGCTCTAGTGAACGAATGGGATAATTCAAGGGGCATTAGAATCTATTTGAACAAATGGTAAAGAGAGGTGTGAATCAAAATACCCAAAATTCATAACACAATGGGAGTGGTGTCAGGATATAGGACAACTGTTGACCATGTTTGAAACACAATATCCATATTGCTTAGCCAGGAATGGGGATAAACAAGAAAGGGTCAACCACTAACCATGTTTGAAACATGGTACCTGCCTCAAGTTATCATCTAAATTCTTCGAGAAAGTTGGCTCAAGATGGTAGGTGAGGCAAAGCGGCATGAGTCGAGGCCATTAGAGGGTTCCTTCAGACATGGAATGGGATGAGGATCCAAATTAAGGGATTTCAAAGCATGGAAGTGGAGTGATATATTGTTCTAATGGATTCCAAAACTCTTGGAATTATGCCATTATGGATTAGAACCCATTGGTGTAAGAATACTAGTCTAAACAAAGATCAAACCCATCTTCTAGGGGAGAGTCATATCAAATTATGAACGACAACAGAATATGCAAACAATGTGGTAGATAACCAGCATCGAGAGAGAGGAACTTTTAGATAAGGGCATTTAGGTGATGGTCTAGGATCCCTTTTAGTTTTAATTCATGCAACTGGGGATGATGAACACATAGTTTAACATCATATGGTGAGTATAATGCATGGAATAGTTTAACATTATGTGATTAGGACTTGTCTCTGAATTTAACATCATGTGACTAGGATGTTTCATATAGTTTAAGGTCATACTGCCTGGACATTGGCTAATAGTTTAAAGTTATGCAGCATGGACTGAGAAATTTCTTTTCCTAGGGTATTTGCATGGAACAAAGGAAAGAAACCTGACATGAATGGTCCAATAAGGGCTTGTGTACCACACAAGTATCAGGAAATAAATAGATTTCAAGAAAATAAGGATCGTAGGGATCATGTTGTTCCATACATCCCTAAGGGGAGTCTTAGATTAAGGTTATAGATTTTGGACCAAAGGAAATAAGGCTCCCCAAGATGAGCATATATAGCTCAATGGAGTAATAAACCCAATGTGAAAGAGGCCCGAAAGGACCTAGGGTCACACCACATTTTCCCAGTGAGACTCTTAGTTTAAGTTCATAGATTTTGGACCATGAAGATCCCATGTGAGGCTTAACCACATATATACACACCTTACCATAATTCCTAATTACATTTGATTCATGCTTGGTGTAAGAAATAAGGAAAGGTATAGGGGGATACCTAACATGTGTAAGCACGTGTTAGAGTGGATTCCAAGGGTGGAAATACACCATGATACAAAAGAGTAGAAAGGATATAATCCAAGAATTTAAAGGTATGGATAAAGGGGTGACTGGAGAGTAAGGATCAACTATTGACCATGTTCAAAACATAGAGACTGCTACCACACTGGTCAAGAATGGGGTGAGAAAATGAATAATCGATTGTTGACTAAGTTCAAAACACATGATTCGTTTTTTTCTACTAGAGATCCATTAGGGTGTTGGCCCAACATGGAAGGTGATCCAAAGAGGCATGATACCATCACCGTTAGGGGTCTTTCTAGATTTGAAAAATGATGGAAATCCAAATCAAGAAACACTCAAAGTGTGGAATGGGTGTATCATGGTGATTTGAACCCAGTTAGGGGAAACATTTTAAAGACATGTTACTTTGAATATAGGGGAAATTATTTTAAAGTTGTATTTCTTGGACTATGGGTGGAATACATTCATTCTGAGGGTATATATGTAGCACTCAAGAGATAAAACCCAATGAAAAGGATGCCAAGTAGGCTTAGAACTACATAGATATATTTAAATTAACTGCAAATAGCTTTGAGTCATGTTTCTCATACCATAACCAAGACTAAGGTACCAAAAGATGAGTAAACATGTGGTTGGGCCTGAGGACAAAATGTCTGTGCATCACTAAATATCCCATGAGGATGGGAATCAAGTCACATGTAGTTATAGAATTTAGTGTGGTAGGAGACCAACACTGGTAGGGACAACCCTCTCTGGTGAGGGAATTGAGGCATCCCACAATTATTATGAGGCATCCTGAAATGGATTGGGGTATGGTTATAGTTTAATGTCATACATTAAATATGTTAACTCTTAGGTTAATTTCATGGAGATTAGAACATGGAGGAGATAGTATCTCAGGTGGATATGCTCAATGCGGTGTTATGAAAAACCCAACATGAATGAGGCCAAGAAGGATCAACACCACATATCACATTCCATGAGAGACCTATACATAGTTTAAATTCATGATGCTTGGATTATAGGATCTAAATTTAAGGTTATGGAGTTAGAACCTAGAGGAGGATAAAAATTTTAGTTGGTACCAAATACAAAGTGTATGGGTGTCTCTACATATCCCATAAGGATGGTAATCAATCCAAACACAGTTCTTGAAGTCTCCTCCAGTTTAATTTCATGTAGTAAGGACATGGGTGGCCCAACATAAAAAAATAGGATGTTTTAGCAGGACCTGAGATTGATGACTCAGGAATCACTACATATCCCATGAGAGAAGGAATCAATCCACACATAGTTCTTCAGAAAGGATCTCTCTGCATAGTTTTGGACCGTACACATGGAGAGATGCAGTTTTTGTTTTTTTTTTGTTCTTCTCTTTTTTAGTATCTAAACCTGTATAGAAAACCTAGAAATAACTATGTATCCTATTTGGATATGAATAAAGCCATACATAGTTCTTGATAGGTGGCATGGTATATTAATAGTTCCAAAGGTGATGTCCTCTCAGGATAGAACACCATGATGTTGTGTCATTTTTCATCATGCATCCAAGATGATGGTGCCATAGTTTAAGGTCATGTGATGGGACCTATTTGTGCAATTTAATGTCATGAGCTAAGTACATATTAGGAGGGGGTACTTTGAGAGGAATACGTATAATGTGGTTGTTATAACTCGACATGAATGAGGGTCAAGAATTCATGTCACGCCATACACTCCCAAGGAAGACCTGTGCACAATTAAGTCATGATTCCTAGACTTGAGCACCCATTTTAACATTGTATGCTTGGGACATTGGTATGTTCTTTTTAAGGTCATGTAGAAAGGAACATCAATGTTGTGCAGTTTATCATCGTGTGGAAAGGACGATGACATCGTAGTTTAAGGTCATTTGATAGGATCAGTGTTGTGCAGTTTAGTTTCATGTCTCTAGGATGATGACGCTATAGTTTAAGGTCAAGTGATAGGACCAGTCTTTGTAGTTTGATTTTGTGTAGTAAGAAAAGTAGTTGCTATTCCTTTTATCATTGTGCAGATAGGATGATGATTTTAATGTATTTTATCATCATACAACTAGGATGTTGGATGGAAATGTGTTCCAATAGGGATGTATGTGGCACAATAATTATAAACACAATGTGAATGAGGACCATGGAGCCCCCATACCACACCACGTACTCCCAAGGGAAACCCAAACCAAAAGGCTGAAATGTTGAAATTATGGCTAGGCCCAAAGAAAAAATGTATAGGCATTCCTACGTATCCCATAAGGATAAGAATGAAGACACATATAGTTATTGAACATGGCATGGTAGGTGACCAGTTCTAGAGTCAATGTCCTCTCAAAAGATAACATCATAGTGGTGTTGTACAGTTTAAATTCATACATCTTGGACTATAATGTTATTAGTTTAAGGTTATGGAATTCAGACCATTGGGTGTGCTTCTCAAGAGGGTATACATAGCATGGTTAGGTGATGAACCTGACATAAATGAGTTCCAAGAAGGCCCATCACTACACCACATATTCCTGAGAAGACATGAATATAATTTTGATTCGTGAAGCTTGGACTCGAACTCCTAGTTTAAGGTCATAGAGTTTGGACCATGAGTATCTTAGTCTAGGTTCATAGAGTTTGGACCTATCCATGCATTTTAATGTCATTAGATAAAGATGATGATCCTAATGCAGTTTATCATCATGCGACTAGGACGTTGATCATAACGCAGTTTATCGTCATGTGACTAAGACTTGGTTCTTCTTTCATGCAAAGTACTGCTTGAGAAACTTAGAATTGGTTGGAGGAGTGATGCACTCCCCATCCATGGTGACCAAAGAGTATGCAATGTTGGGATAAACCTTATGGATGATATATATCCCTTCCCATTTAGGTTCCAACTTTGGAAGCTTCCTACCTGGTATCATGGGCATTCAAAGATACAATACTATATCACCTTGGAGGAAAGGGTGGAGGCAAAATTTCTTGTTGAAAGCCATATCTATCTTGTTTTGGTGCCTCTCTAGATTGTGAAAGGCTCCAATACTATTATCATCGAGTGTTTTTAGTTCATATAGATGGACCTCAGCTATCCTGTCTGACATTTTATGATCATAGATAGTAGTTCAGAGCGATGATAACTAGATCAGGATGGGTAGGACTGCCTCTATTCTATACATCAGGGAATATGGAGTCACCTGGGTGAAATTTTTATTCATCGTCTGATAAGCCCAGAGAGCATTGAGGAGATTTTCTAGACATTTTTTCTTATTTTGACCCACCATCTTATACAAAATGTTGTAGAGGGTTTTATTGAATGCCCCAATCTATCTATTTTCTTGTTCAAGATAGCGAGAAGTATGGTTCAGCTGGATATTATACTTAACGTACAACTTATTCAGCCCAACAGCATAAAAATTGGTGTCATTATCTGTGATAATGGCGTACGGTACTCTAAATCAATGAATGATATTGGATCTCACCACTACAGGAAAACGGCCATTTAGCAGCGGTTTTTTCGCGGTGGTTTTAAAAACTGCCGCTAAACATGTTTCGGGCCGCCATTTCGCGGCAGTTTTTAAACCGCCGCGAAATGCCTTAAATTTTTTTATTTTTTTTTATTTTTTTTATTTTTTTTATAAAATTTTTTGAGGATTAGCAGCGGTTTTTTAAAAAACCACCACGAAATAGTGGCGGTTTGGGTAAAACCACCGCAAAATGAAAGGAAAAAAAATAAAAAAACACGAGAAACCCTGAAATCACTAAAACGACCATAACTTTTGATCCGGGCGTCCGTTGGAGCGCCACAACCAGTCAAATTGAAGCTCATGAAGAGATATAGAAGCATGTATAATCAAAACCGTGAGACGGTCTAAGGTGAGGAAGATATGAGATTTATAAGAAAGTTGAAAAAAGTTCTCTAACTTAAAATGGCCATAACTTTCGCTCTGGGTGTCCATTTGGGCTCTACAACATATCAAATTGAAGACAACGAAGAAAGTTACACACCAATTAAACAGAAGAAAGCTTCTCTCATGTTTTTCGACCCCAAAAACCCCTCCTAAGGCCTTAGAAACCTCATTTCCGTCACTGGTGTCCCGTCGAACTTGTCTTCAAACAAACCTAACTTTCGATCCGTGTGTCAGTTTGGACTCCTCCACCTTCCAGATCGTAGCTCGTTCCATGAGCTTCAGTTTTACTAGTCGCGGTGCCCACATGCACTCCTGGATCATAAGTTATGGCCTTTTTAGTGGGTATTAGGTTTGTTATGTTTTTCGATGCCTCGTTTCTAGCACCCGTTCCCCGTCAGCTTTTTTTTAAATGGTCGTAACTTCCGATCCGCCTGTCCATTCGGACTCTTTCACCTATCAGGTCGAAGATCATTTCAGGATCTTTGATTTGACAGGTCGTGAATCTGAAATGGACTCTTGGATCATAAGTTATCTTTGTTAATGTGAGTCCAATGTTTTTGTCACTTTATTACCGTTTTGAAGGGTTTTAACGGTTGCTCCATTTATTACTGTTTATTTGGGTTTCCATGACTTGTTATCTTTATCAATGGTTTTTTGTGGGTTATTATGATGATTATGTTGAATTCTTAAGGGGTTTTCCAGAGTTGTCATGAGTTTTCATGCGTTCTTATTCTTTCTAATGCCTCATTCTTCATGCTTCTCCATCCGTTTTCATGCATTTTCATGATTTTTCATCCCTTATCACGTCTTTTCATACTTTTTCATGTGTTTCATTTATTATTTATTATTTATTATTTATTATTTATAATATACTTTAATTTATTTATTATCTATTATTTGTTACTGGTTATGTATTATTTATTATTTATATTTATTTATTATTTATTATTTATATTTATTTATTATTTATTATTTATTTTTATTTTTATTTTTTATTTTTTATTTTTTTATTTTTTATTTTTTATTTTTTATTTTTTATTTTTTATTTTTTATTATTTATTATTTATATTTATTTTTTATTTATTTTTTATTTTTTATTTTTTATTTTTTATTTTTTATTTTTTATTTTTTATTTTTTATTTTTTATTTTTTATTTTTTATTATTTTTTATTTTTTATTTTTTATTTTTTATTTATTATATATTATTTATTATTTATTATTTATTATTTATTATTTATTACTTATTGTTTATTATTTATTATTTATTATTTATTATTTATTAGTTATTACTTATTATTTATTGTTTATTCTTTATTATTTATTATTTATTATTTAGTATTTATTATTTATTATTTATTATTTATTATTTATTATTTATAATTTATTATTTATTAATATTTATTATTATTTATTTATTATTTATTATTTATTATTTATTATTTATTATTTATTATTTATTAATAATAATATTTTATTTATTATGTGTTATTTATTATTTAATATTTATTATTATTATTATTATTATTATTTATTTATTTTTATTTATTTTTATTTATTTTTATTTATTTTTATTGTTTATTCTTTATTATTATTTATTATTTATTATTTATTATTTATTATTCTTTATTATTCTTTATTCTTTATTCTTTATTCTTTATTATTTATTCTTTATTATTTGTTATTTGTTTATTATTATCCATTATTATTTATTGTTTATTATTTATTGTTTATTATTTATTGTTTATTATTTATTATTTATTGTTTATTATTTATTTTTATTATTTTTTATTTTTTATTTTTTATTTTTTATTTTTTATTTTTTATTATTTTTTTATTGTTTATTATTATTTATTATTTATTTATTATTATTTATTGTTTATTTTTTATTGTTTATTGTTTATTATTTATTCTTATTATTTATTATTTATTATTTATTATTTATTATTTATTACTTATTACTTATTATTTATTATTTATTAGTTATTATTTATTATTTATTATTTATTATTTATTATTTATTTTTATTTATTTTTTATTTTTTATTTATTATTTTTTATTTTTTATTATTTATTGTTTATTATTTATTGTTTATTGTTTATTATTTATTATTTATAATTTATTATTTATTATTTATTATTTATTATTTATTATTTATCATTTATTATTATTATTATTTATTATTATTATTTATTTATTATTATTTATTTATTATTATTTATTTATTATTATTTATTTATTATTATTTATTGTTTATTATTTATTCTTTATTATTTATTGTTTATTATTTATTATTTATTATTTATTATTTATTATTTATTATTTATTATTTATTATTTATTATTTATTATTATTTATTTATTATTATTTATTATTTATTATTTATTGTTTATTATTTATTGTTTATTATTTATTATTTATTATTTATTATTTATTATTTATTATTATTGAGTTTATATCTATTATTTATGTATTATTTGTTTTTTCAATTAATATATATAAGTATATTAAATTCTGTTTATTAACTACATGACGAGCTTGCTGGAGTGGTAAAGTCTTTGGAAAATATGCAAGAGGTTAGGGGTTCAAATCTCACCAAACGCAGTATTTCTTTATATTGCATGGGCATGTGCATGGGTGCAGTATTTCTTTATATTGCTTGGGCATGTGCATGGATAAATAAAGTAAATAAAGTAATACCAAATAAATAAATAAAATACAAATAAATAAATAAAATAAATAACTAACTAAATAAATAAAATAAATAAATACGAAATAAATAAAATAAATAAAATAAATAAGAAATAAATAAAATAAATATAAAATAAATAAAAAATAAATAAATAAATAAATAAATAAAACAAATAAAAGAATTAAAAAAAATCAAAAAAATCAAAAAAAATCAAAAAAACGTCGCTAAATCATTTAGAGGCGGTTTAAACAGCCGCGAAACGTTCTACAACGGTTTTAAAAACCACCGCGAATAGTTTCCCGACGCACGATTTCGCGACGGTTTTTCAAAACCGCCGCCAATCTATTTAGCGGCGGTTTAAACCGCCACAAAACGTAAAATCAAACCGCCGCTAAATGTCTTTTTTCTGTAGTGCACGAATTTAAAAATCAACTGGACCTTAATTTCCTTGAGAGGAATCACTTTTTCCCACTTGGAGAATAAATCTATTGCGATCATAATGAACCTGCACTGGAAAGATATTGTTGGTGGATAGGATCCCATGACGTCAAGTCCCTGGACTACAAAGGGATAAGAATAATTTGTAGTATGGAGGAGATATAGTGTTCAATGTATAAAATTGGCATAGATCTGACACACTTGGAACCTCTTAGTGAACTCAATACAGTCATGGACCATGGTCGTCCAAAAGTATCCCAGCCTGTGAATCTGGTGAGAGAGCTTCAATCCTACCTGATGAGCTCCATAGGAACCGACATGAAATTCCTACATAACCTAGAGAATATCTTATCCTTGGATGCAATGGAGGAGGATTCCATCATACCCACGTTTGTAGAGAGTCCTCTCAAGGTTGGGGCCACTCTGAAGAGTGAACTGTGTTGCACGCTGATGGAGTTGCTCACACTCGGCTCTTTCTGGCAGGATAACACCATGTTGGAGATACTTAACAAATGAAGTCATCCAATTGGAGGTTTGTTCAGCTGTGGGGGTCCGAAGTTTCTAATGTGGAGGCACCAGCAGTCAAGTGGTTTACCTGCTGGCTACCATCATCATCTGGGATGATGGGGGAGATAACGCTTTGGTGAACCACATAGATAAACAGGTCATCCTAGTTAGGATCAGTAAGGGATGTGGCTAAACTGGCTAAGATATCGGCTTAACCATTCTGAAACTGTGGTACATCAGTTACCTCTGGCTGAGAAGGGAACTGGTCCATCATCTAGAGAGTGTGTTCTGGTAATAGCATGATTTTTGTCTTCCTAATGACGTAATCATCTTTGATATGATTGATGACTAACTCGGAGTCTCCCTTTACATGAAAACAGGGAACATAAATCTTTATATCCATATTGAGACCAGTAATGAGATATTGATACTCTACCTCATTGTTGGTGTAACCTTATAATAGAAAGAATGAGTAGGGAAGGACAGCATGAGTTGGGGTGATGAAGAAAATCATTTGGCCTGCCTTATTTATTTTGGGATCATTGAGCCTCCTATCGGTTGGGGTTCTAGAGGAACCATCAAAATGAGTCTTCCAGTATGGTGCAACCTGATCCACTGAGAGGATGTCCTTGTCTGGGAAGTCAAGATCTAGGGATTGTTCTACAGGGGATGGATGAGCTGCTAGAAAATATTCCAATGCTTGACCCTTGACAAATTTCTGTGGGATGAACCTAATTTCAAACTATTGAAGAATCACTTCCCAATGTTCTAGAAGATCCATCAATATAGGGCATTTTAGGATATACTTTAGTGAATCCACACAGAAAACTAGTTGTATCTCATGATGTTGTAGATAGTGTTGCAACTTCTACACTGTGAAGACCAGCATGATTCGGCTCTTCTCAATAAGATAATATCTTTTTTCCGTGTTGAGAAGCATGAGACTGAGATAGTATAAAATGTTCTATGTACCTTCATTGTTCATTTGGGTGAGCAGGGCACCAAGGGATTGTTCTAGGGCAGTCATGTAAAGGACCAAAGGCTTCCCTGAGATGGGTGGCATCATAACCATAGGTTATAGTAGGTACTTATTGATTTCCTTGAATGAATCCTAGCACTCTTCATCTCATTGGTATAAAGTACCTTTCTTCATTATTCTATAGAAGGGTTACACTTTCCAGTCATATTCTCAATGAATCATTGTATGTAGGCTAAGTGGACTTGAAAGCCCTGGATCTCCCAGAGGTTACTCAGAGGAGGCATCTAGATGATATACTTTATATTCTACAGGTAGATCTTGATACCTCTATATTTTACAATGAGGCTGAGAAACTTTTCAGAGGTAATCCTAAAATCCAACTTGAAGGGGTTTATCTTCAGATGCCGAGAGTAGAGGAAGTCGAACACTTTCTCAATATATCTAAGGTGGTCCTGAAACTTGTAGTATTTGACCAAAAAATCATCCATGTATCATTCTACTAGATTCCCAATGATCATATTAAAGATGTGGTGCATGGTGCACTGATAAGTAGCTCATACATTCTTCAGACTGAAGGGTGTTACTTGGTAACAGAAGGTCCCTTACGGTGCTCTAAAGGTGGTAGAATCCTCATCTTCAGGTTCATTTGAAACTGATTATATCCAGAGTACTCATCAATGAAGGAGAGATCCTGGAATCCATTTGTGTCATTGATCAACAGCTATGTCATCAGAAGGGGAAAATAATCCTTTAGGAAGTGGCAGTTGAGGTCTCGGAAGTCGATACAAACTCTAATGTATTTGTTCTTCTTCCCAACGGGAATATTGTTTTCTAGAAATTTTGGGTATTAAACCTCCTTCAGAATTTATAATTTTATGAGCTTATAAAATTAGGACTCAACCATGGAACCATGAGAGAGGCACATCCTTTTGGGAGTCTTCTTGAGCCTTTGATGGTTCACTAGGACACCAAGATAGTGGATGGAGACCTAAGGGTCTAGTCCTAGATTATCATCATATATCAAATAAAATACATCATGATGTTGCTTTAAGAAATCCATGTACTATTTTTCTTCTTCATGCATGGATACGCTAATCATTTTTTGCCTTGGATATGTCTCAGTGCCAAGATTTACCAGCACTAGCTCATCAACGGTGGTGGAGACACCCTCTTCAAATGGAGGAGATTCTTCCAAGCCTTATTCATAGTCTGAGGAAGGGGAATCAGTGGGAGGAGATAATTCATTTTGGTTGACTGATTCCAAGGAAACACTGGTACCGGCCTAGAATCCATATTTGGTTCATCACTATGAAATCCTTACCCTGCTAAAATCATGGTAATAGAGACTGTCAATCCAATTCCATCAGGACTTTGAACACAAGGTTCATGTTTGATACCAAAGCAATGGTGGAGGGTCAGTTTTTGTTGATTCAACCCAGCTCAATAGAACAAATAGGTTTGGCATACAATTGTATCCATAGGGTGAATGTCTCATTACCTGACAGGGTTATGGGGTTCTAGTATTACCTGAGTATGTATTTTGTAAGATTATGTGGTAATCTTATATAATTCCTTGTACTTGGGGACACATCTTTACCTATTCTTAGAAATTAAGAAACAGTGTCCCAAGTATGGCATCATTGGCTCCAACCAATGAATCAGAAGGATGAAAGGATCATCCAAGTCTGTCCATGGGCTATCTACAAATGTGGTGTGCTCAACTTCATTGATCTGAACTTGATTACCCTTTCTCTGGTAATATTCGTCATCTATATAGAGGGATTCACAAGATTCAAAGGGATATGTTTCATCCTAGATTATTCCTAATCGACCATTGAGGGAGTACTTGAGGCATTGGTGATACAATGGGGGGAATGTTGTGTGTAAATAGAATCAAGGCCTACTCATCAGCATGTTGTAGGCAGTGTCCTGTGAGATAGCCATAAATTCTATGTTTTCTACCCAACCACCAAACTAGGTCTTCAAACGAATTCCACCACATAGATTCTACTCAGTCCTATCATAACCCTATATCTTTGGGTTAGAGGGAATCATATCTTTTTTATTTAGTCCCAACTTATAGATTTTCTAGATCAGGATGAGATTGATCCTGGAACCTGTGTCAACTAGAAAACGGCAGGCTTCTACACCATTGAACTAAACGGTGATGTATAGTGTTTGGATGTGCCCCTATACGAGGGATAATTCATATTCTCCAGAGAATTATATGATGGATTGGCATTATGCTTTCTTTACTTCCTCGACATAGAGGTTTTGTGCACCCGCTACTTCTATCTCAAATTGGAGAGGGCTCCTTAAATATTCTTTAAAGGATTCTATCATGTCTTTTGAAATATGGAAAGTATCAAGGATTGAGATCTTGGAAGAAATGATGGTGAGATAATTAATCACATCATACTTCCGTGCTAGACACACATTTTTATCAGTAGGAGGTTTATATTTGTAAGGAGGTATGATGTGTGTTGCTAGCTGAACTAATGGATTCTAACTGGTGTTGGAAATATCCTTTTGTCTATTAGATAACTCATCCAAAATCACCATTGGTTAAATTTTATTTGGCTAAGGCCTATCTACAACTATACATGACCAATCATGATGCAGTTGTGGTTGTTCTTCCAGGTAAAGTAGCACAAATGGTGGTGGCAGTGAATCTAACAAAATATGATGAGAGGATCATGGCTTCTAAGCTCTACACAGAGCCTATTTTCTTATCTCGGTAACCTGTATGGCTTGTCTTGAAGCACTGGCCTAAGCATTCTGGTGATTCTCATATCCACAGCTCCTTTGAAGATGGCATCAACCAGAGACATTCAGAGGGTATACCCGATACTCTTCAATGATAGGAACCACATAGGGATCCACCAACTCAATGGTATTCATAGAGGCATACTCCTGGCTATCATCATAGGAGTATTCCTATAGTGGGCATACTCTTAGAGAGATACCTGGTTCTAGAGGCATGAATTCTTCAAGAGTGTGGGATGGCTTCGACATCAGTGGGGGATTTGTTTTCCCTTGTGTTGTCATTACCTACTCTTTTAAGATGAAGAAGGTTGTGGTGTGGATTTAGAGGCATCATCTAGAGATGGCATAAAAACTTTCGAAGGTTTTGGTCAGCCTAAGATGCACGGATGACTCCATTGGTGCAATCAATTTATTTATAATCCAATCGGTCATCATACTTCTGAGTTTTGTGTATAGAGACTTTATTCCACTCCCTATAACCTTCTCTATCACCTTCAATCTCAGTGGAGACACATTCCACCACTTTCGAGGCTAGGGACAATCTAACTACACCATTTTCCACCTAGTTCTGGATCCAATCCTTGAACACATGGCATTGCTTCATGGTATGTTTGAGGATCCTATGGTAGGGCCGGTAGTTAGGGAGATCAGTGAGCTTGACCTCTTGGGGGATCCTGAATTTTGGCAGCTTTAGAATTACTTGATTCAAGTTGCTACAGAAATATCTAAAAACTTGGCCTTCATTAAAAGACTCGGTCTGGTTTCTATTGTCTTAGAAGGGAACTCTGAGAGCCTGAACCTGATGAGGGGTTGGAGCCTAATAGGGGGATAGAGCCTGATTCTATCACTTAATAGGTAGTACTTGATGGGGTGGTGCCTTATGATTCTAAGATAGGTAGTGATAATCCTGAGGCTAGGCTAAGGCTATTTCCGTTGGTGAGGCTATGGATGAGGCTCTGTCGGTAACAACTCTAGCGGATTGGGGGCATCTATATATGTGACAACAGCATTCAATGCCTTGATGGTTCTTCTTGAAGGATCTAAAGGAGGAAACAATTGCACCTTATTGTCATTATTTAAGGCTTCCTATAAGCACTGAGTCTTATTAAATAAATCGTGGAAACCACCCGAGAAGTTCTACATGATGAGGTAGTGGACCATCTCGATCTTAAAGTTCCCCACACACATTTTCAACAACTAATCTTGAGTCAGTAGCATATCGAGTGAATATATGAGGCCCTTCCACCAAAAGAAAAGTCTATGACACATTCATCTGGCCATTTTTTTACTTGAATAGGTCAATGATACTGGTCTTATGGGTGGTGGAGCTAAATTGATAGAGAAACTGCCTACAGAGATCTTCCCATGGACCTTATGGGTAACTAGATGTATCATCCAAATGTATAATATTCCAATTTCTGCACAAAACATCATATATTGTCTTATTTCTACTACTCTTGGGTTCCCAACATGGGTCCTCACCTTGAGATAAAGATGGATAGATGTTTTAGTGGGTCATCCAACCCATTGATGGAGATAAAGGTATGATTCTCAAAACCTGGGGGTGTTTTCATATCATCCCACCATGCCAGATATGGATTTCCATCAGGTGGGATTTCCACCTGTCATGTTTCTAAGGCTACAAGGTGAGTGGTGAGAGTGGATATCAAATCTTCTTAGCATGGATTTCTATATTGATGATGATTTCTGATACCAAGGAATTGACAGGCTCATCAACATGATAGGCGGGCTTAGCAGCCTGTGGGACAGCTTGACCAGTGGCCTGTGGAGCTTCTGGTGGGATGGATCGATCTATATATTGAGGGGTGTTATCATGTTGTTTGGGAAGATTCGTTGATGCATACCGTAGCTATTTTCCATAGGCTCTAGTTTCCACTCTTTTAAAATGCATAGGATTTTTGGGATCGATCAAGGGTAGTTGGATGAGGATGGCCTGCGGTCGCCTCTACTACCCTAGTGGAGGAGGGATATGATCCTTCCAAGGATCACCATAGTCATAATGCCACTCTAAAAGGTGCTCCATAAAGATCTCATCAATGCACCACCTTTTTTCAATGATCTTCTAGAGCAAGATAGTCATATTAGGATCAACCTATGTCTTCTGTGCAAAATCGGGTGGATCAGAAGGGTTAGAGGTCCTGACCTATCCTTTACTCTTGTTGGGGTCTTGACTGAAGGGAAATAGCACTGAGGGTTTTTCAAGGATAAGTGTATACCTTTTCTAGTGAGTGAGTATGATCATATGAGAGTCCACCTGATATTGCACCACCTTGTGGGGTGGGTTCTCTTCGTCGGATCTCACACTGGTTTCCCTATTTGGGAGTATCTCAGGTAAAACCATGTTTATAGTGATGATGCCTGGGGTCATATCCGCAGTGTCACCAGATAATCCTGGGTGTCTCAAAATGGGACTAAATTGGAGAGCAACATACTATCCCCAAACCTAGATCTACACATGAAGAGGCGCATCTTCCATAATTCTATGGAGCACTATGAAGCTCTAGGTGCATCTTTGTTGAAGAGTCTGATGGTAGTTGAGTGATGCAAGGTGTTGGACCACTAGAAGCACTTCCAACTCATCCATGTGGAACTATTAGACTATGTCATTAAAATACTCCCAACTCTTTGGGTATAAAAACAGATAGTCATGAAGATGAAAACACATTGCCAACATAGTGTGGCGGAAACACGTGACCTCATCTTGGGTGAGGGCCTCCAGAATGTCGAATTTGGGAGGTCACAATTGGGAATAACATCTTAGACAACTTATTTGAGGAAAGAATTTACCATAGGATTCATTTTTCATAATCAAGGTATGGCTCTTAGTTGGACCAAGATTTGACCGGTGCTGAGTGAGAAACTAGCAATGGCACTGCTATGAACTGGTGCGGCAATGGGCTAGCCGGTAGAGTATCTACTACATAGGCTTCTTGATCACTATACACCGGTTCATTACTCAAAGTTGGTACCAAATTAATCATCATGTCCTTATAGTAATGGTTATTTACCACTACCTCATGTGTGAGGTAGTGGCTATTGGTAGCGAGTCTGGTGGGTTCTCGTTGTCTACCAAACCCCAGAAAAACTCTTTGTGATCACGAGTTGAGGTGGATAATGAAGCTGGTGATGATAGAGATGACTGCATTATGAGACCCTAGAAGGGGGCCAAATCTTCCTCCTTCTGGATATACCTACAAATGGATTTGGTAATCTTGTGGATATCACCTTCTAGGATGATGAACCTTACCTAATGGACTCCTACCCTAGACTCTGATTTAAAGGACTAGTTAAAGAGCACTTTTTTGGGTGCCCTCAAATGATTAGTGTGATTTTGGGGTATTTAGGTGGAGCAGAGTGGCTGACCAAGGTCGTCTCTCAAAGGAGGAAGTGAATTTAACAACTTTTTAGAGGTATTTTAAAAATAAAATAAAAGAGAATAAAAACACTACTTGAAAGGATGGGGGTTGGTTATAGTTTATAAATCTAGAAGAATTTTTCTAGAAGAAGATTTTATTTTTTTTGTTTTTAGTTTTAAAATGAATTTCGATTAAAATGACACAACAAGAAAATGTTTTTTTAGAAAATATTTAAAAGATGTAATTGATATAACTCTACATATTCAATAAATTATTTATCATTATAATTTAAATTAACATCCACTTAATTATGATTCCTTAACTTGTTAACCCCTGAACCCTATGAGAATTAACCTTACCACAAAGATGAAGTGAATTAAACCCTAGGTTATCTTCGGTCATTTAATCGCAGTACCCTGCTTTGATTGATGTTATAAGGATAGCCTATGGTTACTGGTAAATTAAGGCACATATCCATTCTGTAAATGATGACTAATTGAGTTTAGGTATTATGTTTAACTCTACAAATTAATCCCATGTGGTTTTGAATTATCGGTTAAGGTTGCGCTCTCACAGTTCACATAATTCCCGACCTCGCATGTTTTGTGTTAACTATTCAATTTCTTTCTTATTTTAATTTAAATTAAAAACTAAATTAATAGATCATAAGATTTGAATTATATTAGATCATTGATTCAAAATAAATGAATGAATAATGATAGAGTTTGATCGATTACTAAAAAGAACTACTCTTCCATGGGCGGTGTTGTCATCTTAGAAACGTTTTTCATTTGCAATGGTTTAGAAAGGGTATAACTAAATCTAGTTTCCACTCTTGATTTCCAGCCCAAATAGGAAGATTAATAGTAGAAGAAAATTTAAAATAACAGAATAAATGGAAGACAAACTAAGAGTTTATTGAAAGAAGAAAAGTATTACAACATGAAGAAGAAGAAGGAGAAGAGGAAGGCTTGGTGAGGGGATCCTAACTTCAAGAGCTACCCCTCTTACAATGGTTGGATAATTGGAGTGAAATCTCTTCTCTTATGCCTTAAACTTCCCAATTCACGTACCAACCCCACTAAATGAGAAAAACACCAATTTATAGAGTGGTGGGGAGGCTAGGTTCAAAGTGGTTTCAAGTGTGAATGGGGAATCTTGGCCAAATATTTTATTCCAACTTGAACTTCCAATTTGACCACCAAAACGCGTGAATAAGATGTTCTTATAGCATGATGATCCATGAGAAAATTAGTCTTGTAGCTCCTCTCAAAATTTGGGCCTGATCCAAGCAAGGATGAAGAAGTTATGGCCCAAATACAGAACCCATGTCTATTCTGCTGAGTCCAGCCCACCATTGACTTAATGGCCCATTTACTCCATCCAAATGCACTCTTTAGATCTAGTGTCATGAATAAAAGTTGTAGAAAATTAAGTTAGTAACACTTTTAAAAAATATTAAGTTCAAATAATAAATATTAAAATATTTATCTTCAAAATACTACAGTACATCTTAAAAGGGTAAAACTAGAATTTTCATCAAATTTTCAAATGAATGATCTAATCCCAAATATTTCATAAATGAATATATTTAGCAAAATGTGAGGAAATTATATCATTTATTATAAATAAAATATTCAACAAAATAGTGGTTTATCAACTCCCCCACACTTACCCTTTTGCACTCCTGGGAAAAACCTCATATCAAGTAAACATCAATATCAAATCAAAACCAATTTTAAAATACATATCCTTGAGATCAAACAATTACACACCAAGAAACAAAAGATATAATGCCTCATAAAAACCCATTATTTCAAGTTATTCATTTATATCATTCAATATATTTCCACTTTATTTATCCTCTCATGCACAAAACACTTACCTCACTTGAATTTTCTCTTATCACACAAATGTCAATTTTTTTTTGCAATGTCTTTCTCATCCAAAATCATATAAGGGTCACCATAGGATTGATAAATTCCTACATCACCACCTGATGCGAGTCAAAGACATATGTTTATCATGAGGACTTTTTAGGGTTGTTATGTGGCTTTCGGTTTGTAGGATTAAGGTGTAAAAAATTCTGAGGCTGAATGAAGAGGGCTTGACTCTTTTTGAAGAAAAATTGCATTAATATAATTTTCACTTAAATATGGTCTTCTCCTCAATCCCCATAGTAGCAATTGATCTCCATCAGTATGAAAAATCAATGAAATTTAGCACCCTTCATTATTTTAGCAGCAAAAATTCCAATCTTCTCAAACAATATTTTTCTTGAAAGCTCTAGATAGGCACAGCTTTCTACATCAATTAGAAGCTCCAGAAAAGGCACTACTTCACTTAACATGAAAGCTCTAGAAAAGGAACAGCTTTCAATATAATGATTTTCTTCAGCAGTAAACACATCTCTTTAGAATTTAATTTTCCACCCAAAGTATCACAGAATGTGGTAGCACAACACAAGATAGCTTCCCTCACACTTAAGTTCAACTAGATTATGCAATTTCACTTTAAGAGTTGGTTGGATAGGGAAAATTGGCTTGTAATGTGGCTAACCTAACAGGATGTTCATGGATTCTAAGGGCTACAAGGATTAAATGTTCAAGTTAGGTCATTATAAAAAAGGATTCTTTGAAACAGGGGCTTTAATACCAAACAAATGCCTCAATAATTTAAACATAAGTACCTAAAAACCTCAATTTTTTACAGGAATAAATCAAATTTTGGTTAAATCAAGCATGGTTTGGTTCTCTAAAGAAGTAAGGTGAATGTAAAGAATATGAAAATAATGTTTTAGAAGCCTCATAGTAAAGTGGTTTCAAATATAAAGATAGTGAGATGTGGCATGGGATTCAAAATTTAGTGTACTTTTCATGAAATTACTAAATATTTGAACTTGAAAAAAAGTCATTTCAGCATTCATTTAAGCTTAGTTTCAAGGGATAAATTGTTTTACTTATTGATATGGATTTAAAAATGATTATGAGAATCATTTCAGCTCAAAAGTTTCAAAAACACACAGAAAATTGAAAAATAAACACACAAAATTTGAAAAACACACAATTTTTTTTAAATAGGAAAACAATTGAAATTACTATACTAAAAGGTTCCATCCACCACACTTAAAATATTTAATTTTCCTCAATGTTAACCCATGAGATTATATATGCACATGAAATGTATAATTTTAAATAGGACAAAGAATAAAAAAGTTAAAGGGTTAGGAACAGCCTAATGTGCTCAAGTGATGATGGGGTCATGCAGTGTGATAAAATCCACTACATCAGTAGGAAGTCCCTCAATGTATCTCTTCAAACGTTGCCCATTGATTGTAAAGATACTTCATGTGTCCTCTTTTATGATCTCCACTACATCATAAGGAAAAACATTAGTCACAACATAAGTACCTAACCATCTGTAACACAACTTACCAGGAATCAGCTTCAGTTGTGAACTGTAGAGAAGGAATTTCTCTCCAACATGAAACTCCTTTTGTTGGATCATTATATCATGAGCTGCTTTTGATTTTTCCTTATAGAGCCTTGAGTTCTCATATGAAGACAATCGAATCTCCTCAAGCTCTTGAATTTTCAGCTTCCTTTGGATTCCATCTTAGGCCAAATCCATGTTGCATTTCTTTATAGCCCAATAAGCCTGATGCTCATCTTCCACGGGGAGATGACATGATTTCCCAAAAACAATCCGAAATGGGGACATACCAATGGGTGTCTTTTATGTTGTCCTATAAGCCCACAATGCATCATCCAAGCACTTTCTCCAATCTTTCCTATTTGGCTGCACAGTTTTCTCCAAAATTTGTTTCAATTCCCTATTTGAAACCTCATCCTGACTATTTGTTTGTGGGTGGTATGGTGTTGATGTTTTGTGTGTCACCTCATACTTCTTAAGAAGGGAGGAAAAATTCTGATTGTAGAAGTGTGTCCCTTGGTCACTGATGATAGCCTTCGGTACTCCAAACCTGCAAAAAATATGGGCTTTGAAAAATTCCACAACAACATGAGAATCATTAGTCCAGGTGGCCTTAGCCTCCACCCATTTACTCACATAATCAATAGCAACCAAAAATGTACAAAAAACCAAAGGAAATAGGAAAAGGTACCATAAAATCAATTACCCAAACATCAAAAATCTCACAGAATAAAATGGGTTGTTGGGGCATCTTGTGTCTCCTTGAAATGTTTCTAGTGTGTTGGAAACAAGAGAATGACTTACAAAACACATGGGAATCATGGAATAATCTAGGCCAATATAATCTAGAGTCTAAGACTTTTCTAGCAGTACGTTGGGGTCTAAAGTGTCCACCACAAGCAAGTGTATGACAGAAATGAAAAACAAACTCAAACTCATGATCGGGAACACACCTCCTAATGAATTGGTCAATACACATGCACCAGAGGTAAGGATCATCCCACAAATAAAACCTAGACTCACTTTTTAATTTTTGGACTTGATGCTTCTTCAAATTTACTGGGATTTCATAGGAAACAATGTAATTAACTAAATCATCATACCAAGGATGCGTACCTGATATGGTATAGAGATGCTCATCAGGGAAAGTGTCCCGAAGTGGTACCTGGTCCAAGGTGTCACCCTTGGTTGTGTGAGTAAGCCTACTCATGTGGTCTGCCACCAAATTCTTTGACCCCTTCTTTTCCTTTATCTTGATGTCAAACTCTTGAAGAAGGATCATCCAATGGATAAGTCGTGGCTTTGCATCCGGCTTCTTTAGGAGGTACCTCAAAGTTGCATGGTCAGAAAAAACAACTACTTTAGATCCCAATAAATATGAATGAAATTTATCTAAATAAAATATAACAACAAGAAACTCCTTTTCTATTGTGGTGTAGTTTAATTGGGCAGAATCCAACATCCTTAATGCATACGAAACCACATGTGAACGTCCCTCCACCCTATGAGATAAGACAGCTCCAACCGCGAAGTTGGACGCATCACACATAAGCTCAAATGGAAGGTCCCACCATAGGGGTTGTATGATCGGTGGAGTGGTTAGACACTTCTTTAGCTCATCAAATGATACCCTACATGAATCATCAAAATTGAATTCAATATCTTTTTGAAGTAATCGAGATAAGGGTAGAGAGATCTTACTAAAATCTCTGATGAAGCGTCGATAAAATCCAGCATGTCCAAGGAATGATCGAACATCACGCACACATGTAGGATATGGCAGGGATGAAATAATGTCTATCTTAGATTTATCAACTTCAATTCCATGTTGTGAGACTATATGACCTAAGACAATTCCCTTTTCGACCATGAAATGACATTTTTCAAAATTCAAGACCAGATTTTTCTCAATACAGCGATGAAACACATCACCCAAACTAGAGATACATTCATCAAATGAAGATCCATAAACTATAAAATCATCCATAAATACCTCCATGCAGGTCTCAATGAAATCTGATAAAATACTCACCATGCATCTCTGGAAGGTACCTGGGGCATTGCAAAGTCCAAATGGCATCCTTTGGTAAGAAAAGGTACCAAATGGGCAGGTTAATGTCATCTTCCCCTGGTCCTCTACTGCAATGGGAACCTAAAAATAGCCAGAAAAACCATCCAAGAAGCAATAATGTGTCATACCTGCAAGTTTCTCAAGCATCTAGTCAATGAATGGAAGTGGTAAATGGTCCTTACGAGTGGATTGATTTAGTTTCCTATAATCAATACACACTCGCCAACTGTTTTGTACTCTCACAAGAACTAACTCATCATTTTAATTTTTTATAACAGTGAAACCAGTTTTCTTTGGTACAACCTGGATAGGGCTAACCCATTGTGAGTCAGAAATAGGTTAAATGATACCTACCTCAAGTAATTCTTCAACTTATTTCTTAACAACTTCCAAAAGAATTGGATTAATTATCCTTTGTGGATGCCTAATCGGTTTATCCTCATCCTCCAAGAGAATCCTATGCATGCAAATGGAGGGTCTAATACCTAATATGTCTGCCAATGTCTAACCAATTTCCCTAATGTTATCTCTAAAAAGATTCAAAAGTTTTTCTTCATGTTCAAAAGAGAGATTGTTAGAAATGATAACAGGTAATCTATCACCACTTATCAAGTATGCATATTTAAGATTTGGGGGAAATGGCTTGAGTTCCAATGTAGGGGGTGATGTATGGATGGAGAAATCGATTAAACAGACATATCTGCACAATGAACATCGGTATCAGAATAAAAATCATCAAAATTTGAAAATAATGCATCAAAACCATCTGCATACTCAATAGCCATGTCATAATCAGAGTTTATATGATCAGAATTTGAATCCACATCAAAATCAAATCCAAGAGAGGTTTTTCCATCAAAAACAGGTGTGGAAGTACTCTTAAACATCAAACTAGAACCAATACTCATAATCTCCCTAGGCATAGGACAATAAAAATCCATGGAGTTTTTACTTGGTGGTTCAAAATGTGAGATAACAAAAGCAGAATAGTCCTCGGAGGGATACTTCATGGAGTCCATAACATTAAAAATTACAACTTCATCTCCAAACTCCATGTAAAGTGTACCCTCATTGACATTTATGATAGTTTTTTGCAGTTTTGAGGAAGGGTCTACCTAAGATAATGGGAGCATGAGAACTTACATGATCGCCCTCCATGTTAAGAATGTAGAAATCTGCTGGAAAGATCATGTCTCTCACCCAGACAAGTACATCCTCAAGGACTCCCACTGGATATGTCGTAGCTCTATTCGCCAATTGTACCACTACTCTCATTGGTTTTAGCTCACCAACCTAAAAAGAAGAGAATATAGAGGGAGGCATCACATTTATGGAATCTCCCAAATCACAAAGTGCATCATAAAAGTGAGACTCCCCTATGGTGCATGGGATGGTGAATGTACCTGGATCCTTTCACTTTATCAGCATTGCTAGAGTTGTTGTAATGAGTGCTGACACATTCCTTCGAAGATTGATCCTTTCATTTCCCTTTAGACCTCTTAGATTGGTACAAAGTTCTTTTAATAATTTTTTATACCTTGTAATTTGCTTAATGGATTCAAGTAGAAGAATGTTGATCTCCACATGCTTGAATATGTCCAAAACCTCCTTTTGCATTGCTTCTTCAGCCATATTATTGGTTTGAACAACCCTGTTTAGAAAGGTAAGAGGTTTAGGAGGAACATCATCAATATTTTTCTTACCTTTATCTTTCTCCTTGGGTTTCTCATCAGTTGATGTGGAATTGATATTTTTTAGAGTTGAGGAGAATCCCGGCAGAATGGTAGGTGGAGATGTATCATTTGTTTGCTTCCCACTTCTCAATGTGATGGCACTGACATTCCCCTTTGTATTTGGACTAGGTTGGGAAGGTAGATTTCCGTAATTCTTACTTACAAGTTCATGGAGGGCAGTGGAAATCTGGCTCATTTGAGTCTTCAACTCCCTCAACTCAGAACCTTGAATCTTCACCTCATTCTGATGATTAAGAACAATTTGTTTCAAAAGATCATCAGTGTTAGAGTCTACCTTGTATTTTAGATTCCATTATTTCTGACTTGTTGATGTTTGAGCTTTGAATCTTCTTTGGGGTTGTTGGAAACCCTGTTGGTAAGGTGGAGGCTAATGGAAGTTTGGTTGAAAAGGAGGAATTTGTTGTTTCCCAGAGCCATAACTCATGTTTGATTGATCCTTCCACCCTTGGTTGAATTTTGGTGCAAAGTATTCATAGTTCTTTTGGGGATGTGGTTGTTGTTGTTGCTGATATGGTCTCCCAGGGAACATTGCTGCACAATCTTCTGTTTCTTGTAGTTGGGGGCAATAGTCAGTTGGGTGGATTGTCTTGGTATAAATGTCACAAGGCCTTGAAGGAGTGGGTTGGGATGTCTTTTGAGCCAAAGTAATATGCCTCACCATAGTGGTCAATTCTTCCAACTTGGTATCAATCAAATGACTTTCAAGAGAAGAAGGACTTACCTGATGTACTCCCCTAACATGTGGTGTACCTCTATCACCAAATTGTTGGGAGTTTTGGGACATCTTGTCGATAAATTCATGTGAGACTACTGGTGTCTTGTCCACCAATGCCCCTCTTGCTACAGCATCCACCATACTCCTCTCTATAGGTGTGATTCCTTCATATAAGTATTGAATGAGGAGTTGCTCACTGATTTGGTGATGTGGACAGCTTTCACACAACTTCTTGAATCGCTCACAGTACTCATACATTGACTCCCCTTGTGATTGCTTGATCCCCGAGATCTCCTTATGAATGGAAGTGGTCCTCTATGCTGGAAAAAAATTCTACAAGAAAAGACATTTCAAATTTTTCCAACATGTTACATATTCAGGTTGTAAATAGTACATCCAATCCTTTGCAGCTCCATCAAGTGAAAATGGGAATTATATTAATTTGATTTGGTCTTCAGATACATTTCTTGGTTTTAAGGTTGAGAAAACCACATTAAATTCTTTCAAATGTTTATTAGGATCCTCACCAGAGAGGCCATGAAACTTTGAAATTAAGTGAATTAACCCGGATTTTAGTTCAAAGTCCGATTTGAGATTTGGGTATGCAATACAATTTGGTTGATAATTAATATCAGGTGCATCCAATTCTTGAATGGTTATATTTATATCATTGTTATTATTTCCAGCCATTGGTTCTTCTTTTATGTTTGAATTTGAATTGCTTCCAATTTCAATGTTTCCAGAAGAGAGGAATTCACCAATTGGTTGAATATTGAAACTTCCCATAGACTGAGACTATCTGATTCGAGCTTGAAGGCTACGTTCAATCTCAGGGTCAAGATCTAAGAGATCCTCGGGATTAGTTCGTGTCATAAATCAAAAAATGAAAATAGGAAAATTGGACCATAAGAAAAATGAGAAGTTTGAGTTGATGGTCCAAAAAGAAAAGAAGAGGATGAAAAAAAACCTGAGAAAGGTGAAAGATGAAAGAGATAGGTGAAGAAAATAATAAAATGAAAAATAAAAGAAATACCTCTAAATGGTTGAATAAATTACTTGTCTCCCCAGAAATGGTTCCAATTTTAAAGAGCACTATCGTGGGTTCCCTCAAATGATTAGTGTGATTTTGGGGTATTTAGGTGCAGTAGAGTGGCTGACCAAGGTCGTCTCTCAAAGGAGGAAGTGAATTTAACAACTTTTTAGAGTTATTCTAAAATTAAAATAAAATAGAATAAAAACACTACTTTAAATGATGGGGGTTGGTTATAGTTTATAAATATAGAAGAAGTTTGCTGGAATAAGATTGTATTTTTTTTTTAGTTTTAAAATGAATTTCGATTAAAATGACACAACAAGAAAAATGTTTTTTTAGACAATATTTAAAAGATGTAATCGATCTAACTCTACCTCTTCAATAAATTATTTATCATTATCATTTAAATTAGCATCCACTTAATTATGATTCCTTAACTTGTTAACCCACAAACTTTACAAGAATTAACCTTACCACAAAGATGAAGTGAATTAAGTCCTAAGTTATCTTCGGAACATGTAATCACAGCACCCTAGTTTGATTGATGTTCTAAGGATAGATTATGGTCAGTGGAAAATTAAGGAACATATCCATTCTGAAAATGATGACTAATTGAGTTTAGATATTATATTTTAACTCTACAAATTAATCCCATGTGGTTTTGAATTACCGGTTAAGGTTGCACTCTCACAGTTCACACAATTCCCGACCTCGCGTGTTTTGTGTTAACTATTCAATTTCTTGATCAGTTTCATTTAAATTAAAAACTAAATTAATAGATCATAATATGTAAATTACAGTATCTCATTGATTCAAAATAAATTAATGAATAAGGATAGAGGTCAATCGATTACTAAAAAGAACTACTCTTCCATGGGTGGTGTAGTCATTGTAGAAACGTTTTGCATTTGCAACGATTTAGAAAGAGTATAACCCAATATCGCTTCCACTATTGATTTCCAACCCAAATGGGAAGATTAATAGAATAATAAAATTTAAAATAACAGAATAAATGGTTGAAAAATTAAGAGTTTATTGAAAGAAGAAAAGCATTACAACATGAAGAAGGAGAAGAGGAAGGCTTGGTGAGGGGATCCTTGCTTCAAGAGCTACCCCTATTAAAATGGTTGTATAATTGGAGTTAAACCTATTATCTTCTGCCTTAAACTTCCCATTACACGTCCCAACCCCACAAAATGATAAAAACACCAATTTATAGAGTGGTGGGGAGGCTAGGTTCAAAGTGGTTTCAAGTGTGAATGGGGAATATCGGCCAAATATTTTATGCCAACTTGCACTGCCCATTTGACCACCAAAACTCATAAATCAGCTATCCTTACAGAATGATGATCCATGGGAAAATTAATCTTGTATATCCTATCATAATTTGGACCTAATCAAAGCACGGATGAAGAAGTTATGTCCCAAATACAGAACTCATGTCCATTCTGCCGAGTCCATTCCACCATTGACTTAATGGCCCATTTACTCCATCCAAATGCACTCTTTAGATCTAGTTTCCTGAATAAAAGTTGTAGAAAATTAATTTAGGAACACTGTTACAAAACATTAAGTTCAAATAATAAATATTAAAATATTTATCTTCAAAATACTACAGTACATTTTAAAAGGGTAAAACTGGAATTTTCATCAAATTTTCAAATGAATGATCTAGTCCCAAATATTTCATAAATGAATATATTTAGAACAATGTGAGGAAATTATATCATTTATTATCAATAAAATATTCAACAAAATAGTGTTTTATCAACTGGAGTGAAGGATCCATCATGGAATCGAATTCAGCTTTAGAATCTGAGAAGAGAACAGGATTGAAAATGACTTGTTACTTCCCTGGGTTCTTACATCGGTGGTGATGGTTCTTCTTTTTGCCCCAGGATGGATCTTTGAGGTAGTTAAGTGTCTAGTAATAAGTAGGACCTTAGTGATGGTTGGTTTTTGAGTGGGGAGGACCTTTTCATATATCAAATTGGACATGGGGAGGATCTCTGTGTTGGTTTATATTGGAGAGGGGAGGACCTCCACCTAGACTGTTGTCAGAGTGGGGAGGACCTCCACTCTGGGTGTTGACATAGTAGGGAGGACCTCTTCTTCAATTGATAGGAACATGGGGAGGACCTCCATGTTGGTTGTAATAGTAGGTAGGACCTCCACTTGGGTTATTTGAAGTGTGAGGGAGGGATTCACACAGATAAAATTAGATGTGGGGAGGACCTCTATGTAGTAAAATATGAGTATGGGGAGGACCTATGTACTAGTTTCTGGACGTGCAGGGAGGAACTCTATGGTGATGAATACAGGAGAGGGGATAACCTCCTCTTAATATGATGGAAACATGGTGATGACCTCCATGTTGACTATTGAATGAGTGGGAAGGGCCTCCACTCTATATTCTGGTGGCACGGGGAGGACCTCTATGTTATCTGGCGGTGATAGCATGAGTAGGACCTTCGTACTGATCGTTGATGAATCAAGGAGGTTCTCTGCTTTGGTTGATGCTAGAGTGGGGAGAACCTCTGCTTGAGATGAGGATGGAATAAGGAGGACCTTCATGATTATGATCTGTGACATGGGGAGGACCTTCATATCGGGAACCATAGGCATAGGGAGGACCTTTGTGCTGGATGTCGACAAGGTGGGGAGGACCACCATGATAAGTGTGAGAGTGGGAAGGACCTCCACTCTGGATATAGATTGTATAGGGAGGGCCTTCTTACTAGATTTCATCATCATGGGTCGGCCCATAATGGCTTCTGGATGTGTCGGTGACTAAAAGAGTCAACCATGACTTTCTATGAGGTGGTTAAGGTCTCAGTTATGATCGGGTGTTGAAGAACCCTTGTGCTGAAGTGAGAGGTATCTGGTGGAATGCACTGGGGGTGGCATGGGCCACTAAATCCATGGAAGATGATGCCCCCTGATAGGAATCCTCCTAATCTTGCGCCTGATGTTGAAGTCGGGTCATCCGGATCAAGGCTGGTGGATCAGGGGTATAGACCACCTATTCTTTTTCCCAAGAGATTGGTCATTGATGATGTTTATGATGCATAGTGGGATGCCTCCTTAGAGGATCTCAATTAGTATTCATAATCGGGGTGACTCAAGCATACCCTACCTCCTTGGCTTTGGGGATTGAGTTGTAGGAATGCTCCAGGGAGAGGATCTAGAAGAGGTTGTCTATCGGAGTGGGGAGAAGTGGATCTCTGCACGGCCCTTGGGGGTGGAGGTGTGGTTTAGGTGTGAAAGCCTCAAGGTCCTTGTGGTCCATGTCCCTTGTAGGAATGACCCCCTCATTCTCATACCATTGTATGAGGGTGTCTATCAACCACCTCTAAAAAAATATCTGAGGGTGAGACAAGCATGGGATCTAATATTCGTGGTCATGGATGAAGTTGTAGAAGAGGTGGAGGCTTGAAGGATTTTCACATCGACAGTTCTCTTGGACCTATGTCTACAGGTGGGAGGTGATTGGTTTCCTATAGCTTGGGTCCTGCAAAGAAAGAAGATTAAACTATCAATATGGATTCAAGGAAAATAATTTTCAATACCATAGCATCGTCCAATATTCTATGACTAGAGAGAGAGATCCACACTGATGATGTCGCAGACCGGAATACCCAATGATTAACAACCCCAATTTTTGGTGATTTTCATGTTGGGACCACAATTTTATTTGTGGGGCCCAGCACTGAATATCTGGATCTCGTGACATTCTCATCCATGGATCTCTCGAACTCTACTAATTACCATGTTGAGGAGAAGAGATTCACATCGGGTTCACCATTTCTATTTCTGATCCTTTTGTCAGGGCATAGATTCCTTGCATTTTATTTTTCATTGACATGTGTTGTTGCCCCACATTTTTACTTTCCAAAGGTAGGAGGATTTTATTGCCTTCATCGGTGATGTATTCTCCTTGATTTAAATGGTATAATGGGATGTTGGTCCCTCCTTCCATGGATTCCTCCTTGGAATTTGTCTCCTAGTATGGGTATCCCTCCTAGATTAAGAAGTAGTTCATGAAACTTATTCTAAGTGTCATCTCTTTGTGAATGCTAGTTAATTATAGTGCTTCTTTCTAGACATTCCAAGGGGTCTTGACAAGTAATAAACCTTCAGTCAGGGGATTAGTCTCGTTGTGCATTGTTGGAATGTCGGGACAATGGAACATTGGTCACTTGTATTCTTCTTCATAATGGGGCTTCTCAAATGCATGAAACCTGAGTAATCCCATGTCAATCATGAGGTATTTTATGCTAGGTGAATGTCTTTTGAGGTTTTACTCAGGAATTTCATGTTTAACATGGGGTAGTAGTGTGGAAGGTCGTGATTTTAACATCTTTTGGATACATAGTGAATTGATCAAAATGCTCTCAAGGGAGGATCGAGAATGTGCATCCCTTGTAGGGAACACCTGAAAGGGTTACCAGGTGGATGGGTCAAAATGCCTATGGAGTTGGACCCAAGATTTGTGTCCCAAAAAGGGAAGGTTTCACACTATGAAGGCTAATCTGGATGCCACTAAGGGAGGATTAGATAGGTTCATCCCTAGGAGGGAACACCTAAAAGGTTTACCGATGGATGGATCAGAACACCCTATAAGAGCAGACCCTAGATGGTGTGTCTCATAAAGAAAATATGTCACATCGTGAAGGGGTACATCCCGAGGAGGGAGGAACCATGGTTTACCAATGGTTGGTATTGAACTACATGGAGGTTTCCTATGTACCCTATTTAGAATACAGGGATAAAAACCCATGTAGTTTGATGGATGGTGTGGGGATTGCATATAGGAGTCGACTAGGTGATGTTAGAATCATCTATGATGTGGATGGGGCTTACATTTAGGAACGGTATGTATGGTTGGAATGATCTCACTAGGATGTGGTGTCCTAGGTAAAATCAAGATTGATGTGAATAGATGGGATGGATGGGATGGTTGAAGTGTTGGGCTTGAACCTCGGGGAGGTCTCCTACATATCCTAGTTCGTTTGGAATTAAAATCCACATAGTTTTGAGGTCCCATGAATTTTAACATTATTTTGTGAGGATGAGAGTAAACCGACATGAAAATGATGGAATGGTACACCTGGGCCTGAATATGAGAACTTGGGCATCTCTATGTGTCCTGAAAGGGTAGGAATCAAGCCACACATAGTTTTTAAAGTTGGTATTGAACCTCATGGAGGCTTTCTATGTATCTCAGTTATTTGGGAATAAAATTCCATGTAGTTTAGAAAGGGGAGTTGTGGATTACACATGAGGAGGATGCCCATTGGTGAGGATGGATAGGTGTCTTCGTCATTACTAACCTCTATGCCCATGTGATTCATGCTCGGTGTGAGAAACAAGAGAAATCATCAGACCTAACAATCATGTCATGAAAGATAAAACAATGAGAGATGATGTGGGGCTTACACATGGGAGATACCTAGGGTGGGATTCATTCCGTATGAGGAGGATCTCATTCCATGAGATTCGTACATATATTATCCTTCTAAAGGTGTGATGGAGCTTACATGTGAATATTTCATGAGTTGCACCTGGTGATAAATCTCAGAGGGAGAGGGATGGTGGATTGAGAGTACAGGAAGTGAGTGGTTCCCGATAATCATCCCTCCCCCATGGCATGTGTGAAAGATGTCACTCTACACAAGGATGATCTCATTACATGTCACTCATACACGGTGACATCCTAGACTTTCCACATTGGGTGAGATCATAGTTTAACATCATGTGTTGAGGATGTTGGTGTTGGGTAGTTTTACGTCCTGCAGCTCGAACGTGGGGGACTCACTCCTCACCCCTTGGACTTACATAACTGGTGCTCATCAACCCTTGGAGAGGGGAAGGAATTATCAATTCCAGAAGGCAAGGGTCTGGAGGAGTGGTCATTCATGGGGTCCATGTTAGCATAGCTATACTGAAAAACAAAATCCATTAGCATACCTATGATGAAAAGAAAGAGGTAGGGAAACACAACATAGGAAACCTCAAGAGGGACCAAGAAATCACTATACACAAGCTTTGAGGGCTACACAGAATAGGATCTTGTGAAGCAAGGGGAATCACTAAGAGGTTCTTCGTGAAGCTTAGGTTATTCTCAAAGGGAAGGGGTTCGTGAAGGAAGGAACTTCACAAAGTATGGTGACCCTTTTTTATCATGAAGTCAGGAGCTGTAAAATGAGTGTTTTGTGAAAAAGGGATGATTCTCAAAGTATAAAGTGCCCCAGAGGGCCTTCCTCCCCCAAGAAGGGTGTATTAATTCATGAAGGGAATCCCCAACTTTGTTGGGGGTATGAAGGAACAAGGGAAGGAGGTTTTGTGATGCTCCAATACCTTGGATAATCCATTTTTAGTTTGGTTTTTGGTGCTCGAGTGATTCATGAAATAGGAGATCAAAAGTTGAAAGGTTGGGATAGTTGTGCCTTTGAAGGGTAAGGATTTGAATATTTATAATCCACGGGAGTCACGATGGTTGGAGACGTGCCGTGAAGAAAAGGTAGGATTAACGAAGGGTCGTGGCTCTGTCAGACTTGAAAAGTTGTCTATAAAATTCCTTGGTGTGGTCGTGAAGGGTGTCAGACTCACAGGAGTTCTGTCTTAGCCTCACGCGTTCATGGTGGTGAGAGATCACTATGAAGGAGCTTTGTGAGATAGTCCCTTTGGGTGATTTTTTGGGGTCGTTTGATCTTGGATTCCATCCTGAACGGTTGTTTCTTCCCTCAACTTATCCCAGGGCATGTATTTCGATTCCAAAAATATCATTTTGTTTTAATATCTTTTTCCTAGAGTTGAGTAATTAATTTATCATCTAGATTGAGAATATATGAAAATATACTTGATATCTTTCTATTTCATAGAAATAATTTCATATTTTTGTTGTGTTTAGATCATTTTCCACTTCATTTCTTACTACAATAAATGAATATCCAAGATGAATTTTCTATAACTGGAGCACTAAAATTAAATTTTAACATATCATTGACTCAATAAAAGTATAAAAATTCATTTCTATTGTGTATATATATTTTCCAAAACCAAAATGGTTAGAACAAGTTATCATATAACACCCAAAGTTTAACTTAATCTATTCCATAAATATTTAACCTAAAAACTCGCCCAAAATTTATCTATCCAAATTAAAATTCCCAAAAATTTGAAGGCCACTAAATCAACATTATATTCCCTAGACAATACAAAGTGGCTCTTAATGTCACATTACAAATATGTGAATACTTTGATCACCATAAAACCTTAATAAAAACATGCATGCTTCCAAAAATATAATCTTAGGTTTTCAAATATAATCCATAGATCCAAACATGCAGTAAACTTCTAAAAAGATAACATAAACCATCAAACCACTAAACATTTTCATGGTCACCAATAATATCCTATAAACATATCATTATCATTATTATCTCAACATAGGGCTCATATTAAGGGTTATCTTCCCAAACTTCAGGACTTTATCTATGGTGATATACAAAGGAACAATTTATCTCCAGCCTCAAACTTCAGGTCTCTTTGATGATTGTTTTCATAGATTTTCTGTCGAATTTTTGTAGATTTCATATGAAAATGGAGTGTTTTGAGACTTATATTTAATCTATTGGATAATATTGGGTCTCATCAGTGTCATCTCTCCAACTTCATCCCAGGGTGTTGGAGTCTGACACCTCTTCTCATAAAAATCCTCATAAGGTGTCATTTGAATGCTAAAATAGAAGCTATTGTTATATGAGAACCCAACTATGGGAGGGTGTTGATCCCAACATCCTTGTAAATCCATTTAAAATGATCTCAGAATATCCTCTATTGTTTGAATGGTTCTCTTAGACTGACCATCCATTTGAGGGTGATAAACAATACTAAAACTCAGCTTTATATCCAACACTTGCTGAAGGCTTCCCCAGAACCTTGAGGTAAACCTCGAATCTCATTCAGATACAATAGAGAGTGTAAATACATGAAATATTACCACTTACCTTATTTATATCTTAATTATTTGTTCAAGAGATAAATCTTCCTTGATATCAATGAAATACGCTGACTTAGTTAGGTGATCGACTACCATAGAGATGGTGTTATTTCCTTCAAGGGTCTTGGAGAGTCCTAAAATGGGATCCATGGTTATGTTTTCTAATTTCTATACTAGAATGAGAAATGGTTACATAATGCCCTCATACTTATATTTTTCATCATTGACATGTTGATATACAAAGCATCATGATACAAATTCTACAATCTCCCTCTTTGTGTTATCCTACTAGAAGTTTTGCTTCAAATCCTTATACATCTTAGTGCTTACTTTATGAAAAGATAAGGATGATCTAGGTTCATCATCTAGAAGTTCCTTTTTAGTTATAATTTTTATGGGACACTGGGTTCCAAGCCTTAAAACTCCATATTTATAAAAGCTGAACTCTAGAATATTTGTTGCCTTTTTCTATAGCACTTAAATATCTTTTTTGGCCTCCTTAATCCTCTCAAGAATGTATGGTTGAGAAGTTATTTGATAAATATAGGGTGAATATTATTTTATTATTCTAATGTTTATCCTTTTCTTGTCCAAGAAGATTGTATCCCTTGCAATCCTCGTCATGGATAGGGTTGCGGGATCCTTTCTACTCAGAGCATCTGCCACTTTGTTCTCCTTCCCAAGATGGTAATGGAATGAACAATCATAATACTTGATCAGATATAACCACCTTCATCGGCGCATATTAATCTCCATTTGTGTGAATGTATACTTGATACTTTTATGATCTATATCTCCCCATTTGTGTGAAAGTATTCAATAAAAAGATATTTTTAGCCAATTCTAGATCATGAATTGAGTAGTTTTTCTCATGGATATTTAATTGGTGTGAGGAATAGGCTATCACTTTATCATATTTCATGAGTACACAACTCAATACCTTTTTAGACGTATCACTGTAGATCACAAATCATTCCCCACTGGTGGAAAATGTGATTACAGGTGCAGTGATTAGCCTTTTTTCATCTTTTTAAAGCTTTCTTTTCATTAAACATTCTATAAAAACTTCACCCCCTTTTGAGTTATCTTGGTTATTTTGATTGAAAATCATGAAAAGTTTCTCAAAAATAGATGATAGTACCCAACTCATCCAAGGAAGCTATGAGTTTTTGTCATATAATTTAGTCTAGTTCATCATTCAATTGTATATATTTTTTAAGGATACACAGTTATCCCTTTACTGGTGATAACATGCCCCAAGAATGTTACTTTATCCATCCAAAACCCACATTTACTTTAATTTTTTTACATATTTTCTTTCTATAAGGTCTCCATTACAACATCTGAATTCTCCTCATGATCATCCTTGATTTTGTATTAGATAATAATATCATCTATAAAGACTACCACAAATTTTTCGACGTAATCCCTAAAGACTATTCATTAATTCCATGAAGATTTATAGAGTATTAGTGAGTCCAAATGGAATCACCATTAACTCGTAGTGATCGTACCTTGTATGAAATGCAGTCTTGGAAATATACTCCTTCTTTTCCTTTAATTAATAATATCTCAACCAAAGATCCACCTTAGAGAAGTATTGGGCTCAACATAACTCATCGAACATGTCATCTGACCAAGGTATAGTATAGTTTTTCTTTATCGTGATTTTATTGAGAACACAATAATCATTTCATAGGTGCTTGTCCTATCCTTCTTCTTAACAAAGAGGACTGGTGCACCCCATGGTGAATCACTTGGGCATATAAAACCTTTATTCATATTTTTCTATAGTTTCTTCTTTTACTCTTTAAGTTCAACAATGGTCATTATATATAGAATCTTGGATATTGGAAAAGATCTGGGTATAAGATCTATTGATAATTCAACCTCATGGCTTAGAGGAATACCAGATCATTCTTTTGGAAACACATCAGTGAATTCCCTTACAATAGGCATGTCATCAAGGATGGTCCTTTCCATATTTTCAATAATTTGAGCTAGATATGATTATTTTCAAGGAAATAATATCCATTATTGAGATGATGATACCAAAGAAGATTCATCCTCCTCCTTGAAATTGTATAAAATCATAGGATGATTAGCGATACAAAGGGTGATTTCCTTTTCTTGAAAATTTATATTAGCACTATACAAGTAAATCCATGCCCAAAATAGAATTGAATTCCACTAAATGGAGTACCATAAGGTTTTATAGAAAATTTATCCCACAAATTTTTATAGGGGATTATTTATATACTTAGGATGTAATAATTTTCCCGTTTTCCATTTTCACCAATAACTCTACTTCCATGTTTTTTTGTGGTGTTTTAATAGTTCTACTAAACCTATGTGATATGAAAAAACTCATAGAATCATGGATAATAAGCCTACCTTTATCTATTTTATTCTAGTTATAATCATTTAATTCATCCAAAATAGACTTTGGGATGAGGATTTTAAACACATAAATGGAAAACTCTAGAGACCCTGACCCTAGTATCCTAGATCTGGTGTCTACTTTATTATATTTTAATAAGATACAAGGAATCACATCCCTAAGGATTGAATAGTTTACTAGTCTTGGTAAATTAGATACATACTTGAAATTCACATTACATTTTAAAACATAAAATATACAAAGAATTTTATTTGAGATCATCATTATTCCCCTTAGTGTATCCCTTCATATTAATCACAAAATACTTCATGGTATCCTGGGGAGAATAAACATAACAAATGAGTGATCTCAGATGCTCAGTAAGGGTGTGTGTTCAACGGAAGATATGAATAAATAAGGCATAATCAATATATCAAGGTAAATAACTGAAACACAAGTCATTTAATCAATAAAATGAGCATGATATTTTAGAAATAAATTTTGATCAAATAAATCCATATAAATAATCATGTGGGCTTGAAACTTATCCATAGATATTTTAAAAAATAGAATAATCACATGAAATATCAATAACTGAATTCATAATGATGGAATTCATAATACAAGACAACTTAAACATATTATAAAGGTGTCATTCAAAGAATTTTTATCATCAAGGCCTCATTCCAATACATCTTACATAAATGGGTAAAGGATATAACCAAATACCCAAGCTAATCTATCTCATGATAACTACTGATCATCGAGGGGATATGTAATTTTGGGATCCACCCATCATTTAATAATTACCATGCATTCTTCATATGAAAGGGGTGAAACATAATCAATATACACATTTGTATTGAAAAACTAACATCTGAAATGTTAATACTTACCTCAATCAATAAACATAATCATAAATCATCTAGAGTAATATGGTGAATGAACATAAAATTGTACATACCCTGTCAAAATGATCATAAACCACTTTGAGAAATAATAAGGATGGTATCAATACAACATATCCTCAGTGTATCATGAGTAAAATAAAATTTTCTATGTCATTTATGAATAGAAATATTATAAAATTTCATTAAAAACATTTTTTAGGGAAATATCCTTTTCACTTTGAAAATATTTTTAAAACTAAAAGTTCACCAAATATTTAGAAAATAATTTTCTTTGAAAATAACCTTTAAAAACTTGTAAAATAATTTTTAAAACATTGACTGGTAATGAATGTGTAAAATTTTGTTCATGTTGTACACATTAAAAGAAAGATTCCTTTCATGTTTTCTATAAAACCCAAACAAGAATTATTTTGAAAATGACATGAAGAATCCTTTAAAAATTTAAATATTAAAAATGGGTAAAATTTTGTTTAATAAATCATTTGGAAAAGGATAAAAAAAAATTATAAAATTTAAATTTTATGTAACAAGATTTTTGATCGAAGAGAGAAATAAAGTTAGATTTTCTTAAAAACATTTTATCAATAATTTTAGGTACCAAAGAGTGGGAAAATGATTCTATTACATGAAAAAGTTAATTAATTTATAGAGGATAATAAAATAGATCTATTTTAACATAGAAATATAAAATAATTCCCCCAAGAGAGACTTATACAAAGATAATCCCAAATAATGACGAGATTGTGAAACTCTTATCACTTTGGTAACTTTTGAATCATAAGCCCCATGAAATAAATAACTTCAAAATAAACTTTAAGTACCATTAATATAAATATATTCATGATATGAAATATCAAAAGTGGTAGTACATACACCATATAGAGGAATAAGTGGTGAATATAGTGTATGTCTCACGAAAGTAAAAGTGAGATGAGAAACTCTTACCAGTCGTTCAAATTTCTTGTTATGTGTATAAACCTATTTTATAATAAATATAGGTTTATTAAACATCCATTATATATTAATACTCATATATACCATACCATATATGATTTACTTGGTCTTTTATCACTTATTTTTGTTAAAATCATTGTTTAGGGTGATAATTGCTTGATTTTTCATGTATGTTTTTATTCAGTGATTTTGGTACTTTAAATTTTATCAAGGTTAAATAATCTCCAGAATGTTAACCATGATATGAATATAACATATATTCATTATATATTTATTTATAGTAATCTATAAAAGTTAGAGATATAAAATGGATTACACCATTCATGGAGACGGTAGGTCGTACGTATGCATGAATGTTGTTTCCATTTTTCTTGATGGATAGAACGAAAGGAAAATAAATATTGATTAAACTTTAAAATAATTATTATTTCATATAGATTATTTATATTAATAAAAACCATCCTTATTACCATCAATATAAAAATAAAATGAAAAACATTTCACATCACTGTGTGGATGTGGTAGTCCACACGTATGCATGAGTGATGTTATCATTTTCCAATGGATTGGAAGGTAATAAGTTTGATGTGATATTAAATTTTAAAAATTATATTTAGATCATAAATATCACATATATTCATTATCTTTTTATCCTTACTACCTTTCATGTAAATCGTAAATGAAAAACGAATTACATCACTTCACAAGGTGGTAGTCCGTTGTACACACGAGCGACATTATTGTATCCCTCATGGAATGAAAAATAAGAAGTTATATATGATATGATAATTAAAAAAGTATAATAGTATCATAAATAACATATAAATATTTTAAACCCATCATTACATCCATCCTTTAATGGTGGTTATTGAAAAAGAATAACATCGGTTTGCAAGGCGGTAGTCCGTCGTACACACAAATAATGATTTCATAACTCATTTTGTGGAAGAAGAGATGGATATAGGTCATTAACTTAACATAACAACATCTAAGTATATAGAATATATTTTGGTTATTATTTCAACATGGTTTAATAAAAATTTAATTATGTCAAGGAAGAAATAAAATAAAATGCTTGATTAGGGACGTTACCTCATCTTTGGACAACTTCTTTTAGTGTGCACTAAAAGGCTTATTAGGATGGATTTCTGACCAAACTAAGACTTATAGGATGAGAGTAGGAGAGGTAAGTGTGTCTTAACCAAATGGTTTTGTAAATGTTAATAGGAGAGGATAGGGGTGTCTTTTTATAAGTGAGGTGAGTGTCTCACTTGTATTTTTTAAAAAATAAAAAGGAGTACCCTCATTTTTCACATGACACAAGGATCTAAAATGGGTTATTATCAAACCTAGAATAGATAATATCTAAATATATCGATATAATTAGTTTTTTAAAAGTTATGGGTTATTTTTAACCCTTATCTTGTTAGATTAGCACCCTAGTAAACTCATTTTTAACTTAACCGTGGTAAATAATTTTTAATGTTTTTACTATTCATTATGATGAAAATTTAATTTGACCTTATTATATGAAAAAAATTATTATGATTTAAAATATTTAATAAATTTTTCCAAATTCCATTCACATAAGTGTCAAAAATTAATTTAAAATTAATCCTGCGAACACGATGAGAAAGAAGGTTTTCAAAGAGAAAATGTCCCAATGTTTAACAGGTTTTTATATCAAAATTAAATATAAAAATGATTAAAATGAGATAAATTAGATTAATAGATATATAATTTAATTAATTTTACATTTAAACCCATTTAAAAAAATAACCATATGAATTCTTGAAAAGGAAAGGTAGTTTTCAATAAAAACCAGTATTTTTACTATTCATTGAAAAATGAAACTTCTCAAAAAAATCCCAAAAATTCACCCTAAGATAATTTTGATATTATTATTTCAAAAATGAAGCTCATTTTATAAAATAAATTTTATAAAAGTAAAAAAAATATATTATTGTAAGTGCGCAAGAAGCGACGAAACCATTTTTTTAAATATAGTTTTTCTGAAGAAAATTATTTTACTTTAAAATAATTATTATTTAATTTATAATTAATAAATATACATTTAATTTAATTTATATATGTTTAAACCATATAATTTTATAATTTAGTTAATATTATTCATACACACCAATTTAACGGCTAGGTTATAATGGTCATGTTTAAATAATAATATTTTAATTGAGTATCATGTTTTGTTTAAACCCAGTGTTGTGTAGATCGTTAGCAATTAAAGAGATTGAATTTATTTAAGTAAAAATATATCATAAAGTCTCAGGGTGTTATATTTTCTTATAACATTATCATTTCATGTCATACACACTATCAAACATAATGTTCCTATTTTAAAATTTCAAGGTGTTATATTCTCCTACCCTTAAATAAATTGAATCTTCATGATTTAATCATGATGTTGATAATCAAAGGTTTGAAAATTAAAAATACCTTCATTGAAAATCCACATCGTAAAAATAATTAATAAAACAACCTCTTAATAAGAGAGAAACATAAGTACAAAGGTCTTATGAAATAACACATAACTAGGTTTCTAAGTATGAGAACATTGGTGGAAAGTGAAGATGTGATAGAGTGATAGAGTTCATTGGTCATAAGAAATTGAATGATCAGTGGAAAGTAAAGGACCTCAAAACCATAAATATGTGATGATTTTAAAGACCATTGGTTCTATATAAATGAAGGTATCAGGATTGCATTTTTTCAATATCCTTTTCCTAGAGTTGATGAATTCCTTTAACATCTAGACTAAGAATATATAAAAATATACTTGCTTTATATATTTCTATTTCATAGGAAAAATTTCATCTTTTTTTGTGCTTCGATCATTTTCTACTTCATTTCTTACTACAAGAAATGAATATCCAAAATTATTTTTTTATGCCTAAAGCACTGAAATTAACTTTTAACATATAATTAGCTCAATAAAAGAATAAAAAGTCATTGATCCTATCTTTGGATATTTTCCAAGACCAAAATGGTTAGAAAAATTTATACAATAACACCCAAATTTCACCTTAATCCATTCTATAGATAGTTAACCTAAAGACTCATCCAATTTTTTTTCCAAATTCAAAGTCCAAAAATTTGAAGGAAGGTCAATAAATAAAAATTATATTCCCCATACAATATAAAGTGGCTCTTAATGTAACATTCCAAATATGTGATTAACTTGGTCACCATAAAACCTTAATAAAAACATGCATACTTCCAAAAATATAATTTTAGGCTATTGAATATATTCTATATATCCAAACATGCAGTAAACTCTAGAAAAAGATAACATAAACCATCAAATCACTAACCAATTTCATAGTCACAAATAATATACCATATAAATATAATTGTAATTATTATCTCAACATAGAGTACATATTAAGGGTTATTTTACCATGATCATGTGTTTTCTAAAAAGATCAAATTTCCATTGAATAAATTTTCTTGGTACCATTCAACACATGCTTTCAAATCCTTAAAGAAATGCTACTGTGGTATAATCCTTATACATTTTATGATCCTTACAATGATAATATCATCAATAAAATACTTTTACAGCATATTTATTATATCCAAATACACAAGAACATTAATCATTCCACTTAGGTTGTATCAATAGCATATGCTTGAACTTGATCACTTAGTTTATTCTAAGGTATATTCTCTTAATACTTGGGGCATTGGTTGGAATAGTGTATCATCTCCATACAGATAAATCACTATAATTTGAGGACTTATCCCTTACCCTTGAATTCATGAGAAATATGGACTTTTTTCTCCACACTTGAAGTAAACTCCTTTTTCCTTTTAGGAATGTACCAAGGTGTTTATTTACACAGGTATCACATTTGGGAAAATACTTTTTCCATTATTCTCTTTATCCTTTTTTTCTTTTTCATATTCCTCTTCTCTTTCTTCCCTATGAAGCCAAAAGACTTGGATGGTTCTTTATATATCTTGATACCACATGATACTATGTACTCATTTGATAAAAAAAAGTTTGGGATACTAGTGCCCCCCAAAGGATTGGCTTAAGACCATCAAAGAAATGGTCAATCTTTCTCTTTGGATCATTCATATAGTCTATAGCATTCCTTGATAAACTTGTAAAGTTTGATTCCTACTTAACAACATTTTTCTCTTATTTATATCATAGACTCAAGAAATGTCTTTCTATATATGCTCATTACTCACATGTAAAATACTTTTCCAAGAAAAGTTCCTTAAAATTCTTCCATTCCATGCATATTATTTCTTCTTCATCCTTCATGTTTTGAATTAATGACCACTATTGATCTTCATCACTTGAGAGATAATAAAAGTCCATGAAATCTTTCTCCCTTTCATTACTACCTAGAGAGAGAGAAAATTTCTCTAAGGAAATTATCCATTTCTCTGTTAAAAAATGATTTGTAGTCCCATTTAATGATGGTGTTTTCTGATGCATGAAGTGGTCTAACATTGTTACACTGCGTGGTGCATTATAAGGTTTCTTCATGCGGGAAAGGATATTACTCACAACCTGAGTCATCTGCCCCTACATGGTTATAATTTTATTAGTTCTGGCTGTAGCTCCATCTCCAGATTCATAATCTTTCCCAGGAGGGTAATCCATACATGGAGTACGTGAATTGATATGGTGGTCGTTCCTAGCTTCTATTACGTGTCATTTCCAAACAAAGGAATACATATGATTAGATCATAACATTATTAAATGTAATGTATAATCCCAAAACTAGCGAAACACTTAACATAAATTGAAAATTTTATGCATAGCTAATCTCATAATCATAAACATGGTTTCTTTGGTAATATCTTTATTTTTAAATATTTTATAATGGTTTGTAAAAAAATGTGAATTATCCTAAGAATAGTTGTTGGGAGTAACAAACTGGGTTTTTTGTAGGGCCCATTTTCATCCACCATATGAAAATTGGGTCAAGACGAATGCTCCCTTTTCAAATTTATTACACCTAGGTACATTTTTTCCAGAACCATGTCTACTTGTAGTATCCAAACAAGAAAGTATTGCTAAGAAAAACCACATAATATCTTCATTAACAAAACTTTAGGATGTTCTTATATATTGGTGTATGATTCATACTAGATTTAGAAGTCATGGATAACAAAATAAAGAATTCATTGTATATATGTGTTTTCAAAATCTTTTGACCATTGAATTTGGTCATCTGGAAGCCATTGATCCTAGACCATTGAGTTTTTAGGCACATAATTCTTCACTTGCTATAGTTGGTGGTGATTTTCTACAATCAGGAACAAAGTTTATCAATTTTAACCCAGATCTATAGGCTTTCCCATATTTTAAGGAGGTCATCTATAGATCTCGTCCTCTTCAGTCATCGAAGGATGTCATTACTAGAGGTCCTTGTTGTCCCTTTAACCTCCCCAGAAAGTGATTTTTTGATTATTTCTATCTTGGATAAAGATTTTTCAGAAGAATCGGCGCATCTCAAGTGGACACTGGTTTCATTCTTTGGGTTGGACAAACCTCTTATCAATTTATTCAAAAAACTTGTTGAGTCTTGAAAATTAGCTTACCCAGCTAGAGTGTCAGCGATGAACAAAAGAGCCTTCTATGTAGTTTTATATTTCTATTAAGATTTTTTCAAGGTTTGTAGTTCCATCCCCATAACCTTTGGTAGTTGGAAATTAAACTTGTTTTGATGGTCGATGGACTTCCATTTGTTTCAGGACTCTTTGCAGGTGGCGGTCTGGATTTCTCTTCTAGGGTTTCCCCTTTTGATAAAAAACCTCAACTTCTTACATGGGATTGGGAATGATCTCAGATCCTTTCTCTATGAAGATGAAAGAACACTCCAACTCGAAGAATTGTAGATTTCATAGATCTACATTAACCTCAATCCCACATGTCCCCTCCCTTCAAAGATCCTACTTCGAGTTGAGGGAATGGATGAATGGCACCAATCCTCAGTTTATCCGTCACCCCCACTGTTCTATATAGGTTTTCTTTTCTTTTACTAAATTTCACATCCAAACAAAATGGAGAGAAATCAAAATCATTTCTTTTCTTTTTTTTTCTTTTCTTTTATGAATTAGGGAATCATTTCTTTTCTTTTACTAAGGCATGTCCAAACATAGTGTAATAACTATTATAAATAAATGGATATCCCTAATGATTTCCTACTTTCACCGAATCTCGGTGAATTTTCACCGATCAATCGGCTGAAGGAAGGAGGTTTGTGGGAAATAGTGGGGTCCCTATTATCTGACTCTAAGACAAAAGATTTTTCCTCCATTGTTACTATGCATTTTTATGGGGTGGTCCCTCCTTTCTTGGAACTAGTTCCATTTAGGCCGCTTGGTGTTGGAGTTGACCCTACCTACCTTCAATTTTTGGATCTCGCTTACTCACTTCCTCCTCTATCCATTCCATGGAATAGTGCATTACCCTATGTGGATAATACCTCACTGAACTTGCATGCTAGCATGATTTCACTGGATGTGAATAAGGATGTTTCCCGACCTGAGAGTCTCCTGATCTCTTTGAGGGAAATTTTGAACTTTCCTATCAATAATCGGGTGTCTTCAGTTGGATCATATTCCTCTATTTGGTATGGGATTTCAAATAGTATTAAGGTTAAAAATTCTCTAGTTTCCTTTCAGTTTTATCTAGGGGGTTCCTCCAAGAAATCTTGGTGCAAAAAATCAGATCCCTCGCTTTAAGGCTCGATGGTGGTGGGCACGCACTCTGACCCATCATCTCCATATTATTCGATGTTAGTCATGTCTAATAGCTCCAGTTCTTTATTACATCCTTTGAATGTCACTGGTATGGAAGTGGGAAACATGTCCTCGCCTTCTATTGTTGTTTGTATAAGGGCCCATGTGAAACATATTTTGGATTCCTCATCTGTTCAGTTTGACAAACCTTCATCGTCTGGGGCTAAATCCAGACACTCTCACTTGCAATGATCTTATTTATAGTTTGGAATACCCACGGCATGGGTGATCTAGTTAAATCATATTTCCCGATGTCTTAGATTCATCGTTAAAAGGTTTCTATAGTGGTGGTTCTTATTCTTAAACAACAAGCCTCTAAGATATCTAACTTTTTTGTGAGTCTTGGTCTACGTGGGTTTATGCATGGTGATCCAATTAATTGGAATGTATGGATATTTTGGAAAATAAATGTCTCAGTGGAGCTATTGGGTGATTTATGTCAACAAATTTCAATGAAGATCAATGAAGGCAATATGAGCCTCTTATTTTACTTCATGTATGACAAAGGCGATGCTAGAGAACTAGAGGTTTTAGGAACGGTTTGGATAAATTCAATCCGGGGGACCTAGCTTGGTTTGCAGGGGGGATTTAATGTTAATCTAGATATGTCAGAGAAGAAAGGAGGAGGATTATATCCAAGAAGATATCACCAGTCTTTTTCAACCTTTGCTTCTAGGAATGGCCTCTTGGACTTGGGTTTTTCGGGGGATAAATATACCTGGTGTAATAACCATAAAGGTAATCGGTTCACTTATTGTAGATTGGAACATTGTTTTTCTAATTTTTAGGTAGTCTCAATCTTCCTAAACATATGGGTTGATCATCTAGTATGGGAACTTTTGGACCACATCCCTATTGTCCATCTAGAGAAAAGATTAGGGGACAACAATCTCTTTTACTACTACAATCAGTGGACATCCAACCCCAGCTTCAATTTGGTAGTTCACGATTCATGGACGAATCCCATGAATGAAATCAGATGGACTGTCCTTTACAATAATCTCAGGAGACTTAAAGGGGATCTTCAAACATGGTATAAAAATAGAGCTACATGAAATACTAACCTGGAGGGGATGAAAGCATAAATCGAATGTATTGAGAGGGAGTTGGAAACTCACTGGGATGAGGAAAGTTTATACTTACTAATAAACAAGAAGAATCATTTAGCGGAAGTTATTCTGGAACAAGAAAGGGTGATATGTGAGAAGTCTAGGGTGACTTGGCTCAAGGAGGGTGAAAAACATACAGCCTTATTTCAGGCTTGTATCAATGATAAAAAACAAGTCATGGTGCAAAATATTTGTTTAGAACATGGGTCCTTTACCCAGGATGTGGAGGTGGTGGGAGACATGTATAATGAATATTTTAGAAAGCTACTGGAAGATCCCAACCCCATTATGCAAGAGGGATATCCTAGTGAGCAAACTAATATTTTTACTTATATTCCAAGAGTGGTTTCTAATGACATCAATAGGATATATTTTAAATCATACCAAACAAACCTAAAATTTGGTATGTGGTTCGTGTTCTGGATCCTCAAAAATATCCAGGGCTGGATGGCTTCTTGAGCTCCTTTTATATTACTTTTTGGGAACTGGTGAAAGAGGATCTGAGTGAGGCCATTCAAGAATTCTTCAAAGGTGGGGATTTACCACATATGGAATGTGCTTCTACCATGGTTATAATTTTGAAAGTGAAGGATCCTTCATCGCTTAACCAATATAGTCCCATCAGCATGTGTAACTTCCCATACAAGGTTCTTTTGAATGTTATCAATAGAAGGATCACACTTTATCTTCCCCAATGGTCTCATAGAACCAACAGGGATTTATCAAAGGAAGATCAACCCAAACTGACATTTATTTGGTAGATGAGATGGTCAAAGATATCAATAAGAGAACACCTAGTTCCAACATTATGATCAAATTTTATATGAAAAAATCCTACAATAATATGGAATGGAGTTTCATTGACAAGGTTTTGGTCAGCATGGGCTTCTCAAACTGGGCGGCTGATTTATTTTTCAAGGATTTCAGCTCTCATTGGATCATTATCTCGTTCACGGGGAAGAAGTGAGGGTTCTTTAAATCTACTGGAAAGCTCAGACATGGATATATGCTTTCCCCATTCTCTTCAATCTAGTTCAGGACACTCTTAGCAGATATCTGGAGAAAATAATTTCCAGTAGAAACTTATGTCCATATCACGACAGACCATATCCTAATGAAATCTCTCACATTTTTTTGTATATGACATGATCTTTTTCTTGAATCTAAATAGTTAGGACATTCATGAATTTAACAAAGCCATGGATATCTATTGTAGATGGAGTGTTCATTCCATCAATCGAGACAAAATCAGAGCCTTATTTTCAAAATGGTGTCCAGAACGACGGATGAAGAAAATTGAGGAGGTAATATGGATGAAAAGGAGGGGTTTTACCATGGAATACCTTTGTGCACCAGTTTCTATGGGAAGGATTCGTGTCCACCATTTCAACGGGCCTGTTGAAAAATTTACTACCCAGATTACAAACTGGAAAATCTGATTTCTTTCTTTCAGGGGACGCATCATTCTCATCAATTGCATCCTCTCATCCATTATTATGCATGTCCTGTCAATTCTTAATGTTCCAAATATGGTGATGAGAAATATTGAAAAAATCTTAAAAAGTTTCATATGGGATTCCAATGTAGAGGGAAGATATCATTGGGTTGCTTGGGAAAAGATGGCTAAAGGAGTGGGAGATGGTGGTATTAATCTGAGGAGTTTTAAGGAATAAATTCAAAGAATTCAAGAAAAGTTAGCATGGGGTTTCTTGGGGGGAATTCTCTATGGGATAAATTTATTTCTAACAGGTATGGTCATCACTATGACAATATTAGAGGGGAAATGTCTTGGCTATGAAACATGATCACTCGACATATACCTACTCTTATAACCCATTATAAATGGATAGTTGGTTGTGATTAGCTTAGTTTCTTGAATGAAAATTGGGTTGGTGAGACGCTAGGCTATCTTGGCTACCTGACCCCAGACATCACATTCACCCAAAAAGTAATTTTGAGTTGTTTGTACATGAAATTCTGAACCAACATCAATTGTATCTTTTCAACAGCATTGATCTAATTTCTGAACTTGATAAATTGATTTTCACATGATCTACCTTAGGTGACTTCTTAGTGAATGGATTTCATTTGGTGACTCAAACAAGTGACATGAAGGAGGAATGGAATGATATCACCTGGTTTAATGACATTCCCATGAAGTTTAACTTCTTAGTCTGGTGTATGCACAATAATATTGTTCCAACATATGAACAGTTCAAGAGAAAAGGCATCTCATTGGAGTCCAAATATTTACGATGCAAAAATCACAAGGAGGAATCTTTTGCCCACCTCTTTGAGTGGTACTGGGTAGGGACTATCTAGAATTCCCTGGGTGATTCAGTCAGCATTGAGGTTCAAGGAACCAATTACTAATAATTTATTCATGCACGGTTTAGAGGCTGGTAATAATGTTCATGATCAAAGGGAAATATCACTACTCCTATCGATAGGTTGTTGGAGCATTTAGGCTGCTAGAAATAAAATTCTCTATGAAGGTATAAAAATATCTCAGTTGGGAATGGCAGTGAAATCCAAAAGCCTGGTGTCAGAATTGATTCTGATTTTTAAGTGGTGGTAATTCTCTTCACTTCATAGAATGGTCATGGTTGGAACATCCATTCCTTATACTCCATTGAACTCGAACAGGTATGGAATATGGGTGAGATGGAGACCCTTGAACAGTGGATATAAGCTCAATGTAGATGGATCTTGTATCACTGGTGTCATGTAGGGGTGGGGTGGTCTGGGGAAAACATGGATTAGTGTTTCTTCCTTTATGAGAAGGATTTGGATGGGGTGTCTCTCTTGGGGCAGAGGCAAGTGTATTGCTAAAGGGGATTGAATTTTGTCTTTTTCACAATATCATGCTGGAGTCGGTGGAGACTAAATCAATGGTAGTACTAGGGTCACTATAAGGTAAGACTCCTCGACTCCTGGGTGGATCTTTATTAGACTTAACATGAGGAAAATAAAGTTTTGAACTGTGTAAAGACCCGAAATTTCCATGTAAATGTTTTTTAAATAAATGGGAATTTTACAAGTCTACAAAAATTGACAGCACATGATTCCGAGGCCCAGAGTGCTTGTAATGAATTTCAGAACTTTTGTTCAGGTACGTTCAGTAAATACGCGAGTGGGATTTTCTAACTTTTGAACCGGTGCTCCAAATTGAAATCTGAGGGCATCATTGAACTCGCAGCGCTGATATTCTTTTAAGGAGACTTTCACCTCGACGACAGATGGTCACGGGTGAAAGTTTGTTTTTGGGTTTTTCATGTAAGAATAAAATAAAAATAAAAGTGTGTGACTTTTTATTTTTATTTACAACACCCATGTGGGTGTTGGGAGGTGTGTTCCACCAGAACTAAACCTCCATGTAGAAGTTGAGAAGTAGGGACCACCAGACCTTAACCTCCCATGAGAGGTTATGGTGGTGGGGACCACCTGAACCTAACCTCCCATGAGAGGTTATGGTGGTGGGGACTACTTGAGTCCTAAACCTCTTGAACTCCCGTATTATGGAGAAAAACCTCTCAACCCCCCTCATTAATGTGGATGATCCTCTTGAATTGTTCCAATGCATATACCTTTAATATTCCAACCTATTTAATTGATTGTGCTATTTTGAATTTGTGCAAAAAAACTAAATAGAGAACTTAATCTATTATCCTTAGCATCTTTGGTGGAATTGGGAAGGAGCTCTTGGGAGAAATCTCTTCAACAAAGAACATGCTCCACAGACGAAGAACTGTCCGCCAACGAAGAACGTCGACCCCCTTCGACATTCTTCCTCAGGACTTCTTCCGACGTGGTATTTCCTCATCTACGGCAAATCAACGACCATACTAACTTCTTTCGCGAACATCATCAAGCGAACGAGGTAGGTGTTTATTGATTAACACTTCCCATGTTCTCCCCTTATAATTATTTTGAGGGATTTGGGAATAGAGATTGACAAGGGTTATGGGAAATGATGTTTTAAAATATCTTCCATACACGTTCATGCTTCATTCTTTGTGAACCTCTTGCTATCACTCTAAACGCGGAGGGTTTGGGCTGAACAAGCATGGCCTGACCCCTTCGTCGTTCTTCTTTGGTGTACTCTTCAAAATAGAGGAAGGAGAAGAAGGCAACTAAGGTGACGAAGGCAACGACACCAACACCTGCGGCCTCTGTGACCCGCGCTGCCCCCGCGGCGCTCCGCTCTCCCGGACGAACCGGTCGTGTGCCCCGGCTCCATGCCCCGGCTGAGCCACCCGCAGCGCTCCGCCCTCCCGGACGAACCGGTCGCGCGCCTTGGATCTGCGCCCTGGCTGAGCCACCTATGGCGCAACGGCCTCCCAGCCAAACTGGCTCTGTGCCCCAGCCCAGCTGCCCTACGGCGCACCGGCCTCCCAGCCAAACCATCCCCATTCCCCCATGGCGCTCTGGCCACCCTGCCAAACTGGACCTATTCCCCTGTTGTGCTTCGGCCTCCCGGTCGAACTGGCCCTGCACCCCGGCTGAATCTCCCTCACCGCAGCCCTCTGAGCCGCCCCAGCTCACGCAGCCCCGACTCAAGCTACATGTCGGCCCTCCGAGCCGCTCTGGCCAAGCTGCCTCGTGGCCTTGTGCCCTTGTGGAAACTTCCAGCCAAGTCGCTTCACGGCCTCGCGCCCTCGCAGCCATCCGCGGTTCCTCACAGCCGGTCGGGCCAGACCCAATGGGCTGGGTCGCACTATGGGTCGGGCCAGACCCAACGGTTCAGGCCAAGATGACCCGAACTGGGTCAGACCAGGCTGGGTCGGGCAGGTTCGGTCCGATCGGGTCGGACCATACTCGGGCCCACTACGACCCAGTTACTTTCTTTTGGCCATAACTTTGGCACCAGACGTACGTTTGACAAATCATCAGCAGCGCTGGAAATCTTGGATCGAGATGATCCCTTTGAGTGATACCCCACTATGTTTTGGATTAAGATAGGGAACAATCTGGTTGGATCGATCACGAATCCAATCGGGTCCCCAAAACAAAAAGGCTAATAACTAACAGATCGGGCGTCCGATTAACGGGTAGTCTGTTACGTTAAGACCCCTATGAAGAGGCGGACCTTTGAGATACTTCTTCATGGAACTCCTTGGCAGTTGGAGTACCGATCAGTAGCTTGTGGAGTGGATCCTCCTGGAGATGAGCGAGCATAGTGCAGAGACCTAGTGGCTGGCTGAGACTTGACGACTGCTTACTGTTTCGACTCGGAGTGACTCGACGGGCCCAGTGGAGAGTGCCTTGGTGATGTGGCAGACCCATAGTGGGGATCGCCTTGGTGACGTGGAAGACCCACGGTACTCGACAGGAGGAGTACCTTGGCAAGCCTTAAGGGGGAACGCCTCTGTGTGATTCAGCAGACCCACTGTGGGAAGCGCCTCTGTGTGACGTGGCAGACCCACGGTACTCGATAGGAGGAGTATCTCAGCAGCCCAAGGTTAGTGGGAAGCACCTCTGTGTGATGTCGTAGGCCCACTGTACTTGATAGAGGAGGATTTCTCCAGCAGTAGAGGTGTTCGACGTTATGTTCTGAATATTACTTGATACTACCCCTAGAATAAATCTTGGTGTGAGCTGAGTCAGAACCTCTATGTTTTCCTCATGATTGAGATGAATTACTTGATAACTTAGGTATATGTACGAGCATATACCTAATTAAGGATATCTATTGATTTCATACCTTGTGTTTTATCCTTGTTGGATTTTGTGATACCTAGAGGGTCTCGGGGTCCCTAATGAGTATCGTTATACTCACCCCTGCACGGGCTATGCCTGCACCTTGTTGTGTTGGTTGTAGATGACAAACAGCGCTGACTATGGATGAGAGTACCAGGATTGGACAGTACCTGGAGGTGGACCTTACGACGAGTCGGTACACAGAGGAGAAAGACGGACGAGGAGTGCTGAGGAGGCGATCTCTATGTACCCTTCAGGTAGGAACCTCGTAGGATGATCCAGTAGCTGCCTATTCTTTTTCTTCAGTTGTATTATATCACAGTTGTACTTGTACTTTCCAGTTAGGCTTGTATTCTGGCCCCTTTTACTTACTGCACTCACTCTATTTACAGTTCGGTTTACTTATGTTCCTATCTTGTTGTGTGCTTGGTTACATGTGCTTACAGGTTATAAAGGCAATGTATTCCCGGTTTTAGGGAATATGACTTTGGTACTAGTCACCAACCCCTAGCCTATGGAAGGTGGGTTTGGGGTTATTCATGGCACGGGCCCCGGGAGACGGGTCATGAAAAATTGGTATCAGAGGCATCGGTTCTACCGTAGAACATAGGACTCTGATCTTTCTTTTTTTTTAACGGCAATAGTGTTAAGTGTAGTGAGTGTGGTTATTAGTTTAGGGAATCCAGTGTGTGTGCGGTGGCCGACGTATCAATACACCAGGACCCTAACTTCTGATTTCCGACTCAGTGCATGAAAACACTGATTGCGTGTGTGCTTTCAAGAGTTTTCTTTGTGATATTTTGAATCAGCTCACCAAGTATAACTTTCAGCTCACCGGATATAACGTTTTGACCGGGGCGCACCTGTTTCTTTTCAGGATTCCTCCACAAAGATAGCCAGCTAAAGTTCCGAGAGTTGTACGCACTGATAACCCACTAAGCGACGAGGCCTCGGTGCAGGGCCCTTTTCCAGTTGAGGCACCAGCGGTACCACTCCTCATTGGGCCACCGATGTCACCAGCCCCTGCAGAAGACGGTGCACGCCGCTTGAGCACATTTCATGAGTTCCAACTCTAGAGGCCACCCAGGTTCAAGGGAGAGACGGACCCACAGGCGGCTGAGGATTGGCTGGAGGCTGTGATGAGAGTCTTCTGACTCATAGGGACACCAGTCGATCTCATGGTGATCCTTGTCGCCATCCTTCTACAGGAAGCAGCAGGTAGATGGTGGAGCTTGATGCTCCAGGTTCACGATGAGGTGACATTTCTATGGGTAGACTTCGAGAGCCTGTTTCGGGCAGACTTTAACCGAGCGACTCTTCACGCAGTGCGTATACAGGAGCTTCTTCATCTGCAGCAGGGTAGCATGATTGTAGCTCAGTATTCAATGAGGTTCACAGACCTCTCACGTTACTCCACCAATATGGTGCAAGACCCTTTCTTTAGGGCCCAGACCTTTGAGAAGGGGCTCAGGTGGGAGATCAGGGCTCCGATGATCTCACTCAGCATCATGACGTAGGCGGTGGTGTTAGAGAGAGCCCTTTTGTTGGAGAGTTTCCTTGTCGAGCAGTTACCAGTGGTGAGACCCACTAACAGTCATCACATAGCAGAGTCTTCTGTAGCTAGCAGCAGACAAATGTCACAGAGGTCCAAGAGGACCAGACCTATAGGTGGATGACTTCATGACTTAGGATCAGTTGTGCGAGGCACCCAAGGTGGAACCAGTAAGTCAAGGAGCGAGTAGTGTTACTCATGCGGCGTCCAGAGTCACATGGCTCGTAACTGTCCGACCCGTTGTACGGATGATTAGGAGATGGTCGAAGGACCACCCAAGTAGAGACAAAAGTTCAACTGATGAGGTTTGTAGGGATTATGCAAACGTGGTAGGGGATTTGGCCATGTAGCTGGTGGTGGGTGACAATTTGAGGTGTTACCACCACCACCACCAAGAGGTCCACCCCGACCACATGGAGCGGGTGGGCAGGTTAGAGCTCAGCTCTAGATAGCTGAGGTGTATGATCACGATGCTCCGGAGATGATATGAGGTACGATATGTGTCTACTACACCATAGCTGCAGTACTTATAGACGCAGGTGTCAATCATTCTTTTATTTCCACTTCCCTTGTTCAGAGCTCAGAGATTCAGGTAGAGTCATTGGCTCAATCCTTATGGCTAGAGACTCCTACGGGAGCATATTCGATGATTACGCACGGGTGCTGGCAGTGTGAGCTTACTATAGGAGGCGAGAGCTTCAGCTGGGATCTCCTAGTAGTGGCATCGAGACCTTACAATTCCATCTTGGGTATAGACTGGTTATCTACATTCCATGCTCAGATTGACTGTATTAGGTGAAAGGTGTGGTGTGTCCGCACAGATGGGACCAGTTTTACATTCACCAGTGAGAAGGGATCCTTTGCAGTACAGGATGGACTTACCTGGAGGAGAGTGAAGTCGATCACTCATCAGTTGACTAGCCTTACCCTCAGAGCTGTTGATGTGGAGATTCCAAGTTATCCTATAGTGGTGGACCAGTACATGGATGTTTTCCCTGATGATGTTCTGGTTCTACCTCTTCACAAAGAGGTGGACTTTTACATTGACTTGTACCCCGATACGACACTGATATCTACACCAGCATATCGGATGGCTCCCGTGGAGCTTTGAGAGATGCGGGTACAGTTAGATGACTTAGAGGGGGAGGGATTCATCCAGACCAGTGTTTCTCCTTGGGCAGCCCTGATTCTGTTCTCCAAGAAGACAGATGGGAGCTTGAGGCTTTGTATTGACTATTGGCTCCTGAACCAGGTGACCGTGAAGAACAATTACCCACTCCCAAGGATTGACGACCTCTTTGATCAGCTGAAGGGAGCACGGTGTTTCTTGAAGATAAACCTTAGATCAGGCTATCACCAGCTTAGATTACGAGATGAGGATGTGCAGAAGACGGCCTTCAAGTGTCATTACGGCCATTACGAGTTCTTGGTTATGCCATTCAGTGTGACCAACACTCCAAGAGTGTTCATGGGACTCATGAACAGGATATTTTAGTCATACCTTGATTGCTTTTTAGTGGTATTCCTCTACGACATTCTAATTTACTCGGCTACTGAGGAGGAGCATGCCTATCATTTGCAGGTAGTACTGGACACACTCCAAGAGCACCAGATTTATGGTAAGCTCTTGAATTTCCAGTTTTGGATCCAAGAGTTTCACTTTCTGGGACATGTCATATCGGAGGTTGGAGTTGCAGTAGATCCAGTGAAGATTGAGGCAGTACTTGCTTGGGAGCCACCCAGGAGTGTAATGGAGGTACGGAGTTTCCTGGGTTTGGTTGGATACTACCAAAGGTTCGTACCAGATTTATCAAGAGTTCCAACACCTCTATCATCATTGAAGAATAAGGGGAAACCCTTCATGTGTTTAGAGAGATGCTAGCAGAGTTTTCAGGAGCTGAGGCAGAGACTGACTAGTGCATCTATCTTGAGGCTACCAGAGGAGGGCGTAGGGTGTGTAGTCTACTGAAACGCATCAGGGACCAGGCTCAGATGTTTCCTAATGCATGAGAGAGTAGTGATCGCATATGGTTCTCAACAGCTGAGACAGTATGAGCAGAACTACACTACCCATGACCTGGAGTTAGCAGTAGTGGTCTTATCCATGAAGATGTGGCGACCCTATCTGATGGGCAAACGTTTTACAGTGTACTCTGGTCACAAGAGTCTTAGGTATATCTTCTCCCAGAAGGACTTGAACCTAAGACAGTGACGTTGGATTTAGTTCCTCCAGGACTATGACTTTGAGATAGTCTATACTTATGGAAAGGGAAACATTGTAGCAGATGCACTCATCAGGTGATCTGGTATATAGCTTCTAGGAGAGGCGACAGAGCAGCTGGCCGCTTTTCAGATATCCTTCATGGAATGTGATGGAGCAACTTTCCTTCAGTCTCTTACAGTCACTCCCCCACTTCCTTAGTGACTTAGGGAGGCGTAGCGTGGGGACGCTGACTGCGAGGCTCAACATTCTCATATATCCACAGGGCAGGCACCTGATGGATTTTCTGAAGGTGGGGAGCACGTCATCCTCTTCAGAGGACGTGTCATGGTACCAGTGTCACTTCAGAAGGAAGTGTTGAGGGAGTTCCACACATCCCCTCTATCAGTACATACAGGAGTGGAGAAGATGTACCAGGATATTCTAAGGTAGCACTGGTGGTTGAGAATGAAGAAAGTAGTAGCAGAGTTAGTCTCTCGGTGCCTCACTTATTAGCATGTGAAGGTGGAGCATCAGGTGCCAGCAGGCTTGGTTTAGCCTTTAGAGGTCCCATAGTGGAAGTGGTATGGGATATCCATGGACTTCATGACAGTACTTCCACCTACATTCAGGGGACATGACTCGATTTGGGTGATCGTCGACTGACTCACCAAGTTAGTCCACTTCCTACCGATCAGAGAGCAGGGTTCAGTAGAGAGCTTGGGATGCCTCTATGTGCAGGAGATTGTGCGTCTACATAGATTATCCTCAACGATTGTCTTTGATCGTGATGCATGTTTTACTTCCCGGCTATGGAAGGGGTTGCAGGAGGCTTTCGGGACGCAGCTTTGTTTGAGCACCGCCTTTCATCCTCATACAGATGGTCGGACTGAGCGGACCATTCAGACCCTCCAGGACATGTTGTGTGCTTGTGTCCTTGACTTCATTTGAAGATGGTAGGATCACTTTCCTTTTTTGGAGTTTGCATACAACAATATCTATCACTCCACTATTAGGATGGCACCTTTTGAGGCGTTATACAGAAAACCTTGCATATCACCTTTGTGCTAGACTAACCTAGGGGAGTTAGCACTCGTGGGACCAAATATAGTATGGGCTACCACAGAGAAGGTTCAGATCATCTAGGAATGGATGAAGACTGCACAGAGTAGGCAGAAGTCGTATACCAACAGGAGACAGAGACCTCTGGAGTTTAAGGATGGCGACCACGTCTTTTTACGGGTCTTACCTCGATGAGGTTTTCAGATATTTGGACGAGGCAACAAGTTATCTCCAAGGTTCATCAGACCTTTTCAGGTCCTCAGCAGAGTTGGCGAGGTGGCTTACTGCTTAGCTCTTCCACCTCAGTTGAACCGGGTGCATGACGTCTTCCATGTGTCTTAGAAGAGGAGATACATGCACAACCCTTCTCACATCATAGACCATGGCGAGTTGGACATCGATGATGGGGAGACTTTTACAGAGGTTCCAGTGGAGATTGAGGATTGACAGGAGAGGGTCCTTCATGGATGGTCGATATCTCTAGTGGGCGTTCGCTGGTATCATGGGAACCTCTAGGAGAGCACATGGGAGCGGGAGGCTTAGATGTGTGCTCAGTACTCCCACTTGTTCCCTTAGTTTGAGTTGTGGCTTATGGGGACGTAGATACCCGAGGTGGGGATAATGTAAAGACCTAGAATTTCCATGTAAATTTTTTTTAAATAAATGGGAATTTTATGAGTCAGAAAAAATTGACGGCATGTGATTCCGAGGCCTGGAATGCTCGGAAATAATTTCTGAACTTTTGTTTGGGTAAGTTTAGTAAACGTGCGAGCGGGATTTTCTAACTTTTGAACCAATGCTAGAAATTGAAATCTGAGGGCACCATTGAACTCGCAGCACCGGTATTCGCTTAAGGAGACTTTTACATCGACAGTAGATGGTCGAGGGTGAAAGTTAGTTTTTGTGTTTTTCGTGTAAGAATAAAATAAAAATAAAAGTGTGTGAATTTTTATTTTTATTTACAACACCTATGTGGGTGTTGGGAGGTGGGGTCCACCAGAACTAAACCTCCATGTGGAAGTTGAGAAGTGGGGACCACCAGACCTTAACCTCCCATGAGAGGTTATGATGGTTTGGACCACCCGAACCTAACCTCCCATGAGAGGTTATGGAGGTGGGGACCACCTGAGGCCTAAACCTCTTGAACTCCCCTCATTATGGAGAAAAACCTCTCGACCCCCCTCATTAATGTGAAGGAGCCTCTTGACTTCCTCCACATTAATTATGCCAATGCACATACCTTTAATATGCCAACCTAGTTAATTTATTATGCTATTTTGAATTTGTGCCAACGAACTAAATAGAGAACTTAATCTATTATCCTTGGCATATTTGGTGGAGTTGGGAGGAAGGATCTCTTGGGAGAAAGCTCTTCAAAGAAGAATGCACTCCACCGACGAAGAACACTCTGCCAACAAAGAATGTCGACCCCCTTCAACCTTCTTCATTGGGACTTCTTCCAACATGGGACGTCCTCATCCACGGTGAATCGACGACCGTACTACCTTCTTGCGCCAACATCATCAAGCGAACGAGGTAGAGGTTTATTTATTAACACTTCCCATGTTCTCCCCATCTAATTATTTTGTGGGATTTGGGAATATAGATTGATCAGGGTTATGGAAATGATGTTTTAAAATATCTTCCATACACGTTCATGCTTCGTTCTTTATGAACCGCTTGTTATCACTCTAAACGCGGAGGGTGCGGGCTGAACAAACATGGACCTACCCCTCTGTCATTCTTCTTTGGTGTACTCTTTGAAATGGAGGAAGGCGACGAAGGTGACGAAGGCAACGACGCCGCCACCCACGGCCTCCGCGACCCATTATGCCCCTACGGCGCTCAGCCCTCCCGACCAAACTGGCCACGTGCCCCGCCTCCACGCCCCGGCCGAGCCACCCGTGGCGCTCCTCCCTCCCGGATGAACCAGCTGTGTGCCCTAGCTCTACGCCTTAGTCGATCCACCCATAGAGCACTGTCCTCCCGGCCGAACCAGCTCCACGCCCCAGTTGAGCCGCCCCACGGCGCACCGACCTCCCAACCGAACTAGCATGCGCCCCCGCTGCACTCTGGCCTCCCTGCCAAACCGTCCCCATGCCCCCGCGGTGCTCCAGCCTCCCGAAAGAACTGGCCTCGCGCCCTGGCTGAACCTCCCTCATCGCGGCCCTCCGAGCCACCCCAGCTCGCGCCACCCACCGGCTCTCCCAGCCACCCCAGCTCGCGTCTCCTGCCAGCCCTCCGAGTCTCCCCGTCTCGCGCCGCCCGCCAGCCCTCCGAGCCGCCTCGTCTCACGCCGCCCACCAGCCCTCCGAGCCACTCCGGTCGAGCTTCCCCATAGCCTCATGACCTTGCAGAAACTTCTAGTCGAGCCGCTCCGCGGCCTCGCGCCCTCACGGCCATCTACGGCCCTCCGCGGTCCCTCGCGGCCTGTCGGGCCAGACCCAGCGGGCCAGACCGACCCAACGGTCCGAGCCACACTACGGGCTGGGCCAGACCCAGTAGGTTGGTCTAGGTCGACCTGAACTGGGTCGGCCCAGGCTGGGCCGGGCCAGGTTGGTCCGACCGAGTCGGACCAGACCCGGGCCCACTATGACCCAGTTACTTTCTTTTGGCCATAACTTTGGCATCGAACATCCATTGGACGAATTATCAGCAGCGATGTAAATCTTGGAGTGAGACGGTTCCTTTGTGTGATACCCCACCATGTTTTGGATTAAGATGGGGAACGGTCAAGTTGGATCGAGCACGAATCCAACCGGGCCCCAAGGACAAAAAGACTAATAACTCACAGACCGGGCGTCTGATTTATATACCATCTGTTATGTTGAGACCCCTATGACGAGGCGAACCTTTGTGATACTTTTTAGTGGGACTTTATGGTAGTTGGAGTATCGACCAGTAGCATGTGGAGCGGATTCTCCCGAAGACGAGCAATCATAGTGCGGAGACCTAGTAGCTAACTGAGACTTGACGACTGCTGACCATTTTGACGTGGAGTGACTTGACGGGCCTAGTGGGAAGCGCATTAGTGATGTGGCAGACCCATGGTGGGGAGTGACTTGGTGACGTGGTAGACCCACGGTACTCGGCAGGAGGAGTACATCAGCAGGCCTTGAGGGGAAGTGCCTATGTGTGACGCGGCAAACCCATGGTGGGGAGCGCCTCTGTGTGACGTGGCAGACTCACGGTACTCGACAGGAGGAGTACCTCAATAGTCCAAGGTTAGTGGGAAGTGCCTCTGTGTGACATGGAATGACCACTATACTCGATAGAGGAGGAGTTCTCTAGCAGTCGAGGTGTTCGACGTTGTGTTCATAATGTTACTTGATACTACCCCTAGAATAAATCCTGGTGTGAGCTGAGTTAGAACCTCTGTGTTTTCCTCATGATTGAGATGGATTACTTGATAACTTAGGTATATGTATGAGCATATACCTAAGTAAGAATATTTGTTGATTTCATACCATTTTTTTTATCCTTGTTAGATTTTGTGAGACCTAGAGGGTCTCGGGGTCCCTACTGAGTATCGTTATACTCACCCTTGCACAGGTTATTTCCTCACCTTGTTGTGTTGGTTGTAGATGATGAATAGCGCTGACTGAGGCCGAGAATACCAGGTTTGGACGGTACCTGGAGGTGGACCTTACGACGATTCGGTACACGGAGGATACGGACAGATGAGGAGTGTTGAGGAGTCGATCTGTACCTACCCTTCAGGTAGGAACCTCGAAGGATGATCCAGTAACTGCCTCTTCTTTTTCTTTAGTTGTATTTTATCACAGTTTTACTTGTACTTTCTAGTTGGGCTTGTATTCTGGTCCCTTTTACTTACTGCACTCACTCTGTTTACAGTTTGGTTTACTTGTGTTCCTATATTGTTGTGTGCTTGGTTATGTGTGCTTACAGGTTATAATGGCAATGCCTTCCTAGTTTTAGGGAATACGCCTTTGGTGCTAGTCACCAGCCCCTGGCCTATAGAAGGTGGGCTTGGGGTTAGTCACAACACCGGCCCTGGGGGATGGGTCGTGACAAACTGCCTCACTTCTCATGTGGCTAACATGAATCAATGCTCTGTATTTTCCATCTTGGGGTCACTTCCCTCTGAGTGTTGTAGTTTTTTCCAAACATATTCTCTTAGGATCCATTATTTTATACTTTCTTGACATTTTTTTGTATTTGGATTTTCCTAGCTTTCAATAAAAATTTAATTTTGGATGTATTCTTCTATACTTATCCTCAAAGTATATCATAAGGTTATGTTCTCTAATATATGTTTTTTTAAATATAGTTCACAAAGTTTCTACTAAACTTTCTTTGATACCAACTGTAGAGACCATTACCCTAGTATCCTAGAGTCATTGTCTACTTTATTATATTGGCATAAGTTACAAGGAATCACATCCTAATGGAATGAATAGTTTAGTAGTCTTGGTAAACTAGATGTATACTTGAAATTCATATTTTATTTTAAAACATAAATTACACAAAGAATTTTATTTTATATCATCATAATTACATGTATCATATCCCTTCATATCATTCACAAAATACTTCCTGGTATCTTGGAAAAAATAAAACATAAGAAAGGGGTGATATCAGATGCTTGGTAAGAGTATGCATATAGCAAAATCTATGAATAAATAAGTCATAATAAATATGGAAAGGTAAATAACTGAAACAAATGTAATTTAATCAATTAACTAAGTATAATATGGAATAAATAAATGATGATCAAATAAATCCATATAACTAATCATATGATCTTGAAACTTATTCATGGATATTAAACTAACCAAATAATCACATAAAATATCAATAAATGAATTCATAATGATAGAAGGCATAATTTTGGACATCTTAAACATATCATCAAGGCCTCTTTCCAAGACTTCTTACCATCAAGTCCTCATTCCAAGACATCTTACATAAATGGATAATTCCTCATCCAAATACTCAAGCTAATTTGTCTAATGAGACCTATCAATGCATTGAGGGACTATATAATTTTAGACCCACCCATCGCTCAATAAGTCCAACTCATTACTCATATGAAATGGTGAAACATAATAAATATAGATATTTATATTGAAAAACTAACATAGGAAATGTTAACAATTACCCCAATTAATAAACATAATCATAAAACATCCAGAGTAATATGGTGAATGGTAATAAAATTGAACATTCTCGATCAAAATGATCATAAACCATTCATAAAAATAATAAGGATAGTATTAATATATCATATTCTCAATGGTTTATAATTAAAATAAAGGTTTGATATCATTGATAAATAGAAATACCATAAAATTTTCATTGAAAATATTTTTAAGGAAAATAACCTTTTCACTTTGAAAATCTTTTTAAAACTAAATGTTCAAAAAAAATGGAAAATATTTTTCTTTGAAAATAACCTTTGAAAACTTATAAACTAATCTTTAAAACATTGAGTGTTTATGATAGTGGAAAAAAAATTCATGTCGTATGCGTTAAAATAAATATTTCTTTCACATTTTTGGTAAAATCCAAATGAGACTTGTTTTGAAAATGAAATTGAGATTACTTTAAAAATGTTTTTTAAATAGTAAAATTGGGTAAAAATGTATTTAATAAATCATTTGGTAAAAGGATAAAAAATATTTTTTGAAAACATTTATATAAAACATGGATTTTGGTGAAAATGATTTTTAACCAAAGAGATAAATAAAGTCATATTTTCTTAAAAACATTTTCTCAGTCATTTTAAGTACCAAAAGAGTGGGGAAATGGTACTATTGCTTGAAAAAATTCATTAAAAACCAGATAATAATACAATAGATTTATTTTAATATAAAAATATCAAATAATTCCCCCAATGGACACTTAAACAAAAAAAAATTCTGAATAATGATGATATTTTGAAATAAACTCTTACCACTTTGGTAACTTTTAAATCATAAGCCCCATGAAAAAATAACTTCAAATTAAATTTTAAGTATCATGAAGATAAATAGATTCATTATATAAAATATCAAAATGCTTAGTATATACACCACACAAAAGAATAACTGGTGAATATGGTATATGTCCCATGGAAGTAAAAGTGAGTCGAGAAACTCTTACCACTTGTTCGCATTCCTTCGTATGTGTATGAACAACTTGTATAATAAATATATATTTATTAAACATCCATCATATATCCATAATAATATATCTAATACTATATATTATTTACTTATAGTCATTTATCACTTGTTTATTAGCAATTCTATGTTAAAATCATAGTTTTGGGTGAGAATTACTTCATTTTTCATGTATGTTTTGGTTTGGTAATTTTATTACTTTTAATTTGATCATGGTTGAATAATATACATAATTTTAACCATGATATAAATATCATATATATTCATTATATATTTATTTAGAGTAATCTATAAAATTTAGAGATAGAAAATAGATTACATCGTTCAAGGAGACGGTAGGTTGTACGTATGCATGAACGTTATTTCAATTTTTCTCAACGGATCAAATGAAAAGAAAATAAATATTAATTAAACTTTTAATAATAATAATTATGTTATATATATCATGTATATTAATAAAATCTATCATTATTACCATCCAAGTAAAAATAAAATAAAAAATATTTCACATCGCTATGTAGAGGTGGTAGTCCACACATACGCACCAACAACGTTATTGTTTTCTAATGGATTAGAAGGTAATAAGTTATATTTGAGTATGTTAAGATAGTAAATATAACATATATATATATATATATATATTAAATTTTATCTTTAATACCTTTCATGTAAAGCATAAATGAAAAATAAATCACATCACTTTGTGAGGCGGTAGTCTATCGTACACACGAGCGGCGTTATCATATCCCTCGCAGAATGAAAAGTAAGAAGGTATATGTGATATGATAATTCAAGAAGTATAATAATATAAAAAATATCATATAAATATGTTAAATCCATAATTAAATCTATACTTTAAGTGTGGTAATGTAAAATGAATAACATCAGTTCGAGAGGTGATAGTGCGTCGTACACACGAATGATGATTTCATAACCCATTTTATAGAAGAGGATATGGATATAGTAAATGAAAATATCATAACAATATATAAGTATATTGAATATACTGAGGTTATTATTTCATCATTTTTTAATAATAATTTAAGGAGTTAGAGGATGAAATAATATAAAACACTCAGTTAGGGACGTTACCTCATCTTCAGAAAACTTCTTTTGGTTAACACCAAAAGGATTATTAGGATGGATTTATGACCAAAATAAAGATTTTTGGATGATATTAGGAAAGTAAGAAATTTATTTTTATATTTTTAACCTAACCAAAGGGTTTTGGAAGTGTTAATAGGATAGGAGAGGGTAGTCTTTTATAAGTGATGTGAGTGGCACACTTGTAATTTTTGAAAAGAAAAAGGTGTACTCATGTTTTTCACAATCCATAAGGATCCAAATTGGGTAATTTTCGAACCTAGAATATATAAGGTCTAAATACAGTCACCCAATGGGTTTTGTATAATTTTTGTATCATTTTTAATACTTATCATTTTAATTAACCCTCCGGTAAACTCATTTTTACTTTAACTGGGATAAATAAATTTAACTGTTTTAAAATTAATTATGGTGAAAAATTAAGCTAACATTATTAGATAATATAAATTATTATAATTACAAATATGTAATCCATTTTTCCTAATTCCATTCACATAATTTGTAAAATTTAATTTAAAATTAATCCCACAGACACAACGAGAAGCGGGTTTTCAAAGAGAAAATGTTCAAAAGTTTAAAAACAATATATCAAAATTCAATATGAAAATGATTCAAATAAACTAAATTGGATTAACAGAAATGTAATTTAACTAATTTTACTTTTATACCCATTTTAAAACAAAAATAAACCCAATAAATTCTTTAAATGAACAGGTGGATTTTAATAAAAACCAGTATTTTCACTATTCATCAAAAAATGAAATTTCTCATAAAAATACAAAAAATTAACCCTACCATATTTTTGATATTATGATTTAAAAAATTAAGTAAATTTTATCAAATAAATTTTATAAAAGTGACAAAAAAAATATTTTATCATAAGTGCATAAGATGCGACGAAACCGTTTTTTTTTTAATATAGTTTTTCAGAAAACATTTCGTTTACTTTAAAATGATTCTTAATTTATTTATAATAAATAGATATTTATTTAATTTATTTTATACATGTGTAAACCATATAATTTCATAATTTAGTTTGTATTATTCATACACACCAATTTAACGACTAGGTTATAATGGTCATATTTAAATAATAACATTTTAATTAAGTATCATGTTTTGTCTAAACACAATGTTTCATGCATCGCAAGATATTGAAGATATTGAATTTAAATAAAATATATATCATAAAGTCTCAGGGTGTTATATTTTATTCTAAGTGTGGTGTTTAGTGTCATACGCACTATTGAACATGATGTTCCTATTTTAAAATCTCAGGGTGTTACATTCTCATCCCCTTAAATAAATTGCATCCTCTTGATTTAATATTGATATAAATAATCAAAGTTTTGACATTTGAAAATACCTTTGTTGAAAAATCACATTTTAAAAATGATTAATAATATACCCTCTTAATTAGAGAGAAAGATAAGTACAAAAGTCATATGGAAAAACACATAACAAGGTTTCTAAGTATGAGAAGATTGGGGGAAAGTGAAGATATGGATATGGAAGACAATTATAAATAGTTATAGAGAGTAATAGAGGTCATTAATCACAAGAAAGTGAATGATCAATGAAAAGTTAAGGAACTCAAAACCATAGATCTGTGTTGATTTAAAAGACCATTGGTTCAATATAAATGAAGGTATTAGGATAGCATTTTGTTTCAATATCATTTTCCTATAGTTAAGGAATCTATTTACTATCTAGATTGAGAATATATAAAAATATAATTGATAGATTTCTATTAAATAGGCATAATTTCATCTTTTGGTTGTGTTTTGATCAATTTTGACTTCATTTCTTACTACAAGAAATGAATATCCAAATGATTTTTTTATGTATGAAGCACTGAAATTAACTTTTAACAGATTATTAGCTCAAAAAAGAATAAAACTTCATTAATCCTATCTATAGATATTTTCCAAGAACAAAATTGTTATCAAAAGTTATCCAATAACACCTAAAGTTTAACTTAATCCATTCCATAGATAGTTAACCTGGAGACTCATCAAAAAAACTTCTATCCAAATTCAAAGTCCAAAATTTTGAAAGGTCACCAAATCAACATTATAGTCCCCAGAAAATATGAAGTGGATATTAATGTCACATTCCAAATATGTTAATACCTTCCATAAAACTTTAATATAAATATGTATACTTCCAAAAATAAAATCTCAAGTTGTCGAATATATTCCATTGATAAAAACATGTAGTAAACTCCAGCAAAGATAACATAAACTATCAAATCACTAACCATTTTAATATTCCCCAACATTATCCCATAAACATATCACTGTAATTATTATCCCAACATAGAGTACATATTGAGGGTTATATTTCTTTAATCATGTGTTTTTAGAAAAGATCAATTTGCCACTGAATCACTTTTCTTGGTATCATTCAACACATGCTTTAAAATCCTTAAAGAAATAATACCATAGTACAATCCTTATACATTTCATGATTCTTATAATGAAAATATAATCAATAAAATAATTTTACAACAAATTTATTAGATCCAAATACACAAGCATAGTAATCATTTTACTTCAGTTGTATCAATAGCATAAACTTGACCTTGATACCTTAACTTATTCTAAGGTATATTCCTTTGATTCTTGGGGATTTGGTTGGAATAGTGGCCCATATACTTACATTTAAAGAAGTATAATTTGAGGAATTCTCCCTTATCCTTGCATTCATGAGCATGATGGTCTTTTTCTCCACACTTGAATACAACTCTTTTTCCTTTTAGACATGTACCAGGGTGCTTCTTTCCACAAGTATCACATGTGGGAAAATAATTCTCTCCATTCTTCCCTTTATCTATTTTTTTCTATTGTACTCTTCTTATATTTCTTCCTTTAAAATCCAAAAGACTTATAAAATTATTTCTCCATATTGATAGTACATGATATTATGTCCTCATATGATAAGAAAGTTTAGGATACTAGTTCCCTTCAAAGGATTAGCATAATTCCATCAAAGAGATTGTCAATATTTCTCTTTATATTATGCACGTACTCTGTAGAATGATTTTCTAACCTTGTAAAGTTTGATTCATACTTAGAAACATTTTCCTGTTATTTCTGTCGTAGACTAAATAACTATCTTTTCATATCTTCTCATTTCTCACAAGGAAAATACTTTTCCAATAAAATTTCCTCAAAATCCTCTCATTCCATGAATGTTATTTCCTCTTCATCCTTATTATTTTGAATCAATCACCACCATTGATTTTCATCTTTTGAGATAAAATAAACTATCATGATAGCTTTCTCCCTTTTATTAATAACCAGAGTGAAAAATATCTTCTCTTAGGAACTTATTTATTGCTCAGATAAAAATTGATTTTTAGTCCCATTGAATGGTAGAGGTTGTTGATGCATGAAACGGTCTAACATTGTTACACTGTGTGGTGGATTATAAGTCTTCTTCATATGGGAAATGTTATTACTCACAACCTAAGTCAGCTTCCCCAATATGGTTACAATTTAATCTGTTCCATCTGCAACACCAACACCATCTTCATTATCTCTCACATGAGGGAAATCCCTACATTGAGTGTGTGCATTAATACTGTTCTTATTCCTTTCATTAGGCTCCATTTATAAATAATGGAATACACAATATTAGATCATAAAATTATGAAACATAATGGATAATCCCAAAACTAGTGAAATGTTTAACATAAATTAAAAAAATTATGCATAGCTAATCTCATAATCATAAACATGGTTTCATTGGGGATATCTTTATTTTCAAATTTTCATAATGGTTTGTAATGAAAATTTAAATTATTCTAAGAATATCCCATATGAGTGTCAAACTATATGCAAAGTAAGGTTCTTTTTCATGCATCAGGTGATGATTTGATCAAGCCTAATGCACCCTTTTATAAGTTATTACCCCTAGGTACATCTGTGTTAGAACCATGCCAACTTATAGTGCCCAGACAGGGAATTATTTCTAGTAAAAACTACATAATATTTTCCTTACCAAAACTTTAGGATGTTCTTATATACTTATCCTCAAATTCTATCATATGGTTATTGAAAAGTGTTGTCGTGTTTACTTTCAAATGGTGTGTAATTTTTCTTCTTAGGTTCAGTAGAGTGGCTGACCAATGTCATCTCTTAAAAGAGGAAGTAAATTTAACAACATATTAAAGGTATTTTAAAAATGAAATAAAAAAACTACTTGAAAGGATGGGTTTCTTTATATAAATCTATAATAATTATGTTGGAAGAATATTGTATTTTTTTGTTTTTGTTTTTGAAATGTGATTGAGAAAATGAAATAAGAATATATTTTTTAGAAAACTATTTATAAAAGGCGTAATCAATCTAAATCTACATATTCATTTACTTGTGAATAATTATAATTTAAATTAATATCCACTTGATTTTGATCCCCTAATTTTTTAACCCCTAAACCTTATGATAATTAACTTAACCACCAAGATGAAATTAATTAAACCTTAGGCTAGATTTAGAACATGCAATCGCAGTACCCTGCTTTGATTGATGTTCTAAGGATAGATTATGGTCAATGGTAAATTAGGTCACATATCCACTCTATAAATGAGTATTAATTGAGTTTAGAGATTATATTTTAACTCTAAAAATCGATCTTGTGTGGTATTTTATTACTGATTAAGATCACGCTCTCACAATTCACAAAATTCTCAACCTTGCGTGTTTTTTGTTTATTATTCAATTGATTGCTTAGTTTAATTTAAATTAAAAAAACTCAATTAATATATCATATTAATTGAATTACAGTATCTCATTAATTCAAAATAAATTAATGAATAAGGTAAGAGGTAGATCGATTACTAAACAGAACTACTCTTCCATGGGCGGTATAGTCATGGTAGAAATGTTTTGCATGTGCAAAGGTTTAGAAAGGGTATAACCCAATATCACTTATAATCTAGATTACAGACCAAATAAGATGATTAAAGAAGAAGATAATTGAACAAAAAGAAGAATATATAAGTAATAAAATAGGAACAAAGAAGTTTATTGTGAAAACACAAATATTACAACTTAAGAAAGAGATGAAGGCTTCATTGAAGGGGTATTTTCTTCAAGAGATCTTTCTATGATTATAGGGAGTTACAGAACCTCAAATATGATGAGAGTAATCCTCTATAACTCCAAAATGGTATCATTTTACTCCTTTGTTAGAACTCCCAAATGAGGCTCCCATGTTGTCCTTTTATAGAAAAAATGGGAAGTGGTTTTGGGCACCCAGAATTATAGATACCACTTGTCTCTAAGTTTTAGGTTGTTAAATGATATTATCTAGACATGGAAAAAACACAAAATGTGTTAGATGTAATATTGAATATCACCATGTCTAATTTGGAGGCCATTTGACATCTTTAATGATATATATAGCCAAAATACCAAACCAAACTTTTAACTTCGTGAAAATTTGGTTCTCTGGACAGATCAGTTCAGTTGGGCCACCAGATGGACGAATTGGGATTGGGTTTCTTGAGATTAGTTGTATCCCACTTAGTTCTTGATCAATTAAAAAAATTTCATCCCATTTGGATGTGTGTATTTCTCAAGACATGTAAAATAGTGGAAATATTTCATTGGGCTTTCAAGAAGATTGGTCTATGTTCCTTCAACATCATCTCTGACCCTCCAAATTACCTTATCCTACAAAAAAATCACTAAAACAAATATAATTTCCCTTTTTAACAGTGATAAAATTTGAATAATTTAATCAAATGTAAAGTTCAATTTTGTATTATATTTATAATTTTCAATACAAAAACCATTTAAAAAGGTGATATAAGGGTGAAATAATGCGGTCAATTGTGGTGTGATTGGTTATGTTCCCTGATATATGTTTTTCTAAATATAGTTCTCAATGTTTCTAATAAAATTTCTCTAATACCAATTTTAGTTACCCTGACCATATTATCCCAAAACCAGTTTCTACTTTATTACATTGGCATAAGATAGAAGCAATCAAAACCCAAATGACTGAATAGTTTAACGGTCTTGATAAACTAGATACATACTTAAAATTCACATTGCATTTTAAAACATAAATTGTAGAAAGAATTTTCTTTACAATTGTCATTATTCCCCTTGGTTTATCCCTATATATCAATCACAAAACACTTCCTGATATCTAGGGGAAATAAAACATAACAAAAGGGATAAGCTCAGATGCTCGGTAAGGGTATGCATACAGTTAAAGATATGAATAAATAAGTAATAATCAATATGATATGGTAAATAACTGAAAAACATGTCATTTAATCAATAAACTGATCATAATATGGAAAAAATAAATGATTATTAAATAAATCCATATAAATAATCACATGAGTTTGAAACTTATCCATGGATATTCTAACTAATCTAATAATCACATGGAATATCAATAACTGAATTCATATTGATGGAATGCATAATATTGGACATCTTAAACATAATTTCAATGACTATTTCCAATACTTCTTACCATCAAGTCCTTGTTTCAAGATATCTTATATAAATGGGTATGTCCTCAGCAATATACCCATGATTATTTGTCTCATGAGACCTATCAATGCATCGAGGGGCTATGTAATTTCTGTTCCACCCATCACTCAATAAGTCAAATTCATTCCTCATATGAAAGCAGTGAAACATAATCAACATAGAAATTTGTATTGAAAAACTAACATATGAAATGTTAATACTTACCCCAATCAATAAACATAATCATAAACCATCCAGAGTAATATGGGGAATGGAAATAAAATTGCACATCCCTAGTCAAACTTATCATAAACCATCTAGAGAAATAATAAGGATGATATCAATACAACAAATCCTCATTGTATCGTAAGTAAAATAAAGGTTTTATGTCATTTATGAATATAAATACCATAAAAATGTCATTTAAAACATTTTTTGGAAAATAACCTTTTCACTTTGAAAGTTTTTTTAAAACTACAAGTTCAAAAAATATTTTGAAAATAATTTTTTTTAAATAACCTTTGAAAACTTGTAAAATGATCTTTAAAACATTTAGAGGTCATGTCAGTACAAAATTCTATTCATGTTGTACACATTAAAATAAAGGTTTCTTTCACATTTTTGGTAAAATCCAAATGGACCTTGTTTTGAAAATGACATGAAAATTTCTTTCAAAAAAAATTGTAAATAGTAAAAAATGGGTAAAAATGTCTTTAATAAATAATTTTTAAAATAATAAAAACATTTTTTGAAAACATTTATAGAAAACAGGGATTTTAATGAAAATGCATTTTTGACCAAAGAGAAAAATAGTCATATTTTCTTAAAAACATCTTCTCAATCATTTTAAGTACCAAAAGTGTAGAGAATTGATACTATTACATGAAACTGTTCATGAATAACCATAATATAAGAAAATAGATTTATTTTAATACAGAAATAGCAAATAATTCCCCCATGGGAGGCTTAAAAAATCTCAAATAATGATGAGAATGTGAAATAAATTCTTACCACTTTGGTAACTTTTGAATCATAAGTCTCATGAAATAAATAACTTAAAATGAAAATTTTAGTATCATGAAGAGAAATATATTCATTATATAACATATCAAAATGGTTAGTATATACACCACACAAAATAATAAGTGGTAGTTATGTCATAAATCTCATGGAAGTAAAAGTGAGACGAGAAACTCTTACCACTTGTTCGACTTCCTTTATTTGTATCTAAACCTCTTGAATAAAAAATATAGGTTTATTAAACATATATTACATAAAAATAATCATATATATCATACCATATATGATTTAAATATAGTCTTTTATCACTTGTTTATTAGAAATTCTATGTTAAAATCGTAGTTTTTGGTGATAATTGCTTCTTTTTTCTTGTATGATTTAGTTCGGTAATTTTTATCCTTTTAATTTGATCATGGTTAAATAATCTCTAGAATTTTAACCATGATATAAATATCATATATATTTACAACATATTTATTTAGATTATTCTATAAAATTTAGAGATAGAAAATGGATTACACTATTCATGGAGATGGTAAGTCTACATACGCATGAACATTGTTTCCATTTTTCTTGATGGATGGAATAAAAGAAAAATAAATATTAATTAACCTTTATAGAATAATAATTATGTTATATATATCATTTATATTAATAAAATTCATCCTTATTACCATTTATGTAAATATAAAATAAAAAACATTTTACATCGCTACGTAGAGGTGGTAGTCCACACGTACGCGCGAGCTACGTTATTATTTTTCAATGGATTAGAAGGTAAGAAGTTATATGTGATATTATATTTAAAAAAAGTATGTTTAGATAATAAATATCTCATATATTCATTAAATTTTATTTTTAATAACTTTCATGTAAAATGTTAATAAAAAACGAATCACATAACTTTGTGAGGCAATAGTTCATCGAACACACGAGTGACGTTATCATATCCCTCACAGAATGGAAAGTAAGAAGGTATATGTGATATGATAATTATAAAAGTGTAGTAATATCATAAATATCATATTAACATGTTAAATTCATCATTACATCTGACCTTGAAAGGTGGTGATGGAAAACAAATAATATTGGTCCGTGAGGCGGTAGTTCACCGTACACATGAATGGTGATTTTGTAACCCATTTGATGGAAGAGGATGTGGATATAAGTAATGAACTTAAAATAAAAACATAATAGTATATTGAAGATAATTAGGTTATTATTCCATCATGGTTTAATAATAATTTAAGGAGGTAAAGAAAAAAATAAAATAAAATGCCCGATTAGAGATGTTACCTCATCTTCGGACAACTTTTTTGGTTTGCACCAAAAGACTTATTAGATGGATTTTTGATCAAACTAAGGCTTATAATATGAGATCAAATAAGTAAGGAAGGTATTTTGGTAGTTCTTGGTCAAACTAAAGGGTTATTTAAGTGTGAATATTATAGGAGAGGGGGTGGTTTTTATAAGTGATGTGAACAACACACTTGTAATTTTGGAAAAGAAAAATATGTGATCCCAATTTTCACATGTCACAAGGATACAAAATGGGTCATTATCAAACCTAGAAAAAATAAGGTTGAAATATGACTAGATGATGGGTGTTGGACAAGTTTTGGATCATTTTTAACCCTTATCTTTTTAATTTAACTCCCTGATAAAATAATTTTTACCTTAACCATGATAAATAATTTTTAATGTTTTCACTACTCATTATGATGAAAATTTAATTCGAACTTATTAAATAATATAAATTGTTTTGATTCCAAATATGAAATCCATTTTTCCAAATTTCATTCACGTAAATGATAAAATTTAATTTAAAATTAATCATATAGATATGATGAGAAAATGGGTTTTCAAAGAGAAAATGTTCAAAAAGCTTAAAAAGTTTTTATATCAAAATTAAATATGAAAATTATTCAAATTAATAAATTAGATTAATAGATATATAAAATAAATAATTTTACTTTTAAACCCATTTAAAAAAAATAACCTTATAAATTATTTAAATGAAAATGCAATTTTCCATAAAAACCGGTATTTTTAGTTATCCATCAAAAAAGGAAAATTATCAAAAATTAACTCTAAGATAATTTTGATATAATGATTTAAAAAATAAAATTAATTTTATCAAATAAATTTTATAAGTGATAAAATTTTATTTTATCATAAGTACGCAAGAAGTGGTGAAACCGTTTTCTTTGAAAAATATAGTTTTTTAGAAAAAAAAAATTACTTTCAAATGATTCTTATTTTATTTCTAATCAATAGATATACATTTAATTTATATTATAAATTTGTAAACTATAGAGACCCTATCCTTTTACACATGTCATTACATGATTTTAAGCATAATAAAGCATGATATTACAATCCAAGGATCGTAAAGTCTAGTGTTTTGGAAGACTGGATACAAAAAACTGAAAACATGGGATAAAATAAAACATTTATTTATTTAATCTTCACAAAGATATCCTAAATTATATTGTGCTCATACATATTCATAGGATAACCTGAAGATAACATGAATAAAGGGATGAACTAAAAAACCCAGTAAGGGGATAAACATAAGAATAAAGCTTTGGCACATGGGTTAGAAGGCATGACACAATGATATAAAAATGCATGGAGCATATAGATTCATAACATATAAATATGGGATCATATAAACATGGAGTCATAGTAATATGGAAGCAACATAAAACATGACTTTATCATGAGTCAAGGCTCATTGCACATAGAGGAGGACAAGTCAAGGTTAACCACCAAGACCGCTGCACATGGTAGCACGAGTCAAGACTAACTGCCAAGACTGTTGCACATAATGTCTCATGAGACTCAACTTTACCCAATGCATTAGAGCACTATCTGAGCGCACCCATCTGAAAAAATTTTATAAATATGTTTTCCATATAATGAATCATACATAATCAATCATACATAAACATAAGGTTACCCATGGAAAGAAATGGGTATCATAATCATGTCGTAAAACATAATAAATGGGTGTATCATAAAAGTGTCCATAAAAGAAATAAATTAAAACATACATGGACATTAATAAGTTAAAATAGTTATATATCATGGTAAGTGATGTCAAACAGAAGTGACAATATTTAAGTAGATTATTTAAGAAATTTTAGCATTAAAACATTTTAGTGTGGTTTTAAGTAAAATACTAAAGAGCATTTAAAATAGAAAAAGGCATAATCTTTTATATAAAACCAAAAGTGAACCAAAAATGTTTTCATAATAAAAAGACTGATTTTATAAAAATAATTGTGTCTTAAAACACATGATAGAGTACATTTAAAATTGTGTAAGAATTCAGGAAGTTCCCTTAAAACGAGTTTGTTTATCGAGAATAATTGAGGAGGGAATGATTTAAAAAAATGTATATCCCCGAAAGATAATTATGAATTGATGATTTTAGAGAATATAAACATCATTTATAATATTTTCAAAAAAATAATAAATAACTTCATTTGGGTAAAAAGAAAGATAGAACAACTCGAAGGAATAATGGAGGTTCAGGTAGAATCTCTTACCCTAAGTACGATGGTGTCCTTCACATGATATTGATGTCTTGGATAACCAAATTACATTCATTAATTAATATTTCCATAACCTCTTCTACATTTAATTGATTTATTATAAACTTATTAAGTTAATTCATGGCCTTTTTAGTGGGTTAATAGGTTCAATTTCATTGTTTTGAAAGCATTTTTTTCCTTGGTTTTCATAATTGGTTTACTTATATACATGTAAGGATAAATATGTAAGGTGAGAATGGTTATACAGAATTAGAATCATATGTTATTGGTGAACAACTATAAAATTACATGGTTATAAAATTCATTTGGTTAATTGGTGGTTTTTTATCACAATGAACATATTTTGCATTATAAATTAATATCATGTGTAAAAAAGATTAAATAACCTTAAATTAGACAAAATAAATATATTATAGTATAGTTAAACCATAAAAATGGTTTCATGAGAAGAATTGAAGACAGTAAAAGAAATTGAAAACTCGTCATCCTTGAATGTGATGAATTAACACATCTCAGGTGGTGTTTTCATTTCTAGTATAAAAGGATGGGAAAGGAGAGATGATGATGAAGTATTCCATTAGAATAACAAAATTCTAGTACATGTAAGTTACTGGACTTATCACTCCATTTGTATTAGGAGAAGTGAGGATAGAAATGAAAATAAAGGAACGTGAAAAGAGAATAAAAGAAAAGAAAAGAGGAATTTACCTACTGAATATATCTTCCTTGAGAGCCTCTTTAGGGGAGTGGTTTTGGTATTTTTATGAGATCAAGAGCTCCTGGACATGGGAGATGGGCTTAGGGAGATATTTTATTAGAAATTTGACTAGGAACAAGACTTGAGAGTTGTAAGGAGAGGAGGTAAAGAGGGGTGGTATTTATAGTAGATGAGAGGAGGGGTTTTCCATTATATTAATCATTAGTTTAATATTTTTACTCAAGACTATGAATAGTCTTGATTATTGTAACCAAAAAAAGTAAATCGAGTATTTGAATTTTAACCAATGGACATTTAAATCATCCATGACTCAAGAATAATGCATAAATTCATTTATTTAGCATTTATCGTAAATTATCGTATTTTATTGTTCACCAAAAATTCAAGTATTTTAGAAAAATCTCAAAAATTCATTACAACCATTTTTTAATGTGTATAATTCAAAAATGAACTCTATTTTATGAAAATAATTTTATAAATATGCGAAATTTAATTTTTAACTAAAATTATAATTTACTTAAAAACAAATTTTAAAATTAAAATTGTTTCTCTAACACATTAAAAAAATAATTAAGGTCTCTTAAAATTATCTTATAATCATAAGTCATCAAAATAATTATTTATGAAAACATTTTATAAAAACAAATTTTCTTTTAAATTATAAAATTAATCATAAAATTGTAATTAAATATACATGACTTACAAAAATACCAACACTTAATTAATAATTTTTAAAATATTTACTTATACTGTGATATATTTATATCATATTATCAATTATAATATAGATAAATTTTATTTATACTTTCATTAATGAAGTTACTATTCAATTGGTCGGTTCACTATTCATAAGGGTCACATTACTATTCCAAAGGTCAAGTTACTATTTAATCAGTATGTGTTTCTTAACTTCTAGAGATACCTTTTATTTTACCCATTATTCATTTATAAGGTTTTTATTGTGCTCTATATGTAATATTATATGATTATTCTATAATACATAATTATAATAAGGTAATTTCATTGATAAAACATTGGGTCGTTACATTCTTCCCCCCTTAAGAAATTTCTCTCTCGAAATTTTGTTTTACATTCTAAGATGAAAACAAGTGTGGGTACTTTTTTGTCATTGCTTCCTCCAGTACACATGTTGTCTCTTCGTACTTATGGTTTTACCATACTATTTTGACCAGGTGAGTAGTCTTGTTACATATAACATTATCTCTATGATCCAAGATCTTCACTTGCTACTCCTTGTAAGAAAGATCATTCTCCAGCTATACCACCTCTGAAGACAGTACATTGGAAGGATCTGGTATGTACTTCCTTAAGAACAATACATGGAAGACATCACGTACTTTAGGCATGGTAGGTGGAAGTTCTAGTCGATAGGTCAAAGTTCTCACATGATCAAGAATCTTGAAGGGGGCGATGTGCCTAGGAATTATATTTCATTTCTTCCCAAATCTCATGACCTTCATCCATGGAGATATGCTGAGGAATACCATGTCTCCAACTTTAAACTCAAGGTCTCATCAATGATTGTCGGCATAGATCTTTTGTTGACTTTGGTCTTCCTTGATGTGCTGCTGAATGGTTTTCACCTTCTCCACCATTACTTCAGCCATTTCAGGTCTTAACAGCTTACGCTCACCGACTTCATCCCATTACGCTAGTGTTCTGCACCTTTTACCATAAAGGGCTTCCTATGATCCATTCAGATTCTCAAGTGGAAACTGTTATTGTAAGAGAATTCAACTATTGGAAGATGTTGGTCTCATCCTCCTTTAAAGTCCATAGAACACACTCTCATCATATCTTCTAGTGTATAAATAGTTCTCTCAGATTGGCCATCAGTTTAAGGATGTTAGGCCGTACTGAAATTCAGTTTAGTGCTTAGAGCATGTTGGAGACTTTTCCAGAACTTCAAGGTGAATCTCAGATCTCTATCGGATACAATAGATAGTGGTACTCCGTGTAGCCTTACCACCTCTTTGATATATATTCATGCAAGTTGGTCCAATAATAAGTCCTCTCATATTTCAATAAAGTGATCTATTTTTTTAAGATGATCCACAATGACCCATATAGCATTGTTTCCTCTGGATTCCCTTAAAAGTCCGATGAAAAAGTTCATGGTGATGTTCTCCCACTTCCATATTGGTATGGATAGTGGTTGCATCATCCCCTTAGACTTTTGTCTCTCATCCTTCACTTGCTAACATACCAGACACTTTAATATATACTCAACAATCTCTTTCTTCATATTGTCCTGCCAATAATTCTCCTAGAGATCTTGATACATCTTTGTGCTCCCTAAGTGAATAGAGAAGGTTGAACTATGAGCATCATTCAGAAGATCTTTCTTTATCTTTGGATCGGATGGTACACATAATCGTGACCCAAATCTTACGACTGCATCCTTATCAATATTGAACTCAGAGGATTTCACACTTTTGATAGCTTCCACCCTTTTCTGAATTTCCACATCATTTCTTTGAGTATCCTTTATTTTTTCCATGAGGGTGATTGAGCAATCATTTGAGAAAGTATTTATGATGTTCCTACCTTAATGATTCTCATGTTCATCCTCTACAAATCTAAGAAGATTGAATCCTTTTCAAAACTCATCATTAATAAAGATGCATGATCCTTTCTACTTAGAGAATTTTCCACCTTATTTTCCTTATCGGGATGGTATTGGATTGAGCAGTCATAATCCTTGATAAGATCTAATCATCTTCACTGGCACATATTAATCTCTTTCTATGTGAATATATATTTGAGACTCTTGTGATTAGTATATATCTCACACTTCTTCCCATAGAGATAATGTTGCCAGATTATCAACATAAAGACCACAACCGCCAACTCCAGATCATGCGTGGGATAGTTTTTCTCATGTATTTTTAGTTTTCTTGAGGTGCAGGCTATCACTTTATCATTTTACATCAGCAAAAAATCTAAGACCTTCTTTGAAGCATCATTGTACACCAAAAAGATTTTACCACTTATCAGGAGTGTGAGTATCGGTGCAATGATAAACCTCTTTTTGAGATCCTTAAAGATTTCCTCACATTCTTGAGTCCAAACGAACTTCACTCCCTTCTGTGTCAGATTGGTCATTGAATTTTACAATTGTGATAAGTTCTTCACAAATCGTCGATAATACTCAGCTAGACCCAGAAAGCTACGGATCTCTGTTATAGATGTTGTCTTGGGCCAATCTTCAATTATCTTTTTCTTAGAAGGGTCTATAGATATTCATTTGTTAGTGATAAATGCCCCAATAATGATACTTCCTTCATCCAAAACACACATTTACTATACTTTGCATAAATTTTCTCCCTTCGCAAATTCATCATCACGGTATTCAAATGCTCCTCATGTTCCTCCTTACTCTTTGAGTATATCAGAATATCATCGATAAAGACTACCATAAATTTTTCGAGGTAATTTTTAAAGTCTCTATTCATTAAATCCATGAATATTATTGGAGAATTAGTGAGTTTGAAGGGCATTGTTATGAACTCATAGTATCCATACCTCATTAGAAATGTAGTTTTGGGAATATCTTCCTTCCTCACCATTAATTGGTGATATCGTGACCGAAGGTCCACCTTAGAGAAATAATTGACCTCACATAGCTCATTGAATAAGTCATCTATTTGAGGTAGGGGATACATGTTTTTTATCGTGATTTTATTAATCTCATGATAATAAATGCAGAGGCACATTGATCCATCCTTCTTTTTAACAAAGATGACTGGTGTACCCCATGGTGAAGCACTCGGACATATAAAGATCTTCTCCAGATTCTCCTATAACTACTTCTTTAGCTCTTCCAGCTCAATGGTGGTCATTCTATAAGGTGTCTTTGATATAGTTAGGGATCCAGGAATAATTTCAATTGAGAAATCAACCTCTCGATCAGGAGGAAGACCATGAAATTATTTAGGGAATACATCAGTGTAATCCCTCACTATGGGCATATCTTTGAGAAGTATCATCTCCTTTGTCTCATTAATTTGAGCAAGATATGATTTCTCAAAAGGAAACATTATCCACACTTGAGATGATGATTTTGAATAAGATTCATCTTCCTCTTTACACTTGTATAGGATTGGAGGATACTCTGGGATGTGAAGAGTGATCTCCCTTTTCCGACAGTTAATTTTGGATTTTTATAAAGATGGTCAATTCATGCCCAAAATAGCATTGAACTCCACCATAGGTAGTATGAAAATATTTGCTGGGAGGTTCAGTCCACAAACATTTACTAGGGAGGAGTTATAAACCTTGGAGTCAATAATTTCCTCATTCATTGTTCTCATAGATAACTCAACCTCCAAATTTTGAGGTGGTGTTTGAATAGTTCTACTAAACTTGAAAGATATGAAAGAATGCATAGAATCAGAATCAAATAGTACATTCTCTATTCTTGAATGAATAGTTGGTGTACCTATCACCACATCATTGTCCAACTTCACCTCAGTAGTATTGATACCATAAGACCTTCCTTGTTTCCTTGGATGTTGTTGTTGATTTCCTTCGAAAACCCTTGGCTTAGGGAAATTGTTCACATAATGATCATGTTCCTTGCAGTTGTAACACTGCACTACAGTTTGAGTGTTGATCTGAATCTTACTTTCTTCTTCCACATTAGTGGTATTCTTCATATCCCTATGGCAGTTCTTAGATAGATGTATCATTCTTCCACATTTGAAGCAATTTCCGGTTCCCTTTAGACAGTTCCCAGGATGCTTCTTTCGATAATTTTGGCATGTGGGATGTTTGATCTTCTTTCTATCATGGTATTTATTTTCTTAACCACCCATATTATACTTCATTTTCTTATTTTTGTCATCGGGCCTACAATACCATTAAGAGTATTTGATCTCCATTTCAACTTTGAGGGCACAACAAAAAATATCCCCATAACTTTCCAAATCTCAAATCGCCAAAAAAATTTGTATACTTAGCTTTAGTCTGTTAAATAAGCGATCCACCTTGCTTTTGGTTTTCATGACAAGGCTGGAGGCGTATCTTTCAATCCTTGTGAAGTTTGATTCATACGCCCCGATAGACTCATCTTTCTTCTACTTAAGTCCTAGGAACTCTCTTTCCATCTTAAGATGGAGGGTTTGGGGAAAATATTTATTGAAAAAACATCTTCTTGAATTCCTCCCAATCCATAGAATCAATTTCCTCCTAAGACTTCATATTCTTGATCTGTGTCCACCACTGATCAGCTTCCCTATTAAAACGATAGACTTCCAGTATGACTTTATCTTCTTCTGAGCACTAGAGGACAGAGAATATCTTTTCAATGGAGTTAATCCACTGTTCTGTGAGGATGGGATCAGAAGATCCACTAAACATGGGAGGTTTTTACACATGAAGGATTCAATGGCAACTTGTTCTTTCTTTGCAGGAGGAGGGAGTTCCACATGATTCAAGTTATTATTCATAACTTGAGTCAGTTGAGAAAGTACTGTCATGAAATTTTGAGCACCCATTCCCATCATATTTGGCTTGTCATTGGGGAAATATTCACATTCCCTATCACATTGATTGTTGGCACATGTTCTTCTATTTACCTCAATTAACTAAAAAAAAGAAATTACAATTAGAGGGATTGAATACATAGCTAATCAGAATAAAAAAAGAAACTTTAAACATAAAAGGATAAACTTTTAAAGGAAAAGTATATCCTAACTCGTGATTCCCTAGGCTTCAATCTAGGTTACCCGTGATCTGTTTCCTTACATTTATTCTTATGGGGTCCTTTTTTTGTTCCCTTAATAATGGTTTATACTGAGCTTATGAATTTACAAAAGCATATCTTCTGGGAGTGTCAAACCAGGAGTGCAGCAAGGCCCATTTTTGGGCACCAAACTCATTCAAGTCTAGCTCAAAATGGTGTTTTTGAGTTTTACCCCTACATACATCTATGCCAGAGTCACATCCAATTGTTCGTATCCAGACAAAGATGTATTTTCTTAATAAACCACTTACTCTATACTTACCAAAATTTAGGAATGTTTTCTTATACTTAGTCTCATCCTTAAGGTTATTACTAATGTGCTCTATTCCTAATCTTCAAAAATAACTAGAACATCCTCTGATACCAACTATAGTGACCCTAATACTTTACACATATCATTATATGATTTTAAGTATAATAAAGCATCATATTACAAGTCAATTATCATAAATTCTAATTTCTTGGAAGAATAGGTACATAAAACTGAAAACATGGGACAAAATAAAACATTTCTTTACTTAATCTTCATAAATAGATCATAACTTCCATTGTGATCATACATCTTCATAGGATAACCTGAGGATAACATGAACAAAGGTCTGATCTAAAAATCCCACTAAGGGAATAAAAATAAGAATAAATCTTTATCACATGGGTTAGAAGGCACGACATAATGATATAAAAAGGCATAGAGCACATGGATTCATAACATATAAACATGGGATAATATAAACATGGAGTCATAGTAATATAGAAGAAACATAAAACATGACTTTATCATGAGTTAAGCCTCATTTTACATAGATAATCACAAGTCAAAATTAACCACCAAGACCACTGCACATGGTAGCACGAGTCAAGGCTAGTCGCCAAGACCATTGCACATAACATCTCATGAGAATCAACTTTACCCAATGCATTGGAGCACTATCTGGGAACACCCATATTAACATGTTTATGAATATGTTTGTCACATAATGAATCGTACATAATCAATCATACATAAACATAAGGGTGCCCATGGAAAGAAATGGGTATCATAATCATGTCATAAAGAATAATAAATGGGCGTATCATACAAGTGTCCATGAAAGAAATGAATTGAAACATACAATGACATTAATAAGGGAAAATAGGAATATATCATGGTAAGTGATGTCAAACAGAAGTGACAATATGTTAGAAGAGTATTTAAGAAATTTTATCATTAAAATATTTTAGTACGGTTTTAAGGAAAATACTAAAGAGCATTTAAAATAGAAAAGATCATAATCTTTTATATAAAACTAGAAGTGAACCAAAAAGGTTTTCATAATAAAATAATGATTTTATAAAAATAATAGTGTCTTAAAACAGATGATAGAATGCACTTGAAATTGGGTAAGAATTTGGGATATTCCCTTAAAACAGGTTTGCTTATCAGGAATAATTGATGAGGTAATCGTTTAAAAAAATGTATATAGCTAAAAGAGAATGATGAATGGATGAGTTTGGAGCATATAAACATCATTTAGAAGATGTTAATAAAAATAATAGATAACTTCATTTGGGTAAAAAAAGATAGAACAACCTAAAGGAATAATGGAGGCTCAGATAGAATCCCCTACCTTAAGTACAATGGTTTCCTTCACTTGATTTTAATGTCCTAGATAAACAAATTACATTCATTAATTAATATGTCAAAAACTTCTTATACATTTAATTGATTTATTATAAACTTAGTAAGTTCACTCATGACCTTTTTTATGGGTTAAGAGGTTCAATTTCATTGTTTTATGAGCATTTGTTTCCTTTATTTTCATGATTGGTTTACTTATATACATGTAAGGATAAACATGTAAGGTGGGAATGGTTGTACAGAATTGGAGTTATATGTTATTAGTGAACAACCCAAAGATTACATGGTTATAAAATTAATTTGGTCAGTTGGAGTGAATATGAATCATTATATAAAACTTTAATGATAACCATTTTGGTTAATTGGCTATTTTTTATCACAACGAACACATTTTGATTTATAAATTAATATCATGTGTACAAAATATTCCAGAACCTTAAATTAGACATAATACATATATTATAGTTTAGTTCAAACATAAAAATAGTTTCATGACTAGAATTGAAAACGGTAAAAGAAATTGAAAACTTACCATCCATGAATGTGATGAATTAACACATCTCGGATGGTGTTTTCATTTCTAGTATAAAAAGAGGAAAAAGGAGAGATGATGATGAATTATTCTATAAGCATAACAAAATTCCAATCCATGTAAGGTATTGTAGTTATCACACCATTTGGATGAGGATAGGTGAGGATAGAAATGAAAACAAAGGAACATGAAAAGAAAATAAAAGAAAAGCAAAGAGGAATTTGCCTCTTGAATATATCTTCCTTGAGAGCCTCTTTAGAGGAGAGGTTTTGGTCATTTTATGAGACCAAAAGCTCCTGGATGTGGGAGAGGGGATTAGGGAGAGATTTAAGTAGAATTTAGATTAGGAACAAGGTTTGATAGGTGTGAGGAGAGGGGGTAAAGAGGGGTGGTATTTATAGTGGAGGAGAGGAGGGGTTTCCCATTATTTTAATCATTAGTTTAATATTTTTTCTCAAGACTATGAATAGTATTGATTTTTGTGACCAAAAATAGTAAAGAGAGTATCTGAGTTCGAACCAATGGCCATATACATCATTCATGACTCAAACATAATGCAAAAATTCATTTATTTAGCATTTATCGTAAATTATCATATTTTACTATTCACCAAAAATTCAAGTATTTTAGAAAAATCCCAAAAATTCACCTCAACCATTTTTCGGCACGAAGAATTCAAAAATGAACTCTATTTTATAAAAATAATTTTCTAAATATAAGAAATTTAATTTTTAACTAAAATCATAATTTACTTAAAAAATACAAATTTTAAAATGAAAAGTGCTTTTCTAACACTTTGAAAAATTAATTAAGGTCTCTTAAAATTATCTTATAATTATAAGTCATCAAATTACTTATTTATGAATACATTTTATGAAAATAAATTTTCTTTTAAATTAATAAATTAATCATAAAATTGTAATTAAATATACATGGCTTACAAAAAAACCAACACTTAATTAATAATTTTTAAAATATTTACTTATACTATAATATATTTATATCATATTGTCACTTATAATATGGATAAATTTTATTTATACTTTTATTAGTGAGGTTATTATTCAATTGGTCAGTTTCTTATTCATAAGGGTCACATTATTATTCCAAATGTCAAGTTACTATTTTATCAGTATATGTTCCTTAACTTCTAGAGATACTTTTTATTTTACTCATTCTTCATTTATAAGGTTTGTATTGTGTTCTATATGTAATCTTATATGATTATACTATAAGATATAATTATAATAAGGGAATTTCTTTTATAAAACATTGGGTTGTTACATAAACCATATAATTTCATAATTTAGTTCATATTGTTCATACCCGTCAATTTAACGGTTATGTTATAATGGTCATGTTTAAATAATAATATTTTAATTGAGTATCATGTTTAGTTTAAACCTAGTGTTGCATGCATTTCAAGCTATTTAAGATATTGAATTTATTTAAAAAGAAATATATCATACGGTCTTGGGGTGTTATATTTTCTTCTAAGTTTGGTGGTGTGTCATACATGTTATCGAACATGATGTTCCTATTTTAAAATCTCAGGGTGATACACCCTTCTAAATAAATTATGTGCTCACAATTTAATTTTGATCTTGATAATCAAGGGTTTGACATTTGAATATATCTTTGTTGAAAACCCACATCTTAAAAAGGATTAACAAAACATCCTCTCAAAAAGAAAGTGAAATACAAAGTTCATGTGGAGTAACACATAACTAGGTTTCTAAATATGAGAACATTGGTGGAAAGTGAAGATATGGACATGGAATGAAAGCGTAAATAATTATAGAGGTCATCGATCATAAGAAAGTGAGTGATCAATGGAAAGTTAAGGGCCTCAAAACCATAAATCTTTGATGATATAAAAGACAATTGATTCGATGTATTATGATGGCATTTTGTTTCAATATCCTTTTTCTAGAGTTGAGGAATTCATTTACCATCTAGACTAAGAAAATATGAAAATATACTTTATATATTTCTATTCCATATGCACTATTTCATCTTTTGGTTGTGCTTCAATCATTTTCCACTTCATTTATTACTACAAAAAATGAATGTCCATGGTGAATTTTTTATGCCTGAAGCACTAAAATTAACTTTTTACGGATCATTAGCTCAATAAAATAATAACAAGTCATTCCTCTTATCTCTGGATATTTTCCAAGACCAAAATAGTTAGCACAAGTTATCTAATAACACCTAATGTCACGAACCGATCCAGACACCCTGGTACCCTGATACCCAGGCTGATCATGAACTGACCTGAAGGACATTCTCAATCCCCATGGGTTGGAAACTATCACCTGATATCATACAAGATAAGGAGGGCATGATTTTTTCCGCATAAACAGCAGAAGAAGTAGTTACAAGTCGGTATGCTCAAAAGAAAACTTCACAGGGAGAACAAGTACCATAAGTCAAACAGATATATAACTCAAAGTACAACCACAAAGTACCAGAAAACATGAAGAACAACTCAAGTATCAATAGACACAACAACACAAGTCAAAAGAGTCAACAACAACTTCTACCTCTAAGTGGCACTTTCCCCTTGCTCGAACCTGGAAAAAGGAAATCTACAAACACCTAAAGGCACAGGTAAGGTGTGAGCGAAAAGCCCAGTAGGGTCTCACCAAGGATTCCATAATAAGATATCAAATTAATTAACCAAATAAAACTTTCAATTTTAAATAAATAGGCATGGAAATACCAAAATCATATTTAAAACAAATCATACTTTACTTTTCAATTGATGGAAACATTTCTAAACAATGGCTTAATAAACATTTTATATAAAATAGTTTATATAAATTCACAAGGCATGTGTAAAACAGTTTACAAGAAATGGAATATATATCAAAGTATTAACAATAAGAAACGTGGTCATTTTTAGGAGGTATGATAGTTCTAGGTTATGGGATCCCCACACACTCAAATAGGTGATAATGACAATATGTGTACACACGTCCCTCAGACATTGGTCAAAGAGGATTCATCATCATCCTATCAGGGATGTGACCTGCTTCATATACTTTGTTAAAGCTATAAAGTGTCAATAGAGTGTTGTCCCAAATAACTCATTAACTACCTAGCATTTCATGTGCTCAAACAATAATTAATAAATGGGCAAATTATTTCAAAACTGTTCAAAATAAAATTGCCCCATTTTTCATTTCAATATGTTAATTTCCATTTAGAAACTAAAACATGGGTTTTTAATCAATTCATGTCTTTCCAGGATAAATCCAATGGGTTTTTATCAAAATAATTTTAGTCATTTTTCTCAATTATAAATTTGAAATCAATTTCACAAATCAATTTCAAAATTTAAATTCCACGGTTTAAATTCCACAATTTTCCATCAAATTCCACTACACACCCCAGTTCACTGGAATTGGGGATTTTCCCAATTATCAAGCCAAAGAAAATCCAAATCACAATCCACAATGAATTGGTTTTCATAATTTAATTGAAAGTAATTTAATTTAAAATCAACCAATTTATGGTTAAATCAATTGGTCAATCACAAACGGAACCACCTACTGAAACTAAGAGATCACGTCTCACAACGCCTGCAATGGGAAACTCTAATGAGGAACGTCGACAATATGGATCCGAGAATCAAACCTAGATTCAAGATCTAAAACAAAGGGGATTATATCCTCCAGTAACATGGATATTTTTCAAACCCTAAGGAAGGAGAGGAGAGAGTAGGAGATAAAGAATGGGAGAAGAACTCTTACCGGGAAAGGATTGAACAACGACCACTTAGCTTTGATCCACCTTGGAGAGGGTTTAGAGGAGCCAAAATTGGTTCTTGGGAGCCCTTACATACTAGGAAATCATAATATCCTAAGTTAGGGTCGAGCGGGGGTCAAAAATAGGGTTCAATAAATTTTTAAATAATTTTCGGAATAATTAAATCTCTCGCACGTGGTTAGCTGATCAGGGCTGCATGGTTTGTCAAATCGTGTGTCCTAACCATGTGCCCCTGTTGGTGGGGTTGCATGGCTTCACCTTGGTGGGGTATATTTTTTCAAACCATGTGTCAGTCGTGCACCCCCCCCCCCCCCCCCCCACTGTTTGGGTTTGCACGGTTTCCACTGGGAGGGCGCACGGTTTTCCCAAACCGTGCACCAACCGTGCACAGCCTAGTTTCCCAAAAGTTTCAACTTCTTTCCTGATACAACCTGAGACGAACCCCAACCAAAGCATGAACAAAAATATGGTCAAGGAGTACCTTCAAACAGTAACAGGATGTTACAACCTCCTCACCATAGAAACTTTTTATCCCCAAAATTCCTGTTAAGAAGCTTCCATGTCAAAAAAAGATGAGGTCACTACTCTCTCACTAGTGTCTCCCCCTCCCACGTCACATGGGTATCATAATTGTGTCGTCAAAGCACTCGGACCAAATATATCATCCTCCCATGAAGCACATTGGTTTCAGAATCAAATACCATGACTGGATGTTCAGTCGTGGATAAATAAGGCTCAATGTCAAAATCACTTCAGCTCATAACATGAGATGGATCATAAAGATATTTTCATAGCTGAGATACATGAAACATGTTATGTATTGATGTCAGCTGTGGTGGAAATTCTAAATGGTAAGTCACTTTCCACATCTACTCAACAACCTCAAAAGTCCCCACAAAAAGGAGCAAACTTCGTTTATCTCTCAAGCCGTCGATGATCCAACCGAAGTGAAACTTTCAAGAACACCTGATCACCAACTAAAAATTTCAATAGTCTAAAATAACGATCAACATAATATTTATACCAAATATGTGTCATCAACATTCTATGATGAATTAATTGAATCTTTGTTGTCGTCTCTTGAACCAATCTCGGTCCAACCAAAGAACTTTCATTGATCTCCGACCAACACAACGGAGATTTATAAGGTCAGTCATACAATACCTCAAAAGAAGTCATCCTAATCATGCACTAGTAACTATTGTTATAAGCAAACTCAACCAACCTCACTAAAGTCAATGACGCAGGCGTGAAGCATATCCTCAAGAATCTGAATAGCTCTTTCTGTCTGGTCATCCGACTGCGAATGGTGTCATACTCAAACAAACCTGAGATCACAGTGCCTCCTAAAGGCCTCTCCAAAAGTGAGAGGTAAATCAGGGATCTCTATCAGAGACTATAACAAATGGAACTCTGTGAAAACGAACAATCTCTTTCACATAGAGATTTCTCAACTCCTCAACTTTGGTTGTATCATGATTGGGTATAAAGTGAGCTGATTTGATCAGTCTATCGATCACAACTCATATCACATTCTTCTTTCTCAGGGTATGCGGCAACCCAACCACAAAGTCTATAAATTTCATCTCATTTCCAAGTCTACACTGGAAGTAGCTAAAGCAAACCTGAAGGTTTATGGTGCTCAGCCTTGACCTGTTGGCAAGTATAACAGCGAGAGACAAAATCAGCAATGTTTCGTCTCATACCTGGCCACCAAAATTTACACCGCATGTCATAGAACATCTTTGTGGTTCCTAGGTGCACTGCCCATTGGGAATTATGGAAATCCCTCATCACAACCATCCTTATCGCTATCAGTACAACAAAACGATTCTGATAACATAGAATACCCTCCATTGAGAATGACCACTCAGCAATAGTATCCCCACCAAAAAGAGAGTCTCTAATGCTGTGGAACTCGTCATCAAGATGTTATTCCTGAATAATCATCTCGAGAAGAGCAGAGGTCAACTGAGCAATGGCCGAAACAACTTCGGCCCCTGATTCCCAAACTCTAATATGCAACTGTGCAAAACGAGTCATCAAGTTCCACTCTTTCAATGATTCTTTCACGACCTAGATCAAAATTTTCCTGCTCAAAGCATTTGCGACGACATTCTATTTCCCTGAGGTAGAAGCGATGTCAAAGTCAAAAGATTACAGGTACTCCACCCAACACCTCTGGTGGAGATTCAAATCTTTTTTAGAGAAGATATAATTCAAACTCTTGTGGTTAGAATACACAGTAAACCTTTATCTGAAAAGGTAATGTCACCAGCTCTTAAGGGTGAGCATCACAGCTACAAGTTCAAGGCCATGGATCGGGTAATTCTTATAGCGACCTTGCTTTTTCTTACATGACTATTATATCATTTTAAAGATAAACAACATAATAGTGTTACAAATCCAGGATCCAAAGGTTTAGTGTCTTGAAAAAATTAGGACCATACATAACTTTTATATAATAAAACATAAACATTTATTTAATTCATTTTTCTCTAGCTACTTATTGGCTCTCGTGTTCTCCTTGGTATAAGTATTCACCTAAGGATATACATCAAAAGAAAGGGTGATCTAAAAGCCCAGTAAGAGGATGAATAAGAGACAAAAAACATGGATGAGCATAATCATCATCATAACATCATCATCATAATCCTGAGTGGAAGCATTAAATAAAGGCATAGAATATGGCAATGCATAAAAATTAAACATCGTGTCTTGGCGGTCAAATATCACACATAGTTGTGAACAAAACTAGCATCATGTTCACGCATATTTCACTTTATCTCATTAGATACATCACATTACTCAATGCATTGAAGCACTATTTAATTTCAGACGCACTCATCACATCATAACATTTACATGCGCTATATAATTCTGGGTGCACCCGTTACATCATAACATTTACATTATCATGCATGCCACATAGAACGTATATCAATCTTGGATATAAAATAACTCATGAAAAGGAATGTGTTTCATTTCACAAAGCATACATTCATGAATAAACTTTTGGTTCCCAAATGAAAAAGGGAATAACATACTTGGTATAAGAATTATCAATCTTGAGTGAAGAAGAAACAATCTCACAAGAAGTAAAAGATATATTTTTGAAAAGAATTCTTTTGGAAAAATATTTCCATTTTTCATAAAACTATATTGGAAACATGAATATCCCAAAAAAGAAAAGGGAGGGAAAAATAATATTTAAGGAACATTAAAGAAGCATCCATATTGAAAATTGAGTGAAAGAGGGAAACCCCAAAGAAAGAGAATTGGGTTCGAGAATCCTCTAATCTTATGTCTAAATGCTTTCTTCACTTTAATATTCTGGATAATCAAATTAAATTCATTAATTAAAAAATCAGAACCTTTTATACATGCATTTGATTAATTATAATGTTATTAAATTCATTTATAGGTTTTTGATGAGTTGTAGAGTTTAATTTCATCATTCGGGAGTGTTCATTTTCTTTGTTTTCATGATCGGTTCGCTTGTATATGAGTATGGAAGTTTATGTAAAATTGGAATAATTATCTAGAATTTAAATTATGTGCTATTAATGAACTTTTAGAAGATTAAACGATCTAGTATATCTATAACACCCCAATCTTCCACGGTACGCTTCCCTTTGAATAATGCAATAGCGTGTGTTGTACGCAACATCGAGTTCTAACACACCACAACCAATCAAACTAGCCGTTATGAATAGTAATACCTACTTTTTGAAATTTTATAAATTTTATCTCTCAAAATGGACTTCATTTTTGTATTCGGAGTATCGAATTTAGCCTAAGGTGAAATTTTGGAACTTTTCGGATAACATTTATATTTTGATGAATAGTGAAAATTACTAAATTTTAATTAAAAACAACTTTTTTAATCGAAATAATTTATATTGATAAATTATGAATTTGAGTAGTTTTAAAGTATATTTAGAATATATTTTTACCATTTAATACAATTTTGGTCATTGTACATAATTTCACAATTAAACGAGACATAAACAAGTGTCAATCTTTTGATAGTTATTATCTCTTAAAAACACGCTATTTGTTTTGATGACGGGAATTAATTTTTAAATTAATTAATGAAACTGATATGTTTTGAATTTGGTAAAATAGACATCATTTTTTAATTCATAATATCAAATATAGCTTAGGCCTAATTTTTTGTATTTTTCTGGAAACTTTCATTTTTTGATGAATAGTGAAACCACTAAGTGGTAGTTAAAAAACTGAATTTTTCATAAAACTTAATTTTACCGCTTCTGTGAGTGGAATTTCGAAAACCTGAGAGACACGGTTAATATCAAGGAGTAAAATGTGATTCAATGAGATGAAAATAATTTTTGGTGAATCGTAACTTTTTACTTTTATTTATCACGGTTAAAAGTGAATAGGGTAATTAAGGGTAAAAATGATATTAATATTACCCTAACACATGTCCTAATTCTATTGGACAAGTTTATCTCGACCAAAAACAACCTTAGGAGTAAAATATTATCATTTAGGTCCACTTGTATTAGATTAGGACATTTATTATTATTTAATTCAAAGAAGAGTTAAAAGAGTTAAAATCAAAGTTTATTTACTAAAACATTTTTAATATAGGGTTATATATAAGATAAATTCGATTGAAAATATTCATTATAAATCTAAAAATATTTCCTACATAATGATATTTTATTTATAATTTTTAGACAATAAATAATTTAATTTATTTATGACACAATGGTGATGCAGTAATTACCTAATTAATGAAGAATTAGAATAATTGATATTATAAATACCCAAATAAATGTAATTTGAGACTTTTTATAAATACCAATAATTTTATAGGTTAATATGACATGTTAGGATTGATTTAATTAACTTTTTTCGAAGTAATCATTCTGTTATGATTTTTACAAAAAACAATTATTGAATAGTGTCAAAATTGACATAAAAGAGTTTTTAAAAACAAATATTATATTATTAATTGATATTAAATTCCTAAAAATATAAGGTTCAGCCAAAATACTTATATCATGATAGGTGTATCATTAATGGACCACTTGGGGGTCGCTTGGATGTATATAGTAAGTTTATTAACCATATAATATAAAAATACAAAGAGATATTATAAAAGTGAAACTAATTAACTAAGAGTTAATACTTAAAGATAAGGTTAATATAATAACTCAAACCTGTCTAAATTCTATTGGTTGAGTGGTTTTCGACTCATCCCCACCTTAACCTTTAAATAATCCACTTTGGATCCATTGGAAACCGAATATGAATTTATTATAAAATAATATTTCTAGCTTTTCCAAAGGTGCCCCTCACCCCTCTTATAAAAGGGCACTCCCCCTCCTCATTAATTTGCACCTTCAAATCCTTTTGGTTTGTCCAAACCCTGCCCAAATACTCTCTCAACTTCCCTCACTACAACCTAGAGGCATTAGTTTGATCAGAAAGTCAACCTAAGGATCCCTTTTGATCAAATCAAAAGGAAGAACCCGAAGAAGAGGTAATGTTTTCACCACCCTTTTTCAAATTCATTTCTTCTTCAACTTCTTCTTTATTTGTTATTATCATTATAAAATAATGAATCCAGTATCTCCTATATACTGTAATATTATTATAAATATGGTACAACCATATTCAGTATTCTATTCATCCTTTGAATGACATGTCACCATACGTGCGTACGTACGGCTTACCGTCTCCACGTCGTGGTGTAATTGTTATTCAATATATTATTATTTGGATGGGTATAATAATGATGTGTATTTCATGTAAATAATAAATATAACATGATAATGATTCTGTATATAAGATATACCATCCAATTAAATATTATTTTAATATCAAAAGAATGATATTGTCGCTCGTGCATATGTACGGACTACCGTCTCCACGAACGCGATGAGATTCATTCTCCATCGTATCCATTCAAGTATAATTTTCATTTGATGATTTAAAAATAATGTTTAAGGACTTGATATCATTCTGGATATGAATAAGATACAACTTATTCATGACAAACATGGCTTATGTAACAAAACATATAAAAGAAAACGAGTAAGTTGACACCTGAAATGACGATAATACTAAAATATTATTAACAAAGCAATGTTAAAAGATCATATATGATAACATAATAATGTATATGATTCTTATATAATTTAATAACAATTACTTCACCATTATACAGGAGGTTAACCTACCCACAACCAAGGAAAAGTACAAGGTAAGGGTTATTTCATAATCTCTTCATTATCTGAGGTTGTTTATACGTAATTATCTACTGGGACATCTTTATCATCTACATTCATGTTTCTTAAAAATGTATTTCAGAACATTTTTACTATTTAGTAGAATATGGGTTAAAGTCATTTATACCCTTTTTTGAATTTTTATAAGAGGTTTATAAATGAATCTTTCCGTCGTTTTCCAAATAAGGTCTTTTTTTAACCTTTTCGAAAGAATTAAGGTAAGAATGTTTTTTTAACGTATACGGCGGGTGCGGCTATTTTCCGCCGTTATAAAATTTTCGAAGCTTCCCTTACAAGCTTATAAGGATATTTTCAAAGTAAATGTTTTATTTTATAATTATGTGACTTTTAAATGATTTCAAAATGAATATTTTAAGAATTTCTGAAAGGTACTCTTTATCAAAATCAAAATTTTAAATGTTTTAAAGATTTATCTTTCTAAATATTTTTAATTAATGTCCATGTTTTCAAAATGATTTTAAGGATTTATTTATATGGACATGAATGTTTTGAAATGATATTTCTTTTCAAAAGTTTCGAAGTGGTATGGGACACTTTGATTCAAAAATATCTTTTAAATTACTTCCTTAATAAATGTGTGACTTTTAAATGATTTCAAAAAGAGATATTTCTCTCATATAGTTTTGATTTCATCTATTTCAACATCCTTTGATGAATTTTAAGTTTATTTGATTTTGATTTATTATGATACAAAACTTCCATATTGTTTTGAAGTTTTTGTGATGTGTTTGACTGTGGATGTGTTATTCTTATACCATTCGTGGTTTATGGATGAAGTATTTACATTTCGTATGCTAGTTTTAATACGAATGTTTATGTTATATTTGAACCTTTTCATATGGGAATGCATTGGACTTAATATGTGACGGGTGGAGCCCGCTATAGCTCCTCGATGCATCGGTAGGTCTCATGAGACAAACTAGTGTCTTGGCACAAGGCCTTGACAAAATCGTATTTGTAGTCTTGGCACGAGGCATTGGCTACGTGGTTATGATAGTCTGACATTATGCATTCCATCATTATGAAAGTGGTTATTGATATTGCATGTGATTATTCGACTAGTAGAATATCCATGTGAATAAGTAAATGGAATTATTTCATTTTATCTTTTCCATATTATGTTGAAGTTAAAGTTTAAAAGGTTTTTGTTTTAGTTATACATTGCCTTAAATGTTCATGTCTATTTATGAAAGTTTCTGCTATATTGTTATCCTTACTGAGCATCTGAGTTCACCCCTTTCAATGTTTTATTTTTTCCAGGATGTGAAGAAGTAATTTATGAATTACCTGTAGGGATAATATGAGGGGATAAGAGTGTGGACTATGGAGACTATGTTGTTGTAGTTTTCATTTTTATGATGTAATGTAAAACTTTATGAATATATCTAGTGTTTCCAAGGCTGCTAAACTAATCGATCTTTCGAGATTTGATCTTTCTTGTGATCATGCCAATGTTATGTAATAATGCACCGAATCTGGGTAACTGGGGTCGGGGCGTTACAGTTGGTATCAGAGGATGTTTAGTACAAACCTTGGAAGCTAGATTTAGATAAACTCTGATTAGAGCACATAGACCTAAGATGGACTTTGAGGATTAGTATAGAAGAACTTCCTAGAATTTTGGTATTATAGAGATTTTGTGATTTTTCCGAGCAATACATCCATGTCTAGATACGAGCAGGTAGAGGCGGCTCTGGAACAGATGTACCTAGGGGTAAAACCCGAAAACACCGCTTTGAGCTAGACTCGAACGGGAACTGGTGCATGACAACGGGCTTTGCTGCACTCTTGGTTACGACACTCTCAGGGGATATGCTTAGGATAACTCTCATTTTCTTTACAAATCATTATGAAGGGTTTATGAGTATATACTTCCTCAAAGAAAACATTTTTATGATTATGGATTATATCCATAAATAGTTCAATTTATGTTAAGTGTTTTATAAGTATGAAATTATTTATTTTGATTCATAAATTGATCTAGTTTATACCATTGTTTAGAAATGGTGCCTAGTCGAAGAAATGGAAACTGTATCAATGCACGCACTCCGTGTAGGGATTGTCCTCCTGATCAAGATAATTATAGTGGAACTGGTGATGCAACTGGTGTTGATCAGCTAATCACCATACTAGGACAACTCACTCAGGTTATGAATAATAACCTTACCCGTATGGAACACCCTGATCCGCAGCGTGGAGGATCAATATTAGATCGCTTCATGAGGCAACAACCACCAACGTTCAATGGGAGTACAAATCCTTTTATAGCTGAGCAATGGATAAATTCCCTAGAAAAAATATTTCAGGCTTTGGGGAGTAGTGAAAGGGAAAAAGTTATCATGACAGTTTACCGCCTCACTGGAGATGTTTATCAATGGTGGTCATTGATTCAAAACACTAAGGAAGATGATGAAGTATCAAATATGGAATGTAGGGAGTTCAAAGATCTGTTTTTAGAAAAATACTTTCCCCGTGACCATCGAGCAGATATGGAAAGACAATTTCTGAGTTTGAGACAAAAGGATGATGAGAATGATGCAAAGTATGAGGCTAACTTTACAAGGTTAGCAAGGTATGCTGGAGATTATATATGTAACCCAAGAAGTAAGATTGATCCTTTCTTTGATGGGTTAAAACAATTTCTCCTTCGAGCATTAGTCTCACAATCCTTCTCGTCGTACGAAGACATTGTCTCATGTGCTATCAAGACAGAGAAGGAATTCTCTAGGTCTTATGACTTTAAAGAAAAGCAAGAGAAGAAGAGATCTGCTGATTAATCTGGGAATGGAAATAAAGGAAAGAAGGGAAAAGTTGAATATCTATCCTGCAGTAAATGTGGGAAGAAAGACCCCGGTACTTGCTGAAAAGGAACGGGAGTCTGTTACAAGTGTGGTGAAAAAGGCCACCAAGCTCGTGATTGCAAGGGGAAGAAGGAAGCTACCGATGTCCAATGCTACAATTGCAGGGATATGAGACATTATGCAAATGAATGTCCTAAGCGTCAGGGGAACTTACCTCAGAAAAGGTCAAGGGATCAAGGCCAAGCTTATGCTATCACTACTGCTGAGGTAGAAGCTGCAAAAGACGTGGTGGCAGGTAATTTAATGGTTTCCTCAAGTTTAGCAAATGAATTATTTGATTCTGGATCATCGCATTATTTCATATCTTCCCAGTTTTCTAAGAAAATTAGATATTTCCAATTTGATTTAACAAGGGAGTTGTCAGTTAAAACTCCTAAGGAAAGCATCATTGCAACAAAGTTTTGTGAATCAGTCCCTATTAAGGCACATAAATGTTCTTTATCTGCTGATCTCATCGTCATACATATGATTGAGTTTGATATAATCCTCAGTATGTATTGGATTTCAGACCATGATGCGAAGATTTATTATAAGAAGAAGGAGGTTACGATTTTTGATGATGATGATAAGGAACACCTTATCTTTAGAGCTGAATCGTCACCACCTAATTCTTATCTAGATTCACCCCCAGTAGCTCAACTAAATTCAATTATTGGGAAGGAAGAGAATGAAATAACAGTGGGTGAGGAAAGGAATGTTCAAATAGAGGATGTACCTATTGTGAAAGAATATGTAGATGTGTTTCTGGAAGATTTACCTGGACATCCTCCAGAACGAGAAGTTGATTTTTCCATTGATTTAATTCCTGGATCAAGGCCTATATCGAAGACCCCTTATAGAATGGCCATTGTGGAATTAGTTGAACTAAAGAAACAACTAGAGGAATTGAGTAATAAGGGATTTATTCGCCCTAGTGTTTCTCCATGGGGATCCCATATCCTTTTTGTTAAGAAAAAAGATGGATCAATGAGGTTGTGCATTGACTACAGGGAGATCAATGCTATAACAATAAAGAACAAGTACCCCCTACCTCGCATTGATGATTTATTTGACCAACTACATGGAGCTCAATACTTTTCAAAGATTGACCTTTGATCTGGATACCATCAGTTGTGTGTGAAGAAGGAAGACATTCTGAAGACAGCATTTCGAACCAGGTACGGGCATTACGAGTTTACAGTAATGCCTTTTGGGCTGACTAATGCGCCCTCTGTATTCATGGATCTAATGAATAGAGTTTTCAAGGAATATCTCGATGAATTTGCGGTAGTATTCTAGAAATTTCGAGGAAGAAATTATTTGAAGTAGGGGAGAATGTAACACCCCAAGCTTTCACGGTACGCTTCCCTTTGAATAATGCAATAGCGTGTGTTGTACGCAACATCGAGTTCTAACACACCACAACCAATCAAACTAGCCGTTATGAATAGTAATACCTACTTTTTGAAATTTTATAAATTTTATCTCTCAAAATGGACTTCATTTTTGTATTAGGAGTATCGAATTTAGCCTAAGATGAAATTTTGGAACTTTTCAGATAACATTTATATTTTGATGAATAGTGAAAATTACTAAATTTTAATTAAAAACAACTTTTTTAATCGAAATAATTTATATTGATAAATTATAAATTTGAGTGGTTTTAAAGTATATTTAGAATATATTTTTACCATTTAATACAATGTTGGTCATTGTACATAATTTCACAATTAAACCGGGCATAAACAAGTGTCAATCTTTTGATGGTTATTATCTCTTAAAAACACGCTATTTGTTTTGAAGATGGGAATTAATTTTTAAATTAATTAATGCAACTGATATGTTTTGAATTTGGTAAAATAGACATCATTTTTGAATTCATAATATCAAATATAGCTTAGGCCTAATTTTTGGTATTTTTCTGTAAACTTTCATTTTTTGATGAATAGTGAAACCACTAAGTGGTAGTTAAAAAACTGAATTTTTCATAAAACTTAATTTTACCGCTTCTGTGAGTGGAATTTTGAAAATCCGAGAGACACGGTTAATATCAAGGAGTAAAATGTGGTTCAATGAGATGAAAATAATTTTTGGTGAATAATAACTTTTTACTTTTATTTACCACGGTTAAAATTGAATAGGGTAATTAAGGGTAAAAATGATATTAATATTACCCTAACACATGTCCTAATTCTATTGGACAAGTGTATCTCGACCAAAAACAACCTTATGAGTAAAATATTATCATTAGGTCCACTTGTATTATATTAGGACATTTATTATTATTTAATTCAAAGAAGAATTAAAAGAGTTAAAATCAAAGTTTATTTACTAAAACATTTTTAATATAGGGTTATACATAAGATAAATTTGATTGTAAATATTCATTAGAAATCTAAAAAGATTTCCTACATAATGATATTTTATTTATAATTTTTAGACATTAAATAATTTAATTTATTTATGACACAATGGTGATGCAGTAATTACCTAATTAATGAAAAATTAGAATAATTGATATTATAAATACCCAAATAAATGTAATTTGAGACTTTTTATAAATACCAATAATTTTATAGGTTAATATGACATGTTAGGATTGATTTAATTAACTTTTTTCAAAGTAATCATTCTATTATGATTTTTACAAAAATCAATTATTGAATAGTGTCAAAATTGACATAAAAGAGTTTTTAAAACAAATATTATATTATTAATTGATATTAAATTCCTAAAAATATAAGGTTCGGCCAAAAGACTTATATCATGATAGGTGTATCATTAATGGACCACTTGGGGTTGCTTGGATGTATATAGTAAGTTCATTAACCATATAATATAAAAATACAAAGAGACATTGTAAAAGTGAAACTAATTAACTAAGAGTTAATACTTAAAGATAAGGTTAATATAATAACCCAAACCTGTCTAAATTCTATTGGTTGAGTGGTTTTCGACTCATCCCCACCTTAACCTTTAAATAATCCACTTTGGAGCCATTAGAAACCGAATATGAATTTATTATAAAATAATATTTCTAGTTTTTCCAAAGGTGCACATCACCCCTCTTATAAAAGGGCACTCCTCCTTCTCATTAATTCGCACCTTCAAAGCCTTTTGCTTCGGCCAAACCCTGCCCAAATACTCTCTCAACTTCCCTCACTACAACCTAGAGGCCTTAGTTTGATCAGAAATCCAACCTAAGGATCCATTTTGATCAAATCAAAAGGAAGAACCCGAAGAAGAGGTAATGTTTTCACCACCCTTTTTCAAATTCATTTCTTCTTCAACTTCTTCTTTCTTTGTTATTATCATTATAAAATAATGAATCCAGTATCTCCTATATACTGTAATATTATTATAAATATGGTACAACCATATTCAGTATTCTATTCATCCTTTGAATGACATGTCACCATACGTGCGTACGTACGGCTTACCGTCTCCACGTCGTGGTGTAATTGTTATTCAATATATTATTATTTGGATGGGTATAATAATGATGTGTAATTCATGTAAATAATAAATATAACATGATAATGATTCTGTATATAAGATATATCATCCAATTAAATATTATTTTAATATCAAAAGAATGATATTGTCGCCCGTGCGTACGTACGGACTACCGTCACCACGAACGCGATGATATTCATTCTCCATCGTATCCATTCAAGTATAATTATCATTTGATGATTTAAAAATAATGTTTAAGGACTTGATATCATTCTGGATATGAATAAGATACAACCTATCCATGATAAACATGGCTTACGTAACAAAACATATAAAAGAAAACGAGTAAGTTAACACACGAAACGACGATAATACTAAGATATTATTAACAAATCAATGTTAAAAGATCATATATGATAACATAATAATGTATATGATTCTTGTATAATTTAATAACAATTATTTCACCATTATACAGGAGTTTAATCTACCCCCACCCAAGGAAAAGTACAAGGTAAGGGTTATTTCACAATCTCTTCATTATCCGAGGTTGTTTATACGTAATTATCTACTGAGACATCTTTATCATCCACATTCATGTTTCTTAAAAATGTATTTCAAAACATTTTTACTATTTAGTAGAATATGGGTTAAAGTCATTTATACCCTTGTTTGACTTTTTATAAGAGGTTTATAAAGGAATCTTTCCATCGTTTTCCAAACAAGGACTTTTTTTAACCTTTTCGAAAGAATTAAGGTAAGAATGTTTTTTTTAACTTATACAGCGAGTGCGGCTATTTTTCGTCGTTATAAAATTTTTGAAGCTTCCCTTACAAGCTTATAAGGATATTTTCAAATTAAATGTTTTATTTTATAATTATGTGACTTTTAAATGATTTCAAAATGAGTATTTTAAGAATTTCTGAAAGGTACTCTTTATCAAAATCAGAATTTTAAATGTTTTAAAGATTTACCTTTCTAAATCTTTTTAATTAACATCCATGTTTTCAAAATGATTTTAAGGATTTATTTATATGGACATGAATGTTTTGAAATGATATTTCTTTTCAAAAGTTTCTAAGTGGTGTGGGACACTTTGATTCAAAAATCTCTTTTAAATTACTTCCTTAATAAATGTGTGACTTTTAAATGATTTCAAAAAAAAGATATTTCTCTCAAATAGTTTTGATTTCATATATGTCAACATCCTTTGATGGATTTTAAGTTTATTTGAAGTTGATTTATTATGATACAAAACTTCCATATTGTTTTGATGTTTTTGTGATGTGTTTGACTGTGGATGTGTTATTCTTATACCATTCGTGGTTTATGGATGAAATATTTGCATTTCGTATGCTAATTTTAATAGGAATGTTTATGTTATGTTTGAACCTTTTCATATGGGAATGCATTGGAATTAATACGTGACGGGTGGAGCCCGCTATAGCTCCTCGATGCATCGGTAGGTCTCATGAGACAAACTAGTATCTTGGCACAAGGCCTTGACAAAATCTTATTTGTAGTCTTGACACGAGGCCTTGGCTACGTGGTTATGATAGTCTGGCATTATTCATTCCATCATTATGAAAGTGGTTATTGATATTGCATGTGATTATTCGACTAGTATAATATTCATGTGAATAAGTAAATGGAATTATTTCATTTTATCTTTTCCATATTATGCTGAAGTTAAAGTTTAAAAGGTTTTTGTTTTAGTTATACATTACCTTAAATGTTCATGTTTATTTATGAAAATTTCTGCTATATTGTTATCCTTACTGAGCATCTGAACTCACCCCTTTCAATGTTTTATTTTTTCCAGGATGTGAAGAAGTAATTTATGAATGACCTGCAGGGATAGTATGAGAGGATAAGAGTGTGGACTATGGAGACTATGTTGTTGTAGTTTTCATTTTTATGATGTAATGTAAAACTTTATGAATATATCTAGTGTTTCCAAGGCTACTAAACTAATCGATCTTTCGAGATTTGATCTTTCTTGTGATCATGTCAATGTTATGTAATAATGCACCGACTCTGGGTAACTGGGGTCGGGGAGTTACAATATCATTTGGTTGATGAAAATGATTAAATTTATTTGGTGGATTTTACGACCATCACGAACTCATATCATTTTATTTAATATCATGTTTATATATTGCGTTCAGAATATTATATAACTTATAATATGTATAATACAATCTTATTTAACCATAATAATGGTTTTATGATCATCCTTGAAGGCGGTAGTAAAAAATGAAAATGCATCATCCATGGTGGTGGTAAATCGACACACCACGGACAATATTTTCATTTTTTTGAATAAAAAGAAAATGAAAGAGATTTGAAGATGAATTATTCCATTAACATAATAACATTTCAGTATATAAAAGATACTGGAGTTATCATGCCTCCTGGATAGGTGGAGGTGGAGAGAAGATAAGAAAAGAAATGAAATTGAAAAAAAAATGAAATTGAAAATGATTTTACCTCTTGAATTTCTCCTCCTTGAGAATCTCTTTAGGGCAAAGGGTTTGGTCTTTTGATGAGACCAAGGGCTCCTGAACGTGGGGGAGGAGCTTGGGAAGAGTATTGGGAAGAACTTAGGCAAGCTTCAAGGCTTGAAAGGTATGAGGAGAAGTGGTGAGGGGTGGTATTTATAGAAGAGAAGAGAGATGTTTTCTCATTATTTTATTCATTAGTTTATTATTTTGACTCAAGACTATGAATAATTTGAACCTTATCACTAAATATATTAAAATAATGGAGAGTTCGAGATTTTGAGGTTATATCAGTCTTACATCAACAATGACTCAAAAATTCATGTATTTAGTTTTTATCGTAAATTATCGCATTTTACTATTCACTAAAAATTCAAGTACTTTAGAAAAATTCCAAAAATTCACCTTATTTTTCAACGTGTAGAATTTAAAAATGAACTCCATTTTATGAAAATAATTTTCTAAATATGAGAAATTTAATTTCTAATTAAAATCTTCATTTACTTGGAAAATACCTATTTTAAAATTATAACTAATTTTATAACACTTTGAAAAAATAATTAAGATCTCGTAAAATTATCTTATAATTTATATGACAACAAAATGTTAATTTATGAATCTATTTTATGGAAATAAATTTTCTTTTAAATAGCTATATTAATTATAAAATAATAAATAAACATTTGTGTTTTATAAAAATTCCAACACTTAATTAATAATTTTTAAAATATTTATTTACTTATACTATGATATAATTATATCATATTATCATTTATAAGATAGCTAAATTTTATTTATACATTCATAGGTGAAGTTTCTATTATATTGGTCATATTACTATTTCTAATGGACATGTTACTATTCCAAGGGTCAAATTACTATTACATTGGTATAGGTTCCTTAACTTCTAGAAATACCACTTATTTCATTCATTCATCGTTTATAAAGTTTGTATTGTGTTCTCAAAGTGATTTTATGTGTATAATACTATATAAAATAATTATAAGAGAATTTTCGTTGATAAAATTTTTTATCGTTACAATTCTTCTCGGGTGGTCTAAACTGCTGAGAGCCATAAGCAATGACATGATCACCCTACATAAAAACGCAACCCAAACCCAAACCTGATGCGTCAAAAAAGACCATATAGCCTTGCTCGGCCTCTGGAAGAGTCAACACCGACGCAGTAGTCAAAAGATGTTTCAACTCAACAAAAGAACTCTGACATTTCTCATCCCAATCAAACTTCACTCCCTTTCGAGTTAGAGTAGTTATCAGAGAAGCCGGCTTCGAGAAATCCTTTACAAACTAATTATAGTACCCCGCTAAACCCAAGAAGCGTTGAATCTCAAAAACATTACGTGGTTGCTCTCATGTCATAACAGTTTTCACCTTTTGAGGATCAATTGAGATACCATGTTCTGACACCACGTGTCCCAAGAACTTCACATTTTGAATCTAGAAATCACATTTCGAAAGCTTGGCATAGTCAATGATTTCTCAACAATTCCAGAACTGATCTTAGATGACACACATGATCCTTCTCGAGCTTAGAGTAAATCAGGATGTCATCCACAAAGGCCACCACTGTCACGACCCGTCCTCGGGGCCCGTGCCGTGACTACCCCAAGCCCGCCTTCCATAGGCCAGGGGCTGGCGACTAGCACCAAGGCGTAAATCCCGGTAAAGGGAAGGCATTGCCTTTGTAAAGTAAACAAGCACCATAGAGTTAGCAAGCGAAAAAAATAAACACTAAGTAAAAACTGGTACAACAGTAAGTGCGGAAAGTAAGTGGGCCAGAATACAAACTCAAACTGAAAGTAAAGTACAACTCGAAAGGGGAAAACAGAAACTGAAAGGTAAAGCCGCAACGTCGAGCCATCCACTGGAAGTCCCACCTGAAGGGTGGGTACAGAAAGCCTCCACTGCTCCTCGGGTCCAGCCGACCGCTCCGAGTACGTCCCGCCCAGTGGTCCACCTCCAGGTACCGTCCTGCTCCGCAAGCCTCCACCACGATCAGCGTTGTCCGTCGTCTGCAACCAACACAACGTAGTGCGGGCATAGCCCGTGCAGGGGTGAGTATAAGCTACTCAGTAGGGACCCCGAGACCCCCGAAGGTCTCCCAAAATCCACAAAGGATAAACCACAAAGGAAAGATACAATCACGAAGTAACATCCGACACGGCTTAGGTATATGCCCATACATATACCTAAGTCATCAATTCTCACTCGGCTCCAACATTCGAGCTCGAGTACAACCCAGTCCATACAGGAAAGCAAAACGTAAATCCACACAGGATAGCACAACACAATCCACAAAGGAGAGTAACAGGATTCAGCTCACACAGGTATACTTCTTCAAATGACGATAGAGATGATCATTGATTCATCTAAGTCGTCGGACCCACAAAGGATCGATAGGTACTAACCCCCGCAATGACCCACAAAGGATCTGACCCACAAAGGATTGATAGGAAACTAACCCCCGCAAAGACCCACACAGGATCGGGCCCACACAGGACCTGTAGGCGCTGGCCCACACAGGACCGCTGAGCGCTGACCCACACAGGATCGGACCCACACAGGATCGGTAGCACTGACCCACAAAGGATCACTGAGTGTTGTAGTCATCGCCGTCGAATCCACTGAGGATCTCTGTACAGTCGTCGTTGTCACAGTAGCAGTCGCAGCCAGCTCTAGGGTTCCCGCACACAGCAAGCTCGTTCGGGAGGGTCCGCTCCACGAGCCGAGAGGCTGATACATCAACTGACACATAGTCCAGAGTTGATGTATCCAAAAGTTCCGTATCGTCAACAGGAACTCAACGTCGCAGACGGCGCGTCAATCGGACGCCCGGTCTGAGAGTTATTGGCTTTTTCGTCCCAGGGGCCCGGTTGGTTTTTAAGGCAAAACCAACCCGACCGTACTCCACCTGCGTCCAAACCTCGGGCGGAGTAAGCCAAAAGATCCGTCTCACTTAGAGGAAAACAACAAAGACGACGACACGTCAATCGGACGTCCGGAGCTCAAGGTATGAGCGTTTCCGCTCCGAGGGCCCGGTTGGTTTCGTGTACGAACCAACCCGGCCGAACCCAAAGTATTCCGAAACCTTGGGTGTGATATACCGAAACGACCATCTCGATCCAAGGATCGCATCCCCGCTGACGGCGCGTCGTTCGGAGGCCCGTAGCTCAAGTTATGAGAAAAAGACCGAAAAGGTCCGGAAACGAGGGGTCTGGGCCCGGACCGACCCGGCCCAACCCCCCCCCCCCCCCCCCTTGGGTCGGCCCGAACCGGGTCGACCCGACCCGTGTCCGGGTCCGACCCGGTTGGGCGCGACCCGGCTCGGCTCGGCCGAGCGGAGGAACCGCGGGGCGCGCTGCCCCCGCGGGATGAGGTGTTGCGACCCCGCGTGGGGCCGCGCTTGGTCAGCGGACGTGGCTTTGCCGCGTCCCGTGTGTCGCCGGACCCGCGCGGTCGCGGGTCTTGTCGGCCGCCACCGCCGCGCCGGCGACCCGCGCCGCCGGTGGATTCCGCGGGCCACCGGAGTTGCTCCAGTGGTCCGATTCCACTTCCGTCTGCGCCGTGGCTCCTCCCGGGTCTCATTCTTCACTGTCAGACCCTCAAATCGCCATTGCGGCCCCGTTTGTCATCGTCCGCCGTTTCGCGCACCAAGAACGAAAAAGTGAGGTGGGTTCGGACTTGTTCGTTAGTCCGCACCCATCGCGTTAGCGGTTTTAAAAAAAACATAAATTCCAGTAATTGATAAACCATGTCCCGCAATAATAATGATCCGCGAACCAACTTGTTAATTTGGTTGGTTCGCGTTCCTGCCTTGGAGGAAAACAACATGGTAAAAACATTTTCAAAACGACCCCTACCTCGCCGTCGTCGTCGAGTGTGCGTTCTTCGCGGAATTGATCGTCGCGGAAGAAGATGATCGTCGCGTCGCGGAAGGGCGTCGCGTCTTCGCGGTATACGGCGTCGCGTCGGCGATCTCAGAGGGGTAAAGAAAACACACGGATTTAATTTACACGAATTAAATCCATGTCAAGTATAAAATCTACAAAGGAATTTAAAAGATTCGTAAACTCCTACCTCAACCGGATATTCGAAGATTTGTCGCGGAAGAAGGAACGTCGCAGAAGAACGTCGCGGGAAGAAAATCGTTGGCGTCGCGGAACACGGCGTCGCGTCGTCGATCTCCGAGGGTTCGGCGTTCTTCGTCGCCTTTCGTCGAAGGCCGGCGTTCTTCGCGTTCTTCGCGTTCTTCGCGTTCTTCGCGTTCTTCGCGTTCTTCGCGTTCTTCGCGTTCTTCGCGTTTTTCGCGAAGGAGGTTGAAGGACTTAAAGTTCTGTCAAATCCTCTCAACGAACAACACACAAGAAGAAGAATGTTGGTCTTATTTTATTACATGCCAACAAACGAAAAAACTAAGGTAAGTAACGATCCATTAATTCATAGAATTAATTCAACGAATAAAACCGCCCAATTAAAAGGAGCGTTTAATAGACTAAGAAACGCCCCAGTTGACTTTCAATTAATAGGGGTTTTCACAGGTGCGTCACTTAGCGGAAAAGAAACGGTGGGGCTCGTGCGGGCCCCACCTCACAAATATCCTACCAAGAGGGTAGGATATTTTGAATTTCACCTTATTCGCTTCAACTCAGCTTAAGCAGCTTAAAGTGGCTTTTAAGAGGCTTTAAGTGAAATAAAATAAAGTTGTCGTGCCACATTATTTTATTTCTTAACTTAAAGCCCAAAAATTAAAAACCACACCCGAGCAAACGCAACTCCGGAAGAGGCGTTTCTAAGCAAATACAGGCGCTGCGATTCTATCGGTGCCCTCAGAATTCGATTCCGAGCACCGGTTCAAAAGTTAGGAAAACTTGCTCGTTCGTTCACTGAACGTACCCGAGCCAAACTTCGGAAAATGATTCCGGGCACACCGGGCCTCGGAATCACGTGTCGTCAGAAACTGCGTTCTTGTAAAATTCCAAAGAAAATTAAGAAAAAAAATTCCTTGAAATTTACAGGTCTTTACATCACTCCCACCTCAGGGCTTTACGTCCCCGTAAAGATACATCATAAGCTAGGGAAACAAATGTGGGTACTGAGCACGCATCTGAGCCTCCCGCTCCCAAGTGCTCTCCTGGAGGTTCCTGTGCTGTCACCTGATGCGCACTAGAGAAATCGACCGTCCACGTAGGACCCGCTCCTGTCAATCCTCGATCTCCACCAGGACCTCTGCAAAAGTCGCCACATCATCAACGTCTAGCTCCCCATGGTCAATGATATGTGTCGGGTCGTGCACGTATCTCCTCAGCTGAGATACGTGGAAGACGTCGTGCACCCGGTGCAACTGAGGTGGTAGAGCCATGCGATAAGCCACATCGCCAATCCTGCTGAGGACCTGGAATGGTCCGATGAAGCGTGGAGACAACTTACCGCCTCGGCCAAATCTCCGTAATCCACATCGAGGTGAGACACCCAAGAAGACGTGGTCGTCATCCTCGAACTCTAGTGGCCTCCGCCTCCTGTCAGCGTAAGACTTCTGCCGGCTCTGAGCTGTCCTCATCCGCTCCTGGATGACCTGGACCGTCTCTGTCGTGGCTCGGACCATCTCTAGTCCCACAAGTGTTGACTCCCCAGGGTCTGTCCAGCATAAAGGAGATCTGCAAGGTCTGTCATACAACGCCTCGTATGGTGTCATCCCGATGGTGGAGTGGTAGCTGTTGTTGTACGCAAACTCCACCAAGGGTAGGTGGTCCTCCCAGCTGCGACCAAAGTCGAGGACACATGCTCGGAGCATGTCCTCGAGAGTCTGAATGGTCCTCTCCGTCTGACCATCCGTCTGAGGGTGAAAGGCGGTGCTCAGACGTAGCTGCGTCCCGAACGCCTCCTGCAACCCCTTCCAAAGCCGGGAAGTAAAGCGAGCATCTTGATCGGAGACGATAGATGATGGCACAACGTGAAGCCGTACAATCTCCTGAACGTAGAGATGCCCCAAGCTCTCTACTGAGCCCTGCTCCCTGATGGGTAAGAAGTGAGCCGACTTGGTGAGTCGGTCGACAATCACCCAGATGGAGTCGTGGCCTCTGGAAGTGTGTGGAAGTCCAGTCACGAAGTCCATAGATATCCCGTCCAACTTCCACTCCGGGACCTCCAAGGGTTGTACCAAGCCTGCTGGTACCTGATGCTCTGCCTTCACCTGCTGGCAGGTGAGGCATCGAGAAACGAACTCTGCCACAGCCTTTTTCATGTCTGGCCACCAGTGCTGTCATCTGAGATCCTGGTACATCTTCGTCACTCCAAGATGTACCGCTAAGGGAGAAGTGTGAAACTCTCTCAGCACTTCCTCCCGTAAAGCGACTGGTACTAAGGTACGTCCTCTGAAAAGGATGTCGTGCTCTGCTCCAAAGGAGAAGCCATCAGGTGCCTGTCCTGAGGATAACTGCGCACGCCGCGTCTCACAGTCTGCGTCCCCACGCTGTGCCTCTCTGACCCGCTGCAGTAGTGGAGGAGTGACTATGAGAGACTGAAGGAAGGCTGATCCATCTCTATCCACGAAGGATATCTGCAAAGCGGCTAGCTGCTCTGTCGCCTCCTCAAGTAGCTGAATGCTCGACCTCCTGCTGAGAGCATCGGCTACCACGTTCCCCTTCCCAGGAGTATAGACTATCTCAAAGTCATAGTCCTGGAGGAACTCGAACCATCGCCGCTGTCTCAGGTTCAGGTCCTTCTGCGAGAAAATGTACCTGAGACTCTGATGGTCAGAAAAGACTGTAAAGCGTCCGCCCATCAGGTAGTGTCGCCATGTCTTCAGGGCGAAGAACACTGCTGCTAACTCCAGGTCATGGGTAGTGTAGTTCTGCTCATGCGGCCTCAACTGACGTGATCCATAGGCGATCACTGTCCGCTCCTGCATCAGGATACATCCGAGTCCGGTCCCTGATGCATCGCAGTAGACTACGTACCCTACTCCCTCCTCAGGCAACCTCAAGATAGGTGCGCTGGTCAATCTCTGTCTCAGCTCCTGGAAGCTCTGCTGACATCTGTCTGACCACACAAAGGGTCTCCCCTTCTTCGTCAAAGGTGAGAGTGGTGCCGCAACTCTGGAGAAATCTGGCACAAATCTCCGATAGTATCCAGCTAGTTCCAAGAAACTCCGCACCTCCGTCACACTCTTGGGTGGCTCCCAAGCTAGCACTGCCTCTATCTTCGCAGGATCCACTGCAACTCCCGCCTCAGAGATGACGTGCCCCAAGAAGTGGACCTCATGTATCCAGAACTGACACTTCGAGAGCTTGCCATAAAGCTGGTGCTCTCGGAGTGTGTCTAGTACAACACACAAGTGGTAGGTGTGCTCCTCAGTCGTCGAGTAAATCAAAATGTCATCGATGAAGACTACGACAAATCGATCGAGGTATGGCTGAAAGATCTTGTTCATGAGGTCCATGAACACTGCTGGAGCATTGGTTATGCCGAATGGCATAACCAAGAACTCATAGTGGCCATACCGACATCTGAAGGCCGTCTTCTGTACGTCCTCGTCCCGAACTCTGAGCTGATGATAGCCTGACCTGAGGTCTATCTTCGAGAACCACCGTGCTCCCTTGAGCTGATCGAAGAGGTCAGCAATCCTCGGTAGCGGATACTTATTCCTCATTGTCACCTGGTTCAGGCGACGATAGTCGACACAAAGTCGCAAGCTCCTGTCCGCCTTCTTGGCGAACAATATCGGGGAAGCCCATGGTGAATCACTGGGTCGGATGAATCACTTGCCCTGCAAGTCCTCCAACTGTACTCGTAGCTCTCGAAGCTTAGCGGGGGTCATCCGATATGCTGGAGTCGATATCGGGGCTGTCCCGGGGTACAGGTCAATATGAAAGTCTACCTCTCTGCGAGGAGGTAGCCCTGGAACGTCGTCGGGAAAGACGTCCGCGTACTGATCCACCACTGCGGGAAAACTAGGACTCCTCACGTCAACTGCTCCTAGGATGAGGTTAGACAACTGATGAGTAATGGGTTGTCCTCTCCTCTGCGGAAGTCCATCCTGTGCTGCGAAGGCTCCCTTCTCACCGGTGAAGGTGAATCTGCTCCCGTCGGTGCGTACACATCGCACCTTGCGCCTAATACAGTCAATCTGTGCATGGACTGTAGATAACCAATCCATGCCCAAGATGACGTCATAAGGCATCGACGCTGCTACAAGAAGATCTCAGCCGAAGCTCTCCCCTCCTAGAGTAATATCACACTACCGGCACCAGTGCGTAATCGTCGAGTCTGCTCCCGTATGAGTCTCTAGCCGTAAGGATCGAGCCAACGGCTCTGTCGGAATCTCCGAGCTCCGAACAAGGGCAGCGACTATGAAAGAGTGACTCGCTCTTGTGTCTATAAGAACTACAGCAAGGGTGGAATAGACACAGATCGTACCTCGAATCATCTCGGACGCGTCGTGGTCGTAGGCCTCCGCTGCCTGGAGCTGTGCCTGTCTCTGCCCGCCAGCTCCCTGTGGTCGGGGTGGACCTCCTGGTGGTGGTGGTGGTAGAGCCTCAAAGCGTCGTCCACCACCTGTTGCTCGGCCAGCTCCTCTGCCTCGTCCGCCTCCTCCCTGCGGACCGCCACGGTCGACCCTCTGCCTCTGCCTAGGTGGCCCCTCAACTGTTTGCTGCTCCTCGGCATGGTGGATTGGGCAGTCACAAGCCATGTGGCCTTGCCCGCCGCATGTGTAGCACTGTCTGCCTCTCGAAAGACTGGCTCTACGCTGTGTGCCCCGCACTACTGAGCCAGTGTCCTAAGGTCGTCTGCGTGAGGGTCTGGTCTGCCGGGACCCCTGAGTCATTCGTCGACTGCCTGCTGCGGAAGACTCTGCTACGTGCCGCCCCGCGGTAGGTCTTGCCGCTGGAGAAGTCTCAGCAAGAAAGCTCTCGATCAAAAGGGCTCGCTCCAGTACTCCTGCCTGAGTCGGAATGCTGAGGGAGATCAGCGATGCCCTGATCTCATGTCCCAATCCCTGCTCAAAGGTCCGGGCCCGGAAGAATGGGTCTCGTACCATGTCGGTCGAGTAGCGCGAGAGATCGGTAAATCTCACCGAGTACTGGGCGACCGTCAAGCTGCCCTGCCGCAGCTGAAGAAGCTCCTGGATGCGCACCGCACGGAGGGTGGCCGGGACGAACTCTGAGCGGAAGAGGCCATCAAAGTCTGTCTAGAGGAGAGATGCATCATCGTGCACCTGGAGCATCAAGCTCCACCATCGGCCCGCTGCTGCGTGCAGTAGGCTCGCTGCGAGGATCACCATGAGGTCTGCTGGTGTCCTCACTAGCCTGAAAACTCGTACCACTGCCTTCAGCCAGTCCTTGGCTGCCTGGGGGTCCGTCTCCCCGCGGAACCTGGGCGGTCGCTGGCGCTGGAACTCTTGCAGTGCACTAAGGCGACGTGCATCGTCAGCGGCTGGGGCTGGAAGCATCGGTGGCTCGGCGGGTAAAGGTACCGACGGTGCCTCTGCTGTCAAAGGGCCCTGTACCGAGGCCTCATCGCTCCGCGGGCTGTCGTCACGTACAACTCTCGGAACTCTAGCTGGCTGCCGTCGTGGGGCCATCCTGAAAAGAAACAGGTGGGTCACGGTCAGAACAGTATACCTGGTGAGCTGATACAAGCAATCACAAAGAAAACTTGAAACACACATGCAATAAATGTTTTCGTGCATTAAGTCGAAAATCAGAAGTCAGGGTCCTGGTGTACGGATACGTCGGCCGCCGCACCAACACTGGGCTCCCTGGACTGATGACCACACTCAATATGCTTAACACTATTGCTTCACATAGAAGAAAGATCAGAGTCTACGGTAGAACTGAACTCCTTTGATATCAATTTGTCACGACCCGTCCTCGGGGCCCGTGCCATGACTACCCCAAGCCCGCCTTCCATAGGCCAGGGGCTGGCGACTAGCACCAAGGCGTAAATCCCGGTAAAGGGAAGGCATTGCCTTTGTAAAGTAAACAAGCATCACAGAGTAAGCAAGCAGAAAAAGTAAACACTAAGTAAAAACTGGTACAACAGTAAGTGCGGAAAGTAAGTGGGTCAGAATACAAACTCAAACTGAAAGTAAAGTACAACTCGAAAGGGGAAAACAACAACTGAAAGGTAAAGCCGCAACGTCGAGCCATCCACTGGAAGTCTCACCTGAAGGGTGGGTACAGAAAGCCTCCACTGCTCCTCGGGTCCAGCCGACCGCTCCGAGTACGTCCCGCCCAGTGGTCCACCTTCAGGTACCGTCCTGCTCCGCAAGCCTCCACCACGATCAGCGTTGTCCGTCGTCTGCAACCAACACAACGTAGTGCGGGCATAGCCCGTGCAGGGGTGAGTATAAGCTACTCAGTAGGGACCCCGAGACCCCCGAAGGTCTCCCAAAATCCACAAAGGATAAACCACAAAGGAAAGATACAATCACGAAGTAACATCCGACACGGCTTAGGTATATGCCCATACATATACCTAAGTCATCAATTCTCATTCGGCTCCAACATCCGAGCTCGAGTACAACCCAATCCACACAGGAAAGCAAAACGTAAATCCACACAGGATAGCACAACACAATTCACAAAGGAGAGTAACAGGATTCAGCTCACACAGGTATACTTCTTCAAATGACGATAGAGATGATCACTGATCCATCTAAGTCATCGGACCCACAAAGGATCGATAGGTACTAACCCTCGCAATGACCCACAAAGGATCTGACCCACAAAGGATCTGACCCACAAAGGATCGATAGGAAACTAACCCCCGCAAAGACCCACACAGGATCGGGCCCACACAGGACCTGTAGGCGCTGGCCCACACAGGACCTGTAGGCGCTGGCCCACACAGGACCGCTGAGCGCTGACCCACACAGGATCGGACCCACACAGGATCGGTAGCACTGACCCACAAAGGATCGATGAGTGTTGTAGTCGTCGCTGTCGAATCCACTGAGGATCTATGTACAGTCGTCGTTGTCACAGTAGCAGTCGCAGCCAGCTCTAGGGTTCCCGCACACAGCAAGCTCGTTCGGGAGGGTCCGCTCCACGAGCCGAGAGGCTGATACATCAACTGACACATAGTCCAGAGTTGATGTATCCAAAAGTTCTGTATTGTCAACAGGAACTCAACGTCGCAGACGGCACGTCAATCGGACGCCCGGTCTGAGAGTTATTGGCTTTTTCGTCCCAGGGGCCCGGTTGGTTTTTAAGGCAAAATCAACCCGACCGTGCTCCACCTGCGTCCAAACCTCAGGCGGAGTAAGCCAAAAGATCCGTCTCACTTAGAGGAAAACAACAAAGTCGACGGCACGTCAATCGGACGTCCGGAGCTCAAGGTATGAGTGTTTCCGCTCCGAGGGCCCGGTTGGTTTCGTGTACGAACCAACCCGGCCGAACCCAAAGTATTCCGAAACCTTGAGTGTGATATACTGAAACGGCCGTCTTGATCCAAGGATCGCATCGCCGCTGACGGCGCGTCGTTCGGAGGCCCGTAACTCAAGTTATGAGCAAAAGACCGAAAAGGTCCGGAAACAGGGGGGTCTGAGCCAGGACCCGACGGCCATGTTAAGGCAGGGGCGGCTGTGCTGTCACCAGGACCCGGTTGTCACATTTGGTATCAGAGGAGGAACCCAGCCTTAAGTGCGGTGCACTGCCTGGGTAGAGATATAGGGCCCACAACGAGAGCGTTGTGCTCTAAAGGGGGGTGATTGTAACATCCCCAAACGGTAAAGGGTTAAATGACTAAATGATATGACTCATGTCAACAAGGTGCACCTTCCTTTTCGGGAGGTTGTCTGATTAGAACTCCATAGTTAAGCATGCTTGGCCTGGAGTAGTGATCAGGATGGGTGACCTTCTGGGAAGTTTCTCAGGGTGTGTGTGAGTGAGGACAAAGCACACTGGAAAGGACATGTGTTGGCATGTGGGGACTGTCATTAGTCAGATGACCCGTTCGGGCATGTGGGTGGACCCTGGGGTGGGCCCCACGTGTCTGTGGGGCAACTGGTGGTACTTGGTGGGCCAGGACCCGACGGTCATGTTAAGGCGGGGTGTATGTGCTGTCACCGAGACCCAGTTGTCACAACCACAAAAGTATCAAGATACTCATGAAAAACCATGCTCATTAAAGTCATAGAACTGCATGAGCATTGATTAGACCAAATGGCGTGATAAGGTACTCATAATGGTTGTACCTGCTCTGAAAGGCGGTTTTCTAAATGTCAGATTCTTTTATTCTTAACAGATGGTAACCAGATCGAAGATCAATCTTCGAGAACCACCTCGCTCCTTTCAACTGGTCAAACATATCATTAATCTATGGCAACGAATAGTTGTTCTTTATCGTAACATGATTGAGTTTTCAATAATCAACACAAAGGCAAAGCGACCCATCAGCTTTCTTAGCAAAGAGAATCGGCGTCACCCAAGGTGACACACTCAGGCGTATAAAGCTTTTCTCTAAAAGGTTGTCCAACTGAGTCTCTTTCATTTCAGCTGGTGTCATGCGTTAAGAAGGAATAGATACCAGTTGAGTACCCGATACTAAATCGATGGTGAACTCTACCTCCCTTACCGATGGAAAACTAGAGAAGTCGAAAGGAAACACGTCGAGAAACTCGACGACCACTGGAGGGAGATCATCGTTCAAGAATTCCCGCTCCAGATCAAAAGCTAACACTGATATTACTTTCTCTAACTCTGGATAAGAAGATCTGACTCTACTCAACCTCGGGTCTCATTCTCCCTGAAAGATACTTCGCACCTCATCGAGTGTAGTAAATGAGACTCGTCGAAGATAACAATCAATTCGGGCTTTATTGGCAATGAGTCAATCCATCCCGAATGTGACGTCAAGAGGTTTCATGTCGAGAACCAGAAAATCCCAAGCAAACTCGATATATGATAAAGATAAAACACAAGTAGGGCAACAGAGACTCTGCTCTTTCTTCGTTCTGAGGGGTGTGGTAATATTCTTCACATAAGATAAAAGCTTCATATGAAGATTTAGCATATTGATAATAAGAGTTGAAATAAACGAATGAGATGCATCAATATCAAATAAAATAGTCAATGATGACGAAGTTATAGTGACGGTGCCTCTCACAGTCGTTGGACATGTATCTGCTTCCTCTGGAGATTCTTCCACAACGTGAAGAAGCTTCGTTCTGGATGTTTGTGGCTAGAACCGCTTTGTTCATTTAGCATCTGATTACACCGCAGTTTTATTAGGCGGTGATGATCTCATGCCACTACGTGGGGTAGAATAAACATGGCAGAACTTATGCAAGTGACCTGAGTGTCCGCAGGAGCCACATATCTTGGGTGCATCAGTGCAAACCCATTTTGAATGCCCAGGTTTGCCACACCAGTAACCAATCAACAAGTCTATGTCAAGCACTACAGGAGGTCTCGAAAAAACCTACTATCGAGAACCACCACGAGAATCATCATGCTTCATCTTCCCTTTAAGGGAACTCACAGAATTGTCACTGGGAGAAAAAGAAACTTTCGTCAACCCTAACTTACCAACCAGATCCATTTCAATCATCAACACTTTATCCAGCACATCAGCATAAGAGGACAACTTCAACAAAAAAACCTGAGAACGAATATCAGATCGAAGTCACATCTAAAGCCATCAAGTCTTCATCTTCTCATTCGATACTATCTCATGTGCAAATTGCCCAAGCGCCGCAAAATGGTTTGCATATCCTGTCACGATTCTGTCACTCTGCTCGAGTTTTAAAAACTTAATAGCTTTAACCAACACCATCGACTCTGAATAAAATTGGTCGATGAATAGAACTTTAAAGTATTTCCATTGTATGTTCTTGTACTTCTTCGTCACCACCATCGTGTCTCATCATCTCCTGTTGGGTCCCTCTAGCTTGAATGTGGCACATTTCAAATTGATTTCATCGAACATTTCCAAGAACTCAAACAGGAGCTCGATATTTCTCAATCAATCCTCGGCAAGTTGAAGATCATTAGAGCCTTGGAACACTGGTGACTTTTGGCGAAGGAACTCCTGAGCACGAATCTTGAAGTCATCCCTCAGAGGTTCCACAACTGGAGCCTGAACAGGAAAGGGTGTGTGTGCTTGTCCGAGAGTTTGGACAGCACGCACAATAACTTCAACCGCATTCTGATCCACGAAAGGATTCGCTCAGTGTGGTTCATTAGTAGCTTCCTCCTTGATCCTATTTGCACGTCTTCTCGAAGCCATGATGTTATACCACATCACCAGACATCAAATTAACATTCAAACAGAGCAACAAGGGAAACTAATCTCAACAAATAGACAAACAGGATTTGGATTTTAATTTATCCAAATCAAAAGCAAAGAAAAGGCTAGAACTAATCCTCAAGACGTCTTTCTCAAACCACCCCTAGTGACTTAGGCTCATCGCGGTGAGAGTTGGTCAGACACTCAATAGCAATTGTTTCCTAAGCTCCGATAAGATTTTTCAAACTGCATACTGACATCAAGGCAAGATGTTTAACATGCACCTTTGATACAACTTTGTCCTAAACCGGTCTGGACACCCCGGTATCCCGATACACAGGTTGATCCTGACATGGCCCGAAAAGCGTTCTTGATCCCTGGACCTAATATCATACAATATAAGGAGAATGATTTTTACCACATAAACAACAAAAGAAATAGCTACAAGTCAGTATGCTCAAAAGAAAACTCCACAGAGAGAATAATTATTAGAAGTCAAAAAGGTATACAACTCAAAGTACAACCACAAAGTACCAGAAAACAAGAAGAACTAAGTCTCAACAAACACAGCAACACAAGCCAAAAGAGTCAACAACAATAGCCACCTCCAAGTGGCGCTTTCCCCTTACTCGAACCAGGCAGAAGGAAATCTACAAACACCTAAAACCACAGGTAGGGTATGAGCTAAAAGCCCGATAGGGTCTCACCAATGATTCAATAATAAGATTTCAAATTAATTAACCAAATAAAGCTTCCAATTTTAAATAAACTGGCATGGCGTACCAAAAGCATATTTAAAACAAAGCATGTTTTACTTTTCAATTGATGGAAACATTTCTAAACAATGGCTTAATAAACATTTTATATAAAACAGTTTATATAAATTCACAAGGCATATGTAAAACAGTTTACAAGCAATGGCATATATATCAAAGTATTAACAACGAGCAACATTGTCATCTGCCAAGAGGTACGATAGTTCCAAGTTATGAGATCCTCATGCTCGAATAGGTGATCACGACAATATGTATACATACGTCCCTCGAACGCTGGTCAAAGAGGACTCGTCAACATCTCATTGGAGATGTGACTTCTATGTTTTGTTAAAGTTGTAAAGCATCAATAGAGTGTTATCCCAAATAACTCACTAACTACATAGGCTTGCATGTGCTCAAACAACAATCAATAAATGGACAAATTATTTCAAAACTATTCAAAATACAATTGCCACATTTTTCATTTCAAATAATTTCTAAGATGTTATAAACAATTTGTTAACATAAATAAAAAATATCAACAAATATTAATATTAATAAATTTTGTTATAAATTTTTTAAGGGAAAAAAATAATATCTTGCAACAGTAATTAAGGCAGATGCAGCTTATGGCTAGTAGGTGAAGAAGGTGAGCAACAGTATTGACCGGCAGCACCTGCAGCGGGTGTGACAAGGATAGAGCAAAGAGGAAGGCTTCGTCCGACTGAAGAATTGGCGAAGCAACAAGCTACGCAGCGAGGAGAGAGGTCAGAGGCGACGTCGTCGAAACAGCAACGACAAGCAAAGGAGGGAGGCAACGATTGGACAGGGGAAGGAGGAAGGTTGGGCGGGCCAATGAGACGGCATCGCGGGATCACAGCTGGGGGATGCGGTTCTTCCTAGGGTTGTGGTTGCCTCGTGTTTTGCGGGAGGGGGAGCTGGGGCAGAGGACAAATTGCAATTTGCCAAATGGAGCTGCGATGTTGCCCCTATGACAGCCGGTTGCCCAAGGGCTTGTTGGGCTTTCCCTTGGGCTGGCCCTATATAGTGGTTGAGTGTAGAGACTCAAAAAAGTCATAATCAAAATATTGTAGCAAAGGATTGAGATTATTGAGCTTAAATATCAATTATCCAAGGAGAGGAGAAGTTGAAAGAGCATGAAGAATATGGGATGAAATATGTTGATTACGTGACTTCAAAGTCCCCATTCCACCGTAAGAAGAGGGATCGGTTTTATTGAATATCCATGCATGATGCTGCTGGGTCCACGAAGAAAATTCATATTTGTGAGAGAAGGTGATTCCAAGAAGATGACACCTTACAAGAAAGTGAACCCAAGAAAAAACGGGTTGGTAAGAAGAAAAATGAAAAGGAAGTCCAAGAGAACTCCATTGAAAGAAATAAATACAGATGTGCTTTATTGTGGGGATTTATAGTGAATTGGTAACAAATCCAAAGGGGAAAATTAAAAATCTCACAAAAAGTACTGTTTGTATTTGTTATCAATAAAATAATGTAGATCGAAGAAGATGGATTAATATGGTGGGTTGTTCCCGCCCCCTTTAAGAGGCATTGGGCATAAAATAGATTTTATGCTCGGAATTTTCATTCCTAATAGACTAACATATGGGGTTAATACGGAGGAAAATAGATATATTTAACGCCAAATTGAATAATCTGTACCTGGACAAGATTTCAGTGAGATAAGGATCCTCTCAAATAAAAGTCATTTTTGTAGACTGAATAAATGGGAAGATCAAGGCCTTTCTCAGCAACCCTTCCATCCTCCTTGATCCTTCCCACCAGGCTTTCCAGGCTGGGGAAATTGGCCTGACCCAAAAACCCAGAAATCCCATCATAGACCCAAACAGAATCAAAGAGAAGATGAAGATGATACTTACCTCGGGCCGTATGTAACCAATGATGACAAGACGCAGTTCTTCGCCATAAAAATCCCCATCAAACTCATGAAGCAACCATGGTTCCTGCAACCACGATCCAACCAACCAAACAAAGGTCAATTGTTTGGATTGAGGACAAAACAAGGAACAGAGATGGGAAATTTGAATGAAAATAAGGTGGAGTTCGGTTTGTGAAAATGTTTCCTGTTTTAGAAAACAAAATGTTTTTAGAAAAAAAATCTTGTTTTCCTGTTTTCTTGGAAAACTAAAAATACAAGAAGAAACTCACTATGGTCTTTTCTGCATTGTTAAAATATGGATTCCAGCCAATACTCATCACCATCTTGTAAACACCTCGTGTTGATAATCCAGCCCACCCAAAATAAACTCCCGTTGAATGCTCTGAAAGGACAGATCCATAGCCCTCTGTCGACAAATTTGCTAAGCAAATAAAGAAATGCTGTCAGGGTCAATAAACAACTGGTTATCTTAAAAAAGAATCCAAACACAATATGAACAATTTAAATAATACTACCAAGTTTTCATCAAAATAATAATACTATTCCTCTGTCCGATTAGGACAGTCATGAGGGACAAAAATCAAAAAAAAAAATGGTGAATGGAAATATTTACAGATTTGGAATTTTCAAAAAAGAGACGATCCAAACTATGCAAGCAGCATTATAATAGTATAATACCCAAAACATAAGGGGAGGGAGCTGTGTTTGGTTTTGAAATTTGAAAAGCATTTTTTATTTTTGTTTTCTAAAAATGTACTAAAAATTTTATTGGATTGTGTAAATTAAATTAAATTTTTAGGGAAAAATTTTCTTTTCATATTTCCTAGAAAATGAAAATGCAAGAAAAGATAAATTACATACTTTCTAACCCATTTTTTATTACATTTTTGGAAAATAAAATCAGGAAACGTTTTCAAACACTGCATAAATTTCTAGCACACCTGTAGGGATCCCTAGCACCTTCGAACCCCGGCCAAATCCTTTGATCACAGGCCCACCTATATACCAGGGTTGTACTGGTAAAGTATTCTCTATCCCTGAAATTAGAATCCTTGTGAAAATAGCTGGTTAGAGCTTCAAATGTTGTATATATTTCATATATCACAGATCTCAGATGGACTTACAATCTTCAAAGGGAGGCAGGCCCCATTTTTCAGGTCGTAAATCAAGTAAAGAGTTAATTATTTCATCGGCGTCTGCATAAAGATGTGATTGTTTTGGAAGGGAGGGTACAGCAACCACTTGCATTCCAGCCGCCTTGCCACCCATGACACCAGGCCTGCCAAAACTCAAACCAATTAATAAAAATTTAATTATTATTTCATGATGTACCAAAAACAATTGTTTTTCTATTCCATTCCATTCCTTTCCTTTTTATATTCCACTACAGATGATTATGCGAACCAAACAGGCCCATAGTTATTTACGGCGCATGACGCACAACGACGACAAGAGCCCCCGGCGTAAAAGCGCATGGCGCGTGGCAATATTAACTTGCGGCGCACAAAAGAGGTGTATACATATATCAACGATAACAAATAATAAATTATACAATATATATAAAAATATAAAAGATTTATATCAATAATTCATATTTCATACATCAAAAAACAAATGAAGTCAACAATGACACCAACAATTAACTATTAAAAACCATATATCTCAAAAAATCATATATCTCAATTTTTGAAATATATTAAAAACCATATATCTCAAAAAAACAAATTGGGTCTTTCCTTGCCTTGCCGTAGACATTTTGAAATGAATCAAAATTCCTGAAACATATAAAACAAACAATTAAATATTAAAAAACATATCTCAAAAAAATAATAAACAAAAAATAAAAAAACAAAACATAAAAAAAAACAAGAAGGAAAAATGGCAGTAAAAATAACAAGAGTAACTCGAAAAAAAAATAAAGGGCGAGCAACATAAATGAAATTGAATTAAAAACAAAAAAAGTTGTTGGTTCTTAAAGAAGATGCGTCTGCCCTGGACAACATCGCGTATCTGAGTCGCAGTGGTCGAGGGAGCTCGGCTAGGTCGTGGTCAATTGGGTCGCGGCGGTCGAGGGATCTCGGCTGGGTCGTAGAGGTCGATGTGGTCTCACACCGGCTGGGTCGCTGTGCTCACGGGAAGTGTAGAGTATTGCGTAGTGTAAGAAGAGGAGGTCGCCGTTTGACCTCAAAAGAGGTATTTTCAATCAGGGCATACGAGTTGGCAGGGGGAAAAAATGCAGAAAAAAAAAACAAAAAGGCGTAATTGCGCACGCTGCGCCACTGTGCACCATAGTGCAACATGGCGCACACCACAGTGAGCCATCTTAAATGAGTCATGGCGAAGTCATGGCGCGGCGGACCATTGCCTGGCACTAGCCATGGCACGCCATGGCGCGAGCCATTAATAACTATGAACAGGCCCTTGATAACTGGAAGGCTCTCACCCATGCACATGGCCCATGTAATTATAGCATCACTATTCAACGCAAATTATATTTTACATAGCAGTATCCTGTATACAAGTAGTTTGGCAGTTATGGGTATCACTTACAGTGAATCCTCAATAACAAGGCAACTTGAAGGATCCATGTTTAGCATTTTAGCTGCTTCAAAGAATCTGTAAACTTCCAGAGTTAGACAGGAAAACAATCCAGCAACATTAGAGTAAATGAAGAAATGGATATACAACATGTCGTTGCATCTCACATGTCAGGACATGGCTTCCCTGTTCTCACTTCATCCCCACCCAGAATAGCAGCGAAGCATTCTTTCCAGCCTGAAAAGATATAAACTTTCACACACGCACAATGATATCACTGCTGCAAATTGCACTCCCAAAAAAAATCTACACAAACTTGCCCTCATGATAAGATATTTTTGATTCTACGCTAGCCTTTGGAGAGTTAGAAGCCAATGCCACTGGCACACCATGACTGCTCAAATGTTTAATCAATCGGTCAGCACCCGGAAGGGCCTTAATATTGCACCACCTGTGATTAAAGAGGTAGCAATTTAAAAACAGGCAACTCTTCTAAATTTAGTTCCATGAAGACAACAGTCTGATGTACAAGGATGAAATCTAGATGCTTTCGTTATTCATAGAAAACATTATACATAATAAATTTCTTATGAGAACAGAACCTGGTTTCAGTTTCTCAGTTGCTAACTTACAATCCCCTAACTTTGCGCTGCAAAGCAACAGTTAATATTTAAGGCTGCATTTGGTTTTTGAAAATGTCAATTATTTTTATTTTCCAGAAATGTAATAATAAATGTGTTGGAAAATATTTTGGATGGTAAAGAAAAACAAAAAATACTTAAAGAAGCATGAAAACAGGTTTTTTTTCCAATAATCTCTCATTTTCAATTTTATACTCTAAAAATGTTTTCTGTTTAAATAATCGAACACATTTTCTTATGCAAAACAGTAAATGCTTTCCAAAACCAAATGCAGCCTTATTTTTTCATCATAACAAATATAACTAAATCAGCTCCACTTCTCAAACATGCAATATCATATTGAGGTTTCCTCATACACGCATCATATTAAAAGTGAGTGAAAAAGCTAATTACATAATCTAATACATATTTGAAAAATAAAAAATAGGAAACGTTTTACAAAACCAAACACAGGCGTTGGGAATTCCAACAATTTGTTTTATCCATACAAATAGCGACCCCTCTTTTTCGTTGATCAATTTCTTTTTTTTGATGTTTCTTTCGTTTCGAAGAATCAAATGATCACTATATTGATTCTTTTTTCTACTTCTTCCAAGTGCAGGATAACCCCAGGGGGTTGTTGGTTTTTTTCTACCAATGGGGGGCTTTCTTATTTTTTAATAATAACAAATATAAGTAAATCAGCTCCACTTCTCAAACAAGCAATATCATATTGAGGTGTCATCATACATGCAACATATAAAAATGAGTGTAAAGGTTAATTACTGATCAGTGAACAGTGGAAAAATTTCCATGATAAGTTCAGCAGTTGAGCAAGGAAGGCCATATTCTTCTTTAACGGCAGCTGCTGCTTCAAAAGGTGTCTTTCCTACTATGTTATGAGCTTCTCTGCCATCCCATTGCTTGTGATACTTGGACAAAAAAACCCTTAAAACATCTCCAACAATGCCATCTGCATGGAAAAGAGAAACATCGAAACTTAGTATGCGGGTTTGTTTAGATTCATTCTATTTGACTAGCTCTATCTTGTCCCTTCATCCCTCTACTTTGAATTTCATATCCCTCATCTATCTCAAGTCTTGTATAAATAACGAGTTACACTCTCATTCATGATGCAAAACGTACGGATTGCGGATTTCTGGAATCGCTATAATAAGAGCCTCTCCCTCCCTCCCTCCCTCCCTCCCTCCCTCCTCGCTCCCTCGCTCCCTGGAATCACTAGAAGTGCCTCTCCCTCCCTCCCTCCCTCTCTCTCTTGTTGGTGGGTGTTCTCACAGGATCTTTCCTGATGACCGCCAACACTACTGACTAGTATGCCAGTTTGTTTAGATTCATTCTATTTGACTAGCTCTATCTTATCCCTTCATCCCTCTACTTTGAATTTCATATCCCTCATCTATCTCAAGTCTTGTATAAATAACGAGTTACACTCTCATTCATGATGCAAAACGTACGGATTGCGGATTTCTGGAATCGCTATAATAAGAGCCCCTCCCTCCCTCCCTCCCTCCCTCCCACCCTCCTCGCTCACTCGCTCCCTCGCTCCCTGGAATCACTAGAAGTGCCTCTCCCTCCCTCCCTCCCTCCCTCCCTCTCTCCCTCTCTCTCTTGTTGGTGGGTGTTCTCACAGGATCTTTCCTGATGACCGCCAACACTACTGACTGCCATTTTTAGCCACTGCCACAGTTTTCTTGGTAGTTTTCTCTTTGTGACTTTCATATGCAAGTCATCTTCATTTAGTTGAGATCTGCTATCTGTTGCTCACCCTTTAACTGCTATGGTCATCGCTCTGTCTTCCATGCCGGTTTTAGCACCCTCTCCGATGCCTGAGATTATCATGGCATGCACACAACTCGTTGATAAACGCCTGGATTCCATCAGCTTCACCATGTGGCAGAAGACGGTGGTCATCCCCTTGGGTTATTTTTTGACTTGGTTTTTTAAAAGGCATGTCGAACCCGGCCCATTTACCGATGTTATATCTGTAACGGTTTGGGTTTGTCATCAATTGTAACTGCCGCCGCCTATAGCGAAAATTCTCCCTCCTGACCATGGATGTAGATCAAATCGATCAAACCACGTAAAATCTTCCATGTTCGGCGTTTTTTCTGTTGCTGTTTGTGCATTTGTTTCATCATCCAGGATTCAACAATTTAGAGAATCAGGGTTAGATTTTCACTTCAACGACTGAAGATTGAAGTAGGACTTCTGGTTTCTGTGAACTGAAAATGTCGACAATGCACAAATTCAACATTGAGAAATGCAATGATCCAAATGATTTCGCTTTATGAAAAGTGAAGATGTGGTCACTTCTGGTTCAACAGAGCTGTGCACCAACGCTGGAGGGATCCAGCCAAGTTTTCGCCAAATCTGAGTACGGCAGATCAGGTGAATAATCCGGCGAGGGCACACAGTGCCATTTTCTTAAGTCTCTCTGATGAGGTTCTGCATGAAGTCATTGACGAAGCGATGTCTCTAGAAAGAAATTAGAAGAATGATTTCAGATATGAAACAACATCTGCACATGCTGAAGATGTCAGCAGTCTGAGAGTACCATGATAATTTCACATAGTTGATCTGTAGGGAGTTGACGTGAAGGTGGGGGGTGAAGATCAGACGATTATTTTTCTGTATTTTGCCAGGATCCTTTGAAAATTTTGTCGAAACTATGATGTATGGTAGAGACAAAAAACGTCAACAGCGTGAAGGACGCTATGCAATCGCGGGAATTGAAGAAGGTTTTGGGGCCTGAGAATTTTTCTGATCTTGGTATGATGGTCACTAAGGAGGAGAAGCAAGGACGGGAATGAAAATTGGTGCGGAAACGTCGGGAGTCGCAGCAACAAAAAAACGATTCACAGAAGAGTAAAAGGGAAAAACAAAAGAAGAAGAACAAGATCTTTGACACAGAGATTTACGTGGTTCGGGAAATGATCCCTACGTCCATGGAGAGGCAGAAGTTTCACTAATTTCGGGAGCACAATTACATGGAGTATCGAGGTTCACAAACACACTTAAACCCTAGCCCGAAATGGGCTAATAAGGAAGATGAAACGCTATTCCACCAATGGCACAGAAAGTTCGTTGTGCTACAGTGTTGCGGCCACCCAAGTCCAAGATGCTAAAGTGGTCAGCGGCTGGAAGTCTGTGGAGCTACAATGCCGCTATCTCCAAAAGTTCAAGTTGCTATAATAGTCGTGCCAAAGTCTGCACTGTTACAATGCTCTATCGGTGTCGGCCGGTCAGCTCTACTACAATTGATCAGTGATGCTACAGTGCCCCAAAAATTTGGCCAGGGGACATTTGGCTCCCAAACCCCCAAAGTAAGGGCATGTTGCCCCTTACAACCCCCAACAAGCTAACCACAGAGTTGCGGCCTAGTGCGCAGTATGGGCCGGAAGCATTCGGCCCAAACATCATCCAGAACGGATCGAGCTACATCAATCCAACAATCTCCCACTTGGAATCTGATCCGCTACGTTGACTTGCTTCGATGTCACTGACTAAGACAACTTAATTTGAACTCTTCTTCTTCTTCACTCATCAGTGTAGTGTTTTTCATTCACAGCTTCAATTTCAATCTGACAATTCATGAAATACCAATTGTTTTCCTTTTGTGCTCCCATTGTGTTATCCCTTATTCTGCCTCTCATCCTCCGTTCATCAGGAGACCAACAGAGGCACAGCAGCGCCTCAACTTCTGTATTCCTATCGGCTTCGCCAACATGTCTGTCGGATTGTTGGTTCCACAAATTTCCTGCAATGTCAGCAACTCATCCTGTATCAAACCTCTGATGAAATGATACTTCAACTGTGTAGGAGAATAAAATAGGAGACCCGAACCCCCAAGGTGTACTCTCTAAAGGAGCCCTTGGGGTTAATTTATAATGAATATTAAAGACCACACCGGACCTCAAGTCCGATGTGAGATGCAGACTCCAACACTCCCCCTCAAGCTAGGTGTACCTAGCTTGGACACATAATGAAAAGAAAGCAACAAATAAAAAGATGCTAACACTCCCCCCTCAAGCTGGACATGCCCAGCTTGATGACAAAACAAGACGAAATAAAATATAAAGCTGCAAAGGTTGTTGTTCCCCCTCACGATCGAAGCTCCCCCTCAGGATGATGGATGGATGATTGTGCGGACGCAGCAGATGACCACTCAGACCGGCCGGTTGACGGAACGCCAGGAATGCCGCACTAGTGGGGCCGGTCAATGAAACGCCGGGAAATCCAAACTAGCACCGGGAAAACCGCATTTGCGGGGCCAGCGACGAGAGGCGGAGATTCCGCAGAATTGTTGCGGGATCTGGCGGCGCCAACGGGCCCAAATCCTATGTGGTCGAGCTGCTGCGCCAGCGAATGGGCGTGCCGGCGGATAGAGATGCGGCTGCCGAGAGTCGTCGGGAGATGCCGGCGAAGCGGGGACTGCGCAGGCGAGGCGGAAGCGTCGTTGGCGTCGCGCACAGGCGGGAGGAGGACGAGGCGGGCGCCGGCGTCGGGATGTCGCAGCAGGAGGCGGGGCCGTCGCGCAGGGAGCCGCGCAAGGAGAGGGGCGCCGCTCGAGGGAGGGAGGGCCGCCGGGGCAACCTCGGAACAAGCCCGGAGGGGCGGCGACAGAAGGAAAAAAAAACGTAGCCCTACATGAGGGGCCGCCGCCCCTCACGGGGGAAAAATTCTGAGAAACCCTAAATGGGGGGAAATAAAATTGAGAGGAGGAGGGGTTCGGGATTAGGTCCCCTCTGATACCATGTAAAGGGTGAAAATAAGAGAGACCGGAACCCCCAAGGTGTACTCTCTAAAGGAGCCCTTGGGGTTAATTTATAATGAATATTAAAGACCACACCGGACCTCAAGTCCGATGTGGGATGCAGACTCCAACAAACTGAATGTGCTTCATCCGGGCATGAAACACTGGGTTTTTTGCAAGATGTATAGCACTCTGACTGTCACAGTGCAATACATTTTCCTCTCGCTTTCTACTCAGCTCATCCAAGAAGTTAATCAACCAAATCATCTCCTTTCCAGCTTATGTTACAGCAATGTATTTTGCCTCTGTGGTGGATAAAGTCACCACCTTTTGTAATTGTGATATCCAGCTTACTGCAGTTCCTCCATAGGTAAAAACATAACTTGTGGTACTTCTGCTGTCAACGTCACCCCTCCAAGGTCAGCATCCACATACCCCTGCAATGAATTTCTTTTCCCAAAGCACAAAGATACTTCCTTACTTCCCTTCAGATACCTCAGTATCCACTTTACAACTTCCCGACATTGCTTTCCAAGATTAGCCATATACATGCTCACAACTCTCACCGTATTAGCAATGTCAGGTCGAGTACAGATCATGGCATACATCAGGCTTCCAACATCTGATGCGTATAGAACCTTTGTCATGTACTCAACCTCTTCTGTTGTCTTCGATGATTGCTCCTTTGGTAGTTTGAAATGGTCCGCCAGAGGAATAGAGACTGTCTTTGCTTCCAACATACTGAATCTTCTCAGAACCTTCTCAATGTAGTCAGCCTGTGATAACATTAAGGTTCCAGTTACACGGTTTATCTTGATCTTCATCCCCAAAATCTTGTTAGTTTCTCCAAGATCCTTCATTTCAAGCTCTTCAGCCAACTGCACTTTCAGCTCATCAATCTTATGCATACATGATCCTGCAATTAACATGTCATCCACATACATAAGTTATATAATATATTCAACACCAAAGGATTTTATGTAGTAACATTGATCCATGTCACATTGTTTGTGTGCATTTTTAGTCATGAATGCATCAAACTTTTTGTTTCACTGTCTAGGTGTCTGCTTCAATCCATATAAACTCTTCTGAAGTTTGCACGTCAGGTCTTCTTTCCCAAACTCAATATATCCCTCGAGCTACTGCATATAGATGTCATCCCCTAAATCTCCGTGAAGGAAAGTAGTCTTGACATCAAGCTGCTCAAAGTATAAATCTTCTAATGCAACAATATTGAGAACCACCTGGATGGTGGAAAGCTTCACTACAATACTGAGAACCACCCGGATGGTGGAAAGCTTCACTACAGGCGAAAAGATTTCAGTGAAGTCCACACCTTACTTCTATTGAAAGTCTTTCACCACCAGTCTTGCCTTTCACCTCCTCTTGTCATCATGTTCTTCCATGACCCGATATACCCATGTGTTCTGCAATGCTCTCTTTCCTTGTGGTAGAGGTGTCAGCTCCCAAGTATTGTTGTCATGTAGTGAAGAAATCTCCTTCTTCATGGTCAACTCCCAATTACTCGACTCCTTCAACTGCATTGTCTCATCAAAAAATTCCGGTTCTCCACCATCAGTCAATAACAAATAGTGTAATGATAGTGAATGTTGGGCGGAGAAAGAAAGGAAGTGATGGCAAGAAGGGGGGGGTGAATTGCCTTTTAAAAATAATTAACAATTTAAAATCAAAGTTAAAAGATGCAGCGGAAATAAAAGAGGCAAGACACACAATTGATAACGGAGTTCGGCTTAAACCCAAGCCTACGTCTCCGCTCCCAACTCAACCGTTGAGAGATATACTACCGCTTGTTTTTTAATGGTTTTAGCAAGAAACCCACTAGACTTTAAGGTTAGTCTAGAACCTATTACAGCTTGCTTTTGTTGGTTATGCAAGAACCCACTTGCTTTTATTGGTTGAGCAAGAACCCACTAGCCTTCTTACAGGTGAAGGCTAGCTCACCTTTGATTCAAGCCTTTTAAAAGGGAAGGCTTGACCAACCTCTTCACACCTTGAAGGTGGTGTGAAAACCCAAATGAAAGGATGAGAGAAAGAGATGGGGTTTGTAGGCACAAACCCAAATTGAAGCTCAAAAATAATTAAAACAAGAAAAACCGTAAGAGGAGAAGTCTTGGGCGCCGGAGGATTGATTGGAGTTGATGAAGGGCGCTCCCAAGCTTCTTTGGTGGTGCTCCTTGGATGTGGAATTGAGTTTGAGCTATTGGAGTTCCTTGGAGGAATGCGCCGGAGGTTCGCCAAATGATCAACAATGTGTCCGTGGGCTTCCTTATGGCTTCGTTAAGTTTCCGGGGCTTCCTAGTCCTTTATTTATAGAGAGGGAACCCTCATATGGCCGTTGGAGGTCTTCGGAGCCGTTGGAGAGGCCTTCGGAGCCGTTGGGAGTCAAGTGGACAAGCCTGGTCAAAGCCCAACGGCTAGTTTGACTGGCTCCACCGGCTGACCGGTGCTAGGCCACCGGTTGGCCGGTGCTTGCAAAAAGGAGAGGCCTTCGGGCTCAGGCACCACCGGCTGGCCGGTGATGAGGCCACCGGCTGGCCGGTGAGGAGGCCACCGGCTGGCCGGTGAGGAGGCAGTAGCAACCTCTTCTGTCTGGGCTCCACCGGTCGGCCGGTGAGGAGACACCGGTTGGCCGGTGGTCTGGACAGAGGGATGCCTTCTGTCCAGGCCTCTATCGGCTGGCCGGTGGACTTCCACCGGTTGGCCGGTGGACTGAAAATCAGTCCACTTTCAGTTCTTGCTTTCTTGGCCCAATTCCTTGGCAACCTATCATCCAAAAACACTTAAAACAATATTAGATAAATAAGAGAGTGATTGTGATCATGAAAATTAAACCTCGAGGGGTACGAGAGGTACAACAATCTCCCCCTATTTTGATGATCACAATCACCCAAAACAATCAATGAAAAAGACTAAAATGAAAGGCATGCTTTAATGGAAATCTTGAAAAGTAAAGCAAAGCATGAGAAAAGATTTCTCCCCCAATCAACCAAGAATTTCTCCCCCTTTGTGATTATCAAAATAGCACGGGGCATAAAACTTGATTGAGGGAAACATTGAAAACCAAGATAGAGATTTTAAACCAATTAAAATTTTTGAAATTTGAATTGAAAGTTTTGAATCAAAGTTTGAAATGAAAAATTGAATAACAGTTTGAATTGAAAGTTTTGATGAAAATTGAATTGAAAGTTTTGAAAATTGAAAATTGAATTGAAAGTTTTGAATCGAAAATTTTGAATTAAAAGTTTTTGAATCGAAAGTTTGAATTGAAAAATTTTGAATTGAAAAACTCAAAAAGGTTAAAACGATCCTAACTCCCCCTAAATAAAAACAACTAATCACCGGGGAGAAGTTTTTGAAACCGAAACAAATTTTGGTCCGGTGAGACTCGCTAGAAGGGATTTTTCAATCCACACTTGTTTAGTAGCGGGTCTTCTCCTATAAAATTCATCATTAAAGGAAAAAGTTTTGGGCCTACCATACCGGGCATTTTTGCAATCACACTCATAAATTAAGTGCCCGGATTTTTTACAATAATTGCAAAATTTAAATTGGGAGCTCCCCCTTACAAAAATAGTAGGTGCATGGGAAGAGGAAGCTTGCTTGGAATAGCCAAGCCCTTGGGTGGTTCTAGAAATGCGTTGGGAACCAAGTAAATTGGTTAAATTTTGTTCCCCTTGGGTGAACTTGGCTAGGGATTCCCTTAAATCCTTGATTGTTGATTCCATAGAATCAACATCGGGAAAATTTTGGATCTTGAGGGACAACTCCTCCTTTTCTTTGAGAAGTTGTTCTTTTTCGGAAGAGAGTTTTTTGAAATTCTTTTTTAAAGCAACAAATTTGGAAGAAAGTTCGTGAAAACCTTCCTCCAATTGATCTCTAGCATGTTGGAGATCTTCATAAGATAAATGGTTAAAAGAATTAGAAGAACAAGAGGATGAGGAGTCGGAAGATGTTACCTCATGAAATGCCATTAGGCATTTGTTACCGTTGTCGCTTGAGGAGGAGGAGGATGATGAGGAGTTATCACTCCATGTGGCTTTGAAAGCCTTCTTCTTCTCCTTTTGCTTGGCCTTTTTCTTTTTGAGTGGACAATCGGGCTTGTAATGGCCTTTCTTGCCACACCCGTAACATGTTACCTCGGGCTCGGATTTTTCGTTGGGTTGAGCCTTGCGAGCCTTGCGAGATTTCTTCTTTTTGTGCTTCTTCATGAACTTGTGCATCTTGCGGGCAAGATTCTCCATTTCGGAATCGCCGCTTGAAGAGGAAGACGATGAGGAGGAGGAGCTTTCTTCTTGTTGAGCTTTGAAGGCGATGTTCTTTGGAGTTTTGATCGGTTTGCCTTCCTTTTCAGCTTGCCTCCTCATGGTGATCTCATAAGTCATGAGGGATCCGATGAGCTCTTCGACCGGCATGTTCTTGATGTCATTTGCTTCTTGGATTGCCGTGACTTTCGGTGCCCATGAGCTTGGTAAGATCCAAAGGATCTTCTTGACCATCGTTTCTGCAGAAATATTATCTCCAAGAGATTTTCTACCATTGCAAACGTCAGTAAATCGAGTAAACATTTCAGAAATATTTTCATGTGGGTGCATAGTAAATGACTCAAAATCTTGACGAAACATGTCCAATCGAGTATCCTTAACTTTGTTGGTTCCCTCATGGGTAACTTCCAAAAGTTTCCAGATTTCATGTGATGTAGTGCATGTGGAAACTCGATTGAACTCATTACGATCAAGGCCGCAATGAAGAGCGTTCATGGCTTTGCCATGAAGCTCGAAATTTTTAATATCGGCTTGGGTCCATTTGGATTCACGGGGGAAGAGAGAGAATAATCATGCATGACAATTTTATAAATGGGATAACCTATGCTTCTAAGAAAAGTAGTCATGCGGGTTTTCCAATAAGTATAGTCGGTTCCATCAAAAAATGGAGCACGACCCAAAGAATAGCATTCGGGGGCGAAAGAGGTTGAAGCCATCACAATGGATCTTTGAATTTGAAACCGGTTAAGGTATTACTCAAATTTTGCCTCTGATACCAATTGTTGGGCGGAGAAAGAAAGGAAGTGATAGCAAGAAGGGGGGGTGAATTGCCTTTTAAAAATAATTAACAATTTAAAATCAAAGTTAAAAGATGCAGCGGAAATAAAAGAGGCAAGACACACAATTGATAACGGAGTTCGGCTTAAACCCAAGCCTACGTCTCCGCTCCCAACTCAACCGTTGAGAGATATACTACCGCTTGATTTTTAATGGTTTTAGCAAGAAACCCACTAGACTTTAAGGTTAGTCTAGAACCTATTACAGCTTGCTTTTGTTGGTTATGCAAGAACCCACTTGCTTTTATTGGTTGAGCAAGAACCCACTAGCCTTCTTACAGGTGAAGGCTAGCTCACCTTTGATTCAAGCCTTTTAAAAGGGAAGGTTTGACCAACCTCTTCACACCTTGAAGGTGGTGTGAAAACCCAAATGAAAGGATGAGAGAAAGAGATGGGGTTTGTAGGCACAAACCCAAATTGAAGCTCAAAAATAATTAAAACAAGAAAAACCGTAAGAGGAGAAGTCTTGGGCGCCGAAGGATTGATTGGAGTTGATGAAGGGCGCTCCCAAGCTTCTTTGGTGGTGCTCCTTGGATGTGGAATTGAGTTTGAGCTATTGGAGTTCCTTGGAGGAATGCGCCGGAGGTTCGCCAAATGATCAACAATGTGTCCGTGGGCTTCCTTATGGCTTCGTTAAGTTTCCGGGGCTTCCTAGTCCTTTATTTATAGAGGGGGAACCCTCATATGGCCGTTGGAGGTCTTCGGAGCCGTTGGAGAGGCCTTCGGAGCCGTTGGGAGTCAAGTGGACAAGCCTGGTCAAAGCCCAACGGCTAGTTTGACTGGCTCCACCGGCTGACCGGTGCTAGGCCACCGGTTGGCCGGTGCTTGCAAAAAGGAGAGGCCTTCGGGCTCAGGCACCACCGGCTGGCCGGTGATGAGGCCACCGGCTGGCCGGTGAGGAGGCCACCGGTTGGCCGGTGCTGAGGCAGTAGCAACCTCTTCTGTCTGGGCTCCACCGGTCGGCCGGTGAGGAGACACCGGTTGGCCGGTGGTCTGGACAGAGGGATGCCTTCTGTCCAGGCCTCTATCGGCTGGCCGGTGGACTTCCACCGGTTGGCCGGTGGACTGAAAATCAGTCCACTTTCAGTTCTTGCTTTCTTGGCCCAATTCCTTGGCAACCTATCATCCAAAAACACTTAAAACAATATTAGATAAATAAGAGAGTGATTGTGATCATGAAAATTAAACCTCAAGGGGTACGAGAGGTACAACAGTGAATACCTTTGCACGGGCCTTCTCACCCTTGTTGATCTCCTCAACTCCACTTGAGGACTATGATCCACTGGTTCTGATGTCTCATGCTCAGGTACACCTTCAAGCTTCACTTGCTCTTTGAACTCTGATTCTTTGTTCTCATTTTCATCTTCAACTGCGTGGCGATCCTTGTATGTGACACCTTCATTGAATACCACGTTTTGGACTCCTGATGACCATGTTGTTGAGATCATTCCAAAAGTGGTAACCAAACTCCTCAGCACCATAGCCAATAAAGAAACATGACTTGGACTAAGCATCAAGTTTGTCCCTTGTCAATATGTACATAAACCAAACTGCCAAAGACTCGTAAATGTGAGTCTTACCTCCATAACTAGACCAGAGCTCCTCAGGTAGACATTCTCCCATTGGCACAAATGGACTCCTGTTAATTAGATGTGTTTCCATGTTCACTGCAGCCCAGAAGGTCTTGGATAACCCCGAATGCAGCCCCATGCTTCTGGCACGTTCATTCAGTGTCATATTCATCCTTTCACCGACACCATTCTGTTGTGGTGTTCCTACGATAGTCTTCTCCCACTGAATTCCCTTATTTGCACAGAATTCCTTGAACTCATTACCGTCGTACTCTCCACCATTGTCAGACCTCAAGCATTTCATCTTTGCTCCTGACTCATTCTTCACCATGACCTTCCACTTCTAAAACATCTTAAACACATCAGATTTTCTTTTCAGAAAGTAAATTCATACCTTGTTAAGTCATCAATAAATGTCACATAATATTATGACCCTCCGAGGGAATGTGCTGGTGCAGGCCCCCAAACATCAGTGTGCACCAAATCCAGCTTCTCAGCCTTCGGTGTTCTACCTCCTTTTGCAAATGATACTTTCTTCTGCTTTCCAAGGATGCAATCTTCACATAAGCCAACTTTCACCGACTTCAGCTCTGGTAGCAGTCCTTTTGTTGTCAGCACCTTCATCCCCTTCTCACTCATGTGGCCTAGCCTGTAGTGCCACAATTGAGAATCCCCGATAGCATTTATTGATGTCACCATGTTCATGCAAGTCTCTGTCATGTTGTACAGGGTACCATTTTTTGCTCCCCGGGCTATGACCATAGCTCCCTTAGTAATCTTCCAGGCACCATCAGTAAACATGGTACTGAAGCCTGCATTATCAAGTTGCTCAACATAAATGAGATTTCTTCTTAAACCGGGGATATACCTCACGTTTTCCAAAACCAACAAACTCCCACTATTGGTCTTGATCTGTGCATCTCCTTTACCCACAATCTGCAAGGGTTCATCATCAGCAAGATGTACCTTGCCAAAATTTCCAGAAACATAATTGTTCAGGAAACCCTTCTCTGATGTAGAATGCAAAGACGCCTCAGAGTCTAAAATCCAAGACTTCATTGAGTTTGTAGCACCCCCGGTTTGAGGTATGTATCCTTTGTTTATGCTTTTTTTTATGTGTTTAATGTACATGAGATGAGTTGGGAAGAGGTTGGGAGAGTTGGAAATGGTTTTGGATGAGTTTGGAGGCTTTTAAAGGGGTGCACGGTTTGAGCACGGTTATTGTAAACCGTGCGGATGCTCCAGGAACCGTGCAGGGGGAGACAGTAGGCTCCGCACAACCTGCGCACGGTTTGTCAAATGGTGCGAGTAAATGGTGCGGACCCCGGCTCTCGAGGCAGTAGAGAGTGCACACGGTTAGCGCACGGTTTGCTAAACCGTGCGGGCTAAACCGTGCGGCCACTTAAAAATAGGGTTTTAAAACCCGGGCTCCCTCGGGCTTGCCTCTTTTGACTCCAAATTTCTTCCCACTTGAGACTCACTCGGGATTTTTGGTTCTCTAGGGTTGGAGGGGCTCTCCCACTCGTTTTGGAAGCGATTCAAAGGGGTTTCAAGGTGGATTCAAGCTGATTTCTCCCGGGTAAGTCTCTCCTCTTGTTTCTCTTGTGTTTTCCTCTAGATCTACATCCCTCTTTTTCTTGGTTTTCTAAATCTACACTTGTGGTGTGTAGATCTAGGGTTGGGGTTGCCTTGGATGTTAATATTAAGGCTTGGGGATGTTAGGGAAGGTAATCTAGAGAGGTTTCGGTGGTGCGTTCCCCGAATTGGAGGTGTGGTTGGTTGTGGGTCAAGTTCGCCGGAACCCTAAAGGTAGGTGGCTTCTCTCTCGACTCCACTTGGTTAGAACTAGTGGTTATTTGTTACAATTTAATTTTGTTGTGCTTTAAATTAATTGTGGTTGTTGTGCAAAATTGGTTGGAAATCCCTTTGGTGGTGTTTTGGGGATTTTTGGGAAAAAGGGGTTTTTATGGTAAAATGCTATTGTTGTGGATTTTAAAATGGAGATTTTAAAATGGGATGCTATGGTTGATTTGTAAAAACGATTGATGGAAATGGTTTTCAATAAAGAGGTTGTTTTATTGAAATGTGGTTTGGCATGGAAAACGGTTTTCAATAAACGAGTGATTTATTGAAGTGGATTTATATGCAATGGAATTTGGTTGATTGCATGATGTTGTATGCTTGGTTGTGATTGTTTGGATATTGTGTGGATATGGATGGAATGTTGTGTTGGCATGTGTTGTGATGTTGTGGAGTGGTCGAGAAAGTGCCACTATAATCAGGGAGAAGGATGGATGATGGTCGGAAGTGCCACCATCAATGCTAGTGGTCGAGAAAGTGCCACTATGATCAGGGGGAAGGATGGATGATGGTCAGAAGTGCCACCATCAAGGCTAGTGGTCGAGAAACTGCCACTATGATCAGGGAGAAGGATGGATAATGGTCGGAAGTGCCACCATCAAGGCTAGTGGTCGAGAAAGTGCCACTATGATCAGGGAGAAGGATGGATAATGGTCGGAAGTGCCACCATCAAGGCTAGTGATCGAGAAAGTGCCACCATAATCAGGGAGGTGATGGATAGTGGTTGGAAGAGCCACTATCGGGGTAGTGGTCGGAAGTGCTGCTACTCGTTAATGGGCGAACGAGTTGGGCGAAAGTCCCACCGGTTTGTTTGCTTTGTTGTGAATGGGTGAACAGGTTGGGCGGAAATCCCACCATTTTTGTTGTGGTTGTTGTGAATTGCTTTGTAAGATGGAATTGTTGTGCTAATGTGAATGTTGAAATGGCTTGTGGCATGTTCATTGGCTTTCCCTTGTTTGCTTGGGTTGGGTGTTATGGCTTGGTAAAGGCATGGTTGGCTTATGAAAATGGTTGTGTTGGTGATTTATGTTATATAAACTGTTTTATATAAATGTGCTAACGGTTTTATCCTAGTGGCGTGTGTAGGGAAGTCATTTGGGGAAAACCTACTGAGTTTTAGTACTCACCCCCTGCTTTGGCACGTTGTTGTCTTTGCAGATGTCGTGTACCGTGACGTGGGCAAAGGTAAGGCATCTCCCTCCTTTAGTGGAGCTTTGTGATGTCTTGGTGGAGCATGGATCTTGGAGCTTGGTGTGGAGCCGTGGTGGTGTCTTGGCTTGTGGTGTTCCTTGTTGAGTCTTCCGCATTGTACTCTGATGTTGTTTTGGGTGTGTTGGCATGGATGATTATGGATTATTTGGTTGTCCTGGTAATGTATGGGTTTGGTTTTGTTGACATGCATCATATAGTTGTGGTTGTTTGGTTGGTTTTGTATCAAGGGAAAATCGTTCCCCAATTGTCCTCGGAGCCCTCGGCATTTATTGCCAGCCTTTGGCGCCTTGGGAACGTCGCTTAAGGCCAAGTAACCCTCACTGCCTCCTCAAGCCAATGAGGTAGGGGCGGGGTGTTACAGAGTTATTCACGCTCAACAGCAGCACATCATCAGTTCCTTCAGCCGCCGTGTTTGTTGTGTTGGTTTCAGGTGTCTTCCGTTTATCTCTGCACTCCTTAACATGTCTTTTCTTCCCACAAGTCCAACAGGTAGGACCAGCCCCCTTTGTCGTGTTTCAGCTCTTTCCTCTTGATTTTGATCGTCCTCTACGATTGTTCTGTTGCGCATATCTTCCTATTCCTTCTAAAATCAAAGCAGAACCAAAGAATCTACCCAATTCTCTTCTTCGGATATCCTCACTGAGGATCAGGTCCCGCACATGCTTCAGAACCACCTTGGTATTTCCCGAAGAACTGCTCACAGCTGTTACAGTTGCTTCCCAATTGCTAGGTAATGAAGACAGTAAAACCAGTGCACATACCTCATCACCAAGCGCAATGTCCGCCGATGTCAATTGACTTATGATGGTGTTGAATTTGTTGATGTGATCTGCGACAATTCTCACTTCAACCATTTTCAGGTTGAACAATCGTCGCAAAAGGTTTCTCGTACATATTCGCGAGGGCATTCATCAGTCCAATTGTCGTCTTCTCCTCTCTGATGTTGAACGTCACGTTTTTGGCCAACGTAAGGCGCACAACTCCCAAAACTCGTCGATCCAGCAGCTCTCACTCCGATTGCTCCATGTCCGTTGGCTTTAAAACCAGAAGCGGCAAATGCATTTTCTTTTGCTAAAGATAGTCTTTGATCCGCATCCTCCAGTAGTTGAAGTCAATTCCATCGAAGCGATCAATCTTCACATTTCCTTCTTCCATAGTCATCGTTCAATTCGAGAATTCCGAACTCAACCCTTTAATACCAGTTGATGCGGAAACATCGGGAATCGCAACGACAGAAAAACGATTCATAGAAGAGTAAAAGGAAAAAACAAAAGAAGAAGATCTTGGGCACAGAAATTTACGTGATTCGGGAAATGATCTCTACGTCCACGGAGAGGCAGAAGTTTCACTAGTTTCGGGAGCATAGTTACATGGAGTATCAGAATTCTCAAGCACACTGAAACCCTAGCCCAAAATAGGCTAATAAGAAAGATGAAACACTATTCCAACAACTGCACAAGAAGTCTGTTGTGCTACAGTGAAAGGTGGTTGGATGTCGACATCGCTACAGTGTCATGGCCACCCAAGTCCAACATGGTACAGTGGCCGGCAGCTGGAAGTCCGCAGAGCTACAATACCGCTATCACCAAAAGTTTGAGCTGCTACAATAGTCGTGTCAAGGTCTGCACTGCTACAGTACCCTGTCGGTATCAGCCGGTCGGCATGAGGACACTCATTACAGGAAAGATGAAAATAGTGAACTCCTCTGGTCCACTGCTGCTACTACATATCTTCAAGAGATAAAACCCAAAATGGTGAAGGGATCTATTCTAGCCTGCCCCCAACTTCCCCAACCCTTCAACAATGACTAATGCACCTAATCAAGGCATGAGTGGGGGGTGTTAAACCAAGAGGACCGCCGCGTCATTTACTTCACTTAAAAATTTAGTAAAGCCAAACAACGATACTATACTCAAAAAAGAGGTTTATATTGTCAAATTAAGGATGTGAAGTATTAGTTTCTCTCTTATAAGTTTGTCATCTATTCCAACCATTTCTACCTTCAATACATTCAATCTTAAAACTCAACAGAAAACACGCTTGATGGGTTGAGCACCTTTAGCATAACCCATTTGTCCTAAATGTTGCACCAATGTCATCATGACCATATTGGATTGTGTTAGAGGTAGGGTGCTTAATTTATAGATGAGAAAAGAAGTACAACAGATTATCCATACCGATGTGGGATACAAATATTAAAAACATTAAACTCTTAACACTCCCACTCAAGCTGGGCATATATATTTATCATGCCCAGCTTGTTACACAAAAGTTTCACAAGTGGTCGAGGCACCCCTTTTGTGAGAACATTTGCAAGTTGATCAGAGGTGTTAACATGACCGAAGGTGATCTTCTTCACAAAGTTTTCTCGAACGAAATGGCAATCAACTTGAATATGTTTGCTCCGCTCATGAAAGACTGGATTTGTGGCAATCATGATAGTAGCTTGATTGTCACACCAGATATGTGTCGGTTTCTTAACAAGATGTCCGATCTCCTGTAGAATTTGTTGTGCCCAAATAATTTATGTTGTCACATATGTTATTGCACAATACTCTGACTCTGCACTAGATCGGGAGATAACCGTCTGCTTTTTGCTTCGCCATCAGATCAAATTTCCTCCAACAAAAACTGTAAAATCAAACGTAGATCTTCTAGAAGAGAGACATCCAGCATAATCTGCATCACAAAATGCCTCAAAATCTGTATGTGGCCCATGATTAGAATATAGAAGATCTAAACCTGATTCCTTTTTCACATATCTCACAATATGAAGAACAGTCTCCCACTACATTTTTGTTGGAGATTTCATAAATTGACTCACTTCGCTAACCGCACAAGCAATATCGGGTCAAGTCATCGTCAAGTAGTTGAGTTTCCCAACAAGTCGTCTATATCTTTCGGGTGATGAAAACATCTCACTGTCGGTGTGAAGTGACTTTTCTCCAGGTTCGAAGGGTGAGTCAACCGAGTCAGCTCGAGTCATGTCAGTCTCCTACAGTAGATCAAGAACATACTTTCTATAAGATAGAAAAATTCATTTGTTGAATCTGAAGACCTCAATTCCCAAAACATATCGTATTGAACCCAAATCTTTTGTTTGAAAATTTTGATGAAAAAAAGACTTGAGTCAACCAATGCCAGTAGCATCGCTGCCAGTAATAACAATGTCATCCACATAGACCACCAAAAGAATGCTTCTTGCTGCAGATTGATGATAGAAAACAGAGGAATCCTTTATGATTTAGCACACGTCAAAGCTAAGCATAATGGTGCACAAACAGCCGAACCAAGCACGTGGCGACTGCTTAAATCCATACAGCGATCGACGAAGGCGACAAACCTTGGAGGACTCCCCCTGAGCAACAAACTCAGGTGGTTGCTCCATATAAACTTCTTCATTAAGAAAACCGTGAAGAAAAGCATTCTAAACATCCAACTGATGGAGAGGCCAGTGAGAGGAGACAGCAAGAGAGATAAGTAGGCGAACCGAGACCATCTTTGCCACTGGAGAGAATGTGTTAAAATAATCAACTTCATATGTCTGCACATAACCTTTGGCAACAAGGCGATCCTTGAGACGATTAAGAGAGTCATCGGCGTTGACGCGTACTGTATAGATCCATTTGCAACCAACCACCTGCTTATTCGATGGAAGAGGAACAAGATCCAAAGTGTGGCCGGCGTCCAGAGTCTGAAGTTCATCCTGCATAACCTGTAACCAGCTGGGATGAGATATGGTCTCGACAACAATGTGCGGCGTGGAGTGAGCACCAAGAGTCTCTACAACTCGTGAGCTAGCCACAGATAATCTTTGATAAGTCTGACAGGAGCGTGAGCCTTTACGAAGCGCAATAGGCAACTTCGGTGGTGGAGGATCAGGAACAGGTGAGTCGTCGGGTGTGGTAGCAACATCAGGTGTCGAGGTGGAAGGTGTGCTTGATCGGCAAGTATATACCTGGCCAAATCGGGATCCAACATCACTACGAAGAGATAGGGGTGGTGGTGTATCGAGAGAATATGATAAAATAACTTCGAAATCAGGAACGGTAGAAAGTGGTGGGAACTCGGGAACAGAATCAACTGATGATTCGACGAATGAAGCATCAGTTGAGACAACATAACGACGCAAGTCTGAAGAGAAGTATTGATACCCGTGTTGGGTGCGAGAATAGCCAAAAAAGATGCATTTGAGAGTGCGCGCATCAAACTTGGTAATCGAGGGGTGAATATCCGAACATAGCACACACAGCCAAAAATGCGGAGGCAGAGAATGAGGTGATGTTTGAAATAAAGAATGGAATGGTGTCTCCCCCTGAAGAACAGACGATGGAAGTCTGTTGATAAGATAGGTGGTTGTGAGAATAGCATCTCCACAAAAAACGGTCGGAACTTTCTTCTAAAATAAAAGTACACAAGCATCTTTTAATAGATGACGGTTCTTTCGTTCTGCAACACCATTTTTTTTAGGTGTATCGGGGCAAGAAGTATGATGGATTATGCCATGGTCATCAAGAAAAGACCAGAAAAGTCCAAATAAATATTCACGACCATTGTCAGAACGTAAACAATGAATTTTAACAAAAAACTGGTTGTGATTTCTTGATAATAGGAGCGGAACACGGTAAAAATTTCTGAACGATTTTTCAACAAATAGACCAAAGTCATTCGTGAAAAAACATCGATAATAGTAACAAAATATCGATAGCTCAGTTTAGATGGACTAAGACTGGATCCCCAGATATCAAAACGGACCAAATGAAAAGGGGTGGATGCACAGGGGGTTGCCCGAAAACATAGGTGACTCGATGATGCTTTGCGTAATGACAGGACTCACGATTAAATGGAGGAAGGGGACCCAACCCTGGAAAAAGTTTCTGAAAAATGGGAGCAGGTGGATGACCAAAGCGATAATGAAGTTGGAGGGCATGAGCAGAAGTGGCAGGACAGGCGAAAACTGGAGCCGAGTCAAGCACACACCCCACCCCGAAGACGTTCACTACCAAGCACCCGAGTCGGCAAATACTCCTGAAAAATAACCAAAGTAGGTGAGAAGATGGTTTGGCACTGTAAATCAACTGTAAGTTTACTAATATATAGTAAATTGAAGGGACAGCTGGGAACAAAGGCAACGGAGGAGAGCGTTAAGCCAGGCATAATCGTACAATTCTCATAACCCGCAATCTGCACTGTTTGTCCATCGGCAACAGTAATATTATCTCCAGTCGAGATTGATTTGTAGGACCACAGAATACCTGCATCCCCAGTGATGTGCTCTGAGGCACCAGAGTCAAGAACTCATGAGGTGGACTGTTGTGATAGACACGCCGTTAGAGTATCGTCATGGGCAACAGTGGCGTTTGATGATGTCATAGATTGTGTGCTGAAAATGCATGTTGACAAGGTGTTGAAGGTGCACAGTTTGTAGAGAATAGATGCTGAAATTGCACAGCTAAATCATCCAGGTATTAATTAGGTTATAGACGAAATATCCACATGGATGGCGGTGGGGTGCTGCTGTGCATTTTGGGGCGACGCGTATTCGCACCGGGAGAGGCGACACACAGGAGGCAATGGCGCTGGAGAGCCGTCAAACTGGAGGTCTTTCCGCAGGGAGGGGCGACGAGTAGGAGCGTCGCACAGGAGGTCGTCGCGCACAGGAGAAGCGCCAGGCACAGGGGGTGTTGCGCAGGTAGGGGTCGCGCATAGAGGGGCAATGGGAGGGAGGTGTTGCGTAGGTAGGAGTTGCGCACAAAGGGGCGACGGGAGGGAGGTGTTGTGCACGTAGGGGTTGCGCAAGGGGGGGGCGCAAGCGGCGCTCACGATGGGGCTCGTCTGGCAGGGAGGAGCGGCGCGCAAGGGGCCCATCCGGCATGGAGGGGTTATTGTGCATGAAGGATCCGTCGTGCGGGGAGGGCGACGCGCAGGAGGCACTCACGATGGGGCTCGTGGAGCAGGGAGGAGCGGCGCGCAAGGGGGTCGTCCGACAGGGTGGGGCTATCGCGTACGGAGAGGTCGTCCGGGTTTTGTTGCACAGTAGGCGCTAGGAGGGAGCGTTCGAAAAATTCACCCAACCCTTTGATACCATGTTAGAATGGAAACTCGTACCTCACAATGAGGTAGGGTGCTTAATTTATAGATAAGAAAAGGAGTACAACAGATTACCCACACCGATGTGGGATACAAATATTAAAAACATTCAACTCTTAACAAATTGCATGAGTGATTGTAGGGTTTACACAAACTAAGGGTACGCCATTTATTTTAACTTTGGTCTTCCTTTTGATGAAATTTGATCATGAAATCATTAGTACCATGTAAACTACCTATTCAATGTGGTTATTGGTTAGTTAGCAAGGTGCTTTTGAAGGAATAAGACCACCCTCGTATAAGGGATGGTATTGGACTTCTCTTAAAAGGGATGTTGTTGGGGTTCTTCATGTCATAAAAACTCAAAGCTCATGAGGACTTAGGATAGATTTTGTCCCTGGTTCACATAAAAAAACTCTACATAAGTAATCATTCATAGGTTTGCTCAACTATATTAGCACATACATTGTTTTTAAAACTCTCAATTATTCTATTGTTGCCAAATTTTTCTTTCGGGAGGTAATTTGTGTACCGGCTTCTATAAGTTTGACTGTGATGTTAAGTTTATTAGTAACTTTTGAAAGACTTTTTTGAAAATTGCTTGGCACCCAAGTAAAATTTGTCAAGGCCTCCTGTCTTTAAACAGATAACCAAACTAATGTTGTTATTGCAGCCTCAGTGATCACCATAGCAGCCCATGAGGTGACAAGCAAGGTAGCTGGGATTTATCATGTCCTGTTATGGAATTTATATATAAACGTTCTGTGAATTAGCCTCGTGCAACTCACCCATTTCACGTTGTTCAATATTTTTGTTAGAGGTTAAGTTGTGTGCAGTCCCACATCGGACTTGACGTATCATGTAATCTCTTTTATTCATTATAAAATAACCCCAAGGTCTTCCTTAAAGAGGTACCTTGGGTATTCGGTCTACTCTTCCATTCCTACATGGTATTAGAGCGGGTTCTCCAACCCTAACCCACCATCTCTCTCTATCTCTCTCGGGCGGACCCCCCCTGTTGCGCCCATTCTGTGCGACACCCCCGTGTCGACCCTCCCTGTCTGGCGCGACTGCCCCCTGGCGGCCCCTCCCTGTGCGTGTTGCGCCCCTCCTACACACAACGGACCTCCCTGTTGCGCCCCTCCGGCGCGTGACTGCCCCCTGTGCACTCCCTATCCAACGCGACGACCCCCCCCCCTGTTGGCCCTCTCTGTGCACGCGACGGCCCCTCCTGTCGGCCCTCCTTGTGCGCGACGACACCCTACGCACTCCCTATGCAACGTGACGGCCCGCTGCTGGCCCTCCCTGTGCACTCAACGGCCCTTCCTGTCGGCCCTCCCTAAGCGTGACAGCACCATGCGCCCCAACCTGTGCACGCAATGGCCATCAGCGCCCCCACTGTGCGCGCGACGACCACCAGCAGCCCCCCATGCACGTGACGCCCCCTGCCTTCAGCGATCCCTGCGCCCCTGCACTGCTGCAATGGACCCCTTAAGCGTGACGACCCAACCACGCCCCATCGCCATCCATGTGATCTTTCCTCAATAACCTAATACCTGGGTGGACTGGTCGTGCAATTTCAGCACCTATAATCTATCAACTGTGCACATTCACCACCTTGTCCCCGTGCATTTTCAGCACACTCTGGCATCATCAAGCGCCACTATTGCCTATATCAATACTCTAGCAGCATGTCTTTCTCAACGCTGCAGCTCCTGGGTTGTTGATTCTGATGCCCTCCGAGCACATCACTGGCGATGCAGGTATTCTACGGTCCTATAGAGCGACATCGTCTAAAGGTAATTGTTGGACCCCATTTAAGTTTAAATGGGTTCTGAGTCCCACATCGGATTTACCCGCCTTGTAATTAGATTTACTCATCTATAAAAGAGTATCCCCACCTCACATTGAGGTAAGGGGAATTCACCATCAACATGGTATCAGAGGGATCTTCATCCCGACCCTCCCTCCCAGCGGATTCCCGGTTCTGACCGGCCCCGCCTCTCTCCCCCCCCCCCCTCTGGCTCTGCCCTACTCTCCCGGCAGCCCTCCCTCCCGGCGGCACTCCCTCCCGGCGGCCCTCCCTCCCGGCGCCCCTCCCTCCAGGCGACCCTCTCTCCCGGCGCAGCTCCCTTCGCGCAGCAGCGCCCTCGCCCCGGCGCCTCGCCCCGTCGCCTCGCCCTCGGCGCCTCGCCCCGGCGCCTCGTCCTCGGCGCCTCGCCCTCGGCGCCTCGCCCCGGCACCCCGCCCTCGGCGCCTCGCCCCGGCGCCCCGCCCTCGGCCTCGCCCCGGCGTCCTCGGCCTCGCCCCGGCGCCCTCAGCCTCGCCCCGGCGCCTAGCCCTCGGCCTCGCCCCGGCGTCCTCGGCCTCGCCCCAACACCCTCGCCCTCTCCCAGCGGCTCCCCTCCCAGCGCCCTCTCCTAGCGTTGCTCCCGACCCCGGCTTCCGGCGCACGGCGCGCCCAGGTCCAGCACCGCCCTCGGCCCCGCGGCGCTCCTGCCCAGCACCCGCGCCGCCCCTGCCCAGCCGCACTATCCTGAGCGCGACCCCCTGTCGCTGCTCCCTCCGGCGACATCTCCGGGCCGCCTCCCTTCCACCGCACGACTCCCGGCGAACAGGTCCAGCGCCCGCCCTCCATGGACGCGTCCTCCGTTCTGTCGTCCCTGATCACGGCCTCCTCCCGGCTTGTCGATGACCGGCTAGATGCCACTAATTTCTCCGTCTGGCGGAAGACGGTCTTGATGTCTCTCCGCGGCATGGGACTTCATTCTCATCTTGAGAAACCCCCACCCGAAATCACTGACCCCAAGTTCGACTCTTGGCAGCTGGCGGACAGCAAAATCTTCGCCTTACTGGTCAACTCCATGGACCGATCCGTGAAAGATGTCACCAGGACTGCCAACACAGTCAAAGAGCTATGGGATTCCTTGATTGTCATGTTCTCTGAGACCAATAACTTGGCTCGGGTCTCCGATGTTCTACAGCGGCTCTCCCATATCCGCCAGTAGGATCGGACCTTCCCAACCTACTTCATGGAATGGAAGGGTCTTCGCGACGAACTGCAGGAACTCTGGCCTATTCCTCAAACTCCGGCCGAAGCGCAGACTCAACGGGACCAGCTCTGCCTATTCAATCTCCTGAATGGCCTTGCACCGGACTACGCCACGACGGCCACTGAGATGCTAGCCAGCCCATCTACACTGGATATCCCGCAGGTCTATCATCGCCTGCAGAAGGCTCATCGGGCCCTTGCACCACCCGTCCCCATCCCTGATCACACTGTGCTCCTCGGACGTGGCGGTGGTCGCCCTACCGGCCCTGAGGGCGCGGCCGTGGAGACGGCCGACCTCGCCCCCTCTGCCAGCACTGCGGCAAGCTCGGTCATCTGGTCGACCGTTGCTGGGTCCTGCATGGTCGTCCCAAGTCGCACCCCCGCCAGGGCCAGACTGCGATCCGCGATGCATCCTCACCTGCTGCTGCTCTTCCCCCGTCTTTGGATCTCTCCCTGGCTGAGATCCAACTGATTCACGATAATCGGACCACCTCCATACCGGGCTCTTCATCAGCTTCTCTTGCCCATTCCGGTAGTCACACTGCTCTTGTCAGTCATCGTTCCCCTGCATGGATGCTTGACTCGGGTGCGTCCGACCACCTCACCGGGGATGCAGGTATGCTCTCCAACTACCGTCCCTATAGTGGATCCTCAGCCATCACTATTGCTGATGGGTCCACTCTCCCCATAGCCGGCTTTGGCACCTGTTCCCTCACCTCCTCCCTTCACCTATCCTCGGTGGCTCATGTTCCCCGGAGTCCATTTAACCTGCTTTCCATCAGTAAACTGACCAAGGATCTCAACTGTAATGTTATCTTTTCCTTGTCTTCTGTTTTGTTTCAGGAGCGGACGACGAACCGGGAACTTGGTAGAGGCCAGCTTCGGGATGGAGTGTACATGTTCGCTGGCCCGACTTCCATCGCCTGCGCGTCTATCCCTGCTCATGCCGTAGACCTCCATTCTCGGTTGGGCCACCCCTCCGCCTCAGCACTTCATCAACTTTACCCCGATATTAGTCCCCGTTTATCTTTTCCTTGTGAGTCGTGTCGTTTTGTGAAACATCACCGCACATCATATTCTCCTCGAGTTGACACACGGGCCGCCAAACCCTTTGATTTGGTTCATTCCGATGTATGGGGTCCCTGTGCCACCTCGAGTCAATCTGGGTATAAATATTACATTTCTTTCATTGATGATTATTCCCGAATGACATGGCTTTACCTTCTTCGAGATCGGACAGAAGTTCTCTCCACCTTTCAGACCTTTTTCCATGAGATCCAGACACAGTTTTCTATCCCTGTCAAATGTCTCTGATCTGACAATGGGTGGGAATACTTATCCACTCACTTTCAGCAGTTTCTGCGGGCCCACGGCATCATCCACCAGACCTCCTGTCCTGATACCCCTCAGCAAAATGGGGTGGCCAAGCGGAAACACCGGCATATTTTGGAAACTGCTCGTGCCCTCCTCTTCCACCGCCAGGTACCTCTTCTCTTCTGGAGGATGTCATCCTCACTGCTACTTAACTTCTTAATCGTCTTCCCTCCTTCATCCTTCAGGGGGCGACTCCCTTTCATACCATGTTCCCCTCTAGTCCTCCTCACTCCCTTCCACTCCGCGTCTTCGGATGTCTCTGTTATGTCCGGGACACTCGCCCCAATCTCTCCAAACTTTCTCCCAAATCCCTTTGATGTATTTTTCTTGGCTATTCCCGCACTCAGCGCGGGTACCGATGCTTCTCTCCAACCCTCCGCCGGTATATCACCTCTGCCGACGTATCGTTTGTCGAGACCTCTCCTTTCACTCTCCCCTCTCCTTCTCCCAACACTACCATTGATGATTGTCTTCCACTCTTCGTTCACCCGCCTCTGGTGTCTCCTCCGCCCGGTCATCTCTTTGGACAGACCTACTATCGTCGTCCTTCCGCTGTACCTTCTATCCCGGCCGAGGACAACATTGTTCCTGCTTCGTCCGATGCTCCTGTCACAGCTCCCGAGGACGTGCCGATTGCGCTCCGGAAAGGTACTCGCTCGTGTCAGACTACTCCTCTCTTTGTATCTTCATACAGGGGTCTGTCAGTGCTGGAGACCGTGTCGATTCCTCGGACAGTTAGTGAAGCAAAATCTCACCCCGGGTGGCTAGCCGCCATGAGGGATGAATTGCAAGCTCTGGATGATAACCATACATGGGATCTTGTTCCACTTCCGGCGGGCAAACAGGCGGTCGGCTGTAAATAGATTTTCACGATCCGTCTAAATCCCGATGGCTCTCTTTGCCACCTCAAAGCCCGGCTTGTCGCAAAGGGATTTGCTCAGACATATGGCATCGACTACTTTGAGACCTTCTCTCCAGTTGCAAAGATGGCCTATGTCCGCCTTTTCCTCTCTTTGGCTGCTCATCATCACTGGCTGCTTCATCAACTGAATGTTAAAAATGCTTTTCTCCATGGCTTTCTTGATGAAGAAGTCTACCTGCAGCAGCCTCCTGGTTTTTCTGCCTCTGGTGCCGACCAGCATGTCTGCCGTCTCCGTCGCTCCCTCTACGGCCTCAAGCAGTCTCCTCGAGCTTGGTTTGGCCGCTTCAGCACGGTCGTCACAGCCTTTGGCCTCTCTCGGAGTATGAAAGATCACACAGTCTTCTTCCGTACGACGGCGCACGGCTGTATCTTGCTTGTGGTTTATGTTGATGACATCATCATCACAGGGAGCGACTCCAGAGGCATCGCCAGCCTCAGGGCGCATCTTCACCAGCACTTTCACACCAAGGATCTTGGTCCCCTCACTTACTTCCTTGGCATCGAGGTCTCCCGGACTGCGGACACTATCTCTCTCTGCCAGCGCAAGTATGCTCTTGATATCTTGCAGGATGTCGGGTTGAGCACAGCCACCGCAGTGGACACTCCACTTGAGCCTGGGGAACGCTCCCTTCATTCCGACTCGGAACCATTTCCTCATCCCGAGAGCTATCGACGCCTGGTCGGTAAACTCAACTACCTCACCATGACGCGTCCCGACATTGCCTGTGTCGTTGGCAAAGTCAGCCGGTTCATGGAGCATCCCACCAGATCTCAGTGGGATGTTGTCCTCCGCATTGCCAAATATATCAAGAAAGACCCTGCACGTGGCCTTCAGTACTCACATCATACTCACATGGATGTTGAGGCATTCTGTGATGCGGGCTATGCCGGTTGCCTCGCTACCCGCAAGTCTACTTCGGGTTTCGTCGTGTTCTTCGCCGGCAATCTCATCTCTTGGCGCAGCAAGAAGCAGACTGTCGTCTCCCGGTCGAGTGCCGAGGCCGAGTATCGAGCCATGGCCACCGTCACTACTGAGATCCTCTGGCTTCGTCATCTCCTCCATGAGCTCGGTTTCCCCGCATCGACTCCTGCTCATATCTGGTGTGACAATCAGGCCGCCACGAAGATTGCCTCGAATCCCGTCTTCCATGAACGGACAAAGCATATCGAGGTGGACTGTCACTTTCTCCGCCACCATCTGGAGCAACACCATATCGGTTTCGGCCATATCCCGACGGCCGATCAGCTTGCCGATCTCTTCACCAAAGGTCTCCCAGGAGCTCGCCTTGAGTCTCTCACTACCAGGCTGGGTATTCACAGCCTCCATGGCCCAGCTTGAGGGGGAGTATGAGATGGTCATGTGTCTTATCATCTTTGTTTTCTTTGTGGGACTCTATCCAATCTGGGCATGTCCAGCTTGAGGGGGAGTGTTGAACCCCATTTAAGTTTAAATGGGTTCTGAGTCCCACATCGGATTTACCCGCCTTGTAATTAGATTTACTCATCTATAAAAGAGTATCCCCACCTCACATTGAGGTAAGAGGAATTCACCATCAACAGTAATATTACTGTAGCTGATGGTCATACAGTACAGATTACAGGGTATGGAAGTTGTACAATTACGTCTTCCTTGACACTATCCGTTGTTGCCTTTGTTCCCCATTATCCCTTTAATTTACTATCAATTAGTAAACTGACAGCTGACTTAAAGTGTAAAGTCATCTTCTCACCTGCTTCGGTTATACTTCAGGAGCATTCAACGACTCGGGTGCTTGGTACTGGACGACTTCAGGGTGGTGTGTATGTGCTTGACTCGACCCCCACTCTCATCTGTCCTGCCACCTCTAATCATGCCCTCCAGTTTCACTATCGTTTTGGTCATCCACCTGCCCTCGTTCTTCAAAAACTTTTTCCAGGATTGTGACCTCTTCTTCCATTTGAATGTGAGTCATGTTCACTATGCAAAACATCATCGGGTCACCTATGTTCCCCGAGCAATTCCCCGTGCATCCACTGCTTTTCATTTGGTTCACTCTGATATCTGGGGGCTCAGTCCTAGTCTATCTAAACTGGGTTATCGGTATTTTGTTACTTTCATCGACGATTTTTCACGAATGACTTGGGTTTATTTGTTGAAAAATCGTTCTGAAATTTTTACCGTGTTTCGCTTTTATTATCAAGAAATCACCAACCAATTTTTCGCTAAATTCCATTGTTTTCGTTTTGACAATGGTCGTGAATATTTATCTGGGTCCTTCTAGTCTTTTCTCAATGACCATGGCATTATCCATCAGACCTCTTGTCCTGACACATCTCAACAAAATGGTGTTGCTGGACGGAAAAATCGTAATCTGTTGGAAGTTGCTCGGGCACTTTTATTCCATAAAAAAGTTCCCACCACTGGGCGATGCCATTCTCACACTCACCTACCTTATCAACGGACTTCCCTCGTCTGTTCTTCAGGGAGAGACACTCTTTCATTCCTTATTTCCAACAACACCCCATCATTCTCTACCCCTTCGCGTTTTTTGTTGTGTGTGTTATGTTCGAGATATTCGCCCCTCGGTTACCAAATTTGATGCGCGTGCTCTAAAATGCACCTTTCTTGGCTATTCCTGCACCTAGCGCGAATATCAATACTTCTCTCCAGATCTGCATCGCTGTGTTGTCTCCGCTGATGTTTTCTTTGTCAGATCATCAGTTCTTTCTATTTCTGAATTCCCACCACCATCTACTCTTCCTGATTCCGACATTATTTTGCCATATTCTCTCGATACACCACCACCTCCCACTCTTTCTAGTGATATTATTGGATCATGATTTGGCCAGATACATACTCGCCGACCTCGCACATCTGCCACCCTGCCACCTCCTGTCGCTACCACACCTGGCGACTCATCTGCTCCTGATACTCCATCACCAGAGTTGCCTATTGCACTTCGTAAAAGCTCACGCTCTCTTCAGTCTTCTCAGGGATTATCCGCGTCTACCTCCTGAGTTATTGAGACGTTGGCTGATTACTCAACACCACGCACTGTTGCTGAGGTCATCTCTCATCCCGGTTGGTTGCATGCTATGCAGGATGAACTTCAGGCCTTGGAAGTCAACCATACTTGGGATCTTGTCCCACCCCCTACAGATAAACAGATTGTCGAGTGCAAGTGGATCTATACCGTGCGCATCAATGCCAATGGTTCTCTAAATCGTCTCAAAGCACGGCTTGTTATCAAGAGTTATGCGCAAATGTATGGCGTTGATTATTTTGACACCTCTCCAGTAGCCAAAATGGCATCAGTCCGCTTATTTATCTCTCTTGCCGCTTCTTATCACTGGCTTCTCCATCAGCTGAATGTGAAAAATATTTTTTTCTTCATGGTTTTTTTTTATGAAGAAGTTTATATGGAGCAACCACCGGGGTTTGTTGCTCAGAGGGAGTCTTCCAAGGTTTGTCACCTTCGTCAATCATTGTATGGCCTCAAGTAGTCACCTCGTGCCTGATTCGAACGTTTTTGCACCGTTGTGCTTAGCTTGAGAATGTGTCAAAGCATAAAAGATTCCTCTGTTTTCTATCACCGGTCTACAGCAGACAGCATTCTCATGGTTGTTTATGTGGATGACATTGTAATTACTGAAAGTGATACTAACAACATTGATCGACTCAAATCCTTCATCAACATTTTCATACAAATGATTTGGATCCATTGCGATATTTTTTGGGGATTGAGATCTCCAGATGTGCCAAAGGAATTTTTCTATGTCAAAGGAAGTATGCTCTTGATCTTCTGCAAGAGACTGGAATGACTCAAGCTGACTCGGTTGACTCACCCCTCGAACCTGGAGAAAGGTCACTACATTCTGATAGTGAGATGTTTTCATCACTCGACAGATACAGACGACTTGTTGGGAAACTCAACTACTTGACCATGACTAGACCCGATATTGATTGTGTGATTAGCAAAGTCAATTTATAAAATCTCCCACAAAAACGCAGTTCTTCGTATTGTCAGATATGGGAAAAAAGAACCAGGTTTGGGTCTTCTATATTATGATCATGGGCATACAGACATTGAAGCATTTTGTGATGCAGATTACGCTGGATGTCTCTCTTCTAGGAGATCTACGTCTGGTTTTGCAGTTTTTGTTGGAGGAAATTTGATCACATGGCGAAGCAAAAAGCAAACTGTTATCTCCCGCTCAAGTGCAGAGTCGGAATATCATGTCATGGCATATGTGGCTGCAGAGATTATTTAGGCACAACAAATTTTTCACAAGATTGGGCATACGACCAAGAAACCAGCACATATCTGGTGTGACAATCAAGCTGCTATCAAGATTGCCACAAATCCAGTCTTTCATGAGCGGACAAAGCATATTGAAGTTGATTGTCGTTTCATTCAAAAAAACTTTGAAAAGAAGAAGATCGTCTTCAGCCACGTTCACACTTCTAATCAACTTGTCGATGTTCTCACAAAAGGAGTGTCTGGACCACGAGTCCAATTTTTGTGTAACAAGCTGGGCATGATAAATATATATGTCCCAGCTTGAGGGGGAGTGTTGTGCTTTGTTTTATTATGTATCCAAACTAGGAACACCTAGCTTGAGGGGGGTGTTAGAGGTTAAGTTGTGTGCAGTCCCACATCGGACTTGACGTATCATGTAATCTCTTTTATTCATTATAAAATAACCCCAAAACCTCCCTTAGAGAGGTACCTTGGGTATTCGGTCCACTCTTCCATTCCTATAATTTCAACCCACCAATTAGGTGGCATTCTCTTGTTATTCAATAATATCCATCAGTGTGAGTTGGCAATTCATAAACAAATTGTGATGACTATTGAAATCCCACCATCTTCTCCATGGACTAAGTAATAAATTATATTAACTTGATTTGCAATCTAACTTCAACATTTGTCCAATTTCATGTCGATGACTTCATTCTTTATTGTGGCACTCTTAGTCCTCTATCTTTGAATACATGACTTTATATCATTCCAGAAATTGCACCGGCCAAAATTTTGGTTTTGCCATTGGCTTCTCTTTCCAACATGAATCGCGTAAATTTTATTTTTGATGATCAGTTTCTTATTGGAAATGATAGAGGTTCCCGCCATTAGTGGTAGGATTGCTAAGAGTGAGATGCCACATGGGTCTTGGAGTGAAACATTGTTAGGTTGTGTTTGACAACATTTAATGAAAAATGCTTATAACACTTCTTACTTATGATAAATGCTTCTATAGAGATGTTTTCAGGTTTCTTATTAAAAAAGTGTTTTTTAGAACTTATTTAAGGGTTATGTTCAAGAATTGAGTGTTACAAACACTTTTCAACAAGTTCCGTCCAATGCAACCTAAGTCCTTTACTGATTAGAAGATTATCTAAACTATCACTTGCCAAAAACAAACGGCTTCCAACCAAGAAGGAATGATGAGGGCCGCGTTATACTCACCATTACTGCTACATATATCAGAGACAGGGGCATGTTTAAACATAAATTTTGACATCAACGTGTATATTGATATTGAATTATCATACTCAATTCGTTTGAGCTATTTGCTTTTATTCTCATTTTTTTCCATTTCAGCTTTCACTTTTATTCTCCTGTCCTTAAGCTTCTGCTTTTCCTTTAAACTCCTAAGGCTATATAATAAGGCTTGATGAAACTTTATTAGGCATGTTGAATGCTAAAAGATTTAAATAAAATCAGATTTTCTTGTTTTATTTTGATTTCCTCTTCTATTATTTTCTCGTTTATTATTCTGTGTTTGGTCCTACATCAGTATTATAACTCAAGTGGTCATGATTCTACAAGAGCATGCGTACAATAGTGATGTTCTCAATCAGCAGTTACAATTGTGACTTTAACAACATTATGACAAAATTAACCATTATCTAACCAAATCATGAGAATTTTGGATCCCTTCAAAGTTAAAAATACTTAAATGGACATTTACATAAATAGTAATTAATTGCTCTTGAATTTGAGAAATAGCATAGAACAAAAATTTTAAGAAGTGTACCATCAAAATTGTGGATTCCACAAGACACTAACATCCAAACCGAATTTCTTGCTCGGTTTTATAGAATGCGCATGAAAGATTATATTAAATATAATGTTACTGAAAAGGAGAAGCCGACCTGTGTTAAGAAGTGTACCATCCAAATCGAGGATCACGCAAGAGACTAACATCTTTGAAGGGGTGGCCAAAAACAATTTAAGTCAGCCAGGATTCTGAACTAGGCACCAAGCTTTCATTTTCAAACATGACTGGAACCAAAAAATAAATAAATAAGCAAACACTCAGCTAAGAGAAATACAGTTGATATAACGAATTTAAATCTGTAAAATAATTTCATTCGCAATATGGAAAACAGAATAAATCATCTAATTTCAAAAGAACCTTCACAAAGTATTCTAGACTGGGTAGAGCTTTGCAACTACAAAGAAATTAAAATTTCAAAATCACCCAGGTCAAATAAAGGCTTACCAAAAGCAATGAGGAATTGGGTTACTTAACTGCATTTTATGATTTTAAAGTTTTTTAGAGTGTTTTGAGAGTATATTTAGATTCGTTATATTTGAATAGATCTATCATATCCCCCATGTCCATCTAGTTTAAATTTTGTATTGTATCTGTCCCAAGTCATGTATCTCGTTACTGATCTCTGTAAATAAAGAGCTTCAGACCCATTCAAGAGGCATGATTTTTAGATCAATCTCTTTCCACATGGTATCAAAGCCTGGAAAACTCTAGTAGGGTCTCTACTCTCTTTATGACTCCCCCCCGGTCCAGCAGTGCCCCAGCACCCAAATCCAGGCTAGGAATGAATGGCAATGGGGCGGGGCAAGGATAGATCACGGTGTCCTTGCTAGGGGTGGCAATTTGTGACAAAACGTGAACACGTCACCGGTGTTGTCAAAGGCGTGCTGAGGCGCGCACCTTGGCAAGAGGCGCGGCAAGGCGCACCCAGAGCCTCACCACTGGTGAGGCGGGCAACCTCTCTGAAGCACATCAAAGGCGTACGCCTCATGCATTTTTTCCGAAGGCACTGAGGGGTGAGGCGGAATTTAAGGCACACCACCAAAATAAAATTAGGGCTCTTCTATAAAAGTAGAGTTGTACTATAAAAAAAACGGGGGGGCACTTTATCTTTGGTTAAAAGGTAGCTTTTCTGTAAAAAAACCAAAAAAGGTAAAAAAAGGGGGCTCTTATGTCAAAAAAAACTAAAAAGAAAACATTAAATAAAAAAAATTGTTGTCAGGACTCTATAAAAAGGGCAGAAGATTCAGAAAAATGCACAGAAGCTCCAACCGAAGTCGCAGCAGGCTCACCCAGGTTGGGCCGTTGGGCGCAGGGCTGCAGCAGCAGTTCTTCTCCTTGATTTTCATCATTTTCTCTAGTCTTCTATAATTAATGATTTATTTATTTTTTGATTGATACTATTCGTTTGTATTTTAATTTATATTAATTTGATCAAATTTAATTTTTTTGATTTAAAATATTATTGAAAACTGTAATTATATTATTTTGCATGTTCTGCGCCATAGTTTCGAGAGGTGCGCGCCGCATGCCACGCCTCGCGCCGCATACTCAAGCGGCCTCTGCGCCTTACTGCGCCACGCGCCTTGATAACCATGTGTTGGAGTTTGTGTCCTATGACCAACTGTTTGTACTTTGATTACATGAATATTCGATATATTGAATATTAATAAAACTTCTTATTACATATTGTTTGTTGTTCTGCATGACTCTGATGTAATAATGTCCCAGAGTACACGTCGCATTGATAATGACATGGCAATTTCCCGCTATGATAGAACCATGATGTGCTATGACGATATTCTCAAATAATGTTTTGCAGTTGGATAATGTACTATGATGGGACACATAGTGCATATATTGTCATGTGTGAGTACTCGTAACCAGATAAGGTTTTTTCTCATGAAATTCACACTTGGTAATCTCCAAAACGAGAGATTATGATAACAGACCCGCCAGTAGAAATTCTGTATGTTTTGATGTCATCGGATATTCCTATCTACGAGCGTGTGTGATGGTCTTTAAACTTTAACATTATTATTAATGCATGTTACAACTCGCGAACTTAGATGTATTTCGTAAACCATAACGATAACAGTTCATGGCGAAGTTGGATACATTGGATGTGTCACGAGTGACATGTCATTGATGAATAAGTCGAGGAATGATTTGTCACTTTCATCTTTATGAAAGTTGATATCTCAACCCTTCGATAGGAATAGAAACGTCACATTAAATTCCATGACCATAGTGTGACGACATGTTTATTTCAGATAGTCAAGAAAAGACATATCGAGCATATAGGTTGGTGACACGGATGTGCACCCTACTTGATGAGATATTGTGACAAATGGATTATATTAAACAGTGAGCGTTCGTATATAGTTGTCGACGTTGCGACATAAGTTCTTTCTCTTGGATGCCTTGACCCGTTGCTAGACATTAATCTTGAACTTTAAGCAAACTCGTCTAATGCCAACGAGAAAGAAACCTAGAGAGTCACACACTAAGTGTTTCCATTGATCTCGATTAAATTCTATTTGAGTTTAATTAATGGAATAAGTATTATTCTCAAGTTCGAGGAATATTTTTATTCAAGTTATATTGATCACATAAATTAAATAAATATTTATTCGCCGATTTGTGAATAAAATATTTATTTTATTTATTAAATATTTTAATAAATATTTATTCGCTAGATTGTGAATAAAATATTTATTCGGTTATTCAATAAATGCTAGAGAAGTTTGAACGGACTAAGACCGAGTCCAGTGACAAATATTAATTAACAAGACCGTTACATAATATTTGTTATTGCGCAAGTTGGTGTGCGCCACAAATTAATAATTATATAATTATTATTATGCGGCATGGGATTTATTAAAGGTAATAAATGTTATTTAATGGCCGGTATGCAATTAAATAATATTCTAACTATAAAAAGATGGTTATGTCTATTGTGTAGAGCATCCGAAATTGAGAATAGAGAACTGTTGCGCACAACAAATTCTCTATCAACTCCTCATCATCTCTTCCTCTCAAGAACGAGAAGTGGAAGAGAGAATTTTTCAAGACCAAAAAATGAGCGATCAAGAACGAACAATGCAAGACATTCGACTCGCCGCAATAGCACCCGGAGATCGAGTGGTGTTACTCGAAAATCATAGGAGCATGTGTGGATCACCGCTAGAGGGATTCTATCCTTGGATTCATATAGCGCAACGAAGGTAATTCGAAAGGGTCTTCAGACGATCAATATTCACCAACGAAGAAAGTTCCTAAACCCAGGTATTTATTTCTTCAAATATTAAATAAATTTGTTGGACCTCATTTCAGTTTAATGGGTATTTCTGAGTCCCACATCGGACTTACCCTCCTTGTAATCTGTTTTACTCATCTATAAAAGAATGTATCCACCTCTCATTGAGGTAAGGGGAATTCACCAACAACATGGTATCAGAGGTAAATTAATCCCGAGCCCTCCCTCCCCTGCGGATTCCTGGTTCTGTCCGGCCCCGCCTCTCTCACCTCTGCCCTAGCCATTCCCGGCGGGCCTCTCTCTCCTGCGCGCCTCCCCTCCCGGCGCCCTCACCCAGCGCCAGTCCCCTCAGGCCTTGCCCTTCCCGGCGGCCCTCTCTCCCGGCGCAGCTCCCCTCCCGGCGGCCCTCTCCCGGTGCGGCTCCCCTCCCGACGGCCCTCTCTCCCGGCGCCCTCGCCCAGCGGCGCCCTCGCCCCGGCGCCCTTGCCCAGCGACGCCCTCACCCCGACGCCCTCGCCCAGCGGCGCCCTCGCCCCGGCGCCCTCGCCCAACGACGCCCTCGCCCAGGCGCCCTCGCCCAACGGCCCCCTCGCCTCGGCTCCCGACGCGACTCCCGACTCCCGGCGTCTCCCCTTCCCGGCGGCCCGGCGCCTCCTCCCGGCGGCCCTATCTCCCTCAGGCGGCTCCCTCCTAGGCGGCTCCCTTCCAACGCGCGGCTCCCGGCAACCCCGCGCCAGCCCCGCCCTCCTTGCGCGCTCGTCCCGGCAACCCAGTGCCGACCGCGCCTTCCCCGGCTCTTCCCGGCGGTTCCCGCTCCCGCCCGCCCTTTCAGCTCTTCCCGACGACCGCGCCACCCGCGCCTCTCGTCGCCCACCATGGACGCTTCCTCGGTTCTGCCTTCCCTGATCACCGCCTCTTCCCGGCTTGTAGATGACCGGCTGGACACCACAAATTTCTCCGTCTGCCGGAAGACGGTTTTGATGTCCCTGAGTGGCATGGGCCTTCATTCTCATCTTGAAAATCCTCCACCCACCATGACTGACGACAAATTCGACTCTTGGCAACTTGCGGATAGCAAAATATTCGCATTACTGGTCAACTCCATGGACCGATCCGTGAAAGATGTTACCCGAACTGCCAACACTGTCAAAGAACTATGGGATTCGTTGACTGTCATGTATTCCGAGACCAACAACTTGGCTCGGGTCTCCCTCTGTCAGCACTGTGGCAAGCTCGGCCACCTGGTTGACCGTTGCTGGGTCCTTCATGGTCGTCCTGATTCGCACCCACGACAGGACCAGACTGCGATCCGCGATGCATCATCACCTGCTGATGCTCTTCCGTCGTCTTTGGATATCTCCATGGCTGAGATCCAGCTGATTCACGATCATAGGACCACCTTCATGTCGGGCTCTTCATCAGCATCTTTTGCCCACTCCGGTGGTCCCACTGCTTTTGTCAGTTATCGCTCCCTTGCCTGGATGCTTGACTCAGGTGCGTCCGACCATCTTACCGGGGATGCAGGTATACTCTCCAACTACCATCCCTATACTGGTTCCTCAGCCATCACTGTTGCTGATGGTTTCACTCTCCCCATTGTCGGCTTTGGTAAATGCTCCCTCACCTTCTCCCTTCACCTATCCTTGGTGGCTCATGTACCACGCAGTCCGTTTAACCTGCTTTCCATCAGCAAGCTGACCAAGGATCTCAATTGTAATGCTATCTTTACCTCGTCTTCTATTGTGTTTCAGGAGCGGACGACGAACCAGAAACTTGGTAGATGCCAGCTTCGAGATGGGGTGTATATGTTCGATGGTCCGACATCCGTCGCCTGCACGTTTGTCTCTGCTCGTGCCGTAGACCTCCATTCTCGGTTGGGTCACCTCTCCGCCTCCGCTCTTTATCAGCTTTATCCAGATATTAGTCCGTCTTTATCTTTTCATTGTGAGTCATGTACCTTTGCGAAACACCATCGCACGTCATATTATCCTCGACTTGACACACGGGCCGCCAAACCCTTTGATTTGGTTCATTCCGATGTATGGGGTCCCTGTGCCACCTCGAGTCAATCCGGGTATAAATATTACATCTCTTTCATTGATGATTTTTCCCGTATGACATGGCTTTACCTTCTTCGAGATCGGACAGAAGTTTTTTCCACCTTTCAGACCTTTTACCATGAGATCCAGAAACAGTTTTCTATCTCTGTAAAATGTTTGCGCTCCGACAATGGGCGGGAATACTTATCCACTCCCTTTCAGCAGTTTTTGCGGGCACACGGCATCATACATCGGACCTCTTGTCCTGATACCCCTCAGCAAAATGGAGTGGCCGAGCAAAAACACCGGCATATTCTGGAAACTGCTCGTGCCCTCCTCTTCCACCGCCAGGTGCCTCTACACTTCTAGGGGGATGTCATCCTCACTCCCACATACCTACTCAATCGTCTTCCTTCCTCCATCCTTCAGGGGGAGACTCCTTTTCATACCCCGTTCCCCTCTCTTCCTCCTCACTCCCTTCCACTCCGCGTCTTCGGATGTCTCTGCTATGTCCGGGACACTCGCCCCAATCTCTCAAAACTTTCTCCCAAATCCCTCCGGTGTATTTTTCTCGGCTATTCCCGCACTTAGCGTGGCTATCGGTGCTTCTCTCCAGACTTACGCCGCTACATCACCTCTGTCGATGTATCGTTTGTCGAGAGCTCTTCTTTCACTCCACCCTCTCCTCATCCAGACACTACCATCGATGACTGTCTTCCTCTCCTGTTTCACCAGCCTCTGGTGTCTCCTCTTACAGGTCATCACTTTGGACAGGTCTACTCTCGTCGTCCATTAACTGTACCCCCCATCCAGGCCGAGGACAACATTGTTCCCACTTCGTCAGATGCTCCTGTCACAGCACCCAAGGACTTGCCAATTGCACTCCAGAAAGGTACTCGATCGTGTCAGACTACTCCTTTATTTACATCTTCTTACAAAGGTTTGTCAGCACTGGAGGCGATCTTTATTCCCTGCACAGTTGGCGACGCCAAGTTACACCCAGGGTGGCTACAGGCTATGCGAGATGAACTGCAGGCTCTGGAGGACAATCATACATGGGATCTGGTCCCCCTCCCTGCGGGTAAACAGGCGGTCGGCTGCAAATGGATATATACGATCCGTCTCAATCCCGATGGCTCTCTTTTGTCGCCTCAAAGCCCGGCTTGTGGCGAAAGGCTTTGCTCAGACATATGGCATCGATTACTTTGAGACCTTCTCTCCGGTAGCCAAGATGGCCTTTGTCCGCTTGTTCATATCTCTGGCTGCTCATCATCACTGGTCGCTTCATCAACTGGATGTCAAGAATGCATTTCTCCATGGCTTTCTTGACGAAGAGGTCTACCTGCGACAGCCCCCTGGCTTTTCTGCATCTGGTGCCGACTCCCATGTCTGCTGCCTTCGTCGCTCCCTCTATGGCCTCAAGCAAACTTCTCGGGCTTGGTTCGGCCGCTTCAGCATAGTCCTCACAGCCTTTGGCCTCTCTCGCAGTATGAAAGATCACACCGTCTTCTTCCGTACGACGACGCATGGCTGTATCTTGCTCGTAGTCTATGTTGATGATATCATCATCACAAGGAGCGACTCCACAGGAATCGCCAACCTCAAGGCGCACCTCCACCACCACTTTCACACCAAAGATCTGGGTCCCTTCACCTACTTCCTTGGCATCGAGGTCTCCCGTTCTGAGAACACTATCTCTCCCTGCCAACGCAAATATGCTCTTGATATCTTACAGGATGCAGGTTTGAGCACAGCGACTGCAGTGGACACTCCTCTTGAGCCTGGGGAACGATCTCTCCATACCGACTCGAAACCATTTCCTCATCCCGAGAGCTATCGACGTCTGGTGGGTAAACTTAACTACCTCACCATGACGCGACCTAACATTGCCTGCACCGTTGGCAAAGTCAGCCAGTTCATGGAGCATCCAACCAGATCTCAGTGGGATGTTGTCATCCGCATTGCCAAATACATCAAGAAATACCCTGCACGTGGCCTTCGGTACTCACATCATGCTCATCTTGATGTTGAAGCCTTCTGTGATGCGGACTATGTCGGTTGTCTCGCTGCCCGCAAGTCTACTTCAGGATTCGCCGTGTTCTTCGCCGGTAACCTAATCTCCTGGCGCAGCAAGAAGCAGACTGTCGTCTCCAGATCGAGTGCCGAGGCCGAATACCGCGCCATGGCCACGGTCACCACTGAGATCCTCTGGCTCCGTCACCTCCTCCAAGAGCTCGACTTCGCAGCCCAAACTTCTGCTCATATCTGGTGTGACAATCAGGCAGCCACAAAGATTGTCTCGAATCCCATCTTCCATAAACGGAGGAAGCATATCGAGGTGGACTGCCACTTTCTTCGACAACATCTGGAGCAGAACCATATCAGCTTTGGCCATATTCCGACGGCGGATCAGCTTGCTGACCTCTGCACCAAAGGCCTCCCGGGAGCTCGCCTTGACTCTCTCACTATCAGGCTGGGTATTCACAGTCTCCATGGCCCAGCTTGAGGGGGAGTATGCGATGGTCTTTGTGTCTTGTCTTCTTTTTTCTTTGTGGGACTCAATCCAATCTGGGCATGTCCAGCTTGAGGGGGAGTGTTGGACCCCATTTCAGTTTAATGGGTATTTCTGAGTCCCACATCGGACTTACCCTCCTTGTAATTTGTTTTACTCATCTATAAAAGAATGTCTCCACCTCTCATTGAGGTAAGGGGAATTCACCAACAACAAAATTAATTATAAATTTGACGTGCAAGATCTTCACTCTTGGTTTCAGGCAATGATTATTAAAAGAAATTTTAATATATCGTCCACCTCTGCACGCTTCCGCAGCGCCCAGAACCATCAAGTGGTATCAGAGCGGTCGCGTTTAAATTTATAATTATTTATTTGATTGTTGATCTATGCGCAATTGTGGTTAAATTTTCATTTCATGTTATTCGTTCTTTAATCCGATTTGAATTAACATATTATCGACATATTAATCATGTTCATTCAGTGTTTCATTTTCTTAAAGGTTTAAGAACAAATGAAGAACGACCAAAGATGTCATCGGGAAGTGTCAAATCATTAGCCGGTAAAACTGGGTTACACGACGTGCGGGCGGAGCACACGCCGTATACTCATGTGCATTGTATCTAGATGCGTCGAACAATTAATTACACACGGTGCTTTTATTACACATTGTGTATTGACCGGGCCAACCCGGCACACGGCAAGCGGATACAGGGTGTGTAACTAGCATGTACACGCCATGTAGTCTCCCGTTAATGGACAAAATTAAAATTCATTAAATTTGAAATTGCAGCATTAAAACCTTATTTTATTTATTGGCACACCGTTGTGTGTTTGAAACTTTTAATAATAGTTTTAATGAATTTTAAATTCTCAATTAATTTATTGTAATTAATATGTCATTATTGGTTCTACCGTTTATTTGTCATGAGTGTCATTAATGGTGGGTATCTCCAAATAAGATTGGATTATCATTAAGATGAAAGAGAATTAATTAATTAATTTATTAATTAATTAATGTAAGCGCGTCTATCTTAAATAATAAAAGAACGAATAAAGAAATGAATGTTAGCCGTTTACTTTTACGTATTCGTTGCATGTATGATCGTTCATGAGTTTGACCAAGACCTGTGTATGTGTTAGATGTTTTAATTTAATTTATTACATAAGTTTGCAATTATTTAATATTAAATTAAATGATCGTCTGCAAGTCATCCCTCCCTCCATTATTATGTAGGACCTACGTGTCCAAAGATATTTATGTAATTCTTTTTAATCAATCATTTGATTCCCCTCATCTGAATGTGAATAATAAATATTTGTAATTAATGGAGCATTCTCAAGGCGCGTGGAGGCGGTTCAAAACAGAAGCATAATGATGTCAACCCAAATGATACACAGGTGGAATGTTGTAACTCATGTCAAGACCGGCAATAGAAGTTATTTCCTCTAAGTCAAAGGTTGATTTAATGTCCGCTCATTAAATCAACCGTTAGATAAAGCTCATGAATGGGTCATTTAATTAATTAATTATTTTTGTCTATGCAGTTATTTATTTTCTGGATGCAAGGTCGCGATCATATGAATAAATGAATTAATATGCAAAGACGAAAAATAAATAAATGAGTTGTGTGTAAATGTTTTATCCAACATGGTTAATTAATTAACATCCACTTAATATTAACAAGACAAGTAAAAGATAAAACAAGATAAAATTTATGCATAATAAATTAAAACCTTGACTCAGCAGAAACATGACTATCATGTGAGGTCTAGCGGACTGAAAGTCATAGTCCAAGTGGAAGTTTGTTGGAGTTGGTGTCCTCGGACCAACTGTTTGTACTTCGATTACATGAATATTCGATGTATTAAATATTAATAAAACTTTTTATTGCATATTGTTTGTTGTTCTGCACGACTCTAATATAATAATGTCCTAGAGTATACGTCGCATTGATAAAGTCATAGCAGTTCCCTGCTATGATGAGAAGCTTGATGTGTTATGACGATATTCTCAAATAATGTTTTGCGGTTGGATAATGTACTATGATGGGACACATATGTTAGAGTTGGTGTCCTGAGAACCAACTGTTTGTACTTTGATTACGTGAATGTACACTTATTATATATATTATTCATTGTTCTGCATGACTATAATATAATAATGTCCTGAAATATTTGTTGCATTAATAAGGTCATGGCAGATCCCCGCTATGATGAGAACCTTGAAATGCTATAACAATATTTTTAAATAAAGTTCTACGGTTGGATGACATACTATAATAGGACACATAGTATACAGACCGTCATGTGCGAGTACTCGTAAGAAGACGAGACTCTCTCTCATAGAGTTCGCACTTGGTAATCTCCAAGATGGGAGATTATGAGAACAGACCCGCCAGTAGCGATTCTGCATGTCTTGGTGTCATCGGACATTGCTATCAACGAGCGTGTGTAATGATCCTTAGACTGGAAGATTATCATTAACTCATTTCATGACTCGCACACTTAGATTTGCTGATGAAAACCGTCACGAAGACAGTTGGCAGGAAGTAGAGCACGTTGGGTGCGTCACGAATGACATGTTGTTAATGGATAAGTCGAGGAAGGATTTGTCTCTTCTATATTTATGGAAGTAGATATCTCGGGCCCTTTGATTGAAATAGAACTGTCGCCCAAATTCCATGGCCATGGTGTAACGACGAGTTTATTTCTGGAAGTCAAAGAATGACAGATCAAGCATATGGGTTTATGACACTGTCATGAAACCTGTTTGATGAGATATTGAGACAAAGGGATTAAATTACACGGTAAGCGTTCGTATGAGGTGACACGTCAATGCGGCGTCAACTTCTTTCTCTTGGGTGCCTTGACCCGTTGCTAAACAGTAATCTTGCACTTTAGGCAAGCGTTGCTAGACAGTAATCTTGCACTTTAGGCAAGCCCGCCTAATGCCAACGAAAAAGTGGCCTAGAAAATCACACACTAAGTGTATCCAAGTATCTCAAGTAGAATAAAGATTATTCCCGTACGTGGTTTAATAATTATTCAAGGAAGTCTAAATCGTTTTAATGATGGAGGAAGAATAAAATGAAAACAAGATATACACGCTATGTATTAATGATTACACGCCGTGTAGCTTTCATTTTGGAAAGAAAATGAAAAACAAGTACACGCCGTGTATTAATGATTACACGCCATGTAGTTTTATGAAAAAACAAGTACACGCCGTGTATTAATAATTACACGCTGTGTAGTTTTTTCAGTCGGGATTTTGAGAAAATAATAGTTTTATTAAATGATATTTACTATAATCAGCGTAGGCGCATGTCAAGGAATTGATGATTCGACATGAGGGTTTTCAATAAGAATTAATGAAATAAATAAAACACGTAACGCGTTTATTTATTGTCATAACTCTATAACCCCAAACCCGATTATAAATATCCTCACAACTCCAACACTTTTCCTTAATCGTTGTACACAACAATTCTGGAGAACTCTCTGAAGGCCGAAAGAATCCATTCCTCCAAGAAAGCTCTCAAGACCAAGAGAGATCCTCCCCCATCGAATCAACGCGATCTAAGGCGGACAACGCAAGCAAAGGTTTCTCCACGCTAGCACCCGGAGACTCCTTTGGCGACGTCCAGAGATACGTGGTGCACGTGTGGATCACCGCTAGAGGAAGTCTACATTTGGCTTCTGCGACGCAACGACGAATCACATCGGAACGTGATCAGAAATATCAACGAAGAAAGAACGCCGTAAAATGTACTTCTTGTCAATTAATTAAATTAATTATAATCAACCGATGACGATCCATTTTGTGGTTTCAGGACTATTCTTCTTCTTTGTCTATTTCTGTGATTCGATCCGTGGAGTCTGACGTTTATCGTCGTATTGATCCCGGATTGATCATTGTTAATGACAAAAAGGCAAGTTGGAACATCCACCCACGAGCTTCCGCTGCGTCCGGAACCTTCAACATAGTGCATAGATTGTCATGTGTGAGTACTCGTAAGCAGATGAAACTTCTTCTCATAAAGTTCGCACTTGGTAATCTTAAGACGGATGATTATGAGAACAGCTGCCAGTAGGAATTCCGCATGTTTTGGTGTCATCGAATATTCCTATCTACGAGCATGTGTGATGGTCTTTAAACTTTAACATTATTATTAATGCATGTTACAACTCGCGTACTTAGATGTATTCCTTAAACCATGACGATAACAGTTCATAGCGAAGTTGGATGTGTTGGGTGCGTCACGAATGACATGTCATTAATGAACAAGTCGATGAAGGATTTGTCTCTTTCATCTTTATGAAAGCTGATATCTCGGCCCTTTGATTGAAATAGAAACGCCACATTAAATTTCATGATCATGGTGCAACAACATGTTTATTTCAGATAATCAAAGAAAGACATATCGAGCATATAAGTTGGTGACATGGATGTGCAACATGCTTGATGAGATATTGTGACAAATGGATTATATTACACAGTGAGCGTTCATATGTGGTTGTCGACGTTGCGATATTAAGTCTTTTTCTCTTGGGTGCCTTGACCCGTTAGTAATTTTGGACTTTAAACAAATACGTCTGATGTCAATGAAAAAGAATCCTAAATGGTCACACGCTAAGTGTTTCCGTTGATCTCGATTAAATTCTATTTGAGTTTAATTAATGGAATAAATATTATTCTCAAGTTCAAGAAATAATTTTATTAGTTATACTGATCGCATAAATTAAATAAATATTTATTCGCCGACTTGTGAATAAAATATTTATTTTATTTATTGAATATTTTAATAAATATTTATTATCTAGATTGTGAATAAAATATTTATTAAGAATAAAATATTTATTCAGTTATTCAATAAATGCTAGAGAAGTTCGAACGGACCAAGACTGACTCCAGTGATAAATATTAATTAACAAAACTATTACATAATATTTGTTATTGCGCAAGTTGGCGTGCGCCACAAAATAATAATTATATAATTATTATTATACGGGCATGGGATTTATTAAAGTAATAAATGTTATTTAATGACCAATATGCAATTAAATAATATTTTAACTCAAATCTTAACTCTATAAATAGATGGCTAAGTTTATTGTGTAGAGCATCCAAAATTGAAAATAAAGAATTGTCGCGCACAACGAATTCTATCTAACTCCTCTCTCCCTCTCAAGAACAAAAAGTGCAAGAGAGATTTCTTCAAGACCGAAGAACGAGCGATCAAGGACAAACAACGCAAGACATTCAACTCATCACGCTAGCACCCAAAGATTGAGTGGTGTTGCTCGGAGATCATAGGAGCATGTGTGGATCACCGCTAAAGAGATTTTATCCTTGGATCCTTACAGCGCAACGAAGGTAATCCAAGGGTCTTTTCGGACGATCAACATTCGCCAACGAAGAAAGTTCCTGAACTTAGGTATTTATTTCTTCAAATATTAAATAAATTAATTATAAAGACGTATAAGATCCTCTTTTTTGGTTTTGGGCAATGATTATTAAAAAAAAATATCATTCACCTCTGCACACTTCTGTTGCGCCCGGAACCATCACTATACACGTCACGAAACGGATACAAAATTAAATAAATAGGTCGGGTTAGGGTTGAGGGTGCATAACATGACAACCCAATATATGACACAATTAATTAAATATTTTAAATTTTTATGCATATATTATTAAATAAAATATTTTATTTTTAAGTAAATTAATATATATGTGTGAATATTTTATTTGATTAGTAAATATTTGTATTTTAAGAATAATTTAAATTATTATAAATCTATGAAATATAATAAATACGTATAGATATATTAAATAATTAATTAAATATGTAAATAAGATGTGACATAATTACAAGACAGGATAACCCATTTACTAAACAGGTTAGGTATGCGTTGAGCATCTTGATGTGAATATTAAACAAGTTAAAATTATCAACCTGAGTCCTTGCCCAACACCCCACTCGATACCCCACACCTTGCCTCACACTGCAGCCCATGTGTGGGGAAAATTGTTGCCCTTTCCCGGAATTTGTGGGAGAACGTGCCCAGTGGGGAAATCCATGGATATTCTGAAATTTTAAAAAATGTTAAAAGTGACAAAAATAATAATAATTTAAAAAACATTGTCTAAGCAATGAAATTGCAAAAACACAATACAAAATGATATTCTAAGCTGCTTAAAAAACTATATTAATTTGAAGAGTCAAAAAAATAGCATTTCTTATGTCGGTATAAAAATAATAAACAAATCAGCCTTAAACTCAATTAAATAGGGTCGATTACGTTGATCAAACGTCATCAATTAGGTCTATTGAAGAGCATATTTTCATTGAAACCAGTTAGAACAAGATCATCATGAATGATTTGTTTAACGGTCCTTTTAGGTCTATCTCTACTTTTAATAAATGAATTTGTCATTAAGTTTGCCCTATTAACAGGTGCCTCTTTAGGACTTGTTCTAACATGTTCAAACCATCTTAATCTAGTCTCATTCATCTTCTCGTCAATCAGAACTACTCCAGTTTTCCTTAACACGTTCATTTCTAATCTTATTCGTCATCGTATGTCCATAAAAATAATAATAGTAACAACGAACAACAGGAAGATATATACAAGCATAATTCATAAATTCAGAGAACAACTTTTATAAATTATAATTTAAAAAACATACTCAAGAAATAGGAGTGAAATGGTGGCGGCTGCAGAGTTTGGAGGACAAAAGTGAAGTGTGGAGGGGGGTTCGGACTAAGATGCGGGACCAGCCTGTACAACGTTGTTGTCCAAGACTAATTATAAAAATGTTGTCCTTTAATATAATAATATGTATAATAAGATTAAAAAACTAAAATTGAAATACATTTCTTTTAAGAGCCCCAAACATGGGGGCATACCACAAACTTAAGCATCTCATGAACAGAAATATAATTTGAAAATAACCAAGCAAACTAAAATAACCTGAAAAACATAAAACGCAGAAGTCTAAAATTATAAAGAAACATACCATGACATACCAAAGCAAGAAGTAGCAATTTACAAAGCCGATTATGGTACTAATTGATTTTTTTTCTAGTTAATATCCGACTATTGTTGTGAATATTTCCCTAGAAAAATAAACCAACAAAAACATTTATCTAACTAAAATTAGAAAGATATAGACTCAAATTTTAATCAATTAAATCAAAAAAATTAACTTCATTTATCTAAAAGTAAAAAACTTAACATTAAAACACTAAATTGTAAGGCAAGGCTTGCTTTTGAAAAACAATTATTGTTTTCATTTTTTTTATTTATAAAAATGTAATAAAATAACTAACATTTTTTCTAACATGTTTTAAAAAAAATGAAAGAAAAAAAAATCTAGACAAATGCATTCTAATTTTATTTTATTTTTCAAAAGCATATAATTTGTATTTTCAATTCCTAAAAAAATAGTTTTATATTTGTTAGGCACGTAGGTGAGAAAGAGAAATAGGAAGAAGAAGAAACAATCTGTATCGCTATATAGAACAAGCAGAATTACAGTAAAACCAAAAGAGAGTTACAAGAGGAAGAAATGAAGAAGAAGATAAGGATCTCCATGGAAGATGACAACTCTCCCGAAGAGCCAAGCCAAGACCTCCCAAGGTTCAGCTCTCGGTAACGACCTTGCTGAAATGCTAGAAAATGATATTCGTATCCCTCCCATGCCGGCTTCACCCTCATTTAATACCCCAGCAAACCAACCAACAACCCCAAGAATCAATATAAAAGTACAATGCTGCCCGTGACAACTATCACCCAACCTACTACCAACCGCCCCTCTCACGGACAGCCCACTGCACACATCCCCCACATGGACAGCACCTAGCCTCAACATCTTATCATCACCTCCCTCTTAAAAAACCATCTAGTTCTCAAGGAGAATAACAAAATAAAATTCTGAATGAACTATCCACCATAGGAGCCTGCACACATCCCCCACATGGATGCAGGTATGTTGCACTTCCACTCATCAAGTTTTCTAAGGTTAAGGGCATAAAGATCGTCAAGAGTAACTTCACGATCAATAATCTCCAGCATGCCCCCATAGATATACAACGTGTCTCTTCCAACAACCATGCGGCAATTGATACACCCCAGAGGCTTTTCAACCTCTGGAAGAACAGCAATTTTGCAAATTTGGTTTCCCACCAGATTCAGGAGCCTCTCCAACAGATGTCACGTCACATCTAGCATCATTTACAGCCATGTCAGATTCCATACAAAGAGATTTTTCTTCTATTTTGCCTTCCATCTCAACTAACTCAACATCATTTTCATAGTGCCCAATGTTTCCAACAATATCATATGCCATAAAATTTCTCAAATCCAGAGCCGTCTTGTTATCAGAAGCAACACCATTTTTTGGGTCTGAAGTCATTTTCTACATATCATTCACTGGTTTTTCCTTCCGTAGCTCCATTGGGTACCATCGGCGACCATCAAACTGAATTCCAGGCTTTTCGTTCAAGAACAAGCTCGTTATTACTTCCCCTTCAATTTCCATGTCCACTACACCACCAAAGAGCAAAGCCCATTTTTTAGCATCCACATTGAAAAACCTGCACACGGCCCAGTCGCATCCAACTTTTTTTGACCTTGTTCCATACCCGCGTTATAGGATCAAGGGACCACATATTTGAAGGAACCATGCCTTTCCCCGTGTTTTTATCACATGAAACCTCTTTAGAATAACCCCCATATAAAAATATCTCGTTTATGTGAGCAAACAATTGTAAACCACTCCAAGCACTTGGCCACATGCACCCAGGTGTCGGTTTCACTTCCAGCCACTTACATCCATCCAGATCAAATATATATAAATCATTGTTGTTAAAGGCATGTGGCGCAATAAAGCGCAAAGGCCGCTTGGGGATGCAGCGCGGGGCGCGGCGTGAGGTGCAACTAAGGCGCATGCCCACATAATTAAAAATATGCACAGTTTTCAACAATATTTTAAATTAAAAAAAAACTTAAATTCAATCAAAATAATACAAATTAAAATACATACTGATAATTTTTAACAAAATCATAATCAAATAATCAATCCTTGAGAACCTAAACATCAAAAGAAGTTTCATCATTAATGAAAGCTTTATCATCACTGCTGCACCCTTCATTTGACTCATATGTCTGTTGTCACCCAATGCGTTCGTTGTTATTCCCTGCCGTCGCCTAATGTGTTTGCTGCTATTCCAACAGGCGTGCAGCGTGCAGCATGCCGTGTATTTTTTATGAGAAAGTTCTATTTTTATAGAATCTAGTTTAAGTTTTTTTATTAATATATTAAATGTTATATTTAACGCCACCTCGATTTTCATCCCTGTATAGGCACGATTTCTGTCAATCACCCTCACCTCACAGCACCCCCAATTTCCATCCTAGCCCCAATTTCCGCCGCCACCCCCGATTTTCATCCAGTCGCCCCCGATTGTTGCGGAAACACCGGGAGTCACACAACAGAGGTTTGCAGATGAAGAAAAGACGAAAACAAAAGAAGATACACGCAGACACAGCGATTTACGTGGTTCAGAAAAAATCCTTACGTCTACGGAGAGGAAGAATCACTTCACTATGAAATCTGGGAGCACAATTATAAGATCTCAAAGTTTCTCACTCACACACAGAAACCCTAGCTCGAAATGAGCTAATAAAGAGGACAAAACACTATTCCACCAACCGTACAGAAAGTCCATTGTACTACAATGAAAGGTGGCTGGAAATCTGCACTGTTACATTGTTGCGGTCACCCAAGTTCAAGCTACAAAAGAGACCGGTGACGAGAAGTTCGTGGAGCTACAGTACCGTTGTCTCCAAAGTCCAAGTTGCTACAGTAGTCGTGTCAAAGTCCGCATTGCTATAGTACATGATCGGTGTCGTCTGCTCAGCTTTGCTACAATCAGTTAGAGTTGCTACAGTGCCCCAAAAATTGGGTCGAAAACCTTCGACCCCCAGAGTAGGGGCGCGTTGCCCCTGCAACCCCCAACGAGCTCACCGCAGGGCTCAACCTGCGAGAGTTGTGACCTGATGTGCAGTATGGGTCGCAAGCATTCGGCCCAACATCATCCAGACGGATCAAGCTACACCAATACAACACCGATTTATGTCGCTTGTACCCATGATTTTCACCGTTGTACCCCTGATTTACCTCCTTTATTCCCCTCGATTTCCATAGCCACTGGTGCACCTAGCGCTTTAGCACCTCTTAGGTTGGCGCACCTCGATGAGATCACACCGCCTCACCAGTGGGGAGGCGCACCAGGTGCGTCTCACCGCGCCTCACGCCAAGGCGCGCGCCTTTGACAACAATGATATAAATAATTATATATACCTTGTTGCGTCCAGGACAAGGCATGCTTTGCATATTACATCGCTAGCAACGTTCAATGCTAAGTCAAAAAAATCTACATGGCTGAGAATAGCTCAATCCTTAAAGCTGGTCAAGCATACCGTCTGTAATACCCTTCTTGGAGACGGAGTGTGTCATCGACATGTGGGAAAAATTGTTGGCCCACGCCTTTAATGACTGAAACAGTCGTTGGTCTTTCAGCTTTCCAAACATAATGCTTGCAACTTCCTGTAATAACACTATGCTTGTAGCCCACTTGACATTAGTAGTGGCGGGACTTAGCCCACTAACAGTAGCACCACCAGTACATGCAACAAAAGAAAAATGTGAGCTAAGTGTATATGTTGATGTTGGAATTTCCACCAATGAAAACGTTGCTAGTGGAGGAGTAAAACCATAATCATAAACCGATGAAAATGAAGTTCCCTGCCCTTTTGTAACTATGGTCAGGTGAAAGCATTGCTCATTGGGTGATGATGGAAAATATTTGAAAACCTGAGAACCATTCACAATAGCCTCCAAGTAACAACTCCCTCTGTCAGTGCTAACCAAAAGTGATTGTGAATTGATCAAATCTTGACCAGCCCAACCCCAAGAGAGACTAAGAGGCGCAGCAATAGCCAACACTTCTTCCATAGCAATAATATTAGGAATATGATGATACTCCTTCTGATGCAGAGGTTCTTGATCCTCCATGCCTTCCTTTCGGACCCCAACATTTAAGGCTTCTGCTAGCAGCCATTTGTAGCTCCTTGTTGCAGTCGGTTGGGAAGCTCGTGTATCCTTGGATTCTACTTCAGCATCAACAGTTCCCATTTTGAGTTGCTCGCTCAGCTCTAATGAAACCACATATCATTTCGGGCAGGTTTCAAGTTGCTCCTCCAGTTCACTACTGTCATACCCTTCCATCGCAAAGTGATCCACTTTCTCTTTATTACGTTCTTCAAGTTCTGAACCAGACTCTAACTCGACCACACTGCTCAGAGCAGTCAGTATGATCTCCTCCGGTATAAGAGGTGTCTACATCCTTGTTATGGCGACTCTCATTCGTCCATGAAAATTCACTATTAGAAAGAAGTGAATACAACTTTGAGTCAACTCCCGTTAGACTTATTCTCTCTCCCGATAGGTATGATTATACTGACTCTCATCAGTTTACAAAGCTTTGCTTACAAAACTGAGCCAACACAAAAGATGTAACTTTGTAAAAACTATTCCACAAAAGTTCGTCTGGAAATTCCGTCCGATAGATGTCTGTCTGATGCACCCTTTCTCCGTCTGGTGAATGTCCGTCTGGTGCGCCTCACTAAAATTGGGTCTCTCTCTAACTTGTGTTCTATCCGATTAACAAAACCGTTGCGCCTCACTGTTTGTACGCCCGATGTTTCTGATACAAAAACGCTGATCAGAAATCTTTGAGCACTGCCTCCGTGTGATGCCACTGATTGAAAGCTCTGTTCGGTATTCTGACCCAAAACTATGAGTGGCACCTTTTCTTCAACCTGAAACTAATCTCGGTTGGAAACTCACTTCTGACACAAATTCTTCAACGTTTCAACTTTTGTCAATGAACAGTAGTAAGTACGATGTACATTCGCATCCCCTTTATATAGGTGCTCCAAAGATGGAAATGGCGGGAACTCAATTTCATTTTCCCGCTCAAACCAATTCCAAAATAAATCATGCTTAAATCAAATTAGTTGGACTCTTCTCAATTCTTCTAGAACCCTCCAGAGGCTTTTTGAATTCGCCAACGATTGCAACTTACTCTTCAAACTTCTTTAACCTTTGATGTTAAAGAACTTCTCTAAACTTCCTCATTTCAAAGAAATCAATTGAAAACCAGCACAGCATCTTCATGTTTTGGCACTTTACAAAGTTATGTAAAGTTTCTTAGTAAACTCCGTCCGATGAAATATTTGTCCAATGACAAATTCTCTGTCCGGCTTTGTTTGTCCAATCTCTCTTCCTCAGCTTTACTTTGACTGATGCCCTTCATAAGAAAAGTTCATCTGATGGATCGGTGTTTCCTCTGTACGATCAATTTTGCATTAGCTTAGACTTTATACATCAGTTTCTCATAAATGTTCTTCTGATGTACTTCTTCAAAAAAGTTCATCTGATGACATCGACAATGTTCGTTTGATGCTTGTGCGTCTGATGGATTGTTCATCTGGTGTCTTTCCTTCACCAGGGCTACTTCAAAACTTCACAACTTCGAGCTTTATTGAGTTTGCTTAAAAACAAACATTGTCACCTGAAAACTTCATACAAGAAGTATGTTCGGAAATCACATGTCTTTATCCGTTGCTCTTGACCCATTGAAGATGGTTGACTACATTGTTGCAACTTCTAGGGGCTTCTTTTACGTGCAAACTCTTTGTCTGAGAACTTTGGCTTTGACCTCTTTGTACTTTTTTGCCACTTCTAACTTCTTTCACATTTTGCAAAACCGCACAAACTCAAGTTCGTCTGTCCAGATTTGTCCGATGTTCTGCGTTTGGTACGTCCATGTTGGAATCGAAAAATCCATTCCACACTTTTCCGCATGACCCATGACACTATCCTCACTTGATCAACACATGTTGAGTTTGAGTAGAAATGTGTCTCCATGCCGGAAGAAGCGGATTGGATTTCCATGTGTCGCAAGAATGCTCACATACCGAATGAAGGAGATTCCTCAGAAACGTTGCCTAATCTGATGGTGTGGTGGTGAGAAACGTCCTCCAAAAGTGGGTTGTGGATTTCACAAATTGACGATAAATAGGTTTTTCCACCTTAAAACCCATTTTTAGGGTCTTTCGGGCACTTTTTGGCATCAGAAAACACCCCGATAGGGTGTATACAACCGATTGAGGGCGTAGTTCGCTTCGCAAGCTTCGATTTGACTGGTCGCGGAGCCCAAACAAACTTACGGATCAAAAGTTATGGTTGTCTTTATAAACGAATTATAGTTCTCGCACAAGCCATTTGCACGGCTCCCTCGCGAAGTCCCTCGCGCAGCTCCTTCGCCCAGGTCCACCAACCGATCTATAAATAGACCCCTCTGCCACCAATTTTCAAACGACGGACGAACTTTTAGACGACGAATCAAGGTGAGAGTTTTGCTCGCGCTAGTTGTTCGCCCATCTAGTTCGCCCCAACATGGGCGAACCACCATGGTCATCCTTCTACTAGGATGAGCCCCTAATTCTCCCCCACTTGGGCGAGCCCCCACTTGGGCGAACCCCACTTGGGCGAACCCCCACTTGGGCGAGCTCACACGGCAAACCACTTGGACGAGCCCCCACTTGGGCGAACCGCTTGGGCGAGCCACCACATGGGCAAGTCACTCCAATCCGCGTGAGTACTACTTGGGCGAGGCATTTCCAATTCGCCCAAGTACTACTTGGGCGAGGTACTTCCAATTCACCCAAGTACAACTTGGGCAAGCACCCGTACTTGGGCGAACCGTACTTGGGTGACTCGTACTTGGGCGACCCTTCACCAAAGTCATTCCACTTGGGTGACCCTTCACCCAAGGCATCCCACCTGGGAGATTCGCCCAAAGGCCACTATAATGGGGCAAAACCTCCTAATGCTAGCCTTCACTTGAACCCTCACTAGCCCTCACTAGCCCTCACTAGGGCTAAGCACCCTCACTAGCCCTTATCGGGGCTAAGCATCTTTGCTAGCCCCCACTAGGGCTAAGCATCCTCGTTTTCCCTCTCACTAGGGCTAAGCACCAATTCACCCAGATCTCATACCTGGGCATCAATTCATTCCATTTTTACCATGAGTTGAGATATTGCTCATGGTTCCAAAAACATGGGCATCCTCCTAAGCGTAAGCCCCAACCAAACCTCTAAATCACCATGAGTCGAGATCCTACTCATAATACCAAAAACATGGGCATCCTCCTAGATGTAAGCCCCAACCAAACCTCCAAATCACCAGGAGTCGAGATCCTCCACATGGCTCTAGAAACATGGGCATCCTCCTAGGTGTAAGCTTCATCCAAACCTCCAAATCACCATGAGTCGAGATCCTCCTCATGGTTCCAAAAACATAGGCATCCTCCTAGGTGTAAGCCCCTACCAAACCTCCAAATCACCATGAGTCGAGATCCTCCTCATGGTTCCAGAAACATGGGCATCCTCCTAGGTTTAAGCCCCAACCAAACCTCCAAATCACCATGAGTCGAGATCCTCCTCATGGTTCCAGAAACATGGATATCCTCCTAGGTGTAAGCCCCAACCAAACCTCTAAATCACCATGAGTCGAGATCCTCCTCATAGTTTTAGAAACGTGGGCATCCTCTTAGGTATAAGCCCCAACCAAACCTCCAAATCACATGGTATGCTCTCATGTGATGTGACTGATCTTCTACTGTCTCTAATTTCTTACACCAAGCATGACTCACGTGGGTTAGAGATCTGAGATGATCATCCAATCAGCATGATGAAAGTGACTTCACCGTAGGCCTCTCTTATTGAGGTATAAGTCTCAACCATTCCATCGAACTACATGGGCTCTGATTCCTGTCTTTAGCAGGATACATAGGACGTCTCTTTGAGGTCTAAACCGGATATCATTTCCCTTTTACTCATTTCATCGAACTACGTGGGTTTCGATTCCTGCTTCAACAGGATACGTAGGACACCTCTTCAAGGTTCAATCCCAACTCTGAAACACCAACCGCCTCCCTGGACGGCAATAAACTCCAGAGAGCCCAGCTAGACGGCTTTAAACCAAAGCATCATGAATTGATAATAGAAAAATAGGGAACCTCTCTAATGTAAATAGAGGTTTACACCAAACACATGGTTTCGATCAAATCATTGGCACAGGGGTAACCAGTTCCACACTGGACTTTGGGAAGGATTAATGAATAAATCTTAAATCTAGTGGTAGGCAATAATTTCCCCCAAAAAAATGTGATGAATCCGACCTCCCATCTTCTCGACCAATGTGATTCCCTAAGCATTGACGAGAAAAACCCCAAACGTCCGCCTGTCTTTAGAAAGCAGGTATGTGAACTATCACGGATGAGGGAACCATTAGGTGTTTCCGGTTCCACGAATAAACCCGGCTAGAAACTGTCGAAAAGGGAGTACGAAAAACAAAAATGGTAGCCCGACATGAAAGATTGTGCAACTATATTCAGTCCCCCACAATCAATCGTCAGGCCCAATTTTTGTCAGAAACAGTCCGATGACAAAGTGATTGTCGTCCAATGGCTCAAACTCCGTCAGCTTACGAAACTTTTGAACTCACACAATTTGTACAAAACCTCATCAGTAACAATTTCAAGCAAAACTCAGTCCGAAAATGTTTGTTCGGAAAAGTTCGTCTGAAATTCAGTTGCACTTCTCTTCCCTTCTACAAACTTCAGTTTGTATCATGAGCTTCTTCATGATGTTGGGAACTTTGAACGAACAGCATAGCATCGTCTGACTTGGTTAGAAAGTCTGTTAAACAAACTTTCTAACTTTCTAACTTCCTCCAGCAACTTCATAATAAGACTTTCTTAACAAACTCCCAACACCTTCTCTCTCACCAGTTTATCAAAAACATTCTTAACAAAAGTAAATTGTCAACAAATAAAATACTTTGTTAGGAAAACATCACAAAGGATCTTCAGCATGGCCTGTGGTCGAAACCCACGCATCGCCAGAGCAGGTTGTTTTAGCATTGTCACCTCGCCTAGATCCAATTGAATGGTTAGCAGCATTGCAAAACTTGTTTGTTAAGCTTCCACTACAAGTACTGCAACCATCACACCCTGCTCTCACCTTGATGCATACTCCTAAAAGTCGAATATCCCGGACTAGGTCGTCCTTCTCCTCATTACAAACCTTATCGCAAATAGTAGTTGGTGTGGCGTCTACCTCCATTCCCTGTCACTCCTGTGCAGCTGGAAGTTCAGTCGATCTTGTTCCTTTCCTAGCACGAGTCTTTAATCGCAGACCTAAAATGAACTGCTCCTCCACAACAACAGCTTGTCAAAGGTCTCCAAAATCTGCAGTGAATCCCCCTCTATCACCTTCCTATATCTTTCTATAAGCACTGACTTTAGAATGCTCCCATGATGAACTAGGATTATCTCGCCGCCACGTTAGGAACCAATAAAAAGTCGTGTTCTCCATACTTAAATATGCCCAAGGTAATTTCATGTCTTCATGTGTTTATCTATACACTTGAAGACACTCCACAATCGTCCTCACCTGACATCTTCCTCCCAGTGTACGACAAGCAGCGTATGTCCTCGCTTCTCATCAGTAACTCAAGATCATCAATCGACGTCAGCGACAATCAGCACAGCACACGCCAAGGTGTCACGACTTCCTCACAACAATCGGCCAACTCTGATAGTCAACTCAACACGCACATTCTCCTGTAATCGTGACTCAACTGCAATCGTGTCTTCCAACATCGAACGCGGTGCTCTCAATGAAAGCGCCAAAATGTTCCAATACTACATGGTAAGAATCAAGATTTACAGAAGAGAGTATTACAGTAGGAGAAAGAGAAGGGACAAAGAAAAAAAATTCTCCATGAAAAAGACCACTCTCCCCGGAGCCTGGTCGAATCCTCCAGAGGACGAGTACTTGATCTTTTTCATAGTTGTTTGAATCCCAATACCATTGAGGCATTAATTTGCTCCCAAAATTGGTTTAGAAAGTCTAAACTAATTGACATTCGAAAACATCTAGAGGAAGTTGAATTGATTGAATCAAGTACCATTAAAAATATTATGATTTTTTATCATTTGACAATTATCAATCATAAACCTCTGTTTGAAAAAAAAAATACTGACTTGTTTTTCTGCTATGTTTTCAAGATATGTCATCATCCACGATTCATGATCAAAGTGTCACTGTCTGAAATAGAAGTAAGGATGATGGAGCACTCTTCATTAAGGTATAAATTTCTGATTGTTTTATAAATTCTTAAGAGTATACATTTCTTTATTCTTTGGGCATACATTTCTTTATTTTTGTTTTCTTCATGGTGTTAATGCCACTAACATGCTCAATGAAGATATAAATTTTTGATTGTTTTATAAATTCTTAAGAGCATACATTTCTTTATTCTTTGGGCATACATTTCTTTATTTTTGTTTACTTCATGATGTTATTGCCACTAACATGCTCATGTTTCTATTTAAACACAGTGAAAGTGTTGTTGCAGCCAAAAAGTCCACGCCAAGGTAATTATTTCCTCTTTTATTCTACCCTCTTAGACTCTCTCACAGCTTCAAATGACAGCCAAAAAGTTTGTGTCAGGGTAATTATTTACCATATTTGTTTGCTTAGAACCACTTTTACATATCAAATAATTTCTAGAATGCTTGAAACGTGTGATCATCATAGCAAGTAATTTATAGAATACTTTAACTAACATCACAATCATCAATTTATGTTTGTCAGCATACAAAGCATATATATACCAATGTCACCATAAGTTAACTAATGATTAGAGCACAAAATAATTTTTTAAAAAATAAACTCTACAATGGTTGCAGATAAGCTTTTTTATTATTCGTTTTGGTTAATAACAATCGATTTCACATGAGTGTGAGATTGATAAAATACCAAAAAGAATGACAGTTGATTTCAATGCTCGTCATTGACAATTGATTTCAATGCTCATCATTGACAATTGATTTCCTAAAAATAAACTCTAAAATTTACAATCAAATTTTTTGAAAATAACTCATCTTATAAATTAGCATTCCAACTAAATACTTATGCTTTGTTATATTCTTTACCTAGGTTTTTATGGGAATGTATTCATCATGGTCAATACCATACTTAATCATTTACCTAATATGTTACAACTGCACTCTAGTTACGAACCACGTTTGTGTTATAGCCTTTTTCTTATAAGATATTAATGAACTTTGAATTGATCATCGCCCCATTCCATAGAGTCATAAAACTTGCCTCTAGAGTGTTATAAGAAAATTTTATTTCATAACTTTGTGACACATTTGGCTGATGTTATTTACATGTTTTGACACCATAATCTAGTATTCATGGGGTATGAACTTGTGAAACTTCATGCTATAAGTTGTTGATATAATAGTTAGTATAACTAGTAGTACAAGCATGTTTATCTATTTCTACATTGAGAATTGTAGTTTTTGTAATGGAATTGTTGTTTGAGCATGACTATTTCTAGATATGATGAATATGTTCACTTGTGAGTTTCATACTTTTTAATATGACTGTAGGAATTAATATATTTTAAATGTAGGATATTTTGAGTGGTGTATCACTATATAATGTTTGAATAAAAGGTTTCAAGGTAAACCTATTGCTAATGGACAAGTTTATTGATAAATACCATGTTGGCCACCTAGAGCGGTTAGAAGAGAAAGGTGAATATATGGAATATGGTGGAAGAATATATGGAATATGCCTTCGGGCCCTGGGAATATTATTAGTTGTTAGGGGAGGGGTTTAGTTATAAATAAAGGGATGAGATTGAGAGAAGGGGGATTCAGAAAAGAGGGAATTTAGTGGGCTGCTTTGGGCAGATCAGCCATTAGGGTTGGGCAGGGTCACTCCCGATTCTCTTCCTCCCCCTATTCTGCTTGTATTTCTGTTTGTTCTCTGGTATGAAACAAGTAGTCGGTGCTTGGTCTTTATCAATTGGTCCGACTTGTCGTCGCTCCTTGCTGTCGGAGCACCCCACTGTTTCTTTCTCTGCCGCGTCCGATCTCACAGCACAGCATCCATTGTCGCGCACCATTTTCATTTTGTTCTTTCTCCACTGCATCATAATCGGTTAACAAAGGAGACGCTCCCGTTGCCTCCTTGGATTTTCTCGGGACGAGCTCACTCGAACGAGGCGCACAGAAGCAGGTGCAGCGGGAAGGCGTGCACTACGAATGCGCCCACTTTCTTGCCCAATTCCTCTCGAACGGAGGAGACGCACTCTACACAGTCATCACCGGCGGCGGCGAGGTTTCTCAACTCACGACTTGCCAGGTTACGACCATTGTAAGGACTGCCCGGCCAACTTCGACTTTGTGGAAGCGCACAGCTCAACCGGTCAGTCGCGCCCCGTCGACTTTCATCTGAGGCAGCGCGCCCGTCGGCTCGTTTCCTCCCAGAGGCGTGCACCGGTGGCTTCCGACACCATTCAGCTGCAACTCGCACCCCTGCGTTCGTTATCAACTCGCTCTCTTGTCGGTTCCACTTTAACTTCAACTGTCGTCGGCACTTTTCCACTTGCATACGCCCCATCGCCTCCTGCTTCGTGCATGCGCGCGCTGCTAGAATTGGCTCAACCCAGTGTCGTCCTCCAGCTCGCTTCAAGGAGCTCAACCATTTCAGCTCGCAGGGGTGACCCGGTCTCCTGGTCTTTAAAAAAAAAACCTCTTCCCAACAGGGAAACAGCAAGTTGCACGCTACCCGCTCGGGGAGTCTGTTATAGCGACTCATATGTAGGAACTCTGGGCTTCACTGGCTCGAGTGACCAGAAATCAGGAAAAATACTTACGAAAAGAGTTTTTACCGGATTTTTTTGCCACACATCCGAAGACGTGGATCTCAAGTGCTAAGGATTATTTCTCACGCAATCAAACGTCAGATCAGATGAAGGTGTCAATAGCACGCATCTGTATGTCATATATGTCTGCACTTTGGTTTTTAAAGGCCAAATGACCTACGACTACGTTCACTTGGGCACACTCAAAGAAGCAATCCTTAAGGATTTTGGAAGCTCCGACAAGGAACCCCCTGCAACTAAGTTCGAGTTCCCGATGACGGTAACGCAACCGTCTCCGTCGCACTCTGGGGGGCCTACCGACCTTGGAACAAAAAGTTAGAGCATGGGGATGCCCGAAAATCATGACGACACTATTTCCAGCCCGTGTGTGATAGACCTGCCACCAAATGAGGAGTCGGACACTTCTCAGTTCATCATGTTGGAACACGAGTCGCAGCAAATGGAGCCGACTCAACTATGGACTCTTGTTTATTTACCACCAACTAAACAGGTCCCGCCCGCGGTGTCGGGATGGGGTCTTCGGGTTCATAAAGGAGGTTCATACAGTTTGTATAACCAAGAAGCCAAGTGGTACCAGTCGCACCTGTAACCTGGCTCACAACAGCACACAGGGGCCTTCCCGATGGAAAGTGGGCAGGCATCACGACGAGAGGCACTCTCACCTTCGTCTATCCAACCTTGATCCATAACGGCAAAAGACGTGTTTGGGAGATTGTGTGGCGTGCACCTGCGACACGAATACCTTATACAGGACCGCAGTCGCTCGGTCCTCAGTCAACGGTGTTGCTTGGTTCTACCCGACGCGTGAGAGCAGGGCGAAGAATATGGAAGATTGTTTGGCATAACTGTCTGACTATCACCCCTTGTCTTCAGTTCCCTGGAGCACGGCTGGTATAGGAGATCGCTTGGCATGCCTGTGCGATCCACCACCTTGAGGACAATGTGGTTTTTTGGGACTGTGGCAGTGATAGATACCATGCTGGCCACCTGGAGTGGTTATAAGAGAGAGGTGAGTATATGGAATAAGCTGGGAGAATATATGAAATATGTCTTTGACCCCACAGAATATTCTGGGAATATTATTTGTTGTTGGGGGAGGGGTTTAGTTATAAATAAAGGGATGAGGTTGAGAAAAGAGGGATCCAAAAAAGAGGGAATTTAGTGGGCTGCCTTGAGCAGATTGGCCATTAGGCTTGGGCGGGGGGGTCACTCGCAATTCTCTCCCCCCATTCTACTTGTATTTCTCTTGGTTCTCTAGTATTAAACAAATAGTCGGTGTTTGGTCTACCATTTATGGAGTGGGATGGGCCCTCAATTCTTTGACTCATGTATCTCCCCTCCCCATTCCTCGAATGAGATATTCAGCTTAGTTGTTCTAACTCATTTCCACTTGTAACAAGGGTGAAACCCACTTTAAAATTTGGGAGTCACATTGTCTACAACAGAACTGTGGGTGAGGTAGAAAAGGCAACCAAGGAACTTTTTTAGACATGGTAGATGCTCGTGCTCTGAAAATAGACAAAAATCTAGCAATTTTGGGATTTGAGAGACGGTCATCATTTAAAAAAGGTGAGTTCAGCTCAGTGACGGAATGTTTCTTGTTTGAAAACTTTTTATCAAGTGATTTTGTAATTAATTTCTTCATCTCCTTGGGCTCATTTGTTTCATTGTTGTTAATGGTACTATAATTTCATCATGTTGTATTATTGTTGTAGTTGGTTTCTAGTTATTTATTTACAAGTTGCATTGGATTTTTTAAATTCCTCATTTTATTCAAGGATTAGTTATTGAAATTCATTTGCATTTTGGTTATATGATCAGTGTTGTTCATTCATTGTTGTTGTGGTTATTCCCTTGAAATTCATTTACATTTGGCCACATTGTCATTGTTGTTGCTGCTGTCATTTTTTTTTTTGTATTTTTAAGAAGGAAATCAGTATAGCATAACTACAGGGATTAGGCCGGATCTGGATCCATCGGGTTGGTCGGGTCTAGCCACATATAATCCACTCAACCCGACCCCCAACGGGTTGGGTCGGGTCGTCTACTCATGAAGCATGTGACCCAACCCGACCCGTTCTTTTTCGATTGGGTCGGGTCCAAAAACACCCTCAACCCAACCTGACCAATGGAGACCCCTCTTAACCAACTATCAATATAAAAGTACAATGGTGCGTGCCCCTCACACCTATTACCCAACCTACTACCAATCACCCCTCTCACGGAGAGCCCACTGCACGCGGACATCACCCAACCTCGCCAACCTATCAATATTTATATAATCTAGTGGATTTTGTGATTCAGTTTTTAAAAAACAAATCAATAATTATTATTTAAAACTAAATGCAATCAACTGTTTTATAAATAATAATCTACAATCTTATAGATGCATTTTCATTTTTCAGTTGAAAAAATAAGTAAACTAAAAACTAAAAACTGACATGAAATGAGACGGTATGGATGAAGTGCAAGATTAAATAGTGTGAAAATCAAAATTCATTAATTGCAAGTTTGATAAACCAATCAATCAATATTATCTGAAAATCGATTAAAATGAAAAATATGAAATTAATTACCTGCTGACAAATCTCAAATCACAAATCGGACCAGCGTGGCACTAGTTAGTCCGTAATTCAAATAATCTCTGAAAATGCAACAAAAATATTAATAAAATTAAAAAATACCCGCCAACCGGATCAGGAGGGAGAGGGGCGGGCAGGGCGTCGCAGGTGTTTCCGGGAGAGAGGAGGGCGGCGGGCCGGTCGGCAGCAGGGGAGTGGAGCCAAGGCGGGGGTACCGGCCGGCTGGGCGACGGTGGAGGCGAGACGGGGGGCAGCGTCCGGCCGTCGGGCGAGGCGAGTAAGAGTCAGTCGATGACACAAAAAGAAAGGCCAGGCGAGGCAGGCAGGGGAGATGAGACCGATGCAAAGGGAGACAGCGGGGGGAAGCGATCTAGCCGCAGAAGTCGAATCGCCGAAGCGGGGATGTTGACTGCGTCGCGGGGGCGTGGGTGAGTGGTGCTGTGCGGATGTCGCGCCTGCTCACCCCGTTGCCCAAGCCCAGGGGATTGCCGGGCTTGCCCGGGAGAGGGAAGCGCGACGGATAGAGGAGTCGGGACTCGGGACAGGTCGCAGCACGACAAAGCTGGAGGGAGGTGTACAGAGAGGAGTTGGGGCCGGAGATGCGGCGGGAGGGAGGTCGGAGATGCTCTTGGTGAGGCGCAGTGCGGGGTTGGGTATGGTCGGGAGTTTTATGTAATGGAGCGTAATTCATGAAATAGAGCGGAATTCAATGTTGATTTGTCTCGAAGTGTATGATGTTATGGGGTCGTATTCTTTAATACTATCTTGATGTTTTTCATCTGCATCTTCTGTTCGCACAAGAACATTTGTTTTACTGGGTTAGATATATTTGTGTTTTTTTATCAGGTTGTGTTCTTCATTTCAGACTGTTTTTACACTACATCTGCTTTCTGCATTTGATTCACTATTTTATCAAAGTATTACTTTTAAGATTGTGCTCATCTTTGGAATTCTATGTCTTGTACTCTTGATTATGAGTGGATCTTATTTTTTGAACAAGGTCTCGTGGTTTTCTCTTTTTGGGTTTTCCACGTTAAAAATTTCTGGTGTCAACATCTATTTTTCCGACACATATATTTGGTCGCAGCGCATCCACTTTAATTTTTGCAGACCTGTTTGAAGGGAAAGAAATTTATTTCCATTGTGCGTTCGTTTTAGTGTTGTTTGTGCATTCGTCGCCTGTCGTCATTCCCAACATTTGTTTTCAAAAGGTTTGGTTTTTGTTCAGATAAATTATGAAACACAATTACAGTCGGGTGATTTTGTTGAATGGTACCAACTACCATATGTGGCGATTAAAAATAAAGGATCTTCCTTATGTCAAACGAATTCATCTTTCGGTGTTTAGTACTCAGAATCCAGAAAAATGTCTAATGAAAAATTGAATTTTGAGCATGAGATGGTTTATGGTTTTATTCGTCAGTTGATCAAAAATAACGTGATGAACCGTATTGTCAACATTTCTCACGCCAAAACTTTTTGGGAAAAGCTTAAGACTACTTATGTTTCGAAAATATAAAATAATAAATTTATTCTCCTCAAACAAGTGATGAATTTGAGCTACATAGAAGGTATGTCTATTTCTGACTATTTGAGTGAATATCGTGGATGTTTTGATCAATTTTTTAGTATGAATATTACTTTTGAAGTTGAGATTTTAGTGTTTTTTTGCTTAATACATTACCCGGTTCCTGGGAGAATTTGTGTGTTACTCTAACCGGTTCTACTCCTAATGGTGTTGTGACATTCAATTTCATTAAGTCTGTTGTTTTGAATAAAGAGCTGGGGAGACATACTCCGGAGAAATCTTTTTCAAAGCTTTTAGTCACAGGGTACGGAGGGAGAAGTCAAGAAAAGAATGAGGGACAAAGCAGTCGAGGTAAGAGCAAATGCAGGAGAAAATCCAAATCGAATTAGAGAGACTTTGAATGTCATCATTGTGGTAAGAAAATACGTGTTAATTTTTTTTTTGTTATTAGCTGTTAAGAGAAAATGGAATGAAGGAAAATCAACAGAAGAAAAACGGTGATGAAGATGATCGTATCGTCACCGCTACAAGGGGTTATTTTGTTATTGTTTATGACTCCGTTAATATTGATTCTGATGACGGTCGTACTAATATTGTTGGTATCAGGACTGTTTGTTTGGAGACCAACACATGAAGCAAAGCTAATTTTAAAGAATTTTTTACATGCACCCAAGGTTCGTCTGAATCTTATTTCTACCAGCATCCTTGATGATGACAGTTTTATCAGTACTTTTGATGATGATCAATGGAAGATTTCAAAGGGTTCTTTGACTGTGGTATGAGGGAAGAAGCAGTCAGGTTTATACTGGACTAAAGCTTTTATTTCTTGTGATATTGCTTGTGTTATTGAGTGCATTTTGTCTTCCAAGTTATGACATAAGAGGCTCAACCACATTAGTGAGAAATGGCTTAGTTGTTTGACCAAGAGAATTTTACTTCTAGATTTGAAGAATGTCAAATTGGGCACGTGCGGTCACTGTATGGTTGGAAAACAGAGCAGAGTGAGTTTCAGCAGTCATCATTTGCATAGGAAGTCACAAGTACTTGAATTAGTACTTTCTGATGTTTGTGATCCTTTGAAATCTAAGACCTTTTGTGGTGATCTTTATTTTGTGACATTTATTGATGACTACTCGTGTAAGCTTTGAGTTTATATTTTGAATGTCAAAAGTCAGGTGCTCAATGTTTTTAAGCAATTTTAGGTTTTTGCTGAGATGGAATCTTGTAAGAAATTGAAATGTATTCACACTGACAATGAGATTGAGTATTGTGGTCTATTTGACCAGTATTGCGGGTAGGGAGATATTCAACATCAGAAGACACCTCTCAAGTCACCTTAACTAAATGGTGTACACTACCACAAAAACAGTTTTTCTCAGCTTCACACTTTTATCAGCGCTAACAAAAAAGCGCTGATAAAGGGGATACCTTTATCAGCGCTAAAAAAAACGCTAATAAAAGTACCTCTTTATCAGAGCTTTTTTTAGAGCTGATAAAGGTACCCCCTTTAACAACGTTTTTTTAGCGTTGTTAAAGGTACCCCCTTTATCAGCGCTTTTTCTTTAGCGCTGATAAAGGGGGTCTTTATCAGCGCTTTTTTTAAAAGCGCTGATAAAGGGTCTACTTCAAAAAAAATCATTAAAATATATATTAATATTTAAATATATAGATATAGTTATATTGATATAAATATAATATATATTTTTTAAATATAATTTTAAATATATTTTAGATAAGTATAAATATACAGTTACACTTAATATATAAGATATTTAGTGAAAATGTCTTACAAAAAAATTAAAAAAATATTTTTAATTAATAATTTGCTAATTATTATGAAGTAATAATCATTTAATAACAATTTGAAGACTAAAAAAATAAAAAATAAATAAAAAAGAGCCAAAATATGTTGAAAACACAACTCGAACTTCAAACGGCCATAACTTTTGATCCAGGTGTCCGTTTGAGCTCTACCACATATCAAATCGAATCCTGCGACGAGATCTACGTTGCTGTGATTGTGAGTATCTTAGTAAAGGTTTTTTCAAGGCCAAAAAAGGCCTAGAAGGCCTCCAAAACTGAGTTTTTAGTCGGGGTACCCCGATTTTTTAACATTTTGTGGATTTTCAGCCTCGTTTAAGGGGGTATTATTGGCTTTTTTGGTGGGGAATGAATTTATTCCAAGGTATTACATTCATATTGATATTATGTCTTTGAAATTTTTTTGTTTTTTATAATGCACTGCTATTTATAATCAAATATATAACAATATATACATATTTTTTTACATATTCACACATAAAAATTTAATTATAAATATAAATAATAAAATATATTTACATATAAAATATATTAGCTTTATCTAAATAATAACTAATATCCATTTTATTTAAAATACAAATATATGAATATTTATATACCTATATATTAATCTAACTATATATATATATATTAATATAACTACATATATATATTAATATTACTATAAATATATATATTAATATCACTATAAATATATATATCAATATCACTATAAATATATATATTAATATAACTATAAATATATATATTAATATAACTATATATACATATATTAATATAAATATACATTACTATACAAATAAATATAACTATATATATATAAATAGAGATATATATTAATATAACTATATATATATTAATATAAATATATATTACTATACGAATTAATATAACTAAATATATATATATATATATATATATATATATATATAGAGAGAGAGAGAGAGAGAGAGATCTTGAAATGTAAAACAAATCAAAATAGAGGAGTGGTAAGGGCTTAGGCGCGTAGGGGGGAGGTCTCGAGTTCAAAACCTGGTGGAGGCAGGGGCACATGCGCATGGGGGAATATGGGAGCTAGCGCTGATAAATGGTGGAGGGGGTGCGTGGGGGCACTGGAGGGTGGTAGAAAAGCGCTGTAAAAGGGGGGGCTCAGGCGCTATAAAGCCCCCCCGATTGGCAAGATTTTTGTAATTTTTTGTAATTTTTGTAAAATTTTTTAACTTTTATCAGCGCTTTTTTAAAAGCGCTGATAAAAGGGGTTCTTTATCAGTGCTAAAAAGAGAGCGCTGATAAAGGAAGCGCTGATAAAGGACCCTTTTATCAGCGCTTTGTTTTAGCGCTGATAAATGGTGTCTTTATCAGTGCTTTTTGGAGCGCTGATAAAGGGGACCCTCCATTTATCTTCACCGGCTTTAACAACGCTTTTCTAGCGCTGATAAAAGGGGGTTTTTAGCACTGATAAATGGGGTATTTGTAGTAGTGGTAGTTGAGCGGATGAATATGATTTTTTTGGAAAGAGTTTGTTGCTTACTTTCGAAAACAAAGTTTCCTGGACATTTTTGGAGTGTGACTTTATTTACTACTGCTTACATTATCAATTCACCACCTATGGTTACTTTGCAGACATACACTCTCAACAAGTTTTGTCATGGAAAAGAGATCAAGTATGATCATTTACGTGTTTTTGGTTGCAAGCCTTTTGTTCATGTGACTATAGATGAGAGGTCCAAACTAGATGGTAAGTCACAATAGTATATTTTTATTGGCTATGGACACGATGAGTTTGGATATAGGTTCTATGATCCTGCTTTGAAGAAACTTGTCAAAAGTCATGGTGCAATGCTTAGGGAGGATCAGATTACTGTGAATACTGATAAGGGAAAAAAATATACTTCTCTAACTTTTCAAGGCTTTGTCAGTCTTGAGTCAATTTATGATTCATGTTTACCTCATATTGTTGATTCTGATGATCGTGTTGATGTGCAGAATGATGTTTAGGGTGAACAGGTTGAAGTAAATGTTTCTGATGCATCTTTTGTTTATGAAGATCCAATTCTAGGGGTTATTAATGAACCCGCAATTCCATTTCATAGGTCATCTCGACATTGTATTATTTCTACTCGGTATTCACCTAGTGAGTATATACTCCTCACTGAAGGGGGAGAACCAGAATTTTTTGATGAGACAATGTAAATTGATCAGAAGGACAAATGGGTTATGACAATGGATGATGAGATGAGATTATTGCATGACAACCACACTTTTGAGTTGGTGAAGTTACCTATAGGTAAGAGAGCTTCGCATAATTGGTGGATTTATCATATTAAAAATGAAGAATCTAGTTCTAGCCCACGATACAAGGCAAGGTTAGTTGTTAAAAGCTTTCTTCAGAAGAAAGGTATTGATTTTGATGAGATTTTTTCACCTGTTGTCAAAATGTTTTCCATTCGAGTTGTTCATAGTTTGGATTCTAGTTTGGATCAACATATTGAGCATATGGATGTGAAGACAACTTTCCTCCATGGAGATTTAGAGGATGATATTTATATAGAGCAACCAGAGGGTTTTGTTGAAATAGGTAAAGAGAATCATGTATGCATGTCAAAGAATAGTTTGTATGGTTTGGAGAAAGCTCCGAGGCAGTGGTATAAGAAGTTTAAATCTATTATTTTTCATTAGGGTTTCAGGAAGACATATTATGATCATTGTGTTTTTGTTCAGAGATTTACTAATGATGATTTTATTATACTATTGTTTTATATTGATGATATGCTCATTGTTAGCTATGATGCTTCTAGAATTGATAGATTGAAGAAGGATCTTTGTCAGTATTTTGTGATGAAAGACTTGGGGTCAGCGTGATAGATTCTTGGCATATCGATCTTCCATGATAAAAAAACTAAGAAATTATGCTTATCTCAAGAGAGAGATATTGAGAAGGTTTTTCAGAGATTTTTTATGGACATAGCGAAAGTGGCCAGTACTCCTCTTTATTTACATTTTAAGATTAGTACCAATCATTCTCATTCTAATGATTAAGAGAGAGAGGAGATGCAACATATAACTTATTCATATGATGTTGTTTGTTTAATGTATGTGGTTTTATGTACTAGACCTGATATAGCTCATGTAGTTGGTGTGATCATTCATTTTCTATCTAATCCAAGTAGAGAGCATTGAAGAGCAGTGAAGTTTTTATTTCTTTATCTTCACGGTACTTCTGATCTGAGATTGTGTTTTGGCAGTGGATAACCTATACTTTGTGGCTTTACATATTTAGATATGATAGGATATATCGATCCAAGGAAGTCTACTTTTGGCTATTTGATCACTTTTGTAAGGGGAGCTGTATCTTGGCAGTCTAAATTGTAGAGATGTGTTGTTTTATCTACCACTGATCTAAGTTTATTACAGCTATAAAGGCATGATAAAAAATATTGTGGATGAAAAATTTTATTCGGGGGCTCAATTTTAATCAGGATAGGTATGTTTTATTTTGTGATAGTAAAAGTGCTATTTGTTTGGGGAAAAAAATCAACTTTTTATGGAAGGTCAAAACATATCGATGTCCAGTATCATTGGATTTGCGATGTCCTTGATTCGAGATAGTTGTAGCTTGAGAAGATCCACATTGATGATAATGATTTAAACATGTTGACCAAGAGTTTACCCAAAGGTAAATTTGAGACTTGTCGACTGATTGTAGGGTTGGTGGTAATCCCTAGTTGAGTTAGAGGGGGAGTTTGTTGGGAGTCATCCTCAACTGCCCCGCACGTGACCACATGCAATTTAAAATAAAAAAAGAAAAAAAAATATCTTGGAGGAGTTACATTTTTTAGGAGATAAGTTTTTTATGTAGAGAAACTATTTCCTTTTCTATAAGCAGCACAACTCTCTTATTCTAGGTGCTACGAAACTAGGGTTTGAACAACAATTTTCATATCTGTAACCAGTGAATTCCTCTAGGTTTAATTTTCTTTCATATACGGTGTTATTTGATCCTATCCTGGTGTTTTTCATCTGCACCTTTTATTTGGACAACGGACATCTGCTTTACACTGTTAGATCAATTTGGGTTTCTTTATCAGGCTGCGTTCTTCGTTTCAAGCTACCTTCAGACTGAATTTGCTTTCTACCTTTGATTCACTATTTTATCCGAGTATTGTTTTTGAGATCCTGCTCATCTTTGGGAGTCTCTGCCTTGTACTCTTGATTATCAGTGGATCCCGCTTTCTGGACAAGGTCCCATGGTTTTTCCCTTTTGGATTTTCTGCGTTAAAATTTTTAGTGTCAACATTATTTTTCCTGTACATATATTTGGTTGATGCACATCTGCTTTAATTTTTTCTAGCTTGTTTAAAGGGAAATAAATTTATTCCCGCCATGCATTCTCTTTGTTATTGTTGCGCATTCATCTCTTGTCATCTTTCCAAATAATTATCATGTCATGTCATGGTATCAGTGACCTGCCGTGTCATGGTATCGATGACCCTATACATCATTCCATGTCATGAAAATTCATTCAACTTAAAACAATTAATATCATTGATATTTGTGGAAGGAAGGTTTTCACAACAATAAGAGGGGAGGTGGGGTGGAAGACACATGTGCAAGGGAGTCTCAAGGTAGTTTTTTGAAATTTTTTTAAAAAATAAACTAAATATCAAATTAATTAAATAGAAAATTACAAAAATAAACATAAAGATGGTAACATATCAATTTCCCATGAAATTTGGGATCTCTCAACTCCAATCTGTTTAGTTTTTCAACACCAAACTCATTTATAAACCATTTATTTTTTAAACTCATTAATTTACTCCACCATATTAAATTTTGAAATATTTGTTTAATTATCCTAACTAGTTTAAAAATTTTCAATTCATTTATAAATCTAAGATGACTCGAATTAAATATATGCATGTGTATAATAATTTGATTAGTATTTGAAAATATATAGTTAATGAATTAATAACGAGTAATTTAATTGAATTCAAATTTATAATTTCTTTATAAATATTATATGAATTTAACTAAAAATAAATAAATAAATTTTATTGTAGGACCCTTGAGAATTTAAATTTATACATGGATTTGGTTATACATTTTTAAGTTGTATTTGGTATCAACCAATAATGTTGTGAAAATTCAATTGACTTGGTTCAGTTAAGCGAGGAATATGTTTCATGGATAAGAAATTAGTTTAAATGATGTTATATCACGGATGAAATTATTATATTGAGGATGTGTTGAAGGCTAAATCAGTATAAAAAACTTGGTTTTTAGGGGGCATGAATGATGAAGCATTTGTAAAAGAAACAATGGAAACTTGGAGAGCTTGCTGAAGCATATATGGAGAAGTCACATAGACTAGGGGAAGTTTAGATGGGTGTTAGTGGATGATGTTGGAAGTGCTTGGAGATTCAAATTCTGTCATTTCACCACACTAAAAATGTTATTTAGCATTTTTTTCATTCAATATTGGTTTAAATTATTGTGTATTGTAGTGTCATGAATCATTTCACAATGGGTTTAATAAATTTCACTAAACTATCAACGATGTTTTTTTTAAAAAATATTAATAATTAATAATTATTAGTTAGTATCTATTAATTATTAGTTATCAATTACCGCGTAATGAGACATAAATATGTGTGGGATGGGATTTGAATATCTCCCCTCCTGGTTATTCAGTAAATACTTTAATATACTTATATATTGAATACCCCTTGGAGTTGTTGATGAAGTGATTATTGGTTTGCATTTTTTGTCAACATGCTTGAAGAACTTGAAATAGGTATTTGAGGGTACTAAGATGTTATTGGATTTGTTTGAAATGTTTTTGAGTTGTTTCTAGGTGTCTCAAAATGATCCTGAAGTAATTTTGTGCTTTAAGGATTTTTTAATTCTTTTTGAGTGTGTATATGCAGTCGATCCAGCGACTGCATGCTTCATACGTTCGACCAGCTACTCATGTAACGTCCCACCGCCCCAGACCAGTAAACGATGTCAAATTAGTAGTCACTACACCATATCAAGCAAAATTCTTAGTACATCTTAGGTTTTTGACTAAATATGAGTTCAACACTGTGAGATTTTATGATATTTTTCTCTTTAAATAATTTTTTTTGATAGCTTGCGATACACATAACCCTGAGTCTAAATAAACCGTGATATAGTATACCGTTATAACCTAACTGATAAATTAGTGGAGTGAATATGAATTAACACATTTTAAAAATTATATATAATGGTTTTGGATAAAAAACACATTGATAAATAAGTACTCAGTTTTAGTAAAGTCATTATATGCTTTAAAAATACATTTTCCCTTAAAAATGTTTTTTATCGATTTGTATGAAAAAATAATACAATTTAAGTCCTGGAACTTTTAGAAAATATATTTGATAAAATTAATTTTATTTTTGAAACCAACATGTAAAAATTAGCATATCGTGAATTTTTGAGAATTTTCTGAAAAGATTGATTTTTCGATGAATAGTGAAAAAGACCGATTTTTATTAAAAACTGTTTTTTATTTAAAGCATTTACGAAGTTCCATTTTATTTTAAAATGGTTTTAAAAGTATTATTAGTTAAATTATGTTATGAAAAATTCAATTTAGGTCATTAGAATCAATTTTATGTTGAATTTTGATATAATTTTTTTTTATACTTAAGAAAACATTTTCTTTGGAAAACCGCTTTTCGTTGCGTTTTGCGGGATTCATTATAAATTAAATTATAGTAATTATTTCATTTGAATTTTTTAAAATAGATAAATTATTTAAAATTAAAATAATTAATATTATATAATAAGGTCAATATGATTTTTGGTCATTATGAATAGTAACAGGCACATGACTTGCGCACAATTATAGGAAATTGTGCGACAAGCATGCTTGTAGGCCTGTAGTTTTTGATAGTGAGTTTTTCAAGATTTATGCATTGTTTTTAAAATATATAGCCTGAACATGTGAGTTCATTCTTCTAAGTCAGTTCCATCCACATGATTGACACGCGGTTTGGAAAATTGTGCGACCAAACCATGCGACCTGCCTAAACTTCATTAACATTGTGAAATTCCCTTCCCCCCTAATGTTTTTATATCATTAGACCTACCTGTCCTCCTCCTCACTTATTTTATCCATGGGGGTGAACATGGGGGGTTTATCCCCTCTTCCTCCTTCAATCTTGGGATCTATTATTTTTGGTTTCAAGTGGATCCTAAGGTATTTCTTTCTCTTCTCTTCTCCTAAATTTATTTTCCCTCTCTCTCAATTTTCTCTCATTTGTGAACCCTAATCACTATTCAAGTTGTAATTAAGGTTTTGAGTGGTTCTGATGTTGTGGATTTGGGTTTCTAGGGGTTGAGGAGGATATCTTTTAGCTCGGTTATGCATTCTCCATCAAAGGCGACGAGTTTCAGTCGTGGTTCCACTTTATGAGGTAGGTGTTTCTTTAGAACTCCCTTATAATACATGTTATAAATTGATTAAATATTTTTAAATGATTTCATATGAATTTAGATACATATTATAAGACTATAGTAGGCTTGAAATGGTTTTCAAGCATATTGTATACTTGTATTGGATGTGACGCATGCCAAGTGTTTGTGAAATTACCATAGTGACTCTTTAAAAATGGTTCTTGGGTTTTGAAAGGGTTTTTTATTGAGTAAAATGTGTATAGAATACCCTTGTTGGGTTTTAAATAAATCTAAAATGGTTTATTCACTTGGAATAAACCTAGGTCACATGTTAAGTGTCTATCAAAATGTCTAATTGGATTTCTTAAAGGGATGCAAATATTTTGAAAGCGTTTTTGATTTCGGTTTCATTTTAAATAAGGGGTGTATGATGTTATAAAAATGTGTTTTTTAAAATGAAGGGAGCTGAACATCATTATATTTAAATGTTTTTGAGACCATTGGGTCTCATTATAGTTTGAAATGTATTTTAAAAAGGGAAGTGTGGTTTTGTGAAAGGGTGTTTGACACCACTTTCTTTATAAAAGAAAAGTTTTCATCATTTTAAAAAGTGATTTTTGGAAAATTTTTGGATTTTAAAAACGGGATTTCAAGTACAGTTTGATAAATGTGTTTTAAAGGAAATTTGAAATGTGTTATTCACATGGTGTGATAATGGATTGCCTTCCCGAACACTTTTGTGAAAGATCAGTTAACACTTTAAGTGAAGTTGGTTTATAAAGGTGTGAGACCCTCATTTGAGCTCTATGTGATTATTGTGCTCGTGGTGTCTTGAGACCATTATGTCTTGTAACCCCTTAGGGTATATTTGAAAATTTTTATTCTTATTGTGTGATTCTTATGCATGAATGTGAAAGGGGCTATTTCTTGTGAGAGTGTAGGAGGAAAGATGAGGTTTTATTTCAAGCGTTTGGAATTGTTTTTATGTGGTGATTTATTATCTCAATGATTTCTCACCTCTATGGTTTGATATGTCATGGGAGTTATAGAGAATTTTTAGATGACCTAGATAAGTACTAGACCTAGTATAACAGTGTGCTAATTGGGAAGTGTTTTGTAGATGAACCTGAGTCGGTTATGACCGATAGGAGTAATGATAGTTATTTTGATCCAAGGTAGTGGTGTGCTTGTGGGAAGTTATAAGTATCTCTAGATAGTTTTATGGGACTACAAGGGACATGAAAAGTTTGTTAGTGTTGGCCTATTTTCCTTATCACTAGTTCATGTCTTTATTACTCAAGCCTTAAGATGTTGCTCATGATGCTTAGGTCCTTCTCAGGACACTTTGGATGATTTCTTTTTCTTAACTTGTTTGTATTCCCCTAGTCCGTTTGATCATATGACACATTTGTTTTGTTGTTTTACCAAAATTTATTACCCTATTACCTTGGTGATTATGTTTGATTTGTGTATCACAATGAGTGTGTTTTTATTTAATTTCAAATGGGTTGTTTTAAAATGGGTTGAAAGTGTGGTTTTAAAAAGGAAAATGGTTTGTTTATTTATTGAATGGGTTTTAGAAAATGGTTTTTCACTATGAATTTTTATGAAAAAAGATTTTTCAAAAAATGTTTGGAAAGAGGGATAAATGGTGTTTTGGGATTATTTTTTATAGTTTTAATGACCCTCTTTCCCTGGTTTGATGTGCTTAATTAAAAACATTTAATCATCATTGTTTTAATTTTTTAAAAAGGGTGGTTATTTGGAAATGTGTAAGTGGCATGTTATTTCACTTGTTTTGTAAAGCATGTAGAAAACTTATTTTACACCTTATATTCAAACTAACATTTTATAAACTGTGTTATGATGATATTTCCATAATCTCAACAGGTGGAAACCTAATGGGTTGTTTAGATCATGCCTATATAGATTTAATGGAGGTTATAGGTTCCAATTATGGTTCAATTATTTGATTGTTCAGGTTGGTCCATGGATGGACGGTGGTATGTGTTAAAGTGATCGGGGGCCACGAGTGATGATGTTGGAGTTGTTTAGGCTTTGTTTCCTTTATTATTTTATTTTAGGATGTCGTATCGACCTTGTGACACATTTTGTTGTCATGGGTTGTGAAAATCATAATGAATTTTAACTTTTTGTTCCCATAAGTTTATTAGGGGAAAATGATAAATTATCCCATAAGATTACCTCATATATTTTTTCTGACCACTCTGTTGGTCCAAGAATGGGGTGTTTATCCTAGGATAGAAGTTTGGTGGAAATTCGAGCCGTTTTGAATTTTCATGAAATATTTAACATTTAATTAATTAAATGTTAATTTATTCACACATTTTCATTGCAACACCCAAATATTTTAAAAATAAAACTATGTTTGATAGTATATATGACGCACAATACTGAGCTTAAACAAACCATGATTATTTAAATATGACTGTTATAACCCATCTGTTAAATTGGCGGGTATGAACATGATGAAATTATTTATGAAATATATATAAAGGTATTACTAATTATAAATGTAATGATTAATTCTTAGTAAATAATCATTCAATTTTTAATAGACATTTTATTCTTCAAAAAAACACGTTTTCTTTAGAAAATGATTTTTATTGCTTTTTATGAGTAAAATACTATAGTTAATTTTTAGAAATTTTAGAAAATTTATTTGATAAAATGAAATTTATTTTTGAAATCATCATATTAAAATTAACTTAGGGTGAAATTTTGGGATTTTTCTAAAATGATTGATTTTTTAGTGAATAGTCAAAATTACTGATTTTTCAAATACTGTCATTTATTTTAATTAAATAAAGTAATTTAAAAGTTCCATTATATTTTGGATTTGCTATTAAAGTTAAATATGAAAAAAATTATTTATAATAATCTAATTAACTTCATTTAAATTCATAATTTTCATTATTTTGGTATAATTTTATTTTTATGTTTAAAAACATGATTTTCTATAAACTATTTTTAAGTGTATAAAGTTTATCCATTTTAATTAATTAAAATAACCCCTAGTAATGAAATATTTTAATGAAATTTATATATCATATATCTATTTATATTAATTTAAATTCATATAAGTGTGATTTCTAGTCATAGAGTTAATACAAGATCATCTCTTGCTTGAAAAATGCATTTTTTTGAAAAACCACTTTTCATCGCGTTTTAGGGGTTTAATTTTAAATTTAAATTTTATATTTCTATGAATTGAATTTGATAAAATGTATTAAATATTTTTAATCATAATAATTAATATTATTTAATAATTTCAACTTAATTTTTTCTCATAATGAATAGTAAAAAGAATAAAAAATTAATTATCCGATTTAAGGTTAAAACGAGGTTTTACGCATTGCATGCGTTTGTGTTAAAATTAATTTTCCACACAAATAGGATTATTATTTGATAAATTAAATTGAATATTTATAATCAATGGGTTCAAATTATCTAATAAGGCTCATTTTTTAGGCTTAAAGGATAAATTACCTAGGTAAAAAAAACTAGTTACCGTGGTGAAAACTAAAATGGTAAAAGAGAGTAACCATAAATGTAAAGGGAATAACATGTTTAAAACATGTTTATTTTTTATGGTGTATGTATGGATCAAAATTATCGTCCCTAAACTCTATTATTTATCAATTTTTGAGGCACTTGTCTTGAGAGTGACTTCCCATTATTGAATAGTTTTGGGTATTTACAAAAATGTCACTCCTCACTTATAAAAGGAAACCTCCTATCCTCTCCTATACAAACTTTTAAAGCCTTTTTTCAGCCAAAAACTCCCTAAATATCTTACTTACTTACCTTTCTAAATACAATAATCCTTGGTTTTATTAGAAAACTATCATAAGAATGTTTTTTCTAAAAACTTAAAGAGGTTATTTGAAGAAGATGCATCGTTCTTAACCGAGCGTTTTTGTTTTATTTCTTTTTACACCTCCTTAAAATATTATTAAACCATGATGATATAATAAAATTAGTACATTCCATATAATAAGATTTTATTATGTTAATTACATAATTTACATCCATATTCTTTTCCATCAAATGAGAGACACAACCATCATTCATGTGTATGGCGGACTACCGCCTCGTGAACCGATGTAATTCGTTTTTCATCATTGCCACTCACAACTATTTATAATGAAAAATTTAATGTATATATATGATATTAATGACATATTTATCATCTTGTAAAAATAATATATCATATATTTTCTTTTATTTCCATTCATTAAAAGATTATAACGTTGTTCGTGCGCACGTGTGGATTACCCCCTCCACGAAGTGATGTGATTCGTTTTTTATTACTGCATTACATAGATGGTATATATAAGTGTATTTAAAGAAATAATATTATATTTGTAATATAATTATCATTCTATAAAGATAAATAATACTTACATTCTTTCCATCATGATCATTTAAAAATGGAAACGTTACTCATGTGTACGTACAACCCACTGTCTTCATGATTGTAATGTAGTTCATTTTTTATAAAAACATTTAATAGTTGGTTTTAAAAGTATAATTTATGTATAAAAATAATAATAATTTCACAATTTTTATTCTATAGATGATGAAATAACAATCTCCTTGACTTTAGTCAACTTACCAAAGTGATTTTGGACATATGAACCGAATATCATCAAAATGTCTGACATAAACCTAAATGATTAAGTAATTGAATATAACATGATAATAAATAAAATAAAAAGAAAAATAAACTTGAAAAAGCTTATTAATCAAGTAAATAATTAACATAATTTTATTATTTAGGAAGATAAAGGACGTACATGATGAATCATACTCAAGGTAAAATCTCTCTCTAAACCACCTTTTTTTCGAGATTATGACCATTCCATATCTAACTCACTTACTATATATATCTCTCTAAAGTTATAGAATGATTCTAAATTATGTATATATGTATCTCAAATATATACCTAGATTATTCTACCTTCCTTTGATGGGATAATTCACGCCTTATTATCATTTCTCAAATAATTTCTTTGAGAAAAATCTTTTGATTATGCTACAAGGCAAGATTATGCAACCTATTTTCTTTACATGGGTAATTATTATGTTTATGCCTTATAATTGATTTACTTTTTGTGTAACACATGATGAGTGCACCCAGATAACACTCCAATGCATTGGGTAAATATTTTTATCTCATGAGACGTTATGTATGGGATTAGGGATTAGACCTAATCCATTATGATACTTTGTTCACCATGTGATATTGTTTAGGTAGTTAACCTTGGATCATGTTTATTTCATGTTATATATTTCCACCACATTTCCTATAATGCTATGATCATATGATACCATGTTATTTATGTTATTTTTCTATGTGATTACTCATGATCTTTCTCTTTTATTATATCATGTTATACCTTTGAATCACACATTATGTTTCCTAATCATGTTTATTCTCTTACTGGTCTTTTTAAATCAACCCTTTCTTTTATGTATTCCCCAGGTTATCCTATATAGTTTTCAGAGCTCAAATGGATTTAGGAGATCATTTTTTATAATAAAATAAGGATTTATAGTTTTAGTTTCCTTTTTATGTATTATGAACCTAGTCTTCTAAAGATGTTAAACCTTATGATCTTTGGGTTGTAATCATTGGATATTTATGTTTAAAAATCATGTAATAATATGTATAAAAGGATTGGGTCACTAAAGTTGGCATTAGATTAAGGTCTAGTTATTTTTGGGAATTAATATTAGACTACTTTAATGATAACACTAGGGATAAGTCTAAGTATATGAAAATATCCTAGAATTTCGGTGAAGTTTAGAATGAGTGGTTTCCAAGAAATTACATCCATGTCTAGATACTACACGTGTATGTGGATCTAACACAGTTGCACCTAAGGGTAATAACTCTGAAAAGGGAACATTGGGCTCTTACTTGATCATCACCTGGTGCATGACAATGAGCCTTGTTTCACACCTGGTTTGAAACACCTGGAGGATATGTTTTGGGAATTCACAAGCACTTTACAAACCATTATAAAGGACTTGAATAAATTATTAGTTTAAAAAACCTAATAGGAAAAAATATCATGGATAAATTAGATTGAAATTCAGAGACTCATAAGTTAGGATATAATTTTCATTTATAAGTTATTCATTCCAAGTTTATAAGTTTCTCTTTTGTATGATAATGTATTCTCATCTTGTTTTTTTTATTCTTTTTAGTTAATGGTGGGAAATAGGAGAAACAGTTCCAACAAATGATGTGATAGGCAATGTTATTATTACCCCAATGATATGCATAACCTTATGGGAGTGTGAGATAAGAACTTTATGGAAATACTAGCCCAACTAGATCAAGTTATGAATAATAACTTGAATCATGTGGAACGACCTCCTGCTCCTAATAAAGAGCAAGTTGTAGTTGAGTCTTTTATGTGACAAATGCCTCCTACCTTTAGTGGATCTTCTGATCCCCTCATCACAAAAAAATGGATTAACTCTATTGAGAATGATTTTTTATCCTTTAATACTCAGAGCAATAGAAAGTTGTATTATCCATTTATCACATTGAGGGGGGAACCAATCATTGGTGGACATTGATCAAGAACACAAAGTTTAAAGAGGGCATTGATTCCATGGAATGTGAAGAATTCAAGAAAATATTTTTCAATAAATATTTTCCCTGAACTCTACATCTTAAAATGGAGAGGGGGTTCCTTATATTTAAGAAAAATAAAGATGAGTCTATTGGGGAATATGAGGCAAACTTCACAAGGCTTTCACAACACGCCTCTGACTTTGTCATCAACACCAAAAGTATGGTAGATTGTTTCTTTAGTGGGTTAAATTTGATTCTATGAAAATCATTATTGATTTGGGACTTTTATAGTTATAAATAGATTGTTCATTGTACCCTTAAGAATGAGATGGGTATTGGATACTCTCAATAGTCTCATGGGCCTAGAGATAAAAAGTGTAAAATTGATTTTTCTTCAGGAGGATCAATGGATGAATCCTATAGAATAAAGAAAAACCAACATCCCACTTGTCAAAGGTGTGGGAAAAGCACCCTAGAAACCGTCTGAAGGTAACCAATATATGTTTTAAATGTGGAAAAGAGGGGAATTTAGAGAACCAATTCCAGAGGGAAATAAAGAATCCCACTAACATAGAAGAAGAAAATAAGGTGAAGATCAACACTTACCCTACGATACAGTATTTCAACTATAAGGAACATGGAAATTATGAAAACCAATGCCCTAAGATAAGGATTTTTGAAGATAATAAATGAAAACAACCTACAAGTTCTAAAGATAAGGGAAGGGCATATGCTATCACTACTGTTGAGGTGGATCCTAACAATGATGTGGTGATATGTGCACTAGTTATTCATTCAAGAATATCAAAAGTATTTTTTTATTCTAGTTCTATGAATTATTTCATATTTTACAAATTTAGTATAACTATTCAAACACCACCTCAAAACTTGGGGGTTGAGCTATCTATGATAACAACAAACAAAGAAATTGTTGCATCCCAAGTATATAAATCCTCCATAGTCAATGTTTTTGGACCGAATCTTACAAAAAATATCATATTAATTCCTTTAGTGGAGTTTTATTCTATATTGGGAATGGATTAATCATCCTTATATAAAGCTAACATCAACTGTCAAGAGAGGGAGATCACTCTTCACATCCCAAGTCAGCCTCTCATTCTGTATAAGTGTAAGGGGAGGATGAATCTACCATGGAATATTCTATTCAAGTGTGGATATTATTGTCTTATTAATAAGTATATATAGCTCAAATGATCAATACAATGGAGAGAATCATGCCTGAAGACATGCCCATTATGAGGGATTATGATGATTTATTCCTCAAAGAGTTTCCTAGTCCTCATCATGACTGAGAGGTTGAGTTCTTAATCGAACTTATACCTAGATCCCTACCCATATCGAAGACTCCTTATAGAATGAACACTATTGAGTTAGAAGATCTAAAAAAGTAGTTATAATAGAATCTATAAAAGGGTTTATACACCCGATTGTTTCAACATGGAGTGCATCGGTCCTCTATAGATGATATTATAATATAATCTAAAAGTAAGGAGGATCATGAGAAGAATTTGAATACCATGATAATGAATTTTCAAAAAGATAAGCTACATGAAAAGTGCAATAAATGAGAGTTATAGATGAATGAAGTATCATTCTTAGGGCATATTATCACCAAAAAAGGGATATCTATGGACCCTTCTAAAACAAAGGTAATTGAGGAGTGGCCTAGACTGACATCTATAACAGAGATCCATAGTTTCTTTAGACCATTTAGATATTACCAAAAATTTGTGAAATAATTCTCGTGATTGTCAAAAATACTAACTAAGATAAATCAGAAGGGGGTAAAGTTTTTATGGAACAATGAATGTGAAGAGAGATTTAAGTCATTAAAAAAGAGGCTTATCATTGCACCAATCCTTACATTACCCTTAAGTGGGGAAATTTTAATGGTATATAGCAATGATTAAAAGAAGATATTAGTCTATGAAATGATGTAGAATGATAAAGTGAGCCTATACCTCAAGGCAGTTGAAAGTTCATGAATAGAACTACCCACCATGTGATCTGGAGTTGGATTCAGTAATATTTTCATTGAAAATATGGCCATATTATCTCTATGGGGATAAGTGTGAAATATATATGGATCATATGAGCCTCAAATATATATTCACATAGAATAATAATAATATGTTCTAGTGAATATGGTTAAAAATGATCAAGGACCAGGACTACTCAATCCATTACTATCTTGGAAAATAAAATAAAATAGTTGATGCTCTAAGTATAAAGGATTTGACAACCTTATCACTAATGAGAATTAATAAGGATACAATATTCTTAGACTTTAAAATTATAGAAATGAGAATCATAAAAGAAGGAAAATCATCAGTCCTTTCCCAAATAACTTCTCAACCATCCCTTCTAAAGAAGATAATGGATGCTCAAAAAAATGATGTGGAAATTCAAAAGAAGGTGGAAATTTTAAGAAATGAGAAATACCAAAAGTTCAAAATTAATGAAGAAGGAGTTGTAATATTTGGGTCATGACTATGTGTTCCATAAAATCCTAATATAAAGAAAGAGTTTTTGAATGATGAATAAGATTGACCTTCTACATCCACCCAGTGATCATAGAGATGTATCAAGATCTCTTAGAGCACTATTGGTGGGACAATATGAAGAAAGAGATTACAGAATATACATAAAAGTTTCTGGCATGTTATAAAGTGAAAGATAAAAAAATATAAGGGGATAATGCAACCATTACCCATACCTACATGAAAATGATAGAACGTCATCATGGACTTTATCACTAGTCTTCCAAATACATCAAGAGGAAATAATACCATATCAGTTTTGGTGGATTATCTTACAAAGACTACTCACTTAATTGCAATTAGATATAACTTATCACTCAATAAAATTGAAATTATATATATCATAGAGGTGGTAATGTTACATGGAACACTACTAATGATTATATATGACCAAGTTTGAGATTTACCTCCAACTTTTAGAAGAGCCTCCAACATGATCTAAATACTGAGTTGAAATTCAATACGACTCATCACCCTAAAATCGATGGAAAATCTGAGAAGAATATTCATAAACTAGAATACATGTTGAGAGAATGATCAATGTACTTTTAAATGAGGATAGGATTAACATCTTCCTTTGGTTGAGTTCTCGTACAAAATAGCTTTCACTCAAGCATCCAAATGGATCCTTACAAAGACCTTTATGAGAAGAGATGTGGAACACCTACGTGTTGGGACGAAGTTGGTGAAAAAAATATGTTAGGACCTAAAATGGTTAAGGAAATTATAGAAAATTTTAAGACCATTCAAAATCACATCAGAACTGCTCAGAGTTGATAGAAAATTTATACTGAAAATCATCGACAAAACCTAGAGTTTGAGGTCGGGGATAAAGCGTTTCTTCAAATATCTCCATGGAAGAGAGTCATGAGATTTAGGGATAAGTAAAAGATAATCCCTAAGCACATATATCCCATTGATATTGTCTATCACATCAGAGTTGTGGCTTATCAATGATCACTCCTGCCAACCCTTTCTCAAATACATGATGCATTCCATGTATCCCTCCTAAGGAAGTACATACCATATCCCTCACATGTACTAAATTCAAAGGTGGTACAACTAGAAAAATGATATCTTCTATGAGGATCATCCAGTGAAGATATTAGACTACATAGATAAAATTTTACACAATAAGACCACTCACCTAGTTTAAGTACTATGTTGGAACCATAAATATGAAGAGGCAACCTGGGAATCAGAGGAAGCCATGAAGTAGAAGTACCATCACTGGTTTTACCTTAGTATGTAATATGAAATTTTGAGTGCCAAATTACTTAATGGGGGAATAATTCAATGCTCCGAGATTAAAAAAAAACTATGTTCAATAGCGTATACAATACGAAACGTCGAGCCTAAATGAACCATGATTATTTAAATAAGATCGTTATAACCTAGCTGTTAAATTGGTGGGGTAAAGAAATTATTAATTAATTTATGAAATAAATATAAAGGTATTACTCAATATAAATTTATTTATAAATTCTTATATAATAGGTGCCCAATTTTTAATAAATACATTTATTCTTCAAAAAATACATTTTCTTCAGAAAATGTTTTTTATTGCTTTTTATGAGTAAAATATTATAGTTAATTTATAAATTTTTTAGAAATTGTATTTGATAAAATGGAATTAATTTTTAAAATAATAATATTAAAAATAAATTAGGGTAAATTTTTTAGATTTTTCTAAAATGATTGATTTTTTAGTGAATAGTGAAAATTACCAATTTTTCAAATACTATCATTTCTTTTCATTCAATAAAGTAATTTAAAATTCCCATTATATTTTGGATTTGGTATTAAAGTTAAATATGAACCATTTGATTTATAATATTACAATTAACTTCATTTTAATCAACAATTTTCATGATTTTGGTATAAGTTTATTTTTATACTTAAAAACACAGTTTCCTGCAAACTGTTTTTAAGTGTATAAAGTTTATCCATTTTAATTAATTAAAATAACCCCTGGTAAGGAATGATTTAAATTAAATTTATATATTATATATATATATATTTATTTAAATTAATATAAGGATTATTTCTATTCATAGAGTTAATATAAGATCATCTATTTCTTGAAAATGCATTTTCCTGAAAAACCGCTTTTCATCGCGTTTTACAGGTTTAATTTTAAATTAAATTCTACCACTTATATGAATTGAATTTTAAAAAATTTATTCCATATTTGGAATCAAAATAATTAAAATTATTTAATAAGGTCTACTTAATTTTTTTTCATAATGAATAGTAAAAACATTAAAAAATAATTACCACAGTTAAAGTTAAAACGAGGTTTTGCGCGTTACATGCGCTTATGTTAAAATTAATTTTACAAAAAAATAGGATTATTATTTTATAAATTTTATTTTATATTTATAATTATTGGGTAAAAAATTATCTAATAAGTCCCATTTTATTTTTAGGCTTAAAGGATAAATTACCTAGGTATAAAAACTAGTCATCATGGTGAAACCTAAAATGGTAAAAGAGAGTAACCATAAATGTAAAAGTAATAACATTTTTAAAAAATGTTTTTTATGGTGGATGTGTTTCTTGAACTTATATTCCATATGATCCATTATTTATAAATTTTTCAGGCACTTGGCTTGAGCTTGACTTCCCATTATTGAATAATTTTGGGTATTTACAAAAATGTCACTCCTCACTTATAAAAGAGCACCTCCTCTCCTCTCCTCTACACACTTTGGTTTTACCTATCTCTAACAAATACATTCCTTAATTACCTTCCCACATAAAAAAATTCTTGGTTTGATTAGAAAACACTCCTAGTAATGCTTTTGGTGTAAACCTAAAGAGGTTGTCTGAAAAATAGGTATCGTTATTAACCAATCATTTTTGTTTTATTTATTATTCCACCTCCTTCAAATATTATTAAAAAATTATGATATAACAACTTATGTATCTACCATACATTGATATATTATTATGTTAATTATATAACCTAAATCTATCTCCTCTTCTATCAAACGGAAAATGAAACCATCGTTCATGTGTACGACAGACTACCACCTCACGAAACGATGTAATTCATTTTTTTTTATCATTTTATCTCATGAATATTTATTATTATGGATTTAATATATATATATGTGTGTTATATTCATTAAATACTTATCATTCTGTAAAATTAATATATCATATATTTTCTTTCATTCCCATTCATTAAAAGATAATAACATCATTCACGTGTATGTGTGGATTACCACATCAACAAAGCGATGTGATTTGTTTTTTATTACCACATTACATTGGTAGTATATATAAGTGTATTTAAAGAAAAAATATTATATTTATAATATAATTATAATTATTTAAAGATAAAATAACACTTACCTCCTTTCCATCATGATAGTTGAAAAATGGAAACGTTACACATGTGTATGTACGACCTGCCATCTTCATGATTATAACATAGTTCATTTTTCATAAATATATTTCATGATTTGTTCTAAAAGTACAATTAATGTATAAAAATGATAATTATTTCATAATTATTATTCTATGGATTATGAAATAATAATCTCTTTTACCTTAGTTAACTTACCAAATTGATTTTGGACATATGAACCAAATATCATAAAAAAACCCGACATAAACCTAAATTATTAAGTATTTAAATATAACACGATAATAAATATAATAAAAAGAATAATAAACTTTAAAAAAGGTTTTTAAGTAAGTAAATTAATTAACATAATTTTATTATTTAGGAATATAAAGTATGTACACGATGAATCAGACTCAAGGTAAGGGATCTCTCTAAACCACCCTTTTTTCAGGTTATGACCATTTTGTCTCTAAATTACTTAATATACCTCTATTTAAAGCTATGTAATGATTATAAATTATGTATATATGTCTCTCAAATATATACCTATATTATTATACCTTCCTTTTATGTGACTAATACATACCTTATAATCATTTCTCAAATACCTTCTTTGAGAAAATTCTTTTGATTATGATATGAGGCAAGATTATGAAACCCATTTTCTTTCTACGGGTAATTCTTATGTTCATGAATTATGATTTTTTTTTTTTGGTGCATATAATCATGAACATGTTATGATTATTGTGCCTATATATCACTTTAATTCACTGGGTAAAACTTTTTGTCTCATGAGACATTATGTATGGAATTAAGAAGTAAACCTAATCCATTATGAGACTTTTTCCACCATGTGATATTATCTTGTAACTTAGCTTTGACTCATGTTTATGTCATGTTATACATTACCACCAAATTTCCTATAATGATATGATATTATGATACCATGTTATTTATATTATACTTTTATGTGATTACTCACGATCTTTCTCATTTAAAATATAATGTTATACCTTTGACTCACACGTTATGTTTCCTTATCATGTTTATTCCCCTAACGAGATTTTTAGATCACCCCTTTATTTTATACATTCTCCATGTTATCCTATTTTTTATGAGTTTAAATATATTTAGGATATCATTTTGGAGAATAAAATAAGGATGTCATGTTTTAGTTTCCTTTTGATGTATTATGAACCTAGTCTTAAAAATACACCAGGACACACGATCTTTGGGTTGTACTCATTGGATATTTATTTTTAAAAATCATGTAATAATATGTATAAATTGATTTTTTCACTATATAAATTTATTGGTATATTTAAAATAGAGCTCCATATTGAGATTTTGTCTCTGCGGTTGAGTCCAGAATATGGGATTTTTCCTAAGCAGGACATAAACCCATTGCGGGTGTCGGGGTCAGGCCCCTTTTCTTTTTCTTTTTCTTTTTCTTTTTTATTTTTATTTTTTATTCATGTTTACTTTTTCCCTTTTCATTTCTTCTTATCCATTGGCCTGTCACACATTCCATTGGGTATCCCCCTTTGGGTTCTTCAACCAAGAGAGGGAGAGGGATAAAGGAGGGAGATGGAGGAGGAGGCGCTTCCCAAGGAGCTCATCCGGAGGTAGATCAAGGATCAACGGGTTCATGGCACAGATCTAGTGTGAAGATTCAGTGGTTTTCACCTAAATGTGGGTCCATTTTTAATGTTTTTCACTATAAATCCTTATATCATGGTTTTTTAAGTTTTTAAATCCCTGTATGGGTTATTGGGGACCCTGTGAGGGTCGATCTAGAATTAATCAGGGAGAAACATGGGTTTTGGGCTATTTTGGGGGTTTTTCATTTGGGAAAATCCATGTACATGGCATGTAGTTCAGAGAACACATGTTGTGGGTTATTTTTGTTTGAAGAAAAAAAGTTTTTGGGATTACATGTAGTGTACCGGGGGTACACGCCATGTAGTGGAGACTCAGGGTGTGTCGGGGCACATGGAAATATAGTGTACACAGTTAGATTCCATGTAAGGTACATAGCCAATGGCCATGTGTTGTGCTTGTATAGACCCCGTTTTGGGGATACATGGCTAGGTACATGGATGGGGACGCCGTGTGGGGTACATTCCATGTATGAGGTGGTACACGCTGTGTAGTTGGGCGTGTTACATGCCGAGTGGGGATGAGGTATACAAATAGGTACCCATATGGGGGGTACAAGCTGTATACAAGGTTCAAATGTCATGTACTATTGAAAATTAAATGTTGAGTGGCCTATGATACATGTATATAGAAGAAATTTGGGGGCACATGCCATGTACCCAAAATACACGCCGTGTACATTTTTCCGCCTTGGCCCATTTTGCCTATTTTTTAACTTGGAGTTGGAATTATACTTGTGAGTAGTACATTATGATAGTTTTTTATATATACCATGATATTGGAATAATTTTGGGGTTCAAATTCCATTTAGATGGTGTTTTTTACTTAGAACATGTTTGTAGGAGGATTTCTTTGAGGTTCAGTTTTTGAGTCTTCATGTGGGTTAGGTTGTGAGCTATAAGGCCCAGGTGAGGGTTATGAGATCAGTGATTGTCCTATATTTATTATTATATTAAGATCTATTTTAGTTATTTTTAATGGATTCTGGAAGGTAGGATCATATCATATCTCTGAGGATATCTTGGTTTGTCCATGAATGATGTGACTGGTTGCTCGAGGTTAAAGAAGTTGAGGTTTAACTCCTATTTTTGAGGATCGAATCTATTAGAGCCTTTGGGTCAAGTTAACACCATGGTATGGTATTTATGACATGGTTCCATTGATCTATTGATACAATTCTGAGGGACTCTCAATGATTCCTTTGTGGGCTAGTTACTGATTGAGTGATCTGTGGTTTCTGTATTCGATATTTGAGAATGTTCATGTGGAATGATGTTGGTTTATCTTGTGCTGAGGATCCATTATAGGGTATTACTTTTTTGGTTTTCATGATGACTATCGAGATTACTTTTTAGGAATGATTATTCTTTTGGATACCCCTTTGGGTGCGTTGTTGATTGAGGATCAGTTTGAGGTCACTGAGGGTCGTTTAGTATCTTTCCACACTGGGCATGTCCTATGCTTTGGATGAGATAGAGGAAACCCTTATAGGTTTTCATACTCTTATTGTGGCCTTTGGTACATTTAAGGATCTTTGGATGAGTGTGGCCCTAGAGCTTGGGTGCAGTAGTGGAGTCCCTAGTTGGATGTTGCTTTATGCTATGATCTCATGTACTATGAGAGCAATGAGTTTTGTTTTCCTATGAGGTGGGTCGGTGAGAGCCCGTTTAGCTATTTTTTTGGATGGTGAGATCTAGGGTACCAAGAGAGTCATTGTTCTTTATTAATTCAGAGTTAATCGGTGCTTCTAGTTCACCTATTTGGATGATGGGTTTGAAGTTGGATCATCCCACATTCGGTTGGCCTTTTCCCATGAGGTTTGAGGCAGTTTTTGATCATTAATTTAGTTTAAGGAGGAGACCCTTAGGATACATTGGATAAATAATTATCCTTAATTTGTTATTTTATTCACTCCTCTGTTGGATGGATGTGGTTAGACGGGATTAGGGAGATAATGGGTGATTTGGATGAGTCCAACCCTCTAGTTGAGTGTTATGCCCTAGACAAAGGTTAGCTATCATGGATGTTGTCATGATCCTAATATCATGAATTCTATAAACTAATGGTTTTATATATGGATCCCTATAGGGTAGTGCATTGATCAGGTCCTTGTGGATGGATCCCGTATGATGGTGCAATTATCAGATCCATGTCAAAGCCCAATTTGTTCTGTAGGACTTTCAGGATATAAAAGTTTATCAAATGTGTAGAGTGGAGATCTATCACCAATTTAGATTGTGCCATTGGAGTCCTAAATACTAGTATATTAACTTTGTCATGTTGATATTTGTATTTACTCCCTAGGGATAAACATTTGTTCCCTTTCATTTATATGTCTTGGAGCTCCTATACGAAACTGGTGGATGCATCGGTTGTCATGTGTCTAGGTAAGACACATGTTATAAATCCTCTGGTGGGGGCCAGAGTAGGGGTAGACTTACCTCAGATTTCATACTAGAACCTGTGGTTGGCTATTTTATTTGTTTTTCTTTTACCCCATTTGCTTTTATATAGTTGTTATTTTTATACTAGTCTTCAGCTAGGTTGGGAATATCATGTGTGTATGCACTTGTTATGACAACATATAGGTTCATCATCAGGGGTGGCCTATTGAGATTTATTTTTCACCTCTACACATGCACGTTAATGTTCATGCAGATCCAATGTCTACTTTCAGGTTGGAGAAAAAGTTGCATGAGGGATGGGGTCAAGGACCAATTTTGATTGATTAAGTGTAGCCACTTGTGTGGAGTCTCAAGATCAGGATGGTGCAACTTGGGTGTCATGGAGACCGAGTATGTGGTTCGGTTTGGAGATTACAGTAGAGCCTGTTGTATTTATTTTCAATTTTTTATTTTTTATATGTGGTCAGCCCAATGGCCAATCGAATATTGTATGTTTTGCATGATTTGAGTTTGTATGACTGTATGCTACATTTCATTTATTACAATATGTTATTGTTTTAGTTTATTTATTCTGAATAATCTGATACTTATCCTTGTGTATTATTTTGGTTATTTTTTTCTATTATTTCACTCTTACTAGAGGGTATAGTCTCCCCACTGTATCTTTTAGACCCTCTATGCTAGTCGATATCCTCTAGCATTTGGGGAGGCACACTTGAGGCCTTGTGGTGGGCCAGATCAGGTGATGTTTTAGGTCGACCTAGGCTGGTTCATTACAAAATGGTATCAAAGCTGTTTGGTTTTATGATTTTAGAATTTGGTAGATAAGTGGTCTAGGAATGTTTTGGAACTTATGATGGATATCATATTGGTGCATCATGAACACATTTATCGACAGGAAGCCCAAGTTTCCCAGGTATGGGATTTCTATTCTTGGATTTCTTTTTTATAGTTGTGGGATTTTACCTAGTGTAATGCACATGGGTTTTTTGGATTTATGGTTTATTTTAGTTCTTGGATTTTGGCCCATGGGAAAGAGGCTAGTGTTCAGCATCATTCTAGGCACATAATATTCACATTACATATGTCTATCTATGGTGTTTTCACTAATGATGGAGGATCATTTGTTTCAAGTTTCTTTAATGACCTATATGGTGTATCACATGTATATCCTTGGTGGAATTATACTCAAATTAACCAAACACATATATATTTTCTTCTAATAATAGTCATATAGATCTTGTGACGATAGCTTTTTCAATGACATAGATGTAATACCTTTATCGAGGGATGCATGGAGACCCTTGTGGGTTGGTAATGGGATTTGAGTGCCCTATTGGTGGCTCAATGAGGGAAAGGATGCTTAAGAGATCCTTGGACCGAGATCAAGTTTCCCTAGGGTGATGGTTCCCTTGAATTTCCAAGTTTGTTTTTCTTAGAAGGGAGCTATTTTTTCCATCTATTATCTATCAGGTATTGTAGTTGGGCCCATGTGCCTAATATCACCAATGGCTTGGGTGGGTGTGGTTGTTCTTCCTTGGTGGGGTCTTTGAGGTTTTCTTTCAACATGGCATGGTTAGGCATGATGATTCTCAGTAGTTTATAAGTGGAGTTCTAGAAGTGACCTTGTTCTCATGGTTGTCTTGAGAGGGAGAGTTTGGTTGGTTTCCCGACCCTGCTTGTTTTTTGTTTCACATTGGGTAGAACGGTGTGAGAATGGTTGGATGCTTGTGTCTTTATATCGGTGCATGATTAGAGGGTGGTTATGTAGATGATCTTGGAATGATAGAGATGCCTCATTTTTTAAGAGGAGTGTCGAGGGTGCTTTGGTTTATTGGAAATGACCTATGTGAAGAACATGGTCAGTGGTTTTGGGAACATTAGCCTAGTTTTGTTAAGAATTGGTTATGTGAGCATAAACCTATTGTGTGTTCAAGATAGGTTTAAGGAAATCCTTGTAGTGTGGAGTGCAACATTGGATGTTGGAGGCCTTGAGTCTTGTTTAAGTGTTTTTTTGGGTGTGGAGGTTTTTATTCATGGTGGGATAAGAATGAGTGGTTTTGTTTTCATATTGCCACTCAGGCATGGGCGGTTTGTCCAGGTCTATCCATTGTGTTCGATGATGGATATATCATGATCCATGTGGTTTTCTATTTGTGCAGCAGAGTGACAATAAATATACTTCTATGCTGTGGAGCATCAAATCAATTGCAGTTGAATGTATCTCATGTTAGGAGAGATTTTTGGGTGTTGTAAGACTAGTCATTATATGATCAAGATAACATCGGTTGTGCCAATGCTTGGGGGAGAGCATGGCTGCTGGTTAACCATCGAGGTTTCTCTGGGGAAAGAATCATTTGTGGTGGAGAGTTTTTGATGCCTCGTGTTGTCATGAGTTATGAAAATCAGGAGGAATTTGAACATTATATTCCTGAAAGTGTTTTAGGGAAAAATGATAAATTCTCCTATAATATGATCTTAAATAATTTTTCTAACCGCCCTGTTGGTCCCAAAATAGGGTGTTTACCCTACGATAGAAGTTTGGTGGAAATCTGAGCCATTCTAATTTTCATAAAATATTTAATATTTAATTAATGAAATATTAATTTATTCATGTATGTTCATTAAATGGTATGTTTTAAATGGATCACCAGATTGATATTCCATCTTTGTGGTTGGGTTTGGAATGATGGGTTTTTCTTTGGCAGGGTATAAACCCGTTACGGGCACTAGGGTTGGGGCCATACCCCTTTTTTCTTTTTTTCTTATTCCTTTTTCTTTTCCCCCTTTTTCATTTCCTCTTCTCCCTTATCTTGTCACACATTCCCACGGGAATCCCCCTTTGGTATCTTTTTCCAAGAGAGGGAATGGGAGATAAGAGGGAGATGGAGGAGGAGGCACTGCCTGGGGAGCTCGTCCAAAGGTAGATTGAGGCTCAATGGGCGTGTGGAATAGATCCAGTGTAAAGCTTTGGAAGTTTAAGCCCAAAGGTGGGTCTGTTTTTAATTGTTTTCATCATTAATACCCATAGAATATTTAAAGCCTTGTGTGGGTTTTTAGGGGCCCCATGGGGGTTGATCTAGGCTTAATCATGTAGAAATAGGGGTTTCAAGCTGTTTTGTTTTGTTTTTGTTTGAGAGAACCCATGCACACTATGTGTAGTTCAGAGAACACACACCGTGTATTATTCTTATTCAGGGAGAGGATTTTTTGGGACTATATTACATGTACTAGGGGCACACATCATTTAGTGGAAACTCGGGGTGTGCTGGGGCACATGGCCATGTAGGGTACATAGCCAGATATCATGCCAGGTACATGACCAATGGTCATGTACTATGCTTTTCTAGACCCCGTGTGGGAGATACATGGCCAGGTACATGAATGGGGACCTAGTGTGGGGAACACACCATGTATGGGGTGGTACACACCGTGTAGTTGGGCGTATTACATACTGAGTGGGGTTATGGTATACAAGAAGGTATCCATGTTGGGATACATTCCATGTATAGGGTGCTCGCTCCATGCACTTTAGAAAAGTACACACTGAGTTTTCTATGTCACATGGCTAGGGAGGAACTCAGGGGGAACACACTGCATACCCAAAGTACATGCCATATACTTTTTCCTACCTTGGCCCATTTTGCTTATTTTCACCCTAGAGTTAGAATTGGACTCATGAGTAGTCCATTATGATAATTTTTCCATGTAGATCATGATAGTGGAATACCTTTAGAAATTAGAGTCCATCTAGATGGTGTTTTGTACTAGGATAGCATTTGAGGGAGGATTTCTTCAAGGTTTGGTTTCGGAATCCTCTTATGGTTGGGTTGTGAGATTCCAAGGATGAGTGAGGGCTATGAGCTCGATGATAGTCTTAGCTTGAGTGTGCCATAAAAATAATTATTTGAGGTTATTTTGGATGGATTTTAGAAGGTGGTATCATATCATATCTTTGAGGAGATCTTGGTTTGTCCCCGTGTGACGGGACTGATTGCTTGAGGCTAGATTGGTTGAGGTTTAGATTCTGTGTTAGAGTATCATATCTATTGAATCCTTTAGGATAGACTGATGTCATGGGACAACAGTTATGAATAGGTGTTGTTGATCTATTGAGATAAGTCTGAGGGACTCTTGAGGATGCTCTTGTAGGATGGTTACTAATCAAGTGATTAGTGGTTGTTGTATTTGGTGGTTCAGAATGCCTGTGTGGCATGGTGTTGGTTTTTCTTTTTTTGAGGAGCCCTTATAGGGTCCTAATTATGAGGTGTCCATAAGGACCATTGATATTACCTTGTTGGTATTCTTGTGCTTTTGGATGCCCCTTTGGATGTGTTGTTGATCGAGGATTAGTTGGAGGCCACTGAGGGTCATTTGGGATGTTTCCACACTGGGTGTGTTCCATGAATTGTATGAGATAGAGGAAACCCTCATAGGGTTTCCTACTCTTGCTGTGGCCTTTGGTCCATTTTATAATCTTTATATGGGCATGGCCCAAGAGATTGGGTGTTGTAGGGGAGTCCCTAGTTGGACATCTCTTTATGCTGTGACCCCAGGGACTATGGGAGCCCCAAGTTTTGTTTGGCCTTGAGGTGGGTTAGTGAGAGCCTATAGTGGATATTTTGTTGGATGGTGAGATCTAGAGGACTGAGAGAGACCCCATTATTTGTTGGATGAGAGTTGATCAATGCTGCTAGTTTAGCTGTTTGGATGGTTTGAGGTTGAATTTTCCCATATTCAGTTGGCCTTTGAATATGACATTTGAGTTAGTTTCTACTCAGGAATTTTGTTTGAGTAGGATACCATTAGGATATATTGGATTGGGCATTGTCCATGAGTTTTTATATGGTTCTCTCCTCTATTTTCCAATTTTGGTTAGATTGCCTTAGGGAGCTAATGGGTGATCTGGATGAGTGCACCCCTCTATTTGGGTGTTAATACCTAACTATAGGTTAGATTCCATGGATGATGTCATGATCCTAGTACTGTGGATGCTCTATGATTCCAGTTTTATATATAGATCCTTATAGGGAAGTGAATTTGTCAGGTCCATATAGATGTATCGCATATGATAGTGCAACTCCCAAGTTCATGTCAGAGCCTTATTTGTTTTTAAATACTTTTAGGATATGATAGTTTCTCAGATGTGTGGAGTGGAGATTTTTTTCCAGTTCGGATCATTCCATTAGAGTCTTAAAGCCTGGTAGATGCACTTTGTCGTGTGTATGCCTATGGTTACACCCAGGGGTCTGACATTCATGACCTTGCATTTAGTCATCTTAAATCTCCTATGTATATCTGGAGGACATGTTGGTTGTCATGTGGTTGGGTGAGCCACATGTTATAAATCCTCTAATAGGGGCCAAAGTGGGGGTAAACTTACCTCAGGTGTCAGACTAAAACCTATGGTTGGATGTTTGCTTTATTTTCCCCCTTTACATTTATGAAATTTTTTTATTATGTAAACTATTATTATTCATCAACTAGGCTAGACATATCATGTTTGCACACAACTATTATGAAAATAGGATATAGATTCACCATTGGGAGTGACCTACTAAGATTTATTTCTCACCCCCTGGACATGCACCTCGGTGTGCATGCAGATCTGATTTCTACTCTCAAGTTGGTGGATAGGATGCATGAGGGATGAGGCTAAGGTCTGGTGTTTCTTGTTTGAGCAGAGCCACTCATGTAGAGTCTTAGGATCAAGCTAGTGAAAATTAAGCATTGTGGAGACCAAGTATGTAGTTCATCTTGGAGTTGGTAGTGGATTATTTTGTATTTATTTTTAGATTTTTATTTTATATATGTGGTCGGCCTAATGGGAGATCAGCTGTTGTATGTTTTGCATTCTTTGGGCCTATATGACTATATGCCATATTTCATTTATCACAACATGTTACTATTTTAGTTTATTTATTATGTGTACTTTAATGTTTATCCTTGTGTATGAGTTTGATTATTTTATGCTGTTATTTCTCTCTAACCAGAGGGTATAATCTCCCCACTTTATCTTTTAAACCCTTACCTCTAGTCAAAATCGTCTAGCGTTCAGGGAGGCGTTCTTGAGGCCTTGTAGTTGGCTAAATAGGGTGAAAATTTAGGTCAACCCAGGATGGTTTGTTACATGTCCTTTTATCTAGAGATGTTTATTTTTATAAGCTTTCGCTTGTATTTATTTCAGTTGTTTATCCTTGTTTGAATGTTTTATTATTCCATGATTAGTTGTTTATTTGTTTACACTACTTTATTTTATATTTTTATTGAGGTGAAAATCATTCCCAAAGAATTTTTTTGATACCCAGACACTAGTTTCTAGCCCATGGGGATTGGGGATTCCCTTTAGGATAGTGGCAGGCTGAGTCAAGTGTCAGTTCAAATGGAGGACCCAAGCTAGTTTGTTACACTTCATACGGCCAATCACTTACTCATGCAGTCGATCAATTGGTCACACAGTCGATCCAACTCATGGTCAATCTACACGGTAGGTGATTCGTTCATATGGTCGATCCAATGATTTATGGTCGATCCATACAATAAGTGATTTTCCATGTGGTTGATCCAATGATCTTATGATTAATCTATATGGTTAGTGAATTTCTCAGGTGATTGATCCACATATTCAATTCAAAAAGTGTGGTAACTTCACACAGTCAATCCAACTCACAAGAAGTCATATACTTAGATATTTTTTTAGGTGTTCTAGGTGAAAATTTGAGTTTCCATATTTTGGATATTATGAATAAAATAACCATATATTACTCAAGATGATCTTCAAAGAGTAAAATATAACATTAGAAATGCGATTCATGTTGTTTCATGAGATATTTGAAAAATTGTAGCCAACTCTCATATATTTTTGATGTTCTAAGCTGGTCTATCATAATTTTTGTGTGTGTGGATCGAACCTAATTTTTTTTGTAAAGAATCTCTAGATATTAAATCAAGAATTTTAATGTGATGACGCCTTACCAATTTGGTGTTCATATAATCATTGACATCTTGTTATGCTGTAACAAATACAATTTTTTTTGGAACTATGGAAAATGTTGAATAATATTTTTGAAGTTAGGCATGGAGTCAGTGTGAAGTTACAGGCCATGTGGAGGCTCAATATTAATATATTAAAAATATTAAATATAATATATCATGCGAGAATGTAAATTCAAAAATAATATAATATCTCATGAATGGTATCTCATATGGGAAAACTGAGACTTACATTAAATCTATAATGTGGGTTTTACCCTTAGCATGATATAAGTTTTGTCGGTGTTGGGTGTTTCAGTTAAGTTAATTCATGGGTGGATGTTAGATAAACTTAAATTTATTAAATAAATTAATTGGTTTAATGAAATATCCAATCCCCTAAACTTATAAATTGTACATTTAAACCCTCTTATAGCCCATCTATATGGTTAGCTACATAACCCTAGATACTTGAGAGGAGGTTCATAGAGGAGACCATTAGTGGATGGATGTAAGATTATTGATTGATGATGAATGAACATGGATAATTGAGGAACCAACGATGAACATAGCAGATCATGTCAATGACATCGATGCAGACATGTTCTCTCCCAATGATCTATCCAAACCTAAGGTAGGTATTTTTTATTTTTATGGTTTAATTACCCGATTTTTGAGTATTAAGACAAATACGAATTAATTCTTTTAAAATTAATTCATAGATCGTTCTTTGTTGATTAAAACATCGATTATTTCATTTCCTAGAATTAGGAATTTGAGGTTTATTTTGAATTTTGGTAATTTTATCATCCTTCCCATTATATGGATTTTATTAATGATGGACCATTGAACATGAATTTCGTTTAATGCTCATTTTTTTGTTTCGTGTCTTTATCCCTCTGTTTTTTACGTTTTTCATCTTGGTCTGAGTAAAGATGGAAAGAGGGGGGGGGGGTGAATCACCTTTTATTTTTTTTAGAATTTAAAACTTAAAATAGGTGAGATTAAAAAAAATAAATCTATAAATAGAAATTATAAGATTTAATCATTGTGGAAATATAAAATTAAAATAAAAATAACAATAAATTAATAAAGGAGTTTGATAATAATCCCCAAAGGGATCCCTATGTCCCCCCATCAAGCTATTTTGAGTGGTTTTGGTTTAAAACTTGTTTTTAATGGTTTTAGTAAGAAACCTAAACCATTTTTTATAAGTTATTATAAGAAAATCATTTACAAGTGTAAGACCCTTGGTTTTTTGTGGTTGGTACCAAGAAACCCCAATACATGACTAGCCTTTTAGTGGTTGTGGTTAGAAACCCAAATTCCCTCACTTTAAAGGTGATGATCACCTATCCCACCCCCACTTAATGATAGAAAGCACCCAAGAAAAGTAAAAATAAGAGTCTTTCTTAGCATAAGATCTTTGAAGGACACTCTCCACCCCACAACAAGAATACAATAATAAAAGAGTGGGAGAAAGAGATACAAATGTAATACAAAATATGATTGAGAGAAAAGTGACACAATTTGGATATAAAATGAATCTACAAGTTAATCATAGATTCCAAGAACCCTTTTTGGTGTATTTATAGCATATAGGGGATTTAGGAATTTTCTAGAGGTGTTGGGGGTCAAATAGAGTTATTAGGGGTCGAATTACAGCATGCAAGGCTCTCTCCAATGAACATTTTTTTCTCTATCTACATACTACTGGCCAATTAATGGCACCTAGATAGAATATGTGTTCAATCTAGTTACCACCAACCATTCGGTGGTATACCATTGGGTAGTCGCTGGAACCTATTCAGTAGAGGACTATAAAAATGTCCTCCACTCTCCTTTTGATCCCTTCATTTGGTTTAGTACCTCCATGATTTTTTTCTAAAATCTAAAAACTAAAATCCATAAAAAGAAAATTTTAGAAACATAGTTGTGTGTTTGTGATCATTAAAACCACCTAAGAGAGTGATATCGTATAAAAATATCCCCCTTTTTGATGATTATAAACACTTAATAAATTAACAATACAAATATTGACATGATAAAGTTTGTCATGAATATAACCAAAAATAGTTTTAATATTTCATAATAAAATTTATCCAAATATTTTCAATGTTTTAATAAAAAACTATTCAATCTTAAAAAAAACTTTGAAATGATTTCACAACTTGAAAACTTTATCCCCATTTTATTTTCGAACCAAATAATTGTACTTTTTAATTCCATTTATAAGATATTTTCCCCATTTGTGATTATCAAAAATCCAAAAAGGACTTTAATAACATCTTTTAAATTAATTTTTCATGTTAAAAGAGATTAAAATACCATGAGTTCAAAAATAATATAAGGCACACCTTTAATATTATCAAATTTTTATTCCCCTTTGAGATTATCAACAATCTCATGGACAAGTGTTAGAGGAATAAGGGTCATTGTATTCATAAAAAGATACTTGAGAAAAAAATAGTTTTCAAGTTTTATTAATACCATCATCAATGTTCTTTTGAGAGAGAAAAAATCATTATTTCTTTAGAAATATGAAATCTAGATTGTGATAAAAATAGATTTTATAAAAAAATTCAAAACATAAAAGATTTTAATAATTCAAAATAGAATTTTGAAAATAAAAAACTACACACCACCTGTGCCTTTGCTTAAATATGAATCTTTTAATTTCAAAATATCAAATATAATTTGAAAAAGAGTCTCTCTATTGGAACATTTTTGTTTTAGAAGGGTTGGATCCCCCTAAAATGATGCATACTATTAAAAGTATAAGGATGAGGGAACCAAAGCATGTAAATCAAGAGTTAAATTAATAAAGGATAAAACAAACAAAAATCACAAAAGAGAGTTAAATAAATAAATCAACAAATTCATGATTTAAATAAAATATATCAATAAAACTTAAATAAAGCACACAATTCAAGAATTCTCAAGGTGAAAAATAAAATAAAATCCTTATGATTTACAATAATAAAATGAATGAATTATAAAAATTCAATTCCTACCCCCCAATAAAACCAAAGTAATCAATTTCAAGGGTTTTGGTAAAGATAATGAAAGATTTAAGATTAATGAAAACAAAATCTAGCATGATATAACCTTTTTAGAAATGGTCACTAATAAAATAAAACCTAAGGTAAATGTTCTTTATTCAAGAGTGTTGAATTGGATTTTTAGAGAAAAAAATTACACTTGCATTATCACACTTAATTGGAACATGATAATAATTTAATCCATGATATAAGAGAGTATGTTTCATCTAAATGATTTGGGAGCAACAAATATTTGTGATAATATATTCCGCTTCAACCATGGAAAGAGAAACTGATTTTTTCTACTCACTAGTCCATGAGATAAGGGATTTTCTAAGTAGGTGGAAAGTACCACTTGTACTTTTTCTATCTAGTTGGCATCCACCAAAATCCACATTGAAAAAATTATAAATTCAAAATAGGTTTATTTTGGATAAAAAAACATATTTTTGTTTACTTTTAAATAATTGAAAATTATTTTGAGAGGTTTTAAATGGTACCCCATTGGATTGGATTGGAAATGGGAACAAAGGCATAACTAAGCATGTTGTCCGACTGGGTCATGGTATGATAAAGAAGACTCCCAATCATACCTCTGTAAATCTTATTGTCCAGTTGCTTACTAGATTTATCCAAAGTAAGATTACAAGAAGTAATCATTAGAGTAGTAATCTCATTTAATTGATCTATGTCAAACTAATTTAAAATATCATTAATGCATTTTCATTGGTTAAGAATTTTTCCCTCCAAATTTTGAGAAATTTGAAAACCAAGGAAATTTTTTATTTTTACCATAAAACACATTTCAAATTATTTTCTCATTAAATTGGAAAATTCATTGAAAAGATATTATTTAGTTGAACAAAAAATGACATCATCAACATATATTTGAACAATTAAAATATCTTTTGAAAATGTTTTTAAAATAGACACTACTGGAAATAAAATATATACCAACGGTTTGAAACCGTTGGTATATGTATCAAAACCGTTGGTTTACTATATACCAATGATTTTGCAAACCGTTGGTTAGTAATCCATTGCTAAAGGCTTATACCAACGGTTTTTCTCTAACCGTTGGTATATGGTAGTTTAATCTTCAGTATGACAACAGTTTTCTTGAAACTGTTGGTATATATTTATACCAATGGTTTATTAACTGTTGGGATATATAGTTTATATGCAGTTTACCAACGGTTTAGAAACCATTGGTATATATTATTACTAACAGTTCTTTAAAATAGTTGGTACAAATATTTTGGAAATACAATTACCAATGGTTTGAACAAACCATTGGTAAAACAATTCTCAAAATACACTTTGCCAATGGTTTAAAACCGTTGGTATAGTATATTTCTAGAAATCAGAATAACAGCCTGCACAACAGCCACCCATCCCCTCTATTGCATACTCCTTCAAACATACCTCCAAACAACACTTATAATAGAACAAAAAACCACCCGCAACAGCACATAAAAACACCACACTCTTCCAACCATGACATGTACCACAACATAGTTTTCCCCATTTCAATCTTCACAACATACACCATTAACAGAATAAACACATAATTCATAAGGTAATTACATCAATTATACACATACAACAAGTATACCCATACAACAAGTATACCCACACACCATTCACACATAATTCATAAGTTAATTAAATACATAAAGAATTCAATTCAAAATTCAGGGGTTGGGGGGGCTGTTTAAGGGTTTGGGGTGGCTGTCCAAGGGGGGTAGGGGGTGGGGGTGTTTGAGGGGATGGGGGTGTCCACGTGGGTGTTTAGGGGGGTGAGGTGGTGTCCAGGGGGGTGGGAGGTATCCAGGGGGTGGGGGGTGTCTAGGGGGTGGGGTGGTGTCTATGGGGTTGGGGGGCTGTCAAAGGGGGGTGGGGTGGTGTCCAGGGGGGTTGGGGGGACTGTCTAAGGGGGGGTGGGGTGGCTGTCCATGGGGGTGGGGTGTCCAAGGGGGGTGGGGGTGTCCAGGTGGTGGGGTGGTGTCTAGGAGGGGTGGGGGCGTCCAGGGGGTTGGGGGTGTTCAGGGAGGGTGGGAGGGCTGTCCAGGGTGGTGGTGGGTGGTGGTGGTGGTGGTGGGGGGGTGTCTATGGGGGTGGGGGTGGGGTGGTGTTTAGGGTATTGGGGGGGATTTCTAGGGGTGGGGGTGTCCAGGGGGTTGGGTGGGTGGGGGGTCCAGGGGTGGGGTGGTGTCCAGGGGGGGTGGGGGTGCTGTCTAAGGGGGGTGGGGTGGTGTCCAGTGGGGTGGGGGTGGCTGTCCATGGGGGTGGGGTGTCCAGGTGGTAGGGTGGTGTCTAGGAGGGGTGGGGGGGGGGAGCGTCCAAGGGGTTGGGGGGGGGGGCTGTCTAGGGGGTAGGGGGTTGTCCATGGGGGTGGGGGTGTCCAGGGGGTGGGGTGGGGGGTTCAGGGGGTTGGAGGGGCTGTCCAGGGGGTTGGAGGGGCTGTCCAAGGGGGGTGGGGTGGCGTCCCAGGGGGGGCTTTGCATGGGGGTGGGGGTGTACAGGGAGGTTTCTAGGTGGTGGGGTGCTGTTTAGGAGGGGTGGGGGGGATGTAATGGTTTTAATGGAATGATTTTAAGATCATTGGTATTTTTAAAATGGTTTTGGAATAGTGTTTATTTCAATAGTATGTGTTTCTTTAGGAAAAAATGAATGCTTTTGGGTGTGTATGGTAGGAAGGGGGATTTGGTTATTAGGAAAAAGATTTCATTTTTATTGTGGAACAAAAATACAATATGATTTTTGAAATGGAACCTTAAAAGGATTTTTATGAACCATTAGGGAGTTTTAAATAGAAAGAAGTCTCTATTATGTGATTTTGAAATGGTTTTATGAAGAATTATTTATGATGTATCTTTATGGGATTTGTGATTTTGTGTCCCTTATTTTAGGAACATCAGGATTATTCTACTAAAGGTTTTGTTTTTCATAATTCTTTAGAATATTACCACTATAAATGAATCAAAAATTCCATAAGGGGATATCTCAGGTAGTCATTCTTGTGTCTTGGTCTCTACTCAAACCTCTTGTGGAAGTGGAATAACCATGTTCTTCTCAGATTATTTATTATGCATGGGAGTTTCTAAAATACCATCCACTGTTTTTATTAGTGACCAAGGATCCCAGGAGGCAACCAAGTGGGTATCTATGATTAATGGGATCTTTGAGTTGTAGAAACCCTATAATCCATGGGGGTGGGGGGCTATCCACGGGGGTGGGGGGGCTGTCCACGGGGGTGGGGGCTATCCACGGGGGTAGGGGGTGTCCAGGGGGGTAGGCGGTGCTATCCATGGGGTGTGGGGACTGTCTAGGGGGGGGTCAGGGGTGTCCGGGGGAGGTGGGTGGGGCTGTCTAGGGGGGGTACTGGGTGTCTAGTGGGGTGGGTGGGCTATCTACGGGGGTGGAAGGGCTGTCCAGGGGGGTAGGGGGGTGTCCTAGAGGGGGTGGGCGGGCTGTTCATGGGGGGTAGGGGTGTCCAGGGGGGTGGGCGGTGCTGTCCACAAGGGGGGGGGGGGCTATCTACGCGGGGAGGGGGTGTCTGGGGGTGGGGTGTGGGCGGGCTGTCCACAGGGGTGGGTGGGCTGTCCATGGGGGGTGGGGGGGCTGTCGAGGGGGTCGTGGGGGGCTATTGAGGGGGTGGGGGGATGTCCATGAGGGTGGGGGGATGTGCATAGAGGGTGAGGGGGGGACTGTCCACAGGGGTAGGGGTGTCCAGGGGGTGGGTAGGGCTGTCCATGGGGGTGGGGGGATGTATAGGGGGGGTCGGGGGGTTCAGGGGGTGGGGCGGGGATATCCAGGGGGTGGGGTGTCCATTGGGCAGTGGACGGGTTGTCCATGGGCGGTGGCAGGGCTATCCAGGGGGTAGGGGGTATCTAGGGGGGTGGGCGGGCTATCCATGGGGGGTAGGCGGTGTCCAGGGGGGTGGGGAGGATGTCCACAGGGGTGGGGGCTGTCCACGGGGGGAGGGGGTGTCCAGGGGGGTGGGCGGGCTGTCCACGGGGGGTGACGAGGTTGTCCAGGGGGGTTGGGGTGTCCAGGGGGCGGGCTGTCAATGGGGTTAGGGGGGCTGTCCAGGGGGGGGTAGGGGGTGTGTCCAGGGGGGTGGGTTGGCTGTCCACTTGGGGGTGGAAGGGCTATCTAGGGGGGGGTACGGTGTGTTCAGGGGGGGTGGGTGGGCTGTCCACGGGGGGTGGCGGTGCGGTCCAGGGGGGTAGGGGGGTGTGTAGGGGGGTTGGTGAGCTTTCCACTAGGGGT